>CM059564.1:75974224-78934725 GCA_030386875.1 Morinoia aosen
AATAAATTGTGATTTTTGAACGAAGGTCATACGGAACTATACAGGAGGCTCAATATGAAGCTCTTAAAATCCTGTGTTCAATCAAATAACACAAAAATTTTTGCTCATCCAGGGATGGAGGAGGGAGCGAAACTCCACTTATACCCCCTCCTGTGGAGCCGGTTTTCCAAAGAAGAGTTATTGATACAGCTGTTATTTCTGAACCAATGCATCTATCAACCTCATAATAATCTCAATTTAAGTCTATTAACATTTTCTAACTGGACACACACTTCACACATTTATTTTTCATAAAGGCGGGGCAAGAGCAGAGCTTCCTCTCCCGGTTCATTTTACTAAAAAACGATCAGTTTGATAAGAAAAAATTATTTCCAAGCATTCCCATGTAAAATTTTCAATTTTGTTTAAATTTAAAGCCAAAACTGTTTTCTAACTGGACACATGGCGCTCAAGTTTTTTCACGGTGGGGAGTGCGAAACTCTTTTTATCTTCGAAGTATTCGCTCAATTTTCTTGAAAACCCTTATTTTGGCACAGCTCTCATCTCCAAACTATTGCATCCAAAAACTTCGAATTAGTCTCTGTGTGAAAGAATATATACTGTTCGTACATATATCACACAAATTTTCAGTTAATCTAGGAAGGAAGGGGTAAGGTTTTTCTCATACAATCGGAACACAGTCGAAACTTTTCCACTGAATTAAGCAAAATTTTTTTGAAAACATCAAAGCAGTAAAAGGATTGTCAAATGTGAAATATGAATTTATTTACATGGAGACCACTTGGATGCCGAACGACAAGAAAGGCATTAAAATACTATGTTTAGTGTTTTTATGAATAGAGTTCCACTAAGAGGGAATCTTGCGAGTCAAAGAAAGAATCCTTGCGAGCACGTCAAACCCTCTCCCCTTGTTTGAGAGCTCGCTACTGAAGTAAAGACTGTCGGTCTCCTGCACAACCTAAGCAATGTATAATCATTGGAATGCTGACGGTAGAATGATGTCCGTGCTTTATAAAAATAGGATCCTTATTCTCGTACGAATTCATCGATGTAAAAACAACAGCTTATACAATATATTATAGGCTGGAACCTGATCTAAAAAAACATAGACGCGCCATTTAGGCTTCCGGGCGACAGTAATGGTTCTGCGTGGCAACATCTGAATTTTCCCATTTTTGAAGAAACTGCTGTAGAATTTGGAGAGCAGGCTGGGCGGCTTGGGCCTGAGACGGGCATTGAGATCCCGACCCTCGCGGAGTAGGAGTAGGAAGGAGCCTGCTTCGTGATTGTTGTCGTTTAGACAAGTTTTTTGAGTTATAATTTCACGCATCACTCATACAAATTTACAGAAGCCGAACCATTGATCTCAAAATTATATTATTCAAGAACTTGCCTTCTCGCAAGGAAAATCCAGAAACTAGGTTTCGATCAAATTGTTGCGATACGGAGACGAGGGGCGGGTTTAGGACCCCCCCCCCTTGCCCATACGCTGAGGGAATTGCAACCCCCACACATGTTATAGTATTATCCTTAATGCTTGCGTACACCTGCATACCAGACATGGAGAATAAAAGAGTTATTAAGATTTACATTAATTTATTGGGAAACACGTTTATAAACACACAAGGCATGGGAACGAAATGATTTGAAAGGGCACTGACATAAATGTGATGCTTACCGAAAATTCGAGTTACACATACTCCTTCGCTGACAACGATTTACGCGCACACAAACAGCCGGCTCCACAGTAACACAAATCATAATATTTGCGAGAATAACACATCACGATTTAACCTGGAATTGTGACACGGTGTCGAATCATACAACGGGAAGTCGATTCTCGACTCAATAAACACAGGTAATCGATTGCCTATAAATTAGATGATTCTTCACGATACTTTGAAAAGCACTTTTCTGTGTGCTGATCTACATCCGAAATTGAACTTCAATCACCACCTAAAAGAGCTCTCACTACTATAAACACTCGCCAAGTGCTAACACTTTTCTGTGTGTAACTCTCCATTTTCAATTTGCACTTAAGAGCTCTCGTTTTCCGAATTCTCCCTGCCGACAACTATACACTTTCCCCTCTGCTGTGACGTGCGGCTGCAGCTGACCTAATTCCATTCCATGGATGCTGGATTCCTCTTCAATTCTGAAGCCTATACGCGGACTAAGTCGTCTCTTCTCGTTCGGCGATGCTGCGGCCGGCCGGCCTGGCTGTGCTTGCGCTCGGGTTGAGAAATGCGACGCAACGCCTGCCCGCCACTGCAGAGCTCTCAGCGCCCGACATTACTGCTGGCTTGAAGATAAACGTGGACAATTGTCTTGCTGGAGAAGGCGGAGTTGTTGCGAATTTGGAGTTGATATAGGAGCAAATGGAATGCTTTCTGTAGAATTGTTGACACCTTGACGCTTGTCGATTAATACCGCGCAGCTGAGGTGCTTCGAACGACTCCGGGTGCACGTTAGTACTTTGAAGTTTGCTGATACACTGGACGCCTCCTCTCGAAACTTCGATGGGTAACTTTCACTTTGGATGTTGGATTTTAGCTGCTCATGTCGAAAGTTTGCAGTCAACACCGGACTTGGTATTATGCCGGGTACTACCGGCATCTGCCGGTATTCCGGCTGCAAAACACCTCCTTGATTATGCGTCTCTCTCGTAGCGTCACCGAGCCGAAAAAATCCCTCTCGAGTCTTCATCTACCCTCCTTATATATGCGCGTCTCGGATCCTTCTCGAATGTTCACGAATATTCGCAGTTACAATGACAGCATTTTACAGCTGATTGGAGGAATTCTTCCTTGTCCTGACGTCTCGAAATTTCATTGGCTAGGTGCCCGCTTTCTTGTGCCACACCTTCTCGCGTGATCGCTTGGCAAGCGTTCATTGGTGTAGATGTTGCGGCTTTTGTTTAAGGCCAACCCTCGTATCGCGCCTTCGTGCGAGGCCTGTTCCCATGCCCAAGCGACGGCCAGCTTAACGGCTTATACATTCCAACGTCTATCGCAGTTTTTCGCGCTTTTACCTATAACTGGCCTCGCAACACATCGTATTATATAAGATATAAAATATTTCACTACTAGTATATAAGATATTTCACTGCAGGTTTTTGACTTTTCCTAAAGTGAAGCATTTTCCCAAAATCTTAATAATTCCCAAAAATCTTAATATGAGAGTAGTATCTCTGGACAATACAGTTAGAGTCGTGTGTACAATATGGAAAGTGAAATGTTTCATTCTTTCATTTGAGAGTAATTTGAAGTCGTTGGGTGCATTCTTTCAAAAGTTAAAACCGGGTCAACTTAAGTTTTTACTGAGCGGAGTCGGAAAGGCTTTTTGATGAATTTCTGTAGTTCCCAGAAAACAGTTAGAGTTGTGTGTACAATATGGAAAGTGAAATGTTTCATTCTTTCATTTGAGAGTAATTTGAAGTCGTTGGGTGCATTCTTTCAAAAGTTAAAACCGGGTCAACTCAAGTTTTTACTGAGCGGAGTCGGAAAGGCTTATTGATGAATTTCTGTAGTTCCCAGAAAACAGTTAGAGTAGTTATTCTGGACAATACCCTCTTCGCCCCAGAAAAATTTGAGCCAACTTGCAAAGTGGGTTCAAATTTTCACCCGTTAATTTTAATTATGACCTTTACATACTCCTTACGTTAAAGAGTTAGAAAATATTCACCCCCTTTTTCAATTTCTTAGCTTTTCCCGACATCAACATATCCCTACATATCACCTCATCATTTACCTTCTTGCAACACGCCGATGTTGACGCATTTATAAAATATTCATTAATACCTGACACACACTAAATAATTGAAACGCATCTCTTACACACATTATTGTAGTACGCAAATAGCAAAGAACACAGTAAAGATACCGCACATATCCAACAACTTGAACGCATAAATAAAACACACACGACATATTATTCTCGACTTACTCTCGGCAAATTCATCAACATAGATAAACATATAAATTAGAGATCGAAAAATCGGCGAATTTGTTACAAGCAGAGACATCCTTTCAGCTTTCTCGGTTGCAATCCACCTAAAAACACAATCTCAAAGTGGAGGTGATTTTCCAACCTCAAGTTTTCTTCCTCATGATTATCATTTAATCCTGTGATTCAAAGTAGACGTTTTTCTTCCAACAAAACTCGCTGTTGCTCCTCCTGCGAGCCTAGGTACAGCTTGTTGTTGTTGTTCCTGTGACGTGCTACTCCTCGGCTTGCTACTGATCCTCGGCTTGCTACTGATCCTGGGCTTGCTACTGATCCTGGGCTTGCTACTGATCCTGGGCTCGCTACTGATCCTGGGGAGGGCCCCCTGCTGAGAATCGAAGTTACTGAAGCTTTTCCATTAAAAAAAAATTCATCCTTGGCGTCACGTGAACTCGTGGAAAATTCCGTAGATCCTCGTTGCGTCAAATCGCGGACAAATCCTGTAGATTACTGCGTCAATACGCGTAGGACTCCCACGTTGGAGCTCATAAGCTCTTTCATAAAATTGTAAAAAATGAAGCACATTTATTTGCGAAGTTCTTCAGGTTTTGGTTCTCAGTCTGCTCGTCGACTAGCATGACATTAACCCCTGATGTTCGCGTTAAATTGCCAATAATCTCCTTCCGTAAATGTACGTGTTTGATTGTCTAACATGGTTACTTGGTAATCGAGAGACAGCGCATTACATGGTCGATCAACGTAAGAATTGTTCCTCGGTTTTCTTCAAAATCTGCCTTGAGTGAGGCGGACGTGAGCTACACGAAGAATTCCTACATACATACATAAAATATTTAATTTCCGGTATCCTCAACCAACTCTAGACAAAAGCCGAAATTTGTTCGACGGTGTCACTAATTGGTCAAATCACCTCACAAGACTATATGAACATTATTACACATGATGTACGAACTCGCAGGAGATTTACCTTGTAGGCCGAAATCCTGAATACGCACCAATAAAAAAAAAGCACATATACATTGGGTATTGTCAAGGCGTCTAACTTTACATTATACTCTGCCGCGAAGGCTTTTCTAACGATCAGACATTATGCCAACACCGACACACAAGAGAAAAATTACACATGAATTGGGTACTATCAGCTCATCGGACTTTACGTTATACTCGGCCGCGAAGGCTTTTCTATAGCGATCCGACATTCTAACAATACCGACATACAAAGAAATGCAAAAATAGACAAAATGTAGTGTATACCAACCCGTCAACTTTACATCTTACTACGCCGAAAGGCTCTACAGACGATTTGACATTGTGATAACACTGACACAAAAATGCAAAAATAGATACGACACAAAATTTTATCCGATTCTCAACCCCAGAGACAGTGCAGCACATTTAAATGATTCCACGTTGCCGCAAGATTATATAAACATTCACACAAATATTGTACACCAA
Source organism: Morinoia aosen (assembly GCA_030386875.1). Classification (NCBI taxonomy): domain Eukaryota; kingdom Metazoa; phylum Arthropoda; class Malacostraca; order Amphipoda; family Talitridae; genus Morinoia; species Morinoia aosen. Next base: position 75,979,643 of record CM059564.1, read on the forward strand.
ATCGGGAGATTTGCCAAACAGGCTGAAATCCCTAACGCACTTAATGTACTCATGAATGCACAGTGTGTCATCACTCTGTTAGACTTTACATCATACTTTTGCTGAGAACAGCCGTTCTGATGATCTAACATCCTGATAACACACACAAAATGAAAAAAAACATGATTATTAACCTAATTCTCAGCCTTTGAGAAATTGCACAATTGTTATTCAATTATGTCATTTTCTTCGTAGTCCTTCAATTTCAACGCATTTAATTCAATGCTACTGATAACATTTAATATACATTCTTTTCTTGTTCTCACAACATCCAACATTCTTGCGTTCCGTACTACCACACTAGAGTTTTAACCACATCAGCTTGAACGTACCGACAAATTTCTTAATTGCGAGTGCTATCCACTAAGCAATAAAATTCCGGCAAAGGCTCTCTGCTGCGCGGTCCATCTCTCTCACATACATTCTCGATGAAGATTTCCCTTGTACAATCCAGTCGCTATGCATTTTCAATTTTTTAACGCCATAAATCAATTCCTTTGCAGAAATTACACTCCATCTCGAATATTGAGCATTTTCGTACTAGAAAATAAACATATCCTAATGAAGTTGATAAGTACATCGTTATTATGCAAACACTCTATCGCCATCAATTAACGCTAGAATTTCAATTATTGACGAAACGGTTCACACAATTTGATTAAAGTTACAACTAAACCATGTCAAATTCAAAGCATTGTCGAATGTTTCTGCTCCTCCCATCTTACGCTCAAACATTAGAAGGCACGCCAGAGCTACTTTTGTTGATCAGGCAAACCGACCCCAACGAACCTGTCCAAAATCCGCGCACGAACGAGAGAGAATGCGTAGACAAATACGAGGAATGCATTATAAAATCCAAAAATTATTCTGAAGAATTCTCATGGATCTTCCGTTCCACCGATTTAATTCAATACCGAATGTTAGGTCATTTTCGCTTTCAGTACAAGTAAATTTCTCTGTTTAGCGAGACGATACTCCCAGACGTACGCAAGGAATATTCATCTCTCACACGAGGCAATACTTTACTCTGCGATAAAATTCGAGGTCGAATCCCACTCGAGAAATGGCGTAGTATTTCTTCAAAATCTACACAACTCTATCTCTTTCGCTGTAGTAGAATTCAGTTTCAGTAAGATATAATTTGCACCTCTCACATGAGTATAACTTGAACATTCCCTTAGACGACGAACGATTTGAAGAAAAATACACAATCTTCCAATTAACGCACACTTGAAAATGAAAATTCATTCATCGGTGACATGTAACTGTTTAGACTACACAAAATTGCATTTAATCCACGTGTTCCCTTTAAAATCTACAGATGCTTAATATAATAAAAATTCCTTCCTACCTGAAGGCAGCTAGGATTGAATAATCTTAAATTACCACGCTCTACCGTCGAATTCACATCAAAAGGAAATTTTTAAACATCATGAATTTATAAAAGTTAAGGAAGCAAAATTTTCATGCTCAGTGAATTTGATATAAAGGTATTGATTGACTTATGTCAGTGTCGAAATGGATTGTATACTTGGCACATGGGAAAACCACCCAAAATATTTAATGATTTTAGTGTATTATTATTGAAGCAATTATTTAAATTCTCACTCTGATGTACTGGAGCTTAGCACAATGATCTTGTGAATAAAAAAAAGGAGGATCAATTTACTTTGCTTAACACACGAGCAGAGGCGTCATTTATATCTAAGTGAATAAAATTAGACCACGAACTAAATTCGCAGCATCGTTGAAAATCATCACTTACTTTAAAACACTACATTTAATTTTTATCCTAAGCACCGCCACTTAATTCATTCAACAGTTTTGCAACAAGAATTTACCACACCTTGGATAGCAAGGAAATTGATTCTCAAAAATTCCCATTATTGCTTCTCAGCAGATGTCAATTTAAATAATGGAAGCATTTAAATATCAACGAATGAAAATGTGAATTATGTTGCTAAAGCTGATTGTAGAAGCTTGACACACGCGAGGCCAAAAAAAATTCTGCAAATTGTTTTGAGTAAGGTATCATTAAAAATGAAAATTCCAACTGGATTAATTACTAAATGTCTCAAAGCCCAGAAAAATGTAAACTTGTTTCAAAGATTCATTTCAGATAAGGCGGTGTTTTCTGAAGTTAATGCGTTATTTTCCACAGCCAAGGCTTCACACCTAAATTCAGTTATACCTAATGATTGTACAGATTAAAGAAAAATTCAACCAAAAATTCAGCACTCAAAGAAAAGAAAATTTTTTTTTTTTATCAACACACCAGGAATAAAATGTTCCAAGAAGACAACGCTATAAAACTCCCCAAGAATTGGAGCGTACTTAAAATGACACGGGGTGAATTGTACTTGCAGAAAATTCTGCTTAATTATCGAGCGACTGTTTGACTGAATTAAAAGAAACAGAAATTTTAGACAACTGAAAATGAATTCCTTTAAATTTCCAAGCTGACATACAGACAGTACGCTTGCACAGGATAATTAGAATTTGCACCTGTTGCGATACGGAGATGAGGGGCGGGTTTAGGACCCCCCCTTGCCCATACGCTGAGGGAATTGCAACCCCCACACATGTTATAGTATTATCCTTAATGCTTGCGTACACCTGCATACCAGACATGGAGAATAAAAGAGTTATTAAGATTTACATTAATTTATTGGGAAACACGTTTATAAACACACAAGGCATGGGAACGAAATGATTTGAAAGGGCACTGACATAAATTTGATGCTTACCGAAAATTCGAGTTACACATACTCCTTCGCTGACAACGATTTACGCGCACACAAACAGCCGGCTCCACAGTAACACAAATCATAATATTTGCGAGAATAACACATCACGATTTAACCTGGAATTGTGACACGGTGTCGAATCATACAACGGGAAGTCGATTCTCGACTCAATAAACACAGGTAATCGATTGCCTATAAATTAGATGATTCTTCACGATACTTTGAAAAGCACTTTTCTGTGTGCTGATCTACATCCGAAATTGAACTTCAATCACCACCTAAAAGAGCTCTCACTACTATAAACACTCGCCAAGTGCTAACACTTTTCTGTGTGTAACTCTCCATTTTCAATTTGCACTTAAGAGCTCTCGTTTTCCGAATTCTCCCTGCCGACAACTATACACTTTCCCCTCTGCTGTGACGTGCGGCTGCAGCTGACCTAATTCCATTCCATGGATGCTGGATTCCTCTTCAATTCTGAAGCCTATACGCGGACTAAGTCGTCTCTTCTCGTTCGGCGATGCTGCGGCCGGCCGGCCTGGCTGTGCTTGCGCTCGGGTTGAGAAATGCGACGCAACGCCTGCCCGCCACTGCAGAGCTCTCAGCGCCCGACATTACTGCTGGCTTGAAGATAAACGTGGACAATTGTCTTGCTGGAGAAGGCGGAGTTGTTGCGAATTTGAGTTGATATAGGAGCAAATGGAATGCTTTCTGTAGAATTGTTGACACCTTGACGCTTGTCGATTAATACCGCGCAGCTGAGGTGCTTCGAACGACTCCGGGTGCACGTTAGTACTTTGAAGTTTGCTGATACACTGGACGCCTCCTCTCGAAACTTCGATGGGTAACTTTCACTTTGGATGTTGGATTTTAGCTGCTCATGTCGAAAGTTTGCAGTCAACACCGGACTTGGTATTATGCCGGGTACTACCGGCATCTGCCGGTATTCCGGCTGCAAAACACCTCCTTGATTATGCGTCTCTCTCGTAGCGTCACCGAGCCGAAAAAATCCCTCTCGAGTCTTCATCTACCCTCCTTATATATGCGCGTCTCGGATCCTTCTCGAATGTTCACGAATATTCGCAGTTACAATGACAGCATTTTACAGCTGATTGGAGGAATTCTTCCTTGTCCTGACGTCTCGAAATTTCATTGGCTAGGTGCCCGCTTTCTTGTGCCACACCTTCTCGCGTGATCGCTTGGCAAGCGTTCATTGGTGTAGATGTTGCGGCTTTTGTTTAAGGCCAACCCTCGTATCGCGCCTTCGTGCGAGGCCTGTTCCCATGCCCAAGCGACGGCCAGCTTAACGGCTTATACATTCCAACGTCTATCGCAGTTTTTCGCGCTTTTACCTATAACTGGCCTCGCAACACATCGTATTATATAAGATATAAAATATTTCACTACTAGTATATAAGATATTTCACTGCAGGTTTTTGACTTTTCCTAAAGTGAAGCATTTTCCCAAAATCTTAATAATTCCCAAAAATCTTAATATGAGAGTAGTATCTCTGGACAATACAGTTAGAGTCGTGTGTACAATATGGAAAGTGAAATGTTTCATTCTTTCATTTGAGAGTAATTTGAAGTCGTTGGGTGCATTCTTTCAAAAGTTAAAACCGGGTCAACTTAAGTTTTTACTGAGCGGAGTCGGAAAGGCTTTTTGATGAATTTCTGTAGTTCCCAGAAAACAGTTAGAGTCGTGTGTACAATATGGAAAGTGAAATGTTTCATTCTTTCATTTGAGAGTAATTTGAAGTCGTTGGGTGCATTCTTTCAAAAGTTAAAACCGGGTCAACTCAAGTTTTTACTGAGCGGAGTCGGAAAGGCTTATTGATGAATTTCTGTAGTTCCCAGAAAACAGTTAGAGTAGTATTTCTGGACAAAATTTGATTGAAATAAGCAGGGTTAGCTCTCATACTAGTAAATAATGCAAGCGCTATCAGGAACGTGTTTGAAAGATTACGCTGTTCCATGATAGGTGACCGAGAAGAGGTTTAAACCTTATAAATAATACCATAGTACCAATGCAGCTGCTTTTCATAGACTCAGGCTACTATGAAAACTATGTGATGTATCAAGGTCAAAAAATAGCTAGCTTCAACTGTTACTCAAAACAGCATTAGTAGATACCCTAAAACAAGAAAAATAAATAAAAACAGTACACTTCCAAAACGTTAAAACAAAAGTTCGCATTGGTTTTTAAAAATTTCTTTTTACAATGGGCCTTATTTTTAATCTATGGAAAACAATAATAATTGTTGTAACATCTATACCATCGGTTGAATCAACTGAGAGCAGAGCAACAAAACTATACTATTTTAGTTCGCTGCATGTTAAAAAAATAATGGAAAGAGGTAAACCACTCTATCAATTGAAGGGATTTGGAGTCACATTAAGTATTCGAATATCCCTAAAACAAAGATTATTCGTAAAACAATGACCATAAACAAAGACTTTGTGCGATAAGGATGACCTCAAACAAAGACTATGTGCGATATGGATGACCCTAAACAAAGACTATGTGCGATAGGGATGACCCTAAACAAAGACTATGTGCGATAAGGATAACTCTAAACAAAGACTATGTGCGATAAGGATGACCCTAAACAAAGACTATGTGCGATAAGGATGTGTTTTGGTAACGTATATTCGACTTGGGTGAACCGGTGGTGAAAGAAAAATGTTACGACATAGATACGCAGAGAGGATAGGCAGGCAACCGGCTCCAGAGTCGACGCAGCGCAACATACCGAGAGGCATAGGAAGGTGTGACGTACATACGTACATCAGGAGCAAGGAGGAGTACGTATAGGGGGTAGAGGCTGGATTGAAAAGCTAGTGCGCTAAATTGCATACAGAATAAGACGAGGGCAACTTGAATACATAGCACAGAAAACAGTGGGTTAAAAATTGAATTTCATATGAGTAAGAAATCAGGGGTTTCTGGGTTTATTTTAGAGATATATGCGTAGCAATATTGTAAGGTAAGGGACACGTCAGTATAGGGAGGTGACGCTTGAGGGTTAGCCAATCGCGAAACGCTAACAACATTTCTATTCCCTGGTATTGTGATATGTAACGCAAAGGTTGGGCATTACTGCAGTGTAAACTTCTCACATTCTGCCTCACATATGTCTGAACATGCACTGGTTATTAATTCAACGTACGATTTTCCGTGTTCATTAGTTAACTTGAAATAAAGTAATCAATAATGTACCATTAACTGAGTGTTTCATTTTCCCGTGTTGAACTGAGGTATTGGTGTGGGTGAGCAGATCAGTGTTTACTTTCTCTATTTTCCAAATATTCCACCATTTCCTCTCTCTGTGTTTTCCGCTCGGTATTTTCCTTTTCTTCTTTTACTATGAGGTTTCGATTCCTCACTACGAATGTGGATGAGGCACCAGCCTCGCCCTCATTTCGTGACACCGTAAACTGAATTAAATAATTTGCTGTTCTGCCTACCACCCGGTACTTCGGTTTACATGGGAACTTTTTTTTTGTGTCGTAATTTTTTCTGTTTGATAAAAATTTAAGAATAATTCAAAGTGATTCTTCAAAGAAAATAAATTCTAATTCAAAGTGATTCTTCAAAGCCAGTCGAGCACTCTAAAACTGTAGTGGATGCTGAGACTGGGGTACAGTAAAGCAGCGGCTAAAGTTGGCGGTTTCTGGCGTCCTGTTCGAATGAGCTGTTCGGATCTGAGTGCATTCTATATAGCTGGCTCCATAAAATTCAAGTTTGAAGTGGAGAGGCATCAGCAGCGCGCACATAACATAGGTTTGAAGTGGCATAAGTTTGCAATGGCTCAGTGAATAATGCTAAGTGAGAGCATGTGTAAAGTAGCGTGCTTCAGTGTGACCAGTATTTTTCAAGCAGTAAATTTTTTTTTATCTCTAAATGTTGAAAAACAGAAATTGAATTTTGCTCTCTCAAAATGTTGAAAAACAGAAATTGAATTTTGCTCTCTCAAAATGTTGAAAAACAGAAATTGAATTTTGCTCTCTCTAAATGTTGAAAAACAGAAATTGAATTTTGCTCAAGTGATATCATGAGTCTGGCGAGTGGCGAATAACATGTGCGCGTTACACTATTTTATAGGAAATAATACCATATTTTGAGCGTGATAGTGAGTCTCATTTGATGCGTTACAAAGTGTAAATTTTTCTTGAATGTGCATTCTAGATAGGGTTTGTTTATGAAATCTCATGCTGGTGAAGTCAATTATTTCATGTTTTTTTGTATTTCAACTCTTCCTTAAAGTTCTCAAGACATGAGCTGTAGGTGCTTTATCTGACTGCTGAGATAACTGAGTAATTAATTACCGTGGATGTAAGACAAATTACAGTGTACATGATTTTATAAATATTTCATTACAATGCACTTTACAAATTTTGTGTTAACGTAATTTCTCTGAATTTGCGCAAATATCTGTTTGAAAATATTCTGTAGTGAGATGCTATGTGCTATCCATGGTCGAGCTTTGCGAGCATGGAGGTTCATCAGAAAATTCCTGAGCCATAAAGCAACCGCAAGCGGCATGTCTCGTAAGAGATCAGGAGCGTGGGTCGAGCAGTCATAGCCAATATGGAGGCCTTGCACAAGTAGAGAAATCATGTTGAACATTTAATGGCTGCCAAAACCGTATTGCACATCATGTCTAAAGTAAACATCCTTCATGAGTGTCTTTTGACTAAAAGGATGGGATTGCTTAGCGCTTGGGCGCTGAAATGGAAAGAGATCGTCTATTGACAATTCGTAATTATGAGCTGCTTGCACCATTTCAATTATATCTTAGACAGTAATATTTCATGATCTACTATTAGGGGTAGGCGGCATTTGGCTGCAGAAGTATTAAAATAGACACGGAAAATAGATCTAAGTAGGAGCGCTCGAATCAGTGACATGGGAATGTAAATTTTCACAAGTCATGTGACAGCATTTTAGAATGCTGCTCGTGCCGCTCAAAGCTTAATTTTAGTGCCTTAGTGTAGGTTAACGTCTATTGCACGGTTGACAACTTGTGAGAGTGTCATTTGGATACATGAAACATTCAAAATTTTCCTTTTTACGTCATTATTCCAAGCATTAGTATATAAAACGAGATTCTAATTATTCATCTGGCAAAGTCAACAGAATTTCTCAAGAAATTAAAAGTCATCAAATATTTTGTTGCAGAACTTGATTGATGAACTAATTTAATTTTGTTGAGATTGAAATTAAATCTATCTGGTATGGTGGATGGAGAAACGAGATACTTCTTGCTAATACTGAATTAACAAAGTGAACTGCAGTAAAAGTAATGCTCCTTCACAGAAAATTTCAAATAAAAATTACGTTAAAAAAAATAAAACTTTAACAAGAATGTCTACCGTGCATTGGCGAGTAAATGTAGGATTTTTCTTGTCTCATTGATTTACTTCGAGATGAGGAAGGAGTCTTAACTGCATTTAGTGCTTATTTTACAGAACACGAGAGAGGTGTGTTGCAATTTTTATCTACATTGAAAATTTAGAGGAATCTAAAATTGACGGGAATGCTATTGGGAAGATGAATTTATGCCCTGTATTTGTGTTATACTGTCTTGAAGTGACCATACCTATACATGTAGTGATATGTGTCCATGTAGTGGGTCATATCAGCTTGAGCAGGCAAAAATATTCTACAGCGATATATTTGTTTCTGTGGGGCTGATAGTAGGATGTAACTGAGTGTGTGTAACCGCGAGTGAAGCTGAGGGTGTGTTCGAATTTCACGACTTGTTCTACGCAAGGGCCATAAAAGTGATCTCGGCCACTAGGGTACTCGTTGTCTGTGTCAGTAGGCCAAGAGTGAGGTAGCGTCCGAGCTGTAGTGAATGTGGCGGAGCAATAGGTTGGAATAAGTAACATTGATTATCAGTAAAATTTGAAAATATGTATGTAAATTAAAATGGCCGGGATTTACTTAAAATCATTGTAACTCGTTTTTTTCTTGCTTTGTCCTTTGCGAGTTATAAAATTAGAAAAGTATTCCGCGTGCCATACCCTGTGTATCAGTTTTATTATTGAAAAAGGAGAAAGAGTAAATATTGAAGTTGTGTTGCTTAGATTGGGCTAGTCGATAGATCAGACGTCGAGTGGTACAACTAGGCAGCATATAGAAAATATAAATTCTAGGGTGAACGCATGAATATTTGTAAATAATTCAAAAACATATTGAGTAGTGATTCAAGTTTGAAAATGAAAATTGTTTCCTGGTCGCTGAAATTCAGGGGGGGTTCGCTCGGTGTCTTTTGCCTCATGTTCTGGCTGAGCTGATCCCGTGATTTGACCGTGCTAGGATGTTTTCATTTATTCTAAGTGTTATAGTATAAGAATGGTTCCTAATTCCCTAACCTATCATATGTGTCATCAGGAGCTTGCTTACTTCCGCCTGTTGAGCATTAACTGTGGGGTTTAATATAGGAACTGTTATTTAATTACCGAATGTGACTTTTGTTTTTGCCTACTCACAACTAACATACTTGTGCATATCCAAGCGAGTGGTTGTGGGTGGTAAACTTATCGATTGTGTCTTCATGGATTGTCCACTGGCAAAGGGAACGTGTATCAATGGCTGTGTTTTTTTTTTACAAGCGCATCACAACTTCCATCTTTTAAAGGAAACAATAGGCAGTTGATACTATGCCCGGGTTTCATAATTGGAGCTTTGACTTTAGTACTTAATTAATACGATCTGGTGTGAACTTAAAATTCGCTGACTCTCCGCACCGGTCGTGATTGAGGAAACTGAATGTTTATATACTCCGAACTGAAGGATATGCAAATCACACGTAGCTTCTAAGACACAAACATTGCCGTTAAATCAACGGATTCCATATAATTCTGCTAACCCGAACGTTGTATATACAGAAAATTTGTTATTAGGTGAATACGGAGTACCTCTCATCTAGAGTACAGTCTCGGGGCTGGGATCAGGTTGATGTTTACAATGCATATTCTTGCACTTCATAATTTTTTTTGTTTGTTGGTCGGATTGCCGGAAATGATGTGTACAGCAGAGTATGACGCACGTCTGATCAACGTCAAAGTCTGAAAGGCTGTATGCAGCAGAGTATGACACACGTCTGATCAACGTCACAATATTACATGTATTTGTGTGCTTGTTCTCAGGTAAAAGATTTCGGCCCAGTGGGTAGATCTCTTGGTAATCCACAAGCACCTATGTATGTGAAATTAAATATGTGTTTTGTTTTTCATTTTTAGTGGTCCTGTGATCGAAAGGCATCGAATAAAAACGGGCCATTCGCAATGTTGCGGGAAAAACTAAAGTATTTACTTGTATTACGAAATATATTTTAGGTGAAATAGCAACTTGTCAGGCGACACTATTGAAATTATTTTTTCGTTTTGAGTATGTAAGAGTATATGAAAGAGATGCGGTTCTCAAGAGCATTGTGTTCTTTATTAGGGTGCCTTAATAGTATGATGTTGTGTGCCTTTTCATTCCTTTTGTGTGTCCATGTATGTGTCCAATGTACGGATGAAATTTCACGGCTTGTGTGATATGCGATGTCAAGACCTGCGCTTAATGTAATGAATTTAAATCTTGGAACTGAAAAACAATTTAAAAATTTGAACCAACTTCATTGGCTCAAATTTTCCGAAGGGCGAGGGGATGTTTTACGTCATAGATACGTAGAGAGGATAGGCAGGCAACCGGCTCCAGAGTCGACGCAGCGCAACATACCGAGAGGCATAGGAAGGTGTGACGTACATACCTACATCAGGAGCAAGGAGGAGTACGTATAATAAAAGAGGCTGAGGTAGAGAGGTAGAGGCTGGATTGAAAAGCTAGTGCGCTAAATTGCATACAGAAAAAGACGAGGGCAACTTGAATACATAGCACAGAAAACAGTGGGTTAAAAATTGAATTTCATATGAGTAAGAAATCAGGGGTTTCTGGGTTTATTTTAGAGATATATGCGTAGCAATATTGTAAGGTAAGGGACACGTCAGTATAGGGAGGTGACGCTTGAGGGTTAGCCAATCGCGAAACGCTACGTCACTTTCAGTTTTCGCGGGTGTAGCAAAGCCCAAAGAGCGCATTCTTTGTTCGAGGGAAGGTATATATAAAGGAAGGAGTAGGGTAACCGGTCTATTTTGCTGTGGCCTGGTGCGAGACAAGATGTAGGGATACGAGTTCTTCAATGGGGAGGTGAGAGTTTGTTCTTTGTAAGAAAAGTGAAGGGAATCCTAAACTCATGCAGCTTATTAAATTTGTGTTCATAAAAAGAGTGGAGTGATTCAAGTAGAAATGGTTGACAATTTTTATTGCAATCGAAGTTGTTGTCTAGGTGGGGGAGCAGGGATTTTCACTGTTAATATTGAAATTAGTTCTTTGGGTTTTCATTTTAGATTATTCTCGAATTGTTCTCGTGTTTAGAGTTTCACTTTAATGTGGGGAATGAAAGAATTATTACATTATTTCTTAGAGGGAAATCAGAATATTCGTGTCTTAATGAACTATTGAAGTGTAGGCTAAATGGTTTTCATTTTTATTCCGAAACAGAGTGCTTTGTGATTTGTTAGAGGGAAAATAAATAAATTTTATGATTGATTTGGGGATTAAAGGGGAGTAAAATTCAATCAATTCGATTTGAAGTAGGGGCATTGCAAGGAATATAGGTTCAAGTGGAGTGTAGTTATTTAATGTGATCATTGTTCACAGGCGGGTTGGGTTTGAGTTGGGCCTCCGCAACCGGGGGGTTCTCTCTGCAACCTGGGCAGTCGTGGTGCCCTCTGCAGCTCTCAAATCTCAGGCAGCCTATGGGCAACCTTCAGCGAAATGTCGCTGAGCGGGATAGCCAAACATCTGAGGAACGACTCAAGTTCCATCAAGTTAACCTCAGTGCACATACTGAGTAGCAGGTCGACTACATACAGGAAAGTTGCAGGTTGATTGCGCGCGCGTAGGGGTGAGCTGGTGCAGTGAAACGCGATACGATTTGCAGTGGGCGCTGTGGCATTGGTAGGTAACAACATTTCTATTCCCTGGTATTGTGATATGTAACGCAAAGGTTGGGCATTGCTGCAGTGTAAACTTCTCACATTCTGCCACACATATGTCTGAACATGCACTGGTTATTAATTCAACGTTCGATTTTCCGTGTTCATTAGTTAACTTGAAATAAAGTAATCAATAATGTACCATTAACTGAGTGTTTCATTTTCCCGTGTTGAACTGAGGTATTGGTGTGGGTGAGCAGATCAGTGTTTACTTTCTCTATTTTCCAAATATTCTTCCATTTCCTCTCTCTGTGTTTTCCGCTCGGTATTTTCCTTTTCCTCTTTTACTATGAGGTTTCGATTCCTCACTACGAATGTGGATGAGGCACCAGCCTCGCCCTCATTTCGTGACAAAAATGAGGTTTTACAGTTAACAACAATTTCAACATTTCAAAGGAAATTTAGCGCAGAGCACATAACAAACACACAAAATTGGAAAAGAATACAAAATACAATAAATACGGACACCCACAAAGCTATAATTAATAAATTTTAACAATATGTACTTCACGCAAAACTTTATCCACAGTACTGCCGTAGCAACGAAATAAATAACTTTCAAACACTGCTATTAGAGTCGGCTGCTTAGAGCCGGCCTGATATTCTTTTCCAGTGTAGAAAGCAAAGTGGTAGATCGAGTGAATGCCGGAAAAGACGCGGAATCAAGTCCACGAGAATACTCGCAATTAGAGAAACCAGGAAATTATCTGGTTTCCAGAACCCGCCACCAGCAGCAGCCTCTGGTACACTTCGGCTTTCAACTCCAGGTTACGTGGAACAGTACTAATTCTTCTAAACATACAGGAACCGGTGGGGTTGTGGCTGGGCTTGCCCAGAGTATCCATGTCGGGGGGTCGACTGACGAACTCACTGAAGAATGTACCGAAACGAAAGTGATACACACTAAAAACACGAAATAATGAGAATATTGGCAGGGCTGTTGCGTCAAAACTAACTGATAAATAAAGCACAAGAGTTTCGTTATCAAAACGCACCTCTGCCTCGAGCGGTGACTGCTGAAGCTATAAATAAACACATGGATTTCTCGGAATTTATTGTACAAGGTGTTGCGTTCAGTAGGTATTGTCTTCTAACGCAAGATGCAGTGATGAAGACAGGTGTTCGAATATAAAAGCTGAACCTCAAAACCAGGCGACATAAATTTAGAAAAGTTTAACTCGAAAAACCTGTAATACCTACGGCTTTCTATTCCCTTGGCAGGATGACACTGAAACAAAGACTATCCGCGCATAAATATCAAGGCTCTATTTCTAACCATTTCCGTATTGATCATAGTTGTAAGCCCTCATGTTGTTGAAAAATATCATATTCAAATAATAGAAGCATTAAATATTCACAAGCTTGAACCAGCTCTCAACGAAAATACTAATGAATTCATTGCTCTAAAACTATTCAATAGAGCTGTAGCTTAAAAGTTTGAAATATACGCTCATTCTTCCATTTCGCCTGTGTCTCTGGTGCAATGAGCGTGTAACTGCTGTGCAATATTAGCTAGTCTGCTGGTGATCAATATTCCTACAGTACAAAAACAACACCTGTCTGGTCGTCCTAGACTGTCTGTGTTTTTACTGGGTCTAATTTTACTAGAACAATTTATTTACATTTTTATTAATGTGACTGTGTTAAAATATGATCTACTATATTTTTTCAGCCTGAAGACGATGAAAGTTTCATCGAAACATTGCGTTTTATAGATTGGGAGAGGCATAGAATTTTAACTCTTGACATTCGCGGAGTCAAAATGTTAAGAGAATTTCTTTTCATTTTAACACGTGAAGAACTTGAAATATTTCGTAGAGTTGAGAAGTTGGAAAAGAAATATTTTAATATCTATAACAGTGGTTGAGTCTTATAATTTCACTTCAAAAATTCCAGAGCATGAGAAATAATTTCTGACGTACAGAACTTGAATTACGAACTATTCCTCCATCATGAAATTTTTCAAGGACTAAACTACGCAATGACTTGGGAATAAACACCCGTTCTTTATAAAGTATACAACCTTTCATGATGGTCATCTGAGGTAGCAGGTTCTTAAATTTAGACAGATTAGGATAAGGTTTAGGAGGCATGCCAAACTTTATGTATTGTTTAAGTTGGCATAGTTCGCTATCCATATCAGTATGAGTTTTTATATTTTCACACGTGACAGGAGTTTTATCAAGAGAGTTCACAGCAAAAATCATTTCGTACGGTTCTAGCTCTTTTACAGTCGTGGGTAGTGGCAGCCTACTGAGACAATCGCTATTTACGTTACATTTACCTTTCGAATAGTTGAAAACATAATCAAACTGGGAAAGTCTGAGAGCCCATCTTTGAATTCGAGCGGAACAGTTGAGAGGTACACCCTTGTTATGTGCAAAAAGTTTACAAAGAGGTTTTTGATCATTATGGATGATGAACTTAGCACCAAGTAGAAATTTTTTGAATTTCTCCACGCCAAAAGCAACACTAAGGCTCTCTCTTTCAATGTTAGAGTAGTTTTGTTCTGCAATATTTAGAGATCTCGAAGCAAATTGAACCGGACACCAATCATGAGAAGGACTAACGCGTTGCATGAGTATGGCAGCAACTCCATAACCCGAACTATCAGTTTCAAGAAGAGTTTCATTGTTGGGATCAAACAACTCTAGAGGTTTATGCGAACGAAAAATTTCTTTCATTTTCTGGACACTTTTATCCTGTTCTGGAGTCCACCGGAACTGTACATTTTTCTTAAGCAGCGAATACAGAGGATGAATGACATTAGAAACGTTGGGTACAAAACGACTATAGAAATTACACAATCCGATGAAAGCTTGCAACTGTTTGAGGTTTTTAGGAACAGGAGCATTGAGAATAGCTTCTACTTTCTCAGAGTTAGGGTGAACACCCTTGTTATCGAAAACGTACCCTAGATAAGACACACGATCAGTTAGAAAGGCACATTTAGACAGATTTAAGCGAATTCCAGCGTTTTTGAGGACAGACAGGATCTTGTCAAGAACTTCCAAATGAGCATCATATGAAGAGGTCAAAATGAGGAGGTCATCCTGGTACACAATGATGTTATCGATGCCAGAAAGAGTCCTATTCATGAATGCTTGAAAAATGCCGGGGCTTGCACGTAGACCATAGGGTAAGTAATTGTACATAAATAGACCTTCAGAGGTGTTAATGGTCGTAACTTTCTTTGATTCTTCGTCCAACGGAATTTGCAAAAACGCGTTAAACAAATCAATTTTTGAGAAAAACTTAGCGTCTCCGACTTGAGAAATGACATCATCAATAACAGGTAGTACAGATTGAACTGGATTCAGAAAATTATTAATGGAGGCTGAAAAATCTCCACAGATTCTCACACTGCCGTCAGACTTTAGAACATTAACGGTAGGAGATGCCCATTGGCTATCATACACTTTGGAGATTTTGCCCATACTCTGCAAGCGTTCCAGTTCGGTTTTGACAGAGTCTCTTAGTCTTACAGGAACCGGGCGTGCTTTACAAAATACAGGAACTGCATTAGGCAACACATCAAGATGAACTGTTTCTCTAACGTTAGATTGTGAATCAGATGCTAAATATTCGTCATATTTTAACGACAAACTTTTCGGCAAGCTATGACAATCCGTTTTATTTATGGAGTTGTATATATCAGGAATGACAACGTTTACTTTTAGTTTAGAACAAATATCTCGGCCAAGTAAGTTGATTCTATCATCTTCCACAATGAGGAACTTCTGATTAAAACTCACATCTTTGTACATGACAGTTATTGAAGCTTGACCAAGCAGGTTTACCGAGACACCACTGAACCGGAGAATTTTTCTGCATGTAGGATTTACCACAGCACCAACTTTGATTGCATCTCTTTTACGTATAGTTGACACGGCACTGCCGTTATCCAACAGGAATTCAACAGGTTTACTATTTAAGTTGCATGTAATCATAGTAGGCTCTTTAGTAACGGGAATTACAGTGGTGTTTACTCTAAAAAATTAGAATCATTTGGGGAATAATCAGAACATTCATGTAGATGATTACCGTCACCACTTTCGTTCCTAGGTTTTTGCAAAACAGCTTCGTTCTTCTTCAGTAGAGGCACCCGTGAATTCTTCATTAACACGTCTTCTCTTCCGACGTTGCCACAGCAACCGATTCTTCCCGGCTGCACTGTGTAAGTGCGAGCTGCGTCAAATTCTTCTCGTGTAGGTCCCCTTCGTGTAGGCTTAGCAGGAGGAGGCCGTGCTGCAGTTGTAGATTTGCAAACTTTAGAAATGTGGCCTAATTTTCCACATGTGTGACATTTCAATTTCAAAGCATAGCAATTCTTTGCAAGATGCTTTTGCTTAGTTCCGCAGCGAATGCATTTGTAGTTCGGCGGGAGTTTTTCTGTAGTGAAAAACGATGAAGATGAATCCTCACGAATAATATCTTGAGCGTCGAAGCTTAATTGTTCGATAAGTTTTGCGTGTTCAACGCATTCGTTGAAGGACTTGCTATCGCACTTCTGTAGAACCGCGCTGAGAATTTGCGCTGAATGTAGCCCAGCCACGAAGGCATCTCTCAATAAACGATCACGACAGCAATTACCATAATTGCATGCAGACGCTAAGCCATTCAACGTTTTAGCATAACTTTCTATGGATTCATTAGCGCCTTGTTTTCTATTTAGAAATGTAACCGATGCACCGACGATGGATTTTTTTATTTCAAATTGCTGTGTTAATTTTTCTTCAAGTTCCTCATATGTAGCCTCAGTGTGTAACGTAGGTTTAATTCTTCGTTGTAGATCAGTAATTATGTTTACAGGCAATGCTTTAATTAAAATACTAGCTTTTTTACCGCTATTATTTCCTGCTTTCTGAAGAGCGTCTGCACATTGGACTTTCCAGCGCTCTAAGAATTCACTCACTGTTTCCACTTCAACGTCGAACGGAGGACAGCTGACTGTAGAATACGCCATCTTAATTTCAGAGCACTTGTAACGTTCAAATTTACTTTGGAGATTCGAAATTCTCGTCGCCAATTGTGGTATCTTGGTATTTCAGCACGATATGAGGTTTATAGAACAGAACTTGTAGCTCGGTTCGCCTAGCCGTAAACCAGGCAGCTGGATAGCAAAACGCACAGCAGGACTTCTAATATTGTACTGACTCTGTAGTTCACACAGCTTGCTCTTAAGTCTAGTTCGTGGCAATGAACGGCGTCATTTCCGGCGCCGGCAATAGGGGCGCTTCCGACCTATCCGGTGCTCGTAAACGCCAGGCGCCCATCGGCTCTTCCGGCGGATGCCCTATCTATACATGTGACCGTGCTGAGCGAGACTCATAAACCTCAACCCCCGAACTCCCATTAACACCACCAGTGCGTCACTATACAACAGCTGAGCTTCCATTTGTTCAATCCATACTCTTATTTTCGCCTCTCAATCTCTTTTTTCCACCTCTTACAGTCCCACTCTTGACTCTGGTCCCTCGCCTCCAACATTCACTAAAAGCCAGTCATCCACAGGTCTCCCAATTCTCGCACGAATAATCTTTTGCATACTTAATTTCCTCGCATGCCCCCAACATATTTTCTTCCAATAGCTTACACCGAGAATCCATTCAAAAATTTGTTTTACCCACCTGTGATTCTACATTCCCTCAATTCTTACCTTATAATTCAAAACAGCTTTCATCATTCTTTCTGAAAATAGGCTCCACCCTAGGTCACCTCTAATAGCTTCTGTAATTGTCCATTTTAAGGCACCCAATGCTAGACGTCTAACCTTATTTTGTATCACATCCAGCTTTTCAAGGTCACTTCCATTCCAGGCTAGAGCATTCATACCATACATGACACTAGGTACAGCAACATACTTCCACATTCTTCTCACGCATTCATACATGTGTGCTCTGTATCTGGTCACACTACTTGAGGACACCGTCTAGGTAAAAAAAAAGTCCGTCATTTATAGATGGATTTCTCTGAAATTTTCACAGTAGGTGTGAAATGATCCAAATATCATTTGTTATTTCGACAAAATTTTTGTATCTGCACTGGATTTTTTTATTTTCGAAAAATATGATAAAATAAGGGTTTTTTAAAATCCTACTACTTCTACAATTTTGAAGTTACAGAACCAGTACTTCGTTTTTAGATTGCTTAGATGTCTATATAACCACTCGCAATAGGGAATTTCGATAACTTTTTTTTGTGGATTTTGGGAAAAAAAGAAAAAAAATGAACTTTTTTTCATTTTTTTTTCATCTCGTGTAATTTTCAAAGTAATACATTTATCAAAAAATGCTATTGCGAGAGGATACACCTTGCTGAGCCCTATCGAATGGTATATAAACCATTCTCGTAGCTTTAAAATTGTGGAAGTAGTAGCATTTGAGAAACCAATTATCAAGTTTCCATAAAAACGAGTTTTTTCACGAAAAAAAAATTGTTTTTCTTTTTATCTTTTGAACTGAAGGGTTTTCTGCAATGAACTCTTGAGCGTTTGTAGCTCTTTTCAAGCCCTTTCGATTGATATAATTTACATTGCTGTAGCTCTGTAACTCTGAGAAAAAATATACAACAAAAGAGAATAGGTGTAATTCATGAAAACAATTAATTTTTTTAATTTTTCATTTTTTTTTCGACCAAAATACGTTTTTTTGTCAAGTCAACTCCTTTGATTTATAGCTCTTTTCAAGCCCTTTGGATTGGTGTGCTCGCCATAGCTGTAGCTATGATACTGCAGCTGTTATCGAGCTATGAATGAAAGCTGCGGTATCATGGATACGGCAGGACAATTAAATTCTGAAATTGTCAAAAATTATGAAAAAAATGGTTATTCAGCGTTAGAATGTTTTGTTTGAATAATGGAAGCACTTTGAGTAGCCCATTAACGAACTATAATGCCATTCCCGCAGAGAAACGCTCAATTGACTCCCAATAATGAGGGGGGGAGGGTTCAAGGTCACTCCACCCCCATCGCTTTCCCCCCCTCTGGTGGGCGCACTATTCGGAGTAGACGAAAAAGAAAAGTACCAATGGAAGCGCAAGAAAATTCTCTATAAGATATAAACAGAATATCAACACATAACCTGATTTCTACCTAGACGGTGTCCTTAATTCGTCCACTCCACTGCATCGCTTTTACAGCTTTCTCATCCTTAGTTGTGGTACATCCATTTTCATTTATCATACAACCTAGATATTTGTATTCTTTTGTTCTACCTAATCTGATTTCCCCAATATTCCACAGTCTGTCTCTATCAGTCTCATCACTATTTATAACCATAACCTTACTTTTATCGGCACCAAAGTTCATCTTGAAATCTGTACTATATTCATTCACAATGTCAAGCATCCTTTGTAGTTCATGTCCACATTCTCTAACCACAACCACATCATCAGCATACAACAAACAACTCAGTCTCTCCTTACCAACTTACTTACTCTCCTTACCTAAGCCACTCATTCTCAGTCGAACTGCTAATTCTTCTGTGTACAATCCAAACAACAGGGAAGACAGAGTACAGCCCTGTCTCACTCCTCTAACACTCCTCACTTGCCCTGTTTCCAAATTTCCTAACCTGTAGATAGCGCTTGTGTTCTCATATAGACTTTGAACAATGTTTACTATCTTTCTGCTAAATCCAACTTTTCTCAAAATTTCAAACAGCCAAACCCGATCTACTCTGTCATACGCCTTTTCAATATCCAGGAATGCTAAATATACCTTCTTATCAACCTTCTTTATTCGCTCAATTATTTCACTCACTACAAACAGATTATCTTCACCACGTCTATCTTGCCTAAAACCATTCTGTTCTTCTCCCAGGACTCCTAATTCCTCAACTGAATGTTTCATTCGCTCACTCGAAATACCGCAAAAAATCTTACATAAGTGTCAGCCAGTGCAATTGGTCTGTAATTTTTTAGTTCTTTCATACTGTTATGTCAACCCTCGTGCAATAGAACTACATTACACTTGTTCCAGTCATCCGGTACTCTTTCACTTTTCCATATCTCATCAAATAAACATTTCAACATACTGACTACACTCTCTCCTCCTCCGACACTCTCTCCTTTCTCATTGTCAAGTATCCATGTGATCTCCAACTGGACACATTCGGACATTCCCCATCTGACGATCACTATACCTATACTGCTTTGAGACTCTCGTAAAATCCTCGCATAGTTCAAGAAAAAATTCTCTCAGTGTTCTGGCTAAATTTGGGAAACCTCGCTTCATCCTTCCTTAATGTGCTCGTCGTAGCCGTGCGACCATCGAACTTGCCTCCGTCCAGGCAGACCCTGGTTCGAGTCCCGGCGCTGGTGGCGATTTTCTCTGTTGGGTATAGGAGAAAAATTCCAAGCACAATACCCCACTCTACCCAGGTGTCTGAAATGGGTACCGGTCTCGACCGGGGGAAAGCGTAATGGCGTCCTGGCGTTAGTTATAAGGCATTTGAAAATCCAATGTACAAGGTGATATGTATCAGGCTTGAAATTGGAAATAAAGCATCCGTAGATGCCATCATTATCATTATAATGCACGAAAATTGTGATTGAAATTGGAATGATCGTATAATAAATTTATAGCCTTCCAATTTGGATTAATATGAAGATTTTTGAATGCAATAATTTAGAAATGCGAGCTAAGTCCAAATAAGTGTTATCAAGAAAATAGACCGAATATTGTGGGGGTAAAAATGGATTCGCTCCTAACCCTCTCACTTGATGGAAAAAATCATGGGCAATGTGAGCAGTTATAAAAATTATTTAGCTTCAATTTTTATCTAAATTTATTCTTTAGATGTGATAATTTAGAGATGATAGCTGGGTTGACATGCTTGTTTTCAAGAAAATGGATAGAAAATTGTGGGGGTAAAGCGAGCTTCGCTATTGCCCCGCCTTCGTTAAAAGAAATATATAAGCTATGTGTGAAGTTATGTAAAGTTTGTTTCTTCAAATTGCTACTAATTTAAAGTTTTTAAATTAAATGGTTTAAATATGAGAGCTGTGTTTAGATGAGTTTCTAGGAAAATCAATTTAACACGATGTGGGGTGAGCAAAAAAATTAACGCATAAAATGGACACGTGGTGGATGTGAAATTTTAAGGGCTTCGTTTTGAGACTCATGCAAAGTTCCTACAGGTCCTAATTAAAAAAGTTACCATAGATTTTCAGAGTAAGATTTGTGGTCAGAAAGCTTCCGATCAATGGTCGAAAAACGACACTCAGGCAGGTAAGAGAAGCAATTGAAACTGTATGCGACATTTAATAGAATATTTTTTTTCCTGATTTCAAGACATTCGATCTCCACCAGAAAAAAGTTGTCGGTTTTAATTATTTTGCAATATTAAATTAAATAAATAGACACGTATAATTGTTTCCCCATGGGAGTGAGCAAAAAATTTCACGTTGATGACAGATGGCATGCTTATTCCAAACGTGTAGTTAACTTTTTCTACCTCGTCTAGCTCTTACTCCACAGCCTACCCACCCGATGAACAAAATTCTACTGGCTAGCTGTGGTAAAACTTGAAAGCTCGGTGACCACGACAAGCCATAGGCCCCTCACAAAGTGTGTCGAGACTTAACAGACACAGATCAAAGGAACACGTGCAAAGATACCGTTTGGTATCCCCATGGCTTGGCGAGAGCAAAAATATCATTCCGCAGACTGGTGCTTTTTTCAGTTAAAACATCAGGATTTAACAAAAAATTAAATAAAATATCATAATATACCGTCAGCTAGAAAATCAATGCGTCATCCAGCTAAAATCCGAGTGTCAGTTTTGTAACAACTAGGTTCTCTAGAACATCGGAGTGATGTTGAATAACGTAGTGACAGCAATAATGCAGAATTTAACATTCACGAGGATCCAGTCCGTAACGGATTTGATCAGCATGAGTTGAATGATTTAGTACGTGATTTGTTCCTATCAAATTAAGCTTCAGAAATGCTGGCATCAATACTGGAAGAAAAAAAACATGTATGAAGAAGGAGTGATGGTATCCTACTTTCGAACCAGAGAAATGAAATTTCTGCAGTACTTTCGAAATGACCGCAACTTTGTGTTTTGTCACAAAGCCCTAATTGCAAAAGGAATTAGGACTTTTGATATACAATCCAAGTGAATGGAAACTGCTTATTGATTGCTCAAAGTGAAGCTTGACGTGCGTCCTTCCACAGTGTAGATTGCCAAACAATGGTAATACGTTTAACGCGGTCCCTATTGGGCATTGGGCGTGTCCTCATGACAAGTAAGGAGATGTGAAAAAATACTAAGTTCTTGCAATATGACAAATACAATTAGATCATTTGAGTTAACCTTAAGATGGTGTCCTTCCTTCTTGTTCAGTAATATGGATACACAAACCCCCCTGCTTTTTCTGTTTGTAGGATAGCAGAGCTTGAAAGAAGCATTGGGTGGAGACGAATTAGCCTCCGAGGTTTAATTTTAAACTTGGAGACCCTATCATTGCACATGAGCCACTTGTTGATATTAAGAATACAATATTTTCACCTCTGCAAATAAAACTATGTTTCAATGAACAATTTGTAAAGGAATTGGCAACTGATGGTGATTTTTCAAGTATATCATCTTTTTATTTCCTGGAATGTCAATCGAAAAAATTAAGGCCGGTGTGTTTGATGATCCACAAATTAGACAGCTCATCAAAGATCAACAGTTGACCGGTAATATGCCAGACCTTGAAAATAATGCTTAGCTATAATTCAGAGACTTCATCAAAAACTTTTCACGGAAATACTGATGAGATTAATTGCACGGAAATCATTCCGAAATGACTGGAGAGCTTCAAAGAGCTTGGTTACAACATCAGTGTTAAATTGCACTTTTTGCATTGCCATCATACCACCTTTCCGGAAAATCTTGATGCTGCTAGCGACAAGCATGGTGGACGATTTCACCACGATTTGAGGGTTATGGAAGAATGTCCTCACAGTAGATAGGATGTTCATATGATGGCTGACTATTTTTGAAGCATCAAACGCGACAGTCCTCAAATTGAACACTCCAGAAAAAGCTTTAAACGTAAATTTTTACCCTAATCTGTAAAAATTATAGCCTCATTCTTCGTAAAATCCTGAAAATGCTAAACAAAAGTCTCACTCCTGCCTATTTCTTTCATTTGTCGTTGTATGTTAAAATTTGCAAATTTTTATAAAACCAGTATTGCAACTGTTATCTACAGTATTTGCATACTTTTTGAGAAAATCAAATCCTATAGTCCAAAAATCTGACTAGAATGAGAAAAATTTGAGATCAATCTTGGATTTAGTTCCAATGTATTACTATAAGAATTTATTTGATCAACACCTACATAAATGCATAAAATAATATGGACCTTTAGAAAAATTTAAACCGAATAATAATCTAAATTCAAATGACTATAAATGAATAGCAATTAGTTTTTTGGAACAATATTTAATGCTCAATAAAATATTTCGCCACTAAATTTTAACAAAATAAAATCTCATTTGGCCAATGTAGCATTTGCTACAAAAGTGTAAAATTATAAAATTCCTCATTCGCTCTTAAAGAAAATAAGTATTGACATTAAAAATCTTACTCTAAATTATTATTAATAATTTTCTACTTATCATTAGTAATCCTTGAAGTTTTTGTGTAAATGCATGAGAGATAAAATAACACTCGACATATTTGAGAGAAGCCTCTGAGATTGGCAACACTGCGCGGTGACGCGTCTCTTTTTGAAACTCACTCTCTCTTGTGCGTCTCTTTAGTTTGGTGTTACAGCTTTCTCGTAAGTAAATCTGTGTTAGAAAATATCGTGTTCCTTCTTCGTGTTCAGGTTAAGTATAAATTGTGACAGTGCCGTATTATTTAAATACGTAGTTATGCGTATTAGTCGTGATGTAGCATGGTTTATTCAGAGTGCTATTTCAACATGACATGGCGTGAATTTTGCATGTCATGTGCATTTCGTGTGTCAAGATTTTATTATCAACATTCAATCACGTTCTTTTTATTCTTGCGGCAAAAATATATACTTGCATCTGTCATGGTGATTTTGCTACTCGCGTATAAAAATACTTCGTGAGAGCGTTCGGCGGAATGCCGGCGTGTTCGCGGGAAGATGGCGAACGCAAAAACTGCCGTGTCATGTCATTCCTATGTTCAAGAATTGCACCTCCTTTATGTGTAAAAATTATCCGTTTACTACAGGATATTCTTGCAGTGTTTTTCAGTATGATGGACATATGAATGAATTTAGGACTGCCTTTTTATTTCTCGTTTGAACATAGATATTGTAGAGTACGAAAAAGTATTAATTCCCATTCTATGCATTTTAGCTAATTTCATATTTCCTTTCTATTCCACGAATCATGTGTTTTTAAGTCACATGTATATTCCGTGACTCCACTAAATAAATAACAGATCATTGCTGATCTGTAAATTACAAGTCTTGCTTATCTTTTCTACATTTTCTTCCTAAGCCTTTAATGGAACTAAAGCTTTGAGTAAATCTATGGAAAAGGTTCAGGTTTTCTCCGTGATGGGAAAATTTATCTTTGCAGTGTAGGGATTGTCAGTTGTGGAATTTTTCTTTGGTGCCTTTTCGAGAACCTCCTCATACAGCGTCTTCGATTAATTGCACATCCTCGACGGCACCAAATACCACAACACACATTCCTTGGGTTTTGAGCTTCACAAGTTAAATTCATGTGGCCTATTATCTCTCACTAACCATCGAGATACACCACTTAAAGTGCTTATTTGTGACGTGAGTCGGACTCTTAACTCGACCTTAGTTGCCTTGCATTCTCCTCGGTTTTCGAGCTGTTTTCAGCCTGGTATATTATCAAATTACTGGCTAAGATATTAACTGCTCCAACCCTGGATTCTTGTCGTCAGCGTTTAACGATCTTAAAATCCGACATAAATTAAAGATCGATATCTCAACATCAATCACGTTTCCAAAATTGCTTCTCATTCACCTGCTGAAATTAAGCAGAACTGAAGCCTAATTCCTAAAGCCCAACGAATTTCTTGGGGATTGTTAAATTGTCAGCAATCTGAAAGTAACCTCCACACAAACACGCTCACTTACGAGTACACCTGGCCCACGTCCTCGCTCACCGGACCTCGCCTGCACGGAGCTTCCCATCTAAGAGAAGATCTTCAGAAGCCAAGCACGCCATCGGTCATCACGGCTTCCCTCAATAAAGCTAAAACCAAGCTGAGTTCCCATGCTTTATTATCCCTCTCTTACGATTTCGAAAAACACTGTTGAGCAAAACGATTAGGATTGGACGTTAATAACTATCTTGAATTTAACTCATCCCACCAATCCTAACACCAACCTCCCCTCACTACTTAAAAATCATTTAGGACTACATTGCAGTCGGTTTCAGTAAAGTATTTCAAGTAGTTTTCTCATTTTAACCTACAGCGTAGATTTTATTAGACATTCCCCAGTATTTAAACAATTTAAACAATTTAAACAATTTAAACAATTTATTTACCACAGGAGATACAGAGGTAGAATGTTTCTTAAGTCTAATACAATGGTCAGAGTTGAGTATAGCTACCTGTGGGCCCGAATAAGTTCAGCGACTTCTAGGGCATCCTACCATTACATTATTCTAGGGCGTACAATAATGTTTAACCTAATTCACTTAGCCTAGTTTCGCATTAGACTGATCAATAGGATAATGAATTCGATATTGATGGTTAATTTTACAATATAGGTCATATGAACAATATTTAACAGTATATTCGATAACGATTTGGGAGCAGACTGAAAATCGGCGATATTACTCATGGCAAATTGCATTATTAGGACCAGACATGTAGGAGGCAGGATTTGACTTGGTGATCTTACACGACTAGTATTCTGATAAGAAGTGAGACTCAAGATTTCTTTTAAATACCTTGTAAGAATTACTTTCACGGATCTCCGCAGGTATTGAGTTCCAGGTTTTAGTTCCAACGAATAGTATACTATGTTGCGAGCGGGCCTTTGAATAATAAGAAAGCATGAATTTACTTTTATTTCGTGTTAAATGGTCGTGATGACCAGTTTGCGCAGTTAATAACTGTTGAAGGCTATTGTCGCCATCATTAGCTAATGTTTTGTAGATGAAATTGCAGATGGAGATTTTGTAGAGATCCGAGAGTTTAAGTATTTGTAAATTTTTGAATGAATCATTTGTGTGAGCATTATATTCTAGGTTCTTTACCGCTCTGATGGCTCTTTTTTGTAGAGTAAAAATTATATTGGTTTTATTTTTATCAGTTCCATGCCATGCTTCTATTCCGTATTGCAGGTATGGTGAAATGAGCGTTCGATAAAGCATTAGTAAGGCTGTTTCAGGCAAGAAATTTTAACTTTATTCAGGATTCCGATGGATTTTGATAATTTAGAACTAATATGAGTGATGTGCTCTTTGAAGGTCAGATGTTTATCTATTATGATGCCCAGAAATTTACATGAGTTGGTTTCTTTGATTTCACCTTCGCCAATTTTAATGGACGGTAGAGATATATTTTTCTTGTATGAGAACGTAATATAATTTGTTTTATCGATATTGAGGCTTATTTTATTAGCTTTAAGCCACAGTGAAACCTTATGGAGTTCATTATTTATACTCTCCGCAATCGTAGTGGGATTTTCGTTCGGAAGGACCGCAGAAAGCGTACTGTCATCGGCAAAAAGTATGAATTTAAAAAATGATGTAGATTTAATAATGTCATTGATAAAAATCAAAAAAAGGAGAGGCCCAAGAACAGATCCTTGTGGAACTCCATGGCTAATTTTCTGTGGGTCCGATTTTGCGTCGTCAATGACAACGCATTGCTTCCGATTTGTTAGGTATGATCTGAACCAATCATGGGCAACCCCACGAATGCCATAACAATGAAGTTTCGAGAGTAATATGTTATGGTCCACACAATCGAATGCCTTTCGAAAGTCAAGAAATACAGAGAAGACAGTCTTTCCGTTATCTATTTTAGAATAAAGGAATTGTAAATGATTTAATATTGCCTGTGTTGTTGATTTTTTACAGCGAAAGCCGTATTGTTTATCATAGAGAAATGATTTTTGTTCAAAATAAGAGTACACTTTTTTATACACAATTTTCTCGAATACCTTGCTAATAATTGGTAACATGGAGATAGGTCGATAATTGTTTACACAGGTTTTTTCACCATTTCTAAAGATAGGGGTTACTCTAGCAACTTTGAGGGAGTTCGGGAAAGTGCCTAGTAAGAGAGACTGGTTAATAATATTGGATATCAGCGGGGCCACAATATCAGCAATTATTTTAAGTATTTTAGTTGGAAACGTTTGTAACCCACTCGATTTATTTTTCATGTTGTTTATGCACGCAATTACATCGGAGGAGTTTGTAGGCGTAAAGAAAAAGGAGTTGTGTTCTCGAATATGATCCATAAATTCCAGGTGATCAGTAGGTTCACTTGGAATACCATTGGCTATAGTTTTCCCTACGTTTACAAAGAAGTTGTTGAAGATATTAGCAATTTCATTCTTCTCATGGTATTTTACATTATCTTGAGTGATATATCCAATTTTCTTTTTTTCGGCGTTATTCGGTTTATAACAAGAGTTAAGGAGGCGCCAAGTCTTTTTAACGTCAGCTTTGAATTGAGTAAACTTGTAGCAATCTGTCGGGTTTTTCCGCCGTTGGTTGGTTTAAATGTAAAATATTGATTTTTTTACGGCAAGAACAACTCGATCAATTCTCGAAGCGTAAGGGAAAAATTATGAGAGGGATAATGAAAAGCGGTTATGGACTCAGCTCGTTTTTAGGTGGAGTTTATTGGAAGAGGAAATCAGGAGAACTGGCTTGGATCTTGATCTCGGAGAGCTTGTCTAGGTGGGCAATCCTTGCCGGAGGACCAGGCTGGCGTTGACGAAGGCCGGCACGCGATGGAGTAGGCAGGGTGAGTGAGTTGTATTTGGGAAGTTGAATTAGGTAATTTGAGATGATTGAGCGAGGGTCAGTGACGTAGTTCAGGAATAACTAATGACTCCAAAATAAGGTGGGGTGTGAGTGAGCAAGTTAAATCAGGCTCATGTGAGCAGAATCAAGTCGGCACATTAGCAGGAGCAAGTTGAATTACTTGCTCAGATTAGTAGTAGCAAGTTTAGTCACTGCTTATGTGGGAATAGCTATTAAGCAATCAACATGGCACTCAGGAAACCCAGGGAGATTCAATTTTGTGAGTGTTGCGTGTATGGCGATGATGTAGAGGTCCTGCACAGGAGTCCAAGATGCTGGATGAAACATTCCAGGAGAGACATCAAGACATTCCACCACTGACAATCCAAATTATAATGACAACTCTTCCCACACGGAGAAATCCGAAAAAACTCCTACAGGTCTGACTCCGGCTACTTTGGGATTCTCACTTTTGGCAACTCAAACGTGATAGGACAGATTTTTGGGTTGACAGATATTAACTAAAAGATAAATTGTTTAATCACTAATGCCTCTGGCTTTAAATTCTGAGTATTAGGTTTAAGAATTTCCAAGAATAAAGATCGTGATTCCTTACAGAGACTACGGGCAAGTAAACACGAGATCTACGGAAAATGGTGAAAATATTAAGTGACTGCACTTTTGAAAGCAGTAAGAAAAAAAACATAAAAAATCCTAAAATTCGAGGATATCAATCCTACTAAGAAATTCTGGTAGATCATTTGCAATAATAAAGGAATTAAGGAATAATATATATATCCCCAATGATGATAGGAAGGGGAAACCTAAACGTTGATTTCACAGGCGGAAAATACGCGAAGAAAGAAAAACACGAAAGCACGAAGTTACGCGTGGCGATTTAGCCGGCGGCTTACGCGTCGGCCTCAGCCGGAGCCGCCAGCAATTTGCACACACTTAAGGTAGGCAGAAGGTTGGGTGTTTTTTATCACCAGAATGCGATGAGTTAATTTAAATTTCATTGAAATGTTTCTCTATTGAAATAAAGGCGTTTACGTAAAAGTTTGCAAGGATATGGAATTAAGAAATGAAATTCCAAAACTTAGCAAGCATAGACATGAATACTTTTCGTAATTTAAACTACTGCCAGTCGGTTTGTAAAAAAAAAGAATAAATGCTACTATACACATGCCTATAGTATTTATAATCACAGAGCAGTGACCAGAGACGGCGGTGTGAGGTTCCGCCATTACACAAAGACGCTATCGAACGAACGCCGGCAATTTTCGCCGCGTTCATTTCAAGCAGAGATTATCGTAGATTAGTAGATTATCGAAAAGAAAAAAGGAACGAGCATGATTATGCTTTGATAATAAAATCATGACTCGGAAATGCAATGCACATCTGGCGCAATATCTTTACGCTAAGTCACGTTGAGAAAAGACAAACAAAAACACTGAATGAGGCACATGCTACATCAATATTCCCACGCATAACTACGTAACTTAATAACACTGCACTGTCACTTATTAATACTCACTGACACGACGAAAAGGAACACGACAATTTTCTAACACATTTAAAAACTCACGAGAATTTGCTGTAACACTGCCAAAGTAGGACGCCAAAGTGAGAGTGGCTTTGAAAGAGAGGACGCGCAACTGCGCAGTGTTGCCACCAGAGGGCTTCTCTCTCGAAACATGTCAAGTGTTATTTTTATTATTTCATGCATTTACACAAAAACTTCAATGATTACGAATTAGAAGTAGAAAATAATTAATAATAAATTAGAGTAATATTTTTAATGCTACTAATTAATTTATTTAAGTATGAATGGCAAATTTATAATTTTTACGCTTATGTAGCGGTATGCTACATTACCCCCCAAGGCGCAGACCGAAAGGTCCACCCGCTGCAATCATCTGTAGCGGGAAGGAGGGCGAACTACACGACCCTGCCGAGTTCGGCAATTGGCAAATGATACTGAGCGGGGAAGTTTCACCAAACGGGTCTGCAAGTTTAGATCGGCAAGAGTCCTAGGTACAGGAGTTACTGCAGCGGGCTCGTCTGGTCTCTCCAGACTTGTCGCTGTGTCAGTAAGGGGACTAGAGTTAGAATCTACGACAGGGTTAGAGATAGGGTTTGAATGTACAGACACGTAGAAAGGGTTACACTCAAGTTGACTAAGCAACAAGGCAGCCAACTGAGGAAGCTGAGATGGTAGATATGATCGAGTCTCAGTGGAAGGAGAAATCTGCGGAGAGGAGGATGAGTTATAAGTTACACTATGATCAGAAGTGTATGCGACTTTTAGTCGATCAATGCTCACTGGATCGTGTGAACCGAATCGTTCGATGATGAAATATTTTTGCTTGCGTTTAAGTACTTTGAATGGGCCATCATAAGGGCGCGTGAGTGTAGGTTTTATAGCATCATTTCGGACATACACATGTGTGCAGTCTTGCAGGGCAGGATCTAGTTTGTCCTGGGTCTGAGGCATTCGTGGAGCCACATACTTGATCTGACGCATGCAATCTTTTAGGCAGGTTACATAAGCGGAACGGTCAGCGGATGAAAATTCAGGCAAAGGTTTTGGGTCAACAATGTCGCCGGGGAGACGAAGCGTCTTCCCGTACAACATTTCAGCCGCTGTGCACTGTTGATCTTGTCTGTGTAGGTTTCGAATGCTAAGTAGTACTACTGGAAGTCTATCAGTCCAATCGTGACTGCAATTAAGGCAGCGCAAGGCAGACTTGAGGTCTCTGTGGACTCTCTCAATAAGTCCATTTGACTGCGGATGATACGCTGTAGTGTATGTATTTGCACACCCCAAAGCGGTGCTAAGCTCACTCCAGAATTTGGAGGTGAATTGTGATCCCCGGTCATGTGTGACACTTAAGGGAACCCCAAATCTAGAGATCCAGTTTGATAAGAACGCGCGCGCTACAGTCTCGGTTTGTGTATCAGGTAGAGGGACAGCCTCAACCCAACGCGTGAACCTATCGATGATGGTCAACAAATAAGAATAACCGCGCGATACAGGCAGGGGACCCACCAAATCTAGGTGTACAGAGTCAAACTTGTGACCTGTGAATGCACAACTCTGCAGCGCCGCACGATTATGTTTCACCACCTTACTACTCTGGCACGCATGGCAATTTTGCACAATTTGCTTGACCTCCTTACGCATCGCTGGCCAGACGAAACGATCAGAAATCAAACGCACTGTACGGTTAATACCTGGATGAGAGAGGGAATGAAGGTGGAGGACAGCTACTCTGCGGAGCGTCGCAGGAAGATACAAACGAGAAGGTCGCTCGGCATCACGGTACACGCCGTCAACCAAGGTTAGTTTTGGAGAGGAAGTGTTAGAAGGTTTGAGAAGGTCCTGAAGTTCAGGATCCTCCTTCTGAGCATTAGCAATGTTGCCGAAGGTGATTTCACCACTGGTTTGGACAGAATTAATTCGGGAGAGACAATCGGCTACGGTATTGTCTAGTCCCTTAATGTAACGAATGTCAGTGGTAAACTGACTTATAAACGACAAGTGTCGAGCTTCCCTAGGGGAATGTCTTTCAGAAGGCATTTTGATCGCTGAGGTCAAAGGTTTGTGATCAGTGTAGATCACAAACTCCCTCGCCTCTAGAGCATAGCGAAAGTGTCTCACAGATAGGTAGATAGCAAGAAGTTCCCTACCGAACGCGCTATAACCACGCTCAGTGGGCGACAGCTTTTTGGAAAAGAAAGCAAGAGGAGAGATATTAGTACCTACTTGTTGTTGCAACACAGCACCTACGGCGGTACTGGATGCGTCAACAACGAGGCTGAAATCAGCATTAGCAATAGGGTAGGATAGTTCAGTCGCGGTTGCTAACTTATGTTTTATCTCTTCGAACGCTCCCCGTGCTGCGTCTGTCCATTTTACCTCAATAGATTTTCCTTTTCGTTTCGGTTCGAGGAGGTCAGACAAGGGCGCTAAAGTTTGAGCACAGTCGCGTATGAAACGATGGTAGAAGTTAACAGAACCTAGGAACCTTCTTAGTTCCTTCTGGGTCTGTGGAAGAGGAAAGTTTTTGATCACTTCTACTTTGGAAGGCAAAGGTTTTAGACCTAGGCTAGAGATTTCATGACCTAAGTAAATCAGTGATGGCTTTCCGAGCTCGCATTTTGCAGGGTTTACGAGGAGTCCATTGTC
This sequence comes from Morinoia aosen, assembly GCA_030386875.1. Taxonomy (NCBI): domain Eukaryota; kingdom Metazoa; phylum Arthropoda; class Malacostraca; order Amphipoda; family Talitridae; genus Morinoia; species Morinoia aosen. The sequence goes on from CM059564.1 coordinate 76,011,621, forward strand.
GGACAATCTTTGAAAAACGACCCTAAGATGGTCTTTGTGCAACTCTGGGGTTGTGGACGCCACAAGGATGTCGTCTAAATAGACATAAGCGAAAGTGAGATCAGAGAAAATTTCAGCCATGTGCCTTTGGAACGTCTGAGGAGCGTTCCTCAAGCCGTAAGGCATTTTTAGGAATTCAAAGAGACCAAACGGAGTGATTACCGCGGTCTTAGGAATCGCAGACTCATCCAAGGGGATTTGATGGAAGGCAGACTGAAGGTCTATCTTAGAGAAAATTTGTGCTCCCTCTAAATTTGCACTGAAATCGTGAAGGTAGGGGATAGGATATCGATCAGGTAAAGTAACGGCATTCAACCTGCGGAAATCCCCGCACGGTCTGAATTCACCGTTAGCCTTGGGTACTAGCAAAAGAGGGCTAGCCCAAGGGCTTTTGGAAGTGCGAATGATGCCATCTTCGAGCATCCTAGCGAATTCTTTCTTAGCTAACGCCAATCGATCAGGCGGCAGTCGCCTAGCACGGGAGAAAACTGGCGGACCTTGCGTCTCTATGAAGTGCTTTGTACATGTTTGCATGCTGTTAGAAACTAAGTTAGGGTTTGTTAATGCTGGGAAATTTTTAAGTTCCTGTTCAAACATGCACTCCTCCTTGAAAGCAATCGAGAAGGAATGCAAGACATTTGCTCTAGTTATGCTGCAAGCGGGAATTGAGATCTGTGTCTCCTCGTCCCTAATACACCGGTTCTTAATATCTACAATGATGCCAAATTTGGCTAAAAAATCAGCACCTATTATGGGCTCTTGGACTTCAGCTATCAAGAAGGTAAATCTGAATGTTCTCCTCAATCCCAGACCGCACTCTAATGTTCTCTCACCGTAACAGGGTATTGGCGTGCCGTTTGCGGCGCGTAAGGTCGCCAACCATGGTTTGTTTTTGTCTTTCACTGTGGCTGGGATAATTGATACACTGGATCCAGTGTCAATTAAAAATCGATACTTGGTGACGGGATCGTGAATGGTCAAGAGGCGAGTAGTCTGGGAATGAGGCAACGCAGTACTCGCTACTATGCGTCGCTGTTGGCGTTTCCCGACGTCATTTCGGTATAACGAGGACAGTATCTAGAGGCACATTTGCGAGCTTGGTCACCAAATTTCATGTGGTACCAGCATAAATTGCTACTAGCATCACGAGAGCGCGACCTGAAACGGCGGTCTTGATTTGACCTATCAAAAGATCTACCTCTATCAAAGCGTTGAGGAGGAGGAAGAGGATGATAGCTGGAGTGATAGTCAGAGGGATAGTCGTAGGCATTTTGGTGGCTTTGGAATCTCCCTGGGCCTTGCTGAATGTGAGCCACACTTTGACTCTGACCTATTTGAAAATTTTGGAGAGCTTGCTTTATTTCAGCGATGTCCTGCTGCAGCTTATCTATTGTGGCTGAGGATTGACTAGGCGCCGTATTTGACGGGCTAAAAGTTGTAGCTCCTACATTCAAGGAAGCAACTTGGGGTTCTCGTGGCAAATTAATATTTCGGATCACCGTCTCTGCGGCTTCCGCTAGTTTCTCTAACGTTTGCTCGGGCCCTGCTAGCGATAGAAATGGACGCACGTTAGGTGACAGCTTTGTCATGAAAACTTCCTTCAGAAATCCCTCAGCTACGGCAACACCCGTAGCGAGTTTCCGCAGCTCCTTCACTAGCGAAGAGGGAGAGAAAGAAGCAGAGACAGGTGGAATTGCTGAGGCATCTACAAGACTTCGGAATTTGTCCGCATCGGACATCTGAAGCCTTGCCAAGATTTTGCCTTTCAAGATTCCGTGAGGATTGCGATCTGGAGGGTTCTGTAATATGTCATTAGAATCATTTAGTAGTTTTGTGGGCGCAGCGCTCACAAGAGCATAGAATTTGTCTATGTCCTGATTTATCCTATTATACCTAAATACTGCTTCACACTGTTGGAACCAGGTGTGAGCGTCCTCCGGAATAAAGGGCGGAAGCCTAATGGGATTTGTGGGGGCTCGATCTTCATTATCTGATTCAGGCATGCTAGCGATCACTTTTGGGATGCAATTAATGATATCAGTGCCTAAGACTTGGGATGAGGTAGCAAGGGTTTGCGTTAATTCGTTACCTACTCAATCATTCAAATTAAGTTGAAACAGAAGGAATGAAATATGAAATTGGAAACGAGAAAAATTTTTTGCGGTATGCGGCAATTTGCGTAGGCACAAAAATTAAAGCAGGTGAGAAAAAATTATTTTCCTACCTACTCAATCGATCAATAACGTTGAAGAACACGGGAAAAGAGAGAATGGAAGCGAAGATTTTTACGGTAGTCAGAAGTAAATGCACAGCACGGAAATAGAAAAAAAATATTTTTCCCTACCTACTGAGGCACATAAAACAAACAAACAAGGACAGGATAGCGCTGACGCTGGAAAAAAAAATTTTGTTAGAGCTGCTCAGAGAGATATTAGCACGGACAACCCACAGGAAATTTCTCAAACTACCACGAAATGGGAAAATTTATCACTACAATGATACGCCAACATTATCCTCTCACAATCTCTCAAACACTTCGAGTTGAATTTTTATTTTTACGAGTTTCCCGGCCGATGCACCAGTGTCGGGTTTTTCCGCCGTTGGTTGGTTTAAATGTAAAATATTGATTTTTTTACGGCAAGAACAACTCGATCAATTCTCGAAGCGTAAGGGAAAAATTATGAGAGGGATAATGAAAAGCGGTTATGGACTCAGCTCGTTTTTAGGTGGAGTTTATTGGAAGAGGAAATCAGGAGAACTGGCTTGGATCTTGATCTCGGAGAGCTTGTCTAGGTGGGCAATCCTTGCCGGAGGACCAGGCTGGCGTTGACGAAGGCCGGCACGCGATGGAGTAGGCAGGGTGAGTGAGTTGTATTTGGGAAGTTGAATTAGGTAATTTGAGATGATTGAGCGAGGGTCAGTGACGTAGTTCAGGAATAACTAATGACTCCAAAATAAGGTGGGGTGTGAGTGAGCAAGTTAAATCAGGCTCATGTGAGCAGAATCAAGTCGGCACATTAGCAGGAGCAAGTTGAATTACTTGCTCAGATTAGTAGTAGCAAGTTTAGTCACTGCTTATGTGGGAATAGCTATTAAGCAATCAACATGGCACTCAGGAAACCCAGGGAGATTCAATTTTGTGAGTGTTGCGTGTATGGCGATGATGTAGAGGTCCTGCACAGGAGTCCAAGATGCTGGATGAAACATTCCAGGAGAGACATCAAGACATTCCACCACTGACAATCCAAATTATAATGACAACTCTTCCCACACGGAGAAATCCGAAAAAACTCCTACAGGTCTGACTCCGGCTACTTTGGGATTCTCACTTTTGGCAACTCAAACGTGATAGGACAGATTTTTGGGTTGACAGATATTAACTAAAAGATAAATTGTTTAATCACTAATGCCTCTGGCTTTAAATTCTGAGTATTAGGTTTAAGAATTTCCAAGAATAAAGATCGTGATTCCTTACAGAGACTACGGGCAAGTAAACACGAGATCTACGGAAAATGGTGAAAATATTAAGTGACTGCACTTTTGAAAGCAGTAAGAAAAAAAACATAAAAAATCCTAAAATTCGAGGATATCAATCCTACTAAGAAATTCTGGTAGATCATTTGCAATAATAAAGGAATTAAGGAATAATATATATATCCCCAATGATGATAGGAAGGGGAAACCTAAACGTTGATTTCACAGGCGGAAAATACGCGAAGAAAGAAAAACACGAAAGCACGAAGTTACGCGTGGCGATTTAGCCGGCGGCTTACGCGTCGGCCTCAGCCGGAGCCGCCAGCAATTTGCACACACTTAAGGTAGGCAGAAGGTTGGGTGTTTTTTATCACCAGAATGCGATGAGTTAATTTAAATTTCATTGAAATGTTTCTCTATTGAAATAAAGGCGTTTACGTAAAAGTTTGCAAGGATATGGAATTAAGAAATGAAATTCCAAAACTTAGCAAGCATAGACATGAATACTTTTCGTAATTCAAACTACTGCCAGTCGGTTTGTAAAAAAAAAGAATAAATGCTACTATACACATGCCTATAGTATTTATAATCACAGAGCAGTGACCAGAGACGGCGGTGTGAGGTTCCGCCATTACACAAAGACGCTATCGAACGAACGCCGGCAATTTTCGCCGTGTTCATTTCAAGCAGAGATTATCGTAGATTAGTAGATTATCGAAAAGAAAAAAGGAACGAGCATGATTATGCTTTGATAATAAAATCATGACACGGAAATGCAATGCACATCTGGCGCAATATCTTTACGCTAAGTCACGTTGAGAAAAGACAAACAAAAACACTGAATGAGGCACATGCTACATCAATATTCCCACGCATAACTACGTAACTTAATAACACTGCACTGTCACTTATTAATACTCACTGACACGACGAAAAGGAACACGACAATTTTCTAACACATTTAAAAACTCACGAGAATTTGCTGTAACACTGTCAAAGTAGGACGCCAAAGTGAGAGTGGCTTTGAAAGAGAGGACGCGCAACTGCGCAGTGTTGCCACCAGAGGGCTTCTCTCTCGAAACATGTCAAGTGTTATTTTTATTATTTCATGCATTTACACAAAAACTTCAATGATTACGAATTAGAAGTAGAAAATAATTAATAATAAATTAGAGTAATATTTTTAATGCTACTAATTAATTTATTTAAGTATGAATGGCAAATTTATAATTTTTACGCTTATGTAGCGGTATGCTACAAATCGCTACACAAGCGTAAGAATTATAAATTTTCCCATTCGCACTTAAATAAATTAATTATTAGCATTAAAAATCTTACTCTAATTTATTATTAATTATTTTCTACTTCTAATTCGTAATCCTTAAAGTTTTTGTGCAAAAAGCATAAAAATTAAAGTCACGATTGACATGTTCGTGTTTCAAGCCTCTGAATCTGGCAGCACTGTGCGTGGCGTCCTTTTGAAACACATTCTATCGTGCCTTACTAGTTCGTGCATACCGTGTTCGTGACTTCAACGTCATCGCCACACACCACTCGCAACAGCCTCCCCTTGGGCCTTGCTTTGCCTCAACTTAACTGAATTGGCCTTAAACTCCCCAGGCATTTCCTTAGTGGGATTTCCTTTTGTTGGACTAGTATTGGGTTTTACCTCAACCGGCATCAACTGAAACTGGCCCGACCTTAACTGGACGTGACTTAACCAGAATTTACCTGGCCTTGGGCCTCATTTTGTCTCGCTGGCATGGGCTTTAATGCTACTTAACTCACCTAAGAATTGTCTCAACTTGAGCCGCCCTGCCTGGCCTCAACTCAATCAAAATCGATCACTCACAACGTCACGGTTTCCTCAAAGTCTATATACTGGGCTCTTAAATCATTTGCAACCCACACACTCACGGTCGACTCCAGCACTTCTCCAGGAGCCTCCCGACTGCCCGGACTGCATACCCTCTTCTAGCCAAGTTCATCGGTGGTTCAAGACTCGGCGGTCCTCTCCGGCTTCCTTCCAATATATACCCAAAAAGCTGAGTCCAAAGTGCCTTATTATCCTTTCTCAGGATTTTCTCCCAGATACTTGTCGAGGTTTGTAAGGACTGGCTATACCCCACGGCCAGATCCAAACAAACTTGAGGGTAAAGTAGCTCTTTTTTGATGTTCTTATCTGGTTTGTCACATAGTTTCTGAATCGGTTATATGTTTCTCTAGATATTCGCCCTTCGCAAAGGAGGGCTAGGTACGCTTGGCGTTTCTTTATATTTATCACGATGTCTCTAGTAATCCAGGGCTTTTGTTTATTTTTCGGGGTAACTGTACGAGTTACAATTGGGCAACACTGATTGTATGCGTTCATTATAGTTTCAGTCAACTTTACTACTGATTCATCAATGCTCCTTGCATTATTGTTTTGTTGGGTGATGTGCAATGTTGGCATTAAATCTTCTAGAACGGTGCGCATTTCTTCTAAATTTGATTCGTTTATTTTACGATATGAATAAGTTTCAGCCCGTGCTTTGGTGCACGCAAGATAGACATTTTTCTTAATAAGAAAAACTGGAAAATGATCTGATAAGTCAGAAGTAATTATTCCAGCAAGAAAATCACTTGGGTCTGTCATAAAGATTTGTCAAGCAGCGTGGCACATTCTGAGGTTATTCGTGTTGGCTTTGTGATGATCGGAAGGAAAGATTTAGAATGAAATGCATTTAAGAAATTAGAGATTGGTTCATAGCTTTCATGTTTCAGCAAATTATAGTTGAAGTCACCGCATATTATTATGTCATTGTAGAAGGACCTGTTGAACTGAGAAATAATTCGATTAAGCTCATTAAGGAAGGATATAGGACAGGCTGTAGGCGGCCTATACACCGTTCCAAGCACAATTCGTTTGCCATCTCTAGACAGTTCTACGAATAATGATTCTATATGATCCTGATTCAGTGTTGCACTTGCTATGATTCTCGAATCCATGTGCTTAGAAATGTATGTACTGATGCCCCCGCCTCGCTTGTTTTTTCGTAGCGAATGGTAACTATGATAATTTTCAAATTTAATCATGTCTTTGGTCGAGTCATCTAGCCAGCTTTCGGTGAAGCTAATCACATCTAAGGTATACTCAAGTTCAGTAATAGTGCATTGTATCTCTTGCAAATTTTGGATAGAGTTGTACAGAAATCTTACAGGCTATCCTGTAATCGTTTAGAGTTGATTAAATTTAAGCTTGTTTCCTCGTGAACTTAAAATTAAGGAATAAAATTAAATTAACATTTAACTTATAAGTAAAACTTAATCTCAGAATATTAACTTTGAAATTGATATAGAAAAAACTTATTACATTAATATATAAAAATTCCATAACCCAGCTCTAGGCTTGTATTTGGTTTCTTGAACTTTAGTTTGCCATCCTGAATACAGCCAATTGAATACACCATTTGAGCCAAACTGAACTGACCTCTCAAATTTTCTCGAAGCCGATTCAGATCGCCTCCAGCCATTGACCTCACAACTTCAACTTTATTACTGGAGCCTACACAGCCTTTGCCGTTTCCACCGGCCCCTGCATCCCCAGCGGAATCTCCCGTGCTGCCAACGCAGGGACGCCAGTGGGGTTTCCTTCGCATCGCTATGCTGCGCTTCTCCGTTCCACCGAGGACCGAGCGGACGGGGATGACGGGCTAAGGCATCCTACCTGCTGCTGACCGCTCCGCTCACCATCCACTCGCCTGACTCCGCTTCCCGGCACATCCTGAAGCTCACGAGCTTATTGGAGGTTGGTGAACTATTAGTTCAGTAACCAATTACTTGCCATGCCGTGAGCTGGGTACTTAGGACGACGTTTCCCCATGCATTCTTAATAACTAACTTATAACGCATAAACTTACCTTTATAACTTATAACTTACCTTAAAAAACTTATAACTTATAACTTACCTTAAAAAACTTATAACTTATAACTTATAACTTACCTTAAAAAACTTATAACTTATAACTTACCTTAAAAAACTTATAACTTATAACTTACCTTAAAAAACTTATAACTTATAACTTACCTTAAAAAACTTATAACTTATAACTTACCTTAAAAAACTTATAACTTATAACTTACCTTAAAAAACTTATAACTTATAACTTACCTTAAAAAACTTATAACTTATAACTTACCTTAAAAAACTTATAACTTACAACTTACCTTAAAAAACTTATAACTTACAACTTACCTTAAAAAACTTATAACTTACAACTTACCTTAAAAAACTTATAACTTACAACTTACCTTAAAAAACTTATAAACTTATTACCTAAAAACTTATTTTACAACGATAAACCGTATTAAACCTAAGACTAAACACTATATCGTATCTAACTGCAACTAACTCCACAGAGCTCGGGTGCTTGCTTCCTACGACAGCAGTCAGAGATCGCAAGTGGACCGCCCGCCTGTCTCCCAGAAGACCGGCTCTGAAGGACTCTTACCTTTGTTGCCCTTAGTTTTAGTGCTTTAGTCTTGTTTAAATGTCGTTCTGACATTTGACGTAATAAATTACGGTGAATTTTCCCATTACGAAACTCCGGATATTTCAATTTCCTATATATAACATTAATCAATCCTTTATTTTTCTATATGGTGGCCAGTATGGGGAAACGTGTGTTGCCGGGAGCCCAGGTTTGTCGGCGAGTGTGGTGCAGCATCAGCGGCAGCAGCATTCTTCTTTAACATATTTTTCTAAACCTTGCGACTTTTGCGCCTAAAACCTTAACTTGAACTAATATTTTCTACCGATTCATTACAGCTATGGCTTCCAAAAAAGAAGCTTCTCAGCGAGCGGCTGGGAACGGCGACCTCACTATTTTGACAAAAACCCGCAAGTATGTACGGCAGCGTGTAACTCGCTTACACAACACCGTTAAAGCTGCCATAGACGGTTACTCGCAACATGATAAACTGATAAACATTTCTAAAGTTACCTCCTTGCAGGTTGAGCTAAAAGATCTAGACAAGTCTATTTTTGACTTGCTGCTTCGCAGCGACGCTACTGACGACGTGCTGGAGACTGCTGCCAACGAGCAGGAGTCGTACGAGGCGCAATTGTTCGATTGCCTGGCCCTCCTCCAGTCACAACCTTCTACCTCTACATCTGCCAGAGGTGACGCAGCTGGTACTTCCTCCGCCTCAAATGCAGGTATCGTAAATGTACAACAAAAATTAAAACTTCCCGATGTTCCCTTGCCTAAATTCAGCAACTCTCCTAACGAAAATTTTGAAAAGTTCCTGTTCAGTTTCGAAGCAATTTTTGACAAACATAATTTAACCTCTTATGAAAAATTCGTGTACCTCTACAATCAAGTTTCGGGCTCGCCAAAAATTTTGTTAGATTCCCTAGATATACCTGATCAGACCTACGAAACGGCGAAAGACCTGTTGCAAAAGGCCTTTGCATCAGTAATTATTCAAAAGTACAACGCCATTGAAAAACTTGCCAGCATCAAACTAACAGAGTCTGATGACCCTTATGTCTACATCGGCGAGCTTAAATCCACAGTTGCTGCTTTCAAAAAACTAGAAATAGACGTAGACGCGGTCATGGCGTACTTTTTCTGGAACGCTCTTAATACCAAATTTCAGAACATTCTCATCCAAATAACCAACACTAATAAGCCATCTCTTTCTCAGATAGAAAACAACCTGTTTGAAGCCACGGAGCGCTACAAACGTGAACTTCAACCTGCTGACGCTCCAAAACGGATCGACCGTAAGTTAACTAAAACTAATCCCACGGTCTCCTCAGCCGTCGCTGTGAAGCCCAAAAAACAATTCTGTGTGCTGTGCAGATCGGATGATGTAAATGCTGACCATAATCTTAGCCAGTGCTCAAGGTATGACAACCCCACCAAAAAATTTGATAAACTTAAATCTATTCGTGCTTGTACCAAATGCTCCTTTCAGAACCACAACGCGGCAAACTGTCGGTTCAATTTTTCCTCGGCATGTCGTACTTGTAATGGTCAGCACATGACCTATTTGTGCCAAAAAGGCGAACTTCAGGGGTCTGCACCTAAGCATACGACAAACGCTCTGACGCTAACTGAATCTTTTTTCAGCAAAACTTTCGATGACTTGAATTTACTACCTACCCTTACCGCAGAGATCAAATCCTCTAAAGTTAGGATATTGAAAGACGGTGGCAGCCAAAGGAATTTTATTTCTTCTCCCTTGGCCAGTGAACTCTCTCTTCCTGTGGTAAGGGAAAATGAAAAGGTAAAAATTCAAGGGTTTAATTCAAGTACAGAACTGGTTACGAACATTGTCGAGGTTCCGCTTGAAGCTGGGAACAAACATTTCTCAGTGGAGGCAATTTGTGTCCCGTCCATTCAAATTACATTGCCCACTTCAGGACTGGGGCCAATTGCATCTACTTTTCAACATAAAGGTTACGCGTTAGCCGACTCCTCTTACGCAGATTCCTCTTTTCCAGAACAAATTTCGCTCGTCTTGGGCACGGAATGTGATCCCTTCTTCAATATGAAGTACGTGAATTTTGGTAACCCTGGTAAAGAGTCCTGTTACATCGACTCTGCAGTAGGAATTTTCTTGACGGGCAACGTTCGAACCATTGAACAAAATTTACCCTTCTTGTCACCCTTACAGCAAGATGCAGATCATCCTGGCCAGTCCATGTCTTGTGGTGCCGCAGACGTTGCAGTCTCGCAACACCATCGCCAGCCTGGGTCCGGCGAGCAGAAATCTGGTGAGACTAATCATTACTCTGATTTAGACTCGTTTCTTGCTCGTGCGCCCGCAGACGAGCTCAGCTCCCGTTGTGACGGGCTTCTAGGTTTGGACCCACCGTGTGATCCTGAGCAAACGGAATTGAACGACAAGTTAGTTGACTACGTCATGACGAACACAAAACGAAATCATGAAGGTAGACTAGTCATGCCACTAATGTGGAATCCTAAAATTTCTCATAAACTGTCTAAAAATTACGCCTTGTCGCATCAAATATTACGTAGCAATTATAAAAAACTTGCGTCGAATGCCGACCGTCTCAAAATGTACAATGATGTGTTCAAGGAGCAGGAGCAAAACGGCATTATTGAGCGTATCGATAACACAGAGGAATTTATGGCAACCCATCCCGAATGTAGCTTCTTGCCACATATGGGCGTCTTTCGGATGGAGCACGACACTACCAAATGTCGTGTAGTGTTCCTGGCCAACCTCTGTGAGAAAGCTCAGGGTTCTGTCAGCCATAACCAAGCCACTCTGCCAGGGCCATGCCTGAATTCAAAACCTGAAGTTGCACTAGTCTGGCACAGATTTGATAAATATCTTTTAACCTTTGATATAAAACAGGCGTTTCTGAACATACAGTTACGAGAAGTGGACCAGAACAGGCTTTGTTTTTTATGGTTCAAAAACATACTAAAAAACGATTTGACCCCTATTGCATACAAGAGTCTGAGACTTATGTTTGGTCTCAGACCGAGCCCCACTTTATTAATGCTGGCTCTCTACAGGATATTGATCCTAGACGATCCAGATGACGATCCTTTCTTGTCAGAGCTCCGCAAAGCAGTGTACGGCATGATGTACATGGATAACGGTGGTTATTCAACTAATGACCTGACTAAGCTGACCCTTTCTTACGAGTCCTTGCCGAAGGTTTTCAGCAAGTACCAGTTTCCTTTACAGAAATTCATGACTAACTCACCGTCTTTGCAGCAGAGAATCGACGAAGAAAGCGAGTCAGAAACTCCCCAGGACGTGAAACTTCTGGGCATGACTTGGGACCGGGAAGCTGACACCCTTCGGCCCTGCGCGGTAAAGCTTGACTTAAAGGCAGATACGAAAAGAAAGATTCTGGGAACCATTCATGAAATTTATGACGTGTTCAACGTTTATTGCCCCATTCTCAACAGAGCCAGAGTCTTCTTACACAAACTACAATCTGACCAAAATTTGAAATGGGACTCCAAGCTCCCCAAGAACCTACTTCGGGAGTGGACTCTTATCGCCAAGCAGGTAAATTCCTCTAAGTGTCTCCCGGTTCCTAGATCTCTTGGTCAGCGTGAAAGTAAATTTTCTCTTATTGCCTTCACAGATGCCTCGACCAGCTTGTATGGCTATGTCATATACATAAAAGCTGAAAATGAAAACAAACTTACCCTACTCGCCAGTAAGTCCAAAATTGTCAACAAACAAATGAAAGCCAGATCTGTACCTGTACTAGAACTTGCAGCAGTGCATCTGGGAACAGCTGCATTGATTGACTGGTTTGAGAACTTCACTGGCAGCCAAACCATGACTCCTTTGAACATAACATCCTTGTCTCTCTTTGCAGACAGCATGGTGGCTTTGCATTGGATCAAATCATTCTCCATGGATTTCGATAAGATGTCAAAAAGGAACGTCTTTACCATGAACAAACTACAAGAGATAGAATCTCTCTGTAATAAAAAGCCTATAAATTTCAGGTTCACCGCTGGACAGGAAAATCCTGCAGATTTCGTTACCCGTTGCCCAAGTGCTAAGCAACTAAACAAATCTAAATATTACACAGGTCCTACCTTCATCCATGAGGGTGCCTCCTCCTTTGACCCAGGCTTCTCCTTGGTGCTGCCTCATGCCGCCAGCAAAGCCGTCGAGGAGTCGGAAGCTCCGGTCTCCGCCGGAGACGAAGCACAGGCCTCTGAACAAGATAATCAGGGTAAGTCGACCATAAACGCTAACGTAAACGCTTGCACTGCAGAGCGAAATTATCCTAACGTCCACTTGGTACCTCTCGATAAATTTTCTTCGTTAGCAAAACTTGTGAAGATTTACAAAAATGTCCTCCTGTTTGTTAACAAATTGAAATTAAAAGTACTAAGATCTGATGCTACTCTTGCTATTCAAACTGAAAATTTGCATTCTAAAGCGATGAGTACCATTTTGCTTGCTGAACAGGGAGAACAGTTTCGTGAGGTACTAGATTACTTGCGAGACGCAAAGAAAGAGAGTAGTAAAGTGCCTCCTTTAATAAAACGTTTGAACGTATTTCTTGCACCGGACGGCCTTTTGAGGGTGAAGTCTAAATTTCCCGAACAAAACGCTAACGCTTACCCGATTCTCTTGCCAAAGGGCAGTCTGCTCACAAGACTGATCATTGCAGACGCTCATGTCTCCATCGGCCACTCCGGTGTCTATTCAGTCCTGCACGAGTTGAGAAAAAATTATTTCTTCATTCACCCATTTTCTGAAGTTAGGAAAGTTCTAAAGCAATGCATCACTTGTCGTAGAGTAAATGAACGACCAATAAAATTGAACCAGAGTCCTTACCGCGACTTCAGAGTCTCTCCAATTGCCAAGCCGTTTTCTTCTGTGTTCCTGGACTACATGGGTCCATACACTATCAAAATTCAAGGTAAAAAACAAAAGGTGTGGATCTTGATCTTGACCTGTCTCTGGAGTAGGGCAATAAATATGAAAGTTTGCTTGAGTGCAGATGCACAAGACTTCCTAAAGGCTCTACAATTGCACGTCTATGAATACGGAATGTTCAAAAGTTGTACAGCTGATTTAGGCAGTCAAATTTCAGCAGGCTTCAACACAATAAGATCTTTCCTCGATGACCATGAAACTCAAACCTACCTAGAGGAGCACGGCATCCGAGAAATAACACTGGCACAGTATTGCAAGGGCAACAGTGCTTTAGGCTCGCTCATTGAATGTTGTGTAAAGGCCTGCAAGAGACTTATCTTCAAAGCTATTGGAAAAAATATTTTGTCGATATTTGATTTCCAATTCTTGATTGCCAAATCTGTGCACCTCATCAACAGGAGACCAATCGCGTTCAAAGAAGCGCTACGTTCTAATCTTGAAAACGTCTCTCCTATAACACCAGAAATGCTGATTCACGGTTACGAGCTTCCTTCTGTCAATATTTTGCCTGATCTTCAATCTATTTCCACAGATGATCCAGACTTCGAACCACGGTCTCTCAAGGACTTCACAGAATACTACTCGACTTTGGTTCGTGCTCACACGGAATTGAATGATATTTATCACTCAGAATTTTTGGCAACCTTGGTTCGTCAAGCTACTGACAAACCGGATAGATATAAACCCGTAAAGCATAAGCTCCTAAAATCGGGCGACATAGTTCTGCTAGTAGATAAATATTTAAAACAATCCACTTACCCTTTAGGTATCGTTCTGAAAACAGAAACTAATTCTCTGGGTGAAGTCACCGCAGCGCATATTCGTAAAAGCACAGGTGACGAGGTCTACCGTCATGCTTCGTCACTAATTCTTCTTCTCTCATCAGACGAGACGCTCAGCAGCCAGCCGGCATGCTCGGACGGACTAGGGTCTGAATCGAATGTGCCTGACGTGCGCCCCTGCCAACGAAAAGCTGCCGTTGCGGCTAAGCGTAAAATACGCTCCTGGGTGGCAGATGACGCAGTGTAAATAATCTAACTTTCATTCGCCTTCATTTCTAGTGAAGCCGAATCCCTGGCGGGGAATGTACAGAAATCTTACAGGCTATCCTGTAATCGTTTAGAGTTGATTAAATTTAAGCTTGTTTCCTCGTGAACTTAAAATTAAGGAATAAAATTAAATTAACATTTAACTTATAAGTAAAACTTAATCTCAGAATATTAACTTTGAAATTGATATAGAAAAAACTTATTACATTAATATATAAAAATTCCATAACCCAGCTCTAGGCTTGTATTTGGTTTCTTGAACTTTAGTTTGCCATCCTGAATACAGCCAATTGAATACACCATTTGAGCCAAACTGAACTGACCTCTCAAATTTTCTCGAAGCCGATTCAGATCGCCTCCAGCCATTGACCTCACAACTTCAACTTTATTACTGGAGCCTACACAGCCTTTGCCGTTTCCACCGGCCCCTGCATCCCCAGCGGAATCTCCCGTGCTGCCAACGCAGGGACGCCAGTGGGGTTTCCTTCGCATCGCTATGCTGCGCTTCTCCGTTCCACCGAGGACCGAGCGGACGGGGATGACGGGCTAAGGCATCCTACCTGCTGCTGACCGCTCCGCTCACCATCCACTCGCCTGACTCCGCTTCCCGGCACATCCTGAAGCTCACGAGCTTATTGGAGGTTGGTGAACTATTAGTTCAGTAACCAATTACTTGCCATGCCGTGAGCTGGGTACTTAGGACGACGTTTCCCCATGCATTCTTAATAACTAACTTATAACGCATAAACTTACCTTTATAACTTATAACTTACCTTAAAAAACTTATAACTTATAACTTACCTTAAAAAACTTATAACTTATAACTTATAACTTACCTTAAAAAACTTATAACTTATAACTTACCTTAAAAAACTTATAACTTATAACTTACCTTAAAAAACTTATAACTTATAACTTACCTTAAAAAACTTATAACTTATAACTTACCTTAAAAAACTTATAACTTATAACTTACCTTAAAAAACTTATAACTTATAACTTACCTTAAAAAACTTATAACTTATAACTTACCTTAAAAAACTTATAACTTACAACTTACCTTAAAAAACTTATAACTTACAACTTACCTTAAAAAACTTATAACTTACAACTTACCTTAAAAAACTTATAACTTACAACTTACCTTAAAAAACTTATAAACTTATTACCTAAAAACTTATTTTACAACGATAAACCGTATTAAACCTAAGACTAAACACTATATCGTATCTAACTGCAACTAACTCCACAGAGCTCGGGTGCTTGCTTCCTACGACAGCAGTCAGAGATCGCAAGTGGACCGCCCGCCTGTCTCCCAGAAGACCGGCTCTGAAGGACTCTTACCTTTGTTGCCCTTAGTTTTAGTGCTTTAGTCTTGTTTAAATGTCGTTCTGACATTTGACGTAATAAATTACGGTGAATTTTCCCATTACGAAACTCCGGATATTTCAATTTCCTATATATAACATTAATCAATCCTTTATTTTTCTATAAGAGTGACCTACAGTTCCAACACAGTAGCGAAAAATCCTGCCGGGATATTCGTATAGATTCGTTGAATTTTGATATATTAGTATATTTGCAGTTTTCAGAGTCGTTTAGGTTTGGAAATATTCTGTTCAAATGATTGAGATCCGGGTCGAATTCATCTAATATATCAGCGTGATCAGTCATTCAAAATTAGTAAACAGTAGGCAGTAAGTACTATTGTACAACTTAAAACGAAATACAGAGTCAAGAATAAAAGGATATATCTATCTAAAAACTTGCTTAGAAAGTATAGAAAAGAGTAAGAAATCTAGCGTGATTTCGTGGGTACACTCAATACTCAGCCAAGAGCGATTAATATTGGAGTTCAATATACAAAATTGATGCGTACAAATTGCTGAAGGCGTTGTTACAAAGCTCACATACAACAGGTAATAAGTCTAAAAAAAATAAAAATAAATAGAAAAAATTTAGCGACGATGATAATCTAATCAGCTAATATGTTTACACATAATAATAGTTTGTTGGTTAAAAATTACATACAATATTATTCACTTCGGCAATTATCCACCTCGTATGGTTTTTCTATCAAGCGAGGTTCTCTATATTAACAAGTTTCATAGAATAATGAATTTTAATACATTTAATGTATCATTTTTTTTCAGGTAAATGGTTTTTCTTTTGTTTTCCTAATTGGAGCCGTGAATCATACATTTTTCCAATAAATTGGACTATGTATCTCAGCTATGTATTTCTCTGAGCAATGAATAATATCAAATTTGATAATGGGTTCAGAAGTATTTCAGAATTTGTTCACGAGTATTTATTTGAATGCATGCACACGTTCATATTTATTCATTCAAATCGGAATTTTTATCCCAAAGAAACCAACGTTCTGGCAACACTCGTGTTTACTTCTTGATAATCGGCTTTGACGTTCAAGTGTACGTGTACGTGAACAATTTCTACAAATCATAAATAATGGATAAACCTATCAAACTTGCTCGTGTAAGTGATTTTGTAGAGTAAACTATTCTTTTAAATAATGTGGTGCTGATGAATTTATTTCTTTAGGTCGCCGTTTAGGACTTGCGATATTGTGAAGACTATTCATAAATATTGCATGGTCTACTCAGACAAAAGAACTATGATGTTGAATTAAACGAAACCCATTACAATTACAATGTGTGAATCACTTCTGGTGCTCATCAAAATAGGATTGAGTTCAAATTTCATTTATTAATGTCTATATTATCAAAGTCAAGGCAGAAAATATTTTGAGACAGATTTTGTGCCCCATTACAAAAATTTATTCGTGACCAGCCTTGAATAAATTCCCGAATTTCAATTAATATGTTGAAAGTAGTCTTCCTTGAAATGTTGATGTCAAGAGCAATTGTAAGAGTGTTGCATTTTTTAAATCAAATGTAGAGCTAATTATTCCTTGTTGATCCTTTGACTGCAACGTGAGCCACCAGTGCTACACGAAGGTGGTTTTTATAATGCTTTTAACTGACCTATAGTCCCAAACTTAATTTTCATAAGTACAGAATCAATATCAAATGTAGGAATGATGCAGGTATTGTTGGCTATTTTGGTCAATATGAGTTTAATGCGCTCAAGGAAATTGACAATTCTGTGCCAAAGAATCACTAAAAGAACACATTTAAAAACGTTTTACATGAATGACATTCTGCTTGCTGATGCGTTATTTTTGAGTTATTCAACTCTGAAGTTATAGGAACGGTACTCATGAAATGGCTTTCCCACTCAAAAGCAGAACCTGTGCCAATAATGCCAAGTGCGCAGGGCAAAAGAAAAGTTATTGCTTTTACAATATATGGCTTGATTTATTATTGGCTGACCCTGCAGAGCCTGAACCCTCTTTTGGGATGTTTTAGTTAAGGGAAGCTACTACCCTGGAAATGACCTAATAGTTTAAAAGTCACTATACACATTTCTATTGCACCTAGGGAAACAAAAAGGTCAATGTGAAGTTTCATGCAATCACAGAAATTGATAATGATATTCTAAACAATCACTAAAGGAACCCATTTAAGAACGTTTTTCATGAACGACATTCTGCTCGCTGATGCGTTATTTTCGAATTATTGAACTTTGAAGTTGGCCGTTGCGCGCCCAAGGAAGCAAGCGTAATTTAATTAAAAACGGAAGCTAACCCCCTATTACAAACGTAAAGAGGTTGGGTCGTGAGGGGTAGCCACAGTTCTTTTAGTGAAAAGTATAAATAAAGCCTCTAAACCACCCATTAGGGTGACGACCGCAATCTTGTTTACATCAGGTCTAACATGGCGACCACCATGGGCGCCGCCATTTTGGACCCGATGTCAACAAGATTGCGGTCGTCACCCTAATGGGTGGGTTAGAAGCTTTATTTACAATTTTCACTAGAAGAACTGTGCCTCCCCCTCCCAACTCAGCCTTTTTACGTTTGTAATAGCTTCCGTTATTCATTAAATTACGTTTCACGCGCTCGCTTCCTTTGTCGCAAAGGCCAACTTCAAAGTTCAATTATTCGAAAATAACGCATCAGCGAGCAGAATGTCATTTATGTAAAACGTTCTGAAATGTGTTCCTTTAGTGATTCCTGGGATCGGCATTATTATTTTCCGTGATTGCATGAAACTTCACATTGACCAACAAAAATACACACAGATATGTAAAATTAAATTCTAAACACATTTGCTTCTATAAAAAAATATTATTTTGGTCAATATTGAGTTTAGATGATGTTAGGAAATTAAGCATTCCATTTCACATAATCACCTAAGAAGCCCATTTAAGAACGTTTGGTAAATCTGAAGGATATGTCAGTTATCAATTCTGTAAATTTCGATGCCCTAAAATAGTTAATTAGATCGAAATAAACAAGTTTTCTTCTATGCACTTTCCGTCTCAAATGAGTATTTTATTAGTTATAGCGGTAAATGACTTGCCGCAACTCCAGTGTTTGAAGCGGCAAGTAATTCAAGGAGAATGTCGGACAGCAACACTGCAATGCGCACTCGCTTCCAGTGCGGTCATCATCAAAGACGAAACCAAACCTACCGCTATACCTTCTTAAATACTCATTTGACGAAAAAAGTGTATAGAAGAAAAGTCGTTTATTTCTATGTTATTACCATGATTCAAGCAACAAAAATTCGAAAATCGATGTGTAGCTGTTAAATCGAGCGCATTCGTCATCATAGACGAAACTAAACTTACCGCTATAAATCGTAAAATACTCATTTGAGACGGAAAGTGCATAGAAGAAAACTTGTTTATTTTGATTCAATTAATTAGGTTCAGGCATCATAAAGTGTCAATTGATAACTGACATATCCTTCAGATTTACTTAAGATTTACAGGAATGACATTTTTTCCGCTGATGCGTTATTTTTGATTTATTAAACTTTGAAGTTGGCTTTCGGGCGACAAGGAAGCGAGCTCGCCATGCGGAATTCAATTAATAGCGGAAGTTAACCCCTATTACAAACGTATAGTGGTTGGGTCGTGTGGGGGAGGCACAGTTCTTTTAGTGAAAATTATAAATAAAGCTTCTAACTGACCCATTAGGGTGACCTCCGCAATCTTGTTTACATCGGCCAGCTCAAAGATGGCGCCGCCATCCCCCTCAAGACCCAACCTCCCCCTCTCCCTTTGGCGGGGGGAAGGTTATGGCGGATGGCGGCGCCCATGGGCGCCGCCATCTTTGAGCCGGCCGATGTAAAGAATATTGCGGTCGTCACCCTAGTGGGTCGGTTAGAAGCTTTATTTATACTTTTCACTAAAAGAACTGTGCCTCCCCCTAACGACCCAACCACTTTAGGTTTGTAATAGGGAGTTAACTTCCGTTATTAATTAAATTCTGCTTGGTGCGCCCGCTTCTTTCAGCGCGATAATTTACCGCTCTAACTCAAAACTAAGCATCAGCGGAAAAATGTCATTCTTGTAAAACGTTCTTAAATGGACTTAAGTGATTAATAGAAACGGAATTCTGAATTTACCCACATCACCTAAACTCAATATTGACCATTATTTTTACAAGATAAAAAACCCTCAGGAGGATACAGGTATTGTATCTATGAGAGTTAGTTAGTGCTCACAGGGGGACAATATGAGGGCCTGAGCTAAAGGTTAGGTAGGCTTCTTTTTGTTGAAATAGAATAGGTTTTTGTTTTGTTAAGGACCATTTTTACGGTTCACTGCTGTCCTGTTTTTCAGCACCTACTACTTTCTTCTTCAATTTTCTCTTGTTTCATGAACTTCTTTCTTAGCTTCCTGTTTCTATGCACCTTGTGCATAGATTCTACCTTTCCTCAACTCCATACTAAATGGTGCCTTCTTCCTTCCTCTCTTTGGATAGCCTTTGTTGCGGATAGGGAGGCTTAAACTAACTAATAATCTAATCTATAATATCTTGTCTCCACCTCAAATTTTCTTACGTCCTATTTCCTAAAAGAGAACGCTTTTTGCCGTCTGATGAAAATTGATATGGAAGATGGAAATTAAGTTACCGATATAACTTGTTGAATATTCATTTGCGCTAGAGAATGCATAGAAGAAAAGTTGTTTATTTTGATCTCATATCCATTTTACAAGCAACAAGAATTGGAAAATTGATTAACATTCTGTTGTAAACAAAATACTGTTTGATTCATTTCTAAGAAAGTTCACTGTATAGTGATCAATATACCCTCACTGCAAAAAATGAGCTTCAGAAAAAATTTATGAGTATGGTTTAATTTCAGCATTGGAGAACTAATTAGAATATGGAGGTTAATAAAATTGTTTTGATTTAGTATTGTCTATAGATGCATTCTAGATTAAATGGCTAATGAATATATGGAGCCCAGAGTTATTATGTATTGGCATAATGAAGCAATCTTCTTAATTTTAGGAAAGTGTTCAGCACATTATCTGAGAGTGTAAATGGAATAAATGAACTCCGACAAATCATATATGTACCTATTTTGTAAACTTTGTCAGGATAGGTGTTCAAAGGGATACATTGGATATATATATGATGAAGCTGGTCCAAATTCTTCCAATTTCAATACTACTGTGAATTAGAGTAATTCATCAAACATCGAACAGAAACCACGTGTGTCTAGAAACAATCTTCATAAATCGGTAACTTTTGCTCTGAATAACTGTTGCGGGCCTCAAGATTATTCTTGAACAGTTGCTTTCTTGTTCTGTGATGTTGCTTCAAGACAACGTAGATTGTTGGAATTTATTCATTGTTCTAAAAATGGAACACTTTAATAACATAATTTCATCAATATCAAACATGAATCAAACAAGAATTTTGATCCAAACGGTTTTTTTTGTTTGGATTTTGAATTCAAACACAACTTACTAAAAACTATATATGGCAATATATACGGACGTGTTTAACATTACCAAGTGTATTATACGGGTCAAAGGTCAATTTAATTACTTAAAAATATATTTATTACGAAAATAAGTAGAATCAAATAATATCTTCATCTTAACTGTATACAAGCTCGGTCTACCTTCCCAGACGATATACGTTTCACTACTTAGCCATAATCGTAAATTTAAGATCTAGAAAATGTATTTTAGTATAAAGAAGAAGGCGCTCCTTGAATATTTTGATATATCTCACAGCCTTTATATTGATATATCTCACAGCAAACACCTTTGTTCACTATTTAATACTGACATGAAATAGGAACTGAATTTCGAACATAGAATAATTATCAAGGTTTTAGCAGCGGGAAAGAAAAAAATACAGCAACAGAACATCATATGGCAACACTACTCTCTAGTTATGACGGGAGGTTGACGGTCGCACAACAACAGTTAAACTTTCGCAATTTTACCGAGGTGCGTAAGATTTTTCAAGTGAAAAAATACTATCAATTTGTAAGGGTCGTACAGAAAATGCGTTCGCAACAGCTGGTAGCAGTTTGCAGCTCACAGAAATGAGTTTTTATCACTAAAATAGGAGTTTTAGATGTAAGATCACTGGCACTGAGCAAGTTTGGATGCTTATTAAATTTATTATGCGCATATTTCCGAAGTTCGATAATCAGTTCAGTTCGATATTTGATGAATTACCCTAGTAGCTAGTCTTCTGAAGCATCAAATTACTTGGAGAGATGCTAGCTTGTTATGCTGTTAATTACCTAGTGACTTGATAGTATATGTTAGCAGTAATTTCTCACCAATTAACATTCACAATTAATTTTGTTATACTAATCTTGTTTGGGAAAATTGCATTTGCAAAGAGAAAAATTACCAATTTTTTCTCCCCACATAAATTTCAAATATTTTCAAAGTTTTGCAGCTTTCATTGGATTATTTAAGTTGTGTTCTGAAATTTCAGCAGTAATTTGCATCTATGTTTTCTCCACCAAAAGATCAAAGTAAAAATGTTTTACTTCAAGATGGTGTTAATCCAAGTATAAACATTATACAGTACTAGTCCACCCCTTATATTTGAAATAAGAAAGAGGGCGAAATGAGAGAAAGGCCGTAAGAAATGAAAAAATACAATCTCTCGAGAGTTGATAAGGCCGCGTGAACACGGCCCGTCAAAATATATAGGACTGGAGCTTGTATCACAGATACGCTCATCACACACTTTTGGCTGGCTTCGGACAGACGCGACTCTTATTATAGTATAGATTTGTATAGCACTTCTGAAGATGAGTTGGCAAATAAATGGTTTTCCAATGCTTGAAGTGAAGATATTTGTTTGGAAAATGAGCCATAGCTTATTGAAAATTCAAGATTGCAATGGGTTTACCATCTCGGAAAAACTTTATTTTTACTAAAACTTGTTAAGGGGACCGTCTAGTCAGAAGTCCAAAGTTGGCTGAATTATTTTTTTATTGTTCAATTCAATAGAGCAATGCACAATTAATAAGCAGTAATAAATTTGAAAGCATCTGAAGCACCTGAGGCGAGTTAACGGAGGGAGAAGAAGGGGCGGGGAAGGGTTGCATGGGGTGTCAGCGCTCATGTGCCAAATCATTTCACCCAGATATTGCTCACCGACTGTTCATTTCTAAAGACATGTGTATTTATCATTCAGGTTTTCAAGAACTTTTACGATTTGACAACTGGGCTGATTTCTCAGAGCAATATAGCTTGCAAATGAAAAAAACTTTTTCTGTCCAAAAATGCATTTATTTAACAACTCAAATGTCAACATTCAAGCCACTTCTTCTCAGAAACTAGTTATCGTAGAGCTATGGTTTTGGTATCATTGGATGCGCGAAGAGTTGCTGCATAAAGAGTCAGAGAATCTCATTGAATTTCAAGGTGGTATTGTAGTTACATTAAAAAATCTACGGAAAAATGAATGACTTTTTGAAAAAAAATTAAAACGCTATAAAAACTAAACTATTATGAATTTCAAAATAATCCTCTGACTCCTTATGCAGCAACCCTTTGTGCATCCAATGAGATACTTAGATCATTACCCTTTGTTAATGACTTTTTGAGAAGAAGTGGTTCGAAAAATTTCAGTTTTCCTGCCCACTTTCTTTCCCATTATGGCGAAAATGGAAAAAAGTATTGGATGCAGCCCCTATTTATTTTCCCAAATATATACGTATGCCAAATTTCATAGATCTAGATACCATACAAAAAACGGGATGGCCATTTTCTTCATTCTGACAAGAAGGTCCCCTTAATTAAGGTGAACATGGCTTGTACAATACTCTGTACCAACTCAAAAGTAAAGGAAATTGTTCTATAGCTGGTAAAATGATTCCCTTGCTAGCTGTCTGGAGAATTGGCAGTGGCATCTTTTCAGTCATTGCTTAACATTTTCTACTGTTGTTTTTGAGTAGATGAAAGGGTGTGAGGTAAATTCTTGCCAATATCAAATGTGGCCAATCTTAAATACAGCATGAAGGATCAGTTCAATAGTTACTATTGTTATGTTGATTGTACTCATAAAATGGGCACCTCAATGATTTTCTGTGTAGCCTCAGAATTAGTAATTAAAAAAAACAAGTGAAGTACTTAACTCGGCTTAAAAATGCATGGAACTTGAAATCATTATTCATAAAAGTAGTCATTGCTATTTAAAGAACTGAGAAAATTTCAAATGGCATAAGTATTTACTTGATTTATGTGCCTAACAGGAAACATGCAGTAATTTTAGTAAATTTTGGAGAAGAATGTATCATAGTGAATAAATCTAATCTCACAATTTACACATCAAAATGTGCTAATTCTTCTGGTAATCTGCTTTATTTGCAATTCTGGCAGTAAAATGAATAAAAATGAATCAATTTATGAATGATCTTGAATGGAAAGAAAAGATTAAGCATTGCAAAATTTGTGAAGAAGGTAAATTACAAAGTCTGTGAAAATGTATTAATATTTGTGGGGGTTTGTGTCATGGTGTCCTATCAGTATATTGATTTGGGTTACCTTCAATGCGACACATGAAGATGGTACATTGAATTTTGAATGCCATGTTGTTAATTGGCATAGAACTAGCTCTTCTAGAGGGAAATGTAGTTCTTAAGGTGAAGTTGTAGGCCTTCCTTTTGCTGGAATAGAAAATCTTGATTCAATGCAGACCATCTTTTCTCCATTTGCTGCTGTCCTTTTTTTTCATTCCCTATTCCTTTTTTAACTTCTATTTTGTTTCATGAACTTGTGTGACCTTCCAATTTCTGTGCACAAAAGTCTTTATCAATACAGTTTGTGCTTATATTCAGCATTCCTGAAATTTCATATTAAATAGTTCCTTACTATCTTTGAAACATTCATTTTGGCTAGGGAGTCTTGAACTAACTTGACTAATCTTATTGTTACAAGGTATTTAGGTGTGGACAGATTTTTACTTCAACTTGTATGACAAAACCATTGGCATGATGAACGTTGGGCTTTTTTATGACAAGAATCAATCAATATTATACATGTTTATCTTGCACGCTCTTCAAGATTCTTAATGACTGTGTCAGTGATACGAGTTTTATCAGTGCGCATGTACAGGAATATTTAAATTGCAGATTCTATTAGGAAGGATATATTTATCATCCGTATCTGGAAGATTGTTTTTTTCTTTAGTAAATACTGGATCCTGTCATTTTTGACTGGCTGTGTTCAATTGTGCATAATGATGAAAATAAATCTTTCTTATATGCTTATGTATTTGAGCTTGGTAATGTTGGGTTGCTCTCTGTGATGTACGTAGTGAATGAGCTTAAGTAGGTTAGTATGGTATAAATGAATATAATCAAAAAATACTGCAAGAACTAGCTATGGAAAATTTACTTGAGCATGTCAAATATCAGTATTCATGCTTTAAATGTATGTAATTGGGAATTAGGTTATCATGATGCACTTTCATTGAGTTGGCTTCTTCTTTCAATTATGTGTAGAGTAAGAAGTCGTAGATGTTCTTTTCAAAAAATATTCAGTAATGCTCAAGTCATTGCTGTGAACTATCAATTGCTCTTTTCAAGAATTTAAAGTACGACTTAGGCATAACGAATAGTTCCCACATAGGTTGAAAGAAGCGACTTCTTTATAACTTTGCTAGTTCTTCAATATCATAGCTGAAGGCTTGTTGAACCTGATGTATTACAGATGAATAAAGGATGATACTTTCAAGAGAGATGTTTGTATTACATGATTTAAGAAGATGACAGTGCTAACTGGTGTGGATGTTTACAGGTGACGAAGGTGCTGGGCCGCACAGGCTCGCAGGGTCAGTGCACGCAGGTGCGCGTTGAGTTCTTGGACGAGTCACAGCGCTCCATCATCAGGAATGTGAAGGGGCCCGTCAGGGAGGGAGACATCCTCACTCTGCTCGAGTCTGAGAGGGAAGCCAGGAGACTCAGGTGAGATGCTGCACCAGCTCTTTGGAGTCCTGTGCACTGAGTTGGGCTTTGTATTGGAGTATTGGAGTTGCTGTCACTAGAGTTATTTTTTGATGATTTGTGCGGTATTTTGGAAATTTTTATTCAGTTAGTAACCAAACTTGTGTCTTCAAATAGCTGAGGGTATGTCGTGTATAAATCAATGTACTGAGTTATCAAGTATTGAGTCATTTCGTAAATCCAATTTTGAAAAACGTGAACACTTGGGCGGATATATTGACAAATCAATGCTAAGATGAGCCAACTAGGTTTGTTGCACATGATTGGCTACATGTTATTTGATTTCTAATGTAGAATAAGCCGATCTGGAATCGTATACCATTCAGGTCAACAGGTGCTTATCCTTGGCTTGATTATAGAACATTGCAAACAGAGAATCACAACACCACTGCTGTCACAACAGGCGAATAAATCTTCTATTTAAGGTCAGACAGGCTTGTAGCTTTTTGTTAATTTTTTGCAGTTACTACAAGTTAGTTATGTTAATAGCAATTTACCAATTTATTTCTTTTGATATCTGTGAATCAAAGAATTTTAATTGTACTGAGAGCAGGGTTGTATTTATAATCAATTTTTATACCAAAATCCTAGCAAAAGATATTTTCATCCAGTAATTCGTATGTTATGTGATGCTTCCGGTAAAGATAAGATGAATTCAGCTGATATTTGAGCAAATTATCCATACTGATAGGTCTATTGTAATATTTGGAGTTCTATTTGAAACTTGGCTGTAGAAGTTCTCTTCCTGCGGTTATCCTTTTGTCATCAAATGTTTAGGTATTTACAGCATAAAGCTCATTATAATTGAACACATTGGATGCCGACTAATTTGCGCTAGAGCCCAACTCCGGAGGACACAACTATTGGATTTATGGGAATTAGCACTCCCAGAGGGAAAATGTGAGGTCTCGAGCTGAGAGTTGAAGTTGGCCTTCTTTCTCTTGAAGTAAAATGGTTTTGTTTTGGAGCATCTTTTTTCAGGTTACTATTGTCCTGTTTTTCAGCATCAAATACTTCAATATTTATCTTATTTCATGATCTTCTTTTCTTTCTGAAATTCATGTTTCTATGCACCTTGTGCTTCGATTCTGCGTTCCCGTACGTTCACATTAAAAGGTCTTTTCCTCATTGGAACTCGTTCGTTGCGGTTAGAGAGGTTTAAATTGACATCTAATTTAATCTTTGAGCTAGCTCTGAAGCACTACTAGTAAAATGTTTTTGGTTTTGTTCGGGGATCTGTGTTACTTGTAAAAAAGACACCGTTTACTGCCAATGAACCCTTCAGGGCAATACAACTGCTGTGTCTATGGGAATTAGCGCTCCCAGAGAGGAGATGCAAAGCCGTAGGGCTTCCATTTTGTTTGCATAGAAAAGGATTTTGTTTTCTTACGGACTTTCTTTTTCGGTTTACTGAAATCTTTTCTATCACTTGATACTTTTTTCATTTACAAACTTTTTTCGATCTTTTTATTTTTTTATGCAATGTGTCAAAACTTACCTTTTTCCCTTGATTTCGTACTAAATGGTGCTTCCCTCTCTTGTGAACACCTTTGTTATTGTTAGGAGTGCTTGAACAAATTCGAATTCTAACTTGTGGGCTCTAAATTTAGAACAGACAAACCTTAATATATATTCTTCAACTTTTTTCTTGTTTCATGAACTTCTTTCCTAGCTTACTGTTTCTGTGCACCTTGTACATAGATTCCACGTTCCCTCAACTCCATACTAAATGGTGCTTTCCTCTTTCCTCTCTTGGAACATCTTTGTCGTGGTTAAGGGAGGCTAAAACTTTCTTATATAATAATATTAATAATAATGATAATAATAATATAATAACCTTAATACTTCAAAACTAAATGCTAATATGCTTATTCCGATGAACCAATGAGCAAGATACCAAACTCTTGAAACAGCCGCGCGTGGTTTGCGTATCACTTGCACAGTATTTGTGCGAATGGGAATTTTTTATAATTCTTCTCTTGTTTTTATTTTATTTTTTGTGCTTTCGATGCTATTGGTCAGTGACTTGAATTGTTCATTAGCTATTCATAAGCTTTAATTCATCATTTTTATGGTTTTTTTTTTTTCTTGTGCAGATAAATGCCCTGGTCACCAGAACAGCTCCTAAAATAAAGGTGTTTTTCTGGGAATACTTTCTATTATTTTCCTTCGTAACATTGCTGCAGCACTTCGTTTTCCTATCTTGTGGCGCCGAAAGACATGCATGATATTTCAGTGATCTCTAACTTGAGTAAGCCTCACGAATTACATGTTTCTACATTATCCGTATTCGACTGAGAATTTGACGTCTCAACAATTTGTTGTTGAAATCTAGTTCGGGCCCTGCTGCAAGGAAATATTCTGTGCTATATCACAGTTATCATTAATCATATTTTTCCATAAATTTTTCTAACAAAGTTAATAACGAGATAGACGCAGAAAACTCAATTCTCTACTCACTGCACCAACGCATACATACTTTTTTCACTGAAATGGACATGCCGGGCGCTCGAGTTGTAGTCCGTACATTCTTTAATTGACGAAAAAAAGTAGACAGAAGGTTAGCGTGTTGGTGATTTCAGTTCTGATAAGACTGCATGCTACTCAGTGACGATGAAGGGGGAGCAAATTTGTTGTCACAACCTAAGAATCTCTTGAATGGTACTTGCGTAATTACGTGTTTCCTGCCACACCAAGAAACCTTTGTATCGATATGGTCTAAGAGCTTTTTGGCTCATGTGTGCAGATGAATAGAAAATATCTTAGAAGATAGTAACAGTTTCCCCACTGAGTTATTGCATCGCAGAGAAATACGAGGCTTTTATTAAAGCCGAGGATTTATTTACTTGAACGGAAACGTTTTTAAAACACCCATCAGGTCAAGAATTTCCAATCTGTAACAAATCTTATTTCACCGTGCATTTACATTTATTTGGACTACGATATTGAACACATGTGACATTGACACGCACTTATTTACCAAACTTTGCGACATGAGAACCGATTATTTGAGAAAAAACAGATATCGAATGCTTTATGCACTTGGCTGGTTGGGTCCCCTCAGCGGGATGCAACTATTGTATCTATGGGAATTAGCGCTCCCAGGGGAACCATGCCATGTGAGGGCCCGAGCTAAAGGTTAGGTAGGCTTCCTTTTCATTGTAATAAAATAGGGTTTTGTTTCGTTACTGACCATCTTTTTTTCGGTTCACTGCTGTCCTGTTTTTCAGCACCTACTACTTTCTTCAACTTTTTTCTTGTTTCATGAACTTCTTTCCTAGCTTACTGTTTCTGTGCACCTTGTGCATAGATTCCGCGTTCCCTCAACTCCATACTAAATGGTGCCTTCCTCTTTCCTCTCTTGGAACATCTTTGTCGTGGTTAAAGGAGGCTAAAACTTCCTTATATAATAATAATAATAATCGGCTGTTTAGGTATGTAATTTTCAGGCTTGAATGTCAGACTATTCTGGAGAAAATATAACGACATCCGTTGTTGAATTGTTCATTCGATAGAAGGCCTCCAGGCGAATTTAGTCACCTGCTACCAATATAGTAACACTACGATGATAGGTAGTAATTCTGCGCGGTCTCTAGTCTAAAAGTATCCTAATATGTTTTGGCTGATTTTGAACCACTCGAGCATCAACTAATACCGTAGTGAGGACACTGCGTGGACGATCTTCTCGACGTCTCGACACAAGAATTCTGACTACTCGTTCTAGGGAATACCAAAAATTTCCTATTGGACTCATGCTTGGGGATTAAGCTGGCCAGTCTACATGCCTGGGCTTCCTGAATGACGGTCGTGCTATATTATATAGACAGTTCTAGCCCGACGCCCGCCTCGGTTGTCACCCTAAAAAAAGGTTCACCAACAGGCGTTTCTTCGCCACTCAGATACTGTGCAAATGTGTAAACTCTTGTCATCTAGGATTTTTGAAGCCATGCTGGTTCAGTTTGACTGATACCCCAAATAAAGGACACTTATGTGTAGTATAAAAAGCCTCAGAACGTGACACTTTCCTGCTCCTTTAATCACCCTTCGCACTCGGGCTTCGTTGAAAGCTTTATGAGGCCTTCGATGAACACAACGGCGAGCAGCATTGCTAATGAAACTAAATCGTGATTCATCTTACCAGAAGACTGCACTTCTATGGTTTGCGTTATGAGAGGGCCGGCGTTAAAGAGCCACTATGCTCCGTATTTTCATGGCGTGGAGACCTCTTTGCGGTGATCGTTCGAAAATCAGCACGAAAAAAGCCATCATTGGCGTTTAACAGTACTTAGAACAGCAAATGTTTCTGGGTTAGGCTTGTAGGTACACAAGCACAAGTGTTAAACTCTTTCCATAGTGTGTTTTATCTATTTTACTGAAATGAAATTAGCTTAGAAACGGTGACCAAAATTAAACTTTTAATTTGCTTATGGCTCGTTTTATTATACATGTTACGATCACTTTAAAGAATATTTGATGAATACATTAAATGAGGCATGATCGAGTTAATGACAACTATTTTCAGAATTGCTAATTACAACTGATTTTAAATTTGGGTTAAATATTGAACTTTAGTTTACCAATTGCGGTCAAAGTAAAGTGTTAGGAGGAGTACTCGTTATAAAATAATAAATCTTAAAAAATGAGAATTAATCGAATCAGCAACTGATCGTTTAACGTTGCTGCGCCTATACAGAACCCTGTGGTGGTTCCATCTAGCTGTGCGCGCTCACCACCACACAAGCTCATAAGCGCCACCTCACAGCCACGAAGTGATCCGGCCAAACAACCAATCAGCGATGAGATCTGGCGCTGGGGTGGCGGACCAAGCCTCTACAAGCCGCGCGCACCGAGCATCCAGGCGACACCTCTGAACACTCACGTACGTTTAGCTGAGTCTCAACTGCTTCATAAGCGCCACCCACCCACCCTCTCTGTGGCACAGCGGTTAAGGGATCGGACTTGCATGCTGGAAGTCGCGGGTTCGTATCCCGGCGCTGGCGCAGAGATTTTCCCCGTTGGGTATAAGGGAAAGCTCCTGCACAATACCCCACTCAACCCAGGTGTCGGAAATGGGTACCGGCTTTACGGGGGAACCGTCATGGTGTCCTATATATAGGGTTAGTTGTAAGACATTTGAAAAACCAATGCTAAGATCATATGTATCAGGCTTGATTGGAAATAAAGCATCCCAAAGATGCCGATGTTAACCTATATAACGAGCTGCGCGCTAAGCGCAGTTCAGTTCGCACAGCTCACTCAGTGCGCTCGCAGGAACCCCGATATTCACACAAGTCTTCTTCCTGCGAGCCTCGTCGCTGCAACGGCTCACACAAGCCTTCCAGCGAGCCTCCTCACAGCAGCTCACACAAGACTTCTCCCTGCGACTCTCCGCGCAGTGACTCCGACATTCACTAGTCTCGGCTCAGTGTTTCCACGAGCAGGGTAATTACCCTAGTTTAGGGTAATCAAGGGTACCCTAGGGTAATGAAAAATATGGGCAAATCTAGGGTAATCAGTGCTCCCTCCGCGAAGGAAGTGCACTCTTTATCTACGAAAAATAGAAAATTGAAAGCCAATATGCAAGCACCATACTGGTTACCACTTGAACGAAATGTAATGAAACGGTTCAGAATTTAGTGTTCACAAAACTGCACTTCTGCTGTGGTTAGTGTCGCATATTTGAATGTCATCAGGTATCGCTCACGAAAGACTGCGCCAAGATACGAAGCCATAATATCTCTTGTCCACTTCGTTCTGACGCATAATTCTGATTTGCATTTCGCTAATAAAAAAACTAGATCGGTGTCAGCAACAGCCAGTCGACGAGTCACTGTCCTATACTGATTGCGTTAGTGGTTATAAGCTTCAACAGAATATTGACAGGTATGTTTGTTGAATTGCTAAATATTACAGCTAATATATTTCATCGTAGAAATAATTAATGGGTTCATTCTTGTGATAATCATTGAATTATCAGCAGAGTTACCTCACAGCGCTGGTATTTTGCAGCTAATTAGATGGAAGGCGTCCTATTTCTTAGTCATGTTGCACGCCAAAGAAGCATGTTATTGTTGCGATGCTAACCAAAACATTTAGACAGGGTTCTTTGACACTTCGAGTTTCAAAAAGTTCTAAAAGCGAAAGGAAGAAGCTATAAAATTAGTTACAAAAATTCATATAAACAAAAGAGTACAGTTATCGACTTGATTAAAACATGCAATTTATGTTTGTATTCTCTCTGTCTTTCTTAGGCGCAGTAGCACACACGTAGAATTTGATATAGCTGCGATCATGCCTGGAATTCCGTCAACCAAAATTGAAGCACTGGGGGTTCTACCATCTGAGTGTTGAGGAACGTTTATGCATATTAATAAAGTCAAGGTAGTTTTTTCCAAAAACCTCTGAATTTCCTCACCCGCCCTTCAGGAAATGAAAAAATTTGACAATTTTACGATCAACTTTATGAGTTGATATGTGAATGTGATTGCAACGAAGTCTTTGAGAAGCATATGTGGTGTAACAAGATTGGATAAAATCCGTTATGAAGAGATACGACGAAGGTCATGTGTGAGGGAAGCCAGAAAGTCATCGCACAGAGTGGAACAAAGTGTTAGTTATATTGAGCATGTGGAAAGAATGGCTGAAGCGCGTGAATGGATGGAAAATTAAATAAAAAATAAATAATTGTACTAGGGATAGGTACACATATTATTGTATTTCTTGCAGCATAGCAGATGATCGCGCACCGA
Source organism: Morinoia aosen (assembly GCA_030386875.1). Lineage (NCBI taxonomy): Eukaryota > Metazoa > Arthropoda > Malacostraca > Amphipoda > Talitridae > Morinoia > Morinoia aosen. Next base: position 76,043,739 of record CM059564.1, read on the forward strand.
GTGAGGAAGAGCCAACGACACCCCCTCGAAAAAAGGAAAGCTCCACTTGAAAGCTTGAAACTACCATCAGAAATTTAAAAATTCGTTGACATCGGAACCTGAGTTTGAGGGATGGTTAGCCAAGTTCTCAAAATCAACAGAGCAAAAGGATGTGGCATATTGTAAGGTTTGTCGAACCTATATTACTTGTGGGAAATCGGAGATCAGGCGTCACATGCTCTCAGCGACACAAACAACGATCCATGGTGGCAAAAAAAACATCAATTGCCAGCTACGTGCTATCCGATGATCCTCTCGAAAATCATGCTCGAAAAGTGGAACTGCAAGTTTGTGCATTTTTAGCTAAGCACCACCTATCTCATTGTGTTAGCCTCTTTTAGTTCGATAAAAACAATGTTCCCAGATCAGGAAAAAAAGGGGGCCTTGGAAAACAGCGGGCATCAAAATTAATTCGACAGATTTCTGGCAAACATCTCGTACGTGATATCGTTTGGATATCAAACCAGCATTCTAACGTCGTTCGACTGGATTTCTCTCCTGACGCTCATGTGTATGTAACTCAGGGCTTATTCATACTGACGGAGCTCTGGAAACCAGTCCATTTACCTTTTAGTTAATTAATAGACCATGGATCAGGATTAGCTGTTTTAGGGTAATCTGGGGTAATCAACACCCTTCAGCTAGGGTAATTAGAGTTGCCTCGCGTGGAAACCCTGTCTCGGCTGCTCAGCAAGCAGTAGCCTCTCGGCCTCCATCGCCACCTCGACGGCACCGCTACGCTACGGCACGCACAACGCGTCTTACCGACAACCGTCGGTCCTCCAAGTCATCCTTGTGCACTATACTACCGCCTGTAAACATTTACCTCGTGTGCCATACTGTCGGCGATCTTCTCAATAATACGGCCTTTATTCCAGTTGTGTATTCTTTATCCTGTCGGGTTCGTTTGCACCTCAGGCCTTCGCTCCGGGCATTGATGTACAAAGTCTAAAGGTTTAAAAAGTCTGCCTGGAGTGTAAAGCAGCCTGAGGGAGAACACTACAACCCTGATCAGAAGTAAGCTGGACTATGGATGTACTAAATATCAGTATGCAAGGGAAACTTCTTTATCAACGCTAGACCCGGTGCACCACACGGCCATAAGACTTTGCACTGGCGCCTTTCGGACCTCCCCGTCGGTCAGTTTGTGTGTGGAGAGTGGAGAACCCCCCCCCCCCCTTTGGCTCCGCCGTGTGCAGCTGAGCCTACAGTACTTGGCTCGTCTAGATCATCTGCCCCTGTCTCCTACATGGAGAAGCGTGCACGCACCTTCCGGACGACATCTGCCTTTCCCGTATTATCTGCCATCATCACTGAGCTATCCTGCGCTGACAGCTGCCATGCAGCTGGGACCCATGAGAGTGCAACCTGTACTTTTTGACTGCTCTCCGACATGGCGTGTCCCCGTGGAGAGTTTCTGCCCTGGATGTCGAATGCCCAAAAAGGAGTCGATGCCGGCTAACATCCTGAAGGGAATTTTCATGGAACACATACTGGAGAAACACGCAAGCTCTGTGAAAATTTATACAGATAGCTCTAAGGCAGTAGATGCTGTGGGATGTGCCGCTGTGTCCGGGGAAATAGTGAGGGCCAGGAGACTGATCCCAGAGACCTCGATTTTCTCAGCAGAGCTGTATGGTGTGATGGAAGCGCTACAGCTGATCGAGGAGCACGCATATCATTCTTTCACCGTCTTCGTAGACTCGAAAAGTGTAATAGATGCTGCTCAGATGTACAACAGTACCCACCCCATTATTGCGGAGATCGTCACAAAGCTGCCACGGCTTGTAAACGAACGAAGGAGTGTCGAGATATGCTGGGTACCCGCGCATGTAGGGATATCCGGCAATGAGAGAGCAGACCGGGAAGCTAAGCAAGCTGCTGGGTCAAGTGAGAGAACATTGAATCTGATGGTCCCTTCCCGTGATTATTATCCTCGCATCAAGGCGGCGGTGAGGGATTTGTGGCAGCGAAACTGGATAGACACAACAAACAATAAATTGAGAAACATTAAGCCCACTGTTCGGGAGTGGTCATCATCTAGCTGCTGTGCCCGTCGAATGGAGGTGATACTCTGCCGCCTTCGCATTGGCCATACTCGCATAACGCACGGCCACCATATGGAGCGACAGCCGCAGCCGCAATGCGAACGGTGCCATGTTCCCCTGACTGTCGTACATTTTCTTGCTGAATGCCCAGGATACACTGCTGCTCGCAATGTGTGTTTCCCAAATCTTCGTGGCTGCGCGGAGGATGTGATGATTGGAATACTCAGGGAAAACGAACGCTCAGGCTTTAACGCAGCAGCGTTGCAGCTGTTCCTGAAGAAGTGCAAGCTATATACTGGTATTTAACAGGAAGCCACGCAGTGGTGCACTGTGGCCATGCGCGACATCGTATTGGAAGATTGTAGATGAAGAAACTGCAATATGGCCGGGCGCACTACGCTGGTACCTTGGGGGGTTTCAGCGTGGGTAAGGCGTCCGGCCAAAAATGGGTGGGCAGCTGAAACCTCCTACGGGGTTTGGCTGCCCAGTGTGTTCGAATGTACAATAGCATGTACAAAATTTTTCAATGGGGGAGACAATTGTAATCTTGTGATGTAATAAAATCATGATCATATAATTTTTGATGTTCAAATAATGTTGAAGTCCGCCTTGCACGGTAAATCGGAAAAGCTCAATATTGATTAAATTATGTGACCTTCGGTGCGATATAGTTTGAATAACTGAAGCGCTAGCAAACCTGTGTTACTACTACTACTACTACTACTACAATTAATCGAATCAATCATTTAAACGAACTTTATTTCACGTCTGGACGAAATGAATTAATTTTACGATGTATTAAAACTAATGAATGTTTGAGAATTAACCCTTTAATGTGCCCGTGAAAAATTTGATGATTCTCTTTCAAATAATGGCTAAATATATCGTATTTTTGTTCAATTTGTTCCTCAATAAGGTCTTAGAAGTTCATAGACGAGTGGCGGTTTCTCCTTCATCCTGGCGTCGTTGACAAGCTGATGACGATGGTTGTTGTAACGCTAATATTAGTAAAAGAATGTCGACGTTAAAGGATTAAAGTGAGATCTGTTTGCAGATAGAGTACAATTATGAACGTGGTCCAAATGCTCTTTCTTAGGGAAAATCAACTGAAAACAAAAGGGAAGCTTTGCTATCTCCCACCCTGAAATAAAAAATTGTGCAAATGGGTGCGCTCAGAATTACATGAACTTCATTTTGGGCACAATATTTTATGAGCATTCACCCCAAGAGTTAAGCAGCAATAAAAAGTTAAGAGTAGCCTCAAAACGGCACTCTGACGACGATTTTAATATTCCAACTCGGTTGATTTTGGTATAAAGGAGTTTAACACATACAGTCCCCTTACCCATTACAAGTCCTTTAGTGCTTTTATGTATTCTTTACTGAACTTTCAAGTAAAATAAGAAAGCTGATTATTAGCTACACTATGTTTATTAATACACAAGATGGTAATTCAAAAACCAAGTAACAACAGATCATTTATTAGTAACGAGGACCTTATTCCCGTAATTATTCAAAAAGCCTACCATAAGTATCGATACAAATGCGACACCTTCGTCGGAGGGAATTTTGTACGTTGCCAAAGACTCAAGGCATCTCAGCAATATCTCCAGCAGCGACTGCAATTCTGGTGACAAGATCTTCCGACTCGACAGGTGTTTCATAAACAAGACTTTTCAGTTGCCCAACCAAAGAAATCTAACGGAGTCAGATCAGGAGATCTTGGTGCCTAGGGCACAGGACCATTACGACCAATCCATCGATTTGAAAATTGAAGGTCAAGAAAACGTCTTGCATTCGCAGCAAAATGTGCCGGAGCTCCATCATGCTGAAACCACATTCTTTTACGAATATTCGATGGAACATCGGCCAATAAATCCGGAAGGACTTCTTCAAGAAAGATTCTGTATACATTACCAGTGAGACACTCTGGCAGAACGCATGGACCAATGATTTGATTATGAACGATACCTGCCCAAACATTGACATTGAAGCGATTTTGGTATCCATGCACAAGGATGACATGAGGGTTTGTTGTTTGTCATTTGTGAAATTTATGGAAATTTAACATTACATCACAGTTGAAGGTAGCTTCATCCGTGAACAACACGTGTTCTTCGAAATTGGCATCTTCTAACTCCTGATTCAAAAACCACTGCGCGAATCATTCGCGAGGAGCATAATCTGCTGGAGCAGTTCGTGGACTCTGGGAAAGTGATGCGAATGATAATTATTCCGATTCTATATCCGTCACACTGCAGTGTGGTCTTGAATTCCCATAGATGCTGCTGCAGCACGAGTGCTCGTACGTGGGTTTTGACGGAAACGTTCCAACACACCTTCTTCATGATCCAGATCAAGCTGTCTTGGGCGACCAGCATTCACTCTGTTTGCTCTCAAACTTCCGTTCTTAAACAATCTTCGGTGAAAAGCAGTGAATAATCGATGAACAGGCACCTGTTCATTGGGTAACGTTCCTGGTAATTCTTGCGGCACATCTTGCATTACCATCATTACCATCAGCTGACCCACGGACGAAATGCATATCGGGCAAAAATGATAACGGTTCAAACTAAAGGTTATTAACGTTGACTGGAAAGTTCTAGAACTTTCTTTAACCTTGAAAATTTTTTAGATTTCTGAATAGTAAGTTTTTTTGGCATTTTACAAATATGAATAAATGGGTATGGCGTCAATCTTGCCCAAAGTTGTCAATTCTAATTCTCTTTATTGCTCTGCTCCTGTCTTCTGCGAATTCGCCGTCGTGCTGCGAAAAATGAGTTTTACAGGTGTATAAGCATATTATATAATCAACGAAGAGTTTTTGAACTTTGATCAATGATGAAATAGTGTTTGTATTTTAGGCATTTCGCACGAGAAACCTTTCTTGAATAGGAATCCCGCCGAGTTTATTTAGGAGAGGTGTTGCATGATCACTCCTTTTGAATTTACCTTTGCATACCACCTTGGCTTCGAAATTCATGCATTTTTGTAATTCTTTTTAAATTTATCGAGGGGAGATATACATTATCAATACGTGATAAAACTAAAGATTGAATGGCCAATAATCTCGATTTTTCGCCGAGCTTACTTTTCATCCGATGAGAAAACGTGAAGGTTCCTTCAATTTTGCTGCAGGTTTTCTCAACGTGAGATTTGAAGGGCGTATTTCTATCGAACAAAATACCAAAATATCTTGCTTTTTCTGATAGCCTAATTCATCATTCCCTACCGTAATAATAAAATTTGGATTTTTTTTATTATGTCTTTGGACCCAAAAATAATCAATTGCGTTTTGCTAGTATTTAGTTTGAGACCATTTTGGTCATACCATGATTTCAGGCTAATCAATAGGGTTTCAGCCTTAATTTGCGTCTGTAGTATTTCCGATACAGAACTTGTCATTGCGATTTGAACATCATCTGCATGCATAGAGATTCGGGTGTTAGAAGGCATTGGAGGGAAATCGTTAATGAAAATAGAAAACAATGGCGGACCAAGAATAGACCCTTGAGGAAAACTAAAATTGTTTTGAATGAATGGGGACGACTTGTTATTTAAGAGGACTGTATGAGATCAATTTGGCAAGTAGCTTTTAAATCATTTCGTATCAACTCCTAAGTTCAATATTTTCCGAAAAAGTCGATCTTGCTCGACGTTATAGTTTTGAAGAGCTCGAGTAACAGCAAGAGTGTTATATTTTTTTGATCGATATCAATATATTTTTTCAGTAATGTTGAGCAGAGCGTCATGAGTGCTAGCTTTTCTCATATAGGCATATTGATTTCGATGAAGTAAATATGACTCGTCCAAGTGACATGACAGTTGATTTGTTATCACTTTCTCTAATATTTTGGACAGACCAGGTAAAAGACTTATGGACCAGTAATTTGATGCTGTATTTATGACATCAGTTTTATGCAACTGTCTAATTATGGAGTCTTTCCATTGGTTGGAGAACTTTTTATTTGTCATTGATGCATTAATTATGAAACAAATCAATGGTGCAGTGACTAGGAAACTGTCTGATATAATAAAGGCTGATACCATCACTTCCGACTGCCTTTACGTTTTCCATTGAATATAAGATACATATTTCGTACCTCTGGTAAGTCAATAGGACGTGGTCTCCACCTGACACCAGCCATTGAAGGTGCTGTAGGTCGCGAATTTTTAACTGAAGGTTGATTTGTATTTGTTTTACATACTTCACTGAAAACCTGAGCGCCAACTTTTGAAAAAAATGTGTTGAAATCCGAGACTGGTGCCAAGTGATTTTCGAAATTACTCATGCAATCTAAATATTTGTATTGGGCTACCTCACTAATGATTCCCATGTTCGTTTCGGGTTATTTTTAACCGTTAATAGTTCCTGGTGAAAGTGATTTTGTTTTGCTTCTGTGATTTTCTTCGGAAGAATCTTTTCATGCTCTTTATATCTCTTGTATTAAGTACTATTTGATCTATTATCGTAGTGTTCTCACAAGTAAGTTTTCTTTCTTCTGCTTAGCTCTGTAATTTCATCAGGAACCCAAACAGCTTGTTTTGGCCTAGATTTTTTGGTCATGTAAAATTCGCATTCATTGAGAGCTTCTATAAAGTTATCGTTGAAGTTTGAGACATGTAAGTCGACATCGTCGTATTGCATCATGTTCTGATATTCAGCGGACTGGTTTAGTGATTTTTCATGAAAAAGCTCCGCTGAATAGTAACTTTTCAGGCGTTAAATCATAGAACGATACGTTTTTTCTTTCCTCTGTAATATTTATTTCACATTCTATAGAGTGGTGATCGAAAACAGAGGGCGATTTTACTGTACTGAGTATTGCCGTAGGATTATTTGTGATTGCCAGATCGAAGAGAGTTTTAGAGACTCTTTGTAGTAATACGAGTTTATACATCAATTTGGTTACCTAATTTTTTTATCCGTCAAGTCAACACTAAAATCTCCAAAAGAAAAGAATGACTTTTTATCGCTAGAATTTATTTGAAAGTTTTCTCAGTGAACTCTAGTGTTGTACGTAGGGGAGCCGATGGGTGCCGGTAAAGCCTGCCGATAATGATGGATTTAAGCTTTTTATTTATACTTCTAACCAAACCATATCTATGCCTTCGCACACTTCATTCGCTAGAAGTAAAGACGCCAAATAATTTTTTTTAAAGATAAAACAAGATCCACAACCTCTGCTATTATTAACGCCATCATAGCGGTAGGTACAACACGTAATCGGGAATATTGAAGAACGAACTTTGGGTTCGTGAATCAAACCATGTCTCGGAAACACATAAGATATCAATGACTTCTGTGACCAACATTACTCTAATGCAATCCAGTTTATCATTGAGGCTACGAGCATTGATATATTTAATTTTGATATTTTCTATATTATGGCGCTTATGGCACCACTCTGCTGATGGCAGCAGAGTGATTTTTTGGTAGAGACTGTTTTGTGGATTCGTTCATCTTCTCAGTGTTGCCCAGGGTGTCAAGGCTAGCGTCGGGTACATTTGAGAGACTTCCATTCAACTGGGCAACAGTATTTTATGAGGGTGATGATGTGATTTCAGTCTGGTTTTTATCTTGTGCAACAAGGGTTTTATAGTGGTCGTGTTTTCGATAGAGCATTAACGGGGAGTTATTAGTCGATAATTCTGGTGAGGTGTCGACCGTTATTCTCCAAACATTTTGGTCTTTTTCATCGACGATGAGAATTTTTTCGCCCGTCACTTCTGATGTGATTTGTGGTATTAGGTCTCAGGCAGCATGATCAAAATGTTTTTCGTTAACGTAGTTATTTATAAGCCAAGGTAGGTTGCCGCTTTTCATGTAAAGAAAATTTGCGCACGTGTTTCCCTTTCCTATTCTCTCTGTTTTGATTGCAGCTTTTAAGGAATGGCAATTCCATTTTGAAGACAATTGTGTGTTAAGCTGGTAAGCTACTGCATGAAGGAGGCAGTGCCATCAGCTATGGTGGGAAGCAGCTGTATTTTCAATGATCGTTTTGATACATTCGTGGTAGTACTGGCGAGTGCGCACATGGAGCTCCAGTCATATTTTGTTTGACTTTCAATATTATTAGACAGGAGTTTTTTAGAATTCTTATTTTCCCGGCTTTGAATTGGCTGGCTGTGGCCAATTTTGGTAGAGGGATTGACAGAGAAATAAGGGGTGCTCATGTCATTTCCTTTATTTTGGTGATGATTGTGCATGCGGTTAGGTGGTGAATTTTCCATCGAATTTCAACTGAGATTTTGCAGCGGTTTTTCTTTTCGTATTGATTTTACTGCTACATAGTACGTGGTTGAATGTTGATGATTTATACTCGTATATGAGAAAGGCATGTCCTCTCTGCGTTTGTATCAGATAACAATAAAAAACTATTTTTTTAAGTACTGTGCAATAGTCAGAGATTGAGGTAGGAAAGTGTTGTTCGTCAGTAGGCGAGAAATGGTTCAGGTTGCTAGAGACTTCACTTGAAAAAGCTGGCGATCTAGTAAAATTCTTCAATTCATTTTGCGGTTGTGCTTTGACGTTGGAGAGTTCAGTTTTGTCATTCAAGTCATAGGAGTTTTTGGTACATGAGCTAGATTGTGAAGTGAGTCTTAGACTCGATCTAAGAGAAATCTGTTGAAGAAAATGGTGTATTTCTTCTCTGGTACTAGGCCAAGTGCGAACATCGATGCAAGCTTTAATATCAGCTCTGGTACTAGGCCAAGTGCGAACATCGTAGCAAGCTTTAATATCAGCTCTGGTGCTAGGCCAAGTGCAAACATCGTTGCAAGCTTTAATATCAGCTCTGGTACTAGGCCAAGTGCAAACATCGTTGCAAGCTTTAATATCAGCTCTGGTACTAGGCCAAGTGCGAACATCGTTGTAAGCTTTAATATCGGTTCTAACATTTGTCCGCAGCAGAATTGATTTGATATCTTTTTTGTACAGACTTAACGCCTGGTACAATTGCTTACCACATCAGGTATTTACTACATAAATACGAGATAAGGCATGCTTGGTCATGATAAATTCTTTGATCTTAGTGAGGTCAGAGGATGAAAGGTTTAAATCTCTGAAGCAGATGATGCAGTAAGCAAATTGAAGCATTCCGTCTATTGTGTCAAGAAGGTAGTCAAAACGACCGGAAGTTACGGTTTGAATTTTACACGTGGTGTCATGTCACTTCTTTTGACAGTTGTAAGAATGTTATCGCCGACAAGGAAAGTGTCCAGAGGTTTTCTGTGATTTGATTCCAAACACTGAGTTGTATAAGCCGGGATTTCTGGGGTACGATCAAAAGAACCTACATGCTAGTTAAATTTGAAAAGTTGTCCTATTATGAGCCTAATATTTGACGGTGCGGAAGATATCGAAAGTGGACTTGTAGGTGTCCGCTGTTTTGACATTTTAGTTGAGTGGGCTGCAGTGAGTGAGAGGTTATAGTTTACCTGGTGAATAATTTCCAACACTGAAATTTGCATCGGGTGAAGTTGCTTAAAGCAATGTTTTAGTCCGGATCGTTACAATTTAAAGTTAAAGATTTTCCAACATTAGGGTTATTATGTACCTCATTTTCCTGATCATCTCCTAACAAGTTTACATTTTTACCCTTCGCAACCTACGAAATTTTGCAGACTTCGTCAATGATGTATTGTATCTTCTCGAACACAGTTTGAACCGTGGAGCTGAGGTTCAGGGTCTTGCACTTGTTAGCACTTGTTTCGAATCCGTGCGTTGCTGGCGTTAAAACTTGATTGTCGCAGGCAGGGCTAGGGAGATTTCTGACTGGGTCGGACGACTCTGATTTTGCTGTCAGCACTGGTGGTGCTTTGGAGATGGTGAAGCTCTTGTTGACATCACTTCTTGACCGTCGAAGTTGCTACTGTCATTTTGAGCTATTGTGACCTTTGAACGAGTGATTTCACGTGTGAGGTTTTTGGTGGTTTTCGTTTCCGCTTTTTGTACTTGAGTTTTCATGCGGATCTGTGCTGAGGGATGGTATTTCTCCAAATAAAGCTGCTTTCCGAGCAGCTGAGTGAGTATCGATGTTGAAATCATCCAACGGTATTTCTTCCCATTTAGTCTTCCACATTTCTCCACTCGGGTTCAGGGATATGGAGCGCGCTGGGCTGCATTGGCAAGTCAGAATTTAGAATCTGCTCTCATCATCATAGCGCAGTCCTGAAAGCCACTTGTGTAGCTTATTACTTGGACTAGCAACTGGTAGCATTAGTTCAGGCTTAAGAAACACAACTCTTTTCTTACTTACTCTTTTGGTCTTACTTTTACCCCTTTTTCAGCTGCTACTTTGAGAGCAACGGAATTAAGAATGTTCTGTTTAGAAGAATGTTTCATTTCCCTTGATGATAAATCAGTTCTCTTCTATCGGAACTCAAAAGCAAGCTTTTCCTTTCGTGCAATTTTTCAATGAAGTCCGAGTCATTTCAAGGAAGAAATTGGAAAAGTCAACCTAGCTCTTTTTTAATTAATATGAACCTCTCTCAAACAAGACTTCCATTGTGCTTAACAAATTCCTTCATAGTAAAGTTTTGCTTTATAGTTTCTCTTAAGAGAGGTAAATTTAATACCACTTACTCCCACAATTTCAATTTTCTTGTGTGTGTGTAGAAGCTGTTCAAATTATTCTGACCTTCACTGTAAATCAAATTTTTAGGATCATTTTTCTCCTAAAACAAAAATTTCACACGATTGTTGTATAATAGTGATAATGTTTGACTCTCAATCAACCAATTACAAAATACAATTTTTGAAAGCCACTGGTAAAATTTTGTGTTATTATTTCTGGACGTTTTACCAAGCCGTATAATCTCGTTGAAGTATTCTTCGGGGTCAATTCAGTGGCGAGGTGAACGATATTTTTTCCGTTTTACGACGAATTGCCCGGAAGCCTGTCGTTTTCTATCATTTTCTGGAGGTTATTGAGGTCATTACACTATGGTGTAGCGCATCAGCGCTGCGTTTAACTGCAGGCAGTTGCACGCCAAGCTCTATCCTTTAATTATAATTAATTTCTACATCGTAACATCAGACTAAACTGAAATCATATTTCTTACAATTAATTAGAAGTTAAAAAAATTTTTAGCGTCACATAAAAGTTTCAATCACCATGTATTGAGCTTGGCTCTCGCTCACATGCAGAAGCCTGCTTGAAGTGAGCAGAGAGCTAAAGTAGAACCTACAGAAGTAGCACAGAGTCACTTTTTCAGCAATTACTCAAGTTTTTTGTAAACTAGAGTAATTTTCCTTCGCAGAATTATCTCATTTGCTTCAAGTCAGGTTTTACAACTCTCCACTTGTTCACTAATTGTATAATTCTTTGCCATCAGTGTTTTTTCTCGCGAAAACACGAGCCCGTAACGTGTTTCAACATCACCAGTTTGCCGGGACTTCAAGAAATTTTCGCTCGAAATAGTCCACCAAATTGAGGGGCATTGAAACTTCTTGTTAGCTGCCGTTTGTTTTATTACAGATTACATTTAAGCTTCCATTCACTCCGGTGTATTTTTTATGAATAATCTACCGAAAGACCGTGCAAGATCACTCACTGAAGCGTTAAGCTAAAGCTGAGAAGTATGATAGACTCAATTCTTTTGAGCCTATCAACAATTAATTTTTAAAATCGATTTCGTACGATATAGTGAAATTTAGTAAAAATTTTTCTCAATTCTGTGAAGCTTAGTTTTATTGCGAATGCTTTTACGTAAAAAAATGTGAACTAACAAACCTGCCAAGTTTTGAGTAACAATGTTTTGACTGCTGTGTGTAGTTGACTCTGGCCAAACTTAGTTTCCTAATACATATTTTCCTTAGCTTCAAGATAGCTTGTAGGATTCGAAACTCGCATATAAGCTTGGAATGTTCAAATACATGCAAAGTCAAGAGAGAAAAATGGTTGCCTGTCTCTCTGAGAATTATTATATTTTAAATAAATTACTTATGAATTGCTTGAAAAATAACTAGATTACATAGTACTAGAAATTAAATACAACCCCTTGTTGGTTTGCGATTAAAACTATTGACAATCATTCTTTTTCTGTTTTAAACGCTAATATCGAGTTCACATTTTTACTATCTCTACGAAAACTTCGTGAGCTTCTTCGGAACTTCCATTTCGCTGAGCTCACTTTCAAAATAAGCAGAATGCTGATATGCAAACATGCCGAGTGCAGGTTTATTAATTAACGCAAAATGTACATAATAATGGCGGCAGAAGAGCTTGTGTCGGTTACTGTACGGTGACGGGCCTGTGCTCCACGACCTCAGCGGCGCGCTTGAAGAGGAACCTTTTGTCGTAGGGCGCCATGAGGCGGCCGCCCTCCGCGCCCCCGCTGCTGCTGTTGCCCTCCAGCAGCTGTGGACGAGGTAATGTTAGCACACGGCATACTCTTACCACAAGCAAAAGGTTTCACAGAATTTTCTGAGCGACTGGGCTTACCTATGTTTCTAACCTCGGTCACAATGATTGTTATACATCATTCCAGGTATATCATCTTAAGAATAAAATTTTCTGCGAACGTAACTACCTGTTTGCAATTCCTAATTTTTGTAAACTAGTAGAAGGTTAATTTTGACGTCAAAAGTTTCACTGAGTCTTAAGATTAATTTCAAACTAACTTTTGTAACTAGGGAAGTATTCATAGCCGTCAGGTCTATCACAAAGAGTTATAGACCTGATGGGAACGATTGATTTATTTCTTGTATTTTTGTACCTTTTTAATAAATGTTTTATAAAAAATTCGAGATAGAGCTTTAACGTAGCAGAGTATTAGCATCTTTCAATCCTTTAAATGTCACCAATTTTTTACGATTAATTATGTGTATTAACTAAAAAATTTGTCACAAAATATTTCGAATCTTAATAGTATTTTCTAATGCGTTGGCTTTCAGTTTCATTGAACCATCCGTGGTTTGGAGCAGAACTTTAGCGCCTTGCCATTCTCCCTTTCGGTAATCTACTTCGGAAATTTGAACATTGCCTCCAAACTCGCAGTGGCCATAACCATTCCGTGAAGTGCGATGGTGGACTGCGCTGACCACGAAAGACTCGACAAAGAGGCAGCTAAAGCGGCTTGTGGTTGAGGAGGAAACTTTTGAAGAAAATTATAGAAAAACTGTTTTTGCACCGATTTTTTTCATTGCTGCTGCTTCAAAGCCCCTCATTCGAATCCCAATCGAAATAAGTACTCTTAGTGTGATGAAATATTTTCAAGAAGGAATGTGACCGAATGTGGTAACGAGAGCAAAATTCTGGACTCGGTGCAAACTTACTGGGCCCAAGGGCGCACTAAAAGTAGCTGCTACATTTTACCATTGAAAGAACAGGGGAAATTTTTCCTCGAGCTCTAAAATGGTTCTATTTGGTACTAGTTTTTGCAAACATATTAGACACTTCTTCCAGAAACCTCTAAAGCTGAAGTGGTTGTCATAATCAGAATATATTCCAATGGAGAAGAGGAAGAGACAATCCTGAGAAAAACTGAATGTATTTTCATTTTTTTCAGAGAGAAAATATTTCCGGAAGCCTTGAACTAAAGATGTGAACTCATACAATTAAATGCTGAGTGAATAGTGAGATGAAGCGAGTCCCAAATGGAGCAAAACGGATTGGTTGTATTTGATGGAATAGATATCTAGAAAAGCATTCTAAAAATGGACTGAAAAATATCCGAAGAAGAGATGGAAAATTGAAATACATACAAAATAACACCTGCTTAGACTTCTTTGCACCTCTCTAGAAGACGAAGGAAAAACGGTTGTTCAACTAGAAAAAATTTTTTGTAGTTTAAATATTGATTTTAATCTAGCGGGAAATAAAGAGTTCCGCCAGTTTTGTTCTGTGATGTGACCTGGATACATACCGCCAGAGTACACCGTCAGTCGGCATTGCCTATGACAATGTTTGATGTAGGTTTGGGGCCGGAAAAGCTCGAATGCTCTTTAATTAAAATATTGAAACATTTGAGGCCAAATGCTGATCGTTAACATGATGCAATTAAGACTTACCACTGCCAGCAGAGACTTCTACATGATGGTACAGATTGTGTTGTACAAACCATGGAAAGTATTTAAAGTTAAAATTAAATTCAATGTACAGTGCGTAGTTTGAAAATGTAACCAATAAACGAAAAAAAAACTGCATGTGCCTTCCTTACAGGTTTGTGCATTCATATGTGACTTTGAAGTTTAAAAATCCTCTAGCTTGTTTTCTTATTTTTTAAAGTGTTTTTTAGTGTTTTTGTGGTTTTTTTTTAACGCCAACCCTGGTTGAATGATTCGTGGAACTGATGAAAAGTGAGGTTGGGCTGTGCAAAAGAAGGATGTTAGTAAAGCAGTTGATGATAGAGAAGCAGTGGGTGAGTGATATGCGGATGTTGCGGCTGAGCAAGTTGTGTGAAGGAAAGCGAGAAAAACATGTCAGATGCTTTAAAATTTTTGTCCAGTGTGGTGCTTAAAAGTTGAATTAGCGGCATAACTGAGCAAATAATACCGTCAGCCTGGCAGTTTACTGAGAAGTGGAATCACAACTAGTTAGGATGCTGCTTGTGCGTGGTAGTGCTGTTGATCTTAAAATTTTTGATGATGAGGGATTGTCTGAAATAGTCGATTGCGACCGAACAAATATGCTTCTGAATCAAAAGCATTAGTAGCCAGTATGAATCACGAGAAATTCTTGCTGATCTAGTTTTTACTGCTGATTATCTAGCAGAAGTCGGAAACTAAACTTGCTAGGGTGTGACCTAAGTATACTAAATGTATATTGAAGTAAAATTGAAGATGTATTCAAGAAATGAGAATGACAAAAAATTCTGCATGAAGTCACATGCTACGATAAAAAATTGCTGAGGTTTTCAGCATTTAAGGCTATCGTTCATCACTACTTGTGAAAAAAGAAGAAAGAAGGGGAGTATAGAAGGAAAAAGTCATGTATCGTAAGCAATAAAAATGTCGGAAGAACTTTGAAGGAGCAAATCTTCGGTTATTGAATTTGAAAAAAAAAATTTGAATAATTGAACTGATTTTTATACTGCTGTGCATTGTTCGGAGACATAGCTAAGGAGGGGAAGAAAGTTTAAGTAAGCCGAAGATGGCGTGCTCGAAAAGTATGATGGCGTGTCTTCAAGTGATGGTGAAAACTCAGAAGATGCCACCACAAGGCTGCATAGCGAGTAAATTCTCGATCAAAATACTACGTAGATTATTTAGGTGTATTGAGGTTGCGGAAAGAGTGAACAGGCAGCATAAGATCAAGTGGGGAAACCAGAAGCCTAAAAATTGGGCAAAGCACAAGTAAAACTTTTTTGTGTGAAAATTTGAAATTATCCTACTGTAATTTTCCCATTTAGTCTTCCACATTTCTCTACTCGGGAGAATAGAGATGGAGCCCACGTGCTTGGATTATCAAGCCGCATACAGAATCTCTCCCATTTTCATAACGCCACTCTGAAAGCCTCCTATGTGACTGTTTTCTTTGCTCTAACAACTAGTGGCAACAGTTCAAAATAAAGCTAATCACCGAACCCTGTTTATAATTGTGCTTGGTGAATTTTTTAATACCACAACTTTGCAGTAGTAAGCACTGAGTATTGCCGACAAATTCATGCTGTGCTGTAATGTTATTCGTTTATTTTAATATTATTTTGTGAATCTTGATTAAATTCACTCTAATGGAAGTAATACAAAATTTTCATGTGATATCTACGTAGTACGTTTGGTTCATGATACCTTCTCATCATTTACAGAGAGGGAAAAGATGTATGTATTGTCGAAATAAGTATTTTTTTTAATCAGTTTTTTCATCGAGTAGAAAATTTGAATATATTTTGGGGCATGAGTTGTTGCCGCTAGACAGGAGGGCTGATAAAACGAAACAAAATATCGGCGTGCTGATTACATTTTACAGCCGCTTTGAAAAGCCGAGCAAAACAGTTATTTAATAAACCCATAAAAGCTCATCAAAGACAGCGCGTAGCTTTCAGTGATTTTAGAAGTATTAATAATAACAAATTAGGTCACCCTTCATTTTTCGTTTAGATAAACGATTTTTGTACTTGACATGCCATGAAAACACACGTGCCTGCTCAAATTGTTTGGTGAAGCATCATAACTTGCGCCAAGATGCTATTTTAGTTTCAGTAAAAAGTTGTATCATTAAATCAGCCAATCGAATGTATGAGCTTCCCGAGCCCCATCACCATTCAGCTACTTATGATACATGAGTCGCATGGGTGACATGCTACACGTGTAACATGTATTCTTGTTCCGGAATGCATTTGAACTGCCGTATGACACACGGATAACTCGATTTTAAATTATTACAAGTTCAAATTCGCGAGGGAACACGACTTATAAATTTCAATAAAAATGTCTCATGGTTCTATCCCTCACATAAGGCTTGAAGATGAGTTTTCCAATTCACACCACACTAAAAATGTCTCCACTTAAGCACTACTGCTCCTTGATGATTGAAGATCCAGCTCGTCTCATTTTTATGAAGCTCGGTAGATCGGGTTGGCGCATCCCTCCAACGACGCATTGCGGAGTTCTGTTTGTGGATCGACAACGCATACGCTTCTAAACTCTATTGCCCAAAAGCGAGTGATTCTTGCTTCTTTTGGCAGTAAAATGTAAACGATTGGAAATATTCCGGAATTGAATTTGCATTATTACTTTCGATTAGAAATTATATTTTAATGATTTGGAAGTTCATAATGCTCAAGTCAATTTCCATTTTTTTGGCAATTGTAGGACATACCTATAACGTTTACGATCCTATGAGTGTTTATTATTTCTCGCGACATTTTTTTGCGAAATGAGTAGCAATGTCCATTTCCTCGTAGGAGTACAATGAATATTTATCCTTGCTGGTATTCTGTGAATTTGATCTGATTTCATAATTCATGCTTGAATTGTCGGACAGTAACAATGCGCCCGCAAGGGAATCTAAAATTCTGTCAGCGCAATGAATTTAAAGTTATAATATGAAATATATTTTCTAATGTAGTTATAAGTATGAGAAATGAGAAAGGACACAGGACTATTCTTTGAATTACTTTTTATGGCATTACTTCTTGCTGGACTCTCTGACTGATGCTTGCTGTTCGCTACCGAAGGTGGAAAAGAATTTGAAATTTTTTTTTTGAGCTTGAGTTCAAGATTAGAGAATATATTTAATCTTGCCTTTTAACATTTGAAAAAAGAGACTGTACCTGATTAGAACTAGCTCGAGTTATAGATATCCAAATCTAAAGCCGAAGGTTCGTAAAAGCACAATCGCTATTCACTTGAAAAATATAGGTACTATATCGGGCATTATTAAAACATAAAATTACCAAAGATTACATTCCACTGATTAGATACGGCTGTACACAGTAATACTGGTCTTGTTTCAATCTTTGTGTGTGGGAAATACGTACAGTGTTTAGAAATACTCACAAAATTTGAAGCTTTTCCACACGTTGCGAAATTTGAGTATCAATAAATTTAAACATCTAAAGAGATCATTTAGTATTATGTTTGTAATTTAATTGTTTTATCACACTTATAACTTATGTTACACACATTTGAGAAAATAAATTGGGGGAAAAGAGGTATTCGTACACGTGAAAATATCCATTTATCCTTTTTTTAAGAATATTTACTGAATAATTTTTTCGTACATTTCTTGTGTAAAAATGCACACTTCTGATATATCAAATAAAATTAAATCAAATTTAATTTTTCACAAATTAGGGCTATTTATTTACTTTAAAGGATGAAAAGAAGTATTCGTTCTGCGTAAAATTTGAATGATAAAATTCTTAATTTTTGAAATATATTAAATCAAAATATTCTAGAGAGTTCCAAAATTTTTTTCAGTATCCGTGGTCGACTTTGAAATCAAAACCTGAACATTCCGCAATTGCTATTTGCACGAGAAAGTTTTAATCGTGACAAGGGGTAAAAATTGACTAATTCGTATGAAATAACTGGTTGTTACCCTTTGGAACGATGGAAAGGGTTATTGGAAGATTACAAGTAATCTGAATTCATTTTTTACTACTATTAGTTCATTGATTGCAAGGTTCAAAAAATTCAACGCAGTTGAAAGTTAAAGAAATACAGGCGCTCCAAAGAAAATTTATCCAAGACTGTCGAGAAAATTAGGACACCAGATTCAACGAAATACAAGTGCTATAAGTCAAAAGCTGTTCAATGATTTGCATTTATCCTGAATTAATAAAACCAAACGAACAAAAAGTAACAAAGTTCACTGCAACAGTTTAAAGTCAAGGATCACGAGATCAACTTCACTCCTATTAAAATGACCATAGATACAAGGTTGAAATTCGTTAGAGAACACAAGGATAAGGAAAATTCGTTTTGGGGATGAGTAGTATTGTAGACAGACAAAACTGAAATTGAATTGTTTAGACATAATGATCGGAATCGCGTGCGGAAGAAAGATGGCAATGCCTACTTAGCAAAGAACACCTTCAAGTTAGGGGGTTTTAGTATAATGATTTTGTTAGTAAAATATTAGTAATACACGGTAAAATGAATACCGAAAATAGATGAAAATCTTGTACGGAAACGTACAGCCTTCTATTGAGAGTCTCGTACTATATACCTCCTAAATAGATTCTCCTACAAGATAATGATCTCAAATATACTGCAAAATCTGCTAACAAGTAATTTGGTGAAAATAATACTGATATCTTACAATGTCCAAGTTAGTCCCCGGATTTGAATCCAATTCAGGACTTACGGACGAATTTTTTAAAATCTTTAGTCGAGAACTGCAGGAAGAGATTCGTAGCTGTCGAAGCTAATAAAGGATGTCCTACCAAATTTTAAATGACGATAATTCGTTTTTCTGCAATGTATGAAGAAAATTTTCACCCTTTAAAATGATTGAATGTCATTCATTTTTGTAAAATTAAATGTAATTTAATTATCTGTTCGTACGTTAGATGTATGTTTTCTTATGCATTGAATGTGTACAAATTTTATTCAGTTAATAGCCTTATATATGAAGATTTAAAATTATTCTTGTCTGCGAGCTTGTCTCTGCGTTATAATTACTTGATACTCGTTTAATCACTCTGAATCATAAGTCAACATTCCACTTGGTACTAAAATTGCAGGGCACAGCACACAAGTAAATTGTAATTAATTTACTTTACTTTACTCTCAGTTAATCTACCGCATATCCTTTTGTATTCATTTTCAGTAAAGATTCTTTGCCACAATCGCCCAACTGAGCTGATAAAAAAGTTGAAACTTGGACGAGCTTTAATAACATGAGCTGATATCTACAACTGACCTCCCTGAGCATGGCTCTGATCTCGTCGAGACGCGAGTCGTCGCCTCGCGTGGGCAGGTAGCGGCCCTCGGCAGGGCTGAGCAGCACCAGCAGGAGCCCCGCCACCACGCACAGCACCATCGTCTTCGTCATCATGCTCATCTGCACACACACAATTCTTAGCAACACTATTTGGTCACCGCTATGTACAATGAAAACACTGAGTAAGGTGTGGGCGAAAAAAGTACGTGTAAAACGAAGATTTTTTGAGAGCGTAACGTAAAAGCAATTTTATAATATGACACTTTAGCAAATTCCGTACACGTTCAAAAGGAATTTTTTTAGAATGAGAAGATTCTGAACCAGATGGATGATAAACCTAACAAGAAAATAAGCATGAACACTCGAAGATACGATGAGAATAAATGTATCCCACAAATATAGTCGATGTTTTATAGTCGATGCATGGAGTTCTAAACATTGAAACTTATAATTCTAATAATGAAAAATGCTAAGAATTTAGGCAAGTAATAGATTTATAACGAAATAATAAAAACATACAAGATGGATCAAGTTATTTCTTGGATGAGGATGCAGCAACATCAAAAGGGATGAATTAACCAATCTTTTCAGGTTAGGGTCATACCTTAAGAACACGTAACATCTGATTGTCCACTTAATCCCCAATGGGTAAATTTGACCTCTCACTTTGTTTTGTTTTAAGACGTTTCATTTAAGTAGAAAACGATTACAAGATTTGAGAGTTGATACGGTTGATTCAGATGCCCAACACTCGAAGAGCTGTATCGTACAGCAGAAATTGTGGCAGCATGCCAGCGGCACCAGCAGCGCAAGGCTGTCTCTGTCTCAGCCCAGGAGCCATCACCCAAGCTGCAGGTCTTCGGGCGAGCATCCGTGAATTTATTGCCTCCTCCTCTCAATAGATGAATGACTAATTTATCTTCTACCTGCTTTCTTTCAAATATAATAGCCGTCTTCCCTGGCTTGTGAATCACGTAGGAATATTTTTCATAGATTTAGGAAATTTTTTTACTTGTACATTGTTTTCTTATAGACATATTTTCAGCAATACTCTACCGAGCCATGGTACCTCTAACGTTGTTTTCTAAGCCAAAAAGACAATACAAAAAAGCCGTAGCTGATAGTCTTTTAATCGATAGACTGTCGAATAGAGATGATTAGTATCCACTAATTTCTTTTATTTTTTTGACAAAGTTTGCCCACGTGAGAACGTCATTTTACGGTTTCAGATGAGTCCGAACGAATACTGAATTTTATTTTCGAGGCTTACAAACAGCTCAAAAGTTCTTACAGCATCCGTCCCAGCAGGAAATTTAAAAATTGATTCATATGAATTTCAAATGTATTACATAATGTAGCAATGTATTAATAAATTAATTTATCTATTTGTATTAATGTATTATTGACATCTGGCATCACACACATATATATATATAGTAATAACATAATGTACATATAATATATAGCGAGTCGCTAATTTTCATATATAGAGTATAGTAGTTAAGAGAACTCCTCTTATGTGAGGGAATCTCTTTAAAACAGCATGCGTCGTTTGTGATAATGTTTCTTCATTCAGAAATTCTGCGAGGAAAGAGAATGCTCATAAGTAACAACTTCCCTAATACTCTTCTTGATAAAATAATCAACTACTTTTTGAACCGAATGTTCAGCAGCAACAAAAATCTTGGACTTAATACGTGTCATGTAAATGTATTGCATGAAAAATTTCAGAATTACAAAATTGATGAACGAGTCTTTAGGAATATTGTCAGAACTTTTGTGAACTCTATAGATCCAGATATGACAATTAAAGTCTGTGTGAGTTACAAAAATTGTACCATCGGTAATCTCTTGGTAATAAATAATATGTCCAGATCCAGAGTCAATGATCTTGACAGAGCCAATACGATGTATCGGTTCAAGTGGGACATAAAAGAATGGAAGTCTCTTAATAAGTGTTTCTTTGGCATGACTTTGATGACCCTGAAACAAAGATTAACTGCGCACAAATATCATTTACAATCATTTCCATGTTGATTGTAGTTGAAAGCCCTCAAATGAAGATCTATGTTCAAATGCAAAAATTTCACATCACGTTATTAAAAAACCAACGTATACAAATAATAAAAGCATTACATATTTATAAGCTTAAACCGGTGTCCTTAATGAAGATACTAATGATTTTTCTGCTCTAAAACTATTCAATAGAACTGCCGCTTTGAAGTTTGAAACATCCGCTCAATTATCCATGTCGCGTCTTTCTACGGTGCCGTGAATATGTAGCTCTTGTGCAATATTAACTAGTCGTCTGGAGATGAATATTCCTGTTCAACAAAAGTATTCCCATAAAGTCATCTTGTAATGTGATTTTCTGTATTTGGTTTCTTTGCTTCTGATTTTTTTTTTTTTTGACATTGTACAGGTATTTTCATAATTGTGACAGCAAAAATATTTCTGAACGATTCTTACTCTTAACTTTTTAGAATGTCATTCCTGAAAATTACTGAAAAAAACAAAATCGCGGAATGGGACGATCAATGGAAAAACAGTGATTTCACAGCGCAATCTTGGAACGGGCATTACGAATAACAGGTATTGTTTTTCATGAAAATTTATAAAACTCATTTGCAGAAGTAGAATTTCGCTCGGTGGCTGTAAGAAAAAATATTACCGTGCGAACAGGCTCCTAACCGAATACAGCAATTGTTATGTTAATTTTTCGTTCTTTCATTGATGATAATACTTATGGGAAAAATAAAATTGGAATTTTTACAGTAAAATGAGACCAGCTTAAAGGAATGCAATGCTAAAATAAACAGATGATTGATAAATAAAATTAAAATTACTTTCAAAACCCGATTCCTGCATCTTTGCATAATTCTTTATTCTTACATACATACATACCGTTTGCATATAATTCTACGGTTTAGTAACGGCTCTGGATTTTTCACAGAGAGTGACTATTTTTAAACTGCGTCGCCTCTACATTATAAGCGCGCGTCTCGCGTTTCAATTAAAAACCTTCGAACTTTTGGCTTCAAATTATATTTAAATGCTATACAAATCCAGTGTTGTTACAATCGTAATAATTGGCAAGATCACCAAATAAAAATTGCAACCATATGTTTCACTCTGATTAGCAGATTTGATTTTATAATCTTACTCTTACTCTTGAAAATGAATTCATGTTGCGTTTTTTCGTTACTCGCTTATAATAAAGGATTTGATATTCATTTTTTTTTTGGTATAAAGAGTAAACAATTTAAATAATTGCTGTATTAGGCTTGCATTCTGAAAGAGTCCTCTGGTGCCCTCTAATTAAGTACGCGTGTATAATTAGGACGCATCCATTCCTCATCCAATGGAACCTAAGAGATGTATTTTTTTTTAGTTGCAGTCAAATTGACCAAAAACTGTAAAATTTTAGCACATTGATTACTCAAAAACCATGGATCGGTGGTAAATGGGAATTAGTAGCGAAACTTCGGTTTTTGTGAATAGCTTAAAGTTTTTTATTGTTAGTCTTTTAATTCAAGAGTGAACACAATTTATTTCTGACTAGCAAAATGAAAATTTTCAGAATTCACTCCAATTTTAAACTTTGGCGTATCAAAGGACAAACAGGTATGGCTCATTTGAAAATGAAATTCTTAAAAATGACTGCCATTAACAAATCAAATTTTCGTTAAATTCTCATCATAGTCCTTTGATTCAATTTAATTGCTGACTGTGACTGCTACTGTACTCGAGACATTCCATAGTAATAGAAGGAGACACTAATTTTAACAGTGAACATGTTGAATGTCCTGAAGCAGTAGGCATCGCAGTACATTTCCTCTCTCTATATGACGTATGTATGAGTATGGTACCAGTGTTAGGGGAGGAAATGAAAAAATTAACATAAAAGATTTCATGGGTTCCTACTTAATTTAAAATACCTCCATCTTCATGGCAATTTTGCCTCAAAATGGCCTCAAATGAGATATTCTAAAAATTTCCCTAGGTGTGAAGAGGGTAGTTATTGCATGAGATAAGTATAAACTCACTGTAAAACTACTGAATCGTGTTATGTGCCATCTAGCTTGACACATCTTTCGCCAGATGGCGGAAATTACGATGATTGTGTGTTTGGTGTTGTTCATGTAAGAAATAGAGCTCTTCATGTGCACAAGAAGCTAAAAAGTAGAAATCTTAGGAACACCCGGGTCTTCATTGTCAGCGAAGAATAACGCTAGCGAACTAAGTATTACTATATCATTGAAAAAGGAAACATTTGCACTTTCAAAATTACACAATATATGAACGTACCAAAAATTATTCATTAGTAATTTTTGCCCAAATTTTTCAGTTTAAAACCCCGACATGTATTTCACACTCACTTGATGCAATTCACAGGTTAAATGCTAATGTCATAGGATTGCTTTAAGCATCGACCACGAAATGTGGCGAATTGCTCAGAAAATCAGCTGCTGACCATTTTTTCGTAACTTCTTGGTTAACAAAAATTAAATAATTGCAACTAGTCTTACTAAAGTTTGAAGCTGACACATATAATGACACCAGTGATAATTCAGACACATTTGAGATGAGAGCCACTCTGGCAACTTTGCAAGATTTAAAAAAACTATTACGGAGGGAAAATGGTAAATTATACCTAAAAGGATATGGGTTATAAAATCGGCAATAAAGGGTATATTATGGCTCTAAAAGATGACGATTTCAATTCACTTGTTGTATATTTGAAATTAAAGCACCCCACAATTAAATATCAACATCACTAGTAAGGAAAAAGCTTCCCAATTTTCCTTACTAGTGATGTTGATATTTAATTGTGGGATGCTTTAACTTCAAACATAAAATTGAATTGAAATCGTCATTTTTTGAAGCCATAATATACCCTTTATTGCCGATTTTATAACCCATATCCTTTTAGGTATAATTTACCATTTTCTCTCCGTAATAGTTTTTTTAAATCTTGCAAAGTTGCCAGAGTGGCTCTCATCTCAAATGTGTCTGAATTATCACTGGTGTTAACAATTCTCCATGTTCGTGACTATTATGTACTATAACCAGAAGTGCATTCAGTCTCAACGAACTCATGGAAATGCGTATTTGAAGTAAGCGTTAAGAAACTTGAGCTTTATTTTATGCAGAAACAATTTTTCACAAAAAATCTGTACGGAGAATATTCTGAATAATTGCAATACCTTCGCACAAATATTGTAAACGGAAGTCTCCACAAAATTTTGTTTCGGTATGAGTGCAAAGTAACTATACATAACAACTGCGCTGCCACGTTAAGATCACTGAATGAATTGCAAATTTTAAGAAACAGCTCTTGTTAGTCACATTCACCCTCATCCATCTAATACTAACACTGAAAATCAAGTAGCCACGTCATTGATTTCACTATTGCTGTGAAATTGTTGCAGACTTTTTCAAGTTTTGCACTTGCCGCTGATAGTAAATAATTTTTCGTCAGGTCTTCCTGGAGAACAATGAACGAGGCACAAAACTTTTGACGTATCTCAAAAAAGTGTAGCAGCCCGTTATCGATAAGTCAAAATGCGCTTGCATCTCTTCAGTCCGAAACGGACCTCTTCGGTGCGTAAATGTCTATGATGCCTAGATTGAGGCAACTAATTCCTCAATTTCCTTGGAATTAGTCTACTCTCGGTTCTGGCTCGCAAAGAATGGTTCAGCTCAGCAGTAATCTGCGGTCCTAATTATGCGAGGTTTGTACCAACTCAACTTTATTTATCACGGCCATATCTCTAAGCGAAGAGATGGTATTGTGCGCTTAAGACATTACGCATTCTTTTAAAATCAATGCATGCACTGGTATTAAAGTGGGAATGTCTCAAAGAAAATGATAAACACTGCATACTTTGTATTCGAGAAAAAAACATGCTTTTCATTTATATATAAAAAATTGGGAATTGCATGCCACGGAAAAGTTAGGTGATAAAATGCTTTACCAGCAATGAACTTCCGTGTCATTCTAACTAGTTGTTTATCAGAGTTAATTTGTTCCGAGAGACGCAGAAAAGATTCATTGTAATCATCTCTCATGGGCTTGTGGCACAAGCGATGTTCTTTTAAACTGTATGCTAGGATTTTTTTCCACAAATGAACCATGCGAAGGCTAAAGCAAAACCATCACAGTTTATTTGTCATGCGAGCTATGTAATTAATTCCGTTTATTTTTCAACAGGCAACGGCATCAACGTGAATTTAGTTCCATTTAAGTGAATGTATTACTTTTGAATATTCAAGCTTCCTATTCGGGGGATTCCATTCAACAGTTCGTTTTTATTGAGCTTATATTTTATTGAAGTCCCCCACCACCAAGAGAAATCTTTATAAAAATAGTATGTTGCAGCGTTCTCTATAGCAATTTTCAAACAGAAAAGCCGAAGGATTGTCTCTTGACTCAGGCTCTTTTCCATTCCATGGACTTTGTGTATCAGATCTTACTTCATTACTATTTATTGGCTTCAGAAGAATTTGACGACGTTTTTCACTCTGACAAAGCAAATTTGTTTTTGACTGAACTTCTAAAATAAAATAAAACAATAAAACAACTTCATTTGAGTTGATTTGCAAGAAGAGAGGTAGGAGTGTTCATAAGCAAGAAAATATTCAGGATGATTTTGTAATTAGTTGAACTTGAAGTGCACATTTCAAGCCGGTGCTCTGTGGTGTGGCGAGAAGAAGAGCTGACATAGATTACACGTACGGACTAAAATTGAAACTTTGTGGATAATAAGAAATTTTTAAAGAATAAATTCTGAAATGATTTTCCATATCAAAAATTTAAAACAGTTTAAGTTAGTATTAAAAAAAAATAGGAAACATATGACAAATGTTATACTAATACCTGTCACAAACTTTGTGCAGCGTCAGGTCGAGCATGACAGATGCATTGGAACTCGATTCTTCATGACATGATTTATAAAACTGTTTATTTGTCGTAGAAGTAAAAAAAAATAAACTATTAAGTACGTGGAGGTGGGAATATTTTCTCCTGCACCTACACAGTTATTTCATTTTCACTTTAAAGTATACGAAGAGTAGGAAAAACGTCCCATGATTAAAAAAAATGCTTGACATGCATATTAATATAAAGAAGCCAAGCGGCCATTATATCAAACGGTTATTGGAAAGTGCGTAGCTTTATGACATGCTAAATCGAGCGCTTCCTGAGTAGGTTTTTTGATGCATTGAATGCCCAGACGCTTACACTGAATGCCTGGATGCCTGCGTTTACGACGCGGGTGGCTAAAATTTTTGACAAATATATCCTGAAGAAAATTTTGAAATCAAAATGTCGGAAAAGAGATGAAAATGGGGAGAAAGAAGAAGAGTGAAACGAAGGAAAAGTAAAGTAAGAAAAAGATGTGCGTTGTTGCTGGTGTTACTTGGAATATCAGTCTCTGACACAAGCGAGAAAAGATAGAACTGAAAAAAAACAGAAGGGAGAACGTGAGCGGAGAAACAATTCTATGTCGCTTGAAACTTTAATATTTTTAAAATAATTTGATCTGCTTTGACCCTACTAAAAGCAACCAAAGTCATTCAGTTGTGTACAGAGTAGCGGAATAATTGAAATAAACATTGTCAAACCTATACGTTCCGCTCAATTCGTGTGAGCATCAAAGGAAACCGGTTATAAGTAATAGAATGAGCAATGAATAAAAGCACTATCAAAAAATTACATTGAAATTTATGAGCACTGAGCAGCCTGTTCGATCGCAAATGATCTAAAATATAAATGTTTTACCAGTAAAAATTCATTTACTGTCTCTAGAATTTGAAGTGAAATTATTTGACATATCATAAGTGCATGAATCTGAGTCATAAATGAAAGCACGTTCCGCCGTTTAGCGAACGATCATTCAATTATCGAATTTTCTGCTTGAAATTCTAAAAGCTCGTGAGTTTCGCTTCCTAGGACGAGGTGATGTGTTCGATGAGACCACAAAAATCCAAACGTTGACATTAAACGGCAATCACTCAGCAGTTAATAAAACTGATGTTTTGTTAATCAAGGTGTAGTAGTGCGCTACTATCTTGAAGCTCTTTTATTATTGTTAGCTGTGCTATGCTATAAGTTGCTTAAGTAGAGATTTCTGTGTATCCTGGAGAGGAACATCCACGATCGACCTGTTACGCGCAATAGCGAGATCACGTGGAAGGCTTCAGGAGATAGGCTAGGAGTTGAGGATTGGAGCCAATAGAAGTCGGGGGTAACTGTCTCTGTATTGATCTGTGTGAACTTTCCATCTGTGACTACTTCGTGCGTGATATGGTGGGTCTGAGCGTGGACAGGTTAATTAATAAACGCTAACGTCCTGTGCTAAATGACCCCGCCGTAAGACAGTTTGCCGATGCACAGAGTAGGATCGGATAGTTCCGCGTAGCATTGCAATACCAACCTGTTTTCTTGTAAGTAGTACGTTTTGAGGGTGCAATATTCCGTTTGTTGGACGGCAATAAAACGTAAGTTTTACATGTGGGTTATTTTCCAAGAAGCCTACCTTTGAATAGTGCCACGGTTGCTAGTAGTCCTAATGAGTCGGGAAAATTAACAGGAACTGTTCGGGCTGCGGGTGGACAGTTCGGTCGTAGCTGATGCTTAGGTGTGATTTGGGAAGCCTGTAAACCTGTTGGACTGAGACTGTACCGAAGCCTGGGACTTTGCTGGAATCTGTTGGCTGAGTGGAGTCCTGGATGCTCCAGAGATAGGTTGGAAAAGCGAGACGGAACCTTGAGTGAACTGAAAATAGGGAAACAGCCCTTCACCCGTGCTTTTACGTTGGCTAGGTTGGTGAGAAGTGGGAGTCGCGCAGCCCAGGACATAAGAATTCCGCGACCCTGACTGACAGACCTGCCACAAATGCATCTCACATAGATACATTCCTCTTCCCAATGATAGTTTCACACTCTCCAGGATTAGGCGAAGTGTCCTGTGAGGTCTGTGACTCTGAGTATGGCTGATGAGAATTTGGGTATTTAACCATTAATTCGTTAATCGTTCACTACCGAAGTTAACATTGCTAGATAATTTCAAAGTAGTAATTTCAAAAGATAATTATTCAACGATTTAATTTCAAAGTTGTATTTGAAAAACATCGGTTGATTTATTTGCTTCTGTTACATTTTACTTCATTTAACTTACGTCTGTTAACCTGAAAATTAAATGATTACAACAGATAAACGTCTCAGGTATATAAAGCTAATTCTCCGGTTTTAAATATCTTTTCACATTTCATGTGTGTCCTCCTTAAAAATGTGATCAGACTGCTAAAATTTAAAGCTCCATTTTTGATTTTTGTATTCAGCTCAAAAATCTGAGTGTTTCCCATCTCAACATTTTTAAACTTAAAATTAAAAGATCCATAGCAAGAAAATGATGGATGGCTAACGTGAGGCTTAATAAAAATGAGGACTCTAGTACTTTCAGATGTAAACAGGAGGCTAACGTTCAGATGCAGGTTTGCGTTACCTTCCAGCCACAATTCTCATCTCATCTGTTGGCTGAAGTATGACAATATCAAGACCTCTGGCGTGAGATAACCCATGAACGGTAAGGCAGCCCTCGAATGAAGTTAGTGGTACCAACAGTGGATGCAGCAACAATAAGTTGGTTTCTCACAGGCGTCACCCAGCTGAAGCAGCACGCGTAGGTTTGTAATGAATTATGCCCAGCACTCGGTGAAGGTCTGGCTGAGACCAACATAAAACACATGCCCACGGCCGCGGCCTTCTTTGGAAAATAAGTGTTGCTGGAATTGTTCATACCAAGTTCATCACTGTCATCTCCTCCAGAGCTGCAGTTGAACGTCTCTTTTTTTTCAACGGGTAGAGATGTATTGATGGGTTACAGGTCGTCTTTGTCTCGCAAAAATTTTAGATGGCTAATCAATTTTTTTAAGAGCGGTATGCATTTATTGAACGGAATGGAAAAAAAGAAAAAAATGAAAAATGAGAAAATCTTGTATTCCTATTTTTTATTCAGCCATGTGATCAATATTTTTCGATAAATAACATTTAAATCTTTTTTAGTATATATTTTGAAAATAAAATTTAAATCTAATTCCTCTATGAGAATTTAATCAAAAATATATTTTAACAGTTTTTCTGAATCTCTCTGTGCGCTTTATGCAGTTTGAGTTTTTATGATGAGAAGTACCGTTAACGAATTCTTATTAACTTCCGTTACATTCCTATAGAATTGACGAATCAATTCCTTTCGAATCCAATTTTTGATGAGCAATTTCAATATGAACGATTTATCACTTCGATTAACAATGGCAACCTCCGGCACTGATGATGTAATCTAGCAATATTTTGAGTTCAAGAAGCGATCAGTACAGGCAAGGAACGAATGAGGTCAGGATAATGTGGGAGTCGGTGCGTCGTCAGACATTCTAGCGACTACGCTTCGGAAAATTTTTGCGCTTGAGTGTCAAATCTTTTATGCTATTTCGTTGAGTTTTGTAATGTTTCAAGTCTATGACTGGAAATAGAAAGATTATTTTGTTTGAATGCTCGTTATTGAAGCCATCAACGGTCACTGCAATTAAGTTTGAATCAGTACTACATCAGACTCTGAGACTTGAAGTATTTTACAGAGCAATAATATTTATGCGGGCAATTCATTCTAAGTAGTTCAATATAGTGACAGGGTAGTGAAAAATATATTTTTCCGAATGTTCGACAACTCTCTCAAGAATTTATTCGTTCAAAAATGCTCTTTTGTACAACGTTGTTCATTATTGTTATTTTCGTACCATATGAAATACAAAAGATAATTATAAAGATTAAGCCAGTCACTATTCGGCACCATACTCATGAAATAAAAATTCATATTCTTCAGTCTGTTCGTAAATAACGAGCAGGCAATCTGACTTCATTTTCCTTCTCTGACAATTTTTTCTTTGTAAAGACTTGAAATTTACATGTTTAATGCGGCTGTCATTTGCATCAGAGAATTTGTCCCTGCTTCCATTGGGAAATAAGTGCCTAAGTTCGAAATCGAATCTGAATTTAATTGAGAAGTTTTAATAGTTTTTTCAGTTTATATAAGAAGCTAGCTCGCCATTTTAAACGTAAAGAGGTCAATTTCGCCGCCCAAGCAAGCTCAAGTGAAACAGATAATTACTAAAATATAACGAAGTGTCACCTACATCAGGCTTGTGAATAATGTTCTAATGTAATAATGTTCAGGTGAAATGAACTTTCTCCAGAATACTTGCCATAAAGATAAAAAAAAGTTTTACATATCGGGGAGACTCATTGCCAATCCGCAATTAAGTCGTTAAACAATCACTGGAACAAAATATCATACCAAAAAACTACACTTTAGGGATTTTTTATATAGATGACATTGATTACCTTTTGAACACACTCCGAGAAACTAACTTTGATCGCAGTAATCGCCACTGGCTTCTCACTGTATTTATTCGACAGTGGAATTTACGTCAGGTATTTGCTCTACATACAAACTCTGCTCTTCTATTCTCCGAACACTAACAAAATGGAGTGTATCATTTTGAATGGGCTATTTACATTGCCTGTCTCCAAATAATAATAACTCATGTAAAATATTCTATTTGATGGCTGCTTCCAAAGTTTGACAACGAGCAACAGGAAAAATAACATTTTTGCGCGCTTTTGACCTTCATGCTGAATTTATTAGGAGCCAAGCCTGACTGACGAATATTAGGTCTTCCCTCGTTAATTTTCTCTGTCTAGAGCTTAACAGGCTCCCACAGGCGCCGTTAGCACAACGCTAGAGTTGACAGCAAAGGCCTCTTGGACGATGTTAAGAAGCATCAGTTCCCATCACAGTGATGACCCCAACACCATGTCATGAAAGAGGAACTCAGTCTTCCACCTTAGTGACAGCCTTTGAAGTCACAGTCTACTGCCCCAAATGTTATGCATTATAGCTTTTATAAAAGTTTTCTGCATAGAAAAAAGGTATTTTTAGGTACATGGATCGTTATATCCATTACATTTACTTTAGTAAGAATAAGTCCATCCACTGAGCAACTGCTTGGACGGTGATACATAGAGCAAACTATGCTTGCGCAAACGACTACGAACGCTCTCACACAGACCTTACTTGTGTGGCACTCAAAGTTATCCATAACTTTATTGATGAAATCATCGCTCAGAGTCTACGCTGTATGTCATATAAGGGTAAGAACACTTCATAAAGCTAGAAAATTCGACGTTTTACCTCCGCAACAAAATGCTATTCGTTTAAAAGTATCATTTATTGTGTTCAGAAGCATGGCCATATAATTAATAAATCATTTTTCCTGTAGGTGTTCCTTCAAAAATCAATTCTACTATTTACTCAAGTGCCCTGTCCTACATCCAGCAAGAAGTCATCTTAAGGATTGATCGGAGCAAATCCTGCACACAATTAGGTTTTCCGAGTTTACGCACACCCCAAACAGATGTACATTTGTTAAACGAAGAATTTTATCTGATCGAAGAAACGCAGTTCTGGATTGAAATATGTTCAGTCGAAATCGTTATTTAGTCTTTCAGGTATACCAAAAGTCAAAAAAGAACTGTTCTATTTTTGACGAGGCACCTCCTCGTTATGGAGGAGCGGCTCACCAGATGCAGCACAGCATCGCGGCCAACGCCTGCAGCAGTAAGCTGCACAAATTGTGAGCTCTGGACGCTCTAGGGGCATTACGATGGAAAGCCCAGCTTCCCTCTCCGAAACGTGAAGCGGTTTTAAATTTCTGCACTTTCGTAGAACTTCACACCCTTTTAAAGCTTGAGTCATAAATGTATAACAGCTTTTTAGCTTTCGACAATTACTTGCGGGTTATTTCGTTGGGAAACGAAGACATTGTTACCATTTTTCACGTTTATTAATGAACACGGTTATCTCTATTAGTTAGGAATGTAGTGTCGAATTAAGTCGGAAATGATATTTTAAACGGAACAAAGTACGTAATGGTCTATGACTTACATGTGTACTGAGCTATAGGTTTTATTTTTTACTCAACCGTGAACGCGTAAAATCTCTTCAAACAATCTAATCCTGAAGAAATTACTCTTACGAGGAACATCATCGCAGATGTTGTTTCCAGCAGCTGAACTTCCTTCGCTCCAATAAATAACTTCTTCGTGTTACTTCCTTTAAGGTTTCCTCGTCAGTTATCTAAAACGCACAACTTGCGCGGTTCATGCATCTGAAATTTGATTCGCTGTTCCATATTCTGATGAGTACAAGTGTTCTACAGCTGCTCCACCTTCTAAGAGCTAGTCCTTCTTTTAGTTGCTATAGAAGGGGGAATTGATGAAGGCGTGAAAAGTGCATGCATTAAAAGCATAAATTCTAAAATTTAAGGCGTCGTTGACTATTCCTGTAGTGTTGCTAATATTCAGTATGAATTTCAATCAACAAGGTGAGCGACAATTTTAATGTGTTAATTTTTGTTTAAGTGATGTTCTGTTATACACTTGATGTTACCATCAACAATTTTGTTCACGGTTTCAATAGTATCTTAGTTTCAGTTAAGAAAAAATTATCTTTGGTTAAGCATTCACATGGTATTAAAACTCAATAACAATGAAAAAAAGGTTTGTGGGGATGATTAAAATAACGAAAAACATAGCCCTTCCCGCCCTTCAATTATCATCGTGCCTTCCAGGCTGCACCAAATTTTTGCATACATAACTCTGGGTTTATTAAAGCTAGCAGCATGGTGAGTGCGCTAAGCGCCCGTCGTAAAAGTGAGAGCGAATTTTCAAGACACTTGAAAGCAGGGCTTAGAGGCTGCTCTGCAGTGGCCAGATACTGTCCCTTCGAATTACTTGGCCTCCTTCCAACCGCCTTCGCCTCATGGCAGCGTCGGCAGACTCTCGTTCCTTGATGGATTACACTCCATGGATCAGCCCTAACGCCATTTCTCAAATTTTAACAACCTGCCTAAATAGTTTCCGCCAACACGAATGAAAGCTATTACGATTTTCATTTCTCTTTTGCGCCAGTCGCGAAAGAAAATTGCGTAAAGATTGGTGTGCCTCTTCTGAATTGACTATCAACATTTCTCAAATCCTACACGACCGTTCGCAGCAACCCCATACCACGTGTGCAGACAGAAACGTATACCTGTCTCATTTCTCCGCGTATCCCAGACTTAATTTGTTCGAGGAATATTCTTATTACTTTAAAACGGAAAATGGCAACTCATCCTGTAATATTTATTTTATTAAATAACGACGACATTTCTTGCGAAGGATTACCGCGTGAATTCAATCACAGCTTCGTCTCTGAGCACCAATTATTCGTAATTACTCTACACAAGTTAAAAAAATATCTACCTGAAATTTTCAATTTTTCAAGTGAAAAACACGTTGAAGGCTAGAAGTACGTTATGTTTGGTTGAAGTGGAAAAGCTTCAAAAACACAAAGTTATAGAACGATTAAAAAAAAGAATTACGAAAAAACTCCTCGCAAACCACTGGCATTGTTTGTCCTACCCTCTAGAGGTACAGTACAAAGAATTTGGACAGAAATTTCAAATGGACGGAATAAAAACTCACATCAACAGACGCAAGAACTTCATAAATTTTTACGGACATTTTCCATCACAACATTTCTTCACAACTACCTCAGGAACTGCAGCAATAAGATTTGAAGTTCAAATGGAAACGCGTGACAACCTCTATATAGGTAGATATCACAATATTTAGCATAATCAAAACGAAATTCTTCTACACCTCCATAGTATGCTACATTATCTCATTAACATATTTTTACAATTGTCTACCTAAGCTTCATTACTCTTGAGCAATGTGAGTGCATGTACTTGCGTACGGTACACTTATTTTGAAGGGCATAGTAAGGAAATCCTCCATTAGAAAACTGCGCGTTTTTGTCAACATTTTTGAAGATTTTCCTTTTTCCTTACTGCTACCTCCGTCATGAGAGGACGTAGCTTGGGACCCGCGCCATTTCTCAGGAGCAGCGAACAAATATCACTTTTTAACTGCAAGCAATCTGCAGGCTCCGTGTCTTTGGCTATTTCTTTGCCGCAGGAGTGCAATGATGATCCGAGTTGGTGTTCAGCGAGCTCAAAGTTGGAACGCAAGGCTTGAAGTTTTGGCTAGGAGGCCCGCAGAAGTTAAGCCCATCATAGCGGGCACGACGGTGTCAGGCTGTCTCTGATTCAGATTACAGGCGCTGATGGAGGCCGGGAGAGGTTGGTCAACTTTTACTGCTCCCCTCCCGTGTCACGGAAATGGATTGCCTCTCCGTTTCACGTGATCGCAGGTTACTCGGGTCAAGTTTAGCTTGTGTTTCTCCACAAGTAACGCAAATGACATCTCCATTGTTTGATAATGTACTAAACTTGCGAATTCAATTTTTATTCGATGCTCAGATTACATTTATATCCACGCTGTATTTACACACGTTCTAAAAACTCTTCCGCTAAATTAATCTGTATTTCATTACCTAAACCACAGTCAGCACAGCTAATTGTAAACCTCACATTAATTGTGCATCGGTGTGAGCTTTTACCGTTATATTCTAAAAAATTTCCCTTCGTCAAAAATTTTTCCCTGTTGATTGAATACGTACGCTGTATTTCGAGCGACAACGGCATCCGGATATTGTAAATTCTTACATTTCCTATTTTAACACAAAGCTTTGTATAGGATACTTAGAAATTTGTTTCTCAGAATCTTATAAATTATTACACCCTGAAATTTAAACACAATCAAAGCAGCATGAGCAGTTAGTTTTCATATATCAAAGTTACTATTCCAGACATACGAGTCTCACTATCCGTTAACAACATTTATCTAGGATGCTTCCAGTGCTGGTTTGGGTGAGGAAACCTCGTTATTGGAAAGCCATATTCTGTTCGGGGAGTGAAAACTGAGTTTGAAGACTGTGAAAAATTTTGTGTTCGACATTTCGCTTCTTTTGTTGAATATGAAGAATAAGAAGAAATATTGGGCTCACAAAGCAGTAAATAGAGGAGCGTGCCGAATACTACGATGAGGGATTTTCGAACGCGTTCATCTCACTCGTCTATATTTCTGTAATAAACAACCGGCTCTACCCCTACGATTGAAAGATGTAGAAATTTCCTTAGATTTATCGTATGCTGAGCCTCCCTTTGTTTTCCCTTTATCATGAAATGTGGATGCAAAAACTTCCGTATTGTTCCCCACTCGAAGACGGCTTCTATGGCTGATGTAAAGCTAGAAGATAAATTTTTACTCGAGCGTCATAAAGCTAGCAATAATGAAATAGTCAGGGTCGAACATTATCAGCGAAAGTCCGAATCAGAGAATCATCAAAGCACCTTGCTTTTACGCGAATGCTTTCTGAAAGATTTCAACCAAAATGCTACAAGATTAATTAACTCGTGCAGTCTAAAATGGAGTCCACGCACTCTTGATGTTGAATCTAATATAACTCTCAAAGAGAAAAGCGCTCAAGCGAAGAACGTCGTTCCAGGTTGTAGAGGGAGAGAGAGACTTGGCTCCATCAAAGAAGCAGCTGGAAATGAAAGCTAAGCGTTTAGTCGCTCTGTATGGATACGAAAAAAAGCTTCCCAAGATTGTGATCTAGCTCCCGTATTTCTAAACGATTAGAGCACAACAGTTGGAAGGCTGCCTGGGAAAATGATCAAATCGTCAACTTCAGCGTTTGGTTTAGTGAACGAGGGACATCATTTTGCATTAAAACTTAGAGGACGATAGTTAAAAACATCCATTCTCCAATTTGAAACTATACTTACTTTTTTAAAACGATTATTTTCAAATAAGATGAGCAAAAATATCCTTTAGACGAGTAGTAGGGTTGTATCATACTACGTTCTGAACACTCTGCTATAGAAAAACTTTTTCTCATCTGGTAACGGGAGTCGGTGAGCAAATGGGAGCATTCCAGCTTCTGTCGGTACTGAGCTCTGCTCCTGAGGCAGAGTTGTTTAGCCAACAATCTGACGTGAGTTTTAACTGAGCATGAGTCTTCTGATTTGATTATGAGTTTTCTGATCTGATAATGAGTTTTCTGATCTGATTATGAGTTTTCTGATCTGATTATGAGTTTTCTGATCTGATTATGAGTTTTCTGATCTGATTCTGAGTTTTCTGATCTGATTATGAGTTTTCTGATATGATCATGAGTTTTCTGACCTGATCATGAGTTTTCTGATCTGATCATGAGTTGTTTGATCTGATTATGAGCTTTCTGATGTGATCATGAATTATTGACCCGAATATGACATTTTGACGTGCTGAAAACAAAGGCGTCTTCAGCTAAATGTCACAAATATCAACTGAGCTAAAATTTATAATCAAGCTCTTGCCTAAAAAACTTGTGAATAACAAATTCTAGCCAGCGTCTTTTCTGCCGAGATGAACGCTACTGTGCCTCTGAAAAGAGATGTAGCTACTTTATAGTTCCTCTGAAAGAAGTTACAGCAAGAATTCTTGTGCGCTCAATTTATTGGACGTGTTCAAAATATACTCTTGTGGGCTTGAATCATAAATCACAGAATATTTAATTCACTCCGAAATCACTGTGCGAGAGAATCATATGAAGTTCATTGAGCTCTTAGGGGTGAAATGAGCAAATTAAGGAGGAAAATATAACTGAACAAATGTAGTAACAATTTAATCCTTTTAAACTTATTTCTACAACTGGACCCCATAAAGAAGTAAATAGATCTCTCAATGCTAAATTCGTACTGTGTTTTCAACAAATACCTAATTCAGGGTTGACTCCATTACGAGCTCATACATTTCTCACAGTACGTTAAGTGATTTCAGAACTTTATGATGAGAGTAAAGAACAAAATAAATAGAATTCGAAAATTTGCTCGCCTGGTCATGCGCTCGTATGAATTTTGACTGGTAATGAAAAATAGTTTGTTACGAGATCCATTAGCACAAATCTAAAGTTAGAGCAACGAAAAGCACATGACACATAAAAATAATCGAGTTCGGGGAAATTGGACTCTGCCTCTGCGAAATCTGCACTTGAATACAACGGATAGAGTTTCATGAAAACCGTCTTAAGAAGTGAAGAAATTTTAGCCCTTTCGCCCTGGCACGCGTTTAAATTAAATTAAATTTCTTGTGTTCTCCTCCTGAATATATTGCGTAACCCCACGAGTTTCCACAGTAATTTCAGTCTAGAGACTGTCAAGACTAATTTAAAAATTTCACTTTTCTAAAACTGAAGCTTCACTTTTGGTTTCCTGGCAGCATCTCACTCCCACTGTCCTCCTGAAACGTTTGTCCACTTTCTCAACTCCACTTTGTTCCATAAAATAGGAAGTGATAATCAACAATTATTTGTTTTGGTAAAATTCATTGGATTTTTACTACTGTCAGTAAAAGTTGAACCTGCACAGCCAAGCATCTGCATGCTATTGTTCTACGCGCTGCTATCTTATATCATACTTTATCTCTTAAGAAAATCTCCTTGCTCATTTTACTAGAGAGTGGAAGAACATTGTTTGAGCAAAATATCTCACTCATCGCCCAGTCAGATGAATGTCGAAGTCCTAAGAATTTAAATAATTTTCGTGAGAGCTATCTGAAAATTCCACACAATTTTATACATGAGTGTTTTAACAAGAACATCGTTCGAAAACTGTATCCTCCTGAATGGATCACTTTATTAATTGCTTCGTGGAACAAGGATCAAACGCAGTGACCTTCAAATAACCTCAAATTCACTTCGAGTCGGTAGACAGTTTTTCATTCGCCTACGATAACTTTTTCGACGTAAATGCCATTTATCCCGTAGACCATTTGCATTAAATGGGCGCGAGGGAAATTGAAAGAATGTAAACCCATGCGCTGAATCCCCAGGATTTGAGCTCGTTTTTCTAACTATTTTGCCACCTACGTATGGCTCAAATCTTTTATATGAGTTACAACCCTCTGATCTACTGATACAGTGTACTTCGATAATTCTTTTGCGGGATATTTTTCAAATTAGAAAAATTATTTACCTCTGCACTCCATGAACAATCCATGCATACGGCTGAATTCAAATTTTTGTGTTTCATTTTTCAAAAATTGTCCTTGATTTTTAAAATGTTGTAAACAGTTTAACTTATGCATTTTAAAATTAATTACCCCTATAAAAATTAAATGCTCGGAATTCACCAAACAATTTCTGTTTTGAGGTTTAATTGATGAGTGATAAATAATGAGATATGTCAATTTCCAAATTTTTTAAATAGCTCATTTCTCAGAAAGACATTGCGTTTCATCCTAAGAAAGTTGGAGATGACGACTCAACATACATTTCCTATTTTTTCATTTCACATGTCCTCCTTGTTTGTTACCCAAACTAAAATTATTGTTAAGCGAAAAGAAAACCCACTCAAAAAAATGAGTACTGTGAGTAATCAAAATTAACTAATGTGAATAATCAAAAATTATCATCTGCCAATTTTCAAATACTGACTATTGTAAGTAATGGAAAATATATTGCTATAAAAAACGAAAATTGTCCACTGTAAATAACAAAGCGATGGCTATGAAGAGAGGATTTAGCCATACTGAGCAAGCCGGTGGTCTGAACATAACTGCTGTTGCGCTCGTAACTAGGTTGTAGGCATGCGCCCCGGGACGTCACTTCACCGTCTCATCAACTGCAGTGCTTTGTTGCTAATGCTCCTTTGAGGAAAAAACAGCAGGGATCTTTCCATTAAGCACAGAAACAAAAAGAGATTAACTCTTTCTGAAATGTCTAGTCAAACAGTCCCTGAAGCTCATATCTGAACTCTGACAACTTCTCGTTGCTCGAAAAGAATCATTTTTGTAGTTCAGGGTCTGCTGAAATGCGCCTCTTGTTTAAAAATATTATTTAACATGCCTTGAATTTACCTTAAGCTCAGTGCCTACAACCTTCTTTTAGTTGTAAGGGAATCAAAACGTTATTCTAGGGCTTATTGTAAAATTTCCAGACCATCACCGCCTGATTCTTACTCTTTTCCCACTCTTATATCTCATATTTGTATTGTCTCATATTTTTCATTGAGTTCTTTAGATTATGTTTTTCTTCCTCTCACGTTTCTAACAAGTCTCAGAAGTGCTAGAAATACAGTGTACTTTAAATTATACTTTTCTTTACCGTTACTAATATTGGGTGCAGTCAATCCTCCACACGGCTTCTCTGTTAAGTATTTTCCTTAGACGTTTAGGTATAAAGGAAAAAAAATTTAATTATGCCCTAAAGGTAGTTCTTGTAGTTTCTCTAGTCTGCCTTTGAGGGGTATTTTTTAGTTGTATTACTCTCAC
Organism: Morinoia aosen; assembly: GCA_030386875.1. Classification (NCBI taxonomy): domain Eukaryota; kingdom Metazoa; phylum Arthropoda; class Malacostraca; order Amphipoda; family Talitridae; genus Morinoia; species Morinoia aosen. The sequence continues at coordinate 76,083,481 of CM059564.1, forward strand.
TTGCAATGCCATTAATAACAAAATATTTTAAAATACCGCTAGTAATTTCAAAGGTTACTTTAAAACAAAGTACCATAATAATACAAACGTTTCGTGTCTCTCACAAGAATCGTAATGGCACATTTTTTTATGACTTATAGCGTTTTACAGTCTTCTTCAAAAATTTTCCTTTTTGTTAAACGTCATTTATGCTTAATAATTTCATATTTCCTGCCCGATGTTAGGAAGGTTAACTAACAACGTTCTCACGTTATTTTCATTGAGGAACACTGTCTGAAAATATCCTGTCTTGGGGATATTACACTGTCTCATCGCTCTTCATATTAACGACGTGCCTGTAAAAGTTTAGAATAATTTCTAATTTCAAATTGATATCTTATTAATGTAAATTGACGATGAAATCGAATGCGGTCTTCACAATCCAAACCTGTGAGTTGGCGGCAGCTGTATGTACCTGATATACTTGTTTGATGGATGCGATCAACGCAATTACAAGTTGTGGTCCGCATCAGAGAAAAATACAGTTCATAGAAAGAAAAATAAACGACCTAAAAGAATCAACGATAAAAATTCACTAGATATCGATTGCAATTCAAACACAAACTTCAAGTCCCTTTGTTGTGTTCAGATATCCTGTTTGGAGCGTTTGACGTCATCAATGCAATTAACTCAATAAATTCGTAGAGTTTATAATCACAGAAGGAACGTACAGGTATAAACTACATAGACTTATCATGCCTCGTTTTCGTAAATAACTGTTTTACTTGAAATTCTTTGGTGATCGCATTTTCCTAGAAAGTATAATAAATTCAACTTCAATGAAAAATATTTCGCTATAAACTCTCTGATGAAACACTGGGGAAGATCCTTCAAAAACCGAACATTAGTAGCAGACCGTATCTAAATTCCAGCGTGGAAATTAATTAAAGTTTAAGTCGGACCAAAACGAAAATGAGTTTCTCCCTACCTAAAAGTAAATGAAACACTTAAATTGTTTGCAAAGTGCTAAAGGAGTCGAATTTTCTTCAATTTCAATTTTCTTAGTCCAAGCAACGGAGACAATCTTATAACTAGTCATGCAAGTGCTCAAACAACCAAGGCTGTCAGAGTTTTCTAGGTTTAAAGATAAATTAATACCCATAGGTATTTATATGCAAGGTGTCCATAGGAAATGTATGTACCTATTTTGGGTATGGGTATTATGATTTTGGGTGTGAAAATTAGCCTTTGTTTTTCTACGATTCCATACTTCAATAAACAATGGAAATTCACTGGTGTTTGTAAAGCCACACTTCGAAAGAGTAAAAACGGAAGAGAAATATATTGGATTTAAACTATTGTCCGGTGTCATAGATGCGTAGTATTATTGGTATTCAACATCCGGGGATACATTTTTTGAAACACCCTGCATAGTACTATCGTACCAGTCACGTCAAAAATTCGATTTGATTGTGTTCGATGAAGCACGAAAATAATTTAATTAGGTCGTTATTCTGTAAAACAACATTCATCCCATTAAAATTTTTCTATACTAGGCATTCAAATGAAGGCACGAAACAAATATATCCATCCTTACAACACTGACACTACTGATTTAAGTATTGTATGTATTCCTGTTAGCAGTGAAGCTTATACGTGTACGCCTCCTCCATAGGAAAGACCCATTCTTTATAGAGAAAAAGAACTATGAACATACAGAGTGTCACCAAAAAATGTATCCACAGACCGATTTATCTATTTTTGATACCGGAATCATACGCACAACAGTTTAATTCTGATTTATCATGCATAAATACATACACCAGTCAGAGGATACATATTCTTTGTTAATACCCTGTATATATATAATATATATATATATATTGTATATGTATATAAACAAGCGTATGATACGAATTCATCCTTCGGTTGAGAATTATCAGCGAAGAGTTGCAGGTACGGATGTGCTCGCGGAAATTAAGGAATCTTTTCATTTTGGGACGGGTCTCTACTAAAAATGACCGTCGTGTATCTATTTATATGTTTCGTGTGACGCTCTGAATAATAGATGGAAAGAAATTAGCACAGCCGGTCTTGGTTTCAGTTCACCTGTACAGTTCCACTAGGAGGCGAGAGAGGCAGCACAGGCCGCACCAGAACTGCCCGGATCAATAGCAGCCCAGCACAACCCTTTTCCACAGTCAGGCCCGACGGCAATAGATGGTTTACCCCGACCGCTTCATTTGTGTGCAGCCTCCCCCCTTACATGACAGAAAAATAAGTTACTTTTGAAATAAGCTTAAGCATGGAAACTCCTTTCGAACGAAAATTTGTTCAAGATAGGTAGTGAATCCCGTCATTTTTGACGAGCCGTGTACACTAGTATTCTGAGAATGAGAAAGATAAGTTGCTCAGCCATGTTTTGTTGTTTGGTAGTGCATTAGAAGGACTTAGCGGCCACGTAAACATTTAAAATTCTTTACAAACTTATTTGCATGCCACTCTTTGTACATTTTCAAAAGTAAATAAATTCTAAGAGACAAAATTTGACAGATTACTTTGAAGCGCTTTGAACACGAGAACGTTTAACCAGACATCACAGGCAGCCGGCGTTTTTCTTCGAAGACCGAAAGACATGAAAGGATCAGGAGTAAGTCCTAAAAACGCGTAATTGATGTTTAATATTCATAGACCAGAGCTTGGCTCGAGCTGTTTTCAGCCAACTCACTCGCGCTGTTATAAAAAGTTTAGAACTAGCGTACAAGATTGTCATCTTTAACAGATACATAAATAGCGTAGGAACGAATGTCCGTGAAATAGATACTGCTCTACTATTGCGGCTTTGTAAAAAGATTATCTCAAAGTTAAAGGCTCGCTCTATCCAAGTTGTATGAAATTTGGGCGAATAAAGGATTTTTCCGTGATTATCGATTAGGTGCGGAAACTCCATCGTATTTCTTCATTCCTAGAACGGAATGCATTACATAGAGAGAGAGCTGGCTCGCTAAGTGAAATCTGCCCTGTTATATGAGAGCTTTTAAATGTACAAAAACTACCAAGCTACTTGATATTAGCTCACATTTATTCAGTATATTCTCAATTCTTTCAAATTGAAAATCATTTCACAATAAAAGTATTGAGTTCTTTATATTTAGAGCGCACGTGAATCCTGAGTTTTTATCATTTTGTTCTGACGTACGACGTGTAAGAATTTAGCTCAACTGTGCCATGGATTATTCGCAATCAATTTCCGCCTTTCGTAGAATAAATATTTCATTGCTCGTATCGTCAGTTTTTCAACTATTTTGCAAAAAAAATTGAAATGAGAGTCTAAAATTTTTGTATACCTTTGGGGCCGTGAAACATCCATTCTCTGTCTTTTGAAAGAATATCACGTCAAGGAATGCTGAAGCAACGAGCGACTCCCGCTGTCTTGTGTCGAATACTTCTGGAAAAAAATGTTAGTGTTTGGCTTCAAGACCATTTTAGTAATTCTACATAAAAATATTCAGAGGTGAACAAAGTTTTGAAAATTAATGAAAGTTTGACAGTAAAATGCAAAATTTTTGATGGGACACTAATGCATTTAGGGGCTAATTTTTTAAGTGACACACGTATAGATTCTCAAGTAAAACCTATTATACACACATTTTCTCGAGCACCAAAATGTAAGGTATCTGACCGTTTATTTATTTCAAAGTACGTTGAACGGTCAATAAATATTTTCCTAAATAAACGGGAATCAGCTGCTAGTTTTGTATAAAACTGTGCATAATATATGCAATGAATGTTTATTATTCCGACCTAATCTGTTTAGAGCAATTTGTACGTGAAAAGATACAACCGTCTTAAAGAAACCATTGTATGTTCAGATCATCGAATGAATGTTTTGCCAATCATTTAAATCATCGATGATTTGGATTTAAAGTAAATCCGTCATCAAGAAAAATGGAAAAAATAAAAATCCGAGCAAAGGAGACACAAAACCAGAATAAACTTTTATAAAACATTCCAGTAAAGTTTCCATCCTCCGCAACATCTCTAAACGACAAAAACCTAAAAGTAAGCATGTAAAATATACAAGCAGATCTTGACAGTAGAAGGACAGGGTGGAACTGAGGTGCTGGTGCAACGAAGCTAGACTAAATGTATTTTCGTAAAGAAAAAGACTCATTATATTTTAGGATAAGAAATTAATTGGGCTTCTTCAATTCTATTGCGTCTGCTATTTTGAAATCTGTAACGTTGCTAAAATGTTTCCTAACTTCAAAACGATCCTTCGGTGTGGGATCTTGCGGAACATTCAATTGATGGTCTTAAAATGGCATTGTATCCAACGCGTGAAGCGTTACAATCATCTTTAGTGAGAGTAAAATTATTCGCGACCTGACTCTTCGAGAGTTTAGAAACAGTAGAACAAGTAGGGGAATGAGAACCTAGTTTAAATGATTTGAAATTTGGTCTAAGGGATACGAACACTGTGTGGTTAAATCAGACTTCCAATGCTGTTTCAGAATTAGTTTATGAAGTTTACTATTTCTCTGAAATGTTGACAGGCTTATGAATTGGAAATAAGAACATTTTTGTATACTTGTGCATATTGCTCTAAATATCTTGCCATTGATTCACCAATAATTGGATCAATTAATTTTGGGAGGTTGCCACGAAAGCTTGCATCCACTTTAACAATACAGTGTTTTTTGAATGCCAATCCAAATTGCATTCAAGTGTTCAATTTCAAAAAGATTTAACTACAGATGTTTTACACGCCAGAAGAACAACTGTTTTATACGACTATGTTTTATGCGACTATCATCCGAATCCAATTCAACCTTGACTCCAGGAGTAAGCAGGAAAAGAAGCCAATTGTTTTATATAGTCTTCAGAAATATTTACAAGCTATCAATAAATATAACGACAATGCTGATCACTTTGAAAAGATTCATTGCTCATTAAACGGGTTTGAATTACATTGAACAGGCTTAATATGATGTATAAAAATGAGCGTTTCTACCCCATGGGTCATCTTAAGCATCCGAAATAACACAAAAACATAAATGACTTTTTGATAAAAATTAACAAATCTATCACAATACTGGCTACACAATTTGTACCGGGAAGCAGGGTTGAGTTTCATTCGAAACCAGTATATCTATTTGACCGAAGTCTCAGGAGATTATCTAGAACTCTTTTAAGCGAACAAAAAAGTCGCATTTCTCTGCATGAGAGCACACTGCAGATTGCAAAGGGAGACATTAGTGCAACTTTCAGCACGGTCTGCCACGCGAATGCGTAGAGCCCTCGTTGAGGGGACAGTGCACCCAACGCGTAAAACGCTCAACAATATTGGTATGCAATTGACGAGAGCATAGCTTTAAGAAGCCTATCTCCAAAGGTAAATACAGACTTAATTTTTTAGTTATCGACCAGTTTGAACCGAAAATTAACGTGTGAGAAAAGTTTAGATGGAAGCAAAAACAGACAAATCATTTTCATTCAGGAAGCTTTTCCCACATTCACTAATTTTTGGCTTAAACTGATCATCAACTGGAAGCATATGTTCAGCTTTAACAATAAAGATAGCCTTTGTCAGGCTACGCCGTCGCCGATTGTGTGCAAATTTTCCTATGCACGTTGTGCGCCTGAGCACCTTGGGCTCTCAAAAATGGCACGCTCGTGTGGCTGAGCATGCTAACGTACCTTCTCTCCAAATCTTCCTTTTGCAACTCCTTTGCAATCTACTGTGCGCTCTCATGCTGAGAAAAGCGACCTTCCTGTTCATTAAGACGACATCCAGTTAGTTGCAACTGCCTCTAGTCAAACAGATCTTCGTATTTTAGAATTCTTTTTATTGTCAAAGACAAAACTGTTTTGAATAAAACTCAATCCTGCTTCCGCTTACAAACTACGCAGTGAACATTATAACCGATTTTTTTATCAAATAGTCATGTATGTTTTTGTGATGGTTCAAATGCTTAAGATGACCTTTGGGGTGGAAACGTTCGTTGTTATGCATCATTTCAAAGCCTATAGAATTTAATTCAAATTTGTCTAAGGAATAATGAATGTCTTAAAAGTGACTATCTAGCCGTTACATGTATTTTTAGACTTTGTAAATTTCAAAATTTCAATTTTAAGACAATACATATTCATAATTTTCTCCCTCTCCCATTTGTAATTAATTTAATTATCCTCAAACGAGAGACGGAGACAGAATGTTAGAGGGTTAAACTTCAGCATGAAACCAAAGATGAGTGTTGGAGCTGCAATTGGAAATGCTACTACATATTTGATATCAAAACTTGAGATAACAATAAAGTGTTCACGATATTCCAGGAACATGATTTGCAAGCCAATCTGAAGCAGTTAGAAGTGTGGAATTACCTCGATCAGTTAAAGAACCCTCTCAATGTAGATTGAAAACTAGCACATAAAATACTAGAAACAACACCAACATCATTGTACAACGATCCGACAAAGGAGGAAGCGTCGTCGTCCTCAATCGTTCAGACTACATCGAAAAACAGCGAGAAGTGATCAGTGATGCGATGAAGTTTAATGAAAGACCCGCCACTCAAACGACTACAGTGAACGGAGGAAGAAAAGTAAGATCGCGAGCTCAACTGAGGATAACAACTCACGTTTGCCTAAAATATTGAAGAGAATCGGTAAACTTTCAGATAGTCACTTTTCTGGACACTTAAGTTGCATGAGAATGTGAGCGATCCATCATTAAGACCTATTTTTAACACGTCGTGAACAATCATGCACAACTTGCCCAGTACCATGCAATTAACAGCATAATCCTCCCACTCCATAACATTACGTAAATAATTTGTTCAGGTGATGGTTTTCAACATGAAAACAAATCCACAGGACAAACTTTGGCATATTTAGATGCCATTATAACCACTTTTGAATTGTGTGTGTCGAATTTACCAGCGACACATTTGTTGATGTACTTACCTGCACTCAAATTACCTTCGCCGCCTCTACCGTCCAATGTTGCGCCCGAACTTCTGAAAATTTGTACCACTGAAACTCCTTTCGCTTATGACGGCAAAATTTTTATTCAACTAGATGGTGTTTGATGAGATCACCACTTGGGCTAACTTTTGCCTATTTTTCACAAATTATTAATGATATATTATCGTTGAATCAATATCAAAACAAGTTTTCTATGTTAGATAGGTACATGATATATTCGTTTTTCTAAGATTGAAAGCCCAGATTTGTTTATTACACAAAAATCCAATACTAACTTTTGAGGTAAAACCATTGACTAGAAAAATTTTTCAGTCAATATATATAGAATGAATAATAGATGGCAACTACTACATTAGAATTTCTGTCTTTACCAAAGCAATAACTTATGTACCGATGTATCTTTCAAATTTTTTATTCCTCTACGTTACACAATGTCTGTTGTTAAAACATAAAAACAAGCCTTAGAAAACCATTCTGATTGACATTCTGCCGCCAGTGAATTATGGATGTAAGTTTTCGGCAATAATCACCATCCTAGAAATTTAATTGAGACTATAAATATTAGAGAAGGATAGCAAACCCCTTAAGTCTTTCTTTAAACTGTGTGTTAAACTCCATTTGGCCTCTATGTCTCCCGTCAACCATATTTCAAACTATTCAAGCTAAGCTCTGATTTCTCCACTCGTCCCGCCGTTTCTGAATGCTCGAAGAATAATGTCGTAAATCTTATTTGTACCACAGATGACTGTCACGCTTCATGTTTCGGATACACAGCCAATGCCACAGAGACCAGGTGTAAGCAGCACCGGAATAGTTCGAGCCCTATCCACGAGCACTACAGCAGCTAGAGATCACCTTTTGAATAAGCCACTTGTTTCTAATCCGAACGGTTAATTTAATGTAAGTCATAATTTCAGAACGCTATTTATATCTAAGTATCAGAAGCAAAAGAAATAAAAAATTGCATTTCATTTATTAACTTTTAAACAATTTTTTAAACAATTTATTTACCACAGGTGATACAGAGGTAGAATTTTTCTTAAGTCTAGTACAATGGTCAAATTTGAGTATAGCTACCTGTGGGCCCGAACAAGTTCAGCGACTTCTAGGGCATCCCACCATCACGTTATTCTAGGGTGTACAAAATGTTTAACCTAGTTCACTTAACCTAGTTTCGCATTAGACTGATCATTGAGATAATTAACTCAATATTTTAAGCTTTATTTTACAATATAGGTCAAATCGGCTATATTTAATAGAATGTTTGATAAAACGATTCATGAGCAGACAGAATATTGGTTATGGTACCCAAGGCAAGTTACATTATGACATTATCATTAGTTAACTTACATGTAGGAGGCAAGATTTTGACACGGTGATCTTACACGACTAGTATTCTGATAGGAAGTGAGACTCAAGATGTCTTTTGAATACTTTGTACGAATAACATTCACGGATCTCTGCAGGTATAGAGTTCAGAGTTTTGGTTCCAACGAAGAGGATACTGTGTTGCGACCGGGCCTTTGAATAATAAGGAAGCATGAATTTACTTCTATTTCGGGTTAAATGGTCGTGATGACCAGTTTGCGCAGTCAATAATTGTCTTAGGCTATTGTCGCCATCATTTCTTAATGTTTTGTAAATGAAATTACAGATGGAGATTTTGTAGAGATCCGAAAGTTTTAGTATTTTTAAATTTTTGAAAGAATCATTTGTGTGAGCATTATATTCTAGGTTCTTTACGGCTCTGACAGCTCTTTTCTGCAGAGTAAAAATTTTGTTGGTTATATTTTTATCAGTTCCGTGCCATGCTTCTATTCCGTATTGCAAGTATGGAAAAATGAGCGTTTGGTAGAGCATTTGTAAAGCTGTTTCAGGCAGAAAATTTTTAACTTTATTTAGGATTCCGATGGATTTTGATAATTTAGAACTAATATGAGTGATGTGCTCTTTGAAGGTCAGATGTTTATCTATTATGATGCCCAGAAACTTACATGAGTTGGTTTCTTCGATTTCATCTTCGCCAATTTTAATGCATGGGAGAGATACATCTTTCTTGTATGAGAATGTAATATAATTTGTTTCATCAATATTAAGGCTTATTTTATTAGCTTTGAGCCACGATGAAACCTTGTGAAGTTCAGTATTTATACTCTCCACACTTGAAACTTGAAGTATTATGCATCGTTTTCTTTGGGGAAAAAATTTTTAGACCTGTCTTTTGGTGCCTACGCATCAATTCTTTTCTGTCATTCATCTGTCAACGTCTATCTGTGTTTTCCAGAAATACTTTTAAGCTTTTAGTGTTTTAGAAATGTTTCAGTGGGTGTGAACCTTACTGGAAAGTTTCATCGAAACTCATTTTCCTACGGTATGTTCCAGTTTCTTACTTATTCATTTTCCAACTTTTTCAGCATGATGAGGGCTTGTAACTGAAACGTCGAATATGCTGTGAATGCATTGTTTTTCTTAAAACAGTGATGTCTTTTTACCATAGAATTTATTTGAATATATTCGACGGATGTTCGCACCTTATTTATTTCAGAATCGCAAAGCTGTATAAACTTCAGGTAAATCAGTTCCTACTGTATTTGCCCTTTCTCACATACTTTACCTCTTGTAATTAGCAATTAATATTACGATGGTTCAATTAAACGTCCATATTCTGCAAGTCTTAGGCTTGCTTAAGCACTAGCTTCTTTAGTTTATGTTCATTAAATTTAAATTAAACAGCGTTAAGACCTTGTTTCATCGCGCATTTCATATAAGTTCAACCTACCGCAATATGCATGATGAATTTAATTTTCCACAAACTTTTTTCAGCAGCAATAGTTTTCAAAATAACTTAATCTCTAAAATTATAAGGCTATTTTTGGACAAAAAATACTTTGAGACAACAGTGAAGAAATAGAAATTCTATTGTAACTTGCTTTTTTATGGTGCGCAATCCGAGAAGCTAGCCACTGAATTTTCAAAGCTGGTGGGGAAATTTTACAATTGTTCAGATTTTATTCCAATATTGATAAAGAAGTGTACCATAGGATCGTTTTTTAGATTTAAAGACCGTCTGCCTACTGAACTGTGCTCTCGCATAATCTATGAGTATTGTTGCCCGCTGTGCGGGTCTAGCTATGTGGGTTACACCCAGCGTAATTTTAGAATGGATATAGAATGGAAATTTTGTGAATGGATATAGTACAGATTTCAAGATGAACTTTGGTGCCGACAAAAGTAAGGTTATGGTTATAAATAGTGATGAGACTGATAGAGACAGACTGTGGAATATTGGAGAAATCAGAATAGGTAGAACAAAAGAATATAAATATCTAGGTTGTATGATAAGTGAAGATGGATGCACTAGAACTAAGGGTGAGAAAGTGGCAAAAGCAGTGCAGTGGAGTGGACAATTAAGTAGTGTGGCCAGATACAGAGCAAACAAGTATGAATGTGTGAGAGGAATGTGGCAGTATGTTGCTGTACCTAGTGTCATGTATGGTATGAGTGCTCTTGCCTGGAATGGAAGTGATCTTGAAAAGCTGGATGTAACACAAAATAAGGTAGGACGTTTAGCATTGGGTGCTCCAAAATGGACGGCTACAGAAGCCATTAGAGGTGACCTGGGGTGGAGCCTATTTTCAGAAAGAATGATGAAAGCGATGCTGAATTATAAGGTGAGAATTGAAAGAATGCAGAATAGCAGGCGGGTAAAGCGAATTTTTGGATGGAATCTGACTGTAAGCTATTGGGAGAAAGTATGTTGGGGCCATGCAAGGAAACTTAGTATGCAAAAGATTATTCATGTTAGAATTGGGAGACCTGTGGATGACTGGAGTTTAATGACAGGAGGTGTAGGGCCGGAGTGGGACTGCAAGAGGTGGAAAAAAGAGATTGAGAGGCAAACAAAGGAGTATGGATTGAATAAGTGGAAGCTTAGCGTGGTGCGGAAGCCTACACTTAACTGGTATGTGGAAAAAGAAGCACCTAAGTTTGAGATGTTCTATGATGGTAGTTATGGAAGTCAACTCTTGTTTGCTGTGAGATGTGAGTCATTGAGTGTGAACAGACGTACATGGAGGTGGAATGAGAACAATAACAGATTACGTCGGCAGTGTTATAGTGGAGTGTAGGAAACAATTGAGCATTCTGTGCTGGAATGTAGTAAGTATGAGCAAGAGAGAGAGAGTTTAGTGAATGTGGTGTTTGAGCAGTATGGAAAGAATGAGTGGTATGCCAGATGTGCTGAAGATGATTGCGGTATGAGCTGTCTTGCTGGATTGGATCAGGAGTGTAATGCGAGTATCACTGAGGCTATGAAAGTGTTTCTTGTGCGTGCCTGGAGTAAGAGACAGTGACTGGAATGAGCCAGTCAGGTAAAGTGGGCAGTAATGACTCAATATGCCTGGGGATGGTGTCTTGACACACTGGTTATCCCAGTGATGCTGTCCAATGGCAGCTTGTGACAAAGATTGGTAGATCCTGAGTAGTTTAGTGGACAAGTCTGGTATCAGGCGCTGAACTCTCTGTGTGCAAATTGTGGAGGGAATTGTAGGCCGTTACAAAGGCCCCGACGCTGTCGGCCCTCAAGTTCAAGTTCAAGAACAAGATTTTTCGATCATGTTGGTAGGAGCTCCAGAACGGGTAGAGTTTTAGCTAAGCCATCTTTTTCAGCGAGTAGGTATCACGCAGAGCAGTGTAGTGTTATAGTAAGCAAATTTAATTGTTCAATTTTAAGTTTCTATTCAAATAAAAACGACCTACATACACTATAGGATCTCTTTACATTAAACAATCGAAACCAGCTCTAAATTCAATGTTGTCATCATTCCAGTTAGAAATGGCCTGATTTTCGAAAAATTAATTGCATTATAATCTCTGCATTCCCTCTTTTTGTACTATTTTAAACTGTATTCTTTTCGTTTCTTAGCCTTGTCGTATTTTCTGTTTTCAATTCGCTTTTACAGGTGCTAATAATGGCTTGAGCTTGAAGCCGAAACGTTCACTTACAAAAAAGATTGTTAAATCAGCTATCTTTCCTTTCATTTTTATTTTAAAACTGCAAGTCTTATCACCATCTTGTTAACAAATGAGAGTATACCGTAAATCTCATCATCAATTAGATAGCTCTTGACCGAAGTGTGTAAGACTCATTTTTCTTATTTACTCAATAAGTGTAGACTATACATGTAAGTTTTATCATTTAATATTCAACTCACGACTGCATGCTTTATAAAAATCTCACCATCTGATATTCATCCCAAATAATATCTCTAAATGGTGAAAAACAGGAATTTTAATTTCGTTCGTAGACTGCCTAGAAATTTTTTATATTGTTTTTTTTCATTACATTTATATAATTTGCTTCAGCTACTTTCATTTTGTTGTTTCCTTGCATGCCGCAGCTCTCGGTATCAATTGACTTCAAAAATTATTTCCTTTCAGCGATTCTCCCATCACGTACAGTTTAACAGTCCTCAGCTTCCGCTGAATAGATCAATAAAAGCATCCTACTTTTTAGCCAAAGACCGCCAGAGAGCTCTTACATATGTATTTCTAATTTCTCAAAGTTTGCGGCCTTATCATCCCTCAATGTTACCATGAACTTTTCAATGGAAAAAAGTCTGTTTTCTAGACACAATTCCTATTCTCGACATGTTGCTTCTGCCTTCATAATACATGAGCAGAGACGGAGGAAAAGTTTTTCGATTCCCTCGCCCTCATGGAAAGGGAAAGTGTTCCTTGTGACGTTGAAAAGTTTGCTTCATAAAAGACACGGAATGGGGCTGTGCATTGCCAGATTTCGAGGAGTTAAGACTAGAGTTAGGCGCCAAAATTGACGGATTATTGGAGACAGATGAAGCAAATGCCCCTGGGTGGTCAGTCTTGCCTGTCCTGTCTTTGTATGCCAACAAACTAACGCAAACATATTAGCGCTCAGCGCTGCATTTTGCCGAACATAAATACCATCAGTGACCCAAATATAAATTACCATAATCCTTTCAAAGACACTTGTCTGATTATTGTTAATCACCACTAATAATAATTTCAAGGAGTAACTCCAAGTTCACTTGAGCAACAACTCCGTGATCGTCATCAAAATGTTCATGCAATGAAATATTTTAAGACATTTTATTTTCCCATTACTTCTTCACATCTGAAACTATAAAAACCTGTAGCATGGAGAAGTAAAATGGAGAGTAAATAATACTTAGATTATTATAATTTTGTTCTTTTTCTTTTGAGTGTTATTTTACATTTATATTTCACTGTCAGTAAAATATCTAAGTCATTTTGTTTAACTACGTTTGATAATATTGCTAAGATTAGGTTTCCACGCAAACTGAGTAATTTTCATGTACTCATCATTCACTGAGTTTATTTTTGCACTAACGTCAATATTTTTTTCATGGATTTTAAGATTATAACGATTGATACCAAAGGATGTCTGTATTTCTAATCGCGGGAATAGAACTGTAGCCACCTCTGGTTCTTTTCATAAATGCACGCGCTTGGATGACTCTAAACTTGGAACGATATCGTGATGGTATTCCAAACTTTTGAATTGTACTTAAAACAATATTCGTGCTCGCATAAATATTCGTCAATTTTTTCTACAACAAGCTTCCTAACTCACTTACAGCTGCGACAAAAGTTTAATTCATTTTTTACCACTTAATCTGTCAGAAAACTCATAGAAATTGCTAGGCCATCACATCTTATAACAATCTTTCTTCAGGCATACATGTGGATTGGCACAGTTCACTGAAAATGTGGATGAATGATTTTTAAATTTACTTTAGTGACACCAGTTTAGTGAATAAGGTTTTCAATAAATTAAACTTGCGTTTATTTACCATTTGCTGTTCAATATCATTACTTCAGATTTACGTTCTTTTTCCTTCGTTAAATTTCAGTTGGTGTCATGATGTAACGCTGTATTGCTTCTACCGCGAAGCCAGAGTGGTCTCACTGGCACAGCATCACATATAACCTATGTGTTAAGACACTGTTTTTTAAACTTCATTAACTACCAACAGATTTTTATCTGACTAGTTTTTAGAAGACAATTGCGAGAAAAAGAGGTGCTGTAGAAAAATGGGCATTCAACCAAAAACTCGTCAAGAATCACGAAAAGTTTCATAGCTACTCAATGTGCTATATTGTACGTAGTTTTTGCCGTAATATAAAAATAAACTCATTCCATAAATTTGCAGGCCCTTAGAATTTGTTAACCGATGCAATTGTAAATGCTATTTACTAAAATTAAGCTCAATGAAAATATTACAATTTTAAATACATCCTAGGATTTTAATTATCCTATTTATTTCACAAATTTTTTGCTGCGATTTTTAACTCGTATTTTTTTACAGTGAATTTGTTATCATTAAAGTATAGTGTCTAAGTGTTAAGAGCGCTCGTTTAGAGAGCACCTCGTTAAGATATTGATTGTCACATTCCCTGTCTAAGAATAGTCTCCTACGTGAGCGCAAGAATTTAACACAATGACAGATTTGAAATTTAAAAGATATTCCTTTTCCATAATTACTGTATAAGCCACAACAACCGATCGAAATTATCGCGAAGCTTCTTTCATTTTGTATCTTGAGACGATCCTAATTTCTAAAAGGTGTGGAAGTACAAAAAATGGGAGATTTGAACATCCCGTAGCACAACGCCATTTCGCAGCGACGAACAAGTACCACATAGAACAATGATGATGCTCTAGCTGCGTCAGCCAGCTTGTTAAAAAGTAAGGACTTAAACCACTAGGCTGAAATTATAAACTACTTTGCCAAATTTCGACGACGGATTTCCTAATTATAAATAAAGTACTAAATTACTTCTCGAAATACGGCGTTATATCTACATGTTACTCGCTGTAATAGAACACTTTCCTAGACGTTATAAATGGGTCTCTTCTAATTTCAACGTAAGTCACGAAACTGTAACCGCCACAAGTGACAACACATTCATTTCTAAAATGTTCGACTTTCATTCGATTTTGTGTTCGAAATTCAAAGTTGAAATTTATAAAAATATCATAAAGATTGAAAATATCATCAGCCTCATATGAAGAAAATATTTCACTTCTATGAATTCTTTAATTTCAGAAAATTCAATAATCACCTTTAGTGGTTTGTTCAGCGCTGCGTTACTACGCGTGATATCCTGAGCTATGTTTTGTACAAACTAATAAGAGATGAGATGTGAATGATACACATTTGCACAATCCGGTATCCAGATTTTCCATCCTTCTTAGCAGGTGTTATGATATAGCAGCAGGTTCACTTGCGCACAGCATTTGGGGGCATGCTCACCTGCATTGGAAGATTGCCAAAAGATGGACTTGAAGCTTACCGTGTATGAGGAAGCGGTTTGCTGCTCTTTGCTCCGGAGAATGTTCTTGATTTCTGTAACGAAAAAAAACGCCGTATTAAAGCTTGTACAAATTAATGATAAATTACCAACGACGTTTTATACTGTTGACGAGTTCTTTTTAGTTTAAAATTCCAACCCCAAGATAGCCTTTACTGCTTTTCTTAATTACCTCTATTTTGAATCATACATGAAGTAGAGTGTAAACTGGGACGAGCACCAATGTATCCACTAGCGGACCAAGTGAGTTAAAGTCGCGCATTCTTTGAACTTCGCGAGATGTCTTGTTTGTCGACAGGTAAAAATTGTCTAGCAATTTATATACTTTCAAAAATCCAAAATCCATTCCTTTGCACACCGCCAACTTCTAAATCAGGTGCGGAATGAGTTGCAGCAAAAAATATCCAACATCACGAAAAATACTTGAAACGTTTTCGTAAACGATGTCTCGTGCGCTTGCATTATTTTTCAGCGTGAGCACTTGTTTTGCGTTATTTTGAGGAAAACTAATTCCAGAAAAGTGGAGCACGCGAGTTTACTAGTTTATAAAATTCTGTGCCGGTTATACTTCAAATAACGTTGTGGTGAGGACAATGGTCCCGAGTTCATTCTTTAAATAAAAATTTAAAACATTCCTTTTTTCAGTCGTTTTTTATGTTAATCGAGATGGAATTTGCAAGTAAGGTAGGGCACTTTTTACTGAGAAAGTTAATTATACGCAAAAATTAACTTTGTAAATGCACAAAATTAAATGACAAGCTTTAGCAAATACCATCATCGCGAGCGAGATATTACCGGCTTCGCGTGTTTCTCGTGTGTAGTTATTCTCAGCTTAATTAACATAAACTGTTCTATCATTAAACAACTATTCAATATCTTATATTTACAACTATTGCAAAGGAAATTATCTACCAGCTGCCTTGAGTGTGTTGAATTACATCCTATGCAACCAAAGAAGAAGTAAAATTTCCGGAAAGTTAGCGGAATTTCTTGTTTACGTGTGCTTGGCTTCGAAAGCAAAGCAAAAAAATAGCAGAGTACACACGATGCAGGCGAACAAGAATATCTCAGATACGATTACAACGTCGGGCCTTTGACACTGAGAAAAGCTGTCCTCAGACCCGAGAGCATGGCGTTTGAACTTCTAATTCAAATGGTAATGCACTTGTGATCGTCGCCCAGGCAATGCACTTGGCAAACGAACCAAAGCCTTAGAAAAACAGAACAAGGAAACACACAGACCAAACAAAAACAGCCTCTATCAGCATAGAACAGCTCCTTGGGTCAGCCAGAGCTCAGGCTGAGAGATAGCACAGCTGTAAAAAAGCTATGGCTCTGGTCGCCTGATCTAACTGCATCTGGCGCGCTCCCAACTGCATGGATTTGAGAAAATTTCGTCGCTCTGCATGTCTTCATCATAGAAGTAGTTTGCTTTCAGAAGAGAAGAGAGAGAAGAGTATAATCGTGGGTGTATATGACCATAGATTTTTGTATCATGAGCGTTCTCATGTTGATCCGTAGTCACGTTTCTTTCAAAGTGGCACATTAGATTTGAGACAAAATTGTTGTGAAATAAAAAAATTCCGAATATAGTCATTCATATTAAAGCGCTAATCAGAATTCACTTCAAAGAGCTATTGAGCATTTACATTAAAGAATCTTTCTGTTCGTTGTTCTGAAGATTTATCGCTGAATGCATTGCTGAATAAAATAGTCCATCTCGTGGCACCCTGCATCTAAATCGAGCCAATTTTAACGCGAGAAATGCCACTTAACTTGAGAATTGACGGATTTATCGAGAGCTCATGATGGAAGTTGGGCCATCCGAGGAACCCCTTTTTTCAATCAATGAATTTTAAAAGACGTAATGCAATTATTGATCCTTAAACTGAAAAGGCAATCATGAAGTTATATCCCACAGAGCAGCTGAATTGGTTCCTTAAATCCTGAGTTAAATGTGCAAAAGGTAAATTTCAAATTTTCTGTTTAATAAACGTCCACGATCGAGAAATTCGAGAATGTAACAAAACGAACGTCAACTCAGTAGACAACGACGGTTAAGCGCAAGATCGTAGAAGTTAATTTGTCTGGAAACTGAGGCAAGGAGGAGCAATTTGGCGCCCTCGACATTTGTCTGATGGTGCGCAATACAAGTCGTGCTGGTGGAGCACTCAGCCCCTTTCCTTTGTCCCTCGCCCTCAACGCAAACAAAAATGTGTTAAATTGAGATTCAGCTCCTTGGCAGTCAGCTTGCTTTCAAAAATCTAAGGAAATTTTGCCCATTTGCGTCTATTGCGCCGAGCTGCAAAATGAAACACTCTTGCTCATAGCTCGTAATTTTTGTCCATTGAAGACATGTTATGTTCAAGTGAGTGCTCCTCCACGTTATGGTTGGGATTATTGCTGTTATTCTCATGGCACTAAACAAGACCTTCATTGTCGTCTGATTGTTTCGTTTATCATGTATAAAATCTGCATTTCTTTATAGAAACTATTCCCAAAAATGCGTATTATAGCAGTACGTACAGTAGATCGAACGTAATGTTCAGGAAAGATTTGAAAAAAAAATCACATATATCCTTCTCTGTGTAATCACGCAGATATTATCACAGTTCTTGGAAAGAAAAGCTCTAAAATCCTGCTCTCAACTCTCTTCTATGATTAAAATTATAAAGAAAGACGACCGAAAAGTTTTGTTTTCACTTCGCTAAACTCGTCTACAGCGGGCAAAGCTCAACATCCAGAAAGTTTTCAAATTTATCACCCTGATGTTAGTGGTAGACACAAATAGAAACTTTTATTTAAACTTACTACCATTTGGCGCGTTAACGATTGAGTACAGGTTTGCTCAGATCCGAAGGTCTTTTGACAGGAATTCTGTAGCCGAACGAGTAGAACACAACGGAAAAGAAACTTCGTTTCTGTTCGCTGAAGATTTAAAGTTTGATTATATTTAGTCGACTGACCCACCGCCTGAGGCTTTTCTTTTTTGCTCTACAAATACTGAAATTATCCGTGCTGCAGAGTCGAAGCGTGACTGTTTTTGAAGACACATGCGATGCGCAATTAAGAAAGCGTAATTTCATGCCGTGCATTTGTATTTGAGTCAAGAGTGACTTCGTTCATGTGATCAAAGATTACGTTTTACGAATGCAAAAATAGATATATAGGTTTTGAATTTAAGGTCAAAAAACGAAATTAAAATTACAGTTTGTTGATGAATCCCCACATATAGATTGCTTGAAGAAAACTGCGAGCAGAAGCTCATTTCTTTTTCCCGCATGCTATGTGTATTGATTCTCCTGGTGTTCCTCCTGAAGATCCTGCCATTCTCGAGATGTTTGTGCTGACGTGCGGCTATTCTGAAGGGATGGGCCGCCCACGGTCAGCTGATATGTTTCTCTCGGTTGGGGATCGCAAGTCTCTTGATTACAGATTATGTTCCAGCCTGAGATCGGCCCTGAACGCCTCAGGTCGCCTGCTCCAGACCTAGACACTCGCCCTGGAATGGCCGCAAGGCTGCCGCTGGAATATTCATCGGGTGCTGCGGGAAGCCATTTAATATTTCAATAGGATTTCCTATGTATTCTGAATATTTTTTCAGGAACAATGAGTTCATTGGAAATCTTGATCTTTCCTGGTGTTGTAAATAATTTTTCATCAGCTTCGTAAAATATTAAAATGATGACTATGCATATTTTGATAGGTAAATCAGGTACCTACCATTTTCGACTATTTTTCTCTTTCAAACCAGAGGAAATCAATAAAAAAAAATCGGAATTATGAACGCAGAGAGTATATCGATTTATGTATAAACGTATCTGCAGGCTGAGATAAAAAAAGTGCGCTGAAAAACGTATACAGGGTGGCCCAGAAGTAACTGACCCTTTTAATTTGCTAATAAAAAGAAACCTATGGACGCTAGAAAGTTGAAACTTGCTTTATTGGAATGAATAACAATTTTATAGGTTATTAACACTATGTTTTGCATATAATATCCTTTAAATGGCTGCCACGGTTGTTTTGACAAATTAGGGCTCTTTTCCTCGTTGCTTCCATAACGCTCCTTAGTGAATCTGGCGAGAGTTGAGCTATTTCAGAAAAAATGTTGTTTTTAATTTCTTGTAAATTTGTTGGATTTGTTCCATAAGCTCGTGACGTGAGGTAGCCCTACAAGAAGAAGCCGCATGGGGTCAAATTTGGAGAACGAGGGGGCCACTGGATGTTTCCAAATCGTGAAATTAAATGATTTGGAAAGCAATCTCTTAACAATGTTATTCTCTGCTTGTGTTTTTCTTCTTGTGTAATTGTGTTTTTAGAAGGACTGATCCTTATTTGAAAATGGATTCTGTAGTCACGTTGTACTTCTGTTATTGACGTCGTCTTAATGTAGGATTGCAGAAGTTTGATTCGTTCTTCTTTGCTGTAGCGAACCATTATGAAAATTTGGGGTTACGAAATGAAGCAAAAATTTCTTCAGTTTATATGCTAGCTGAGTATACAGAATACCATATAATAAACTATAAAAATGTTATTCTTACAATTGAAACAAGTTTCAACTTTCTAGCGTTCATAGTTTTCTTTTTATTTGCAAATTAAAAGAGTCAGTTACTTCTGGGCCACACTGTAATGTGGGAGGATATTTAATTAAAATCAAAATACTATCTAACCTAATAATACCGGTTGCGTGTTTATTTAGATATTTATTTATTTATTTATTTGTTTATAAATTTGTTGTGTGTCCGCTTCTTAAGAAAAAAAGGTATCATGGATACCGAATTCCACAGTGTAACAGTAAAAATTGATATGATTGACATTTTATCAGGATAGGTTTGGTTAGAATAGGTTTTATTAGGTTAGGAGGAATTTTTTCACGCGTTCACTTAGCTTAACGATGACATTGTCCGTGGAATTTCCACGGGCCCTGCCACTACCTAACAATACCCTTGGTTTATTTGTTGGTTTGGTTTATTCTGTCTTGGTTTATTCTGTCGCGCTCATAAAGATAGTTATGATGACCGTATCTGTGATACGTGTTTCACCAGTGCACAAGTACTAGAACATTTTTCATCACGGGTACTGTTAGAATGGATATATTTGTTTGTCATTCACATCTTGAGTATTTGTTCAAGAAAGGTATTGAATCTTGTCATTTTTGATGGGCCGTGCTCACTAGTAAAATGATAATACACAACGACGATTACATCGTAAAAATGTGCGTGAAATTTTATTTTATATTTGATCGTACTTGATGTATATCACATGACCGAAGTCGGGCATCTTAATTCTTTTCTGCGCTTGGCCAAGTGAGCGTATTTTAATTCCTATTTTGATGAAATTTCCAGATAATTTCTGGAAAGAGCGCAGCTACTGCGCACCACGTACGGAGCGCAGCATGGAGGATCCCTGCCCTACCAACGCTCTACCCTACCCTACCACCGATGCCCTACCAACGATGTGCTGTGCTCAGACCTGGCACACGCAACCGGAGCTGAGTAATCTCTCACCGTTACAGGAATGCAGTGAAGAATGGTTAATATTTTAAGGAAACAACAAAATGAAAGTAGCTGAAGCAAATTATATAAATGTAATGAAAAAAAACAATATAAAAAATTTCTAGGCAGTCTACGAACGAAATTAAAATTCCTGTTTTTCACCATTTAGAGATATTATTATATGACCACTGCAAAGCATGTTGAATCTTGTTTCGAATTTTTTCCTGAAGTCAAGTGAAAATATCATGAACTCACACAACTCTGATTTTTCTAAATGTTGAAGTAAAATTATACGAATCTAAGTAAATCTATTACAAGTTATAGAAGTCTCCTGCACCAAGCATCATTTCAGGTGTACAGCAGCATTAATTTTTAAACATTTTATTTCTCTCATATAACGTGTATTACTTCTTTGTTTTTCCGCTGTTGATATTAATTTAGTCCCGCTGATAGCCCAAGCCGCTTCGTTAACTACTGATTAAGAAAAATGATCCCCTTGTCACCGCACTTGACAATTTTTGTAGGCGAAAATTTCATGCAGATACGAAATGAAAAAGTAACCATGAAAGTGTTGGCATGGCATGGGAGCGAGGGAGGAATTTCATGAAATTATCGGCAAGGCAGGTGAGCGTAAGGGGGCATTCAACCCAAAATTTATGACGATCAAACATGAATTGCTTTTATGTACTTTAGTTTTCATGAGGAAGACCAGTCGAAAATTTTTTTTAGGTAGTGCATCAATAATTATTTCTGTTTTGACAATGGGGGCAAAATTTTGGCGATGATACGACGCCAATATCGTAGTTGTGATCCGTCGCACCCAGGTCTCAAACAACTCTTTCAACCGCCATTGACACGGGAGAGAGTTAACTTATTGTCAACGAATCCAGCAAGGCTCTCGCAATATTGATGGTGGATATTTCAAAAATTTCTATTCTTGACACTTGCAGCCGCTACAAGATGACTCAATTTGATCTTTATCAGCTCTTTCAGTCGTTGAAAGAAATTGTCCTACAGACAACAAAATTTCGAGCTACTGATCAACGAAATGCACGATACCACTTCCAACATATGTAGTAATCAACAAATGACTCCTGCGCATAAAACAAGTGAAATCCTTTTCAAATGCAGTGTCTAAAACAGGTGAGATATTTTTCATCAGCAAATGGTCTAGTTTTAAACATGGTCATGAACATGATCTAATTTCCACGTAATGGAATCGACACTCACTTATCAGCATTTGGAATCAAAACAATGTTTAGTAACGGAATCGATCAATGAGGCAATTTTTGAATCATCGTCATCAGCATATCACCAACTCAATACCAATGAAGTGTTAAACTATAATTACAATTTCCCATTTAACGCAATTTTAAATTGCAGTCATTTAACAAATTGTGCTACTGGTAAAAAGTGCTTCAACGAAAAGTTCAACATTCACTTTAAAAACGCAGCTAAAGAATCTATGTATATCATAGAATGATCCAATTCCTTTTCAGACCAGGTGTAGAAATAATAGGGTTTTTATCTTAAGTAATGCTTATTATTAAAAAATTCTTATTATCCCCATGCTCAAATTTTTGCATGATCTTAATTGAACGAATTTGCCTTTAAAGACGCTTAATTCAACATTCAGAAGCGTGCCCCTTCTAGCCTGTCGCTTATCTTACAAATGTCTTATCCGTAGCTTTCTCCATCATTTTAACCGAGTTGAAACTGAAAGAATAAATTAAGGCCAAACCTACGACGCAAACAGCTTTCTTCCTTGTCATCGTGAACTCGTTGCGCTAGCGCTTTTTATTTGTCCCCAACTCACACAACCTTAACATAGCAGGGCCTGCGCCCGCACTTGCAGGCATGAAGGATCAAGGTACTGCATGCTATCTCATCGGAAAAAAAGTTTCAGATAAGACTCTGCATTCCGGGTTTCCTCACGACGGACAAGTCAACCTTGTAATGGAATTAAAGTTCCTATTTGTCGGTGGGCCAAGAAGACTAATGGATGGATGAGGAGAGCACAAACCTCTCTTCCCTTCATGCAACAACACGTACGTAAATCTTCTGTTCAAAATGAAACATTTAGAAGAAGGTCAAAGTTCAACTGTCCAACTAAATTTTGCTGCTGTTATACAAACTTCACGCATCTATGGTAGATCTCATACCTACAGACGCACAGAATGACGCAACATCTAGATTTTGCAGCTTTGATATTAATTAATAAAGCTTGAAAAGTCATTCTCTTTTCGTCCTTTTAGTCAGAATTCAATTGTTACAGCGTTTTAAATGAAAACTAAGTATTTCTAAGTATTAGATCTTCACTGTCCAAACCTGTCCGTATGGGAATGAAAGTGTGTGCTTTTCGCGTCTTAAAATTAATACACAAACTGATGTAGTTATGTATCAACCACAAAGCTCATTTATGGCTTTGACAATCTACCAATTGCAATAAATGGAAAAATTATTACTGCTAAGCAAAAATTACAACATTTTGAAATGCATGCAGCAAGTCCAAGAATATTTTGACAGCGTAGATAATTCGAAATAAATTAATTAATTTTTATTCAGTTTAAGATTTCAATTTTCCCATTAAAAAGAAGAAAAATAACTTAACGCAATATGTGCCTAAGATATAATTCCAATTAACTTCTTGAAGGGAGACAATCTCAGTCGTGGTCT
The DNA here is from genome assembly GCA_030386875.1 of Morinoia aosen. Classification (NCBI taxonomy): domain Eukaryota; kingdom Metazoa; phylum Arthropoda; class Malacostraca; order Amphipoda; family Talitridae; genus Morinoia; species Morinoia aosen. The sequence goes on from CM059564.1 coordinate 76,106,991, forward strand.
GAAACATCTCAAATCCTGGGGCTCGTATCAGTCAAATAGATCAATGCAATATCGTGAACAATTAGCGATATTTCGGCGGCTGCAAACGACTTACGTGCTTCTACGGCATTTCTCCGATTTTATCAAATCAAAGTATATCTCTGAATTTGAGAGTAATAAGCCCAAAGCAATCAGTTGAAGAGAACGATTTCTCAAGTACGTATCGTCTGGCAAAACACTAATAATTTATTTGATTACGATCAATGGTGGAATATGCTTGGGTGAATTTAATTACAAAGAGACTATTCATCAGTCACAACGTACAATACGCTGCTATCGTTGGCAATAGTGGATTAAAGCTTGAGTGCAATTAGAATCTACTAATAAAAAATAGTAAATGAAAAAAATCATTGAATTGAATGTCTCAAAACTGACGTTTTTAAGCCTGAAAGTCTAGAAACATGAGCAACTCTGCCAAATGGTGGCTTGGTGACAGAAACTCGTCAAAACAGTCGGAACACTCTACACCCATGATGATCACTTTCAAGTAAATGTAGATTTTAAAGTGGTGGGGAAATTATAGCAGAAAATGGATCTGAGTACATGTGGATAATCAATAAATACGTTCCATTAAACGCGTTTTGAACCGGCGTAAAATATCTTAAAATTCCTTTTTTTAACTGTGGTTTTTTGGATTGAAACTCCACCTGCTGTTCATTTCAGAATTAAGGACTTTAAATTGTGGATCAGGTGACTGACGACAATAGGACATGATCAAGGGTTTTAAATATTGTGCTACGTAAAATGTTACATTCAAACTTTATTTCTATTATCTGGGAGTGATGCGAGGTGCTCACAGCGCGCGATTTGTTAAATGCATTCATGTTATCATACTTTCTTTTAACTGCTGAACTCGTTTTTGCTCTTGAGTGTAGCGTATGTCATTTTAATTACAAAAATTAAGAAATACTTGGATTCTGTGTCCACCTTACAGTTCGACACTAAAAACTACTAAAATTACGTCTCATATAACATGAAAGAGTTTTTTTCGTATTGGGATGCAAAACATATTGCAAGGATAAAAATACCAAATACTTCTTTTCAAAATGCTTTGGTTAAAAAAATTTGTTAGAGCAACTAACTAGATATCGCTTAAAAGATGATCAATATCTTTATTATTATTTAGATTCACTTAGCGGTCATTTTTCAGAAAGTTCCGTGTAATCGATTGCATAGGCTCTTCTACATTGTTATGAAATACTACGCAACACAGATGCGAAACAGAGATGACATTTTTGTTTAAGTCTGAGTTCCTGCTAGGCAAGTAAATTGGGATCACCTTTCACTAGAGATCAATTGAGGCTTTTAACCTTGCTTCAAATTGCCCATATGTGGTCCGTGATTGCTGAAAGGCAGCGGCCATCCCGACAGCGTGCCCCTCGTCTCGCTTACATGAACGTCCATTTTTGTGCGTAGGAGACACTAGGGGACGAACTCCTATTGCAGTTCCGTTCGGAGAATAACAAATTAGACTACCTCTAAAGTTTAGTACTCATTGAAATATGGTATCAAACCAGTTTTTAAAGTTCGCGTTCTCTAAAAAATATAGCCTATTACTATAAAAACTTCAGAGATACGATTATTAACACCTGGTCATACAAACGCAACTCCATACTTCGAAAAGGACCGAATATCGCTGACTGTTTTTCAAGTTTCATATGACAGACACTGAATTATATTTTCTCATCGTCAATTCAGAGAACCGTATCCTTACCCTTAGTTCCTCTCCACCAATAGCGAATTATTCGCTCGTCTGTCTTTAATCTATACTATGGAAGAACTGCGTCTGCCCACTCTTCCGTCCTTCACACCGTGAAAATACTTACAAGGATGCGTAATTCCGAGATCCTTTTCCACCTTTCATTTCAAAACAATAATTGATTTACGTGTTTTATCGAGCATCATCGCACCGAACGCCACCATTTGTGACGGGTCGCATGCCCTATAAATATTCATATAGCTTTTGTATAATTCTTCCATCTCTAACAATTGAATGTGTTCAAATTGAAATACAAGATTAGGTTCGCAGCACAGGCGCACAGGAAGAGATATTTTAAGTTTCTGAAGAGATATTATATTTTAGCTGTGTTTTATTGCCGAATACGAGATGCACTATTTATTTTCACTCATCAAACTCTCAGCAACATTGACCATCATTCCACAATCGTGCATGCTCGTATATCAATGTAAAAGCTATGTTTTACAAGGCGTCTCTGCTTCAACTCATCAACTTTTCCTGTTCGTTTATCAGTCGAGTTTAAGTTTATTCTTTTCATGTTTTCTTTAATTCATGACTAACTCAGCGAAGACATATTGTTAGGCTCCCAGTTGAATCAACCACTGTCATAAATATCAAAATGCTTTCTACGGTATTTCCACCAATTAGATTTAAGAACTTTTAAATTCCGAAATTTCAAAATCCAAGGCCTTTAGCTTCTTGTATCAAACATTTTGGAAATGAGTTGTTTTCTATTTTTGGCGGATATGCGCAAAAAGTTTGTTCTAAATTTTCAAGCAACAAACTATTTTCGTTTATGCTATCGTTTGTTGCCGCTCATTATATTTTGACAACCTCGGTCACCATCGCAGAATCCGTTGAGTTAATGCGCCAACGGGGATGCACACTGCGTCCTCCAAGGCCTTCTTTGTCTACGTTGCACCGCTTTATTTGTGATCAGTATTTACAAATCTTTTCAAACCTAGAGAGAATTCATGAGAATGGATTATTATTTCCTTAGGGATTTTTTTAAGAAATATTTAAAATCCAGGACGTGTAACATATTTTGCCTTTTTGGGAAACTATTTGGGGAAATTTCATATTTTTTCTGGTACTATAATGAAGTAAAGCATCAGGCTTCTGAATGAATCAGAGGACGTGCAAAGATTCATAGGCTTATTCGAATGTCAGTTTCGAGACAACTTGCTCACCGCAGTACAAAATTTAGCGGTCCGTATATGAATAATTAAAGTAGGAGGAAAAAATTTACCACCCTCAAAAAAACCTTTTGCTACAATTTTTAACTACCCAAGGAAACTTTTGACGGCTCGGAATAAGATAGGTTAGGTGGGGATAAGTTAGGTATGGATAGGTTAGAATAAGTTAGGTTAGAAAATGTTGGAATAGAATTAGTTAGAATCAGTTATTCAAGTTAAAAAACGACCGGTGGTTATTCAATAGTCCAAAACCTTTTCTTTGACGGCACGGGTGTATTATTACCCTACAGCAATGGATTAGTTTGTTTGTTTATTTGTTGGTATTTATCAGTATTAGACAGGGAAAGAATACGCATCAAGGCTACAGGCCTTGCCATAATATTTGTAGTTCTAAAAAAATTAATGCAGGTATTCCAATAATTGGTTTCCCTTTCAATCCAAAATAGTAACGAAAAATTAAATGAGCGCATAGTTTAGAATATTTATTCACTTATTTACTATTATTTCTCATAGGATTCTCCTTTAGCAGCGATATTATATAATCTGAAAAATTTTTATCTAAAAAATTATCAGAAATCTTAAATGTATAATTATCGGGAAAATTCAAATACTGGTGAATGCTAACTTGTGCCATAGCCGTCTTAACTAAATATTTTGCAGGCTTTATTGAGCGTTATAAAATGCTATCATTTCTGACCGGCTGTGTGCGTTAGAATAAGAATAATTGTAAAAAAATCATTAATATAATACTAGCTTTTTTGAAGCTAAAACAGTCAAAACGTATAAATTTTTGGCATTTTTCCTGTAAAAATTACTTTACTGTAGGGAAAGGAATTCATGGCAAGAAGTTATAAGTACCCTGAAATATACATGTCTGACATTGGCATAAAGTAAGTCATTTTCCACTGATGAAGATGCTTCTTAAGTTTTCAATTAACAAATTTGACTCCTTCTAGAGAAGTTTAAAGAACAAAAATATACATTCCAAAGCATAAAAACTTGGATTTTTGAATTTTCTTTTCTGACTTGAGTTCTGACTAGTCTGTAAATCTTGACTATTTTGTAAACGAATGTTTTAACGATGAGAAAACCTCAGATATGGTGAAAATGAAACAGTAAATATTTGTCATGAATTATACAGCATGTAGTTGGTGCGAATTATTAAATTATTGCAGACCTATAACTATTGTCATAAATATTAAATACTGTATGTTATTAATTTTCCAGAGCTCTGATGATTAACCTTGAATTTATTATTTTTCCAGCTATTATACCGAAGAAATCAAATTTCTTTAAAATGTTATTTCTTTTCTCGAGGTGGAAACACTGAATGCTTTGGTACTCGTACATCTAATCAGAAACGAAAAGGTTGCGTTCGCTTCCCTTTTTAGAAGCGAGTGATAATTGAGCTGTCTTCATTTTTTAATTACTTGAACAAGTCACTTTCAGCGCACTTGGCCTGGAATTGTGTATAGAATATAATCGATAAAGCCTTTTCACCGTCAATAGAGCGCGAAATTTTGCGTCCACTTTTTCCTGCTATTAAATCGAAATTTTACGCTTCACTCGACGCGTTCGTTTGCTCATAAAGAGGTTTTTATTCGCTCTAAATTAGAACTTTGAAGCAATTCATTAGTAACGCCCGCCATCCTCCATCGCTGTGGGGCATGGGCACAAACTCCAGCGGCGAGGCTGTGCGTAGGTGCGCAGTTTCTACGGCATCGACTAACGCGGGGCCTCGCCAGTAGTCTCAAACAAAAACGATTCATACGAAAGAACACCCAGTCGCGTTAATTCTTGCAAAAGCTCTTTTCATAACAATAAACGACTTGAAAAATTTCTTGTTCTTGATTTCCCCTGCATGATTCAAGTAATGTCGCACGCTCTTCAATCACTTGCTCGGTATAAATCTGAACTCAGATCTGAGACTGTATGTAATCATTTTCGGGTGATTTTCAACACTTTTTTCAATCTTGGAAGAATTGAATGAATTTTAGATTTACGCTGTAGTTGAAAATTGGGCAGTTAATATTGCTATCACAGACAACATCTACGCATACATATTGTAAGACCAATCACTAATCACTAATATAACGGTTCAGTTCACTGAAATACAAATTTTTTAAAAGAGAGAACAAATGCATACATGCATGAAAGTGGACATCTTCACCGCGAAACTACTTCAATCTACACCACAATATAACTTAGTGGCTTGGACTGCGATGAGCGCACTTGGAACTCGACACATCTTGCGAGTGCCGTAAGACGTTAAAATATATGTATCAGTAGCATCTCAAAGAATGCAAAACGAGTATCCATGTAGCTCATTTGAGGTTTATATTATTTTGCACAGGTCTGAAATAATTAGCTCACAATATGCGTTACGCTTGGCTATTGCAACCTCCTGCGCCTGTTGCCACGGCCAAATCTAAAAAATTGCTTCATTTTCCTCCCATTCATTTATTTGGTGCATGAAGAAGATATCTGGAAATCGAATGCAGGGTGGAATATATTCTGACCGGGATATCCAAATTTTATTAAGGTCAGTATTGTTCTTTATCGCCCATTAAAACTCAAATTTACAAAGAAGCTAATCATTTTATCGTGTAGCTTTAGACAACGTTACTCTAATACATGATTACGCACAGCTAGTGCGTGCAAAAATTTTTTACACAACAATAGATACAAAAAAATAATAAGTATAATAATGAAATATATGAATAAATCTACTTTACCTAAGGTTATGCATCCTAAGTCGTGATTTGATGATAAACGTAGGACATATCGGCGCTGGACTTCAGACGTTTCGGTAACGGAGAAGTGTCGACCACGAGAGCCGCTACTCTTGCGCTCCTCTCGTTCTTCACCTCTTGGCCACAAGCGCGAGGTAGGGACAACATGGTGTTCTTATATTTTAATGCACTTGTTCACCTAAGTAATACTGTTTTACACAAATCATGAGTGAAATGATAAAATTATGCCGAGCTTGCAGTTCAGAGAGAGCTACGCAGTTATGCATGTGAAAGATCTTGGGTGTAATCTCAATTAACTGAATATATGGCACTGTAGCGCCTGTACGCGCATGAATGTCATTGTACATTGTGCAAGGTAGTAGGCATGTATGGTACGTATGTATGTCGTGCATTCAGATGAGATACAGCATGTAAATGAGGTTCATCTCGAAACGGCCAGCAAACATTGCTGATATTTGCGTCAATCATCCACATGATTTATGTTTGATGCGTACCGGCGCAAGAGAGGGAACATGGATGTCGTCTACAGGTGCTTGTGTGCTCGTCACGTTCCTGCTTCGGACAGATTTGAGCGCCTCATGATGTTAACGCGTTATTCATGCAGTGCGTAGCGCAGTCAGAAAGTTTTAACGAAGTGCGCTGAAACTTAAACGAATATAAACCTAATCTGCTGATGGTAATGAAGAAAATTCTCCCTCGCCCGCTTTAGAACGGATCAAACAGAAGCTTTTAGGACTCTCAAAGGCACATTGGAGTGGGATCAGAATTCCGGAATGGTTTTAATGAAGAGTTTTCAACAGACCATCACTTTATAACTACAAAAAAAGATTAGTAATCACCGTGCATTTGCTGGGATGATCGATGAAGAGAAGTCAGCTGGTTTCCCGCGTCCAGAAAGGAATTAAAAAAGTGCTGAACTTACTAACACATGAGATTATTTTACTCAAGAAAAGATACACCATTATTGACTCATGCGTCAGTAGCATCTCCCCGAATCTAAAACGAGTATATATGTCGCTCACTCGGAGGATTAGTACCTGAAAACTGGACTCAATCCCGTTCACGTGCTGGCGCGTTCTCTACTCAACTGAAGAAAGGTTGAAATCCAATGCTTACTAATAACCTTTCAGATTTGTCACCGTCAACATTCGTACATATTCTATGAAGAGAAAATACGTATAACGGCTGTAGAATTGGCTCAAGAGAAACAAACTAGCTCAAATTATTTACGTCATACTTAGAGTGTGAAAATAAGCTAAGCTAAAACGATCATTTCTTCATAAACCTTTGGACACCGGACACTCCAAACTCCGCATTAGTATTGCAATACTCCTACATGAACTGCTCAAACAAAAAGAAAACGTGCCTTGGCAACTAACATCGTCATGTTTCTCCTAACTATGGGGTAAAAATAATAGCATCTATTTATTTTTATTTCTCAAGTAATCTTCTCGAAGTATTAAGCATTTACGAAAATATCAAAATGCCAAAATGTCAACAAAATTTTCGAGTTTTACAACTAAGCTGTCAGAGAACTTTGTAGTAAAAATCGCCTCCACTCATGTGTTGTAACCATGGACTATAATATCACACTTGTAACTATGCACTGAGGGCTCAACTGATCAGCCTGACTATCTAAGTCACTTAACAAGACTTTAGAACAATTTCTTCAGAAACTACTGACATCAACAGAATTAATCAAGCACACCGTACTCTTCAAGTTTTATTCCAAGCTGGTCATATTCACACCCAAGCAGAATGGAAGCGCGCGAGTGATAACTTTTGAAAATATATCCTTCAACTTCCGCAATTGATGTAAATTAGAATTTTACTCTCTGAAGCTCCACCTCGTTTATTTTTCTCTGAAAATTTTTCAGGTCTTGATGGTTTGAATAGCCGTAAGGTAAAATTTATTACTTCTAATTTTCACTTTTTCACTAAACTGATTTATTCGAGGTTGCTGAAATTTAGATGTTCATTACTTGGAAAACAGCTATTCATTATATCAGGTTGTATAGCCGAAATTTTTATTTATTTCATTTCGCCGTACGTGCTTGGCATTTTGGGGGCTACAAAATTCATCGGTTGATGGGGAAAAAATAATGTTGCGGTAATTTTTTTCTTATTTTATTCAGTGGGTGTCTATAGAATGACCCTCGCTCCACTGCATTACATATAGCATATGAAGGGCTTAAAGAGGAGTCGAACTTCCTGTCACTTAAAGTCCACCTTGTAAATTCTGTTCATAGAGTGCTTTCTTAACACAAATACTACACTGAGAGAAATTTTATCACAAAACCGGCACACAAAAGTGTGTCAACAATATATATTATCAGTCTATGTATTATGCCACACTTCTGTGCGTCAATGGCGTATACAACGCACTTAAGTGTGCCAACCTTGATATACTTAACGTAAGTCAATTTTTTTCACGTTAAACTTTCACTTTCACAAACTCTCCACTAATTACACTAATATACAGACAACGTCTAAGAATTAGAAAAAAATATAGCGGTAATATGTGGTCAAAGGATATAATCCAATCTCTATCGAAATATTTCTGAATAATCTCTTGACACATACAGATATGTCCAAATTTCTCTCAGTGTACTTCTCACGGCTTGCTATAAGATCACCGTTCCTAACATGAAAATGTCTACTTCCACATCACCGTTTGACATACGTTGGTACTTGCGTATGAGTCTCACAAAATTTCATTTCCTTTCACAAAATTGGTACCTTCATAATTAAATACGCACTACGTGCTTATAAAGCTTTGATGACCTTGTTGACCATTATTTGCTCATATGCGCATGTTTGCTTATCGCCCTCTACACACTGCTCAATATAAATTTGAGTTGCTGTTTTATAATATGATCACAATTAAATGACCATTTAACAGGAAATATTTTTCATTGTTCAGTGAATTTTTCCTGAAAATGCTTCTAATTGATTTATGAAATATTTCAGTATCCCTATAATCAAGATTATTCACAAATTTATCGATTAAAAACATTTCTTACGAATAAGCTAGCCAAAAGAGTAATGGGCTTTTTAGCGTAAATTATTATTTCCTCAAAAACTGCATAGTTGAATTACATTTTTTGATATACGACTATACAAATGAACGCTGTTAACGTGTCGATAATAAGAATAATCCTAGATAAAGTGTTTTCAGTTGTCAGTTTGCCAACCACAATAATCCCAGAAATAAATGAAATACATATTAAATTTCACTGATGCCTCCTGCGCTGAGAAATGTCATTTGATAGCTTGGAAAGTCACCAGATGTCCATGAATGTCATTAAAATCATACGTTCCCTTGAATAGTTTATGAGCAACAGTTCTCAAGCCTTCAAAACAATACATTACTGTCATATTCAGGAAAGAAGTCTTGCACAGGGCTATCGATGAAGCAAAATCTGACTCCTTTTCAAACGAACTATTATCTAACGAATATTTCCTCTTTTCAGATAAATCGCTCTAGTTTCAAATGAATTAATCACTGATAAAGATACGAAATGTCATATAATCACAAATCAATACAGTGTGTGGACTTGAAGATAACAAATTCTATTCTTTGCATCACACAATTTTAGACTAGTAGCAGTGTGGCCTCTAAAATCTATCAGTTAATTTTTTACATTTACGTTAAACTTTCCGTTACTGTATACTACCAAAGAGCAGCAGTGGGCAAAAGTAAGAAGGGAGTTATTCATTACTATTTAGGTACCTCCTGAAAGGTTTACGACAGAAACCTTAAAGAGCTCAATTATAATTTTCAATGGCTAACGTTGCGTTCATGTTTTGCGTTTCTTCAGTTTTACTTCATGTCCTGGAATTACACGTACATTTCAAGATCCACAAGTGAAGGTCCAGGACTCATAACGTGAAATACGCCAACATCAAAGGCTTAGCACCCTTTTAAATATACCAACCGGGCAAAACCCTCGTTCCTTCACTCATTCGGTTTTGCACCCGTCGAGTGGACGGCATTTGAGCGGAGGCCCGCGGGAGACGTTTGATCAACGCTGCATTGATGCCAGCGCGGCGACCGGCGCACCACAATCCCGAGTCCAAAAATGGCGCAGCCCAAGATTGCGCCCCTACGCGGGATGTCCCACAGCTACGCGTGACCTGAACTCTAAAATTTCATCCTGGCAAACTTTTTGGAGTAGCACGCACGAAACCAAAGTTGGGAAATTAAAACTACGCTTTGAGGAAATGTTTTCTAATATCTTTCACCTGAATCTGTACTTATATACTTCAGACTGTCGCTGCAATTTGAATCATTTATACTCGCTAAACAACGACCAGAAGATCATATGCCTGGATATAACGATGAAAGTTTTTTATTTTGGGAAAACGGGGTCATTGAACATGCTCAATATTTACTCCATGGAAAACACTAGTAAAATAGTTTCAGAAAATATGAGCAAAATGGTCACTTGCTAATTTAGCTTACGTATAACTATATAGCTGAAGTAAAAATAATATAGCTGAAGTTTACGACAGTTGCTCAAGTTATTTTACGAGTTGTTCAAAATAGAGCTGTTGCTAATCTCATTCTGTTTCAATTTTAAAAGATTAACTCACGACTCATCATTCCACGAGTTTACTCAATAGCTGACCCGTCTGTACTTGAGAAATTTTTCGGATGAGATTTTGCGAGACGGCTTTTTATGTTTTCATAATTTACCTCAGAAAGGTTAAGTTCTGCAGAGTTTTTCACGTGTAGTTATCGGAAAATTAATATGCATGATAGTATACCTAGTTGAAAACTTTTTAAATTCAATGAACTTTGAATTATTCAGTTCATAGCATATTATCTGGTGTTTCATGATTTTGCCGGTTTTCTTGCATTTTACGCAGCCCTTTGCTGGCATTTAAGAAAGATACACATCTGCACAATAAACCTGAACACCTCGACAAGCAATTACCACGTTTACTCAACGTCTGAACCCTAACACAAACAGCTCAAGAAAAAGAGTGCCGGAGACCTCTGTAGGGCGTGGATAAATGGGAGGGAGATTAAAGTTAGTTGTCATCTGGCCGCCATTTAGGAGTAATGTCACGGTCTTCCCGCAAAATACACCGGCTAATTACGGCTGTTTCAACATAACCTTTTCGAATTGTTTACTTTCTATTTTTTCGTTGTATGTCTCTCATGACGTAAAGATTTTCTATTTGATTTGATACCTTTTGTCGAGCTTTTATTCAGAGATGAAAATATTCACCGCTATCCAAGTATTAGTGCTTCTTTAAGTGTAGATTTCATACAATAACAAATTATGAACTGAATTTAATATTAGTGCCACCTCAAGAAATATTTCCCATTTGATCCTAAAGGTATTTCGCCTATAGAGCTAAACCTTAAATATCGTAGTGCTTCCGTCCCATAAGCTTCAATGAAGAAGCCACTTTCTAACACCAAGGCTTCTCTCCTCAATATCACATCAATAAAGATTTCTCGCAGCTGCCTCACGACATGCTGGGGTCTCTTTTCGTAATGGTCAAAAAGCACAGGCGCATCAGTACCGAGACGCCAGAGGCATGGCAGATGACAGAGCGCTTTGTCACAAGCAGCATACGCGGTGCGTCTCACGTTCGTGAAAGGCCAAGAGGCGAGCCTCAGTCGTGCAGGAGGCTTACGCGTAGGCCAGCTAAAGGCCAGAAGGATTGGTGCAGTCGTGCAAGAATAAATTCTTGGCTCGCATAAAAGGGTGTCATAGATGCAATCGTGTGATGCTTCTGAGCCACCGCCCTTTTGCGCACAATTGAATGAGGAGACAAGGATCAGCTCTCCAGAGACCAGTGGAGAAAAATATGGCTTATGCCGATGGTATTTTAGCAGCTCCAGTTTCCCTGCATCTCCTCGGAGGGTAATAAGAACAAAATTAAAAGAAAATTACCTGCACGAGGCAGCTCAGCTGTTTTCTCGGTGGAAATTCCTCATACATTCATTATATGAAACCACTGCCTCTGTACGTGACATTTATAACATATGCGTGTTGGGTGTATAACGCAGATATTTTGATGAATGGCATGCAGAAAACGAGGGCATTCAACCAATCCTACTGCTGTCCGAAAGCATTTAGGTTAGGAAGTTCTCTTAGGTTCGGTCAAAAGTAATTTTCTATTTTTTAACACCAAATGTGATAACGCGTTGTTCAACTTTAACCACAATTCGCCATTTTAGAATAAACGAGCACCGATCCTTCGAACAGCAGCCGGTGCGTTATTATATCCACTAAAGTTTATTTTTAATAGTAAACTTGTAATTTGTTCAATTGAATTGTATTTTTATGGACCAAGTTTTCCATTTCTTCGGTGAAAATCGTTTTTAAGGCCCAGCGCAAAAAATCGTAAGGAAATATATGTGAAAAACACGTATTTTAAGTGACGACGGTACGTTTGCTTATAATTAAATTGCAATGAAAAATGACATAGCAGAAACTAGAGAGTCATCAATGGTCTGATATATTTGCAGTGGTGTTCAGTAACGGTTAAATGCAATTGCTGGTTTTTTAAGCAATAACTTATTCTAAAATCGCTTATCTTTACTTCTTCAGGAAGAGGTTAAAATTTTTACCCCTTCTATTCATTGATATCTTGCTTATCTAACATGATACTAAGCTGAAGAATTTTGATTCTTATTTCATGCGTTAGCTTCACCGTCAGAGACAGCCATTCCTAGGCTATGATCAGTTTTTCCTACGTTTACTTCTGAACACCATATCAAGGAATTTCGTGAATGACATTGCAGGCATCTTTGTTTTTTGTTTTAAACTTACAGAAGCTAATTTGTAAGGTGTTGGAAGCTTTTCGTGCTAATTAAATTAACCATGGTGTTAGAATTCCATTTAGTCTTTCTCATGTCTCTTTTACGTTGGGCGAGGTTACGAATATCCTGTTTCAATATTTAGTTTCCCAGTTTCCTAAAGTTAGGGCTCGAGAAACTATTGAATTTTGTGAAGCGTTTCGCATTACATGATAGAGATATAAATTCATCTTTAAGGATTCTTCGACCGCTGCTAGTTCTCCTCCCAAGTTTTCTGTCCTGCGGTATATGCAGACTCTATACACAAGAGCAGCAGTAACGCTTTACTTTCATCTGATGGGGTGATTTGATCACATGCTATGAAATACCGCAAAAAATTTTCTTGATCGTATACCGTGAGACCACGGCAGTCTATAGTCCATTTTTATATTTTAACAGCAGTGATGCACTAAATGCAAACTCATAACATCAGCAGCTGCCACACGTGTGCGAAAATCCTCGAAGGAAAGGCCACACACACGCTCGTTGACTGAAAACGCATAATTTTTATAACGCAAAAAAGGAATCAGCAATGTTCAACCAGAAAATAACTACGGATGTAGGTGGGTTTGTTCTTAACCATCTATTATTTGCATCAAATCTAGCGCCATATCATTTTCATCCTTTTCGTATACTATGTGAGATGCTCTTAATCGTTAAATAAACCTTCTAAACTGGACCAAAACAATGTTTGAGGGTGACTTCTTACGCTCAAAATTAAATAAATTTTACTTCTAAGGCAAAAACACGAAGTTTGGTCAATACCAAGAAATCATATTCAAAAAATGGCGAATAAATGATATAATGACATTATTAAAATATTTAGTTCTCATTTTCTCAGTGAGTATGCATATTTTACACAAACTTTTAAATCATATGATTTACTCTATTATATATCAGATTTCATTATCAATGTAAACACCAATAAATTCTATTTTACAGGAAAGATAGATCTAAAATTTTTAATTCCCCACTTTCAGTGGACTTGAACCACGCTTAATTTAAATTACGAATGCTTCACAAATTTTCCCAAGACTACTTTCGAGTTAGACTTTATCAAAAGTAGAATGAGTTCCAAGGAGTGTGAAATATTATCTCCTCACAAACTTTTTTTTTCATTTATATAGGAGCGACGCTGCGTTCACCCTGTACTCTCAACCAATCCTAAAATATGTTTGAATTTATTCAACCCTAAATTTTAAAACTGATGGCAAGAAGATCTTTTTCGTGATTCTGATACCCGTGTACGGAATTGGATTTTGTGGAAATTATATTATATCCAATTTTTACTAAATAGCATATCACTTTTTTCATCATTACTCGCTTGTACGCTGGACTAAAATTTGAGCAAGTTCTCAACACTGGCTGTGTAAAAGTTACAAAGCTGTGTTACAACTGAATACGTCAGTCGTGGATATTTTCTAGGTGTTTTGGAGCGAAGATCTCGGAGACAATACAGCCACATCGCACTCGACACTGAGGCTGCTGTGCCGGCACCCCTGAGGTGTCGTGCGAGAGGCCAGGCGTCTGTGCTTCGGTGTGACCGTTCCTTCTCCCTTCTTGTCCTAAGTCTAAAGTAGTCGAAAATTAAGAGGGAATACTTTAACAGTAAATCTTATTGATATTTTATTCTTTAAAAAATATGTAATTTTATTCAGTCAACTTCTTCCAACATCGTCTAGAGTGGTAAACCTGTCACGTAGACTTGCCAGAGTGCACGCGTAAAGTTGTCATCACAAGACGCATTTTGCTTTTGAAAGGAATTCAAGCTCTTGTGCTCACAGTATTTCTCTTTACTCCTTATTTATAAACACGCCAAAATAAACGCATAAAGGAAAACAAACAAGCGTCTGCTGAGAGAAAATTTCAAATTTTTCTAATGATATATATAACTGTTCAATCAATATTTTTTGAATATCTGAATAACTTTTTAAATATTCAGCACTATATTCTATTACGTAACCAATCATTTATTTCAGTTTCTGTACTAGTATGATATTCCTCGTGTATTTTGATTACATGGAGTCAAGTTCTAACAATTTGTAAAAAAAGTTTTTCACAGCGAAAGGAATTTAATACAGATGCACCCTTGAATGATATGAGGTAACGGTTCGATAGGAGCGAGATCTTGAAGTGTTCAACCATGGCAACATTTTCTGTGTAAAATATTCCATTTGGAGGTGATCAGAATTATTTTTAGGTTTTAAGCATAAAATGATGCTCACGAATCTCATTTTCAAAAAGAGCTAGATAACATTTCACGTTGGGCAGCTATGTCACTACAATTCCTCAATATTACAGATGGAACAAACCAACGTAAGTTACTCGTGTAGGTCCATCAGTCGCTGACAGAAAGTTGTAAAGTTGTGTAACGAAAACTATGTAAAAGCAGCATCGCACTGCATTGTAATCCATAAGCTACTCTGCGCATAAACGTAACCCTCTCGTAACTGCTGATCTTGCGCGTAAATACTTTAGAGAAGTAATGACATCAGAAATTAGCATTGAAATTGCAACCTAAGGAGCTCTACGAAGACTTTATGCGTATACTAAGCAAGAGTGCTCTGAAGCGCTTGGCTGAAATAGCTGGTTCTTTACAAAATTTTCTCGGCATCGACCAGCTGTGAGAGGGCAATTTAAACGCACCCTGTAGCAAATGGAGGCTTACGGAAATAAGCGCAGGAACACAGCACGATCTAGCACACTTTGCCTCTTGCGTCTTTTTAGCGTCTTTTTCAGGCCTCTATTTTATATAATCCTGCGACTTGTGCCAGCGTTGCTTCTGAGCCTTGTAATGTTAATATAGTGTAGTCGCCTAAGCTTTGAGTTTCTTCGCACCGATTGCTTTGCACCGACATTGAAAGTTTTCCTCCTGAATTGCCTACTTCCAAAGACCAGGGTAAAGTTTGCGGGAACTGCTCATCGTGGCTTGAGTCTGAGGATTATTGTGTTGAATTCTCATCATGAGAACTGTTCATGCTGGAAGAGGACATGGTCAGTGTCACTGTACACAGGAGCGAATTTCATGGTGACTACATCTGTTCCCAATGACTGAGATCAGGCTAGTGGTTATGGTAAGACCAACTTTTATGGCCGTAATTTTGTGCACTCCGGCTTCGGAATACAACCGAATCGATCTCTCAATGCACCACGGACATTTTTTTTAATCGTCCGATTAATTAACTCGATTGTAAGTAACACTGTTTCAAATACATGCTGAAATGTGATTCCAAGTTGAGGACTTCTATGTGGTGATGAGCAGAGTACTCTCATTCTAATGAGAAACTGAGTACTCTCATTATGACAAAGTGCATAGTACTCTGAATGTGTTTATACTCGTATTTGAACGCTCTTAAAGTGCGTGCACCTGAATACTCGATCTTACTGAGATGGTGCTGTAAGTAGCTGAGTACTCTCAATGAGCTGAACGCAGCTGAGCGCCTTCAAATGCAAAGTAAAGCTGAATATATTCAGTGTGAAGAAGTTATGCTCAAAACTGTCCATGTGATGAGGTCGCACTCAAAACTATTAACTCGGTTGCAAAGTGCAGAAAAAATTCTCCGATGAGAAATTACTTCGGCTTTATGCGAGGTGATTATTCATCTGTTAGCACTTGAAGACAAACAAACTTCAAGTGTACATGCCACCTACCAAGCAGTGTTACAGAGAATTCAACAAAAGATTAGCTCGTTACACTACTGAGAAGTAGTTATGTTTTTAACTTTACCCAGCACCATGTTAGTCAGGACCACACACTTACACCCACGATAAACTCAGAACAAATTAGAGACAGCAGCCACAATTTGTCAGCGATTCCTTCCTGGGTAAAATTGCTTTAACGGTACCAAATTGTTAAGGTTTTAAATCTACTAGTTTGTTGGTGTACTTGTAAAGCTTTAAACCCGGAGTTTGGTTTCGAAAGAGTGACAGTTTCTTATTGGAAATATTCGAATTTATTTATTTCGAATTAATTTAGTCATGCTGTGGATTTGCCCTAGGATGGTGATTCGTGGTTGCAACGATGCTTTGTTTGGCAAAAGCGTGCTCAGCGCTGTCTCAATTTAAGCATTAAGTGTACATGCAAGGACTTATAATTAAAAATGTCATACAGTAAGTGATTACTTGAACTCAATAAACTTTAACTTAACTTTGAAACCAAAGTAAAGTACGACAAACTATGTATGTATGTCTGACAGAAGGAAATATTTTTAAATTGGGTTGTTTTCATTCTCACACAAACATAGCAATAGAACTAGCATATAAAATTTGCTGGAATGCTCCCCAAAAATGTTCAACAAATCCCAGCGAGTGAGCTCCCTGGGAATGCAGCAGCAAAAAAGTGGTTCTTTTTGTTGGTTCATCCTGGCTTGATGAAGACCAATCTCGTTAGAGCACCCGCAGTGCTGCAAAAAAAATGACGCGACTTTCCATCGTTACATCCAAAAGAATCGGAGAACAAGTATTTAGCGGCAAGAGCTAAACAAAATCAAACTTTTAAACCAGAAAAATCTGAATTCCTTATTCGTTCAGTACATCAGGAGATACACTTTGGTGTTCCAATGTACGACTCGCTCGGTTCCATGGAATAAGTAAAAGATATTCGACTGGCAATTCATGAACAGCGGTTTACGTGCACAATGTAGTGAACCAAGCACTTAGGCAGTTCCAGAAATTCGTTACTGGGCACATCCTGAAAAAAATCAAGTCATGAAACTAAAATGATAAGTGAAAATATACGTTGACACACACACCACTGAGCGTCATAAAAAAGTTCTTCACGTAACAAAAGAAATTAATGATTCATAAAATACAGTGTAAAAATTTATTTGGGTGCCTTTTAAAACGAGTTTAATATTAAAGTTTTTCCGCAATTATATATTATTATTATTATATAAGAAAGTTTTAGCCTCCCTTAATTCCACGACAAAGATGTTCTAAGAGAGGAAGGAGGAAGGCACCATTTAGTATGGAGTTGAGGGACGCGGAATCTATGCACAAGGTGCACAAAAACAGGAAGCTAAGAAAGAAGTTCATGAAACAAGAAAAAGTTGAAGAAGAAAGTAGTAGGTGCTGAAAAACAGGACAGCAGTGAACCGAAAAAAGATGGTCCGTAACAAAACAAAAACCTATTCTATTTCAACAAAAGGAACCCAACCTGACCTTTAGCTCAGGCCCTCACATAGTCCCCCTGGGAGTGCTAATTCCCATAGATACAATACCTGTATCCCCCTGAGGGGGTTTTTCCGCAATTTTCGACAGCTAAATTTACTTAAAATTTTCAGGAAAAACTTGAATAGTATTTGAAGGTTATGCCGGGAATCTAAAATTTTAGTACAACTGAAGCTCATGTCTATAAAAGACCAATTAGTAATGAACTTCAACTGCGAGATCTCATATCACGATCTCGTTGCACGACTCTGTTACTACAGGGACACTCTTTAAAGTTAAGATTGTAGTTTACTATAGCAAATTTGACCCACAGTAGATTTTTAGCTATTGTTTTATGAAAGCATGATAGAACCGTGCGGTCATAATATTGTCACTCAAATTAGGAGAAAGAAGAAATATCCTACGCTCACAAACACACTGTGAAACACGGTGGTGGAAGCACAATGCAATGCAGGTGCTTTGCATTTAATGGGACGGGGCAATTATAAATGACTGAAGGATTAGGGATAAAGTTAATACCGTCTGATTTTTGAAGATAATTGTTAACAACCTGATGAGAAACTGGATCTAGGTTCTGAATGGATGTTTCTACAAGACAATGATCATAAGCATACCAGAGAGGTGATTTCAAAGCAACATGATCTAAGTCATGTTGCTGCCATGATCAATCACTGGATTTAAATCAGATAGAAAATAATGGAGAGCATTCAAAAATCAGATCCGTGCAAGACGCTCCGTGGATGAGTTGAAGGCGTTGACCAAAAAAGAAGGGGCACTCATTTCACTACAATATCGACTAGATTTAAGAAATACGAGAATCGCTTAAGAGCTACAATCACAAGTAGTGCGGCTGTAATAAAATGTTTAACAGATTTTTTTTCAAGTTTCTAAAAACTTTTCCAAAACATATTTTGCTCAATCTTATACAAATTCGACATGCGTAACAAAATTTTATTTTCGTTCGTCTGTAATGTTTGTTGATGTGCATGGTTTACTTTGCGTGCATTCATTGCCATGTATCATCAATGAATGATTCAAACTATTTTTTTTTCATCCCAAGTTTTTCTTCCCTCTCTCTAATTTTTGCTCATAAAAAATGTGCACAATACGTTGATAATACCTTATTACATGAGTTTCTTTTAAAGATATTGGGTACCATGAATTTTGCGAACGATGTTCCAACATTTCGATACAATTTTTTAGCATGCTAAGTAAATTCGGGAAGGTGCCTCACAAAGGCTACTGATGGAAAGCCTTCTTGATGCGTGTTTAGCAGCGCCCCGTTCTGCGCACCGACGCAAGGCTCTTAACACCGGAGCTACACCATTACATGTTACTGATATTTCTCGGCCTGAAAACCAGAAAAACTATTTAAGGCTCATGAATGACTACGCTGAGGCCTTCAAAGCGTACTGATGGAATCTGCATGCTGATGGAATCTGAACCGAAAACTCTAGTATTAACGTTTTAGCATTATGAATGGTAATTTCAAAGTTTAATAATTATTGTACTAGTTTTCAGTTGATTAATGTCTTAGCTCATTTTTGGTTTAATTTCAAACCTCAAGCCTATTTGCAGATTATTTGCACTCTAAAGAATAGTTGTTGTAGCGAACAAATGATTTTCTTATACCGTGGAGACAAGATAAGAGTGAAGTTTTCGACTGGGCCTCCACGCTCAGTTCCGACTGCTCTCAGATTGAGGGCCACCAAGACTCAACCCAGACTCTCAAGCCAAGCAGTTGTCGAACCCTCAACGGTCTATTGTTAACCTTATCTCGCCTCGAATTCTTAACCATTCCTCCCAATTATTTGGTTTTGCTTTATAAAATTGTAGTTCCAGATTTAAGAATTGAACGACGCGCACCATATATCATTATAACCTTTTAATTTACATGCGCATGTTCCCAATGCTTGATCAGGACGTTTCCATCTTTATTCCTTCAGCCAACTCTAATCCTGGGTGCGATGAATTTATTCACAGAATTGTTATTTCACTCAATTTAATTTGAGAGTCTTCTATTCACAATACAATTAAATTTTTTTCACAGATTTGAATAGTTTGCAAATTAGTTATTAAACAGCTCCATCGAACGTTGTCAACTTTGAGTAAAAATTTATAGTTTTTATAAACGAAGAATATTGTTTTCGAATCAAGGCAGGTCAGTTTTGGAGGAAGACTGATGGGAAAATTTTCCAGAATTCACAAAAAAAATTGATCATGAAACTTCTTGCGTCACTAATCATCACCAGAGTCTTAGTGCTATTGTGCTTTTCGATTAATTTAAGCAGACCACTATGAGCGTGAATTATCTTCACTTTGGCACATTGCAGTTCAATATGCTTGGGTATATGGATGCTCACAGTCTAACTCGAAATTCTTTGGACCTTGTATTTTTGTTCTAATGATTAAATTATTCATTAAATAATTTAATTTTTTGCATTCGAAATCGTTATATTAAAAGTTTAAGGTTATATATCAATGGAAAACTTTAACAGGCTTACAAAAAACTTATTATATGTATATATATATGCATAAATTAAATTCATTCATGCGTAAACGTCTAATTAATTTTATGTAAAGCTTATGTTAGCAAGCAGTTATTTCGCTGGTTTTCTTTGAGAAGCAACTGTATGTGAAAATAATCTTGTATCACTTGTGTAGGTTGTTCTGTAATGTTTTTGTCAGTTATTGCAAATGAAGATCTCGTAAATTGGGTCATTTTTTGTTCAAGCACTGTCAAGCCAGACTATCGATGATGGAAGAGATTAGCGCAGATTTAAGACCGTAAATTATTGATACTCTTAAGAACCTTAGCGTTATAAAGTAATTTCATAAAAATTTTAGGTTCAGAGTATATCGGCGAAGAGTGCAGTACAGATGAGAACCGTGAAGAACAAAAAATCCAGTTAAAACTTTCGAATAAACTGACTGAAAATATGGAGCATGAAATACATAGACATAGTAACACACGAATCACTGCAAAACTATCCTGAATAATCTGAGAAATTATTTCGCAGAAACTTGTGGACCAATATTTTTAAAAACACTTATGAACAAAACTGTTGCTAAACAAAGAATTAGAACCTTTGTTGTTCAGATTAAGAACGTTCAAGATCGTTTACACTTTGCCGAAGCACACTTAGATAGAGATAAAAGTTTCTGATTTTCAGTGTTTTCGCCAGACGAGAGAAAGCTTGAGCTCTTTACCACAGACATAGCTTTCGCAATGCAGGAAAAAATTAAGCTCTCAAATCAAAAACCCTGTTCAAACCATGAAACAAGAAGGCGGGAGCTTAGCAATTAATGAATGTTTCTCACCCTATGAAATTAGAATTTTTTTGAGCGTATATGGAATTATGAGGCAAGCTTAGTTGAATAAAATTTGAATGTGAAATGTGGAAATGTTTCCTCATACGGCCTTTGATTCGACTGGATATTTCTGTAGGATAATGAACCCATGCAGCTGCATTAATCTGACGAGAAATATTAGTAGATAATGGTGTATCTTAAAGCAGCTGACAAGCTAATTCCCGAGTTTGAATCCCATCGAAAACAATGGAGACACTTCCAGAAAGATGTCAAGGTAAGGAAACAACTTAACCTTTCAGAATTCAAAAATTTATCAAACAACAATGAATCAATATTTCTACAGATATTCGTAAAACCAAATAGTGAGCTTTGAAAGACGTCTGTTTTCAGCGACTGTGGATAAGGGCATTGTAATTAATTACTGAGCTGGGTTTCAATGATTTCATACATACCGGATTGACTGTTTCTGACAAATATTTCGAAAAAATCATTCTTTTATCAAGCATATAATTTTTATCCATTCAGAGACACTATAACAGCTTGTCAAATCACTATATGTTTAAATGGTTGAGTCCTATACGAAGAATTCGAATATAAGAAGAAAAAACAGTAGTCGAAAGTTTTGAGCGTAACTATAAATGAACAGCAACCGATGTTCTCGATACAGTGAAAATAAAACCAGAAATTACATTTTTTTAGCAAAGGGATAATCCTATTTGATGCCTTTTCATAGGCTTTCAGTGACTTACTTCATCATTATCAACTGTTTCAGCTTTGAGAAATGCAAGAAAATCCAAAATGGAAATATCTTTACAACCGAAATCGTTCGCAGTGTACAACATCATAACGCCAAACAATTTTCACTAAGGTTTTCACAAATAAAAAGTTCCCGTCAAGATTTCAATGTAGCCACCGCAGTGCAGTAAAACACAATGTTTCCTTTGCCACCATCACTCGATTTACGTTTGCAGTTTCGACTCTTAAAATAAGCAGGAGAAAGAGATTGCGATAAACGTTACAATGGACCTTAATGTATACGATTAGCATTTTTTCTTGGTCCTGCATGGAAGAATTTGGAATTAGAATCTATTATAATTAATTATCAAGTATCAGAGCCTGAAATTGCCATGAAAAAATATAAATCATTACAAACTGCGTTTCATGTTAAGCTCTTACTCAAGATCTAACTTCCTCTTCTCAAGTCCTCAAGCTCAATTTTGAACATATCTGCATCGGATTATTGGGAAATTTTTCGCATGTAAATCGAAATACTCGTTTCTCAACTGCTTTTCTGTTCCCTTTCTTGATGATTTTCAAATTGAGTTCTTTGCTGCTCACAGTCAAATAAATTTCTGACACTTTTGGATACATGCAAAAGTTACCCGATGCGTGCGCTTGACGTTGAAATTTGATGTCAGACTCGCGATTTGGCGACGAGTGTGCAGATAGCTTCCATAGGTCATTGATGCATTGCTTGGGAATGAAAATGCTTAGTACCAAAGCTAATGGAGAAGTAGATTAGACGTAGATTTACTTGTGAGCCGATGTACAAATGAGTTTGCCGCTAGAACGGAGTATTTTTAGGACCAGTGACACGGTAAATTGTATACAGAGTGCGTTTGTTCAATTCGTTGCAGGAAATAACTTCTAAATAAATACTGCATCTGGACAGGAAATTCCAAAAAAGCTCAAAGAGTAACAGAGCTAGTCGCTAAAATATTGGAAACTATTGAAATAAAAGAAATTTTGAGATGTGATCCTTAAGCCACATGATGCAAATGTTTACTACTGGTCCTCGCTTCACAGTTAAGGCAAAGCAGCGCATAAATTCTTTTGAAGCCTTCGCTACCGCAAATCAGATGCAGAGGCAACGTTCTGAATTGATAAACATGTCTCTTTGGGGCAATATTTTTGTCGGGCATGCGTACAGAATATGGCTCCTATGCATCACAGTAAACTGTAGCATAAATCATACAATGAGGAACGGTTACGACGAGCACGAGGCAGTAAATAGTTCTCCAAACTCTTCAAAAACACAAGGCGTGTGTACAGTCTCGCACAAAATGATATCCCAATTGAAATACCCACAGCTCATTGGCATATCAACTTGAATAATGAAAGGAGTAGCACATAATTTAGCTGCAGCGCCCTCATAACTTGCGATCAAAAATTCTCTGCTCCAAAATTAAAGTTTATCTTTCGTCAGTTGGCCCAAACTCCAAAAGATTGAAGGAGAAGTGGTCAGTTTGTGCACTGCAAGTCTATAGAACGTTTGTCGAATTAGCAGACTGCTGGAAGCAACCATCGGCATCGGGTGAGGAATTGACCCAAGTCTGTCAGCTATTCGAATGATGAGCACTATTTTACTGTTTTAGTTTCGTAATTGTAAAATTGAAACAAGCATTGACTAAATTTCAGCTATAAATGTTCACTAAACGCAATAAAGTATCGTTGTGGTAGTATTCGGAACTAAGTTAGTCCCAAAAAACGGATGTATTTCCCGTTTGCACTAAAACCAATAAAGAGGAACGGAACAAACCGTCTATAAAAATACTGCTATTCGTGTGTTCTGAATCTCTTGGCTATATTAAAGCAAAAAAAATTTACTCTGGATTTCGAAATAGAATTTCATGAACACAATAAAACGTGAAGTTCCCAACACTTCAATCTGTTGATATTCAAAAACTCGACCGCACTCATCACTATTACGGGTAATGAATATTAATGCAATTTCCTTCATACGTCACCCTCGTATGAGCTTTGCTGTTCTTTTTTTCTATTATTCTTTGAGGAAATGCACAAATAAAGTAAGCGTCAAATTAGAAACTTCAGACAATCTAATTCTCTGTGGATTTGGAAGAAAATTATTTATTAAAGGATTAGTTCCAAACCACTTGAGACGACATAAGCATAAATTTTTTTGAACGTTACTAAAGTCCTTTTTTGAACTTGAAAACTATTTTTAACTGTACTCATTCACATATTTTATATTTTCTGACGCATAAAACGTCTAACGCGCTAATACTTGAGCACTTATATTTAAGTTCTAAATTTCAGAAATATGAAAATTTAGGATCGCACCGAACACTTATAATGCACCGCGTAAAAATTAGTGAGGCTTATTAAGGGGCACCAAACCCTGAAGGGCCAAGCAACGAACCCGTCTTTGAGCCTCGATAAATCAGCGAACCGAACCTGGATCGTCATGAAACTAGGTACGAAGGAAAAAATAAGTTAGTTGCAACTCTTTATACGTATACAAAATTTATTCATATTAACTCAATCATATAAATTTAATTGAATGCTAAAGAGCCACCAAACCGATGAGTCAAAACAAATCAGATGAATTTTTGGGGACATCCTCACATCATTATTTTGAGGAGTTTTGGCATGAATGAGCATTTTCTGAAAAGAATACAATCCACTGCACATTTTGTTCTAGAATCAATAGTCTTCAACAAGATGTCAGATGTCAGAACGTACTGGAAGTTAACACGACAAAAAAAAGAAGAAAATTAATGTCACAAAAATTAATAAAAAGCTGCTATTCGGAGATTGGCGACGGAAAGACGGTGATTCTAGAACAAAATGTATAAATATAAATATATACTTTACGCCGCATGAAGAAGTTTGTGAAAATAGCTCTAAGCATTACAAAGAAATCTTGGCTCAAATAGAGAGTGACTTGAATAAAATTAAGGTTCGAGAAAAAAGAGTTTTAAAGTTTCATAGTTAATTTTCACGGAAGACGCAACATGTCATTCGATAACATCAACTTTGAATTATCTCTCAATTATCTCTGAAACATAATTAAAAACTTAAAGCACCAAATGACGATTTACTATTCTGGCTTTCATTTTATAAAGATCGAAGACGACAGTTATTGTCTACTGATTTTTGACCAGGAATATATGCTATTCGTCTGACGGTATCAATGGCCATCAAACCTCTTTTCAAAAAAATACTTCGACTCATATTCATTGCCTCGAACAAAGGAATTCCAGCCAACTCTCCCTCATTGTAAACAATTACTTCCCCATACACACAAGTTCTAAGCGAGCGCGACTAAAGGAAATATTTTCCGGACAACGCTCCCGTATCAAATGATGAAGAGACTCATGAGAATTTTGGATACCTCCATAATAACATTCAGACACTAGTTCACAATTGGTGAGCAGTTCAAAGACTGGCTTGATAGCCTTAGAAACAAAATCCAGTAAGACATTCTTAGCATCACCTGTTCCAGCCATCGCTGGACACCAATTACCACAATCTAAGTGAACATTGGGGGCATTTTTATCATTAAAATGCTACACTTGGTGAAAAACAATTATACAGCATTAAAGTTTAGGGGTTTAAGTGTCAAATTCAGTCGATTCGAATAAACGAAAATTTTCGACAAATTGGGTTTGATCTGCCCTTATCCACAATCCCAATCATAAGGCGGCGTAAGTCAACATTGGAAATTCATGTTACATGCATATTTTTTGCATTTAAAGTTGCTAAATCACTACGTTGAATATAATAATTTAACTCCGCAGCGTTAGAAAAAATTTAATAATCCACCCAAAATGAAAAATCTACCATACCTCGTTGAAGTGGCCATATTAATTTAAGTTTTCATTGTATTTTTGAACCCTCGTGCAAGCATGCTAATTATTTTGGACCTGCTTATAGTAAAGTTTGCAGGAGCAAAAAATCCCGTGACTCACATTTAGTTATGAGGGAGCATCGCACAAGAGTTTCTGTACACGATGCGACTCAACATGAAGATTACTGTACACAAGGTATCATTGATATTTATAAATTTTAAGCAAATCTAAACAACGATTTCATCACGTCTAGCGGCGTTCTACTGTACTTGTTTGTGGCAGGATGAAGTAAAATTTATTCTTTGGTAAAAGCATAATTGAATCTGTAACGTTCATTTGGGCCGCATTATGCCTGTAGCGCAAACACACACGAGAAGTTTCCTTTATCTAAAGAAAAAGCTCATCTTTAGTTAGTATCCTTAGGTACAGAACTATTTCATTTTAACTGTTAGCTTTAGATATAGAGTTAATGTATTTAAACCATTAGCCTTGGGTACAGAATTAGTATTGTAACTATTAGCATTAGGTTTAGAATGAACAGCTTCATCAACCCTAAGCCCTCAGTGAGAAGCTGTGTTTCTGCAGGAACTCAAGTTTCGTTCTATTAGTCAATACATTTTCGCAAAACACGAGCAAATTGAAATAATATTTCTTTCAGCCATCCAAAAAATGAGTTTGTAATTAAATGAAAATAACTTCTTATATTGTTATGCATTTTAAGGGTGCAAATAGTTCAATAATGTCAAGCGGCCACAGCATATATGCTATTTTGTCTTCCGTCGAAAAGGAATGCACATTTTTGCATCCTATGCAAACAGTTTTGCAAATTATTCTGCTCAGGTCCCGCAGTATCCACGTCAAATTGTTCAGAGTAACTTTGCTATTTACAGCTGAAAGAGCGAGGCGAAAGGCTGCTTTGTGGTGAAAGGAATTATGGAACTATTGTAAAGACAGGAACCTTTACTGCCAGCTCGGCCAGCGTCCTGCGCCCGAGCTTCCTGACCAATATTAATGACAAATTTTCCATAAAACTTAGCGATGACGATAAAAACAACTTAGTTTCACTTGCATGTTATCTGCGCGCTAATCAAACTATACCATAGCATTTTGAATAGTTTTCATTTTCACATCAAATGTGTTGGTTGTATACGTGAAAGCTAAGGCTTTATGCGTAATTATTCAACAGAAATAATTCGCCCATGCCAGATGCTAATGTGTCTTCAAAAGTGCTATGCCTATCTCCCCATAGTTCTTCGTCAACTGAACGAAAAAATAGAAAATATAATACCAAAAATCACTGTTCTAGGCGAAACAATTAAACGGTCTGGCCTCTTTTGCATTACTCCGGAGTGCAAGAAAATCTTTCTCTCTCCTCTCCGTTAGTTTCATAGCGTACAATCATTCGGATACAATTATATTTATTGAGTGCATTCAAATACAGTGCATTTAATCACTGGTTTCCAGAATATTACTTCCCCTTGACTTTCAGTATGAACGATCAATTTATCAGTTAATAATTTAGCAAGCAAATGTGCACGTTACCCAAAACGAGCTCAGCGTGGTCTAACTGCGCTCTGCCAAGAGAGAGAAAGTCTAAAACCAAAAACTGCTGTACAAAAGTTCCTGCCCCGTCAGGTAACACTGAAAACTTTTGTACTATCCATATTTATATATCCTTTCGTTGAAACCATGCTTCCTACTATCCAGAAACCAAAAACTGACTTCACCCATGATTGAAAAGCTTTCATCCGATCGGAGTTTAAGCATCGTCGCCGAAAGCATTTGAATATTTTACGCGTAACAGTCGCGAGAGTAGATGTTTTGCTACGTTCACACTGCAAGGAATGCTTCACGCGCCTGCAAACAGTTTATCATGCGAAACCGAAATGAACAGACTTAATGAATAATGTCTGCGACTGAAGTTACTGGGCTAAGAATGGCACCTAATTCGACCCGAACACTTGTTGCAACAAGGACTAAGAAGTAAGACGAACTAGCTGCCGCTGCTGCAACGCAAAATCTGGCTACTCACCGAGCTGCACTGCGTCACCACCACTTCTCGATGCTGAATGACCAGACAAGCCGAGGTCAGCTCCTTATATACATTCGCGTGCCCTCCTCGCCACAGACACGCCTTTTCGCCTCGTACGAACACACGCACACAGCTTACACTTCACCTCCCACGCCCACATTTCTGCGTCACGAATTTTAAGAGAGGATCTGGAAACATCGTTCCGATTGTCCTGAATTTTTGCGTTTTTTTTTACATATGAAGGAGGGGGATTTCAAATAAGTGCATAGGTGAAATTACATGTCGCTGAAGCTAAGCTATAGCTAATGCTATGATGCTCACTTTATTCGTATTGAATAGTAACGTGTACGGCACACGGCAGAAACATGGCTTCAGAAATTCGCTTAAAAATTCAACTAAAATTTCACTTGAATATGCCTGAATATTAGCAACAAAAGCATATTTTAAATAAATGCTTGGAGCGGTAGCGATGTTAAAAACTCCACGGTGCTTACACCAAAAATTTTAGTATCTATCATGTATTGAAGATTTTGAGAGACCGGTTTTCACTTTTGATTGTGCTACTTATCCCCCAAAGAAATAAAATGCATTACAGTTTAGAAAAAATGAATTCAAGCCAGATTTTTTATGATTCTTTTATGCTTTGGAATGTAATAAATTTACAAAAATACTAACATTTTAATAGAATTGTGACAGTCCCTTGTCGTGAGCTTGAACCAAAAAGTACTTGAATAAGTGCGCTTGCAAAAAACTAATGAATATTACAAAGTCTCCGAAGAATATTTCAATTTTGGATGTCTCACAGTACAGGAAAGCGCAATGAAATGTAGTAACTAAAATAGAGTTGTTTTACGCTATCATATACTGAGTGAAGTTACGAATGACCAACTGATGAGATTTGTTCTCCAGTGAGAGAATTTCTCACCTAAATGTATAATCTGCTGTAGGCTACAATATTCCGTAATAGTTTCCTTAATTTATCAACATGATTATCCTTGCTGCCTTTTCATTTGAAGGGGGTGTTTTGTCACCAAGAAATATGAACAGGACAACGTAAAGTTGAGTAAATATTTGCATTAAAGCTCTGAGACCTGGAAGTGGTTAGTGAGGCACCGGCTGATTGCGTCACGACGCAGCGTGAGGGGAGGACTGTGGGATGCGAGGCATTATTGTGATGTCAGTTACCCTAATTCCAGTGATGACCTGTTTAGTTCTGTGTTCAATTGGCTCTGACATCCAGCGTAGTGTTTCGCATAGTTTTCCAAAATATATTGAATACTGTGAATTTGATTCATAATTTTCTCATTCTTGTGTATCGATGCTAATTCTCCACTTCTATTTAATCTGCCTGACTTTTGTTCTTTACGCATGTTCCAGTCATTTTCCAACCGTATTACTATGTGTTTAGACCGGTCTTTCCCTCTTAATATTATTCATTTTATTCCTTTGCAAAATATCTTGTCCGTCCTCCAATGCAACTCCTCTCCTCTCATCGTCATTTCATTTCATTCTCCTTCGCCTTTTTGTATAATCCCTTCAGTTCATTTACGCTTAGTTATTTTTGTTGCCATTTCTCCTGAATCTCAGCTTAATATCATTTAGAGTTGTCATTTGTATTGATATATTTTGCCCTTTTTATTTAACGCTTTTTGTCTGAGCGGCGCTCGTACGACATTCAATCTATCAGATTAAACATTTCCTGCTGTTGTATTGCTTCTATTTTACCCTTAGCATCATCTGTCATCTTCACCTTCCATCTTCTGTCTTTTGTTTTCCCAGCTTAAGTCAAACCATTCTCAAGTCGCTTCATTCCCAACTACATCCTTCTGATATTGTGCTTTCTCACCTGCATCCGTCGCCTTTCCCGTCTAAATTTTTTTACTATCGACTTTCTCAGATGTTATTTTTCTTGTATTGTTCTGTCACATCTTTTTAGCCGAGATGACCGCGCCCCCACGCATGCAGCGGCCGCTGCAGCCAGGCACAACATAAACACATCGGATCCTCGTCTGCCTGATACGCCTATCTTGCTCCTGACGTCACTCGTAAGATCTTCTTGCAGTCCTCGAAACCACAAAAATAAACTGTAAGTTTTAAAGGTTTATTTTATTATTTGCAGTAATGTTACGTATCAAATCCTTATTCATCGTTATTGTTTTCTTATGTAAACTTAGTAGAAATACAAACCAACATGTGCTTCCATATGTTCATGTTTCTCTATATCTAATGGTAAAATTTGGTATGTTATAACCACCGTGGTTAGAACTTAGTTTGAAGAGTGAGGCTGTATATGTGAAGTTAATGAAACTATTAATCGTGATATTTACATTACCAGTGTACCTCCACCATCGAAAACGAAAGCACATTCTCTGAGATGGAACTTTAATTAATTGTTAAAAATGCTAAGAAATAAAGAGTTTAAATGTATATTCTTCCTTTAATCGATTTTTCATTTTGCTCCTACCCTGAACTGAATTTCAATCAGTACAAAAACAACATATTTGTTGTTGTTGTGTGCTTTTCAGGCAACCAATTTCCAGAATGGAAGCAAAGTGGCACAGGCCAATCAAGCAAATAAGCTAGCAATAAGTGTACAGTAAGCTGTTTATTATTAATGAGTGGGATATGAAACATGCTTGCAGGTTACCAACACGCAACTGTGCTTGCACACGGCCAGCTCCACATGCACTGCCTCGAGCACCTGCACATGAAACCGTCGATTGCTGAGATCATCGTAATCTACGAGTGGTAGCTTCGTTGAAAAAAGCTATTGAAAAATGGATACATGTCCTTGTATGTAAAAATGATCTACAAAATTAGGCATGCTAACTGAAAGCTGAATGTACCATGTTAATTCAAAGGTAGGTGCTGCAATTAATTATAACATGTGATACAGGCAACTGCAGAGTGACGTAAAACAGACAGACGCAGCAAGTGATCCTGGCAAACACTGCGTGTGATGCAGACAGTTACTGTGTGCCATACAGGAGTTACTGCGTGTGATGCAGGCAGTTACTGTGTGCCATACAGGAGTTACTGCGTGTGATGCAGGCAGTTACTGTGTGCCATACAGGAGTTACTGCGTGTGATGCAGGCAGTTACTGTGTGCCATACAGGAGTTACTGCGTGTGATGCAGGCAGTTACTGTGTGCCATACAGGAGTTACTGCGTGTGATGCAGGCAGTTACTGTGTGCCATACAGGAGTTACTGCGTGTGATGCAGGCAGTTACTGTGTGCCAAACAGAAGTTGCTGCGTGTGAGGCAGGCAGTTACTGTGTGCCATACAGGAGTTGCTGCGTGTGATGCAGGCAGTTATTGCGTGTGGTCCAGGTAGACACTGTGTGTGATAAAGAAAATTACAGCGTTTGATGAACGTAAATATTGCCGTTGGGAAAGGATGTTATTGCACATCATGTTATTTACCAGAGCCTTACAAGGGTATAACTTAATCCCTAAAATAGTGGGACATTGCTGTGGCACTGACTTGTACTTGTTAAGAAAATAGCTTTTAAGAAAAATGAACATCCTAAACACAGAAACGGCAGATCTCCATGACGTAAAATGATCTATGTGAATTACAAATAACCATGTCAAAATTGCTTGTTCTCCCGATTGCTAAAATTCTATTTCAAGTTATAGCGAACGAAAAATAAAGCACAACAGTTTCAACCTCTGCTAAATAATTGTTAAGAAAGTGCTTGTTTGGTTACCGGATGTAGAGTAGTGTATTTATGAGAAAATCTATTTCTGACCTGATCTAAATACAGCATAATGGAACATTAATGAAAAGTTTTAATTTTCATTACAATTATTGAAATATTTGTGTAGCTGTTCACTCGTTAGATGGCCTGTGCCACCTCTGCCTTACTTCCTACATGTTGCACGTTCTTCGTAACTCTGGAAAATCAACTAAACGAATAAAAAAAAAATTCCTGGATTTCATTTCGGAAATAACACAGGCGACTGTTATTCAAATTTATTGACTCTTTTTTTACGGAAGCAAAGCCATTTTTGAGAACATGTCAAAGGAAGAACGACCTGTGCATGTATCCTTACACAGCACACCAGCCTTGGACACCAGTGGGAACGCGTTCATCCTTGATGCTGCAGAGCACTCACAGCGTTTGGATACGCTCGAGATCAATGGATCAAGGGAAGACTAAATTTTGATCAAGGAATGTGAAAATGATAGATGCAATACTTGTTTTCCGTTCGAGTGCAGTTTACTCCCAAAACCCTTTTTTTCGCTGTGAGCCTCGTTAAAATTTTACACACTTTGGCATCGTTATTTATTTCTTGTGTATTAGCACGGAGTGAAAAAAAGAAGAGATAATTTCCAAATCCCTTTCGAAATCCTATAAAGTTATATATGTTAGCAAAGTTTTTGAATTTCTTTTACCCTTCAATTTATTTCATCATTATTTGTAGTCACTTACTGACCCTAAACTCTTTTTTTCTAATTCATATCAGGCGAGCAGCAACTAATCAATGATGAGCAAGTGAAAGGATTTTAAAATGTTGGAACGAATATGTAGGAACAAAATTAATCTGACAATTAGAACTTATTCCTACCTTTACGAGTAACTAATTTGGCCCACCTTCTAAGAAAAGCTTACCCAAGGTGGGAAAAGTACAGATACATCTCATGTCGACCTGAGTTGCTTGAAAAGTAGCAGGTACACAAATGTCCTTTTGCAACCCTTATGATGCAGAGTTTAATTGTCACGTATGCTTTAATGCATCTCAATTTTTTGTGAGAAGTAGAGTGCTGCAAGTCGTTCCTTCGCATGAAAGCCTCGAGTTCATGGACTGCGAAACGACATGAAAGGAGGTGAGCTGCGGTAGAGCTCACATTAAACACGCCAAAATCATCGTCTCTTACGCCAACTCACTACTTGCTCACACATCTGGGAAGTGAGGCATCGGGTGTTTTCTTCATTACTTTCCTTACTGGTTTGCTATGCAAAAAAATGGGCTCCTGATCTGACACTTGATCTCATTACTATTTGAAACTTTTTTAATTCTCAAACTGTTCTTAACCCGATTTTTATGTCCTGCATTAGACTAGGTTAGACTAGGTTACAAATCCTTGAGTGCTCGAGAATCCAGAACCAAGGGCTATAAAACAATATCTGGGTTAAATTTATACCTGTTATTTTTCACCAACAGTTCAACTATGACATTAAATGTAGAATGAAGGGTCTAACGAGCAGCGAAATATCACGCAAACATGCACAACGAAGAAAAGAACTGTAATGTCTTCGATGCGTAGTACCAGCAAGAGAAGCAGTCAAAAAGAAGGAAAAACTTAAAAACTGCTGAGCAGGAGAGGTGAAAGTCTCAAATTCCTGACTCGTAAGACAACTTTGTAAAGATGTAAAATATGTGTTAACGTACACCAACCAACGAATTACGCCGATCTGCTAGCACTCTACGTTGAAAAGAGGCTCAATATCCCTGTAGATACAAAAGTAGGCTGTAACCTGAAACAAGAGATTCGAAGATTTAATTACGACAAGAAGGGTCGAAAATCAATATCGAGTTAATTTTTATCAGACTACTTTTGGAGTACGAGTGCATAGAGAACTTTAGGTTAATATTGGACTAAGCGAGACGAAAAATCTTACAGATGGTACTGATGAAAATTGGGTAAATTCCAAACTTTGCCTATCTATTTATGTGACGATTGGAGCGTCTCAGAATACAAATTAGGAGATTGACAATATTGTTTTTTGCTTAGAAAAATGTTTAGGATTAGAAATTTCTTCCAGAAATTATGACTAATGCACAACGAAAATAAAGTTTCATGGAGTTTTGGATAATGAACTAAACTAGCAGCGGCTTTGCAAAATTTGACGAATGCTGTATTGAATCTATAGTATAATTACCTGCCTACGTATCACTGTGTGTCCTATTTTCAATAATCACGCAGGCAAATATCACGCTTCACTTATTTCATAATGGAAAATGTGTTCAAACTGTTAGAATGTTTTTATCATCCATTCGAGAATTAGGTATGATGAATTACGCCGAGTATTTCTCCCACCAACGTTATAAACTGACCAGGAATATTACGATTACCGTCCAAGTAACCAAAGGAGGCCAGGTCCTTCAAGATTTTACGTCGTCGTTGTGATGCGTCGTTTTATGTAAACTTGCGTTTTAGGTAACCCGTCTGCAGGTAAGTGGGAAATTCATCAAGCATTTCAACTCTAAAGCAAATAAGCCGTAACTCAAGCAAGTTTTTCAAGCCCGGTCGACCAGTCACGAAATTAGGTTATATTTGAATTAAAATTAAATGCTACCATCAAATTTTAGTTCCAGTCTAGTACTAGAACTTTTTCATAGAGGCTTGTCTCAAATGAAGTTCCAGTTGTTGTAATGCACATCTCTAGAATAATTTTCAACCCTCTATCTTTGTTTCATGGGGGAATTTTATTTCACCATGTCTGTTATTCAAGTAGTTTAAACAATTTAAACAATTTAAACAATTTATTTACCACAGGTGATACAGAGATAAAATGTTTCTTAAGTCTAGTACAATAGTCAAATTTGAGTATAGCTACCTGTGGCCCCGAATAAGTTCAGTGACTTCTAGGGCATCCTACCATCAAGGTTAGTCTTAGGAGTACAATAATGTTTAACCTAATTCACTAGAGACGCATTAGACTGATCAATGAGATAATTAACTCGAAATTAGATACTTCATTTCACAATATAGTTCATATGTACTAGATTTAACAGTATATTCGACAAACGATTCAAGAACAGACTGAAGATCGGCGAAATTAACCAAGGCAAATTACATTATTAGAACCAGTTATGTAGGGGACAAGGTTTGACTCTGTGATCTTACACGACTAGTAATCTGATAGGAAGTGAGACTCAAGACTTTTTTTGAATACCTTATAAGAATTACTTTCACGGATCTCCGCAGGTATTGAGTTCCAAGTTTTAGTTCCAACGAAGAGGATACAGTGTTGTGACCGAGCCTTTGAGTAATAAGGAAGCATGAATTTACTTCTATTTCGGGTTAAATGGTCGTGATGACCAGTTTGCGCAGCTAATAGTTGTTTTAGGCTATTGTCGCCATCATTTGTTAATGTTTGTAAATGAAATTGCAAATGGAGATTTTGTAGAGATCCGAGAGCTTAAGTATTCGTAAATTTTTGAAGGAGTCATTTGTGTGAGCATTATATTCTAGATTCTTTACCGCTCTTATGGCTCTTTTTTGCAGGGTAAAAATTTTGTTGGTTTTATTTTTATCAGTTCCGTACCATGCTTCTATTCCGTATTGCAAGTATGGTGAAATGAACGTTCGGTAGAGCATTTTTAAGGCTGTTTCAGGCAGGAAATTTTTAACTTTATTTAGGATTCCGATAGATTTTGATAATTTAGAACTAATATGAGCGATGTGCTCTTTAAAGGTTAGATGTTTGTCTATTATGATGCCGATGAATTTACTTGAGCTGGTTTCTTCGATTTCACCTTCGACAATTTGAATGCGTGGGAGAGATATATTTTTCTTGTATGAGAATGTAATATATTTGGTTTTATCGATATTAAGGCTTATTTTATTAGCTTTAAGCCACAATGAAACTTTATGAAGTTCATTATTTATACGCTCCGCCATCCTAGCGGGATTTTGGTCTGGAAGGACCGCAGAAAGGGTACTGTCATCGGCAAAAAGTATGAATTTGAAGAATGATGTAGATTTAATGATATCATTGATAAAAATTAGAAATAGGAGAGGCCCAAGGACAGATCCTTGTGGAACCCCATGGCTAATTGTCTGTGGGTCTGATTTTGCGTCGTCAATGACAACGTATTGTTTCCGATTTGCTAAGTATGATCTAAACCAATCATGGGCAACCCCTCGAATGCCAGAACAATGTAGTTTCGAGAGTAATACGTTATGGTCCACACAAACGAATGCTTTTCGAAAGTCAAGAAATACGGAGAAAACAAGCTTTCCTTCATCTATATTAGAATAAAGGTATTGCAAATGATTTAATACAGCTTGTGTCGTAGATTTCTTAGAACGAAAACCGTATTGTTTTCGTTAGTTCAAAAGCAGCTCGACGTGATTTCTGCCTCTGAATATTATAACCAATCATATGCGTATCTATGGTAAAAGCAAGGTCTAAAAGAGGCAGGGCGGCAATTAATGCAGCTCTGTTAGTGAAACGCTAAGAATGTATTAGCTAACTTAGGTGACGCGCAGCCCCCAAAGAGACTCGATCTACCTGGGAATACAACAGCTCTGCATGAAATAAAGCGCGTTATCCTTGGTGCAGAATTCTGACAGTTTTATAAGACTTTCCATCCAAATTGTGTTAATAATTCACAACGGATTTGAAAACATTTTCTAGAATAATGTTTACTGTCTCGTTAACGAAAATATTCGTAAAAAGAGAAACATCGAAGCTAGCCATGAAATACTAACGATTGAGAAAGATTCAAATTTTTTCTAGAAAGGAAAACTGATCCGTAATGCTAAACGAATTACAAGATGAAGTAATCAAAAGAGGAGCTAAATATTTTGAGAAAGGTTTATTTTGCACTGAATATCCTTAAAAATGTGGGTTCGCAAGGAGTATTAACTTTATGCGGCTTATATACATTGAATCAAATTTCTGCTCGATATTTTAAGGTCTCTTTTGAGATCGGCAGAAATCATTCCTTTCGAAAATATATTGTCTACTGTCGTATTGATCATTTATTCTAATTCTAACTACTCTTTTTTCTTACACTCAATGAATAAGTTCTGTGGAACTGGATTTCATGTTTTTCAGTTTAGGTAAGTAGTCGTGGTGGTCATGGACGACAGCCCCGTTTTCTTTTTCTGGTTAGTGATAATGCCTCCCTTCCTTACCCAAAGTTTTCGAAGTAGCATTAAGGAATCTGTGTTTTAACCAAATTTCCACGACATGAATTAAACAAATAAAAGAAGTATTTTTTGCATTCGACCTAATAGAGTTAACAGAATATATATTCATTCTATAAATTACATGGTCTTTCATCACAGTATACAATTTCTCGAATGCAAGGAAGGGACGAATGTAACGCAATCCGCTGGGGTTGAAACAAAGGTATAAACCTAAGATCGCAGTATTTTCCCCAGTGTCACTGAGAGTTCTAGTAGATTTATCAAAAATTATGCCACTTGGTTTAGTGTTTCAATTGCTCAGTTAGGCCTTAGACAATTTCCGTTGTGAAATCTCGTAGTTAGTCTATCCTTTTTCTACGTACTTCAACCCACGTAACAAGCAAAATGACTGAAGTCATTCGTTGGTGCAGTGCTTGGTGGGCAAAGTTAGGCTAGTTTTGGTGAGTTATCTTCGAAATTACATACATGACGCTTGATGCGAGAAAAGTAATAATGGAAAAGTAATAGTTGTCACATCGCTCTGTACAACAAACGTTGATCGTATTGCTGTATAATGTGAGATTAATACGTAGTTCTCTCCAAATCTGTCAGTCAAGAACGATATCTCAAAAATTATATTGATGATGCAGGAGTTGAATACTCAAGTGTTCGGATGTGCAGTCATTACCACTTGAAACGTGCTCTGCATTGAAATAGAACACCAGCTTGGTTGAGATATCGGGAGTTGTGCAGTGATATGAGGAATAGTTGCAGTTGTGCTGGGATGTGAGAGGCATCGGGAATTGTGCTGGAATGCAAAGAACGTGAGCTGTGTCGCCCTACTAATACAGCTCAGACGATAGATGTTTTTAGAATCGTTTTACTGCACTCATGCCCAGAGATGGAATACAAGATGCGACAATTAAGATTCAACAATTTAAAAGTACCGTTCACAGTCGTTCATATATTTTATTTACTTCTGTTCGCATGGAAATTACAGTTTAAGGTTGTTCAGTAAAATTGGGTTTGCATGTATCCCCAACCTCTATTCTGATCAACCTCTCTCTTTATCATCGAAATCAATATGCTAGCGATAGGAAGTATCCACAACGCTAGTACTTATGACTCCCTATTGAGCAAGTATCACCTGGCTCACGACCAACTGTTATTTTCTGAATTATGTCCCACAGTCACCATTGGTCAGCTAAGTCAGAACTGCGAACCTTATAGGAAAATGATGGCACTTTCCAAAATAACGGTTACGACTGATAACATAGTGCACCAACTCTCCAATGACGCCTGATGTAGTTCAAATGTTTATGAAACAGGCAATAATTGACGCATCTCTGTAAAACAAAAATTGAGCGTATAGCTATCGCTGTCATTCCAGCAAGATTTTTCAAATATGATGATCTTGA
The DNA here is from genome assembly GCA_030386875.1 of Morinoia aosen. NCBI lineage: Eukaryota > Metazoa > Arthropoda > Malacostraca > Amphipoda > Talitridae > Morinoia > Morinoia aosen. The sequence goes on from CM059564.1 coordinate 76,144,930, forward strand.
CTGCAGCGTAGTCTGTCAAAATTATGGCGCATTTTTTTATGCACCTCTCGTACGATGTTTTCTTTAGAATAATTCAATAATCATGACGAGTTAAAAATCATGACTTGGAAATACGGCCGTCCGTACTTAATTATCTTCAAATTACTCAACTGTCGAAAACGGTGTGAATCCTACGATACTTATTCTATCCAAAATAATTTAGTCAAACTTTGCCCTCATAGAAACTGTTTTTACTGTTCCAACCTGACACCATTATTGTACCCCCTGGACGGGCCTATGCCCTTACATAAGCATAAGAAAGCGTGATCGGTCCACTGCGACCGACAGCGTCGAGCATGAGCGATTTCTCAGAAATATCTAACCTAGAAGAATGAAATATTGGTCATAGAGATATTCATTCAGTCGCTCTCAATTATTGAGCTTAGAAATAATAATGGCTCCTTGTACGAAATGATTTTAGCATTCCTCGGTGATCATTCCTATGCCCAGTTTTGTTTTCTACTTATGATACTTTCAAGATTTCCCTTCAGTGAAACTAGACATGAAATTTTCAATACGTGCGAAAAAAGTTTGAATCGTGAAGAAAAGTTCCGTTGCTAAATTACCACACACACACACACAGGTAAGCAATAAAAGCGCCTCAAATAAGATGAAATCATGGTCTAACTAAAATGTCGTGATACTTGACACGAGCAAAATGTAATGTATTATTTTTTAATCCAAGTGTGCGATTAAGCAATTCCCGAAACTACCGGTGACGCTATAAAATTTTTTAATCAAAGAATAGAGAGTATACAAATTTAGGATATGGTTCAATCAAAACATGCTTTTCAAATCCCATATGTAAATATGTAATGGAATACCAGAACCTCAAAGTTTTTCCTTTCTAAAGAGAATATGCTTAACGAGAATGCTAGGTTACGAGTCATTTAGGTACTTCATTTTGACAATTGTAGCTTAATTTTGATAAATTAAGGGGGTCATCTCAGCGTTTTTTAATTTTTGGACCGATTGTTCTGAACTTTGCCCAATATATGTAATTTTGAAATATAAACGCATTTTGCTCCATTTACTTTTTCAATTTTGTCCTAAGTTTTTGAAAAAATGGCAAATATTTTTATATAATTTATCGGACATTTCAAATGAATGGAAGTCTATGAGTTCATATGCTAGAACAAAAATAAGACAGTTTTAGAATCTTTGTAACATCTTTAACAAAGAAATGACTCCAGACAAAAAACTAAAATGACATAAATTCATGATTTTTTATCCTCCCTCTGGCCACTCATGGGGGAATTCTAGTGCCCGTAGCCCCATAAAACTTTAGGACACAATAGCTCACTACCTAAGGACCCATTTTCACCGAAGAAAAATTAAAAATTTGGACCAAAATCGTTGAAATGACCCCCTTAAGGCCACTGCCGTAAAACAGAGTAACAAAAATGAACGAATTTTGTTTCCAATATTGTATGCAAAGATGAGTTTAAGAGAACCGACCATACAGTCTCATCTCTCTTCTGATGAAACTCGTAGAAAACCCCAATACAACAAAGAGAGAACCCGTTGTTTTCTACTCTCTCTACCTCCATTAAAACTAAGCAGATGTAAAAATTCTCCCATACAGTAATTTAACGAATTGAAAGGTGAATCGGAGAAATGATGTCTTATAGTGAGCTGCCGTTCATCTGACATGGCACATGAAAAGGATTATGAGTATCAAGAACCCTGCTGTGGAACAAACTCTCTCGCAGATTTAAAAACCCTTAATTACTGAAAAAATTAAAACGACTGTGACCCGTCATTTTCAGCCTCAAAAATAGCACCATAAGGCTGCAATACCGAAAAAATACCGAAATGTCTCATTTCATTCTCTTAAATGCATTACTCAATTCTCCAGATTCTTTAGAATAATGATTGATTGTGCATAACAAAACCTCTCACCATTTCTCCGAAGATGGCATTGTAATTTCTGAGGAGCTGAAAACTTTTTGTTACAATAAGTTAGTAATTTCTTTCTTTCTAGGTAGTTCCAATCTCAACATTTTGAACCTTTCATTTCTATATCCCTGGAATCCTCACAAATTGCGTACTTAGTTTGTTTAGTTAACGTGTATAACGCCACTGTCCATCCTGAAATCAAACATTTCAGATCATGCCGTACGTTTTTTCTGGGCCTCTCATTCGATCCTTTCGTTAGAATCACTTTTCAACAATCATGAGTCAAAAACCATGACTTAAGAGTACTACCGTCCGTATTTAATCATCTTCAAGCGGCTCAGCTGTCGAAAACGGCTTGAACCTTGCAATGCCTATATAATCTCATTTTTTAGGAAGTTTGCAGCCATCAAAAAAAATTCTGCTCCAACTTGTTATCATAAATGTTCTTGAACATCCCTTGCCTAAGTATAAACTCAAATTTAAATTCCAAACCAAATCTTCTTATAAGCGAATTCAAATATCACAACATGAAAATCAATTCAAGCGGTCTCAACGTTCTGCAAATACTTTTAAGCGTAAGCAATCATTTACCTACATCTCTTCACGCCTTTGGATGCGTGTGTTCACGAAAAATGAGATGCATCTCGGCACCAATATAGCGCTTGGTCGCTAAACGAGTGACTTTGATGTTTCCTCTACATGTGTTCTCTATAGCGTCAACTATCAACTTGTTTTTTGAACAATATCAGTTTGTTATAATGGTAACATTAACTTCAGTAATGTACATATAATTAAACTCTTGAAAGAAAAAAGGCGTCTAAAAATCACTGTAACTCTGATTTAATTTCACTTGAACTTCCGCTTTTACCTTAGAAATTTACAATCCCGTGCAACTTTAAGATCACTTGGTGACACCTGTCTCTTAAATGAGTCAGAAATCAGCAAATTTACACCATGGTACAATCTCAGTTCACTGCGAAAACAATTTTAAAACATAGATTTTAACGGTAACTATTTATTTGATGGTGCGCGACCATCAAACAACAGATTCCCAAACCAAACAATAACATCAGTGTAAAAATGAACACATTAGGATATTGGCTCATTGCTTCAAAAGACGATTTATTATGCGTAATGAAAAGGTCTTCTTTTTCACAATTCTCAGTACTATTTAATTAGAGCCCAGAATTCAAAACTCATTTACTTTCCCTGTTTTCAGTGAGTAATTTATGAAAAAGTTAAAAATTTGTAACAGGTTAAGTGCTTGATTCATTAGTTTTGCTTGTAACGTTCGTGTTCGATGATAATTTTGTTAGGTATGTTTCGACAATCCGGTGCATTACTTTATGCCGCCAATGCATAAGAATCACGCTCGTAACAAAACAGTGGGCAAGATATCCCTGTTTATTTCTATGTACAAACTAATTTCTGTGTTTGAGTGAAAAATTAATTCCGAATGGTTCATCAATAGACCTGTATGTCTTAGATAAACGATCGTACTCGTATGTTTTGACTCGTTATACTCTTACCGTCATTTATTTTTTGCACGAACGAGACTTCCGGCGTGTTAAAGGCTTTTATTCTGGAGAACTACTGTGTAAACCTCCTTTACTTCTATTACTGCTTCTACCATCACTTTTATACTCGTTTCTAAACCTGATCGGTCATTAATATGTTCTCATGAAAGTATTGTGTGAATGTCAACGAAGACTATTTTTCGAGGCGCTTTATTTAAACTTTACGCATGTGCTTTTAAGTGTTTTTCAAACTGAGACAAAACTAACAAAGAGAGTGCGATATTTCCGGCCTTTCTCGCACTTGATCAAACGTAACCAAGGCCATTATACGAACTCGTATTGCTTATTATGATATCTCTACAACCCAAAGGTAATATTGTTGAGTTTTTTAAAAGCTTCTCAGTTTGCAAATCAACTTTTTAGAAAACTTCCGTTCTCATATTTTCTCTTTCACTACTCACGACTTCCTTTCTGCCACGCTGCGGCTGATCTTTTGGGCCCAGCCTATAGGCCAGGCTCAGCCCGCCAGCCGCTGGGCTTCTCTCGCTGCGCCTGTCGCAAAACTTGCGGGGTGGGATCCGCAAGGGGAAACCATGAAAGAGGGCAACGCTGTGGGAAGGTGAAAGAAAAGAAGAGCGAGACTTCAAATCACTGGAATTACAAGACAGTAGGTTATTTTGAATCCGGTACACTGATGAAATAGCTATCATGTTGTAGTTCTAAGTGTTGCACCGAAGTGTTGGATTAGTTAATTAAAAAACTGCTCCTGTGACACGATTATGAAATATTTCATGGATTAAACAGCTTACCAGCACCAATTACAGTACGATGAACGTTATGCAGACTTCATATATTGGAATTAAATTTTCATTTTATAGACTCACGGCATGAAAATAGCGCAGTGAGATATAAAATTTCCGATTCTGATTTCACAATTTTAGGATCTATTCGCAATGTAACGAAATTTAGATTTTTCGAATCGTTTTTCATTCATAAGATTTAAGCTCACTAAATGAAATGTAGAATGAGCACTCTTTCCTTTTGGTTGATCAACCGAAGCTTCAGGGAGCGCTCAGTCATTTACATTTCAATTAAGTTCCGCAATGTTTTTCATTTCCTCTTTACATGTATTTAGCTTTTAGGGTATGGTGTTCTTCTTAGAATTTCTGAAATACAAATATCCTTCCTCATGAACAAATAATGATGTTTGCAATAATCTAATCCATGTAAGATTTTTAATTTCTTGCATACTTTGAAGATGTTGCAACAGATGACGAGTCGAGTCCCGAAACGTTCATTTAGTATTGCCGCTTCATCAGATCATCTAGACTTTATACATCAATGTTATTTTCATACTCGAGTGCACAACAGTTACGCAACACATTCAGCGTCTTTACTTTTCAGCATCTGGAAAAGAAAGCACCGGCACCTCGAAGGGGAAAAAATTAAAAGAGAGTCAAAAATAAAAAGCGAATACACTCGAGCAGGAGGTTGGTTGCACGTGCGGCATGCCGGCCTGTTCCACGGGAAAAAATCTTGTCTTAAGGCGAGTGATCATTGGGAATTTAAAAACGAAGATGCCTCGCCTTTAACTGTATTTTGTATAGAAAGACTGATTTTGTTCTTTATTTTTATCTTTGCAGGCTGTTAACTGAAGATGGAGCTGGTCTCCGAAATGTTTTATTCAACTGATTTAGTTTTAAATTTTTAGTTCGTGTGAAATCTTAATTAAATAGGATTTCAATACGTGGTGCATTCTTCGTTTTTAAATTCCTAACGGGAAAGAATGAGATGTAAGGAATGAAGGATGAGGTGTACTTAACGACAAGCTCAACCCTGCAACAACTGTTATTCATTTTGAGGGTGGTACTTTGACTCCTGATGAACACTACATAGTTACCTAAGGTACACTGCTTAGGAAAGACACTATCAGAATACCCTTCTAGGTGTAGCTTCGGAATCTTACATATTTTAGAGGAAAGGAGCGCTAACACATCAAAATGCTTTGCTGGACAATCCCCCTGAATTCCTTATAGAGCAACAGTAAACCCACACGCTTATTAATAAATTTCTGAACCACGTAACTTGTTTTTGGAATCCTGTATTTTTACGATGCAATAATCGTGCGGAATGCAAAGTATTTTCAATATACATAATTTCGTTTGAAAATACTCTCATTGTTTGTTCCTAAAGTAACATTTAATCACCTAGGGAAGGTGAAGAATTTATTATTTAGATACGTAGGCACAAGTCGGAAAGTAAATTCACTAGAGTCGTGGCAATAATATCTAAATAAACTACTATTGACTATGAGTGTAAAATAATTTTTGAAATTTTTTCTACGGTATCAGTTGAACGTTATGTAGCCTTGCTTTTAAGTATAACTAAAGATTTATAGCATCTATTACTAATGAAAATCTTTAGGTAAATGGTAAATGGTATTGTTACTCATTTCTGGTTATGATAGGGATGGTTTTACTACGTCAGTACAAAAATCCAAAAAATAATTTCTCAACACTAAATCAGCCCTAGACTATAAGAAATTGTTGCTAAAAGTATTCCATGGGAAAGAAGTGGTTACATGATTCTTCAATTTTGAAAATGGAACGTTCAGTAAGTGGAAAAAAGACATCTTACAATCGCCAGGACAGGGTTTTAGAGGGAAGTTCTTTGATGGGTCATCAATGAGTAAATAATAAGTGAAAATCAGATGGTGTTAACGCTTCAGCTCGACAGCAAGAGAAGTAAAAAGCACGAGTAGTAATTTTGCCGAGTAACACGAGTAGGGTGATTAGTGGTAATTTTGTATGATCGCATATGGGTTGCGTAACGACACACACACTGAAAAGATTCGCTCTGACACGTTAACGTGAAAGTTTAGGCAGCACCAAAGTCTTATGGAAACAAGTGCAGACAGGTTGATATTTCAGGTTTTCTAAAAAATTTCTCCCACATGCGCATGATGTATCCCTCGGTCGAGAGCTTTTTGTAGGGTCAGAGTCCGCAGTGTTACCCTCGGTTGTCAACGTTTTGTTTTTCTTGAACTGGGAAAGGGAAAAGGTTGTCATTTTTTGTTTGTTAGAGTAAGCTGTTCCTATTTTTGTTATTGAAGTGTCGTCAGTGTTGTCATGGCCGTACTAGAGGTAGTTGCCGCATCTGCTCTGCAGTTCAGTGCTAGGTACACCTTAGCAGTAATCACCTCGTGCAGTGGCATGCATTGCGATGTTGACTCGCATGCTACTTTACCTTAAAGTCTTAATCACGTACTGCTATTGTTTTTCACCCAATTTCAAGTTGCATGTCTGGGCTTTTAAATTTAAATTTTCCTGACTGAGGGCGTTGTTTAAATCTTATATATGTTTTGCCTTCTATCTATGGGCCAAAGGTTTTTTAAAGAAATTATGTTGAATTGATGCCTGAAATGAACTGAAACTTCGATCATAAACTTGCCTTGACAGTAATTCTATTGGAACACGATTAATGTAATCAGCTTAAGTTTTGAATGTGAATTTTATTACGTATGGCACTCCTAGCATTTAAAGATTGGTTTCGTACATGCTCTTTGAGCTGTTAGTCAATATTTTTTTCTCGGTCTATGCTTCTTTAATGTGTTATACTTTTGCTACACTGTCTGTCTTGTGCTTGTGCATCTGCCTAATACTGTAAAACTCCTCAATGTGTCATGTGAACCACGGATTGCATAATTATTCTCGATTGAGTAGTCATAGTTTCTTTGGGTTATTGCAGTCTTATTTGTTATATTGCAGATCTTTCTAACTATTCCGCTTACGCAATATGATCCATACCCCCTCGTGAGTTGACGCTGGTTTTCCGCTTTGTGTCCTCGTTATTCTCCATCTACTGTTGATGTTGGATGCCTGCGCTTGTGAATTGTGGCCCGGATTGTTAGAATGATTGCTGTGTTTAAGATTGTTATTGGTTGATTATTACATATATGTGTGCGCACTAACTGTTTTCTAGTAACTTTTTAATTGATACATCCCGTAAATTTGTGTTCCTTGAGTCATCGTTGAGGATCAGTCCTTCACCTTCGCAGTGGTTCCTCGATGTTCCTTTTCTCTACTTAACTGAAACCCTCAATAAAAATCTGGCCTTCATCTTCAGGTTGGTTCCTCGGTGTGCCGTAACTTTACTTGGCTGTAGTCTTCGCTGAGGATCTGGCGTTCACCTTCGCGTTGGCTCCTCGATGTGCTGAAACTGGACTTACATGAAGTCTCCCTTCGGAATTGCTTTGAGTGGCAGTATGACTTTGCAATAGTGCTTGACTGAGTTAGCAGAATAGGTTCAAGAGACTCGAGCACTATGCTAATGTAAAGCTATTTCGTGAAGCAATAGATTTTGCTCAAGATCATTTGGAACATAAGACAGTTTTTACGTATATGAATTTTAAATATGCGTCGGTTTTATTTAGCCCCATTTCAACATTTAATTGAAACATTTAACTATTCGAGCAATTACAGTTGACCCTCTAACATTTGACATAGTTAAATTTTTGAAGCAAAATGTGTAAAACTTCCATTAAAAAGATATCCGGAATATTCAATTTTCGAAATCTTTGTTTATTAAGATCTCTGCAGGGTTTGAGTGAACGGTCCTTAGTTTTAGCTCGGCAATTTGGATGCATATTAATTAAACGAATTTCTGGCATTGAAATTCTATTGTAAATTGCTAACACAGTAAATTATTGAGAAATAGTAAAATGTAAATTTACCTTCGTAGATAAGAAATATATCATAATTTGAATACATACTTTCATTACCACTCCGCAGAAAAAAACTGTCTTTGACGTTGTTTAAAAAACGATTAGGTGTAGAATACATATTTTTGTGACAGTTTCATAGTTAGGGACTAAAAAGTTTTTTAAATTCTTTGCATCAAATTCGAGGTATAACTCTGCTAGTTTCATTGGCGAATTTCGACAAAATGTAAAATATTAGTAAATTCATAACTTCATTTTAATTACCGCTATTGGAACAACCAGATAGGGACAATTAAAAACAAATTTAATTTTTAAATTTCCCTCTTACTCAAAAAGGCTACGATGGCATTTTAGTCGCAGTGGTTACTCCTCTCATATGCATATGAATCGTGAAAAAATTATCTTTCTGTGCGGATGTTGAAGAAGCTTTTTTTATTTTGAGTATATGTTTGTTTTCGCGTTTCTGCCAAAATTTTATTGATATTTGCTACTGATAACTGAAATCTGGCTTACGCTGTATCTTCATTTTATCCGATGTACCCATGTCAGTATGATGTTGCAGAGCATACTGAGAGGGGATGAAACCCGAGATTTTTTTTGTTGTTGTTGTTCCTCGACTGTAACTTGAGTTTTCTTGAAAATTTTGTCATAAAATTAAAAAACAATTTTATTTATACGTTTTTCGAAGTTTTTTCCTCTAACTAATTTTTACTTCCGGTTATTTCTTACGATTACACTGAGCTTGACTGTCATTTTAGATGTACCACGAGCAAGATTGTTTTTTGTGTTTGTTAGTTTTTTTTTATTTTCATTCCCAATACGTCTATATACATATATATTTGAACATGAGTATGTAGGTGGGTGCGAGGGTGTGTGCGCACGCATACATGTATGTCTGTGTGTGCGCACATATACGCGTTCAAATATATACACGCGTATGTATATATATGTTTTCTATTGCTATTTTTTGAGTAAAAACGAAATTTCAAGACACATTACATTTTACCTAAAGCTCTGCGACCAGTAAACACTGAACCATATTTCAAAAATAAATTTATTTATTTAACATGCTTAGTGATTCAAAAATAGATCTATTTACACCCCACAAGGCGCATCTGTGAATAGAAAAAATGAAGAATATGAGCAAACAAATGAAATAATAGCGCTCGTGAAAAATTATCAGCTCTCTATACGTATGCTGACCAAGCCATGAATTTCTTTTTACGTGCAAGTTTGTTTACGCGTTTCTTTTCTAGATGTGGGTGTTGTGTTGCGTGATGTTTCTTTATAAATTACTTCGTGACTAACTTTTCTCACTACTTGATGATCATTTACAACGGTGTTTCGAGCGGCTTCGGTATAGCGTTTTTTGTCTTTTCTTACTTTCGGTTCAACAAATAATTTGAGAATTCCGAAGAATTCTTTAGTAGTATTTTAAATTATTTATAAGTTGTCAGCCATCTCTTGGGATATAAAATATCCAAGAAATGATATTTTTGAATTAACTAGCCCATGACAGGGTTAATCTATTTTGCACGCCACGTATGACGTGTCTATTAGTACGCCTCGTAAGGTTTACCTATTTATACGCCTCGGATAGTTAGTCTATTAGTACGCCTCGTATTGTTCACCAATTTGTACACCTCGGATAGTTTGTCTATTAGCACACCTCGTATAATTTTTCTATTAGTACACCTCGTATTATAAATAAAAGTGCCCAGATACACGTCTTAAATCTCATTATTTATTTAGGAAAGTCAATGAATAAAAATTTCTGGAACGTTTCCTGAAATCAACCTGAAAACAAGTAGAAAAAACTAGTCAAGTGTCTAATTTACATCGATGATGAACGAAGAAAGCAAACAAATTTGAAAGGAACAAAATAAAAATGTTCAGTATTAAAATTACGTTAGTAGTAGATGAAAGGCAGATGGCATATCATTTAAAACCGGTTTTTCTTTCAAAATATGGAAAGATTCTAAAATGCGGAGGCTTATTTGGTTTGATGCAGCGGAAATTACTCTAAAATTACCTAATCTAATCACCTAATCAGAGCATGCCTGCAGGAGTTTTAGAACTAATCAGTTACTTTCCACACCTTCCCACTCTTCAGTCCGCTCTCATGCAGAGAAGTGCGACATTCCTGTTAGATTAGGTGATTTTAGAGTAATTTCCTCTGCATCAAACCAAATAAGTCTCCGCATTTTAGAATCTCTCCATATTTTGAAAGAAAAACCGGTTTTAAATGATATGCAATCTGCCTTTCCTCTACTACTAGCGTAATTTTATTACTGAACACTTTTATTTTGTTCCATTCATATTTGTTTGCTTTCTTCGTTCATCATCGATGTAAATTTGACACTTGACTAGTTTTTTCTACTTGTTTTCAGGTTGATAATGACCCTGGTGGTCGAAACGTTCCAGAAATTTTTATTCATTGACTTTCCTAAATAAATAATGAGATTTAAGACGTGTATCTTGGCACTTTTATTTATAATTCGAATATGCATAAAGCAAACCACTCATATATATCTACACCTCGTATGGTTTGTCTATTAGTAGACCACGTATAGTCTGTCTGTAAGTACCCCTCGTATAGTACGTTTGTCTAATGACGTCTTATATTAAAAAAATTTTAAAAGCCAATATGTTTGTCATGTATCTCATGTGCCAACCTTTTTGGAAATAAACAGTTTTCTTTCTTTCTTTCTTTTCTCTCTTTCTATAACCGTACTGTAAAAAGAGATCCGAACTTGACCACAACCTTTCACAGTTCACACTCATTAAATTCGAACCTCAAAGGCATAATTGTATTATATTTCAATTGAACTGCATGTTTACCAAGCGGAAAAATAGGAAATATCCCTACTCTAAACAGGCAGTACGACTTAGGAAGGTTCGTTTTTACGCGATAACATAATACTAAGTCAGGAGTGAAATGACAGCTTTTGTGGCTGAGAAAAATCACAGACCTTTCGTGCTCAACGGCCTATTATAATTCTGGACAAAGGAACGCGGCAATACAATGTTTCACTTAATCGACGCCAACAAACTTACTCTAAGAAGTGACAAAATATGTAAATTCTCGTCCGAGCATGGGCGTGAATTATTCATAAATTCATAATTATAGATTTCTTTCATATACCTAACACATACTTCTCTCCTGGTGACTCATTAGCTGTGATACAAATATGAATTAATCAAGAAAATCGGCCTACTCAATGCTGGACTTGAAAATTCGTTAGTTAGAGCAGAAGACGAACAGATCTCTAATAACATATAAACTTTCCGTGTCCGAACAAAACGTTCTTTTTTAATTTAGTAATATTAGCTTCTTCCAAGAAATTTTGAATCACAACAAATTAGGAAAGATAAGACAAGGCTAATAGCATATATTATAGTTACTTCATTTGAAAAGTTGATAGTTAAAATTTAGTATTTCGACTTGAATATAACATCTTCATACAAAAAAATTATCTGAAACAACAGAAAAGAGCATTTAGAAAACATATATAAGAATAAAAAAATTACGCAACTAACTAAAAATATTAAACTGTTTGCAAAACGTGAGTAGATAAAGTGTTTTTTAATGACGCTTCTGCTTTTCAATATGAACTGATTTCGTACTGTATCTATCAACAGTGGTGAAAACCGAAGCTAAGACGCAGAAATCGTATAATTTTTTTGGAACATTCCATTTTTCAGCATGGAAGCTGGTGACTGATTGAGAGAAAACAACAAAAAAAGACTGATGTTATACTCTACCACAAGAGCACTTCGAGAACACGAAACGTCTTGTGGTAGAGCCTACGTAGCCGGACAATTATGTTCATACTCGTCAATGGCTGATGGTTGGTTGGGTAGTTGATGTTCATAAATGCAGTTGAGCACAGTACTTTTCAATTTTAATCAATGAGATGAATGAGTATAGCGTGAAAATTATCAGAAATACAATATTTTGAAAAAAAAATTATTTTCTTCCATTGCTGTACGAAACAAAAGAAGGCACGGGATGCAACGTTTCTTTGCTCTGCATTGTTTGAAACACTAATTTGTGACGGAGATAATACAGTTCAACTTATCAATTTCGAATTTCATGGAAAGAATTACGATTTTGTTGATTTCTAGAGTAGCTCTCATGAGTCCAGCATGGCAGCGCACACTTAAGAACATATGTGCGCCCCGAAACCAGTGTTGTAACAGGTCTTCGTAGTTATTTCAGTTCTTCAAACAGAACTGCGTCATCATAACTTCAAGATACAGTCGTCACGATCTTTCTACAGTTTCATCTACGATCATTCTTCGAATATCCTGGTAGTTTCCTCAGAAAACAAAGGGTAGACAATGAAGTAATTTCAGGGCTTTGTCCTAAACGCGTATTGCCTACATTTGCACGCATGTTCGTTCGACTTCATCTAAGCATTAGCAAAAAGACTGTTGAAGAGGATTTGATTGCAGGAATTCAGTTGAAGGATTATCAATTCGTTTAGCCTAATTTGGTGTGTTTCAGGATGATTTCAACATTTTCCTATTACACTGATAAAAACACGTGCCTAACAGCTTAGGCGGTTTCCCCTTGTTTGGCCTACTTTTTCACCGCTTAATTAACTTAATGCAACGGCTGAAAAAATTCAGCTACGATCGGTTCGTGCAAATTTTCGGGCTCCTCATCCATTAGGGTTAAAGTGATCCCTGATCTAAATATCCGTATTTATCCATTAAAGCACCACGCTTTAAGCTCTCAATGACAACTTGAAATAACCTTTAAACTGTCCTGAAAAACCATGTAGGCCGCAGTGAGGATTCTTTTGCTCTAAGAAGACGCAATCACTATAGTTCCCTGTACGATAACATTAAAAATCATCATATCGCGAGTCAGCCTCGGGCTTGCCTCCGACGTTAATTGTGAATTTTTACAGCCTTCTTCGAACCGAAAATTGGCATCTCAATTCGTTCAATTCGCTATCTTGTTCTTCATTAGATTCTCTCAAGACGTAGTTGAGAACTAAACTGATGATGAAATGTGTAACTCTATCCCGAGCGGAGCGTACATTTTCAGTAAATCATTGTACGAGGTTAAAGGTTCTACAGCAATATTTTTATTATTAATCATTAAACATTTTTTATTATAAACTAATTCGTTTTTAAAAGGGATGATGACGATGGTGAAATGATTCAATGAATAAACAATGATCTTACTAATATAAATAACTGTAAATATGCACGATATATTAGGATGACTCTTACCATTCTTAATTACTAATTTACGTTATTGCTCGACATCTTATAGTAATTCAAATAAACAATTCACTGATCTATGTGATGGCGACACGATCATTTTAATTGATTTTGGCGATTAAGATGAATGAATATCTTGAAGGAAAGAAAATAAATGTGTGACTGATGGAAGATAAATACTGTGTGATTGATTTGACAACTAGAGCAGAAGATGAATATGAATACCTAAAACAACGAATCGAGCAGCATTCCAAATGAAGCCGCAAAGGTTGGATAAACGAACACAGATATACAAAAGCGTTACGGAACCCTGAAAGCGCGATTAATTGAGGAACATAACACTAAGTCAGTTCGATCTGTGTGCATCAAGCGTTGTTAATGCATACGCGAGTGACCAACCGAATGTTAAGTTGTCCAGTAGGTCATTACCATGCAGTGCCATAGCTGGCCTAGCCGGTACGTATGCTGCCGTCTGGAGCTTGTCAACTCGACGTATTCTGGCTGATTGTTGAAACATCATCCTAAATTCTGATATGAAGTAACTTCCGCCATGACCAAGCAAACTGGGGATCTGTTTTGCAGCTTTGATCCGAAAAGAGCGTATGTGAGCAGAAATTCTTGAAAATCAATTAAGTATCCTTTCGATAGCCTCGTCTTCCGCTTACGGAGGAGTACCAGACGTCAGCAAATTTAATTGCAACTAGGGAGAATTTTTACACTTTCCCAAGAAGCGAGTCACACATAAGGGCTAATATTGCAGAAGAAGCTTAAACTTTGAGTTTAGGAAGTATTCACTCATTCAAAAAGACTATAAACTTTAATAATTTAAAATGTTTCAAAATCTCAAAAAACGGTCTCCCATACAGAATATTTTGTGAACAGATGAGCTTTGAATGCGTTGCTCATGAGCCAAGCATAGGAAAGGAATTTCTTGATGTGAGGAAAAAAAGTGAAAATTTCTACGTATTGAAAGGTAAACGTACCCTTATCGTTATTTTTTAGTTGTAAGGGAAATATAATGAACGAGTATTGTCTAAAATGAAACTGGAACTTTTAAATTCATTCATGTCCAAAACATTTCTTTTACATTTTGATCCCAATCCATTAAACGTTTTCGTGTACGTTTCGCCAATCCTTTCTCCTTATTGCTTGCCACTAAGCTCTTGACTTCTTTTCACGTATGAAACTAAGCATTATAGGTGAATACATGAAGGATTTGATTAAATAAAACTCATAAAGTTGAGGAGAAGAAATAAACTTTTGATACATCGCTTGGAAAGGATAAGACACGTGCGTCCATGGACCATCGTATATATTCGAATGGTAACCCTACGTCTAGTCAACCTTGGAGACTATTTTCTCGTCGTACGGAAGTAAATACTGACAGTGATGGGTTCTTCCCAGAGGATAGAGAAAAATAGAGAATTATTTCTCTGATGATAGAAAATATGTTTTGATGTCGCTCTCAGGACTTCGGAACGCTTTCCAGTGTTTCGTGTGGTGTGATGATCAAAATCATCGAATGGCTTTAATGATCGTAACTATTTATACGTTTAAATTTCCATCGTCAATTATAACTTATGTCTCAAGCTATGGAGTGCAACTTGACGGAAATAACTGTACGATGGGGAACCTATTATTTCGTAATTTTTTTAAATCATTTATAAGAAAAATTTTCTTAAGGTCCGGACTCATCATCACCAAGTTCTGTGGTGTCCTGAAAATATTCAGTAATAATAGAATTGGCGAAAGTAATTTTATCACTAACTCCTCGTATTTTTTGTCAATAAAGCCCTTCTTTCAACCTCGGTAATAACTTTTATCGACGCTCAAGAACTTCGATCCACCTCGAGAGAAGAAGAACAAACAGCCTTCCCATTTTCGCTGTGCTGTCTAGCCTCATAAACTTACTGAGACAACTCGGTTGCATTTCATAACGTGATATATTTTAGAAGCAAGCACATAGAGAAGAAACAGCGCCCCAATCCTGATGTAAGTTGCGGATTTGAACAAGTAACCATAAAATCACTCAAATTTTAAATATTTAAAGAAAACGAGTGAGATACTAGATACTTATGAGCTATAATTTAGAACCAGTACAACTGACAAGATAACATCCAATTGCGTAGCCATGGGGGATTGTGTGTGTATATTGATAGAGGGTATGAGATAAATTTCCGTCAGTTTACCCAATTCTCAAATTGAAATGTTCCTAATGAAACAATCATTTCAACACCGTTAGTTCAAAATGATATTAATAATTTGGGCTTCTTTTACTAATTCTTTCCGATTTTAACCTTGAGAGGCATTCTTTTTAAGAAAACTGATAGCTCACCTACAGAAAATCCCTGTGATGGAGTCGTTATCGTTCGTTACTGGTTGCGACACCTCAAGAATCTAATCAAAACTATGAGTGGAGAAAGCGAGTGACGTCAATTTCTCCACGAACACAAAGGCTCATGAGAACAATACAGATTGCTTATGTTGATGAAGTGAATGAATGAAAAGTTTATCCGAGACTAAGAAATGCGTTTGCTCCGTTTTCGTGGCACGGTTCGTTTTATCTCTAAGCCGGTGTACGTTGATAAGAACACACGCCTCAGCATTCACTCAGCTCTGCCGGTCAGTGCCGCTCGCCTCCATTGTTTGCAAGCAGCGTCAGATAAGTGTCACTTCTTGCAAAACTCTTCTTTCAAAACTGATGTTGCCCAAGAGATCGTGCCGCTCAGGAGAAAAAGACTAAAAAGATAAACAAGTTCGTGAGGAAAACTAAACTCTGCTATGAACGGATGCACACTAGGTAACAGATTAATGTTGAAATCACACCGAAGGGAAACCACGCAACTCTGACAGTATTGTCATGACTCATGACTAAAAAAGCTGTTGGACATAGTTTTCAATTTTTTTTTGTTGAATATCTTGCCAGCACCAAAAATTTACTTCATTTAAGCGAATAGCTAAATAGTCATCAGTTGGCCATTAGGTTACTAAAAAATTTGAGTTCCAATCTAGTCCTACATGTGATCTCAATGACCTTCGTTTAATAAGTAAGTTATATACGTTGCTATCGTAACTACTTTTTGGGTCCAGTTACGGGATTGTGGTTTGCACCATCCGAGTGACGACGACTTATGTCTTGACTCTACAGTATAACATTAGATTGAACTTCTATCGTGTAGTCAGTCCAATGAACCACATAGCGAACGTGTATTCAGTCAAGAAAACTACACTTCAAACTTGAAATTGGTGAAATGAACTGCATTTCTAACCATGATCGATCAAATAAAGCATGTTTCAAACGTGATATTCGTTAAATAAACTCCATTCCACTCCATATGCACCTAAATAAAAAACATTTCTAAAGTGCAATCAATCCAGTGCAATGAACACTTCATCAGAGGTGCAATCACTTCACTAAACTCCATGTCAAAACGCATATCAAAATAATGGGACTAAAATCCATCAAAAGGCTGATATTTGAGGTTCATTTTAACCAAGAATCACTGTTTACTGTGCGCTCAGATTGTGCGAACTTGCCGACTCGCTATATTTTATCGTGAAAATTGTCTGTCTACTCTTTCCCTCCATGGATGCAAGCTCTCTCTCTCTCACTTTCTCACTCACTCTCAGCTTCTCTCCCTTTCTTTTTCCCTGCAAACTGATACTTATACTCAGCGAAATAGATTGACGAAAGTTTTGCTGTGATGGTAAACTTATAAAGAGAAATTACGGGAGATATCCCTAGGAAACACGTGCAACATAGAAGTAAGATAAGATAACACGTTTTGACGTTCTCCCTCTGCAGATGTGCACTTCATAACCTCGCATTCAATTTTTTTTAATTCGCTAACTTCTGACGAAAGAAGTGATTCGAGGTGTAACGATTGTTCGCCCTTATGGAAAACAAACAAACGCAATTGGTTTACTTTCAACAGCCTTTACAGGTACCCATCAGGTTCCTTTCGTTCATTTTTATTTAAATGTATTGATTTATTTATTTAATTATTTGAGACACATCTTGATAGCCGGAGTAGTATACAGATTTACAGTTGCGGATAGCTTAGCAGTTAACTCGAATTACGAAATTTCGTGGCTCTTGAAATTTTCGCGAAGAATAAATATCTGAAAACCGTGTAACCAACCGTGTGAAGGTACTATAAACAATGGAAAAATTTCATGCAAACTGTTTGACGAGAAAAAAAAAAATTTCAGAAGACAAGGAGAACTGCTCGAATTAACATCGAGGTCTCAATCTCCAGAAAAAATTTTTTTGACATCTTAAAAGAACGTACACATTATACTACGAAGAAAATTAGACATATCGACCGCGTCGAACACAATCGTTGTGGTGAAAATTTTCAAAGTAAGAGTGCCGTGAGAAGATATCAAGCCACTTTCAATGTAGTCGGTTCCGAAAACAAAACATTACTATTAGTTGGAACGCATTGTCACAATTTCGGCCCTCACCCCACTTCAACTTCGGTTTTCTAGTGTTAAAAATAAATTTCATAGAAAACCTTCGAATGCAGGAATCTCAATTTTTGTACGCTAATGATGTTCAAATCTCACAGATATGGACTTTTTTGAAATTATTATCATTAAATGCAAACTTTAAAGGTCTTTTAACTACGCGTGACTCTCAGAGGCATCACAAAGAAAACCTATTCCTCCTCATATGAAACATTTTTCCCAGTGGAATGCTTCATGGTAAATTTTGTTCACCATTTTGAAGCTCAAAAAAAAGTACTATACTCTAATGAGCTTAGCTTCAAACATAAACTTATTAACAATTACTTTCATTCATCACCTCAACGCCTGAGGGTCAATTACGACGATTAATTGTTTGTCCCTAACAACGGCGCAATGATCTTCGAGCGTCATCACTTCAACCTCAATGAAACGAAAAAATTGAAGAACTCAGGTAATTATTTTAGTTTTGGTTAAAACACTCTCTTTTCACCGTTGCTAAATTAATGTTTCTGTGTCGCTGGTATTTCTAAGTGTACGTAGCTACTATAAGTACAGGCAGCGCGTTAAACTGTTTCATCGTGTACCCTGACTCATATAATTATAAAATTTACAGTGACTCACTTCCTCACTTCACAGTGACTCACTTCGATGACGCACTGAATTTTAATATACGTTGTGACTTAAAATGTAATGAATATTATTTTGATGTCTTTTCACTTATATTCCTGGCTGCGAGTGACCTAGCTGGCTGTACAGCTCCGCTGTTTCCTACCAAAGATTCTCTCACAAAAAGCTCCTCGTCAAGCGATGGCTAAAGTTGCCGTCATCTCGAAAATGAAAGAAATTAAAAAGAAACTTAATGGCTGTGGGGGTTTGCGAAACACAAACAGTTCCTGGGAAAGGAGACGAGAAGTTACAGAGCGCAGCCGCGACAACAGTTAACTGGCTTGCTGTTTACAGAACGTCTTGGATGGAGTTACCTACGTGGTTGATATTGCGATTTACACGCTAATGAAAAGTTATAGAGAAGTATGACCTTTTGCTTCCTATTCGGTTGATACGATTTAGGGAACATCTTCACTGGTTGATTTTATTAATATAAGTTTTATTTCACACAAGAATAACTTTCATTTGCAAATACAGATGTTGAAATAAAGAGTATGAAGAATATAAATCGTGCTTTGCGTCAATACGGTGCAATCCAATTAGTTATAAACATGAAGAAACTCAATCAGCATCGGCAGAGTAAAACGTACGCTCAAAATGATGCTGACACCATTAAGCTGGGCCAATAAAGAATCAGTAATTTAGCACGAATATTTGTAAACCGTAATCATGTGCTCGTTGGTGTCGTTTAACTAAAATTTAAAACCATGTATAGGACACGAGTTATTCTGTTTTTATGTATGTGATATATATCTTTGTAAGATTACACCATCGTTTTTGCTCTGCCTTGACTCAAATCGTACGTTCGCAGAAATTTGCAAGTACTATCGCAAGTACAGGCGCTGAATAACTTCTATTCAGTGGTAATCGACGTAATCTCCAAAACACAATAATGTAGCAAGCTCATGTTTATGATCAAGTCTCCATGAGACAATAACCAAGTCTCTCCAACACGTACGAGTACCTTGATTGAGAACTGCAGGTCGCTGCTCGCTTCTTCTTGTTTTTTACTAATAAAGATATAAAGGTCACACGTGCGTTTTCATTTAATCCCACGCACCTTGCATGGCTAACGAACACCGACCATAACCACAAATTTATGGAGTAAACTAACTTTACGTAGTGATCTACCATAAGCCCAATGAGACCTGTGGCTTATGATTTTGTCCCGTTCTTAAGAAACTCATCCTTAAAGTTGCTCAGCGCACTCATAAATCGATATGTAGGATAATTACTTAGACTCTCAATTACAGTACTTAAAACAGTGTTAACAATAGTGTCGTGCTATTGCGTTTTTATCAGCTGTTATGTTTCAATCGTCAATACAAAAGGTAAATATGGATGACAATTATGAAAAATAATGTATATGATTAATAAACTGGAAAAATGCAGAGAAGCGCTCAGCTCTTTTCCGAACTTCCAGTAAATGAAATAATTTCGAATAGAGCTCCTGGCATATACCAAACTTCAGGCAAAATGCGTATCGTCACCGTGAAAAACACTTTCAGTAAGCCACAAAAAATAATAACAGGAATTGGGATGTATCTTAAATGGAGTAAAGTTGAAACCTACGGACGAAACAGGTAGCTAAATGAAGGGAACATTCCTTCTTTTACGAACAAAAGTAAAAAAAACTTTTTCTTGAAGCCTAAAATAAATTGCACTTCCGTGCAAAAAGATGAATGAACTCTTTTTCGATAATCCTATTGGAAAGCATTGAAGTTTCTTACAAAAAAATCTGCTAAAGCAATTTTTCGAGGAATGTCTTCTCTAACGTGTCTTGGCGCAAATAATTGCTGCAAAATATGCGAAAGATTCCCACCAAAAATTGTGGCGCTAACACGTGTTATGTTGGTGGTTTATATTTCAAAATCGAATTTGCTCAAATACAAAAATTTGTTGCCCATGTTCGAATATATTTAAATGTTTTTCGAACAATGTTTCATTACTCTTAGCTATAAAAAATATGAAGCGCTTGTTGAATTTATCAATACCTTTTCGTGGACGAAATTAGAGTTCGTGAGTGAATTTCTACATAAATGACACTCTAACTCGAAACGGTAGTTATGTGGAGAATGACTGTAAGTTAGTTCTTTCGCACACCGAGGCACAATTATGGAACTAACTTATTGTTTTCATTAACGCTCAAACAGACCTCATATCGTAAATAAATAATTGACTAACTGTTTATTTGCTCAGAATTAGAATAAAGACATATATCATGGAATTGTATACTCTCGTCCAAGCAACAGCGGATGCATTTATCACTGAGTTATTTTTGTAATCATAAAATAATTGACTATTTACGTCCGTCAAAATGTCACATCAGGACCCTCCCGTCAAAATTTTTTCTTTTCTCTGACTGTCATGAAACGGAGCTGCAACTTCGCTCTTGAAGGCCTACATAGCCTTCTATGGTCCCCGGCTGTCGAGTGGATATTAACTTGCTGCTTGGCTGAAGCGTTGTCTGCTGGCAGCGTTGCCTCCGTGAGTAACTCGACGCGATTTATCTCTTGTAAGCGTACGCCTGTTAATTGAGGATTGACGAGATTAAGGGCGTAGAAGTAAAGTGGTGCTTTGTTCTACGTGATTTCCTGACGAATTTTTCTGAATGTTTCTGTGCTCGTGGTACTGGATATCGTGAAATAAAGTGAGTACGTTGAAATGAGCTTATAAAGCGAAAATTTCTGTTATGGAAAAATATCCGTGATGCAGCGCTTTCTAGGAGTTTGATGACACATAAGCTCAAAATTAAAAGTGGGAAGGATGTCATGAGTTGTTGATATTTCTTTCCAATTTACATTGTTTGATAGCCACAATATAATGTTCTATTTTCCATTTACACCTGATTTTCACGATGGGATTATGGCACAAGCTCTTTCTTCGCAATTCGCAGAGTACAAGAAAGAAAGACGGAAGGACAACCCTGGAAGGTACTCCTCATACGGGCCACAAGCACCGCATTCCTATTGCCCTGTCCCTCCCCCGGGCCAAATCGGCTACTAAATATGGTCTCAAAGAAGAGAAGCCAGCGCGTGGCTGCGGTGTCTGTGTACTGCTGATGCCTGAGCCGACGGTCAGCGAGAAGAACTATGGAAAGCAGTTGTAGTAGTAGAAGAGCCCATTTTTTGACGGAATTTAAAAATTGTCAGTAGCAATATTTATGACAAAAGAGGCTGTGAAACTTGACTGCATTTTCGTTTTTCGATGGGTGGTATGCATACATTATTCTTGTTTTCTTCGTCGAAAAATATCACAAAATCGAAGTAACGAGAATATTTTGTTACCACCAAATTATGCTCAATACTATTTTTAGTTCTGCATTATTGAAGAGGCGTACCAGCATAAAATACGCTTTCCGTTCAGTGAGCGTTCACAACAATATCGTGAGTACCCGTATTATTGCAAAACAAGGAGCATAATTGTAAAAACTGCCCTCGCTTTCGCAGTATCAATTAAAAAAATGGTATTTTATGTTCTATATTTTGTCATTATTAATAAACTTTCATTTCATACAGATGTTAATAGTTGCAAAAATGATCGAACGCCGTAATTGACGAAGAAACGTGGGTAATTCAACATTACAGTAAATAAATCACAGTTCATGCTCTGTTATTCTCTCTTCAAATTTGCTATTGCGTTTACTGAGAACCTCAACTTGAATTGTACAAAATATGAAGGAGGCAGCCGATCAACTAATTTGATAATACGATAAATTATTCCTATCACGCAGTAAAAATTTACCTTATAGTTTAACTGACTACTATTTATTCAATCAAAATGTTAGTTGTTAATTAAGCTCGGTATTGTCTAGCAGTATTTGGCATCTGCATACGTTCACGCAGACGAGAGTCCAGAGACCGGAGTAGGTCCGGACTCCGGACTCCGGAGGTACCCATTCAGTGTGGACGTTGCCATGAGTGAGTGCAGTTGTGCATCGCTGTGTCGTCTCGTTCTCATACTTACTGTGCGTGAGATGCGTAAATTAAGCAATTAAGACTGGATAAAAAGCCTATTTATAAACAACAGTCATCATGTCTGCTTCAAGTGATCCTGATATTCAAAGCCTAAGGTAAGAAACGTAAACTTTTGTTTCTAAAACTTGCTGGATACCTTGAAACGCACGGCTGGTGTTAGCGAGGAGAGAGTGACTTCTTGAGCTGCGGACTGGCTGTGTCGAGTACTTTCTTTTTTATTAGCTTCATCTAGGTTGACTGTCTTGACATTTTTCTGCTCGTGTGACTCTGTGAAACCTGTATGTGACCTACAGGTACTTCGTTGCATGCAACGGTTGAATTAGCTGGTACACAATATGTTCGATAATTTCATCTATTCAAGATCCTGTTTGTCCTTTCGATTTAAATGAATTTCTTAGCGTAACGTTAGGTGATACAATTACCAGTTTATTCAGTGCTTTCAACACACCTTAGTTTTTGTGAAAATGAAGATTTTGTTAACTATCACTTGGACACGGTGCCACGGCCACGTGTCTCCTTGTCTTGTTCGTCCCGTTCATATGACAGGCTTTAGTGTCAGCGTACAGGCTTGGAAACGCGGGTGTCATGTTAGGTTAAAGGTTAACATCGGCATCTTTGGGATGCTTTATTTCCAATCAAGCCTGATACATATGATCTAAGCATTGGTTTTTCAAATGTCTTATAACTAACCCTATATATAGGACACCATGACGGTTCCCCCGTAAAGCCGGTACCCATTTCCGACACCTGGGTTGAGTGGGGTATTGTGCTTGAGCTTTCCCTTATACCCAACGGGGAAAATCTCCGCGCCAGCGCCGGGATACGAACCCGCGACTCCACAACATACGAGCCCGATCCCTTAACCCTTTACGGCCTACGTGAACGAATTCGTACAGTGGAATATATGAAAGAAATGCGAGAGATATTTTACGCTAGTTGTTTCATGGCCTAACTAGACGCATTCGTACAGCTCCGCTCTGCATGCCGAATGTCGCCAGATGATAATTACGCACGAGAAATAGTCAGTGCGGCGATGTTTGTTGCTAGGTGCGGTCGGTGTCGTGAACTTCCCCGACACTTCCACTTTATTACACTGATGGATCATAAGAAGGTGAGTAGCACTGAAATTGAAAATATTGATAATGAATATACATCTTCAATAACGGCATGGAACGATGTTTTTGCTTATATGTCATAATGCGCGTTTACTAAACCATGATAAGTTCAGTGAACTAATTCGTTCAGTTAGGATTATGGGCTTTCTGTTTTGGGCTGTACGAAATAGTTCAGTTCGGCTATTGTCAGCCGAAAAGTTATAATTCATTCATATTTGTTTTTAATTTACAGGTATACACACGAACCTGTACTACAGTTAGAGATCTAATCATTTCAGCATTACCATTAATCCGTTTTTGGCTGCTGCCGACAGCGATATGAAGAAGAATATGACAGTGATAATAGTGTTGTAGACCCTACATATGTTCCGGACGAAATTCATTTTTATGGGGAAGGTAAAATCATAGGTTACGAAAATATGGATACATATGGTAAATTTCAGTAATATCATTATTTCGTGGCTTTGTATATAATTATTTCACTGCTTTTCGTTATTTCAGACGCCATGGCAGAGCCCGAAGACATCGACGTAAATGTTCCCTCCGGTGAAAAAACTGAATTTGGTAGCAATCCCGTTGTCATTGAAATTAATAATAATACTATATCTACTGATTCTAGAGACCAGCGAGCTCTTGAAAGGAAGACAACATATTCAGGGCTCTGAATGATTTGGCTGATTCAATACAAGCTCCCGTATTCAGTACTGGTGAAAGCTACCAGGACCTGAGTCGCTCCAGTCCTATCGCCTACGTAAAATAATTTTTGTTTGAATTTTTTTGGATCTCCCTGTAAAACAAAGCAACTTATACTCAGCTCAAAAAAAAGTTCTCAAAACTGATTGCAAAGAAATTGAGCAATGGATTGGCCTAATTTATTACTTTTCTTTGATCTAAGTAACAGTGTTAGGATGCATTGGAGTACCTAGTTGCCCGGTCTTTGAGAGGTGCCTGTAGGGCATGAGCAGATAGATGGCTTGAAATGAATTCCAATCTACATTTGGTGGATAATACCTCCCCCATGACCACACCATGCCCACGACTGAAGACAGGTTCAGCACGGTGCGCCCAATGATTATCCATCTACAATTGAAGTTCTGAAAAGTCAGCTCACAAAAAGAAAAGAGTACCTGTCCCTTCAGCTCAATTTGAAACTCATGTGAGGTATCAGACAGGCCACTGGGCATATGTGGCTGAAGCCCGACGCATTTGCAGACTTGAAGGATGCACTGGGGCAACAAATGTTGTCGGTCGTAAATGCAACGTGCATCTATCTGTGTTTCTATGGAAAAAGCAACCATTTTGCCAATTATCATACTCTGCAAGCTCGGTGTGAATTCCCTGTACTGAAGGATTGGAAAATTGAAGCTTTACTCTAGCTAAAATATATTGATCTAGCTTTAGCATTGATGTTTACAGAAAAAAATTGATTTGGCGTATTTTTCATCAGATTTACTTGGTGTATATTTTTTGGTTGTTATAAATTTTTACTGTCTTTGATTGCAATACGATTTATTTCAATACATTTGTTTAGGTGGAAGGAATTCCCATATTCATAAGCAATAAGTAATTTGAAACCAATTACAAAGCCTTTTGCTGTGGTCGTTATTTACTAGTCCTAGTTCATGGATTATTATAAACGAAATACACTTCTAAAATAGGAATTAAATAATTTTTATCTTTAGTCGTATTGGTATTTTTTAGGAAAATATAAGGACCGAGTTTTATAATAAATTGTGACAAATTATTACTATTTTTTTAACCATTTATGTAGATGTTCAAATTTTTCCGTGATAGCGAAATACCCACTTGTGGCCCCAACTGAACGAATTAGTTCAGTATATGTAAATTCATGAATAATATAATTTTTAACATTTAATGACTGGAGTCCAACTCAAAACTGTCCGAAACATCGAGATACCTCGTGAAAATATTTTTTTCTGCACGAACACATAGTCCCGGCCGTAAAGGGTTAACCACTGTACCACGGAGTGCGCAGTGGTAGTGATCAGAGCGGCCAATCGGGTGACGTCGTATTTGTTGACAAACATTGACTTCAGATTGGTAATGAAACCAGAGTTACGTGTGTGGGAAAATTTATTTGAGTGCGAATTAGTAGGTGAATGATTGTTCCCTACAATTATTAATTAAAATGAGGAACTACCTATGTCATATTATTTCACATTAATAGTCATTCGCTATCTCAGCAGCTTTAGAGAATATTAACGTGAAGATAATATATCGTGTTTAATTCAGATTGGAGATTGTTCGTTCGGGTATTGAGCGCGAGTCGTAAACTTAGGTTCAAATTAATATTTCAAGCGCTGTGTGTCACTTGTCGTCGCAAAATGCGATCATATTCTACGTAGAACTTCGTTTATTGAGGTAATTGTAGGTCTCTTTAGCTTTTAATAAAGTGAAATAATAATCCTTTCCATCATTTCAATGTTTAGCGTGCTCATCTATGTTTTTAATGCAACCTTAGGTTTTGGCTGAGCAACCCTAAATCATGCCGTACGTTTTTTGTTATGAGTGGGTTGCCATGCACAGTTGTTTGTAATATTTGTTCCCGCGATTCACCCAACGCTCTAGATGCAGGCCGTAGTGGCACATGCGATGTAACACACGAAGTATCGCATGCTTCAAGAGAGCTGGGGTCGCTGAGGTGCTCGGTAAATCTGAAGGAGATGACAGTTGTCGATTTTCCACTTTTTGGTGCCTGAACCTAATTAATTGAATCAAAATAAACAAGTTTTCTTCGATGCACTTTTCGTCTCAAATGAGTATTTTACGATTTATAGTGGTAAGTTTAGTTTCGTCATTGATGACGAATGCGCTGGAATAAACAGCTACTCATCGATTTTCGAATTTTTGTTGCTTGAAACATGGTAATAACATCGAAATAAACAACTTTTATTCTATACACTTTTTTCGTCAAATGAGTATTTAACGAGGTATAGCGGTAGGTTTGGTTTCGTCTTTCAAGACAAGAGCGCTGGAAGCGAGACGCCATTGCAGTATTGCCATACAACTCGATCAAAGAATTTCTTTCCGCTTCAAAGACTGGAGTTGCGGTAAGTCATTTACCGCTATAACTAATAAAATACTCATTTGAGACAAAAAGTGCATAGAAGAAAACTTGTTTATTTCGATCTAATTAACTATGCTAAGGCATCGAAATTTACAAAATCGACAACTGTCATCTCCTTCAGATTTACCAGGTGCTCTCCATACATTTGCAATGCGATACTCATGTTGTGAGGACAAGAGTGGCCCCACATTCAATGGAGAGACGTGTTACGTTCCAAGTTATTAAATGATGCGCAATTTATCACTCATAAGTCTCTACATAATGAAGCTCTCCATCTCTCTAAGTAGCGTTACTTGAAGTTTTAAATTCAAACGAAGTTTGTTTAGCAATTATGTTCTTGGTTTTCTTCAGGGATGTGAGCTGTACTATCCTGGGCATTAGTGACAAAACTGTGAAAGTTCTGTTCAAAATTCTGTGTAGGCCTATATCTATTATATTGATTACTCAGAGGGATACAATTATTGTATCTAAGGGAATTGGGAATTAGCGCTTCCTGGAGAATATCTATGGTCCCGAGCCCCGAAGAGCAGTTTAAGTAGGCCTTCCTTTTGTTGAAATAGAACAGGCTTGTGTTGTGTTGTGAATCATCTTTTATCAGTTCACTGCTCTCTTCTTTTCTGCACCCATTACACTTTTCAATTTTAATTTTGTTTCGTAAATTTCCTACAATCTTGTTGTTGCTATGCGCAGGGTTTGGATACACATTTTGTACATAGATTCCTCGTTCTCTTTATTCCATGCTGAATGGCGCTCCTCCTTCCTTCCTTTTAAGGGCAGCTTCCTTTTAAGGGCAGCTTTGTTTAAGGGCAGCTTAAACAAATAATCTAATTTACTCTATTGAACATTGATCATGGGAAATTTCTACGCTTGTACGTGTCATTGTCACCATGGTAATGGACAACAAGTTCATTTTTGCATTCGGGTTGTTTCACTTTTCAACTTCATATTTGCACTCTCAGTTTTCTTTTCCTACTTCTCCGCGGAACAGATAGTTAAGAGCATTTTGCAGTAGTATTTACTAAGTAATAAGAGCTTCAGCTTTTGTCAGCCCTCCGTGATGATCTCATCTCAAATTGATATGCGAAAAGCAACGAAATTCAAAGCGTTACGTCGAGCATGGTGCACTGAACGAGACAATTTCATTTTCAATTTATATTGGGTGTGTAACTGGTGCGGATGCTAGGCTGATCATGGAGTGGCTTACCTGGCCGGTGGGACGCCATGAATCGATTTTACTTTCACTTCACTGGACCCGATATCGATTGTTGTGTTAGCAGACTTCGTTCCTGTATTGTTGCCTCCGCGGCTGTCATGTTTGTGGGATGAAGTTGAAGTTCATAAAAAACAATAATGGTGAGGGTGTGTCATAGTGGTTAACTATCATAAAAGATTTGGAAATTGACGACCTTCAGTTCAAAATCCAGAATTGGCAATGACTCGAGATCAAGTATTTTTTTTTTTACTTATGAGGCACTAGCTTTGTGTTTTCGCTATTGGCATGTTTGCTACTGTCTCAAACTGACCTGTTATGTCGATATAAATGTTGGCATTGGGTAAAGCAAAGACAATCGAGAGGTTGCGTGGCTGGGGTTCACGGGGTGCACATGGCAGGAAACCCACAATGAGTCTCACTGTTGTAATTTAGAGTCGTTCAAAACTTGTTTCTCGATGCGACGTCGATGAATAAAAAATGCTGGCAGTGTACTCGAATCATGTGAGTATCGAGCAAGCAGTTTATGAATATAAACAAAAGCTTCTAATGTATTTATCGATTTAAATCATGGCATCTGAAAAAAAATCTTAACACCCGTTACGTGGACTTGCGTCACATCGCACAATGCTGCGAGTGGGAGTAGCTTAATTTTTTGTTCGTATCTGACAGAAAAATGTTGCCACCGTCTAAAATTGTAGTTTAATATCCGTTCTTTTGTAGATTTTCGAATAGCTCGTATATTTTTCTAATTACTAGTGCAGAATCTCCAGCGATCGTTATTGGAAGGCTACTGTTGGTGCAATTTGGTTAGAATCCATTCATATTTTTTGTTTTCCTCCGGCATGAGACAAATTCTAAAGCTGAATGAGCTCGCATGCTTGTCGCTTTTTCAGTATTTTCTGAACCAGAAATCCTTAAAGGACTACGTACTATCCTCATGATGCTGGTACGGCATTTTGGGAAAGGAAATGTGATAAATTATTTCGTGTTATTTTCATAATATGACTATATTCGATCATTGTTCATTGATTTTACTGATTTGGCGCAGAATGTTGATGTTGGTGAAAGTTTTCTGGTTGAGGCAACAAGTGGTTCTGATATGCACAAGTGTTCTTCGAGTCTGTGAATGTTTTTCTAATAATGCCAATCTGAAATTACAATTTATGACTTTTGAATTTATGCATTTCGTTCAGATTCAATTTTTTTCCTATTGCAACGCAACATAATAAATATGCATCACCTTGCTTGAAGTATCTGAATGAAATATGTTCATTTCTATCATTTAATGGTATTTTTATGGATGTTGTGGTGCACACTAAGCAGAAAATTCTTACAAGTGTTCATGTGACAGGTGTGTTGGGCTATGACGCAAGAACAGTGAAGTCTTGTGTACCAACCAACCGCGTTATTGTGTGCCTCTGTGCTGGATAGTTTCCATGCTGCTGTTGAGCCTTGCTCACATCTTCGTAGGCATGGAAAGGTATATCGGTGTTGTTTTATTTGTTGGACCTGGTCTATTTCCTTAATCTCTTGTCGCTCCTCTTCAAAGTTTAGTAAACATTGTTGCATTTACATTTGTGCATAATTAGAACTCACAATTGTGTTTGAACATTGGTACTTTCATGTTCCTTTGAAACATATCTGATCATCGCTTTGAAATGATGCATTTTAAACAGGGATGGAAAAAACCCAGGGTTTTTTAAAAAAACCCAACCCACCTGGGTTTTTTTGGGTTAAATTGGGTTTTATGGGTTTTATTGGGTTTTTTGGGGCTTTATTGGTTTTTTTGTAATACCTGTTTTTGTAAAAGAGCTATTCACACAACTCCTGTTGCCCCTATTTCAGATTTATATACATACACTTATTGAGTAAATATTGTTATTTGATTACTTTATTTCCAACATAATATTACATTATTATATGAATTATTACATTATATGAACAATATATGAATGAAGTTTGTCCATCACAATTACCATTTACCAATTACCATATGCATAGAGACATAGCTCTGCAGTCTGTAAAGATATAAGATGTCCAAAGAGAATTGCTATGCTCGTCAATTCATAGTAAGTTGTTTTAGCAGCAGACAGGCGCAAGTCATGTGAGAGGGAAGCACCATGCAGATCATAAGTAACCACCACAAGCAGCTTGAAGCAAGACAGCTGCACATCACTTAACAGTCATGCTGTTAACAACTTAACATGTGTATTGTGTGAGCTGGAGTGCTTAGCTGCGCAAGTCAAGTCAGTCAACCACACTGTTACATGTTACAACATGTAGTGACATGCCAATTTTTTTTTTAAATTTGCCAAAAAATTCACTTTTCGCAGTACAGGATAGCAACAAACACTAAAATGATTGGAAGTAAATGCTCTAACTGATTCCATTGTCAAATTTGTTCCAGTGCAGCTTGAATGCTCCCCATAGGCCAGTAGTTTTACTTTCTCACCTCATGATGGCTGCGGTTGTCTTGCCCCATCTGACTATAATAGTTAGACTTATTTCAATTTAAACAATTTATTTACCACAGGTGATACAGAGGTAGAATGTTTCTTAAGTCTAATACAATGGTCAAATTTGAGTATAGCTACCTGTGGGCCCGAATATAATGAAGGCATCTACGGATGCTTTATTTCCAATTTCAAGACTGATACATATCACCTTGTACATTGGATTTTCAAATGCCTTATAACTAACGCCAGGACGCCATGACGCTTTCCCCTGGTCGAGACCCGTACCCATTTCAGACACCTGGGTAGAGAGGGGTATTGTGCTTGGAATTTTTCTCCTATACCCAACAGAGAAAATCGCCACTGCCAGCGCCGAGATTCGATCCCGGGTCTCCCGCACGGCGGCAGAACCCTCTAGCACATGGCTATGGCGGCAATTTTTTTATATATATATAAATAATAAGTTAAATAAGTTCAGCGACTTCTAGGGCATCCTACCATTACATTATTCTAGGGTGTACAATAATGTTTAACCGAATTCACTTAGCCTAGTTTCACATTAGACTGATCAACAAGATAATGAACTTGATATTGATGTTTCATTTTACAACATTTAAGGCAAAGCTCTCACAGGAGACTGATATTGAAGAGTGGTTGGCTGAGTACTATCCAGAGTTCATCGGTGCGCTTTACTCCTATAAATTGAAGGACTCCAACATCTTACAAAACACATGTTCAATGAGAATATCACTAAGACAATGACTCCTTGTTGATGGTGGGATATTCAAGACATGAAACAGCAGAAAATGCATATTCATGAAAAAAACACTGGCAGAGGGTTGCTGCAAGTTTATAAGCAATCTTCATTCTTGCCCCGCAAGTTCAGGATCCATTGAGAGAATTTTCTCAACATTTGGAATTGTGTGGAATAAATTGAGAACTAGATTAGGATCAGAACGCGCACATAAATCGTCTCAGTATATCGCCACCTCACGAATGATCATGATGTGGATGACAACGATGAAATGGCAGTGGATGTAGAAAGAGAAACACAGTAGTATTGTAGTAGCAGTCTAGTCTAGAAGACAGTAAAAATTCAGAAGTTTCTATATTAAGTAGTCAAACTGCATTTGTTTCTAAATTTTTGTTTTTTTAGTTTGGAAATGGAATTCATTAAAATATATTAGTCCCTCCAGTTTTTTTGTGATTAAGGTTTTTCTAATTTGATTTGTATAGGGTTGGTGTTTTGTTTTTCAATGTTTTCTTGTCATAGTCATGCACATGACTTAGATACTTATTTTGACAAGATAAATATTTAGCTCGTTTTGATTCTATAAGCTTGAAAACAAGTAAAATTTACATAATAATAAAACCCAAAAAAGCCCAAAAAAACCCACTATTTAGTGGGTTTTATAGTGTGGGTTTTTTTGGGCTTTTTTGGGTGGGTTTTTTTGGGTGGGTTTTTTATGTGCCAACCCTGATTTTAAAGGTGTTGTGGTTCTCTCTGTTCGTATTTTCAGTTTAGAAGAGCGTTACAACTGTTGAGGTACCTTTAACGAATGACTTCGACGGCAGTCAGGAAACATTTGTCGTAAATTGTAGAACAAGTAAATGCTTCAGGGGTCCCCTCAGGGGGATACAATTATTGTACCTATGGGAACTAGCGCTCCTAGGGGGACAATGTGAGGGCCCGAGCTAAGAGTTAGGTAGGCCTTCCTTTTTGTTGAAATAAAATGTTTTCGTTATGTTAAGGACCATCTTTTTTCGGTTCACTGCTGTCCTGTTGTTCAGCACCTACTACTTTTCTCTTCAACTTTGGTCTTGTTTCATGATCTTCTTTCACAACTTACTGTTTCTATGCCTTTCTGTGTAGATTCCACGTTTCCTTAACTCCATAATAAATGGTGCCTTCCTCCTTCCTCTCTTTGGATCGCATTTTTTGCTGGGTAGGGAGGCTAAAACTAACGACTAATCTAATCTGCTTCAGGGGAATTAGCTTTGCGCAATAATAGGGAAAGGTTATGTAGCATATCCTTGCACTATCTAACGTACACCAAACACGGCAGGATAGATGCTCTGGTTGGCTCGATACTGTAATGAAGAAACTTAGTGCGCTATATTTGATCATATTTTTGTATTCTTCGTGCGCTATATTTGTTGATCAGCTGCCGATGGTTAGTGCTTACACTGTGGGCCATCTGGCCGTATTTATGCTCTTTTTATTTAGGATATTCAAACATAAGTTAATCATCTTCGTATAGAAGTCTAAGGAAGATGTTTAAGCATCAAACCGTCACACTTGAATCTACACAGTAAATATCATGTGCTGCTCTGTGTCAAAGGTATGCGAATTATGTCCTACCGTGAACTTCCAGAAAATTAGCGCTCAGATTGAAGCGCATTCAAATTACCAGTAGTGGAAGTCTGCACTGAACGCTGCAAAGTGCGCGTAAATATTAGAAAACGATGTTGCTGTTGCATGCAAGCGATCGCGCCTTGCACGCATCCTTGACGTTTGGCTCCTTTGCGTGCCATGCTTGCTCTTCTGTGCCACTGACCTGCCGCCTCCGTGGCCTTTAACTTCGCTGCTCGAGTTCGCTGCCTGCAAGTCGCCAAGGATTCATGGCGGAATTCTGCATGCCGAGCCGCCAGGAAACGAGAGCTGCGAAGGCTGCACTGAATGCGAACGCATGTGTGGCTGCGCTTGGGCCGTGTTCGTTGGACGAATAGAAATTGGTTCAATTGCTCGGTAAGGGGTACAATGTGGAATATTTGACTCACAGTTGTATTGAAGTAAGGTTTCTGAACACTGGGAATGATTAGATATGCATTGTTAAATTTTAACAACTTCTACTCTTTTTAACTCTGCTATTTTCAAAGGGAGCATTCAAATATAGACTTGGTGTTCTTTAAAGTCGGCAAGTATATCTTCAGTAAGCTAAAGTGAAATTGTGTCAAGATATTGATTTTATCGGTTCTTACGTTCGTTTTATGGCGAGACTCGGTTTGAAGCTCATGAAGTCTTTGAATGGCTTTAATGGCGTGCACGAATATGGTTAGTAAGATTTGCAGCTGAAGACATTCTTGGTCGGTGAGGGGTTAGCATCCACGGTTGATATTTAGGATGACTTATTCTTAACTGAGTCTTTTTACACATGAGCTTGGCATGGCAAGTCAACATGAGAGGTGACCTATCTGAGGTCGTGCAGGTGTGGTGTTGCGCGTTCGCGATTCGCAGCACCTTGCAGCGAGCGCAAGGAGCGTTCGAATACTGTAACCTTTTATGTTTCACTTGAATTTTTTTTTAAATTGAAAAAAAAAATTCATTTCCTGCTTTTTTCTGAGTGATTATTTTGCATGGTCCATAGGTATATATTTTTCGAGCACTAGAGTAGATTGCCGAACTTTAAAGTGGAAATTTGTAAAATGCACCGATTTCAAACTGTGACGAAGCAAGTGATTTTGATTCGCAAAAAAGGACTTTAAAGTGGTCGATATTGAAGTTGTTCGACTCTCCATGCTTGTTACTTTCGTTCAAATATATTCAATGATACAAACGCCTGAAAATTTATTTTGCGGTATTATAAATTTTAACGAATAATGCCTTCTGCGTGCGTGTATATTCTCGTCGTTTAAATTATTTCTATAGTTCCTTTCGTATTATAGGCTTCTTGTTTTGTAAAACCTACGATGTCTTATGTATTTTTTTACAAAAAGGTGTTCATTTTTCCGTAAAAGGATCCAATCCTGTATTTTTTGTTAGATGCTTCATGAATTTTTAGCATTTTTTCTTTTCCCTCCTTTGAGCCAACAATACCGGCATTCCTGGTGCGTTCGAACTCTTACCAGTATTGAAGACTGCAGTTTGTTTACTAACTATTACATGCGATGTTTTTGTGTTTGTGATGTGGAAGATCGGAAGACAGCGTGCCATGTGCGTATGTCAATACTTACCATTCCGTGAATCTGCGGTTCATGGCGAATGCGTTCTGACCTGGACATTTTCCTGGGTCATGTAGGGTGCTTGTACGCGAGTAAGGATGTCTGCGGTGTTGTGACCTTGGAGGGTGGGCGAACGAGGTACTAGTGACCGAGCCGGGCAGGGAGGGTATTTCCTGTGCCGTAATGCCGCCCGCCCGACGCGCTGTGCGGCCTTATCTGGCCGCCAGGCACGCACGCACCGCCGGCTCGTGGCTCGCGTGCAGGCGCTGCCTTGTTCGGTGCGCTGCTCCAGGGAGCGTTGCGAGCTCTCACTCAGGAGACTAATTCGGGCTACCTCATGCAATCCTCAGCGTCAAGCCATCTCAGATTTATGTACTCAGCATTGTTATATGTTTTAGTTAAGTGATACCATAACTGTGAAAGGAGCGTGTGCTTTTTAATGAATAACCAAGGCATCTACGGATGCTTTATTTCCAATTCAAGCCTGATACATATCACCTTGTACATTGGAGTTTCAAATGCCTTATAACTAACACCAGCCCCTCAGGGGGATACAACTATTGTATCTATGGGAATTAGCGCTCCCAGGGGAACCATGTGAGGGCCCAAGCTAAAGGTTAGGTAGGCTTCATTTTTGTTGTAATAAAATAGGTTTTTGTTTCGTTACGGACCATCTTTTTTCGGTTCACTGCTGTCCTGTTTTTCAGCACCTACTACTTTCTTCTTCAACTTTTTTCTTGTTTCATGAACTTCTTTCCTAGCTTACTGTTTCTGTGCACCTTGTGCATAGATTCCGCGTTCCCTCAACTCCATACTAAATGGTGCCTTCCTCTTTCCTCTCTTGGAACATCTTTGTCGTGGTTAAGGGAGGCTAAAAATTTCTTATATAATAATAATAATAATAATAATATAACTAACACCAGGACGCCATGACGCTTTCCCCCGGTGAAGACCGGTACCCATTTCAGACACCTGGGTAGAGTGGAGTATTGTGCTTGGAATTTTTCCCCTATACCCAACAGAGAAAATCGCCACCAGCGCCGGGACTCGAACCCGGGTTTGCCTGCACGGAGGCGGGTCCGAAAGCCACACGGCTATGACGTTGTATTACATGTTGTATTTTACATACATGTTGTATACATGTTGTATTTTAAATTACATACATGTTGTATTTTAACAACAGTTTTTCGTTGGAATCTTAACCCGTCAGTTAAATGAATTGAATAACTAAGGGCTCCTTCGTATAAAATTAGTGGATAAAAATTTATCTACTGTTTAAGTTATACCTTTTCGTTATCGTTGTGAAATTTATTCGATGAAAATAAAATACTGAAAATTTATGGAAATATCATTTATTTAGACGTAGAGGTAATTTCTAACTAAAACTGTTTCTTTTTTTCTGAAAATGATCTCGCAAGCTGGCATCAAAGTTACCATGAGCGTTTCCAGCGCTACGGGAAGACGTTGTGCCCTTCTCTGAAGGTTACTTAATTTAAACGCCAATTGACCGCCATTTTCAGATAATTTCTATTTTCCGCTCCTCGGATTAATTCGAAGCCAAATTAGTGTCCTTTTCGTCGAAAAGAAACAATCTTTTTCATCATTTGTTTCAAAACTTTCAAATACCGGGAGATGGTTTTAAAATCTTATCAATTGTTTTATAAACTTAGACAGTATTATCTAAATAAAGCATTCAATTACTTTTTTTGTTATAGTGCTTGTTTTTTGCGTTTCCCAGCATTGATTTACGGAATTACTTCTCAACAGATTTCATTCCATCAGTATACTCGAACTCTAAACCTTGTGGTGAAGCGATGTTTCGTTAAGCGTCGGGGGTTGCACTGCACAGTGCAACACACCACTCAATATTGCATTGTTTTTGTAACAATATCCGAAGAAAACGACTGGGTTTATGCATTTTTTGGTAATTTTTTAATTATAGCTAACTAACTTCATGTATGTTTTAGAATAATGAGTGATGACAAATATTCAATCCCTCATGAAGTAACTACTCAATTAAATTGTAGTGTCCTTATATTTTTTTTATAAATACGAGTGTTAGTTTTATTTAACCCAGGAGAATAGAACTAGTGTATCTATGGGAATTAGTGCCTCCTTCAGGAGTGAGATAAGCAATGTGCTTAACACTTTGACTGCGTCTACTGAATATCAAGTTCAACACCAAACTCAAATTTAAAGTCAATTGTAGTAAACTATTTTGAAAATATCAAACATGAACTGGATCGTTCCTTCATTTAGCTTAGGTTAAGTATTTATGAAAATTGGATTTGCAACTACTGGTCGGTCGGCTGCATTATGAAAATTACCTCCGTGTACCACCGGTGGAGCACGTCGCAGTTAAAGTGTTAACTTAGTTAGACTTGTTTTTCTTATGTTGTGGGGACCGCAACCGCAGGGAAATACTGTTGGTTACTTCTGCAGTAGATGCGACTTGTCTTTTGTGTCCATATTGTGTCTTCTAGTTTTCATTCTTTCTCCGCTATCTTATTTGTCATTTCTTCCTCTTCTTTCCTAACTTGCCGTTTTCTTGCTCAGGGATCCCGTGTTGGAACACACTTCATGCATAAATTACCCGTTTTCTATAGTCTGTACTTGATCTTTTCTCTTCGCTCTCTTCAGATCAGCTTAGTGGGGGTTAGGGAATGTTAAACTAATGTAATGTCGTAGAGTTAGTGCTTCCAGTGGGGAAGATGCGTGCTGTTGAGCTGAAGGTTTGGTAGGCCTTTCATTGTGAAAGTATAATAATTTTTAGTCAATTACGGATCATCGCATTTTAGTTCTGTTATTTTTTTGTAGCCCCGATTGTTTTTCAATTTTTATATGGCCCGTAAACTTAACTTTATTTCTATGGGTAATCCCTTCGTGGGATTACATTTGTGCAAAAATCTCTGTTCCCGTCTTGTATTGTGCTTGTTTCTCTCGGCAACACATTTTTTGTGGTTAGGGAGGTTTGTAATAATTCATCATAGAAAAACATGTGCTGAATTTATGTCACTGCCCTTTGTGTCGTTTTGAGAAACTCTGCTTGTGTAATTTTGATGCTGTCGTAACTTGGGGTTGGTTAGTGATGAAAATTCCCTTTATACAACCATAGGCTCGGCGTCAGATCAAAGTTATGCATGCAACTTTTGCGCGCCCTTTGCTATTGAACATTGTCGAAAAAGATGGAGTTTTCGCTCTCTTTAATATAAACTCATTATCACTGTGCGATCTTAACCCTTAGAAACAAAGATACAGTTACGATCGTTTTTCTGTTGTAAGGTCGCTAGTCTACCGTTTTTCGTGAGTGGATGGTGTCGAATGTCATACCGTGAAATCACTTTTTTGTTTCATCACCTTCCCTCTAACCAACGCATTAAATTTTGGTAAATATCCGCGATTGCTGCATTCATATTTTTGCGTCAAATTTTGAACCACAGGTGAATCTAGATGGACAGGTACTTGAAACAACTGGCGAATCTAGACTAATGGAAACAAAACTGTCCGCCCGAGTGCTCCAATTGTGTGGCCGCCCCCGCCGCCGGGAAGTCCACGTAATGCCGTGATCGCTATGGGTGTCGATATGGTCTAGGTCTTATTAGGAGCGCGGGATGCCGGGCTTGGTGAAGGTTAGGGAGGAGATGGGCAGTTTGGTGGTGGTTCGCAGGACAGCGTAGGAGTGGTGAGCTTGCATGATGTCATGAGAAGCGGATACCGCGTGAGGAATGTCTACATTCTGACTCATGAATGTTAATTCTTCATCATGAGTTATTTTTAAAACAATACGTGATTTTTCATTTATTTCCTGATTCCGAAACCTTATGAATTTGTTGGCTATAGTAAGTGTTACAATTAATGTTTGAATAATTTTGTACCAATTGGGTTGAGGTATCGGTGTCAGCCACTGTATGGTTTATTGCATACAGTTCATGTGTCTAAAATTTGAAAAATTGGTTTAATAGCTGTCTCAATTAGTGTTGAGTGCGATTTAGTAGTCTGTAAAATAAGGTACGTACCCACGTCGTCTGTCGTTAACATCGCTGGAGGTACCGAAATTTCAAAATGTCCCATATGCGTTATGGCATTTTTAAAAGCCTCTCATCTACACATGAGAGCGAAGCGTTAGGGAGTGTTTCAATTCCAAAGCATTCTTGCATGATCACATTTTTTCGGTATTCCCAATAAACTTCAGAAATTATATCTTGTATTCTAGTAAAGTTCCTGCATTCATTTTGTAGCCACATTCTTCGTATTAAGGTGAAGCCCAGCATTTTCGATGAGTTAGTTAAACTAAGTCGTTTGTTTTACTATTATATTTTTTCCTATGGTGCATAATGAGGTGAAGCTTCACAGCGTCATGGCACCGCTGCTCGAGAGGCCAATTGCCGTGCGCGGCACCGCCGCGTGTCAGCGTGCGCGGCGGATCCCACGCTTCATTCAGTTCGACTATCACTGGTCTTTCAGGTTTTTCTTTTGCACTGGAATATTTTCTTTTTACGACCAAATTTGAAATGCATTTTTATTTCTTCTTTCTCCAATAGTATTTCATTTTGCTATTTTTCTCCTCTCTCGCTCAGTCAGCTCGCAGTTTTCAGTTAATTGTATTTTTGTGTCTCCCTAGTCCATGCGCTTCTCGCACTCTTTCTCTTGGAGGCTGCCGTTGTGCAGACACGAACTGCAATCGAGAGCCGATATCGCGCTGGGTCCGTGTATT
Organism: Morinoia aosen; assembly: GCA_030386875.1. Taxonomy (NCBI): domain Eukaryota; kingdom Metazoa; phylum Arthropoda; class Malacostraca; order Amphipoda; family Talitridae; genus Morinoia; species Morinoia aosen. The sequence goes on from CM059564.1 coordinate 76,183,981, forward strand.
TTTTTTAATCTTTTTCAGATTTGGTTTCTAGAAATTCATTGAGTGATCAGATATTTCCGCATTCGTAGCTGGCAATTGACGCACACGATTTGTGTGACTGAGTGATTTCTTTTGCTCTATTGGAAACATTTTTGTTTTAAATAGTTAATTTATCATTGTATTGTCTGTTGCACGTGGACACGCGGATTCCTCGTACTTGATGGGTGATAATGAGAACGTTCTTGAAAAATACATACTAGTGAACATTGCGGCAGTCGTGGAACCTTAGTTTTAAATGGATTTTTCAATTTATAAATTTGCTTACACTAATGCGATGTCAGTGCTGTCCTCTGTTTATTTATAGAATACAAGAGAAGCGGCGTTGAAATGAGTTCTGCCATTCCTCTGTGCCAAAGCCCTCTATCACAAGCAACTCACGGGTTTAGTTTCTAATGCTACCGTCATTGTGTTCACGTTATTACAGTTTAGCTAGAGTTTCCCTTCAGTATCTGTCCTTATGGAGGGAAGGAAGTGTGAACTTTCCCTGAATAGAGTCCCGTTTGTGGCGTCCAAAGCACTTCAAAGCTTCTCGCCGCCAAAACTGGTGTCGATTCCAAGTTAGACAAGCACTCGAACAGTATAAACTTTCTACAGTGTGCATTACAAAGAACTCTTGAAAATGTAGCGATAGTCTCGTTCAAACTGTCCACTTTGTGTGTTGGGTTTTTGGCGTTGTTGGCTGAGGAAAAAATTTAGGATTAGGGTTGTATACTGTATAAATTACTGGTACCTTTTAAGCACAAAAAGACCAGTATTCCACCGAAGCTGCAGGATTTTAATGGTCACTTCATTTATTGATTTTTTAATTTTGCGGTTTGTAGCCCAGGATTGGCAATAAGCATGCCTCAATCAAGGTGATGTGCTGTAATTAGTGTATCGAAACGTTGAGCTCAACAGAAGTTGTCTCTTTTCTCTAGTACGTGTAAAAGGACGGTAGACGTTTCTGGTGATACATGTGATCCGTATGCGCTGTATTACAGTTTGAAGTTGCTAGTCTCGTTACGTTTACTGGAGATTTACTTTATTACAGGATTGCTTATATTTGTTCTTCTATCTAATGCATAAATATAGAAGAAAATAAGTGCACAGTGGAAGCGAATATTCTTTCTATGGTCGCAATTATTGTATCTGTGGGAACCAGCGCTCCCAGGGGAAAATGTGGGGTCCCGAGCTTAAAGCTTAGGAAGGTCTTCCTTGTGTTGAAATAGAATAAGTTTTTGTCTTGTTGCGGACCATTTTTTTCGGTTAACTGCCGTCCTGTTTTCTTTTTTCGACTATTTTTTTTCGACTTAGATTTTGTGCATAGATTTCATGTTTTCTCTAACTATAATGGTGCCTTGATCTGTCTTCTCTTGGGAACGCGTTTGTTGTGGTTAGGGAGGCTTAAAATAACCTGCTTCATCTAATCAGAAGGAAGCAATGTAAACATTGTGTGAAAACGAAGGTAACTTAAATGATGAACTACAGGCATGGTCGTTCGAAAGTTCGAGTGTAACTTCCAATAGTAATTTGCTAAGTCTGGTAATGACAACTGTAGTCGCAATTGGAAAAAAATTTAACACATTCATTTCGGTATGACCCACCGTTGGGTCGTAGTTAGGTTTTTCCTGCTGCGAAACGACCCATCGATGGGTCGTTTTGAAAAATTCTAACAACCTATCTAAATTAATGTTATTTAACAGGCCCAGTTGATGTTTGATGTTTACAAATTTGCTTATCACTTTTGACTTTAAATTTAAGTTGAATGTTGAACTTCAGTTTAACCCATCGCAACTAACGTGTTAAGTAGCCATTATCATCATCGTCGACTCGACTTCACTCAAGAGTAGTGTACATGCCGCCCTATATTCGCACCACCCATGATGGGACAACATAACGGTAGATTCACTAGATTGTACTGACGAGGGCGAGTAAATAAGAAGGATTCTGTGTATGGATGCTGTTGCAAGTGGAGCGAAGCAGCTGCATCTGCACGCATTACCATGAAAACAAACGCTTGTGGGGAAATCAGTGGTATGCCAATCTGGGGCGCTTAAAATTATATCCTGGAACTGGTACTAGAAAATTTATGGAACGGGGAAAATCGACTATTACATTCATGGTTGACAACTGTTAATATTGTTTGCGCTGAATGTTTGTGTGTTTTCCAGTTGCTTAAAGAACGATTTAGTTGAGGTTGGATTTTGTGGAATACGAAGAAAACCCTGATTGCTAACACTTAGTATAGTGGTCGTAATCAATGCAACCGTGCGACGGAGTAAATTATTGACCGCCCATCGGGCATATGTAATGAATCTTCGTGAATAATATTAGCTGAATGAAGGTGTCCGCTCCGCCAATAGTAGCTAAGGAGTTGAAAATCCTCCAACATTGCCAGCCTTTTCACTTCTGATAACATACAGGCTTGAGGAAGTAATTTTCTTTATGTAATCAAACATTGGTTGTGTTCCAAGCCTCCTCAACTATTCGCTAAAACGTGCAACTATATAATGTCTGTAGTATTGTTTTATTACCAAATTTTTTAATTTTGTGCAATTGTGCCACTTTCTACAGTGAAAGCCCAAACCAAGTTAAAGCCTCCATGGTTGTTTTTTTTTGAGTATTTTCCTTCGGGGGGAAACGACTATTGTATCTATGGGCATTAGTACTCCCAGGGGGAAAATGTGAGGTCCCAAGCTAAGAGTCAACCCCGTCTTAACTTTTTCGCCGGAACATGCATGTTTTTCCCCGCCTAAGCGATTTAATTACTTGGGTGGCGAAAAACATGCATGCTGGCGGCGAAATGTTAGACTGGGAAGTAGGCCTTCAATTTGTTGAAACAAAGTATTTCCTGTTTTGTTAAAGACCATTTTTTTCGGTTCTTTGCTGTCCTGTTGTTCAGCACCTTAGACTTGATTCTTCAACTGATATATTGTTCCCTAACCTTCTTTCTCAACTTAGTGTTTATCTGCGCATGGGATACTATGTGGGAACACATCTTGTGCATAGATTCTGCATTCCCTTAACTCCATACTAAATGGTAATTTCATTCGTCCTCGCTCTGAGCATCTTTGTTGTGGTAAGGGAGGCTGAAACTAACTCATCAATCATCTCTGAGTGTCATTTTACCACCCTTAAAGAGGAAAATCCCGTGGGTCAATTAGCCAACATTTCGTTTTACTTGCACAGGTTAGAACATTTGATCAAATGCAACGAAAATTTTTTGATTTTCAATTGAGCTTGTAATCCTCGTCTCATGTTAAAAAATATACTGGCGAGGTGCAGTTCTTGCCGTTCAAATTATCGAAATGTGAGACTGCGCAGGCGTCCTTAATTAGCCATTAATATAGGCAATAGCTTCTTCTAGTGAGCAAGTAATTTTGCGTAACAATTTTTTGATCAGTTCGTTTTGATTGCTGTTCAAAAGCGAGCATCATTAGAAACATATCGCTTAAGCGAAATTTTAATTCAAAGTAGTTATCAGTACCAGAATTAGCTTATTCACATTTTGCTGTAGCTGCTGTCGGTTTTAGAGGCCGTAAGTTGACTTGGGTGTATGTTGTTCAAATTCCGAGCGATTTCAGTGCACAGACCCGAAGAATTGCGTCCACAGCCCGCTGCTTATCAGATGCCGCTGTCGTCTCGTCCAGTTGTGCCAATCTCGCGTGGACTGTAATTTTGGACCCTCCGCAGTCCGTGGTGCAGCCTCGCTTTCACATTACGGTCGTAATTTTGTTCTGCTGCAAGATTTAAACGTCACAGCTCTCGTCTTACTCGTATATGTTGCTTTTCTGCCAACGTAAACGCGAGAAACGTTTCATATAGTCTTTGTAGCCTTTAATATGTCGAGTATCCTGCTTCCAGCGAATGGACGTTGATGAATTGTGCTTAATATTTTGAACGTCTTCTGTTTTTAAATTAACTTTTATTTCATTTTGATTGCTTTCCTTTCGCATTGGAAAAACTGAAAAGTATCTCGGGATAGGTTGCTATCTACCACATGATATTTTTCTTTTAACATTCGAAAATGCGCTGTATTGAGTTTGGTGATTCGAAACTTTAATAGTACTCATACAATTCCTGTATTCATCACTGGAGAATAGGACATGTTTTACTAAATTTAGGCAGCTAATAACAGATCAGTTATACCCTTCATCGAAAGGAATCAACTGCAGCCAGTCTCCGGTGGCTTTGAGGGAAGCATTTCCGGGGGCTTTTGGGGGCATCTGAGTCCAAAGGTCGATTCTCCCGATTTTTGTTTTTATTGCTTTAAATGAGTTAGAGACATGTCCCCGAATGTCTGTACAAATATCAGGAACCTACCCCAGAGCTAACGTCCCTCCCGGGGGGGGGAGGGCATCCCTCTTACGGACCTTTTTTTTCATTTTTGAACCTAAAGCAATGAAATTTGGTATACTGATAGGAAATGCAATTTTGAATCATTTATCATCAATGACAAAATGCGATTTTCTTGAAAAGAAAACGGGAAATCATAGAAAACGACATTTTTGGGGGGGTTTTCTAAATGCTTCTCCTCCTACAGTTTTTGAGCTACTGTAATGATTTTGGTATCATTGAATGCAGAATAACGTGGACAAAAAAAAAAAATCTGAAATTTTCAATTTTTTTCCATTTCATTTTTTTATATATTTCATCATTCATATTCCTCATCCCCATCCGAATATTTTTTTTATTATTGAATTTAGAGCAATGAAATTTGGTATACTGATAGGAAATACAATTTAGAATCATTTATCATTTATGACAAAATGCGATTTTCTTGAAAAGAAAATGGGAAATCATAGAAAACGACATTTGGGGGGGGGGGGGTTTCTAAATGCTTTTTCTCTGATAGTTTTTGAGCTACAGTAATGATTTTGGTATCATTGGATGCAGAATAACGTGGACATTCCAAAAACTTGAATGCTTTTCCTCAAATTTTCAATATAAAAATTTAAAAAATTAAAAAGAAAAAAAATCAAAATATTCTCAAGAAAATTCAAATTTATGACGTCATAACTTTGAAATACGATTGAATTTTGAAAAACTTCTCAATACATTGCAAAGCCCTTGTTTTTCTGCATCCAATGATACCAAAATCATCACTGTAGCTCAAAAAATGTAAGAGGAGAAGCATTTTGTTTCTTAAAAATAGGTTTTATAAAAAAAGTAACTTATCAAGACGTTTGTCGTTATAACTCCGAAGTTTACAAAGCTAGAGCAATGCGGTTTGTTGCATTTGAAAGTGAAATGTGTGTTCTACCTATAATACGGATGGATTTTCCAAATTGTTTCTGTAAAGCTTTCCATAGACTTTTTACCCTAAAATTATAACTTTTGCATTGAGACTCTGACAAAAAAATTCATATAAATTCGGAATGAAATAAATCAAAAATTCCATCCGTATTATGGATAGAGCGCACGTTTGACTTTCAAATGCAACAAACCGCATTGCTCTAGCTTTGTAAATTTCGAAGTTGTAATGAATAATATATGTATATATATAATTTCATTTTTTTCAAATAAAAAATTTTCTATGGCCTTATGAAAATTTTTTGTTTAAGATAAGTTGTTACAAATGGAGTGATCTAGTAATCAGCAAATTTTCATAGACGTACGTCCAATAGAACAAAAGTTGACCATTTTGTCAAAATGCTTCCCTTGAGCTGCGTTTCATTGGTTCTAGTAGCAGATGAAAATTGTGACATCTTGGCTGTATTAACGCAGTAATTACTTCTACATTTTTCTCTGTTGAATACTTAGCTCCTCACTGGATTTGGTCATTGTTTTTTCAGTTCACTTTAGTTATCAGGTTTGATGTCGGCGGTCTGTGATGAAGCAACCGAAAATGAAATTGTAATAACTACAACTTTTGGGGGTTTGCTTCTGTAACTAAATATTTGCCATATGCGTCAATTTTGGAAGCGTAAAATAAACTGGTTTCTTTTGGCTTATTCTGCTTACCTAGTATGTTGCTACTATGATACCTTTTAAACTCAGATGAATTTTAAATAGATGAATGGAAAAAGTAAATAATCGCATACAATTCTGTTCTAACAACTATATTCGATGCAATTTTGGTTATGCTCGCTGAAGAACTATCTTTGAGAGCTTAAATGGCTTGCCGGAAAGCCTGAGACGGGCCTCTGTTTCCTTCTACTGAATTTATTTGTGCAGGAGCTATAGAGCTGAAGCTGCTCTCCAAGCACCGCACGTCTCGAGTTGGATTGATTGATGGCTGGCAGTGGCGAAGTGCTTTCTTATCTTCGGCTACAGCTGGGCTTTTAATTCATTCCACGTGGCTTAGGTTTTATAACTGAATATGTCAGCTAAGCATTCTGACTCGTTGAATTGCTGTGCCGCTGCGTGATTGTCTGGAATTTGAAGAGCTGTGCTAACCTAAACATCGCATAACGCCGCAGCTGGTGTGTGTAGTGATAACAATCTGTTAGATCAACTTGTTGATGGCTAGTGACCGATAGATTATCTCAGCTGCGTTAGTATCTTGTTCCTCATCAAGTAGGTATCTCTCATATCTAGACATGCCCTTACGACTGAGTTCCCGGAGTGATCGGCTGTGTTTGGTTTCTAGTTTCTTGACCTAAAGAATTCATAGCCCATCGGCCCGATGCACTAATGGTTTTTATTTTTAACTTAAGCCATTTCCTCAGAGGGATACTGTTAGATGACTGCAGCTATAGATACGCCTTCGGAATTTTCATCTTTCGCGTCCTCTTTATTTCTTTCGCGTCCTCTTTATTTCCTCATTATTTCTTTCATACCTTCTTTGCTATCTTTTCTTTGTCTTCTGTCTCTTATCATTTGTAACTTGGTATTTCTATATGCACAGAGTATCCTGTATGAGAATACACCTCGCGCATACAATCGCCTTTTTTGAAGCCCATACTCAATGATTCTTTCTTCGCTCTCTCTTCTAATCATGTTATTCGTGGCTAGGGAGTCTTATACTAATGCTAAGTAACTTATGCCATCTCTTCGGACCATGATGCACGTGATACATTTATTTGAATAATCGTAAAAATCATTGCACGAAGACATTGCATTTCCCAAAATAATTCTTGTGTAATCATTGGTTGATCACCATACTTTGCCGAAAAAACTGGAAACTTAGTTTAGAGTCGGTATCCGAGTGGATCACAGATTGGTTCTTGGACTTTCTTCATGTTTGGAAGAGATTGACTCGTGGGCTTTAAACACGCAATATTTTTGATGATAGAAAGTAAACGGTAAACATTTCATGTGAGAAAAACGTAATCTTTAGAGATGATGAAATGTTTACCGATCTCTGAAGATTACGTTTTCAGGTGCGCCCTCTCAATCGCTTCTTGCTTGCTATCTTCGTGAATAACTTGGCTACAGTATAGCTTGAAAACGTCATTTCTCAATTGTTTGAGACCCCTCAGGGGGATACAACTATTGTATCTATGGGAATTAGCGCTCCCAGGGGAAAAATGTGAGGGCCCGAGCTGAGAGTTAGGTAGGCCTTCTTTTTGTTGAAATAAAATGTTTTTTGTTATGTTAAGGACCACCTTTTTTTGGTTCACTATTGTCCTGTTTTTCAGCACCTCTGACTTTCTTCTTCAACTTTTATCTTCTTTCATGAACTTCTTTCCCATCTTACTGTTTCTATGCCCTTTCTGCTTAGATTCCTCATTGTCTTATCTCCATACTAAATGGTGCCTTCCTCCTTCCTCTCTTCGATACGCTCTATTTTCGCAGTGGTTAGGGAGGCTTAAACTAACTTTTAATCTTAATCTCAATTGTTTGAGAGGATTCTGAAATCATACAGATTCTTGAATCATCCTGACACAAATTTCCATGATTAATCGTTGGAAGAACTTGGGCCTTTGAATCCATTTTCTTCCTCGGTCTTCCTGGCCTTATCGTTTCCGCTGTGCTTATTGTCGAATTTTGGGCTTCTTTTAGTTCGTGGCTCTTGTCTAGGTCAATCTTCATAGAATTGGTCTTCTGATGGCTCTCCATTGCTTTATTGATGAACATGTTATTGATTTGAAATTTTTACCATCGCCAAAATTTAAAGCGAGCTCATGACTTTTTCGTAAAGTTCTGTTATCATCGTAATTTGTCATTTTTAATTCGGAAATTGAACAATGCGCCTAAACATATATATAAGAATATTGATGTTATCTTGCGTATTCAGCTCTTTTCAGCCATGGTCTAGTAAATTGTCTGAACTCAGGTCCGATCATAGGTCACATGAGCTTCCTCATGTGCGGGGTAGCTCATCAGCAGCGTTTTTGTTTCGGATCTGTAAATAGATCAATTTTAGATTAAAGTGTGTTTTTTGCCAGTTTTTAGCTAATAATGCTTACTAATTAGTCTCTTGGAGGCAGTTGAAAATTTCACTATTCGTTCTTGATACGAGTCAATCTAATGATAGCTGGTCGCTGTGGTCAGTATGAATTGTTGCATGGGATATTTCTATAGATCTATCGTAGTATGGTCAGAGATATTAAATTTTAGTTACTATTAAGCATCGCTGTGCCTTGCTTGTGTGGACCTATTACTGAATGGTTCTTTCGTGATGTTGGTTTACGTACTTTGATACCAGTTGTTCCTCTTGCTCTGCAAATTTTTATCTTTTAATGATATTTTAGCATTCGCTCAACACCATGTGGTAGTGGCCTGGCTCAACTCGACGTGGTTTTGGTGCTTCATATTATAAATTTGTTTAAAATAATTGCGATTTAGCTCTGTATTTTTAGGAAGTTAAGCACTGAAAAAGTTTAATTAGTGTTAACCCGCGCACGGTCGCGCATCCCTCAGAAAAGTAGTCAATTTACCCGCGTTACTCTGCCGTTCCCTGTTCACTTACCGTAATAGGCAGAGATGTAAAAATATGAAGTAATGAGTAAAAAATGTTGCTTTACACTTTGATGTTGTCAGATTTTTGATAACTTGAACCGTTTCTTTGTAATATGGAGTCAAACTCCGTAGATTTTTGCACAACATTGCTTCAAAGAGATCAATGGCCATTTTTTTGTTTTGGGAACAATGTAATGTTTTTTACTGCTATTTTATGCAGAAAATCCTTCCAAACCTGCTGATGTTTTTATTTTTCCTCTACAACAATTAGAAAAAAAGTTATGACCATTTATGTCTACTAAGTGTTATCCATTCTTCGTTTTAGTTCCTACATAAATGCATGTTTGCATGTCTGGTTATATTACTGTAAGTATAGTGTTTCGAAACTTGTAATTTTCACACAATATGAATAAAATACTGCTCTACACGCTACTGACTTCAGATTTATCTTATTTGCCATTTTTGCGAAATAAGGCCCTGAGTAGTTTCGCTGGTAACTGAGGCTGCCACTGACTGTTCGCACGCACACCCTCTCACGGTCGCCTCATTTACCACACTGACTGTGCTTACCCCTCCCAACTTCCAAGTGGTTGGATCTCTGCCTTAACCCCCACAATGTGGGGGTTTCTGGCTCCAGCTGTGTAGCACTCGCTGAGACGATCATTTTGGTGTATAACAACTTGGGGTTATGCCTTACGTCTGGCAACCAGTGAGCCTGGTAAATGAGGCGACCAGTTATAGTTCGCGGGTTAACAGTTGAAAAATTTGTAATGTACGCGAAATTCGACCATACTGAAGAATTACTCATACTCGAAGCTTGGTTATTCAGCATTTATCACTCGATGTTTCTAAAAACAACAGTGAATCATAATTTTACGTAATTTCAGTGATAGTGGAAGTGATATATAAAGTAAAATTTTTTACCCCCGTTTTCATGTTCTCTAGTTTTTAAAGAATCTTGAAGAATTCAGTCAAAAACCGCTTAAATTTGCCTTTGCCAGTACCGCAATAACGTCAATAGAGCGAGAATTTCTCTCCAGTTGACCGAGAGAGAGAAGTGTTGATGCTGAGAGGCAAGAGGCGACGCCAGGCCTTACGGTGCTTCAAGAATGTCACTTTCAGTTGAGCAGCTGTTACTCCGGCCTGTCTATCCCTGGTAGTTAATCAGTCTTGCCTCGCTCAGCCCTCATTTCTCTGTGGGCTTGCTTGTGGCTGGTAATGGGAAGCTTGTCTGTGTCAGCCTCGGTTGTGATCTCATCTCAGCCTTTTATGGTCATCTGTAAGCCTATTTTCGCCAGCTACGATCTTTGCAGGCTTTTGCATGCTAGTTTCAGTTGTTAGCTTCATGTGTGCCGGGCCCGAGTATGTCTGTCTTCGTCAGCCTCAGTTAACCTACGTCCTATGCAAATGTACAACATGTCCATTTCTTAGCATTTCAATTACGATGAATCGTTTCAGCTCATCTAGTGGCGAACAGCTCACGCAGTGGACATGTAGTGTTTGCCGCTTTCTTGTGCTCGCCCTAGTTAGAATCGCAGACGTGTGAGTCTTTTGAGAGCTTGACAGCTTTTCAGTTATCTGCGGCAGCTGGCGCTGGTTGGCCCTCTGTATCAGTGCGGCTGCTCATGGTCGTCACCGTCCCTGCCTGCGTGCCCTCAACAAGCACCCCTATGCTCGAGACACCTCGCATTTAGTCCTATTTTCTCTCGTTGAGCTCATACAACTTCTGGCTCCCTTGTCGCTCGACGTGCTGCCTGCCGACTGTAGTCTGTTGAACAAGACAATATACCAGATATCTGTGCTCATGATCATGAATTGCACTGAGTAACCTTGAATTCAGACGGGATTTTTGCTATTACAAATCATGTGTTATGTATTCATTTGGATGAATAACGATTCATGAAGTTACCCATGAAATTAAGAGGATGCTTTCGACGGACAAAAATGATTTTTCAGAAAGTTAAATTTGAGTTGCAGAAATGGCAGTACAATTTCTCGGTGCGGGATTCGATAATTAAATTACTCATATTTTGGATCCGCATACACGAGGGCTATGAATCGTGATTATAGTTCTGAAATAGCAGTCCTAAACCGTCTTATTGCTTGTATATTTATTTTGTTTATGTGATGCAAATAATTTCAGGTTCTTATTAGCATTGACGTTTGTTAATTTAGGGGTTATTTAAAACAGATGAAAAGTCCTCAAGGATTTCTCTCATTTCAACTTACCGAATGTTGTTCCATAAGGTTTAACATTCGACCCATTTGATTTCAGACTTTGAATAGTCAGAGTTTAAATGAGAGGTCTTACACATTTTTTGTGATGAGTGTGCTTATATTGCATGCATGTGCCAGAATTCCGATCTGGCTCTTGCATTAGGCGGGTGGAATTTAGCTATGATCTGAAGTATCTCCGGCCGAATTATCAATTGGTTGAAAACTCCGCGCTCGCTGCTGCTACCAACCGGCATGAGCTGATCCTCTCAAGTCTCAGGCACGCGAGCCTCAGTATCTGGGGCTGGGCAGCATTTTAAATGCACAGCTGCAGATGTCACTAGCGTATCTCACGCCGTGAAAACAATCCTGTACTAAGCCACACTTGTCACTTTCTTGGCCAATAACACTGAACACAGCATCGCATTAGGGAAGGAAAAGCTTCAAGTTGATTAAGAATAAATGCTGTCTGAATAAGTCATTATCTGATGTCTTGAAAATATCTCTTCTCATTGTATGTGTTCTATGTTTATTTGCCTATGTTCAATTAATGAGAAATAGTTGAATTTTTTCATACGTCGGTTTTCTTAAGAAAGGATTTAAAACGTATACAGGTGTTCGAAAATAATCCCCTCAATGAGATACAATGATTGTATCAATGGAAATAAGTGCTCCATGAAAGAAAATGTAAGATCCCGAGGTAGGCTGTCTTTATGTTAAAATGGAGAGGCTCGAGGATCTACTTTCTTCGGTTCAATGCTGTCCCATTTTTCAGCACCTACTACTTTCTTCTTCAACTTTTACCTTGTTTAATAAACTTCTATCTCAATTTACTGTTTATATGTACCGTGTGCATAAATTCCGCGTTACGTCGAGTCCTTACTAAATGATACGTTCCTCCTCCTTCTCTTTGGGGTGCCTTTGTTGCAGTTAGGGAGGCTTTAACTATCATCCAATCTAACTACCGGGAGAAAACTGTAAGGTCCTTAACTGAAGGTTAGGTAGGGGTTCCCTTCGTTGAAATAGAATTGTTTTTAATACAACCCATTCTTTTCCGATTCACTGTGTAATGACACTATTGCAAAAGCGCGGGTCTAAAACGGCTTTACTTAGGAGTCATGGGTATTGCTACGCCGCGCGAAGGGAGAAGGGCTGGGAGTTACCTCATGGCGTAGGGTGGTGTATGTTCAGGTAGCTGAAGGGGTGAAGCTTCCTTCAACAGACTTTATGGGCATAATTGAACTTTTAAATTTGAGTAGTATAAATTCAATTCTAATATGAGGGTAAGCTAAGCTTCTTCGATGGATGAGGGTCATTTATATGCTGATAAATCTAGATGGTCACGCGGAGGAATGTTGAGGGTTGCACGAGGGCTGCTAGAGTGCGGGAACAGCTTAAGATCTCTAGGACCATAAAGTTCGGGCTATTTGAACATCGCCGAGGAATGAGAGGTCCTTCACAGTAGAGCCTTTGCGAGGGTTGCGCTCCGCTTTGTTACACAAATCGACTCCACGGAGAAATGAAGCGAGGTCAAACGGGAGTGGGTGCGCTGGATGATCCGCGAAATCCCGGGTTTGCTATTCAGAAGATGTTTCCTCTAAGTAAAAACTCGAAGGGGATATTCAGCTCAGCAATATCCAGTAATGTAGAGGATGGGGATGATCATCACCTTTGCTGCATTGATGACGTGGGTGAAAACTACGCAACAGTTGAAGAAAGCGTGATTTAAGACATCGTGATTAGTCCGTCCGAGTCGACGACGGGGCGAGTTAGACGTGAATGTAAAAATACCGAGTGAAGTGGAGCTCAAATTCAGAGTCGTGTTTTCAAGATGAGTTTAAGTAACATCTCGATCGTAATGATCAATCAGCGCCAAGATACTGAACGCAAGAGAGGGGTTGCACAGGAAAAGTGCCCCGTCAAGTGCTCCAATATTGTATTTGGAAAAATGCAGCCTTCATTCATGGCGAATGACGGATTTTCCCTCTGAGTATGCCTGGCGGTTAAATAATAATGTGATCTAAATATTATATTTCTAATTTCCATATTACGTTGTGTCCATGTTTGTGCCGACAAATAGATTTTGGGGCCTCATGTTAATTGAATATTTCAGTTATTCTTTATTATCCCATTGTTGATCATGCAAATGTAGTGTAAGATGTTCTCTCTTGCTCTTATTTCTCTCTTTCTGTGTGTCTTTCTCTCGAATTTTTAACTTTTTTTCTCTCCATCGAGGGTTTAAATCCCCCCTGTTCGACAATTGACTCTCCATGCACCTGTAAGGAGGGCATAAGGTGCCGTGGCAGCTGCTGTCTCGTTTTTCTGCTCCTACTGCTCTCTTTATCTTTAATGTTGTTTTATGAATTTCTTTCTTAACTTACTGTTCCTACACGCAGGGGATATTGTCTAGACACAAATCTCGTGCATCGAGTCTCCGTTCCCTAAACTCCTTTCTCCTAACTCTCTTTGGAAGTTATAGTTGTGATCAAGAAGGCTAAAACTGAACAGATTTAATCCGATCTATAACAGAAATTTTCAAGAATAGAAAAATTACTTCATAGCGTATGGCCAAAGGCTGTGAAATTTTCCGGAGAATTCTACGTTCTGTATTTTCTCAAACGAAACTCCAAACGAAACGAAACAATCTGCGCTTTCTCTTAACGCTATCTAGTTTGTACATTTTGTCTAGGTTATACGTAATAGTTTGAAATACTGTCCTTTTTCATTCAATCTCTGAAATATGTAATTATATCGTATTTTACCAGTTCCTTCTCAAAAATTCGTGGTAGGCGTAGAACTTGAACTAGGCGTGAAGATACTGCACACCGTAATTACGATACTTGGCACACTCAGTATTTAGTTACTAGCGGCTTGGAGGCAGAGCTTGTTCCTCCGTACTCGATGTTCTACTCGAGGTGCCAGCGAGTGGTAGGTAGGCCTTGTAACGTTGCAGAGCATGCATGCATCTGCATGGGCCCTTCAGCTAGTTCACGAGACGAGCCTCCCCTTCCAAACGAGCCAACACGCACTGCCGAGCTCTAGTGATGAGCTCTAGTGATGAGCTTTTGTCACTTCAGAGATAGGATGAAAGCACATCATTGCGAAAGTGTACGAGGGGAAATTTCAGCACAAAGAGCACACCGTAAGATCGCTGTAATCACTGGTGCTGCACGTCTGTTCGTGTCAGAATGACAACTGTGTTATTGTGAATCTTGAAATTATTTTAGAGATAATTTTAGTATTAGGAATATCTTTTCTACTAAGCAGTTTAATTATAAAGGTAACAGCAAAGAAGAACTTTAAAATCATTTTTATGAAACGTTTCAAGCCTCAGCTCATCATCAGTCCAACTCTTTTACAACAAAAAATACACGCATTGAATAAAAATACGAAAAATGAACAAAATTGTTTTTCAAGCATTCAAAATTGGTGCCTAAATAAAACAATGACATGACGTAAAAAAAACGGATGAATCTAGACATCAGAATTTCACTATCCAGCATCGCACACGCGAGTTGAAACAGGGAAAAGTCTATAGGTTTACAACTAAAATGCGAAACGGTCGTAAGGAAAATTTACTAGCTAAAATAAAATCTTATCAAAGGGAGAGGAAAAGGGGAATGAGCGAGAGAGAAAGGAAGAGAGGGAAAAAAGAAAGGAAAACAAAGAAACGAAGAAGAGGAGGTATGAAAAAGAAAAAAATTATTAGAAGAAACGTGCTAAAAAGACTGATGATGAGCTGAGTCTTGAACCGTTTCATAAAAATGATTTTAAAGTTCTTTGCTATTACCTTTATAATTTTTATTATCAGTGTGTATTTTTCTTGTCAATCCATCATGCAGCCATTCATCATGAATGTTTTCCGATGCGATTATATATGTGCAGAACTAGAAGGTTATTTTAACCTCGTATTCTTTATGTCAGTTCTATCGTTTTTAATTTACTATAAAGTTGTTCTGAATGATTTATCTGTTAGCAGTACTTAGCACTAGCGTCTTCTCTCAGAGACTTCCGTAGAATATTTTGGTGTGGCGCATCTAGGGGTCCTGAAAATATGTCTTCAGTATGAAATATGTGTGTGAAAAAATGTCTAAATAGTGTAATGCATCATAGCATTCATCATTAATGACGTGGTTCTGACACCAGAGCATTTTAAACTGTTTTAAAGATTGAATCATTGCAATCCAAGATCGCAGATAAGTTCGCGAAGTACCTACTAAAACTTAACGTAAGCGATTGTTGGAATGCAAGGCTACGTAATTTAGGGGGATGACTATTAATTTTTACACTAAAACTGGAAAGGCCGATCAGGGTGAGCGTGCGAGGGAGGTGGACTGCATCCGTGGCCGTGTCGATAGCGTATCTGGTAAGGGTGGTGGCTGGTGTGGCGCTCCCGCCGCCGTGAGCTCATTACCTCAGCTTCTCGTCCCAACGTTATCTTAAGTGACGGCTTGTTTCGGATACGCGCCAAACTTCAGACTTTTATCGAAATTCACTTCCGAATGAATCATTTGTGATCTCAATATTTATTTGACATCCGATTGGAAAACTTTTCGTATCGAGTCTAGTAGATGACGAGACATAGTGTATCTGCTGCCACTTTTGAGTTATGCTTGCATTGACTTCTCAATAATGCAGTTCATGACACAATATACTGTCTTCGCGCATAGTGATGAAAGTTATTCGAAAGTTTGATATTCTACCATGAGATCAGAGAATGGCGCTACAATTACGGTTCACAAGTGCACACTTAACGGAGTCTCACGCTCCAGCAGTGCAGCTTAGGACACAGTCACGCGCTGAGGGAACACAATCACCAAATCGCGTGACGCTGATATGCTTACCCTGGCTGCAGACATGATCCTGTGTTCTGGCTCAGGAGCGCCATTAGTGTTGAAATAAAATGTTCTTGTTATGTTAAGGACCACCTTTTTTCGGTTCACTGATGTCCTGTTTTTCAACAACGACTACTTTCTTCTTCAACTTCGATCTTGTTTCACGAACTTCTTTCTCATCTTACAGTTTCTATGCACTTTTTGCATAGATTTCGCGTTCCCTTAACTCCATGCTGAATAGTACCTTCTTCCTCTTTTTGGATCGCATTTGTTGCGGATAGGGAGGCTTAAACTAACTAATAATCTAATCTTCTTCGTTTTTAATCTCACTGTATTTTTTTGGAAACGTTCTTCATTCAGGAGCTACGAATGTAATTAATAATGGAGGCACCACTATTCGCGCTGTGAAGTTAGGAAATGCGTGCAAATTTTCTAATTCGTTAGTTTGGAGGTGATCTCTTTGAAAATATTTATTTTTCAATGAAGTGATCAGTTCTATTTCGAAGGTTTTAGGAAATAGAATCTGTGAATTAACACAGAAAGTATTAATAAAGTGCTATTCACGTTTAAAAACGTGTAAGAGATTGCATTTAGTTGCGAATCAGGTCAGCACTGCCATAAATTCCTGGTGTTGCCGTGAGAATATTTTAAGGCGATTCTTACGCCCCAGGCCGCTGCGGAGAGCTCATCGCCAAGCGCTGCGTGGTTTTGGCTGATGCCAAATAACGCGCTGGCTAAGACTTGATGCTTGGCCTGAAAAACTTGGATTTTGGTCGTAATTTGATTTTATTCGTGCTTCTAGATTTTTAACTAACTATTCTGCTGTGCAGTTCGCTCTCATTGTTATTGAAGAAACAAAATATCAACATGAGAGCATGCTTCGGAGAACAAGACGTTTATTCTTAGTGAAAAAAATTACATGGTTGTCTAGTGTACAGTATTGGTCAATGATGAAGGCGCCTACGTATTCTGAATATGGGACGGATATGTTCATCAAAGAAACCTGAGAGAATGAAGATGCTTCTTAGCATAACTTTGTGATCCCCTGAACAATACCAAACCTAATTATTTAAAATTTTTTGCTTGGTTATTGAATTCTACACCTATTTCACACCATTTCTATGATATGTATGCGTAAAATTGCATACTCCTGAATGGAATATAATGCAGTCCTATCACGTATGTACCGTAACATCTGGGGGGGGGGGACTCTTACTTTTCACTCATAATGAAATGACTCCCCGTATTCTTGGCGGGTATAGTGGACCTGCGCGCATCCATCCAAACTGCGAGTCATCACTGCTTTTATTTTCATTTACCGGCAATTGCGAAGCCTGTGACCTTTCATTTATTTCTAAAAAAAAACATTTGCTGTCGCTGGAGCGGTACACAGCTGTTGGATATTGTTGATATGGGCACTACCAAAACAAGTTTTGAGTTTATTATAAGTTTCCAAAAGTGTCATTGGAAACTGTATGAAATAATAGTATGGTTTACGACTAAAATGTTTCCTGTTGTTGGTGTTCACTTCCACTGCGCAAAGTTAGTTTCGGCGGCTGCAATTCGAACTCGTTAACTTTCAACATTGCTTTCGGATTTAGCATAATGACGAAGCCAACGATCGTCTTTTCCACCTAATATTTTATTCTTTATTAATTTACTATAGTGTTTGAGATCTAAAACCTTGAATTCTGATGCGACGTTGGGCTGTTGAATATATTAATTGATCGTCATTAGTATTTTGAGGGAAAAACTAACCGCTGTATTACTTTGGTAAGTGTTCAGAAGTCCTTTTTTGTGCTCGAGTTCCAATTTCCTTGGGTGTAATTTTTGAGTTTAATTTGGTGATAAATTAAGGTGCGCTTCATAGAAGGTTAAACTCGGCCGTTGCTGGTGAACTCAGTCTCGTTGGAGCAGCAGTACACTAGCTGTTCGTGAGCCATCTAGTTGCTGACGTGTCACTGTTTCCTTCATGTTGCTGTGGACACTTCAGTGAGCAATGATAAGATAACATAACTGTCTGTCACGGTTTTACTTGAAGCAGCGCTTTACAGGCTTTGTAACTGAAGCAATGCAGAAATTTAAGCTATTGGACATTACATGACAAGTTTGGGTTATTTATTTAGTGTAAACACGTAGGCTTCACTGTCTAAATTGAAATTACTCTTACTTATCTCTTGATAGTCACCGTTAATCTCGTTTGTGATCGGAACCAACCATGCTGATGATTATAAATATCTGCGTCTTGAGTAATATCTGTATATCAATTGGCTGCTGCGTAGAAACACTTCCAAATTATAGATTCGTTAGAGTGGAGCGGTCGATAACATGTCCTGTTGCGTCGAGTACTGCATTCGAGTCGCAGTGCTGCTCTCCTGTGCTGGTCAGTATGCAGGCAGTGCATTTGGGAGCTCATGGCTTGGATGCGAAGTGAGGCTGCAAAGGTTGGAGCCACATGTTCAAGCTCTGCTTTCAGTTGAAATGAGAATCAAGCTCAAACATCTAACTATTTCTTTGTTAATCTGTTATTTTAGTGGAAAATTTGGTGGCGCTGCTCAATTTTTGGCCAAGATCGAATCGTAAATTTCCTTCCTTGATACAGTTACACACAGATATTCTAAGGTTTTACAAAGACTAGATATGTAACAGATCTTTCGAGATTCTCAATCAAATGGTCTATACCAAAGCAGAAAATGCACGTTGTGAGAGACGGATGGTTATGTCTAGGAACATCCAGCTATGGAAATTTTTTTACTCTGTAGGATTAACACTGAATAAAAAATTGTATATGGACAAAGTTCCATAAGTCGCACCGGACATCAGCTCTTCTGTGTTAGTAATCTAGCTTACCATACCTGTGTCTTCATAACAGACTGGGATTGAGATCAGTTCAGTAAATGATGAGTGACGGTGATATGTGTGCATCAATATTCGTAACACATTTGCAGCCAATGCCAGTTGTGCTGAGGCCCTATTAGCTACTTCAACCTTCCCAAATTCCCACGTTTACAAGCTCATACTTCAAACAGTTCACTCATCAACGTCATATCTAATAGTAGGTTTGAGAGCCAGCTCACGTAACACCTCGCACAACAGATGCAGCGCGCACTCGTGCCACCTCTCCCCTCCCCCTTGTATTGTGCCATTGTCTGCGGTGGCGCCGAAGTGTGGCGGGTTGTGACCCACCATCGCGTTCTCCACTCACACAATGTAGTGTTCAGCTTCAATTCAATGCCTCTTTCGCCTGTATCCGAGCAGCCATTGGTGAATGTTTCTCTTTCAATTGTTGCTAGCATTGCATCGCACTCATTAAGCCTGGATTTTCTGTAACAAATTTCATTATTCCTGTATTTTCATAATTTACTTTATCACACTGTTTGTGGTTCGATGTCTTCATGTCCTAAAAATGCGGCGTGGAAGCATATTGGAAATACGTTTAAATGAGTGCCAGAATAGGACGTTCGTTGCGTTAGGGCGTTCGGATGTCCCTGTGTATATATTTCTTGCGTAAAATTTTGATTTTGTGATGAACGCCAGTCAGGTCGTATTTCATACAATGCAAAATAAGTGTTTGAAGTAATGGTTGATTTAAATACTTATTTTGCCCAAGTAGGGTCATTTTTCGCTGCTTTCAAAAGCGTAATTGGATCCGAAAAACCTCGGAATCAAATTTCATCTAGCCTTAGTGCATGAAGTGAGGAGGGAAGTTGAGGGCGCTGCTGTAACCTGCCGTGCATGCACTGTATGGCCATCTTTTAGCTGGCCCACGCCGCTGCGTTGGTCAGGTGATGCTCCTGAGCTGTCGGCTTTGTTTTCCTTCATGACATTGTCATGACCTGACAACTGGCGCAGATGTACGGAAATCTGTACTTGTACTTCCGAGGCCAATTTCCATGTTTGAGGGTAAATTAAAAAAGTTCGATAGTCGTGAAGAACGCTCTTTTTGAATTGTTCTATTCGGCCTTAAAAGTGATGAAGTGTTTCCGTATTTTTGGACTGACTCCATTCTTATTTTAATCGAACTCCCACCTTTTTCAGTTCAGAATTTTGACGACATTCTTCTTTGACGTTTGGTAATAAAATGAGGGAGTTTCAACGATCTCATGTATGTTATGAATAAAAAATAACATCGAAGAAACAGGCGTCGTAAGTTGCAATGCAGATGCATTTGAAATACTTAGCGAATAAGGTGTTGAGCTTTGAGTCCAGAACTGTAGCTGCAAAACGAGGGACAGTGGAGTTCACCGAGAAAGGAGGCTAATTTCTTCTACCCAGCTAACATTGTGGACAGATTCGAAACTTTCAATTTTGACAGACACCTCTGCATTCTTTATTTTGAATTAGGAATGCTGGTAAAATGATTCACTAAAGCAAATTTAAAACCTGCCTCCAATACTTAAGAAGTGACCCAAAGCCAGCAGATCATTAATGTCAGTCACTATTAATAGTGTCGGCGTTGCATTGCAAAAAAATTGACTCGTGCTTCACTGCACGTATCGTATGCTATGGAGACCCGGCGCCCCAATGGGGAATACTATGGAGTTAGCCCAGCTAGAGATAGGCTTTCGGGACTTCGTCTTCCGTGCCCGCTTTGCCTCTTTCAGTTTTTATGCCCTTTGACCCCTTTCTGGTGTCTCTTATTTTTCCTTCCTCTTGCTTCCTAACCTGCTGTTTCTTTGTTCCAGGGTATCGTGTCTGGAAACACACCTTTAGCATAGATTCCCGTTTTCTAGTTCACACTAAATAATTCCTTCACTTCGTTTATTTGAGAACGCCCTTTTTGTCGTTTCGGAGTCTGAAACTAATATAATGCTAACTTTTTGCTGCAGCAATTTGTAAATCATGTTTAGTTTGGCAAATAGGTCACAGTACTGAGCGCACTGCAGTGCGGTGTCGCCAGTGCAGGGCGTGTGCTACAGCTGTAGGTAGGTGCGCTGCACCTGCTCATGCTCACTCTCTTTCGCATGTCATACCAACTTACGGTTTTTCTCCCTTGTATCGTGTTGGAAAATGTCTCTTGCCAGACTAGTGTAATAGAAACTAAGTATGTGTTAAATTCGGAATAAATGGTACGAACATCGATGTGTGCGTGCCAAACTACTTTCGTGCTTGGTTTTACTGCTCAGTATTTTTCTATGTTGGTAGTGCTATCTCCCACGCTGCGACTAGCTGCACCAGCTGTGAGTGCGCGTCTCAATGCAAGCGAGCTCACTCGCTGTGTTCGCGTTCATAGCTTGGATCTGCAACCGCACTACATGGAAGCACTTATGTGCGCTCTGGACACATACGTGACTATCATGCTACGCAGAAATTGTCTCTAAAGAAGGTTGTTAGAGACACAGATTAGAGTAACTTAGCTTTTGCTCAGAATAATGCTCTATGACATCCTGTAATAGTAGGAGGTACTGGGACACGAGGGCCATAGATGAACGGATGATCTGAAAGTTCGGTTGGTTGATGAGGATTTCACGAGTGGTCTTGGATTGCTGCCCATTACAGTCATGAACTTTTTGTAACTTTTCCGTAATGGCGCCAGGTTTTTCTTCAGCCTAACGATGAGAAGCTGAAAATTAATGTTGAGCAGAAAATTGTCACAGTAATTGTGTGAACTGACTTTTGCATTGTGTTCTTCACTGATCCGCTTGCTCCAATCTACGCGACCCTTGCATGCGTCGTTATTTTTTTGGTGCTCGGTCAAATATTTGAATTTATTTGCGGTGTTGATCCACCATTTTCAACTAATTCTCACATAAATTTGGATTATGGTGGTAGACTAGAAGTGTTCTGCGCCTATGTAAATGTTGTTGCCCTAGAAGTTTTGAAATTGAATTGAAAATTAAATTTCCAGTTGTAATTGTAACTACAGTTCTATTCATAATTTACCCTCTCCACGAATTTATTTCGTGACAGTCCGTGTTCCTGTGTATTTTTGTATATTTTATGGAATAATTTCCTTTGAATTAAATTATTTCACACAATTGAACCAGTGCTGTCAGCGCTGTAAAGCGTATTCGTAACTTTTTGCACTTTAGCTGTGACTTTGCTTTAAAACGGGAACTAAATTCGAAAGTGTTCAGTTTATTTTAATGCAATTCAGAAATATCGCGTTTCATACTGAAATTTACTCATTCGTGTTAGTTTTGTTCCTCTTCTTTAACCTCAATTTAGTATTGAAACTGCTTACGACTTTTTCCATTTAGTTTTGATGAGCATTCGTGTACTAGAGTCTGACTCACATTTTTAGGATTAGCGGCACTTATCTTATTACCTCCAAATGATTCAAGCTGTAATCCAATTAGTGCAGCCCTGAATCGGCTCGTTTTTTTACCAGTGCGGATGCAGACTTCCAAGAAATGACCGATTCTGTCGGTGTCGATTCTGAGTAATCAAAACATTCCTAATTTGCGCTTGACGTGAATGTTGCTGCATCACGAGCCATTATGGACGAAGTTTTGAGAGGCACCGAAAAGAGTTGTATCCTGCGCGCGGTGTTCCAAAGCGTCTCGCCTCATCCTGCCTTAAAACGTGTCCTGAGAATTGCGTGCGCATCTCTCGTGCAGTGACTGCGAGATCTATTCAAATGTTTGGGAATGCTCCAGATAAATGTTTCCTGTGTTGAATCTCATGCTAATTTTCTGCTTGTTCTGTAATGCGACTGCAATTCGAACCAATTTAAATTGACTCCTTTGTGAATTATTCTTGGAAATACTTTGCTGTTAAATTCAAATTTGATTCCAGCTGACTGCTTACATGAAGATCGCTCGTAATAGCAGGTCATCTCATTAGTATCGTCGGATTTTAATTACTTTCCTAATTTAATAGCTATCATCGGTTGCAGCTAGTAATATTCACATGATCTTGAAAAAATCAAAACATTATGCAGGACCCTATAATTTTATTACTTTCATTAATAGTCTACAATTCCAAATTTTTTAAACATTATACCAGGGTTTGCGATGCTGAAATGTTTATAACTTGAAACTGTACAGTTACAACGGCTCGAAATATACGGAGAATACATCAACGAAGAACCTGCTGAAAATTATTCGCGAAATCCATAAGTGAAGATTTTTATCTTGAAAGAACAGACCGAACACAGCGTCCAATTGAGTTTGATGTTTTGAAAACGAGCTGTTCAGCGCATCTGGCGATGATCCTGCTGTATCTGTCGGTGTCCAGACTTTGGCACTCTCACACTACTACTTGATCTGTGCTTACCATGATCATTTGAATGGCATAACTCTCGAATGTTATAAAATTGAAGTTGTCATTTAATGAAATGACAACTTCAATTTTATAACTTTCTGCTTTGAGCCGATGGAGTTTTTTTTATAAATTGCATGAAAAACCTAATCAGTAAAGGGAGCGGATTCGTGAGTTGCCATGGACGATTTATGACGTCTGTTCAAGTACTGAAATGATTTTGAAATTTGTTAAAATTCTTTACATTTCATCACTAGGCAAGATAATCCGTAATCATCCTGATGTAAAGTTTAGACCTTACTTACCAGATTAATTGATAGCTTAGGCAAAGAGTCGTTTGAAAGAGACGATGTTTATCTTGCCGAGTCCAAAACCGATTTTATTGAATTCCGTAGCTTCATTCAGTGTTCGGGAGCCATATATAAACTAATTGGATGTTCGGAAATCATATATAACTGATGATTGAATCTGAGCTGAAGTATCGTGCGCTTGAATAGCGATAGTCGACGTGTCACTTCGTGGTGAGTTTACTTCTGTGCTAGTAGTTAAAAATCTAAGCCTCACGTAAGTTTAGATATGAATATTGATGGTCATTTGTGTCTGGTAACTGCTAAAAATTCAACTTGCGTTTCAGTTGGTGGCAGAATGAATAAAACATCTTGTAACCTAATTGCCTGCTCCAGCCAGAACAAAGCAGCCTGACGACACTGGCTATTTCCATAGCTGCGTCAAAACTAGTTCACTTTTACCTTTCTCTCGTGTCATTGAATTAAGGGGCTTTTTTCAGATGTTGTGCTTTGCTTCTTGACTTCTGAGTCTAGTTTAAAGAGGTGAAAATTACTGCTTGTGCATGAAAAATTTAGACTCTGTAGTACCCTTGCCACCAATGTGTTCTTCCTCATTGTAACTTCCTATTTAGGAAGAAATGTGAAAGAGCAAGAACGCGTTTCATTCAAAGTATTATCGAGGTGCCTATTCATATTCAATGTTTAAGTTATAAGATGTAAGTTGCTGCCGATAGAATCAAAGTGGACCGATCTTCTTTGAAGAATCAGAAGCTCAAAATACGCTTTCAATGTGTAATATCTGGACTCGAGAAACTTATCCGGGACACAGTGAAACATGAATTGCGGCGACTGTCGTACCGTGAAGACAGGCGGACTGTCTCACCGCGAGTGCGGGAGTGCGCAGCTCTGCTGCCTGCCTTTTTGTTCGTGTCGAGTTTAATGCCCTGCGATTGAAGGCGCCGTGGCGGTCGCTGTCCGTGACATCGCAGGTCCGGGCGGCGGCGCGGGAAGAGGGGGGGGGGGGGGGGGATAGTGGAGGCGCTTGTGTGCTGAAGGAAAATATGAGTGTAGGGAGAGGGTGATGTGCGAAAGCCCCTCTTGCCTGGGGCAATAGAGCATGATAGAACGAAAAGCGGGTCTTCAGGAGGGAGGTGCACGATTAGCGCGCGTCAGAGAGAGAACCCTTGATGTCTACGGTGTGTTTGTGTTAGAGACAGATCCCGTCATTCATCTCTGTTCACTGAAGGTGAAGTGCGCACTGTTATCACTGTGTCACGCAGTGCTATCAACTTGTAAGTTGATATTATTCCTCTACTATGTTTAAAATTTAGTTGTCGAAAAGCAGTTAAAATGGCTGCCTTCTCTTCAGAGGGTATACCACTGGTGTCTGTCGTTGTGAAACGAGAAATTTTCCTGAAGGAATCTAAGCTACTTTGAGAAGATAAGCAGGAATACAAAAGTGTGCAACGGGTTTTAAATCTCCCGTTAGGTATGCCTCGTATTTATATTATCTAGCTTTTGCGTAGGTGGTAAACGAGTCCCTTTATCCTGCTTGTTCGTTATTAATTGATGTGTTTCTCAATACTCATTTGTGTTCCTTGACCTTTACTAATCATTTTGATCAAACCGGACTACTCTTGTCACTCGCACTCCTCAGGGAGATACAACTAAGGTATCTAGGGGAATTAATGCTCCGAGAGAAAAAATGTGATGTCCCGTGCTGAAGTTTATGTAGGTCTTCTGTTGAAACAAAATAAATTTTTGTTTTGTTATGGACCATCTTTTTTCGGTTCACCACTGTCCTGTTTTTCATCTTCTACTATTCAAAAATAATAGTATTGGTGCATTCGGATTTAAACATTATTGGCATACGTACAAAGGAACTAACGATCGTCACACTTGACATCTGTGCGTACTAAAAAATCTCATTTCTATATTGTATTTGCTTTTGAGCACATTAAATGATAATTTACCATATCCTGGAGTTAAAATTTGAAACACTGATGATTGTTTCATGTAACCTGGTTAATGATTAATCATGTTCATAAAATTTTGAAGGCAAGTGAATTTCCACCTTGGTTGAATTGTGTTTTTGGTTTTTGGTATAGAATAGTGCAGTTGTTCTCCCTCGTTTTCTGTGTCTCGGAGATAGTGAAGGAAGCTTTTATCTGTCGTTGCAACTGTGATAGCTGGCGCAAGCGAGTCACGCTCCATCACGGCTTCGTGGTTGCCGCTCCGCCACGCTACGATGCTGCAAGTTTTGCTGTCGCTTTCAGTACACTGCGACACTCGCAGGAGAAACTAATCATGTTTGCTATGGTTTCGAAATTTTGCTGTTTTTCTGGCGGTACTTTCGTGTGTTGGCACTTAGACTAGTCTGTTCAGCCTTTGTTTTATTCTGTTTTTGAATTTTTGCTCTGGCTCAGGTAGCTTGCTTGCGTGTTACTAGAAGGATTTTGTTCGAGAGATTAGTTGTGGTTTCTTTCTTCTGTCACTCGAATTATTTTTTCTTGCTTACTCGTTTGAGTTCGTGTGCGCTCTCCAAATCTAGCGACTAATGCTTTTGCTTATGGTTTGAGAGGTAACTTTCGGTTCTGGTGCTTTACATTTCATTGTGCCATACTTCATGTATTTTAGTGATTGTAGTTACTCGGCTGCTGGAAGATTTACTCGGTCTCAGCTCGGGCAATAGTAACGGCACTTCGATAGCTTGTGAAGCCAAGTTTCTCTGGTTTATTTGTATTTTATTTATTGCATCGAGATTTTTCCTCACAGTTCAGGTTTTTCATTGTTACTTTTTAGTATTTTTTTCAATTAGTTTGTTTTAATTATCTTGCTACATGGTGTTAACTTGGAGAAAAGATAGTTCTGCGTTTAAATTACAAAAATCAGCTTATGTTAGCATTGCAATGTTGCTAATTCGTAATGTCTACTACGAGTTTTGTATTATTCGCTAACTTGTCGATTTGCTCGTCTTATTGGCTTGGTATACACGCATCCTCCTCGTCACGCTTACGAACATTTCACAAAGATGCTAGTTTTCACATTTTTCGTTAGTTCAACTATATTGAGGCGGCTTTATTGTTAATGACGTTCTCAGAGTCCTCACTTATATGAAGTGAGCCTCATAATTCATGTACATCGAGATGTACCTCTAGATCCCACGGCACCGGAAGTGCAGTGTACATTGGTTAACATAGTATGACCATTTTTCATCTAGTTTTATCTTTCACAGACTAAACAATATTCCGCGCTTCCGTTTTTGTTGGTTATTCAAACGGAACAATTGATAAGAAAGTTAAAGGCATCCGTAGCAGAGCTATTTTGGGGTTCATATCTTCCGTTGAAAGCATCAGTCTTTTACTTGTGTTGATTACCTACAATTCCGATGCCATGTGTGTCTAGTGCAATACTGGCGTTATCGATTATGTATGCCTTATGTAAGAAATGTTACAGAAATGGCTGTGTCACTCTCCAAAGCTTTGATTTTTCATGATATTGGTAATTAATATTGATTCGAGTTGAAAGTTGTCGTTCTTACATTATTCCGTCAGCTTCTGGCTCTGATTGAAGTTCCGATGATTTGATTAGCCTATTTCTCTTCATATTGATAGAATGCAGTCAGAATTAGTCATATCCTCGATTACTTCTTACCTCAGTTCAATTTATTTGGTGTCACTGTGTTCTTCACTTGGCAAATAACATCGTTACTCATCGTACGTAATGTGCAGTAATTGTGCTGGGCGATGGAAAGCTTAAGAGCCAAGAAACATTTTTTAGTAGGCTAAAAGAAATACCCTATGCAATAAAAATGACCAATTCTTGCTGATGCCGAAATAACATCACTCGTTATTTTCTCATTTATTAAACTCATATAATTTTCTCTTTTAAGTAGGCCGTCATCAAGTAATGGCAGCTTTGTGGTGACGGCCTTAAATGTACATGAACAGACTTTCTGCTTATGGATCCCAATTGAGCTGAGACGCATATACGGAGCTGCTAATAGTTGTACTGAGTGGCGTTAAACATGGTTTTGCTCCTGAAGTGCCGTCTTTGTCTTGTTTGGTTGATTGGTGCGACGATTCGGCCATGCTGCTGGGATACCGAGCTGTTTGTGCACTTACGTGACAGATAAATGAACCGCAGAGCCTTGTAGAATAGTTGGTGTTACAGAAAGTATCTAGTGTCGAAGTAGAGTTTAAACCATTGCAGTGCTACATGGCTCATGCAGTGCTTCCTGGTACGAGGACTATATCTGGATCTTGATTTGTTTGAGTGATGTTCCGTGTCAGTCGGTGATTTTCTAACGCGTGGTAGGTTGCATGTAGCGTATGATATGAACTCGAACTAGGAAGAAATTACATGCCTCCCGAGTTCATATTTTGAACTATCGATGACTCACCTTACAACGTGAAAGCGATGGATAAAATCGATCCACTTAACGTTATTTGTGCATGTTGCAATTCTTTCTGGGGAAATTGCATTTTTTAGCTAATAAAAAAATTTGATTCTCAAAATCACTTTCGTTTTACATTTTCATAGCACCCTATTGCTTAACTATTTTTATTCTCGAAGTGTTCCATATCTTGTTCAGGTAAAGTTCCATTTTTAACCCCTTATATTTCTTCATGAATTTCAGTGAACATGAGGGGTTTAATATTAGAGCCAGTAAGTGATTAGATAAAATGAATGTTCTTTTATCTGCCAGGTAAATAATTCACAATTAAGGGATATTCACATTATGGGAGAAAGCTAGAAGAAGAAGAAGAAGATTAGGCCTCATTGTTACACACTAGATGACTTAAAAATGTGGAGATGCTGTAGAGTCACACAGCACGTAGGTGTACCCTCGCACTGAGGCCTACGCCGCGCCGCGCGCGTTGGAGGACTGCCAGCGTGAGGGAGGGCCGGCGGCGTCTGCCGTGCGGATGTGTGCCTCTGGAACCTTTGCAAATTCCTTCTGTGAGCATCTTCGGATTTGACTCGCGAAATCATCAGTTCGACGAGTGGCTTTTCGGAGTATTTACTTCACATTTAAAGTCTCGCTTCAGAAAGTTAACTGCAGTCCCCTTTCATGAACGTGGCGGAACATTACTGCTTTCCGTGAGTTGAGTTTGGATAGGACAGATGTGTGAATGTGCGTGTCTTCGTGAGCGCACGCTCGCCACAATCAACTTGGCGGACACAATTTGTGCAGCTATGTGCCGCCGCCATTACCTCCTCGAAAAAAATCAAGACAAGCACGAAAACTCCTTCATGGGCCGACATCGTTCAAATGGCTGATACTTGCGCTGATATGAAAAAATTTTGAAGTGGCTAAAGCTGGAACGAGTACCAATACTTTTCGAAATGTTTTTCAAGACCCTCGACAGCGAAAAAGTATGGCGAAATGTGGCAGATTCATAAATAGAGCATATTATTTAAAATATGCGCTTAAAAATACTTATGTTCTGATACCAAATGTGAAATCAGACTGCAAATTGTGTTACGCAAAAAAGTTATGATGAAAAGAGGATAGTGTTTGTAATGAACAGGTTGATCACAAACTTGCATTTTACAAGCAGTTTTTAACAAGAACGTGTATCACACGAACTACAAGCTTTTGCAAAATCTATAGTTGTAGCTGATGTTAGGTTAGTAAATACCATGCGTTGTTAAAAAGATATCACTTATGGCCCCTAGCGTCGAGAGTCTTGCGTGAATGATATTGGCCAACACCAGTACCTGCGTTACCTTTCTGTCTGGGCGCATTTTTTCCTTCTGTGTCCACCGAAGTAATTTGTTTCATTTCTTGTAAGTAGCACAGTGAGCGTAACTTGAGTCGTTATTTAGATATCTCGTAAAACATAGAAAATATAGACTCCTCAGGGGTGCTACAACTATATATATAGTGTGGCTATGGAAATAAGCGCTTTCAGTGGGAATATGTGAGGTCCAGAGCTAAAGGTTGGGTAGGCTTTAGTTAAAATAGAAAAGTTTTTTTTTGTTACAGACGATCTTTTTCGATTAACACGTTAGTTGCGATGGGTTAAACTGAATTTCAATATTCAACTTAAATTTAAAGTTAAAAGAGATAAGCAAATTTGTAAATATCAAACATTAACAGGGCATGTTAAATTCCATTAATTTAGAAAGGTTGTAAGAATTTTTCAAAACGACCCATCGATGGGTCGTTTCGCATCAGGAAAATCCTAACTACGACCCACCGGTGGGTCATGCCGCAATGAATGTGTTAAGTGCTGTCCGGTTTTTCAGCACCCAATTCTCTTGAATTTATTGTTTTATTTTATGAACTTCCTTCTTCACTTACTGTTTTTATGCGCATTGTGCATATATTCTGTGTTATCTTAATTTCATTCTAAATTGTATTTTCCTCCTTCCTCACTTTGGAACACCTCTGTTGCGGTCCCTTCAGGGGGATACAACTATTGTATCTATGGGAATTAGCGCTCCCAGGGGGACTATGTAAGGGCCTGAGCTAAAGGTTAGGTAGGCTTTATTTTTGTTGAAATAGAATAGGTTTTTATTTTGTTTCGGACCATCTTTTTTCGGTTCACTGCTGTCCTGTTTTTCAGCACTTACTACTTTCTTCTTCAACTTTGATCTTGTTTCATGAACTTCTTTCTCATCTTACTGTTTCTGTGCCCTTTCTGCATAGATTCCACGTTCCCTTAAACTCCATACTAAATGGTGTCTTCTTCTTTCCTCTCGTTGGATCGCCTTTATTGCGGATAGGGAGGCTTAAACTAACTAATAATCTAATCTCTATTGCGGTTAGTAAGGTTGCATCTAATCTAATCGATATAAGTATAGTTGCTAAGACGAGAACAGTTTTTCAGAAGTAATGTTTCGTTTAAGGGACACCTCATAACGCCGAACACGCTGCGGTCAATGAAACACACATGCCCCTCAAGGGGATACAACTATTGTATCTATGGGAATTAGCGCTCCCTGGGGGACAATGTGAGGGCCCGAGCTAAAGGCTAGGTTGGCTTCCTTTTTGTTAAAATAGAATTGGCTTTGGTTTTCTTACGGACCATCTTTTTTCGGTTCATTGCTGTCCTGTTTTTCAGCACCTACTACTTTCTTCTTCAACTTTTTCTTGTTTCGTGATCTTTCTAAGCTTACTGTTTCTATGCACCTTGTGCATAGATTCCGCGTTCCCTTAACTCCTTACTAAATATTGCCTTCATCCTTCCTCTCTTTGAACATTTTTGTCATGGGAAAGGGAGGCTAAAACTTTCTTATATGCAATAAATCGTGGCAAATTTCTAAATGCCATACTCTTTTCTATCATTGATATAGTGTCACAAGTGTGTGTTTGAGTACATGGATTCGACTTCGCGAGCTCTCAGCATTCGTGTGTGCGTTTGCGGAGAATACTGGCAAGAGTTTGAGGTCTAAGCAGTTCTGGTTCACATTTCTCATTTTGCCGTCCGCTCTCATACAGAGAAGTGTGACCTTCCAGTATTGTTGAATGATTTTAAAGTCATTTCTTCGACATCGGGTCCAATAGGTCTTCTTATCTTGGGATCGTTATTCACTAAAAAAAGTTTTAAATGGCATTCATAAGTCTTCCTTTTGTAATTCGTGTTATGTTTTTGTTTAAACTAATATGATAATACTGAGAACATGTGGTGGGTATTACGACGGATTGGGCACAGGAGCGCAGCAGCAGCAAACGCTGCGCCCTCCTTTGTCTTCTCGGCGCACCGGAGCCAGGCGGGTTGACCCCTGTTGTGGCACGACCTACGACCCGACTTTCCCTTCGCCGCGATTGGGGTCCTCATAATGTGCGATTCTCTACCGTCGGTAATGCATGCACGCTTTCCATTAGTTGATCACCGTAATAGTTCGTGATGACTTGCTTAAGTGAGTCCTGTCGTGAGGACGAAATTGGTCCTTTGCTTTCAATTTTTCCCTTAATTGTTTTGTTTTTGGCTTATTGTTTTCATTGCGCGTCTAGTACCATACATTATATTGACGCTATTTCTTCCAAACACTTTTAAACCCGGAGTTATTCTTCTAAGTATAGGGAACCTTGGTGGTGTCGTTTGAGAGCCCCTAGTTCAGAATTCGTCCTATTCATAATTAAACTATTATTCGTCTTCCAAATTTCTAGCCATTTTTGATGGAAAGAAAATTGGAAGAATTGGTAAACTACATTCTCACGTAGTGCAATCTTACTTTCAAGGCGGAACATGTGTATTTTCATTAGCAATTACATATATTGTTGCGTAAGAGACGTAAATTTTTTATAATATTTTACAGTTGGGTGAGTGTCATGTTTTACTTTCAAAAATTTCGTTGACCACCGATTGCTTGAAAAAATATACTTAGCTTGCGAATCGGTGATCGTAAAGTCAACACAACCGCTCTTATTAGCATGGCTATAAATGCATGAAAGTTTTGGGGCTCAGAGCTAGGAAAGAAAAACTCCTGACTTGCACTGCAGAGAAGTGTTGGTTATGTTATTATTTGCTCATACATCAACCTGCTTCTGTTTTAGATGCACTTTAAATTTTATGTATTGAATTGAAAATTTACAAGGTGAGGTTCTTGCTCAGTAATTATGCATAGTTCCGTGAACATGTTTTGGGGCAATTGTGTTTTGAAATTATGACTTTTTAGATAGTTATATTGAATTTTTAAAATTGTTTGTTCATAAACTTGAACATTATAGCGCGTGGTTAATTTACAACTTCTATACAATACCTTTCGGGTACATTCTTTTCTCCACGTGGTAAAACACGCAAATTTAAGTTCGATTTTATGTTCTCCTGGAAAAGGAGCCGAGATTCGAGAGACGCGTGTGACGATACGCCGAGTCACTGTCTAATGGAGGATCTTACGTAATTTGTATTCAGAAACTTAGCTATCTCATGCTGCAGGATGATGCCCCGGCCGCAGGACGTTGTGTGTTATAGCTACCAGCCGGTCAAGTCAGCCTATATCTGGGCCCCGAATATGGCTAAGGGGATGTCGATCAGGAAACTCACTTGGTGTCGTCTCTTTCTTGTTATAATGTTTTTTATTTTACTCCATTAATCATATTTTTGTTTGATCGGCTATTTCGAGCGTGTTACAATCAGTAATGTATTTAAGTTCGTTTTTTCAGTGATGTAAACATCATTAGGGAGGTGCAGTGAAGGGATTTGATAAGTAGACTGGACTCAACGCGCAGGTTCCGTAGTGAATGGTATGCTCAAACTCCTATAAAGCACACTAGGTGACAAAAGGAGTTTTCGTTCTCAGGAGGACTGGGTCGATTAGAGGTGTTTGAGCACCTAGTGCGGACACGACTGCTCGGCTGTAGTACTAGTATCTTACACTTTGACTTTGTGTGATCTTTTTCTGTTCCTTTTCTTCGTTGCCATTATTTGGCGCATTCAAATTTAATGACTGTTTCTTCCACTCAGGTTTGTTGTCCATTTTATCGTTTCATTTTTGATGGTTATGCTACTCACCGGTTATGTACTCGGTTTGGTCAGATACCTAATATTTTCCATTATTAATTTAATTTTTTGTCATATTTCTCTGAAACATCACATTGAGCGTACTTTATTTCCTCTAAATTGACGATCGACGTTATATGTAGCTAGCCTCCTTTACAAGTGTATTTAAAATGTTATTGTATAGTGTATTCCTGTAAAAGGAATATTTATATCCTTGGTTTCTTTCAGATGACTGCCATGCCTCTTCACGATTATCATTATCGTTTTCTAGCAGCTATGGTTACGATTATAGATTCCGAGGAAGCTAATTGTATAGCTTGTTTTTTTAGGGTCAGAAGATACATAATGCTATTTTTGTGCGGAAAAAACAAAAAAAATAAATATCTTTAAAAAAGACCGTAGACTTCGTTTCGTATTGACAGATTAAAGACTTCATTTCGTATTGAGAAAATGATTTGAATCTCATTTTTTAATCCTCATGCAGCTATTGTGAACAGACTCAGTAGAGCTCGAGCATAATTTAGAAATTTATCTCTGAAGTTGAAGTAGGACCAAAGTTCGTGGCATCAGATGTGTATTTTCCAGTAACTGTCGCCGGAGCATCTAAACCGTACAGAAACATTTTGTCTCGTCTCAAACATTCTGAAGTAACACAAAAAAGTTCAGTAGTATGCATTAAAATTCAATCAGCCGTAAGATTTATCGTGTGCGCTCATAAAACCTCATGCTCTAACAACTGGCGGAGGAGCGACAGACGGCGAACGAGGTGTTGTATATAGGCAAGTTGCGAGTGCGTCTGAAGGGAGGCAGGTGCCTTATATGGTGGCGCTTATCGTGGGTTGGGTGGTGCGTGTACTGCCGGTCCTCCTCGGACTCTCGGAGCCGGGCTGCTCGGGCGGCACTCGACCGACCTTTGTGTGCGGCGCTTGCTGCTGCTGCTCCCTTGCGTTCTCCTCTGCCATGCCCTGCTCTCTTGTCTCGTCAATGCCCCCATTCCTCTCTACTTTCTAGGTTCTTGTTTTTAGGGGATGGAATTTGTGAGAAAAATTTCTTGTGTACTAACTTTTGCGATGAATAACACTATTTGCCTCCATGGTCTTCTTCGTAAATATTTTTTCATTTGAAGTCCTAATGCTGGAGCATTGAAGTGTGCACCAAATTCGACGCCAACTTCTAAATGTTCATTCGCTTCTTTTTTCTGGAAGAAAAATTACTGCTGCCTCAAGTGGTTCTCAAAAGTTCTGTTGAGGTTGACTTACTGTTGTATCCACTCTAGCCTCCTCCATTCTACTCAATTTTGAATTTTTTTCTTGTATTAGGTGTTGGTGATCATTTACTGATGATCCGTTCAATTATAACAGAATGCAAATGGCTAACGCCAGATTCTATGTGATAGAGATACCATGCAAACTATTTTCAAGCGGTGAAATTTTCTAGAACCCGTTAGAAAGGTATACTTGCGTTCATCCTGGCTCATCTATCAAGATTAAAATTAAAGATTGAATTAAAGACGCAGTTAAATTCATGTTTATTTGACTCAGCCTTGTTCGTGGCTAGCTCTACCCGATAAAAATCGGAATATATTTTACTCATCTGCTAAGGCTTGTACTCCAAGGCCCAAGAATGGCTTTAGCTCCACAGGGGCGCATTGAAGGAATTTTACGTTCTAAATATGGATACCTGAGGTCTATGGGGACGCTTCTAGAGCTCCATGTCAACATTTTTCCTAGAACAGTTACACGAGTGCCTGCAGTGGATATGTTATTGGGAAGACAATCAGAATATTTTGCTGACAAGCCGCTACATCATGTGTTAATATTTTCCGCCTGGTAATATAATAGCGACTGTTTTCGGTAATAGGTTTCGCTGATTGACTTCCGTTGTATTGTGTCGTGTTCATCTCCATTATATTTGCGTGCAGCCGAACAATGCAGCAATACAGTCTTGGGCGACGACTTGTATGTATTTAACTTGACGCTAATAACCGGTTCTAATTGAGGAAAGTGGTTGGGACTTGAGATTGTGGACCTTTTTGGGAAGTTGTGTAACTGATGCCGCACTCTCGGCACATGCTGTTGCCTTATGATACAGTGCGTGTCTCCTCTCAAGGCCGGCACTTCTAGTTTGCTGCCTTAACACTCCTTCGGAAAATTTAAGCTGGTCTATCTATGTATTGATGCAACTATATTTGTCACCGTTAATGGTATTATTAAAACATTTGAAGGTCGCTGAGACTTCCCCTAATATATTTTTTAGCGCGGTGTTCGTCGAAAAGAAGCAAGATGTTGCCTCTGAGATTCATATTTGCTGCAATCAATTTACGAAAATGTGAATAATTGAATTACTTTCTCCTCCAAGATAACAAGACGACCTGTCATCATTTGTTCTCTAGCCAACGTTCACTTTGATGGAGATGAGTGTCCAGAAATATTGTTTGAGGATCAAAGAGGATGAGGAGGGCGGCATCCTGTTAACAAAACGCGGCCAAAGCGCTGTGACATTGGGAGGCTGGGGATGGAAGTTCACTGTTGGACATTCTCGCCTCAATCGCGACGCGCAGCGATGGCTTGCTATGTCGTAACCTCGTCGTTGTGCCGCCACGGCGCATTTTTAGTTACAGTTATTGGCCTTTTCAACCTTTTATTAATGAGTACCCATCGCTAGAGTACATTCTTGCAGAGCTGTGGAGCGTGTTAACTGGAAAACCTTGTCTGATGTTAAAATACTCTTCAGAATGACTTAATCTTTGGTTTTGAAATTAGCATAATAGCATTCAAAGGTAATTTTAGAATCTGCATGCTGACAAATAATGCTCTTGTTACAGTGTTGTATCAAAGAATAAAACCGTGGCGTGTAAAAAAATATTTGTTACAGCTTTCTAATTTCACTATTGAAACTTGCGTCTGGAAAATGGTTTCAGAACGAACGAAATAGAGTAATTGTGTTTCACACTTCGATCAGCTTACAATGAACACATGTTCTACTGTGAATTATTGACTGCTCGTTTTTGTGTGCATCAAAGTTGTGGTGATAAGGGCGTCCAGCTCCGAGGTTTAGTAGAAGGAGCTGCTGGCGCTGGCGTTGCTCGTCTGGCCTTATAAGGCAGGTGGGCACCTCAACCTGTCCCTGCCCTCCAGTACCGACTGGCTCCGTGGTTGATGATGGCCCTGTCGCGACTTCTTCTCTCTACTCCTTCTGCTCGCATCTTCTCTCTGCTGCGATTGTCGAGTCTAGAGTACCTTTTCTGATACGCCTGAATTTCACAACTTGTGCACTATTGAAAACTGTAGAAGTCACAGTTGTGTGTTCAAAGCCGTGGTCCAGCGAGTTAGACGTCTGAGCAGTTTGAAATTTCTGGAGTCCGATTCGCAATACTTAGGTGATGCTTGCGCGAACTGCTCAGTGAAACTGAGTGCACGGCATTGCTCAACTTAACAAGCGCACGAAGGCGTGTCGGCGTATGCCATGTCTGCAGTGTAGGTATGTCGGTCACTATCACTTTTTTAGGGGCTTTGATGTTTTTTTTATTGTTATCTTCGTTTTTATTGTTAAAATACTGGCGCTAGTCGTTCTCTCCTAGCAGCTTGCACCTAGTGCTGATTGAACATTGGAGATCTTTATCGATCAAAATTTCGGTATCAGCAAGTCCCGTGCCAAATGTTGTTCCGAACCGGCCTTTAGTTCAGTCCATTAAAGTATCTTATAGTTAAATATTTACATCATTGTAACTTTACTTTGGTATAGGAGCGAATTTTGAATTTCAGTTTTCTTGTGATGAAGAACTTTTTCTCAAATCATATTTTTACGCTATTTTGCACTGCTGTGGTGTCAAAATGTAGTACCTAGCGGCCTTACTTTCTTGACAATCGGTTATTGTTTGATAGAAAGGTTGATCATTATTTGAACAATTGTATATATATTTATAATGTGCACCATGAAAACGAACCGCAGAATGTACAAGTTTAGGTTTTCGTATTTAGCTACCACAATAAACGTGCGAATTTCTGGAAGCTTGTGAGTTCTACACGAATGATGAACAAGAGGCTTGTCATGACGATCATGCCCTTGGGTGAAGTGCTCGTAATTTTAAGAATTGGAATTGAACTTTTTTCCTTCATTAAACTTTCCTGAAACAAAATGCTTGTGGTATCTAGTTAAGAGGAGTTTTGGTCTTGAAGCTACCTCTTTGTTTCGTCACTTCATCGTACTTCCAGTCCTTAACGCCAGCACTCAAAATGCTCTCGATTTTTTGAATTTCTGCATATCTATACTATTGAGTGTAGAAATACACCCCAAACATATTCATGGGAGCGAAAACATGCCTCAAAGTTCATTATTGCTAAGTCACTTTCGCAGATTCTGAGTCGCGCAGGATCCAGAATCTGCGCGACATTCCCCGTATGTTCACACACCCAGGGGAGCTGTGTGCGGTGATGCGCGACCTGTGTTTCAGAGATGGCCCGACTGCTGCCCTGCAATACGGGCTTTGAATGGAAAAACGGCGTGACTGCGAAATTCGCAAGGCAGAGCAGGCTGGCTGCTAATAACTCAGTCGTTGTTTGATATACGCGTTTTAACTTACAGATCATCTTAAAATTCTCTTGCAAACCCCCAGACTTGAGAAGCCCCTTTAGGTAATTTTCGGCGTAAAAAATCGCTGATTCAATCTCACCAGTGATTAGTTGATTCGTTTGCTGCAAAACCTCTCACTAGTGTCCAATAAAACGTATTTGTTTTGTTGAGGACCATTATTTTTCGGTTAACTTCCATCCTGTATTTCAGCGCCTCTGACTTTCTTCTCCAACTTTTATTTTGTTTTATAACCTTCCATCTGAACTTACTGTTTCTTTGCGTAGAAAATTTTGTGTGGGGAAACACCTTGTGCACAGATTACGCATTCCCTTACCTCCATGCTAAATTATGTCTTCATCGTTCCTCTTTTTGGAACGCCTTACTTGCAGCTATGGAGGCTTATATTAACTTATCTAATCCAATGCCTTATATGAAATCGAAATGGATCTTGTCCAGCTGTGCTTCGAATTCTCCCTTGGGAAGGACAGCTGTCGGCTATTGTCGAGAGCGTGTCGAGTTCTTTTTTGATGGGCAGTCGAGAGATTTGTGGGCTCGACTCGGCTTGAAACTGCTGTGAACTGTCTTCGTCTGTATAATAATCCATGCCATCGGCAGCCAGATTTCGCAGCATCCAAATAATTGTTGGCAAAGTTTTTTGTTAGTCAAGAGTCAGGATGGTCGAGTATTTCCCAATCTTTTTGTTGGGGTATTCTAAGTACAACTTTCGTTGTCCTCCTGCCCTTCAAGATCACACTTTTTTGGGAGTCTTCGTCTGGTTTTATGAACGGAAGAATAGGAATTTCGCTTGGATTTTTGGAAAACAAGAATTCTTATTTCATTTTCGTTTCCAGTCGAATGAACTCAACAGGTAAACGCTGGCTGGAATACACAGGTAATATATTACCAAGTGAAAACGTTCATTGTAAAAGATATTTTACTTAATGATGCTGTCGGATGGAAGAGTTTTGTATGGCTAATATTCAACGCTCTTACGAACACAGTATAGTGTGCATTGAAGACGTTGGCCAGAGTCGCCAAATTTGGACATCACAGTTTGGGTTCATTTCTTATTGGTTGAATTTATCCCCGAGTTAGTGAGAGGGCACTCGAATGCTCGCGCCTGATCTGGAGACTGCACTCTTTGTCCTATAGTTTATGCAAATAAGGCGGCCTTTATCAGCTAAGGTGATCTTGCAGACCTGCCCGGCAATGGTTCATTTCAGTGCCGCCCACAAACTCTCCTCCTTATGCCGTCTACGCCCTTCGGTGGGTGGTGGTGTTTGTAGTGCGCTGCGCAGCTCGCCGCCTCCTTCTCGTTCTCTTGCATCTCCGCCATGTTACGTCTGCATGCCACGTCCAGTCTTACAGAGAGATACTTATAGCCCCGCTGTATCTCATCTGTACCATCTATTGGTAGGAAGCGCTGTGCAAATACACATTCGTTGAGGCCTAACAAGATTTTATCTTGAATAATTAGCTCAGTTTACTATGTAATCAAGTGACTCAAATGAATTTATCGGGAATGAGGAGTCTAATATTTTGTTGCACGTTATAGTATCGTGGTGCTTCAAATATTGTCATTTTCGCTCCAGTAGTCCGAATAAAAACAGTTTTGATAGATTTTTCCAGTTGATTGTAGTGATTAATTAATTAAAAATTAATTGTTAATTTTGCTGCAAAAGAGAAGCTCGCCCTTATATTTATTAAAAATATCCTCGTAAAAAGCCCTTTTTGAGCGATGATGTGTGTTTTCATTAACATCTATTTACCTGTGCGACTTGATACTTAAATCTACTTTATTGATGGCTTCTTTTTACGGACTTGATTCTTTTACTTTCTTTGTATTAATTCCAAAGGACGCTTT
The DNA here is from genome assembly GCA_030386875.1 of Morinoia aosen. NCBI lineage: Eukaryota > Metazoa > Arthropoda > Malacostraca > Amphipoda > Talitridae > Morinoia > Morinoia aosen. The sequence goes on from CM059564.1 coordinate 76,223,276, forward strand.
TTGTATCTTTTTTAAAAGAATCGAGTTTTTTTTGCACTTATTGAAAACTGAGTAAATACAGCGTCTTTGTGGCGCACTACGCTATCATCTAATACATCGTTAATTTGCTGCTCATGCATTGTAGAAATTCCCCATAGAATTTATTATTGCTACAACTGATATTAACTGATCGTTGCGTCGCTTAACATATCTTCGTTCTACCAGCACGATGGTTGACTGGAGAATGCAATACGATCTGCTGATTATCGAAGTGCCTTTGACTCGCGTCTTTCAAGAGGTATGCTGATAGTACCTTCTTGTCAGCACGCGTGGTAAAAGTCTGTCCTCCTTTCGCCAGTCACGAGAATGAAAACATAGACAACTAACCGCACCCACTTCGCTATGTCAAAAATTAGCAGGCCCCTGAAGCAAAAAGTTCCCTGATGGCGTACATGTGTGCGTTGAACGTATAGAATTCAGCTTTAGATCATTTTGAATACCAGAAAATTTTATGGTGAGTTGGTGAACAGTTAACCACCGGTCATTGCTAGTTTAAACCTTCGAAGAGTATAGTACATTGTACATTTGCTACTTAGGTGAGGCGTCATCCGAAGGTCTTCTGCAACTAAATTTCCTATTGCTGAATCCTGTTATCAGGCGCTCTTAATGACACGTCGTGTACTGAGAAGGATAGCATTGTTCTTCTTATTGGCTTGGGCAATTGAAATACGTGGCTAAAGTAATGTTTTCTTGTTCTTAGCCTTAGAAGACACGAAGTTCAGCGGCGTCAGGTTTACATCACTTATGGTGAAACAATTATTTTCTGTTTCAATTCACTATAATGAAATCTAGATGTTCGATGCCTTGTGTAATAGGATATTTTTCAATAGTTCGTTACATAAAAAAAACTAGCACTATACTGGGTGCATTATTCATATGATGAGCAAATTTAATAGCAGTTGTGATGGTGCTAACTTTAAATCTTATCCTTCTGCAACCTGTTGATTCTTTTACAGTCGAATGACGTCGTCATTACCGAACCATCATTAACTGAAGGGTCTCATTAACTGATACGCAAGTCATTTGACTACTTGCACCAATTAATGCTGTGTGCTCCGTAGGCTATTGTTTTTACCGTACTCCGTACTTCTGTTAGCTTCTCGCTTCATTCCAATCCTGTTTGTTTTTCATATATCATAATACCTCGGTTCGATTGCACTACTTATTCGGTATGTTAATACGCAGCAGTTGAGAGGAAAGCATAGAAGCGAAGTCTCGCTCTTCTATTCCGCTCTGTTCTAATACGTATCAGGATAAGATTTCTAAAGTTCAATTGAATTTCTCTGCTATTCGACGACCCTCTTGAAACATTGTCGAATACTTGTATTTTAGTTCATGTGATGAGTTAAATGACAGTAATTGGGTCAAGTAGGTGCGGATGCCTCGTGGCGCAAGTGTCATTGTGTGTGTGTGTGTTGGCATATACTTGAAGTTTGATAGTCGTGGCCCAAGCAAATTAAAAATCAGTAGTTGATTGCTGTTGAACTTCCGTTTTTGTATTTTAACTCGTATTTTTTGTCAAGCTAAATATATTGATTTCCTGGATTGAATGTGATGATAGACTGACTGATGTATCTGTTACATTATGACGTTTCGGTGAGGTTATTCAAAGGCTCGGCGTCTGTATCAGCCGTAGAGTTTAGTGTCAGGGGAGCTCTCAGACGTAAATAACCTAAAACTTTGCTAGTGCTTTCCGTCTGACTTCTGCCTACTGCTTTTATCCTTGGGAATATTCACTGCAGAGAAATACGCTCGTCAAAGTCACATTTAATCTTATATTTTCGCATGTATGAATTTAATGTAAATAAATAAAGCATTTCATTTATAACGAAACAATTTCTAAAATTTCTTGGGGACATCCGGCTGCTTTGTAATTCAAATCTGAGAAGTCGGTTATCAAACAATAAAACGAGTCGCTGTTGCACCAATAAATTCAAGTTGGAGTGAAGCATTGAGTGGACCAAGTACAGTATATGGCCCAGTTGTATGCCTGAATTGGCTCTTACTGTCTGCGCTGTCACGTCGCGCAGCGTGTTGGTGGTGCCGCGTCACAAGCAGACGACCTGCTCGACTTGTGCTGGTCCACGTCTCTTGACTTCTGTTTCTGTCTTTTGCATCGCGTCCTCTCCGTAGTCGTTCATTGTACCCACGCCGTCATGTCTGCATCGCAATGACGCTTTTTGCGATTTCTTCTACGAGATGGTATTTCAATATTTTAATTTCTATTTTTTTGCGTAGATTTTTTATGATCATTCAGTTCTGTTTGTAGTTGGTGTAGTAAAAAATTATTTTTATTGTTTGTTGATTTCAGAATAATCGAAGTTATGCCATGAAACTCGTGTGAAGTCTTAACGGTGGTAGAAACTTCTACTCATTTCGTTTGTTCGTCTCTAAAAGGTTTCGTACAGCAGTTCTGTTGCTCTGCTGAATAATTCTCATGAAATTAATTGCATCGTTGAAGCTATTGTTCGTAAAAAAATGTGCATTATTCAAATTCAATTCTATGGCAAGCTCATATTCCTACTGTGAATGAACGCCTTCACGTTGAACGTCGTAAGTTAATTATTTTACAACTGATCAACCTTTCATAAATACTATCGGCATCAAACTTTAATTCCTGTTTCCTTTGGAAAGGAATGGTTTCTAATTACTCCCATGGTCAGAGAATTCCGTTTTGAGAATGGAATGCGAAGATCGTGTGGTCCATTTGAGCATCTCACTTTAGTTTATAATGGATGTATCTCTTGCAGCGACGTTGCTTAGCAAACCGGTGCATGAGTTGAGCAAGTATTTTGGCTAGGTACTTGGTTATTACGTGAAAATCATGTCATTTCAGAAACTTCGATAACTTCTTTCATTTTAAGATTTATGAGCCTTTGAACCAGCCTATTCATTTGAAGTGCGTGAACGTTTTGCGCAGCATGTGCTTCTCCTAACCTTAGCGTGACAGCGTCACATTTCACTGCAGTGAACATTTAAATATTTTAGCACAACATAATTTCTACTCAGAGTCGACTTTTATCTTCCTCGTTAGGAGCGCGTGTCTCACCAAACACTATTCGCCGACATAATGCCATGTTTTCAAACACTTGCATGAATCTGTCCAGCTCATGAGTTTGGATTTAAGGCTTATTGAGGACGCTCGGGCGGCTGCATTGCGTGCTGAGTGGCACCTATCACAATAATTTCGTAGCGTTTCTTGGTTCGCGAGGTCACGTGAGCATTTTGTTTAACTTTTTGCTTTGGAGGATAAGCGTGACGATTTTATGTGTATGTTCGAAGTTCCCAGAGCTCGGCATGCTTATTTTTTTTTGTTTCAGTTCTTATTCATCCAAATTGTAGTGATTATGTGTAGTTAAACATTTGCTTGCATTTATATGCAGTACACTCAGATGTGGAAGTTTGAGAAAAACTTTTGAATTACTGCCATCACAAATGAATTCCCTGCTCGTCAAAACTAATTAAAATTACTGCGTACAAACTATAAGCCTATTATGACGTCCGTGCTTGCATACAGGTTGTTTTTTTCTGCCTCAGATTTTCAAACTGGTGAACTGAAATATTTAATGATAATATTGTTTTTTCGTAAATTGCAGTGGGTTCTACTTACCTATGCAAACCGCGTCCCAGCATTCACCCTAAAAGGTCCAACGCGTGAAACCCTACAGTAATGTTCAGAAACTGGTATATCGTATAATTATTGTCTCGACCTGTTTTGCATTATCGTAATGCAGTAGCCAGTATTTTAGTCATTGAGAGAGGTAGGCAAGTGATCACCCTCATCTTCCTGATGGTCGGTAGCCTGGGTGCCTCTGGATAGGCTGCTTGTCAAGATCCTTCGTTGTGGTGCAGAGCGCAGGTGCAGAGCCCTCTCTCCCAATGGGGTCCTGGCTCACAGACGCAGTTCTCCCCTGGCCATTACGGTCCCTCGATGTGAGCGCTAACTGTGTTCCAGTGCCTCCTGCTGCTGGCGGCGTCTGCTTTCATGTGTTACCGAGTAGCTACTTGCCTCGTTTCATAATTGTGTTCTGAACTTAGGCGCGCTCTGTGAAATAGATCTATCATGAAGACTGTAATATTTTGTACGTGAATGGATCGAGAAAATTTATTGTTTTAACGTTTAACCTAATGTGTTAAATTAGGCTGGACGAAATATTTGTATTCGTTGATACATTTAGTCAGTTGTTAACTTATAGAAGTTCTTGATGTCCGACTGAAAAATTTATTACATTGTTACTTTTAAATGATTTTAGCAGTAGCGCGCTGTGGTTTTAAATGCTTTGTGTTTTTAGCAGGGGTAGCGAGCGGTTTAAATATATACCAACAAGAAGTGAGCAGCTCTTGTTCTTATTCACATGGTTTAATTTTCAATTTCGTTGACAAAGACCCAAAATTACGAATACTGAACGATGACTTCATTAGGACCGCACTGGAATATATAGCTTCTAGATTCGTTGAAGATGCGAGGAGGAGCCGCAAATCACTTGGCTCACCGCCTGCCAAGGCCCGGCTCACTCCAGCAGACAAACGAGACTTGTGCCCAAGTGGGGAGAAGAAAGAGGCCTGATTAATTATGAGTGCGACGAGGGCTATTTGTGGGCTTCTTTGCACGGCAAGTGGCCACGGCACTGTCAATTTTTTTATTCAATTATTAAAATATTGAGTGATTCCTGTCAGTGAAAAATATTAATTCATGGGTGACTCAGTAACAAGGCAATCTTATCGATAGCATTTATGCGGTTTTATCAATTTCTTCTTGCCATTTAGCTCATAGCTTGTAGGTTCGTGTGAGGTCTAGTTCAGTCTGTTAAAAGCTCGAGAATTTATCCATTAACGTTTTAAAACCTGTTTGTGAACAGAATTTAGAAATGTATTGTGTTGGTTTGAGGAGAAGTGTTTATTTTCAGCTAGAAGAGTTTATTTTCCCAGGCTTTCTCCAGAAAATTTTGTAAGATTCAGGTTTTTTTAGCAGAAAGAAAACAAAATTACTCTCCCTCAGGGGGGTTTACAACTATTGTATCTATGGAAATTAGCGCTCCCAGTGTAAAAATGTGAGGTCCTGAGCCGAGAGTTAGGCAGGCCTTCTTTTCGTTGAAATAAAAATTTTGTTGTGTTTAGTTAAGGACCATCTTTCTTCGGTTCACTGCTGTCCTGTTTTTCAGCACCTCTGACATTCTTCTTCAACTTGTTCCATAATACTCATTTTTATCTTATTGTTTCTATACGCACAGGATCCTGTGCGAGAACACCCTTTATTCATAGATTCCACATTCCCTTAACTCAATATTAAATGGTGCTTTTATCTTTCCTCTCTTTGAACATCTTTGTTGTGGTAAAGGGAGGCTGAAACTAATTCATAATCAATCAATCGCAAAAATTACTTTCTGCTTCGTCGGGTTAACATAGATAAGATGGACCATAACCCTCAGTAGTACATTTCTTTTGTGTGATTTTGATAAAATACCGTCTCGCTTTAAAACTTAACGAAACACCTTGGTTCTCTTCTTGAAAATCGAATGGCGTTTTCTTACAAAATACGATTTTCATCTGGTGATTGTAGAAGTTAGTGTTTGTGTTTGACTGTGTGTGTGTAGACCAAGGAATGAATAATACCGTGATATTACTATCGTACGTGTATTGGTTTTGCTAATACATGTTTTTGTCCGAATTATAATGTAGTTGTTCACTGATGATGTAAGAATGATTATTCTAAATCAATTGGTTCCGGTCGAGCTCAAAACACAGGAAACTCCAAATGCGTCGTTACATTCCGCTCTTCGATGCATCAAAATTATTAGTATTCCAATTAAATATTTTTTTATTTATTTTACTCGTAGAAGGAGCAGTAGAGAGTTCTTAGTAGAAAAGAAAATCTGACCAAGGTTGTTTTTTTCCAGGATAATGGCTCCTAACTGAATAAATATTTAGAAAAATACATATATTGTATTTTTTTCAAATTCATGGAGCAGTATATGGTAAACACGATTCCCTATTCTTATCAAGTTTTTTTCAAGTTACGATTGCAATATTATCTTAGTGTTTGACCGCATTCACAGACGTAGAAAGGTTCCATAAAAGCTTAAAGGGGATGAAGAGGAATCTACCTTTTTGGTGCGAGGGCCGAAGTTGAGAGATGAGCCCGTCTAGGGTTAGCGAGGAAGTGGTGCGGTGTGCCTCTCTGCTAAAGTTTTCTCTTCTCTAGGCCTCTTCCTTACAGCCTAACTTTTTCTCAGACATAAATTACAAAAAACTCTTTGCTAGCGCTTTCCGTCTCCGTGATTGCCGCCGACGGCTTAAAAGCCGTCTGTGAAAAGGATTATTTTAGCAATCTTATGTGCCGTGGCAAAAAGTTCAGGAGTTGATGCATCCTATCTAAATGGTGGAGAGTATTTTAATAAAACTATGAATTTATTGCAGCGTGTGCGACAGTTTACTTAGTCAAAAGTAAATGATATTTTAATGATATTCGAGATTTTCTACCGAGTTTTACTTATTTATTTTAAATTTTATCTTCTTATTCGGTTCACCTAATTTTTCTGTTTCAATTTTCCCAGGATTTGACGTACGTGGTGATGGTTTCTGAACATATTTTCGTGTCTGCACTTCCATTTTTTTCGTGATCTTAAAAGTTTATACTTTTTGTCAAGTCTCTGCATGTGCGTTTATGTGTAAAATAAGCTTCTTTTAAATCCTAAAGTTTTATTGCGAGTTAGCAGTAAACAATAAGTGCACAAATCTAAGATCAATCCGAGCCAGTGCTGCCCGTGTGCCATTGCTGTCAAGAATTTGCGCTTTATCGGAATTTGAGGCACGAGCTTGTTCGTAGTACACTGCAAATGAGTGAGGTGATGGTGTACACCGTGCACTCATGATTTATTATCTTGTATGAAGACTATGTGAAATTGTTGGTAATGAGATAAGACTACCGCTGCATTGGGCTTAATCAGCGCCGGACGCTTGGGTATTTACCTTCGATAGGACGATGCTCAGTTCTGTTATCGACGAGTCCTGAAATGGAAAATACGAACTGTTTACTCCCACTTAATCAAAGATTTCTGAAAACGATAGCACTCATGAATATTTCACAGCTCGCTTGTCAATTCATGCGAAAGTTAACTTGTCAGTAATGAGAATTATATTTTTAGGCATGAGTAAATTTTCATTCCTTCTCAGTAAAATAATACATTAATTTAGAATTGATCTTTGTATCGAATATTGTAAAATTGATTTTTATACATGTGTTTTTTATTTTTCTGAATTTCGTGGAATGCGCTTTAACTGCACGGTTAGCGAACTTCATTTCGCTCTGTATTATCACCGTTGACACGCAGTTTGTCAACCAATGGTGTTTAGTTGGACGACTGTCCCAAATATGGAGTTCTTCTCGAGAGTTTCAGCTCGTGTTGCGAGTTGTTGGACTTGATGAGAAAACTTTTCTTTCGAGATGATTACTGCCACCGGCGCAGTTGAGCTATGGACCTGCATGGAGCTAGGCAGAACTTGGAGTTAGTGACCATCGTCTAGCAGCCCAATTGCAGATATTCTCAAAGCTGTCCCTCATTACCTCGTGAGGCTCCGCAACCTAACTTACGGACCACAGCGGTATATGAGGACCAGTTCTCGATAATTTTGTTCAATTCTCCTTCTGTGTTTACTTTTGAGAACTAAGATCTCTTGTGACTAATCTGTTATGTTTGTGTTTCATTATCAGTTTGCGTAATGAGAGTAAATAATCCTTTATTTTTTGCATGGAGCGGCAGATAAAATATGATATTCTCTTGAAAGCGATGCCGTTTCAGGAGTCTGAATGTTCAGCATAAAGAAATAAATTTTGTTCTCTTGTACATGAAGTGTTGTTTAAATTAAATAAAAATAGTTAAGTATGAATGTACTTTCAATCGTTGAATGTGGAAGGTCAGTAGCAATTATGTACATAAGTAGGTTCTTACTCTTTCACGAAAGCTGCATGCAAGTGTTGTGGCTGTCGTTTCAGTTTGACTGAATGTCAGTGCTGCCATGCTCGGTATCCTTTCTTCATTCATTTCTCCATTCGTAGTAAATTTTTTCTTCGTCTCAAACAGTTTAGACTGAAACGCATGTATTTCGTTTATAAGGTGCATGTAGTATTAGTGTCAGATTTTTTTGTTTAAATTTATTTTATTGCTTCTTTGAATCCTTCCATTGATTGGATTCATGTACTAAGTAGAGCACGTTTTTGTTTGTACCTGAGAGTTAAAACTTTTAAATTTATTTTGTTGTGAAAATTGATTATATTTCACGGTGGTTCTAAGTTCACAATGCGATTATGACAGTGAGCGTAAATAGTGCAGCTATCATAGTGAACCTAAGTTAATAGTGTGACAACAATTTGTACTGATCATGTGTAGGTTCGCTACTGCGTGTAATGGTATTAATAATATTGCATGCCCGGCTCTGTGTATAATATTGCATGTGTCGTCTGTTCCTAGTTTGGGGTATAATTATCTATCATTGTAAAAACTAGCAGAAGCTGTGCTGTAGCCAGTAGTTGTTGCCAAGTGCGCCAATGTAGATGTTTAATGTCCTTATGTGAGCTAATGCTCGAGGTAGCCGGTAATCAGTTGTAAGTTATGGTCTGAAGTATATAGGGGAACTCTCTTCTGTAGTAAGTATAGCGCGTTCACTAAGGAAGTGCATTACTTGTGTTGGTCATGGAGTATTTTGTGTTCACGCCATCGCACTTCTTTTTCTGTGCTGCGCTTTTCGTACTGAAAAATAAATTTCCAGTTTTCGTTACCTCCTAACGAACGCATCAACTCGAAAGTTACGTAAAATTAGAAGAACTAGGAATAGCTTGGTTTATACATCGTGTATATGAAATTTAATCTTGAAAGTGAGTATGCAAATATTTCGCTCATTTTCGTTTTATTCTTTAAGGACACAAGGTTTTTGTTGTGATTTTTTGTGAGCACAACGGGCTGTATTGTTAACGTCTAAAAATTAGCATTTGATAAGGATTGACCGAGAATGAAATTCAGTTGAATCTTCGTTGGTGAGAGACCAGTGTTTTGAGTAATGATTTTAAAGCTATTGGTTTTAAAATTTGAACATTTTTCCTCAGGAAAAATAAATCCTGATAGTTCCTTGAAAAACCCATCAAAGAGTACAACTATTTTATTTTGGAATTTTCACTCCCAGGGAGAAAATGTGAAGCCCCGAGCTCAGAGTTTGCTAGGCCTTCTTTTTGTTAAAATATATTTTTGTCTTAAGATAATTTTTCTCGGTTTGCTGCTGTCTTTTTTTCTGCACCTGCGACTTTTTTCTTCGACTTTTTCTTGTTTCCTATCCTTCCTTCTCTACTTACTGTTTCTATGCGCAGGGGATCGTGTTTGGAAACGCACTTCATGCATAGATTCCGCGTTCCTCTAACTCCATATTTAATGGTGCCTTGATCTTTGCTTTCTTGAACATTTTTATTGTGGTAAGGCTGAAACCGACTTACAATGAATTATTTCCCATCTTGATGATGTTACGAGCAGGGTGTGGAACACTTTCTGCATGGATTTCCTGTTCCCTCAATTCTTTATTAAATGGTGCATTCTTTCTTCATTTCTGGGGAACATTTTCGTTGTTGAACTAACATGTAATCTCGCCTGGAAAATTACTTCTATTAAAATTCAATTGAGAGCCATAGTTTTTTTTTTGATGTACTGCAGTTGGAACGTTTTCACAATCTGAAGTTGATTCAGTTAGAATTATTGTGTTAATGATAATTCGAATACTTGGCGAAAGAATTCCTTGATTCTTGAGCCAAGCCTCATGGCAAAAACAAGGTTTTAGCTGGCTCAAATGTGGGACTACATAGTTCTGAACAGACTGGCATGTGATAGTTTTCTACTCAATTAGGAAAGTTTTTATGCGTGTGAAGGTTTCTTAATTCCTTCTCTATTGACTGATTTGATGTGCGGGTATTTATACTGTGCACTAACAGCTATACCAGACAGGTAGGCGAGAACCAGAAACAAACTAGGCTGCAGAAGTGTCCGCCACATCACCGCACGCACTGCCTCCGAGCTTGGCAGTTGCGACTGGAGTTGGTCTCCTCACGACGCCGCGCTCGTCACGGTGCCGACGGTCCGGCGATTTGGGGCTGCCTCGCCATGCTTCGCTGCACTGCTGCTGCTCTTAGCGCTCTTCATGCTGCTCTTGGCGTTCCTCTCGCTCCTCATTGCTCTTCATGATCCTTGCTGCTCTTTTTGCTGCTTGCTGCTCTTCGTGCTGCTTGCGCTTCTTGATTTTGCTTCGATGCTGATGCTACTTGTCACCTGTGCTGTTGTTGCTTGTACTACTGTTAGTCGAAAATGCGCAGTGCTGTTCAGTAATATTATAGGTTGAGTCCTACATTACTAGCTACGATGATGCTGTTTATGGTTCTTTCGGTAAAATTACATATTATTGGCCATCCTCTTTGATTTTGAGCATCGTAAAGATAGGCGTGTGGTTTTGTTATTTAATCTAAATTGTACCTACTCTATGAAATATCAGTTTTAAAACTCTACGTGATGTATGCCGTATAAACAGCTTCTAAATTTCTACGTGTAATCGAATTCTAAACGACATGGGCTCAGGCCCGAAAATAATGGATGTTAGCATTCAAGTTTGCCAACATCTCAAGTTTATTAAGTTGCCATTTTCAAATAAATGTTCATTCTTAGGAAGAAACACCATGTGTCTCTAACGCGATCCGTACTACAGTTTTTAGGTAAAATTTGGGAGTTAGCATTTTCTCTATCGTATAACTGGCACAAACACAAAGACTACTGTTTTGTGGTTCTCGCCTCAGGTCGGTGGTTTTCGAAGGACTTGTTGCTTTTATTTCTCGAATAATGTATTCTTCTTATGATTTGTAAGCGGCGTACATTCTGAAGCCTGTCTGCTTTCAATCCTTTCTATTTTCCTCGCGGCTTTGTCATGGTGAACCTTTGCTAAATTCTCTTCTCTGCTGGCACGTACTACCAACTCCTGCTTTCGTGTTCCGAAACCTGTGCTGTGTTTGATTATCTTATTTCATTTATTCATCCGTTTATTTTCCGCTTTAGTGGTCGTACAATACGTGCCTGCGCGCCCGATCGCTGGAGCTGTTGCGCGGTCCGGCCACAGACACTCGGTGTGGCGTGATCACGCGAGCTGCGCCTTCAATGATTTTGCGTGATTTTTTCTTGACCAACTCAGGTGTGGGATATTGGTTTGGCATGGCTGGTTTCATAACTAACGTGGCATGGTCACTGCTATTTGCTGTGCACAACATTTCTGGTGTATCTGGTCCATTTCTGAGTTCCGATAATTATGTTGTGCGACATTCTTCCTGTAATTTCTCATTTGAGCGTTGAGTGGGTTGATTTCAAGTTCCGTAATCCATCCAGCCAAAAATAGGAATATCTTAGGGCATCAGAATGGAATTTTATGTTGAAAATTTCTGATTCATTTTGAGAACTTGGGAAAACTTCTAGTAGACTTTTTCCTCGTGAGTGCGATCAATCAAAATCAGCTTCTAGGTTTAAAACATGTTAATAGAATATTTTTATAAAAATTACAGAAAAACCTTACCAACAAAGGTTCTACCACACATAGAAATAACATTTAAATTTATTACATTATTTGTCTCTGTTTCTAGGTAGTGTGCACTTTGCATCACCCGTGCGAAGTGTACTTTCTGCCATTGCTCGTCTCACGAAGCGTGTAGCGAGACTGTTGTAAAGAATAACTTCAGTAGTGTGATGTGTCCGGTGTTGTGGAGCGCGTAGTTGTGCACTCGTTTCGTGAGGCGCTTATGTGAAACTGGTCCGTCACTGCATGTCTGGTCTTCTGTTTGCGGTGCGTGAGTTTTGCGGCCTGGTTCCGAGTGCGCTTATGGGGTGTGCTGTAGGCGGCTACCGCTTAGGAACTGTAACTACCTTTTTATTCTTTTGTTCTTGCATGCCTCGATGTCAAGAACCGCTAATTGATTACTCGCGTTAACGAGGTAATCGAGGCTAAAAGATGTAAGAAATTGGTCGTGATTTCTTTTGATTACCTTCTTGGATTACTTGTTGCTATGCTATTGTTCTAAAGAAGGAATAAAGTAACCTCTACATTTGTACAACTATCATTATCTGTTTACCCGCGCCTGCACTGAATCCTATGATACTGCGATTTTTGTTGCATACCAAAGCAGTCCTTATTTCCTAAGGGCTTGGCATTATTGGGTGCCTGATCTTGAGCTGTGATGCGTGGCTTGCGAAGCATGTGATTTATGGCTGCGTGCCGGAGGTAGGCGTGTGTGGAGAGCAGGACCGCGGAGCGGGCGTGGGCGGTGTGGCAGCGTGCGGACCGCAGGGGGGCGGCGTTCCCGCAACACCCTCGATCTCCTTACCTGGCCGCGCGTCCTGCTTGCCTGCCTGCCCCCGCTCTAGTCTTACACACTCACGGTCTCCCTAGAAATCAGTCTTGCTTAGGGATTTCAGTGATCATTCAACTGCTCATTTGCAATGAAAATATACAGTGAAAAATTCCATCTCTTTTAGAAAACAAGCGTGTGAATTCTTGTGATCTGTTTTTGTTTGTTTCAAATACCGTTTAAAAGTGTGCGACTGTAGTTTAGCTGCTCTGAGATTCTACAACGATTCGTATTAGACAAATTTATGTGTAAATAATGTATTTTATCATTTCCTCCATTGATATAGTTTTACGGTCATTTCACCAGATTTATTCGCCATTAGATATAATTATTGTTCAAGCTGGTATAATCTATGTTTCACTTTTTGCCAACTTCCGTACTTCGTGATGTGCTTTCGTAGAAATACAGTGAACGTTATTTTCTGATTCAGCCTAACTTCATAATTTAGTATGTTTTTACTTTATTACGGCATCGAATTTCTATCCTGAATAACGTATTAGCAATTTGACGTTGCGTAAATTTCCTCTCCATTGTTTTGGCGCTTGTCTACGTACTTATTTTTTAATTTTATACGTACTTATTTTACCAATCCAAATGCACGAAATATCTCGATTTATCGATAACGTTTCACAATTTTCGTAATTAAAAACGTATTTCATTCGATGCTTTTGAACTGAAGCGAGTTTAAATAAGTGGACGGTCAAATACAGACCGTACCAAACTTATTCTGCTTGCCTTTCTGGGCTGGCGCATGTTGACGAGGTCTGATACACTCGTAATTAAGACGCGGCTAATAAACCTCAACGTAGCTGGGTCGAGGCAATATATGTAGAAAGCCATCGTGTATGCTTCCGCTTTATCGGGACTGTTAGTTCCTCACATTTGCTTTTGCGTATAGGAATTTATTGTGTTCTGTTAATGCTACACAGAAGTTAGTGTGGCCTGTCTTCAATGGCTTTATGTGGTTTGGTGAATTGTGGCATTTTCTTGAATGGCGTTTTCTTTGTGTTTTGGTGAATTCTGTTAAGGACGAGACCAGTCTATTTAAAAATGCAAGATTTATCATATATGCTGTTGTTGAATTCAATTTTTTCAAGCACATGTCTTACCTAGCATATGAATCTCTTGCCTCTTGCATTTGGGCGCTCAGTCTCAAACCTGACGTTCTGTAATATTTATACAATGATATAAGTATTATCACATTGTGTTTGTTGAACTGCTTGAAAAACATGAAGTTTGTATTAATGCTCTCTATTTTGCACGGTGTAGGTTAGACATGCAAGAATCGAGGTATCAGTTGAATTTTCAGCTTGATTAATGTTCATATTGTTCACATTTTTGTAGTCTCTGATGATCAATTTGCTCGGAAAAGAACCTAAATTTTATCAACGACTCACTGATGTTGGTCCATTTCCACTCAGTTGGTGAAAGCGGGCTTGTGATTTCCGTTAAAGTACCATCGACAAATTTTTTAGTTATCTGTGGCTTTCATCTAGTGGGTCGATCAGATTAGGTGCGTCTCGGGTCGAGTATTACATCCCACCCATCTGGCTTTACTCTCGCACTTCCACGCGTCACTTCCACACGTCACTTCCACACGTCGCTTCACGCTTGCTATTAATTCTGTGACGGTGACACTTGGGTGCGGTTCTATAGCGCCTTCTGCAAAACAAGTTGGAACCCAGTGGTGTAGCTTTTGTATAAGGGTCGTCTGATTAAACTGCACGAAGGGTGGCATTTTCCAGTATGTGACGAACGCTTCAAAATTTCTTGCGTCGAAAACAAGTTCGTTTTCTTGCTGGCGACTTCAGCAGTGCTAACATGCCTTTTGCGGCTTTATGTGTCAGCCAGAATTTATCGCACAAAATTCCAAGGGAAGATGGGTAGCTCATCAAGTTTTTGTGCTAATCACTGAGGTATAAGACATTAATGTCTAGCAATTTGCTATGCATTAATGTCTAGGAATATTTTTTCCTGTAAATAATTTTCAAGGGTATTTGAAATGTTATTCTAATTCCTTTTCTTAAATTAAAGATAAGAAATAAAAGGCTTCCATTTGTGTATTTAAATTAAGTTCTAATCATTTCTCCTAGCCTTCAATGATCAAAATTAGAATCCAATACATTCCTCATTAAAGGTCCAGGAGTTTTGATATATTATCAATTTATGAGGATTTCGAATGTTTTTGAGGACGACCTGTTTTTGAACCCAAAAGTTGATGGTTTGCTGGTAACAGGCCTGAAGGCTACACACAGTATGCAATGACTTCGCTCTTGAAATTTGTGTGCTGATACGGCTGGTGTGTTCATGCTTGTATGTTTCAGCTGTAACGGATACATTCATCATGGCACTGGCTATTCTTAGTTCAGGTGTCCAACTGGTAAATATGTTATTCCAGGCTGTTTGTTGCGGTGCTGTCAGTACCAGCTTTGAGTTCGTAAATATGTATTCATGAGAGTGCATGTACTCTGATTCGTATCTTGCATGTTCATTATTCCTTCTTGTTCTTAGTATCTTGTGCTGTCATATGGTGGCTTTTGTGTCGATAACCACCATTTGCGGTAGAATGCATGTGCGCTTCATTCTGCCTGGTCAGACAAGATCTCGGCTGCTGCTGACGTTGCGCCCCGGCGTCTGCGTGCGGGTCTGTCACGTTCCATTGGCTGCGCTGACGACAAGCTGCTTCTTTGTTACAGATTTGTTTGCTCGACCTCCGCCCATGCAGCCTTCGAACTCCTCTCCTTGTATGGGTGCGTCAAACTGCAGTGCGGCTTCGTTCTGAAGCTACAGAGCTTTTTACGTGAGAGCATCGATCATTAAAATTTTACGTGGGCTGCTAATTTCTCGAGTATTTTTCCCTTTGTCATGTTTCGGTTGTCATCGAGACTATTACAAGCGTTTCGACTATCTCACAGCCTTACTGTTGAAGCATCTCAAGGAAAATATTTGAAATAAGTATTGCACAATAAGCCTACTTCGTTAAGATATTGATAAATTGGGACCGTCGGAACTTCCACTATCTAGAGATGTGTGAAATACGACACTAATTTATTCAACAGTCTCAAAACGCACTCACGCATTTGTTTGTAGCTGACGTAATGTTTAGGTGATGATTTCTTGGAGTCTTACAATTTTTCATTTTTCTATAAATTTCTCTGGAGATCTCAATCCCTCTTGTAATAATACTTGATATGTAGTAGTGTATTCGTAATACATATCTAGTGTATTCGTGAATAGTGTATAGTTCTATACATAGTTCTATACATATTTCTATACATATAGTATAGTATTTTATAGTGTATATAGTATAGTATTTCATATAGTTCTATGCATATTTCTATAGTGTATAGTTCTATTCGTGTATATCTAGTGTATAGTTCTAGTGTATTGTAATAATTATGAAACTTCAATTGCTTCAAACCTCAAGTAATTGATGTTAATGAGGTGCATCTGAGACGTGTACTCTATGAATACAAAAAAGTATTCAGCTGAACGCGCTGTAAAGAAAGTTCGAATTATCTATAGAACCAATATCTCAAACAACCGAAAATAACCGTTTTTCCTGTTTGCATCTGGAGATGACAATCTCATAGATCGTCTAAAAAGATCAATTTTTGGCATGAATTATACTCCATTCACATCTCCTGATATTGCTTAGGTCTGTGCAACGTCCGTGAAGAATTTTTGTTTAAAGGAGTCAGTAGATGGCTAGTGAAACGTTTAAAAAAGGCCGTTGATGGTTGAACGAAACTAACGCCAGGATTACAAAGATCTAGTATGGATTTATTTTAAAGAGTGCAATATAAAAATAAATATCTTGGAACAGACATCTCACTTCCTTTCTATCCTTCTGTTCAGTTATTGATAGGCCTTCGGGACTGGAATCTCTCGTGCCCACTTTTCTCCTTTCGGGCCCACTTTTCTCCTTTCGGTTTTCATACCTTCTTTGCTATCCCTCGTTTGTTTGTTTTTCTTTTCTCTCTTAAGTTGATGTTTCTATGCGCAGGGTATCCTGTTGAGGAACACCCCTTCTGCTTAAAAATTCCTAGTTTTCTTCAATCCATATTAAATGGTCCCTTTTTGCTTTCTTCATATTGCCTTTGTTATGGCTAGGAAGTCTTAAACGAGTAATATAACCAAAATATCTCATCCCATCCTAATATGTGCACAAAAAAAGAATTTTAAAGCTGGGAAACTATACCTAAATATGACACGGTTGGCGGTAGTGTTGTAATGTAATGTTGTAATGTACTCGAAACGCTGTATATCTCCAGTATCTGCTTAGCAGTTCATAAGAACAAACTAACTTTAGTAAATAGTCAAGCGATATATATATCATTGCCTGGATGAGGGTGGACTTTTTGGTTACTGCCAGTAGTTCATTTGTATGCTGAGGCTTTAACCAACGCCGCCGTCTTGTCCTGTGAAGCCAAGCTCACAAGTCAATTAGTCTTTCCTTATCTCGTGTCTAATGATTCAGAAACACTTTCCTCCCGTCTGTGGAGGTGGACGCTCACGTGTTTCGACTTGGGTAAGTCAAGTCTTCTCTTATGTAAACTGTCTTGTTTATATGATCGATCATTGCTGAATTCAGTTTATTCCTGTTGAATAAGTAAGCTCATTTTTAATTTCATGCGTATTTGTTATCGAGTTTAGGAATAATTCACGTGATATTTGTATTTCGTATTTATATCTTTTCGAAGGTTGCGTTCAGAAATTTGTGTTAACGTCATCAACTGATGCTCATCTCGGGTGCACCAGAAATTATAAATTCGCAGCATTCTCTAAGCGTAACATCAGTGCTGAAGTGTACGAAACGTGTTCGTCTTGTAAATTGATTTTTAGAGTTTCATTAGAAACTCTTCTCATTACTATTTTAACAGGTAACTTTATTTCATGTAGTGTTTGACCTTGTATTTTCGTGTTGATCTTTAGGAAATCCCCCTCATAAATAGGTGCTTCTTTTCTTGGAAAATTTATCGTTTCGAAGACTGGAGTCACGAAGAAACCGAGTTGAAGGGGACTGGTCTGCCTTCTGCGGGCCTATTGAACTTGGGCTTGCTATGGACCCCAAAAACGCGTGTGAAAGTCTAGGTGTAACACCGTGTGTTTGTACCCGCAAGAAAAAAATTCTTCCCTTTTCATTCGAGTTGCACTGAGTTAAGGCTTAGACATTCTGGACTTCTTCATAGCATATGACCGTAGCCGTGCTAAGTTTCGTGCTAAGGTGTGGTCGTCTATCACGATCTGGTCTTTTCAAACTGCGTTGTCTGAACCGATCAGTTATCCTGCACGATCTATTTTCTTTTGACACCTGAACTGAAACTTTTTAGTCCTCCCTCACACACGATTCTGTTCATTTTTATAAGCCCCCCACCTGGCTCGATGCTTGGACAAGTCTTCCTCTGCTTTTCTGGCCACAGCTTTTGTTGTCTTCGTGTCTTTAGGAATTTTTTGTGTTTTCATCGAGCTTCTCTCGTGACGAGAAAATACGAAGAAAAATGTCCGATGGTGCGGCTGATCGTGTCTGTCTCTTGGAAGGGAAAGGCAAGGAAGGTGAGGTGGTCTTTACTACATAAAAACACGAGACGGGGAAGTAATGCTGGAAGAAAGTTAATTTGTTTTGACTAGACAAAAAATAAACTTGCCAAAAGAATAAACCAATAATGAAGTAGTACCTATTATAAAGTATCTTTTATAAAACCTATTTGATGCGAAGGTTGTAAAACTTGGAGTGTTATGAATTTGAAATTGGATCAAAGGAAAACTTGAAAACCACAGATGAAGCGGATTCTGAACGGAATCATTCGACGGACTCAGAAAAAAATAACTTATTTATTTTAGAACGCAAAAAAGAAGGCAAAGAAAAAACTAATTTGGAAACAATTTTTTAGGCTTTTGGATCGAAGAAAACTTGCTAAAATAAGTATCACAAAAGTAACTTTATATGCGTTAAAGTTTCATTGTCCGACTTTCAGAAAATAAAACAAGGCTAAACGTTCCTAAGGAAGAAACGCTGCCACTAAATTCCACTTAACTGCTCTCACACACAGTCTTGTAGCCTGGTAGCCATACGGGGGTAAAATTCTTCGGCCTCGAAGTGTCATTTGTGGGATTTTGTTTCATCAGAGCCAGTTGACCAAACAAAAAAACTGTCGCATGTGTGTGCAGGCTGCGAGTGTTAAGGGCCGTTTACACTAGGGGACATTTCGGCCGTGAGGCGCGACGCGTGTATACGAGGCTCATCACTGAGGCTCATATTTGTGTGTGTTTATACGAAGTTACCTATTCGGTCTGATCGAATTCGTAATGCGCGACACTCAAGAGCCTCGTAACTACCGTGGCGAATAGGGAACTTCGTATAAACACACACAAATATGAAATTCAGTGGTGAGCCTCGTATACATGTGTCGCGCCTCATGGCCGAAATGTCCCCTAGTGTAAACGGCCCTTTAGGCTCTCAACTAGCGCTACTTCACACAGCTGCTTGCGTTCCTCTTCCCCCTAATTCCGTGACAGAAGTTAAAGTTAGGCTCGAATCTCCTTGCCAGAAATGCTGCTAAAAGCTCTCGAGGAAAATCGTGTTTAGCAATTTTTTAGCTGTAACAAGCAACTTAGTTATACTCGGAGGAGGAAGGCAATTATTTAGCTTCATAAGAGATAGGTACTACTAAGAGTTTCAATGAAACCTAGTGCTCCACTCAAGGATCCGGACAATCCCCTTCAGACAAACAGCTCTTTTTGAACAAAAAGTAGAGCATGTCCATTTCCGTTAATTATAATTTAGATGTATATTTTGACCAATTTCCTTGCAAGTGGAACACTAATTTAAAATTATTATTTCCTTTTTTCATAATTTGGTTTTTCTATAGAATTAATCGAAAGTTTAGATTCTTGTGCACCCTACTTGAAATTTTCCTCGCTTCGAAAATGTTTTCGTTATTAACAGAGGGCTCAACACCAAATTCTATTCAATTTAATTTCCACGTTGTAATATTTGGAACTATTTTTCTTTTAATTATACGATATGATGTAATGTTTTCAGAACGCTGATTTGTGCCGTTTGGGGAATTTAATAGCACAAGTTTTAGTTCTTTATAATTCATGAATATTGTATTAAACTCGAAATAGTTATTGATTAATTTCTTCTTTTTTTCGCCTCCGAGTAAAAGGATCACAAATGTATTCCTCAAAGGACTCTCAATAGAATGAAGCAAATCTTGTCGCAAATGGCTGTTGATGAAGTCATGTAATTCTGATTTTGTGTTTTTCCTATCACAACAGAAAATTCAGTGACTTTGATACCTGAAATTTCAGTTGAATAGTCACTTGGATTTTTTTTATTTTCTTTCAGGCGTGACTAGCGACCGCGTATCTCACGCAGGCTGCAGCAAGACTAATCGTTTTGTGTTGATCGCATCGTTTTGTGTTAATTTTGTTACTCTTTAGAGATACTTGTCCTGTTAGTGCGTGTTCTTCACTATTCTGAATGTAGGACCAGTCTGTGACAATCAATTATGCGTCCTTGAATAAATTTATTGGCTCGTACCTCCTTCAGCTCTACGAGCACCTGTCGCTGGCACTCGCCGCACCGACGCTCTCCTTGTTTGTGTAGTCTCCGATCTTGACCTTCACTCCATTGTCTTGTCATTCTCCTGAGTAATTAATCAATGCCTGCAAGAAAAATGCTGGCCGACTTCGTGGTACTCATCCGCCGCCGCCGCTTTTGTTCGGCGTTGCATGCAGAGCTCGTCTGCAAAAGCTATGTGACGAGGGATAAAATGCGAGACGCTTCTAATGAGAATTTATACGGGAAACTTAGAGTGTAAATGCCGAAGTAAACAATTAAGGCTTTGTTCGATTTACAGCTTCAATTAATATGTATGTTTGTACACTGAGGTATTATGACCCTCGACAATGAAAAAGTACGGCAAAATACGGGGGATCCATAAGTAGCGCAGATCCTCAAAAGTGCGGACGAATTTGAGCTTTACAATTTTTATCATATTCTGTGACCAAATAGGAAATCCGACTGCAATTTGCGTTACTCAAATAAAAGTTATGATGAGAAGAAGAGTGCTTGTAATGAATATGTTGATCGCAAACTGACATTTTACAAGCAGTTTTCAACAAGAACGTGTATCTCACAAACTACAAAACTTAATCAAAATATGAAATTGAAGCTAATAATTGAAGCTCTGTTAAAACAATGTGTCGTCAGAAGGACATCACTCTACAGCCCTTAGCGCTACTTTCTTCGGAGTTCTGCCGTTTTGGGGCAAAATTTGCCATACTTTTTCGCTGTCTAGGGTCTTGAATTGCTCTTGCCGACCTAACTCATATGCTGACTCGTCAAAAGGAATTCAAACCTTAGGAAAACAAGGGTAGTAGAAAGAATAGAACATGTAAACAATACCGTTGCGTGACTTCTTTGTCAAGGATAATTAAAAACAACCCTCATACTTGTACAATTTGTTCTAACGAAAAGCAGGATACTGAAAATAGAAATTTTTCACAATGACTTCAATCACCAACCAGTATGGTAGAGAAGCATTACCTTTTAGCGAAAAAGACGCGTTATTAGTTGAAATCGGTACTTTCGCAGCAGCGTTTCAATGACCGTCTGCGCGTGACAGCAGATGTAGAAATGAGACACCACTTTTTTGCCTACTCGACCCGTAACCTTTTCGAAACGCATCTTCAGCCGTTCATTTGTTCAATTGATTTTCACGCCTGAAAATCGATCAATCGCGTGGTAATGCTTTTCAGTATTTTATCTGAATTAATTATTTATTTTGGTACCATTTTGTTACTTTGTTTGGTTTATTTTCTATCTTTTAATAATGTATAATGTGTAGCTAAACCTTTTTATGATTTTCCTCATTTTACTTTATTATTCCCTTGCGCTTCCCGATCCCAGCGGGAGACATAGAAATGCACACGTAGTGGTAGTAGCAGTAGCGTAGCACAGGTAATTCTCCATTTGTCTCCTATGATGGGACTGGATAAATAGAGATGGTGGATGAATCGAGGTACCATATTTGGTTCAAAAGAAAAAAGTGAACCTGTTCTTTTAGGGGAAACTTCATGCGCAATACGAATAATTATCCTAGCATCTTACAGTAAAGAAGTAAATAAAACTAAAATATTCCAATAATTGAATTGTTCAGTGCTCTTGTTTTTGGTTCTTGTTTCCTGTTTTTTTCTGTTTGGTTTTCATAGGGGCATCAACTTTTTTACTTGAACTCAAAAGGGGTGACATATTGCCCCCAAAGATTAAACCAACACACATTGAACAGAGTAACAGTTGAAAGAACAGCCTATGTTAACGAAATGTCTTTTTGATTTTTTTCTTACAAGGAATGTTGCAGAATGCCAGAATGCACGACGAAGATGAGGAGTGGATAAATCGATATGGCGCAGAGTAACGGAGGCGAACAAAACTAGATGAATCGAGAGATGACTAATCGAGATGCGGATAAATCGAGAGTTACCTGTAGTACGGTGGTAGTGCGCTCCGTACCGGCGATGGGGGAGTTATGCTGCGATATTTCATGAGAGGTTTACGGTGTGAAGTGAAGTTCTCTGTCCATTTGACTTTTAGCTGTCAGAGTTTGACAGTGACCATCACACATATTTGTCCTGCTCAAGACATGTATGTCAATTCTTACACGGACCAATGAGAACCGTTCGGTGTTTCTGTCACTATATAGCACTTCTCGTTTTATATCAAATTAGTTATAACGTAGGAGAAAATATTTAAATGCCATTAAATTTAAACCTTTCGGATCTAGGCTCACTGGTGATAGATTTGCGATATAGGCAATATAAAATTTGGGAAACACTTCGCTGCAATATGCGAGTATGAGTTGAAAGACGCAACTACTCCACACTCTGTAGTATATCTTGGTGAACTCTTGAGAAAACGTTGTATATACTTTCAAGTCATGACGTTCTGCGGAGAAACATTGCTAGACTTGTATTTATTTTCATAGATTGTAATTCACGTACATCAAGAGCTTTGAATAAAGTTAGAGACAACGAATAAGTTATTTATTATTGGAGGTTTCTTTCATAGCGCTGAGCATGTCTGATTGTGACATATTGAGCGAGTGTGTTGTGCGATTTACATAAGCAGCTCGTCAGCTGGCCTCGACGAGCCTGAAAGACGTAAAGCAAAGAGAAGCAGCCAGTGAAGAAGCGCACGCACTTCCTCGTGTCCGCCATGCTGACACAAGTTGACTACATAGTTTCGGAAAGTGAATTCGGAAATAAATGAATAAATGTACAATTACGTACAATATTATTTGCGTGCTGCAAATCCCAGTGGCGCCTACCGTCGTGTTTCAGATCTATTTTGTTGGGACATTGAAGAGGGGTTGAGAATTTTCGGAATACTTCGTCGCGAATGACGTTCTGTTGATGCTTGAAAATTTGCTTGTGCTTGTTCGTGTATTGTAAATAATTCATTTTAAATTAAAACTTGAATGAAATTAAAACCTATCTTATCGAGCAGTTCTACAGCTATGGTATTGATGAGAATAAGCGCTATGTATTGATGAGAATATGTAAGGTGCTGAGCTAAAGGTTAGGTAGTCCTTTTATTAAAATAGAGTAGGTTTTTTGTTTTCTTACGAACTATCTTTTTTTCAGTTCTCTGCTGTCCAGTTTTTCAGCACCTACTACTCTCTTTTTCAACTTTTATCTTTTTTCATATACTTATTTCTCAATTCACTATTTCTGTGCACCTTGTGCATTGATTCTGCGTCTATTTACTCCATACTAAATGGTGCTTTCCTCCTTCCTCTCTTTTAGACGCCTTGGTTGCGGTTGGAGAGGCTTAAACTAACATGTCTCTAAGCGAGCGATTGTTTGTCATTTTTGTAAATAATTTTTGAATATTGTGTATACAGAAAACTCCCTAGAAAACCTGCTAAAATTTTGAGAACATCACTGATTTGTAGACACAAAATTCTTAGTTTTAATTGTACGGATTTTTTTTGTTTACATTAAGTGATATTTCTGCAGAGTGCCGCCGTGTTCACGGTGGAGACATCGCAGACCCCCGTTGCACGAGGCTCCGTTGCATGGCAGGCTCCCGTTCCGTAACACTGACCCTCTGTTCTTGCTCCTACTCCGTCCTTCGACGCGCCGATATGTCCGAGTCAATCTTCGCGTCTTCGAATGCCTCTATCTTGCTACCATAACGAATTGCACTCAACGGGATCCAGTCCTGCAAATAATTAAATTTTTTGCTCCAGTTTCCATAAAGGTCTAGTTTCAGTATATTAAATTATGCTCAAAACTAACTGGGACTGAGCGCGCAGAAAAGTAAAAAAGTAATTACCGCAGCTGTGAAGTGTTGGACGTGCGGTCTGCTAGAGGTTTCATTTCTTGAGAGTGCGCGCAATGGCGATTGTGTGCAGCGTTCTCACGGAGACCTGCAGCTCTTTAGGGCCTGCTTGCGGTCATTGTTTCTTCCAGGGTTCAAAGCCCTGTTAATGCAGTCTTAAGAAATCCCTTTCAGGTAAATTTTATAGAGCTTTATTTTCTGCGGTATATTACTTATCTAGTTTGGAGTGACGATTCATCTTCATTATGATTGAAGTAGCATAACTCCTAGTTAATGTGAACCTGACTCAAAAATAATTAGTGTATAGCAAGGTCACGTCGAATGAGCCGTTCCAGACATCCTTTGTTGACATAAAGAGATTTTATTAGCCAGCTAGAGGTCTTGTATTGTACGTGACGCTCACAGCGGTCACCACCTCCCTTTGGACTGGCCCCTTGTTCTGCAACTGCATTGTGCTTTTCACTGCTTCACTTCTGTAGGATTTGTTCTCGATTGCGTTTTTCAGACGCATACGAAAATTGAGTGGTCATCGTCGGTGTTTCGGAATTGAGCGTTGTGTGATGTTCCACTCTTTCTTAAAGAATTCTAGATTTTCTAGGCTGGGAAATTTTTGACGGTTAATTTATTTAATCATCGAAACCTAGCAGCATATTCTATAGTTTCAGATTGCTCAGCTCCATTATCTGACTAAATGCGTAACGCTGTGTCACTCGTTTTTCAATGAAAGGTAAAATGTACATCAAGAAGCTTAGTTTACAGACCAGCCGACGTTGAACCTCGGTACTGATATCGTGATTGCTGATACCGCTTGCTGATACCACCTTCTCAAAATTTTGTTTTTCTGGTGTTCAATATCTGCGTGTTACTTGCATGGTCTCATAGATGACTGACTTGTTATTTTCAATTTGTTACGGATGAAGGTTAAATTATTGAACCCAATATTTTTAATAGATCACAAGGTAAAATTTATATTCATTTTTGAGTAAACTCAAGTACCTTTATTGTTCAATGGTATTTGAAGATACAGTTAGACGCTCCCGGTTTCTGTAATCTGATCCTTATGTGATGCTAGATGGCTTCGATTGCCTCCCCGCTACCAACTGAGGCCTTGATTTTCATGTTTTTATAAGTGTATTTAATTTTGAAATCTTTGAAACCTTGGTAAAAGACTGTATCTTATTTTGATGTTGAATTGAATAGCTAAATTCAACGGGAAAAAACTATCACACTATCGCTCAAATTGACCAGTTGGTCAAACAATATGAACCTATCTGAATGATATGAGCCAAATATGAGCCAAAGTTGAAAGCAAGTTTCACAAAGAGGTTTAGGACATTAAAAATTGGCGCAACTTCTCAGTATTGTTCTTGTTCAATTTTCGTGAGCACGAATGCATAATAACTCCGGCGTAGTCCTCGCTTATGTGCTACAGTACTATCGTTCAGAAAGATGCGATATTTAGTTACAATATTTTTTGTCATGATTGATTTTTATTAAATCAGATGTTCGAGGTTATTGCTTCGAAAGTCGTTAACTTGGAATGCGTATTAGCATGCTTAGCATCGTGTACGCGGTGAAAGTTTTCTCTGTTTTCTTGCGGTAAGGTAAGGTTTAGGTTGAAAAAACTAGGAACAATGCAATGGGCCCGAAATTGGAACTTCTATTGAATAGGCGAAAAAATACAATTTTTACTAACGGCAACAGTCATGGTTGCCACTAGAATAGCGAGCATCTAGTGCACTCTCTTGAGGGTATCGAAGACGAAGTTCTTACGTGCACCTAGCTACGAAAATATTAGCACGATATGAATCCAATTATGATTTGGAATAACAGGAAGTATTAACGTCAAAAGCTCCCCATTATGTCAAATACCGAATTTTTTTTATGAGACTTGTTTTGAAAACATTAGCTCATACAAAAGAAACTCACCTCGTAAGAGTCAAGCACACGGGTCATAAAAGAAATGATGGGGAAATACAGCTCAATTAAGTATGACGATGGTGACGTCCTCGTATCTATGCATTTATAAAACTATACGACTGATCTCGACTGGATGAGAAGAGTGTTCGTGTTCCGAGCGAGTGTTCGTGTTGTGCGGCGTGGATTTGGTTGCATTGTGCGAAGGCCGAGGTGCGCAATGGTCGGAAACGTCATGACTGATCATGCTCGTCGCACTACGTTGTGAAGGCAAAATGCATGCTTGAAATTTCATTACGTTCTAAAATACGTATTTCATTGGTTCTCATCAGAAAATCACTGAGTAGTATTTGTTTTGTCACCTCTAAGCAGACTGAGGTTGAACGGCAAGCTTGTTCTAGGTAACGTCGTTAAACTTTGCAACTAGTATCTTCCCTAACTCTTCTTAAGAGTATGCTTTCATTCTGTTGTTTCCCCTCAGGGGGATACAACTATTGTATCTATGGGAATTAGCGCTTCCAGGGGAAAAATGTGAGGGCCCGAGCTGAGAGTTAGGTAGGCCTTCTTTTTGTTGAAATAAAAGTTTTTTTTTGATGTTAAGGACCACCTTTTTTCGGTTCACTGCTGTCCTGTTTTTCAGCACCTCTCACTTTCTTCTTCAACTTTTATCTTATTTCATGAACTTCTTTCTCATCTTACTGTTTCTATGCCCCTTCAGCATAGATTCCTCATTTTCTTATTTCCATACTAAATGGTGCCTTCCCCCTTCCTCTCTTCGATACGCTCTATTTTTGTAGCGGTTAGGGAGGCTTAAACTAACTTATAATCTGTAATCTAATCATTCTGTTGTTTGAGATTCGTGCCATCATGAAAACAAGCTTTGTGTTGTATATCTCCTTAGTTGGCTGGCAGCTCTCTCTCGTCTTAAGCAGGGACTGTTCATTGCATAGTTGGTACGGTCGTCAACAAGGTCCGTCTCTTTCATATCTGTCCCTGCGTAGATAAAAGGATGAATTACTTAAAGCGTGCTGCTGCGTTCCGACGGAATAAAGCGCCTTCTATTTGAGTGGGGCAACTGTGGGAACATAGGTGAAAAAAATTTTTTTCTGTTATTGTCATTGGAACCCGTCACGAGGTAGAGGATAGACATCAGGTTCAAATTAGTTGGGTTCGTCTATCTTATGCTACGAGGACTGGTGCCTCCAGGGAGTGTGAGGTTATATTATATGCCTTCGGGCCTTCTTTTCAGTTTTCATTCCCTCTCCGTTATTTCATCTTTTTCTTCCTCTTCCTTCCTAACTTGACTTTTGCATGCACTGGGTGTCGTGTGAGAGAACACACCTTGCGCATAGATTTCTCGTTTTCTACAGTCATCCTAAATTGTCATTTACCCTCATGAGATCGCCCTTGTTGTATGCAGGGTCTCGAACTAATGTAATAACAATAAAATAAATGTGCAGGTATAGTAATGATATTAATAGTCGTTGGAATAAGCTTTCACTTTAACACCAATGTCGGAAAAGACCATGCTATTCGCCTTGATTACCTTTCCTATGCTGCCCCCAGCTATCGCTGCACATTAAGTACAGTGGTCTCTCCGCGTGTACTGCTGGGTGTTTGCTTTTCTGTCGGCTTTCCCTCAGAGAAACATTTTGCTTCCGTCAAAAGGTTATACTGTTTGACATTATTTGAATGTTTCTTTTTTCAGTTGTGCGCTGACAACCTCGGTTATTTATTGGCTGTCCTTAAACATTGATACGTTTATTGATTGATGATTAGTATATATTTTTCTATTCGCCTTCTTCTTTGAATTGTTCTTAGTATTACTTACTAGACAACTGCTGCCTTACTAAATCATTTTTTGTTCGCAGGTGCGTAGATTGGGAGCGTTCCTGCTTCACCGTGAGTACACTGGTAGATTAGAAAATATAGGGCATTTTTTCAAATTTTATGTTATTTCCTGAAATCTTCTCAGCGTAGCCTCGTACGTTCCAAGTTTTTCCACTGTTTCTATGCGTTTAATATCTGGACTGGCGCGAGTGCTGCTACCTCCCGTTCAGTATTGTACTTCTTATTACGGCATGGAATAATTGTTCTGCTGATTTAACGGCTGTTCAATATTTGGGTTAGATTATAAATACTCAAACGATATCCGGTGGGAAAATCGGTCCTGTTATGGGAATGGGTTGTTGGTTGCTAAACTGTGCTCTTGCTCTCACTGATTTTTTTCAAGTTAATCTTCTTCTTGCCATGTATCACATTGTTCTCAAAAGTGAGCGGTGGATATTTCTGGACATCGAATTTTCTTCAGTGAGCATGCTCCAGAATACGGTGCGCAATTCATTATCTAACGATACGGATATTTGAAATTTCCCTTCGCTTATTGTTGCTTATATAACTCAGCTCTTATTCTAAGATCGCCATTAGGTTTAGGTTGGTAGGTTTGTCTTAGCTGTGGGGACTGTGCCGCAGAGAGAGGGACATGCTGCCACATTACCTCTCCTGTAGACAGGCCTTTGGGACTTTGTGTTTCGGACCCACTTCACTTCTTTCAGTTTCTATGCTTTCTTCTTATTCTCTTCTTATCTGTTCTTCTTCTCCCTTCCCAGTTTGCTGTTTTTATGCGTAGGGTGTCCTATGAGGGAACATAACCAGTACATAGATTCCTCGTTTTCCAGAATTCATACTAGAAGGTCCTTTTTCTTCGCTTTGTGGAGATCGCTTTGGTTGTGGTCAGGAAGTCTCGAAGTAACTAATAAAATAATAATTTTAGTTTATACAATTGTTCGGAGAATGGATCATTTAAAAAGTCCTCTTAACACCTTTTCTACGATGGGTTAAACCGAGTTCAATAATAAATTGAAATTTAAAGTCAATCGTAGTAAGCAATTTGTAAATAGCAT
This sequence comes from Morinoia aosen, assembly GCA_030386875.1. NCBI lineage: Eukaryota > Metazoa > Arthropoda > Malacostraca > Amphipoda > Talitridae > Morinoia > Morinoia aosen. The sequence goes on from CM059564.1 coordinate 76,251,903, forward strand.
CATTAGTGGATCGTGCCATCATTTAGCTTTCAATCAGTATTTATAAAAATTGATTTAGTGTCTGCAGCATTATGAAAATCTTTCGGTGACCACCGGTGGGTCCCTTGGAAATGTGTTAATCCATCTGTGTGATTAAAAAGACAACGCGCTCTGTCCTTTACCGCATTCAGTGTCAAGGCGACGAGAAAGAGTAACAACTTTCGCTTGCGCGTCTTGAGGCAAGGTAAGGCGAGCCTGCGTAGCTGCAAGCAAATGAGGTCGATGTATGCCAAGCATCTAGAAGTTTATTTTGCTTGCCTTCTACTGTGTTGAAACTCCAGGGTTTCGTCTGTTTTTAATGAACTATTATATAGCTGGATAAGTTATTTTTCGAATGAGCGGTTTCAAGCTACTCGTTCTTTATCACGATTACCGTTTTTTATTTAATGTTGACTCATTTTTGTAGCATAACACTACTACAAATACTGCGAGTACTGTCTTTTGTATCATTATTCCTTCTGAGACATATTGGAGGCCTGTCGCTCGTGCACGGATAGGAAACGTGTGATCTTTGTGTCCGCAGAGCGTGCGTCCTGCTGAGTTCGGGCAGCTAGCGAATCTCCGGAGCGTGGGACGTGGCAACTGGGCCACATTCGTGCGTAGAGATAAATCAGTTCATGTTAAAACCTCTCGAAATTCAAGTTATCTGGTCAAGTGAATGAATTCATCATACTAGTTGCTGGTATAGTGCATATATACTTAGCATTACAGGAACCTATCAATGCACGAGTACTTCTCGCTTACTAATTCGGCCTGGAAGCTGAGAAGTAGATGGTGGTGATTTTCTATCTCTATGCCAGATCTGGCCATCTCATTTGGTAGCCTAATGCATGCTTGTTCTAGAGCACAATTGGCTAAAAATCCCACAAGAGTGAATATTCAACTTGATTTTTTTGGTACCAAATAAAAGAGCAGTATTGTATATATATTCCAGGTGTTTGCTATTTAAATTTTGATCAAAATTTTTACGTGATAATGTGTTTGATTATTCGATCAATTCGTGTACCTTTTCTATTGAAGACGTTTTACGATTGATGTTGAAATAAATATGGCTGTGTTAGTAGTGACCATGCACACATTTTTTAACCTCGCTCGGTACCTGGCGTCCCAAAAATGGCTAATGCCGGCCAGTATTGACATCAGTACTTGGCACGTCTTCACTTCGTCCTACTTGGGGGGAAAAATAAAAGTGATGCATATTCTCGTTGTGTAAATACCATATTATAATTTCAATCCATTTAGTCATTGAAATTGTTCATCGCATTTTCACTTCCAAGTAATTGATAACATGAGATGAAATTGTACAATGCCTTATTCCCTTCCACAAAAACCAGTTCCACCCTTATTTTTTCCACGTTGATGTTGTAAATACTAGAATTTGATAGTCTCTATTTTTATACAACTTCCTTGCTCAGAGAAATACAATTATTTTCATTACTTAGAAACTGCTACAAATCGATCATTGAAAACAACGAGAATTTACGGGCAACGAACTTCCTTGGCTGACATATGTGACATTAATATTGTGTTGCTTTTAGTGTTGCTGATGATCTGTCAATGCAGATCAACGAAATGAGGTACTTGATATATTTTTGTCACCTTATTAAAACACTAGTAGTGACTACGAAAGTTTGTCTGTTATTGTTTATGAACTGCGTTCTAAGTTGTGTGCATAGTTCGATCCAAATCAGTACATATCTATATACTTAATTCAGTAACTCAAAATTTGTCCGAGTCCGTTTAGAAAATTGGCTGAGTCTATATGGTCAAGTGAGGTATTAAATTGAAGCCACTGGTGTCTATATTTGCAGAAAATTATCAGATTTGAAAAATATTGATCACGGCGACTACAAATTGTGATTAAAAATTGCCATTAAAACTGAATGGCAAAAAAAAACAAAACAAGTCACGGGTGCGTCTCCTCAGTTTTTTATGCACATGTTTTGCCGTAAACGTGCTGATTGATTGATTGATTAAATTTATCGGGTTGTCCGACTTGCCTAAAAATAAAAAAAATAAAAAAAAAAAATAAAGAAAAAAATTAAAAAAAAAATGAAAAAAATGAAAAAAAAATGAAAAAAAAAAAAAAAAATTAATAAATAGTTTTCTGCAAATATAGACACCAGTGGTTTCAATTTAATACCTCACTTGACCATATAGACTCAGCCAATTTTCTAAACGGCCTCGGACAAATTTTGAGTTACTGAATTAAGTATATAGACTATATTTTTTATTTTTTATTTATTTATGTTTTATTTTTAGGCAAGTCGGACAACCCGATACTCGGGTTGAACCGGTAATACTAGTTAGTATTATTATTGCTCTATTATTCCACTATTCAAGGAATATTTGACGGATTACGAATGCTGTGGATAATAATTTCTTCTATGTGAAATGTATGACGGAATACAGTGAGATTCGAGTGACTCTCTACACGCTAGCATTGATGCAATGTGTTGCTAGATGTACTCGCCCACTACCCAAGGCGTTCAAGAGGTCAAATGTCGTGTGAAACGTTGGGTTGATTCCTGTAGGGATTTTGCGGCGGTAAGCGAGAGTATGATGGGTTACGAGCACTGTTCGCCATCACACGCGTTCAAGAACAATAACTGAGGGTACTCGAGTGTGGACGTGCGTTTTGACTAGTTTACGGCTTCAAACTGCAGAACTGCTAGTCTGTAGCGCAGTCTTGGCTGCGGTTCATAATCTTTAATGATACCTCTTGGTGTAAGGAGACCCTGAAAGATCTGAACCGTGAGTGTTGCCCGTGTTAGCTGGGGGAGTCGCGTTTTTTTTAACACAGTGTAAGGTACTACGTTAGCTAACTTTTAGCTAGATACAGCTCATGGTTGAATTTTCTTCGAAAATCGCCACTGTGTTCTGAGCAGTTGGTAGACAGCGCTACAATACTTGCGTATGACGTTACTTCTACGCAGTAAATGTGCAATTAGAAGCGTTTTCTTGTGTGCAGAATAGTTTTTTAACTCAGTACCTGGAGGAGAACATTTTTTTGTATCATTGAATGCATCATTCCACGTTAGAGACACAAATATTTAGGTTTTTAATTTGCACTTTGAAAAAAAAGATTCGGTCTCAATTCCCTCGGAAAGCAAAGGCTACGCTTCAAGTTTAGGTTAGTAAGGTTTGCCTTATCTTACGCTGTGGGAACTGGCGTCCCCTGGGTGCTTCTGTTCGATTACTTCAGATATAGATAGGCTTCTGGACTTCTTTCGTGCTCTTAGCTTTTTTTTGTTTTCTTATCTTCTTCGCTATCTTTTTCCGTCTTTCTTTTTTCCTTATTAATTTTTTCGTTTTGCTCCAGGTATCCTGTATGGGTACACCTTGTGTGTAGATTCCTCTTTTTTCTATAGTCCGTTGCATCTCTCTTCTTCGCCTTCCTGAGGTCGCTTTGTTTTGGTTGGGGAGTCTTGATGTGGATGCCATAATTTGATGTGGATTTATGCTACACTTTAGAAGAGACTAAATTCCACGCTAGTTAGGAAATGGACACTTGTAGTGGCTTTCAGCAAGAATGGTACCAAATCAGTCATCTGCGACAGTGCCACGTTTGTGATAATTTGCTCTGCCTTGAAATAATTCATGGTTGTTGAGTGAAATCATGCCTGAGTTATGTCTCCCCACAAGCAGTTTAACCGCGCTAGGAGTTCATGACTTTACGCTTAGTCATGTTTAATTTTAATAAAATCAATGTTATTCTGGATTTTTCACTGTACCTCTCTCATGAGCATACAGCTATTGCATCTATGGGAATTAACGCTCCTAAAGAGAAATGGGAGGACCCAAAGAAGCTTACCCTTAGTCAGGCAAGCCATTTTTTTTTGTAAAAATAGGGGAAGCATTTTGATTTTCTAAAGGACTATCATTTTTCTGTTTACTGTTGTCCTGTTTTTCAGCACTATTTTTTTCTTTTTAAAATCTTATCTCGATTCATAAACTTCTTCCGAACTGGCCGTTTCAATGCATCCCCTTGACTCTGTTCTAAATAATGCCTCCATCTTTCCCTTTTTTTCAGAATACCTCTGTTATGGTTAGAGAAGCTCAAACTTGCTTGTAATTTAATTTAAAATTTTAAGTATTTCACCTGCGAAGGAGGATAAAATTATTTCATCTAGGTGAGTTGCGCTGCCTGGAAAAAATAGGTCATTTACTGATGGGCTGGTGGAGCTTCCTTTTGTTGAAATAAATTAGGTTTTGTTGCGTTGCGTACAATCCTTTTTCAGTTCACTACTGGTCTTTCAGTGCTTATACCTTCCTCCTCTTTTATCCTTTTCTTCTAAACTTCTTCCAATCTTGCTGTTTCTAGGTGCAGGGTGTAGTAGCACTCCTTTCGGATTGATTCCCTGTTCCCTTAATTCTCTACTTGATAGTGCCTTCCTCTTTCCTGTGTTGGGAACACATTTTAGGTGGGTAGGGAAGCTTAAACTACAACCTAATCTAATTTTTATTGCTCAACAGAGGGTAGAGATGCATGTGTTAACGTATGATGCGTCGTAGCATGCTGCCAGTTGAGAAATTTGCGGTGTGCAAAGCCTGGAGCGTTCTAATTTTTTTTTGCAGCTGTGGAAATAGGAGAGAATAAGTATGAAAACAATGCTTGGGCATTTCTTACTCTAGTAAACAGTCTGACATTCATCCTTGGAAATATTGAACACAAATCAATAGCATTAGAAGCTGTTCTTGAGAAGGAGAGGCTAAATTTGATCGCTGATAAAATGGGAAAATGACGTTAATGGTGAGCGGCAATGACTGCGGTAGCCGTGATACACAGGGTCATTTTTTTCGAGAGGTCACTCTCAATTACCTGGCGAAGGAGCAAACTTCGGTACAAGGATGACTTGCAGCTGCGAGCTTCGACGAGCCAACCACGATGAACAAGAGAGCGAAAGAATTAAGGAAGCCTTTTACGCCGGAAATGAGAGGTTCGAATTCCCTGCGTCCCGTGGGTGGCTTCGTCGCTTGCCCTTTTTCTCTTTAAACTACTAAGAAGCGGGTCTTCATTTGCCTTAATGATTCGCAATGCGTAAATTAGTGCTAGGACTCGACGAAAGAGTTTAGTGCTCTCTTTGAATTTTTTTTTTTTTTGGGGGGGGGGGGCGTTAGATTTCATAACCGTGTATTTCTATAGCTGTTACGTACATCTGAGGTAGATTTCCTGAAATAAAATCGCTCATCATCTTAAATTAACTTTTCAAGCGTCAGGTAAGATGTGCGAGCTCCTATGAGTTAGAGGAAGAGTTTCTCGTTAATCTTTACATTAGCCGCAACGTTTATTAGGGTTCATCAGGTATGTTTTATAGAATCAACCACATCTGTTCTGTGTGAAAGCTTTTGTGAGTAAAGCTGTTCGAGCAAAAGAAACTAAATTTTCATTTATTTTCTCCCTTCGTGATTTTGGGAAGTACCCTGTTTCATAGTGAATACCTGCATTAGGTGAGCAATCTTTTCCTTCTCCGATGCAGTGTAATGCAGGTGCTTGCACTGTACCTGAGTCGATGTTTTAGTATTCTTGATGCGTGTACAGCGCTCGCGTCCTGTTCACGATGCCTGCACATACTGCACTTGTGCAGTTACAGGGCAGGGGATGAGCCCCAGAGCACGACAGCACGTTTCTGCTTCAGTCATGTAATGGGCATTTCTCATTGATACGCGTGTCTTGGGAATTGACGCTACCAGGGCAAAGAGGTGAGGTCCAGAGCCAAAGGTTGGGAATGCCTCACTTTTGTTTAAATACAATAGTTTTTTTTGTTGCAGACCCCTGTTTTTTCAGTTCACTGCTGTCTTTTTTCAGCCATAACTTTCATCTTCAAGTTTAGTTTTGTTTGATAAGCATTTTTCAATCTTACTTTCTCCATGCGCAGGGTGTAGGGACAGAACATGTGCATGGTGCATAACTTGTGACCTGTAGGTGTATTTCATTTTTATCTGAGATTTGTAAAACGCAATGCCATTATCAACACTTCTCGAGGTGCGAATACCATCTATTCAACAAATTGCCTTGAGTAGGGAATTCTCGATGGCGATCAGAAGTTGGATTTCATGACCTGCTGGCGACCGAGTGAGTGAGGGCGCGCAGTTTGCACCATCGTCAATCAACCTGCAGCTCTACCTAGTGTCGGCTCTGCTATTTAACCACGAGAACTAGGGGAGAGACAGAAAGGACTTGTTGCCCTTCTAAATAATAAGACCTTGATATATAGGGAGCTAAGAATCCCTCCTTATCATATGTCCTTCTCGCTTAGAATTACTTGATATGTGTTTAACAGATCAAAAATACCTTGGAATTATAAATCACGGTGTCTAGTTACGTTTCTATACCGACGAATATTGTTTCATTTTTTGGAGAAACCTTATTGGATTGTCAAGACGGTCTGAGAATATGTGGGAGCATGTACTTATATGCATGCATAGGATGATATATGCTATTTCCTTTTAGTTATCTTCGGATGAGAAATTCATTCAGAGTGTTGTCAGAGATGATTTTCATTGCACGATTCTGGGCACTAAGATGGATACAAGAGTGCTGGCGCGTCAGAGTAGTAAAAATATCAGCCATTGTTAACTGCAGAAGCCTGCTAATTAGTATTGTACCACGTTCGTTTTCTTTTACCTAAATATTATTTTGTTGCCGCAGTCCATGTTTAAAATTGCATTCAATTACTTGGTTTTTACGCGAGAGGCTAAAAACTTCGTTCGAGACTTTCACTAGACAAAGAACAAAGAACAAAGAACGTGATCAGGCCACACTGGTGAAGCGAAAACCTATTTGCAACGTTACGTTATGATGTAAGAAATTGTCACTGAAATTGCCGTAAAACTCCGATCGTTACGTCGGCGACAAAGGTCATACAGATATTTTTGTTGGAACTTGAAGAACGTTGAGCACGCGCGAGATCAGCATGTCTTGCGTGTCTGGCGCCTGAACGTTCTAGCTAGCAAGGACGATCTCGAGTGAATCGCCCCAAAACAGCTGGTGTGAATGAGCTATGTCTTGTTGAAAGGCGTTGATGTTGCTGATAAGCGTGACAATTTTATGCCTGATAATAATTTGACAGAAGCAGTGGATTTTTACACACGTATAATTTATTTCTCTGTGAAGGAACTGAATATCAAGGCCTATATTCAAGGATGAGTTTTGAATTTTTTCTAGGAATTTTAGATATGAGTCCGTCTCAAGTATGCCTGAATAGAACCAACAAACTTACATTCTGAAATTGATTATTCATGAAGCATTAGTTACAAACAGTTATCACAAATGTTTTGGAAAATCGTTTACGTACTTGGTGCTCGATAACTTGTTTAGCTTTTCGCATCGTATTGTTTGAGAAATAAAATAATTCTACTGGCGCTACTCCGCCGTCCTAAAGAGTTGAGCGACAGAACGACGCGCACCTTGAGATTGGGTGACATTCCCTTTTTTGTCTTATCAACATCCTTGCAGTATTTGATTTGTTACGCTTTTTACACTCTTAAGGAAATAAAGAAAAACGTAAACTAATGATCCATAATTGTCGATGCTTATCCGAATATTACGTGTTGCACAAAATCTCCACTTTCAAAGTCTGATATGTATGGATGACCCAATCGATCATTAGAATGGGGGCCTAAAATTATACGAAACTCTTCGCTTCTGGTAAACGTCAAAAACTTCAAAGTTTAACATCTGAATTTGATCTGCATGCGGAATAAATTTTAAATACAACGGAATTGAGTTAAAGTTTGAATAGTTCGTACAATACTAGTTTTTACTGAATTTTTTCAGTATTATATATCGCTAAAATAGGAAAAAAATCACTTGGAAATATTTGTGTTTGATTGGTTTTGCTCTATTTGATCGTAATTTTGTTTTCACAGTATCTAATTTCCTGGTAAATTTCTACTGTTCCTAAATCTAGCAAAGCAATATACAACACATAAGTTTAACAAAAAAAGTATCACCGAGGTTAAATTTTCTAAATTTGTTTTTATGTTTTAGAGACAAGTTAGTATTTTTATGTTCTCATAGTTGGGATTGGGTTCATTGTAAAATGTCTGCACTATTTCACATCTAAGGCATTAATAATTCCAGTGTGTACAGCCAAACCTCGATCATCGACCACCGCACCTTTGACCGTCAGTTTGAGAGAGCGGCGAGAGGCCAGGAACCGGGGTCCTGCTCTTTATAAAGTGATTTTCTCCAAGACGGTTTGGTTGAACGTTTATTTTGACGAGAGGAGCTTGGTCTGGTTCCCAAATATTCATTTCTGAGTTGGAAATGCATGGTGGTTCCGTGCTGTTCGTCCACTTATAACATTTATTTAGCATTTAACGTAACAAAATATATCGTGTAATTCTTTAAATATTTCTTGATTGAAAAATCATCAATCAATTTAGAAAATTACTTCAAATTGTCGAGCTCAAAAGTAACTTTCACTCAATACTGCAGTGTACGCGAAAAATGATGGAATTTGCTTTATTTAGGAACTTCGGACGATATTTTTAACCATCGAACTTCTGCTCAAGATTCTGTTCCTTTAACTTATTGCCCTCTTTGAGAAAACGTCCGAGACGATAGGTTTCGGTGTTCATTTTATGTAAGAGAACCAAATTTAATTTAATCTTGTAGACTCGAGCTGTGAGTCAAAACATTTTCAAAAGTATGCCCTTATTTTCATCATGTTAATCGAAAATGTACCTTGCGCCAATGTGGTATCTTGAAAAGCCTTCATGATTCCTAATTACCACTACAAAAGTACCGTGGATTATTTCATTTTACCTTGTTTTCTGTACCTAAGCTGGTTTTTCTAAGCTGGTTGTTTGAAGTTCATCGTGAGAGATGCCCTGCAACATCTCCGCCTTCGAGCCTTAACGTGATTCAGCAACAGTGCCGAAAAGATCCGTGCTGTGTATTCTCCTGCGACTAAGTTAACCTGTTTTAAATTTGCCAAGTCAACAATTTTTAGAAATTTACAAGGGAAAGCGTGTTCCTAGCTTTTTGGGCGCAAATGTGAGACCAACGAAAACTTTCACTTGAAATTACTGCAAGTTTTCAAATTAATGAAAAATCTCAATTTCCTTAAAATTCACTTGAGAAATTTTAAACAGTGCAAAATTAAAAGGTTTGTGAAAGTCACATCTGAAAATAAAACTTTCTATGAGAACTTCAGAATAGAATCAACAGAACCTTTTCTTAAAAGAGAACAACTATTGCATGTGTAAGAATAAGTGCTCCCAGGGAGAAAATGTATGGTCTGGAGCAAAAGATGTGTGCCTTTCGTTTAAATAAAACAATCTTTTTTTGACATAGACTATTTTTTTAATTGCTGTCTTTTTTAACAGCTATTACTTTTTATAGCTTATCTTGTTCTGCAAACTTCTTTTAACCTTACTGTTGCTATGCGCCTAGAATGGGAGATAAACCTTATGCATAGATTTTCCGTTCCCTTAATTCCACCTTTAAAGTGTCTTTTTCCTTCCTTTCTCACTAAAACTTAATTTGTGGTTAGAGTGGCTTGAACTGAGTAATGTTTATTCTAATCTAATTTACAAATACCTAGAAATCCCTTGATGACAATTTCGAAAGCTTTTATTGTGAAGTTGAATCCTGTCAAAAATCATGCAGGTGTTGAGGAGCAGTAGAGCGTCCGCGCCCGTAGCGAGATGTGCCAGAGCGTTGGAAGACGTGAGTAGAGAGAGGAAAGACTTGCTCTCGATCTGCGGTGCTCCATAATTGAGGAGTGCGACACCTGCACCTCATGCCGAGCTGCTTGCTCTAACTGCCGCTTGCTTGCAGCCCCGCCCCATGGCGAGAAAGTTTCAAGGTGTAGTGCAAAAATACGGAGCAGAATAGAATGAGTTGAACGAGCATCTGAAATGTCCTATGGAAATGAATTAATCGATCGTTTATGAAGCTAGGTGTTACCGTACAATGTGAATTGCAAATATTAGTTCAATTTTCATCTCTTGGTGCGCTGCTTCCGTCTGCGTTGAACGAAGGCTTTGAAACCAAAGATGGTGACATTTAGGTTAGGCAAACTCTAAGTTGACTTCCGTGTATTGCAGGCATGAGCTGAGCGAATCATTTTTGTGTGCGTGAGCATGGAATGGTTGTGTCATTGAAAAACGTGTTCTATTAAACGTAGGACTCAGGGAAGCTTACGAAAAAAGAAGTAACAGAACTAACCTTTGGTTTCTTAAAAGTTCCCTGAAACTATCGATGCAAGAACGCCCTGTCAAAAATTGTAGTCCTGCTTTTGAATTAAACTAGAGAATCTGAATTATGCAGCAAAATATCGAAATCAAGGGTGATAGGTTACTAGTGCAATTTTTACACGCAAAGAAATCAAGGCTAAATGAAGGCGAATGTTCGAAACGTTCGTTCTTGGCTGCTGTAGCTCTGAGTGACCCGGTTTTGAGCGGACCAGTACGGTAACTCGCGGCCAGATCCTCAGCTCCTTACAAAATGTTATACGTGAATTTTTAGGCGGAGAAAGAACGAAGGGCTCCTTTTTGTTAATGTTCGCATGCCTTCAAGAAAGTTTACTTTCTTGTCAGTAAGTTCGAACACTCTAACAGTATCCATGGCAGAGATGAGCCGAAACCTAATCATCAAAGGCTGATAGCATTTAATAAAGTAGCGTAAAACTGTTCAACAAATTTCTAATTAAATTCTAAGCAATTAAGAAGTTACGATTATTTAGGTTGGGATCAAACCAAATTAGGCTTAATGTTGCCTTCACGCTAGACGTTAACCGGGATAATTCAAGCACAGAAATGGAAAGCGAACATCGCTCTGCGATTGCTTCCCATAGGAACGTGTGGGGGCTAGCAGCACGTGCCGAGGCGGCCGTTCTGCTTAGGCAGCTCGTGCCCTCAGGACGCTGGAGACACGTCGCAGATGCTGATAATCCCGATACCCCGGCAGTGGAGGCGTACATCCTCGCCTCTAGGCTCGGTACTCAAGACGAGCTGGGGCAAGTTCTGATAGAGAGCTCGTTTGCGGTTCTTTATCTGCTGGCGACTTGAGAAGTGCGCCAATTAAAGGAAACGATTCTGGAAATCTCTGAAGTTAGTCTGTTTGCTATCTCAGTGCGTGCCGGCGTGTATTTTAAATGTCAGTCGTGAATTTTGTTGAGTCGTTTCTTTATTTTTTGTCTAGATTGTATGAGGTAGAGATTGCATAGTGTTTAAAATGCATAAGCGTACAGGTTTGATCTTTAACTCTTATTTTGTCATTTTTGGATACATATTTATGTGTTGGAGACAAAACAATTGTTATTTGAGCTTACTAATCACGAGCACAAAACACTTAAATAAATAATTTTCTGAAATTGAGGGCAGTGCTATTAGTGCCCTCGAGGAGCAGCCCTCGCGCTAAACGAGAAGCGCCGCGCCGGCTGATGCCATCACGAATGATATAATGGCGGACGTAAAAGTAATGGCGGCGCGCTTTATGGTGCCTCTAGTAAGGGACGGTGCTTCATTGAGGAGCCTGTCATTAGACGTGCAATTTATATCTTCCCTCGCTATATGGATGGCTCATATTTCTAGTGAGCTTATTTGGATAGTCTAAATTTCAAACCGCGTGTGTCCACTTGGAATGACTCAAAATAAGTCGCACGAACGTAAATTATGAAATTATTGTTTTTCTCTCTCGTGATCTAGGACGAAGAGTGTAGAGGAAGGGCCCGAGCTAAAGGTTAGGTAGGCTTCCTTTTTGTTGTAATAAAATAGATTTTTGTTTTGTTACGGACCATCTTTTTTCGGTCCACTGCTGTCCTATTTTTCAGCACCTACTACTTTCTTCTTCAACTTTTTTCTTGTTTCATGAACTTCTTTCCTAGCTTACTGTTTCTGTGCACCTTGTGCACAGATTCCGCGTTCCCTCAACTCCATACTAAATGGTGCCTTCCTCTTTCCTCTCTTGGAACATCTTTGTCGTGGTTAAGGGAGGCTAAAACTAACTAACTAAATAATAATAATAATAATAATAATAATAAGTGTAGGGGAATGTTAAAACTCGTTAAAATCTTTTGCAAAATAGAGAGAGAAAAATGAGTGATATGTGCGCTGGAATGGGGGGGGGGGGGGGGGGGAAATCTTCACATAGTCTCGTCAAGAGCTGTGACGACAGCTTTTGTGACTCGAGCAGATGGGTGTTCATGAAGTTACCATTCCGTCGCCACTTGGGTGTGCTCTGCATGTGGCCCGGTGCGTGCGACCTGGGGGCATCTGCAGTCCTCGCCTGTGCTTCACGTAAAAACTGCGGCATTGCTGTGCTGTTACCTTCCTAATTCAAGATCGAACTCATCATTCACACTCTTCGCTTGTTTATGGTTGTCTGAGTTTAAATCTTTTGCTAGAACGCATTTTATCCTGGAATTTTGAACTACTTACGTATGATGTAGTACCTATTTTGTTGTGTTTTAACGTTTTATTATTTTCCTTCCAGCAAAAAAATCTCCTTAGGCTTAGTGCCTTATTCCTCACCTATGGTATGCAAGTCAAACTGTAAATAGTTTTTCGTGTGTAGCAGAGTCGGAGGGAGACGCGTAAGCTTGTCCTTACTCATAGACAGGGATGTCAGGTGGTGTGTGTAGTAGTCAACATCCCTGTTACAACTATTTATTCTATGAATTGTATTTTTAAAATCAATGGTTGGTTACTTTAAGAACAAATAAATATTCTGGCATATCGTCAGTTCTGGAAAAGATCCAAACATTTGGCAAGATGCTCGGATTGAAACCGTGTATCTCGCTAATGAACTACGCATGCCTGCCTTCTGATCTGCACCAGACCTTGACGTATTCAAGACCAACTCGGTTTGTTACTTGTCCTGGCAATTATTCCAACGTCGACTTCGTAGTTCAGTAACCTTGCTCTGAACTCAGCTTTAAGGAAACTAAAAACATGATGCCGTATCCCTAAATGAATTCAATAATGCTATGAAACGTTTTGATTCGGTGAAAGTGGCAGTTCAAAGTGACTGCACTGTACGATGGATTGGATTTATGGCTACTGACAAGCCTCGCCTTTAGTTCTGAAAGAACCACTAATGGAGCTGCAGCAGCTGATCCACTGTAGTTCCTGTATTTAAACATTTTCTGTCTGGGTTCTGAATTGAACTTGATTGAGGAATAGTTTCTCTGTAGACAGTGCGAGCTAGGTGCATTTCAATGATGGGCTGTTTGGGTGCATTAGTGTATGCTTCATAATAATCACCTATTTGTAAACTATCTTGTGTGTTGAAAAGCAACAGAAAGGTATTAATGTTAACGAAATTTTAGATGGTCTAGAATAACAATACAGAAAATATCTCGTGTCTGCATGTTTTGTTTGCCTCGTGTATGGGCTCTAAAACATGCAAGTCGACTCACGTTAGATACAATGGTATCACTGACAAAAATACTTCAATACTTGGCATGACAAACGTTCTTTTTTAGAAGGTTTGGGAGTGTAATTCTCTTACCAATATTGCTATGCTATTTTATCTTCTAGTGTCTTGGACAATGGAAACGGCTTTGTATCTTGGAAAACGGTCACATGGAAGTACTATTAACATATTTTAGCTAGAAGAAAATCCTCTCCAACAAATAGGGATTGGCATTGTCATTTGTTGTCCTGTTGTAAGTAATGCGCGCAGTTTACGTTGAAGTAGTGAAGATATGGATCAAATAGCCTCTCAAAATAGTTGAGATTCTCCAATTGTTGTGCAATTTCATAACTGGTATTCAACGCCTTGAACCCATGAAGCGACATTATTTTTTTTTCAATCGCGTTTGTTATGTCGTTTTCTCGCATCAAGTTATCAAAAGCCTGAGCTAATGTAGAAAAAAGCTAATGCACGTAGAATATTCCAAGTAACGCTGTACTCAGCACTGCCAGGTGGTATCTTTGGAATCGTAAATAGGACACTTTGAGTGTGAAATGTGTAGTTGCATCTCGTCACCGAGATCCAATTATTGCATCGACGGGAATCAGCGCTTCTAGGGGAAAATGTGAGGTCCCGAGCTGAGAGTTAGTTAGGCCTTCTCTTAATCGAAATTGATTTTTTGTGTTTCGTTAGGGACCATGTATTTTCTGTTCATTGATGTTCTGTTTTTCAGCACATGCTATTTTCTCCTTCAACTTTTATCTTGTTTCTTTAACTTCCTTCCTAACTTGGTGTATCTATGCGCAGGGGATCTTGTATAGGAACGCATCTTGTGCATAGAATCCGCGTTCTATTACTTCACAAAATGATGCCTTCATTCTTCCTCACCATGAAACACCTTAGTTGTCGTTCTGGAGGCTTAAACTAACTTAAAATCTAAGCTGATCGAGCACACAGCCAGCCGCCTGTAATGTTTGGCATGGACCGAGCTGTGATGGACGAGATTTGACTAGTTAGAGGCCGCCAAAGCGCCACTTTGCCTGCAGAAGAGCGCTTCTGTGGGAGCTGAGCTGCTGTTAGCGCTGGCGCTACTCGACACTCACTGACATCCGGTCTCATTTTCAGCTGTAAGGCATCTGCTACTCCAGGGCGGCGGGCCCAGGCGTGCTTGCTGTTATGTTCATAGCATGTTCTTATATTTGAGTGTCCGTTGTGTTGAGCTTGACCGCTGCTGCTACTTCTTGCGTGTGTTATATTTTTGTACAGGGCAGGGAAAAAGTTCCCGGACTAAGTTGATTGATAATATATTTACAGTAGGAAGGTGTAAAGAATCAAAAATCGTTCTCACATTTATTTACTAAGTACCATAAAACCGAATAGAAGTTTATTTTTCAATATGTCCTCCTTCTGCTTTGAATTCCCTCTGAAACTTTCAACGGAGACGCGCAGATTCTCTTGAGGTATTTTGTCCCATGCCTTCTTAAGGGACGACTTTAAATGGTCGACAACAGCGTGGGATGATGCACAGACTCGAGTTTCCAACATTGGCGTTTACTCATTTTCAGAATACATTTTTTACTACAAATTTGACATGAAACAGGGAAATAATACATAAACAATTATTTTAGTGTATTTTTTTGGTAATTGTAAGTATCAATAGCTTTTATTTTCATACGAAAACGAGTCCAGGGACTTTTTCTACACTCTGTATATATATTTTCTTTACAACATTGTTTTTTATCTGCCACCTGTACAGTCATGTTTTTCCCCCGAATTCTTATCCTGTGTTCTGACGCTGCGAGTATTTTGCTCTGGACACCTGCATCGTGTATCAGAGCCGAATGTACTTGTGTTATTTTAAAAAGTCAACGCTGGCGCTCTGTTGAACAATGAATTCAAAGCTAGTACAGACTTGTGTGCTGCGATAAAATCACTGCCTTGCATCACGCCCGTCTGCTAACATGATCGGTGGTTCAGTGTGTGCAATTGTGCGTGTGGAGTGGGATCACGCACGGCCTTTACTCCTCGAGCTGCTGACCTCCCTGATCCCGGTGTTGGAAAGCAGCCCCTGCCTTCCGTCTCGCCCCCAAAAAGCATACAGAGCTTCTGTGTGCCCTGGTGGAGGCTTGCCTCGGTAAACTCGAGCCTTCCATTCTCTTAGAAAATAGAAAGTCGCGTTTCCTGTTCTAATCTACGCCTTGCCCAACTTGTACTGGTCTTCAACTGTGTAAATGAGAGTTTATCGTTTTCTTTCTGGTTTGACCTTGTTCATTATTTTTCATATTTAGTGCTTAGTTCATATGTACTGACGATGTGTGTTCCGGTCGAGTGTTTTTCCTGATTTCAATTAAGGTCGGCGAAGGAGTTGATAGACGTTGAAGGCCGTCAAGTATAACGCACCAAATTCATTCCACTCTGTATATGCGCGTGTGACTTGAAAGGCATTTTACTGCATCGTTCTCAAGATACTGACGCACACGTCGTTGCATCTGTTGCGTAGGTAAAGGAATGTAGAATTGGCAGCACAGTAAAAGGATCTTATGTAGATTGTTCTAAGCTGCCTGTATATTCCACAGTTATTTGCAGTTATTTTAGTGTGTACTTGAGAATTTTCAGCTGAAAGTGAAGCGAGGTTCACTATATGCACAATCAAGCAAAAAAAATTATACAAAAATTTAAAATCATCGTAACCCCGACGAGTTTCTCATACCCATCATTTTGGGAAAGTTTCCCGGCACTCATTTGTTACTTGACGTGAAGCCTGATTTCAATAACTTGATGGTAACTGTGTGGAAGAGCTGTGTGCGAAAAATTCCTTCTTCACCGCTTTCTACTACCCAGACAGCAGTTCGCACGGTCTTTACCCTCCCTCGCCGCTCTTCCTCCTAGTCTGTTTTGCTTTTCCGCCGGATACACGCAGGATATGATGACGGAGCGGGGCCAACGCTCTAAATACGCTCGACGTCCTTCCTGAAAAACTACCGCGTATTAAAAATACAAGAGTATTTTAGAACGTTGGACGCAGTAGAGCACGATAAGAATTTTTTATCCTATTCGGATTTAGTGATGGGACGATTAATCGAAATCGTGTAGAAATGTAGGAGATTTTCAGAATATCGAAGCTTGCATCGAAGTTCTTAAATTAAAGACCGATTCCGAGACTTACAACTATTATTGTTGTATTATATGTACAGCAGCCACATGCAACTGTGTTGCCATTTTTTCAATGTATATCTCTAAATAAACTTGAAGTACATGTAAAAGTACTTGAATTTAATTATTTTTCACCTGCAATGGTAATACTTATTTTGATACTAAACAAAATTTGTAAATTTTAGGCAAATGAATAAGGTTAAAAAGGAAGGTTATCTTTGCTTCATTAAAGCAGAAAATCTTCATTTCCGTAGTTTGAGAGGCTAACGTCACACGGTGAACGAGATAGTTTCTTGGCTCGATCCCTGCACAGCCGTCGCGGTATTCTCACCAGAATTTTTACTGCTCCCAGAATTAGCGTTAAGAAACATTTAAAATTCCTATATAATAAAATTGAAAAATAACTGACGCGTTTGGGTTGTTCATTTTTAAATGCTTTGATTTTTTTTTAAAGAATGATACGAAAATTCCAATTTTGAAGGGCGAAGTCTAATGCATATTCATTCCGCAAAATATTGTTAAAAATAGTTGCACATGTGTATCGTAACCAGTTTTTAAGTTCCTTCTTTTGCTGAGATGTGTGTCTTGAAGTGGTACGAAAATTTTGTCGAAAGGAATCACCGCTCCCTAAAGGAAAAAGTGTGGTCTCGAGCTGAGGGCTAGATAGCCCTTCTCTTTATTGAAATAGTATCGATTTTAGTTTCGCCATAGCCCATCTTTTTTCAGTTCACTGCTGTCCTGTTTTTCAGCACCTACTACTTTCTCCTTGAATTTTTATCTTGTTTCATTAACTTACTTCGTAACTTACTGCTTTTATGCCTCATACTTTTGTAGGAGCGGACTTAGTGCATAAATTCCAGGTTTCTTTAACTTCATACTAAATGGTGCCGTCATCCTTCCTCATTGAAACACTCGTGTTTAGTTTGGAAGGCTTAAACTAATTTATAATTTAAGCTGATCTCAAATTTGAAAAACATGTATGTTATGTCTGAGACATACAAAAAGTGATCGTACCCTATCTGCCGAATATTAAGAAATTATTGTTAATTGTGACGAACACTTTCGACCACAACTTCACCGAGTTGGTGCTTGATGTACTAATGATGTTCTGAATCTAATACCTCGAAGACGCTTATTTAAGCTTGAGAAATAACTACTCGAAAACTTGTTATATCATGCATATCAATGCTACGGAGAGTTATCCATTATGGTTTTTCATCCAAACTTCAAGGTACTTCTTCGACCTATAATGTTAGAATTCATTTGAAAACAAAACAGTTACGAGTGAATCGTTTCAAGTGTATTTCGAGTATTGCACCAGTAATTTGCACATTAATTTTTAGGGTTGTCATAAATTACTCTGAAGTTAAACGACCTCGTGAATCAAATTAACGGAGCTGAGCTTTCTTCTATCACAGATGAGCGTTGGAGTTTGATAGTTACTATCTTTCTCATAAAATTAATAGCATTTTACCCAGATATATATTACATCGTTCTTCCTTGGCCTCGAAGTCGAGCTTGATCAAATTAGCTCTTGAGCTTATTTATCGGAATGAACTTGTGCAAGAGTACGTCGCGGGAGATAAGGTTAGGGACCAGCGTGTTAGCGCTCCGATTGGATGTGGAGGCCGAGCTGCGGCTTTGTCCTTTAATTTCAAGGAGCCGTTCCGTGGCTGCCGGTCTATTGTTCTTTTCCTATTCTTGGAAGTAACGCCTCACTGAATTCACGCCGAGCGACATTCGCAGTTCATTCTCAGCCTCTCTTTTTATTTTCTCAAAGCTATTCGTTATTTTCAATTTCTCTCAGCAGGATAAAACTATTGTATCTGTGGTAATTATCACTCCTAAGGGGATTGTGTGAGACCTCGAGCTAAAGGTTAGATAGACCTTTTGTTGAATTAGGATAGGTTTTTGTTTTGTTACGGACCGTCGTTTTTCGGGTCACTGCTCATGTTTTTAAACACCTACTACTTTCTTCTTCATTTTATATCCTGTTACATGAACTTCTTTCTCAACTTTCTCTTTCTACGTACCATGTGCGTAGATTCTGCGTTTCCTCAACTTCATACTAAATGGTGCCTTACTCCTTCCTCTTTTTGGAACGTCTCTGTTGCGGATAGAGTGACAAACTAACATAAAATCGAACATCTAATTTCGTTATTTTCAATCATTCGTTTGGTTTTATTTTATTTATGTAACACATGTACGCCGTTATTATTCTTTATTCTGTCACCATGATCTACTATAAATTAACATTTTGTTTATTCGCTTATGAAGCTGAGGGCTTGGGTTAGTTGTGCACTCTTGACAGAACACCGTTTATCGTCTCTTCAACTAGAGTGAGGAGCAAGTATTTTGACTTATGAATTCACAATGAACGAATGAATCAATTGTTCCTATTTCCCAGTGCAGTCAGTTCTGTATTTGTGAAAATTGTTATAGGAAGCATTTTTTAGCCACTGATATTTTATGTTTGTGGAATAATAATCGCATGTGGCGTCCCGCTCCTTCCCCTACGGCGTGGCAACATTCCATGGCACAGCAGAAGTATCCAGGCGCTGTGCTGAGCTCTCTTTCTGCCAACCTGTGCAACCTCAGCTCATTGAGAGGAATCGCACTGACGAATTTTCCGATACCAGCACCTAAGTCACTTGTATCCATGTCTTACTGTTGTTTGCGTTCAAGATGTAGATTAATCAAGAAATTTTAGCCTGCGTTATCAAGTCCCATGATGCGAGATTCGATTCTGTAATAGAAAATCCCTATGCTAGTTGATACAGACAGATTTCCCCCTCAGGGGGATACAATTATTGTATCTATGGGAACTACCGCTCCCAGGGGGACAATGTCAGGGCCGAGCTTAGAGTTAGGTAGGCCTTCTTTTTTGTTGAAATAAAATGTTTTTGTTATGTTAAGGACCTCCTTTTTTCGGTTCCCTGCTGCCCTGTATTTCGTCTCATACTACTTTCTTCAACTTTGGTCTTGTTTCATGATCTTCTTTCACAACTTACTGTTTCTATGCCTTTCTGCGTAGATTTTGCGTTCCCTTAACTCCATACTAGATGGTGCCTTCCTCCTTCCTCTCTTTGGATCGCATTTGTTGCTGGGTAGGGAGGCTAAAACTAACGACTAATGTAATCTGATACAGATGTCGATTAGTGTAGGATGCATTTTTTGATGCGAATCCCTGCGGTGAATTTGAAGTTATTAGCGGAGAACGTTTTCGTGTGCGGGATGCTGTGCAAGCCTGTGGGTGTCGCGTCACACATGCATATTGACGCAAAGTAAGGCCTGGGAAGTGTGAAGGAATGTGCTAAGTAATAAAATGAAATATAAATTTTATGAATATTCTCATGCATTAGTCGATACCGATCAAGAAAGCATTTTTTAGGGGGGCTATAAATCTTCATACAGGTATAAGATTTCCTGGTAATGTTAATAACTAATATCAATAGTCAAGCCTGCTATTCTTTTATTAGCAATGGCTTCTGGACAGAATTTGAATGATTGTAAATGTGTTCCACAACTGTTTATATCAAGTGGGGGTGCCTAATCCATTGCTTACTTCCGGGGTTACTAATCAGTTCCCTCATCTGTTTGTTTTTATTCACGAAACGAAGGTAAATTGATCTAAACTCAACTGAATTTGCGCGATTATTTGTTGCATTGCTAATTGAGTATGAATAGTTCTAGATTGGACTTGATGTAGGATATTAATTTGATTACACATGAAATATGAGTTCACACAGCAACTTGTCCGTGTTATCAGCAGTAACTGATAGCGCGTTGGTCGGTTATCGGCGCACTTCGTTTCATTCTCTCCTTATCAGTGAGCTTGATGGTAGACAGTGTCGACAGTATCTTGTTCGTCGTATTACAGTTCTGATTCTAGTCTCGCCTCGGTGTCAGTGCTCATACACCGTGTTCATATTTTCTGACAATGAAGTGATGTGCTTCAATGCGCGGGACACAACTCGTATTGATAATATTATATTTGTACGAGTGCGTGTTGCTATTCAATGTTCTGACCTGTATGAAACTCGCGTAGGATGCAAGGAGTATTACAAGTTACTCTGTTATGCTAGGTAGTGGCTGCTTAGTGGTCTGCTGTATGTGTGCAAGACAAGAACAACTGTTGAAGTTCCAGTTCTTCTATTTGCTCTCGAAGTGCTTAGTTCGAGGTACAAGTATTTCGAGTAAAACTTAAGCACGTAAATGGGTTGCGGTTTACGGGCCTGCACCATCGGTATGCAGCTAATGCATGGTTACGTAAAGGTGGGTTGGAAAGAAGGAAGATGAAGGTGCAGCACGCATTTCACCAGCATTCTAGCACAATGGGAGTTGGCGAAACATTACGTTGCACTCACGTTGCAGGCTGTGCTGACTACTTCACACTCTACATCTCGACTGCTCGTACATTCGGACCGTATGTAAACAATGCATCGACGTCAGCAGGTGTAGAGCAACTGAACCATCGTGGAACCTCCAGTCATAGAAAGTTGAACTGGAAGAGTACGGAATTAAAATTTGATAGAATAAGCAAGCTGTTTCATCAGGAAGCTATCTCGAAATGCGAAAGACTGCTACTGCTGTCTCCCTCAGGAGGATACAACTATTGTATCTATGGGAATTAGCACTCCCAGGGGAAAAATGTGAGGTACCGAGGTTAGAGTTAGGTGGGCTTTCTTTTTCTTGAATTGAAATATTTTTGTTTCGTTGAGAACGATATTTTTTCGTTTCACTGCTGTCCTGTTTTTCAGCACCTATGACTTCTTCAACTTTTATCTGGGTTTCCTAGCCTTCCTTCTCAACTCACTGTTTCTATGCGCAGGGGATTCTATGCGGGAACACACCAGGTGCATTGATTCCGCCTTCCCTTGACTCCATACTAAATTGTGCTTTTCCTTCTTTGAATAACTTTGTTGTGATACGGGAGGCTAAACTAATTTATAATCAATCAATTGCTATTGCTATCTTTGTCGACGTATTTACATATCGAAAAAATCCCGATTCAGCTTGTGACCTTCCCACAGCGACGTGTGAAGAATTGTTTGGGGCATCTTTGGAATTCTGCGCTTCTCAGGAAGTACGTAGGATTCCTGGGCTAGTGTCAGCTCAGTTAGCTGATAATGTCCGTCTCCGTCAGTGTACGTAGGAACTAGCGCTCCTCAGTGGTAACCCTAACTACGCATGGTAATAAAAGTTAATCTTGTAGAATTTTTTATAAATTTAAATTTGAAGTTGAGCTGGGTTTATTTTTACTTATTTTTCTCGTAGAGATTACCAGCGTAACGTGCAACTGACATCCTGTTCTAGTACGAGTGTCTTCGTCGTTTATTTTCTCTTTAGTTCATCGTTTCGTCTCATCTTGATGCTTGCACTTTCTTTTGCCAGCGTTGCGAGTTGTGTCAACCGAGACACCGGCATTTTGCGCCCTTGTGCTTTCACTTTAACTGCACCAGATTTCTCAGTAGTAATCGCGATCGCTTAACTGCGCGGAAACTGGGGTAAGACTCGTATAAATAAATGTATAAATACAATAATAACCGTACGAAAATTATTTGAACCTAAAAACTGGAAATCATTTGAAAAATGTAGACTTATATTTTGCACGTCTTGTGAACGTGGTGATTTTAGAGCGCTGGTAAAATAAAAATCTTCTACTTAAAGTAGTTAATTTTCGGTCATTGGAAAAATATATTTTAAAAAATTAGAAATATATTTATAAACCTTTAAGAATTTCACATGGAGCCAATATTTGCGTTACAATCCATCAGAATGTCGTGGGTAAAGTGTCCTGATGTTGAAGTTGTGAGTAAGCTTAGCATGTACGACCCGGACAACTTGGACGGGAAGATACCGCGGCAACCCTCGGTGCTCTCCCGCTTCTCTCAGGACTCCTCCTTCTTCATCGATGTCTTCGACGGCAAGCTCCACCCGTAAGCTTTCTTGTTTAATTAAAGCACGTGTTACTTCATTTGACTCTGATTTTTTGGGTTCATCGTGTGACTCCGTGCACGTGTACCATAACGTTCGTGATTCTGATCCATGCTTAATATGAAGAGAATTGATGTCTTTCCTTACCAGCATTTTTTCTTCGTTTAGTACAATTGATTTTGCTG
This sequence comes from Morinoia aosen, assembly GCA_030386875.1. NCBI lineage: Eukaryota > Metazoa > Arthropoda > Malacostraca > Amphipoda > Talitridae > Morinoia > Morinoia aosen. Next base: position 76,274,586 of record CM059564.1, read on the forward strand.
TTTATTATGTTACCGTTTATGTGTTTATAATTCGATCTGTCTGGCGAATAAGTTTTTTCGTCATATAGTATGAAAATAATGCTTTAGTGATATTCCTAGGTAAAATAAACTTGTCATTCTATATGCGTTGATCAGTTTTCCTATAGCTTATCGTATTCTTTGGATAAGCAAGATGACAGCCTTCGGGAGAGAGACCATTTAAGCCCCCGAAATGCAAGGCTAATTAAGTAGGCCTGCTGAGCCAATTGTTATGTGTTTTTCTGTGGACGTTTTTTCCCACCGGCTCGGCATCACGTGTTAAGGTCCTATTTGAACAGTGATATTCCAGTTCATATTTTGTCTTCGTCATCGTGACCTTTTTCTTGTCACTCCAATGTTTCATCAATTATTCGCAAGCTAGCTAATTCATTCCATTATGTATCAAATTTATTCCATTATATGAATCATCGTATTTTTCAATCCTTCAAGTTTCAAGGTTTTAGGTAGCGTGATCATGATGATAAGGTGAGGTGATTATTATCGTAGAGTAGCGTTTGTATCTTCATTAACTTACAGGAAGTCGAAAAACCTGAATAACATTAATGCGGTATTGCCTGAGAGAAAATAATTCTGGAATTACCTAGCACAAAAAAAATACGCCTCGTACATCAAAATGAACCCAATCTACATATCTAATGTATTCCTACGCCGTTAAGGTAATATTACGCGTGAAATTAGATGGCGTCAGAGGCTCATGAGAACACAAGTAAGTAATGACACTTACCTTGCTTGTGGGTTCCAAGTAGGTGATTGGAATGGTAATTCAATATATGTAGCACGTCCCTCAGATTTGATTTAATTACAATTAAGGGATTTTTATGAAGAAAGCCCCTCGCCAAGGCCCGCAGAGCGGGTGGCGGACGACAACAACCTCCTTCAGTTAGGTTGTGCCCAGAAGCCTCCCTTGCCAGATGCGGGCAGTGCCTTCAAGTATCGAGACGGTATCGGAACTGTGCAGTTACGGTACAGTGCAGGATAGATAGTTGATGTCTGTCCACGGAAAAGGTGTGCCGTTTAATGAGTGCAGATTGAAGTCGTATCTCAATAGTAACATTTGACTTGATATTGTAGCAAATAATGGCACAAGATTATTAAAAAACTCTTTCGGCGTCAACGCCTGACATTTTCGATGAGGTGTGGTTGTTTTTCGTTTTCGGAGTCTGTGGGTGGTGGAATGTGATGTTTCAGGCCCCAGATTGTTAACGTTCGGTTCTAGTCAGATAGGACGTCCCCTACCCCTTCATTCGAACATGATGGTCTCTGTTTTTTTCATGTAAAGTGTTATGAGTTGACTCTTAACCTTAATGGTAGTTGAAGGTTGTTGAAAAAATTGTAAACTGATTTTTTTGGTATTTTTAAATTAGTGAAACACGGGCCGTTGACCTTGGTTCCTTGGTAGCCCATTTAGCTAGTTGAAGATTTTATAATTTGAGAGTCGCTCCTCGTACGCATCACTCTAATTGCACACGCTTTCATTTCCCGTATAAGCTGGTAAAATGGTATCTTCAGAGTAAACAAATTCTAATGCTCTACTTCGATTGACGGTGCTGTCTATTTTGCATGAATTTCTTAGCCGTCGCGATTCTAGTTTAAAATAGTGTCGCTGAGTTTTTTTCTCCTCATTAATAGTGTTGCCACACGGTGCCTATTTAGTCTTTGATTTTGAAATATTTACTCTAACCATTAACTCTTTTACATCACCTACTTAAGTATTCACTCAGTATGTAAGTAATCGCTGCCACTATTTTTAATCTTGAGTTTGACGCTCGCCAGACGCCAGTCTCCCCTCGCCCCTGAGCTGCGCTAAAGTTAGCTCACCCTCCTGCTCCCCAGTCCCTGGTGAGGATGCGCAGGGAACGCTCTTGTTTATGTCCATGTTTGGTTTAGCGCCGCTCGCGTTAGGCCTACCGCACTCACCACCATTTTGCTCAATGTGCGGATTTCTTTTTGCCAATTTAGTGCATGCAGTATTACGTGTTCATCTGCAAAAGTTATTTTCTAAATAATCGCCCAAAAAGCCATCAGAAGTGTAAGTGAATGCGAGTAGAAACAGAAAAGTTGGTAGGTCTGATGTATAGTAATGCTCAGAGCTCTGACCTCGGCGTTCTGACAAGTTTCCGCCATGCACAGGATAGGAGGTTTCTTGGACTGGAACACAATTTGATTTGGGAATGGACTCTGAATCTTCTTGACCGAATAATTCAAGTGTTCTGTCGAAAGTTAGGTGGCGTCATAAACCCGTTGATGACCGAACTGTAAACTGACGTGCTCTTGCGTACTTTATCTGTTGTGTAGTAGTGATTAAAAAAATGTTTTGTATTTAAAAGTGGGGAAAGTCATTTACATAGTTCACCTCACCTATATGAAGCTAATTTTTTGACTAGATTAGAGTTTATAAATTTGTTACATTGTCCACCGGTAGTTGTACTAGTATTATGATAGCTTTAAAGAAAACGACTCTGATGTTCCTCCTGTGTATAAACCTTGTTAGTCTGAAAGTACGTTTTCTGATTTATTTTGACATATCGTGTAATTTTATTCTGATGTAACTTGAACGCTTTTTCTTAGTCATGTCAAGGTATGGATATTTCTTTAACCCAGAAAAGGTTAGCAAGAACAGTATACTTGAAAAATATTTTGCTACTAAAACAAGACGTTTCTGATGTCCTTTCAGCTATTAATTATTAAAAAAAGGAAGAAAAAATACTAATTTGCACCAAAAATGCGAGAAGGTTCAAGTTAAAAATTTATAAAAAATAAATATGAAGTACTTATAGAAATCAGTAAGAATCGTCATCATGTCCTAATGACTTTAACTTTTTCTTCTTTCATGTTCTGATTCATGAAAAATTTATGGCTGAAGATGGACAGACGTTCTGCTTTAATTTAATACTGTTCTTGCTATCTTTTTTATTGCTTTTTAAAGATCCTGCCAACTTTTTTAACCATTTAGAAGGTTAATTTTTATGATTCATCTCCTCGAGGGGATACAACTACATTTATTGTATCTATAGGATTTAACACCCCCAGGGGTAAAATGCGTGAGGGCCCGAGCTGAGGGCTAGGTTTGCCTTCTCTTTGTTGAAATAAAAATTTTTATATTAGGTCAAGGACCAAATTTTTGCGGTTCACTACTGTCCTGTTTTTCAGCATCTACTACTTTTTTCTTCAACTTTTATCTTGTCTTATAAACTTCGTTCTCAACTTACTGTTCCTATGCCCTTTCGGCAAAGATTTCGCGTTCCCTTATCTCCTTACTAAATGGTGCCTTCCTCCTTCTCTTTTCGGACCGCTTTTATTTTAGCCGTTAGGGAAGCTTAAATTAACACATAATCTGATCTTTTATTCATCATTTGTGTCGAAATACTTGTGATCGTTTTTCTTTTAACAAACTGAGTTGTTTAAGATGAGTGATGTACCTTTAATTTATGCGTAAAAATAAAATCAAAGTTGTCTATGGGAGATGGACGTGTGTTTTCATTTATGTTCGTGTCCAACACCTATAATTTTTAATATCAAGACTCAATTGGAGTCGTAGAACTAAAGCAGGTATAGATCTCGGGCTTTTTTGTCAACAATTGGACAGAATATTGATCATTTATGGTCGGCCCGTTTTTCTATAAAAAGATTAACATTGTAGGGCTAGCTGACTTTACTCTTAAAGTAAGTTACCCGCAACTCTTGTAAATTGAAAACTCGGTTTAAGCATAAATTTTAACTTCAGTGGAGTGTCATTGTTATGTTGAGTGTCATTATTCTAAATTCCGAATTGAAATTTAACCGAAATTTAACCTTAGGCCTCCCGACGGGAATTCCAGTTCCCAGATCCAGATCCAGTTCCCAGTGATTCCAGTTTAGGGAAATTGACAAAATTTCTGGGTAATTCAACTAGTAGGGAAATAATTTAAAGTAAATGATAAAATTAGGACAATTAATGATATTCCTGCAATTATGTTTTTAGACATTCCAGAAGTTTGACGCGTGCAATTTGCTATTGATATCCACTCAGTGTAAGCTTCATGGTCTATGCAATGCATTTAATACCTTTTATATTTAGCTTGAGCAAGTTTTTCATACATACATGTATTTACAGATAAAATTAAGCAAAAGCAAATTGATATATTTTATCAGATTTTTCGGCCATTTTTTTGGCATCATATATAGCACACATTTTTAAAGGATAATTTTTTCAATTTATAAAGGAAGTAAGCACCTGCTTTTACAGAAAAAAAGCATGCTAGGGTAATTTTGCTGAAATCTCAGTGTAATGACGGAAATTATCTTGGAAAATTTTTCCCTTAACTATTTGAGTGTTGGGAGTTAAGATTTGCTTACGCTGTTACTGTTTATACACCTGGAAAACTTGGGAAAAATCCCTCCGAATTACGTTGAAAGAGGCTACTTTTCCGGTCACGTAATAAACTTGGCACTCGAAAGAACTTGAACTCGTTTTCCAGGTGTGATGCTGTTGACCATCTATATTTCGGCAGGTCCCGAGAAAATTTCACGCTCTTTGATAGTTGCCTGAGCAAATTAAGGCTGCGTTGGACAGACCCGCTTCTTTCTCCCTTTGCTTTACTGTAAAGGGACGTTAATAACATCAAGAGCCATTTTCGACGAGGCTGGTTGCCTCTTAGCGTTTTAGTTCATATGATTAAAATTTGGAAAATAAAATCGGTATATTTGTGCTGCAGTTTAAGTAACGCATGTGTTGGACTCACCGTTTGCTGACACCGGGCAATAAGGTATCCCCACTCTAAAAAAAGTGCTCTTCGCCATAATTTTCCACATAATTATCAAATGCTCATTGTTGTTCGTTCCCTACAGTTATTTTTCTTTCACTCGGAGCTGATTTGGATTAAATGTGGCGAAAGAAAATTAGGCGTCGCCCAAACTGAAAAATAGTAACCGGTGGGTAATATTTTACATGCCCATGCTGAGTTGACTGCGAAATGTGTAGTTGTAAAAGTTGTAAAAATTTTTTTTTGTTCGTCTTCATTCTATAGGTTAATTGCATTTTACTCCTATCTCAATACTCTTCCAACACATTTTCGGATCACTTAGCGTGCGCCAAATGCAGTCATTTTCTGGAGCCATTTTGTCCTCGTTGGCCTCTGAGAACGAGTACCTGCTTCTATGGCAGCGGAAATTGGGACGATCGAGCCCGCACCGTTCCGGGCTTCTGTTTTCCGCGTCGTTGGCTGCTGCGCCTGACTGGCCGCCCTGCTCTCTGAGGAGGCGCTCGCTGGGGTTATGCAGAATTTAGTTTTTCGCGCTGTTCTCGACTGAACGTTAATGCGTCCGCTATAAGAATGATGAAAAACTACTACTTTGTGTACCATTCAAATTTTGTTATTTTATGTAATATGGAGGGTAGTTTTGTACTTTCATGTAAACGTGGCCGTTCTTCTCTCATTTTAACGTAGAGAACGCAGGTACGAGTGTTACATTGGGATATAAGGCATGCATGGTGTTCCAGGTTTGATTTTCATCACTGCAGATCGTCTCTAAAGTTTTTGTTCGTCCAAGTATCGGCTTTGGAAACAAAGTATCCAAGACGTCGTGCAAATAATGTTTTTAGAACGCACTGTTTCTTTTTTGAACTATTTTTCGTCGTTTCGTTAAGCGTTTTGTGCTGTCGGAACATTAACGGTATTGTTGACTTTAAGTGAAGATCGTTGAAGTCATTTCGCTTTAATTTTTTTAGGATGGAAATAAACAACGTAACCCCTCAGGGGGATACAGGTATTGTATCTATGGGAATTAGCGCTCCCAGGGGGACTGTGTGAGGGCCTGAGCTAAAGGTTAGGTAGGCTTCCTTTTGTTGAAATAGAATAGGTTTTTGTTTTGTTACGGACCATCATTTTTCGGTTCACTGCTGTCCTGTTTTTCAGCACCTACTACTTTCTTCTTCAACTTTTTCTTGTTTCATGAACTTCTTTCTTAGCTTCCTGTTTCTGTGCACCTTGAGCATAGATTCCGCGTTCCCTCAACTCCATACTAAATGGTGTCTTCCTCCTTCCTCTCCTAGAACATCTTTGTCGTGCAATTAAGGGATGCTAAAACTTTCTTATGTAATAAATAATAATAATAAACAGCGTAAATAATTTGTATATTGTTTCGATTCAGTTCATCACCATCGAACTGAGGTTGAAAAACCCTTGGTCGTGTACGAAAACAACCTTTAACACGTTAGTTGCGATAGGTTAAACTGAAGTTCAATATTCAACTTAAATTTAAAGTCAGAAGTGATAAGCAAATTTGTAAATATCAAACATTAACTGGGCCTGTTAAGTGCCATTAATTTAGAAAGGTTGTAAGAATTTTTCAAAACTGCCCATCGATGGGTCGTTTCGCAGCAGGAAAAACCTAACTACAACCCACCGGTGGGTCATACCGCAATGAATGTGTTAAGCAAAAATAGCCTAGAATGTTATTTTATTTTCGAGGTGTGGAATTTCTTAATTACTCTGATAGAAGATTAACTCGTGGTACTCATCGTGACGTGTGAACTTGATTAGTGGCCAGAACTGCTGTAAGTAATCTTATAAGTGAGATAATCTCACCACAAATGTCACTCGCTCGATGTTCGTCCTTGCTTTTCCAACGCAATCCTGACGCTAGTTCTTCTGTTGGCTTATGTCGGTAATGCTCAGTCGTCTTGGAAATGGTCTTACGATAACATCATAACCTTCAGAAGCAAATCGTTGTCCCATACAGAATGCTAGTAGTTGAAGTCGATGCAATAGCGCAGATTTTTATTATCAATACTTGATATCTTGACATTATTTGGAGTGCTGTAGTACTTCACTAGTGAAGGTAGGAGTGGACTTCTATAATAGTAACCCTGATAAAACATCCCTTTATACGTTTTTGATGCTTCTGGCAAAAATAATTTTTGTCCTAATTCGATTTTTTTTCTTTTGATATATTCTAGAAATAGTTTTTATTTAGAACTCGCAGCGCATCGCTTTGGCGTAAGGAGTTTTCGTTCAGTCGCGCGTTTTTTAAATTTGAACTGTCCTATTAGTCCTGCATACACTGCCACCCACCTGCACACTGCACTGACGCTGAACTTGGGACCAGGGAGAATGTCGCTATAAGGCTCAAGGCGGCACCGTGATATGCGCTGATCACTGCCGTAGCATTAAGCCTTGCCTCGCTTTTCACTACTTGGTGCTTCGAACGCCTGTTCTTTAGTACTATTCATGTGCATGTATTTTATTTATTTCGCTGTGCATTTCGGGCTATTTTGATCCTCGTAGCTCGGTTGCTAAATAACTTGTTTCTCCTTCTGCGAATCGTTTGTTGCACTTCGCACTGGAATTCTTTTTGCTAGTTTTATACGCGTATGTCGTTCATCCAATTTACTTCAGCTAATTATTAAAAATATAAAACCTGAAGTATATTTTTGACTTAGACTTTATTATTCTGTGGTTTTTGCTGATGTTTCATGTTTTTAGACCCACGTAAACTAACATCTAATCTTCTAGACCCACGCAGATGAACTTAGGACCGAACGAGGAGATACAGATACATTCGCATCTGTGCGCACGATAGGTATTCACCATAAAAGCTAACACATGGCATGCTTGTTAGCATTTGTTACGAAATAAGAGGCATGCACCACAGATCTTAGGCTGCGTGCTGTTCTACAGTTACTTTACTGTTGCTCTTTCTGGTGTGGTGCTACTGTTGTGGCGCCGTTACTGCCGCTGCAGGAGCCTTTCGAGCCACTCCAGCACGCGTCACCTCCTACTCCGCCACTCTTCACGCCTCGGTCCCAGCATCCAAGGTTATTGTCCTCCCGAGTTACGCTCTTCGCTGCAAGTTATTGTCCTCCCGAGTGGCGTTCTTCGCTCCAAGTTATTGTCCTCCCGAGTTGCGTTCTTCGCTCCAAGTTATTGTCCTCCCGAGTTGCGTTATTCGCTGCAAGTTATTGTCCTCCCGAGTTGCGTTCTTCGCTCCAAGTTATTGTCCTCCCGAGTTGCGTTCTTCGCTCCAAGTTATTGTCCTCCCGAGTTGCGTTCTTCGCTCCAAGTTATTGTCCTCCCGAGTTGCGTTCTTCGCTCCAAGTTATCGTCCTCCCGAGTTGCGTTCTTCGCTCCAAGTTATTGTCCTCCCGAGTTGCGTTCTTCGCTCCAAGTTATTGTCCTCCCGAGTTGCGTTCTTCGCTCCAAGTTATTGTCCTCCCGAGTTGCGTTCTTCGCTGCAAGTTATTGTCCTCCCGAGTTGCGTTCTTCGCTGCAAGTTATTGTCCTCCCGAGTTGCGTTATTCGCTGCAAGTTATTGTCCTCCCGAGTTGCGTTCTTCGCTCCAAGTTATTGTCCTCCCGAGTTGCGTTCTTCGCTCCAAGTTATTGTCCTCCCGAGTTGCGTTCTTCGCTCCAAGTTATTGTCCTCCCGAGTTGCGTTCTTCGCTCCAAGTTATTGTCCTCCCGAGTTGCCCTCTTCGTTTCTAAATAGTGTTTCTTAGTCTCTGTTGGCGAACTTTTTTTAATTTTGACTCAATTTTTGCTTTCTACATTCAACAACTTTTTTACAAATGGTTCATTTCTTCATTGCCCCCTGTCTTTTACGGTAATTACTATGAAGTCACGACTCTGTGTCAAAATCGAGTCGTGCAACTTTTGATAAATAAGTCTGAGTATCAATACTTCGCCAACCCGTAATTACGGATGCAAATAATATGTAAATTTTGTCTTCCCCATGTGAAGCACCTATATACTTCTCGTGAAATGAATAGTGTGTTTCATGAATAGTTCGTCATGATTCAATGAGAAATTAGTGAATAACCTTAGCCAATATAGTTTAGAAGAGCTGTGCTTCGATGTTAGAATGTCCATGATTTATAATTAGGGATTTGACTATTCCTGCTGTCTGCGGTAGTTGTTCTTGATTTAGCACCTCTTGTTCAGCGAACCTTCCTCACTTTACTTGATTTGGCATCTGTCCTTGAAAGTGGCATCAGAGGTTTATTTTCTTGTTTACGTCAGCTTAAAATATAATTTTTCACTGTTCTGTAACTGTGAATATCTCGATGCGGGTTTGAAATGAAATGGAAGATCAGCGATGGGCCAACGTTGGGGACCATGTTGTATTTAGGGTTGTTTGGCATAGGCGTTTGTGCTCTTCGTGGGAAATGAGATCCTGCATTTGAAGTGATCCATTTTGATTGCGCTGTAGTGAAATATAGGTGCTGATTCGAGCAATTAGATGTTATATGGGCCTCTTCATTATTGATGAATTGTTCATATGCGCTATTGATGCGTCCTCACCTCCGAATACTGTCTCAATTTGTGCAGGAAGCTGAATTTTAGCAGTCATATGATTCTAGTATTCCAAAATTTCTGTATCGTTGCTTCTATTGTCATTTATTTAGCACTTGTTCAAACTTGGCCTTGACCAGAGACCTAATTTCATTCCTGGCAGTTATGGTTATTTATTTTCTTTTTTTTTGTGCACACAAATTTCTGCATTGAGTTCCTGGATAGTTGCGGTGTAGATCTTCATGCTGCTAAGAATAGTTAGGCATTGACTCAATTTCATTGCGTATGTGTATTTCGTTATTTGCCTAAGTTGTTATCACTCGCCGCCAGGTGAGTGGGTAAGAAACATTTTGAGTCCCTACGAACCGTGGCGTTAAATGATTCACACTCCGTAGGGAGGCTAAAACTAAAGACTAATCTAATCTAATCTGATTCACACTCCATTGAAATTTTCTCTTTTTTGTCCATGGGTGCCTCGAATAAATATTTTTACTTATCTTTGATGCCACGTATTTTTGATTGAGGCTTATCTAACTTCTCAGTGCGCTGATTTTGTAAAATAAAACTGAATTTTACGTGGTTGTGTGGAGATGTTGCTACACTGCAGCTATAGCACCAGTGCGGTGTGTGGAGATGTTGCTACACTGCAGCTATAGCACCAGTGCGGTGTGTGGAGATGTTGCTACACTGCAGCTATAGCACCAGTGCGGTGTGTGGAGATGTTGCTACACGCTGCAGCTCTAGCACCAGTGCGGTGTGTGGAGATGTTGCTACACACAGCAGCTATAGCACCAGTGCGGTGTGTGGAGATGTTGCTACACACAGCAGCTATAGCACCAGTGCGGTGTGTGGAGATGTTGCTACACACAGCAGCTATAGCACCAGTGCGGTGTGTGGAGATGTTGCTACACACAGCAGCTATAGCACCAGTGCGGTGTGTGGAGATGTTGCTACACACAGCAGCTATAGCACCAGTGCGGTGTGTGGAGATGTTGCTACACGCTGCAGCTATAGCACCAGTGCGGTGTGTGGAGATGTTGCTACACGCTGCAGCTATAGCACCAGTGCGGTGTGTGGAGATGTTGCTACACACAGCAGCTATAGCACCAGTGCGGTGTGTGGAGATGTTGCTACATGCTGAAGCTATAGCACCAGTGCGGTGTGTGGAGATGTTGCTACACACAGCAGCTATAGCACCAGTGCGGTGTGTGGAGATGTTGCTACACGCTGCAGCTATAGCACCAGTGCGGTGTGTGGAGATGTTGCTACACACAGCTATAGCACCAGTGCGGTGTGTGGAGATGTTGCTACACACAGCAGCTATAGCACCAGTGCGGTGTGTGGAGATGTTGCTACACGCTGCAGCTATAGCACCAGTGCGGTGTGTGGAGATGTTGCTACATGCTGCAGCTATAGCAGCAGTGCGGTGTGTGGAGATGTTGCTACACACAGCAGCTATAGCACCAGTGCGGTGTGTGGAGATGTTGCTACACGCTGCAGCTATAGCACCAGTGCGGTGTGTGGAGATGTTGCTACACGCTGCAGCTATAGCACCAGTGCGGTGTGTGGAGATGTTGCTACACGCTACAGCTATAGCACCAGTGCGGTGTGTGGAGATTTTGCTACACGCTGCAGCTATAGCACCAGTGCGGTGTGTGGAGATGTTGCTACACGGTGCAGCTATAGCACCAGTGCGGTGTGTGGAGATGTTGCAACACGCTGCAGCTATAGCACCAGTGCGGTGTGTGGAGATGTTGCAACACGCTGCAGCTATAGCACCAGTGCGGTGTGTGGGAGGGAATGTAGATGCTACTACACTGAGAAAAAATATAGGGTCATTTTGACACACTTAAGCGTGTCATACGTTTGTCGCAAAACCGGCACACAATTGTGTGTCATGGAGGCGACATGACACACTTAAGTGTGTTACATGACACACTTAGGGCCGTCATGACATACCTAGGGGAAATCTACGGAACTTAAAACATAGTTTCAACTTACTCCTACCATACCCCTCTGACTCGCCCGTGGACCAAGAAAAATGGTTAAACAGGATTATTGAACTACGAGTATTTGAGGCTTATGGTGTATCAACTCTTGACTTTCAAATTTAAAATTATCACTATATTTCCACAGAACAAAATCAGTTCCTAATAAAGTCAGCGTATTAAGCAATTTTACAGACAGCATTAAAACATTGCATACCGTAGTGTAGAAAAACTTCAAAGATTTATTGAGTAGAACAGATTAATTGAAATCAGCAAATAAATTGAGAACAGCTTCAATAACTTCTCCACAACAATGTTAAATGTATATTAACACGATATATGAGCTTGAATCGCTGTGACGGTTACAATACCTATATATTCATCGAACGAAGAAAGCCCTGAATTCGTAACGAATTGCATTCTAAATAACTAAGAACTTTCACGTGCTAAAGATAGGCTTCAACATGACCACATCCTTCATTCATTCAAATAAAAACAGCATCAGTTCAGTTCGCCCAATTTTATTCAACACTGAAATACACATTTTCTCGGTATTCATTTCTCAGAAAATTAATAGTTGAAGTTTAAACACTAAAAAAGGTGAAACAAATTCAGCACTAAATGTTTATCTACTTAGAACTGGAAGTGATAAAAATTATTCAACATTTAGGATAAATTCTGTGTACATCTGTGAGAACCTTTCCGCATGCGTAATCAAGAAATGTCCTAACAATTAAAACATATTTTTTCAATTTTAATTTCATATTTAATATGAAACGTAAAGGTCTCACGCTATAGTACAAGAATTCTCTATTTTGAAACGAAAAGTTCCCAAAACAAAAGTCACACGAGTAACATTCCACTTTCTTGCAATACCTTCAGAAATGTTAAATCGCATTTTACACAAGAAAGAAATAAAATATTTTTCTATCAATCACAGATCAAGTTAATGAAGAGTATTATTATATTATGGTGAAATAAAAATTATGGTGAAAAAAGTGAAATAAAAAAATTCTGCTCTATACTCGTTTCCAGGTGAACCTAGAAATATTCATACGGAAGGAAATAATTCAGTTCTGCTATTAATTTCATAATTAATTTAGGTTTTTGTAAAATAACGCATGTCTTAAGCAAAGGTGAAAAGATTTCATTGCGAAAATTAAAATAACTTTCCAAACACTTATCTCGCACAAATGAAATCATGATTCATCTCCACACAGAATGATAATGTTTTCATTCAATAAAAACTTTGACAATTATTTATACCGGTCAAGTTTTCCACTTTGACACAAGTAACGAAATGAAAGTGAAGAATCAAATATTAAAACGTCTGTTTGAACGTTCCTGAATAAATCCAGGAGCTTTCGAAAGAACGGAAAATATTTTATTTTTCACTTTGGGTTCCGTGAAAAACAGGAGTTGTTGCAGAATTGGACAAAGTCTTACAGTGCTGTAGAGAAAATATTCTTCAAGTTGTAACAGCCAAAAGAATTCTACCCGATTTCATCACTTATAAGAATTCTTATAATAACTGTGGCTCATCAGCTTAATAATAGTATTTTTAACACGACTAATAGAACATTACATATTACTAATCGCAGTTAAAGGAAATGTACGCTATAAAATCAGATAATTCTACTCCTTTTTCACTTCAAATTAATCTAAGTCAAGTTCAATTTAATTCAAATCAAGTTCAATTCAATCCAAATCAAGTTCAATTCAATCCAAATCAAGTTCAATTCAATCCAAATCATGTTCAATTTAATCCAAGTCAAGTTCAAATTAATCCAAGTCAAGTTCAATTTAATCAGTCAAGTTCAATTTAATCCAAGTCAAGTTCAATGTAATCCATGTCAAGTTCAATTTAATACAAGTCAAGTTCAATTTAATACAAGTCAAGTTGAATTTAATCCAAGTCAAGTTCAATGTAATCCAAGTCAAATTCAATTTAAACCAAGTCAAGTTCGAACTAATCGAAGTAAATTCGAATAAATCAGTCAATTTCAAATTAATCCAAGTCAAGTTCAAATTAATCCAAGTCAAGTTCGAATAAATCCAAGTCAAATTCAATATAATCCAAGTCAAGTTCGAATAAATCCAAGTCATGTTCGAATAAATCCAAGTCATGTTCGAATAAATCCAAGTCATGTTCGAATAAATCCAAGTCAAGTTCGAATAAATCCAAGTCATGTTCGAATAAATCCAAGTCAAGTTCGAATAAATCCAAGTCAAGTTCAATATAATCCAAGTCAAGTTCAATTTAATCCAAGTCAAGTTCGAATAAATCCAAGTCAAGTTCGAATAAATCCAAGTCAAGTTCGAATAAATCCAAGTCAAGTTCGAATAAATCCAAGTCAAGTTCAATATAATCCAAGTCAAGTTCGAATAAATCCAAGTCAAGTTCAATATAATCCAAGTCAAGTACAAATTAATCCAAGTCAAGTTCGAATAAATCCAAGTCAAGTTCGAATAAATCCAAGTCAAGTTCGAATAAATCCAAGTCAAGTTCAAATTAATCCAAGTCAAGTTCGAATAAATCCAAGTCAAGTTCGAATAAATCCAAGTCAAGTTCGAATAAATCCAAGTCAAGTTCGAATAAATCCAAGTCAAGTTCGAATAAATCCAAGTCAAGTTCGAATAAATCCAAGTCAAGTTCGAATAAATCCAAGTCAAGTTCGAATAAATCCAAGTCAAGTTCAAATTAATCCAAGTCAAGTTCGAATAAATCCAAGTCAAGTTCGAATAAATCCAAGTCAAGTTCAAATTAATCCAAGTCAAGTTCAAATTAATCCAAGTCAAGTTCAAATTAATCCAAGTCAAGTTCAAATTAATCCAAGTCAAGTTCAAATTAATCCAAGTCAAGTTCAAATTAATCCAAGTCAAGTTCAAATTAATCCAAGTCAAGTTCAAATTAATCCAAGTCAAGTTCAAATTAATCCAAGTCAAGTTCAAATTAATCCAAGTCAAGTTCAAATTAATCCAAGTCAAGTTCAAATTAATCCAAGTCAAGTTCAAATTAATCCAAGTCAAGTTCAAATTAATCCAAGTCAAGTTCAAATTAATCCAAGTCAAGTTCAAATTAATCCAAGTCAAGTTCAAATAAATCCAAGTCAAGTTCAAATTAATCCAAGTCAAGTTCAAATTAATCCAAGTCAAGTTCAAATTAATCCAAGTCAAGTTCAAATTAATCCAAGTCAAGGTCAAATTAATCCAAGTCAAGGTCAAATTAATCCAAGTCAAGGTCAAATTAATCCAAGTCAAATTCAAATTAGTCCAAGTCAAGGTCAAATTAGTCCAAGTCAAGTTCAAGTTAATTCAAGTAACAATCAAATTAATCCAACCCTCAGTTGAGTTAAAAAATGATACCATCACTTGTTAATTTGAGCTTTTTGTGTTTTATATGGATCTATTGGGTGTGATGAGCAAGACAGGTTTCGAGGTTTTATTTACACTCGAATATATTTATATACGTGAAATTTCACTTAATCACATGTATGAAATCATATATGCAAATACAAAAGATTATCATTGGACGATATGTAGATTTAAACTTTAAAAGGAATATAGAAATGCGATTCACTGAGTACTAATGTACGATTCCGTTTGAGTACAATTACATTACTACCCAGATACATTCCTGCATTAGCAATGAAAATATTACCATCCATTTTAATTCCTTGTTAGTCAATGTGAAGAAATGTAGGATCCATTTACAATACACAATAATAATACAAGAAACAATAATTCTAACATAATGCTGATATTATTTGTGTGTGTTTAAAATTCAATATATAATTTTATCAAGACTTGAATATTTATTAAATGATTATCATAAAAGTTGTTTAAGTCTTGAAAGCATCATATATCGAATTGTAAACACACACAAATAAAATCAGCATTAAGTTAGAAATATTGTTTTTGTATTATTATTGTGTATTGTAAGAGGATCCTACATTTCTCCACATTGACTAACACGGAATTAGAATGGATGGCAATATTTTCATTGCTAATGCATGAATGTATCAGTGTAGTAATGTACACCTTTGAATTGTAATCAAACGGAATCGTACATTCGTACTCAGTGAATCGCATTTCAATATTCCTTTTAAAGATTAAACTACATACCGTCCAATGATAATCTTTTGTATTTGCGTATATGATTTCATACATGTGATAAAGTGAAATTTCACGTATATAAATATATTCGAGTGTAAATAAAACCTCGAAACCTGTCTTGCTCATCACATCCAATAGATCCATATATAACACAAAAAAGCTCGAATTAACAAGTGATGGTATAATTTTTTAACTCAACTGAGGGTTGGATTAATTCGATTGTTACTTGAATTATTTTGAACTTGACTTGGATTAATTTGAACTTGACTTGGATTAATTTGAACTGAAAATGGTGTGGTGACCATTAATTTTTTTTAAAATAGTACGGATATTTCTACATAAATTAGAGAATGTAAGAACAAGCGAAAAGCAACATTAATCCTTTTAGTATCATATTTACTTCAAGTTCACGAAAAAGGTCTCATTCAACATAAGGAAACATTCTCTCTATTCTGAAACGGTGAAATAATTTCCTATTTCTTATTATCGCACAAATGAAATTCTCATTCACTGTAAAGTAAGCGTGTTCCTTTGGATCTACATACGAGTTTGAACGAAAAATGTTACACCAAACTAAAATTTCACAACGCAACCATTAAGCTATGTCAAATGGCCATGACTCGGATGTGTTGACGGCCACTGGCAGCGATACCGAGGTCTTTTGGTGGAGGTGAGGACTGGACGAGGTTGTCGCATCTCCTGGTCGAGTTACGGGCACCGGATCCTGCTAGCCTGTCCTGCTCAAGTAAGAATACATGCAATAAATTTTTATCAACAAATTTGACACATTTTTTATATGATGCTAGTAAAACTGTTGCTTTGATGAGCATCTATGGTATAGGTAGACACAACTTCATAACAGTGTAATTAATCAGTAGGGTCAGATTCGTGGTCTTGCTGAAGTTCAGTTATTAATTTTCATTAATAATTTATTCGTACACTTAATATTAAGATTCTCTTAACCACAACATACGCGATCCAAAGAAAGCAAGGAGAAGAGACAAACATTTAGTAGATTAGATTAGATCAATAGTTAGTTTAAGCCTCCCTATCCGCAACAAATTCAATCCAAAGAGAGGAAGGAAGAAGGCACCATCTAATATGGAGTTGAGGGATCGTAGAATCTATGCAGAAAAGGCACAGAAACAGTAAGATGAGAAAGAAGTTCATGAAACAAGATCAAAGTTCAAGAAGAAAGTAGTAGGTGGTGAAAAACAAGACAGCAGTGAACCGAAAAAAGATGGTCCGTAACAACAAAAACCTATTCTATTCCAACAAAAAAAAGAAGCTTACCTAGCTAACTCTCAGCTCGGGCCCTCACATTATTCCCCTGGGAGCGCTAATTCCCATAGATACAACAGCTGTATCCCCCTGAGGGGACAAACATTTAGTATCGACTGTTAAAAAACATTGAAATTATGCACGAAGGGATTCCCACCAAGGGTACCCTGCACATTAAAACAGCAGGTTAGTATTGCAATAGAAAAAGAAAAGGCATGAAAGTCAACGAAGAGGATATGAAAACAAAAACCCAGATGGTTGCGAAAGAAAGAAGTCTCAAAGGCCTATCAATAGATGAGGTAACCCAGCAGTAACCTATTGCCTTTATAATGCCTCCTACAACTTATGTTGTGAATTGTTTGATCTGCTCAGAGATCAGCTGATCAACACTGAACCTTGATCAGCTGATCAACGCAACCTGGAACTAGAAAGGGAAATTCTGCTTTATAATGAAATTTTAATTTTTTTTCATGAATGATACAAAGGAGACTGTTTGAATAATTAAGACTTTATACTAAATAGATAAGTTTGTTGGGGACATGAGTGCTGTGAATTTCACTATCTTCGTTAGACGGAGTATAATGCGGAGTGTACCTTGAATTAAGAACTGGGTAGTCAATACCTAAATTTTCTGAACAAGTATTTAATCACAGTTGTACAGCTAATGACTTCGACTCCACCTTAGGGTTATATCAATTTTAATTTCACTTGGATTAATTTAACTTTGGCTTGGATCAAATGGAGCTTGACTTGGATTAAACTGAACTTGACTTGAATTAATTTGAAGTAGGCTTGGATTATTCTAACTTGACTTGGATTAATTCGAATTTGACTTAGATTAATTTGAAGTGAAAAGGTGTAGTCTGAAGACGAGACCTAATTGTCACTTACTTGAGTTTTATCTTATGGAAAGTCGCGCAGCAGCATTTAGGATGGCAGCAGTCGAAACCGTAGCAACTTCCAAGCCCGACTGCTATGTCAGCGTCCTTCAAAAGCGCAGACCTCTCCTCCTTCTGCCACAAGTCTCTCGCATGTGGCTGGAGCCAAATGTTTGGACCGTCGAAGATGATCATCGGTAATGGCTCCTGGGTGAAAAAAGAAAAATTTTAGTATGTGTGTCATTTATAATCTTGAGAAATTTGACCTGAATTCAATAAAACTTTTATAATTTAGTTTGTTTAAATGCTTGCTTGGTCGTTTGTAAGTTCATAAGCATCCATGATATGCTTATGAGAATAACGTTCGACTACATTTTTAGTCATAACGTAGGGTTCAAATAAATTTCCTCGCATTGTCGTACGAACATGATGGGTTTAAATACTTATTTTTCTAGATCTTCATATCTCTAATATTTTCCATATGAAGACTGACTTGATGGGTAATTACTTGTTATGATTTAACACTGGGTCAATATTCGTTAAAAAATGTTTATCTCCCAGACAGCAGCGAAATCCAGGATTCCTTCATTAGTGTAATAATTTAATCTATACTCTGCACGCCAACTCTACAATGAAGGAATAATTATGAAATTATAACAAATAATTTTCACTTTTTTCAAATGAAACTTTTGCCTTCATTCTTGCGTTCGCTTGTGGACTATTTTAACAACTGCCTTTAGAAGACAAATGTTTCATTTTCATTTTTTTCTTAATAATTGAGGGACAAAAACTGCCAAAATAACAATAGAATAAAATTCTTACCTTTTTACTTGTCTTCACAGGGCGAGGTATGGACACCTCACGAGACACTTGAAGTATTCCAGCTGCATATTTCCAGGAGATTCCCTCGCATTGCATCGATGATATTCATCTCAGTGATTCCCACAAATTCAACGCATATCTGAAAAAATTAAGGTTATGTTATTATTCAAGAAAGACAAAAAATATACTCTCGCATGATTTTTTTCCTCACCTAGAGAGTTTTCGTCGAACAATTATTATTGTGTTTTATTTTCATCATCACAATGTGAAACATCCGATAGCCAAAATTTTCATTTTGTGGACGAACGTCAATGCTCGCCCGCCTTCGTTGTGTGCGGAATTCGCGAAACATACGTGCGGAAACCGAATGTTAAAATTTACGAATTTTTACGATTAGTTAATTCCAGTTACTCTGGAACATGGAAATGTAGACAGTAACTTTATATTGTCAGACGTAATTATTGGTTAGAAATTAATACTAAAGTACTTCTTCTAACATAACTATTCAAGCTATTATACCTTAAACTATGTTCATTCTTCATTTATTTGTGCAGAAAACAAAAGTGCAATCCACATCTTATCAAAATCATCTTCTGATTGGATCTATTTTAGTTTCAAGAATTTCCAATCATGAATTATGAATTGGTTAAGCTAACTGGCAACTCTATGTTCAGCATATTTGTTGCTTTGATTATCTATACATATATACAGTATGAACTCGGCTGTCACATATATTGCAGTAAGTCAAAACATTTATTTTGAAGGTAACAAAGAATTTAATACTACTTTTCTTCATTTTGCACAAAAAAAATCCTCTGTAGCCTGAACATGTTGAAAAGAATTGTAGACTGTAACAAAGATTTAAATTTTCATTGATTATCAAGCACTTTTGAGTTGGAAGTTGTGCACAATTATTTCATTATAACAAACTTTTCTGAGGACAGTCTTCTCATATCCTATTCTGTAGGTATATATCCTGGAGAGGGCTGCTATAAAGTCATTATTTATAGATATTTACATTAACAATATTCTGTACAAAACATCAAACTACAGAAAATTAATAGAAATACTCTCACGTGCAACCAAAATACTTGATTATCTTTGGGTCCTATATTATGCTTTAGTTAAAGCCTTTCTTTCCCATACCTACTAATCAGTAAACTCTACTAAAATTGGATTAGAAGAAAAACTATTTTCAATAATTTATGTACCATTTACAAGTTAATAACCTAATAATTAATATAGGCTAATCCATTAATCAATTATAATAAGAATTTCATGCAGAGAAAATTGAAGCACTAATAATATAATGAGCAGTAGTACTTACATGAGTTTTCGTCCTTGATTGAGTGAACTCAAAACCACTGGTTAATGGAGAAGGCTCACTCCGAGCACAAGTTGAAGGAACTGAGAATAATTTTATCAAGCCATTACTGGGCCAATGATCTGTTTAGTTGAATAATATTCAAGTGAAGCTATAAATCTGGACTTGCAAGAATAGAGGGAACACTGTTTGTAATTCATTTTCAACAGCTGAAAAATATCAAAAACTTTTAAAACAAATTAGGATATATTTTTGAAAAAGAACATACCAAATGAGTATCAAGTAAGGTCTTAGTGAAAAGCAAGCAAAAAGAAAAAAGTTAGGCTATCCAACAATATGACTAAAGCCAATAATAATTGTAAAAAAATTACATTCATGGTTTTACCAGGTTCTTTTAGCGTGACTAATAACTTTAGCCTAGTCCAAAAATCAGGTAATATAGTTTTATACCTGCTTGTTTGGTTTTCTTCAAAGCTATTTTTTTTAAACATATGGCCATTGCTGAATGTAATATTGAACTTGAAATTTCATGAGCATGATTGAATAAACGAATTTCCCAAAGCAAGATACATATACAGTGGCTGTGTTTAAATGAATTTTCATATCAATGATAATTTTCAGTAAAATAATCAAATCATACCTGATTTTATCTAATCATAATGCTGTTGCTGATTATTCATTCATTACCTATTAACAAAATAACATGATTTTGACTGCAAAGGTTGATCCATGTCCCACACACATGAAACTGTAACACATGGTTTTGTATTTCATCCCTATTGCTTTTGATTCTAATTAATTACTTCTTTACACATTCGCATCATTAAAAATTAATTACCAGTAATTCACACCCATTTATTTATATGTCAACATAAATTATTACACTATTCCTTCCGAGAACGATAAAGAAATTCGAACCGTCGAGGATGCGACCTTGAACTTGAACGCGAAGGTCGCATAACGACGCTTAAGATGAGTCACCTGTAATCTATCAACCCACAAGCCCGTATTTCGGCTGATGCATAAAAAATCTCATTTGACGTTCAAACACATATCCTCTTTAGTCGTGAAATAAAATCAAAACATTAAACAGGCTTTGGAACGAATGACTTTCAGGTTATCATCATGAAGTGAATGAACTAGGTTAGCCCGGGTACAAAAATCATGGCGGCCAGAAATGAAGATGCCACAGTAGCTGTTTCACTGCTACGTAATTGAATGCAATATGTTTTAACAGGTGCACAAGTACATATGGCTTTCATTATACACCAAACAAATCACTCGGGTCTTGAATGAGACCACTAAGATAGTGGACACCACTTTCTTACGAAAAGTACGCTGGATATGGGTGCTTCGCGGATTACACATGCACGCATGACTACACGCAATGACAGGCTGACCGATACTAATTAATCATGCCATTGCATGCATGCATGGTGGCGAGGCCGCGGGATATCTGCGTGAGCTGCGGTTGCTTCTCACGAAGTTGAAAGCAGCACAAATGAGCTATTTACTTCGGTACTTGATAAATAGATCAGTGATCGACGAACTGGAGATAATTTCACTCATCATGCGCTATTTCTTAATAGTTTTCATTCTAGCAAGCACTTCATTTTCTTAATATGAAAGGCCACGTCTAATTTAACAGCATAATTCTGCTGAAAGTGCTAGTTAATTTATTACACCTACAAGCTTGAGTCGTAAACAAGTGTTGCATTATACATTTTGCATAGTGAGTTCCTTCTCGTATATCGGCATTAATATCTTGCATTTTAGTTATTAACACGTTCACCGCGTTTTTGCGGTTGTTAATGGTTGGTTTGGTTACGTTGCAAGTGGCAGAATTGGGAAATAGATTTCACTGCTTGCACACATTTTATACTTCCTGAGATATGTGAGAAATACAAATGCGTGATAACATTTCAGCTCGTAATGTAAATATTTTTCTTTTGAAAAGATCTTGATTTAGATAAACTGTCAATAATTTAAACGGGTATGGAAATAAGTGATTTACCTAGTGGTACACATAGTCCCAAAACGCAAGAAACTTGTCACTTGAAGTGAAATCTTATATCTTGGAATCAACTGAATAAATTCGTTTATGTGTGCAAAAAAACGTACGCAATTACCTAACATTTTTCCATTATTCACCTCATTAACTTCGAAAAGTGAAAGAAACTGGACATATATTTGCCTACATTCAGCTGTTTTGACTTATTAATTGAATATTTTCTTGAAAATGTGAAATTTGGATCAACAAAACCCCCAAACAGGTAACTGATACTTATGTCTTCCTGGCCGTGACTTTACACTCTCGCCCGACCTGTGAGTGCGTCAAGGTTGACACACCTGGGTGTGTCAAGATTTCTCTGAGTGTACACACCACAGCCACCGAGCCAGCGCGAGTGGAGAAGCACTCGCTTCATGCCTTCATTAGTGACATCCTGTCACGATCGCCCAGATCCTCACCTTGCTCCGCTGCTCGTCCTCATTTCTCTCAGATTTGCTTCTGTGTGGCGCAAGATCCAGCCACCGTAGTCACGTTAATTGTGCTGCTACCTGCACAGCACTCCTCGATTTACTAAGATCATCATTTTCATTTGCTATATCAAACGGATGAGTTAAGATTCTTTTTTTCTTCGTTCATTTTTGTACTCTTAAAGTTAACGGATTATCGTTTTCTTTTGCGTTCTTTGAATTTTCCCCATGCTCTGTGTGTCGTGTGAACCCCAGGGGACGCGCTGAGAGAAATTGTCATTCTGACAATGTTGGGATTCCTGCCCCCCTTAGGGAGTGCGCTGAGGGAGTCTGTGCTCCTCAGTAGGCCCTGAGGAATTAACATTTATCAATGGCATCCGTGGCTACTCACTGCTGTTGTCTGTTTTTATGTGGGAGACTGCTGCGAGCTAGAGGCGAGTTGAGGCCTTCTCTTGGCCTTTTTCTATTTCTCGCTCTATATTGTGGAGAGCGTGCAAGCCGTCTCAGCCGGTGTAGTCGACTCGTTCCTGTTTGCTTGTGTAAAATAATTTCAAAGTCGACCTAAGATGGACAGTCATAGCTCATGTTATTGCTAAAAACTATTTTTGTTTTCTATAAACTTTTAGTGTTGATAGACTTGCAATGGCCTTTTTTACATGGTGTTCGTTCTGCATTGTTGTCTAACGTTCCACATTTCTAGAAAAAGCTGTACAGCAGCTCATGCTACGTGTTATTTCTCTGCAGTGCTATCTGTGATATTGGTTGCATTTAATTATCTAATATGTAAATTGTTGACGACCTATCCTCGTTGCTTGGTTTTAATTTGTTCTATAAAACTGTAAAGCTAGGGAAACCACTAAATTCATTGACTGTGCCGGCGCAAATCACCGACTGCCTCATCTTGCCGCGCCGAGGGACAAATTTCCTTCGACCTGCTTAATGTGCCAAGTTCATCTTTTAATTCAGCTTTTTACTCTAGTTACGATTCGCGCTATTTTTCTTATTTTCACAATATTATCTAAGTTATTCATCTAAAACCGATCTATATTTCCTTGAATTAACACGTTCACCGCGTTTCCGCGGTTGTTAACGGTTTGTTTGGTTAGGTTGTAAGTAGCAAATTTAGAAAATTGACTTTAACGCTCGAATTAATTTTTATCCTTCATAAGAAATATGAAATACAATTGCACGATAACATTTCCCCCCGTATGATAAGTTATTTCTTATAGAGGTCGCAAAACAGTTGAAATGCTATCATTTGTACCGGTCAGTGAATGAGCAATTTACCTAGTGGGGCACACTTGGCCCAATACGTGGGGAATGTGTTGAGGGATACCGTGTAAGGATTGCTTGATAGCACGTAAGGATTCGAAGAAATAGCATGTTATTAATTTCAAGAATTGGAAGTATTAAATTCGTTGGAATATTGAACATTATATTTTGAGTGTACTGAGTTCGCTGTATGCGCTTACTTAATTCAGTATTTTCCACTGAACGTTTAATTTTGCTAGAATGTTCACTCAGTTATTATTAAGCCTGTATTTTTTAAAATCCATTTTCCCTCGACGATATACAAATATTTTATCTATGGGATTTAGTGCTTCCAGTGGAATGTGTGAGATCCCGAGCTAAAAAAGAAGCTTTTGAGCTTCCCGAGCTTTTGTTTAAATAAAAATATTTTTTGTTTTATTGAGCATCTTTTTAATCGATTCATTGCTGTCCTGTTTTCCAACATCTCTGACATTCTTCTTTAACTTCTATTTCTTTTCACAGCCTTATTTCTCAACTTTTTTTATATGCAGGTGATCGTGTGTAGGAACACACCTAGTGCATAAGTTCTGCGTCCCTTGATCATCATACTAAATGGCGTCTTTATCCTTCCTCTTCTTGGAACGCCTTCGTTGCGGTTAGCAAGCTAGAACCAACTTATCTAATCTTTTATTCTATTGTCAACAAATTATTTCCAAGTATTACATCATACGGGAATATTCAGGAGTATTTTTTTTGTCTCCTATTCATTTTATTTATTCTACTCAATTATTTCAGTCTTTCTGCTTTTATTTGTTTTGAATTTCGTTTGGTAGTTATTCAATTCTGCAGCCTGATTCAGTATTGCAGTTTTAAGGATTTTGCTTCGCATCTGTTGCACTCGTGTTATTGACCCGAGACTGTCAGTTTTGGATTTGAGGCTTGCATTGTTGGAGCTGTACGAGCCGCCTCATTGTTAGAGGAGTCTGCGGCGGCTGAGTGGGTCACTGACTTCTTTCCTTGCTTCTGTGGTCGCTTGTGAAGCACTGCCAGCACTCGACCACCTTCACATCTGACCATTTCAAGCTTTGTAGTTTGGTGTGCTCGAATCTTTTAAACTTGACAAGTGTTAATCTGTGTTGAGATTACTTGTTTTGGAACGTTCCGCGTATGTGTGCGGTAAGTTAATATGCACGTTACCACAGACCTGATAGATCACGTAGTGATGGATTTAATATCTGAATAACAGAGTGGAAGACGGAAAACACAGGAAGAGATTTGCTTTAATATTTAGATATTAGAATCAAACCTTAAAAAAATTAGGCATATAGATAATTTTTGTAACTATAAATATGTTAATAGAAGCATCGGGCATATTTAAATGCAATGAAATATTATGGAAATTGCTCATGAATTATGTTGAATAAGTAGAGATAAGACAAATAAATGCACGCCGTGTGCATAATTTACTGCCACCGGTATTATATTGGTACACTTCACGGTGAATAATCGTTTTTGTCCGAATTTTTGTTTAGACCAGAAAGTAAAAAGAATTGGCGGACGCCAATTAAATCTTTCAGTTCCTTATTAATACGAAACATTTAAACATTTCGCTTGATGTCTTTTGTAAGAATAAAAATACGTAATGTGCGACGCTGTTAGATAATTTAAGTAGCGATAAGTGAATGTAGGAACCCACCCAACTGGTTCTGCAGACACCCGTCCGCGCCGCATGGCGCGTGTGTCATTCCGTTCGAATGCATCCCCAGACAGTCGGTAGTTTGTGAGAGCAGCTTCGGCTGGCCATATAGATCGTGCTTTGCATTCCAGAGGTACTGGCTTGGCCGGCCAGCGTGTCAGAAGCCCTTATCTCGACACTGTTCCTCCGCCATAAAAACTAGGGAGGCTGGTGCTGTCCAGGGTAGCGCGGTGGGCTGGAGTGCGTAGATAAATGCTCGGCCACTTAAAGCGTCTCGGGTGTGTTAGTACAAGCGCTTTACAAGGAGTGCTAATGATGTGCCGAGTCGACTTCCTGTTTTTTGAGGAATTCTCTCTTGTAGTTCACACATTTTAGTGTCCGTAGAACCCCCTCAGGGGAATACAATTATTGTATCTATGGGAACTAGCGCTCCCAGGGGGACAATGTGAGGGCCCGAGCTAAAGGTTAGGTAAGCTTTCTTTTGTTAAAATAGAATAGGTTTTTGTTGTGTTACGGACCATCTTTTTTCGGTTCACTGCTGTCCTGTTTTTCACCGCCTACCACTTTCTTCTTCAACTTTTTCTTGTTTCATGAACTTCTTTCTTAGCTTTCTGTTTCTGTGCCCTTTCTGCATAGATTCCACGTTCCCTTAACTCCATACTAAATGGTGCCTTCTTCCTTCCTCTCTTTACATCTCATTGTTGAGGATAGGGAGGCTTAAACTAACTAATAAACTAAGTGTCCGTAGAGAGTCTCAAGTGATACGGAAGATCTCCGGTAACTTGGCTGTATTTAAACAAGAAAACATTTATATCGGGTCTCCTGATTCATGCGTGCAAGTGTAAGTGATTGATTCATCATAAAAGCGAGTATTTCCGTAACATGTAACATTACTCTCTTCAATGGGCTGCACTGACCGCAAAATTTAAAGAGTGACCTAGCGCTCTTCTTTTCTGTTCTGTTCATTGATCGCAAAATTTTTCAATAACTAAAACTGAGCTAAAAATGTGCACATGAGTATTTCCTGAAACGTGATATTTCAAACGCAACCAGTATAATAAAAATAGCGTATTTATTGTATTTTTAAGCTAATCCGAGCTGTTCATTTCCGACATTATCTGACGGTGAGCTTTTTAAAGCGTATTCTTTGCGCAGAAATGCTTTTACTTCGATGCACAATTCATCGTTGCATTTGTTGGTACAGTCAGAATTATGACGTTATGTGGTAGCTGTACAACATAAAGCGATTTTTGAACGTGGGTCTCAATCTTTAATAACCCCACAATATCGGGGGGCTTTTAAAAACAAAGAATTTGCAAAATCCTCAGGATCCAGTTTCGTTTTGATTAATTTTTGAGTACAATGTTCATGTGCTGCCTCTCTTGGCACATATAAGAATCAGCATGATTACGCAGGCTTTACATTACGGCACTGGTGAGATATGGCCTAATTTGCTGGATTTTTACCTCGGTGGATGCCTTGAGTTGGTGTAGATTTGCAGGCGCTTCACAGTAAACTCTTCCTCTCAAATATCCCTAAAGGAATTATCCAAGGGTGATATGTCAGGGGATCGAGCTGGCCATTCAACATTGCCAAATCTTGAAATAAATTTTCTCAAAAAATGCTCGTACAAAATACCCATAAGATTCAATTTTCTTAAAAATATGGCATTAAAAGTAATCAAAGTAAAACAGGTATTTCTCAAGATTTTATGAACACTTTGTTCTTCAAATCTGTCCGATATTGTGGGAGTTATTAAAAAACTTAGGAACCATGTTTAAAAATCCTTCTGTACAATAGCCTGGATACTGCTTGTGTGTTCTACATTCGTATTGAATGCAGGAGGTATGGTTATTGCAGTGTTACCTTCCATTCTGGATCACCAAGAACTAAACAAACGCGTTATATTCAACGTTAAATGATTTAAGTATTTGTACATCAGCAAAGACCATTTTGTGACACTTTTGTCATTTCATCACTCTAACTCTTTAATTTTAAACCTTCATCTACTGTTGCTATGCTCAGTGACGTTAAATCTACGTGATTTGTTTTATTTTCCTTAATTCTTATTCCGAAAATGAGTCTTTTCTCTTACTTGTTTTATTCGCTTGTAGTCAAATCGCCCGTAATGCTGCTTCGTTATCTTATCGAGCTCGTAATAATTACCTTTTGAGAATGAGTCAGTTCCCACTATAATAATTAGAGTCACCAGAGTTTGTGCCAAGTCTGAGGCCGTTCAACTTTTGGGCTGAATAACTGACAGGACGTAACTTGAGTTGAAAAAGAAAGCTCGGCACTAATTGTGATTTGAGGCACATATAGCTGGCGTCGTGAGGTTGCTTGAATGCGCCATCACTCGCTCGTCCTTGCGCAAGGTCACTAGGGAAGTGAGTTTACAAACTTCAATTGTGCTTGCTCGACACGGCCTGCAGGACTGGAGACTCGTCTGCATTTGAAAACTGGACCTTTGTGATGTGGCTTCAACATTTTTGAATCATACCATGTAATGATGTTTCATTTGTTACTTTAAATGAAAGTTCAGGGGTGGATGCAATCAGGATTGGAGCTTAAGTTGAAAAAACTGCTTCCCATTTACTTGCACAGCGGACGTCCCCTTTTACTTGTTCTGTGTGTTTGCGCGGTTACTTGTTTATCCATTTTTTTTATCGCCCTCGAAACTCAATTTCTCTTGCAACTCACGTACGGCGGAAGCTGAAAGTACCACCAAATGCTCTCCTTCTTGTGAGAGATGATTGATGAGTAGCTCTGTTGCCTACTTTATTCGTGTGTTGCAGATTTCTTTGATCTGATTTTCCTCAAAGTCATTGCTTTTTCAATTCCTTATCTGTTTTATATTTTTTAATGAACGAGGTGGATCTAGTAGTTGGATCAATTAGTTACACCTGGTCAGTAGGTATTTTCCTTAGCCATTACTACCACAGTTTTTTTTCGTGTTCCATCATCACGCTCTTCAGTCTCGGTAGCAACACATTTAGATTTCCTGCGCTCATTCGAGCTTCAAGGGTAGCCCCTCAGATGCGGGTGAATTTCGAAATATGTATTCTTCGATTCAATTGATGTTAATAAGTTTTGCATATACCAGATTACTAGACATGCGTTGGGTGCAAGATGCATGGGTGCAAGAATGTCAATACTGAAAGCATAATGAGTTATCCAACAAAATTTCTTCTGTGACTTGATTTAGCGCAAAGGACTAAACGTTTGCTCGTTGAATAACTTTTTATATGTTAGTTTGTTGAATAACTTCTTTTCAAGTTAGAGCATCATATACCATAAAAAATGTAGGTGGAGTAAGAGTAAGAAAACGTCGATAGCTATTCATCTTCATTTAAATGTCACCATCTAAAGGAAGAGTTAGTGTACGTGGCGGACGTCTATCTCATCGATGCATGCAGCACCACTTTTTGAATATAAAGTTATACTTTGGTACTTGAATTTTGTTTGAGTGATGCCTGTGAGTTTGAAAATAATATCTGACACAACTTACGTATTTGCTGCTACGTCGGCTTGAAATATTGTAGTCTGCAAAAGTACAACAGTATAGTGTACCAGTTTTATTTTTTTTCAATTCACATCTCAATATTCTGGAACTGACATTTGTTTGTTTGGAGGATAAGTTACATGTGCTCCTAAAACTCGTGTATAGAAACAGTTACAATTTTGCGGTCCAATTTGGTTAGTTGAATCACTCAGAGAAATAATAAAAATTAGCAGGAAATAATTTAGCATTAGCCGTATAAATATCACTCAGCACTTAGGGACTCGTTTGGTATGAATTTCTTCGAAATGCTTCCTCTGTTCTAAGATTATCGTCCCACCGAGTTGAATCGAGTTATACTTTCAAATAACTCGGTATGAGAGAAATGCATTAGTAATAAATTTTTCAGTTTTCATTCGTGCAAGAGTGAATTTTTTTTAGCAAGTAATGCAAATGTCAAATTTGTTTCAAAGTTTTCGTAGTCACTCGTGGCAGATCTGTATTTATTGTTGTTATTTCTATTGATTCGAAGAATATTAAAAAACGAAATAATAGTGCTAAATTACTTGAATTATCTCCTTTATTTTAGTAATAAAGGCTACATACTCATTCCACTTTTCTTCAAAGTTTGCGAGTTACATTCTATTGATGAATGAATGTTGCGCTGACGAATCCAGGTGACAAGAACAGAGACCATGAAGGTCCACTTTGTGAAGTTTCCGTCAGGGAAGAAGAAACGAGCGAATGCGCCCGCTAGCGCTGCCCGCCAATGTGCTGGGCGTGACGGCCGCTACAACGAAGCCTTTGTTCTGTCTCCATAAACAATCTCACTTCTCTTCAATAAATCTCTGTTTTAGGACTGCCCCAAATTTGTGCTTGCCGCTTTGGAGAGTGCTGCAACCACGCCCTCTTCTTGGGCTTCTGAACTTGATCACTGTTTTGTTGAGAAGTTCTCGAAGAGCTCAGGCTTTTGGCAAACTTTTTGATTTTCTGGGGATTGCTTGAAGCTATTTGGGCTTAGGGCTCTACTCCCAGTTGAGGTAATATGACCTAGATTTCTGGGCACAACAGAGCCGGAGCTCAGGCAGAATGATGGATGGTGTATCCAGGGTAACTGCTCAAAAGCAGACGCCGTGTCATTGTTTTCAGCGGCACGTGCTTAACTCAACAAACTCAGTTGTCTCGCCTAGTGCAAAATTTGAGTAATTCTGAGTTGTGATATAATTTCTCCATGCCAGGCGAACATGGATAGAAATTGTGAGTGGTCATTTATGTAATCCTGTGATGATTCGCTTGCATAAACAGGGCCAGGCATCTCGATTTTGAAATATCTGTTTAATACTGCGGAGTGTCATCTAAAAGTTAATTTTATTTTTATTCGGTTCTTTTTGGTACTTACCGCTTTTTGTTGCTCAAAAAATATCTGTACAACTATGATACGTTGAAGCGATAATGTTTTTGAAGTGTTCATGTGGTTTTATTGAAAAATGTTTTTGTTACATTTTTGTTGTAGTCCACCTGCTTTATCGAAAAACCCGTAATAAAGCTGCGAATTAATAAAGCTTTTTTTAAAATTTGTTTAGTTGATCATTTGGATTTGCGAGAATCTCGCCATGACGAGCTCGCTATAAGTTACTTGTCTGCCTGTCAAAATAACCAACTTTGTATCATCTAATTTTTTATTCAAATCATTTTTTCTTATCTAAATTTATAAGATTTAAGTACTGAAATAGCTTTGTATTTTGCGTTTATCCAGTTTGTTCTGCATAATGTTGTTTCAACCTTGCATTGTTTACATCCGTACTGAATTAAGATGTAACCAAGCATGGGTACAAGGAAATTAGTAAATAAAGGAATGCATTACTTCAAACAGTGTCTAGGATTGCTCACGTTCAAACTCATGTGTCCCCATACATTTGCCGCTATTTCCGAAGCCAAGGGAAGCCAAGCACAGTCTCTCTCCCTCCTCGTTGCGTACCTGAAGTGTGATCTGTTCGTGACTTGGGGAGCAACACCTCGCCGTCCGTCACTCGCTGAGCCTGATGAATGGTGTTGATGTGCAGTTGAGCTATTGAGTTGACGGCGCCTGACTTAAATGTTCATTGCTTCTTTGGGACCTTGTTTGTGTTATCTTGATTGAATTCGTGCTTCCTGCTTCAACGACATGGCTGATCCCCTTACTCAGGGCTGAGTCAAAGATCCTTCGATTTTCACCGGCTTTTTATCTAACGCAATTTTTCCTTTATCATGCTATCTATTCCATGTGACGTTTTCAGTAGTTAAATATTTTCGTTCCTACTTAAAGAACCTATCACTTTATCATTGGAAACTCCCCTCAGGGGGATACAACTATTGTATCTATGGGAATTGGCGCTGAGCTAAAGGTTAGGTAGGCTTCCTTTATGTTGTAATAAAATAGGTTTTTGTTTTGTTACGGACCATCTTTTTTCGGTTCACTGCTGTCCTGTTTTTCAGCACCTACTACTTTCTTCTTCAACTTTTTTCTCGTTTCATGAACTTCTTTCCTAGCTTACTGTTTCGGGTAGGCTTGATTGGAAATAAAGCATCCGTAGATGCCTTCATTATTCATTATTATTCTGTGCACATTGTGCATAGATTCCGCGTTCCCTCAACTCCATACTAAATGGTGCCTTCCTCTTTCCTCTCTTGGAACATCTTTGTCGTGGTTAAGGGAGGCTAAAACTTTCTTATATAATATAATAATGATCATTGGAAACTGTAATTTTAAAATTACCCATGAGAAGATACACAAATTATCAGTATAAATTGAAAACCACATTATGCTCTCAGAAGTGAGGGTACCACCCACTGCTTAAGTCTATTATCTGTCCATAAAATAATCGTTCTTCATTTGAAACATTCTTTAAGGTGCATATGCATAAATCCCTCCTATCTTACCTGAGAAGTTATAAAAATATAAGGTCGTTTCCATACTCAATCTTCCTTTCCTACTCATCCTTTCGTATGGCTGGTGATATTTGTACTATTTCTCAGGTTTTTCTGTATTCTCGTCTTATTCAACTATCATCTTCCTTCGCTTGACGACTTGAATGTTATCGTTGAAATATATGTGTTGCTATTTCAACTAGAAATCTGAACAGGTGGTCAGAAAACTCCTGTGAATGTCTATATCTCGATGACATATCTGTTTTTCATTGGTTTTTGGCAAGGACCTGGAGTGAAAATGGGCTGATTATTGACGATTCAAAGCTTTGATACACTAGCTATGGTTCTCGTTTCTTAGTGTATGAACTTAATCCATTGAATGAGAGGGTAATGAAACGTGTGAGAGAGTGATAGGAATTTATGAGGTTCGTAAAATTCGTCCTCAAATTTATGCTTGTTCTTTTATATTTAACCTTGGGTATGTAATTTTTTTAGATCATTTGAAACTGTGTTGAACGAATATAACTTTGTTGAAACGTTCAAGTCGATAAAGTCGGATTCCCACGCGATGTTACTCCGAGTTTTGATTGTTTAGCCAGCAGATATAACTGGTAGCACCTGCTAACAAGAGATTAACTGTTGTTAATCAACAGATTAACTGTTGTTAGCAGTTATCCTCAGGAGATACGACTATTGAATCCACGAGAATTGGCTCTCCTAGGGGAAACGTGCGAGGCCCCGAACTGTGGATTTAGTAGGGTTTCTTTTTGTTGGAACAGAATAAGTTTTTCGTTTTGTTTCGGGCTATCTTTTTTGGTTCACTGTTGTCCTTTTTTTCAGCACTTATTAGTGTCATCTTCTACCTTTAAATTGTTTCGTAAACTTCATTCCTAACTATCTGTATCTAAGCGCAGGGGATCTTGTTTGGGGACCTTTGGTAGATTCTGCATTCCCTTTATTCCATACTAAACGTCCCCTCAGGGGGATACGACTATTTTATTTATGGGAATTAGCAATGTCAGGGGGAAAATGTGTGAGGGCCCGAGCTGAGAGTTAGGTAGGCCTTCTTTTTCTTGAAATAAAATATTTTCTTTGTTATGTTAAGGACCACCTTTTTTCGGTTCGCTGCTGTCCTATTTTTTCAGTACCTACTACTTTCTTCTTCAACTTTTCTCTTGTTTCATGAACTTCTATCTCAACATACTATTTCTGTGTCGCTTCTGCATAGATTTCGCATTCCCTTAACTCCATACTAAATGGTGCCTTCCTCCTTTCTCTCTTTGATACGCTCTTTTTGAGCAGTTAGGGAGGCTTAAACTAACATATAATATAATCCATACTAAAAGTTGCCTTCCTCCACATTTTATTTTGAAAACTTTTATTGAGGGGAGGAATACCTAAACTAATTCAAAATTTATTCTACAATAATTGTAATACCTAGGGTTAGAATGTTGAACTTCGTCAGAGGCTGGGACTCGTCGCAAGACGGCTTGTAAAACGGCTGTAACATAACTTTGAGCTCTTTCTATTCTCGGGGGATATAACTATTGCATCTAATAGAATTAAAGTTCATAAAAAGATGAAGTAGTTTCACTAGCTGGGGGTTAGGTAGACTTTCCTCTTGTTTAAAATCGAATGACTTTCTTCTAATTTTTATTTCTGTTTCTCTGCGCAAGGTAAGGGGAGGACACAAACTGTGTAGAGATTCTCTGTTCGCCTAATTTCATACTAAATGGTGCCTTCTTTCTTCCTCTCATGGGAACACCTTTGTTGGGATTAGGGTATAACAATAATAATAATAATAATTATAATAATACAACTTAATCTAATATGTTTGAATTTTGACTATGTATTAAAATGGTTATTGGTCTTCACGATGGAAAGGTGCTCATCTTTGTGGTGAGAAGGAAGCGGCATAATACCTGTAGTGTTATGTGCTGTATTTTCCGTAGATAGTTTCTCGTAGATGGTAGTAAATAAGGAGAGTTAATAATTCAGATTCCTCTTCAGAAGTAACCCGAAGCTAAGGAGCTGATACTGCATAGCTGGAAGTTATTCAGCTCTAGGGTTCATAAATTTACGTTCAAATGTTGCGACTATCGTATCAGGCATCCTAGCTGAAAATACTGTCCGTAGAGAGTGCAGTGCACCTACCTATCTTGGTGGTTCCAATTTCATTCGGTGCCCCATGACCTATTAACTCCGCGCTTATGTAGAGATGTTGAAAGTCGTGTATGCTACGTGTGGATGGGTTTAACTTCACACCTCCCTCACAACTGTTCCTTTATGTCACCTAGATTCTAAGTTCGACACAATTTCCGAATGAGGTTCGACTGAATAGATAGACATGGTGTCTCTCAGGTGCTGGAATACCGCGTCAAGAAAGTGAAGTGGTGAACCGCGACCTGTGAACGGCGCGAGGCATCGCTTCGCTGGCTAGCGAGTGCCTGCTTTTTGTGTGCGTCCTCTTGCTCCGAATTCCAATCATTCTTAGACGCCTGACGTGTCTTTTGCCTGCCTTAATAGCTATTTTCTTCCTGTGCTTGTGTCCTTTGATAAAAATATCCTTCGAAAATAGCTGTCTGACTGCAAGAACTGGAGAGAATTATGTTCGGCGGAGCGGGGAACCCTGGAAGTGCACTGAACTGGTACCTACGTTTAAAGAGACGGCGGCGACTTGACATGCGCGCGCGGTTGCCAAATGTTTTACTACTAGCGTACGCGACGGTGCCACATGTATGGCACGCTCTTATTGCTCCTCCAACACCTCACCCAGAGCCTGTTTTGGCATTTCTCTGTTCTGCCTTGCGTTTATGGGCATAATTTGCCGTTTCGTCGGCGATGATTGTGTCGTGTGACTTCATGCTTTTTGCTGGGGCTTTGTCTCTTCTATTGAACTCGTAAGAGTGAGTACTTGTATTTAATGTGTCTTTATCAACTTTCTTTAGCATGAAGTTGTTCCCTGTCGTTCCTTTTCACGGACCAAGTGAAAAATCTCCGTGTGTTAAGAATTGATTGAGCTTATTTGAACGCTTTAATTTAGTTACCTCCGTTACATTTTTAATTAATTGATTAATTTTTTCATTTATTAATTTATTCTTTTCTTTAGAATTGAAAGAGGCTATTGTTTTTTTTACTTCTATAGAGACCACTCTTTATAATGTACTCATGCTTTGGTGATCTAAGATGGTTTATTTTCGTGTACAGGCACCTCCATGCCTTGCGCAACTTCATCGGTAACCTGGTGGAGCAGGCTGAGAAATCCGGCGGCTGCGAGTGCCACAAACCGCCGTCGCTGCTGCTCGTGGGGGTGAGTGAATGCTAGACTGGACTCTGGAGTGACGAGCGATTTAGAGCTCTGGGTCACGCACGGTTTGTTCTGCTTGAAACATTTGAACTTAGTTGTCTAATTTTGTTGCCATTATTTTTATTTATGGTTCATAGTGTAGTTCATTAGGTTGAGAGCTGTGAGTTAGATATGTGTTTTAAATAAAACTTTAGAATCATAAATTTCGTTGTTGTCAGTCCGATCAATGGGCGTCTCAGTGTAGACGCTACCTTACGTTTGCTCCGTGTTTTGTCTCAATTTGTACTCCGTTTTATATTCTACTTGCATCAAAAATATTTGAATGTTCCGCGTTTTGTATGAACCCCATTCGGTGATCATATTTCGTTCCGTGAGCAGCCGCCGGGTGCGGGGAAGACGTACCTGGTGAAGCAGATGTCGAAGGTGTGCGAGATGCCGCTGTTCGGCGTGCACACACACCAGGTCACCAGCGCCGCCAGCATCAAGAAGCTCTTCACCCAGGCTAGGAACAACTATCCCAGCCTCGTCTTCCTCGACGATGTCGACAGCATCTTCGCCGACCACGACAAGTACGAAATCAGATTCTGTTATTCGAGTCTGAGGTGGGAAATTAGTGGGATTTTGAAAGAACTTTTCGTTCGAACCTTCTTGAAATAATACTTTCGTGAGGAAGGCGGACGAGTTCAGTGGTTCGAGTTGTGCCGTCTCTTTATTGGTCAGGTACATGCAATGAAAATAACATCCTGCGCTGAACTCAAGTGCTTCACTAAGCGAGGTTTTATGATGACTTGATAACAACCATCACTTTTTATAATATACTTATGAAAAATGATAAGAGATTGTTTTAATAAGCTTCACTCAATGAAATAATTTCCATTGCCAACTATTACTTTTGACACCTTGTAGAACTTACATGTTTTATTGCCATAGAATAAAAAAAGTGGTTTTAACTTTGTTGAAACCATTCAGTATTTTAACTTGCAATGAGTTCTGCAGAGAAAGAAATAAGTGGTAGTCGTATGATGCTGTATCAGGAGAAAATGGGGAATAAGAGTTCCTCCCCAGCCAAGCTTGAGTAGTGTTGTACGAATATCCTAAGACGCTTGTATGGATGAGCATTGTCTTATTAAGACGCCAATCCTTTCCTGTTCGCTAACTCTGATCTCAGTTGTTTTATGTCGTGATTACAGTTAAGTTTTGATGATTAAGTTTTAGCTGATTACAGGACTCCAAGGAATTCTTAATTTGGTTTTGTGACAAAGCTGAGAGCGAATGTCCTTGAAATTAAACCAAATACGACGCATGGTTATTTTCCAGGGAAATTTTGGGCCGCTGTTTAGAGGAATTACTTCACAAGGTTCGGGACCTTGTTTGCGCCACGTCTTCATAAATATACGTGCTTGATATGAGTGAACATTTCTATCGTTTCGAAAGAAGGAAAACAGTACCTCTCGATTACGGAATTTCTCACTATTTTAATTGTGAATGCTGGGTACCTGTGGTGAAAGATCAATCAATATTATTCTGGATTAAGAAATGCTTTCAGATTACATTTTTCTTTGCTCCTTTTTTAAAACAAATTATTTGTTGAATGACGCCGCAAACTTTTGCTTCATATTCGCTTAGAACTTTCCCGGCAACCTAGTATGATTTAGATGCACTGCTACAGCGAGACCAGTGTGTTGAAGCCCTGTTGCTTTATTTTTTTCTTTTAATTTGTACAGACTTTAACAACGGAATTCTCACGCGTTTCGGCCTTACAGTTCGCGCTGTTGGATTTGGATAAACTATTAGTCATTTGTTCAGTGTTCTGAGAAAATATATGTTGTCCAAACTTTGCCACCAGGTAGAGTAGCTCTGCAAAGACTCCGGAGGAAGTAGAAATACTGTTTATTATTTAGATGCAATAGCTGTTGATACATGTCCAAAAT
Source organism: Morinoia aosen (assembly GCA_030386875.1). Lineage (NCBI taxonomy): Eukaryota > Metazoa > Arthropoda > Malacostraca > Amphipoda > Talitridae > Morinoia > Morinoia aosen. The sequence continues at coordinate 76,311,371 of CM059564.1, forward strand.
TTCTCTCTTAACTTCTGTGGGATTAATCTTTGAACATCCCTGAAAACTTGCGTTCCTTCACTTATGGTGTTGTTGAATGAAAGTAAATTTTCCAAAACCCTTCATTTATGTGTTTTTAAAATCATACTCGGTAACGTTTCTTTCCATTCATCAGTGGCCCTTTACACTACCTGAAATTACTGATTAAAACTGACGTGCATGGTACTGCAAAAAAATAAACTCTCATCGGCTGTTGAGTACCAAAATGTTTTTTAGTTTAGTTTCTTTTCCGATAACGATTAATGATAGTTGCTGGGTATGGTTAGCTGTGAAGAAGAAACTTCGATGAAAAATAAAGAATAACTCACCGGGATATACAAAGATATTATGAAAGTATAAAAAGACGATTTCAAGTGGAGGTTAATGACGTGCAGTGTTCTTATCAGTGTAAATACGAAGAGGATTTGAGCAAAATTCTGTTGTCTGAGTGAATTTTTTTTGCAACATTTCGCTTTCAGTCTGCATTATCCACTGTCATACAAAACTTGTTGCAATCATTTTGAACATTGGCTGAAGCACAGAAATGAGTACCTAGCCTAGATAAAAGAAGAATGGGCCAAGGTTTTTCTCTATATCACGAAATTACTTCCACTTAAGTGTAATTTTCTTCAGTTCAAATAATTACACTGATGCTTGTATCACCTGAGTCAAGTGAACGACGAAAGATACTTTTGTAATTTTTTACGAGACTTTGTATAACAACTCGTAATATTTCTGATTGATAACAATGATCATTAGCATTTGCGTTTCAACATACTTGAGATACCAGGCACCTCTCGCCGGGTTGTCTGCACTCTACGCAACTTTGTTTTATCAATGTTCAGTGTCAACAACTTGGTCAGTTCGTTTTATTTTTACTCTGTTTAATTTATGATGAGGTCGTCTTTCAATCAGTGTATTGATAAGGTTGATCAGTCTCTACTAGTGCTTCTTTCCCTGGGTACTAGTGCTTCTTTCCCTTGTCTTGAAGTTGACCATCTTTATTTTTGTGTTTTATTTCTTTCAAAGATATTCACCTGAGTATATCCAAGCGTTGAAATCGTCTTCAATCAATTACGTGAATGTATCCGAGCGTTGGAAACGTGTTCTATTTAGCCACTGTGCTCCACCATAGAAAGTTTTCTCACGGTTTGAATAGTGTTCACTTTTCATGTATCATATCTTTGTTCACGACACTGGAAGTTATTTGCTCAGGTTGACTCCACACATTTGTTAGCGTAAACGGGAAGATGTTGCCCAGCATTTTTCATTGTAAGAATTGCCACACTGGAAAGAAGCGATGCAGATTCTCTACAAAGTTGTAACTAACAATATTTTACTTTCCAGAGAGCCCCCCTGCCCTCCACAAGTGCAGCAAATTCGAGAAGAAATATTTTCTGAGCTGGGACCCCGTAAACTCAAAATCCACGACCCCGAATCTTCACATAACCCCACACAACAGCAGGTGAGGCTCTTATGCTGTTTCTTTCAACACCCTTTTACTCTATTCACGTGGTCCGAGAGATTCATTTCATTGCTATTCGGGTATATCTACAGCATTGAAGAGTATAGTTACCATTAGGATTTTTTGAGCGCTCTGTGAGTTCATGTATTAAATATAAATACTCAGCGATTATTGAACCGTGAAGTAGCGAGGGAACACTGCCCTTTGGTCGCTCATTTTGTGGCTTCTGTTATGAAGAAGTGATGTGAATTATGAAGAAGTGAATTATGAAGAAGTGATGTCAATAAAGTTTCAATCGCTTGTTGTGGCATTTATATCTATGAATTTTACGTTGAAAACGCGTAACCGCATTTTACGAGAGCTAATTTTTGTTGTTATAGCCTCTTTTCTTTTAGAATCCAAGTTCAAGGTTTTTCAATTTTTTTTATCTTTTCAAGTCTAAAAATCAAAGGAGTTATTTTCCGAAAGAAAACACGATTCTTTCAACGTGGCCACGTCATTTTTACTTGTTATGATGAAAGGTGTACACAAAATATGACAATGGGGTAGATGAGACTAGCAAATATAGGAACAATTGTTACATAAGTCTTACGCAACTTGAGTATGCAGCGGTGACGAAGTTTTATAATAAGGTCTCGAATTGTACGTTAAATTATTAAGTGAAGTTAACACAGAGTCAGAGTCAAATACGGAGTGCCTCGCCGTATGCAAATTAAACACATCTAATGAGGCGGCACGAAGAGACCTTCTAGCGACGGAGTTTCGCTCTATAATAATCATGCCCTAACCCTCGTCGAACCCTTTAAGTAGCTGTCGTGCTGCAGGAGTTACCGCAGCTGATCATAGCCGTTGAAGTTGACGCCCGCAGTATCGTCGCGGCTACTCATTGCCACTCGGCCACTCTGCCACTCGCTCGCTGCCACTCGCCCGATGCCACTCGCCCGATGCCGCCGCTGATCACCATTGTTTGTTGTGGCTATGGCCCAGCCGCCAGCCTGCCGAGACCGGGCTGCTGTTGCCATCCACACGCTGCCACGCTGCCATACCGCTGCCACGCTGATGCCACATCGTTGCCACGTTGCCACGCTGTAGTTGGGAGCGCAGGCGTCGCCTTCTCCTTTTTTTTTTGTAACGGCCGAGCCCTCGCTGCGTAAGCGTTGCTCTCTCTCACGCCGGGTTTATGCTGAGTTGCACGATTCCTTTTTTTTACAGTAGTCCAGATGTCGGACTCATGTTCAACCGTCCTTACTCCTTTTTGTGGTGAAACTTAACGGTTCGTACTAGGGACATAACATTGTGTTCATAGAATCAATTTTTGTCTGCAAAAGTAGATCATTGCGTCACAGTTTTGCGCAAGGTGTGGTTAGTTTGCTACGACTGTTACGCGGTTTTGCAAAAAACAGCCGGGTTTTCATAGTAGTTGGCGCAGCGGGGTGTTAGATAATAGCAAAGGGGTGAAAGGGACACGGATACAGAATCAAGAGAACTACCTTCGTATTATCCTTTACTGTTAACTTCAGTGGTATTTCCATGGGATGACAGTTCTTCTTAAAGGCATAGAAGTATTGTACCTATGGCAAGTAGCGTTACCAGCCGGAAGATGCGAGGTGACGAGCTGAAAGTTAAATGAGCTTTCCTTTTGGTGAAATCGAAGATGCTTTTCGTTCTTTTTACGGTTCAATTGCTGTTTTTTTCAGCGCGATTGTTTTCTTCCTCAGATTTCATCTTGTTTCATGTACAACTTTACATTTTACTGTTTCTACGCTCAGGGTATGGGAACATATCTTGTGCATAGATTCTCAGTTCCCTTAATTCTGCACCAAATAGTGTCTTCCTACATCTTCTCTTGGGAACACCTTATTTTGTGGCCAGACAGGCTCAAATTTACTTGAATCTAACGTTTTAAAGTTTTGAAGATTTATTCAAAGAGTTTTTTCGCCTTTAGCCGGTTTTCTGTTGTATTCATTTTGATTCGCTTTTTTTCCGTTGGAAGTTAATGCTTCTCTATTTCAACACTTGATATTTTAAAGCGAAACTGGTGTTAGCATGAAGTAACTTTCTCATTTTTTTCTGCCAGTGTAATCATGATGTTTGACTGTTTCATGAAAAGATTTTGACACTTATACAGGTGCAGAGCAGCCCGGGGGGCAGCAGCAGCAGCCGTGGCTCATCTCGCTCTTCCAGCCTCAGCCGCCCTCGTCCCTCTGCCCCTGAACTCAACGACTCCTATGACGAGTCCCTCTACCCCGACAATAACGGCATCATTGTGGTTGCCGCCACAAGCACGCCGTGGCTGCTCTACAAGGTAACGTCTTCATTTTTCATTGTCGTTAGTTGAGCTGTTTATCCCAGATTCGATATACCGCACGTACGATCATTTACCTTGAAACCGTGTCTGAGTAGGTATTGTACTCTATACCAAACATGCAAATGTATCTTTGTTCACTTTTCTACTGTAAACTCTTTAAATTTTGTAACTAACCAATTTTGTGACCTTCGGACTGGTGTTGGTCGCTAACAGGTATGATAGCCTCTATACTTTTAGGGAGTTGATTATTTGGCAAGGATGGGCCTTACTTGGATGAGGATATAAAAGCGATATATTCGTTCATTAATGAGTTGCTAGTCCATTATTTTATCTTAGTATACAGTTTCATTTTCACACAGAATAGATTTGTAGTAAAATGTCGATATCGTCTCCAAGTGAATGTCATCCCATTCCTCTATTGAAACACCACATACTTGCTTCTGTGATGATGTCTTGGGAAGGACAATTAGTTTCTCAGTGTCTATTACCCCGCTTCAGTTGACGGCACAGTCATCTCGAGATTTGGTGATTGTTTTGGTCGTTGGATACGATTGAAGTTTTAATGAAATTAAAAATATTATTAAATGTATTTCACGAACCATGCGATGTAAACTAGCTGGGAATCAATAGCAAATTCTATATAAAATGTTTTTGAAATGTCTTGAAGATGGTTTCATCAATGCTTTTAAGTACCCTAAATTGTAATAACATTCGAAAATCTCCCCCTGTTGGTTCAATTACTTTTAAAATAGTGTTTAGCTGCCCTAAAATTACAGCACTAGCCATCTCGCCCCAGGAGTCACCGTCAGGACACTAAGGGTTAAACAACCAGTGAGAGCACGAAGTTGATGTGTGTATTGGAGTCTAAATGTGGGGAGGTATCAATTACCCATCAAAGGAATACAACTATTATACATACATACATACATATACCGGGCTTATCCTCCCTATGGGAGGGTAGCCGACAGCAGGCCACAATCACCACACTTAGTCACTAGGAGGCGAGAGAGGCAGCACTGGCCGCACCTGAACTGCCAGGATCAGCAGCAGCCCAGCACAACCACCTTCCACAGTCAGGCCCGACAGCCACAGCTGGTTTACCCCGACCGCTTCATTGAGTGCAGCCCCTCCCCCCGCACATGACAGGTCAACCCCATCACACGAGGGTAGCTTCCAGTAACTTGTCAAAAATAAAATCACCTCCTTATACACTGCCCCCACTCACTTCTGTCCGCAGCCATCCCTCTCGCCACGTCCACAGTCAGACCCCTCTCATACAAAGCACGTCGCACCCCATCCATCCAACTCATCCGTGGTCTACCTCGCGCTCGAAGACCACTCACTTCCGACATATATATCTTTTTCACCAGCCGCTCAACATTCATTCTTTCAACATGCCCAAACCATCCAAGCACTATTTCATCCACTCGCCTGCTCAACTTTTTGATAACACCCGTCTGCCCCCTAACCAACTCATTCCTGATCCTATCTCTTCTAGTTACTCCATACATGCTCCTCAAACACTTCATCTCAAACACATCCAACTTCCTCCTCTCAGCTGCTCTCAACCCCCAGGACTCTGCTCCATACAACAAAACTGGCACAATCAAACTTTCATACAGTCCACTCATAGCATTCATACTCAAACTCCTGCATTCAAAAACTTTCCTCATTGCACCCAATGTCTTACACCCTTCACTCACTCGATGCTTCACTTCTACTTCCATACTATCCTTCACAGTCACATCCGACCCGAGGTACCTAAAATGCTCTACCTCCTCTAAAACTTCCCCATTCAACCTCACATCCAAAGTTCCAAACACTCCACCTCTTGAACATCTCATCACCTTACTTTTATTCACATTTACCCTCAATTTCCGCCTTTCGCACACTCTACCAAACTCTGCAACCAGTCTCCTCAGTTTTTCTTCTGAATCAGCCACAAGCGCTGTATCATCTGCAAACAACAGCTGACACACTTCCCAATACATACCATTTCGTCCCACCAACTGCGCACCTTTTCCCAACACTCTGGCATTCACTTCTCTCACCACACCATCCAACTATTATACCGATGGGAATTAGCGCTCCTAAGGGGAAGATGGAAAAGGTAGGCCTTCTTTTTGTTGAAACAATAGATATTTGTTTTGTTACGGGTACCATTTTTTTCTGATCGCTGCTGTTTTGTTTTTCAACACCTTCTCACTCTCTTCTCTGACTTTTGTCTGTTTTCAGAAATTAACTTCCCAGCTTATTATTTCTATGCGTTGGGGTTTTTGTGTGTTTACACATTTTGTGCATAGATTCCTCGTTACCTTAACTCCATACCAAATAGAGTTAACTTCCTCCTTCCTTTCTTTGGAACACATTTGTTGTGTTTATGTAGGCGTAAATTTACTTATTTTGTAAGATCTAATCTAATACGAATTCATCAATTCATTCGCATGACGTTAGTTATATATTTTTCATTTTGTTAGAATTTTGTATTCTATTATTTTTTCATTTTATCAAAATGCATGATAAGCAGCCTTAGTAATAGCAAAATGTCATCGTTCATGTCAACGCCGTTCCTATCATAATTTTACAAGATGAGTGGTCGGCCCTGTTAGGTCCCGAGCTAACGGTTAGGTAGGTCTTCTATTTGTTGAACTGAAATGTTTTTGCTATGTTAAGAACCATCTTTTTTCGCTTCACTACTGTCATGTTTTTCAGCATCTACCACTTTCTTCTTCAAATTTCATCTTGTTTTATGAACTTTTTCTCAACTTGCTGTTACTTACCTCGTGCACAAATTTTGCGTTCCCTCGAGTTCATATGGAATTGGAGGGCAGTTATGTAGAGTGTCCTAACCCACAGATCAGAGGTCAAAACTGGAGAGTGAATTGAGTGATAATTTCATCTCATAGGGGCGTAGATGTCTTTCAGACAGTGGCCTAGTTCCTAGTTCAGTTTCTAGTTAGTAACTTGGCTAGGAAAAGCCAGTTTGGCAACCCTGCGATGAAGACCACGACTCTAACTTGAGTGTCCTTAACCCGCGCACGGTCGCGCATCCCTCAGAAAAGTAGTCAATTTACCCGCGTTACTCTGCCGTTCCCTGTTCACTTACCGTAATAGGCAGAGATGTAAAAATATGAAGTAATGAGTAAAAAATGTTGCTTTACACTTTGATGTTGTCAGATTTTTGATAACTTGAACCGTTTCTTTGTAATATGGAGTCAAACTCCGTAGATTTTTGCACAACATTGCTTCAAAGAGATCAATGGCCATTTTTGTGTTTTGGGAACAATGTAATGTTTTTCACTGCTATTTTATGCAGAAAATCCTTCCAAACCTGCTGATGTTTTTATTTTTCCTCTACAACAATTAGAAAAAAAGTTATGACCATTTATGTCTACTAGGTGTTATCCATTCTTCGTTTTAGTTCCTACATAAATGCATGTTTGCATGTCTGGTTATATTACTGTAAGTATAGTGTTTCGAAACTTGTAATTTTCACACAATATGAATAAAATACTGCTCTACACGCTACTGACTTCAGATTTGTCTTATTTGCCATTTTTACGAAATAAGGCGAAATAAGGCCCTGAGTAGTTTCGCTGGTAACTGAGGCTGCCACTGACTGTTCGCACGCACACCCTCTCACGGTCGCCTCATTTACCACACTGACTGTGCTTACCCCTCCCAACTTCCAAGTGGTTGGAGCTCTGCCTTAACCCCCACAATGTGGGGGTTTCTGGCTCCAGCTGTGTAGCACTCGCTGAGACGATCATTTTGGTGTATAACAACTTGGGGTTATGCCTTACGTCTGGCAACCAGTGAGCCTGGTAAATGAGGCGACCAGTTACAGTGCGCGGGTTAAACTCTGTGATTTGTGGGTTAGGACTCTCTGCATATTTGCTCTCCAATTGTACCTTCCTCCTTTCTCTCTTCGATGCGCCTAAGCTGTGGTTAGGGAGGCTTAAACTAACATCTAATCTAATCGGCACTGTTGTGCCTGTTTTGTTTTCCGTTTGTGACCGAGGCATTTTTATGTTGACCACCTTACTGAAAGCGCCAAGCTAAGAAGTAGTCTGGCCGCAGCGGCAGCAAAATTTGGGCTGAGGGTCGGTCAGTCAGGAGTCTTAGAGAGAGCGAGGCAGGGTGCAGACCTTATGGTGTATCGCGCAGGCTAATGCGTGGATTGTTGCCCCTATATGCTCTACTCGTACGCCGTGTTTTCTGAGCAACACGTGCGGTTGTCAGGTTTGACAGTGTCGTCAGCACTTGCGCCTGCGGGCTGCCTCGGTAGCTCTACTTGTGCTATAAACTCGTGTGTTCAAGCTACCTGAGTCGAGGACTTTCCTAGTCTCAAGTCGTCAAGCCTATTTAAAGTGCGGTCTTCGCCAGTTTTTCACCTTCTAAATCTTTTTAAAACTGTTTGTCAATAAACGTGAACTTTTAATAGCATTGCAAATGTTACCTAATAAAGTGCAATTCCTTTGGTTAATTTAACCACGTTTTTAATATATTATCAAACTACCGGAACTGTTTTACTATAGGCATTCCAACTGCATAGAAACGCAAAGATTTCCGTGGAAAAGGAAAGACAAGAATTATGACTTAGAAACAATTTATTGGACGAACATCACAGTCCATTGTGTATCGCCTGTCGGCAAATTTATAGTGGTCAGGAATCCTGAAGTCGTAGTTTATCGGCCACAAACTTGGTGTCAGAAGTATGGGATTGTCGAGCTAATTGGACTGTGATTCGTTGTTCCTGTGTTTCTCCTAAGTGCAGTGCAGTGATCTGTGGCAGAAAATTTAGTGTTCGTAAATTGCGTTTTAACTTCAGTGACCTATTAATTTGTTACTTAAAGTGAACATTTTCAGCTGATTCTTTTAAAAGTAAAAAAAAATAAAAGGTCAAGATGCCTAGTTCGGGAGCTGCTGGTTCTTCAGCGTCGGACCGCAGTGGAAGTGGCTGTGAGCGTAATTCATCGGATATGGGATTTGTGATGGGTCGTTTAGCGGATGCTATTTCTAATATGAATAGGCGTGTTCAGCCGCCTCCTCCCCCTTTCGATCCCTCTTCTCAATCGTGTGACATCAGGGAATTTTACAGGATGTTCGAAGTGTATGCGTTGCATACGTACGGTCCTGAGGAGACTAACAGTGATGCGTGGCTCATTTCCTTGCGTGCGTTACTGATGGGTAGTGCGCAGTCTGCGTTGAGTGCCATGGGTGCAAGCCGATTAGGTTATCAGAATGTGAAGAAGAACTTGATCTCTTTGTTTACGCCTCGAGATGTTTTCGACACCGCAAGAATCTCGGCCTTCATGACGTCACAAAGAGTTCCAGGAGAGTCGTTTCTCATCTACGCCATGAGACTAACAGGTCTTGCAGCATCAGCGTTCGGATCCATTCCTGAAAGAGACAAGATGATTATGAGTAAGTTAGTAGAATCGTTACCTATCGATATTAAAGCTCAAGTTAGTATGCAAATGTCAAACCGTGAAAATCCTTCCCTTGATACTATGGTGCAAATCATTTCTGCTTTAGAACCATTTTCTGTGAAGGCTATGCCTGTGCAAGCAATTGCTCTTCAACCTAGTTCTGACGAGTTAGAAGTTTCCGCGTCGAGTAAGGATTCAGTTAAACATCCTAACTTGAGAGAATTTGTTACTGTGCCTCAAACTAAAAGGTGTTTTTCTTGTAATGACCCAGGGCATTTTGCGAGAAATTGTCCAAAGAGAAAGCAGTGTTACTCAGATCGTGTTCCCAGAATTAGAGATAGTGATGTAACGTGTCAATTCTGTAACGGTAAAGGGCATGTGCTGGCTCAGTGTAGACAGTTTAAGCGGGAATTTGGTGCTTGTAATTGGTGTGGTGAGACGGATCATAAGTCTTTTAGCTGTAAAAGTAAACCAGCGTTGAACGAAAGTTTGGCAGTAGCGAGTCAGGAACCAATTGTGAACAGTTCTGATCCGGCAAATGTAAATCTTTTGATGAAAACTAAACATTCCGCTGAAAGAAGTTGCTATTATTTGGCAGTAAAAATTAACGGGACTGTTTTCGACGCGCTTATTGATAATGGGGCATCTGTATCTGTCATTTCCGAAGACTGTGTTCAAAAGTTGAGAATTAGCTCCCCAGTAAATTGTCCAGTAAAAAGCAAATTACAGGGATTTGGCTTATCTACGATCAATGTGATAGGAGAAATAAAAGTAAGAATAGAGATTGAAGAGCTCTTCTCTGATCACACCCTTTTAGTTGTACCATCTAATGTGACAAACCAGAAATTAATTTTAGGGTTAGATTATCTAGAGCGGCATTTCATGATTGTTGATACTGTGCGACGTGAATTGTGCTATTCTCCTCCGAATGAGCCTTCTTACCCAGTAAAATTGAAAACTAAGCCGGGTCTGCAAATGCAATGTGTTGTGTCGAACTTAAATAAAATTGTCATTCCAGCTAACCACAGACAACTAGTGAAAGTGAAAGTGTCAGACGTAACTATTCCGGATGATACGTGTGGTTACTTGCAGCCAGTCAACGTAGTGTCGGAAGAAAATTTAGACATTCAAATGGCTTATTCGCTAGGTTGTGTTCGAAATGGCCATGTGATAGTGGAAATGATGAACTTAAACCCGTGCCGTGCAGTAGTAAAACCGAAAACGAAAGTCGGTATTTTTGTGGTAAGTGATAATGATGATGAAATTAACAGTGTGAGTAGTGTTGTTGATGAATGCACAGACGTGGGTGAAATGTTCGATTTTTCAGCAACCGATTTGACAAATGCGCAGATAACGGAAGTTAAAGCGATGTTAAATAAGAACAGCAAAGCCATTTCTAAGCATGAGTACGATCTAGGATGCACCTCTACAACTAAACATGTCATTGATGTACAGGGTCATGATCCTGATACGCAACGCTATAGGCGATTTCAAGGTCCGTTAAGACACGAAGTCGAGATAGAGTTACAAAAATTAGAAAAGCGTGGTATAATCGAAAAATCATCTTCTCCTTGGTCTTCCCCTTTGGTGCCAATCCGAAAGCGCGACGGTACTTTACGACTGTGCGTAGATTACAGACGCTTGAATGCGGTCACAAAACCCGATTCTTTCCCATTACCTAATTTTATTGATGCTTTATCAAATTTGCAAGGGTCACAATATTTCAGTACGTTTGATCTCATGAAAGGTTTCCATCAAATCGAAGTAGATGAACAAAGTAGGGAGTATACTGCGTTCTCAACGGCTGATTCACATTGGCAGTGGACTGGAATGCCTATGGGAACTATAAATTCGCCAGCGTCTTTTATGAGGCTGATGTCGCTAGTATTAGCGGGAATTCCGTGGAGCATAGCGATTACGTATATCGACGACATTATTGTAACAGGTCGAAATTTCAGTGAACATGTGAAAAACTGTGATTTAGTGTTGTCCAGATTTGCGCAGCATGGATTGAAGATCAAACCCGAGAAGTGCGAGCTCTTCCGACGTGAGGTGACGTATTTGGGTCACAAAGTCAGTCGTGATGGAATTCTACCCGACGGAGCAAATATCGAGGCGATCTTAAAGTATCCTCAGCCTAAGACGCAACGGCAAGTGCGCAGATTTATCGGTATGTGCAACTTTTTCCGTAGACACATTCCTAATGCCAGCACGATCATGAAACCATTGAATGAACTACTCTCCCAAAATAAGTTAGTTTGGACGGAAGAATGCTCTCAGTCGTTCTACAAATTAAAAGAAATTCTAGCAAATCCACCTCTTTTAAGCTACCCCGATTTTTCAGAGAATGCTGCTCCGCTAATAATTACTGTAGACGCCAGTGGAGTAGGAGCGGGTGCCGTGCTCACGCAAGAGCAAAGTTCCCAAGAGAAAGTTATAGCTTATGCTAGCACAACTTTTAACAAAGTTGAATCTTATTACAGCGCGACAGAACGAGAATTAACTGGATTACGATGGGCAGTACGAACATTTAGACCTTTTATCTACGGCAAAAAGTACATCATCAGGACTGATCACAGAGCATTAATTTATTTGAACAATATGAAAAGTGTAGACGCCAGGTTAATGAGAACTTACGAAGAACTGCATTGTGGACACTACGAAATTCAATTTGTAGCAGGAAAAGACAATGTTGTTGCAGATGCGTTGTCTCGAGTTGTGGAATTTCCTATTAGCAGTGAGGATGTGGACAAGAACTATTGCGTCTCTTTGCACGGGCACAAGGTAAAATTAATTCCTGGTGGCCCAGATTCACTTTTTCAAGCGCTTTCGCTAGGATTGTGTGACAGTTTAGATGAACATGTTACTATTCGCGAAGAGACTGTGGACTTAGTTTTAAAGAACCCTCGTGCATTAGGACTTTCTTTTGACAAAAGTACGATTAGGAAGCTGAAAATTATGCGACAAAGTGGTGTTGTACCAGAGTGGTTTTTGTTGGACGCTTTTGTGAAGAGGTTTAAAGTGAATGTGAGTGTTCATGAAGACGGCATCGGTGTTGTTAAGTTTGAAAGTTCTCCCAGTGATCCTACCATTCATTTACAAAGTTTACGTGGTGTGCACTTCAATTTACTTCTTCCAGACGGAGAAACTATCAATGAAATATTAATTCAGCATATAGACACCATTATCAAATCAAATGATGACTTACCTGTGCATGAAGTTCAGCCTTCCCAGGTGCTGTACCAGCTTGAGGACGATGGGACAGCAGAGGCTGCAGTGACGCCGTCTGCGCGAATTTCTTGCAAAAAGAAACCTCAGGATTCTGCAAATTCTAAACAAGCTCCTGTTTCGACAAATAAAAAGGAGGTAATTATTGATCAAACATCTCTGCACATTTCTACAGAAGAACTTCAAAAACTACAAGAAGCGGATCCTCTTATTTCGTTGCTCATAAAATTAATAAAGCAACAAACTTCAGAATCGGAAATCAAGAAGGCATTATTAAAATTTAAAAACGGACGAACTTTTCTCAAATACTTCGACACGTTGGTGGTGAATGAAGATGTGCTGTATGGAGGTCTTCATCGCGTGCCGGTGATCCCTGCTCGAAATCTTCCAAGCATGGTTAGAGAGTTCCATAAAAAATCAGGACACATTGGTCGCGATAAAACGATAGCGGCAATGTTACGGCATTTCTTCAGTCCGAGACTCCCACCAATCGTTGCTTACGTTGTCAGAGAGTGCAACATCTGTCAAAGGTTCAAGGGTAAAGCAAAAGGTGGAGCGCCGCAATATCGACGTATGCCGAAAGCTCCGTATGAAGAATACGCTGTGGATCTCTTGGAACTTCCTCCAGGGCGAGGCAATGCGAAGTATTTGTTGGTTGGCATCGATCTCTACACGAAGTTTGCCAATGCAGTCGTGATTAGAAACAAGAAGTCAGCGACAGTTGCCAGAGCTTTGGAGAACTCCGTTTTTAGCACCCTGGTGAAGCTTCCGGAGACGGTAATCTCGGACAACGGTCTCGAGTTCCGAGGGCGACCCTTCATTTCGATGTTGAGAAGGCACGGAGTTAAACATTTTAGAACAGTGCCGTATTCTCCGCAGTGCAACGGTGCTGTAGAAAGGCTTAACGCAACCCTTAAGAATTTACTAGCTACAGCGTGTGAAGAGAACAAGACGACATGGACAGATCAACTTACAAGAGTTTTAATTATATATAATAATACGCGTCATTCAGAGACTGGTCATGCTCCAGCCGATTTTTTCAATGAGATTGCAAATAAACTACCTATTCCTTTGTCGCAGCCTTATTGGCGTTTTCCTCATAAGAATTTTAAGCCATACGAAATCGGTCAAAAAGTTGCGAAGAAACTACCTCATTTACCTTCAAGTAATAAATTCTCACCAAAGTTTGACGGTCCATTCATAATTGAAAAAGTAGATAAAAATGGCGAAACTTATAAAATAAAGAAGCTCGATGGTTTTAATTCACAAACGGCTCATTTTAATCAACTTAAACCTTGGTACGGCGAAGAAGACGACGGCACAGTTTTGGGTGCAGACACTCGACATGAGCAGCAGATACGAGACAGACGCAGCAAGCGACGGCTCCAGAAGACGAGCGAGATGGTGGCACAAACCCCGGTTTTACCAGATGAGCGAAGTTCGTTCCCAGACTTCACGATGATAGGCGGTGTGGGCTTGTCTCTGTCGAAGTTGGCTGACAAGATTTGTGAAGCAACAAAGGAGCAGCAACGAGCGACTCAGGCTGTCTCAGCTTCACCAACAGACAAAGAATTGAGTCAGACGGACGAGCAACAGAGCTTGGAGTGGGAGAACTTAAGCGATGAAACAACCGAAGTTCCAGCCATGGATGTTTCAAGATTCGATGACGAGAAAGTAGCTCCAGCTCCAGCCCAGTTGAAGCCTCGACGTGACTCTGAGAAAAATAGTCAGTGCTCATCGCAGCATTGGACGAGATTTTCGGCAAGAAAAGCAGCGGAAGCGTTAGTCGGAGCACTTGCTTTGAACAGCGCGAGGCAAGAGTTTCCTTGTTTCGGCGCCGACTCTGCGTTCAAGTTCGATATGAAGAAGACGTATCGTGGGTCGACAGGCGACTTCCAGCTTCCAGAAGATATCCGTGACTTCGAGCGAGTTTTTATCTTGGATGGGCCGGACCTTTCCGACCATATTCGTTGCGAGATGAATTCAGAGTCTTCTCGATTCGATTCAGATAGCGATTGTTGAATAGTTTCTAAATTTTAACTCGTTGATTGAATAAATTATCCTTCCTGTGTGTAATAAAGCATAATAAAAATAGTATTAGCATAATAAACTTTTGCATAATAAGATTATTTTTAAATCAGAGTATATTGTCTTAGCCTATCTATACTATTGTCATGTGTTTTAAATATGTTACGTTGTAAGGTTACAGACCTCCCGCCTTAAATTTGTTGTTAGATGGCGTTGGGGGGTGTGACCGAGGCATTTTTATGTTGACCACCTTACTGAAAGCGCCAAGCTAAGAAGTAGTCTGGCCGCAGCGGCAGCAAAATTTGGGCTGAGGGTCGGTCAGTCAGGAGTCTTAGAGAGAGCGAGGCAGGGTGCAGACCTTATGGTGTATCGCGCAGGCTAATGCGTGGATTGTTGCCCCTATATGCTCTACTCGTACGCCGTGTTTTCTGAGCAACACGTGCGGTTGTCAGGTTTGACAGTGTCGTCAGCACTTGCGCCTGCGGGCTGCCTCGGTAGCTCTACTTGTGCTATAAACTCGTGTGTTCAAGCTACCTGAGTCGAGGACTTTCCTAGTCTCAAGTCGTCAAGCCTATTTAAAGTGCGGTCTTCGCCAGTTTTTCACCTTCTAAATCTTTTTAAAACTGTTTGTCAATAAACGTGAACTTTTAATAGCATTGCAAATGTTACCTAATAAAGTGCAATTCCTTTGGTTAATTTAACCACGTTTTTAATATATTATCAAACTACCGGAACTGTTTTACTATAGGCATTCCAACTGCATAGAAACGCAAAGATTTCCGTGGAAAAGGAAAGACAAGAATTATGACTTAGAAACAATTTATTGGACGAACATCACAGTCCATTGTGTATCGCCTGTCGGCAAATTTATAGTGGTCAGGAATCCTGAAGTCGTAGTTTATCGGCCACACGTTTAATTTTGCATTGCTCTTGCTAAAGGAGATGGCGCACATGTAATGCTGTTGTACTCATGGGCACTTCCTGCTCTTCATCTGTGTTCATTTTCCTCGTGATTTTCAATAGTTTAAACTCTGTTTTGGGTGTATGCATCCATAGTTCTCAGGATAAGTCAGTATTGCATTTTTGTCTCAAGTGATCTTTTATAGTGCTTTTTTTGGAAGAGACGTTATTCATGGCATAGACATGGAATCTAAATTTCTTCTTCAAAAATAGGACCACGAGCTGTTGAGCCGGTTCCGGGGAGTGTACTTGGTGGGCCTACCCGATAAAGGCTCTCGCTATACCCTCCTGCAAAACTTGCTCAAAGAAGTTCACCACTGCCTCTCAGACGAAGACATCATGGAGGTTGCGGAGAAAACTCAAGGGTGAGACATTTTTCATGAGAATTTTCTTGTGTATGGCTCTGATTTGTTTGGCTTGGTTGGCAGGGCGTGTAGTTTTAAACGAATTCATCTATTAAAACGTAACTTAACGAATTCATGGCTCTCAGAAGACGCTTGACGAAATGAATTTTTCTGTTCATCAATTGCCTTCTCACATGCCGACAGTCTTAGATCCATCCCCATCATAATGAAAGGGTTTGCATTTGGAGATATTTCTTAACAATTTTCAGCGTAGGTGATCGGAAAATTAAATTCCCAGAAATTATAGTCAAATTGAAAGTTAAGAGATTTTTTTTTAGCAATGTAAACGTATAAACTGCTTGTTCGATTAATATTCTGCTATCTAGAAACTTTTCCTAAACAGATTGGAACTCCCGGTGAGTAAGAGTGAATTATTAAGAAAACAGCTGAATGATGCTATTGAGAATTAATTTCGTTGTTTCTCTTATTTTCTACAAAAGATTAAGAGACTGAATATGAGCGCTAACCGAACACCATTCTCTACACTGTGACTATGTTTCCTGTAATGGAGTAAGTCGCTCCGAGCATTTCGGTGCTTTTTCCAATGCAGGTTCACCCCCGCGGACCTGATGGTGGTAATGAAAACTCTGAGCTACCGTCAGTTCTCATTCTTGCTGTCGATGGTGAACGGACGCGAGGCTGACGGTGGAGGTCAATCCTTGAGCGGCAGTGACGGCAACAGCGGCTCTACCACTCCTTCCTCGGACCTCACCGAGGTGACTTGCCCCTTGAAGAATCATTTTATACAAGAGAATACAGGCAAACCAAAATACATAAACAATAAAATTCAATTGATACACATCACAAAATACTAAAATAATGGCGGTACTCTACGATGTGCAGAGACCCCCTTACAACAGCGCGTTTCTGTGCGCATCTGCCTTGACGAGATATGCTGCCTACGTCGTTAGGTTTTTGATACTAAAGATGTCGTTCTACAAATTTTTATGGTTACCACTGTAGATCCTATCACACTTTTATGAGGCTAATATACCGTTAACATATCATAAGGTAGAGTGCAACTACAAATACCCCGAACACACTACCCATTACAACACATTAACAAGACTACCAGGATTGGAAAAAAAATGCACGAGCGTAATAGCCCTCATGACAATGCTATCCTAATGATTGGCCGGCCAACCCCTCTCCACAAATTTAACTTCACACAAATACATGACGGGAAAAACCTCTCCTATAATACGTGTTCCAACAGCACAGGGCACGATCATTCTGATTACAGGTACATTCGCACTGGCATGGCTTCAGTTCAGATTCCCTGGATATTATCAATTCAGAAAATGCGCTTTTGACGACTGCGTTCAGAGCTTCCCGTCGATTTTCTGATGGAGAACTAGAAAAACCACCCTCACCTGCAGAATCACTTTTTTTCATCATTATGTTTGCAAAAATTTTGCTTATTTATACATTTTATATTTTATTCAACGGTATTAATTTTTCCAAAAAAAATATATATATTTCAACAGCATCTCTTGTGAACACAAATAACTCTCACCCTCCCAGCGTCGTTTCAATATCTTTTTTCTTCGACCCTCCTGGTCTTCTCTAATCCCCTTTTTTTTGCAAATAGATAGAGAAATTTGAATTACCACAAAATTCTTTAATGTGTTTGACCTATCAATATATTTTGGCGCACGCTACATGCACATATTTTTTCAGCACAATCTTATATCCACCTGATTTAATGTTTAGCTCGGTTTAGTACGTGTTATAAATCAGCTCCTGTTTATAACACGTACTTTCTCTGAGGATTCTCGCCGCACTACTGTCGTTTGTCCTTAGCGATGCCTAGAGTATTCTTGAGGGCTGCCCTCTATTCTCATTCGCCCAATCGTGATACTCCGAAACTTCCGAAGTACACGCCTACCGCGTGTACTTCGCCGCGTGAACAGCGTGCTATAGAAGAGCACGCTGTTCACTCCACCTTCTTTCGAGTCTGGCCCCAAATATCTCTACAAATTTGACACCCAATTTTTTTCCTCTAATTTTTTTTAACAAAACTCACTCCCCCCCGCGGAGACCGTTTCCAGTAGTGTGGGAAGGGAATGCTAGCTTGCTAGGCTGTTCGCCTCGAGCTTGAGTGTCGTGTTATATATCACTGCCACCCTCTTGTGGCTCCTCCATGACCGTTGGGTATAACGTTTTTCGGTTCAAGAGGTAGTCATAAATTTTCGCCCTATGTGGTTGACGCGTATCCCAACAACACCGACTCTCTTGTTCAGGCCTCTCCAAATCGCTTGCCCACAAAATTCTTGCCAAGCACAATTCACGCAACACACATAAACACATGCCAAACACCACTCAGAAGCACACACTCACACACACTGTTGACGCAACACGCCCGTACTGTTGGAACACATAATTTTCTATGCGTGCTAAAATTTCAACGAACAAATCTTAATAAAGTGCTACAATACCATATAGGAAAAGAAAACACGAAGCAAAACATAATTTAGCAACACACAATTTAGTCATAAGAAAAAAAATACAATCTAAAAAAAACACAATCTAGTTATTGCTTCAATAAAAAATAAAAATTTCACAAAATTAGAATATTTCGTCACAATATTTATAATTGACGTGTACTTGTGTGATTTGCATTACGGAATTTGATTTTAATAGTTTAATTATGAATTTCTTTGCAAAATTAAGTAGTGATTTTGAAAGTAACATTGTCACGCAACGCCATGCCAGACTGGCTCTGACACGGACATCGACGGCCTCAACGCGTACCGAGACCAGCAGAAGCGAGGCGGCTCTGCCACGGGCGCGCTGGCGGCGGTAGCAGCCGGCTCTGCTGTTGCCGCAGCCACTGCTGCCCACGCCACCAAATCCAAGGATTCCAAGCCAGAGGCCCCACCTCCTCAGTCGGTGCGTGCAACTTCTGATTTTGATGTTAGGTTTCCTAATTGTAGGTCGCAAAAAACGTTGATTTTTGTTGGAATATTCTCTGTATGGACTTTATTATTTTATTTTAAAATGAATTTTTTACACATAATATTTTATTGAAGTTCTTGACGTTTCTTGTTTAAACTTACAAACAGTTATGTTGAGTGAAGGTCACAACATCCGATTTCTATCATTGAAATTTAGTTGGAAAAATTTAAGTCAATTATGTGGTTGCAAGAGTGTTGCTTGAACGGAAGTAATGCATGAACTAAATGGATGAGTTACAGTAGGATTCTAATCGCTCAATGGGAAACCCTCACCTATGACTTCTGAAAATCGTTACAAACTTCTATTAATCATTGAAATGATCATGACCGGAACGTGACTACGTTGTACAGAAAATTTTATTCTTACGCGAACTTAGACTGTGTCTGTGTTGATGTACGTGTGTACTATGAGAAATTATTCTTTTTATGTTGCAATCGGTGCGACTCGCTGCACAGGTGGCTATACTTGTTGCAGGAGTCTGTTCTTGATGTAGTCTTAAGTTTGAATAATCTTTGGTTATAATTATTTTTCGATTCTCTTTCGCCCTCATTGAGGAGTCGTTTCCCCCTCATTGAGGAGTCGTTTCCCCCTCATTGAGGAGTCGTTTCCCCCTATGACACAGTAGTCTATCGCTATTTCGTTGTTGCTTTCTGTTAGTTTTTCGTTTAGTTGAGAGACTCGGTTCTTGTCTTCGCTTAGATACTTACCCTTTTTATGGGGTTTTAGGAGGATAAAGTCATTCTCAAGTCTCTTGTGAATGTATGAGATGAATCTTATGAGGTTCGAATTATGTTAACTTCGACTTAGGCTTAAAAATGTACTGATGAATTATTTAAACGGTAGGCTTACGGTTTAAGGCGTTTTATGAAGATGAATTTTGTCTAATATTAGAGCCACACACTTTGCTTTACGAATGCTTTTGTTCTGCTCCAGGACTATAGGTATATTAGATATATTTTTCATGCCGATTGCGTTGTAAAATTTGTTTTAAGGCAGAATTCACGGTGCAGGTTGTTTTGGGGTGGCTGCTGTTTTTATTCGAAAAATTCGGCGCTAATTGAAATTTATAAATTTGATCAGGATACACCAGTCAGCAGCTCTGGTGGTGAGGGACTGCTGAGCCGTGTGGCAGCTGCTGGTGTAGCTGCAGCAGCGGGGGTGGCTGCAGTCACGGCTTTGCAAGGGGACTGGGCCACGGACAGCGAAGAGGACGAGGAAGAAGAGACCGGACTGGTTACTCAGAGAGTGAGTTTACTTGCTGCTATTAAAAATGCGCTTCACACTTCTTATTTCCATTCCCGCTCTTCATAAATATACCTCACTCATTACTCGATAATTTTCTCCTCTGCTCTGCAATTCCTCGTTTCCATCAGCTCCAAGTAGGGTCGAATGATTTTTTTTATCTAAAAATCGCATGTGCTTGCTTAACTTTAACTTCATCATCCAACTTGCCTACGTTGTTTTTAATTATTTTTATTCGATATTAGAGCATGCAGTTGAGGTTATATATGTTATTTTTTAATGGTTATTGTGTGCCACATAAATTCTTCAACAGCTCTGCATTTTCATTCAGAATGGGCTCAAATTTTCCCTACATTTCAAAACTTTCACTCCTTCCCCAGCTGAGGGCTTGGCTCTTGATGTTGATCAGTTACTCACCCTTCTTGGTTTTTATATCAAATTTATTAGATCTTTTCTCACATCATCTTTATTTGTTTTTTGTGCAGGAACGGGCACCGTGTGAAAAAACTTCAGCATCTCCTGATTCTGGCTTGGTCCAGAGTTCTGAGGAGACGCTGCCTAGTCAAACAGACGAGCCCTCTCTTGTTCCTCGTCCGCATTCAACTAGTAATTCTCCTTCTTCATCTAGGCATGAGGGTGAAGCTAGGGACCCTCCTGATGATGGTCGACGACAACTCGCACAAGCTCCTGCCGTATCGACGTACACTGATGAACATGAGGGTGATGAAGAAATTGCCAGCAGTAGTAATGATGGGTCTCGAGACACATCTCTTCTCGATACGTCTCGAGAATCAGCCGACCACACGGCCGTTTATGTTCTGGACAATAATACTTACGAAGAAGCCAATTCCACTCTCGAATCTATTGCTAGTGAGGGCGAAGTGGCCAAGGCAATCGACGCAAAGGTTGAACCACTTGGTGGATCTCAACTTCATGAAACAGAGAACGCAAGTCAGTCTCCTAATGCGTCTCCGTCTCACAACTCGTCCAGCGGCAGCGTGTCGCCCAGCTCGCCTTCCTTGCACACCGACCGTAGCATTTACGATAACGTTTTACCGGACGGTGGTATGTACGATCCTGAGCCTTACGGACGTGATACGCTCAGTGTAGACAAGACGCACGATAGCCAAGGAGTGGACGCTACTGGATGCTCTGAAACAGAAGAAGTGATTGTGCACCCAGAACACAAAGACGTGCCTTTCCCGACCGGGGAGGAAGCTTCCAGACCAGATACTGAAACTTGTAACAACTCAGCTGGTGCCGATGATGTCGCTTGTGATATGACAGAAAGAAGAGTAGAGCTGCACTACAGTGAACCTCCAGAGCCCCTACGAGATGACAACATGGCTGTGGACAGTGACAGTGATAACGAATCACCTATGCTAAGACCTCGCCGTGTTGGATTTGCTGATAGACCTGTGGCCATCGGATCAATGTCCGATAACGGCTCCAATGGAGTGAGCGGGAATAACAATAACAATAATTCAAATGGAGGATACTCGAGCAGGTCTTCTGGACCTTCCCCGTTAAATATAGATTGCGAAGGAGGTGACCTTCCACCCAACATAACTCTAGATATGAATGGGACGGGAGGCGGTGGTGCCGATAATATTCTTCGTCAGCTGCTGTCGCGACCACCCATGTCGGCTAATAACGGAGGAGGTAATCATTTTCTAGCTTTTCATAATTATTAGACGAAATACTTATCAATGATTTCGTATGTTAGTTTCTTGAGGAAGTTATCAGCCTATCTCTTTACGCGTCTAGTCATTGATTTGTTTCTTATTTATGCATAACGTTGAGGGGGTCAACCGAAAGATTTTCAAAATATGATCCGATTCGTTTGAAATTTGGCCAGTATATGTATGTGTTGAAAATGAACTTATTTTACTCATGTAATTTTTTCAATTTAGGCCTGATTTTTTTGAAAAATACGAAATATCAGTTTTTTGGTACATTTTTATGGATATTTCAAAAGAATAGAAGTCATTGAGTTTTTATGCTAGAACAAAACCAAAGACAGTTTTAGAATCCTTTGAACAATTCTAACAAAAGTACGGTAGCAAATTATCCATTTGTAACTTTTTTTTTTTTTTTTTATATGCGATATTTGATCACTAATTGGCATATTCACAAATTTTGGGTTTTGAGCTTGATAAAAAATTATTTGTGCGATTGGGAAGTTTGCTACCTTACTTTTGTTAGAAATGTTCCAAGGATTCTAAAACTGTCTTTGTTTTTTCTTAGCATAAAAACTCACTGACTTTTATTCTTTTGAAAATAAGGGTTGTTGGTAATAATGCATAAATAAATTTTTATCTGAACTGTAATATGATAGACAATTTATGTAATTGAATGCTGTTTTCATTTTTATTTCGATAATCTCCATGCCTAACTTCATATTCACACTGTGAACTATAATTTACAAAAAAATATATATTTTTTTTAAATTATGAACTTTTATATTTTTAGTCTGATTCTTATGAAATTTGACTATTTCATAATAATATTTGACTATCATGTTTTCGATTCAGGCCTTAGTTTTTTGAAAAAATTGGACATATTGGATTTTTAGTTCATTTTTATTGATATTTCAAAAGAATAGAACTCATTGAGTTTTTATGCTAGAACAAAACCAAAGACAGTTTTAGAATCCTTGAAACACTGTAAACAAAGTTACGGTAGCAAATTTTCCATTTCCCGTTTTGTTTTCTTTTTATATGGGGTCGAAAATTCAGGATTTTTGGTCCCCTTACACCACCCTGAGAGGGGGGGGGATTTAGTGTCCGTAGCGCCATAAAATTTTAGGACCGAATAGTCCACCATCTAAGGGTCCTTCTTCAACAACACAAAAAATGCTCGCCGGACCGACAGGGGCCTGGGTTGACCCCTTAATAGTGGCAATTCATGCAAAGAAAATCTAGGAACGAATAGCAGTGATAGTCAACTATTCAGTGCATCTTACTGGCTGATCAAAGTCCGGGAGCTCCTAACTACCATCCACTAATTCTCTAGCATTATGAGTTTGGCTTCAGCGTTGATTAGGCCTGATTTTTTGCCTTGCTTTTCCTATCTCGGAAAGCGTAGCGTGCCGCTTTTCATCTGTAAATATTTACTTGCCCAGGTGTCACTTGAATGAATCCGGTGGCGCAAGTCGTATGCCGCCATATTATTGACGTAAAGATGGCCCAAGACTAAGGAACTGCGTTGATTTGGAGTTCGTGCTTGAGAAAAACACCATGCAAACTTGGGAAAAAATTGTATTGATATTATTTCCCATACTTATGAGGAGCGTAATTTGTAATTTCCACTTTTTCTTGCGATGTAGCTGGGCCGTTCCGATGCTTTGATATGAACCATGACGAGAATCAGTTACAAATATTTCTAGATCATTAATATTGAACTTCTCAAACCAAAACTGTTTCTCAACAATACA
The DNA here is from genome assembly GCA_030386875.1 of Morinoia aosen. NCBI lineage: Eukaryota > Metazoa > Arthropoda > Malacostraca > Amphipoda > Talitridae > Morinoia > Morinoia aosen. The sequence goes on from CM059564.1 coordinate 76,334,850, forward strand.
CCTCCAAAACAGTTCCAAAATTTGAGAAAGACATTGATCATAAATAATCAAGTTACGATAGAATGAACTGGGAATAAATAAACATCGATATTGGCTTGCTAAGAAAAATTAGAAGTAGAGGCATGAGACCCGCGCTCTGCATTATATTGAGAAGTTTCAACTTGTAAATGTGTACAATGATTCCAGGACATGCTTGCTGAAATAGTAAAATTTACTGTGCAAGTCTAAAATTTTTTAAGTTACTGTTAGTCCAGTCAGAAGAGATTTTTTCACGATGCTTTAATCTGGAATAAAGCAGGAAACATAAATTCTATTATATGAACAATGTGAGCATGAGTCGATACACTCAGCAAAGCCATTTGATGACTTTTCATGTTCAGTGGCGCAGAATTGATGGTAACTTAGTGTCGTGTGGCTGTGTGTTCAGTGTCCCCGATGCAGCGCGTGTCCCCTTCTCCTGGCTGCTCGCCCACACCCCCCGCCAGCCCCGCCCCCTCGCACTGCAGCAGCGGGGCCGCCACGCTCGCAAGCAGTGGCAGCGGACGGGCGTCTCCCGCTCCGGTCATGCATCAGGTCAGCATCAAGACAAAATTGTATATTACCATCAAACCAGTAGCTGCTTCTAACTTCGAGCCCCATGCGGACAACTGAGGTGTAGCACTGAATTTCAGTACCGGGCTTGATGCAAATCATGCCTATTCTGCCACTAAGTATCTCAAAAAAAGATTTTGGGCGTATTCACTATTGTGCTAGACGTCAGAAGAGAATTCAACTTGGCTGCATTAGTTCATTTTGTATTTTTTTTCCGTAGTACAGCAGTAGGCAAAACCCGATTCGATGTTACTCCATTCTACTGCGATTCTTAGTATTTATTACCTAATGGAGAAAAAAGCTACATAGGTAATCAAACGTAGAGGTTATATGAATATAAATAGATATATTCATATACATTGTTTCTGTTGTATATAATCTTATACATGTACAGGGTGACCGGCACTTTTTGAACAAACTTAAATTTACGGTTCGCACTATTGAAATGAACACTTTTTACTCAATGGCCGTATAGTCGAAAATGCTTCATTTAAGAACTTCGTTAAAGAACTTGAAATGTGAAACATATGGAAGAAAAATGGTATTGTGAGAACGTCAAGGAAGTGAAATGCGGAAGTTAGGAAAATATTTTTTCTTGTGAGCACAAGTAATAATAAAAGCGTTAACTATTGTGACCACAAGGAACAGATTTTCCAAGTAGATTAGGTATTTACGAAAAAATGTTCAACATGACTCCCGTCTGGTGCGATGCAGGCGTTCAAACGCCGGTGCAATAGTTGCCGGATGCGATCGAATACAGCAGGAGTTTCTCGAATCCCTAGGAAGGCTTCAACAATTCTTCTGATGTGTTTTTCTAAATGAATCTGTGTTTTGCACACTGAACACTACAAATGTTCCCAGAGGTAGAAATTTAGGGGCGTAATGTCAGGAGAACTTCGTGGCCATGTGATTCCTCCACTGCCTCTTTTAGAGCATTTTTTGTAAATACCTAACGTAATTTAAAAATCAGTTTCTTATGATCATAGTAGTTAGGGCTGTTCTGCTTCATATGTTCGTGATATAACGTTCATCTAACTTCAACATAACAATTCCCTACCACCCTCAAAATCCGAATTTTTCTCCAAAGCGTTTCTGATTTCATATTCTTGCAACTCTTTAACGAAGCATTTTCAAGCACATGGCTATTCAGTGAAAAGTGTTTATTTTAATTATCCCAACCTAATGTTAAAGTTTGTTTAATAAAGTGCCGGTCACTCTGTGTATACAAATATGCAAATATTTATTGGTGGAGCACTTATTTACTATCGTATACATATACCCCAGGATGGTTTTTAAGGTTACTCTAATTCCCATATTGTGCATTTTTCTGTTGCTAACTATCGCTGTCTAGCTCGCTCAGTCTTACAATGTCCTCCGCAATGTCAAGCTTTTTAATTTTGTTAGCTCTAACGTTCTTCATTTTTCTGCTTCTATGTAATGTCTTATTCAAGTGATGACTAAATCTTGTCGAATAATTTCAAAATTGAGATCATTCAAAAGAAATACCGACGAGTTTGGCGAAGTCGTTCGTTCGTTCAGGTAGGTCTGTTAAACAAAGTTTATGACATCCTGCTTATGTTTTATTTTTAAACAATGCAGTTGTTTTTTGATCGCATCCGTGCTAGATGAATATAATTTTTCATGGCTTAGTACTGCGACACGATACGATGGCACTCAGTGTGGCACTCTTGTTCACAGGGCTTGCTTGGAAACGCATCTGAAGACGTGCACCAGCAAACGCGACCTCGCCAGCAAGCCCCCCATGGTCTCCGTGAGAACTCTCCTAAACTGCACAGGTCCCATCAGGGACATCTTCACCCCTCTCCTCACAACCACCACCATCACCACCTCTCACCTAGCCCAGTGAACGGCCTCCAGTCTGCTCCTCTACATAACACCAACTCTGACGAGCCCTTTGACCCCTCCAGTGCCATGGGTGGTCAGCCGGAGCACAGAGACACGAATCTTGGCAGGAGGAATTCACAGGTGAGGGGCATTTCCTACCGAAACTACATACGTATAATTTTACCTCTATTTTGCTAAACTAGTTTTTAGATTCCACTGAAACATTCTTATTTTAATTCGTGGGACTATCCAAACTGGTGTGACTCACTACTTTTCATTAGCAAAAAGTGTAGCAGAATGTGATAGAAAAGGAACAAAATATATAAATATGGTTGCTAGGATTTACATAGTGCTCTCACTTCTCAATTCCTCTCTTGCAAATTTCGTGTTTGGGATTTGGTTTGACTTCATGCAAAAATATACTGCTGTATATTCGATGACAATACACTAGTGGTTTTACACCGTTCAATAACGTTTATCTAAGGTGAATATTTTTTGGCTGGAGCTAGTAACCCCGTTGCTGTTGAATCTTTGATTCAAAATGAAATTATGATTGTAGTGAAATGTTTATTAGTGTGAGATAGAGTATCGTGCACAGTTTGTTTTCTCTTTAGAGACAGGAGCAAGTTCATTCATTCCGATGAGTAATAAGCAAGAAATAATTTTTAGTGCCTCATGTTGCAAAAGCAGGTACTTGAAAAAAATGTCTTCTTGATTCGCTATTAGGTTTGCTGGAAGTCCTGTACTGACAAGTAATGAAACATCAATAGATCATGCAATATTTTCCTGCTTGCCCTGTGAAAAATATATTTTTCTCAGTTGATATTTTACAGTATGGAAGATTGTTCCACGGTACAAATCTAGCTCATGCTGGAAGAAATCAAAGCAGAAAGTGAAGTCGACTTTATTTTATATTCTCCTGTCCTATCAGCGAGACTCTGGTGTAAAGGTCATCAGTGGTCTGGGCGCTGCTGCAGCTGCTGCCTCTACCGCCGTCGACTCTACGCCCCGCACTGCGAACCCTACTAGGACTGTCAACTCTGTTAATGGTAACTAAATTTTCGTGTATTCCTGAAGCTTCTTTTTTCTTGCGTCGAAAAATTGCCGCTCACCTGTACCGTGTTGTTGGTAGCCTGACCAAGCAACACGTCTCTTCAATCTTCCAGCATACCCTGAAGAACAAAGAGATTCATGCTGATTAGGTCATTTCTACTCGGTCTTTAGCCCTCCAGTAAATGTGTCCACCCTGGATGTTAATGGCGATAAATTATTGTCCTAACTCATGCAAAGGCCAAACTTGGAAATTTCTACACTCGGATAATTTAGCTTAAATCTTTCTTCATTATTTCACCGTGTGTTATTCGACTAATTTTTTTGGCTAGTTCATCGATAATCCTGAATATGCAGAGCATGATCATCTCATATCTACTTTTTCTGTATATGTATTTAACTATGTAATTCATTTATGCTTTTATTTTCATTAAAATGTTAACCGTTATTTGGAAATTGAATGCACTATTTGGAAACGGCATATAAATTATATTATGATGAAATAATGCTTCATAAAACATTCGAAGTGCCTAATACTGATTATCAGATCTTGTCTATCACTTTCACCATTGCACAATGGCTGTCGCAAATACTATAAATGAAGAGTAGGGCTTTGAATATTCGACCTTATTAAAAGAAAATATTTCAAAATATAGCTCACACTCTTCAGCTGGACTTTCATTCTAATATTTTCTAAATTTCTAAATTAATTTATATTTGTATGCAAACTTTGTCATCTTAGGCCATTCTGCCTTCAGCAGATTTTTTAAAAGTATTCAATGGGTTTTGCTTAATCTGTCAAGACGACGACCTGGCGAAGCTAGTGGACGCACTTGAGATGCACATGGACGGCGGCCGGTCAGCTGGTGCCGCTTGTAGTACAGGCGAGTCCAGCGACGCGGGATCGACCGACGAAGATGAAGAGAGCTGCACTGAGGAAGAGGACGACGAGGTTGACGGCAATGATAAGGCTAATTTGAGAAGCCTTGAGGAAATGGGCGCAGGAACCATGAATATTGTCGTAAGTTCAAAGGATTATTGTAAAACTTCATAACAGTTGTATGTCAAAAATCGCCCCTTTTGGTGCTTTTCGTTCACTAATGAAGGTACATATTACTAGGCGTCACTTGAGTGGCGCAAATGAGTTGTAAATTAAAATTAGTGCGCCTTGTGAGTGTTTCTCTTCGGCAGTATTATTTCTTTCGTCTATACTATAAAATAATGAGCATATTACAGTTTTTTCGTACACCCGTGTGTGTTCCATTTGTTCAGTTTTTGTTTAGTTTTACCTAACTCATCTCTGCAGTAAACTTATCGGCTGAGTTCAAAGTTACTCCTATAAGACAAAGGTAACTTCGAACTTTGAATTACTCCTGAATTCAAACTCAAAAATTACTGTACGTGTTTTATCTGTTTAAAATTCTGTCGCATTGTTGTTCTTTCCTTCGCATGCTAGAATATATGTAAGTCTATTATTTAACTCATAATCGGACATAATATAATAATTATATAATGTCCGTTAATATGTTAATAATTCTGAACGAGTGAAACTTGATGAGGAACTTGAAAACGAGTGAAATTCTAAGGAAATTAATCATGTTTAATAGGGAAACGTTTCAGACTCCAGCTCAATCGTCTGTTCAAAAAAGTACAAATCATTATGTCTGAAATAAAAGAAAAAAAAGTTGGAGACAGTCAATAAAAGATATTGCGAAAACAAAAATATGCCAAATAAACATAAAATCGACAACATTGCTATCTGGTCACTATTAGCAACGGGTATGAACTGTTCGTTATTGTTGCGGGCCGATTTTCGTTTAAAAATGTGTAACGACTATAAAATTAAGGGTACGCTTCCGATTGAAATGCGAGCCTCTCTGGTTTATTCTTACAGTTCTGCACCTCAGGGGGATACAACTATTGTATCTATGGGAACTAGCGCTCCCAGAGGGACTATGTGTGGGCCTGAGCTAAACGTTAGGCAGGCTTTATTTTTGTTAGAATAGAATAGGTTTTTGTTTTGTTACGGACCATCTTTTTTTCGGTTCACTGCTGTCCTGTTTTTCAGCACCTACTACTTTCTTCTTCAACTTTGATCTTGTTTCATGAACTTCTTCCTCATCTTACTGTTTCTATGCCCTTTCTGCATAGATTCCGCGTTCCCTTAACTCCATACTAAATGGTGCCTTCTTCCTTCCTCTCTTTGGATCTCATTTGTCGAGGATAGGGAGGCTTAAACTAACTAATAATCTAATATAATCTTACAGTTTTGTGCAGTGCACATCATCGTACGTCGGCATGACGTCACGGAATTTTTATATCAGAATGGCAGATGATCGCGGTAGAAACTTCCGTACTGGAACCCAGTTAGCACACCTTCTCACCCCGAAGTACGCAATCACCCCAAATAATGCTGCAAACCGATATCCTCTACCGACTTCAAAATCTTAGATTCTGCCTCAAAATCTTATCACCTTAAGATTTTAGAGTCGTTACACTTTCTAAACGAGAACCGGCCCTCAACAATACCGACAGGTTCACACCCGTTGCAAATAGGAACTGGATAAGAATCTTGTCGATTTTACTTTTCTTTGACATATTTTTGTTTTCGTGATGTCTTTTATTGACTGTCTCCAACATTTAGTTTTTTCTTTTATTTCAGACATAATGATTTGCACTTTTGTAAACTGATAACGGAGCTGGACTCCGAAACGTTTTCCTATTAAATATGATTAATTTCCTTAGAATTTTTGTTTTTAAGATCCTCATTTCAATAATTGTGATAAGATAAAAGTAACAATTTCGTTTCTTTTGTTATCAGAAATCTTTGCAATGGTCAGGTACATATTTTTCATCATCAAGTCAATTCGAATTTTTGTTTCTATCAAACCATCAACAGTACTTCTCACTATTATTCTCCTAGTTTCCGATGGGGAAATGGTCGAGACTTTGCTACTCTCGATTAAAGATCTCAAAGTTGTAAATTTACTCAATTCTACACAAGTCATATTTTCCCAGCGACTTTAAATACTGTTCGCGTCATTTAATTTTTACATTGTGTGAATTTTAGCTTGATTGGTAACTTCGTTTTCCACATAATACTGTTGAAATGCTAATGGCCTTTGACATTTTTGCAGCCCATTACGTTGGCGGATATATTAGATGTGATCAAGAAAGGGTACCGCACCGTGACGGACGAGGAGATGAAGAAGTACACGGACTTCATGGTTTGGTTCGCCAACGTGGCCAAGTCAGCGTGTCCGCACAATAACGGTAAGTTGTTTGGTTTTCAGACTCCTGTATGCATGGAAACGGGAAGCTCGCTTCCCATCGATGTTTACTTTTCGGTTCGGATAAGAAAAGCCTAATAGTTGTGACGTAGGTCGTTTCTGAAAGCGTATAATTTAAAGTTTATAATTTTACGAGGGGAAATCCAACCTACCAGTTGAGAAGAATTAAAAATAGTTTTTTCACTCGCGAATTTTTACGCAGAAAATTGTAATGTAGAATTTTCAATTTAACCGCGCAAAAATAATCCAGTCGTTAAGTCTTGTGGGCACAAACTGGTCGTGGTAAAAGCGTAGTACATGTGTACGTTTGACCGTTTGCGCAAGAAATATACAACCAAGTGAATTAACTAAAGGTAGCTTCTTAGTACTCTCAGTCCTGTTGTCTGATAGCCACTACACAAAGTGTTCTCCAAACGTCTGCCTCTACAATCGTTTTTATGGAGGTGTGACCCCTTACTAAGCATAGGAGAAGTATTAGGTTCAGCTTAGGTTTGTCTATCGTGCGTTATGAGGACTGGCACCCCCAGGGAATAGTATTTACCTCAGCTATAGATGGTCCTTTAGGAATTCTATCTTTCTATGGTACTTTGCTTCTTTTAGCTTTCATACCTTCTTCGCTATCTCTTCTTCTTCTTCTTCTTCTTCTTCCTGCTCTTGTTGTTTCTACGTGCGTGTTATTTTTTGTGGGAACACACCTTGTGCATAAATTCCTTGTTTTCTACCGTTCAAGCTAAATGGTCCATTCTCTTCACTTTCCTTAGATCTCCGTTGTAGTTAAGGGAGTATTAAGTGACATTATAATGGTGCAAATACTAATAATAATAATAATAATAATAATAATAATAATAATAATAATAATAATAATAATAATATGGAGGTCTCGCCAAGACTGGCCGAATAAGATTGCAGCGAGAGTGTCGCGCTTTTCACCCGTGTTATTGTTTTGGTAGGAGTAAGAGGAGATTGGATTCTTGAGTATATACTTCAGAGAAAGGTATTTTGGCCCAAACAAATTTAATTTTAATAAGTCATATTTAGGTATTTAAAAGTTTGTGACCTTTATCCGATGATTTTGGAACTCCTGATACTGATAGTTCGTAGTCTCAAGTGTACTTCCTACATACTGCGCATCAATTGTCGAATTAGTTTTCTATATGAATTTTGTTTTATTCTCTGAAGTGAATGGTTTCGGTTTCATATTTATTGTTCACTTGGAATCCAACACATCCTATGTGTCTCTAGTGGCACACCTTTTGTTGTGGAATATGTTTGGCCACCTACTTTTTAATAAAATCCTCTTTTCATTACGTATATTATGGCTACACATTCAAATTGTTAGTATTGTAATTTTCTGCCTTCAAGTTACAGTTTAGAGAAGGATTAAATTGCTTTCTGATTCAATGGTAATAGTTTGAATTTTTAATTTGTATTATTTTATTGTTTCTCGTGTAGGTAACCGCTCAGAAGCGCCGTCAGCAGACGAAGACGATTTTGGTGTCGAGTCAACGCTCTGCGCCACACCCAGTTTGCTCAAAAGGAACCAGCGCCGTCGACCTCTCAGGAAACTCGGCAAGTTTTTGCTGAAAGCCCTCATGTTTATCTTAGACTGAAACCTTTACTATTCATCTAATCTGATATTGGGAGGAAGTACATCGGAAATAAAGTTTTTCAGGATGTTGAACAAGAAATTTTTAAATACTTAACCCAGCTAATTGTTTTGCTTAATTGTTTTCTGACAGACTTAAGAAATTTGCCGGAAATAAGTAGGATTGGAAATTATCGTTGTAATTTGTGATGAAGTGTAAAATGAAACTCAATCTTACTATTGTATGCTCAGATGGCGCTTGCTACGCTCGATGCAATTGTTCCATTATGAAATTTTCTTCTGAAACGAACATTTTCCATCAGTTTGTACTGTGAGACTCTTCTTTTTGTATTGAATATTTTTTTCATGTGTATCTCAGGCCAAAATGTAGCTTACACGGGAAGGGTTTGGTTTGGGCACAAATAGTAGGAAACAAGCCGAAAAAAATGCTTCAGTGCAATCTACTAGGATGTACGTGAACTATTCAAAATTAGTAGAGAGAGTCATTATTTGCTGAGGTTTTCAAGTTATGGGTATCTAAAGGTATTTTTTAGGGTTGCGAGCAAGGCTCCTCTGCGCTTTGAGGATCTGCTCAAACTCGAGCACATGTAATGCTCTAAACCTGCCTGCTCACGTAAATTTCAAATCTGTGTTAGGTTAGTAAAGCATAAATTCTTCTGTCTGGACAATAAATGTTCTTTCTAACGATTTCATTGCAGTTTTGATTTGCTCGATATTAAATATTTTGATCACTCTCGAATGTTGAAAATGCGAGAGTGATGATCTCTCAATTCTGGATAAACATGATGACTTGAAAACATATCTCGGGCCTGTGATGAAACTGTTCGAATATACTTTACTATTTATCTGAGAATAGAATTACGGCTGCGCTTAGTTTACTTCTGGTTAAGAGGTTGGCGCATTTTTTGCAGCTTAGTGAATCTGTTGCATTTACATATTTTTCGTCTGTGATCTTTGCTTTTTAACTTTTATGCTGCTCCCATTCTGCGTTATTGTTCGTTTCAATTAAGGCATTTGCTATTTATTTGTTAGTTTGGAGAGACATCGTGATTAAGATGTGCATCGAGGTTGCTTTTTGATCTCGTTTCAATTTAGTCAAGTAATGAAGGTCTTTATGTGCAAAAAAGCCTTGTTTTGCATCTTGGGAAGTCATGTGAGTGAGCTATCTTCTCGTTCTGAACACTAAACACAAAACAATGAAAATTGTACGTCGCGGCATGCTGGCGCTGGTAGTAACAGTGGATGTGTTAGAGCGACGTTCTTTTCTCAGTCAATTCACCGAGAGCGTAATGTGACGCTCGGCAAATCTGTAAGCTTATTTTTATTTTGAAAGTATTTGTGAGCACTCGTAAACATCAGTGATAGTTTTTGTAATTCGAGATTCAGGCATTCAAAAAGTTGGAGGCATAATTTGCTTGAAGTTGTCTGCCAAGCATTACCAGCATTCAAATTGCTTCCTGGTAATCAATGGACCATAAACATGTCACTATTTTAAAAAATGGCCGATTTTTTGGTCTGATTACGTGCGGACTAAATTTCAAATAAGAGATTCTGTATTTGGAGAACGAATTCAATCTTTAGTCGAAAGAGTTTGAACATGTGTACAAAAGTTTGTAAAACGGGAGTGTACATAGATGATGGAAAGAATGAGAGGAATATATTTTTGTACTGTTTTTTAATGAAGATCAGTATGGCACGTCTACTTCACGCCGCAATACTACTCGTTGAGCAGAGTAAAGACTAGAGAGAGGACTTTTCGATCCAGTCTGCCGTGAAGTATGATATTGGAAGTCTGATGTTGTTGAACTGTTCTGCTACTTGAGGTCTCGGTTCTTCTAAGTTCTTCCTAATTACGACGGTGATGCAATCTTCAGTTACGTACCTCGGATGTAGAAAGCGAACGATCGCGATTGACTTGGATCTGTCGTCGATGTTTGCGGCAAGATATTTTCTCGAGAAAGGTTTTCTGTGTGATTCTGAGTATGTTCCTAGTTGAACGCTGTGTATTACATCATATTGATAATTTAGTAAAATATCGGGAGGGATTGTGGAAACCGTAGATTTTCTAGGATTACTTAGATCGATAAGATAAAAACTCTCCACGTACATTATTGCTATTGTGCATGGCTTGGCATGGCTATGCTGCGAGTTCCCGGAATGTAATATATTAAAATTCAAGCTTTTTTTAAAGGCAATGTATTTTCGAGGGACTCTGAAATTGCTGTAATATTTTGCCTTTCTACGAAAGCATGTCCTCCATCAGTTTTTGTAAACGTAATTTTAGAACCTGTATAGCATAGTATTGCTTTTAGCATTTCAACAGCGAAGAGGCTTGTACATTTTTAGTAAATTAGAATTGTTCAATGACTTTTCATTTTATTCACCAGCGTTTGCTTAAGACAGCATGAGCAGTCTTGATGCTTTCTGTATTGAGTAAATTACGCATGTCCCAGCTTCATGTGACAGCTAATATTTTGTCGCATTTCTGTACTAATTAGCCAATTGTGCATTTTACCTGAAGTAGGGTAGATTAGGGATTTGTAGAAATCCAATCACTTGCTACATTAATTCTTTCACCCGGGGTAGTCGAGCTCACAAGTTATGTTAACCTAAGTCACCAGATATTGTAAAAAATTATGCGTACGCTATGTTGTCCAATTTCTTGATATCGCCTTTGCGTTTTTATCTCGGGGTTATACACTCGAGTCGTTTCAAAATTTTGCAGTAAGTAGCCAGAGCGCGTAAAAAACTAATGATTGCCTGGATAGCACCGTCAATACGGTTCTCACTGGCTCATAATCTCCAATGTCATACAGGAGCTTTAATGGAAGTGATGCAATAGATATAATCCAAGCTTATTCTGTGCACAGATCGAGATCGCTGTTCTTTCACTGCAACTCGATAACGTAAACATTAAAAACCGGTAACTAATCAGCAAGACCTATCGGTATTAAAGAAAAATGTCGAACATTTCCATTTTACTACCCTTCTTTACTGCTATAAGCCACTTTTAATTTACAACCAGTTTTAATAAAAACTATGTACGCTGCAAGAATGAGCGCAGCCAAGAGAAGGAAGAAAGTTCTGATGAATTGTTAGCACAACCTAGAACATCACTGCTTTAAGACATTTATATTACAATTTGTATAGATTTTAGAACTAATTTTACAGTAGATAACGCAGTTTTTCTTAACTAATACGGCAATATTGACATTTTCTGAGAACTCGAGTATCTCGGAAAAGACATTAGATACAGAAACAGTGCAGGCAAACGAGACAAACGTAACGAGACAAATTCATCGGAAGCTACTCTTGAACGTCAGCGTTAGTGGGGGACATGATGTGAAAAGGAGACGAGACAGTAAATGTGAAATTACGCAGCCAAGCTCTCGAGATATTGCAGCAAATGTATAGCTATATCTGAGGTTAGTGACTCGGAAATTGGAGAAGCGCTATGTCACCCTAACACTTCATAAAAAAAATTCCTAAAATTCCTTGAATACGGTAGAGAAATCAACGTACGCGCTAGGATGGTCTGAAATATTTCTTATTTTACCAGGATCGTGCTATAATAGGACGAAATGATAACGAATTAATCAGACGCAGTTACAAAAGGCGAAAGCGTTATCATCTAAAAATTACGTGATCACAAAAAATGAATCCTTTGATCGTTAAAAGCTTTTGCACCTAAATGCGTCAAAGCTGAAAACAAATGAACACAAATACACCTATGAGGAAATTTTTACTTAGTCCCACAAGACAAAATAAAATTATTTTAACAAAAAATGCTCCCTCTATTACAATTGAGAATCACGCATAGAAAAAACGATATTAGGACTTCTGACTAAAATTCCACGAAAAAGCAAGTTGTGCTATAGAGATTGACAACACATTTTCAGAAATTGAACAAGAGTACCTATTGCCTCACCTTCAACTGGTAACATGGTAGAACAATGACACGGATATTAATTACCGCTCGCATCCGGACATGACAATATACCCAAGTCAAACTGCGAGTGATTTTCTACCAATAGCAACTTAGAGAATTTAACTCCAATGAAGTAAATATAAACTATCGAATTTTAACATTTAAACTACTCTTGACAGCACTAAAACCCCATCAACATTCACGAAAAGAATGGCGAAGACTTGTTTAGATTATATATATTTATTTATATATATACCATTCATCCAAGAATAAATCGTTCGAGTATGACCCCACAACGGGCCGGCGAGTCAATTTTCACCTACAATTATGTAATTTTTCAACAGTAATATTTCACAGCGGAAGGTTTTGTGAATAATTAAAATTAAACCTGAGTAATTTTAAGAATGAGAAATGCCACAAAAGGGTAAAAAATAAACTCGGTATGCTTATTCTTATAGTCGAAGGAAAAATTAGTTTCTCCACTACCAGCTTAGCAATTTTAAAGCTAAAACTCAAAAAGCATTGTACATTAACCGAAGACTTGAAAACTGAATTTCTACAGAGATTAGATTAGTCGTTAGTTTTAGCCTCCCCACCCGCAGCAACAAATGCGATCCAAAGAGAGGAAGGAAGAAGGCACCATTTAGTATGGAGTAAAGAGAACGCGGAATCTATACAGAAAGGGCATAGAAACAGTAAGATGAGAAAGTTCATGAAACAAGATCAAAGTTGAAGGAGAAAGTAGTAGGTGCCGAAAAAAAAGCAGCAGTGAACCGAAAATATGGTCCGTAACAAAACAAAAACCTATTCTATTTTAACAAAAAAGAAACCCTACCTAACCTTCAGCTCGGGCCCTCACATTGTCTCCCTGGGAGCGCTAATTCCCATAGATACAATAGCTGTATCCCCCTGAGGGGGAATTTCTATATTTTCTGTGCATGGATTTATTGACGTGAAAATTGACCACAGTAATTATGCAAGGATTTTATTTACGTAAAATTCTAAACCAATGACACAACAATGAAAGACAAATTAAATGAGGCGCAAAGGACATGTAACACCTTCCCCCACATTCACTTGGCATTTGACATGGGCCAATAGTTGACTTCGTACGCGCATTAAATACTGAGAAATAGATAAATTATTAAACATTAAAGTACGAATAATTTATTCACTAACTTTTCAAGCGCAGTGTAAATTAACAAAGCGAGCCAGGCAGTGGAGTACGAACATTTTCATCCACGTGCACAATATGAACGATTGAAATCAGCCACACAGTATACCACGCCATTGCAATTTCGAAGCCCTATCGACTCAACTAGAGTCAACTATTAAAGAACATAAAAGCTGCAGCAAAAAACCTTGAAATGAGTTACACGCTTCGGTGCAGTTGCACACTCCAGTCTACATTTGCTCTCTGTTTCTGCCAGCATTCAAAAAATCGGTACACCAACCATTCGAGAAAGACAAATTAGGAAATTCATGTAAACAAAAAGTCGATTTTATTTTGCGTAAGCAATCACGCGTTAACTCGATGGCAAGACAGTTCATTAGCTTATCGTGAGTGAGAACAGTTCAACATTCATTGGTGAACGAACATTCCAAGTTATCTGCAATATAGGTTGGTAGTGTTCACAAATTCTTTTTACAATAGGACGCACAGACAGTAAGTATGAATTACAAATTATGAAGCTTAAAGTATAATATAACTATATCAGGTACACAAAAAAAGGAAAAACCTCCATGATGCCAGTCGAAATAAACATGTCAACGCTGGGTCTCTCTTCTCCCAAAAAGGACAGCACACAGTTGAAGCAGTTATTTCAAACCACGCACTTAAATGAAAAGAACGCATTAGTCTTTAATTTATCGCGGATCAAGTTATATGGAACCATCAAAATGTTTTTATACGAACAAAATAAGTTGCGAAATGCTAACGTTCCAAGTTTTTGTTTCATTAGCAAATTGAAAGGGCCAGTTACTTCTGGGCCAGCACCCTGTATATGGTAGCATTAGGACTACTAAAATATACTGCGCTAATAAGTTTTACGTTACCAAGCACTGAAGTAAAACCCAGAGAGTAGCAAGCATCGGAACTACGTGATTTATGAAGATGGGAGTTAATGTCATACTGCCGAATGTGGGGCCTCGTCCTAAACGATAACACCCAGGATCGACTGTAATCATTATTAAAATCCGTCATCAGTGAACTATTTCAACTATTTCTTCCAAGTCTCTAGAATTTATGCTTCAAAAAAGAAAATATGATTACGCAGGTAAAATTATTAGTAAGTAAGTAGTTACTGGAAACAGTCAAGGGGTTCAAAACGTTACGGTGTGGGAAAGCGCGCTGAAATCTTCCAACTATTGTTTATGAACCAAGACTCACAGCCTTCTATTTCTGAACCTCAAGAGTATTAGAAAAATAAAATAAGTGCATAACTTGAAGCTTTAATTTCAATGAGGCAATAAATTTTTCACATCATTTTATACATACACTTAAAATATTTCGTGGTAGAAGCTCAAACACAGTTAATCGCTTAACTGCGACACACATCTTATGATGTACTTTTACAAGAAACTCGAGAAATGTTCATTTCATGTTAGGATTATCAGACTTGCGCTTCTGTGATACCTTTCATTTCATAATAGTAACGATTGTTAAGCTTTTTGTCATTTAACCCTATGACGAGGTTTACGGGTTTTGAATCCCCCCAAGCTTGGCGGCCGATCAAATTTTGACTTCAATACAAACGTCAGTTAATAGAGATTGTATTCCTAAATGCGACTCTGAAGGTTTTGAGTATAGTCCTTCTTAGTGCGTTTCCAACACCTGGATAACAAAAGCAGTTAGTTACAAAGAATTTGTGGACTAGTTTTCGGCCATGAGGCATCAATAAAAAAGAACTCACAGTGAGAACTTGAATACATAGGTTGCAGCAACAAAAAAAAAGAGACTCTCTTAAGAGTCTAACGAGCAGTACATCGAACAGACAACATTAGGTTATGGTGAACGCATAGGCGGTGAGAAGTCAAGGCAAAAGTTTGCGTACGAGCATACCAAAAAACATCAGTAATTAAATTCGATATGATGGTTCACTACAGACACTTCTTAAAGGTATTTGACTAGCGACTACAATGATGAATGAACAACAGCTCCTATTAGTCTTTATTGGATGCATGATATCCGACCTTGCAAATCCTTAGCCGCCGTACATAATAAAAATCGTGACCGCTGTAATGAAGGCCAATGCTCATCTTAGGAACAAGACTACAAAGACAAGACTCAAGCCTTCGTACTAGAGGACACAAATAGACCTGGTGATAATGTTCATTTTACCTCTCGTTCGCTCATGGAATAATTGTTATAAAAACATGCGGTTAATGCCTCTAATACGGATACGGAACGCCATTAATATAAACCGCGGACTGACGGACTATGAAGCGAACACGAAACGAGACATGTTCAAGAACGATAAAAATAGTTGAAATCCATGACTTCATCTTGAAAACCGCCGCGCTGTAGCCAAAGAGTTAAGTAGGTTTCTATACCGCCCCGAGAACTTGAACCTCCATGACAGCACCTCGCGGATTTCCTAGCTCGCGTACACAAGCCGGAGCTTCCTCAGACTTGTCAAGTCACGTCTGACAGTTTTGCATCTTTGGCCGGCCCAAATCACAACACTCCATCAGATGAAAGTTTGTCCGAAATACTCCACCGCTGGTTGACATAAAACTTAGTTCACGATCCAGTAGCAAACCAGAAAAGCTTTCACATTTAACGAATACGAAACAAGAACGTTCCTTCGAGTATTGCACTATACGCAACACCCTTCTTTCAGTGAAAATGACAGTTTTCTATGCTAGGCGGTTGATAAAGTCCTAATTGTTATTAAACCATTTGCTACAACTATCATGCATGGACTTTTCAACATGAGTCGAATGAAGACCAGAAGATAAGCCGTAGTAATATACATACGAAGGAAATACGAGTTACGTGAGGCAGCTTCATCCGTCAATCCATCGCTCAACTGATGGGTTGCCTACATCAGATATTTAATTATGTTCATCGAAAGACTATTCAATTGAAGCCTCTAGGCATGCCTCAGATAGTAAATTTTCAGCCAAGGAGACGAGGCAGCATCACAGACATTAATGCTGTTAATGATTAAGAACGCGCGAAAGGCAAAAGAGAAAACACAGAGCTCAAACCTATTTTTGAAACTTCCATTCGGTAAAATATCCAAACTAGTGTTAATGACTAAGTTAGGGAGCTAGAGTGCAACTAAGCAAAAGGCATAACAGATATTTTAAAACTTATAAATAATAACTGAAAAGAACAGACACGTGGTGACTGCAGTAAGATACATTCAAGTCATTGCGGCACGATTCTATATCAAAATTGCCGAGTTAAGAGAACAAACACACTGAGAAGACGCAGGCATAAACTGCAGCACCAAGAACTAACAAAACCAGAGAGGCTGCGACTAGTATTTGAGACCTCACAGCTCAAAGTGATCATACACATACGCGCTTAGGAACTTAATAATTTAATAGATTCGTGCATATATTATAGTATAGTAACAAATATCACAGACCTAGAGGAAAATAAGCTAGTTTAACATAAACACGAAGACCTAATTCATTTGAAATTTATTATCGGTACAGTAAGAACTAAAGACGGCATTGATGACCGTCTTAGACCTGTAACGATAATAATTACTTGATACTAGCCAAAGAAAATATGTCAATACAGAAACTCTATAATGCAAACGGTTGAAAAACCAGGCAATTTGAGGTCGTGAAGCAAGCTATCAAGCTTCGTCTCTTAGCTGCACTAATGCAGATATGAAGGACAAGTTCAATCTTGAGAAAAACGTGCTAGTCATCGGCAGCGAAAAAAGTTCACACTTTCTGTCTAAATTCATCATCACAACCTCGAAAAATCTATTGACAAGAATTTTAATGAAATATACTGAGCAAAAATGTGATGCAAAGTATAAATGCTGAAAAATTAATTCCTTCAATTTAATCCCAGTGTATCAAAATGAGAAATACCTTAAATTTCAAAGCCTAAAATTTTCTAGTGATTCCCACAGTCACAGACACCACAGTACTAGATGCTAGCACAATAATAATAAATCACTTAGAGCTGCACCATGGTTTGGCTAAAGTGCCACAAGTCAGCAACGAGATGCTTCAACCAGTAATTCTCAACCTTCTTCCTTACACTTAGTGTAGTTTACGTAAACCTCACCAAGCTCTTCACTGACCTTTCACATATGACATTATGGATACTTTTAAATGTGCGCAGATATTCAATGGGGTTTGCAGAGTGACATTAAATTTGCAACCATTCAATACAGATAAAGTATTTTGAATTAACGCACTGTCAACAATTCGCTGATCATAAATGTTCTGCGTAACAATCTACAAAGTTTCTAATTCAAGCTTTTTTGGTTCACTTTTAAGAATTAAATAAAATTTTCCTAGTAGTAGTAGCAGCAGCAACAGCAGCAGCAGTAGTAGTAGTAGTAGTAGTAGTAGTAGCATTAAACGGCTCTTGAAGCTCTTTAGAAGCCAAATGAGATCTCAAGTCCAAGAAAAACAACGAAATTATCTTTCTAACCTCACTAACAAGTGCCATGAGCATTAAAACTGCATTCCCGACGCGCCAGATGACCATCTCAAGGCCGGCCAGGGCCTTCTAAACAATGTCGGCTCAGCTGGAAGCGGTGCAATATGAAGGTACGGCTCCCCACGCCCCTGCCGCAGCCTGGGCCCCTTCGAGCAGGTACTGCTGCACGCTAGCGTCGTTTACCTCCTGCTCGCACACCACCACCTGCACAACGAGGCCGTAATGATAATTGCTTGAGAAAATTAACAGCACTCAAGATATCTTTACAAATCCCCTCAACTCTACAATGATTTAGACTCGGGCGTCAAGATCGTCGCGGTACGAGTCTATGAGTGCGGCAAGTAACACAACGCTCAGTCCTCTTTTGCATAATTTTGATAGGTCACCTCTGCAAAATATATTCAATTTATACTCAAAAGACCATAACTCATAGATTCAAGAATAGCGTGATGACCATATAATGACTCTGGATCAGATTTAGTACTTTGTGATATCCAGAGAGGTGTAAGCGAGGGACTCGGGTCCCGTTCTTGGAACGATCTCACTCTCAAACTAGTTGGCCCTCACAAAAACGAGAAGTGACACGGCGCACTACACCAAGATTTCATCACATAGCACACAAAATATGCTGCACGACCACATACTTAAATTCTAGGATGTGTGCTCATGAAAGACAACTGCACATGAAAATATTTCTGCACGATCATGCACTATAGAGTACCATTCTGAAGTTCTGAGCCAAGAAAGGTGTGAACATTTTAAAAAAAATTGCAGACACGTACATAACTTTATGAAGTACTCCGTATCATCAGTCAGGAAAGAATACAGCATTTAGAGATTAGATCGAGCAGCAGCAGCAGAAATACCTGACTCGCAAGCAGAGTAAGGAAGTTCTCAAGCTGCCTTGAGCCTCTGAAATAGAGCGCCCAGTCCCCCACAGCAGGAGTGCCTGGCTCCTGTATGGGGCACTTCACGCCCACCGTCTCACTCCGCCACGCCGAGCTGAACGCAGACTGCACTTCCTGTTTGAGTACCAATTCCTCTATAGAGAAATCGAAAAACCGAGCACCAATCGTACTTCGTTCAAATTAAATACCAATGAAATATTTCACTTCAAGTAGAAATACGGTTCATAAAGCTACAGTCACTGCAGCCAATGCGGCTTTGAAATGAAAAGTCAATCGAACCACTATGAAAACCAATGGGCTAATTTAGAAACGGCACAACTACTAGTGTACAGCAGTGGTGCCTTCACACACCCACATACAGTATGAGTTGCCACGCACCCGCACCAACATCAGTCATACAACTAACTCACCAATATAGTGGTGTTGCTACACTCGTT
Source organism: Morinoia aosen (assembly GCA_030386875.1). Taxonomy (NCBI): domain Eukaryota; kingdom Metazoa; phylum Arthropoda; class Malacostraca; order Amphipoda; family Talitridae; genus Morinoia; species Morinoia aosen. The sequence goes on from CM059564.1 coordinate 76,354,143, forward strand.
GTATCGCCCGATGCTGGCCAGGTTGCGCAAATCCAGCCGAGCCACCAGGCGGGCTTCGGCCCCACGATTTAAAGGTAATTTAGGGGCACACCTTGAAAGACTGTCACCTACTCTTGTGCATCCCTCACCCGTCAGGGGGGTGCTGAGGGCTAAAGACCTCGGAGGATTTGGGGTGCTTGTGATAGAATGAGCCCCTGTGGAGGAATTGGGAAGCCCTGCAACACTGCCACCTACAGTTGTTGTTGGCCCCGCGCTCGGAGGGGAGAGGGGGCTGTTCACTTTTCCGCTCACGTTCTTAACGTGTCCAACAGCAGTGGAGCTGTTCGAGTTCAGGGACGACAAAGATGAGCTTAGATGTCGTGAGTGCCTCAAAGTGCCAACAGAAGGAGGTAGGGGGGCACCTGACCCTTTACTATCCCGACGACTGCGTTCATCCACTGTAGCCGGTGCCTGAGGTAGTTGTGCAGTGGGTGCCGAGGGTGTGGGGTATGGGGTAGGTGGAGTACTACGGGGAAGGGAGAGGAGCAGGTCGCTCTGGTGGAGCAGCACAAGGCTCCCCGGCAGCAGCAATAGGCGGCACGGCAGTGGTCGTCGAGAACTTGGTCGTCCAGCCTGTTACCAGATTAAATGACAAGTTAGTTTAAAAGGCATCCCAAGAGAAAAAGGAGGCATCATTTGGCTCGGAATTAAGGGAACGTGAAGTCTACGCACAAAGTGTGTCCTCACACCTTGCGAAAAGAAGCATCAAGATTGAAAGTAGTTTTTAAAACTAGATTCAAGTTGAAGCAGAAATAAATTAAGTGCTGAAAAAAGACAGCAGTGAACCGAAAAAAGAAGATTCGTTACAGAACAAAAATCTCTTCTATTTTAACTTTCAACTCGAGATATCGCGTCTTCTCCTCGGCAGTGGTAATTCTCATGAAGACAATAGTTGTATCCCCCTCAGAGGGCCTGCTTAAAGCTAATAGCCCCATTAGGTTAATACTGACTAATTTCATTGTGTCCATTCTGCTAAATTAGTTTAAATAAAACTCATGATACTTTCCCAGTACAAAAAAATCGTATTTAACAACAGTCACTGCATTGAGATACTGAAGTGAGAACACTGACAGGTACCAAAGATGGTCCTGAAATTGTTTAAGCTCATAGCAAAAAGTGGAGTTCTCTACTACTTTGCATTCTCGGAAATCAAATACTATTATTTGTTCGGTAATAAATTCATAACAAATAAACATTTAATGTCTCCTTAAATTACCAAAGCGCATCGTATTAGTAGGCCATTGACCGGATTACACACAATACAAGTCATAGAGCAGCACAAACAATACTAGGCAGGGCGTGACAGAGTTTCTTGCACGATTAAATTATAGGTTAGTTTAAGCCTCTCAAACCGCTACAAAAAAGAGCGTATCGGAGAAAGGAAGGAGGAAGGCGCAATTAAATATGGATATTAGAGAATGCAGAATCTATGCAGAAGGGGCATAGAAACAGTAAGTTGGGAAAGAAGTTCATGAAACAAGTTAAAAATTGAAGAAGAAAGTAGTAGGTGCTGAAAAACAGGACAGCAGTGAACCGAAAAATGTGGTCCTTAACATAGCAAAAAAATTTTATTTAACAAAAAGAAGGCATACCTAACTCTCAGCTGCTCGGGCCCTCACACATTTTCCCCCCGGGAGCGCTAATTCCCATAGATACAATAGTTGTATTCCGCTCAGGGGATTCTTCCACGAACGACAGCTTCAAATAATTCCAGGAATACATTGAAAGGTTTCGATACAATGGCAGCCTCGACTGAGTTAATCCACCCTAACGGTCCACAACCGGCACCTAAGCAAGTGACTCACATGCGCAAGCTAAATGAAAATTGCTCCCTACGGTGCAAAATTCAATAGAAGTGAGGAAATTGAGAACACGTGAGACGAAGAAGTCCACTGAAAACCAAGAAAACAAAATATTAACCCCTTCCCCGGCAGAAACGAGTATACACGTTTTCACAAAATGTTCGTTTTTCAGCCGTCGACGAGTATACTCGTCTAAAAATTTACCCTCAAAAACCAGCTACATACGTATATACTCGTCGATTTTAAGCCTTTGTAAGCCATTCTACGTGTGAAACGAGTATTCTCGTCAAATCGTCCGCCTGGCACAGGCGATAGGGTAGAGCTGTGGGATTTCAAGGATAGTGATACTAGACTTGCTCCGATAGCCATTGTCGTCGGATGAGTGTTGTTTGCATCCATATTTGCATTCATTTTGAAAAGTACCATTGTAAATAATTTCATTTAGAAACTTTCTGAGGAAATACTATTCTTTTGTATGTGGAAATAAAATTCATTTGTTTTATATTTTTGCTAACAACTTACAGTGTTCAATTGATTTTGTTTATAATAAAATGCCAGAAAGATGCATATTATAATTACTGCTAGATATTTGGTATACAATTGTAATATAAATTAAAAATAAAATAGCTTTTCATTTCTCTTTACATTTATTTGGTAATGAAATTTCAAGAAAAATTGAGAAAATATGGTAAAAAATATGGTTTATAGGAATAACAGTTGACTCCTTTTGGTGGAAAAAGGTATTTTCAAAATAAAAAGTTTACAACAAAAAAGGGAAGAAAAAATAATTACAAACTGTTTTCATAACCAGCATCAAAAATACTATATAGAACCAAAATAAAAAAATAGTCTGAAAAAGAAACGTTTTTACGAAAAAAATTGTTGGGGAAGGGGTTAAACAGAATAAAAGCTTCATAGACACATGCAGTGAAAGTCCACAGATACGGCAGCTTTTATTCGTGACCTCATCCTCTTCAATCAACTCTCATCACGCCCTGTAGCGTTCTTTTGCTCTTCCCAGTCTCAAAATAGCTTCGAAAAAGTAGTCCAGGGCTGCCTGTTAAGTTTGAATGAATGCCTTTCACATTAAACCCCTAACTTCCCTTATACGATAGATGACAGAATTACTAACAGCACACACAAATCATAGATTAAATATCATGAAGTTTTAGTTGAAACTACTACGTACGTCTTGAATAGAATTGTGAGTAGACTCACATGAGATATGTGACGTGCCTTCATGAAAGGAAGACAACTGATTCTAGCAATGAGAACTCGTGTTTAGTCTAGGGGAGCTCAACGCGGTTCATAACGTTTCAAAACTTTCCTCATCGTATTATAAACTGTACCAACCTTGTACTGTAAATAACCCAGGTTAATACAAATACATAGTATATTTAGGGGAAGCCGTACAAAACCAATCGTTATTTACGTCCAGAAAACATGTCTGATTAGTTCATAGAAAATCTGAAATGTACCATTCAGCACCCCAATTTTGCGGAAGTTTAACAGGACATTATGAGAGCACTTGAACAAACACAAGGGTATAAAGTCACTGAGTTCTAACACGCCATACCACTTCTACCCAAAATGGAGCGAAATGATAAGTCCTATCGAGAAATACTAAGAAAGACATCTCTGCAACAAATAATGAAATATCGTACTATCATGAATAACGGCCCTTCAAATAAATCAAAAGTGCTATGTGTCGCAAATTTATTTTAGGCCAACATTATTTTATAGCACAGTTCTGTGGTTATTATCAAATAGCTTTCTGAGATATACAATACCCACATACATGAATATTGAACAATTCAACTTTTTATGCGAGTACAACAAATGAAAAATTTTCAGCTGCACGAATTCTTTCTCACACCCTGCCTAGTTGACCTGCAAATGACGATATGTACGACACGGAATTTCGCCGCAGGTGCACCCTAGCAGCAGAAGTTCTAGAAACTAAGGAGTGTTGCACTTACGGCAGTGCTGAGCACGGCGCAAAGGGCGGTGGTCCAGCGAGCAGCCTGGTCCGAGTCGGGGGCGGCGAGCAGCAGAGGAGACCCGTCGCTCTGGATTACCTGCACAAACACACACGCTAGTTGCTATCACCACACACGGGCTGCACATGCTTCACAATGTTCACATTCATATGTGTTACCTTTCATAAATCAGGGTTATAGTTGACAAATTCTACCTTCAAGAAGCCAGTAAAAATAAGCGACTTTTATATTAATGAATACAAATTTCTCCTTTAATAAGGGGCTTCAATGCCTAGACTGATTATCTGATTATTTTCTAATGGTTTTATTCGAGGCATCAATGCAGATCATAATTTTAAAATCTTAGCACAAAAAATTCTCACAGTAAGTTATCTCTTTACAGAGAAATGTGAAAATAAAAAAATTGTTCACTTAAATACACAACTCTACGTTCAGCTAAAATAAATTCCAGTCAAATATAAACTCTACAAGCTGTACTAAAAACAGCGTTTAGAATCCTTAAAGAAAGCCACTGTGAAATATATGAGAGGCACGCAGAACCTCTCACCAGCCGCATATGCTGCGTCTAAGAAATAATGCATCATTCACTGATGAATTACCCACTTTTTAGCTAAGTTAAGTTATGTTATAGCAACACATTTTCACCTCTCTCTCTAGACAAGCACCAGATAAGCACACTAAGACACCAAATCAAAGCGAACACCAAATAAATTGATAATCACATGACCACTCTATCACCCATATTCACTGCTCCGGGCTGATATTGAAAGAGCAACTGCCATTATGGTAAATGCATCTCGTTTACATTGCAAGTCCGAAAAAGAACAATAACAAGACGATAGCTGTACCTGGAAAGCGTGGGGCTTGTTGTGTTGCGTAGTGGGGGTGCAGGCAGTACAGCTCGTCACATCTAGCATGGTGTGAGGAAGCCGGTCACCTGAGCACCAAAACTGGTACAGTACACCAGCTCTGAAATACAAACACCACACTTTGAGTAATGGGACGCATGACATGTTTCAAACGACCTCGTACATTTCAAAAAGGTTGAATTCCAATGTAAGCTCGAGTTAGATTGTCTTTATTCGGCTTATTCTATAATAATGGCAAATTTAGTGGAATGGGTTAAACTAATCTAGGCATCTATGTCAAACAACTAAGACACGGTGATCCGTTTCTGTACCAATGAATTTAGTCCCGATTGACATCAGCAGATAGGCATGACAATTAGGCTTATTGAAGATGAACTGTTTCTAAGAAATATAATGAGGTAGGACTGGCTTGATCAAAAAATGCTTTCATGGTCACTCCTGATTAAAGAATTATTGGATAAATCGATTCCCAATATTGAAATAGATCGAGAAAATGAGAGAATGAATAAAAAGTAACTAGTAAAAAATGAGTTTCAATATACGACAAAAGAAAGTGGGTCGAACACAGACAAAAACTTAGCTCCTTAGATGTGGACAGAGAAGAGAGGTCAGAGAATGTACGGGGGGCTTGCTTGTCCTTTTGTGGCGTAGTACTGACGTAACAATGAGCCTTTCTTCATAAACAACTGGCGTCTACACAGTGAAATAAATTAGTCATGAGGCTCTAGCTCGTTAAGAACGTTTACATAGATTTCTAATGTTCAGTGCACAAATAATTCGAGCGAGGTACTGCAGGCACAGTGATAATACGTGATTTCTAACATGGGAATCAAACCCACTGATATTTAATGGCGAAAGCAGAAAAAATGCTACTCGTGAATAATTTCAGGAATCAACTTTAGAAATCGTGCAAATGCCCTAAAATGCCGTATCAACGTACTCAGCAGCCAAAAGCTAACAATAAGACACACGCGCGAGCTTCATATTCAAACGAAAATAAAAAAACTGACTGCTGCAAGCAAAATTACTAGATTATCAGTCAGTTCAAGCCTTCCTAACCACAACAAAGATGGTCCCAAGAGAAGAAGCAGGAAGATAAAATTCAGTGTTCAATGAATGGAACTAGGCACCTATGCACGTGTCGTGTGTCCCCACACCCTGTGAATAGAAATAACAAGACTGAAAAAACGTTATGATACAAGATGAAATTCTACAAAGTAATGTGTTGCAAAAAGATAGCTGTGAACAGAAAAAGATGGTTTGTGAACCGAAAAAGATGGTTTGTAACAAAAAATCTATTCCATCAAAATAAAGCTCAATTAATCTTAACATCAGGACCTTACATCTTCTCCTGGGAGCGTTAATAATTTATCCTCTTGAGGGGATTGTAAACTAAAGTTTCTCTCAATATTCAGATCCATTAAGTTTTGATCAAAAGGAAAGCCAGCAACACAGAGAAACAGATCTCTCGAGTGCAAGGCGTGAAAGATTACTCATAGCTCGGTGAAATTACCCGCTACCTTACTCCGAGAAGAGGTCAAAACTAAGAAAAAAGAAAACACCCTCCGGACAGATGCTTCCGAGTCGACGTTTTGGGCACTGTACTCTGAGATGAAGGCAGAGACAATCCACCGAGAGCGTCCTTACCTCACAACAGACTAGACATCCAGGCTTACTTGAGGCAGCCGTGACATCTCAAAAGTACCCGGCAGTCATTCGCCTACTATGAGTTGACAATAAAATGAAACTGGCTAAATCACGATGTACGCATGTGTGCATTTGAATGGTCTAAAAGTGGTATTTATTATAACAAACAACTTTGAAGATTTCAAGATAATAAGCCGCGTTCGAGGTCATGTTAATTGTGCATCAAGGAGAAAAAATGCATTTCAAGTGGCAAAAGCGTAAACGAAGAGCACCGTTTCAATAAAAGAGAAAACTTCTACTTCAGAGTGCGACTCCTAACTCCATTCAGAAAAATCGTACTCGAAACATTTTGCGTGCACATTAAAGGAACAAAATTATCCAGTCGAAACTTACTTGAGGAGGAAATGAGCATTGCGCCACTGCGAGAAGAGTTTCGTAGTACGGAACATGAGAGAGCCCTCCATGGTGGGCCCTAAAGCCCCCTGTTGGCCCAGCCTCGCCCCACCGTCCCAGTCCACCAGCCAGCTTCCAACCAGGCGCGTGTCCGCCTGTTACAAGTCCAGCACTCAGCCCCCACACAGTGCACATTGTAATGTTTTTCTACGCGAGGAAATAAGGTGTGCAATTAAATTAATTGTAGTGGGAGCTTGTAGAAGTTGTTGTTCTCACAGTCGTTAAGGATGAGGAGCAGTTTTGTAAGACATTTACCACAGTACCAGAGTTAGAGACGTGTAGCCTCGCTGCTTGAGCTGTTCACTTGATGCAGGACAAAACCGGCATTTCCCTCATGTTGTCAGCCAGCCTTCAGCAATGTGAGGGGGGCAGTCAGCGGCCAGACTTTCAAATGATGTATGTCGACACAGCGGTATAGAAAGCAATGAATGTCTTGATAACTAGGCTGCAAAACACGCTGTTTTTCTGGCCAAAAATCTAAAGTTTGAGTGTTTTTTCTAATAAAATTCATCGTATAGCAATCCTGCAGATACCAGATGCTCAGTGTTCAAATTTTTATTTAAAAAAAGTTCAAACTTGAGCACGTAATGCAGCCAAGTTACAGAAGAACTTTTACTGTTGTCTTTACCGCTGCAATGACATGAAGTATTTGAAAACTTAGCCCCTGAGCATTGAGCTCTCTGTCGGAGAGCGCTCTTCCCTCATTCGTTAATGAGACCAAAAGCGTTCGGCATGTGTTGCCCTGATTTGCCTACGAATAAATTTTTAATGCTGTACAGCGAGGAACAGGCTAAGCAGTAACCCCTATACTGATGAACGATTGTCAATGGAAATAATTTAATTCAATCCAAGCACATGTTCCAATTGTTTACCACGTGCTATCAATAAAATATTAATTTTGCCCGCCTATTTAATACACTTGTGTTCACTTGCGACAACCAAGAAAAAGCTCAGAGTTAAGAAGCAACAACATAAAAGGATTTGACTAATGGTGGCTACACGTGACTTGGGCAACAAATTTATTGGTGAAAAATGCTTCCGTTGGCGCTTCTCACATGTGAATGACGACCGCAAAAAAAGGGAAAAATTGGCCTAGAGAAGAAAAGAAAGTCCATACTGGTTTATAAGAATACCAGGTCATCTGACGTAAACGGCGACATGCACACCTTTAATCATGACCACACATTCGTAAACAGAACTAAATAACTTGAAATTAGATTCTCTTCAGATGTTAGAAATTCTGACTCAGCCAAACACAGTACCGTGGCATGATGAACATAACTCGTCCGTTGATTATGAGGGAAATATTCCACTACGACAAACGGCTCTGCTGCCTGTAGTTACCAGTTCAAGAGAATTGTTTTAAATCCAGAGCTCAGATGTAGAATTCATTCGGCATGAGATAGCGACGGCATTAAGGGAATCGAACGATTTTTCCTATGAAATCTTTGAAAAATAAAAAAAATACTTCCGGAGGGAAATAAGCTCTCGGGCATTCACAGCATGTTTATAACATTCGAATAGACAGTTATAGCTCAAATTTTTTTAAATTTACCCATACCCCCTCACCCCCCTCAAAAAATTTTTTCAACTCTCAATTTCTCAGCCAATATTCTACGTAGAGACAAACATTTTTTTTTTGTTAGATTCAAAATGCAAATATCTACCAAAGCTATAATTTTTTTTTTGGATTTCCTCTAAAACAAAATTTATACCTATTTGAATATTTAAGACATAATAATTCTATTTATAAGGATAATAAAATTTAGAATTAAAATTTTCCAAACAACAAATCATAGCTTTTATAGTACTGACATTGATCTCCACGATGCAAAAAAGATCTCCTTCATAAGTGAAAAACTGTAGGATAAATTGAGCCATAAAAAACTTTTGATGAGGAATAAGCGTTCCAGTTTTTGAATCATTTCTCCAACAGTTTTTTTACTTATGAAGGAGATCTTTCTTGCATCGTACAGATCAAAGTGTGTACTATAAACCTGCTTATTTGTTTATGGATAAGTTAATTAGAAAATTATTACTTGACATGTAAAGTAATAACTAAAAGTTAATATATTTTACTTAAAAAATTTTTAAAATTTCTTCAATTTTTTTAAGCAAACCAAATACATGGACCTAGCTTTGGTAGATATTTGCATTGTAAATCTAACAAAAGAAACTAATCGTTTCTATGTACAATATTAGCTGAGAAATTAGTTTTTTTTTAGAAATTTCCCTCTGAGGGGGGGGGGGGGGAGGGAGGGAGGGAGGGGGGTGTGGGCAAATTTTAAAAGTTTTAGGACTCTGAACGTCCATTTGAATGTTCTAAACATGTTGTGAATACCTCCAAGCTTATTTCGCTCCTGACGCTCTCGAAGTATTTATTTATTAATATTTGACGTTTTATACAAAAAAAATCGTTCGATTCCCTTACCACGCCCACAAGACAGACCTAATGACATAACACATGGTGCGAGGCTTTGCAATAGGCACAACTACAGTAAATGCAGTCTGTTTAGGTGTTTGCGCTCGTAGACTACTGCTTTATACCAAAGCCTGTGGGAATTGCTCAATTTCCATCATTCTCAGTAATTCTCAAATACAAACGAATGAAAAGGAATAAAATAATACTTGTGAGTAAATACTTTCAACAGTGACAACAAAATTTTTGTTCCATTTTATCGATCCAATTATAAAAGACCTAGAATTTTACTTTCTTGGCAATCTAATGCAGGTTAAAGTTGGAATAATGTACGCACTTTTAACGGCTAGCAAATTTCATACCAATTATAAATCCCGGGAATTTGTGATCCCGTCTATTTTTCGATCAACATTTAAAAACTTGGAAACATAAAATATTAAGATGATATTCTTCAGAAATCTCACATAGGCCTACAGAGAAAATTTGCAGGGAGACGAACCTATTTAATAACTATACCTGTCTCATCAATAAAAATAGACATACTTATACAAAACTGCTAAAGATATAAGCAAGAGATATTTTTATGAAAAAACTATATTTGACTCAATCAAGCTGCCAAAGTGGTGAGCAAAAGTTGGATTAAAGCAAAAGCCATACCTCGGCTGGCAGAAGCAGTTGCAGCCACCGTGAGAGTACGAGAGATTCCCACTGACGAGCATCCACCACCGCCGGAATTTGGCGCTGAATGCGGCCAGACACGGCTAAGAAATCTTCAGTTTTGTTCGCCCCACGTCCATGTCGCCACTGTGGAGGCCTCCACCACTCTTGTGGCGTACTTGCCTTACTGCCCCCCGACCGACTGTCGTAACCTCGCCCCTGAGGGTCCGTCTGCACGTCTCCTGACTGTCGCCGATGATCTTGAGCAAGCAGCGCACTCTTGTCGCCATCTCGGCAGCGGTCATCCAGGCCATTCAAGGGTAAGAATTTCCCTTCATTGGCAAACTTCATCTCGCTCGCGTGCACCGACATCAATGCTCGTCTTGTTTGTAGTTCAAAACTTGCCATGAAGTCGAGCGTCAGTGCAGGATCAGCAGCACAGAGCTGAATACCTACCACATGCGTGCCACCAACGCTCGTCTTGTCTTCAGAACTGCCCCACTCAACAGCTGCCCGGCTCAACACCACCACCCACTCTCTGTACGCTCCCAACACTAACGTGTGCACCTGAGTATACGGCAAGGCGTGCAACAAAGACGGCGCGGGGCACGTTGTCAGCACGTAGAGCGCGTGGCTTGACAGCACCACGCGCACCGTGCTCGCGAGACCAGCCACGTGGCTTTCTCGCATCATGAATGTCTTGTGAAGTCGTTCTCCTGGGCGACGAAAAATAGCCGAGCTCAATACATTCTGCGTGGCCTCGCTAGGCACGAAAGTGATAGAAGAAAGGCTGTTTGGGACTTCTCCCGCACTGTCCTCCCATTGCTGCTGCACCAAACAGTCAGGGCAGTCCGGCACAGGCACGTCTGAATGTTTTAAAGGATATATTGCGATGGGGAGAGACTTAGGCAACGTTAGAGCAATACCAAGAGATAATATATAGCTCTTCAAAGCTGGGTTCAGCTTAGCATCGAGTACTTTCCTAGCTTTCCGACGCAAAGCCATTTTACGATAATGCTGTAGTTGGGCATGAAGATTCAGTAACTGAAGTTGAGCTTCCCGCGCTGCATCGTCTAGAGCAGCCACAACACTTTCAGATGTACTATCAAGTTTGCACTCAAGCTTGGCGTCAAGTATGGCGCTGAGTTTACCATCAGAACGCGCGTCAAAACGACTGCCGCACGAGCTCATGCTCAGCGTTCGGCTCATAGGAGCACCAACTAGCGCAGCTTTGTCTGAGCTCGTCGCCTCAGACAGAGCCGAGTGGGCAGATTGTGTCATCAGGCCATCACTTGAGTCACGCTTGTGTTTATGACCACCAACGAAACCACATCCGGAAGCGCCAGCCCCAGTACCGCCACTGCTGCCAATCATTCTCTCAGGCACTTCATTAGGAACGTTCTTTGCTTTATCAGCGTTCACACGAATTCCTTCAACATTGCCTTCCTTAGATTTTTCCGCTACAACGGGCATAGCAGACACAAGATGATTAACAGACATAGATTTCACTAAAGACTCATTGAAAATAGGCCCATCATCTTGCTTCTGGGCATACGACCCACTAGCAACGCACTTCTGTGCACTATCTTCACGAATAATTTCTTCACTCCCCTCAGGCTGCAACTCCAAAACAGTTCCTGATAGACCTCCCATTATCTGGTCCCACACAGCTCCACCGACAATGCCTGTCTTTCCCCGACATCCTTCGGTTAGAGCTTCTTCTTCTAAATTCTCATCCCCAAGACTACAGAAGCTCTCGTCAAGAGGAAGTGGCTGTCGCTGATACGAAGACAGGTTCACTCCAGGTAGGCTGTCAGGACCGCTCTCGTGCTCTGCTGCCATGCTGCTCTCATCATCACTCAGAATGCCTTCACTGGTATCTTCCGTGTCTACCCCAACACCAGCAGAGCGCAGGATGGCCCCTCCAGCCGCGAATAAATCATCATCACTCGTACAAACATACCCAGCGCCGGGGGGCAAGGTTATAGCTCCAACACCAGTACAGCTACTGCTGCTGCTCGTACTGCTGTCACTGCAGCTCATACCTATTCTGCTCTCACTTGGGTCTGCATCAGTCGTGAGCTGGCTGACTTCTTCGTTATCATCTGTGTCAAGAACGCTACATTCACCTCCTTCTTCTTCCTCGTCACTCATCATTGCATCATCACACTCATCACTGAGGCTCTCTTCATCACACATAGACGAATCTAAAGGAGCTCGAGAGCTTTCCACCTCGTCCGCTTCATCGAGAGGATCCGCAGTGGTAGGGCGGTCCTCGTCTGTCACATCGCCTCCAACAGAGGTCTCCACCAGAGTGCTGGAGCCTTTCCTCATGGACCCTGAACTGGTAGAGACATAGCCATCAAGTCTGCTTTCCTTATTTGCAGCTTCTTCTTCAGAAGCATACTTAGTAACTCCGTCGCTCGATTCTTTTGCACCTCCATTAGAGCTAACCACTTTCTTTGCATGATTCTTGGTTGGCTTCTTGAGACTCGAAGTGCTGCTAGGGCCCGCTGGATCTTCCTGGCCTTCAGGCGGAGATCGTTCGCTCAGCATCGCTTCACGCTGAAAATCATCATCAAATTATATTATACTGTCTACGCCATCTGCCACTAAAATACCCATATTCGCTCTTCAACAACAACTGCTTCTATAAATCAGACCCTTGAGAACAAGAAATTGTCTTACTCATGATAAAGATGATATCTACAATGTATAATATTAATACTACAAAAATACACTCTTTTTCACAATGGAGAAGTGAACTTCACTAAAACTAAAACCACCAAGAGAAAACACACAAAAGTTGAACAGTCACAGTTAACTTAGCTATTCTGAACCAGAAAGGCCCACACATGCTGTTGAGGGTATTTCACTGAAAGTCAATGTCTGTACCTCAAGATGATGGATAAAACCTCATGAAAATGAAACCTACTTTGACATGCAACTCATCCACTAAAGTAACGAGTTAGAATAAGTTGAACTTAGCCCACCTGTTCGAGAGAGTCCATAAGTTTGTTCAGCTCCGGAGTTAGGTCGATGACGCCGGTTTTAGTGAGATTCTTCAGAAGAAGCTTAGCCTCGGCCAGCTGCTGCTGGCTGCTGCGTGCAGACCATCTGTTGGTGGGCACCACATTATCAATGTAATTCCATTATTGTGATCACTCATAGTACCTAACAAAACGAGGGACTAAGTTGCACTCTAAAGAATTCTTTTTGCACTAGAAGCTCAAGTACATAACAGGAATCGGTAACAAATACTCTCAAACAAGAAACCGTCACAACCCGACCTCAAATTCGAGAAAAAGGAAAAATGAATTAAGCCTACGACGGTGGTGACGGCAAACTAAAGGTGAGAAGACATTGGTGGTGAGAAAAAGTACAAAAAGGTATATCTTATGTGATCGTACAGAAGCGCGTCTTCGAGAAAATACTGGGATAGACATTTTTATATTATGCTCTTCAATATGACTAGTGACTGTTTCATGCAGCTTAAGATTAGACTGAAAATTAGTTTGAGTCTCAATAACCACAACAAAGGAGATCCCAAGACAGGAAGGAAGAAAACGTCATTTAGCATGGAAATACGGGAATAAGAAATATATACGAAAAGGTATGTCACCACACCCTGAGCATAGAAACGGCAAGATTGAAAGAAGTTTATGATATATGATAAAAGTTGAAGAAAAAAATAGGGGCTGAGAAAAGGCCAACAAAGAACCAAAATGAATAAAACATAGAAAAAACGGATATCACTCCCAGGCACAGAATCTCGTGCACAGTACCGCTGATCCGGATGGTTCAGATAACAATATAGTTGATTTAATTCAATGGTTGAGGAACAGTGTTAAAATTAATAGAATATACTAGACTTAGAGTCAGATTTCATGGTTCAAATATCCAGCGATGCATCATACGAACGTCATTTCTGCTTGAAACACAAAAATGAACAACTCTTAACAATGAGTTTTGAAAAACATGCACACATAGTAAATTGTATGCTGCTGTCTAATTTGCACTCGAGAAACTCAAAGATATTCGTTGGTAGTCGTTGCTTAGGGTACGGTTCGGGTCTATTTCCTGATTATGGTAATTTTTCGGTTTATAAACTCATAGAGATTTTTCTTGCGCATCCAACGATATAATTGGCTTTCAAGTACGTCAATTGGTTAGTCTTCTGGACGGGGTAAAAGACGCGCACTAGTGTGACCTTGGTGTGCGCCAATGGATGGGCGACCACCCTCTTCCCCCCCCCCCCCCCCCCATTACGAGCCAGTATTAAGTGTTTCTCTACGGGAATAGCATGAGAGTTCATTCATGGCCTTACTTGAAATGCTTTCGTACTCAAACGAAACATTCTATTACTCAGTGATGAAATATGATGGTGTAATTGAGTATTTGTTTCGAGTCCGGCTGCTGAGTCATATGCTAATTAGCTGGCTATGTAAACATAAACATCTCCAGGAGTTTTAAAGCTACAGGAATGGCAATTATATCAATCAAAAGGGCTTAAAAAGAGCTACAAAGCAATACAGGTAATTGAAAAAAAAATTAGTCAGCATTGAAAAAAAAAATTGTTCAAAAAAAACCCTGTTCTGAAACTTGTATTTATTGACTTTTGATATGGATCCTTTCCCACTGTTTTGAAGGTTCATAAGAAGGTACAGAATCGCTGATAAGACTGAATTCAAAAATTAGCAAAAAACGAAATTTTTTTTGGAAAAATGGCTTATTTGAAAACTCACTTTTTTGATTTTCGAAAACCTACTCCCACAGTTTTGAAGGTACAGAGATGGCGAGCATACCAATCAATAGCGATTGAAAAGGAAAATAGATCCGGTGCATAAGTTTTTTTTTCATTTCAATTCATAATGAAAATTAGACGCAAATTATTCAACAAAGTGGAAAAAGAGGTCTTTTTTAGGAAAAAAGTTCTCAAAATTCAAAAAATCAAATAATCGAAAAACTTTTGCACCGGATCTCTGGACAAGACAATTTGATATCTAGAAAATATTTCCTCAGTTCTCTGAGTTCAGAATTGCAGGAGTAGGATTTTCCGCAACACATGTTTTTTCATGTTTTTTTTAAATAATCTTATTCATGTATGGTTACAAAAAATAAGCACAAATAAAAAATATTCATAACAATTTACACCTACGGTAGATATCTCAGAAAAATCCACCGAGAACTTACAAACTTTTTTTTCACCCCGAACCGTCGCCTTGAAAACGTTCAAAACAGTGAACCTATGCTGTGATACTTTGTAGTGTATATACGCCGCAACGCCGTTCGTTTCCAAAAGAGTTAAGTAAACCTACCTACCTCTCAAGACCGCCATAACACAGTCGAATGAATACAGTAAATTAAAAACTTTACTCACTTAGAAGAATCTTTCTCTTTTTTCGTTTTGGACGACCCGCCAGACCCTTGCAGCGACTTTTCAGACTTCTTTCCAGAAATTTCAGGTGTTCTGACATTCGGCGCACTGAGGTGCGAGTGACGGCCACTCTTGCACTCAGGCGACGTTGCCTGAGCTGCGGCTGGCTGGCCGTCATGGAGGCCGAGTGCCTCGGTCGTTGCTGCGGCAGTGGCACAACCGCCGCTGGGTTCTTCACCTGCAACCAGTTTGAAGTTTTTTGTTTTATGTACGCAAAAGATTTGAAGTTATTCAATGAAATGACAACAATAATTTTTCCAAGTTTTCGATACTTTATTATGTGTGACTTTCACTTTTCCGTTGAGTTCAGAATATTTTCAGTAGATGTAAAACCTTTTGTTAAAAACCCAATAAAACGCATCTCAATCTTCAAAATAATCGTTCAACGCGTCAGGGCAGTTTAAAAGAAGGCAAAAGAAACCATGCATACATGTTATCTTGACTAACACGTGAAATAGTAACAAAGGAAACTTAGCAGCTTTTCCAATCGTCCAATTATTGCCATAAACGATCTTCTCCAGCAACTACTTGATAGTAGGTAGGTTACTTTTACTGTTTTCACCCAGCAAATTCTCTCCCCACTAATTGTCACACAGCAATGCAATTTCCTTATCTTTGACAAGTTATACTTCATTCACTCACCTGGAAAAGCTTCGACGATTTCTACGTCTAATTCATCAGCAGAATACTCGTCACAGTCCTGGATATGGAAGCCGTCCACGTGCTTAGCCGCAGGATCGGGTAAAACTTTGACAAGTTTGTCCTCCCCCACAATGCCCACAATGAGATCTGGGTCCGTAGACAAGTTGAGCGGAGGGCGGTTCTCCACAAAATCTCCCTGCGTAGCCGCCATTAGTTCCTCCTCCAAACTCATCTCTTGGGTTTCTGCTTCGTCTTTTTTTGTAGACGCAGACTGATGGCGACCACAGGACTGTCCTTCATCCGTAGCTTTGGAGGAGGAGCGGCGACGGTCGTTCTTCTTCCGCTGGAATAGCAGGTAGCAAAAATTAAAATACAGTATCAGAAGCACTTCAACTCAGAACGAGGAGCTTTCACTTCAAAACGGATACTCGGACTTCTCAGAGAAAAACTGAACCAATTGAAGAAAGGATATTTTCCATCTGACACACATTAAAACTCTGAATCAGATTTTACATGTCTTCACATTGCATAGCATGAAAGTGTACGAATACTCGTTTTTCAAATTCACCTAAATATCAGCATAGTAGGATAATCAACACAGTTATACAGTGTAATCATCTAAAAACTTTCAGATGACTGAAAAAAGCAAGACCTCAATGGGTCTAGTGAAAGAAATAAACTTTAACTTGAATAAAGTTTACCAAACCTACATTTTGAACGCTGGGCGTACAATCTTCACTCAAATGAAATATCTAACTGAATTCATAATTGGAAATTAAATGAAACAGCATTATAAATTTTATGTTCAGATCATAAGCCTCCTCTAAGTCTGCACGTGGATGTTGACAGTGAGCTGTGACTATGTAGGACTTGAGAATTAAAAAAGTTTCCCAAAGAAACTTCATTACTGATGCTTACATCATGAATATTGGAACCTCGAAACGCCATAACTAAAATAATTGTGCAAAAAATTACATGAAACTTTGGAAACCATGCCTTAGACACGTGATTTTAATGATTCTAGTGATGTATGTGCTAGAAGAAATAGAAATGTCCGCATATTTCAGTGTATAACATAAATACGGTGGGTTAATTAAAAAAATATGGGGCTATTCAAAGATTTCGAAAAGAAATGCACTCTAATATTTTCATATTTACATGGTTAAGGTCAATGTACACATGACTAGACATACCAACTGCATCACATAAATTAAAAACAAATATAAAAAATGGAAAATAATTGTGAGTAACTAATAAAACGGAATTAATAATTACAATATTTTTTAAATATTAGAACTAGGAGAAAAGAAAACTAGAAGGAAATGGAGTTATTGTAAGGTAACTGAGGGTAAGGGAGTGGGCACTAACGGTATAATAACAAAGCACAAACTGGTCACCTTCCCAAAGTGATGAACCTCTACAGTCATCTCGCTCTCATCATCAGCCTCGAACATCTGCGAAATTGAGACAGCATTACTGACCACCCCAAAAATTCGCACCTCATCAAAACTCTTTATCATTTGCTAGTTACGTGAACACCTTTAGCTTCAAGTCTTTTAGCTTTCAGTAATGTAGATAATAATCATTCCGAGTTCAAGTTTAGTCAAACTTCAACAGTGTGACGCAAACAAGAAGTAACACTTTCATCCTTCATCGTATTTACCAAGAACATCAGAATGCTATAGAGGCTAATGAAGCTCTATGAACGATTATTGTGTTTCACACGTCGTTACGTTCGACAAGTAGAATGACGGTTACAAAGACTTGTCAAAACCTGAGAATATCTTCCTGGTTTTAAACCAAGAGACAGTATTCAAGACGCTCGTATGAGTGATCAATCATTAGCAAGATCCATCAATGGTTCAGGCCACTACGTCTCAGCGAATTGATTCAACATTTAAAACTTCTATCATTTTTGGAAATAGCAATTGGAGGCGCTCAGCCAGAATGTTGAGAATGTTGAAAATTTTAGTGGCTCTACAACATTAAACTTTCTTTTCAGTGTTCACATTCAATAGTTTTAACCAACTCCAATATTTGTTCATGAACACATTTTATGAGAAAATTTCTCATTGGAAAGATAGGTATTTTTTACAATGCCAAAGGCTGAAGATCACAAATGGGCTGGAGATTCTCGCGTGAGCGAGTTCGAAGGCTGTTCTAATATAATGGAGGTTAAGTTTGACTGAGATTTATTTCTTCCATTTTCAAAATTTCACTTCCACACCGATCTCGTGAGTAATGCACTCTTTGTATTTGGAGCTACATTTTATTTATGGGCAGGAGTAGCAGTAACCAAGTATCTTAATGATCTTCATAGAATAGGTCAAATGCTAAACCAACGTTTTCAGGAGATCTGAAGCTATGCAGCTGGTTTACTGAACATACCGAGGCTCATCACTGGTACAGACCACTTAGGAGTAGGCCACAACTATGGGAGCACAAACAGGGATATACAAACAACAGCTATGTTAATAAAACTCAAACGGTCATTTTATAAAGATGGACTATCATTAGCAGCTGGAAATGCACATGCAGTGTCACAAAAATTTTAAGGAATTAAAATATAACGCTCCGTGAAGCGTAATAGGAGCAAAGTTTTTACGAAATACAGGGCATTACACTCAGTTGTAATCGCCTAAACAGGGTAGAAATACGAACAAGAACTTGCAAGCGAGCTGTAGGGAGAACTCAGTTTTAAAATTAAAATAAAAAACCAATGAAGAAACAAAATATAATTCATTGGGTAAGAACACATCATAGAAGTTAACGTAACAAAAAGTAACAACGGTCAACAAAAGAAAGAAAGATAAACTCTATATTTACAAAAAAAATTGATACACAAAATGCACAACAACCAAGTATGTTTTAAATACTTCGTAAAGTAAAGATCCAAAATTAATAAACCAACCATAATCGGTAGACGAAGCTATACATGAATAATTGTGAGAAAGAAATCAATTCTTGAGGACATTTTACTCCAGGTATGGAAAAACCAACACATCCTGGTTATAAACGAAAACGATGAAACTTCGACAAAGAAGGCTTGTAGGACATGGTTTCCATTCACAATGACACATAAGCTTAGCAATTCAGTGACAGTAACTGATGTTGTTGAAAATATAAAAGAGAAAATAAACGATTGCCTATTTACACCAAAAACGTAAAAACAAACTACTCGGATATCTCAAACTAACATTTCATGTTTACATAAATTAAAAATAAAACAGTATCTTCCGAAGATGAAACATAACAGCACACTAGATTTAGAAAAAATTGTAATTCATAAGTCCTTAAACCTTATTGTAGGAATACCATACTAAGCAGTCTAACGTATCTGACAGTGATCGAATCATGAAGAGCAAAACGGTTATAATGTACTCTCTTAGTTTACTATAAGTTGAAAATACTTGTCACAATAGGTTTAAGGGAGAACGTTGAGACGTTGAATTAGGAGCACCTTGAAAGACATGGTTTAAGCACTGATACATGGTCCTGCGCGACTGTGCAATGATAGCAATGCACTTGCATGAACGAATGCACATTGTGCTTGAACAACAGGATTACTGTTCAGCAATTTTACCCTGGGAATACGGCGTGCCCTAATCGCAGTGAACCTACTTACATAATGAGTAACTAAAAAAATCATATCCTAATAATACCTGCATAAATTATTTTCCACAAATGACAAGAGTTGCCTGACGTAACTTACAAAGCTTTGTACAACACACGCGTCTAAAACAAATGAACATATACGCAAAAATAAATTAGTCTGCTTGCACACAATGAAATGAATGAAAATTTATGAGGTAAATGGTTTATGTATCCTAAGGCCTAGACTAGGTTTATTTCTACTTATTTAGTGATATTTTGGGATCTTTGGGATCCAGAAACCTACGACGCGCACAGAGCTAGCAATAAATCTTTTTTTGAGTAGTGAGCCAATGCACTAACTATTTTTACTGATTACTTGTGTTATGTCTGATTTACAATTTAAATGCTTGCTAGGAGCAGAATATTTAATAAGTGTTATCAGAGATGTTTATTTTAGTTACTTTGGAATGAAATGAAAAACTTTATTATTATATTAGTTGGTTAAAGACCCTCTAGGCACAACAAAAGCAATCTCAAGGGAGCGAATAGAAGAGGAGAAGAGACAATTTATTATGAACTTTAGAAAATAAAATTAGACACTCCTGATCCAAAATAAAAGTAGAAATTAGATACTCCTGCACCAGTGGTATTAGTATTCATTTGTTTGTGTAGTTTGTATCTTAAATTAGTCATTCTGGGTTATGTAAAAATTTTGAAAAACTTTAGCTGAAGGATACATTGGAAAAAAATCTCATATGAAGATTGCAGCGAAGATCTGAAACACGTATGGTTTTACGATGAACTGTGATATACAGGCTATATAGCAAAGTACTATGCAAGCCATACAGTAAATGAAACGGTCATCGCAGTAGGTGTTCTTACAGAGGTGATGTAAAAATACACAATAGACAACGCTAACAAAGAAATTGCCTTCACATGGGTTGAACAATGACTAACTCAAACACAAAATGTTCAACTTCACAGAACTCAGGATACAGCCCTTAGAGTGGCAGGGTGTAGTAGTTAATTTGGCAGTTGAGCAATGAAGAATGATATATTTCTACACGTAATTCACAATGGCAGAGATACAAAATACCGTGACACTTCTGTTTTGTATATTTTCAGTATTGAGAATTTTAAAATGCTGGGAGAGCATATTCCCCAGTGGAGCAATTAAACCTAAGAAAGCATCTTGTCCCACTTCAGATGAACGGTAGCCAACTGAGACATCATTCCTTCGATTCTGTATTTGGTTTGGATCATGGGGAATGTTCAAACTTGGAGATAGTATAGACTGAACTATCAATAACCTAGTTTTTAACCTAGTGTGTTCTTAATCCGATAAAAAAGCGTTAAGACTATGTCTGCCGGCTTGACGTAATCATTTCCAAGGTCAGAGTAGGCTTAAGCCATTTTCTAATGGCACTCTTAGGAGCATACTAACATTATTTCACATAAATGGTGACAAGTTGTGCTTCAAGAATAAATGACAGCAGTTTAATAGGTAGATTTCAAACCACTGTATAGCCATCCCTAGATTTGAGATTCCTAGCAGAAGTTTATTATGCTAAACGCAGTTGAATGTTTCGGAGAGGTAAAGCAACAACATAAGAAGAGCTACATCTATTTGGTCGATATCATTGTGTATTTTTCTGTGATATTAAGTAAAGCATCTTGAGTACTGATCTTCCTTCAGTAAGCATCTTTATTTCGATGAAATAGGAGTTATTCCTCCAAGCGAGTCGATATAGTTACTACTTTTTCTCATAATTTGGACAAATCTGGGATGAGTCCGATTTGTCTGTAATGTGATGCTATGTTGAGGTCACCAGATTCGTGATTATGTTGGTGTCACCAGATTATGGAAAGCTCACCGGAGAGGAAATTTGTTTGGGGGCCATAGATATATTTACCATTCAACAGACCAGTGGCGCTAAAAGAAGGAAGCTTTCTTTCATATATCGAAAGGTTATACCATCATGTGCAACTGTTTCTTATTTTTTTCAGATATCAAAAATTTTACGTAGTACTGGAATATCAACTGATCTGGATCTCCATGTTTTTCTCCACAAGGAAATAGATAAAGTATTGAATTTGCAACTGTTGGTTTATTTATAATGAACTTAGATACCCCGTAAAAAGCTTTTCATCACCAACCACAGCGAAAAAAAGTATTGAAATCATTAGCTATTCTCAAGGAACTGTCACAATCACTTTCACAGCCTGAATTTTTTATACTAAGCTACGTCTCTGAAATCCTACGTTCGTTTTGAATTGTGTTGAGCCGTTGATAGTTCTCTGTGGAAGTGGTCTTGTTTTGCTTCAGTAACTTTTTTTTGGAACGATCTTTTTCTAGCGTTTACATCGGTTTCAGTGAATACCGTTCAACACATTTCCTTTGTACTTACCCAGACAATTTTTATAAGCCTAGCTAAACTGTTTAATTTTGTATGAAACATACATTTCATTTAGCATGATTCAACTTTACTCTTCTCGTGGTGTAGAATACACTATTATTTTGGGCTGCCATTAAATTGTCATGACAATGGAAATTTTAAAATAGATATCCTGTGTCCGATTTTCTAAAATTCGTTCCACCTGTCAAATAGATTTCCTCAGAACCGTTCGGTGGGTGGTAATTTTCATACGTTAGGTTACATAACAAAATGTCTGCTTCTCTTTTGCAATACTGATTTGATATTTTACCGACTGGTGACCGGAAACGGAGGGAGGTTAAATCAATGTGCTGAGTACATCTTGTGAATTGTTCTTAATTGCTAGCAGCCATCAGGAGTGTCAATATGGTTCTCGTAGTTGTACGAATAAAAATGAAAGGTTATGAATCGTAATTCTGAAGGTACGCAAATGAAGTGAATGACATTCTCAAGCAGCACATGCTCAGAATACTGAGTGCAATCGCGGGTAAGAAGCAACTCACCTGGTCGTTGAGATCCTCAGTGGCCTCGCGGCACACGTCGATGGGGGGGTCGTGCAGCTGGTCGAGCGAGAGCACGAGCGAGGGGTAGGGCGGCTCCGTGAGGGCGGGAGCTGACCGCGGTGGAGGGAAGCATGACGCGCTTCCGCTCCCAGTCTTCGGCGAGTGGAATAATATGTGAAAACCCTCGAGTAATGCAATGATTCAAATAGAGACTTTATTGCAAAACTGAAAAATATTTTCAACTTTTTATTGCTGTCGAAGAAAAGCTCAGAAGTCAGTACTTCAATGTTCAATACTTGAAAATGAGGGGAACACTGTGAGCACACACGCTCTCCCAGAATGTTTCACTAACTTCAGTGCGCCGCATATACATGGACAAGCATTTAAACAAACTTTTTTAATGCTGAATATTTTACGGTAGAGCTGCAGTTAAATAAGTGAACAAATTTCAAAATTCAAAAATATGGATACTCATAAGCCTCTACAAAACCAAACATGGAAAGATGTTACATAACGTTTACACCTTTCTATGAAAATAATGAAAATAATTGAAACACTGAGCAGTTGAAGCACTGGAAACGCCAGAACTACTTACATTGCAATGAAAAATTTCGCTTTGTTCAATACGGGACACCCAAGCCAATTAAACTCATGCACAGATTAGAGGAGCCATTTAGGTTTCTCCAGTTCTTGACACGGTTGTTTCTCCTCGTGGAAACAAGAAACGGAAGTGATATAGCAGATATTTACCTCCAGAGACGGAAACTGCGCTTGCGGAACATTCAATTCAAACTGAGGAGCAAGCTGCGACTCAGGGCCACTGGCAGCCACAGCACTTCCCTCTTGCTTGCTTTCTGAGCAAGAGCGAGGTTTAGAAGAGCGGCGAGGCAGCAAAGACGACCGGAGGGACTTCAACGATCGGAGGGCGGCCGAGCCTTCCTTCTCACTGCCAGCATTACTGACCTCTGGATCAACATCTTCTGCTCGCTCCAGTTCATCTTCTGTGGCCTAAGAAAAAAAAATCTAAAATGAACTCGGTATCTTTTGTTTTGATGGTACACCCACCAGTAAGTGTGAGTTACTATGACACATGCAATTTACTGAAGCGTAATACATATATATTTTAAAAATCGAAACATTACATTCAACTCTACCAAAAAAAATCATTCGTTGTAAGCTAGGGTTAGCAGTTACAATATGTGCATAAATTTTTTTCCAGTGAAGGAAATTCTCTATTAATGAAACATTACTTCAGTACCCAATGCTGCTGTGGTCATCCATAACGGCCACTTGAGATAGCTCAGCTCATCACAGAAAGCGAGTTTGTCCAAACTTGAAAGGGGGAAGGCACCATTTAGTATGGAGATAAGGGAATGCGGAATCAATGCACAAGGCGCATAGAAACAGTAAGTTGAGAAAAAGTTAATTAAGATTAGAGTTGAAGAAGCAATAGGCTTTGAAAAACTAGACAGCAGTAAATTGAAAAAAAGATAGTCCTTAACATAACACAAAAAACATTTTATCGCAACAAAAGAAGGCTTACCTAACGCTCAGCTCGGGGCGTCACAATATACCCTGGGAATGCTAATCCCCATATACATGATACAATTAGTGATGTACCGATGTATCGGTATCGGCAGTATCGGTCATTTTTACTGGTACCGGTATCGTCAAAATTTGGCCGATACTTTCCAATAATACGTATTTTATTATGAAAATGAAGGTCATAAATCGTGAAAGCTAGAGTATCTAACCTAATAATACCCGTTGTGTGTTTATTTATATATTTGTTCGGTGTCTGGTTCTCAAGAAACATAGGATGTCTGAGTGTGCGGTATCATGGATACCGAACATCTGAGTACCATTGAAAGATGGCCCTTACATGCATTGATATGTTTGATATTTTATCAGGATAGCTTCGGTTAGGATAGGTTAGGACAGGAAAGGTTGAGTAATGTTGACGGAATTTTTTCACGGGGCCACCTAGCTTTAACGATGACATTGTCCATAGAATTTCCAAAGGTCCTGCTCCTCCCTAAAAATACCCTTGGTTTATTTGTTTGGAGTCCGCTTCTTTCATTTCTCTGTCACGCTCATAAATGTAGCCATAATTACCGTATCTGTGATACGAGTTTCACCAGTGCGCAAGTACAATAATATTTTTTATCACGGGAACTGTTATGATAAATATATTCGTTCGACATCTCCATGTGGAAAATTTGTTCAAGAAAGGTATTGAATCCCGTCATTTTTGGTGGGCCGTGCACATTAGTAAGGAAATAAAGAGCCTATTCATACCTAGTAAATTGGTTAGCTAACTGTTGAATTACAGCGTTTAATCAGCCCCGTTAACTGAATTTACTACTTTTAATTCCCGATGAGTCACGTACGGTCAGTGAGTGAAAGCTATGTAGCATGAATAGTTGAACACTAAAATACAGTAGTGGCATAAAATCCGTACACTTTTACAACTACTGTAAAACCAATATAGTTTGACCCAATTTCCATTTCTTAACGTACGTGACAGGCTAACTAAAACCAATCCAAATAAATAAAGTTGAAGGCGCATTTTAAAGTTTTTGTAAATTTAATATAGAAGTAGCTGAAAATTCTATTTTAATTTAGCATGTAAATCGCCGTACATTACGAATCTTGCATTTTTCTTCTATTTTAAGAAGTTTGAAAAATTCACGAACTATCTTAGGGTGCGTTCACACTACGAGCGGAGCGGCAATAATGCTTGTACATGTTTGAATGCAGAAACGCTTGGCTGTTCACACGACAAACGGAGCGGAGCGGCGAGCTCGGGAAATGCGTTGGGATTTTTTGACGCTCGCGGCGAGCGTTTCTCCTCGGCTCCGCCTTTGGATCGTCATATCTTACAGGGGTAGAATTGTCGTTTGAGTTAAAAAAATCTAATGCATAACTAATAATTTGTACAACTAATAATATAACAATTATAACTGATAGTGTAACATGTAATGTTTTAGTGTAATTTTGCCCATTTGGGTTCATTAAGCATTTATTTCTATTTTCTTCTGCTTTCTCTGAAAAGTTTTTTTTTATCATTGCTTCAGTTGAAGGAATTTTCGTTTAATTTTCTTGTTATCTAATTTCACTTTTTTTTTGTGATGCAGTGTATTTTATTTTATGATCTTGCTGAAAGAATAATTATGTACGATTTTTTAATAAAGTTTTCATTTTTCCGTAAAATGGGAGAAAAAGGAGGCCGTATGATGATGAGGAGGAGGACTCAATGAGTGTCAAATACGAGGCCTGTCGAAAAAGTATCCGACCTTTGGCCAGAAAAAATACTTCAACAACCTGACGGGGTTGGGACCCTAATCCCCTTCAAAGTAGGCTCCTTGTGCTTCCACACACTTAGCCCACCGATCCTTCCACTGCCGGAAACACCTCTGGAAGTCTTCTTTTGGAATGGTGTTCAGCTCTGTCGTCGCGTTCCGCATTATCTCTTCTCTACTCTCAAAACGGGATCCTTTCAGTGGTGTCTTCAATTTTGGAAACAACCAGAAGTCGCAAGGAGCCAGGTCTGGAGAGTAGGGAGGTTGGCGAACGGTCGTAATTCCATGTTTGGCCAAGAAATTGCGGATCAAATGGGATGAATGTGCGGGCGCGTTGTCGTGATGCAAGTGCCAGTTGTTCGCAGTCCACATGTCTGGTCTTTTGCGCCGAACTGCATCACGAAGTCGCCGGAGAACATCCTGATAGTACTCCTTTGTCACTGTTTGTCCTTCCGGTGCGTATTCGTGATGCACAATTCCACGGACATCAAAGAAAACAGTCAGCATCGAAGGAGTCAAACAGGCAATGCGACGATGGAGCTGAACACCATTCTAAAAAAAAACTACCAGAGGTGTTTCCAGCAGTGGAAGGATCGGTGGGCTAAGTGTGTGCAAGCACAAGGGGCATACTTTGAAGGGGATTAGGGTCCCAACTCCGACAGGTATTCGAAATATTTTTTCTGGCCAAAGGTCGGATACTTTTTAGACAGGCCTCGTACACAATAAGCTGCAAAATTTTATGAGCTTGGGTGATTTTTTCCAATACTAACGGAAAACATATCAGTATTTCGAGAAATTTTTGGTCAGGACAAGTCAGTATTTTTCAATTAGCTTTCTCTGGCACAACCCTAAATTTCTGAAGGGAATTACTTTACTTGCACTTACGTTTAAGTCACCACAAGACGTTTTTTTGTTCGTACTGGCCTACGAAAGCTTGTAGTATTATAAAGTGGTACAGCCTATATGGAAAGACTTTAATTTTGTCTAAACTACTTTGCTTTACATGTATCCTCAATAAAAATTTGTGAATTATTACTGAACAGCATATTTATCTTATCTCGTTGAAAATTTTTCCTTCTATAAGGGATTGTAGAACATCAAAAGTTGCCGGTTTCATCGGTAAATACTCGGTAGAATTACGATTCATCTCTCCTCAGTGTTTCGAAGATATAGTGGTATTCTCCGTAGCGATCTCTCCTCACGTTGATGGGATGGACCCAGTGTTTCCGTTCCTGTTTCTTGCCGTCGAGGAACACGAGCGCACTCACGGAACGCTCCATAGCGACTGATGCTTGTGTTACGTTGTGTACAGGCCTTCCACGCTCATCAATCTTTGTACCCTAGGCTGGCATGTATTTTACCCTAGAATGCTCCTTGGTTACCCTAGAAACTAGAAATGCGGGCACTTTATTAATTACCGTTTAAGGTTATTGGCTTTGGCCCCTAATTAGGCCACATTGACAGCTTTTTTCGAGTTTCTGGGGATTAGTTAAATAATAAATGAATGATCTGAAGACCCTGATTATGGAAATGCGCCAAAAATTTCATCTTCCCGTCAAAATTAGAAAATATATTTCCAAATGTGGACCGATAACAACTCAAACAATGCACGAAGCACTGTGCTCCACAAAATTGAAGTCCAAATTTTCATAACTATATAGGTCAGAATACACAAAAAATATTTGTTGCAGAAACCAAACCACAAATTTTGGATGAAAAATACAGACCTATGTAATATTTTTCCCCTCTCGTTGCATTGAGTCTTTTGATCGATCAAAAACAGATAAAAAATGAATGAACTTATGTGCGTTGAGGACATCACCCACCCTGTAATTGACCAAATTTTTGAATTTCTGCTTTTTCATTTCTACCGCAACTAGGTGAGCGAAAATGCATACAGATATGTAGAATTTAGCTCTGAACGTATTTGCTTCTATAGAAATTTTCGATTTTCGCCATAGAAAAAAAGTTAGCGCTCAAACATGGAAAAATATGATGAGTTGCGCAAAACAATTTTTCAACGTAAAATCGTGATGTTGATCTCACTCGACGCGGAAAAGCTATTGAAAGAGCGTAAAGAAAGATGTTTTTGAATTTCGAATTAAAACATTATTATTACATTTGTTCAAAAAGTTTTCGCAGACATCCCAATATAATATTCACTTTAGATCTAGAGGAAAATAATCAGTTGAATTATCTTGATATCAATGTTCACCGATCTGATAATTCATAACCTCAGTCTACAGGAAACCAACGTTCCCCGGGGAATGTTTAAGTTATTTTTGCTTCTGTTTTAAACTTAATAACTCTTCCATCCTTACAATTCGCACCGATAGCATTTGTTCAAACTACACTGACATTCGAAAATAATTTTTTATTTTCCAGTCTTATTCTACAACCAATGGTTATCCGCATACAATCATTTTTCGTGCAACTAACCTCCTGAATGGTAAATTAATTCTGAAATATGTTCACGCTCTGAACTATAATTACTGCGTTTTATCATATTTTGAATAGGCTATCAATTGGAAAAGCTGAAATAAAACCGCCCAAAGCTTTTGACTAATTTTTTCCTGATATTTCCTTATGTATTATTTTAGTTAACAAACGCACTTATGAATAACTTATTAGATTTAAAAATGTGCTCCCGACCAGCATGCGACCTTCCCTCGTACATAATTTTAGTTGTGCACATTGCGTTTCGCAGTATGTGGGTTCCCCCCACAAAGCACTTAACGCCAGGGTTGCTGAACATGCAGGTCGAACTCATCGTACAAATAAATCTCTTGCTTACTTCGACTTATTCTGGTATAAGACAACATTATAATAATGGTTCCTGTGAACAGATTATTGACATTAGTAAATTTAAAATATTAAATACTTGTACCACCAACTTAGAGTTTTGTATTTTATAGTCATAATTTATTTATAAACTCAAACATTCTCTCAACGAAATGAAGTGTGCATACCCTTCGAAAATAATTATTCGGTAATTTTTTTTTCTGCATTCTGTGATGCAGTAATCTTGACTGAACTGACATGTCCTATATTTTATTCGCAGGCTTTTCGTTTAGAATGAGCCAAGGCTCGAAACGTTCAAAGTATATAATTGTTTTTAAAGTACTTCTCTATTTCTGTTATTGTAAACTTGCTTCACGGAGAAGATTTTCCCGATTAATTAAAAACGCTAAAATGCTTTCCGCATTTTAAATTTCTTAGGTATTGGCATTGGTGAAGAATTAGCTCACGTGACATTACCTTTCACTTCATTTATAGAGTTCATTAGATAGTATTAATTGGAAAATTAGATGCAGTGAAGCCATATTCTTCAAGGCGCATGCACCAAACCAAGCACGGTTTCATTCATCCAACTGGTTCTTTGTGAAGTTTTGGTCAAATCTAGTTGGCAGAAAAACGTTCACCGAAAGCATTTGAAACTAGGAGGGACTCTAAGCTTGAAATTATAATTCTAAGATTTGGACAAAGTAGTAGACGACAGGCATTTTTACGGCTAAACACTGTTTCCCCCCTAATTAACGGCTCACATGTCTGGTGTCTATTGTTCATCCAAGTAATGTTTTCGCCATTCTTCCTTGAGACATTTCTTATCGACAAACTTTATCATTTTCATAATTTTGTCTAAAATTTATTTTTTCCATGGTTTTTATAAACTAGACTCGATGTACCGATTTTACCCTAGATTTTGTATTTTTCTCCAATACCCTAGACTGTACCCTAGGAGGGGTCAGATTACCCTAGACTAGGGTAATTACCCTAGGAGTGGAAGCACTGGTTGTGTAGCCTACAGTGTAGGTCGCTCTGCTCAGCTCACATGTGAACACACGCACCGCGCCGCTCCGCCCCGCTCCGTGCCGCGCCGCTCTGCTCCGCTCGTAGTGTGCACGCACCCTTATAGTTGGTTGCGTATTTGCGGATCTTTTCGGTTTTGGGGCCTATTGAATTTTAATGTTTTCTTTTCGCCAAATTATATATTTTAGTGTGAAAAACACGGAAATGAAAACCATTTTGTGGAGAAATTATTCAATAAGTGTTACTAACCTAACCTAACCAACCTAATTTCAAACACCTCATTTAATCATAGTGAAAACTTCGTGGACCCTGCAACAGATGCACACTCAAATGATTGAAAGTGCATAGCATAGTCTAAAAATGAAAAAACGTCAGGGAGGCACTCACCTACAAATGATGGACTCGTATCTGTGTGAATTTGCGTGGCTACAACATACCGACAAACCGCAGTATTTTCATAAAATATTAATGGATATAAGCAAATTGAAGGCCTAATAAATAATTTCCCCACAAAATGGCTATCATTTCTGTGCTTTTCACACCAAAATACAAACTTTGGCGAAAAGAAAATAATAAAATTCGATAGGCCCCCAAACCGAAAAGAGCCGTGTTTGCTTTTGCGCACTGTGTGTGTTAGTACATACGTATACTACTTGCGTTCACGCTATTTGTGAGACTATATGCTACATTATACTACCAGTTTACGCCCGTAAATAAATAAAAATATTATTTTTAATTCATTTAGTCGGATAATAACCTCAGTCGGCAAATAAAGATTGATCAACAGAGAATACTTGTTTGTTCATACATGCTGATAACGGTATCATACGAAATAAAGCGGAAAGATGACGCAATCGAAAAACTTTGTGCGAGAAACGAATCAAACGATATAGTTACCATAGCAAGAGTAGTTTTATCATTCCTAATCGAAAACTTTATTGTCAATATTGTTATATGAGATATTTTAGTAAATAATTATATTAAAACACCCATGTAGGGCTTATAATGATTATAGTTTAATAGAATAGTAAAAGTATCGGTATCGGTAGTAGTATCGGTCAAAGTATCCGTATTTCCAAGTATCGGAGTATCTGTATCGGTATCGGCCAAAAAAATGGTATCGGTACATCACTAGATACTATAGTGGCAGTCCCCTGAGGGGGCAAGCGTTTCAACTGACGTCAAATCGATTATACACTTAATGAATGATAACGTATGCAAGTACTGTAAAACTTCGGCAGTGCTGGCCGTAATAATGTAAAAGAAGTTCGACGTTCTTTGAGATTATCATCATCATCACTGTTAGGCAAAAACATTCTAGCTACAATGAAATACGATCTCAAGAGAGCGAAGAAATGCAACCATTTAGCATGGACTGAAATCAGACAACTCGATTAGCTAGTTTAAGCCTTTCTAACCTAAACAAAGGCGTTACAAATAGTTGAAGGATGAAGGCACCATATAGGATAGAGTGAAAAGAAGGCGGAATCTATGCACAAGATGTGTCCCCCACACAAGAAACTTTAAGTTAAAATGAAGGCTATGAAACAAAATGAAAGTTGTAGTAGAAAGTCAGAGGTGCTGAAAAACAGGACAGCAGTGAACCGAAAAAGATGGTCCGTAACTAAACAGAACAGATAAAACAACGGGACCTTACATTTACATGGACTGAACAAGATGGGGAATCAAAGCACAACGTGTGTTCTTCCACAGTATACCCTGCGTATAAAAACAGCAAGTTAGGAAGGAAAAAGCAGAAAAGTTGAGTGAAAAGTAGGAGTGAAAACTAAAAAAGCAAAGTAGACAAGAAAAGTAAAAGTCCCAAACGCCTATCTATAGTCCAGGTTACCTAACAGTATCATCCCTGGGGTGCGTCAATCCCTATAGCATAGGATAGACAAACCTAACTTACCAAAACGTATGGTCTATTTATGACTCATGATGGGGTAATTCGTAATTACACGAGGGTCATTAGTCTCAATAGAATTACATAAATTAATTTTTGCCTCCCTAACCACAATGAAGGTATTCCAAAGAGAGTCAGGAGGAAGGCACTATTTAGTATGGAATTGAGGTAACGAGGAATCAATACATAAGGTGTGTGACCAAACAAGATCCTCTGTGCTTAGAAATAGGAAGTTAAGACGGAAGTTTATGTGGAACCAGATAAAAGTTGGAGAAGAAGTAGGTACTGAAAAGCAGAACAGCAGAGAACCGAAATAAAGGATGGTCCGTATAAAACACAAAACCTATTTCATTATAACAGGAGTAAAGCATACCTAACTCTCACCTCGGCCCGTCACATTTTCCCACTGAGCGCGCTAATTTCCTCACGTAGAACAGATGTGAACACCCAAATAGGACTCAAATTGAATGAATTTATATTAAGTTGAATTTAAATTTTCACCTTTTCACCCACACAGTTCGCATAGTTAACGCTTCGAAGTACGTGTGTCGATTTATGCATATTATCAAAGCAACACTCACATACAACGGGTTATGACATGAAAATATTAGGAGGAAATTTTCAAGCGCTTCATTGACATTTATGGGGCAAGGCACAAAAATGCAGAAATGCAGGTTTCCAGAAAAGACAGTAGCGAATGTACCCAAACTTTTGAGATTAAGGCGATGCAAAATTGTCACTCATAAGTTTTAAAACAAAATACCGCATTTACCACCTCGCAGGAATGTGATTCTGCTTGATCGTTCGTGGGAGGAATTCCTAATTGAAATCCTATGCGAACTGAAGCCCTGAGTACAGTGAGGGCGTTTTTTAACTAAAGCACATGTGAGGGTTAGCGTATAAGTCCATAGCTGCGACGATCATCAGGAAGAAGGTGAGAGCTGTCCTAATTTAGGCTAAAAACATTGAATATTTAGCATCGCGCATCAACGTTTATAAATTCTACAACCCTACTTCGGTGGGCACAAAAAGTTCAAACTGAGATGTGAATGCGACGGCGTAACAATCATGGTCTGAGGCAGAGCATAACTTTGGGTCGCAGTAGCATGCGAATTTGCGCCGGCAGGTGCACGGTTGCTGGCCTGGTTTGAAAGGTTCAGAGTTCTTTCTGAATTCTATTTACAAACTTCACTTCGTTTATGGGAATTTGAACTCTTAATTAACTTCTTTGTGAATATATCATCCTCAGGTTGAGGGTTCCTTGAAGGAATATTCAAAGAAGTATGGAGTGACAGCAAATTCACGAATCAAGTTGCGCATGGAAACAGGCGTCTTACAGATTATGATTATAAGTTAGTTTAAGCCTCCCTAACCGCTGCAAAAATAGAGCGTATCGAAGAGAGGAAGGAGGAAGGCAACATTTAGTATGGAGATAAGAAAATGAGGAATCTATGCAGAAAGGGCATAGAAACAGTAAGATGGGAAAGAAGTTCATGAAATAAGATAAAAGTTGAAGAAGAAAGTCAGAGGTGCTGAAAAACAGGACAGTAGTGAACCGAGAAAAGTTGGTCCTTAACATAACAAAAAACATTTTATTTCAACAAAAAGAAGGCCTACCTAACTCTCAGCTCGGGCCCTCACATTTTTCCCCTGGGAGCGCTAATTCCCATAGATACAATGGTTGTATCCCCCTGAGGGGACAGGCGTCTTACAATTGAGGATTTGTTGAAGATCCTATGGTCGCGCCTGTCAGTAAAAAGATGGCATCTCTATTAGTTGCTCCATTATAAATATTACCATCACTATTGTGAGGCATGTGTCCCCCTTTACCCTATGTGCGCCACTTTACCCCGCGTATTAAAGCGTCCATCGCATTTTTAGTCTTGCATTTGGGTCACGCCACTCTTATACGGCAAGCACTTGTCCACCAAACCCGCAAGCTCTTATACCAGTAAAACTCCATCTTCAGCCCAGCGTTTCACTACCTTACCAACCCCAATCCACCTTTTACCGGCGGCATATGTACCGGTGTAGAGTTTCCCAAATTTTTGCAGAAAGGTTGGAGTCAAGTGCAAAATCAACACGTACAAGGATTTCTTTTATAATCTTATCTACAGTCAATATTTTTTTTTTAAATCACAACAGTAACTACTTATCTCTTGCAAAAAACATCGCGGTTATGGGACTGGAGTTGAACCAAGGTCTTTCTTGTTTAAAAGAGAGCGTGTTTACCCTATAGAGGCACGAGGGGAAGACATGGATAATTTTCTTTCAAATTCCCGATACATTAAGTGGACAATCGAAACGTTCGTTACGTTGTTTGATTTCTATAAAAGTCTTTCCCTCAGTTGAATGGTTCTCTGATCCGTGTGCGACTTAGCTTGATTGCTTAACATTGACTCCACCCCCAGCCACGTTATGCGCTACACGGTCCAGAATTGAAAGTCATTCTGTCAAGCTGACAATTAACTTCCAGTAAAATCCCAACCTTGTGGAAATTAGTACATCATATAGACATTTTTACCTTGAGTCAATAACATTGCTACTAATAAAATGATGACTCGAATTACTGTTCATTGTCACATGCATAACCACTAAAATTTAAGTAGTAATTTTTTATGTTCATACAAAGGAGGTTAGTACCCACTAAGCGAAAAGAAAGCATGACGTTTGAGCCGGGATTCTGCTGAATTCGCATTCTTGACATCATTCTTTACACATAAAATACCACTTAAGACAGCGTAAGTAGTAGTAGTAGTAGTAGTAGTAGTAGTAGTAGTAGTAGTAACATGGGTTTGCTAGCGCTTCAGTTACTCAAACTATATCGCACCGAAGGTCACATAATTTAATTCGTATCAGACTCTTCTAAATAATTACACAAGATAAACTTCAATATTATTAGAAACATCAAAATTATATGAGCATCATGGTCATAATTACAACTCAAAATTACAAGTGTCTCCCCATTAAAATTTGTACACAACACAGTACATTCGAACGCACTGAGCAGCCAAACCCCGTAAGGGGTTTCAGCTGCCCACCCATTTATGGCCGGACGCCTTACCCACGCTGAAACCCCCGAGGTATCAACGCAGCGCGCCCGGCCATATTACAGTTTCTTCATCCTCAAAACTTCCAAGACGAAATCACGTCTGGCTATAACGCCTTACATCCTGGCTTCCCGTTAACTCTCTTGAAGTAGCACAACAAGGAGTACATACATTTCCAAGCACGTGAAAGTATGGACAACAAATACAAAAACGATACGGATGATTAAGTATGATCTTCGATCAGAATTCCGACAGCAATTTGCATCTCTCAAGAAACAACACCAGAGCATCCACATTGAAAGTTACACGTTCGATCTCCGCAAGCATCTTGGATAACACCTCATCCACGGCAAAAAGACGGAGGTTTGGAAAGCATACATTTCGGTCAGCTGCATATCTCGGGCACTCCGCAAGTATGTGTTTGACGGTCAGAGGAACGTGACACCGCTCGCATCGCGGCTGCGGTTGTCGCTCCATTAGATAACGGTGGGTCAGTCGAGTATGTCCGATGCGAAGACGTCTGAGCAGCACTTCCACCCGGCGGACGCGACACCTCGACGAGGGCCATTCCAGAACCGTTTCTTTAATAGTTCTCAGTTTGTTGTCCATTCTGTTGTTCTGTTCTGTTCTGTTCAGACAGCATAAACTTCTGCTGAAACATTTCCTCAGCCAGTAGTACGTGTACTACAGACTTTCCCTACACCATACAGGAGAATGAATCCTGATGGTCGAACTCAACACAAACTCGCTAAGCAGGACTTTGACGGAAGTTTCTTCCCCAGAGTGACGCCCCCACCCTACCCCTCTCACCCGCTCACGCTTCCCCACTTGCATTTCGATGGAGGATGAGATGCCCATAACAGCATAACAGTAACCCCGATAACCCCGAGACTGTTTCTGAGTGAGGGTGTTGAAATGTAATTCCAGGTACGTGGAAAAATGAGGACCTTATTTAACCAGTTAACTATTCTACGGAAGCCCAACATATTTGGGAAGAATTCAAGAATTACTTCATGAACAAAGGCCAAGAGCATTGGCAGAAACGAATGCGTCAATTGGATTAGTAAAGAATGGAAATGAATAAATACAACTTTGTGCAAATATGGTTTCTTATTTAATCATAATGCCAAAAGTATGAAATTATAAAATATAAGCTTGCCCAGCAGATATATAAAGAAATACAAAAATGAAATATTCAAGATAGAGTATGATTAAGGTATAATTTGCACATGTGATATTCGTCTTAGTCCTATAACGAGCTATCCTGTATTAATAATAGCATAACAGCGCTCTATTTGTGTTACGATTGTCAACAGGTACTCTGAAATTAAACGAAAAGTTATATGAGCAACAAAATTCGGAAACCTAGAAGCAATATTACTTAATGAAGAAATTATATTTACAGGCACAATACCTGCGCTCAGACCGACGCCTGTAAGTTTGTCCAGCCCTTGCTTTCAATAAATCTATCAATGTTAAAACTCTAGCCCTCGGTCATTTATTTAAATCAAGAGAAACTTCCCGAGTTGGAATTAGGCAAGAGGACATGACGACAGCACAGCTGAGATACACGTACACCCTGCTTACAAGACTACCAGTAGCGCACTGTCTGTCTGACACGCGAGTTTTTCCAGCTTCAAGGGTGTTGGTGACAACACACGTGAGTCACGGGGTTTGATAGGGGGTTCAGGGGTTATTTGGAGAGGCGGGGAGGGAAAGAAAACGTTCCCCCGGGGAAGGCACCCTCCGTTTAAATCCAGCTGTACTGAACTTGGTTCAAGGTGCATACTTGCGGGGAAAATTTACCGTTACATAGCACACAGTTTCCTTATTTCAAAATTGAAATAAACGCTGCCCTTGTACACTTTTTCTTATAAAAATTGCTCTCATTTACTTTAATAGCTTTAGAGCTACCACTTTCTTTGATCTCCTTTGACTTTCTTGTGAAGGGTGCAACAAGTTTATCCCGGACACTGGTTTCAATTTTTTTATTTGAGCTGACGATCGTCTCAACTCACCAAACATCAACAAACCGATGACAAATGAAGAATATTAAGTTTAAAATTGAGAAGGGCAGTATTAGGAACACCAAATATTCAAGAGGGCGAGACATATTCAGGTTACAGCTGAAGGCCGCGCCCGATAACGCCCCATTCTAGGAGGGTGTGCGGGGGGAGGTGATTCGGGTATATAAGGGTGGAAAGAAGTTAAAGTAACAGCCACGAGCAAACGACATAGAAGCTTCGGTTCTTCACATCTTAAAATTCGCCCACAAGCGTACGATCAAAAGACTACGCGACTATGAATGGTGATGAAGAAAATAAATATCCAAACCATATAACGACTGGGGAAGCGACGACGACCTAGAAATCTATCACGTATCAAAACAGCTTGAAGAAGAACCTTCTCTACTTTACACAGAACATTTAAAAAAAATTTCGGACACTATTACTAAAAAAGAAGAAAAAAATAATTTAAAGAGCCCCTGGGAAGACGACAGCAGTTGTGGTGAACAGAGACAAAAGGCAGGTCATTGGTACTTGGCTAAGTAAAAGACGACGAACAGCATCCGCAAGGCCACATGGAGAGAAACATTTCAGGTGAGTGGAAGAAGGTATTAAGAGTTAATTATAAGTTGTACGATACATAATTTGATTTATACATTGGTGCGGGTGGATATGTGATATTTATGTAATCCACAGATTCTAATTCCTACTTCTTTCCACCCTCCACTCAGGATCCTGCGAAGGACGCGCCACGCCAACACCACTCGCCAACAAATACGACACACCAAAATGCAGATTCCATCCCCCCATTCAGAAAACTCTACCGTGGATGAAACAGTAAGCAGAACAAGCATACCAGAAACTACCACTATTGATTCCCACAGTGAATCGAGTGAGAGAAATGACCCAAATAATTCTGAAATTGAATTAGCTCCCTCCTCACTAAACGGTGGACTATCAGGCTTTGAAGAAATGAATAACGATCTGGCTGAAACTCTGGAAAGTGAAGAAACAGGACAATCTAATGACAAAACGAAACATTATTAAAATGTGAGTAGCCCAACAAAACATGACAAGAATAATAGCAAACTACACGGAGGAGGAAATGACAGACGCAGTGGAAACACAAGCGGGAAAGAGTAAGAGTACAAGCAGAAGTGGGCAGGAACCCACCGTTCCACAACGAGGAACCCCTAGCTCAACCCCCGAGAATAGAACACCAGTTAGAACATCTCCAACAAGTTCTAATAAACAATACAATGCAAGAACTAACTAGCAAAGACACACAACAAATACCTTTCCCAATCAAACAAGGCTACACGAGCGAGACATTGCGATTTGCTACCCATCAACTCATCGATCCGGAAACACTACGATTGATTTTGGAATTAGACATCCAAACAGACACAGCAAACTACCTCAATCCTGGAGTAAACATGGGCAGGAAACTCCTACTAGCAACAATGAAAACAGACGTTTTGATCTGCTTAATAAACGTTTATCGACAGAAAATCATGGATCTACAGCTCCACGACTCGACACGAAGAAAAAAGCCTAAAACGCCAAAATGGATAGAAATTAAGGAAACAATAAGTTTCAGAGAGAAAAACAATAAAGATGAAATCAGCGACAGAATTCTTGACGACAATGCTACTCGGAAAGGAAAACGGTCAGGCACAGATGAAATCCTTACCACCAAAAATTATCCATTTTCTGTTTTTAGCTCATGTTAAAAAGAATTTTCTTCTGAATCTAAAATTGTGTTTTGCTGCTATGTGTGTTCGTCTGCTACAGCTTGCAAAAGGCCAGTCATTTGTGACGTCTCAGCGCCAGGTAACGAGTAAGTCAGGCTCTCCTGAAAATTTTAAGTTTCTGTCGTTTGAAATGTAACTCCCAGTTTTAGAGATACAAGAACGGCAACTACAGTATATTATTCAATGGGGCTTAAAATGAGCTAAAGAAAAGTTGGAGTCATTTTTTAAAACAAGATATGGTTAAAAAATTATACGAGTAAGAATTGAAAAAAGGTCATTTTTGGGAATAAAATTCCTAAAATTCAACAAATCAAAATATCAAAAATCCCCTACAGCGTTTCTTTAGACAATACATTTGAGTCTCTAGAAAACATGTTACCAGTTGTAAAACTTCAAAATTGAAACCTCAACTTCAAAAACTATAATAAATTTTCCATAATACCCATTTTTTCACTTTTTCCAGAAAAAAATTAATTTTTAATAAAATATAAAAAACAGTCGAATGCCCAAATACATCATTGCATTTGAGAGCAAGTAAATATATTCACACGTTAGGTAAAAGCGTGTAAAAGTTAGTTTAGTAGAGCAAAATTTCCAAACATATTTTCATTGGCTGTGCAGGCAAAAACAAATTCAATGAACTAAAGAGTACAAATTCAACATAGTGTTATATTCTGAAGACTTACTTGAACAAACACTA
This sequence comes from Morinoia aosen, assembly GCA_030386875.1. Classification (NCBI taxonomy): domain Eukaryota; kingdom Metazoa; phylum Arthropoda; class Malacostraca; order Amphipoda; family Talitridae; genus Morinoia; species Morinoia aosen. The sequence goes on from CM059564.1 coordinate 76,393,168, forward strand.
TTAATGATCTAATGATTTGGGAGCTAGCTAACACAAGCGATGAAATAGCAAAAAAAAAAAAGCAGCATGCACCACGAAAAACTTACAGTATTAAATTTCACCACACATCAATCAATTTCTTGAAAGTGACATTTCATGCTCGCGCATTTACATCAGCTAACATCTGAGACAAGAAATGCTGCACCTCGCATTTCTGCACAAGGCGCTAAATTCTTGTATGGTGTTCCAGCATTATTTCATTATTAACGCTGTTGTAGACAAGCACTCTTGTCTGCAGCACACGCAAGAGCACCACTGCAGCACACACACAAGAGCACCGCCGCAGGAGACAAGACGCACCTTGTTGAGCCTGACGTGCTCGAGTCCAGCGAGCAGCGTAGGCAGCACGAGCTGGGCGCTGGGGTCACGCAGCAGTGCGTGGCCGCAGTACAGGGGAGGCAGCAGGTGGGCGTGTGTCAGCACCACACTGATCAGGCTCTCCAGCTCACCCCTTGACAGGCAACGAAGCACCCACTGCCATCCTGAGCAAGGTATTTACTATTTTAGCCTCTGAAATCATACCTGCATTTACCCTCATCAAATTGAAATCAAACATTTTTCATTGTAATAGATCATATGTTGTGAATACATTACTAATATCAACCTTATAAAATTTTTCATTGAAACATGTATGAGGATTTCCCAAGGTAGAGACTACATTGATATGAGAGCTTTACGGTTACAATTTAGGGCAAATATGAAATGAATTATTTGCACCACTACCAACAGCAGCTTTTCATGTATTGTGCACCTCAGCTCTCAGTTTTTATCACATGGTAAAAAAAAGTTACAACTTAATTGAATTGCACCAACTCAGTAGAAAACTCCATCATTGCCTGAGGTGTAGCAACTGGGTCAGTTAACTTTTAAAGCTAAACTTTCTTTCTAAACTTTCCTTTGACTTTCTTAGTATATTATTCAGCAACAGTAAAAAAAGCAAGTTCATCTGCACTATATATATAATTATTTTTTCCAGATCCCACAAGCCAATCTTTGAATCTTCATGTAGTATTTGAGGATTAATATTGAAAACAATTATAGCCAAGTTGGAAAACTTTGCACAATTGGTAAAGGTTGTCTTGGGCTTTATATTTCACAGAAAATAGCACCTGAATAAGCTGTGTTTTACCTCAAACAACATTTTGACACTTGCAACTGAAGATGTCTTACCCTGATTGTGAACATTTTCGAACAGTTCAATTGATGAACTTGTAAAAAATAACAAAGATATTGCAAGAGGCATGAGTTGGTAATAATTTTGACATATAGAGGAAGAAAAATGAACAAATGTTACAGCTTTCTTCCATAGGAGCATCCTAAATTTCAATGTTCTCATCTGTTCAGAATAATGAGTACCAGACATTTTTAATAAAGTCGTGTAAATGATGACTATATCAAAGAAATTTTCAAGGCAGGCTGACTTGCTTAGGCAAAGATACTAAGTGATACTTTTTGAAGGAATGGGTAAACAAATTAATTAAATTGAAACTCACATACTACAAAAAAGTACCAAAATAAAGAACAGTACAGTACATGAAGGCAATAACATGTAGTTAGGAACTGTAAACCGTAAATTTAGACCAAAGTTGGTTATACCATATTCCTAGACATGACCTTTAACACATACAAAAGAAGCATTTTTTTCAACAACAGTTATTCATTTAGTTTATATGCTCTTTATGACACCCAATATTTATCAGATACCTTACAATTTCCTTCACTATATCTGTCAAGGATGGATACATATACAAACATGACTTCATCCTAGCATGGCTATCAGTTTGATTTATACTTTTTGGTCTTCATCTGAAAAATATATTTTAGAGACATTGAAATAGTAAGGCCTGGACACAGGCTTCACCTGTCCAGGCCTTATAATATTTTCGTTGATTAGATTAGTTCACACGTTAGTTCAAGCATAACCACAACAAAGGTATTCTCAAGAGCGTAAGAAGTAAGGCAGCATTAAGTATGGAATCAAGAGAATGGGGAATCTATGCACAGAGAGTATTCTCACACCCTGTACATAGGAACAGACATTTTGAAACGAGATAAAAGCTGAAAAATAAAGTTAAACAAAACGTTACATTGAATTTTTTATTGGTAAACAAAATTTGCATTAATCTTTAATTTGCTGGCTACTGTTCTCATCCACCATTCTCGATTTTGCTTGTGGTTGGTTGTCTAATTTTTCCTCTGAAGCCATTGCAGGAACTCCAACCAAATGGCAACACGAGCAGTTTCCTCAGGCTGGCTCGCATTGCCGCATGAGCTCTTCCCAATTCAATGTGCAGACGACAGATCGCTTTCGTCAGGCGGCAGCTCCCGGTTTTGTGTGCAACCGTGTTTATCTGCGAAGGATGTAGTGATAGTGATGTTAAGTCCTCTTCATTCGCAAGACTGTGCATCTATCGCTGCCGCCTGTCTTCGTAAAATTTCGCTGCCGCTTCATCTCCTACCTCAAGGTCTAGTACTTGGGAGCCAGATCTTCATTTGCACGACTATATACCTACCGATGATGCCGCACGTCACGAGATCCTCTGTGGGGAAGATGGAGTGAGACCTCTGCACCGATTTCCGGTGCGCCCGTGGCCTCGTCAGGTGGACAGCGTCGGGTGTTTACAATGGTGAGACACCATCCATGGCAGCGTCGCGGAGTGGTGTGTTGTAACAGTTAAGTGGCCTGCCTAGCGAATCCTTAAACAAATCTGGAGAGACACAACTTTGAACTCAAATTATTGCGGCCTTGTGCCCTTAATTCATTCACGTTATTCTGTTATTGCGGCCTTGTGCCCTTAATTCATACACGTATTTCGGTTATTGCGGCCTTGTGCCCTTAATTCATTCGCGCAATTTTGTTATTGCCGCCTTGTGCCCCTAATTCATTCACATAATTCTTTTATTGCGGCCTTGTGCCCTTAATTCATTCACGTAATTCTGTTATTGCGGCCTTGTGCCCTTAGTTCATTCCCGTAATTCTGTTATTGCAGCCTTGTGCCCTTAATTCATTCACATAATTTTGTTATTGCGGCCTTGTGCCCTTAATTCATACACGTAATTCCGTTATCGTGGCCTTCTGCCCTTCTCAACGTAATTCTGTTGTTGTGGCCTTGTGCCCTTCTCAACGTAATTTGCTTGTTGCGGCCTTGTGTCTTTCTCAATGTAATTCTCTTGTTGTGGCCTTGTGCCCTTCTCAATGTAATTCTCTTGTTGTGGCCTTGTGCCCTTCTCAATGTAATTCTCTTGTTGTGGCCTTGTGCCCTTCTCAATGTAATTCTCTTGTTGTGGCCTTGTGCCCTTCTCAATGTAATTCTCTTGTTGTGGCCTTGTGCCCTTCTCAATGTAATTCTCTTGTTGTGGCCTTGTGCCCTTCTCAATGTAGTTCTCTTGTGACCTTGTGCCCTTCTCAATGTAATCCAATTGCTGATCAGTCTCTCCTTCGACAGTAGTCGTGGCAATTCAGGCACCGGGGGAGCGCTCCTCGAGATGATGCCCAACCGGTCTAGGCTCATCCCTCCGGTCCATAGTTGAGACTTCATGAATCTATCGATCTTCCTAGCATTTCCTAAACGCTAGTGCCATTAAAGATCTTTTGTTCTATTCTATTTTTTTATCCCTGCTATAGTTGTCATGGCATATTATTTCTCAAAAGTAAAAGGTACTAAAAACAGTTGTATCCTCTTGAGGGGAAATAAAAATTTCCCATTATTTCTCAGAGACAGTCAAAACTATCAACACCTGTGACAATTTGTATGACTCTCACACAATTGGTGAGGACACAATAGAGCTCTACCTCACCTCTTGTCTTAGGGCAGGGGTACTGGAGCAGCAGAGTGTGTGTGTCATGATCCAGAAGTGGAGTGAGCAGAGGCCAATAGCCCTGAGTGGGTCTCCTCAGCCCATGAGCAAGAGCATTGTCAACTCCAGACACCACTGCTGACACACACTCGCTGCCAACGCTGCGCTTTTGGCGGCCACACCATTCACCATAAACCTGGACAAATTCAGTCAGAGAGCTATTAAATATGTATTATATTAGGTTAAATTATTACTCAATTTAAAACTCTTTAACCACAACAATGGTGTTCCAAGGAAAGCAAAAAAGAAATAACCATTAAGTAAGGAATGGAGGAAACAGAATCTATGCTTGAGGTGCACCCCAACATCATGTGTGTAAAAATAGCAAGATTGAAAGAAGTTTAAGAAACAAGAAAAATGTTAGCAAGAAAGCAGAAGATAAATATTAGAAAGCAAGCCAATGAAAGATAAGCCTACTAACCTCAAGCTCAGGATATTAATTTAGAATAAACTTTTATGCAAGCTAACTAAATGACTGTTAACAATATAATTTCATTTCAACCATATGATACAAAAGCATCTTTCATCTCTTCTATACAAGAAATATTGAAAAAACACAAACAATTAGCTTGCACAAAAAATCTAAATCATACCTTCTTGACGGCTTCACCCAGATTCTTCAATATTAATTCCTTTTGTTCTTCTACATCCATGATGAGTCATAGCCTTGAGGCAGCACAGTCAAGTCCTCAAAGACTTGCTCACATAAGCACTAATGCAAGGCCATGCCGAGTGCCAGCACTGAGCACTCAATGAGGAGGAGGGTGGACTGCAGCACCTCCACCCAAATGCACTGCAGGAAAATTTAGGTCAAGTCAAGGCAGTGAAGCCATAACCTGCCCTCTACCATTCTAAGTACTGGCCACCTGCAAAATCAAATGATGTTTATAAACTAATATGAATGTAAAAGGAAAATTCATAGGATTTTTAGAACTACTTAAATACTAACATGTTGAAAAACATCAAATACTTAATGAAGCCTCAATGGTTTTTATTTCAATTGTATTTTTTCAGAAGCAACCTTTTAAATTATGATTAGCAGATGTACATGATGGTGAAGGTTATAGCATATTAAAGCATCATCAAATATTAGAAAACCTAAAGCTAAAAAATGAGCAGAGCTTTTTGGATTTCTTATGCTTCTATACTTCTATCACTTTAAAATCCTTTTCATTTCCCAACGGAAGTGAGAAGAGGTGCAGTGATTATTTCTTTCCACAAAATACATCTACATTTTTTAGTCAATTAATATTCTTCTCTGTTACTTCAATTTTATATTAAGTTCTTCAATTAATCGAAGTTCTTATCCTCATTATGAAATTATTTATCTTCAAACCCTAATTTTCATTCATTGGTTAATGGAAAAAATATATCCCTACATCATTGTGGTCTAAGCAACACACTTCCATGTTATCCTGAAATGTTAGCTTGCTTTTCAAGTGTTTCACTTGTGTTTCAATTGCATCTTTTATTCAACTTTTCTGGCATTTTGTTAAGTTTCACAGGTTGTGACATATTTAGCTACTGCTAACTGTTGTGATTCATTCCTAAATTACTTTGCTTGAAAATTATATTTCCTATATTTTCATATTTCCCCTCTGAAGCCCTACATCATTTTTTAGTTCTTTAATGTATATTTGTAATTTGATTGCTTAAAACTTGTAATATACTTCTGCTAGTTGTCATGTGTTTGTAGCTCATTCTTATTTCACTTCAATTTGTTGGATAGCCAGTGCTCCTTCTCTCCCCATCAAATTACTTTTGTGCTCTTGAATTCCCAACATTCAATTTTCATATTCTATTGTGCAGTTTTCTGAATGGCATTCATTACTTGTCCCTGTTGCTGTAACTCATCCATAATTCTTGCTGGATTCTATACCATCCCTTAATTTTTTCCTACTTGTAATTCCCCCACTCTTATCCAATTCAGCTCCAACTTCTCCTACTCAAACTTTACTTGGTTTTGCCTTTATCTCTACTTCTACAGGTCCACAGCTATCACCTGAGCACTTTACTGCGTTTGTTCCAACCACATAACTATTTGGTGCCCACTTAAAATAAATATATTCCCACTTTGAACTTTCCAACAAAATTTTTATTCTTGCCTACAAGGTTACAATTTTAGAAAAAGTGACTTCATGTTCAATTTGGAAGATAAGTCAAACTAAATGTTCCAAAGGCTAGATTATATGTTTTATCTCGTCTCAGAAAACATGTTATCTGTCTAGTCTTATCTGGTCTGGTCTGGTTTGCTCTGGTCTTTTATCTTCAGTCTGGTCTGGTTCAGTCTGGTCTTTTACCTTCAGCATTGCTCTCAGAACAAAAAAATTTTGAATTTATTTTTATATCTAGATTACAACAGTGGAATAAAATTTGGTCATCTTTTAAACACCCAAAATCATTGATGATGTAGTCAATTTATTCAATTTTTTTGCAGGTGATTCCCAAGGCTTTTCACTCCTTAAATTTTTATTGTACATGTTATTTAAATTGATAAACAGATTGCCCAAAAATCCCCAACAGTGGAGTGGGGGGTAACAATAAACTAATTACGATGTAGAATGCATTTTGAAACATATATTTCTCTTTTATATGTGCTTCCTTACATACGCAGCCCAACTCTTATTCGTTAACCCTGCCATCAGGACAGGTACCAACATGTTAAATTTATAACAATGTTATTATGTCTTACAAAAGTGAAAAACATTTTCAACAAGAAATGAATGAACAGTGTTGAACAATATCAATCAATATTATAACATCAACACAATTAAAATCTTAAACACCAATCAAAAGATTCCTAATATCACTCTCATTTTGAAAGCTATAATATTTGCCATTGAAGACTTCAGAAAGCAATCCCTATAGAAAAGGGCACATAGTGAAAGTACAAACTTTAAAGTAGCAATTGTAAAAGTCTCTCAAAAGTGAAGTAATCATATCTGCATTATTAGTTCAAAGCTTTATGATACTTTAAGTCAAACAATAACTCCATCACGTGACTAAATTCTTCATAGAACTGCCAAACCCAGTGAAAAGCTGTTCTTGAATCTGATTCACAATTCATTGGGCTTTGAAGCCTACACTTTGTACATTTTACAAAAAATTTTACACCAACATTAACCTGAACTGAATTTGCTTCAGCTAAACATTCCATCTCACAAACTCATCTGAGAAAAGTACTCAAATCAGGAACACATGCACAATTGACTGGCTTCTGCAATAGACTAAACTTGCTGATGAATGCCTTTTAAGGACACCCTCTAGGTAGAAATCAGGATATGTGTTGATTTTCTGCTTTTGTATGCATCTTATAGAGGACTTTCTTGCGCTTCCATTCGTACTTTCCGTTTACCTCTACTCCGAATAGTGCGCCCACCGGAGGGGGGGGAAGCGATGGGGGTGGCGTGACCTTGACCCCTCACCCCCTCATTATTGGGGGTCAATTGAACGTGTTTCTCTGCGGCAATGGCAATATAGTTCGTTCATGGGCTACACAAAGTGCTTTCATTATTCAAACGAAACATTCTAACACTGAATAAATATTTTTTGTAAAATTTTGACAATTTCAGAATTTAGCTGTTCTTCCGTATCTATGATAATGAAGCAGGAGACCGTCTTGATAGAAATCGGGATATGTGTTGATTATCTGTTTATATATGCATCTTATAGAGAATTTTCTTGTGCTTCCATTGGTTCTTTCCGTTTACGTCTACTCCGAATAGTGCGCCCACCAGAGGGGGGGGAAAGCGATGGGGGTAGAGTGACCTTGAACCCTCCCGCCCTCATTATTGGGGGTCAATTGAGCGTGTTTCTTTGCGGGAATGGCATTATAGTTAGTTAATGGGCTACTCAAAGTGCTTCCATTATTCAAACGAAACATTCTAACGCTGAATAGATATTTTTTAATAATTTTTAACAATTTCAGAATTTAGCTGTTCTGCCGTATCCATGATACCGCAGCTTTCATTCATAGCTCAATGACAGCTGCAGTATCATAGCTACAGCTATGGCGAGCACACCAATCCAAAGGGCTTGAAAAGAGCTATAAAACAGAGGAGTTGACTTGACAAAAAAACGTATTTTGGTCAAAAAAAAAATGAAAAATTAAAAAAATTGGTTGCTTTCAAGAATTACACCTATTCTCTTTTGATGTATATTTTTTCCCAGAGTTACAGAGCTACAGCAATGTAAATTGTATCAATCGAAAGGGCTTGAAAAGAGCTACAAACGCTCAAGAGTTCATTATAGAAAACCCTGTAGTTCAAAAAATAAAAATAAAAAATTTTTTTTGTCGAAAAAACATGTTTTTCTGGAAACTTGATAATTGGTTTCTCAAATGCTACTTCTTCCACAATTTTAGAGCTAGGAAAATGGTTTATATACCATTCGATAGGGCTCAGCAAGGTGTATCCTCGCGCAATAGCATTTTCTGATAAATTTATTATTTTGAAAATTACACGACATGAAAAAAAAATAAATGAAAAAAAGTTCATTTTTTTTTTAATTCCCAAAATCCACAAAAATAAGTTATCGAAATTCCCTATTGCGAGTGGTTATATAGACATCTAAGCAATCTAAAAACGAAGTACTGGTTCTGTAACTTGAAAATTGTAGAAGTAGTAGGATTTTTAAAAAACCCCTATTTTATCATATTTTTCAAAAATAAAAAAAAATCCAGTGCAGATACAAAAATTTTGTCGAAATAACAAATGATATTTGCATCATTTCACACCTACTGTGAAAATTTCAGAGAAATCCATCTATAAATAACGGGACTTTTTTTTACCTAGACGGTGTCCTTAAATCTGTTCTATCATCACGATGAATTATATTAATTTTTGAGGAATAATTTTCAGGATTAATTGTACAGTCAACCCTCGATAAGATGGACTACTAGGGGGGGAAGGGTGGTCCAGGTTAGCCGATTGTCCAGAATAACCGATAAACCTATATATATATATATACCTATATATATATGTATGTCTATATATGCACAAATTATCAACTTAATCAGGCCTAAAGTGGAAAGTGTACCAGGGCCTCCTGAAGACATGGTAAAAAAAAGAAGCTTCAATTATGCTTAAACACTTAATATTTAATATTTAACACTTAACTTAATATGCACTCAAAATTCAGAGCAGCACAGCCCTATCATTTAAATATGGTGGGGGTGAACAAACTGAATTATGGCGGGAGCGGTGGTGGCTGATGCGCATGCCATCTATTGGCAACTTTCGTCAGTAACGCCAGGAACTCGGACAAACCCCTTTACCGCAAACGACGTCCGTTTTATCGAGGGTTGACTGTACTTACAATTGTATTAATTTTTCTAATTCAGCACTGTCTTATGGAATTCCTTAGTACTTTGGATAAAAATTTCCATAAACTTGGCAAAATTTCTGTAATTACTTCTTTGAATTTGTTCAATTTTAATACTGCTAGAAATGGACAACTTTCCATAAAAAATCCACGTTGAGCATCAAACATGACGAACAATATAAAATTGAGATTACATCCACTGAATAATATAAACCAATACATGCATTCAATTTTTCACAATATCTGCGACCTTCAATGACATGTATGTGATCGTACAGGCTTGAAAAAATAGCTATAATGACATAGACAAGTGCATACAGTGAACTGCAGTTACGACTGGAGGCTGCCCAGTGGTGTAAAATCATTTCAACACACTAAGTTCCAGCAATACTTCCTTTCTTTAATTTACGATCACCTACACCTTTGTCTTCTACTTTAACTATAGTGTATAGATCAAGAGGAAAAGAGCTCACCAATGTGGATAAAATAAATATTTGTGTATCAGCAGTTTTTATTTTTTCTCTGTAGACTTATTTGCTGCCAAAATCAATAACAAACATATATAAAAATAAGTGCAATTAGAAATTAGGAATGTGACAGTGTCAGAGAATGATACTTCTTTAGCTTTAGATTGGCTAAATGTACCTAATTTCTTTTTGTACTTGAATTTTGTTCATATTGCGCATAATTTTGTTTCTCTCCTGATGGCTCTTATTCCTTATCAGCTTTCTCTGGCAGTAAACAGTAAATTAATATGAAAAATTCCAATCAACGAAGATGATACTAAAAGAGCTATATAATCCTTGCCTGTGGAAAGGTTTTCTTGCCTGATCAGGGCTCTCTTAAGTAAGTCATATGCTATTTGTCCTATGTCAAGTTATGTTAGCACTCTCACTCTGTGAGCATTACAGATGGGTCTTGTTAGGTGCCTGACTAAACAGTTTGTTGTTTTAAGTCATAGCTCACTTTACAAAATTAATTCAATCCACAAGTGGTTTTATACCGTGATGTTTTCGTTAGTAGTCACATTTTACATGCTAACACGTTAACTGCGATGGGATAAATTGAAGTTCAATATTCAATTCAAATTTTAAGTCAATTGTGGTAATCAACTTTGAAAATAGCAAACATCAACTGGATTGGGCTTTCATTAAGGGAACCTTTTCCAAAAAACTGAAACTTTTTTCTATTGGACTTATGTCTATGAAAACTTGCAGACTACTAGATCTCCACATTTGTAACAACTTTTGTTTAACAAAAATTTTTCCTCAGGGCATAGAAAATTAATTATTTAAAAAAAAAATTATATATATACATATATTATTCATAATAACTTCGAAATTTACAAAGCTAGAGCAATGCGGTTTGTTGCATTTGAAAGTCAACATGATCTCTATCTATATTATGAGGGGATTTTTCGTTACATTTCATTCAGAATTTATATAATTTTTTTTGTAAGGGTCCGGGCAAGAGTTATATTTTTAGGATAAAAAGTCCACGGAAAGCTTTACAGAAAAAATTTTGAAAATCCCCTCAAAAGTTAGATAGAGCACTTATATCACTTTCAAATGCAACAAACCGCACTGCTCTAGCTTTGTAAATTTCGAAGTTATTATGACAAACGTCTTGAAAACTTACTTTTTTCATAAGGCCTATATTTAAGAAAAAAATGCCTCTTCTCCTACAGTTTTTGAGCTACAGTGATGATTTTGGTATCATTGGATGCAGAAAAACAAGGGTTTTACAATGTATTGAGAATTTTTTCAAAATTCATTCTTGTTTTAAAGTTATGATGTCATAAATTTGAATTTTCTTGAGAATATTTCGATTTTTTTTTTTAATTTTTTTAAATTTTTATATTGGAAATTTGAGGAAAAGCATTCAAGTTTTTGGAATGTCCACGTTATTCTGCATCCAATGATACCAAAATCATTGCTGTAGCTCAAAAACTATCAGAGAAAAAGCATTTAGAAACCCCCCCCCCCAAATGTCGTTTTCTATGATTTCCCATTTTCTTTTCAAGAAAATCGCATATTGTCATAAATGATAAATGATTCTAAATTGCATTTCCTATCAGTATACCAAATTTCATTGCTCTAAATTCAATAATAAAGAAAATATTCGGATGGGGGATGCTTACCTTGAGGAATATGAATGATGAAATATATAAAAAAATAAAATAAAATGAAATTGAAAATTTGAGAACTTTCTTTTTCTTGAATGTTCACGTTATTCTGCATTCAATGATACCAAAATCATTACTGTAGCTCAAAAACTGTAGGAGGAGAAGCATTTAGAAAACCCCCCAAAAAAATGTCGTTTTCTATGATTTCCCATTTTCTTTTCAAGAAAATCGCATTTTGTCATTAAAGATTAATGATTCAAAATTGCATTTCCTATCAGTATACTAAATTTCATTGCTCTAGGTTCAAAAATGAAAAAAAAGGTCCGTAAGGGGGATGCCTCCCCCCCCCCCCCCCCGGGGGGACGTTAGCTCTGGGATACGTTCCTGATATTTTTACAGACATTCGGGGACATATGTCAAACTCATTTAAAGCAATAAAAAAAAATCGGGAGAATCGACTTTTGGACTGCAGCTAAGGGGAACATGCCAAAATGGTTCCCTTAAGGGGAACGTTTACCCAGAATCCAAAAAATTCCTGGGAGGGGTCCAATCAGCAGCCAGTGCCGACCAGCAAGTGCATTTGCCATGCCCCTGAAAGTTCTTTTCTGTGGTTTTTATAGCTCTATTCAATACAGAAGTCCTTATTTTACAAGCTGCCAAAGGTTCAGCACGTTCTGTGCTTTGTGAGAGGGGGAAAGGAGGTGACTTCGAATGCAGCTGGTAGTGCCAGACAGTCACCGCATTAGAGATGAACCAGAAATATCTGGATTATGTTGTGTTGGTCTATTTGACACAGAATTCCCGTTTACAATCTAGGAAAGCTACACAACGTTCTTTGCCTCGTGAGAAGGGAAAACAAAGGCAGGAAGGGGAGAAGCACCTCAAGGAGGATGCAGCAGCATGCACTCCTGGAGTGGTGAAACATATCCATGATACCCATTCCAAACGTCTCTTGATACCTGTGGTACAAGTTCCTTCAAGGAACAACAAAAAACTTACAAGAAAAGATATTCATATGTTTAGATAGCTTTCAGAATATCAACCACGTCAATTTTTCCAAGCATTTTAGCTTGCAAATGAAAAAAATGAAAAATTCTAGAAAAATGTTCTTCTTGAACAGTCAAAAATGGGAAAATAGGGTCTTTTCAAAAGCTATCTCCCCCAAAATTTATTATTGTAAAGCAATGACTTAGATCTCATTGAAAGCGCAAAGAGTGGCTGAATAGCTGGACGTAGAATTAATATGAAATTTATAGTACTTTTTAAGTTACATTGAAGAATCTACAGAAAAAAAATATTACCTTTTAAAAAAAATTGTAATATCATATAAGCTAAAACTTTACGAATTTGGAATCCATTCTCCGTCCAGCCTTGCAGCAAATCTTTGCGCATTCAATGAAACTTGAAACATTGCTCTACGATGAAAACTTTCGGAGATAGCTTATGAAAATATCCTATTTTTTCACCAATTTTTCCACATTATCTCAGTAATTAGTTCAAAAATTGAAAAAAGTTTGGAATATGCACCTGTAACCCCATCAAAAATACAAACGTTTGCCAAATTCCATAGATCTTGTTCCCATACAACAAACGTGGCAGGTATTATATTATTCTGGGTAGACGTTCTACTTAAGTATTAATGAAAAATGAGTTTGTGACTGTAGGTGGGTCAGCGGCACTATGAAAATCACCTAAGTGACCACCGGTGGGTCACTTCGTAGGAAATTTGTAAAAGGTCTTATTCGTTCCAGGGCTGTTAATACTAGTTTAGAGCAGCAAGGATTAATGAAGACAAATGCTGCTGTTGTCTGTGGAGAACCTAGCAACATTAAGGCCTGCTGATAGCCTTCAGCAGTCTGACAGGCAAACTGCTCTTGACCCAGATCTGCCTGGGGTAAAGCTCTTGTGACTTGCTCCACTGTGACATCACCTCTTCTGATTCTTCAACTTCTATCTTCTTCAATCATTTGTGTTATCAGTTCAAGTTCATCTTCAGTTTTAATTCTTTTTCACTTGAAGATTTCAATTGGTTAATATCTTTTAGTTTGCACTTTGCATGATCACCCAAGTCTCTTGAGTTGTCTTGAGTACTTTAATTTTGTCTAGTGTTTTTGTATTGAAGTTTCGTTCTCTCCTGTTTAGTTATCTTCAGTTTATGTAACCATCAATGAATCAAGATATTACTTATGAGTTTGTTCAGCTTTGTGCTTTAAATTCTAATGATTTCTAGAAATTCAGATGCCCTGCTTTGTAAAGCCCGAGAAATTTATGGCAACCCTTCTCACCAATCCTTGCTTGACCCTGATTTTCTATAACAATATTTTGTTCAATCATTATTTCTATTTGTAGTTTTCTAAGTTAGTAATGATTATGTGGCACTATCTTGGCTGTATTGGATTTTTAGTCTTTCTGTGTTGAAGAGGCCAACAAACTGTTACTCTAACAGTTGCATAGGGTATATTTATCCAGTACAATTTTCCACAGTATGATAATTAAGCATAGTTAACTACAGCCTACAAAAGCTTAGGGTCAATATTGAGTTTAATGTTGTCAACGATTTTAATAATTTCATTGCCAAGAATCACTAAAGGAACACATTTAAGAACATTTTACATTCATAACATTCTGCTCGCTCATTCTGCCCATTCAGGGTAGTGCAGAGGAAACGCATGTTTTTCAACATCAAATTACTGGGACACAATGCATTGAAAAAATAAAAACAAGTATTAAATGATGGGTTTTTCAATGCAGTTTTTGATATTACATACCATATTTAAATTCAGAAAATAATGTCTTTGAGATGACGTCCTTCTTGCGGGATACAAATTTGGATCCTCTTCTGAAAATTACGGATGGCTCTCTCCAACAATTTCATTCGGCACGGCTTCAATTTCCTGTCGAATGGAATTTATAAGGTCGAGTGTGCAAGGCTTGTTGATGTACACTTTTGATTTCAAATATCCCCACAAAAAGAAGTCACAAATCGACAGGTCGGGTGAGCGAGGGGGCCAGTGAACATCACCAAATCTTGAAATCACATGTCCTGGGAACATTTGTCAAACCACTTCCATGGATTTTCAATTAGCGCGCCATAGCGACTGAAAGGGCATTGTATGGGCCGTTTGCCAACATTCGTTCAAGGTCAATACTCCTCCCATCGCCGCGTATTAGCGGTTCTAAAAACATGCGTTTCCTCTGCAACACCCGTTATTTTTGGGTGATAACCTTTATTGTGCTATTAACTAAAAGATCCCAGAAGTGGGTTTAGGCTCCGCAAGGTCAGCTAATAATAAAGTAAAAAGTACCCAAACGTACTCCAAACAGCTCAAGCGTGCAACGGGTTCTGCTGTTTGAATGACTAGAACTGCTATGGAACACGAAACTAAACCTACCGCTTTAAGCCTTTAAGGATACCGTCCGAAGCCCCTGCCAGGCCCCTGTCGGTCCGGTGAGCTTTTTTCATGTTATTGTTGGAAAAGAACCCTTAGATGGTGGACTATTTGATCCTAAAATTTTATGGCGCTATGGACAATAAATCCCCCTCCCCTCCAGAGGGGTAATGGGACAAGAATTTTGAATTTTCGACCTGATTTTGACCCCATATAAACAGAAAATATAAATGGAAATGAATAATTTCCCAATATACTTTTGTTGGAAATGTTTCATAGATTCTAAAACTGTGTCTGGTTTTGTTCTAGCAGCAAAACTCAATGAGTTGATACGTTTTGAAATATCCATGAAAATGAACTCAAAAACCAGTATGTCAAATTTTTTTAAAAACTAAGGCCTGAATCAAAAAAATGAATAGAAGAAATTGTGTTTCTTTTTAAAAGTTACATATTATAGTCAAATTTCATAAGAATCAGACTGAAAATGAAAAATGTCCTAATTTTTATTTATATATAAAAAATTTTTTATTTATATTTTTTGGGGAAATCACAATTCACAGTGTGAATATGAAGTTATGCATGGAAATTATCGAAATCAAAAATTAAAACTGCATTGAGTTACATAAATTGTCCATTATATTACATTCAACAAAAATTTTGTTATGGTTTATACCCAAAACATATACCTTTCAACATTCAAACTGTATCAACTCATTGAGTTTTGATGCTAGAACAAAACCAAAGACAGTTTTGGAATTCTTGGAACATTTCTAACAAAGTTATAATTTGGACTCTCCCAAATTTTATAAAACAAAAAAGTTATATGGCTTCAAACACAGAAATAATTGTTTGTAATATTATAAAGTATCGCTTATCACAGAATTTTTTTTCAAAATGTTAAAATTTTAAATTATAACTTTATTAAGGGTATTTTTCATGTTATTGTTGGAAAAGAACCCTTAGGTGGTGGACTATTCGGTCCTAAAATTTTATGGCGCTACGGACAATAGATCTCCCCCCAGGGGGGGGGTAAGGGGACCAAAATCTTAAATTTTCGAGCACATTTCGACCCCATATAAAAAGAAAACAAAAAGAGAAATGGAAAATTTGTGAATGTACTTTGGTTAGATATGTTTTAAGGATTCTAAAACTGTCTTTGTTTTTGATCTAGCACAAAAACTCAATGAGTTCTATTCTTTTGAAATATCAATATCAGTGCAGTGGACTATAAACCAATATGTCACATTTATTCAAAAATTAAGGCCTGAATCAAAAAAATGTATGAAAAAATTGTTTGTTTTCAAAAGTTACATATAATAGTCAAATTTTATAAGAATCAGACTGAAAACAAAAAATTTCATAATTTTTATGATATAAGTAAAAATTTTTTACTTTTTTTAAATTGTAAATTACAATTTACAGTGTGAATATGATGTTATGCATGGAGATTATCGAAATAAAAATGAAAACATTCAATTACATAAATTTTCCATTATATTGCACTTCAACAAAAAATTTTATTTTTGGCCTATACTGTGAAGTTACTTATTTTCAAAATTCAAAAGAATAGAAGTCATTGAGTTTTTATGCTAGGAAAAAAACAAAGACAGTTTTAAAATCCTTGGAACAATTCTAAAAAACTGATAGTTCTCGATTTTCTAATTTGTATGTTGTCTTTTTTTTCTGCTAGTTCAAAACCTGAAAATTCGGTATATTTTAAAAAGATATTGATCAAATACCTATCGCATATATATTTAAAAAAAAAATTTCAAATAGAAAATTCAGACCTATCAGTTTGTTTGCAATGTTACAAGGATTTCAAAACTGTCTTTGTATTTGTTCTAGCATAAAAATTCATTGACTTCTATTCTTTTGAAAACACCCCAAAAATGAACCAAAAAACGAGTTTTTCAAAAAATAAAAATAAACTAAGGCCTGAATCAAAAAACTTCTCGAATAAAATATGTTTTTCTTGCAAAAATACATATAGTGGCCAAATTTCAGACCAATCGGATCAAAATTCAATTTTGACGGGAGGACCCCCTTAAAAATGCTTCAAGAATTCTAAAACTGTTTTTGCTTTTGTTCTAGAATCAAAATTCAATGAGTTGATACGTCTTGATATTTACATAAAAATGCATCGAAAAAGTAATTTTTAAAAAAAAAATAAATATGGCCTAAATCAAAAAAATGACGAGTAAAAAAGGTTTACTTTCAAAAAATACGTATAGAGGCCAATTTTCAAGTGAATCGGACAAAAAAAGGTCAAAATCCGGGACGGTATCCTTAAGGGAACCGTCTAGTCAGAATCAAGAAAATGGCCGTCCCGTTTTTTGTACGGTATCTAGATCTATGAAATTTTGAATACGTAGGTATTTTAGAAAATGAATAAGGGTTATATTGGGCACTTTTTCCGTTTTTGCCGTAATTACGGAGATAACGAAAAATGGTAATGAAAAAATGGGGTATATTCAAGCCACTTCTTCTCAAAAAGTAGTCATCGTAGAGAAATGATTTAGGTGTCATTGAATGCGGAAAGAGCTGCTGTACAAAGAGTCAGAGGATTATATTGAAACTCCCAATAATTTATTTGTTATGGAATTTTAAAAAAAAATTTAAAGTGTCATTCATTTTCCGTAGATTTTTTAATGTAACTGAAAATCTTCTATGAATTTCAATATAATCCTCTGACTCTTTATGCAGCAACTCTTTGCGCATCTAATGATACCAAAATCATTGCTCTACGATAACAACTTTTTGAGAAGAAGAAGCTTGAATATTGACATTTGTATTGCTCAGAAAACGCGTTTTAGTGCCGAGACAGGTTTTTTTTGTTTGCAAGCTACATTTCTTGGAGAAATTGGTAGTGTTGACGTTTTGAATATAATTTTTGGAAGTTATTGTGGTTCCTTGAAGGAACCAGTACCACAAGTGGTACCAAAAATGTCTAAAACGCACCAGGAGCATAAGCTGGGGCGTCCTTGGCATCCTCGTAGGCTCCTCTTATAGGATATGGAAGCGCCACGCAGAGCCAAACGCTTATATCACTACATTAGTACCGAGCAATCAACGTCAAATCCAGAAAAATCTTGATCTGCTATCGAAAAAAACGCCATCTGAATCTGAATAAATCGTCGGTCTGCAACAACTAGATCAGCTAACATGACATAACTACGCAAGCAGATCGGGCGAGCTACCAATCACCCTCCTTCCCCCTGAGGGAGGAAGGGGTGGAGGTACTGAGAACTCAACTTGCCAAATCTCAAAAATTTCGATCGGCTTGCAGATAAATGCATATCTAATTATGAACAAACCGTCGGTCAGCAACAACTAACTCGGTTTATTTGGCACATGTGCACTAGCCTGCTGGGCGAGCTTCCCCCACCCTCCTTCTTCCTCCCGAGGGAGTGAGGAGTGGAGTTACCGAGAATTCAACTTGCCAAATTTCAAAAGTCTTGATCTGCAAGCAGATAGATGCATACCTAATTATGAACAAACCTACAGTCGGCAGCAACCGACCAAGCTCACTTGGCACGTCTTCCCAAGCTGGCCGGGCGAGCTTCCCCCCACCCTCTTTCTTACTCCCGAGGGAGGGAGGGGTAGAGGTACCGAGAATTCAACATGCCAAATCTCAAAAGTGTTGACTTGCAAGGAGATAGATACATACCTAATTATGAACAAACTGACACTCAGCGCCAACGGGCTCAGCCAGCGTGGCATATCTGCACGAGCTGGCCGGGCGAGCTACCCTTCACCCTCCTTTCAAACCCCTATTTGACATACTTTGGTGAGACGAATCGGTCTGCCGCTTTGCAGGAATGAAGTTTAGGACTTTCTCAATCGAATAGAGCAATAAAAAAAATATGATGGATTTTTTATTTTTGACTGGTCGGTGGCCTTAACTCATTAAATACTCATTTCTGCTGGAAGTGTCATAGCAGAAAAGTTGTTTATTTTGGTGATTATTATGATTCAAGCAAGAAAATTTTGAAAATTTATCAGTGTGTTGTCCTGAAAAAATACCTTATTTTGATCAAATTACATGCATGATACAAGCAACAAAAATTTGAAAATTGATTAGTTGGTTCTCCTTAACATTTACCAAAATGCAAAAATTGATTAGTCAGTTTTCCTTGACATTTAGCCTACTTAAATATTATTTAGGGCCTAAGTTAATATTATACAAATACTTAAAAACAATAGTTAGAGAAAAAGTGTCAAACAATTATTTTATACTTGCATGAGACATGAGGAGCCTGCAAGACTTGACTAGCAGTTGTAAACAACTGCTGGAGTGAGAAGAAACAATCATAAGCAACATTAGTTTATGGATACAACTCATGGCTAATATATTTTCTGAATTCTCAAGGAAAAATCTATAACTTGTTTATGCAAATTGACCAGCAGGCATCTCAGCATTAGAATAATTTATATTTTTGCTACGGAGATTTGAAGAATGGGGGGAGGGGGAAGGGGTATTTTATCATGTTACATCTCCCCCATGGCACTTTCTTCACAGCGCGATGTTGCTATGTCATCTCTTATGTCTCTGAATTACTCTATAATGATTTCAGGGGTCTAACCTGAACCAAAAATTTAAAAACAATTTGAATTACAATTGTTCATGTTTTTTTGTTTTGCTTATAATGTAAACAATGGACTTTGGAATTTCAAAATGCTTCTTCTCTGACAGTTTTTGAGCTACAGTGATGATTTTGGTATCATTGGATGCAAAAAGACAAAAGCTTTTGAGTCATTTTAGCTTCTGAGTGACATAGAAGCTAAAATTTCTTTCACAATTACTTTTTTATTGTAAGTTATGATGTCATAAATCCGTATTTTTTAAAAAACAGAGCTTGCTCTCAAATTTTTTCATTTTATTACCTAAAACTGGAAATTTGGGAATAAAATTTAGCTTTTATAAAAGCCCTTGTCTTTCCGCATTCAATGATACCAAAATAATCACTGTAGCTCAAAAACTGTTGGAGAAGAAGATTTTTGAAAACCCCCAAAAATTAGTTTTCTATGAATATCATGTTTTCTTTGAAGAAAATTGCATTTTTTTATGGAAGATATAAACGATTCCAAATTGCATTACCTGTCAGTATACCAAATTTTATTGTTCTAGGTCCAATAACAAACAAAAAGGTCTGGAAGGGGAATGCTGTCCTTAATTAGTAAACGTTTTGGCTCAACTCAAGCCATTATCAACACCTGTGAAAGATAATTGAAATACAGAGAATAAGACATGGCAAAAAGACAAAAAGAATACAACTCAAAATGGTGCAAAAAAAAGGAATGGAGAGAATATAATTCAATTAATTTTTGAAAATCAGGCTATTTCTAGGCTAGCTGGAATGATGATAACATTGAATTTAGAGCTGGTTTTAATTGTTTAATGTACAGAGATTCTAGTACATGTAGGTCATTTTTATTTGCACAGAAACTCATAATTGAAAAATCTCTCTATTCCCTTTTTTTTGCACTATTTTGAGTTGTATTCTTTATGTCTTTTAGCTGTGTCTTATTCTCTGTATTTCAATTTTCGGTAAATCTGAAGGATATGTCAGTTGTCAATTTTCCACTTTTTGGTGCCTGAACCTAATTATTTGAATCAAAATAAACAAGTTTTCTTCTATGCACTTTCCGTCTCAAATGAGTATTTTACGATTTATGGCGGTAAGTTAGTTTTGTCTTTGATGACGAATGCGCTCGAATAAACAGCTACTCATCGATTTTCAAATTTTTGTTGCTTGAATCATGGTTATAACATCAAAATAAACAACTTTTCTTCTATATACTTTTTTCGACAAATGAGTATTCAACGAGGTATAGCGGTAGGTTTGGTTTCGTCTTTGATGACGATCGCGCAGGAAGCGAGTGCGCATTGCAGTGTTGCTGTCCGACGTGCTCCTTGAATTACTTGCCGCTTCAAACACTGGAGTTGCGGCAAGTCATTTACCGCTATAACTAATAAAATACTCATTTGAGACGGAAAGTGCATAGAAGAAAACTTGTTTATTTCAATCTTATTAACTACGCTAAGGCATTAAAATTTACAAAATCGATAACTGACATATCCTTCAGATTTACTCAATTATCTTTCACAGGTGTTGATAATGGCTTGAGTTGAGCCGAAATGTTCACTAAGTAAAATTATTTTTAAATCAGCTGTCTTTACTATCATTTTCATTTTGAAGCTATCAAAGAGTGCTCCAACCTAATTTAATCATAGTTAATTTAGTGTGACATAGTAAATTGCTACTTTAGTGTGACTTTTTATACTGTTAATTTAGTATAACTTTGTATATCGTTAATTTAGTGTGACTTTGTATACCGGTAATCAAGTGTGACCTTGTATACTGTTGATTGAGTGTGATTTTGTATATCGTTAATTTAGTGTGACTTTGTATATCGTTAATTAAGTGTGACTTTGTATATCGTTAATTTAGTGTGACTTTGTACATCATTAATTTAGTGTGACTTTGTACATCGTTAATTTAGTGTGAATGTAAATAACCTGATCATTTTTTACGCGAATCAAACAAACCGCTTCAAACAACATACCTACTCTATTTTTTTTAACAAACATGTCAATAAATGGACACACCCTAAACGATATAACGCGCTTAGAATTTGGAAAAGTAATAAAAAATATCAACATAAACTAAACAACGAGCAAAAACCGCGTCATTGTGAACTCTCATCGACGTAACATTGTGGGTAGATAACGTAATCATACCAACAATTAAATTTCCGATATTTTTCTTTTTGTTCACGCTCTTTGCGTGTCTGAGTCACATCTTGCTCTGTCCACTGTCACGTCAAAGTCAACAGACCCCTGGGCCAAACAATATCACACTACTCAGTAAGGGATCAGGGTTTACTATAGTCCGAATGCAAATCTTGTCATGATGCAATCACTGTTATTACCATTGTTTAGTTCTACGTCTATTTATTTTGTGAAGGTGAGTCGAATCAACATCGTAATTGTAGTATCTGTAGTGAACTCCCTCAGCCGCACTCAAGCCTAATCTCATAAACTATTAAAACTATCTTCTAAAAATTAAATAAGATCAACACAATCATTCTTAAAATTTTAGATTACATAATTCATTTAACATTACCTCGAAATCTATTAAAATTTTACCCGAAAAATACTTCGACAATTCCGAAAATTAGCTCTCATGCGTTTTGATGCAGAACCATTTCGCAAACGTTTCCGGTTATCGTACGTATATAAAGCCAGCCCTCCAGGCAGAGTTCGTCATTCACGTAAGAGATTCGTCTGAGTGTAGTGCTTGGGCCCCAGAGGGGCATATGATCCTCTGGACAACATATGTAGTGATCGCCCTCAGCCGTACTTCAGCCTAATTTCATAAAATATTAAAAAACTAAAATCTTAAAATTAAATTATACAAATGTAGTTATTTTTACAATTTTACAAGACCAAATTAATTCGATTAAACTCAAAATTGTACCAAAACTGTGTTTTCGAAAATATTTGCCGATCACGTTTCCGTCAGTCACTTCCGTTGGAAACATTCGCGCAGAACCATTTGGCAAGCTCGATAGCCATTTTCCAGGCAGACTGCTCATTTCACGTTGTGTGTTCTTCAGATATTAGTCCTTGGGCCCCAGAGGGGCAATTGTAAGTATCAAGTGTAACGATAAGTGTGTATTATGTCTTAACTTTCCTGTGTTGTGTCTTAACTTGTTCCGTGTTAGGGAGCTCTCGTTATTGTGTCGTAGAAATATTCACTATGTTGTCTCTGTGCCAGTGTTAGTTAGTCACCAGCCTCAAGCTCACGGCCCCATCTTTGCCATAGTTTTCGTGTTTACTATTCTCCGATGATTCCGTGTTGTGCTTCAGTGTTAGACGATATTGGCATTAGCTCCTAGGATGTTTTTTAGTGCTGAGCAAAGTGTTAAGACACTTTGATGTCCACAGAGATCATTTGTTAGTGCTCAAGTTATTTGTATGTTCCAGCTTTGTAATATAGCGAGTAGTGTAAGTTCTAGTTAGAGAGACCGAAAGTTGGCAACGCTCGATAGGGCAACACTCGCGAGTCAGTCTGCTATTGGCCTCGGATTCAACAACAAGTAAATGTTGACCGAGTGTGTACATAATTAACTACTGTGGTTGGTATCTAACTTCTTAAGTTCTAAACTAATGTACTAATTCTATTCTACCCTATACTATACATTTCCCGTCTATCTCCGCTCTACTCTTGCTAGCCACAGTATTGAAAATGGAGTATTAAGTTAAGGAATCCAAGAGGTGAGTGAACTATTTACCTAACTTGCTGTGTCATTGAATTGTATTGTGTTCAGTACTATAACTATGTTGTGTCTATGTGGAACCCTTGCTGTGCTCTAGTGTAGGGCTATCCACTCTATAATACTGGCGACGAGGATTATTTTTTGTAGAACTATTGGGAGAGGCTAGACTAATGAAGGAACTCAGAATTTATATTATTCAGTGACTAGAGTATTGATGCTGTAAATTTCTGATTTTTTTTTTAACAAGGGGTATTATTACAGCCTCTTGAATTGGCCACTCTTGCAACTGATATTGTTGCTACTACTATTTCAGGTAGATATCTGACAATTAGCTGTAAAGCTGGGTAAAAATGCAAATGCTAGGCTCAGTGGGAGAATTCAATCCTTTAGAGGAAGAATTCCCAGAATATGAAGTCAGGCTAAACTGCTTCCTTAGTATTAATAAAGTGGAAGATTCAAATAAAGCTAAAACATTTATTGCTCTGGTGGGTCCTAAAATTGTTAGGTTGACCAAAGACCTACTATCACCTAAAAGACTTTTAGATGCTACCTATGAGGAGATCATGGAAGCGTTAAGACGGCATTTTAAGCCGACACGCAACCAGATCTTTGAAAGGTTTAGGTTCCATAAGCGGAACCAGAAACAAGGGGAGAGCATTGCTGATTTTGTGGCTAGCTTAAAGGCCCTTTCAGACACCTGTAATTTCAAACAGGAAGTTCTGGAAGAAACTCTGCTAGATAGGTTAATACTGGGTGTGGCCAGTAATGATGTTCAAAATTGTTTGCTCAATGAAAATGACCTCACATGGAAAAAAGCCGTGGATCTGGCAACTGCCAAAGAAACTCGACTGAGGGAGACGGTTGTGTTAAGGCAACCTAATTCCATACTAAATGTGGGCCAGCATAGAGTAAAGCAAACTGCTATTAAGCCTCAGGGCAAAACTCAGGCTCAAGCTAGCCCCAAATCAGCATGCAGCGGCTGTGGTAATCTGCACTGGCGTAGAGATTGCCCCTATAAAGACAGTGTTTGTCATGGTTGTGGCCAAAAAGGCCATCTTAAGAAGTGTTGCTTTAAATTGAAAAAGCAAAATTCTGCTAAAGACAACAAAAATAATTTTGTGCATGCTATGCATGAGAAAAGGGGGAGGGAACACCACCCTAACCCTAATAGAACTAACAATGCAGCCTGTGCAGACTATCCAGTTGCTAATCTAGGCTGTTATGGAGAGATTTTCTCAATAGCCCAGGAAATGAAACCCCCAATCAAAATAAAATTGTTACTAAATGGTGTGCCATTAGAGATGGAGGTAGATACAGGTGCTGCCAGGTCTATCCTTTCAATGGCCACCTACTCTAAAATACCAGCCAAGTCCAGACCCGAGCTGAGACTTTCTGATGTTAAGCTTAGGACTTATGGGGGAGCGGAGCTAGTAGTTTGCGGAGAGATTAGAGCTAACATCCAGCGTGAATCTGGTAATATGGTTCCTCAACTAGCAACTATTGTGATTGTAGACAGGGAGGGGCCAGCTTTGCTGGGTAGGGACCTGATTGATTCCCTTGGGCTAACTATAGTATCAAATAATGTCAACAAATTGACTACCTGCCCTGAAGAGTTAGCAAATAAATTCCCTGACCTTTTTCAACCAGGTCTAGGTTGCTTTAAGGGAAGGAATTTCAAAATAGAAGTGGATCCAGCTGTACCACCAAAGTTTTGTAAGGCCAGGAACGTGCCTTACACACTAAGACCTAAGGTGGAGGCAGAACTTGATAGACTGGTGCAGGAAGGTATCCTCACCCCTGTACAATACTCGAGATGGGCAGCGGCGATCGTCCCTGTGCTCAAGGCTGATCAAAGCATCCGCATCTGTGGGGACTACAAATTAACAGTCAACAGAGCCACTAGGCTTGATACCTACCCTATACCCAGAGTGGAAGATCTATTTAGCGGGTTAGCAGGAGGAGTTATATACTCCAAGCTAGATATGTCTCAGGCATACGCTCAACTACCCTTGGATGAAGACTTCAAGGAACTCACGGTAATAAACACCCACAGAGGTTTATTTGCCTACAACCGTCTCAGTTTTGGAATTGCGTCCGCACCTGGAATCTTTCAGCGTGCCATGGAAGGACTATTGCAGGGCCTCCCAGGAGTGTTCTGCTACCTGGATGAAGTCCTGGTGAGTGCCACTAATGAGCAAGAGCACAACAAGCGTCTCTATCAAGTCTTATCTAAACTACAGGAGGCAGGACTAAAACTGAAAATGGATAAATGCCAAATTGGAGTGCCATAGGTACCCTACCTTGGATACCAAATTGACAAGGATGGATTGCACCCCACTGCAGAGAAGGTAGCAGCAATCCAGAATGCACCAGCTCCTACTAATGTAACTCAAATGAGAGCCTACCTTGGGCTGCTAAATTTCTATAGGAAATTTCTAAAATCATCTGCAACTATGCTGGAGCCCCTAAATACCTTACTGAGAGACAAAACCCCTTGGAAATGGGATGCAAGTCAGGAGAGAGCCTTCCAGAAATCTAAACAAGCCCTCCTGGACTCTCAGACTCTAGTCCACTTTGACCCTCATAAACCCATAGTGGTAGTGGCTGACAGTAGTGCGTATGGTGTGGGAGCGGTGCTGTGTCACCATATTGATGGGATTGAACGCCCCGCCTATTTTGCCTCCCGAACTCTAACAGCAACAGAACGCAACTACTCTCAAACTGAGAAAGAAGCCCTAGCTATGGTGTTCGCACTTCGAAAATTTCATTGCTACCTGTGGGGACAGGATTTCACTGTGGTTACGGACCACAAACCTTTGTTAGGAATATTTGATCCGGGTAGAAGCATTCCTCCGATGGCATCCGGGCGCATTCAAAGGTGGGCTTTACTACTGCAGTCCTACAAGTTCACCTTGCGTCACCGGTCCGGCGTGCTGTTGGGCACGGCTGATGCTCTCAGTCGTCTACCTTTGACAACTCCCGAGGAAGCCACACCTATTCCTGCGGAATGGACGTCCTTAGTGAATTTCCTCGAGTCAGCTCCAGTCACCAGCACCCACATCCGCGACGGCACCCTAAGGGACCCAGTACTTTCAAAGGTGTACAAATACTGCCAAGTAGGCTGGCCTTCGACGTTAATTGGTGACCCTGATCTCGCTCCGTATACTAGGAGGCGAGACGAATTGTCCACACAAAATGGCTGTGTGCTCTGGGGAGCAAGAATTATTGTACCCCAAGCTCTCAGACAAGCCATTGTGGACGAACTGCACTCTGGCCATGCTGGATCATCCAGGATGAAGGAGTTAGCTCGCAGCTATGTATGGTGGCCGCTGCTGGACAAAGATCTAGAAGAAACGACTAAGTCATGCAGCGAGTGCCTGAGCACTCGAGCTGCACCAACGAAAGCTGAACTCCATCCGTGGGAATGGCCTGCGAAGCCTTGGCATCGCATACACATTGACTACGCGGGCCCAATGGATGGAAAATACTATCTAGTGATCGTGGATGCACACTCTAAGTGGGTTGAAATTTTTCCCACATCTACTACAACCTCTAGCGAAACGATCTCGTGCCTGAAACACACTTTTGCGACATTTGGATTTCCAGTAACAATTGTTTCTGACAATGCAACGTGTTTCACATCGGCTGAATTCCAAGAATTTGTGAAGGCCTGTGGTATGCGACATATTACGAGCGCACCATACCACCCTTCAACTAATGGACTGGCAGAGCGCATGGTACAAACTTTCAAGAAGAATATACGAAAGTCAACGGAACCCCTACGCCTAGCACTAGACAGGTTTCTGTTCAACTATCAGCTGACACCCCACACGACAACAGGTGTTACGCCCGCCGAACTGATGTTAGGCAGAAAAGTTCGCTCTCGTCTTGATCTGCTTTGGCCGTCAGAAGCAATCGCGTCCAAAGTTGCTCAACGCCAGGACGCTCAGAAAAGATACCACCCAGGGTCTCGCGCGGTTGATATTCCGCCGGAGTCTCCTGTGATGGTCCGTCAATACACGCCGGGTTCCCCAAAATGGACCCCTGCTACCACCATTGAGAAAACAGGCCCGGTATCCTACAAGTGCCAACTGAAGGGAGGAGAGGTCGTTCGTCGACACCAGGACCAAGTTATTACCTGCTCGAACACCATCCCTGAACCCTTGGAACAACCTACGGAGGAAACCGTTGTGTTTCCACAACCTGCTCAAAATTCATACCCACCACCTCCGACCAATGAACCTGACTCCGAAACACCTGAGTACCCGATTCCCACCCAGGAGGCTAGGCTGAACGAGCCTCCAAGTGCTAGTATCTCACGCAGGTCTACCCGGGCTCGGAAGCCTGTGGTGAGAATGGACCTTTAGGATTGACTATATTGAATAAGGGGACTGGGGATACAGGGAGGGGTTTCTAATTAAGGAGGGAGGGGTGTAATATAGCGAGTAGTGTAAGTTCTAGTTAGAGAGACCGAAAGTTGGCAACGCTCGATAGGGCAACACTCGCGAGTCAGTCTGCTATTGGCCTCGGATTCAACAACAAGTAAATGTTGACCGAGTGTGTACATAATTAACTACTGTGGTTGGTATCTAACTTCTTAAGTTCTAAACTAATGTACTAATTCTATTCTACCCTATACTATACATTTCCCGTCTATCTCCGCTCTACTCTTGCTAGCCACAGTATTGAAAATAGAGTATTAAGTTAAGGAATCCAAGAGGTGAGTGAACTATTTACCTAACTTGCTGTGTCATTGAATTGTATTGTGTTCAGTACTATAACTATGTTGTGTCTATGTGGAACCCTTGCTGTGCTCTAGTGTAGGGCTATCCACTCTATAATAAGCTTCTAATTAATTGTGTCCTCAACTTTTGTATTTTAATTAGGTCGTGATTCAAATAAGTATGGAACCCTTTTCACGTTCAACACTCAACGTTTAAAGTCCAAAAATCTTAAGAAATAAAATAGGATATTGCAGCAAATCGCGTTTGTATTTTCTGCAGTACTCATTTCAAGTCAATTCATAAATAATTGTTCCTTATAAATACCTAACTACATTTGACATGTCTTTTAGGAATAGAAGCAGCGTTCTTATGTTCAATATTTTTCCATGAATTAATTGAGCCTTTTTTAAATCACTGTAACTTTGTTCTCAGCTTAGTTGTTGTGACTTTCGTGTCCGTTTATGGGCTGCTCCTTTTTATGTAACTTCTGCTGCAATTCTTGCTCATCTAAATAATAGAGTATAGAGACTTCACCTTTTCTCATACTTATATTTTTTTTAGTACATTAATTATCTAATTACCTCAGTGCTTTAGCTATTATTTTGGCTGTAGCTCATTTAAACTCAGTTGTGTTGCTGCTTGCCATGTCAGGATAGAGCTTGTGACCAGTTGGTCTGGAGCACTGATTCTGGTGTTGAGATGATTCAGGCTGCGACTCGGGCGCTAGAGTTGCGGACTGATTCTCAGCACCAGACCTCTGCCATTGTTCATCCTGTGAATGTTGCAGTTTTGCGCAGTCTTGCACATGTGTATGAATAGACCCAAATTTTGTGTTCAAAATAATTCAAGTCACCTGCTCCCTCACAGGATCGACGGGACCACACATTCAAGCACTCACAAACACGTATGAAACCAAACCCTAACCTCTTAATTTAAGGAGCTTACCTCCTCCGAGTTCTCCTTCAAGTGTTCCCTCCAAGCTTCTCCTCATATTCAAAGTTCACTATACTGGAAAGGCCTGCACCCCTGCAGCTAAGCCGCTAAAATCTCCAGTTGAGGCCATTTGGGCGAGAGTCACCAATTCCTACCGAGTTTTCCCAACCGGTAATCAACTCCCTACCCAGCACTCAAATCACCAATCACTTAGTGTCGGAACCCCCCCCACACTTACAAAACATCGACTTCACACTCCAGCTCGCGCTTCACAAGCCTGAGCTGAACGAATCGTCTGAAGTCCTCCAACCTCCTCGGACTCTCCCCAAAAAGTCTCGCGAACAAGAGTCAAGCCTCGCACTTGGGAGTGCAACCTTCTCTTCAATAAATTCCATACCGGCGAGTGAAACTATTCTCACATTTTCCTCCGGTGTTGGCTTGTGGTAGTTTGGTTGTTTCATGGATTATTAGACGCTAGATATATTGCGTCCGAACCCCTCACTCTTAACTTCTCAGAAGTCAGATGCCGTACATCATTCAATTAGCAATTAAGTGTGTTTGGAAAAACACATGGTGACCTCGCCATTATAAAAGAACATCCTCTTGTGCACTTGTTAAATTCCTCAATATTTAACATTTAAAAAAATCAAATTCTATTAGTCCCCCATTTGGGACAAGTTCACACTGGTGACCAGAATTCATACCAGAGTTGATAAATAATCCAACAACTGGATTGCCGCAGCCATCATTTGGAGGTTTTTGAGCGCATGTCGAGGCTGTTGCAGCTGTTGCATGTTGAACTTTGGAGGAGGTAGTGTTCCTTTCCATCCTTTTCCTCTAATTCTCAGTAATCAAACATAGTTTTTCCTCTCTAAACTCTTCCCTAATAATAAGTTATTGCTACTGCAGCCTATTCTAACAAATTCTTCATGTTTTTCCATTGCTACTGAAGCCACCTTTTACAAAACTCTTCATGCACTTCCATTGCTACTGAAGCTCCTTACTAATAACCTTCGCAATTTCCATCGCTACTGCAGCACCATTGCTACTGAAGCACTAAAGCAAGCAAATGTCTATGTACGAAACACCAATTTAAACAAATTAACGTTAACTTCACAATTGTATAGACTTGCGAAATACTTAAGATGACGCCCAAAAATATGCCCAACCATAAATTTACTCTCTGCGATCGCTGCAAGGGACTGCCGGGTGTGCACCGTTGGTCTTTTGTAAGTTCCTCTGTATCCCAAATACCAAGCTCTTTCCCGATCTTCCATTTTTTGTATCGCTGTCTGGTCGGTGTGCTTGTAGCCTTGGGGACGCCTGAGGAGCACGCACGTTGCCTAGGAAGGCTGTACAAACGACTTACGTCGCACATTTGCTGTATTTAACCGGCATATGTGTTTTGGAAAGTAAGGAACTGATCTTGTATATTGTTTTGAGGGCATAATGTCACAAACCCAGACTAGATTTCGCTTCAGGTCAACACCTGTCGAGCCAACGAAATCGTACGTCGTAGTTCGCTTTGAGTTCTAAAGTCATGGAGGTCGACCAATTCTAGATTCCCCGTTACACCGTTCAAAGAACGCAGTCGGAATCAGGTTTTTCGGGCGCCTCCATTTCGGCAGATACTCTGGCACCGTATGCCCAGTGATGCTAACCTCACAGATTCTTTTACGGTCCCAGTTGGGGATCCGAGCTGAAACTTTCATAGTTCCAGAGTTAACCTTCCACTCTTTTCATCTATTTTCCTCTGTCAATCTTTCTTTTGGGAACTTCCCTTAGTAACTCCCTCGAGCATCTTACAAGTAACAGCTTCAGCGTTACCAGACCTTTCGGTCTACATGCGTTGGGGAGTAGCTGTAGTGATCGCCCTCAGCCGTACTTCAGCCTAATTTCATAAAATATTAAAAAACTAAAATCTTAAAATTAAATTATACAAATGTAGTTATTTTTACAATTTTACAAGACCAAATTAATTCGATTAAACTCAAAATTTTACCAAAACTGTGTTTTCGAAAATATTTGCCGATCACGTTTCCGTCAGTCACTTCCGTTGGAAACATTCGCGCAGAACCATTTGGCAAGCTCGATAGCCATTTTCCAGGCAGACTGCTCATTTCACGTTGTGTGTTCTTCAGATATTAGTCCTTGGGCCCCAGAGGGGCAATTGTAAGTATCAAGTGTAACGATAAGTGTGTATTATGTCTTAACTTTCCTGTGTTGTGTCTTAACTTGTTCCGTGTTAGGGAGCTCTCGTTATTGTGTCGTAGAAATATTCACTATGTTGTCTCTGTGCCAGTGTTAGTTAGTCACCAGCCTCAAGCTCACGGCCCCATCTTTGCCATAGTTTTCGTGTTTACTATTCTCCGATGATTCCGTGTTGTGCTTCAGTGTTAGACGATATTGGCATTAGCTCCTAGGATGTTTTTTAGTGCTGAGCAAAGTGTTAAGACACTTTGATGTCCACAGAGATCATTTGTTAGTGCTCAAATTATTTGTATGTTCCAGCTTCTAATTAATTGTGTCCTCAACTTTTGTATTTTAATTAAGTCGTGATTCAAACAAGTATGGAACCCTTTTCACGTTCAACACTCAACGTTTAAAGTCCAAAAATCTTAAGAAATAAAATAGGATATTGCAGCAAATCGCGTTTGTATTTTCTGCAGTACTCATTTCAAGTCAATTCATAAATAATTGTTCCTTATAAATACCTAACTACATTTGACATGTCTTTTAGGAATAGAAGCAGCGTTCTTATGTTCAATATTTTTCCATGAATTAATTGAGCCTTTTTTAAATCACTGTAACTTTGTTCTCAGCTTAGTTGTTGTGACTTTCGTGTCCGTTTATGGGCTGCTCCTTTTTATGTAACTTCTGCTGCAATTCTTGCTCATCTAAATAATAGAGTATAGAGACTTCACCTTTTCTCATACTTATATTTTTTTTAGTACATTAATTATCTAATTACCTCAGTGCTTTAGCTATTATTTTGGCTGTAGCTCATTTAAACTCAGTTGTGTTGCTGCTTGCCATGTCAGGATAGAGCTTGTGACCAGTTGGTCTGGAGCACTGATTCTGGTGTTGAGATGATTCAGGCTGCGACTCGGGCGCTAGAGTTGCGGACTGATTCTCAGCACCAGACCTCTGCCATTGTTCATCCTGTGAATGTTGCAGTTTTGCGCAGTCTTGCACATGTGCATGAATAGACCCAAATTTTGTGTTCAAAATAATTCAAGTCACCTGCTCCCTCACAGGATCGACGGGACCACACATTCAAGCACTCACAAACACGTATGAAACCAAACCCTAACCTCTTAATTTAAGGAGCTTACCTCCTCCGAGTTCTCCTTCAAGTGTTCCCTCCAAGCTTCTCCTCATATTCAAAGTTCACTATACTGGAAAGGCCTGCACCCCTGCAGCTAAGCCGCTAAAATCTCCAGTTGAGGCCATTTGGGCGAGAGTCACCAATTCCTACCGAGTTTTCCCAACCGGTAATCAACTCCCTACCCAGCACTCAAATCACCAATCACTTAGTGTCGGAACCCCCCCCACACTTACAAAACATCGACTTCACACTCCAGCTCGCGCTTCACAAGCCTGAGCTGAACGAATCGTCTGAAGTCCTCCAACCTCCTCGGACTCTCCCCAAGAAGTCTCGCGAACAAGAGTCAAGCCTCGCACTTGGGAGTGCAACCTTCTCTTCAATAAATTCCATACCGGCGAGTGAAACTATTCTCTCATTTTCCTCCGGTGTTGGCTTGTGGTAGTTTGGTTGTTTCATGGATTATTAGACGCTAGATATATTGCGTCCGAACCCCTCACTCTTAACTTCTCAGAAGTCAGATGCCGTACATCATTCAATTAGCAATTAAGTGTGTTTGGAAAAACACATGGTGACCTCGCCATTATAAAAGAACATCCTCTTGTGCACTTGTTAAATTCCTCAATATTCAACATTTAAAAAAATCAAATTCTATTAGTCCCCCATTTGGGACAAGTTCACACACATTCCCCTCACTCACAAACACTTCAAAGAGTCAACCGTCTTGATTGCAGCCATTCTGCATTAAGACCTCAAGGGAGCTTACCTCCTCCTTGTATCCTCCTCATATCCTCCCTTTCTCATTCTCTCCCAAATTTGCTCATTCTGGAAGGCCCTGCATACCTGCAGCTAAGCCCCTAAACTTCCAGTAAAGATTTGAGTCGATTGCATTCATTCCTACCGAGTTTTCCCAACCGGTAGCCTTTTCCATACTACAACAGTGGCCTTATCACAACCCACCAATGCCGAGTCTTAGTGTCGGAACCTTCCACACTTAACACCATCCTAAACTTCACACTCCATACACACTTCCACAAGCCTGAGCTGGAAACGCATCGTCTGAAGTTTCTTCAACCACCTCGGAGACTTCCCAAGAGCTCCTCACGAACCAAGAATCAAGCCTCGCCCTTCAGCGTCCAACCTCAACCTTAATAAACCCAAAGACGAGGCTATCTAGTTTCAATTACCCCAAATGATGGTTCGTATTGTGGTTTTTATGAACAAACTGTTTGATTATCTGGCGCTTGAAAATACTGCGTCCGGACCCTAACTCCTTCTGAGCAAACGGCCATATCAATTCATTTCAATATTGATGCCTTCCCGGGCATCTGGTGACCTCAAATTATCACGGAACACCAAACTTTGTTCCATTTAAAATCAACAAAATACCCAAGCTTACACTGGTAACTCAAACTTTAAACTGGTGACCCTCTTTAATTTTCTTACTCATCAAGCTTCACATAATTAAATTGAGTTCCCCAACTTGGGCAAACATTAAAATGGTAAGCCCCAGAGTTTAGATAAATAATCAAACAATTAAATCACCGCGACCATTATTTGAAGGTTTTTGAGCGCGTCGAGGCTGTTTGCAGCTGTTGCATGTTGAACATTGGAGGAGGTAGTGTTCCTTTCTTTTCCTTTCTCTAATTCTCAGCAGTCAAACACAGTATTTTCTCTCTAAACTCTTCCTTAATAATAAGTTGTTGCTACTGCAGCCTATCCTAACAAATTCTTCATGTATTTCCATTGCTACTGAAGCCACCTTTTACAAAACTTTTCATGTGTTTCCACTGCTACTGAAGCAAACCATGGGAGATCTTCTAGGATTATTTTCATTGCTACTGAAGCTCCTTACTAATAACCTTCGCAATTTCCATTGCTACTGGAGCACCATTCATTGCTACTGCAGCAAACCAGCAAACAAAAATGTCTATGTACGAAACACCAATTTAAACCAATTAAACTAATTTCACAATACATTAGACTTGCGAAATACTTAAGATGGCTCCCGCCAATAACACATCCGATAGTGCGGACACGTCTGCACTCCTTAAACTTTCACCTAAAGTAGGCGTCTTCCCCCCTGACCGATTGCAGGAAGTAAAAGCCAAGCTTAAAAAAATTTGTTCCCCAATCATGAATTTGAACTCTGCGATCATTTCAAAGGACTGCCGTCTGTACACCGGTTGTCTTTTATAAGTTCCTCCGTATCCCATACGGGCTATGAAATTGTGGCGTGTTCTCCCTCAGGCTGCTTTACACTCCGGGCAGACTGTGAATATCTTTTAGACTTTAGAATCTTTGCCCGGAATGAGTGCCTGAGGTGCAAACGAACCCGGCAGGATGAGGAAAACACAACTGGGATAAAGGCCGTATTATTGAGAAGATGGCCGACAGTGTGGCACATGAGGTAAATGATTACAGGCAGGTACTATAGTACACAGGGACGACTTGGAGGACCGACGGTTGTCGGTAAGTCGCGTCGTGCGTGCTGTGGCGTAGCGGTGCGCCGTCGAGGTGGCGATGGAGGCCGTGAGACTACTGCTTGCTGAGCAGCCGAGACTTGTGAATGCCGGAGTCACTGCGCGGAGAGTTGCAGGGAGAGGTCTCGTGTGAGCCGCTGCTGTGAGGAGGCTCGTTGGAAGACTTGTGTGAGCCGTTGCAGCGAGGAGGCTCGCAGGAAGAAGACTTGTGTGAATATCAGGGTCCCTGCGAGTGCACTGTGCGAACTGAATGCGCTAAGCGCGCAGTTCTTTATATAGGGCTGGCGGCGGCCTCACTGAAGCGAGCTAGCCCTCTGGTTAGTGGACTCGCGGTGCCCGGTTGTCTTTGTCTGTGCTGTGCTAAACGTACGTGGGTGTATTCAGATGTTGCCTGGCTACTGGGAGCGCACAGCTTGTAGAGGCTCGGTCCGCCACCCCAGCGCCAGCCTCGAGCGCTGATTGGTCGTTCAGCGAGAGCGCTTCGAGGCAGTGGGGTGGCGCTTTTGTGCTTGTGTGGTGCTGAGCGCGTACAGCTAGGTGAAACCACCACAAAATGCTCCGCAAATCTTCCAGCATCGCATGACTGAAGTCTTTCCTGATCTTCCATTTTTTGTATTGCTGCCTGGTCGATGTTCTTGTAGCCCTGGGGACGCCTGAGGAGCTCGTACGTTGCCTAGGGAGGCAGTGCAAACGACTTACGTCGCACACTTCGCTGGTGAATCCGGCAAATGTGTTTTGGGAAAGAAGGAACTGATTTTTTTCTATGGCATAATATCACAACCCAGACTGCGATTTCGCCCAGGTCAACACCTGTCGAGCCAACGAATTCGCACTTGTCTAATTTTGCTTTGAAGTTCCCAAAGACGTGGGAACGCAACGAATTCTATGTTCCCCGGTATACCGTTCAAAGAACGCAGTAGGAATCTAGTAATTCGGGCGCCTCCGCTTCGGCGGATACTTCTGACACTATTGTGTCCAGTTATGTGAACCTCACAGATACTCTTTTATTGTCCCAGTAGGGATCTGAGCTGAAACTTTCACAGCTCCACAGTTTAACTTTACTACTGCCCTCGAGCGCCATAGCAGGTACGGCGGACCCCGTCCGCCGGTCGTTACGCACAGACGTAGGGTGGTGCACTTTGACCTGTCAGTTTTCCCCTATTTTCCTCTA
Organism: Morinoia aosen; assembly: GCA_030386875.1. Taxonomy (NCBI): domain Eukaryota; kingdom Metazoa; phylum Arthropoda; class Malacostraca; order Amphipoda; family Talitridae; genus Morinoia; species Morinoia aosen. The sequence goes on from CM059564.1 coordinate 76,428,820, forward strand.
AAAGTTTTGGGACCACAGGTAACAGCTATTGCTGCTACCAGACCTTTCGGTCTCATTCGCTTGGGGGGTAGCTGTAGGGAACTCCCTCAGCCGCACTCCAGCCTAATTTCATAAATTATTAAAACTATCTTCTAAAAATTAAATAAGATTAACACAATCATTCTTACAATTTTAAATTACATAATTCATTTAACATTACCTCGAAATCTATTAAAATTTTAACCGAAAATACTTCGACATTTCCGAAAATTAGCTCTCATGCGTTTTGATGCAGAACCATATCGCAAGCGTTTCCGGTTATCGTACGTATATAAAGCCAGCCCTCCAGACAGAGTCCGTCATTCACGTAAGAGATTCGTCTGAGTGTAGTGCTTGGGCCCCAGAGGGGCATATGATCCTCTGGACAACACATTCCCCTCACTCACAAACACTTCAAAGAGTCAACCGTCTTGATTGCAGCCATTCTGCATTAAGACCTCAAGGGAGCTTACCTCCTCCTTGTATCCTCCTCATATCCTCCCTTCCTCATTCTCTCCCCAATTTGCTCATTCTGGAAGGCCCTGCATACCTGCATCTAAGCCCCTAAACTTCCAGTAAAGATTTGAGTCGATTGCATTCATTCCTACCGAGTTTTCTCAACCGGTAGCCTTTTCCATACTACAACAGTGGCCTTATCACAACCCACCAATGCCGAGTCTTAGTGTCGGAACCTTCCACACTTAACACCATCTTAAACTTCACACTCCAGTATACGTTTCCACAAGCCTGAGCTGGAAACGCATCGTCTGAAGTTTCTTCAACCGCCTCGGAGTCTTCCCAAGAACTCCTCACGAACCAAGAATCAAGCTTCGCCCTTCAGCGTCCAACCTCAACCTTAATAAGCCCAAAGGCGAGGCTATCTAGTTTCAATTACCACAAATGATGGTTCGTATTGTGGTTTTTATGAACAAACGGTTTGATTATCTGACGCTTGAAAATACTGCGTCCGGACCCTAATTCCTTCTGAGTAAGCGGCCATATCAATTCATTTCAATATTGAAGCCTTCCCGGGCATCTGGTGACCTCAAATTATCACGGAACACCAAACTTTGTTCAATTTAAAATCAACCAAATACCCAAGCTCACACTGGTAACTCAAACTTTAAACTGGTGACCCTCTTTAATTTTCTTGCTCTTCAAGCTTCACATAATTAAATTGAGTTCCGTAACTTTGGGCGAACATTAAAATCTTTCCTCAGGATCAATCTTTCAGTGTTTCAAATCTTGTAAAAAAGTTCAATTCACAGTGAAAAGCCAAGCATATTCGATAATTTGAATTTTACTATATACTCATGAAAGCGAAAGGAATTGAGTCTGTTATAATAATAAACTCAGGTAAAGGCAACTTCGGTCACTGACTATTTAGTTGTCGCTTTGGTATTTCTACCAAAGGTTGCTTCTCATAGTTACGAGATGATACGTTTACCGAGCTTCTCAGGAGCCTTTCTCTTCTTCTACTGCTTCCAATACACATTCACTTTCCACGTCGCTCGTCTCGGTAAAGCTGAGGCGTTCTAAGACTCTAACGTAAGGGTCAAGTAGCATACAGCGGCAACATGGTTGGTCTGCCTGCGCTACGACAGCTGAGACTACATCGGGCCGAAGCCATCATAAATTCAATCACAGACTCAAAAAAGTGGTTGGAAAAATCACAAAGGGAGCTCTTCTGGGATCATCCGCTCATAAAGGGATCATCCGCTCATTCAGACCAACAAAGTCATTAGTACCATGAGTTTGCTAGCGCGTCAGTTACTTGAACTACATCGCACAGAAGTTCACATAATTTAAAAGCATCAGCCATTTCCAATTTACCACAAGAGACGAGAATCCAAACCATTTGAACATCAAAATCATATGACCACCAAGATTTTAATTACAAATAAAGGTTTTAATTGTCTCCGCATTGCAACTTTGCACATACTACAGTATATTCGAACGCACTGGACAGCCAAGCCCCGTAAGGGGTTTCAGCTGCCTATGCAGTCATCTATCTGGGTATTAGTACTAAACAGAGGTGATATAAGCCGATCATGTCGAGGCATAGCCGCTCACTCCTGTTTTGCTTCCCTTGCTGATAACATCTAGCGGTTCACTCTTGTACTGCCGTCCACACCAATAACATCTACCAATAAATCGTCCCAGCCTTCACTCCGAGTTTACTTCTACCTGCGTTGTGCGCACATTTTGGTGGCACAGCATGTGGTGAACTCAACCCACATTCGTGAACTCATAAGTGTTACAGTGGATTTCAAGAGTTCTGTGTTAACATCCTTCGAACAGTATAAAATCCACATGTGTTCCAGCGAAAACAACCAGCTCTGGCAACCTGAAGAAACGGTCATCGTGTTTGGAATCATCGTCTCTAAGGAATTGTTGGCGGCAGCTTACTGTAGATTTACAGTATTTCTTAATTTATATTCACCCCTGCGTACGAAAATTTTGGTCTACGAGTGTGAAAACGACACTATTGAATTGGTGTTTCAAGTAAAGATTGCAGCGTTCCCAGCGTCAACCATTGTGTGAATTCTACATCTACAATTCTACAAGAGGTGAATTCAAATCTACAAGTGCTAAGAACAATTTAATTTGTGTGAGATAAATTACTAAGATTGCACCAAAAACAGTAGCAGTGACTGTAGCAGTGAAGTGACACGTACTTTCAGTTTACAAGTGTAAATTCTTCAACGTGGTGCACAGTATAAAGGCAGTATAATCTTGCTGTACCAGCCGACAACATTGTCTACAAGCACAGCATCACAGCGGCCCATCATTGCCTGCAAGAGACGTGTTCAGCCGTCTTCAATTTTTTACACAGTTAAGTCTTTTGTGGAAAATTTTTTTCTTTGTTTAGTGCTACCTCGCTTTTTCCCGGGCAGCTAGTCTTTTTGTTGCACTCATTGCCGTGGTTTTTTTTCCGCGCCCACTTCCTGTATAGCTCGGTACTCTCGGTAGGCAGCAGTTGTTTCTAAGCTTTGTGAGAGGCAGCCGCGTACTACGTATCTGGATTTAGGTGGTAAACAACTCCTTACCTTCTTACCATCGTAAGTGTCAGATTTTTTTTTGTGTAATAGGATAGGAGTGATAGTGAAGGTGTCTAAATCACTTCGGTTTCAATTTTTAAAGCTTTAATGTGATAGAATTTAACGTTTTTGCTGTGCAGCAGCAATATTTTTTTACCGCCTTGCCGTAAGCTTCAGCATTCACGTGCACTCTGCACGTTTTATTGAGAAGTCGCAAAGATTTGCACTGATTGTGGTGTTTGAAGGTGCCACTATTTACTGAATTTAATTGGGAGTATTGGTTACGTAATTGTATTAGCGTTATTGATGCCTTGTGAATACTATTGAGATTAACGCTAACGCTCTTGCATTTACTGTGTATTTTGTACGTATTAGAAGTGTTCTATTGATTCCTAGCTACTATTTGTGGTTATTAATTCAAGGGGGATTATTAATTTTTTTTTGGTGGTTCTTCGAGGTGTGTCTTTAATTAATTTTTGGGTGTTCTAAATGCATTTACGGTGTTTATTATCATTTTAACTGGTTTTAGGGTGTTTATGGTCATTCTCGGAGTACGATATTAATTTTTGAATGAGTTTTCAGAGAATTCGGGTATTGAATTGTTGATTTTTAGTGGAATAGGGAATTTATGTCGGATTATCCTGATTCATTGGACAGTGAGGACGAAGTAGTTCGAACTGAACATACTGTAACTAAATACGGACGAGTGAGTAAACCAGTAGTTAGCAAGATGACGACTCCTACGGCAGCGACAGCTGGACCTAGTTCTAGTGTTCCTAGTAATGTAAACGCAACACAACTTGCACGTGATATTGCTGCTAACATGAATGTCCAACCTATGGGAACGATTATGACTAATGCAGAGCTTCCTACCTTCAGGGGAAGACGACGGGTCCATGATTCTGAGTTTCTCGAAAATAAGAGTTTTCACACTCACATACAAAATCTAAAGGCATATCTAAGTTTGTTGCCTGATGCCACCAGTGATGAACGTCGTAAGGAATTCCTAGTACGCTCCGCTAACAAGAACATAGGTGATTTCAATAGTGTAGTAACTAAGCTGGTTAACGCCGACTTGAATTATTCTTTCGATCAGGTCGTTCAAATACTTGAGGACATTTACGTATCAAAAGGAGAAAAGAGTATCCATGCATTGGCTTGCGATCTAAACGAGTTAAAATTGGTTAAAAATAATGCACTTGCTGCTCAGATCGTGAACGCGTTTTCGAAGATAAGGAAGTTAACCGAGAGTATTCTTAGTTCAAACTCACTCGGGTGGCAGCGCCACGCTTATTTCCAGAACTGCACCACGCAGGCCGAGTTAAAAAAATTCGTAGGCGACAGCATGTCGTACAGTCTAGCTTTATCAATTCTAGGTCCTTTATTTGATGAGTCGTTCGCTAGAAAAATCTTTGAAACACAATTTTCCACTGCAGAGGAGTTATTGGCTAAGTTAATTTCCGCAGTGCGAAGCCAAAGCGAGTCTAAGAAAATTCTCGCACAAAAGTATCATGTCAGACAGGACAGTGAGAGTTATGTAGGTGAAGTGACTAGTGAAGTCGAGGAAGTTTTGGAAGAGCAAGATCAGTTCCCAGAGAGTGAGGTGTGCTACGGCACAGTTGGAAATTATCGTAGGAATTTTCGATCAGGTGTACGTAGGATTGTACCTAGACCCTGGCTCGCACGAAATACCCGTATTAGGGGTAGAGAATTAAACAGTTATGTAGGTGATCGAGGAATTGGTGCCTTAGAGTGTAATATGATCAAGTCTGAGAGTAGTAGTTCTAGTGGTCAGGTTGCAGGAAATTCAGGAGGAATTTCAGGCACGAAAAAGCCCGGGTTCCCGTACTGTAACTCCTGTTCAATGGTAGGGCACTTTGAGTGTCGACCGCAAAGAGGTACTTTTCCGAGAGGATGCTTTGCCTGCGGTGGAACGCATGTAGTAAAGAATTGTAGAGCGAGCGGTACGGAAGTCCGCAACTATAGGGCGTATCTACGCGGTAGAGGTAACTCAAATCGAGGTAAAAATGAAGTCCATTGGGCGGAAACCGAGTCAAGTAGTTTTTTAAGCTAGGTGGAGGAAGTAAGGGAGAGTTAAAGCAGATTGAGCCCGAGGTATTTAACGGTACGAACCTCGTTAAACTAGAAACCGTGGCAATCCCAGATACCACCGAAATAACCAAATCGTATGTTGACCCTGTGTTTAACTGTAAAAATAGATATAGTTTATTACAAGAAGAAGAGCTTGAAAATGACCATTGTCAAGGCAAAACGGTGGAATCATATTTTTCTGTGTCAGTTGTAAAGAATGTTGATAAAAATTCTGGATTAGTGTCATTTAAAGAGGGCAATAAGCCAACCATAATTATCAAAAATAACGATCAGTATCTAAATGCTTTAATTGACAGTGGATCGGAGAAGTGCCTTATTAGTTACAGACAGATTAAAAATTTGAGTGATGAAGTCAAGCCGAGTAAATTAAGAGTCAAGGGAATAAGCGGGAAGAGCGACGTGACGGGAGAGGTAGAGTTATCCATTAAAATCCCGGGCACAAGTAAAGTAGTTAAAACAAGTGCACTTATCGTTCGTGAAGCGAAATTTAATTATGATTTAATTCTAGGCCGTGACGTCTTAAAAGACGCCGTAATAAATTTCAGAGAGAAGGAACTTCTTTGGAATAATGTTGCAATTCCTTTTCAAGATCTAAATGTGGAACCTTTGTTAAGCAGAGAAGCTGTAATGCAAAAAATAATGAAGAGTGATTGTCTGTTATCAGAGATTGCGGTCGCCAGAAAGACCAAGAGTCAATTAAAAAATGCTGACTGCAGCAGAAACAATGCTGACTGCAGGAGAGAAAATGCTGACTGCAGGACAATGAGAGCTGAGGTAGCTCAGAGGCAGAGCATGAGAGCTGCGGTAGCTCAGGCACAGACAATGAGAACAAAACAATTAATTGTTCATTGTAATCAGGCTGAGGTACCTGGTAATTCGCTTAACGTTGTTTATGGGTTCATTAGGAAACCAATTGTAGGAGAATATATGGTTCTCAAAAGATGTTTTGACAATGGTGCTTTAATAGCTGACTCAATTGTGCAAGTAAATGAAGACGGTGTGGTACCCGTCATGATTCTAAATGCTAACGAAGAAACGTTGTACTTCTCTGAGAACACGATGCTATGCCACGTGGAATTGATAAAAGCTGATGATATTGAGAGCGAAATGTATTTAACAAGTGTTGACACAGCGCTCAGAGATGCGTGTGAGGTTGAAGTAAATTTTGTTGCGGGGTCAGATACGATGGAAGTTAAATCGACATGTGGCGGAAGGAATGCCATAGTTGATAGGAAACTTTGTTCGGAAGCTGATACTCGTGGCAGAGGTGCAATTTCTGTTGATATTGTTGATAATAAGAAGTTAGAATCGAGTGGAGAAGGTGGAGAAAAGGAGTTAAGACGTGACTTAAGGGTAAATGATATTTCCTGTAATGAAGAAGACATTCAATTACCTTTAGTTAATTTGTTAAATAAATTCCGTGACGTGGTAACTTTGGAGGGAGAAAAAATAGGTGTAACCAACATTTTGAAGCATCATATTCAGTTGAAGACTGATGCGCCTGTGTTAAATTTAGCTCCCTACCGCATACCTCATAAGTACCAAGAAGAGGTAATGAGAATAACTAACGACATGCTCGATCAGGGAATAATAGAGGAATCATCATCTGATTTTAATTTCCCTGTCATTGTCGTTAAAAAGAAGTCAGGCGATTTACGGCCCGTTATCGACTTTCGTGCTTTGAATAAAGTTTTAATTAAACATTCATATCCCATTCCCCGGATTGATGATATACTAGCAACGTTAGGAGGTAACACGTGGTTCTCTAACCTTGATTTGCGCAGCGCATTCCATCAAATTGAATTAGAAAAAGAAAGTAGGAAGTATACCGCTTTTAGCGTCAATTACCGTAAGTACCAGTTCTGTAGGGTACCGTTCGGACTCTCAACGAGTCCGGGAATATTTCAAAAACTCATGATATCAGCGCTCTCACCCATTTTGGGAAAGCTCGCGTTTGTATTCCTCGATGACATCTTGGTATTTTCTAAAAATAAAACTCAACATTTAACTGATATAGAAATGGTGCTTAAATTGCTGCGAGCCGGTAAATTATCCTTAAAGCTTGAGAAATGCCATTTCTTTAAAAAAGAACTCGAGTATTTGGGCCATGTCATTGCCGCAGATGGAATTAAATGTAAATATTCAAAAAAATTACAAGAATGCCGAGCGCCAACCAATGTTAAAGAATTACAACAGTTTTTAGGTTTGGCGAATTATTTTCGCAGTTTCCTACCAAATTTCGCTGAAGTAGCAAGTCCCTTGTACAATCTTTTGAGAAAAAATGTAGGTTACACTTGGACTAATGAATGTCAAAAAAGCTTTGTGTTCCTGAAATCTTTATTGACTTCTGACACAGTTCTGAGACATCCCGACTATAACAAGGACTTTCATGTGTTTACTGATGCTTCCAATTCAGGAATAGGAGCTGTATTAATGCAAGCGGATGATTCAAGCGACAAAATTCTAAGACCCATAGCTTATTATAGTAAAAATTTAAACTCCAGCCAGCGTCGGTACTCGACTACCAAAAAAGAATTTTACGCGATACACGCTGCCTTAAAGCATTTTAAATACTTAATTACAGGATATACGGTTCGCGTCTACACCGACCACCGTCCTCTTGCACCACTGTTTAATAAAAAATTACCTGAGGACACTAACATGGCTCGTTGGTGCATAGATGTAAATTCCTTTGAACCCCTGGTAAAATATCTGCCTGGTAAAGAGAACGTTGTTGCAGACTATTTAAGCAGATTACCTGTTAATAACGAGAAATTAAATCTTAAAGAACTAAATTCTTGTGATGATTTGGAAGTCGCATTTGAATCAGAAGTTTGTGTTGTGGAGACTCGAGCACGACACAAACGAACGACAGGAAGCGAGGTAGTTGACCTGCCCTCGACTCGAGACGATGCTGACAGTGCAGCAGACAAAAGCGCTAGACCCGCGCTGATAGACTACGTACCAACTGAAGCTGAGATATCGTGGACGATTAAGGAATTTATCGACGAACAAAACAACGACGCTTTTTGTATAGAGATTAAGAATGCTTTGTTGAATGACAGTGTTTCGACTATTCCTGACTTAGATAAATTTCTAATGTTAAATAATATTCTTTATAGACGTAGAGAAATTGATAATCGACCGAGTACAATTTTGACTGCAGTTGTCCCTAATTCATTAATGAGTAAAGCTGTCCTAGCGATACATAGTTTGTATCACGTAGATCACAAGCATACTTTGTTCAAATTTAAGTTGAAATATTGGAACCAATTAGAGAAAACTATTGTACGGAAATTTGTTCAGCATTGCGAGGTGTGTAGAATTATTAAAGCAAAACCTTCAGTTCCAATCAAAATTTTAACAGCTCCAATAGCTACAAAACCTTTCGAAGTTGTATCAATTGATTTGCTTGGCCCACTTAAAGTAACTGATAATGGAAATAAATATATTCTTGTTGTGATTGACCTTTTCTCGAGATTTTGTCGTTTATATGCCATTTCAAATCGAAATACAGAAACAGTGATTTCTTGCTTAAGCAACTGTTTCTCATTACTCGGTTACCCTAAGACGCTCATTTCAGATAATGCTTGGGAGTTTAAATCAGTGGCTCTCAAACAATTTGCAAAATTACATGCCATTTCAAAAAGGGAAGTTCTGGCTTACAGCCCGCATTCTAACGCCGTCGTGGAGCGCAACAATAAAAAAATTACGAATCTGTTAAAACTATATGTAAATAGTATTGTTAATGTAGAGTGGGACCAAGTATTGGAAGTAGTAGAAAATGCTTTAAATAATTCCTTAAATTCTACTATTGGCGAAACACCAAGCTATATAATGTTCAATAGGGATACGTGTGCATATTATCAGTCTGACAGTTTCGATTCAGTAATTTACAGTTTTGATGAAGAAATAGATTTAGTGAATATTAGAGCTAGAGAAGCCGTTCGAACAGTAGAAAATATACGAAATTTAATCATTAACAACACAACAGAGCGAAATCTCTATAGAAATCTTAAGCGGCGCAATAAGGATATTCAAATTGGCGATAGAGTACTTTTAAGGAATCATAACAAGACCCATAAATTGGAATTAACTTGGATTGGGCCTGCGGTCGTCCAAAAGGTTAAACGTAATTACGCTGATATTAAAATTGGATCTAAAATCGTTAGAAGTAACCTTAATCACCTTTTACCGCTCAAAAAGGTAAAATCTGTGAGTTAAAAAGACGAATTCAATGGACTATGTGACGTGCTACCTAATCGACGAGTAACATTACCCTTTTAACGTTTTTTTTAAAACTTTTACCGTTTTTAACCACTTACCGTTGTTTTACCGTTTGTTTATCAGTAATGTTAGGAGATATAATCATAATTTTAGAAGCATTTTCTTCGCTATATGCAATATGCTTGCATTCATATTAATCAATGCGTTGTATGTTTATATGTTAATCTTATTGTTGCTTTATGCTCAAGTAATTTGATGTAAATGTTAGACGTTTACCCCAGAGGAATTTGTACTGTCTCGTCTAGCTGTCGCTAAGACGTTTCACTCATTTTTTAATTGAATTCATTCAGACATCCGTTTTGCTAAATTGACAGTTTTAATGATGAACGGATGCGACGACGTCGAATTGCAAATAGCTGAGGTTGCTGTTCACCTTGCGAGACGGGTTGTTTTGACACTGCGGACTTGCACCGCAGTGCTATTTTTGTTCCGTCGGAATGTCCGGCGATAAGCAAAATTAAATTAAATTCATAAGACAGGTGTCTTGAGCCTGACACATTTTTTTTTCTCAGCGATCAGCGATTATATTTTGTATGCGAGAGTTATCGTGGTTCAATGACTCTTGAGAGTCAACCAAGATTGATACCAAATTATATGTTGTATTTATTTTATTGTACAACGGCCATGCTAATCTTGTTTGTATCTTTTGATTTCAGGAATGGGCAACGCACAGAGTAATATCGACGTGGATACCTTAGTTGCGGCATTATCAACCCACTCAACAACCATCAACGAAAAGTGGGTGGAAGAAAACGCAGTAACCAAGATGGAGTTGCTGCCGGATCGAGTGACCGACGTCATTATCATGGGATTAATCCTGTCTACGATGATTATGGGAACTGTACTTTATCATATAAAGAAGGAGGTAAAGACGTTAACAGCGACGCAACGGGAGAATTTTTCTTACGCCATGGCGCGGGGCAGGCCGCCAAGGGTCCTCCATCAGGAGCAATAATACACGTCGCGCGCGATCTTGTGATGGTGAATGTGTCACACTTAGGGCGGGCTGGACGTCCCAGAGATGCAGGCCGTCCCAGTAAATCCTGCGGTGCGCGACGAGTTTAAGTTGAAAATAATAGGGTGAAAAAATTTCATTGAAACGAAATTAAAAATAATCGGAAAATTTTGAATGAGTGTTTAGATATTAGTTGAAAAATGAAGCGTTCCGAAATTATGTGCGTATCGCAAGAAATATGCGATGCAAGGCGCGCAGTGTTCTTTCTATCCATGCTTTCAATATTATTATTTTTAGGTTAATTGTTAAGCATGCGTATGCTATTTTTCATGTTGACGCAAAAAAATTTTAATTAGCACATGCGTTACTTGTCTTGGTTTTAGAGGTTTGACTTTTCTAATTTGAGAATGTTGTGTTGGATTGCAAATTCTTTAATCGTATGACAATTCGAATTCGACATTGCGATTTTTAGTTTTTTGTTTTGTTGAATTTTTCTAATAGGAGTTGTTGCGAAAATAGGAAATTATTTGCAATCATGTAGGGTGTTGGTTTATTTTTCGATTCCGTGGATTATTTTTACCAATATGAAATGGCGTTTGACTTTTACCCTTTACGACGTTCTGCCGGCTGTCGACGTGCTGGTTGTATTAGAGCACGGTAAGTCAGCAGCTTCGTTTTTTTGCATGCTTCGCTTTGATGCTTTTTAATTATTAAGTTTTCTTAGTTTTTTCAAATGCGTTATCATTATTCTGTTTAGAGCGTTTTGAAAAAAAAAAATTATTTCTTTTTAAATGCTATGTTTTTTTGGTTGTCTGTGGTAAAAAGGTAGCTGGTTAACAGAAACTGTGACTGTGGTTTCGGTGCGTAAAATTTATTTCTTGAATTTCTAAAGAATTTACCTAACCGTATTTTTCGTTTTGGCGTTTTATATTTGGTTAATATATACTACACCAGGTTGTATTAGCAGAGAGGATAAAGTATTAAAGTATTAATAGGGAATATTTTTTTTTTCTTTCTTTCTTTAGTTAACATGTTTCTGCGACTTGAAATCAGTAAGTTAATTAATTTATTTTTTCTCGAGGTTCTAACATGTTTTTTTTGCTAATGCATTTTAGTTTAATGCGCTTTAACTATAATCTTTTGCTTGCGTTAACCAATAAAATATTTAGTGGTGTTAACGGTTCTTCTTTACCAGTTTTAAACTGCGTGTTTTACTCGCTTTTGCTTATTTTGCTTTTTATATGAGAATATGCAATAATTTTCTGTATTTGCGATCATGCTGAGCTTTGGTTATGTTTAATCCAGGTTGTGGTTTGATTGCGGTTATAAACTAAGTTTTAAAGAAAGAGGTGTTTGAAAAAAGGAGTAAAATTTTTTTTTTGGAATGCGGTGTTCTACATTTACTGATGTTTCGGTTTATTAATTCAATTTTCAATGATCCTAAACATGTGTTTAAATTTATAGTGTTTTGCGTTTTAAATTTACTATGTGGATAACTAACCTGATTGGCAGGGGATAAGTTAGTTAAGCATTTTTCTTTTAGCACATGGTTTATCCTGCTTTAGTTTAGAACTTTGGTGACAGTTATCTTGCGTTTTTGGGTTAAGTTAACAGTAGCGTATCGAGCGTTTTATTTTTTAAGCAAGTATGTGCAATATTGTTCGCGGAAGCATACTTTGTTTTGCTTGATGCTTTCCTATATTATAATAACGATTGGCTGGTGCGATTAAACATTTGATTAATAAATTTTTTTTGCTATTATGAGTGTTGTAGAGTAAACGTAATTTGGTCTTTGATATTTACGAAGAACGTTTCGTAAAGATGCCTGCACATCATATGGTTCTTTAAAGCTTGATATTTGCTTTATTTTGCAGTAAATTAATTGATATTTAATTAAGCTGGAGGAAAACTTGTGAGTTAATTGGTTTGAGTAAGTTTAGCTGGGCAATTAGTTCAATTAATTTTGCATATTAATTCAGTTCATTTTGAAGTGTAGCTTTCACTCGTTTTGGGGGGGGAGTTATATGCAGTCATCTATCTGGGTATTAGTACTAAACAGAGGTGATATAAGCCGATCATGTCGAGGCATAGCCGCTCACTCCTGTTTTGCTTCCCTTGCTGATAACATCTAGCGGTTCACTCTTGTACTGCCGTCCACACCAATAACATCTACCAATAAATCGTCCCAGCCTTCACTCCGAGTTTACTTCTACCTGCGTTGTGCGCACATGCCCACCCATTAATGGCCGCACGCCTTACCCGCGCTGAAACCCCCCGAGGTACCAACGCAGCGCGCCCGGCCACAAATCACTATTGCATTATCTTTTTTTTTCAACCACCACAGTTGCTTCGAAAGCGACTTACTTGTGAGACCAAGAATTGTTCACCTCAAGAGACAGGGACGCTTTATATGCGAGAAAGCCATTTATCACAGCAATTAGAGTTGACAGAGTAATACCATCTAATATTTTGTGAGGCAGTAGTTGGGACCCCAAAGCGGGAGCTCCAGCTACCCGCCCTCACTTTGGCCGAGCGCCTGACCCATGCTGGAACCCCCTCTTAACCGAGAGCCGAGGATATAAGAACAGTGCGCTCGGCCATCATGCTCATGAAAGTTAAGTATGAGTATTAGAATTAGATGAAATACCCAGCTCTCGACCAGCCCAGAGCCAAGCCGCGCCGATTTTTGGTGCTAAATTTTAAAGATAGTGTAGGAGTGTAAGATCCTCTTATCATGGGGCTTCTCGTTCTCTTACGACCGTCCTTAAGAACACATGCACTTGTGGAGTGAGTCAGTTGTAGAGAGATTCACGGTCAGGGTCAGACCGCGAGACCTCGGGCTGCCGAGTATAGGAACTCGTGCGAGTGTTGTCCTAAATACAGACGCGTAACCTTCTGTCAATCATCTCTGTACCGTAACACCATCACTGAGTAAACTGTCGTTCCACCCGTGTGTTGTTATTCCCCGAACCTTGAATTAGAAATGATAGTATTACGAACCCAGGACCTTCTTGGTTAGGAGTGAATCATCATAAAAACCAGGAGGAACCCGACAATAGCACCTGCTACGTCTGGACAGTCTCCACTCGCTCTCATTCACCTTTAAATATTTCCAAACACATTTATCTCCTTAACAAGCTCAAGCACTTTACGGATGGGTCCTCCGTCACGGAGCAAATTTTTTGCGTTAGCATTCCCTCCAGCTCTAGGTTTCAGTATTCGGTCTCTCGTTGGCTGTAACACGATACATTCCTCCATAATATGTTTTACTGTTAGGATCTCTATTCCACACCACCCGCACATAGGTCTCTGTCCGAGTACCTCCGGGTCCAAGAGATAGCTGTGAGTTAGAGCTGTGTGTTTTAATCGTAATCTGTTGATGACGACCTCTTCCTGTTGGTTTAACCTGTAGCTATACTTCTTCCACCGTCCAGGGCTGGCCTTTATTGTTCTCAAGTCTCCCCGTTCCTGCTGCCATTCCAGGTTCCATATCTCATACGTCTTCCTCCTGATAACCGGGAACCAGTCGTAGTACGGAATCAGCACAAATTCAGTGGGTCTCGCTGCTTCTGCTTTCGCCGCTTGGTTCACACGTTCATTTTCGGCTGTACCCACGTGAGCAGGAACCCAACTGATCGTTATATTCTTCCCATCCAAAATAATTTGGTGAACCTCTTGTATTATCTTATTCAAAAGTTGATTATTTTCAGTGTAGCTATCAATTAATTGTATAGCGCTCATGGAGTCGCTGCATATTACAAAATCCTGGAATTGCGTTTCCTTTATGATATTTAAGGCGAGCTTGATGGCATGCAGTCCGGCGGTCATAACACTTGCCATGACTGGGAGAGAGACACTTCTGATGATATCGCCCATCACGGCCGCTGCTCAAACTCCTGTCAGTGACTTGAATCCGTCAGTATAGATTATTTTGTGCTGCTGATATCTATCCATATTTTCTCTTTGAATCTGTCTTACGGTGGATGGGTCTATTTCTTTTTTTATTTGCCATGTGCTGCTCAACATCCGGTATTCTCAGAATCAATGAAAATGCGGTAGGCGTGAAGCACGGCTGAGTTATAGTTGAGTGTAGTATAGTTATAGTTGAGTCGGATTGTTGTACTGAGTTATAGCCTGACGAATTCTCTGTATTACTGGTTCCAATGTTCACTTTCGGCTTGTAAAAACAATTCAAGGTTAGTATTGTTGACGTAACAATATGCTGGGTTGGGGAAGTGACATTTGAGCTTAAAAGAATAACTGAGTAGCAGGTCCCTTCTTCTGATCGCCAATTTTGGTTCATTGCAGATGACATAATGTTCACTATTGGTGTTGTCTTGAATGCGCCCGTGCTGATGCGCATTGTCTCGTTTGCTACGACGTCCAGTTCCTTTAGCGCCGCTGTTCTGGCAAAGCCATAGACTATGCTACCACAATCGATTTTTGGGCGGATGAGGGACCTATATAACCTCATTAAAATTTCCTGATCTGCACCACAAGTGTATGCCGACACAGATTTCATAAGGTTAAAGTCACTTCTACATTTTGCCCTGGTCTTATGAATGTGGGTTATCCAGTTGAGTTTACGATCCCAGTGGAGGCCAAAAATGTAACACTTTCGACGGTTAGCATTGTCTTTCCTTCCAATTGCAGCGTTGGAATCTGTGAAGGCTCACTCCCTTTATAAAATTGCATTGCTGTTGTCTTTGTTGTAGAGAATTTGAATCCATTGAACATTGCCCATTGAGTGACTCTATCTATTGTTGATTGTAACTTTGTTTGAGCTTCGGTCCTGTCGTAATCTGCATATGCGATGAGGAGGTCATCCACGAACAGAGAGCTGAACACATATGCCGTAATTTCCTCTGCCAGTGAGTTTATCTTTATGACGAATAGCGTGACACTCAGGGCGACGAGTTTGTTCTCGGGTGCGGCTCGTCGGGTGCGGAGGTGAACTGACGCTCCGCATAAACGCGGCGTCAAACATTTCAAAATGTAAGGGAACGAAACTTTCCCAAAACCCCAAACTCGAAGTGAGTATCTGTGAATGTGCTTTCTACCTCATTGAATCGCGAAAGTGAAAAACAGTAATTAAATACAATCAGTTGTGACCAATTTTATTGTGCAAAAACAGACTGGTGCTTTCTGTAAACTTTGTCTCCACTCGAAGTCTGTGTAGCGACCCTCGGTGTAGCTTCCCTCCCTGGTCAACCGCAACGCCTGCTCCTCCCTCTTCCGCATATAGAACAAACGTACCACTAATACCACCATGGAAACAAAAAAGGTCCGATGCAGTAGCAAATTTGAATTTCGTGAAGACAAACATAAAACACAGTGATAATTTTTTGTAATTTTTATCAGTTATTGCAAAAATTATGTTGAGTGTCTATGACGCTCAATTTCGACCTTTAATCCTCAAAATTGTGCTCAAATTACTTTACCAGTAAGTAACTCTGTCCTTTTATTGAGAACTCTTTGTGAAACAGTGACGTAAAAAGTGATTTAGAGAAAAATAAATTCTGTAAATGTTGAAAGTCTCAAAATGAATGAATAAAATGTGACACCCTGAAACAATAGACCTCTATGAGGGCCCAGCTACGCCAAGTCTGCGCCCGCACCCCTTCCTCCCCCCAGCCTACCCTATCCTTGGAAAAATTGCCACGCTGTAATAGTGGCTAACTTAAATCTGTGTTCACTGCTAGAACATAATTCCACAACGTAAGGCGAATTTTCAGCAATATGACGTCTGGTGGATAGCTCACCATAGCAATCTTCACACGGAAAAAATTGTATTGTTTTCTTCACAAGCAGACGAACGAGCAACGCCAAGCTGGATCACCACAAGCATCCTGCTCCCCCGCACCCCCGTCTCTGTCTACTCTACCTTCTCTTTTCCTCTAACCCTCCCCCTCTTGCTTACGGGCGGCTTCTCTTCATCAGGCATTAAAAGGCAGTCATTTTCGTCTTCAAATGTGAACGAGCAACGCAATCCCTCATCCGCAAACATTTTAATGATAGCTATTTTTCTTGTTGAAAGTTAATCACCCAATTTTTCAACCTCCTCTGAATAAAAAAATTAACTTTTCTTTTGGTCAAATAGTGACCCACCAGTTAACTTTGGTAAATAGTGACATAAAAAGTGAATGAGGGATTAAAAATTTACAAATTTACAAATTTTGTAATTATGAAACGTTGAGAAACTGAATGAGTAAAATGTGTCAACCTGCAAAAGTTTGAACGTCATTGTCGTTTTTATTCACTTCTTCTTCTTTGAAGGAACTTTTAAATATAAAAATAAAATAAACTTGATCCAGCAACTTCGGAAATAATTTACCATGTTGAACATAGTAAGCCTGTGTTCACAGACAGAGCATAATTCTACAATGTAAGGTAAACTTGAACAATACGACGTTTCTCGAATAGTTCACCAGAGCAATCTTCTGATGGAAAAGTTGAAGTTCTTTTCTTTCTTTTCTTTTTTTTTCTTTTCTCTTTTCTTCCCCAAGCAGAACAGCAAGCAACGCTGCTCTGCTCTGCCGACCGCAAGCATCCTGCCCCCTCCTGCCCCCTCCTCCCGATCACACTCTGTCCTCCTCTGGCTTACACCCCAAGCCCCCCCCCCCTTCCTACTGGCAGTCTCTTTTTATCTACCTTTAAAAGGCGAGGTCTTCTACTTTAACCCAATGAACAAAATTTAATTTTTCTTCCTCTCTATCAACGTCACAATGTATCAATATAGAACTCGTTCAACTACTCGGAAGGTTGCCCCATCTGAAAAAACAACATCCTCCAGTACAGCTTCGTACGAAAAGTTCAGTAAAAAGCGCAAAGCACCAGCCATAAAGCAGAAAGGCAGACCTAATAAATCCGCCCCTGTAAATCCATCAGTTCAAGGTCCTCAAACACTCAAACCGAAAAATGCTTCTCGGACGTTCGTGAAGTCTGATTTAAGCAAGTGTTTCTCAGCCCCTAAAGCATCACTAATGACTGCAAAATCTGAGTCATCTGACACGGGCGAAAATCTCTCAGACGCTGCTTGTAATAATTCAGCTCCCAGTAATGATTCATCTTCTCAAGTTCTGAAACCTGCTACGGGCACACCCGAAGCGAGTTCAAGAAATTACGTACAAGCAGCACTCGACTCGCAACCCCACGCTTTGGACTGTGTCCGAGAAGACTCGTCGTCCACAAAGCCGAGAATCTTTAGTAAAGAAGATACCGCGTCACTGGCGGAATCTGCCACAGCACTGCGAGCTCCTTCGTCTCGCCTAAACGATTGCGTCATGGCGACGTCACCCCTGCCCTGCGTCACTGAGAAAGCCAAAAATCGTTCACCGCCGACGGAAACACCAACGTCATCGTTAGAACGCGATAAAATTTTGGATGTGTGCAATCAGTCAGAAAGTAAAAGGGGTAATTTTAATTATAATTTTAATGATAAATTGTGTGTAGACCTTTCAGGTGGCGAAGTTATGTTTGAAAATGCATACGCAGCAGCTGATACTGGCAGTAAAATACCTCAGAGCGTAAACTGCGAGGATAACGTAAGATTTTAAGTGGAGAAAAATACAACCAGACCTGTTACCGCTTTTGATGGGTACTTACATCCTCTCCAAATGACCAGTTCCCAAACTATTCACGAAATAAATAACACGCTGTCTCTTACAGCTGCATTTCTCAATAAAGCTTTGAGACAAAATTGTCCCCCAAGCCCAGCGTCGATTTTTTCCACTGTATCAAATATTCAAGTGATTACAGAACAGCTTTTTGCTTTAAATTATCGTATCAGCGCTCATGATTTTACGCCGGTGGTAGCTGCGAGTAACCATCCTTATGCGAAATCCCCTTTAGACACTTTTCTCGTTGGAGACAATAGTCTCACAAAAATCAACAGAGATGACATTGATAGTGCATGCAGGATTCAGACCATAACTTCGGAACGTCTAAATGACCTCTATGATGAGATTGAACGCGCACCTCCTTTCAGGAACTATATAATTAGTTTCAAAGGTTTGAGCCTCTCGTCCCAAAATCTCACGAAGTTAAAAAATCTGATCATGACAAAGAATCTTCTTTCTCGTATTTATGTGGTGAGTGCCTGCAGTGGGCAGCAATTGTACATGGCATCGAGCCTGTGCAGAAAAATTGGTTTTAAACTGATTCCGCTGCGAGCAAATGTAAAAACCGGTCCTGTTGATGAAGCTTACAACAATGTCCGCATTTGACCCGTTACGCGAGAAGACACGCATCATTTTCTTCAACAAATTGCTCTTAAATCACCTTTGAGACTAACTTCACATTTTATCTCCTATGTCAGAAACTCCCATGATCTGAATGAAGAAATTGAATACGCTAATGATTATTCAAAACAGCAAAATGAGTTGAATGATTGTTCTAAGTTGACCGCCTATCCACGTGAAACCTCCAGCAGCATAAACCGATGTTTGCCTTCATATAACAAACCCTCTCCTCGCCTCTCCTCCCGATGTTTGCCCTCATATAACAAGCCCTCTCCTGCATCCGCCACAAACAACTGCGGAGTGCCTACAAAAAATAGGTTTTCATTGCTATCCAATGCTGATGAAGAGGATGAAAAGCCCCTCTCAGACACGAGTATAAATCAACATCCAATCACATACTCGGAAGCAGTAAAATCAACAGGAAGAGAGAAATCGCTGCAAAATTGCAGTCGACAATCGATGGAAAATCCACTACCCAACGGTTTGCACAATCATCACCAGAAAAATATAATTGACACGAGCATTTCTCAGTTCTCTGCAAATCCCCATACGAGAAATCACCACAGAACGGGAATTCAGAGCCAGAAAAACGTAAATTCCCCGCACCTCTCAGAACCTCTTAATGACGAAAAAAGTGCGAAAAAAACGTCTCCAGCCCCATTTGTGAACGCATGAATTCCACAATGGATGAATTGAAACGATCATGGAACATAAAGCTGATTCCCACCAAAGCCGATGGACACTGCCTCCTCCACGCAGTAGCTCATCTACTTACAAAACAACCAGCATCAAAATGGAATTACAATTCCCTAAAGGCTGCAATCAAAACAGAGAGTAAAGCAAACTACAGCACATATGCTAAGTTTTTTGACAAGAGCAGTGGCGACATGCAAAACCTCATAGATAATTACATTGACGAAAAACATTTTGACCAAACTGCTGTAGACCTTATTCCACTAATCATTTCAAATGTGACAGGCCAAAAACTTCTCGTCCTGGATGAACGAGATCATTGTGTTTTGAAAATATCAGTCGTTCCCATTTCAGAGTTATCAAATAATAACCCTCCACTACTGCTCCATCGTAAAAACGATCACTACAGTGCTCTTGTCACACAAGGCAAAAATCAGACCGGGGTTACCTCATCTTGACAAAGTGCCGCTGCCCAGCCAAATAGTAGACTTTCTTACATGGCAGATGCTGGGCCAAGCACCCTGGGCAACTTAGACAAAATCGATAAATCCCCTGAACGATCCCATCGAGATAGTAACCTCGCTACCTTTAAAAAGAGTGCTAATATAGGTAAAATCAAAATCAAGCATGTAAATGCTCGAAGCCTGAATGGTAAATTGGATGAAATCAGAGTAATGTTGGTCACTGAAAAAATTGACATTTTGTGTGTCTCAGAAACATGGTTTGATTCACGAACCCAAAGTTCATTTTTTAACATTCCTGATTACGTGTTGTACCGCTACGATGGCGCTAAAACCAACCGAGGTAGTGGATCTTGTATTTTTGTGAAAGAAATGTACTCAACATCTTCACTACTAGCGAATAAAGTTTGCGAAGGCATTGAAATGGTTTGGTTAGAAGTGCAAATAAATAAACACAAATCAATAATCATTGGCAGCCTTTACCGGCACCCATCGTCTCCCCTAAATCTAACACTAGATTTCATTGAGGAAACCTTCAAAGAAATCCTTCAGGCAAAAAAATCATTCTTTGCTTTCGAAGATTTCAATGTTGACCTAACGGACAAAAACAATCAGCTAAGCAAACTATTGTATAAACTAAGCTTATCACAAATGGTCAAAGAAGCGACTCGCATCACTAAAGTCTCTGCAACTCTCCTCGATCTAGCAATCACAAATAATCCCACCGCAATACTTAGTACAGTAATATCACCTTCTATTTCCGATCACCACTCTATAGAATGTGAAATTAATATTGCGAAGGAAAGACAAAAATACCGCTTAATGACCTATCGCTCGAAAAGGCACTATTCAGCAGAACTATTTCAAGAAAAACTACTCGGTAGGTCTACCGAATTCCAGAAAATGATGCAATCTGACGATGTTGACATACAAGTGTCAATTTTCAACGAGAACTTCACAGCAGCTCTCGACGAATGTGCACCTTACGTCACCAAAAAAACCGAGCCAAAGCGGACTGTTTGGATTACTGACGAAGTTAAAGAGATGAGCAGAATAAAGAAAGCTAACTTGCGAGAGTACAAAAACAATAGATCCAACAGTACCTTATACAAGAGATATAAAGAACATGAAAAAATTCTTCGAAAGAAAATCACTGAAGCGAAACAAACTCACTTCCACCAGGCACTGATAACGGCTAAAAATAACCCGAAGCGAACTTGGGAAATCATTAGTGAGGTAGCCCCATATAAAAATTTAGATCGCATAAGTAATTTTGAAAATCCCTTGGCAACAGCCACGGATTTCAACACATTCTTTTAAAAAGTACGGGCTCAAGTTTTCAGTGAGGTGTGTACCAATCCAGATGAAACGACAATTAAAAATTCATGCCCCACTGCACCCTCGAGGACTGATGTCAAGTGGAGACCACGCCCTGTCGATTTACCAGAGTTACGAAACATCTTATACTCACTAAAAAACACAAAGGCAGTTGGACATGATGGTATCAGTCTTCAATATATCAAAGACAGTTTCCCTGTTACAGCACCATGGATTCGTCTGATAATTAATACATCAATAGTAACCAATACGTTTCCAAACCAATGGAAACACTCCATTATTAGACCGTTGCACAAAAGTGGTGACCTAAATACAGCATCAAACTACAGACCCATCAGTCTTTTGCCTGTCATGTCCAAACTATTGGAGAAAGTGGTGACAAATCAACTGTCATTTCACCTGGACGAGTCAAATTTACTCCACCAAAATCAATATGCCTACAGAAGAAATACTAGCACTCAAGACACTCTGCTCAATATATCTAAAAAAAATATACAGTGACATCGATCAAAAGAATGTAACACTCTTGCTACTACTCGATCTCTCTAAGGCGTTCGATAGCGTCCAACATGAAAGACTTCTACGTAAAATGCTGAACTTGGAAATAGACACGCAATGGTTTGAAAGTTACTTGTCAAATCGATCTCATGCAGTCCGCATAGAAAACAAATTGTCCCCATTCATTCAAAACAATTTTGGTGTTCCCCAAGGATCCATTCTTGGTCCGCTACTGTTTTCTATTTTCATTAATGATTTCCCTCCAATGCCTTCTAACACACAGATCTCAATGTATGCAGATGATGTTCAAATTGCAATAACAAGTTCTGTATCGGAAATACCACAGACGCAAGTTAAAGCCGAAACTTTACTGACTAGCCTGAAATCATGGTACGACCGAAATGGTCTCAAATTAAATGCTAATAAAACACAATGCATTATTTTTGGATCCAAAGATGCAATTAAAAAAACTTCAGATCTTACTCTTGCAGTTGGAAATGATAAAATTAATGCAGCAGAAAAAGTTAAAAATCTAGGTATCTGGTTCGATAGAAATATGTCCTTCAAATCTCACGTTGAGACTACTTGCAACAAAATCTACGGAACTTTAATGTTTTTTCATCGTATAAAAAGTATGCTAGACGAAAAATCCAGATTATTAGCCATTCAATCCCTTGTGTTATCGCGCATTGACTACTGCAGCCTAGTATGGGGAGACTTACCTCAATACCTTCAAACCTTCCAAAGGGACTTACAAAAATGCATGAATTTTGCAGCCAAGGTGGTATGCAACGGTAATTTCAAAAGAAGTGATCACGTAACCCCTCTCCTCAATAAACTCGGCTGGATCCCTATCCAAGAAAGGCTCCTCATGCAGAAGGCCCAATACGTATTCTCATCGTTATATCTTCCTCAGAGCAATGCTGAGATAGTGCGTTTCCATCCACCCACTGTAACCAATCAAAAACCGAACAGAAACAATAATGTCTTAGTCAACTATCGTTCATCTCACTTAGGGCAGAAGGCTCTGTCCATATCAGGCGCCTTACTGTGGAACAAACTTCCCCTGAGTATTAAAGTCCCTCAAAGACCGAGAGAATTTAAAGCCAAAATAACTCGTCATCTTGTGTCTCAATAATAATCCTTAGTTACAGAACATACTGAATGAGTACTGACGAATCTCATTTACCTGGTATCTCCATTGCTGAACAATCTCCCTCGCTCATTGTTTCATAATTCAAGACATCAAACAACAGTTTTGAAGTATGCGTAGGTATTATGATTTGACCGCCTATACGTTGTCATTTGCGGACATGCTTACTTGTATATGTGTGTACGTATATAGGTGTGTGTGCGCATATGGGTGTGTATATGTGCACGTACAACTGTGTGCACTAGAGTAGATGAACTAGTCGAAGGTGCATTTTATGTCATTCCTCTCCGTTTCTGTGCAAGCATCAAACTAGACAGTCATGGTGCCTATGTGTGTGTGTGTTGATCAATGACAGACATTCTGCACCATATTACAAAGATAATGTATTTTTTATAATATGAAATTGTAAAGCATCCATGTAAAAAAAATAAATTCGTTGTGTGATCATCCATTTATACTGCAGTAATATACTTATTCGGCTTATAGTTATATGCTTATAATAATGTGATACCTATGTTTGTTTATGAATTGACGACAATTTGCGCCATATTTCAAAGATAATGTGATTTTTTTTCTAATATGAAACCTTTATAGGACATTAATGTTTTCTTTCTTATTCACGTCCCACAATCGTTTTCATGTTTCTGACTTAAGTAGACTGTTTTGTGCCACTATTTTTAGTACGAAATTTTATAAAATTCATGCTATAATAAAAGATATTTTCTCCGTTTCCCTCGATTGGAATTCTGGTTTATACTGACTAGTTTACGCTGATATTTGCGCACATGCTTACTTGTGTAAATGTATACGTGTCCACGCTATGCGTATGACA
Organism: Morinoia aosen; assembly: GCA_030386875.1. Classification (NCBI taxonomy): domain Eukaryota; kingdom Metazoa; phylum Arthropoda; class Malacostraca; order Amphipoda; family Talitridae; genus Morinoia; species Morinoia aosen. The sequence goes on from CM059564.1 coordinate 76,452,448, forward strand.
CTCTGTAGAATGCGTATGTATTGCCTCGATGCATAGAAATGCATTTGTGTATGCTTACGAGTTAGGTGTAAATATGTGCGTGGGTATATGTGTGCATGTGTATGTGCAAATATTTACATGTATACGTGCACATATGTGTGTACTAGACTAACAACTAGCATTTTACTAGAGATAATGGTCGTTTTTCTGTGCACTCTCAACTTGTAACATTACCTAACTCGTCATATCTTTAGTATTGTAAAGCATTCATGTAAAAACTATACATTTGTTGTGCGATCATCCATTTATATTTAAATAAAATGCTTGTTAACTAATGACCGTTATGTTAAAATTGTTGAATCAGAAATACAAAACCTATAATCTTCTTGGTCCTCATATGTATATGTGTGTGTGTGTGTGTGTATGTGTGTGTGTGTGAGTGTGTGTATGGATATATACACACATGCATACGTATGTGTACATATGTGTGTATATGGATATATATTTATATATATATATTTTTTTCTTTTTTTTCATGCTTCCTTAAAATGACACTTGTGAACATTGACCGAAACAAGCGATTTCATATATTATTTCCTGGCGTCAAGAATTGCGAAGTTTTATGTCATGTACATGTAAACTGTCAAAAGTGTTTTCGCCCCACATTGAAAATGCATCGTCCATGAAATTGTGTTATCTCTTACAATTATCATTACATGTATTATCAAATGTAGATTAAGCTAGATTAGGAGTTCATTGCCCTCAATCATTTCTTTTGACTAGTGACACGAGTTTTTCAATACTCGTGTGTGTGTATCATCTAAGTGTATTAATTTTAAGATATTTTAAAAACCAATGATGGTACTTTTGTACCATCTCTATTGGAAATAAACCGTTTTCTTTCTTTCTTTCTTTTCTTGCTACCTTGTGGCGTTTCAGTTGCAAGATCTTTCACCGATGACATTTCTTCAATTAGTTTTACTCGAAATTTTCTATTTTTGAGGAATTCTCCAACAAATTTTGGTAGCCGTCTTCTCAAACCCGCTGCTGCCAGATCCTTCATAATGCCGTAGCGCCAAGCCATATCATACGCCTTCTCCAAGTCAAAAAATACTGCCATGATAAATTTATCGTTGGCCAAAGACTGCCGTATGAACGTATCAAATCACACGAGATGATCTATTGTAGTCCGGTGTCTTCTAAAGCCCCACTGTATGTCAGAAAAAAAATTGTTTTCAAAATATTCCCTCAATCTCCTGTTTATCATTTTTTCATACGTTTTACATAAACAGCTAGTCAACGATATGGGTCTATAGTTCTTGGGATTAGCGTGGTCTTTGCCAGGTTTCGGGATAGGGATTATTGTGGCTTTTTTCCACGGATGATAAACATATTCTGAGTTCCATAGTTTGTTAAACACTTTTAACAAGAATTTGTGAGCATTGGGAGGCATATTTTTGATCATTAGGTTACTGATAGTGTCTGGTCCAGATGTCGTTATCTTGTTGCTCTTGATAGCCGATTACAATTCATGCATGTTGAAAGGTATATTATATGGCTCGTTGTTGTCGCTCGTGAAGTCGATGGGAACCTATTCAATGTGTTGCTTGTATTGTAGAAATTGATTTGAATAGTTGCTGTCGCTAGATATCGTCTTGAAGGTCTCTGCTAGTTTATCGGTTATAACCTTCAGGTTTGAAAACTAAATTCCGTCCTCGCTTAGCTGTCAATTCCTCGCTTAGCTGATTTTAATCTGTCAATTTGCTCTTCCACGGATTCTGTTTATTCTTTCCCATACAGAACTGCTCGGCGTGTTGATGTTGAGGGTTGAGACGTAATTCCCCAGCTGCTCTGCTTTGCCTCTCTGAAGGTCCTTGCTGCCACTGCTCTTGCTCTCTTCCACTGCACTTTGTCTTCCACCAGTCCCGTTTTCTTAAATATTCGGTAGAGCTTTTCCCTTTCTCGCCAGGCTGCTTTGCAGTCATCTGTCCACCATGGCTTTGGATAATATCGTTTTCTCTTATTATTCGGCACCCACCTGTCAGCAGCGCAACCGAACCTCTCGTAAAGCAGGGCTACACCTGCTTCTTGGTTGTCCGGTATTTCAAGTTCGACATTACTCCACGTCTCGTCTTCACGATATCGCTTCCAGTTGCCCTTCCTAAAGTTCCAGCCCTCCGACTCCGTACGTCCGTCTGCCTATTGCACTAATAAAGTCAACACGATGGGAAAATGGTCAATGCTAAGGACTGATGGGAGCACGGTAAATTTTAGATCTGGCGTTATATCTGGGGTGTCCATGGTGAAATCGATCGCTGTTCCTGAAATGTGGGTAGCTGTGTAGTTTATAATGTTGAAGTTCCTTTGTGTAAGGAGATCTTGTATCAAACGTTCTCTTCGGTCTATGGTACCATTGTCCCAGTCACTGTGATGGGCATTGAAATCTCCCATCAGAATGATGGGTTTTGGCATTGCTCTGATTGAGTCAAATAAGTCTTCCAGGTTCTTTTTAGCAGATATAGGGATGCGACTGTGACGACTTTATGCTGATTGAGGCATATTCTTGAAGCAACAATTTGAGCCTGTGCGTGGATTTCAATTTCCTTTGTCGGTAATGATGAGTGTATATATAATGCTACCTCTCCATGGAACCTGTGGTTGTAATGGCCTTGTTTTCAGACTGTTGTATCCTCGTATTGGTGACACGAAATCGTTCCCATAAAACGTCTCCTGCACTGCTATCACTGCTGGCTCGTGTATTGTTGAGGTTGATCAAGTCTTCCTTAGATGTTGCCATACCCTGCAAATTCCATTGGATGAACTTTATTTCTTCTCCCGCCATCACCTCCACTTGCGTTTACATTTGTTGGCATTATGACCGGACTTTCTCCTTTCTTCTCGGCCTCTCGGAGATCTCCTTCTATAATTATGCCTCGAAGTTTCACGTGCTCGCTATCCTTTTCTTTCTTTCACTCTCAAACGATTGGACATCCTTAGTTCTTCCTTGTAGTTATTTCTGTCCACTTCTTCCACTCTTCCTCTCGCCTCTCGTGTACAATCATCGAAAATCTTTTTGGTTTCCCTCACTCTCGACTCTCTTTCCTTTTCTCGGGTTGATGCATCACGGTTTAGGTTGACAGTGGTGGTAAAAAGTCTTTCTGTTTTCGGACTCTCGCACACCACCTCTGTTTCCCTCTCTATCTCGTCTCCAGTCTCGGACACGCGACTACTTCGGCCTTTGACTATCTCATTGGCCATTTCTGCTTTTTTCTTGTTCTGCTGCTGTTCGGATGATGGTTCCTGGTCTGGTCGTCAGTGCTGTTTCTTTTCTTACTGGTAGTGGTTTCTGTTTTCTTACGGGTCATGGGTGTCGTTACCGCCTTACTGAAATCCATTGAAAATTTGGGATGCCTTTGATTGAAAAATAGCTTGGCCTGCTTTTTAAATACCCTCTCTTGACTTTTTATTACCAGAATTTCCTCCTCGATTGCTCTCACTCGGCAGCTCTTCGTTTCAGTCACATGTCTTCGCCACAGTGGTGACATTTGATCTCATCTGACGTGCATTCATCCATTCCATGTCCTGCCGAGCTACACTTTGGACACACTTGTTCGCCATGACATTATTTTACTCCATGGCCGTATTCTTGGCATCATTTACACAGCATATGTCTTGGTTTCATTTCGTACACACATGTCATCTCTTGTTCTCCCGGTATGTTGATAAATTCCGGAAGAACAGGTTGCCTGAAGGATACTAGTAGTGGTTTTGCCAGCTGGTTTTTGGGCTTCATTCATGTCGCGTGGACTGCATCTTGTGCACCACACTTTTCTAAAAGACATTTTTTGAAAACTTCAAAATTGCTCAGATCATATTCATAGTCATAGATGAGGCCCTTCTGAACTGCTAAATCTAGATTTTCTTCGACGGTGATGGGTATTTCATTTAGTTGCTTCACCAGCTTCATTTTTCGGCTCAGGGTTGCATTACAAACTTCTACAGTAAATATGGTTTTGTTACAAGATCTTATTGATCTAGGTTTACTTTCCAAATGTTGGGTTATGCATTTTTCTAGAAGCCAAGGCGACATTTTCCTTCTGTGGGCCTCATTCATTTTACAGTCGAAATGAGTGAGGAATCTTCCAGACGACGATACGCGTTCCTTCTTGAATACCTTGTCTGATTTGTTTTGCTCTTCTCATCGTGACCTTTTCTCTTTCTATTGTTTGTAATACACCTCTCCTCAAAGCTGGGTGTTATCGCGATAAATTATCGCGATAGTTTATCGCGATAACGTTTTCGGGTTATCGGTTATCCGATAATTATTTCCCCGAGTTATCGATTTATCGGTATCGCTGATACTTTTGGTTCCAAACTATCGATAATCGATAATTTCAGTTTTTCCCGCTGGGATTCGACATGACGGGGCGGGACGAGTTCGAGACAGGAACTATACGTGTAGGATGTACGTGTTAAGGTGTAATAAGGTGTACGTGTTATGGTGTACGTGTTATGGTGTCAGAGGTCAAGTCCCTGATGGAGAGAAAGGTGGAGGAGTTCTTGCGGCGTGCTGACCTGAAGACCGCCAGCAGCAGCGATGACATGGAGACGTATGACTACTACGCCAGCATTTGTGATGAGGAGGATGACACTGGGGGTCATAACAGGTTTACTAAGTCCAAGGCCGCTCATATTGGGCATGTGTGGCTGCAGGCCAAAGGGGCTGACAGTCTGGCAGACCCTCCCTTCTACAGCGAGAAGGTCCTCATCGACCTCTTTTTGAGGTACAACACGGCGATGCCGAGCAGCGCCGCGGTGGAGCGTTTGTTCTCCCTTGGAAAGGACATCCTCTGGGCCAAGAGGAGCTGCCTCTCTGATGAAAACTTCAACATTCTTATGTTTATGAAGGGGAACATGCTGCAGAACCTCGTCTAAATTTAGTTATTTTACTTCAAACCGCAGTTTTTATTACTAGACAGGATAAACATTCATTATTTTTTCTAAAAGTTTTCAAAGACTTCTATTTTTTCTAAGATTTTTCTGTTTTCTAAGATAAAGATTAAAAAAAACATTTCGATTTGTTTTTTATTCAAAATACCAATATCGTCATCGAAATTATCGGAATTTTGGATTTATCGATTTATCGGTGATCGATTATCGGCGATAAATTTTTCGGCAATTATCGATTATCGGTTATCGCCGATAAGATTTTCGTTATCGATTTATCGGTTATCGCGATAACGTTTTTTCGTTATCGTGCCCACCACTGCAGGCTCTCCTCCACTTCTCTGTGACATTGAATGCAGCCAGCTGTATGAGGGCCTCCGCAGTGGGGGCACTTGAGTTGATCAAAGCTGCAGTTCAGAGTGGAATAGCCCACCTCAGCACACCTCCTGCACACAGCATAGGTACTACGGCATCGCTAGGCGGTGTTACCATATGCCTGGCAGTTAAAACACATCATCGGCTTGTTATTGAATGGCTAGACCTTGGTGTCCTGTCTTTCACCTGGAATGTAGATACTATATGGGACGGTCGGTTGCTTGAACGTTACCAGAAAAGCTTGGGTTTCTGGATATCTACGTTTGATGAAGGTAGCTTTTGTGACTTCCTCTATATTATCCTGATGTTGAAGACCAGTCTTAAACTCTTCGATATCTGCAATATCAAAATCACTGATGTAAATCAAGCCTACGGAATGATTGAACCGGCTATATTCTGTTGTCTGGCACGGCACACCTTCCATGCAAGTCAAGCCCCCCCTCCTCCTCTCCTCTCCGCTTGCACCGCGCTCCGTACCTCCACCATCATCATCTCGCGGCCCATGCTGAAAATCCTCTTAGATTTCATTCCAGTTACTTTTTCTATTTTGTCCAGAATGGTGAATGGGTTGATCGCTCTTTTCTTTCCAGTCTCAAACGTCACTAAGAAGTATTTTGGAAAATATTTTTTGTCCGTCTTGACAAGGGGGACGTATTTCCTTTTTTCTTTTCTTGGGATTTTGTCCTTTTTTTCTTGTTGGCATGATCGGTCCTGCAGCTGTGTCAGTTTGTGCCAATAATACAGCCTCCTCAATTCTCTTCAATCTTATTCTCTTTTTCAGCTTCCTCTGCTTCCGCTGTCTCGGTTCTCTGATTCTCCGTACACCTTTCGACCATTAGAGCAATTGCTTCCTCAATCCTCCTCCTGGTATTTTCAAACCTGTTAGTCTGCTCCATCGCACCGTGCGAATCGCCGCTGTCTCCACCCTCCAGCCGACGTTGTAGGTCCTCCATCCTTGTCAGATTGGCATTTGTCGGACGCTCGTCACACATAGTTGGAATTTGTTTCGAGGGGTGGGTCTCCTAGCTAAATCAAGGGGGCCAAGTACTTTCCTCCAATAATGCACACACAAATTTTGTAATATAAATACACAAAACTAAAAATACGCTAATAATAATAAGCTTAGGGTTACGTTTCCACCAGGGTCGCCAGCAACTTGGAACTATACACTCCCTAGCTTCAGCTAGGTAATCACACATCGGCTTGGCGATCACATTATGAGTGACTAGACTTGCTACAGGCAACTGAATTAATGTTAAGGGGAGTTTATACTAGGGGACATTTTGGCCTTGAGGCGCAACACGTGTGGACGAGGCTCACCACTGAGGCTCATATTTGTGTGTGTGTGTCCGAAGTTCCCTATTCGTTCTGATCGAATTCGTGAGGCGCGGCGCACGTGAGCCTCGCAGTTCAGTCCCCGGTCAGTGTGTAGTTAGCAGTCAGATGAGTTATGCCCTTTGCTCATCGATTATGGCTGCCACGAGAAACTACATGCTTGTAATTGAAATTTACTAAGCCCATCAACGTATTTGGCAAACCAAAAGCTGCGAATATAAGGAGGCTGCTTTCCATTATATTTGAATGAAAATAAACGACTATAGTATCATTACACTCATGCAAATAAAAAAGAGATTACGGAGCTTATGATGCAGCAGCAATATTCAGACAACCTCGTCGATTGTAACCCATCTTTCATAGCAGCTGGCTACCCACTGACTCATGGAGCTAGGATATATGGAGGGAGCATAGCCGTCTGTGAAGAGAACCAGTTTTTGAGATTTCTCCTGTGTCTGTGGTAACCAATAGCCGTCTCGCGAGTGTGACGTCAGCACGGAAGCCAGTTACCTACCAACTACGCTAGAGTGCGCACACGCTCGCTGAATGCTCTTCCAGCTGTTTAGTTAATCATTCAGTCGTTAATGATTAATTTGGGATTCTAAGACTCCGAAAGATAATAAATTGTGTTTCCTCACTTGAGGACACTTATTAATATCAAAATTACTAGCAAAGATACATTAAGAGTTGAAAACTATAAAGATTACAGGCCCTTGATTATAACAAATTAGAGCGACTTGCACGCGCACCTCACCCTTTGACTTGTGGTGAGGTACTAATCTTGCTTTGGAAAATGAGAGCCATTGAGAGGAAGGGTTGTAGGGAAGGTGGGTGGAGCAACTTCAGCCAAGCGTCTGTGGTTGGCTCAGAATCGGGCATTGAGAGTGCCCGAGTGTTTCAACTTTTGCAGCCAAATTGAGCCCGATCGGAGTGCGCTATGCTCCCTCCATATATCCTAGCTCCATGCACTGACTGATATCGAGCACTGCAGGGCTGCCACTTTTGTTTGACCAAAATAATCTAGTTTGACCTCAAAAAATATCTAGAAGCATCTTACAGCAGCAATATTCAGACAACCTCGTCGATTGTAACCCATCTTTCATAGCAGCCGGCTACACACCATGGACTGATATCGAGCAGCAGGGCTGCCACTTTTGTTTGACCAAAATAATCTAGTTTGACCTCAAAAAATACAACAGCAATATTCAGACAACCTCGTCGATTGTAACCCATCTTTCATAGCAGCTGGCTACACACTGACTGATATCGAGCAGCAGGGCTGCCACTTTTGTTTGACCAAAATAATCTAGTTTGACCTCAAAAAATATCTAGAAACATCTAGATTTGAAAATAAAACATCCAAAAATATATCTAGAACTAAATTGATTATAAATAATAACTAATTTAAAAATAGCACATGAGAATATTTATACCATAAATTGTTTTATAATAGGCCATTTATCCATGTTTAAATTATCTAGTATCCTGATATTTATCCTAATAAAGCTTAGTATCCAAATATTGTTCAATTTCACAAGTGTTGCGAGTAGGAAAGACTAATAAGTAGTCCTTCCAAATAGTAGCAAGTAGTTATCAGCGTTGCAAGTAGAAAGGAGTAATTTAGTAAAACTGATTGAAGGAACATCAGCATTTCATCCAATAAATATCTTATCTACATTTTTATATCCAATTAACTTATTAATTATTTGCAGCTCTGTTAAGATCAGCTGCAAAAAAAATGATAGTGCATGATTTTTCTCATCAGAATATATTTCGAATAATACATCAGCAGGATAGCAAGTTTCCCTTTGCCTTGCAATTTCAAAATGTGTTCATAAATCCAGCCATTGAGCAACAATTTTTTCTACTGCAGGCTGGATGGACAACAATCAAGTTTTGCAAGCTGAAGGAATTTTCAATAGATGTGAACCAATATCAATTGATTCATTAAATTAATTGAATTGGCACCGTCTAAAAAAATTTTGCAAACCAATTGAGTTTCTGCAATAAAAAAATTCCATGTTCCTAGGTAAACATTTACCAGAAGCATAGGACATTGCAAGCTGGAATGAGGGGCATACACATCTCATCAATGTTATATATAAATTTTCTTCTTTGAATTTGGCTCCATTATTGATGCCAACAATTAATGACACTCGCATTGTCAGTCTCTATTGCATTGCAATTATCAATGTACAGATTCCTACTTATCAACAACTGTTTAAAGGCTGTCACAACGCTATCTGCATCACTTTTAATGTGTTTGCAATTACTAAGTAAGTTGATTCGACTTTATTAGATGCATGACTTTAGTATACAATTGATACACCAAATAGTTTCATGATTGAAATATCGCTTCCATCCAACAATAAACTGAACTCATTGTTGCCAATATCATTGGTCAGTCTTTCGTCAAAATGAGGCCACAATAAGTTTTTGATAATGTATGTGGATTTTATTCCATGATTTTTGACATCATCACTAGTTTTGCAATTGGAGATAGTGTGCTTTAGCTTATGAACCTGATGGTCACAATTAGAAATTACACTATGGCAGCACAAAAACATTGAAATAGCCGTCTAGGTGTGGTTCATAATCTATACATAACATGATCAGATTGTGATGGTTCACTATTCAAACAATTTAGTGAAGCAAATTGACAAATATAATAAGACTGAAGTAGAAACCTACCATTATAGTGAATTCCTAATTCGAATTTACAGAAATCTATCATATATACAGGGTGTTTCAAAAATACACGGCATAATTTCAGGTATGTATTTCCCACATGTAGACAATCAAAATAGTTCATTACAACATATGTCCGGAAATGCTTCATTTCCGAGTTATGGCCTTCACAACATTGAAATTCACCGGAACGTTTTTCTTTCCGCAGGTCGTTGCCATTACAGAAGATGTTCAAAATGACCACCTCCTGCTTGAATACAGACCTCACATCGATGTCTCATTGACCTGCGAACACGATCCCACACTCCAGGAATGTTGCGTATGTCCTCAGAGCGTGCCACAATTCGATTCCGAAGGGATTCCAAATCAGGCACCGGAGACGAATAAACCAATGATTTTAAATGGCCCCACAAGTAGAAATCGAGAGGGTTCAGATCAGGTGAGCGTGGAGGCCAAGCAATTGGGCCACCTCTACCTATCCATCGATCAGGAAATCTTCGATCCAAGTACCGGCGAGCCGTACGACTGAAGTGTGCAGGAGCGCCGTCATGCAAGAAGTGAGCGTGCTGACGATCGATCAGTGGAGTGTCGTCATAAACATCAGGTATGATGTTTTCCAGGAAGTTTGTGTACGCCTGCCCCGTAAGTCTGTTTACAAGTACATGGGGTCCAACTAACCGATCACCAATGATACCGGCCCACATGTTGAGGGAGAACCGCACCTGGTGATGAGATACAACAGTTGCATTTGGGTTTTCATACGCCCATACATGCTGATTGTGGAGATTTGTTATGCCATCTCGTGTGAACTGTGCTTCATCTGTAAATAATACTAAGGCAGGAAAGTTCGGATTTGCAGCACATTGCTGCAAGAACCACTGACAGCACCTAACTCGTGCAGGGTAATCTGCTGGTGACAGCGCCTGTACACGTTGCAAATGGTAAGGATACAATTGATACTCTTTCAGCAGTCTCCAGACAGTCGTATGGGGAACATTCACTTGCAACGCTAACCTTCGTGTGCTGACAGAAGGAGTTCTGTTCACAATCTCCAGAATCTCCTCCTGTTCTTCTGGAGTTGTAGATCTTGGTCGTCCCCTTCCCAATCCAGGAGAGTCAAATTTTCCATACTCGCACAGACGCTGATGGAGACTTACAAATGTCTTCCGATCTGGACATTGTCGCTGTGGGTACCTCTCCTGGTACAAACGACGAGCCAGCGCAGCATTGCCGTCTGCCTTACCGTAGATCAAGTGCATCTCTGCCAGCTCCTGATTTGTGTACATGACACACAGTCGAACGCCAAACACAACACTGAATTTAACCTTCGCCTAGGAATGATCTGTCAGAGTGCCCTCTTAATGTGTCCTTTGACGGCAACGACCTGCGGAAAGAAAAACGTTCCGGTGAATTTCAATGTTGTGAGACCATAACTCGGAAATGAAGCATTTCCGGACATATGTTGTAATGAACTATTTTGATTGTCTACATGTGGGAAATACATACCTGAAATTATGCCGTGTATTTTTGAAACACCCTGTATAGCTCAATTGTATTCTAGCTAGAAAATATCTAGCACGCTGAAAAAACTATCTAGATTTTATAGCTAATATCTAGGCTCCAAGTTTTACATCTAGGCTTAAGCAAAAACATCTAGATCTAGATGTAAAATATCTAGAGTGGCAGCCCTGTCGAGCAGCGCGCGCTCTGTTGCAAGCAGGCCCTCCACGCTCGTCAATCTTTGTACCCTAGGCTGGCATGTATTTTACCCTAGAATGCTCCTTAATTACCCTAGAAAATATAAATGAGGGCAATCTAATAATTACCGCATAATCTTTAACAATATTATCAGCTTTGCTTTTAATTGAGTCCATTTGATAGCTTTCCAAAGTTTCTGGGGATAAGTTAATTAATGAATGATTTATATGAACACCGTTGTTTGGTAATGTGTGTGAAATGACATTATTCCATTATAATTACAAAATATATTTCAAATTTAGATCGATAAACAACTCAAACAAACACACATAGCGCTGTGGCCGACAAAATTGAAGTCCAGGTTCACATAACTAGTGTTCACAATACATAAATAATAATTGTTAAACGAAGGAAAAAATTTCGGGATGAAAAATGCAGACCTATGTAATGTTTTTTCCCACTTCTTGTATTAAGTCCTTTGACCCATCTGAAACAAATGAAAAATGGATGAACTCTTCGTGCGTTGTTAGGTATAGCCTTCGATCTTTATGTAAATAATTTCTAGTCTCCAGAAAACTATATTACTCACATGGAAGTAAATTCCTGGAAATACCTTGCACAAACTACAATCTACAACATAATAAAAACGTCATCACGCTTTTCGTATTTTGGTTTTCTAATGTATTGGTATTGCTGAAAATTCTGTGCACATGACATTATTATTCACTTCATTAATAGCCCTAATTAAATTGGTATTAATTGGGACATTAGATGCATTGAATACTCTGCATGCATCAAACCACATACGGTTTCATTTTCCAAACTGGTTCTTTGAAATGTTTACGTCAAAATTAAGAGGAACATATGAGCGATTTTTGGTTTATGAACCGATTGATCCGAAATTTGACCAGAATGTTTTTTCGAGACAATGGGCAATATTAATTTTTTATGCTATATTATCGGAAATTTGAAAGGAATAGAAATCAATGAGTTTTCATGCTTGAGCAAAACTGTTGGCAGTTTTAGAATCCTTCTCACAAAGTAACAGAGCCGAATTTTCCATTTTTTCTATTTTATTATTGTATGCGATTTTCTGTCAGTATCTAAAATATACAAAATTTTCGGTTTTGTAGAATGACAAAAAAAATTGAATGTAAACATTTGAAAAATCAATCTGTTAGAATGTTGGGAATGTAACAAGGATCCCAAAACTATTATTTTGTGCATGAAAACTCATTGCCTTCTATTCATTTTTAGGTGGAAAATTTGATTTTCACGCAACAGGCGAACAACCTGAATTTTGTGGTGAAATGTGATATAACGCTTATTTTTACTTGAATCCTTTGTTCACGTTGAATTACCATTTACAAATACTATGAATGCGTAATTCCATATTTATACGGCGAAAAACATATTACATGTTTAAATAACACGAATGAAATACATTTAACTCGCATAATTTTTGTGCAGGCACGGTAAATTTTTTATTTATGGACCGATTGTTTTGAAATTTTAAGAAAATGGGAAATATTCGTTTTTAATGTAATTTTGTTTAGATATTTCAAAAAATTAGAAGTCAAGAAATTTTCTTGATAAAACAAATGCAAAGGCAGTTTTGGAATGTTTGAGACATTTCCAACCAACTAGCGAAGCGAGATTTTTCTTTTTCTCTACTATTTTCTTTTGATACTGGGGTCAAAATTCATGATTTTTGACCCCCATCATCCCCCATTTAGACCCCACTTGGGGGGTTGAAGTTTTAGTGCCGGTAGTCCCTTGAATTTTAGGAAACAATAGCCCACTACCTAAGAACCCTTTTTCAGCAAAGAAAAAAATCATAATTAAGACCAAAATTGCTCAGATGACCCCCTTAATCAACGAATGCATTTGAAAATGGGAGAGAAAACAACGTTCAAATTATAGTTGTAAGATTTGGATAGCATGGTAGCCCACAGGTATTTTTACGGCTAAGCGCTGTTTTCCAGCAATCAACAGTTGACACGACTGGTGTCGATTGTTCATCCAAGTAATGTTTTCGCCACTCTTCACCAAGAAATTTATGATCGATAAACTTTTCCATTGGGGAAATTTCGTCTAACATATAAGACAAAGAATTTGCGGTCGGTGTTGAGCACTAAGCGGATATATACAGCGTACGAGGTCATGTTTAGGATCCTTGACGGAAAACCGCGTTTGGATTTGTGAAACTGCATCAACCAAGAAGCGTATTCAATTACGATAAAAACACTTTCTCTTGCGAAGTACATAATGCCAATTATCTTTGACATAGTTTCAGTTGCTGTCATTCCAATTTTTATGTACCTTTTTCCCCTATTGGCACTAAAGCACTAGTGAATGTTTGATGGAATGGATTCAGCAAAGAAATGGACGCATTCTTCTCAAAAACAACACGCATGAAATCCAAACAAAAGCACCTAATAAGGCTAAAAATGTTTTGATCCCAGACTGAAGATATTTGGAGAGTGAGACTAAAACAAAGTATTCAATACGTTTCCAAAATTATAGTCTAAAAACTTCAAATAAGCGAGGGTTAGCTTGTTGTTGAAAGCATTGGCTATCATATCATTTAATTATCTGAGTTGGATCGCAAAACGACAACACAACAAAGCGTGAGTGCATCCCACTGCTCCAGCAATTGTCGTACACAAGTTTGTTAAGAAACTGCACGCCACGCATTGCAAAAAGAACCGTAACTTGTTCAGTGGAACACGTTCACTTGTGCTATATTTTCGAATCAAATTTCCATGCGATCCATCTTTGAATTAATACCTTCTGCTCATTTAATTCATTTCGGGGTTACTTAACTGTAGTTATTGACAACTTTCATGTTTTCTCATGATTTTTACAAACCAGATTTGAAATATAGACTTTACCCTAGATTATGCATTTTTTCCTCTTACCCTAGACTGTACCTTAGGAGGGGTCTGATTACCCTAGACTAGGGTAATTACCCTAGGAGTGGAAGCACTGGTTGCAAGCTCAATGTCTAGTTTAAACGCACATGGCTCTTGTGAAACTCTACACGAGGCGTCTACACGTGAGCCTGCAGCAAAATGAATACCAGTGTAAACAGGGCTTAAGTTTTCTCAGTTGTTATGGTGTCAAACATTCGTCTCAACGCACATCGGAAATAAGGCAAATAGTACGACAGTTGAACTCAGATAGGTCCACTGGTGTGCAGTTCCACAAGCTTGGCATCCGATGATAATAGCTAGCTTGCAGTATACTTATCTGGCAGGAGCACGTATGATTCATATGAGGTTGAACGCGTTGATTTTACAAAGGTACTCCATAAATTCGGCGATAGGAGCGTCATGACCCAGCAAGTCTCTGATTGTGAGAGGCGGGTGGTGGTCAGCAGCAAATAGGTTTATGTGACAACGTCTTGCGCTATATAAGGCTGGGCAGTCCATGACGATGTGATGTACAGTGAGGCGAGCGCCCAAACGAAGAGGGCAACCGGGCGGGGGTTCTTGGACTGTGCAGTTCATTAAGTATCCGTGTGTGAGATGTGCGTGGCCACATCGCAAGCGGTTCAGTACTACTTCGTTTCTTCTAGTTAGATTTTCTCGTTTGTAGGGGTTTGGATCGGGTTGTATGTTGAATAAGAAATTTCTCTCCCGATGTTAGTTTTCCTTCCATAGGGTACGTATTATGCTAGTTATGATTGGGTACCAGTCTCCGTAGAAGGTCAAGACATTTTCTGCAGGTCGAAGTGCAGCCGTTTTAGCGAGTTTGTCAACTGCCTCGTTGCCTTCGATGCCGACATGGCTCGGAATCCAACAGAGTTTAACTGTTTTGCTGTCTTGGGTTAGTTTATCGATTTGATGTATGAGATACCGCGCAAGGGGATGGGGGGTGCACTTATTTTGCAGTGCTGTGAGGGCGCTCAGGGAGTCACAGAAGATTAAAAATCTTTCTTGGTTGTGATCGCAAATGATTTGTAGAGCCATTTCAATAGCGTGGAGTTCTGCAGTGAAAATTGATATAACTCCGGGAAGGGACATCACCTCTCTCGTATCGCCACGCAGTGCCCCGGCTCCGACTATGTCATCATATTTTGAACCGTCGGTAAAGATAGGGACATGCTCTTGGTATTCCTCGCGCCGCAGTCGCTGGTATTCCTTGATGTACAAGACTGGGTGGGTACATTCCTTCTTGTAGAGAGTCGGTTTTATATTTATTTCGGCAGGGGTGGTTTTCCATGTGGGTATAGTGACATTCAGCAGCCGATAAGAGAAGGTAGGCTTTATGTGGGGCTCGTGGAGATCGAGGGATTCCATGAGTTTGCCAGTGCGTACGGCGAAGGGCGGGGAGGATTGTTTATTCCTAATAAGTCGTCTGTCGATAGGCCGTACGGCAAAATTGCGCACCGGGTTTGACAGATTGCTTTTTATTTTGTAGAAGTGCTTTAGTGAGAGGTGCTGCCTTCGCAGCTCAAGGGGTATCTCGCCGGATATAACTTGTAAGCTAGGGATCGGTGTTGATTTAAATGCGCCCGTAGCTAGACGAAGGCAATCATTCACGATGGGATCGTGCTGTTTGAGTATTGATAACAGAATTAAAAGGGCGATTTTTGGGAAACCTAATACGCAAAATGAAAAGAAGAACCAATGTAAAAGGGAACATTTTTTTTAATCGCAAACGTTTCGGAATCTCTGATTCCATCATCAGTGCTGTAAAACAAGGAATAAAAAACGATGATGAACAAATTGCGAAAAAGCTATAAGAAATTAATATCACTATACCTACATCAAAAAATAGCTTTGCCTAAGCATTAAAAATTAAAAACACAATTTCTCTTAAACCTTCAGAGCCATGCGCACACATATACCTAAATTCTAGCAATTAAACCAACGGACAATAACATCTACACAAAGTAACAGAACTGCAACACACACACACACACATTCAAACACATTCGTATTAACACAGTTGGGGCAATATTTAATTTTTTCGCACTTTGATCATTATTTAGCTGAGGTCTATGGGTAAAAATGAACAATGATTCCAAAATTCTAAGGTCAAATTCCTCTGTAGTTCTACTAAGTGTGGAGAAATTTGAGTTTTTGAAAGGGTGATTTGAACTATGGCAATGATCTCTGATGGCTGACTGGGAGGGAGACGAGTATGGACGGCCGGTTCTATGGGAGATATCAGAGTGTTTGGCTGTGACGAATAAATTGCTGGAGTGTGGTACTTCCAACATAGGACTGCAGGCAGCAATCACATTTATACAAATATACATAACTACTTCTCAGGCACTCTTCCAAACGCTCTTTCCTAATAAAAAATGAACCTATTTTAAAACTATTTCTATAAAATGGAAGCACGTCAATGAAAGTAAAATAAGAGTGTATCAGGGACAAAGCTCCTTTCTTATCTCCTTGTTAAGATAGCCCAAGAAAGAGAGCTAGACGAAAAATTTCTGCTTTGGTGCGGTCAGAAAAAAGAAAGAAAAAAAAAGAAAAAATGTTTATTTCCAAATTTTCACATGAGATACATGCCAACATATTGGCTTATAAAAGTTTCTTAAATATAGGGCATCCTAAAACAAATGTTCCATACGAGGAATACTAATTGACGAACCATCCGAGGTGTACAAGTAGATGAGCCATATATATACGAGGCATAATAATAGAAAAACTATACGAGGTGTACTAATAGACAAACTGTCAGAGGTGTACAAGTAGATAGACCATACGAGGCATATTAATTGACAAAAAATACGAGGCGTACTAATAGACAAACCATTCGTGGTGTGCTAGTAGTCTAACAAAAGTTCTATACTAGGAGTACTAATTGACAAACCATCCGAGGTATACAAATAGATAAGCCATACGAGGCATAATAATAATAGGCAAACTATACGAGGTGTACTAATAGACAAGCTATCAGAGGTGTACAAAATAGATAGACCATACGAGGCATAATAATAGACAAAATATACGAGGCGTACTAATAGACAAACCACACGTGGCTTGCCAATAGTCTATCTCTGTCAAGGGTAGTTGAATGAGAAATGAAAAATATGCCCTAAAAATATGCAAAGCCCTATCACCACCAAAAACATATTTAATATCTTCTCGTTATTCACCACATCATGCGGACATGGGTACGTGGGATAAAATAGAGATACAGTGTAAGCCGGTTACCACTCATGATTGGCAAATATCTACAAAATATTGGTAGAAATGGGTAAACAAACATATATTCAATATAAAAATTCATAGCTTGTACAACATACGGACAGAAAGATAATTTTACTACGATTCATATGCTCAAATTGCACTTTATTTCATTAATTATATATGACATTAATCCGATTCACAGAAACGCCCTCTGAGGAAGTGCTAGATCTATTTTTGAATCATTTCGCTATTGCAATAAAATTTATTAACCGAATGGTTTTTGCGTAAAGAAATGAAATAGAAACATGTATATCTATTTATGTAGATACATATATATCCCTACACACGTACACACACATATTAATATATATACTTATTGAAAATAAAATATTAGAAAAAAAATACATATATAAGATAAAAGAAAGAAGCAGCCTACCATCTACTACACAGAAAATGACAGCTGAGCTCACTGTAATCCTAAGAATTTTTTCGCAAAAAATAACTAAAAGGAAGAGAAAACTTCGAAAAACATAAAAATGAGCGGTTTTTTAATTTCTTCACAGAAATTTTTAAGAAAAATCAGGTTATAATCAAGAAGCAACACAACTCTTCAGCATTATACGGACATGTGTACGTGGGATAAAATGGAGTAAAATTGTGGCCGGATATCACACCTGAGCGGAGAATATTCACAAAATTGGCACATATGGGAAGATTAGGCCTTGATCCAAAGTAATAATTTTGATTACAGAAATTTAGAGTTTTTTCCGATTTGAAAGTTCAGTGCTGGTGTGCGCTGAACGCACAAAAAAAAAAATAAAAAGACTAAATGCAATGCTTAAATTACCCCTTTCCCCCCAGCTCAGCCTAAAATCGATTGAAAACATCTTCGAGAATGATTTTGAAATAGCGAGACAACGTTAGCCAAAAATTTAACTCATTATAAACTTTGCACAACCCTCACATCTATAAACATGTTTATTGGTGTACACACAAAATGTATTTCATGGTATATTTGTCATACGGACGTTATATATTAATACAGAAAAGAGAAAGAAATAACAAATAAAGATGAGGAAATACTCCTAATTGTGGAAAGAACGTTCGTTCTGCTGCACTGAACTGACGGCTGTGGTGCTCATTGTTGTCGACAGAAATAAGTAAGATGAATATACGAATCGCTTAGCAAACGTAAAATGAAATAGTTTCTAAATTTCTAACAGAAATTTCAGGAAAAATTAAAATTTCTGATAGATGGGAAGTTCACACCGAGATGCTGCAGGCCCTATGACAGAGAAGCAAAATGACGTGACATATTTACTCTAAATTCGTTTCCAGTTTTAGAGTTTTTGATATGCTGGGGAAGCTTGTTCCACAAAAAAGCTCCAGAAACTGAGAGAGCTTTTTGTCCCACGTTAGATGAACGGTAACTGACTAAAACATCGTTCCTCCGGTTTGGTCTTTCGTTTGGGATATTAGATGGAAAAAATTTTACCACCTCTGCATTACTTTGGGGGAGGTACAGAGAGGAGAATACTCGTCGAGCTTTCTGGATCATGAATCTGTTCGGTATTGGGATCCAGTCGAGTTTTCTTAAAAGAGGGGTGACATGATCGTATTTATTGAAATTTCCTTTGAATACCACTTTGGCGGCGAAGTTTACACATTTTTGCAACTCTTCCTGACGACATTAAGGTAAGTCTCCCCACACAAGACTGCAGTAGTCCAGACGCGATAAAACTAAAGACTGAATCACCAATAATCTAGATTTTTCGTCAAGTGTGTTCTTTATACGATGAAAGAACATTAAGGTTCCGTTAATTTTGTTGCACATTGTTTCGACGTGTGAATTGAAAGTCATATTTTTGTCAAACCAAACACCCAGATTTTTAACCTTATCGACTGGTTTAATTGTATCGTCTCCAAATGTTAGCTTGAATGGTGTTAAATTTTCAGTCGCATTCTGTGATCCAAAAATAATGCATTGCGTTTTACTTGCGTTAGGTTTGAGGCCATTATGGTCATACCACAATTTCAGATTTCTCAGAAGGTTTTCAGCGTTGGCTTGTGTTTCTGTTAAATCCGCTGTTGAGCTTGTCATGGCAATTTGTACGTCATCAGCATACATTGAGATTTTTGTGTTTGCCGGCATGGTGGGGAAATCGTTGATGAAAATTAAAAATAGGAGTGGGCCGATGATTGAACCTTGAGGAACGCCAAAGTTATTTGGTATGAACGATGACATTTTGTTATTCAAGCACACTGCATGAGAGCGGTTTCGTAGGTAGCTTTCAAACCACTGAGTGTCTATTCTGAGGTTTGAAATTTTTGTAGAAGTTTCTTATGCTCAACACTGTCGAAAGCTTTGGAGAGATCAAGCAATAGTAAGAGAGTTAATTTTTTTGGTCAATATCATTGTAAATTTTTTCTGTTATGTTTAACAGGGCGTCCTGAGTACTGGTATTCCTCCTGTAAGCATATTGATTGCGATGCAGTAAATGTGACTCGTCTATGTAAGACGAGAGCTGGTTTGTTATTACTTTTTCTAATATTTTGGACATAACAGGCAGGAGACTGATTAGTCTGTCGTTTGACGCTATGTCGATATCACCAGATTTATGTAATGGCTTAATTATGGATAGTTTCCATTGATCGGGAAACTAGTTTGTGACTATAGATGTATTTATTATCAAGCGAATAAAGGGTGCTGTGACAGGGAAGCTGTCTTTTATATGTTGGAGGCTTATGCCATCATGTCCAGTCGCTTTAGTATTCTTTAGTGAGTATAAGATTTTTCGTATCTCTATGACGCTAACTGGCTTTGGTCTCCACTTGTTGCTACTATTTGGGGATGAAACATCGCTCAGATTTGCCTCTGTAGATGTGTCTGAAACTGTCCGGGATACTTCATTGAAAACATCTTCGCCAACTTTTGAGAAAAAAGTGTTAAAGTCATTCGCCATTTCTGAGGGGTTGTCAAAAGTGCTTTTGCAGTCTGAATTTTTATACTGAGCAGCTTCTCTAATGATTTCCCAAGTTCTTTTAGGGTTTTGTTTTGCCGCCAAGAGTTCTTTGTGGAAGTAGTCCCGTTTTGCTTCTTTAACTTTTCTTCGTAGGATCTTCTCATGATCTTTACATAATTTTCGACGCGTACTGTCTGATTTATTCAGTTTATACTCACGCTGCAAATTTCTTTTAGCTCCGCTCAAATGTTTTATCTCATCTGTTATCCATTTAGAAATTCTTGGCTTAACTTTCTTCGTAGTGAAAGGTGCGCATTCGTTAAGAGCTGATACGAAATTTTCGTTGAAAAGCGAAACTTGTAGATTGACATCATCGGTGTTTTCCATGCCTTGAAATTCACTCCATCTGTCTAATAGCTTTTCTTGAAATATTTCAGGGGAGTAGTGGTTATTCGTGCGATATGTAATGTAACTAGATTTCTGCTTCTCTTTTGCAATATTGATTTGGCATTCTACCGAATGGTGATCAGAAAAGGACGGCAAGATTTCTGTGCTGAGTACTGCTTGGGGATTGTTGGTAATTGCTAGGTCAAGAAGAGTTTTAGAAGTGTTGGTAATTCGCGTTGGTTCTTGGACCATTTGAGAAAGATTAAGTCTGTGCAGCATCTTGCTTAGCTGATTGTTTTTATTTGTCAGATCCACGTTAAAATCTCCGAAAACATAGAAAGACTTTTTGGCTGCAGAGATTGATCTAAGCGTATTTTCAATGAAATCTAATGTTGGACGAAGAGATGCCGACGGATGTCTGTAAAGACTGCCGATAATGAAAGACTTGTGTTTGTTTACTTGAACATTGAGCCAAACCATTTCTATGTCTTCGCATTTTTCTTTTATCGGAACTAAGGATGTAGAGTAGACATCTTTGATGAAAATGCATGAACCGCTACCTCTCTTACTCTTGACTCCGTCATAACGGTACAATTTGTACCCGGTAATGCTGAGATATGAGCTTTCGACTCGTGAATCGAACCATGTTTCAGATACGCACAAAATATCGATATCGTTAGTGATCAACATTACTCGTACGTCATCCATTTTACCATTTAGGCTGCGAGCATTTATGTGCAATATTTTGATATTATTTACCTCAATAGGCAGATCTTTAGTGGAGTTATTACATTTTTAGGTCTAGCAGGGCATTTAGTATTCGTCTCTAGGTCTTTATTGCCGCGTTCATTGTTTGTGATTTCAGCTTCATATTCAATTTGATCACTGTTATTTAGTCACAAAATGGGGGAGGGAGCAACACGATTTTCATCACGCATTTTCAAGAGGGCGCTATAGTGGTCCTGTTTCCGGTGTATGTTTACCGGAGGACTGTTTATCAGAGCATTTGATGTAGGGGAGATTGTCGTCTTCCAAATCCCATTGTCTCTTTCATCAAATACGTGAATTGGTGTTCTCGTTACATTAGAAAGTATTTGGGGTATGAGGTCTCCAACTGCGTGATCGAAGACTTTTCTATCGATGTATTTATCGATGAGTTGTTCGAAACTGCCACTGTTCTTGTCAACGAATTTTGCATACTGGTCCTTGTTTCTGGAGCTCTCAGTTTTGATGGCTTTTTTCAGAGATATATAATTTCATTTCGATTTTTGTTGTGAAGCAAGCTGCGTCGTTACGGCGTGGAGGAGACAGTGTCCGTCACCTACAGTGTAAGCAGGCTCCAATTTGAGCGATCGTTTCAAGTCGTCCAGTGTGTGTGCAACGCGTGTGCAGATTTGATTCACTGTTGATTTTTCGGTAGCAGTATTAGTTTGGTCGTTCGACGGAGGCCCGGCAGAGGCATCAGATTTTTTTCGAATAACTTGATTTTCTTTGGAATAGTTTTGAATATCGGTATTCGCTTGACTTTCCTTGGTTCCTGCGTACTCACTGGAAAGTTGAGAATTGGTTGAAAAGGAGGGCATGTCGCAATCACTATTTGTGTCTGTTGCAGGTAACGCAAATTTATTTTTCGTACTGACATTATATTTGTCTGAGATCGAATCAGGGAAAGGCTCAGGCTTATTTACGTTCTTCATGCTGTGGTGAGTGAGTTACTCAGACCTCTGCTTGATGACGCAATCAATTTTGAAGGATTTGGTGTACCATGTGCAGTGATGTGCACAGGCTTATATTCTTTTTGAAAGTCTAATGTGAGACTATTTGTCTCATTCCGTGAATTTTTCGATTCATTGGAATGATCTATAATTCCATTTATTGCTTGACATTTGTTGAAACGAGGGCAATATGGCACGGTGATTCGCAATGTTGATTTCATTGCAAGTTGTTGAAGAAAACAGAAGTTCTCTTCCTGGGTCCGAGGCCATTGAAAGTTATTGAGTGCGTCACCATTTTCATTTTCTGGGTAAGTTTGAAATTGAATCAAGTTTAAACCCAGGTTTTTGCAAAAATGCCTCGCTTTATTGAATTCGTTTGCACTGCAAGCATTGGCAATATAAATACGAGAAAGTGCGTACTATCTTACAATTTGTTGTTTGATTCGAGCAAGGTCTGAGGGCGAGTGGCAGAGACCATCAAAACTTAGTATATATTTTTTTAATCTAGGCATGCAATTTACAGTATGGAGAAGGTCATCGAAGCGCCCTGATGGAACAGTTTTGATCCAGCACGAGCCATCGATGTCCTTTCTTCTGATCGTGCTTAGGATATTATCACCTAGCAGCAAAGTGTCGTAAGGTTCTCGACAATTGGAGTCGATTTCACAAGAGATACTAGCAGGTACCACAGGTGCAAGGTCTTGAGAACTTATATGTGAATTTAAAGCAAAACGCTGTTCGGTTAGGTTCTGAATGTTTGATACTGTAGGGAAAATCGTCGACGGGCTAGGAGGCTCACGTTGTCTTAGGGATTTATTGAAAAACGCTGTTGTTAGAGACAAATTGTGAATAATTTCATGAATTTTTTGAGAGCTTGTTATTTGAAGCGGGTGCAAGTAGCCATTAAAAGAAGCAACAGTGTTATTTTTATTGCTCTGTACTGGAAATTTTATTTTGTTTTCACAGCTTGCGCTCTGGGGTAATTTACTGCCAGTATCGGTTTGTGCGCGAAAATTATCGAACATATTATCTGGAGAATGAGAAAAGTCTACCACGCATGAAATGTCCTTATTAGTAAAAACTATTTTTTCTTGTACCACTGATGAGGATGGTGTTTGTGTCCCCGCCGCTGGCGGACAGTTCGGAGCGTTGTTGTTGACGCAGAGCTGGGGAGCTGGCACGCTGTTTTGCTTGTTCAGATGAGGAGCAGGTGGTTGTGGTACTGCGGCTGAGACTTCACTGCTTCGAACCTTCAAATGATTGCTGGAGGTTTGGCAGATATGTTTTCCCTCATCCGGCGATATTGGTTGCATAGTCTTCACTGACGTTGCTTCGGAAGGTGATACACATTCTTTGACGGGGTTACTGGCAGCTGTTAACAAGTCTCCCGTCTTTTGAGCATTAGAATCTTGTGCGTGAGAGGATGTAGGTCCCCTACTTGCAGGCACTTTGCTTGGTAGAGTCGTATTTTTGCCCCTGAGAGTACTGTTTTTTCGGGATGTTGTGTAGGGCAACATTTGTGCAGAGAACGGCACTTTCCGGCCTGCGAAGCGAGTCTCGTAGTGATGCATCGTGCGTTGTAATTGTATAGCTATGATGTTTTAAACTATTCGGTGTCAGTAGGGAAACGGAGGTACGAAACACAATAATTCTTCCGTGCACATTTTTCGTCTTGGCCACGTAGGAAGTGAACAAAGACTCCACTGAGATGTTAGACATTGCCAAATGTTTATCAAATCAAACGTAATTTCTCTGGTTGCTTGGAGTGAAAAAGTTCATCAGGATTTGCCATGCTCTGAACAGTCAGAGAGACGGGAGGCAGGGGTACGGGAAGAGGGGGGGAGAGTGAACGGGTTCGGTGAGGGGTGATTGAGGGGACAAGAACACTTCAGACAGACGGGCCTATTGGTCGAGACTGGGCTGAGCACACCATTTCCTTCGTGTTGCTAGCACTGCTTTGTTAGCTTCGTATTTAAATTGCACTGTTTTAAGCAGAAATAAGACAAAAGTTATTTTTCTTTTTTTTTCGCAGTTCCACAGGTAGCGTCATATACACTCAACATGATGTTTTTTTTGCAATAACAGATGAGAGAAACCGAAGATGAAAAAGTTTTTTATCCTTCTCAGGTTTTACGTCACTAGTTAACCAACATTTTCCATAAAAAAAAAAACAAGATAATAATGCAGGCCAATTTGGTGAATCAGAAATTGATTGTGTGCGTTAGAGATTTTTCAACATTCATGCTCTATTGTAACATAGAAATAGTTCACGAATGATGGTCACTGTTATTTTCCCAAAAGATGCGAAATTACCAGAGTACACTTTCTATTTTTTTCTATTTTTTTTTAACATGGCAAATTATTTCTGAAAGTTGCTGGATCAAGTTTTTTCAATTTTTAAATTTAAAAGTTCCTTCAGAGAAGAAGTTTTTTTACCCTTCTCACATTCGAATTGAAGGAGGGGAAAGTTTTTTGTCTTAAAACTTTTCAACCAGATTGTTGACTAAAGATACAGGGTATTTATTTTGTACAAGTAACTTTGGGATTGTTATATATTTCGTATGGCAGTCCCTTAGTTCAGGCGCCAAATTGTTCAATAGTTGGTGAGTCGTATCCACATTGGGCGCCAAAAGTTAAGGGGTGTTTACAATAGGGGACATTTCGGCCGTGAGGCGCGACTCGTGTAGACGAGGCTCACCACAGAGGTTCATATTTGTGTGTGTGTGTGTTCGAAATTCCCGATTCGCTTTGCTCGAATCCGTGCGGCGCCGCATGTGTGAGAGGCGCAGCTCTAGACCGGTCAGTGTGCAGTTGGTAGTCATCAAGTAAAGTTGCGCCTCTCGCTCACCCGTTATGGCTGACTCAACACTGCCGCGAGAAACTACACTGCTTTTAATTGAAATGTACTAAGCCCATCAATGCCTTTGGTAGACTAAAAGCTGCGAATATAAGGAGGCTGCTTTCCATTTTATTTTAATGAAAATGAACGAATAGTGTAACATTTCATTCATGCAAATAAAAAAGAGATTACGTAGCTTTACGATGCAGCAACAATATTCACACAAGCTCGTCTACAGCAATCCATATTTCATAGCAGCAGGCCACACTGACTGGTTTTGTGCTGCATGGCTGCCACTTTTGTTTGACCAAAAATATCTAGTGTGACCTCAAAAAATATCGAGAAACATCTAGATTTAAAAATAAAACATCCAAAAATATATCTAGAAATAAATTAATTATCTACTATAATAAATTAGTTGAACAATAGCTTATAAGGATATTTATATCATAAGTTGCTTTATATTAGGCAATTTATCTTTATATGAATTATCTAGCATCCTGATATTTACCCTAATAAAGCTTGGTATCCAAATATTCTTCAATTCCACACGTGTTGCGAGTAGAAAGGTCAGTCTCTATTGCATTGCAAATTATCAATGCTCAGATTCCTACTTATCAACAATTGTTTTAAGGCTTTCACACCGCTATCTTCATCACTTTTAATAATTTTGCAATTGCTAAGTAAGTTGATTCTACTTTATTAGATGCATTACTTTAGAATATAACTGATACACCAAGTAGTTTCATGATAGAAATATCATTGCTTCCATCCAACAATAAACTGAACTCATTGTTACCAATATCATTGGTCAATCTTTCGTCAAAACGATGCCACAATACATTCTTGATAATGTATGTGCATTTTATTCCATGATTTTTTATATCATCACTAGTTTTGCAATTGGAGATAGTGTGCTTTAGCTTATGAACCGTGAAATAGCCGTCTTGGTGTTGTTCATAATCTGAACATAACATGATCAGAATATGGTTGCTTCACTATTCAGACAATTTGCTTAAGTAAATTAACAAATATGATAAGAATGAAGTAGTAACCAATCATTATGGTAAATTCCTAATTCGAATTTACAGTAATCTATCATATACATAGCTTAATTGTAATTCTAGCTAGAAAATTTCTAGCACGCTGAAAAACTATATAGATTTTATAGCTAATATCTAGGTTCGAAATTTTACATCTAGGCTTCAGCAAAAACATCTAGATTTAGCTATATAATATCTAGAGTGGCAGCCCTGTTGAGCATCGCGCGCTCCATGGCTCGCTCCAATGGCGTCTAGTCTAAACACACATGTCTTGTGAAGCTCCACACGAGGCGTCTACACGTGAGCCTGCAGCAAAATGTAGACCAGTGTAAACGGCTCTTTAGGTAGACTGTTTTGTGCCACTATTTTTAGTACGGAAATTTTATAAAATTCATGCCATAATAAAAGATATTTTCTCCGTTTCCCTCGATTGGAATGCTGTTTTATACTGACTAGTTTACGCTGATATTTGCGCATATGCTTGTGTGTATGTGTACGTGTGCACGCTATGCGTATGACACTCTATAGAATGCGTATGTATTGTAATTGCCTCGATGCGTAGAAATGCATTTGTGTATGCTTACGAGTTTGGTGTAAGTATGTGCGTGGGTATGTGAGTGCATGTGTATTTGTATATATTTACATGTATATGTGCACATATGTGTGTACTAGACTGACAACTAGCATTTCTGTAGCGTTTCTTTGCGGATTATGATCTTCGCTACAGCAACGCGGGTTAACGGGCGAGGACGGACAAAAAAGGGCTTGTAACTCTTTCTTTATTTCGGTATCATTTGCGCCGTAAACTGCACAAACAGGTATAGTTCAGACTCGGGCCAGCAATTGCATGACAAGAAAACTCCTAATTTAGGATCATAGTCGACTGACCAATTAATGTATATGGTACCGCATAACAAGAAAGGAATTTCATACCTCGAAGGTATAAGAGAGGTAGCTGAGTAAGACACGAATAGCGACTAAATAATGCTAGAACCAGGTATGATATTCTAATGACAGAAGAGCGATAAGAGAGTGGCCATGAGACATTGTCATGGGAGAATAGCAGCACAAAAAAAGGGGATTCGCTGCCCTGCCAACAACATAGCACAAGGACACAATTCATAACACAATTATTATTATATAAGAAAGTTTTAGCCTCCCTTAACCACGACAAAGATGTTCCAAGAGAGGAAAGAGGAAGGCACCATTTAGTATGGAGTTGAGGGAACACGGAATCTATGCACAAGGTGCACAGAAACAGTAAGCTAGGAAAGAAGTTCATGAAACAAGAAAAAGTTTCTGTTTCATTGACAGGGAAGAAAATAAGTTTCTCTAGCCAAGGAACACATAGCCAAAGAACACCCTGCCAAAGAACACCCTGCTAAAGAACACATTGCTAGAAAATACATTTCTAAAAACACACTTGTAATACACGCACAGGACCAGAGGAGGACAGCCTACTCACACACACATTGATTACAACATTTTTAGCGTCTGAGTCAGCATGTTAGAATTTCAGGCTTTCAAGATGAGAAGCACATTTCATTCTCTACATGGAGTCTTTACTTGTTGAGTTGTTATAATCTTTAGGCTATCAGATATGTGCACTGTGTTCAGAGGAGGACGCCACGTTGACACATTGACTTTAATTTCAAGTACTCGGCCTTCTCTGACTGTTTACATGATCAAAAGCTACAGCATTACTGGTTACAACCTTGATAGAACAACCTGACAATACCCTAAAATACTTACAGACGATGGGGGAAGGTCCCTCACGTTAAAACCTGGAATAGCCTATTTCAACATATAAAATAAGCGACTACTTTGTCTTTTTTTTTACTCTACCTGTGGAAAGGGAACAGTGAAAATTAGGTCTCTGATGCAGGGGCCAGCTGAAATAGTAACAGCGGACTAGTACTACAGCCTATCCAGCCGCAGAATCAGAACTTAAAATACAAAAGATCAGCCATTGTAAAAAAAAATCCTATTGTCAAAAAAAACGGCTATCTCATGATCAGCCTAACACTGAAAGCATCTACCCTGTCATGACTCGCCAATTAAATTACTCAACTTATAATACAGGGCAACAAGTACACATCGACCAACGTCGCCTTGAAAACACAAATCACATGGGCTAGTGGTCTCGTAAATTTTCTGTGTATATTCCCAGTCTACTTTTGGAAGTGCTTTAACTCTAGGCTTCTACCTTACTGACTGGCGCAGCTTGCCCAGCACAGCTCATGGGTGAGGAGCCAACAAATATTTGATAAAAATATTTAATTTTTTTATTAGTGAAATTTGAGTTATGCATGGTTACTTTACATCCCACGTTTTTACGCTAGAACACGTCACTTGTGGTTGGTTAAAACTGAAGTTCAATGCCCAGCTCAAAATTCAGAGTAAAATCAATGAATAAGTCTCTAAATTTACACATTCAGTGGGCCTGCTGAAATGCGGTTATTTCACAATCTGAGTAGTTAGAATACCAGCATCACAATACAGCCTACTGTCTAGAGAAAGCACTAGAACAATCACAGCATCACGACGGCTAGTCTGACTCAATGTAGGTGTTCGCCGGCCGCCAGGAACGTCCTTGAACGCTCTAGCGGCCGGCTGTTCACCGCTGTCTAACACAAAGACACATAGTGGCGAATTGACAATACAGCTAGTTCAAAAACACGTAGGTAATAGTTTTCCGACACAATAATCACCACCAGGTATATGGAAACTCAAAATTATCTGGGGAGGTGTTGTTTCCTCTTTCCACACTTATTCAAATAAGACGCCGCGTCAGTCTTGCGAACTAGCGCGGATCCGCAAAATGTTGCCGAATGGAGAAGTTCAAAATTCGCGTCTGGTAAGACGCGACAATTTCACTAGAGATAACGGCCTTTTTTCTGTTCACTCTCAACTTGTAAGATTACCTAACTCGTCATCTCTATATTATTGTAAAACATTCATGTAAAAACTATACATTTGTTGTGCGATCATCCATTTATATTTAAATAAAATGATTATTAACTAATGACCGTTATGTTAAAATGGTTGAATTAGAAATACAAAACTTATAATCTTCTTGGTCCTCATGCTTATGTGTACATATATATGTATATATATATGTGTATATATATATATATGTATGTGTGTATTTGGATATATATTTATTTATTTTTTCATGCTTCCTTAAAATGACACTTGTGAACATTGGCCGAAACAAGCGATTCATATAATATTTCCTGGCGTCAAGAATTGCGAAGTTTTATGTCATGTACA
Source organism: Morinoia aosen (assembly GCA_030386875.1). Taxonomy (NCBI): domain Eukaryota; kingdom Metazoa; phylum Arthropoda; class Malacostraca; order Amphipoda; family Talitridae; genus Morinoia; species Morinoia aosen. Next base: position 76,481,842 of record CM059564.1, read on the forward strand.
TGTAAACTGTCAAAAGTGTTTTCATCCCACAATGAAAATGCATCATCCATGAAATTGTGTTATCTCTTATAATTATCATTACATGTATTATCAAATGTAGATTAAGCAAGATTAGGAGTACATTGCCCTCAATCATTTCTTTTCTTCTAGTGACACGAGTTTTACAATACTCGTGTGTGTGTATCATCTAAGTGTATTAATTTTAAGATATTTTAAAAACCAATGATGGTAATTTTGTACCGTCTGTATTGGAAATAAACTGTTTCTTTTCTTGATCACGTCGTTGTCGTGACTAAGATGGCTTAAACTAACCTAAATAATTATAATAGTAACTAGTAATTATCATTATCCGCCGTTACTATGCGCACGTAATCATCTGTAGGAACACATATGCATAAATTTTTAAATACGCTGTTGAGTTGTAATATAATTTAATCTAAGGTGAACAAAGAAACTATTCCATTTAACTTGTGAGGATGCGAACTATAGCCATGCACCATACCTGCATGATGGTAGGGCATACGAGTAAATGGATGAAACTACTTCATATAGTGGCAGATTTGTAAGCTAGATATGAGTGTGGACAAAACTGTTTATTTGGTAACATTGGTTTACGATGTTTGTTATTAAAAACCGGATTTTTTATGCTTGTTGAAACTCTGCTCATGGATTTTGCGACAATGCGTGATTGTGATTTCAGATTATGGATGTTCCTAACCTTAACACGTAATCTAGTTTGCAGTAATTACATTTCCTAAATCCTGTTGATGTATATCTTTGGTTAGCCTTCCTAAGTCAAATGATGATTTGTCAATGTTTTATTTAACGATGAAAAGCTGGAGTGAAATACATGATGTTGTTGAAACAATTTATTTTGTTGATTGACATAATACATTCATTCCAACAAGTAATGCCAGAAATAATGAGGAACAATTATTTCTTAGATATTTCTAACACTTAGACCGCATTTCCACAGTAGTGTTAGTGCATGGAGTCCCAACACTTTATCCAGCAAGCATACAGCTCCTCCGCTTGTGAAGTAGTTCTTCAGCTGAACTCTGATGGCTGTAGCTGCCACAGCCGATCGAAAGCCTCAACACAACGAACCGAATGATGTCAGTGTTTTCCCACCAACTGCAGCTTGTGCACGATCCAGTGATAATGTCCTTTTTTCAAGAGCAAGCGGGTTGATGTAACGGAATCTTAATGATCATTTAGGTAATAATAAAGAGCGCATGTTGCTAGAGTGATAGACTGGATTCTTTTGACTGTGATGTTTATATCAGTACGGAAAACTCTGAACGTACTTGACAGTATGCCGAATGCGTTTGTCTTTGTTTTTCGTGCTCTAGAAAAACCAGCTGAAAACTCTTTGTTCGTGAGAAAGGTTCGTACTAGGATAAAGCTTCATGAAACGAGTTAATGGGAACGCATCATCTGCCACTATGAAATGTGGAGAAAGAAAGTTAGTCACAAGAAGTTCACGAGTATGGGGCATGTTCAGGCTGTTAGAATCGAATGCTTTCTTTAAGGATGAGTTACTGAACACTCCTCCGTCATGGTACTCGATCATTTGTAGCGAGGTATCAGAGGGTAATTCTGAGTCGATCACAAGCAGGGAAGCATTTCTGGAACTTGGTGTCTTGCCTGCTGATTACTGAGCCAACTTTGCCCAGTATGTCTTGTACCTTCTGTAAAGAATAAGAAAACTTTTGCATAATTCTTGTTAGTATTAACACGTAAAAATGACTAACACCAAAATTTTACATCAGAGAAAGCATCATATTATTCTCAACGAAGGCGATGGAGAAGACTTATCTTGAATCAGTTTTTCAATGTTTCATGCCCTAAGCTCATTTTCAACAAGGAAAACTTGCACAATTTGAACAGATAACAATAGACAAAAATTTGAAACATAAATGGAGAAACCTTGACAGTTTAATGACTTCAATCCCTCTCCAGTCGCTCTATCTGAGGGTTGCTGAGCACACCGGCAAAAATCATCGAACTGGTAACATTACTGGATCCCCTTTTCATTCTTGTATTAGAGAGCATTGCTCAACTCAGCCATGTTACCAAGCTATTGCCAGCGGTAAATTCAAAATTTTACACTCTAATTAAATAAAATGTTTTATGATCCGTCCAAAAGAAATGTTCAAAAATAATAATTTTCTCCGTAGGAACAATCTCACTTACCTGCAATCGTTTACATCAGCAAGCAGACCTTCTCTCAATCGATTCGGATTGTTAGTTCTATCTATTTCGCCATGGTTTTACCCAACATCTTCTTTTAGGTTTCGCTGTTTTTGTACTTTCTTCAAAAGTTGTGGTCACGAAAGTTGCTTCGATAGCAAATTTTTAGAGCTCACATACATTCTCACGTCCTGCTCATCCATATCGCATACCTACTTCGGTTTGTTTACATTCGATGAACGTCGGACGCTCATCACAGAGCTGAGTCAAAGCCACACACAGTCGTAATGTGGCCTGACTTGCTTAACAGCCGTTTGACATGACGAGTGTCCGTCATTCATTTGACGAACGAAAAATCGTAGTGTGGCCCCGGCATAACTCGTAGAAACTTCGGAAGCACTTCATAGTGGTAGCAACTAGCAGGTCCTGCAGGAACTCCAGATCACATGCGGCTTTGTCCTTCTTCTGCCAATTCCGCTCCAGGCACCGAAATTCCGTTAAAATTGGATATCCATAGCGATTGCGTATAATAGAATTAAAAGGGTGATTTTTGGGAAATCTAATGCGCAAAATGGTGTCGTGAATGCATAAATCGCTATAAAAGGGTACGATGATTTTATTCCTTGTTTTACAGCTCTGATGATGGAATCAGAGATTCCGAAACGTTTGCGATTAAAAGAATGTTCCCTTTTATATTGGTTCTTCTTTTCATTTTGAGTATTGATAACGGAGCAGACGAGTAGACTATGCAACCGTAATCTAATTTTGGCCGGATGAATAATCGGTATAGATAAAGCAAAGTTGCTTGATCTACACCCCATTCGTGTGAGGCGATGGATTAAAGTATATCCACGTTTTTCTGGCAGCTTGCTTTTATGTTAGGGATGTGGGTCTTCCACGTCAGTTTGCGATCCCATGTTAGCCCAAGGAATTTTATTTCGTCAGTGTATTCTATATTTTGATTTCCAATTTTGGGTGACGGTGACAAATGAATGCCCGGTCGAGAAGTGAAATGAACAACTCTGGATTTGTCCATTGAAAAGGAGAAGCCGTTGACTCGAGTCCAGAGCGCTACCCTGTCGATGCACTCAAGGATTTTGGCCTGAGCAATTTTGGGATCGCTGTGGTGGTACCCGAGCTGGAAGTCATTAACGTATAACGATGCGTGATACCGTGAATCTTTTGGGATTAAGGAGGCAATATTGTTAATTTTAATGATGAAGAGGGTTACTGATAGGACGGAGCCTTGAGGGAAACCTATTTCTTGTGGAAATGGGTCGGATAGGTGGTTGTTTATCCGTTCTCTGAGGGTACGATGACGCAAGAACAGTTTTATGTAGTTAGGGAGTCATCAATGGAGGTGTAGATTGTAAAGGTCTCGCATAATTCCGTATTTCCAGGTGGTGTCGTAAGCCTTTTTAAGATCAAAAAATATGCTTGTGAAGTGCTCGTTGTGAATGAAGGATTTTCGGATAGTGGTTTCCAGACGGATTAGGTGGTCGATGGTGGATCGGTTAGGGCGGCCACCGCATTGAATATTGGTCAGGTAGCCGTGCATGTGACAATGGTCAAGGAGTCTATTGTTCATGAGTCGTTCTTGAATCTTACAGAGGCAGCTTGTTAACGCAATTGGCCTGTAGTTTAATGGTGAGTTTGGAGACATTCCGGGTTTTGAAACGGGATGATTACTGCTTCTCTCCAACTGGGTGGGAAGTAACCTTGGAGCCACAGCTTGCTGTAGAGAGACAAGAGGCTTTCTTTGCTCTGTTTTGGGAGGTGTTTCAACATCTCGTATGAGATTCCGTCTGCTCCAGGTGATGTTTTCTTTGGGGTGTTTAAAACCGAGTCGGGTTCGGCAGAGGAGAATGCTTCGTTGTACATTTCGATATTGTGAGACGAGAAATCAATTTCGTTAGCTTCTGCTCGTAGTTTTTCTTGTATAAAATCTTGAGGGTAGTTGGCTGTGCTGCTGATGTGGCTAAAAGTTTCTGCTAGTTTGTTTGCTATATCTGGTACTCTCGAGTATGTCACATTGTTTTCTCTTAAAATTGATAAATGCCGTTGAGATTTTCCTTTGATTTTTCTGACATTTTCGTATATAGAGCTGATTGGTGTGTTCTTTGTGAAGGTATTGGCGAGTGAAATCCATGCTTTTCGTTTTTCTTCTCGCAGCAGGTTTCTATGGATGGCTATAGCTCTCTTCCAACACAGGGCATTCTGCACGGATTTTGTTTGTCTGTATCTTTGGTAGAGGCGTTCTCTGCTATTGCGCGTTTCTGTAAGTCTTGCACTCCAGTAGGGTTTCGGAAAAAATGTTGTGAGTTCGATTATGGGGATGCATTCCCTTGCTACGGCTGTCAATGTGCTGGTGAATGCTTCAAATGCTTCGGCACAAGTAGCTTCATCGGGTATCCGGAGCTCCTCCCACATGGGGTGGGTTTCGTAAGATGTCCAGTCTGCCTTCTTGATGTTCCAAACAGTGCGTTTCGGCTCGTTGCGTGGTGAGTTTATCAGTTTCAATACAATAGGACAGTGATCGCTGTCTTCTGGGGATTCGGATACGTTCCATGATAATTCAGCACCAAGGCGAGAAGAGGTTAAGGTCAGGTCAATTGCAGATTCAGAGTTGTACGATATTCGAGTCGGAGTTCTCGTATTGAGTAAAGTTAGGTTGTGTTGGCTGATGAAGTCTTCTACCAGGCGGCCCCGGGCATCCGTAGTTTGGCATCCCCAGATTGTGTTGTGGCTATTGAAGTCGCCTATCAAAATGATTGGAGGAGGCAGTTAGGCCAATACCTCCTTCAACAATTCCAGAGATAAGGTGTGGTTTCTTGAGCTGTAAAGCGTGACAAAAGTTATTCGCTGAGTGAGTTGGACGGTAGCTGCGATGACTTGCGTGGTTGAGATCTAGGGAACTTCCTGAAAGGGAATGGATTCGTGGATTAGAAGGCCAACTCCTCCATGGGGTGTGAAATTGAGGTGTCCACGCTTGGTGAGTAGAACGAACTGAGGTATTGAGAAATTACAGTTGTGCCACAATTTGGTTTCTTGGAGAGCAATTACAAACGGTTTGTGAAAGTTGATTAGTTGTAGTAATTCGTCTTTTTTCGACCGAACACCCTGGCAGTTCCATTGCAGCGCGCTGGCTCCACCATTCATTTTGGTTTAGTTTGGTTTTCATTTGATACTGTTGGTAATTTTTTTTGCTTCAATTCTTACGGTAGGATTGTTCTCGCTTGTGATTTCGCTATCACTCATTGCAGAGTCGTAGTTTGATATGATTTGAACAGAGGTTGTATACGTTTCTCCAGTGGATGGATCGACACAGACTGCTTCAGTTACTTGTTTCTTTTCGGTTGGTTTTCTTGATCCTCGGAGTTTTTTCTCTTCCTCCGCGCGGGGTTTTAGGATTCTTAGGCTTAGAGGGTCCGGATGAAGTAGCTGTGGGAGGTGCTACTGCTTTGAGTTCCCGAGGTACAGAAGGCTGTCGGTTGGGGCTTCTGAGCTGTTTGATGTTACGGCAGCAGCATAGCTGTGGCGATAGTTTGGCTGTTCTGAGTCTAGTTTAACTTTTGCTTGGGCTCTGGTTTGTTTGTATTTGTGGTGAATGGTGGAAAATTCCTGCTGATAATTGAATTCGTTACATTTGTAGGATCCTGAGTAGTGATCTTGACCGCAGTTGTGGCATTCCATTTTGGCATTGGTGCAATCCCCACTATGGTGGTTTGCATTGTTGCATCTAGCACAGGTCACTACATTGCTAAGGCATCGTTTCTGCGTGTGGTTGTATTCGAGGCACTTTTTGCAGAACATGGGACGTGGCACGTATGAGACTACCTTTGTTTGAGATTGTTCCCCAGGGATGGTAATGTAGTCAGGGAGGTCCTGTCTAAAAGTGACTAGAAGAGCTTGAGAAAGGGGGTTCTTTGGTCGGATCCAAGTTGCCTTCACCGCGTCGTACAGTCCGTGATTTGCTATCAGCCCCTCTCGAAAGCAGTCGAAGTAAGAGAGATCATAATCGTACAGAGACACAAGTCCTCTGACTAAGTTGAAGTGTGGGTGTTCAGATATGGACACTGGGATATTGTTTAGGGATATAATTTTACAGATTTGGATGCTTTGTTGTTTGCCGGTTACCTCGATAGTAAATGGGCTTTCATCTAAGGAGGTAATTTGCTTGGGCTTATCACCCAACTCGACCTAGAGGCATTTTTCGAGAACCAAAGAAGACATTTTAAGTTTTCTTTTGGATCCAATGTGCATTTGAAATGTGTGGCATGTAGAGGTGAAGATTTTTCAGGCGCGTTCGTTGGGCCGTTGAGCATTTGTCTGGCGCGGCGTTTTCCTACCTAGTGCCTGTTCTGGATGGCAAGTACTTGCTCTTCTTTAATTTGTTTCGGGCATGCTTTGCGCTTGACGCGGTGGGGACCTCGGCAGTGGAAGCACACGGCTTCCGATGCAAGGCACTTGTCGCTGCTATGTCCCACCACTCCGCACTTTACACAAGTGAGCGCTCGGGTGTACCGTTTCTTGGTGTGTCCATACATTTGGCAGTTCGTACACTGCATGGGTTTCTGGATGTACGGATATACCCTTGTATCGGACCGCTCACCCGGTATATATATGAAATCGGTAGGAGTTTCAGAGCTAAATTCAATGATTAGGGCGCTGGTCTGTTCGTATTTTGTTTTAATGAATGTTGCGTCTATTTCAACGCTAATGTAGTTTTCCTTCAGTCCGGCTGCGGATTCAGTGAAGTTTTCCATGTTATATTCTTTAATGTAGATAAGTCCTTTTGATTTGTTGAGTTTTATGTGGGGGAAGACCTTGCACGGTGTTGAATTTATGTGTGTGATAGTCATGAGTGTTTGGCCTTGGCTCTCGTTTCTTACCTCAAGGATGAAGCTGTCTCTGCCTCTGGTGGTTATGGACTTCCGTGGCAATTTTGTCAGAGCCAAAATTAACTTTTTAATCGAGTAAGGGCTCGATTGCACGCTTTGTTTCTGGTGCAAACTTCATGCTGTAAAAGCGCGTGAATACTGGTGGTGGCGGCGGCTGTTTTGTAGTTTCCAAAGGAATGAACTTGTTTTTATCTTTCTGTCTTGGAGGGTTGATTGAGCTCTTCAGTCCTCCAGAGGAAGACAGGGAGGATAGTACGTTTGTTATTTCTTTAATGGTGGTTTCCAGTTTCTCGATTCTTTCTTCATTGTAGATTAGGTTGGGTGCACCAGAGGCATGGCTCGTTGTATTTAACCTAGCAACATTACGCTCCGGCAGTACTCCATCCAAGCACTTCATAACCTCGTCGATAATGATCTCGATGTTGGTGATTCGAGCAAACGTGCCCCCCTCGTGCTCTCGTTCCCCAGTCTGACGGCCCGTGCCTGCTGCAGAAGTCGAACAAAGAGATGTGGTGCTTTTTCGTCCATTTGCATGTTCTGCTACCGGCGTCCTGATCGACTTTACCTCATTGTGTTTGGCGGATGACTTCTTTTGCTCCCTTGCGGACGTCTTCCAATCCCCCGCAGAGCTTCTCTGGCTGGGTCGCGATCCTTTGCTGCCCCTCGCCGTTCTGCCTGGTCCTCGGGGCACTGAGCCCCCGGGACCAGGATCGTGTGTTTTATTTATAATACTTTATCAGTTTTAGTTTGCTTTTTTCTTACAAGATACAGAATAAAGATAAATACGCAAAGCTACCAAAAAACCCAGATGTTAGTGGGCACCCCCCACGTTGGTTCTACTCACTGACGAACAATTTAATAAATGAGCCTGTAAACACTATGTTGTTGTAATATAGCGAGTAATGTAAGTTCTAGTTAGAGAGAACTAAAGTTGGCAACGCTCGTGACGGCAAGATCGCGGGCAGTTCTTCATTGGTCGTAGCCAGCTAAACAGTACTTGTTGGCTACAAGTGTGTATATAATATCTTACCTGGTAAGTAACTACAGTAACTACATCTAAGTTATTTCTAACTACCTACTACTAATTCTATGCTACCCTATCCTATTATTTCCATCTATCTCCGCTCTTATCTCACTGGCCACATGAGTAGTACACTGAGTAAATTCCTAGCTAAGTGATATTTAAAGAGGTGAGTCCATATTTGTTATATTATTAATAGGTCAATAATTTCTATGCAGTGTTGTGTCTATCTAGGTGATGTCTAACCTATACTGTGACAGTATTAGGATTACCAGGTGTGTTGGCAAGGGCTATCTGAAGTTAATTAACTTTCTATAAATTATATCCTGGGTTGGATATACTTCAGTTGTCAACATAAACAATATGTAACGAGTAACTACTCCAAGTGGGTATACTAACAGTACCACCTCGGGAAGGTGTGGGTAGGCTGAAACACTCACTAAGTGCAAGTAATCTTTATCAAATCCTTGTCTATGATAGCCAGTTTCCTTCACGATGCACAAACAATAATTCAGTTCGGGACCAGTAAACTTGGTAAAGGGAACACGTAAAATTTCAACATTATTACCGTTGTTTAGTTTGACGTCGTTTTATTTCGTGAAGGTGAGCCGAATCAACATCGTGATTGTAGAATCCTTCCTCATCATCAATCTTTCAGTGTTTCAAATCTTGTGAAAAAAATCCAATTCACAATAAAAAGCCAAGCATATTCGATAATTTGAATATCACTAATATACGGTTATTTCGATTAAAAGAATGGAACACTCTTGCTGTTACTCGATCTCTCTAAAGCGTTCGAGAGCGTCAAAAATGATCTACGATAAAATTGAACAAGTAGATAAGATAAAAATCTTGGTTTTTAGTTTGATAAACAAAATTTTACCTGTAAACCACACGTAGAAACCATGTGCAGCAAAATTAGCGGAACCCAAATGTTCTTTCATTGCATTATGGGCACACTTGACGAAATATCTAGGTTATTAGTGATCCAGTCATTAGTTTTTATCGCTTTTGGACTACTCCAGTCTAGTCTGGGGAGATATACCTCAATATCTTCAAAAAGATTTGTAAAAATGTATGAACTTCGCAGCCCAAGTGGTATGCAAAAGTAATTTCAAGAATTTCAAGTATTATTGTGAATATCGATGACAGTAATGGCACACAAAAAGATATTACAGTCAGGTAGTACAGCACCCAAGGACGCCTTGGAGGACCGACGGTTGTCAGGGAGTCACCGCGTGAGTGACGATCGAGAGGGAAACAGCGAGGCTGTTGCTGGCCTATAGTGTCTCCGACTTGGGAGCATCAGAGCCGCTAGAAGGGAGCTGACTCGGTCGAGGACGTGGAGTTGCGGCGGTCGAGGCAGTGTGGCTACTGCTGCGGAGCGTCGAGACTTGTAGTAAATGTCAGGACCGCTGCGAGTGAACTGAACTGCGCTTACCCCGTAGCTCCTTATATAGCGCTTCCGCCTCCCCGCAACAAACTAGCTCTCTGATTGGGCAGCTCCTGGTGGCATTTTGAATTAAAGCTGTTCATGGCTGAGCTAAACTTGTATGGGTGTTAGGGTGCGTTCACACTACGAGCGGAGCGAGCGGAGCGGAGCGGCGCGGAGCGGAGCGGCAATAATGTTTGTACAGGTTTGAATGCAGAAACGCTTGGCTGTTCACACGACAAGCGGAGCGGAGCGGCGCGGCGCGGAGCGGAGCGGAGCGGCACGCTCGTGAAATTCGTTGGGATTTTTTGACGCTCGCGTCGAGCGTTTCTCCTTGGCTCCGCCTTTGGATCGTCATATCTTACAGGGGTAGAATTGTCGTTTGAGTTAGATAAAACTAGTATATAACTAGTTATTTGTACAACTAATCATATTACAATTATAACTGATGGTGTAACATGTACTATTTTAGTGTAATTTCACTCATTTGGGTCCATTAATCATTTATTTCTATTTTCTTCTGCTTTCTCTGATAAGTTACTTTATTATTGCTTCAGTTTAAGGAATTTATTATGCTTTTCTCGTGATGTTGTTTCATCTTTCTTGTGATGCTGTGCATTTCATTTTATGATCTTGATTAAAGTATAATTATGTACGATTTTTTAATAAAGTTTTCATTTTTTCCGTAAAATGGGAGAAAAAGGAGGCCGTATGATGATGAGGAGGACTCAATGAGTGTCAAATACACAATAAATTCAAAATTTTAAGAGCTTGGGTGATTTTTTCCAATACTAACGGAAAGCACATCAGTATTTCGAGAACTATTTGGTCAGGACAAGTCAATATTTGTCAGTATTTTTCACTTAGGTTTCTCTGGCACAACCCTGAATTTCTGAAGGGAATTACTTTACGTTCACTCACATTTAAGTCACTACAAGACTTTTTTTGATCGTACTGGTCTACGAAAACCTGTAGTAATATATGTGATACAGCCTATATGGAAAGACTTTAATTTTGCTTAAACTACTTTGCTTTACATGTATCCTCAATAAAAATTTATGTATTGCTAAACAGCAAATTTATCTAATCTCGTTGGAAATTTTTCCTTCTATAAGGGATTATAGTACATCAAAAGTTGCCGGCTTCATCCGTAAATACTCGTAGAATTGTGATTCATCTCTCCTCAGTGCTTCGAAGAGATAGTGGTATTCTCCATAGCGATCTCTCCTCATGTTGATGGGATGGATCTAGTGTTTCCGTTTTGCCGTCGAGCAACAGAAGCGCATTCACGGAACGCTCCATAGCGACTGATGCTTGTGTAGGTCGCTCTGCTCAGCTCACATGTGAACACACGCGCCGCGCCGCTCCGCTCCGCGCCGCGCCGCTCCGCTCCGTGCCGCGACGCTCCGCGCCGCTCCGCTCGCTCCGCTCGTAGTGTGAACGCACCCTTAAGATATCGTCTGGTTGCTCGAAGCGGGCACCTTGTAGAGGCTTGTGCGGCACCACCGCGCCAAACTTGCGCTCTGATTGGTCGGCCAGTAGGGGCGCTTCGAGGCTGTTCGGCTGCGTGAGGCGGCGCTTCTAAGCTTGTGTGGTGGTGTTTGCGCACAGCTTGTTGAGACCACCACAAGAGCTGCTGCACCAGTGACACGTTATTGGAGATGAATGCTGACGAAAGTTCGGTGGTCAAATAGTAGAATTTATTAGAACATTGTGGAATAATCCTAAAACAATTTTAATGTATAATATCGAAAAAAGTCGGGTATTGTTAAATTTTTTCACGCATTTATTATGCATGTGCGTGTGTATTTTTTCTATTAAATATTTGTGGTTTTTAGATATTTTATTACCCTTCTTATACTACTGTTTATATAAAGCCCAATTTTTGTAATTGTGTGCGATTTATAAATGTGAAATATGGAGGTTTTATCAACGTGTTGTATTATTTTGCCCCTTCTGCATATTGCTAACGCTTGCAGTGCTCAACAATTCCACAAAGCGTTGAATTTAGAAGTGAACCTTCTGGGTTACAGACTAAGGGTAGCTTTTGAGAATATACCTTTATGTTTTATTGGGATATACTTTTATGTTTTAAATTTTTGGGATAAGTTGTGCATATTTACTACAGTGTTTTTTTGTTTGAATTAAATTGTGAGTTTATAAATTGTGTTCAGGCGCATTCCAGCGGTGCAGATGGGTCGCTCCAACATGTGTGTTGTAGGCCTGAATGTTTGGATTCAACATAAGTTTATGTATCGTGTGAGCGAAGTTGTGCACTCGAGTCTGGGGCTAATGTTTTGCTTTGTAATCAGACCTTGAGAGCCCGAACAGAAGGTCGGTGTGTGTAACCGGCTGGGCAAAATTTATTGCTGACCCATAGGCCAGTCCAGTGTAGAGTCGTGGGAAGCTTCGTTCGCCGAACACTTTGGTAAGAGAAAAACCACGAGAGACTGACAGTGACAAATCGCTGTACTTAAAATACAGAGTAACCATATAGCAACGATTTCTCACTTCAAGATTGACTCATAAAAGAGGGCGGGATAAGTCGCGTTCTTATCACAGCGAATAAGGAGCTGGCGAGCGCCAGAACAGCCAATGGAATGGGGTAGGCGTGTGTTTTGGAGTGCGGGAGAAGTACGATAGGTCATGGATTGGGAAAGAGGGCAGCCCTCAAAGAACACTCCGGGTAGCGCGGGGAACAAAAGTTAGTAAGTTTTTGCCAGCCTTTCGATAAGGTGCGTCGTGACTAGGTGTTAACGTGTTAAAATGTCATACTCTGAAAAATAAGCGAGAAGTGAAACTTGTTAAGATATATTTTTTGAATCAATAGATTAAAGTTTTACATCTACTTATGCAGAGGGGCGAAGGATGTCCCGTACCGTGGAGGTCGTTTAGAAAAAAAAACTTTTAGTTGCTTCGCCGGGCGGGTGAGACTCGTTCTTTTGTTACGATAGACACCGCTGGAAACAATAGGTTCATAGAATGAAAAAGAAAATTGGTGCAGTTGAATTAAATGTGGAATATGTACATATATATATATGAGAAAAATTGTAGAATCAAAGTAATCGGCAAATTTTGTTGTCCTGCAGGAGGGCGGTTTTTGTTTGCAAGTTCGGTCTCTTCCTAAAACGTCGAAAGACATTATCTGCACTGTGTATGAAACAGGGATTTGAACTGAAGCTGCTCTTGGGCGAATGAATTGATGAGCCGAGGCTAATAACCATCTCCGTGGCACAGCGGTTAAGGGATCGGACTTGTATGCTGGAAGTCGCGGGTTCGTTCCCAGCGCTGGCGCGGAGATTTTCTCCGTTGGGTATAAGGGAAAGCTCAAGCACAATACCCCACTCGACCCAGGTGTCGGAAATGGGTACCGGCTTTAAGGGGGAACCGTCATGGTGTCCTATATATAGGGTTAGTTATAAGACATTTGAAAAACCAATGCTAAGATCATATGTATCAGGCTTGATTGGAAATAAAGCATCCCAAAGATGCCGATGTTAACTGTGCCGTTGGAGTGCGCCCTCGACAGTTAGGCATTATTTTTTATTTGTTCGGTGTGTAGTTAACTTAAAGAATTTGACCGGTCAATTAGTTAGAGCAGCACTTGTCAACTTGTATAACTTACAGTTCCAGTAATTTTACGGTTAATGTTTTGGAGTAGGATGCTTTTTTCCAGGAAAATAACAGCCCTACCATATGGAGTTTCATAACCTGTCTTCGCTAGTACCATATTTCACCGAGGCAGCTAGCGCACAGAAACGCGCTGATGTAAGTCGGGTCTCTAATCATCGGTGAGTACAGTCCTAATTTTAGCATATGTACACATGTTGTTTGTTTTCCTTAGTGACTGTGTTATTTTATATTCCCTTGCATTCCTTGTGTATTGTATCATTGTATGGAGGTATACCAATTCCTCAATACCGAGAACCTAATTTTCTTACTAAAGCAATTTAGTAAGGAGGCCGGACCATATCTCATGACAGTACCCGCACACGAGCAACTTCTTATTGTCAGTTGCTACAACTAAAAAATTGTCCAAAATAGAAAGCATGCATTTGTATGGCTGCCCGCACACGGGTAATTTTTCGTGAGACGACAACAAAAAGTTGTGAGGGGGTTGCGACCGGATCAATTTCTTTGACAACACAATAGTTGTCGGCAACTTTTGCCGGCGATAGAGAACGTTATTTATAATGGGAGCTCACACACGGACAACTTTTACTTGCCGCCACCCAGCACCCAGCCGGACGCAGGTTGCCATTTTGGCTTTGTTAACTCCAGATTTTTGCAAATGTGACTTGTTTGAGGCAGTATGGTGCCTAAATAAACTGTAAAGCGTTTAAGCTATTCTAAAATGGCTCGGCGAAACAATCTATTTCACACCTAAATAATTAATTCATTATATTACAGAAAAAAGCCTGTGTTCGGCCTTTCTATGATGATTCATATACTCAATTCTGAGATGGCATATTTTCTTTTTTATCTGACAATCCTGCTGTGGTTTTTCAGTGTCTTCCAGTCTAGAGTGGTCTGAGACTGCCACATCTACAGTTTCCATGGTGACACTAAACGATATTTGCCGCCATCCGGCGGCTCGTGTGCGGGTACGCCTCACTGACAACTTTTCGTTGCGACAATTTTTTTATTGTGATAATATTTTATTGTGACAACTGACAATAAAAAGTCACTCGTGTGCGGGTACCTTAGAAATAACTATCACTATCACCTGCAACAGTTGCCGACTATTATTGTGTTACCAGAGAAGTTGATCCGGTCGTAACCACCTCGGAAGTTTTTGTTGTCGCCTCACGAAAAATTGCCCGTGTGCGGGCCGCCATAGAAATGCATGTTTTCTTTTTTGGACAACATTTTAGTCGTGGCAACTGACAATAAAAGTTGCTCGTGTGCGGGTGCCCTTACAATAATAAACCATTTAGTTTTTGATTGTAATTTTCAGTTTCTCCTGGAACAAGATGAGCCAACGTGTTAGCAATTAATGAACATCTAACTTTATGGCACTATTCTGTAATAAACGCCCGTTCTGATACCTTGGGAGGTATGGGTAATTTTATTTGAGCCATAAATACCATTAAAATTCGGCACATGCATAATAAATGCATAATAATAAATGTATATGCATATTGATAAAGGCAAATGCATACTGATGAATACTAATGCATATTCACGACTGCATATGCTGATCATAATAAACATATGCGTTTTTTATTGCATATGCAAAATATGCGATGTCACAACCCTAGTCATTTCCATAATCATTGGCAGCCTTTACCGGCAACCATCGTCTCCCCTAAGTCTAACACTAGATTTCATTGAGGAAACCTTCAAAGAAATCCTTCAGGCAAAAAAGTCATTCTTTGCTTTCGGAGATTTTAATGTTGACTTAACGGACAAAAACAATCAGCTAAGCAAACTGTTGTATAAACTAAGCCTATCACAAATGGTCAAAGAACCGACTCGCATAACTAAAGTCTCTAAAACTCTCCTCGATCTGGCAATCACTAATAATCCCACCGCAATACTTAGTACAGTAAAATCACCTTCTATTTCCGATCACCACTCTATAGAATGTGAAACTAAAATGGCAACGGAAAGACAAAAATACCGCTAAATGACCTATCGCTCGAAAAGCCACTATTCAGCAGAACTATTTCAAGGAAAACTACTTAATAGGTCCACCGAATTCCAAAATAAGATGCAATCTGACGATGTTGACATTCAAGTGTCCATCTTCAACGAGAACTTCACAGCAGCTCTCGACGAATGCACACCTTACGTCACCAAAAAAAGCCAAAACGCACTGTTTGGATTACTGATGAAATTAAAGTAATGAGGAGAATAAAGAAAGCTAACTTACGAGAGTACAAAAACAATAGATCAAACAGTACCTTATACAAAAAAAAGAAAAAGAAAAACACTTTGTTTCCAATAGAGATTGTACAAAAGTACAATCATTAGTTTTTAAGTATCTTAAAGTTAATACACTTAGATGATACACACACATGAGTATTGTAATACCCATGCCACTAGTCGAAAAGAAATGATTGAGGGTAATATACTCCTAATGTTGCTTAATCTACATCTGATGATACATGTAATAATAATTACAAGAGACAACACAATATCATGGACAATGCATTTTCATTGTGGGGTGGAAACACTTTTGACAGTTTACATGTACATGACATAAAACTTTGAAATTCGTGACGCCAGGAAGTAATATTAGAAATTGCTTGTTTCAGCAAATGTTCAAAAATGTCATTTCAAGGAAGCATGAAAAAATATAAATATAAGCATGGAGACCACGGAAATTTCAAGTTTTTTTTATTTCTAATTAGAAATTTGTAACATAGCGGTAATTAGTTGATAAGCATAATTTTTAAGCATAAATGGATGATCACACAACGAATTTATAGTTTTTTACGTGAATACCTTACAATAATAAAGAGATGACGAGTTAGGCAATGTTACAAGTTGAGAGTGAACAGAAAAAAGACCATTATCTCTAGATAGAATGCTAGTTGTCAGTTTAGTACACACATATGTGCATATATACATGTAAATATATACACATATACATGCACACACATTTCTACGCACATACATACACCTAACACGCAAACATACACAAATACATTTCTATGCATCGAGGCAATCCCAATATATACGCTTTCTATAAAAATGCTGTGCGATGTTCTGAAACATAGGATAATGAGCAAATGAAATTCAAGACAACTTTTTCAGTATGTATTGCTGCATACAATTTGTAATGATGTTTTCTTGAATATTGTTTCGAAAAGATCATTGGTCTTAAGCGTCTTATCTATCATCTGTGGGTGATCGCACTACAAATGTATATATATTTTATATATGCTTTATAATAATCAAGTGAAATGAAGTATTACGTAGTGACACATTCACCTATCTACGTAAGCATAGCGTGCACACGTACACATATACACAAGCAAGAATTTGCTCAAATATCAGCGCAAACTAGTCAGTATAAACTAGCATTCCAATCGAGGGAAACGGAGAAAATATCTTTTATTATGGCATGAATTTTATAAAATTTCGTACTAAAAATAGTGGCACAAAACAGTCTACCTAAGTCAGGAACATGAAAACGATTGTGGGACGTGAATAAGAAAGAAAAAATTAATGTCCTATAAGGGTTTCATATTAGAAAAAAATCACATTATCTTTGAAATACGGCGAAAATTGTCGGTAAGTGATAAACATACATAGGTATCACATTATTATATGCATATAATTGTAGCATTATAAGCATATTACTGCAGTATAAATGGATGATCACACAACGAATTTATTGTTTTTAAATGGATGCTTTACAATTTCATAATGGAAAAAATCACATTATCTTTGTAATATGGTGCAGAATGTCTGCAATTGATAAACACACACACATTTAGATACCATGACGGTCTAGTTTGATGCTTGCAAAGAAGCGGAGAGGAATGACATATAATGCAAACTTTGACTTGTTTATCTACTCTAGTGCACACAGGTGTACGTGCACATATGCACACCCATATGCGCACATACACCTATATACGTACACACATATACAAGTAAGTGGGTTTGCAAATGGCAGCGTATAGGCGATCAAATCATAATACCTACGCATACTTCAAAACTGTTGTGTAATGTCTTGAATAATAAAACAATGAGCAAGGGAGATTGTTCAGCAATGGAGATACCAGGCAAATGAGATTCGTCAATACTTATTCAGTATGTTCTGTAACTAAGAATTATTTTTGAGACACAAGATGGCGAGTTATTTTGGCTTTAAATTCTTTCGGTCTTTGAGGGATTTTAATACTCAGGGGAAGTTTGTTCCACAGTAAGGCGCCTGATATGGACAGAGCCTTCTGCGCTTAGTGAGATGAACGATAGTTGACTAAGACATTATTGTTTCTGTTCGGTTTTGGATTGGTTACAGTGGGTGGATGGAAACGCACTATCTCAGCATTGATCTGAGGAAGATATAACGAGGAGAATACGTATTGGGCCTTTTGCATGAGGAGCCTTTCTTGGATAGGAATCCAGCCGAGTTTCTCGAGGAGAGGTGTTACGTGATCATTTCTTTTGAAATTACCGTTGCATACCCCCTTGGCCGCAAATTTCATGCACTTTTGTAAGTCCCTTTGAAGTTATTGAGGTAAGTCTCCCCATACTAGGTTGCAGTAGTCAATGCGCGATAACACCAGTGATTGAATGGCTAATAATCTGGATTTTTCGTCTAGCATACTCTTTATGCGATGAAAAAACATTAAAGTTCCGTAAATTTTGTTGCAGGTATTCTCAACATGAGATTTGAAGGACATGTTTCTATCGAACCAAATACCTAGATTTTTAACTTTTTCTGATGCATTAATTTTATCATTTCCAACTGCAAGAGTAAGATCTGAAGTTTTTTTAATTGCATCTTTGGTTCCAAAAAAAATACATTATGTTTTATTAGCATTTAATTTGAGACCATTTCGGTCGTACCATGATTTCAGGCTAGTCAGTAAAGTTTCGGCTTTAATTTGCATCTGTGGTATTTCCGATACAGAACTTGTTATTGCAATTTGAACATCATCTGCATACATTGAGATCCGTGTGTTAGAAGGCATTGGAGGGAAATCATTAACGAAAATAGAAAACAGTAGCGGACCAAGAATGGATCCTGGTGTCACGAGAGAAGGTCCCGCCTCCTTATTAATTTGCATTAATAAGGAAACCAGGTGCTCGGAATAGAGGGATTGGCGTACCTCCAAACAAATGACGCAATTCCCAAGAAATGCAAGGAGATATATGAGAACACAGTCACTAAAGAAAAAGACAAACAATTGGTACATATATATACTAAAATGAGGGCTGTACTTACCGATGAGTGGAGTTACCACTTACAAAACGCGTTTTACAGTGCGCATCTGCAACGTCTAGAGAGGTCGCCTCCAATTCTTAGGCTCATCAATACACTGGATGAATCTCGTGCTATTTTATAATTACGGCAGCAGGTCACACAATACGAGAACGGAGACTTACATACAATGAATATGTTATCAGAAAACAGTGCAATTTACGAACTGCCTCAAAGCCCTGACCTAATAACTTTCACAAAAATTTTTATCCTGGTAAATTGGCTGGCCAGCCCATCAATTTACAATGACTACATATCCTACAAACATAGAATAAGACGCAATCATTAGGGCTCTTCCACCGTTCTAGGCTCGGTCATTCTTCACATCACAGGCACCCATCGCCCCATCACTGTTTCAGTTCAGATCCCTTAGTTATGCACCGATTAGGAAATGTCTATTGACGTAGGTGTTCACAGCTTCGCGTACTTCATGTAGAAGTGTAACAAGACGTCGTGAGCCTCCCACCTGTTAAAATGTTTACAACCCATTACTTTTAACTGTACTGATTATGTTCCCTCAACTATTCCAAGTTTTCTCTTCAACAAATGACGTTAAATCTATTATCATATCAAATATTTCAAGTTTTCACTTCAATAATTGACATTAAATTTCTTATTATATTCTTTTCATGAATGATATTCCTTCAAGGAAAACTGCTTCTGCACAGATTCTCACCCGCCCGGCAATGTTGACAATTAATGCTCCATCAATACTACCACAATATGGTTGGGCTTGTAGTTAACCCTTTTGAAAAAAAGGAGAAAATTTACTGTGTTGTTAAAAAAAAAAGAATTTTGATAGGTTCAACAATATATATATATCTTTCGACGCACACTACATTCAAGTATCTCAACGTGATATTTTCTGTATAACACTTGGTTCTACGCACTTCTTTGCCCGTCGAAGTTTCGCCTGAGACTGCCCTCGGGTTGTCAGCTTTGCATAATTGTTAGAGAAGGTTATTCTTTCTTTTCACCCATAACCAATCAGGCTCTTCAGAGATTTTATAAACGCTCTTTCGAGACCTCCTTCTTAGTTTAAATCGTTGTCCATTTGTTGGTTCTACCCTTCGACTTTCCCTCCTGAGATCTTCTTGTTTCCCATTGGCAGCCAATTCCCTTGACGTTAGCTTGAATAACTCCGCCCTCTCTCAAGGCCTATCGATACCCCTTCGAGCAACAAGTGTTAGTTGCCCGCTTGTTCTCAGGGTCCTCAAGTTCAAATTTCGCGCCCTATATATTACTGACCATTCTATCGAGTCCTAACATGAAATGCTTCCCACGTCTCCAGCCCTTGGCCGTTAGTTTGCCCATAAATTTTTCTGCCGTCTGAGGTCTGTGGTCACACCCCTTGCCCTCAGCTTTCAAGCTATTGATTACACAATCTTAGCTGAGCAAACTTTAGCCAAAACTCAAGTGCACCACTCCTCATACACACACACATTGTTCGCACAACATTGAAAGTTTTATCACGCGAAACATTTTTTTACAAAAGGGTCTCAATACATGCTACGACGACGAAAATTTGCTATTAATTTACAGAACATTTTAGCCCGTTACTTCTTTCTTGACACTTGGGAACACCAAAATTGTTTTGAATGAATGGGGACAATTTGTTTTCTATGCGGACTGCATGAGATCGATTTGACAAGTAACTTTCAAACCATTGCGTGTCTATTCCCAAGTTCAGTATTTTACGTAGAAGTCTATCATGTTCGACGCTATCGAACGCCTTAGATAGATCGAGTAGCAGCAAGATTGTTACATTCTTTTGATCGACGTCTCTGTATATTTTTCAGAGATATTGAACAGAGCGTCTTGAGTGCTAGTATTTCTTCTATAGGCGCATTGATTTTGGTCTAGTAAATTTGACTCGTCCAGGTAAAATGACAGTTGATTTGTCACCACTTTCTCCAATAGTTTGGACATGACAGGCAAATGACTGATTGGCCTGTAGTTTGATGCTGTATTTTGTCGAGATTCCAGTCATTGCTCGAACGCTGAGGTCCTTTGCGGATTTTATAAGGCACAAAAGGCCTTCCGCAATAAGGGGCAAAGGCTGTGCTCCATCTAATAAGCCTAAAAAATTAATTACGCTGATAATTTTACGACTAAGCGGAGCAATGGCGGGGGTCCTCACGTCTACGGCGGAAAATATAAACCTAAATACTGAAACGTTCGTCTAACCTTCTTGTTCGAGTCCTAAGCCAGCGCGACGGATTCGAGCAAGCCAAAGAGCGCGGCGCCTGAAGGCTGCCACGTCTGATTGAATTCGGCCGTGATCGCGAGCGCACCTTCTTCTCGTGTGCTCCGCATGACTCGGCATTCTGCCCTCGCTACAGAGGACTTTTGGGTCCTCAACAGCCGGCTACAGTGAAGAGTGTTCGCCTGAACATTGTTTTCGAAGATCTTCAGGTGAGGCTCCCGCTAATGACGCTCCGCTTATGCTTAATTATCTTAAATTTCAGCGTTACCAGGCCCCAGATGGGTGCCCGGTAAATTTGTGTGCCGTAGGGCCCGTTACTACGGGAAGTTGAGTCCACTTGTTAAGGTGGCTACGCACAATTTAGGTCACCACTTTTATGCAACGGTCTAATAATGGAGTGTTTCCATTGGTTTGGAAACGTGTTGGTTACTATTGATGTATTAATTATCAGACGAATCCATGGTGCTGTAACAGGGAAACTGTCTTTGATATATTGAAGACTGATACCATCATGTCCAACTGCCTTTGTGTTTTTTAGTGAGGATAAGATATTTCTTAACTCCGGTAAATGGACAGGACGTAGTCTCCTCTTGACATCAGTCCTCGAGGGTGCAGTGGGGCATGAATTTTCAATTGTCGTTTCAACTGGACTGGTACACACCTCACTGAAAACTTGAGCCCCTACTTTTGAAAAGAATGTGTTAAAATCCGTGGCTGTTGCCAAGGGATTTTCAA
Source organism: Morinoia aosen (assembly GCA_030386875.1). Classification (NCBI taxonomy): domain Eukaryota; kingdom Metazoa; phylum Arthropoda; class Malacostraca; order Amphipoda; family Talitridae; genus Morinoia; species Morinoia aosen. The sequence continues at coordinate 76,503,274 of CM059564.1, forward strand.
AATTACTTATACGGTCTAAATTTTTAAATGGGGCTACCTCACTAATGATTTCCCAAGTTCGTTTCGGGTTATTTGTAGCCGTTATCCGTTCCTGGTGGAAGTGAGTTTGTTTCACTTCAGTGATTTTCTTTCGAAGAATTTTTTCAATGTTCTTTATATCTTTTGCATAAGGTACTGTTTGATCTATTATTTTTGTACTCTCGCAAGTTAGCTTTCTTTATTCTCCTCATCTCTTTAATTTCGTAAGTAATCCAAACAGTCCATTTTGGCTTTTTTTGGTGACGTAAGGTGCACCTTCGTCGAGAGCTGCTGTGAAGTTCTCGTTGAAGATGAACACTTGAATGTCAACATCGTCAGATTGCATCATTTTCTGGAATTCGGTGGACCTATCGAGTAGTTTTTTTTAAAATAGTTCTGCTGAATAGTGCCTTTTCGGGCGATTAGTAATTAAGCGGTACTTTTGTCTTTCCTTTGCAATTTTTATTTCACATTCTATAGAGTGGTGATCGGAAATAAAAGGTGATATTACTGTACTAAGTATTTCGATGGGATTATTTGTGATTGCTAGATCGAGGAGAGTTGCAGAGACCTTAGTGATGCGAGTCGGTTCTTTGACCATTTGTGATAGGCTTAGTTTATACATTAGTTGGCTTAGCTGATTGTTTTTGTCCGTTAGGTCAACATTAAAATCTCCGAAAGCAAAGAATGACTTTTTACCTGAAGGATTTCTATGAAGGTTTCTTCAATGAAATCTAGTGTTAGATTTAGGGGAGACGATGGGTGCCGGTATTAAGGCTGCCAATGATTACTGATTTGTGTTTATTTATTTTCACTTCTAACCAAACCATTTCAATGCCTTCGCAAACTTTATTCGCTAGAGGTGAAGATGTTGAGTACATTTCTTACACAAAAATACAAGATCCACTACCTCGGCTGGTTTTAGTGCCATCGTAGCGATATAACACGTAATCAGAAATGTTAAAAAATGAACTTTGGGTTCGTGAATCAAACCATGTTTCTGAAACACACAAAATATCAATTTCGTCAGTGACCAACATTACTCTGATTTCATCCAATTTACCATTCAGGCTTCGAGCATTTATATGCTTGATTTTGATTTCACCTATATTAGCACTCTTTTTAAAGGTAGCAAAGTTACTATCTCGAAGGGATTGTTCAGGGGATTTATCGATTTTGTCTACGTTGCCCAGGGTGTTTGGTCCAGCATCTGATATGTAAGAAAGTCTACTATTTGGCTGGGCAGCGGCAGTCTGTCAAGATGAGGTAACCCCGGTCTAATTTGTGCCTTGTGTGACAAGAACACTGTAGTGATCGTTTTTACGATGAAGTAGTAGTGGAGGGTTGTTACTTGATAACTATGAAAATGGATCGACTGATATTTTCAAAACACAATGATCCTGTTCATCTAGGACGAGAAGTTTTGGGCCTGTCACATTTGAAATGATTAGTGGTATAAGGTCTACAGCAGCTTGATCAAAATTTTTGTCGTCAATGTAATAATCTATGAGGTTTTGCATGTTTCCACTGTTCTTGACAACAAACTTAGCGTATGTGCTGTGGTTTGCTTTACTCTCTGTTTTGATTGCAGCCTTTGAGGAATTGTAATTCCATTTTGATGCTGGTTGTTTTGTAAGTAGATTAGCTACTGCATGGAGGAGGCAGTGTCCATCGGCTTTGGTGGGAATCAGCTCCGTTTTCCATGATCGTTTCAATTCATCCATTGTGGAATTAATGCGTTCACAAATGGGGGTGGAGACGTTTTTTTCGTACTATTTACATCATTAAGAGGTTCTTAGAGGTGCGGGGAATTTACGTTTTTCTGGCTCTGAATGGGCCGGCTGTGGTGATTTCTTGTATGGAGATCTGTAGAGAACTGAGAATGCTTGTGTCATTTCTATTTTTCTGGTGATGATCGTGCATGCAGTTGGGTAGTGGATTTTCCATCGATTGTCGACTGCAATTTTGCAGCGATTTTTCTCTTCCTGTTGATTTCAATGCTTCCGAGTATGTGATTGGATGTTGATTTATACTCGTGTCTAAGAGGGGTTTTCATCCTCTGTATCAGCATTGGATAGCAATGAAAACCTATTTTTTGTAGGCACTCCGCAATTGTTTGTGGCAGAGGGAGGAGAGGGTTTGTTATTTGAGGGCAAACTTCGGGAGGAGAGGGGAGGAGAGGGTTTGTTATATGAAGGCAAACATCGGTTTATGCTGCTGGAGGTTTCACGTGGAAAGGCTGTCAACTTAGAACAATCATTCAACTCATTCTGCTGTTTTGCATAATCATTAGAGTATTCAATTTCTTCATTCAGGTCATGGGAGTATCTGACACAAGTGATAAAATGTGAAGTTAGTCTCAAAGGTGATCGTAGAGCAATTTGTTGAAGAAAATGATGCGTGTCTTCTCACGTAACAGGTCAAGTGCGGACATTGTTGTAAGCTTCATTAACAGTAACGGTTTTTGCATTTTCTCGCAGCGGAATCAGTTTATGACCAATTTTTCTGCTCAGGCTCGATGCCATGTACAATTGCTGATCACTGCAGGCACTCACCACATATATATGAGAAAAAAGGTTCTTTGTCATGATCAGATTTTTGAACTTAGTAAGGTTGTGGGGCGAGAGGCTCAAACATTTGAAATTTGTCGCGTCTTACAAGATGCGAAATTTTAAAAATTTTATCAGGCAACATTTTGCGGATCCGCGCTGGTCCGCAAGACTGACGCCAGCGTTCTATTTGGTTGAAGTGCGTGGGAGGAACAGGTTCCCGGATAATCTTAAGTGTCCTTGAACTAGCTATATCGTCGATTGCCACAGTGTATCTTTGTGTTTGACAGCGGTGAACAGCCGGTTCCTAGAGCATTCAAGGGTGTTTCTGGCAGCCGGCAGACCACCCACATTGAGCCAGACGAGCCGTTGTGATGTTGTGAATCTAGTGCGTTCTATAGCCAGTATGCTGCAGTGTAATGCAGAAATGTCAGATTCTAGATTAACAGTATTTTAGCAGAACACTGAATGTGTGATTTTACAGATTTGCCTGTTAAATAATTTTGACTCTGAGGTTAGGCTTAATATGTGCATTCTCATGCTAGGATTTGACAACTCAGATGGTGCACGCTAGAGTATCAGACAGGTTCAGTGAATGTGTGGTTTTTACAGATTTGTCTGTCAAATAATTTGACTCTAAAGTTGAGCTGAATATTGAACTTCAGTTTAACCCATGACAACTCGAACATGCATAGCTCAAAATTTTATTAAGAAAAAGATATAAAATAAAGTAAAATATTTTGTCAATCTGTTGGCTCCTCACCTATGAGCTGTGCTGGGCAAGTTGCGCCAGTCAGTAAGGTGGAAGCCTAAAGTTAAAGCATTCTCGAAGGGAGACTGAGAATAGGCACAGAAATTTATGAGACCACTAGCCCATGTGATTTGTGTTTTCAAGGCGACGTTGGTCAATGTGTACTTGTTGCCCTGTATTTAAATTAAGCCATTTAAAAATTGGCGAGCCGTGTCAAACCTATTCAGTATTAGGCTGGTCAATGAGATAGCCGTTTTTATTTTTAATGATAGGATTTCTTGACAATGACTGATTTGCTGTAACCTAAGTAGCTTGTCCCTGTATCAGAGACCTAATCTGTAATCATTTCCCTTCCCACAGGTAGAGCAAAGAAAAATAAGTAGTCACTCCTCTTGTAGGTGGAAATAGGCTATTCCGAGTTTTTCTAGCGTGAGGGACCTTCCCCCACCGTCTGTAAGTATTCTAAAGCGTTGTCAGATTGTTCTATCGAGGATGCAACCGTTGCCTTTGTAGCAATGCGTGTGAGTAGGCTGTCCTCCTTTGGTCCTGTGCGTGTATTACAAATGTGTTTTTTTATGTGTTTTCCAGCAATGTATTCTTTGGCAGGGTGTTCTTGGCAATGTGTACCTCGACTAGAGAGACTTATTTTCTTCCCTGTCAGTGCAACAGAAACCTTTTCTTGTTTCATGAACTTCTTTCCTAGCCGACTGCTCCTGTGTACCTTGTGCATAGATTCCGCGTTCCCTCAACTCCATACTAAATGGTGTCTTCCTCTTTCCTTTCTTGGAACATCTTCGTCGTGGTTGAGGGAGGCTAAAACTTTCTTATATAATAATAATAATAATAATAATAATTGTGTTATGAATTATCATTGCGCTATGTCGTTAGCAGGGCAGCGAATCCCCTTTTTATGTGCTATTCTCCTATGACAATGTCTCATGGCCACTCTCTTATCGCTCTTCTGTCATTAGAATATCATACCTAGTTCTAGCATTATTTAGTCTCTCTTCGTGTCTTACTCAGCTACCTCTCATATACCTTCGAGGTATGAAATTCCTTTCTTGTTATGCGGTACCATATACATTAATTGGTCAGTCGACTATGATCTTAAATTAGGAGTCTTCTTGTCATGCAATTGCTGGCCCGAGTCTGAACTATACCTGTTTGTGCAGTTTACGGCGTCACGGATACCGAAATAAAGAAAGAGTCACAAGCCCCTTTTTTGTCCGTCCTCGCCCGTTAACCCGCGTTGCTGTAGCGAAGATCATAATCCGCAAAGAAACGCGATAAAACTAATTATATAGTTCCTGAAAGGAGGTGCGCGTTCAATCTCATCATAGAGATCATTTAGACATTCCGAAGTTATGGTCTAAATCCTGCATGCGCCATCAGTGTCATCTCTGTTGATTTTTGTGAGACTATTGTCTCCAACGAGAAAAGTGTCTAGAGGGAATTTCGCATAAGGATGGTTACTCGCAGCTACCACCGGCGTAATATCATGAGCGCTGATACAATAATTTAAAGCAAAAAGCTGTTCTGTAATCATTTGAATATTTTGTATAAAGTGTATTTTTCTGAACACTCTATATATCGTGCATCTGATTTCTATTGATCTCTTTTCTGTAGTGGTAATACGTTAATAGTCAATAGTTGAATTTAAAACGGATAGTCCGCTGCCACCACCGGTTGGAACCCGGAACTAAGATTTAATTAATGATTTAAGTTGGTCGTGTGTAAACGGTTTGGTTGCACTGGCCGTAGGGTATAGGCTCGTGGTTCTCCGGGTGGCATTAAAGCGAGATGGAGAGGAGAAATTATGACTCCCGACGATTTAATTATTTATTGGGAAGGCAATGTACGGATGGCGAGAGAACGCGAGGCAAGGACTTTACGACCACACCGTTCGAACACAACAATTCAGCTCACAATTATCCTTAATGGATCTCCCGGATGACAACAACAACAGACTGTGTAACATACAGCTAAACTTCTAGCCAAGGAAACGTCGAGCCCGGGAAGCGTTTTGCATACGCTCAAAACTTCGAGCCCACCACAATAAATTGGAGATTTAGCCCGTCGAACTCTCAAGTATTGACTAAAATGAAAAGAGGCCGCAACTATCATTCCCGAATCGACGTTTGAGTTCAACTGTGCTTGACGCAATCTCGCCAACTTGGTAACGATCCCTCTAAGTCCCTATCTCGTAACCGGAGACTGAAATCACCTCTCAGCCGGAGCCTGACCGCTCTCTATTCAGACCGGACACTTAGTGACTGCCCAATGTCCCACCAGCGCAGTTCTGGACCGCGCCTCCCCCAAAAAGGGGGTGCGGTTGGGGGAAAGAGGGGTAGGTTTTTGGGGTGAAGGGATGTGGGGTATGTTTTCGGGGGGGCCCGGCCTTTCTATTTAGCCAGGGCTAATTTAACACTGATCCCACGCTCTGTCCGTCGTCCAAACGATCGGAGCCGGCACATTGTTTTTATAACTCATCTAATAACTTCTATGGTCCTTGACCAATTGACGGGGCCGGCATACGAGTACTGCGGCATCCTCATGACTTATAGCGATGCATTTTATGTGAACGCCGTCGACCGTCTCTGGACCGTGTAACCGCTCCCGACCGCGCAGCAATTTATCCCCGCTAATGTGGTAGGCTCCAATTCGAGTTTTATTGATGGCAAGAATATTTTATGATATCATCCTACGAGAGAGCTTATCCTCTACATCGTACGTCCCACTCGGCAATGTGAAATAGGGAACGAAATCTGATTTCATACAATTTGATACAATGGAAAAAATCGAAGCTGGGCTTGGGGACAATTTTTTGTCTCAAAGCTTTATTGATAAATGCAGCTGTAAGAGACAGCATGTGTACAGAAATCTTACAGGCTATCCTGTAATCGTTTAGAGTTAATTAAATTTAAGCTTGTTTACTCATGAACTTAAAATTAAGGACTAAAACCAAATTACCATTTAACTTATAAGTAAAACTTAATCTCTGAATATTAAATCTAAAATTAATGTGGCAAACTTCATTACCTTAACATATATAAATTGCTATAACCCAGCTCTAGGCTCGTCTTTGGTTTTTGAACTTTAGTTTACCATCCTGAATACAGCCAATTGAATACACCATTTGCGCCAAGCTGCACTGACCTCCTAAATTTTCTGGATGCCGATTCAGATCGCCTCCAGCCATTGACCACACCACTTCAACTTTATAACTGAGCCTTCACAGCCTTCGTCGTGTCCACCTGCCTCCGCTTCCCCAGTGGAACCTCCAGTGCTGCCTACGCAGGGGAGCCAATGGGTTTTCCTCCGCTACGCTGCGCTTCTCCTCCATCGAGGACTGAACGGCCGGAGGATGAGAGGCTGAGGCGCCTTACGTGCTGCTGACCGCTCCGCTCACCATCCACTCGCCTGACTCCGCTTCCCGGCACATCCTGATGCTCACGAGCTTATTGGAGGTTGGTGAACTATTAGTTCAGTACGCAATTACTTGCCTTGCCGTGAGCTGGTTACTTAGGACGACGTTTCCCCATGCATTCTTAATAACTAAACCTTAAAAACTTATAACCTATAAACATCCCTTAAAAACTTATAATAATAATAATAATAATGAGGGCATCTACGGATGCTTTATTTCCAATTTCAAGCCTGATACATATCACCTTATACATTGGATTTGCAAATGCCTTATAACTAACGCCAGGACGCCATTACGCTTTCCCCCGGTCAAGACCGGTACCCATTTCAGACACCTGGGTAGAGTGGGGTATTGTGCTTGGAATTTTTCCCCTATACCCAACAGAGAAAATCGCCACCAGCGCCGGGACTCGAACCAGGGTCTGCCTGGACGGAGGCAAATTCGCTAGTCTCACAGCTACGACGAGCGTATAAACTTACCTTAAAAACTTATAACGTATAAACTTACCTTAAAAACTTATAACGAATAAACTTACCTTAAAAACTTATAACGTATAAACTTACCTTAAAAACTTATAACGTATAAACTTACCTTAAAAAATTATAACGTATAAACTGGCCCCAAAAACTTATAACCTATAAACTTACCTTAAAAACTTATAACGTATAAACTTACCATAAAACGATAAACTGTATTAAACCTAAGACTATACACCAAACCTTAACCAACTGCAACTAACTCCACAGAGCACGGGTGCTTGCTTCCTACGACGGCAGTCACATATCGCAAGTGGACCGCCCGCCTGTCTCCCAGAAGACCTGCTCCGAAGGACTCGTACTTTTGTTGCCCTTAGTTTTAGTGCTTTGGTCTTGTTGAAATGTCGTTCCGACATTTGACGTAGTAAATTACGGCAAATTTTCCCATTACAAAACTCCGTGTATTTCAATCTTCTACAATCAATATTTTTTTCTATATGGTGGCCAGTATGGGGAAACATGTGTTGCCGGGAGCTCAGGTTTGTCGGCGGGTGTGGTGCAGCATCAGCATCATGTGCGAGCGAGCACGCCCCCCTACCCTAAGCACCTCAGAGGTCTTATAAGCGGGGAGCTCTTTGGGGCCCGCGCATTTGGTTCGCGTCCCCATACTGGCCACCAATATACAGGCAGAGGTTAGAGATAACAAAGGCTGTACCGTTTACTGGTAGCGATGTTGTACAGGTGGGGACGCGAACCAAATGCGCGGGCCCTAAAGAGCTCACCGCTTATAAGACCTCTGAGGTGCTTAGGGTAGGGGGGCGTGCTCGCTCGCACAATCAGCGGCAGCGGCATTCTTCTTTACATATTATTCTAAACCTTGTGACTTTCGCGCTGATAACCTTAACTTGAACTAATATTTGCCAACTCATTACAGCTATGGCTTCCAAGAAAGAAGCATCGCTGAAAGCGGCTGGGGACGGCGACCTCACTATTTTGACAAAAACCCGCAAGTATGTACGGCAGCGTGTAACTCGCTTACACGACACCGTTAAAGCTGCCATAGACGATTACTCGCAACATGACAAACTTATAAACATTTCCAAAGTTACTTCTTTGCAGATTGAACTGAAGGATCTAGATAAGTCTATTTTTGACTTGCTGCTTCGCAGCGACGCTGCTGACGACGTGCTGGAGACTGCTGCCAACGAGCAGGAGTCGTACGAGGCGCAATTGTTCGATTGCCTGGCCCTCCTCCAGTCACAACCCTCTATCTCTACATCTGCCAGAAGTGACGCATCTGGTACTTCCTCCGCCTCCACCGCAGGTATCGTAAATGTACAACAAAAATTAAAACTTCCCGATGTTCCCTTGCCTAAATTCAGCAACTCTCCCAACGAAAATTTTGAAAAGTTCCTATTCAGTTTCGAAGCTATTTTTGATAAACATAATTTAACCTCTTATGAAAAATTCGTGTACCTCTACAATCAAGTTTCGGGCTCGCCAAAAATTTGTTAGATTCCCTAGATATAACTGATCAGACCTACGAAACGGCTAAAGACCTGTTACAAAAGGCCTTTGCGTCGGAAAATATTCAAAAATTTAACGCCATTGAAAAACTTGCCAACATCAACTAACAGAGTCTGATGATCCTTACGTGTACATCGGCGAGCTAAAAACCACTGTTGCTGCTTTCAAAAAAATGGAAATTGACGTAAACACTGTCATGGCGTACTTTTTCTGGAACGCTCTTAATACCAAGTTTCAGAACATTCTCATCCAAATAACCAACACTGATAAGCCATCTCTTTCTCAAATAGAGAACAACTTGTTTGAAGCCACGGAACGCTACAAACGGGAACTTGAATCCGCGGACGCTCCAAAACGGAACGACCGTAAGTTGACTAAAACCAATCCCACTGTTTCTTCAGCTGTCGCTGTGAAACCTAAAAGACAATTCTGCGTGCTGTGCAAATCAGATGGGGTAAATGCTGATCATAATCTTAGCCAGTGCTCAAGGTATGACAACCCCACCAAAAAATGTGATAAAACTTGAATCTATTCGTGCTTGTACCAAATGTTCCTTTCAGAACCACAACGCGGCGAACTGTCGGTTCAATTTTTCCTCTGCATGCCGTACTTGTAATGGTCAGCACATGACCTATTGGTGCCAAAAAGGCAAACTCCAGGGGTCTGCACCTAAGCATACGACAAACGCTCTGACGTTAACTGAATCTTTTTTCAGCAAAAGAAAAAAGAAAGAAAAAATGTTTATTTCCAAGTTGTCACATGAGATACATGCCAACATATTGGCTTTTAAAAGTTTCTTAAATATAGGGCATCCTAAAACAAATGTTCCATACGAGGAGTACTAATTGACAAACCATCCGAGGTGTACAAGTAGATAAGCCATACGAGGCATAATAATAGACAAACTATACGAGGTGTACTAATAGACAAACTGTCAGAGGTGTAAAAGTAGATAGACCATACGAGGCATATTAATTGACAAAATATACGAGGCGTACTAATAGACAAACCATTCGTGGTGTGCTATTAGTCTAACAAAAGTTCTATACTAGGAGTACTAATTGACAAACCATCCGAGGTGTACAAATAGATAAGCCATACGAGGCATAATAATAATAGGCAAACCATACGAGGTGTACTAATAGACAAGCTATCAGAGGTGTACAAAATAGATAGACCATACGAGGCATATTAATAGACAAAATATACGAGGCGTACTAATAGACAAACCACACGTGGCTTGCCAATAGTCTATCTCTGTCAAGGGTAGTTGAATGAGAAATGAAAAATATGCCCTAAAATTATGCAAAGCCCTATCACCACCGAAAACATATTTCATATCTTCTCGATATTCACCACATCATGCGGACATGGGTACATGGGATAAAATAGAGATACAGTGTAAGCCGGTTACCACTCATGATTGACAAATATCTACAAAATATTGGTAGAAATGGGTAAACAAACATATATTCAATATCAAAATTCATAGCTTGTACAACATACGGACAGAATGATAATTTTACTACGATTCATATGCTCAAATTGCACTTTATTTCATTAATTATATATGACATTAATCCGATTCACAGAAACGCCCTCTGGGGAAGTGATAGATCTATTTTTGAATCATTTCGCTGTTGCAATAAAATTTATTAACCGAATGGTTTTTGCGTAAAGAAATGACATAGAAACATGTATATCTATTTATGTAGATACATATATATACCTACACACGTACACACACATATTAATATATATACTTATTGAAAGTAAAATATTAGAAAAAAATACATATATAAGATAAAAGATAGAAGCAACCTACCATCTACTACACAGAAAATGACAGCTGAGCTCACTGTAATCCTAAGAAATTTTTCGCATAAAAAAAATAAAAAAAAACTAAAAAGAAGAGAAGACTTCGAAAAACATAAAAATGAGCTGATGAGCTGGTTTTTAATTTCTTCACAGAAATTTTCAAGAAAAATCAGGTTATAGTCAAGAAGCAACACAACTCTTCAGCATTATACGGACATGTGTACGTGGGATAAAATGGAGTAACATTGTGGCCGGATATCACATCTGAGTGGAGAATATTCACAAAATTGGCACATATAGGAAGATTAGGCCTTGATCCAAAATGATAATTTTAATTACAGAAATTTAGAGTTTTTTCCGATTTGAAAGTTCAGTGCTAGTGTGCGCTGAACGCACGGAAAAAAATAAAAAGACTAAATGCAATGCTTAAATTACCCCTTTCCCCCCAGCTCAGCCGAAAATCGATTGAAAACATCTTCGAGAATGATTTTGAAATAACGAGACAACGTTAGCCAAAAATTTAATTCATTATAAACTTTGCACAACCCTCACATCTATAAACCTGTTTATTGGTGTACACAAAAAATGTATTTCATGGTATATTTGTCATACGGATGTTAAATATTAATACAGAAAAGAGAAAGAAATAACAAAATAAAGATGAGGAAATACTCCTAATTATGGAAAGAACGTTCGTTCTGCTGCACTGAACTGACGGCTGTGGTGCTCATTGTTGTCGACAGAAATAAGTAAGATGAATATACGAATCGCTTAGCAAACGTAAAATGAAAGAGTTTCTAAATTTCTAACAGAAATTTCAGGAAAAATTAAAATTTCTGATAGATGGGAAGTTCACACCGAGATGCTGCAGGCCCTATGACAGAGATGCAAAATGACGTGACACATTTACTCTAAATTCTTTTCCAGTTTTAGAGTTTTTGATATGCTGGGGAAGCTTGTTCCACAAAAATGCTCCAGAAACTGAGAGAGCTTTTTGTCCCACGTTAGATGAACGGTAACTGACTAAAACATCGTTCCTCCGGATTGGTCTTTCGTTTGGGATATTAGATGGAAAAAAATTTACCACCTCTGCATTACTTTGGGGGAGGTACAGAGAGGAGAATACTCGCCGAGCTTTCTGGATCATGAATCTGTTCGGTATTGGGATCCAGTCGAGTTTTCTTAAAAGAGGGGTGACATGATCGTATTTATTGAAATTTCCTTTACATACCACTTTGGCGGCGAAGTTTACACATTTTTGCAATTCTTCCTGACGACATTTAGGTAAGTCTCCCCACACAAGACTGCAGTAGTCCAGACGCGATAAAACTAAAGACTGAATCACTAATAATCTAGATTTTCGTCAAGTGTGTTCTTTACACGATGAAAGAACATTAAGGTTCCGTTAATTTTGTTGCACATTGTTTCGACGTGTGAATTGAAAGTCATATTTTTGTCAAACCAAACACCCAGATTTTTAACCTTATCGACTGGTTTAATTGTATCGTCTCCAAATGTTAGCTTGAATGGTGTTAAATTTTCAGTCGCATTCTGTGATCCAAAAATAATGCATTGCGTTTTACTTGCGTTAAGTTTGAGGCCATTATGGTCATACCACAATTTCAGATTTCTCAGAAGGTTTTCAGCGTTGGCTTGTGTTTCTGTTAAATCCGCTGTTGAGCTTGTCATGGCAATTTGTACGTCATCAGCATACATTGAGATTTTTGTGTTTGCCGGCATGGTGGGGAAATCGTTGATGAAAATTGAAAATAGGAGTGGGCCGATGATTGAACCTTGGAGGAACGCCAAAATTATTTGGTATGAATGATGACATTTTGTTATTCAAGCACACTGCATGAGAGCGGTTTCGTAGGTAGCTTTCAAACCACTGAGTGTCTATTCTGAGGTTTGAAATTTTTTGTAGAAGTTTCTTTTGTTTAACACTGTCGAAAGCTTTGGAAAGATCAAGCAATAGTAAGAGAGTTAATTTTTTTTGGTGAATATCATTGTAAATTTTTTCTGTTATGTTTAATAGGGCGTCCTGAGTACTGGTATTCCTCCTGTAAGCATATTGATTGCGATGCAGTAGATGTGACTCGTCTATGTAAGACGAGAGCTGGTTTGTTATTACTTTTTCTAATATTTTGGACATAACAGGCAGGAGACTGATTGGTCTGTAGTTTGACGCTATGTCGATATCACCAGATTTATGTAATGGCTTAATAATGGATAGTTTCCATTGATCGGGAAACTAGTTTGTGACTATAGATGTATTTATTATCAAGCGAATAAAGGGTGCTGTGACAGGGAAGCTGTCTTTTATATGTTGGAGGCTTATGCCATCATGTCCAGTCGCTTTAGTATTCTTTAGTGAGTATAAGATTTTTCGCATCTCTATGACGCTAAACTGGCTTTGGTCTCCACTTGTTGCTACTATTTGGGGGTGAAACATCGCTCAGATTTGCCTCTGTAGATGTGTCTGAAACTGTCCTGGATACTTCATTGAAAACATCTTCGCCAACTTTTGAGAAGAAAGTGTTAAAGTCATTCGCCATTTCTGAGGGGTTATCAAAAGTGTTTTTGCAGTCTGAATTTTTATACTGAGCAGCTTCTCTAATGATTTCCCAAGTTCTTTTAGGGTTTTGTTTTGCCGCCAAGAGTTCTTTGTGGAAGTAGTCCCGTTTTGCTTCCTTAACTTTTCTTCGTAGGATCTTCTCATGATCTTTATATAATTTTCGACGCGTACTGTCTGATTTATTCAGTTTGTACTCACGCTGCAAATTTCTTTTAGCTCTGCTCAAATGTTTTATCTCATCTATTATCCATTTAGAAATTCTTGGCTTAACTTTCTTCGTAGTGAAAGGTGCGCATTCGTTAAGAGCTGATACGAAATTTTCGTTGAAAAGCGAAACTTGTAGATTGACATCATCGGTGTTTTCCATGCCTTGAAATTCACTCCATCTGTCTAATAGCTTTTCTTGAAATATTTCAGGGGAGTAATGGTTATTCATGCGATATGTAATGTAACTATATTTCTGTTTCTCTTTTGCAATATTGATTTGGCATTCTACCGAATGGTGATCAGAAAGGGACGGTAAGATTTCTGTGCTGAGTACTGCTTGGGGATTGTTGGTAATTGCTAGGTCAAGAAGAGTTTTAGAAGTGTTGGTAATTCGCGTTGGTTCTTGGACCATTTGAGAAAGATTAAGTCTGTGCAGCATCTTGCTTAGCTGATTGTTTTTATTTGTCAGATCCACGGAAAATCTCCGAAAACATAGAAAGACTTTTTGGCTGCAGAGATTGATCTAAGCGTATTTTCAATGAAATCTAATGTTGGACGAAGAGATGCTGACGGATGTCTGTAAAGACTGCCGATAATGAAAGACTTGTGTTTGTTTACTTGAACATTGAGCCAAACCATTTCTATGTCTTCGCATTTTTCTTTTATCGGAACTAAGGATGTAGAGTAGGCATCTTTGATGAAAATGCATGAACCGCTACCTCTCTTTCTCTTGACTCCATCATAACGGTACAATTTGTACCCGGTAATGCCGAGATATGAGCTTTCGACTCGTGAATCGAACCATGTTTCAGATACGCATAAAATATCGATATCGTTAGTGATCAACATTACTCGTACGTCATCCATTTTACCATTGAGGCTGCGAGCATTTATGTGCAATATTTTGATATTATTTACCTCAATAGGCAGATCTTTAGTGGAGTTATTGCATTTATTAGGTCTAGCAGGGCATTTAGTATACGTTTCTAGGTCTTTATTGCCGCGTTCACTGTTTGTGATTTCCGCTTCATATTCAATTTGATCACTGTTATTTAGTCACAAAATGGGGGAGGGAGCAACACGATTTTCATCACGCATTTTCTTGAGGGCGCTATAGTGGTCCTGTTTCCAGTGTATGTTTACGGGAGGACAGTTTATCAGAGCATTTGATGTAGGGGAGATTGTCGTCTTCCAAATCCCATTGTCTCTTTCATCAAATACGTGAATTGGTGTTCTCGTTACATTAGAAAGTATTTGGGGTATGAGGTCTCCAACTGCGTGATCGAAGACTTTTCTATCGATGTATTTGTAGATGAGTTGTTCGAAACTGCCACTGTTCTTGTCATCGAATTTTGCATACTGGTCCTTATTTCTGGAGCTCTCAGTTTTGATGGCTTTTTTCAGAGATATATAATTCCATTTCGATTTTTGTTGTGAAGCAAGCTGCGTCGTTACGGCGTGGAGGAGACAGTGTCCGTCACCTACAGTGTAAGCAGGCTCCAATTTGAGCGATCGTTTCAAGTCGTCCAGTGTGTATGCAACGCGTGTGCAAATTTGATTCACTGTTGATTTTTTCAAAACTATTGACGACTTGAATTTACTACCTACCCTTACCGCAGAGATCAAATCCTCTAAAGTTAGGATATTGAAAGACGGTGACAGCCAAAGGAATTTTATTTCTTCTTCCTTGGCCAGTGGACTCTCTCTTTCTGTGGTAAAGGAAAATGAAAAAGTAAAAATTCAAGGATTTAATTCAAGCACAGAACTGATTACGGACATTGTCGAGGTTCCGCTTAAAGCTGGGAACAAACATCTCTCAGTAGAGGCAATTTGTGTCCCGTCGATTCAAATTTCATTGCCCACTTCAGGACTGGGGCCAATTGCATCTACTTTTAAACATAAAGGTTACGCGTTGGCCGACTCATCTTACGCAGATTCCTCTTTTCCAGAACAAATTTCGCTCGTCATGGGCACAGAATGTGATCCCTTCTTCAATATGAAGTACGTGAATTTTGGTAGTCCTGGTAAAGAGTCCTGTTACATTGACTCTGCAGTAGGCATTTTCTTGACGGGCAACGTGCGAACCATTGAACAAAATTTACCCTTCTTGTCACCCTTACAGCGAGATGCAGATCATCCTGGCCGGTCCATGTCTTGTGGTGCCGCAGACGTTGCAGTCTCGCAACACCATCACCAGCCTGGGTCCGGTGGGCAGAAATCTGGCGAGACTAATCATTTCTCTGATTTAGACTCGTTTCTTGCTCGTGCGCCCGCAGACGAGCTCAGCTTCCGTTGTGACGGGCTTCTAGGTTTGGGCCCACCGGGTGATCCTGAGCAAACGGAATTGAACGACAACTTAGTTGACAACGTCTTGACGAACACAAAAAGAAACTTCTTTACCATGAACAAACTACAAGAGAAGGAATCTCTCTGTAGTAAAAACCTATAAATTTCAGGTTCACCGCTGGACGGGAAATCCTGCAGATTTCGTTACCCGTTGCCCAAGTGCTAAGCAACTAAACAACTCTAAATATTACACAGGTCCTACCTTCATCCATGAGAGTGCTTCCTCCTTTGACCCAGGCTTCTCCTTGGTGCTGCCTCATGTCGCCAGCAAATCTGTCGATGGGTCGGAAGTTCCGGTCTTCGCCGGAGACGAAGCACAGGCCTGTGAACAAGTTACTCAGGGTAAATCTACCATAAACGCTAATTTAAATGCTTGCATTACTGAGCGAAATTATCCTAACGTCCACTTGGTGCCACTTGATAAATTTTCTTCGTTAGCAAAACTTGTGAAGATTTCCAAAAATGTCCTCCTGTTTGTTAACAAATTGAAATTAAAAGTACTAAGATCTGATGCTACTGTTGCTATTCAAACTGAAAATTTGCATTCTAAAGCGATGAGGACCATTTTGCTTGCTGAACAGGGAGAACAGTTTCGTGAGGTTTTAGATTACTTGCGAGACGCAAAGAAAGAGAGTAGTAAAGTGCCTCCTTTAATAAAACGTTTGAATGTATTTCTTGCACCGGACGGCCTTTTGAGGGTGAAGTCTAAACTTCCCGAACAAAACGCTAACGCTTACCCGATTCTCTTGCCAAAGGGCAGTCTGCTCACAAGACTGATCATTGCAGACGCTCATGTCTCCATTGGCCACTCCGGTGTCTACTCAGTCCTGCACGAGTTGAGAAAAAATTATTTCTTCATCCACCCATTTTCTGAAGTTAGGGAAGTTCTAAAGCAATGCACCATTTGTCGTAGAGTAAATGAACGACCAATAAAATTAAACCAGAGTCCTTATCGCGACTTCAGAGTCGCTCCAATTGCCAAACCGTTTGCTTCTGTGTTCCTGGACTACATGGGCCCATTCACTATCAAGAATCAAGGTAAAAAACAAAAGGTGTGGATCTTTATCTTGACCTGTCTTTGGAGTAGGGCAATAAAAATGAAAGTATGCTTGAGTACAGATGCACAAGACTTCCTAAAGGCTCTACAATTGCACGTCTATGAATACGGAATGTTCAAAAGTTGTACAGCTGATTTAGGCAGTCAAATTTCAGCAGGTTTCAACACAATTAGATCTTTCCTCGATGACCATGAAACTCAAACCTACCTAGAGGAGCACGGCATCCGAAAAATAACACTGGCACAGTTTTGCAAGGGCAACAGTGCTTTAGGCTCGCTCATTGAATGCTGTGTCAAGGCCTGCAAGAGACTTATCTTCAAAGCTATTGGAAAAAATATTTTGTCGATATTTGATTTCCAATTCTTGATTGCCAAATCTGTGCACCTCATCAACAGGAGACCAATCGCGTTCAAAGAAGCGTTGCGTTCTAATATTGAAAATGTCTCTCCTATAACACCAGAAATGCTGATTCACGGTTACGAGCTTCCTTCGGTCAATATTTTGCCTGATCTTCAATCTATTTCCACAGATGATCCAGACTTCGAACCACGGTCTCTCAAGGACTTCACAGAATACTACTCGACTTTGGTTCGTGCTCACACGGAATTGAATGATATTTATCACTCAGAATTTTTGGCAACCTTGGTTCGTCAAGCTACTGACAAACCGGATAGATATAAACCCGTAAAGCATAAGCTCCTAAAATCGGGCGACATAGTTCTGCTAGTTGATAAATATTTAAAACAATCCACTTACCCTTAAGGTATCGTTCTGAAAACAGAAACGAATTCTCTGGGAGAAGTCACCGCAGCGCATGTTCGTAAAAGCACAGGTGACAAAGTCTACCGTCATGCTTCGTCACTAATTCTTCTTCTCTCATCAGACGAGACGCTCAGCAGCCAGCCGGCCTGCTCGGACGGACTAGGGTCTGAATCGAATGTGCCTGACGTGCGCCCCTGCCAACGAAAAGCTGCCGTTGCGGCTAAGCGTAAAATACGCTCCTGGGTGGCAGATGCCGCAGTGTAAATAATCTAACTTCCATTCGCCTTCATTTCTAGTGAAGCCGAACCCCTGGCGGGGAATGTACAGAAATCTTACAGGCTATCCTGTAATCGTTTAGAGTTAATTAAATTTAAGCTTGTTTACTCATGAACTTAAAATTAAGGACTAAAATCAAATTACCATTTAACTTATAAGTAAAACTCAATCTCTGAATATTAAATCTAAAATTAATGTAGCAAACTTCATTACCTTACCATATATAAATTGCTATAACCCAGCTCTAGGCTCGTCTTTGGTTTTTGAACTTTAGTTTACCATCCTGAATACAGCCAATTGAATACATCATTTGAGCCAAGCTGCACTGACCTCTTAAATTTTCTGGATGCCGATTCAGATCGCCTCCAGCCATTGACCACACCACTTCAACTTTATAACTGAGCCTACACAGCCTTCGTCGTGTCCACCTGCCTCCGCTTCTCCCGTGCTGCCTATGCAGGGGAGCCAGTGGGTTTTCCTTCGCTACGCTGCGCTTCTCCTCCATCGAGGACTGAACGGCCGGAGGATGAGAGGCTGAGGCGCCTTACGTGCTGCTGACCGCTCCGCTCACCATCCACTCGCCTGACTCCGCTTCCCGGCACATCCTGATGCTCACGAGCTTATTGGAGGTTGGTGAACTATTAGTTCAGTAACCAATTACTTGCCTTGCCGTGAGCTGGTTACTTAGGACGACGTTTCCCCATGCATTCTTAATAACTAAACCTTAAAAACTTATAACCTATGAACTTACCTTAAAAACTTATAACGTATAAACTTACCTTAAAAACTTATAACGTATAAACTTACCTTAAAAACTTATGACGTATAAACTTACCTTAAAAACTTATAACGTATAAGCTTACCTTAAAAACTTATAACGTATAAACTTGCCTTAAAAACTTATAAGGTATAAATTTACCATAAAACGATAAACTGTATTAAACCTAAGACTAAACACCAAACCTTAACTAACTGCAACTAACTCCACATAGCACGGGTGCTTGCTTCCTACGACGGCAGTCACAGATCGCAAGTGGACCGCCCGCCTGTCTCCCAGAAGACCTGCTCCGAAGGACTCGTACTTTTGTTGCCCTTAGTTTTAGTGCTTTGGTCTTGTTGAAATGTCGTTCCGACATTTGACGTAGTAAATTACGGCAAATTTTCCCATTACAAAACTCCGTGTATTTCAATCTCCTATGTATAATATTAATCAATCCTTTTTTTCTATAGCATGTTATTTATTTCGTGAACAGTTTGGGAACTGGTCATTTGGAGAGGGTGTAAGTACCCATCAAAAGCGGGAACAGGTCTGTTTGTATTGTTTTCCACTGAAAATTTTACGTTATCCTCGCAGTTTACGCTCTGAGGTACTTTACTGCCAGTGTCAGCTGCCGCGCATGCATTTTCAAACCTAACTCTACCGCCTGAAAGGCCTACACACAATTTATCAATAAAATTATAGGTAAAATTACCCCTTTTACTTTCTGACTGGTCGCTCACATCGAAAATTTTATCGCGTTCCAACGTTGATGTTGGTGTTGGTGTTGTCGTCGGTGGTGAACAATTTTGAGCTTTCTCAGTGACGCAGGATAGGGGAGATGTCGCCATGACGCAATCGTTGGGACGAGACGAAGGAGCTGGCGGGTGGTGCTGTGGCAGCTCCCGCCAGTGATGAGGTTCAAGCAGCGCTCGGAAGATTTTCGTCAAAGGCGGGCGACTCTGCTGCTCGACTCTCTGTCGGGCACCTCTCCGTCAATTCTCTGTCGGTTGGCACTGGTGATGTTTTGGGAGTTACGGTGCTTTCGTTGACGTGATACTGTTTCTCTGTCGGAGTTTTTGTAGTCATTGTGAGCGGTTTAGGCTTTTGAACACGTGATTTTACACGTGAGAAATTTTGTGGTTTTTGCTTTCGTTTTGTGAACGGTTAAGATATATTCCGCTTTTTGGGGTTTGAGTTTTCATGCGGCGTTGTTGTGAGGAATGTTATTTCTCCGGATAAAGCTGCTTTCCGAGTAACTGAGCGAGTTTCGTAATGAGACATTGTGAAGCTGTATTGGATGAGTGAATAGAGGTGAGGATAATTCAAAATTTTGTTCACTGCGTAGCTGTTACGGAGTGAGTAACGATCGTCTTGGGTAGAAGGGTAATCGTTCACACATGAGTGAGGGCTAGCTTCTCATTTAGAATTTGAAACACCTAAAAATGTTGCCATAAAAACATCATCTAAAAAACGTCACCAAAAGCATAAGAAGATGGGGTTGCCCTTTAATTAATGCTGGAGAAAGGAGGCGAGGAACTGGGAGTGTTGGTCGGCCGTGAACAATGACGACAATGACGTTCAGACTTTTGCGGGTTGATACATTTTACTCATTCAGTTTCTCAATGTTTCATCATTACAAAATTTGTAATCCCTCTTTCACTTTTTATGTCACTATTCACCAAAGTTAACTGGTGGGTCACTATTTCACCAAAAGAAAAGTTCATTTTGTTTATTCAGAGGAAGTTGAAAAATTGGGTGATTAACTTTCAACAAGAAAGATAGCCATCATTGAAATATTTGCGGATGAGGGACGGCGTTGCTCGTTCACATTTGAAAACGAAAAAGACCGCCTTTTAATGCCAGATGAATAGAAGCCGCCCGTAAGAAAGAGGGGGAGGGGTAGAGAAAAAGAGAAAGTAGGGTAGACAGAGAAGAGGGGCGGGGAGCAGGATGATTGCGGTGATCTAGCTTGGCGTTTCTCGTTAGTCTGCTTGTGAAGAATAACAATACAATTTTTTCCGTGTGAAGATTGCTATGGTGAGCTATCCAAGAGACGTCATATTGCTGAAAATTCGCCTCACGTTGTGGAATTATGTTCTAGCAGTGAACACAGATTTAAGTTAGCCACTATTACAGCGTAGCAATTTTTCCAAGGAGAGGGTGGGCTGGGGGGAGGAAGGGGTGCAGGCGCAGACTTGGCGTAGCTGGGCCCTCATAGAGGTCTATTGTTTCAGGGTTTCACATTTTATTCACTCAGTTTGCGACGTTCAACATTTACAGAATTTATTTTCTCTAAATCACTTTTTACGTCACTTTTTCACCAAAAGTTCTCAATAAAAGGACAGAGTTACTCACTGGTAAAGTAATTTGAACACAATTTTGAGGATTGAAAGTCAAAATTGAGAGTCATAGACACTCAACATAATTTTTTTTTTGCAATAACTGATGAAAATTACAAAAAATTTTATCACTGTGATTTATGTTTGTCTTCACAAAATTCAAATTTGCAACTGCATCGGGCCTATTTTGTTTCCATGCTGGTATTCGGGGTACGTTTGTTCTACATGCGAAAGAGGGAGGAGGAGGTGTTGCGGTTGACCAGGGAGGGAGGCTACACCGGAGGTCGCTACACAGACTTCGAGTAGAGACAAAGTTTACAGAAATCACCAGTCTGTTTTTGCTCGATAAAATTAGTCTCAACTGATTGTATTTGATTACTGTTTTTCACTTTCGCGATTCAATGAGGTAGAAAGCACATTCACAGATACTCAGTTCGAGTTTGGAGTTTTGGGAAAATTTCGTTTCCTTACATTTTGAAATGTTTGACGCCGCGTTTACGCAGGGCGTCACTTCACCTCCGCACCCAACTCAGGAAAGTTACAAGAGATATAAAGAGCATGAAAAATTCTTCGAAGGAAAATCACTGAAGCGAAACAAGCTCACTTCCACCAGGAACAATTAACGGCTAAAAATAACCCGAAACTAACTTGGGAAATCATTAGTGAGGTAGCCCCATATAAAAATTTAGATCGCATAAGTAATTTTGAAAATCCCTTGGCAACAGCCACGGATTTCAACACATTCTTTTCAAGAAAAAAAAACGTTTATTTCCAAGTTGCCACATGAGATACATGCCAACATATTGGCTGTTAAAAATTTCTTAATATAAGACGTCTTAAAACAAAAGTTCCGAGGAGTACTAATTGACAAACCGTCCGAGGTGTACAAATAGATAAGCCATGCGAGGCATAATAATGGACAAACTACACGAGGTGTACTAATGGACAAGCCATACGTGGCGTGCTAATAGTCTAACTCTGTCAAGGGGTAGTTGAATAAGAAATGAAAAAGATCATCTCTGGGTATTTTATATTCCAAGAGATGGCTAATAACTTATAAATAATTCGAATACTACTAAAGAATTCTTCGGAACTCCCAAGTTATATTAGTTGATGAAATTATCAAAGTAAGAAAAATAAAAAAACGCTATACCGGAGCAGATTGAAACACCATCGTAAATGATAATCAAGTATTGAGAAAAGGTTAGTCACGAAGTAATTTATAAAAAACATCGCGCAACACAGCACGCACATCTAGAAATGCGTAAACAAACTTACACTCAAAAATGAAATGCATGGCTTGTTCGGCATTCAAATATAGAGATAATTTTTGCACGAGCGCTTTATTTCATTTGTCTGTTTATACTTTTCAATTTTTTCTATTCACAGAAATGCCCTTCGGGGCCGTGATAGATCGAATTATGAATCATAAAGCAAGCGCAATCAATTTGTTTATTTCTGGAATTTGGTTCAGTGTTACTGATCGCATAGCTATAGGTAAAATATAATGTGTCTTGAGGTTTTGCTTTTTACGCAAGAGATAGGAATAGAAACATATATATGTACCTTTGTGTATATATATGTGCGAACGTGGTATATATATATATATGAACGGACATTCATATTTGCGTGCGCACACATACACATGCACACACACACACATATTCATATATATACGTATTGAAAATGAATATTAGAAAAATGTTAATAAACATTAAAAATAATCTTGCTCTTTCTACATTTAAAATGACAGCAAAAGCTCTGATAAATCGTAAGAAATAACCTGAGGAAAAATAAGGAATAGAAAAAGGACTTCGAAAAAACGTATAACTGAAATGGTTTTTTAATCTCATAAAAGAAATTTTAAGAAAAATCTAGTTACCGTCGAGGAAAAAAAACAACAAAAAGTAGGGGCTCAAGTGTTCAGTGAGGTGTGTACCAATCCAGGCGAAACATCAATTGAAAATTCACGCCCCACAGCACCATTGAGGGCTGATGTCAGGTGGAGACCACGTCCTGTCGATTTACCGGAGTTAAGAAATATCTTATACTCATTAAAAAACACAGAGGCAGTTGGACATGATGGTATCAGTCTTCAATATATCAAAGACAGTTTCCCAGTCAAAGCACCATGGTTTCGTCTGATAATTAATACATCAATAGCAACCAATACGTTTCCAAACCAATGGAAACACTCCATAACTAGACCGTTGCATAAAAGTGGTGACCTAAATACAGCATCAAACTACAGGCCCATCAGGAGCTGGCGGGTGGTGGTGAGTAATGTCCAAAATATTGGAGAAAGTGTTGACAAATCAACTGTCATTTCCCCTGGACGAGTCAAATCTACTCCACCGAAATCAGAACGCCTATAGAAGAAACACTAGCACTCAAGACGCTCGGTTCAATATCTCTGAAAACTATACAGTGACATCGATCAAAAGAATGTAACACTCTTGCTGCTACTCGATCTATCTAAAGCGTTCGATAGCGTCGAACATGATAGACTCCCATGTAAAATACTGAACTTGGAAGTAGACACGCAATGGATTGAAAGTTACTTGTCAAATCGATCTCATGCAGTCCGCATAGAAAACAAATTGTCCCCATTCATTCAAAACAATTTCCCCAAGGATCCATTCTTGGTCAGCTAGTGTGTTCTATTTTCATAAATCATTTCCCTCCAATGCTTTCTAACACACGGATCTCAATGCATGCAGTTTATATTCAAATTGCAATAACAAGTTCTGTATCGGGATTACCACAAATGCAAATTAAAGCCAAAACTATACTGACTAGCCTGAAATCATGGTACGATCGAAATGGTCTCAAATTAAATGCTAATAAACACAATGCATTATTTTTGGATCCAAAGATGCTATTAAAAAAACTTCAGATCTTACTCTCGCAGTTGAAAATTATAAAATTAATGCATCAGAAAAAGTTAAAAATCTAGGTATCTGGTTCGATAGAAACATTTCCTTCAAATTTCACATTGAGAATACTTGCAACAAAATTTACGAAACTTTAACGTTTTTCATCGTATAAAGAGTATGCTAGACGAAAAATCCAGTTTATTAGCCATTCAACCTCTGGTGTTATAGCGCATTGACTACTGCAGCCTAGTATGGGGAGACTTACCTCAATACCTTCAAAAAGATTTACAAAAATGCGTAAACTTCGCAGCCAAGGTGGTATGCAACGGTAATTTCAAAAGAAGTGATCACGTAACCCCTCTCCTTAATAAACTCGGCTGGATTCCTATCCTAGAAAGGCTCCTCATGCAGAGGGCCCAATACGTATTCTTCTCGTTGTATCTTTCTCAGAGCAATGCTGAGATAGTGCGTTTCCATCCACCCACTGTAACCAACCAAAAGCCGAACAGAAACAATAATGTCTTAGTCAACTATCGTTCACCTCACATAGGGCAGAAGGCTCTGTCCATATCAGGTTAAAGGTTAACATCGGCATCTTTGGGATGCTTTATTTCCAATCAAGCCTGACACATATGATCTTAGCATTGGTTTTTCAAATGTCTTATAACTAACCCTATATATAGGACACCATGACGGTTCCCCCGTAAAGCCGGTACCCATTTTCGACACCTGGGTTGAGTGGGGTATTGTGCTTGAGCTTTCCCTTATACCCAACGGGGAAAATCTCCGTGCCAGCGCTGGGATACGAACCCGCGAGTTCCAGCATACAAGTCCGATCCCTTAACCGCTGTGCCACGGAGAGCACATATCAGGCGCCTTACTGTGGAACAAACTTCCCCTGAGTATTAAAATCTCTCAAAGACCGAGAGAATTTAAAGCCAAAATAATTCGTCATCTTGCATCTCAACGAAAATTTTTAGTTACAGAACACACTGAACATGTATTGACGAATCTCATTTTGCCTGGTATCTCCATTGCTTAATACTCTCCCTTGCTCATTTTCTTTGTAATTCAAGGCATCACACAACAGTTTTGAATAATAATAATAATAAATTCAGTTAACGACAACTTCGGTCAGAGACTATTTAGTTGTCGCTTTGGTAATTAAACCAAAATTATGATCTCAATTTATACAATGATAGTTTTGCATTATTAACAACAACCATTTTAGGACCCGTTCCTTCTCAACAATTCACACTGAATTGCGTACCAGAATTCAAATTTCGAGTGTCAACCGATCACCTCACCAGGAAAAACCATGAAGTTAAGGGGGCCCTCCGAGGCCCCTTTTCTCTCCGATGGTCATTTTTCATCTTTTTGTTGGAAAAGGACCCTTAGGTGGTGGACTATTTGGTCCTAAAATTTTATGGCGCTACGGACACTAGATCCCCCTCCCAAGGGGAGGGGGGTGAGAGGACCAAAAATTTCGAATTTTTGACCCAATTTCGACCCCATATAACAAGAAAACCAAAAGAGATATGTAAAACTTGAAAACATCACTTTATTTACAATGCTTTATGGATTCTAAAACTGTATTTGGTTTTGTTTTAGCACAAAGTTTTTTTGACTTCTAGCTTTTTGATATATATAAAAAAAGAACTAGAAAACTAGTATGTCAATTTTTTTCAAGAAACTAAGACCTGAATCGAAAAAATGAATATAAGAAATTGTGTTTGTTTTTAATAGTTACATATGATAGCTAAATTTCATAAGAATCGGACCACAAATGAAAAATTTCCAAATTTTAATAAGAAAATTTTTTTTTTAATTTTTTTTAAAATTATAATTCACAGTGTAAAATTGAAGTTATGCATGGAGATTATTGAAATAAAAATGAAAACAGCATTCAATTACATAAATTTTCCATTATATTACACATCAAACAATTTTGTTTTTGGCCCGTACTGTAAAGTCACTTATTTTCATCATTCAAAAGAATAGAAGTCAAAAAGTTTTTATGCTAGGAAGAAAAAAAAGACAGTTTTAGAATCCATGGAACATTTCTAACAAACTGATTGGCTTTGATTTTCCGATTTGTACATTTAATTTGTTTTAGGCTTGTTCAAAGCCTAAAAAATAGGTATATTTTAGATATTGATCAAATATCGCATATCGAGAAAAAATAAAGCTTCAAATAGAAATTCCAGGTCAATAAGTTTGTTTGCAATATCACGAGGATTCCAAAACTGTCTTTGAATTTGTTCTAGCATAAGAACTTTTTGACTTCTATCTTTTTGAAATATGTACAAAAATTACTCAAAAAACTTATTTTTCAAATTTTTCGAAAAAACTTAAGGCCAAATCAAAAAAAGTTTTCCCGCCAAATATGTTTCTCTTTCCAAAATACATATACTGGCTGAATTTCAGACCAATCGGATCAAAATTCATGTTTAAGCGGAGGGCCCCCTTAATAGAAGGGTAACTTCTAATACCTCCGCCACAACAAACCGAGTAACAGCATCCACGAAATTTCTTTCAACTACTATTCACAGCGGGTGTAGGTCTGATCCGTGCATTCCACATATTTCACTGAGAAAAAAGTTCCATCTCACAAGACGCCAATTCGGCGCTTCACCAGCACATCAGATGTTGCAGTTTCATACCTCTTCATGGTCGCCACCATTTTCATCGTTGTTTGACTTTATCTGGGGACTCTTCGAAGTCAACTCCACCGAAAAGCAATTCACTGCGTTGAGGTGTGGGAATTTGGAGCTTAAACAAAGATTTTATTCAGACTGGACGTTGAAAAGGGTTTAACAGAAACTTAATTTTATGAGTGTTAGCTAGCACCCCACGGTGGGGGTTCCAGCTACCCGCCCTCACTTTGGCCGAGCGCCTGACCCATGCTGGAACCCCCTCTCAACAGAGAGTCGAGTATAACAGCACGGTGCGCTCGGCCATATCACTCAGTAGAGTTCAGGATGAGTGCATATCCTAATTGGGTGTAATGCT
Source organism: Morinoia aosen (assembly GCA_030386875.1). Taxonomy (NCBI): domain Eukaryota; kingdom Metazoa; phylum Arthropoda; class Malacostraca; order Amphipoda; family Talitridae; genus Morinoia; species Morinoia aosen. The sequence continues at coordinate 76,530,051 of CM059564.1, forward strand.
CCGCTCAGAGCCAAGGCGCGCCGATTCTTGGATCCAAATTCTAAAGGTAGCGTCCGTTGCTTCTGCGTCAGGGCAGTTTCCTCTCGTTCTTATTTACCAGTAGAGATTTCCAAAGACATTTATCTCCTTAACAAACTCCAGCACTTTACGTATGGGTCCTCCGTCACGTAGCAAATTGTTTGCGTTAACATTCCCTCCGGCTCTAGGTCTCATTAATCGGTCTCTTGTCTGCTTCAGCGCGGTACATTCCTCCAAAATATGTTTTACGGTCAAGATCTCCACGCCACACCACCCGCACATGGGTCTCTGTCCAAGTGCCTCCGGGTCCAAGAGATAGCTGTGAGTTAAAGCTGTGTGTTTTAGTCGTAATCTGTTGATGACGACCTCTTCCTGTCGGTTTAACTTGTAGCTATACTTCTTCCATCTTCCAAGGCTGGCCTTTATTGTCTCAAGTCTCCCTGTTCCTGCTGCCATTCCAGGTTCCATATTTCGTATGTCTTCCTCCTGATAACCGGGAACCAGTCGCTGTATGGAATCAGCACAAACTCAGCGGGTCTTGCTGCTGCTGCCTTCGCCGCTTGGCCCGCACTTTCATTTTCGTCAATGCCTACGTCTGCTGGAACCCAACTGATCGTTATGTTCTTCCCATCCGAAATGATTTGGTGCATCTCCAGTATTATCTATTCAAAAGTTGATTCTTTTCAGTGTAGCTGTCAATTAATTGTATAGCGCTCATGGAGTCGCTGCATATTACAAAATCTTTGAATTGCGTTTCTTTGATGATATTTAAGGCAGGCTTGATGGCAAGCAGTTCGGCGGTTTTAACACTAGCCACGACTGGGAGAGAGACACTTCTTATGATATTGCCCATCACGGCCGCTGCTCCAACTCCTGTCGGTGACTTGGATCCGTCGGTATAGATGATTTTGTGTATTTGATACCTATTCATATTATCTCTGTGAATCTGTCTTACGGTGGATGGGTCTATTTCACATCTTCATATTCAACCCAGGAAACCCAGATTCAAGACGCCGCGAGATCAACATTCCAGATGACCTCGAGCAATACCTGATGCAACAACTAAATATGTCATCGCAGCAGATCATGGATGACTAGACTAGGTGATCCCCTAAATTAGATATGTCAATTTCGTGTTAATTTAACCTCAATTAGGTATCATGTCAGTTAACCTCAACTTGATGTTAGTTCAACCTGAATCTATACAAATGTATAACAGATGTGTTTGTAAACATTTATGACAGCTGTGTGTGAACTTTTGAAACAACGCAATCAGCAATTTTTTACCTCCCAATGTTACTGTGAATTTTTTTCTTATTTTACCACTAAAGTTATTATTACGCGTAAACCATATTAGCTGATTTTATCATTGTCGTTGTAATCTTCTTATAATCTGATAATCGCTTCTGCCCTCCACTGCCATCGTACAACCATATTAGCTGACTATATCATTGTCGTTGTAATCTTCTTATAATCTGATTATATCATTGTCGTTGTAATCTTCTTATAATCTGATTATATCATTGTCATTATAATCTATCAGCAATTTTTCACTTACCAATATTACTGTGAATTCTTCTTCTTTTTTTTTACCACTACAGTTATTATTACGCGTAAACCATATTAGCTGATTGTATCATTGCCATCATAATCTTTAAAACTTATTCCCTCTTGTATGTGAACTTATGAAAACGCCCTCAGCAATCTGTTTGCACCAATGTAGTGATATCGAACTCCAATATTATAACAAATAAATTATAGATGTGTGTGTAAACATCTATGACATCTGTGTGTCACATTTTGTAACATCGCAATTAGTAATTTTTCACCAACCAATGTTACTGTGAATTCTTCTTTATTTACCACTACAGTTATTATTACGCGTAAACCATATTAGCTGATTGTATCATTGTCGTCATAATCTTTAAAAACTTATTACCTGTTGTATGTGAACTTGTGAAAACGCCCTTAGCAATCTGTTTGCACCAATGTTGTGATATTGAACTCCATTATCACTCGCTCATGGACTGAGTTTGTGTGTACTCACGAAATCGCGCTAGATTTTTCTTTTTTACTCTGTTCTCTCTTACTTAATAAGCTACTTTTTAGACGGGAATATCCCTTTAAGCTTGACTCTGTATTTCGTTTTAAGCTCTATAGTACATAATTCTTACTGTTTACTTATTTTAAATGACTGATCACCCTGAGATATTTGAGGAAATCGATCCAGATTTCAATCATTTGAACAGAATATATCCAAACCTAAACGACTCTCAAGAGTGTAGGTATACTAATATATCAAAATTCAACGAAACTATACGAATAACTGACCGAGATTTCTCACTCCTGTGTTGGAACTTTAGATCACTCTATCCAAAATTGGAAGAGATACAATGTACTATTACTGAACTTAAATATAACCTAGACGTGATTAGCTTCACCGAAAGCTGGCTAGATGACTCGACTAAAGACATGATTCGATTTGAAAATTATCATAGTTACCATTCGCTAAGAAAAAACCAGCGGGGCGGAGGCATCAGCACATATATATCTAACCACATAGACTCGAGAACCATAGCAAGTGCAACAATGAATCAGGATCATATAGAATCACTCTTCGTAGAACTTTTTAGAGATGGTAAACGCATTGTGCTTGGAACGGTGTATAGGCCTCCTACAGCCTGTCCTATATCCTTCCTGAATGAATTGAATCGTATTATTTCTCAGTTCAACAGGCCCTTATACAATGACATAATAATATGCGGTGACTTCAATTATGATCTACTGAAACATGAAAGCCATGAACCAATCTCTAATTTCCTAACTACCTTTCAGTCTCAATCCTTCCTTCCGATCATTACAAAGCCTACACGAATAACCTCGGAGTGTGCTACGCTGCTTGACAATATCTATATGACAGACCCTAGTGATTTTCTTGCTGGAATAATTACTTCTGACTTATCAGATCACTTCCCAGTTTTTCTTATTAAGAAAAATGTCTATATTGCTTGCACCAAGGCACGGGCTGAAACTTACTCATATCGTAAAAAAAACGAATCAAATCTTGAAGAAATGCGCACCGTTCTAGAAGAATCAATGCCTACATTGCACATCTCTCAACAAAACAATAATACTACGAGCATTGATGAAGCAGTAGTAAAGTTGACTGAAACTATAATGACCGCATACAATCAGTGTTGCCCAATTGTAACTCGTACAGTTACCCCGAAAAATAAACAAAAGCCCTGGATTACTAGAGACATCGTGATAAATATAAAGAAACGTCAAGCGTACCTAGCCCTCCTTTGCGAAGGACGAATATCTAGAGAAACATATAACCGATTCAGAAACTATGTAACAAACCAGCTAAGAACATCAAAAAAGAACTACTTTACGCTCAAGTTTACTCAATTCAAAACTGACGTTAAAAAGACTTGGCATCTCCTTAACTCCTGCTGTAAACCAAATAATGCCGATGAAAAGAAAATTGAATATGTCGTTCAAGATAATGTAAAATATCATGAGAAGAAAGAAATTGCTAATCTCTTTAACAACTTTTTCGTAAACGTAGGGAAAACCATAGCTGATGGTATTCCAAGTGAACCTACTGATCACCTGGAATTTATGGATCATATTCGAGAACCCAACTCCTTTTTCTTTACGCCTACAAACTCCTCCGATGTAATTACGTGCATAAACAACATGAAAAATAAATCGAGTGGGTTACAAACGTTTCCGACTAAAGTACTTAAAGTTATTGCTGACATTGTAGCCCCACTGATATCAAATATTATTAACCAGTCTCTCTTACTAGGCACTTTCCCGAACTCCCTCAAAGTTGCTAGAGTAACCCCTATCTTTAAAAGTGGTGAAAAAACCTGTGTAAACAATTATCGACCTATCTCCATTCTACCAATTATTAGCAAAGTATTCGAAAAGATTGTGTATAAAAAGTGTACTCTTATTTTGAACAAAAATCATTTCTTTACGATAAACAATACGGTTTTCGCTCTAAAAAATCAACAACACAGGCTATATTAAATCACTTACAATTCCTCTATTCTAATATAGATGAAGGAAAGCCTGTCTTCTCTGTATTTCTTGACTTTCGAAAAGCATTTGATTGTGTGGACCATAAAATACTACTCTCGAAACTACACTGTTATGGCATTCGAGGGATTGCCCATGATTGGTTCAGATCATACCTAACAAATCGGAAGCAATACGTTGTCATTGACGACGCAAAATCAGACCCACAGACAATTAGCCATGGAGTTCCACAAGGATCTGTTCTTGGGCCTCTCATGTTTCTGATTTTTATCAATGATATTGTAAAATCTACATCATTCTTCAAATTCATACTTTTTGCCGATGACAGTACGCTTTCTGCGGTCCTTCCGAACCAAAATCCTGCTATGATTGTGGAGAGTATAAATACTGAACTTCACAAGGTTTCATCGTGGCTCAAAGCTAATAAAATAAGCCTAAATATCGAGAAAACAAATTATATTACATTCTCATACAAGAAAGATGTATCTCTCCCATGCATCAAAATTGGCGAAGGTGAAATCGAAGAAACCAACTCATGTAAGTTTCTGGGCATCATAATAGATAAACATCTGACCTTCAAAGAGCACATCACTCATATTAGTTCTAAATTATCAAAATCCATCGGAATCCTAAATAAAGTTAAAATTTTCTGCCTGAAACAGCTTTACAAATGCTCTACCGAACGCTCATTTCTCCATACTTGCAATACGGAATAGAAGCATGGCACGGAACTGATAAAAATAAAACCAACAAAATTTTTACTCTGCAGAAAAGGGCTGTCAGAGCGGTAAAGAACCTAGAATATAATGCTCACACAAATGATTATTTCAAAAATTTACAAATACTTAAACTTTCGGATCTCTATAAAATCTTCATCTGTAATTTCATTTACAAAACATTAAGAAATGATGGCGACAATAGCCTAAGACAATTATTGACTGCGCAAACTGGTCATCACGACCATTTAACCCGAAATAGAAGTAAATTCATGCTTCCTTATTATTCAAAGGCCAGGTCGCAACACAGTATTCTCTTCGTTGGAACCAAAACTTGGAACTCTATACCTGCAAAGATCCGTGAATGTAACTCGTACAAAGTATTCAAAAGACATCTTGAGTCTCACTTCCTATCAGAATACTAGTCGTGTAAGATCACCGTGTCGAAATCTTGCCTCCTATATGTAACTAATGATAATGTCATAATGTAACTTGCCTTGTTGCTACAAATGCTACAGGATAGCATTTGAAAATCCAATGTATAAGGTGATATGTATAAGGCTTGAAATTGGAAATAAAGCATCCGTAGATGCCTTCATTATTGTGTACCATAACCAATCTTCTCTCTGCTCTTGAATTGTTTTATTGAACATACTGTTAAATATAGCCGACTTGACCTATATTGTAAAATACAGCATAAAATATCGAGTTAATTATCTCAATGATCAGTCTAATGCGAAACTAGGTTAAGTGAACTAGGTTAAACATTTTTGTACACCCTAGAATAACGTGATGGTAGGATGCCCTAGAAGTCGCTGAACTTATTCGGGCCCACAGGTAGCTATACTCAAATTTGACCATTGTACTAGACTTAAGAAAAATTCTACCTCTGTTTCACCTGTGGTAAATAAATTGTTTAAATTGTTTAAATTTCTTCTTTTTTCGTATTTGCCATGTGCTGCTTAACAGCCGGTCTTCTCAGAATCCATGTAAATGCGGTAGGTGTGAAGCACGGTTGTACTAACTGAGTCGGAATGTTATACTGAGTTATAGCCAGTGGTGGGCACGATAACGAAAAAACGTTATCGCGATAACCAATAAATCGATAACGAAAACGTTATCGGCGATAACCGATAATCGATAATTGGCGAAAAATTTATCGCCGATAATCGATAACCGATAAATCGATAAATCCAAAATTCTAATACGTGCGATAACGATATTGTTACACTAGAATTATACGCCAAGTCGCCAACATCAATAATACCACAAAAAAGGCCCTAGTGAAGCTAGTCTAGCTCCACTAGGGCCACTGGTTACCTCCCTATCTCTATCACTAAGTTCTTCCATATCGCTCATACTATCAATGAATTAACATAATGCAAGTTTTACCTTCATCAAGACGGACTTGAATGCACATCCAACGATCAGAGGAGCTAAATACGAACTGAATACGTGTCGTCACGGTCTCACCCACAGGGTTGCCAGCTAGATGTCCCAGTCCACATGAGGCCACACTTTTGATCAAAAAGGCCACAAAAGAGGCCAACCTTATTACACCATAACACGTACATCCTACACGTATAGTTCCTGTCCCGAACTCGTCTCACCCCGTCATGTCGAATCCCAGCGGGATAAGTAGTAGTAGTAGTAGTAACATGGGTTTGCTAGCGCTTCAGTTACTCAAACTATATCGCACCGAAGGTCACATAATTTAATTTGTATCAGACTCTTCTAAATAATTACACAAGATAAACATCAATATTATTAGAAACATCAAAATTATATGAGCATCATGGTCATAATTACAACTCAAAATTACAAGTGTTTCCCCATTAAAATTTGTAAACAACACAGTACATTCGAACGCACTGAGCAGCCAAACCCCGTAGGGGGTTTCAGCTACCCACCCATTTATGGCCGGACGCCTTACCCACGCTGAAACCCCCGAGGTATCAACGCAGCGCGCCCGGCCATATTACAGTTTCTTCATCCTCAAAACTTCCAAGACGAAAATCACGTCTGGCTATAACGCCTTACAGCGTGGCTTCCCGTTAACTCTCTTGAAGTAGTACAACAAGGAGTACATACATTTCCAAGCACGTGAAAGTATGGACAACAAAAACAAAAACGATACGGATGATTAAGTATGATCTTCGATCAGAATTCCGACAGCAATTTGCATCTCTCAAGAAACAACACCAGAGCATCCACATTGAAAGTCACACGTTCGGTTTCCGCAAGCATCTTGGTTAGCACCTCATCCACGGCAAAAAGACGGAGGTTTGGAAAGCATACACTTCGGTCAGCTGCATATCTCGGGCACTCCGCAAGTATGTGTTTGACGGTCAGAGGAACGTGACACCGCTCGCATCGCGGCTGCGGTTGTTGCTCCATTAGAAAACGTTGGGTCAGTCGAGTATGTCCGATGCGAAGACGGCAGAGCAGCACTTCCACCCGGCGGACGCGACACCTCGACGAGGGCCATTCCAGAACTGTTTCTTTAATAGTTCTCAGTTTGTTGTCCATTCTGTTGTCCCATTCCTGTTGCCACAGATGTCTTACAGCAGCCTTGATCACGGGATAGTAGTCCCGAAAGGGTACCATTTGATTTAGAGTTTCCTCGTTACTATTCGCAACACGCTTCGCCTCCTGGTCTGCTCTCTCACTGCCTGACACCCCCACGTGTCCGGGCACCCAACACAATTTCACATGTTTGTGCTCACGCACAAGCTGCACCAGCATCAAGACGATCTCACCAATGAGGGGGTGAGTGCTATCATAAGCCTGAGCAGAGTCAATGACGCTTTTCGAGTCAATAAAAACAGTGAATTTATCATGCGGGTGTTCCTTGACTAGTTGAAGTGCCTCCAAGACACCATAGAGCTCCGCGGTGAAGCTCGAGGTCTCGGGTAGCAATCTTCTAGCCCTCACCATCTCTCCGGAAACAGCAGCACAACCTACAGCTATTCCCGTCTTGGAACCATCTGTGTAGATCTTAAAAGACTCCCCATGCACCTCCAGCACATGCTCCATAAAGATATGCTTGAGAAAGTTGGCTGGCATAGACTCCTTCCTTGGCATCCTGCACCCGGGGCAGAAAGTCTCCACTGGTAGGCGCCATGTTAGAGAGTTGTCAAAGAGTACCGGAAGGACTCTCGTGGGTTTCAGCTGCATTGCGGCAACCAATGTCGGGTAATCTCTAGACGAAAGTAGAAAATATGGGAAAGGTAGGTGCCGTCCAAGAGGTGCGTGTACGCTGACCCACGTTGGGGACAGAGGCAGCTGATCAAGTTGGGCAAGATACGGGCAAGATACAGCGGGATAAACTGAAATTATCGATTATCGATAGTTTGGAACCATAAGTATCGGCGATACCGATAAGTCGTTAACTCGGGAAAAAAAATTATCGGATAACCGATAACCCGAAATCGTTATCGCGATAAACTATCGCGATAGTTTATCGCGATAACGCCCAGCTTTGGTTATAGCCTGACGAATTCTTCGTATTACTGGTTCCATTGTGCACTTTCGGCTTGTAAAAAACACAATGCCTCGTTTACCACGACGTCCAGTTCCCTCAGAGCCGCTGTACTTGCAGAGCCATAGACTATGCTTCCGTAGTCGATTTTCGAGTGGATGAGGGACCTATATAGCCTCATTAAAAATTCCTGATCTGCACCCCAAGTGTATGCCGACACAGATTTCATCAGGTTCAAGTCACTTCTACATTTTGCCTTTGTCTTATGAATGTGGGTTATCCAATTCAGTTTACGATCCCAGTGGAGACCAAGAAATGTAACACTCTCGACGATTGGTATGTTTTTTCCTTCCAATTGCAGCGTGGGAATCATTGCAGACTCGCTCCCTTTAAATTGCATTGCTGTTGTCTTTGTTGAGGAGAATTTGAACCCATTGAACGTTGCCCATTGAGTGACTCTATTTATTGTTGCTTGTAACGTTGTTTGAACTTTGGTCCTGTCGTAGTCTGCATATGCGATTAGGAGGTCATCCACGAACAGAGAGCTGAACACCTCTGCCGGAATTTCCTCTGCCAGTGAATTTATCTTTATGGCGAAGAGCGTGACACTCAAGGTGCTCCCTTGAGGAGTTCCAGTTTCAAGATCCTTCACCGATGACATTTCTTCGTTTAATTTTACTCGGAACGTTCTATTTTTGAGGAACTCCCCAACAAATTTTGGTAGCCGTCCTCTCAAACCCGCTGCTGCCAGATCTTTCATGATGCCGTAGCGCCACGCCATATCGTACACTTTCTCCAAGTCAAAAAATACTGCCATGACAAATTTATCATTAGCTAGAGACTGCCGTATGAACGTATCGAATCGCACAAGATGATCTATTGTAGCCCGGGGTCTTCTGAAGCCCCACTGTGTGTCAGAAAATATTTTATTGTTTTCAAAATATTCCATTAATCTTCTGTTTATCATCTTTTCATATGTTTTGCATAAACAGCTAGTCAATGATATAGGTCCATAGTTCTTTGGATTAGTGTGGTCTTTGCTAGGTTTCGGAATAGGGATTATTGTGGCTTGTTTTCACGGATGATGGACATATTCTGAGCTCCATAGCTTGTTATATACTTTTAACAGGAATTGGTGAGCATTGGGTGGCATATTTTTGATCATTAAGTTATTCATATTATCCGGTCCAGGTGTCGTTAACTTGTTGCTCTTGATAGCCGCTGACAATTCATGCATGGTGAAAGGCATATTATATGGCTCTTCGTTGTCGCTAGTGAAGTCGATGGGAACCTGTTCAATGTGTTGCTTGTACTGTAGAAATTGATTTTAGTAGTTGCTGTCGCTCGATATCGTCTTGAAGGTCTCTGCTAGTTTCTCTGTTATAGCTTTCAGGTTTGGAAACTGAATTCCGTCCTCGCTCAGCATTTTAATCTGTCGATTTGCTCTTCCACGGATTCTATTTATTCTGTCCCATACAGAGCTGCTCGGCGTGTTGATGTTGAGGGTGGAGACGTACTCCCTCCAGCTGCTCTGCTTCGCCTCTCTAAAAGTCCTCGCTGCTACCGCTCTCGCTCGCTCTCTTCCACTGCACTTTGTCTTCTACCAGTCCCGTTCTCTTAAATATTCTGTAACGCTTTTCCCTCTCCCGCCAGGCTGCTCTGCAGTTTTCTGTCCACCATGGCTTTGGATAATATCGTCTTCTCTTATACTTCGGCACCCACCTATCAGCAGCGTAACTAAACCTCTCGGAAAGCAGGGCTACCGCTGTTTCTGGGTTATCCGGTATTTCCAGTTCTTCGACGTTTCTCCACGTTTCGTCTTCACGGTATCGCTTCCAGTTGCCCTTCCTGAAGTTCCAGCCCTCCTACTCCGTACGTCCGTCTGCCTGTTGTACTAATTAATAGAGTCAGCACGATGGGAAAATGGTCACTGCTAAGAACTGATGGGAGCACGGTAAATTTCAAATCTGGCGTTGTGTCTGGGGTGGCCACGGTGAGGTCGATCGCTGTTCCTGAAATATGAGTAGCTGAGTTGTTGTTTATAATGTTGAGGTTGCTTTGTGTAAGGAGATCTTGCATCAACCGTCCTCATCGGTCTATGGTACCATTGCCCCAGTCACTGTGATGGGCGTTGAAATCTCCCATCAGAATGATGGGTTTTAGCATTGCACTGATTGTGTCAAATAAGTCCTCCAGGTTTACATTTGTTTTTGGTGGCAGGTATAGGGATGCGACTGTGACGACTTTATGCTGATTGAGGCATACTCTTGCAGCTACAATTTGAGCCTGTGAATGGATTTCAATTTCTTGGGTCGGTACTGATGAGTGTACATACAGTGCTACCCCTCCATGGAACCTGTGGTTGTAATGGCCTTGTTTACAGAAGCTGTTGTACCCTCGTATTGGTGACACGAAATCATTCCCATAAAACGTCTCCTGGACGGCTATTACCGCTGGCTCGTGCGCATTGATGAGGTTGATCAACTCTTCCCTAGACGTTGCCATACCCTGCAGGTTCCATTGGATGAACTTTACTTCATCTCCCGCCATCACCTCCACTTGCGTTTACCTTCGTTAGCATTATGACCGGACTTTCTCCTTTCTTCTCGGCCTCTCGGAGATCTCCTAAAATTATCCCTCGAAGTTTCACGTGGTCGCTGTCCTTTCCTTTCTTTCACTTTCGAACGTTTGGACATCCTTAGTTCTTCCTCGTAGTTATTCCTGTCAACTTCTTCCACTCTTGACCTTGCCTCTCGTGTATATTCATCGAAAATCTCTTTGGTTTCCCTCACTCTCGACTCTCTTTCCTTTTCTCGGGTTGATGCATCACGGTTTAGGTTGACAGTGGTGGTAAAAAGTCTTCCTGTATTCGGACTCTCACATACCACCTCTGTTTCCCTTTCCATCTCGTCTTCAGTTTCGGACCCCCGCCTACTTCGGCCTCTGGCTATCCCATTGGCTATTTCTGCCTTCTTCTTATTCTGCTTCGGTCCGGATGGTGGTTCCTGGTCGTCAGTGCGGATTCTTTTCTTGCTGGTAGTTGTTTCTGTTCTTTTACGGCTTATGGGTGTCGTTACCGCCTTACTGAAATCCATTGAAAAGTTGGGATGCCTTTGATTGAATAATATCTTGGCCTGCCCTTTAGATACCCTCTCTCGACTTTGTATTACCAGAATTTCCTCCTCGATTGCTCTCACTCGGCAGCTCTTCGTTCCAGTTGCATGTCCTTCACCACAGTGGTGACACTTGATCTCACATGACGTGCATTCGTCGATTTCATGTCCTGCCGAGCTACACTTTGGACACACTTGTTCGCCTTGACTGTACTGTACTCCATGGCCGTATTCTTGGCATCTTTTACACATCATAGGTCTTGGTTTTATTTCGTACACACGTGTCATCGCTTGTTCACCCGGTATGTCGATAAATTCCGGAAGAACAGGCTGCCTGAAGGATACTAGAAGTGGTTTTGCCTGCTGGTTTTTGGGCTTCATCCATGTCGCCTGGACTGCATCTTGTGCACCACATTTTTCTAAAAGACCTTTCTTGAAAACTTCAAAATTGCTCAGATCATATTCATAGACATAGATAAGGCCCTTCTGAACTGCAAAATCTAGATTTTCTTCGACGGTGATGAGTATTTCATTCAATTGTTTCATCAGCTTCATTTTTCGGCTCTGGATTGCATTACAAACTTCTACCGTAAGTGTGGTTTTGTTGCGAGATCTTATTGATTTAGGTTTACTTTCCAAATGTTGGGTTATGCATTTTTCTAGGAGCCAAGGCGATATTTTCCTTCTGTGGGCCTCATTCATTTTACAGTCGAAATGGGTGATGAATCTTCCAGACGATGGTACGCGTTCCTTCTCCATTTCTCCTTGTTGAATTTGTTTAGCTCTTCTCATTGTGACTTTTTCTCTTTCTATTATCTGTAAAAAACACCTCTCCTCCACTTCTCTGTCACATTGAATGCTGCCAGCTGTATGAGGGCCTCCGCAGTGAGGGCACTTGAGTTGATCAGAGTGGAATAGCCCACCTCAGCACACCTCCTGCACACAGCAGAGGTACTACGGCATCGCTTGGCGGTGTGACCATATGCCTGGCAGTTAAAACACATCATCGGCTCGTTATTGAATGGATAGACCTTGGTGTCTTGTCTTTCACCAGGGATGTAGATACTATATGGGACGGTCGGTTGCTTGAATGTTACCAAAAAAGCTTGGGTTTCTGGGTATCTAGGTTTGATAAAGGTAGCTTTCGTGACTTCCTCTATATTATGTTGAAAACCAGTCTTAAATTCTTCAATATCTGCAATATCAAAATCACTGATGTAAATCAAGCCTACGGAATGGTTGAATCGGCTGTATTCTGTTGTCTGGCACGGCACACCTTCCACGCAAGTCAAGCCTCCCATCCTCTCTGCCTGCATCGCGCTCCGCACTTCCACAATCATCATCTCGCTACCCATGCTGAATATCCTCTTTGGTTTCGTTCTGGTTACTTCCTCTATTTTGTCCAGAATGGTGAATGGGTTGGTCACTCTTTTCTTTCCTGTCTCGAACGTCACTGAGAAGTACATTGGAAAATATTTTTCGTCCATCTCGACAGAAGAGACATATTTTCTTTTTTCTTTTCTTGGGATGTTCTTTTTTCTTATTGGTAAGATTGGTCCTGGAGCTGTGTCGGTTTGTGTCGACAATACAGCCTCCTCAATTCTTTTCAGTCTTTCCTCAATCTCACTCACTTCTTCAGCTTCCTCTGTTTCCGCTGTCTTGGCTTTCTGATTCTCCGCACACCCTTCTATCATTCGAGCAATTGCTTCTTCAATCCTCCTCCTGCTTTCTTCAATCCTGTTAGTCTGCTCCATCGCACTGTGCGAAACGCCGCTGTTTCCATCCTCCAGCCGACGTTGTGGGTCCTCCATCTTTGTCAGATCAGCGCTTGTTGGACGCTCGTCACACATAGCTGGAATTTGTTTCGAGGAGTGGGTCCCCTTGATAAATCAAGGGGGCCGAGTACTTTCCTTCTATAATACGCTCACAAATTTTGTAATATAAGTACACATAACAAAAAATACAAAACCCAGATGTTAGTGAATTTTAATTTTCCTGAAATTTCTGTTAGAAAATTAGAAACTATTTCATTGTACGTTTGCTAAGCCATTCGTGCATTCATCTTAACTATTTCTGTCGACAATAATGAGCACCCCAGCCGTGAGTTCAATACAGCAGAATGAACGTTTCTTCCATAATTAGGAGTATTTCCTCATCTTTATTTTGTTATTTTTTCTTCTCTGTGTTAATATTTAACATCCGTATGGAAAACATACTCTGAAATACATTTTGTGTGTACACCAATATACAGGTTTATAAATGTGAGGATTGTGCAAAGTTTGTAATGAATTAAATTTTGGCTAACGTTGTCTCGTTATTTCAAAATCATTCTCGAAGATGTTTTCAATCGATTTCGGCTGAGCTGGGGGGAGGGGTTAATTTAAGCATTTTCATTTAGTCTTTTAATATTTTTCCGTGCGTTCAGTGCTCACCAGCACTAAACTTTGAAATCGAAAAAACTGTTAATTTCTGTTATCAAAATTATCACTTTGGACCATTGCTTAATCTACCTATATGTGCCAAATTTTGTAAATATTCTCCACTCAAATGTGATATCCGGTCACAATGTTACTCCATTTTATCCCATGTACACATGTCTGTATAATGCTGAAGAGTTGTGTTGTTTCTTGACTGTAACCTGAGTTTTCTTAAAAATTTCTATGAAGAAACTAAAAACCAGTTCATTTTACGTTTTCCGAAGTCTTCTTTTCCTTTTAGTTATTTTTTTTTCGAATAATTTCTTAGGATTACAATGAGCTCAACTGTCATTATCGGTGTAATAGATGGTAGGTTGTTTTTATCCTCTTATTTTATATTTGTATTTTTTTCTTATATTTCATTCTCAATAAGTACATACATTAATATGTGTGTGTACGTATATAGGTATATATATATCTACATAAATAGATATACATGTTTCTATTTCATTTCTTTACACAAAAACCATCCGGTTAATAAATTTTATTGCACTAGCGAAATGATTTAAAAATAGATCTCCCACTTACACCAGAGGACGTCTCTGTGAATCGGATAAATGACAAATACAATTAATGAAATTAATCGTAATTTGAGCGTATGAATCGTGGTAAAATTTTCTTTCTGTCCGTATGTTGTACAAGCAAATTTTGATGTTGAGTATATGTTTGTTTGCGCATTTCTGCCAAAATTTTGTAGATATTTATCAATCATGAGTGGTAACTGGCCTACACTATCTCCATTTTATCCCATGTACCCATGTCCGCATGATGTTGCAGAGAATATCGAGAAGATATGATATATGATATGATATATTGAAGATATATGTTTTTTTTGTTGTTGTTCCTCAGCGGTAACTTGAGTTTTCTTAAAATTTCCTTTAGGAAATTAAAAAACCATTCCATTTATACGTTTTTCGAAGTCCTTTTCTATTCCTTATCTTTCCTCAGGTTATTTCTTACGATTCATCAGAGCTTGGGCTGTCATTTTAAATATTGAAAGAGTAAGATTATTTTTCATGTCTACTAGCATTTTTCTTATATTCGTTTTCAATACGTATATATATGAATTTGTGTGTTGGTGTGTGCGTATGTACGTGTGCGCACGCAAACATGAATGTTTATGTATCAGTGTAAACATGCACACGTTTCGCACACATGTACATATATCGGTTTCTATTTCTACTTTTTGCATAAAAAGCAAAACCTCAAGACACATTACATTTTACCTAAAGCTCTGCGATCAGTTAACACTGCACCAAATTTCAGAAATAAACAAATTGATTGCGCTTGCTTTATGATTTATAAATCGATCTATCACTACCCCGAAGGGCATTTCTGTGAACAGAAGAAATTAAAAAGTATAAACAGACAAAGGAAATAAAGCACTCGTGCAAAAATTATCTTTATATTTGTATGCCGAACAAGCCATGCATTTCAATTTTGAGTGTAAGTTTGTTTACGCATTCCTAGATGTGCGTGCTGTGTTGCGCGATGTTCTTTACAAATTATTTCGAGACTATCTTTTTCTCAATACTTGATTGTCATTTACGGTGTTGTTTCAATCTAGTACGGTGTAGCGTTTTTTTTTGTATTTTTCCTACTTCGATGATCTTATAAATAATTCGAAAAATACTAAAGAATTCTTCGAAACTGCCAAGTTCTTAGTTGAAATTATCGAAGTAGGAAAAAGGCAAGAAGCGCTGTACCGGAATCTCTTGGAATATAAAATATCCAAGAGATAATATTTCTCATTTCTCATTCAACTACCCATGACAGAGTTAAACTATTAGCACGACCCGTATGGTTAGTCTATTAGTACGCCTCGTATATTTTTTCTATTAATATGCCTCGTATGGTCTATCTATCTTTACACCTATGATAGTATTGTCTAATATTAAATCTCGTATAGTTTGTCTATTATTATGCCTCGTACGGCTTATCTATTTGTACACCTCGTATGGTTTGTCAATTAGTATTCCTCGTATGGAACTTTGTTAGACTATTAGCACACCACGTGTGGTTTGTCTATTATAGTACGCCTCGTATATTATGTCTATTAATATGCCTCGTATGGTCTATCTATTTGTACACCTCTGATAGTTTATCTATTAGCACACCTCATATAGTTTATCGATTATTATGCCTCGTATGGCTTATCTATTTTTACACCTCGGATGGTTTGTCAATTAATACTCCTCGTATGGATCTTTTGTTTTAGGACGTCTTATATTAAGGAACTTTTAAAAGCCAATATGTTGGCATATGTATCTCATGTGACAACTTGGAAATAAACGGTTTTGTTTTTTTTTGTTTTGTTTTTAGTGGGCGCCCCCCCACGTTGGTTTTACCCACTGACAACAATTATAATAAATAACCTTATGACCACTATGTTTTCAAATTTACATATACAATATGTAATGAGTTATAACTTCAAGTGGGTATACTGACAGTACCACCTCGGGAAGGTGTGGGTGGGCTAGAATACTCACTAAACGCAAGTAAACCTTATCATATCCTTTTCTATAGTAGTCTGTTCCCTTCACGATACACAAATAATAATTCAGTTCGGCACCAGTAAAACGTGGTAAAGGGAACAGTGAAAATTACTGAAGTGTGCGTAGGTATTATGATTTGATCGCCTATACGCTGGGATTTGCAAGCATGCTTACTTGTATATGTGTGTACGTATATGGGTGTGCATGTGCACAATACACCTGTGTGCACTGGACTAGCAACTGGTATTCAAACTATAAATACCAGCCTTTTTTCTCACTCCCAACTTCTAACACTACCCAACACATCATTTCATTTTATTATTGAAAAGCAATCCAAAGCTTAAATGTCTCGTACATGTAAAATGTGGTACCTATGTATGTTTATCAATTACAGACATTTTGCGCTATATTTCAAAGATAATGTGATTTTTTTTCTAATATGAAACCCTCTTAGGACATTCATGTTTTTTTTCTTATTCACGTCCAAAAATGCTCTTGTTAGGCTAGTGTAGTGCAAATTATCATATTATTTATTACGCTCTAGAGTATATTATAACAACCGCACCTAAGCCTCGCGTATTTCTGGAAATATTCAGTACCTGGGAACCGTGGCAGAACAATCGTTTTCATGTTTCTGACTAAGGTAGTCTGTTTTGTGCCACTATTTTTAGTACAGAAATTTCACAAAATTCCTGCCGTAATAAAAGATATTTTCTCCGAGTTCCTCGATTGGAATGCTAGGTTATACTGACTAGTTTACGCTGATATTTGCGCACATGCTTACTTGTATAAGTCTACGTGTGCACGCCATGCGTGCGCAGATGGGTGAATGTGACACTATGTAATACTTTATTTCCCTTCACTATTGTAAAGCATTTATAAAAATGTGTATATATATATATATATATATACATATGTATATATGTTTGTTGCGCGATCACCCTCATATAAGACGCTTATCAACCAATGATCTTTTCGATACAATATTTAATTAAACATCGTTACAATATTTCATTAGAAATTGTAAGCAGCAACACATACTGAAAAAGTTGTCACGAACTTCCTTTGCTCATTATCCTTTATTTCAGAACATTGCACAGCATTTTTATAGCACGCGTATGTATTGTGATTGCCTCGATGCATAGAAATGTATTTCTCTATGTTTACGTGTTAGGTGTATGTATGTGCGTGCATGTATATGTGTATATATTTACATGTATATATGCACATATGTGTGTACTAAACTGACATCTAGCATTTTAACTAGAGATAATGATCTTTTTTTTCTGTTCACTCTCAACTTGTAGCGTTACCTAACTCGTCATCTCTTTATTATTGTAAAGCATTCACGTAAAAAACTATGCATTTGTTGTCTGATCATCCATTTATGTGTAAATAAAATGCTTATCAACTAATGACCGTTATATTAAAATTGTTTAGTTAGAAATACTAAACTTGTAATTTTCGTGGTCCTCATGCTTATATATATGTATATATATATATTTTTTTATGCTTCCTTGAAAAGACATTTTTGAACATCGGCCGAAACAAGCGCTTCATATATAATTACCTGGCGTCAAGAATTGTGAAGTTTTGTGTTGTATGTGTAAACTGTCAAATGTGTTTTCACTCTACAATGATAGTAGTAGTAGTAGTAGTAGTAGTAGTAGTAACATGGGTTTGCTAGCGCTTCAGTTACTCAAACTATATCGCACCGAAGGTCACATATTTCAATTCGTATCAGACTCTTCCAAATAAGCACACAAGATGAACATCACTGTTATTTGAAACATCAAAATTATATGAAAATCGTGATCACAAATACAATTCAAAATTACAAGTGTCTCCCCATTAAAATTTGTACACAACACAGTACATTCGAAAGCACTGAGCAGCCAAACCCCGTAGGGGGTTTCAGCTGCCCACCCATTTATGGCCGGACGCCTTACCCACGCTGAAACCCCCGAGGTACCAACGCAGCGCGCCCGGCCATATTACAGTTTCTTCATCTTCAAACTTCCAAGACGATATCACGTTTGACTATGACGCGTTACAGCGCGACTTCAATTTAAACCTCCTCAAGTAGTACAGCAAGGAATACATACATTTCCGAGCACGTGAAAGTATGGACAGCAAATACATAAACGATACGGATGTTTAAGTACGGCCTTCGATCAGATTTCCGACAGCAATTTGCATTTCTTAAGAAATAACACCAGTGCATCCACATTAAAAGTTACACTATCGATCTCCGCGAGCATTTTGATCAACACCTCATCAACGGCAAAAAGACGGAGGTTTGGAAAGCATACATTTCGGTCAGCTGCATATCTCGGGCACTCAGCAAGGATGTGCTTGACGGTCAGAGTAACATGGCACCGCACGCATCGCGGCTGTGGTTGTCGCTCCATTAGATAACGGTGGGTCAGTCGAGTACGTCCAATGCGAAGACGGCAGAGCAGCACTTCCACCCGGCGGACGCGACACCTCGACGAGGGCCATTCCAGAACTGTTTCTTTAATAGTTCTCAGTTTGCTGTCCGTTCTGTTGTTCCATTTCTGTTGCCACAGACGTCTTACAGCAGCCTTGATCACGGGATAGTAGTCCCGAAAAGGTACCATTTGATTTAGAGCTTCCTCATCACTATTCGCAACACGCTTCGCCTCCTGGTCGGCTCTCTCATTGCCTGACACCCCCACGTGTCCGGGCACCCAACATAATTTCACATGTTTGTGCTCACGCACAAGCTGCACCAGCATCAAGACGATCTCACCAATGAGGGGGTGAGTGCTATCATAAGCCTGAACAGAGTCAATTACGCTTTTCGAGTCAATAAAGACAGTGAATTTATCATGCGGGTGTGCCTTAACTAGTTGAAGTGCCTCCAAGACACCATAGAGCTCCGCGGTGAAGCTCGAGGTCTCGGGTAGCAATCTTCTACCCCTCACCATCTCTCCGGAAACAGCAGAACAACCTACAGCTATTCCCGTCTTGGAACCATCTGTGTATAACTTAACTGACTCTGCATGTACCTCCAGCACATGCTCCATAAAGATATGCTTGAGAAAGTTGGCCGGCATTGACTCCTTCCTTGGCATCCTGCACCCGGGGCAGAAAGTCTCCACTGGTAGGCGCCATGTTGGAGAGTTGTCAAAGAGTACCGGAAGGACTCTCGTGGGTCTCAGTTGCATTGCGGCTACCAATGTCGGGTAATCTCTAGACGAAGGTAGAAAATATGGGAAAGGTAGATGCCGTCCAAGAGGTGCGTGTACGCTGACCCACGTCGGAGACAGAGGCAGCTGGTCAAGTCGGGCAAGATACTGCAGGCTCAGTTATACACGGCGGAGCCAGAGAGGAGGTTCACCACTCTCCACACACAAACTCTCCGTCGGAGAGGTTCGGAAAGCACCAGTGCAGAGTCTGATAGCGGCATTATGTACGGGGTCTAGAGTTCTTAGCGCAGTTTCCCTTGCATGTTGGTAAATTATGCAGCCATAATCCTGTTTACTCCTAATTAGCGTTCGGTACAATCGAAGCAGCGTGGCACGATCCGCTCCCCAGGATAGACCAGAGACACATTTAGGAAGGTTCATCCTCCTGGTACAGTCCGCCTTGAGGGAAGACAAGTGAGGCTTCCACGATAGCTTGTCATCAAAAGTCATTCCGAGGAGGTTGGCACTGTGCACGAAATTAATCGGTACCCCACGACGCAACAACTGCGGAGGGTCGAGTCGACGGCGGCCTTGAAAGAGAAGAGCTGCGGTTTTGGTAGGAGAAAAGCTAAATCCGTTTTGTCCAGCCCAGTAATTCACATTGTTTATTGCCAGCTGTATCCTACGTGTCAACGCTGGCAAAAGAGTTGAAGAGGAGTATATCATAAAGTCATCAACATATAGAGACGAGGTAACACCAGCTGGCAAGTTAGTTGTGATTCCGTTGAGGGCAATGGAGAAGAGCGAACAGCTCATCACACTCCCTTATGGAAGGCCCTCCTGTTGGATTTGCAGTGGGGATAGAACATTTCCCACTTTGACACGAAAAGTTCTCTCAGGAACTGCTGTAGGTACAACGCCAAATCACCCTACAATGAAAATGCATCGTCCATGAGATTTTGCTATCTCTTATAATTATCATTACATTTATCATCAAATGCAGATTAAGCCAGATTAGGAGAACATTGCCCTCAATCATTTCTTTTCGACTAGTGACAAGGGAATTGCATTACCCGTGTGTATCATCTAAGTGTATTAACTTCAAGATATTTTAAAAACCCCTGATGGTACTTTTTTACTATCTCTTTGGAAATAAACTTTCTTTTTTCATCAGGTATCTGCGGGTGAGGTGTGTGTGTGGCCGCATCTGAGGCGGTTCAGGACGACTTCTTTCCTTCGGGATAAAGTTTTCCTTTTAGGGGCATTCAGATCGAATTGAACGTTCAGGAAAAAAAATCCTTCTCGATGCCAGTGTTCTTTCCATTCGGTATGCATTATGCTAGCTATTGTAAGACCGGGTGTTACTTCTTCGGCCGTAGAGATTAGATTATATTATTAGTTAGTTAAAGCCTCACTATCCGCAACAAAGGCTGATGTCACGAGAACTCGTTACCCTTCACCTCCTTGTTAACAATTCATTAACAAGAAGAAGAGGTTCTCGGAATTGAGGGAATGGCGCACCTCCAAATTATATAAACAACACAGAAATTAATGAATAATAATCGGCAATCACAGTACATATACTAAAAAGAATGGTACTCACCGATGAAAGCTGATACCACTTACTCAGCGCAATTTCTGAGCGCTCTTATTCTTCGGTGAGCTGTAATGCTAGTGCTGACGGGGGTTTTAAACACATTGAAATGTTAAGGAATTTCTTATGATGAGACCCTGGTACAAAGCATTAATTGACATCTACTGGAATTGCAAGTAACACATGTTTACGAACATCACCCTGCCTAATTGACCGGTCAATATCTTTAAGTTAATTACACTCGGGACATATACAATGAAACAATGCCTAACTGATGTGTTGGCACATTCCAACTTCACGATGGCTTGCCATTCAGCCTCGGACCACAAGTTCGGTTAACCAAAAGCAGCTTCAGTTCAATTCCTGTTTCTCACACGGTGCATGTACTGTCTTTGGACGTTTTTATGAAGAAGTCGTGCTTGCAATCAATAGGAGCAAAAAGGAAAGCCGCCCTCCTGTGGAGCAACGAAAATTTTAACAATTACTTTAATTCTGCAATTCTCTCATACATATATATATGCACATATTCCACATTTAATTCAACTGCTCCAATTTTCTTTTTACGTTATATGAACCTATCGTTTCTAGCGGTATCTATTGTAACAAAAGCACGAGCCTTACCCTCCCTTACGAAGTAATTAACATTTTTCTTTGAACAACCTCCACGTTACGGAATCTTCTTCTTTCTGCAAAAGTGAGAAAAAAAATGTAAACTTATAATTCGTTGATTCCCCAGAAAAGTATATATATCTCAACAGGTTTCGTTTCTCACTTATTTTCCAGAGTATCACATTTAATTCAACACCTATTCACGACGCAGAGTAACACAAATTTTTAGGTATAATAATGCCTAGCCGCGAAGCACCTTATTGAGAGGCCCGCAACACCTTACTGACTCTTGTTCTCGTGTTAGCCAAAGTGTTCTTTTTGGGACTGCCCTCTTTCGAATAATGACCAATAGTCCCCCTCTTACTTCTTCTAAACAATCGTCTGCTCCGTACCATTGGCTGCTCTCGGGGTTATACGCTTCCTATTCGCTGTGCGCAGAGCACGCCTTTTTCGCCCTTATTTTGTGTGTTAATTCTTGAAGTCTACGTCCGTTGGCGGTAAAGCTTTCTCACGCCTCAACCCTCTGGCCTAGGCCTCGCGGTCAACAAATTCTGCCTTTCGCTGTAACCCAACACTGCCTTCGTTGTTCGCACTCTTGAGTTTTGATTACGAAGCACAACCCTAGCCTCAGCTCGAGTGCCAACATAAATTTATGTTGACTGTAAACATTCAGTCCTACACACATGTTAGAGTGATCCCCTCGTTCCGTTGAAATGTGCCAAACACAGTTTTATAAACTCCCAATTTGAGTTCAAAAAAAAAGCGCACAAAATTCGTCACACACAATTACAAGAATTTTTTATTGATTAATTCGCAAAAATTGCTCATTCTGAACCGATTCTCGACAGGACGGCCCTCCTAGAGTTAAAAAAAAAATTGGCCTGACAAAAAAATTTTTTTTTTTTGAATTAGCTTCAGCTATTTATTGAATAATAAGTACTACAGTATGCAGCCGATATAAGACACACATGGTAAATTCTACTTAAGCACATTATCATCTAAAATTTGTTCCGCAGAACCAGGGTACATTACACTTAATAATCTTATTCATTACAATACAATCAGCCACAGCGTAATATATTGTGTTGTCTTCACCTAACCGATGCATCTGTTGTTCCCCGCCGAAGTGAAGTGCGTACTTAGTACTAAGTACTTGAGTACTAAACCCTAATAACATTCACACAATTTTACGGGCATCTTTCCCACGCCTCAGACATCCTAAAGTATCGATGATTTTCCATTTCGCAGATTTTAATTCACACTCGCATGTTCTGTTGTACAATTCCTTGCCGCTGCAGTTCATAGTTCGACGTTGGTTCCTTTGGTATCGTTGACAGAATCTATTTTCCTTCCATGCCTCTCTTCTGGCATTTCAATAGCTTCACACACGCGTTGAAGATGGGTACTTAGTCTCAGGAGGAAGTATTGCGAGCCCGATATCCAGACTCGTATAAAATTTCCATACACAACACTAACTGCACGACTGCGTTCTGTAAGATGGATCATTATTACGATTCAAATTACCACCCAATCATGTTAAGTGCAATGTTTCACATACATTTTATGACGTTTATCCAACTCAGTTTTTAATCGCCAGATTACTCATGAACGTCGCTTCGTTGATCAGACAAATCGATACGTCAGTAAGTTATATTGATCTGGAGGAAAATACGAGTCGAATCGTCGATAAATCTCATTCAATATGGTCTCCCTTCGCGATAGGGTTCCAATCCCACGAAGTTATGCTGAAGTGTTCCTAGGCATAATCCTGCGTAGTGCACACTGGTATTCTGTAGAATCCCTCTCAGTATTCCTTGACGTCGACGTGGAATCTGGTAGACACTTGATAATGTTTTATTTTCTCCGAGTGAACACTCTTATTTATGCGAGAATTCCGTGGGTTAATATTCTTCGAAGATCGTACGCATCATTCAAAGGCTATCCGACGTAATCTCTATTAATTTTTTTTTTTATTTCACGTATGAATAGAGATGCCTAAAATGCGGCTTCAATATTCCAATGTGATCGTTTGCCTAGTAAAAAAAATTCACAGGGAACTTGCATGCGAGTTTCAGGAATGCCTTTCTAAGCGTTCATGTCACAATGCAAATTCCAAATAAATCAAGTTAAATTTAATACTCAATAATATAAAAGCATTGTCATTGGTTCATATGGGTACCCATTTATAAAAGCATTTTTGAACACTATTACATTACGGCGCCCTAGAACATTATCTGCTTTATTTTCGTATTCTCTTCCTTCCTTCCTCATCCTGGTACTGCGGCGTTCTGTGGTGCTTTCCACTTCGAAGTGTCGAGTGCTGCTAATTAGTCGAGAAATTCTTCCTGGCTCGGCTTGTTAGCGACCCATGTCTACAGCCACAGCTCGACCGCGAGTGGCTCTGAGGCAATTACTTGTGCTCTCCGCATTCTTCTGAGCTTGCTCCAAGTTTCCAGCTATACATTCGTCTTTGTTGCTTCTCACTGCAACGCTTGAATTTGGGCAATCCTTTAAACATCTCCAATACAGGTGCAATGTGTCCCCTATGTTGTGTTGTTGTTCTATCTTCTTCGTTCTTGTAAATAATTATTGCTAGTGTTCCACTTGAATTTCCTTGGCTTTGCAGCTTATATGAGCCGCATTCGTGTTATGCAATGTTCTGGCCTGGTTTCTGCTGAAGTACATACTACGCTAATCTACCAAGAAATTAATTCCTTAAGTCTGAAAAGAAGTTTACTCTACTTCTACGGAGTAAGAGGAGAATAATTCCTTCCGGAATACCGTGTTTACGATATTCTTTCAGGCAAGAGAAAGACACAAAGTCAGAAAATTCAACACTACAGCACGAAAGAATACGCGACCTATAATCTGACGCTAAACATATTTTCCCCGTTACGAAAATGAACGGTCTAAAGGTATTGATAAAATTAGCAAGCCTGAGATACATAAGCCTAAGAACTTCTGATGAAACTTAATTCTTTCGCTAGAGCTGTCTCGTATGAAGCGCGCACGCTTCATGAGAAGCTGGCGAGAATATAAGCATCCTACAAAGGAAACAAAGTACTCCTCTTGAGAAACACACGACGTTAACCTAATAAACGCTCAATTCTCTTTACTTAGCAAGAGAGAAAATGAGAATTACGCATAGCATAAGATTAGATCGCTCAACAAGATTTTCATCCAGACGAAATTTCTTGTGAGCAAAGAAAGTTGGAGTTACATAACCTAGAGCATATTCCTATTGAACGAAGCATCACACTCTCGTGAGGGAGATTACCTTTAATTCACAACTAGAATAGCACAATTCTACTAAAGAACACATTTAGATTAAAGCAATACAACGCAAAAAAAAAACTCACTCCTACGTAAGAGCTCTGCTAAAATTGAACGCACAAGAACACATATCACTAAGTTAAGGTGACGCATGATCTCAGTCCACTGCAGCTCGCTTCCAAGTGGCAATTCACCTACACCTTGAACGCAAATTGTAGCTTCGCCGCTCCTTGAACGCAGCTCTCGTGCTTACGTGGTTCTCTGTCCTCAGGTCTTCATCTTCTCTCTCAATAGTTTCATATCCGTTTCCATTCCCTGGTTCAGCTGCGACGTCCGACGTGCCGGGAAAAGCCTCGCCCCGTAGGAAAGCAACTTTCAATCTATCCAAATGAACCCTTTCTTGTCGGTTACTATATAGTGCTTTAATGGTCGCATTTGTGGCATTCCTTTCAAGGACACGGTACGGGCCCAACCAGTCGGTAGGCCACTCGTTTGCAGCTTCGGCCTTTCCTGTCGGATTGTGTAATAAAACAATATCTCCGCTCTCCACCTGGTTGTTTTTCACACCTCTTTCCTTCATTTGCACCGACTTGTCGTGTGAAGCCTTGGACTTGGCCTTCACTACTTTGAACGCATTGTGAAGTCGGGCGCTCACCTCGGCACTGTAATTGTCCCCAAGAGAATAATCCATGCGAGGGGTTTTTAACCAGTCAACAACAGGAATTTCTGCATCCCTACCAAAGAATAAATAATACGGTATTTCTTCAATAACACTTTGATAACTTGTGTTCAGTGCCAAGCATGTCCACGGCAAAGCATCATGCCACGATGGTTGATCGCTGGCTGCGAGGTGAGACAGCACTGTTTTGATGTTCTTGTTCTGACGTTCCGTCATCCCATTTGATTGCGGATGATACGCAGATGTGTTGTAGTATTTTATTTTCAATTTTTCACACACATTTCTGAACAAAGCTGACGTGAACTCGGTACCTCTGTCTGAGACGAGCGCTTTCGCAGGGCCATACGTGGTTACGAATTTAGTTAACGCTCGGGTCACTTCCTCAGTTGTCTTGCTTCTGAGTGGGAAAGCTGCAACATATCTGCTGAAGTGATCAACCACGGTCAAGATGTACTTGTGGCCCTCATTCGAGACTGGCATTTCTATTAAATCAACACCTATTCTGTCCAGAGGCTTGTCAATTTCAGGGAATGAACCCATGCTAACACAAATGCGATTGTTGATCTTACGCTTCTGGCACTGCATGCACGAATCGATGTATTTGTTAACGTCGCGAGACATGTTAATCCAGTACCCAAATTCCATGAGCTTTTTCCAAGTTTTAGCACGACCTTGATGAGCACCGATGGTACTATCATGCGCTAACGTTATTGCTGCTTCTCTCAGAGCGTCTGGCACAACGATTAAGTGCCTTGTTCTATTAGGCTTTCGTTGTGTCTTTCTGAAATACAATATGCCTTCATCGGTGAAGATTTCGGGTTTTAGAGCGAGGCTTGGAGCGTCCCCTGATTTGTTACCTTCAAGATACCTGAGCACTGGCCCCCAAACGGGATCCTTCAACTGTTCTGCTCGCACATTTTCTTGCCGCAAGCTGCTTTCCGCCTCTTGTACGCTGGGAGTTTCATCTAACATCGTCGTGACGAACACTGTTTTAGGTGCTTCGTCGTCTGGATTTTCTTCTTCGTTGTCGTTCGCAATATTTCTCGACAATGCGTCGGGCACCACGTTCTGAGTTCCTGGCCGATACATCACCTCAAAATCATATTGAGAGAGTGTTAGGGCCCATCTCATAATTCTGTTGTTCTTGGTATTTTTACCTTTGAACAAATATTTGAGAGCCGTGTGATCAGTAATTACAACGAATTTATTACCGTACAGGTAAGGTGAAAAGTGATTTACAGCGGCGACCACTGCTAATCCTTCCCGCTCCGTTATTGAATAACGTTTTTCAGCATCATTGAATCTTTTGCTGAAGTATCCAATCGGTTGTTCCTTACCATTACATTTTTGCGCCAGAACCGCGCCAGAGCCCTCATTTGAGGCATCACAGCTCAAGTAATACGTCTCATTAAGAGAAGGTTTCTTCAGAACTGGAGCTTCTATCATGAGCTGCTTAAGTTTACAGAAGGCTTGTTCGTGTTGTTCATTCCACTTGAATTTTTGGCCCTTCTTAGTCAGTGCATTAAGAGGTGCAGCGGTTGTGGCAAAGTGCGGGATGAACCGCCGATAGAAGTTGAGCGCTGCTACAAACGAGCGGACTTTGCGTGCGGTTGTGGGCCTAGGGTAATTTTGCATGGCCTCAACATTTTTGGGGTCCGGAATGAGTCCCTCACGACTGATGTAACATCCTAGGTACTTCACTTGTTTTTGCGCAAATTTGCACTTGTCCAAGCCTATTTTGACTCCGGCACATTGAAATTCGTGCAACACTTCCCTCAAATTTTCTAGGTGCTTCTCAAAAGTCATAGAGCTAACGCACACATCGTCCAAATAAATAGCGGCGAATTTTCCAAGTTGCCTTTTCAGAACATGACAAATTACTCTCTGGTACACTGATGTTGAGCACTTGAGTCCCATAGGCAGCCGAGCGTACTCGAAGTTGCCTTGTCGAGTCTGAAATGCCGTGTATTGCTTACTTTCTTCATCCAGCTCAATTTGATGGAAGGCTGATTTTGCATCGACAATGGAATAGTACTCTTTCCCAGCAACTTCTTCCAGGGTTCCTATGATGTTGGGAATCGGGTAATGTTCGTTCACCACTCGCATGTTCACAGCTCGCAGATCAAGGCAAATTCTGTGGCCTCCTCCAGGTTTCCTTACGAGTACGAGCGGATTTTTCCAAGCACTTGTACTCTCTTGCACAATTCCACCTTCGATCATCTCCGAGACCTTTTTATCAATAATTTCTTGGCTGGAGTATGGAATACGCCACCCTTTCGTTTGAATTGGCCTGTAATCACTCAGCAAAATTTTGTATTTCACTCCTTTCACATGGCCAATATCCATCTCGTCTGCACTAATCGTCTTGTGATATTCCTTCAACAGGTTCCTAACTTGTTCTTGTTTTTCAGCACCCAAGTGACTGAGGTCAAGCTCATCAATTTGCTGAAAGCGCTTCTCTCTGCGGTGATTTTCTGCTTCGCTATTTTCCGCATTGTTTTCTTCTGCAGTTGCATCTTCATTCGCGATTTCGTGGCATGTTGCAATTATTGCTCCTTCAGTCAGAGCGATTTCTTCGGCAAAAGGGTTAAGTACAGGCATCAAAACATACCCGTTTTGTACCTTTGCAGCGGTGGCTCCGACGTACGGCGCCCACTTAATTCTAGGCTCTAAAATTACTTCCTTCCCATCAAACTTGCCATCTGCTCGGCACTTTACCATGGCTTGCGTGCGAGGCTTCACTGTAATGTCCTCAGCCAGAGTTACAGATGTTTCTTCCCGCGTTACACACAGAATTTTCGGAGAAGCGTGTCCTGGTGCTGAAAACATGTTCACGTGAGTTCCAAAGAAGGATGCCCTACATTTTCCGAAGTCTATCTTTGCGTTGACTTTGTTCATTACTTCCACCCCTATTAGCAGGTCTCCTGGGAATGCATTTTCCTTCACAACAAAGCATCTCTGTACAATTTTCTGACCGTTAACTTTGATTGGCACATTAATCTTTCCCAGCACCGGCACGGGTTCCTCTCCAATTGTTTTTAATGCAGTCGATGTTCCTTTCACACTAGCATTTTTAATTCCCGCAACCACACGCTCTTTAACCAAGCATATATTTGCTCCGGTATCAAGAAGTGCGGTAACAGGTTTACCATTCACTTGGAGTATCACGCTGGGATTTATTATTGGAGCTAACGGTCTCCTATTCCGTTTTTTGGCTGTCCTGCAAACTGTTGCACTCTGCAATTAGCTCTTAGGTGCCCAAATCTTCCACAGTTGACGCACGGCGGTGGCACCGCTTTATACTGTGCCAAGTCCATTGCAGGTGCAGGTGTTACTTCCGGTTGCGGCTGGGGTTCTCTTGTGTGGTAAATTTGGTGCTGATGACTCCTAAGTCTGCCTTTTTCGCTCCAGTGGGGTGCTTCATAATTTCCTCTTCGATGATAAGGAGAGTGTCGTATCTGTCTGTTCCTTTCTCTCCAGGGTGGCACTTCATGGCGGTAGCCTCTAGGCCGTTGTGGTGAATGCCGCATCGTATGGCCGACACGTGCAGTCTCATGCTGTGGCCTCCTCTCGCTTCGCTGCGCTCTTTCTCTCTCCGGTTCCCTCTTCTCTGTCGTTTCCCTTGGCACTGGTACTATCCGTCGATTTTCCACCTCGATTGCCATGTCTCTCAGTTCTTGTACTGTCGTAGGTCGCGCATCACTTCGAAATGGTCTCGTGATGTTCTCCCTTAATCCGAGCCACATCAAATCTACAAGGATTCGTTCCGGATGTTCCAGATAATTCTCGTTGTACAGCCTTTCCAGGCGCGTCAGGTATTCTGAAACTCCTTCTCGGCTTGTTTGCTTCTTGGTCACTATTTCAAACAGCGCTTGCGTCGGATGTTCAACTTGATCGGCGTAAGAGCGCAGCCATGCTTCTGCTTCTCGCAGGTTCGTTAGTGTATCAATTATTAGATTGCACTCCTTTGCCTCTTGTTGACCTAGGCATAGGAAGAAGGCTTTCACCTGCTCGCTGTTATTCAGATTGCCCGTCAAAAACTTCAATCTTGCCATATGTTCCCCTACATCGTCGCCCCTCCTGAATTTAGTACCAATGGCCCCCACGCAACTTGTTACCACAGGCATATTAACTACTTCTTCCTCTTCAGGTTGCGGTGGCGCCACTCGTCCGTTCCCCCTTGCGTTGTTCCTTCTCCCCCGTGCAGGCATGGTGGCGATTTTCTCCAATTCACCTTTTCCAAAACTCAAAATTTTGCGATCACTCAAATATTTTTCAAACCTACTCACTGTAAAACCTTTACTGAAACTTTGAAATTAATCGAGTGAACACACTAGAATTTTCTCACTCAAACTTATCACTTTTATAACCACTTTCACTTTCTTGATCTATATGGCCGTGTGCTTGCTGGCTTCTCATGCACCGGAACACAGAAAATCATCACTACGAGACATGTACCTCTACTGAATTTCTGTACGTTTTGCACATGAAATAACTACGCAAAAAAAAAAAAATACAACGCAACTGTCATACTACACTCACAAAATATTACAAAGCGATCGCGTTGATCTTTGCCAAATTGAGATGTCACGAGAACTCGTTACCCTTCACCTCCTTGTTAACAATTCATTAACAAGAAGAAGAGGTTCTCGGAATTGAGGGAATGGCGCACCTCCAAATTATATAAACAACACAGAAATTAATGAATAATAATCGGCAATCACAGTACATATACTAAAAAGAATGGTACTCACCGATGAAAGCTGATACCACTTACTCAGCGCAATTTCTGAGCGCTCTTATTCTTCGGTGAGCTGTAATGCTAGTGCTGACGGGGGTTTTAAACACATTGAAATGTTAAGGAATTTCTTATGATGAGACCCTGGTACAAAGCATTAATTGACATCTACTGGAATTGCAAGTAACACATGTTTACGAACATCACCCTGCCTAATTGACCGGTCAATATCTTTAAGTTAATTACACTCGGGACATATACAATGAAACAATGCCTAACTGATGTGTTGGCACATTCCAACTTCACGATGGCTTGCCATTCAGCCTCGGACCACAAGTTCGGTTAACCAAAAGCAGCTTCAGTTCAATTCCTGTTTCTCACACGGTGCATGTACTGTCTTTGGACGTTTTTATGAAGAAGTCGTGCTTGCAATCAATAGGAGCAAAAAGGAAAGCCGCCCTCCTGTGGAGCAACGAAAATTTTAACAATTACTTTAATTCTGCAATTCTCTCATACATATATATATGCACATATTCCACATTTAATTCAACTGCTCCAATTTTCTTTTTACGTTATATGAACCTATCGTTTCTAGCGGTATCTATTGTAACAAAAGCACGAGCCTTACCCTCCCTTACGAAGTAATTAACATTTTTCTTTGAACAACCTCCACGTTACGGAATCTTCTTCTTTCTGCAAAAGTGAGAAAAAAAATGTAAACTTATAATTCGTTGATTCCCCAGAAAAGTATATATATCTCAACAGGTTTCGTTTCTCACTTATTTTCCAGAGTATCACATTTAATTCAACACCTATTCACGACGCAGAGTAACACAAATTTTTAGGTATAATAATGCCTAGCCGCGAAGCACCTTATTGAGAGGCCCGCAACACCTTACTGACTCTTGTTCTCGTGTTAGCCAAAGTGTTCTTTTTGGGACTGCCCTCTTTCGAATAATGACCAATAGTCCCCCTCTTACTTCTTCTAAACAATCGTCTGCTCCGTACCATTGGCTGCTCTCGGGGTTATACGCTTCCTATTCGCTGTGCGCAGAGCACGCCTTTTTCGCCCTTATTTTGTGTGTTAATTCTTGAAGTCTACGTCCGTTGGCGGTAAAGCTTTCTCACGCCTCAACCCTCTGGCCTAGGCCTCGCGGTCAACAAATTCTGCCTTTCGCTGTAACCCAACACTGCCTTCGTTGTTCGCACTCTTGAGTTTTGATTACGAAGCACAACCCTAGCCTCAGCTCGAGTGCCAACATAAATTTATGTTGACTGTAAACATTCAGTCCTACACACATGTTAGAGTGATCCCCTCGTTCCGTTGAAATGTGCCAAACACAGTTTTATAAACTCCCAATTTGAGTTCAAAAAAAAAGCGCACAAAATTCGTCACACACAATTACAAGAATTTTTTATTGATTAATTCGCAAAAATTGCTCATTCTGAACCGATTCTCGACACTATCCAAAGAGAGGAAGGAAGAAGGCACCATTTTGTATGGAGTTAAAGAAACGGGGAATCTATGCAGAAAGGGCACAGAAACAAAAAGCTAAGAAAGAAGTTCATGAAACAAGAAAAAGTTGAAGAAGAAAGTAGTAGGTGCTGAAAAACAGGACAGCAGTGAACCGAAAAAAGATGGTCCATAACAAAACAAAAACCTATTCTATTTAAACAAAAAGAAAGCCTACCTAACTTTTAGCTCAGGCCCTTACATAGTCCCCCTGGGAGCGCTAATTCCCAGACACAATAGTTGTATCCCCCTGAGGGATTCGGCCGTAGAGTTCCATTTGAGGTGAGGGAATCAGTGGTCTTACTTATACTTCTCAATAATAATAATAATAATGAGGGGTGTTGATACAATCAACATTAAAGCACGGACACGGGTCCTTTACTGCTCCCCTTTATGCATGTCATCTGCGATCGCAAGGTCAATTTAGAAACTCATCATTAAAGGTAAGTCAATTGCAATGCAAAGTTACTGAAACATTTAAATTAGGTCGTAGACATCTATCACACGAAGATAGTTCATTAATTCCTTGACGTCTAAATGGCGTCCCAATACCGTCTCGACGGTAGGTTGTAGCGTTTGGCAAGCCTTTATACAATTTCTACTAATTGTTAGACTTTCACATTCTATGATTAGGTGTTTGACAGTTAGTGTTGAGTTGTTGCAAAACTCGCACACTGGTGCAATATCAGGTATCTCGTTGTTCATCAGGTAGCCATGCGTTAAGAATGTGTGTCCTATTCTGAGTCTGTTAACTATTATTTCCTCTTTACGTGATATTTTACCGAAGTCCAACTCTATTCCTGGTGATGGTTGTATTTCCCTTAATTTGTCTCTGCAATTTTCCCACCTAGTTTTCCACTGGTTAATCACGGCTTGTCGAATTAATGGTTTCCAATCTGTGTAGCAAATTAGGATAAATTCTTCGTTTTTTTGGGTTGCGTTCTTGGCTGCAGTATCTGCAGCATCGTTATCGCCTATTCCGACATGGGAGGGGATCCAGCATATGTTGATGGCTTTGCCGCCTTTTTGTTTTTCGTGTATGTCGTGTTGTATTCGGCGTAGTACTGGATGGTATGTCTCGTACTTTAGGCTGTTAACGACACTCAAGGAGTCGCAGTATATTACGAATTTTTTATCTCTTTTTTCATTAATGATGCCAAGGGCCAAGTGGATGGCGTGTATTTCGGCTGAGTATATTGAGGCCTCTTTCGGTAGCGTTGCAGAGCGAACAATGGTGCCACATACTGCTGCCGCTCCTGTGCCATTTTCTCCTCTTGAGCCGTCTGTGTATATAGTTACATATCCGTCATATTTTTCTTTTGTCATTCTTTTAAACTCTTGACGGATTATGTATTCAGGGGTTTCGTTTTTTGGTAGTTCGGTGAGGTCGGTATTTATTGTTGGTTTTGTTAGTGCCCATGTGGGAGTATTAATGTTTAGTAGTCGGTATGAAAAGTCTGGTTTAACTCGATTTTTCCGGAGGCCAAATTTTTCTATCAGTATTTGCATTTTAATAGCGAATGTTGGAGTTATTTT
This sequence comes from Morinoia aosen, assembly GCA_030386875.1. Classification (NCBI taxonomy): domain Eukaryota; kingdom Metazoa; phylum Arthropoda; class Malacostraca; order Amphipoda; family Talitridae; genus Morinoia; species Morinoia aosen. The sequence goes on from CM059564.1 coordinate 76,563,495, forward strand.
CCTATTTTGGAAGAGTAGTCGGTTACTCGGCGTCACAGTGTAATTGAAGGCGGGGTTTCCATGTTGACTTCGGATTTTGTAGTAATAACAGAGGGATAGATAGTTTCGCCTAATATCGGGAGGCATTTCATTGCAAATAATGTGTAGACTATTTGTTGGGCTGGATTTGAATGCTCCTGTAGCGATTCGTAGTGCTTCGGATGTAATAGACTCGATGGGCTTTAGAGTTGTTTGGCTGGCAGAGTTATAGATTATTGATCCATAATCGAGGATTGATCTTGTAATGCTTCGATAGATTTTGAGGATCGTGGTTTGGTCTGCTCCCCAGCTTTGAGCTGTTATTGATTTTAGTAAGTTCAGGCTATCATTCCCTTTTTTCTTTAAAGCAGTGATGTGTTGTTGCCAGTTCAATTTTTCATCGAAGATCAGGCCGAGGAATTTATGTGAGTTTGTGTATTGAATGTTTTCATCATTGAGTTTAAGTATTGGGCTGAGGAAGAGTCCGGGTATGGTATTGAAATGTATTGCTTTGCTTTTACTGGATAAGAATTTGAAGCCATGATTTTGGGACCACTTAAATATTTTATTGATACAGGATTGCATTTTGTCTTGGATAACCTTGAGGTCTTGGTGGTGGTATCCAACTTGTAAGTCGTCAACGTATAGTGAGTGGTGGAATTTGTTGTCCGGTGGGATCTGCTTGGCTATGTCGTTTATTTTGAGGGCGAATAACGTGACCGAGAGGACACTGCCTTGAGGGACTCCGTTTCGCTGTTCGTAAATATTTGAGCTATAGTTGTCTATTCGGACACTTAGTGTTCTACGTTCTAGGAATTTGGCGACAAAAGTTGGTAGTCTGCCCCTGAGTCCGATATCGAATAAATCCCGTATGATCCCATATCTCCATGTTCTGTCGTAAGCTTTTTCAAGGTCGAAGAACACTGAGATGAAGTGTTCTCTGTTTGCGAATGCTAATCTTATGGTTGAGTCTAGTCTGACCAAATGATCTGTAGTGCTACGCCCCTTTCTGCATCCACACTGCTCTTTACTAATTATATTGTGCATATCTAAGTATTCGATCAGTCGATTATTGATCATTCGTTCCATTAATTTGCACAGACAGCTCGTGAGTGCGATGGGTCTGTAGTTATTTGGTTTACTATGGTCTTTCCCGGGTTTTGGGATTGGTATTATTATCGAGTGCTGCCATTGTGGTGGGAAGTAGCCCGTTGTCCAGAATTTGTTAAAAGTGTTCAAGATGTATTGTTTAGCTGGTAGTTTTAGGTGTTTGATCATGTCGTATGTTATTTTGTCGTTTCCTGGTGATGTGTTTTTAGTTTTTCTTAGGGCGGATTCAAATTCATGCATATGGAAAGTTTGGTTATAGATTTCTACGTTTGGCGAACTGAAATGGATCGGTATAGTTTCATTTGCGGTTTTGATTTGTTGAAATTCAGGGGAATAGCTTTGATCGCTTGACACTTCGCTGAAATTTTCAGCCAGTTTATTCACAATATCAGGGATTGTGCTGTAGTGTATATTGTTTTCGATCAATATATGGACTTTTCTTTGTACTCGACCTTTTATTTTCCTTATTGTTTCGTATACTCTGGCCATTGGTGTATATTTATTAAGTTGGTTTACGAAATTCTTCCACGTTTCCTGTTTGCTTGCTCGAATTTTGTATTTATGATTTGCCCTTGCTCGTTTCCAGTTAATTAAGTTAGTAAGATTTTTATTGCGGTGGTATTTCTTGTAAAGTTTTTCTCTTTCTTCTTTTGATTCTTGGAGTTCTTTTGTCCACCATGGTTTGGGGTAGTATTTTCCTGGTATATAAGTTGGGATGGCTTTTTCAGCTGCTGAGTAGAACCGCTGGTATAAGTCGGTGAGTAGTTGTTCGTTATTAGTTGTTGTGTTCAACATCGGCTTGTTCCATGCATTGTTATTGGAATATAGATCCCAGTTAGCTTTTGAGTAGTTCCAGATAGTTGATGGGGGTTGGTTGGGACGATTTTCGTTAAGGTAGGTGATCAAAATTGGGCAATGATCGCTATCACCCGGCGAGTCGAAAGCAACCCAGTCTAATAGCACGGCCAATGTAGGTGAGCAAATTGTCAGATCGATAGCTGATTCTGAATTGTATCCTATTCTAGTGGGTGAACCAGTATTTAATAGGCAAAGGTTATTGTTTGTAATAACAGTTTCTATCAGCTTCCCCCTATTATCTGTATTTTTGCAGCCCCATATGGTGCTGTGTCCGTTGAAGTCGCCGGCTAGGATGAAAGGATTCGGTAGTTGGTGGATTAGGTTATTTAGTTTTTCGTTTGTGACTGTTTGTCTACCGGGTATGTAGATGCTGCAGATGGTTATCAGCTGTCCTATGTTTACTTGAATGGCCACGCTTTGTAGTTCAGACTGTAGATTCAGTTCACAAAAAGGTATTGAGCTATGGACATATATTCCAACACCTCCATGGGGGGTTCTGTTGTAATGACCGTGTCGTAGCACATTACTGTAGCCGTTTATTCTAAACTGGCAGTTATCCCATAGCTTTGTTTCTTGAAGTGCTATTATACTGGGTTGGTGGTTGTTTATTGTTTCCATTAGTTCATCTTTCTTTCCCCTGATGCCTTGGCAGTTCCACTGCAGGATTCCTACGTTAGCCATGGGGTCTGTTTGATTTGATTTTGTTATTCAATCGTTCAATTAGTTACTTTCTTTTGGGTGATCTATCTCTAATCCTAGAGTCACGAGAGTAGTGTGATTGTTCCTCATCTGAGTAAATTTGTCGTTTATCATGTCTGTTGCGGCTGTAGGTGGGGGATCGTGATTTTGATCGTGATCTTGGTCGCTTCTTGTTTTGGGTTTTGGAAGGTTTGTGCTGCTTTGGGGGTTTGAATTCGTTGAATATTCGTCTGGCTTCTTGTCTCATAATAGGGTTGCATTCGCTCGTGCCATCTTCCTCATTTTCAGATCCTTCGGCTGTAGTTTCAATATTAATTGTGGATTTGAGCAATTGTGTTGGGTTGGGTTTAATGCGGAGTATCTCTTTTTCGCATGTTTCGTGGTCGCGTTGTGAAGTTTGCGGTGGTTTGGTTTCTGGTGTATCGGTTGTGTTATCAGTTGTACCTGGTTCGTTACAAAGTGGGGGAGCCATATTTTGTTCGGTGATCGTTTGGTTTTTGGGAGCCGCCATAAAGGGTTGGGGGGTTGGTACTTTGGGTATTTGATCCGTTCGATTTCTGGTTATTTGTGCGTAGCTTTGGTCGAGTTGTGGGGATCGTTTGTGGTATATTATAAGGGCTTGTTCTCTTGATACGTTTTGTTTAGTACGGATAGAAATTAGTTCTTGTTGCTTGCGTTGTTCCGGGCAAGTCCGGTCTCCAGTTTTGTGATTGTTTCCGCAGTGGTAGCATGTCAAGTTGTTTTCCGTGCAATTTGTTGCTTCATGGCCTTTTGTTGCGCATTTTCCACACACGAACTCTTCACTGGTACATCTTTTAGCAGTATGGTTGTATTCCAAGCACTTTTTACACATCATAGGGCGGTCGAAGTATTCATATATCCTACTCTTGCAGTCTTGGCCAAGGATGTCGATATACTCAGGGGGGGTTGAGCCTCTGAAAGTTAGAAGTATTGCTTTTGCATTTGTGTTACGGCTTTTTATCCAATTTGCTGGTTCGATATTTTTGATTATATGGTTTTCCATTAAACCTTGTTTGAATTTCTCGAAGTTGGTGAAGTCGTAATTATAGATGTAGGCGAGTCCTTTTGAAAGATTTACATAGTTATTTTCTGTTACTTGCACAGGAATGTTGTTTATGTCTTTGATTTTCTGTATTTCATCTTTTTGTCGTGTGTGATCTAATTCTACAATAAATGTGTTTTTGCCACCCGATCGAATAGATTTGGGTTTTCCTTGGATTTGGTTTGCAATACATTTTTCTAGGAGCCATGGAGTAATTTTCCGCTTTTCGTTTTCCTGCATTGTTATATTGAAATGAGTTGTGGGGGTGTTCGTATCTGATATTGGTATCTCGGAGTGTCCTGTGACTATCTGTACAGCACGACGCCTATTAACTCGTTGTTCTTGTTGGACTTTGCATATTTCTGTTTCCATGATATGTTTCGGGCATTCTCTGTGGCCAGTTTCATGTTGACGCTTGCAATGCATGCAGGAGAGGGCGCTGCCACAGTGTTCGCTGTCATGGCCTGTTTCTCCGCAGCGTTTACAGTTTGCTTCGTTATGGCAGTGTTTGGCTGTGTGGCCGTAGTTTTGACATTTGTGGCAGATCATTGGTCTATTAATAAATGGGTATACTATCGTATCTGATTTTTCGCCTGGGATATATATAGAGTCTGGTGTAGTGTAGCTATTAAAGGTTAGTAGGAGTGGGGTGGTTTGGGAGAATCGAGTTTTAATGAAGCTGGCACGGACAGCGTCACTGATATTGTACTGGCTCTTTAGGCCTTCCACAAAATCTTCCATATTATCTACATCGTATTCTTGAATATATATTAGTCCTTTGGATTGATTGTAGTATGGGTGTTCGCTGATCTGGCAATTAATGCCGTCGACGTTATTAAGTCTGGTGATGCGCTCAGATTGGGGTTTGTTTCGAGTTTCTATGATAAAGCTATCTTTACCTGAATAAGTTATTCTTTTCGCCTTCAAACCAGTTATTTTGACTATTTCTTCTTGGAGGCAAAATGGATTTATTTGGTTTCTCTCTTCGACTTTGAATTTGACCGAGAAGAACTTTGTATAATGGTCGTTCTTCGTCATTTCTTGGTTCAACGATATGGGTGTGTATTTGTTAGCTTTGCTTTGTTTTCTCACATTTTCTTTCTCGCAGCCCATGATTTTACTGTTTTTCCCTATGTTCTGCGCTTTCGTCATTTCTAGGATTTTTTCGAGTGTATTTTCGATTTTCCTTATTCGATCGTCTACATTTTGTGCTTCTTTTTCAACTTCATGTTTATCGGGGTTGATGCATTTGGTTGCATCACCTGCCGCAAGTCTATTCAGCACTTCATTTAATTTAGCCTCTAATTGGTCCACCTTACAGGTAGCACCGTTTGGTTCCGGTAGAGTTTTTTCGGTTGTTTGGTCAGATGTTTCATTGTTTTCGCTTATCTTCCTGGTGATGGTGTTAGTTTTGGGGTTTGTTGCACCTACGTTGGTAGCAGTGCTTAGGTTGTTTTTGTTGGGGTTTATTCGTTGTTTGAATTTGTTTTTATTTTTGGCGTACATACTCCCGGCTTCAGAGGGGGTTTCCCCGCCTCGAAGTCGGGGTTTGAGGTATTCGCTGATTGTTGCCAGAAGTGCCTAAAGTTTTACTTTGGGATCCAAAGTAGTAATCCAAAATGGACTATTGGTCTGCGTAACTTAAGTCTATTCTTATAGGCTATTTAAGGGCCCTGGAATATAGGGCAAATTAAAGAGAATATAACTACGCAAAAGAGACCCAAGCTCCGAAGAGCTCGGGCCGCCGCCCGACTTTGTTCTACCCAACAACGGGGAATTGGAAAAAAAACTAAAATCTTAATCCCTCGAAAGAAAACTCAAAAGATAGAGGAAAGAGCAGTTGGGTATTTCAACGGTACCACCACGAGAAGGTGCCGGGTCAGCTGGATACCTGCTCGTGAGTAGGTATTCCTGTATCAATCCTTGTCTACGACTTCTTTCCCTTCACCAAGCTCAATAATTCAATAATTTGGTACCAGTAAACGTGTTAAAGGGAACACGTAAAATTTCCAATACTTCTCAAGTTGATATCGGTGATACGCAGAGATATCGGAACTTGGTATTGATATTTGCATTGATACTTATTAATATTAATGAACACAAAAAGACTAGAGTCGATATTTGAGAGGTAACTAAGGTAGGGCACTACACTATTAATGGGTACCTTTCTTCGTAAAAAAATCATTGTATTTTCGGCCGTGCGAAGAGAGGCAGTTTCAGCAACTTTGTAGACTGACACGGTACCGTTGATGCCGAGAAGACTCGGAATCCAACAATATTTTACGATCTTGGGTTAATTCTTTGATTTGATGTTGGCGTCTCCGTGGTTTGTTTTAGTATTGTGAGAGCGCTCATGGAGCCAGAAAAAATAACGTATCTCCCCTTGCTATGGCTGGGAACAATTCGAAGAACCATCTCAAGTGTAAGGAGTTCTGCAGTTCAACAGACAGACCAGTTGAATCTAATAGATGATTTGCAGTGAACATATTTTACAGAGAGCTAGATAATCCATATGTCATAAACGTCATTGATGCAGCCGCAAGGGAGACGTCATATTTCCTGTCTCGCCATACACAGCTGCAGCGCCGACTTCAATGAGTTCGGAGAGGGAGATTCTGCAAGGTCTCAGTTTGCGAATTAAATTCACTTCAGGGACAGCAACGTTCATGGCTAATGGAGGATCAAGATATTAAAGTTGAGCACTTAAATTGAAGCCCAAACTCGATTGTTTTAGCATCACAGCAAAGGTTCTGAAAAATCACCTCGAGCACTCTGCAGTGCGAAAGATAGTTGCAGGAATGGGCCAATGAATATCCTTCATTGAGTTGGCTTATAAATAAACAGAATAATTTTTGTCGGCAAAATTTAGCCCTGTATTTTCCTCCCGATCCAAAAGCAATCACGGTAGGACAAAATAAGATCTTACTTGAATATGAGGTAAAAAAAATAGACGAGTGTTTTGCTCAGGTTTTATTGAATGTCACACGGGAGCTGTAAAAGAAACTGCGACCGCCCAATAATGGTAACACAATCACACCCTCTCGCGCAAGTTAGGCACGTAACGTGGCAACAATTAAGTTCTCACTAACCGAACACTTTTCATCCGTCAATTTTACAATGGACTTCAAGTGTCTATGATCGATAGCCAGTGATAAATATCCAGATCAAACTAATACAAGATACAGAAAAGAGTAAAAGTACTCGAAAAATAATTCCTAAGGAAAATAGCGCAAGAACAAGTACGTTCTTAGCAGACATCCCTACACCGCATAAAATATTTCGAGAATTGGAATATTACAATTTCCACTTGAGCGAATTGGCAATATGCACTTTCGATTTCTCAAAAAGAACCCTCTTATTCCTGAATTTGAGTTCAGCAGCTTCTACGACAAAATTCGGCAAATACTTCATGTTGCAGAGAGAAATTGCTTTAATTTCAATCAGATTGAAATTACAGACATTCAACACTTTTAGGACTCGTATGATTTCCCAGCACACTGTTCGCGAAATCAACAAACACAAAAAATTCCTACGTCAGGATTTAATTACGAGAGATCTAAGTTGAAATAGCTCATGGCTGACTGTCAAAGAAGTTTTCAATGCCAAGCTTCAGCAGAATGCTCGGTCCTAGCAGATGAGGGCTGGGCTGGCAACAAACCATATGGGAAGTCTCGGAGAACAGACACGGAACTATCAGAATAATTGTCCGCAGACGCAAGGAGCCCATCTTATATAAACACGGCTAACAAAATAAAAGCAGCACATTCGTTCCCCACACGGCACGTCACTCACGCTTCACTATATACAAAAGTGATGCGCGCGCAGGCGCAACACCGCACACTTCTCACCTAACTATGAACATTCTCTCACATAATAAGATCTCAGTCCGACCACCCTAAATAAAAGGGCCTCTTCTTGAGACTCGATAATGAAATTCATTACTTTACTCTTGAATTAATATTTTGAAGGAATTCACAGCCACAAAAATGCTGTTCAACAACAATATTGACAAAAGTAAAAATTATTTACATAGAAAATGTTCATAGTATTTACACGTAGCGAATGCTCCTTTCAGCCGCCGAGAGAACTATTTTCAGAAGCGCACGGCGCTAGAATAATTTAAAAAATATACCCGCAAATTAACGGACGCTAAAAACGACGAGCTTCGCGGTAAAGGCCTGAAAGGAGCATGCTAGCACCACTGAAGCCTCAACTTTATGTACAAGAAACTCTCGCCAGCGACCCAGCAACTTGAGACGTTCAACTCGACACCATCCCCTGCCGCAGTGTTGCGAGCGACACGCGCACGTGCGGGGGAGGAGAGGCATTTCGTCCTTCTCTCAACATGAGATCCCAACTTATTAAAGAGCCTCATGCTTGTGATACACCATCCATAGGCAAACCAACACACACAGGCAGTGCCAGCAAGATGCACAACAATTCATCAATATGATACAATGTAACAGGGGCCTACTGACCAGGAATTCTCGTTATGTAATGTGCATGACTCGACAAAATACGCACTTATTACATTGTGCACATTCAAGTAACGTACCAAGCAGGCATGACTATGCAGAAACGCATGCACGCACGAGCCAGCCACAAGAACAATTATAATATATTATTCCGGAAAAATCTTTTCTTACAAAAGAAGTTCATAAAAAATTCGAGTGGAGTCCTGGAGAGCTGTCCCTTACAATTACCATTAAATCTAATATTCGAGTATACACTATGCTCTTGTTGGATAATAAAATATAATCATAACTAGGACACTGAAGCAACAGTTCCTCGCTAACAATAGCAGTTGAGTATAAAGTAATGTTGCCGAAGAAACGACAACGAAAGTGTGTTCCGTCTCCACATGCAGGTAAATTAACCCTTCAGGGCCAAATGTCTTCATTCACAACTCGCGTTCTATTCCAAAAACGTTTTTTCGCGGCTTCCATCAAGAAAAGCTTTCAAAATATTCCGATGATAGTAAAGTTTTCTTCCGCTATTTTAGTCTCACTTTAGGTAAAGTTGAAAAAATGGATAAGTTAGGATATTGCTCCAACTCCACAAGTCTTCGATTGCGACTTGCATGCGCCCTCAGCTATTAAAGGACAGATCTTGCACTCCATAACGGACTCGCTCCTACTGAACCAACTAAAACAAGGGAAGACAAGGGCCATCCTAAGAGAACCATAACCCATTACAAAGCACCCACATCCCGAAAACAGCAATACCACGTAGTCGAAATAGAAGCGCGCGGGAACGTCTAAGTAGGGCTACGTTTTGCGACTCCAAGTAAAGGCAAAGATCCTCAAGTTCAATTAAATCGTGAACAATTAGTCGGAAAGTAGTTCATTTATGAATGAAATGTTGTAGTGCCTTTCAATTACAAAAAAATTACAAGCGAATTTTTTTTACCATAGAAAATAAATTTATGCTCTCACTGAATGGGAATAAATCTTCTTTTTCAATTACTGAATTATTAATATTATTATTATTATTGTTGCTTTTGATTGAGGTCGCTTTTCCACCGAGGTCACCAGCTACTATCAATCATTGAAAGCACGTAAGGCGATAAAAGATCCAGCTCTATTCGTAACCTAAGCCCCTGGTGATTTTATGAAGTTCAATAACATCTCAAAACGTAGAAAAGTAAGCGAAGACATGACCGCTACAGCCCTCTCCACGGAAGCAGGGACTGCCAAGATATTAATCGATCGCTCCAACCAAGAGCTACCGTTCTCGGTAGAAATAAAACGGATGCGTGCGGAGTCGCATTGCTATTGATGTCCTCGAGAACTGTCCAGCATAGCCCGCATCTTACAACAAATAAGCCTATGAATATTATGGTGAATTTGCAGGAGTAAAAACTGATGTGTGGTGGGCATTTTAAGAACGCGTCTGGACATTTACACCTTGATAATGTTCTTGCGGGATAACAAAGACAACGAAATTAGTTAGCACTGTACTTGTTGGTTGAGAATTGGTTAATTTAAGATCAGTAGTGAAGTTACAAATTAATTCAACCCAACCACACTTGGTCAGTCATCACCTAAACATTTCGCTCATGGTTTGACAGAACCACCAGCTACTGGGCGAGCACGGACACAGTCCTCTTAACATGACAGTCTACAACAAGTGCTTTCACTGCATGTTCTGGTGGTTATATCAGGCAATGAATCAGGATGAGGAACCTTCGCTACTCAGAGTTGGCGTCACCGCCAAAAAAAAAAAAAAAAAACGCTTTCATGTTAAGTCATGCAGCCAAGTTTCGACTCGACCAACGCGGGAACCAAAGCATTGATTTCACCGAAATCGAAAAATAAACGAAGCACAAAAATATTACTCCGACAATAAGCCTTACTCAACTTGAGACAATCGAGGATTGTCAGTTACCCCGGAATAACAGATCAAAATAGATAGTGAAAAGTAGATTTGACCCTCTATAATTAAAGTACAATAATCTCGAGCCTTACGAATTTACAAATAACTTTAGCTTCAAAATCCCAAATTCACTCAAAATGCGGTAAGTATGAAACTCTAAAGCTGGAGCCACACGGTAAAAACTCAATTATAATTCCTAAGTAGAGCACTATTTTGAAAACGAGATGGTTTGTAGATTCTTGGAATGCAAAAATTATTTTTCATAACACTAACTTGGCACAACTGCCTTTTTATCCTAAAAATCAGCTCGCGGAGGTGCCGTGAGCTATGACGGGTGACTCATGAGATCCCGGAAGCACAAGCGAAATAGTTTACGTTCTGCCACTATCGAGAATTACATATCTTCAGCATCCTTCCAGTCGATTGTTCTTAGTTCCTAGAATGACATTCCACAGTAAAGAAAAAATACACTCAATTACTACATAATAATTTCAATACTTACTTGACCGGTGATCTAAATTTCATTTTCTTTTCATTCGCAACTTGTTAGGGCATACATCTCAGTCTGATGACATGGATCTACAGCATCAGGAAAACAGATAAGAATAGAACGCTTGCTATGATCATTATCCAGTGTTTGATATCATACCATTCAGTCTAGTTACAAGAAGAAAATACTCCATGGCTATTTAGATAATTGCTGGAAAAATTACGGACAATGCCTGTTATCCAAAGCAACAATACAAACAAAATTACATCAACAGAAATCAGCGCAAAGAAGGCCTCGAAGAGTTGATTGTGGGTCAGGAGCGATCCATGAACGCCAACTCGTAACCTTCAAAGGATTACACGAGAGTAAGCTCGCTCACTTGCAGCTGTTGCTATTGGTCGCTCACTTGTTTTCTTAACTATAGAAGTTTCAAGGCTTCATCACTCACTATTTCTTGTTCCGTCTAACGGCTCTCTTGACCAAGCGCCCAGGTGGTGTTGCCGATGGTGTTTGACTAAACGGGTTCCCCGAGCCCATTCTGCAATACAGGAATTTCTGTGATAGCCATGTTCTTAAGAACGTTAAAAATCGATATGAAGTTATTTTAAGTTACATAAACTAGGTACCCACCCATTGAAGTAATGAATTAGCACGATCAACACAGTCGTTCAAAGAAGACTGGAATAGAAAAATTGAACAGATGAATTCGTACATCCCTGGAAAGGGCAGGCTCCCAAGCAATTCACAAGCCCAATAAACCATATCACGCACCCAAGCGGTAGCAAGAAATATTACCGCGAATGTTCAATTTTTAGACCTAAAATAAAGCGCATGAGAGGTTTCTAACTAAGGTAAGATTTAGAAAATAACTGATATTGTAGATTTTTTGGTGGCGGTATTGAACTAGACTTAAAACTGGCGGCTCTCGTTACTGGAGGAAAATATCTTTGTCAATTTCTATTTACCAGTGAATTGATATTCGTAGCTGAAGTACGTCAGATATGCTCAAAGGACGGAATTGAGGCACGGTAAAAACGACAATGTTAGACGCGGCAAAGTTATTATTATTATTATTATATAAGAAAGGTTTAGCCTCCCTTAACCACGACAAAGATGTTCCACGGGAGGAAAGAGGAAGGCACCATTTAGTATGGAGTTGAGGGAACGCGGAATCTATGCACAAGGTGCACAGAAACAGTAAGCTAGGAAAGAAGTTCATGAAACAAGAAAAAAGTTGAAGAAGAAAGTAGTAGGTGCTGAAAAACAGGACAGCAGTGAACCGAAAAAAGATGGTCCGTAACAAAACAAAAACCTATTTTATTACAACAAAAAGGAAGCCTACCTAACCTTTAGCTCAGGCCCTCACATAGTCTCCCTGGGAGCGCCAATTTCCATTGATACAATAGTTGTATCCCCCTGAGGGGAGACGCGGCAAAGTTAAAAAAAAAACGGCGTTTATAATTCACAGGTTAGCCTGGCCAGCATGACTGATGTAGAAGCGGCAAGCTTTACGTGAAAAATGGCATGCTAAGAAGAAGGATCAAAGAAGCACTACACTCTTAACAAAATGTGTTCGGAGTGCTGTTTGATTTTGAATGAGCTAACAATCTCATAGGAGAGAATAAGTGGACGAGTACAAAGGAAAACAAACGGAATTGATGAATTGACACGAACTTCGAGATCTCGTGTCTGCTTTAAGTAATAATATTGAGGGGAAGAACTGAAACAGCAAATTAACTTCTCCGAACATTAGCCTTACATGATGCGACGGTGGTGGAAGACATATAAGCTTGCGATGAAAAACTGAAGTCTACGTCTCCAACAAGCCCGCATTTAGAAATAACAGAAGAGGTCTTTACGGATTTCAGTCATCAGCCAGTCACTTCTCAATCCAAAGTACAAGTGCGAGCTAACTTGGTAAAGTTACGAGCTAACATAATACACAAAAGCTACAAATATCTCAAAATGCTTCACTTTTCGATAGAGAATGCTTCAAGTTGGACAACAGCAGGTAACTCACAAGTGACTCAAATTGTGTGCCGCACCAGCATCATGTGACGCCACTCCATTTTGTATCGATAAATAACCCTCATAGAATTAAGAAATAACAATTCTCCTTCGTTAATAAGAACCCAATTACTTCATTTGACTATAATTCTACTGCAACAGAGACAAAATAAAGTTAAAAGTCGTTTTAGAGCTACCATTTGCTTGACAACGAAAATTAACTGGCAATTCTTCATAAAACACCCACTCATTTTGCACATATAACAGGAAGGAAAGGTAGTTAGAAATACATGACTGGAGACAAAATGAAGATGCATTGAACTCGAGGTTATTGTCTCACAGAGAAATATGAACACTAAACATGAACATGTTGATGCTTGCTTACCCAAAGCCGGGAGTGGCGCCAGCTGCAGCACTCGAGCCGAACTGAAAGACGCCGTTGTTCGTCGCACCGCCGCCGCCTCCGTTGCCGCTCTTCGCACTCGGTGCCTGCGTCAAATGAACGTTCACGACACTCGTTATTCCTAAGTCGTTATCATAAACAACCCATGCTGTACACAAAACTTTGTTCTCTTCATATCAGTACAATAATTGAGGCAGCAATAATTACCAAACTGCTGTGGTTGGAAGCACGTGCAAAACGAAAACATTCGCACGCCTATTAAGACGATTCAAATACGCAATAACTGAAAAAAAAGTTCCCGTACATTGAAGCGAGGAAAAATTGGTGCTTTGAAATGTAGCAACTACGACTAAGAAAAAAGGCAAATAAAATTTTATAAATCGTTGACATCTAACTCGGTAATTCAAATACAACATAGAAGAAGTTTGCTGCTCGCTATTGCAAACTACAATCGAAATAATGAGTCGCATCAGATTCAATAATTTTCACTAATCTAAATATCACGCCATTCGATGATATGTTAGTTTCGGCATTTTTAACCACAAGAAATGTCTTCAAGAGAGGAAGGAAACATTAGGATGGAAAAAGAGAACAGAGTATGCATGAGATTAGTCCTCACACTCTCCACGCAGAAACAGAAAGATTGAAAAAATCTGAAACCAAATTGAGACAGAACAAAAAGTAAAAGATGTTGTTGAAAAAAAGCAATACTAACAAAATTGATCATAACACACGAAAACGGGTATTTCAACAAAAAAAGAACTCCCGCTAGGAACTTTGCACTTTCCTCAAGGGCACTAATACCCATAGATGCCCCAACTTTTCCCTCGAGAAGACATCTCAAGAAAAATAAAAGTTCGTGTAACTTTAGCGCATATTGGTCTACTGAACCATAAACAAAAAATGCTAAATACGTTTATATAAGGTGGAAACGCGACGTAGACACTTTATCGCTTATGTAGTTTCAAAGTCGAGAATGGAATCGTAATTTAATGATTGTCATTAACTTTTAGCACAGAAACTTTAGCAAAAAACTTATATAATCCCATGTTCAAATTTCACTGTAATATCTACAAATATCAATATACAGGGTGTTACAAAACAAGAGGTACAAAATTGCACGCCAAGTAAAAATTCACCTAACACATTTTCTTTTATGAAATTTTCTGAAAAATTCCAGTTTTTTAAACATTAGCTGTTCATTTTTTCAAAGGATGAAATTTAATGACAATCACAATATTTGTCTAGAACTTACGCCACCAACACTTCTATTCTACGAGAGCTAACAATAATAAAATTTAATTTTAGTGACAGCAAGTACAAATAAATTCAGCAAGGTTTTACCATGTTCCAGATCGTGCTACCAGGTTACTTCTTTGTGTCTTGTTCAAAGAAACCACGACACCTGTGACATGAACCGTTCAACAAATGCCGAAACGGCAGATTTGCACCTAGCTTATGGTGCTGCTAATGGCAATGCGAGAAGGAAAAGGAAATATTGGGAAGTAAATTCAAAATAAATACTTCCGAGTAATTGTGTCATTAAATTTCATCCTTTAAAACGAACTGCTAATATCTCAAAATCCCGATTTTTTGGAAAATTTCATAGAAAAGTGTTAATTTGGGCACTTTCTACAAGGTGGGCAACTTTGTAACTTTCCTTCAGAAACACCCCGTATATCTACATATATACAGGGGTTGGACAAAATAATGGAAACTCTTAACATTATGGCAGCATAAGCTTTGAATATGTTTTAAACTATCAATAACGTGACATTTTAATCTTTTGTTTACTATTTTTGTTATTTGGTATGTTTTTTTGTTGAAATGACAGCCTTTTAACGATATTTAAAACATTTTAGTTATAATTTACAAAAATGGCAGGCCTCTCTGACATTTCTAAGAGGTCAAATTGTTGGTGCTCGTATTACAGGCGCTAAAATATTTCCTTAAAAACACTGAAATTAAAAGATCTATTTTCACTGCTTCCAATGGGATGCTAGACTAAACTATTGAGTACGGTCTGTATAGCAAATTATTGAAAATGAACGGCAGATTGTGTACTGTAATAAGATAACTGATTATTTTCTAATAACTTGGTACGTGCTAACCGGACACCCCAGGAGTCACTTCTCAATGTTCTGGTATAACCCCAACTTGCCTGTAATACCACCTTTCTTGCACAAAGTGAACCAATTTAACAACAGTTTGACTCGTTCTCCCCTCATGACATTTTTTATAAGACAGAAACGAATTCCGAATGAAGTTACTGTAAATTAAAAGTGAGCCAGAACCTTGTATAAAGATGCATCCTTTCCCATCAATTATTGGCATCGCAAATTTCAAATAGAAATATCAAAGCAACCATTATCCATTTGAGAGCTTATAGTTTGACTATCGTTTTCACTCAATTGAAAGATTAAGACCAGAAAACTCGGTCAAGATTTAGTGCATCCGACACTCAGGGTACAAAAGATTCGCTGACGGCACAGTTTGCTACAGGCAAAGTTATGGGCATCTCGTCGCGGGGGAAAAAAGAATAAAATCAAAGAATTCACCGGTACGCCTACTTCCACAAAATGGGGTAAGAAGAGTATAGACAAATATAATGCCTGCTAACTGACAGTCTAACCCCACAACAGGCTCACACAACACGAGATGCTGATTTTAGGGGGAACAGCAAAGGTTACGACAGAGTGCTAATTCACCCAGGTATGAGGGCGAGAGGAGGCATTACTACTCCTTTACAAGTAAACTCATGAATTGTATGTATCCAGGAGGAGCGCTTGATTTTAAAAGTACGCTTATGAACAATTCTCTGCAAAGTGTTTCCGTGGGATTGGGATTGAAGCTAACATCATAGGCTCAAATTGAAAATTTCACTAGCATGATAATAAACAAAACGCAGCCTAGGTAACAGCATAACTCACCTGACCAAACTGGAAAGCAGGAGATGCTGCAGTGAAGTTGAACGCCGGCGCGGGCGTAGCCGCCTGACCGAAATCAAATCCTGTACTGGCCTTCTTCTCGGCAGGCTGACCAAACGCGAATGTGGGTGTAGGTGCTGCCCCCGGTTTGAGTCCATCATTTATGTTATTATTGTTATTATTGACACCTGAGAACATTCCACCAGTCGGAGCACCACCACCGAAACACGTTGAAACGTTTCCAAAAGCAGGAGTACTGTTGTTGGTGCCGCTGTTGAACTGAAAACTCGGAGTGACGGCACTTGTGCTTTTACTGAAATTAAACAGAGAAGATTCTGCAAAGCCATTGTTCTTACTGAAGGAAGAGTTAGATATCTTATTTTCAGTGTCATCGTCCGGCTTTAAACTTCTTTTCTTACTAGCATTCACTGTATCACTCCTATTGATGGCAGGGGAGGAATTGAAAAAATTGCTACTCTTGCTAGCGTCTGGAACACTGGAGCCAAACGCCGGGGCTTTGGCAGGCGGGGCTACTGCAAGCTCATCACTTTTGTTCGCAGGAGCGCCAAAGGCGAACATATTCATGCTGGGTTTCTTGAAGTTCGAGTCCGTATCGGAGAGCGTTGACACATTGTTGCTTGCTTTGAATTCAGGCAAGGAACTAGGAGCTTTTTCTACAGATTTCTCTACCGAAACGTTGGTTTCCTTGGAAGGCGCGAGGAATTTTAGTGATGCAGGAGGTCCCTGTCCGTGGATGCTGCCATTGCTGGTGCTAATTGGCTGGGCACCGAATGAAAATATAGGCTTGCTAGGTAGTGATGCTGCAGGGGCAACAGTTGAGGTTTCGGGATTACTCCCACTCATGCCAAATGAAGGCAAAGATGTGGCAGGAGATGAAACGGAAGGTGCAGCAAAAGAAAAACATGCCGAGGTTACACTGGGTTTAGCGGCCTCAGGCAACGAAGTTGTAACATTCGAGTTTGATGTAGTAAATCCAAACTTGAAGCCTGAATTGTCTGTTGTTTTAGAACTGGAGCCAAACTTATACGCGCCTCCCAGAGATGACTTGACCGAACCAGCAGAACCAGGTTTGGAAGCTTCGCAAGACACGCATTTTTCTGCATCTGCCTTGTTGTTAACCATACAAACTCCACATTCCCAATCACCCACAGACTTCTTAAACTTATCTCCAAACCCGGAAGAAGGTAATGAACTACCGGACGTATTGATGTTGGGCAAGGTTGACGTTTCAATACCAGGTTTAGGAGCACCACAAGATGTGCAACGATCAGAAGTATTGCTTTTCAAACATGATAGGCAATCCCAGTCGTTATGCGACTTTGTAGAAATAGGGACTGAGTCGCTAGACTTTGAAGGCGCAGTGGACTTTTCAACAGGTTTAGACTGAACATTTGACATAGGAGAAAATGTAAAATTTGAACTTGGTGAAGAAGGGGACGATATAGTAGAAGCAGCAACAAAACCAGAACCGGCTACTGATGAGGATGGCACTGATGATGAAGTGGCAATCCCAAAACTAAATGCGGGTGTCGGTTGAGAAGTAGTCGATGAAGGCTTGAGACCAAAACTGAACGTTGAAGATGAAGATATTGCAACTGTAGAAGATGGCTTAGAACTAATGCTGAAAGTAGAAGAAGAAGCAATTGTTGAAGATGGTTTAGTACCAAAACTAAAGGTGGAAGTGACAGTTGTCGTTACAACTGACGTTTGCGGTACACCGAAAGAGAAACCAGAAGATGAACTTGATACAGAATTTACGCCTAAAACAGGATTTGATGCAGACGCAGAGCTCGATGCTCCAGATTTGGCAGATTGACATGCGATGCACTGCAGAGCATCTCCTTTGTTGTTCACCAAACAAGTGTCGCACTCCCAATCAGAAGCAGCTCTTTTGAAGGCATCACCAAATCCACTTAGTGAGGGTTTGACGCTTGTGACAGGTGCAGGCGAGGCAGCTGAAGCGCTACTGGCAGCATTACAGTGATTGAAAGCAGCAACAGCACCATTTGAATTTTCAACAGGGCTACTGGATCCTGGTTTGGCAGTGTCACACGCCACGCACCTGGATTTATCAGCCGAGTTTCGCACCATACAAGCGTCACATTCCCATGATCCGGCCGCGGCTTTGAAACGGTCACCAAAACCTTCGGAACCTCCCTTGTTGGAACTTTCACCACTCTTATTTGGTAAATTAGATTCTTTACTGCTCGCAGCAGATTGAGGACTTTTACCATTTGATTTGTTAAGAAATTCTAACAACCCACTGCTCGATGGTATAAGGTCTCTTGTTGCATCACTCGTAATAACTTTAACAGGACTAACAGTTTTCAATTTTGGAACGAATGAAGGTTTAGGCACTACAAAATTGTCTTTAGAGCTCTGGTCAGTGATAACAGAAACTGGTGCACTAAAATTAAATAGTAAAGTTGTACTGTCTTTACTAAAATTACTAGACGAACTGCCGTTTTTGCTTGCACAAGTGTCTTTCTTTTTACTGGCAGGGTCGTCTAGCACCTCAGGCGCTCTGAACTCAAAACCTTCTCTGCTGCCGCTGTCTCCTGGTGACCTGGCTGTAGAGCACTCGCGGCCCGGAGGCTTCATCATGCCAGACAGCGGAATGGGCACAGTAAAATTAACTTTAGGGAGCGAGACGTTCGGCAGACCTGGAGGATCGTCGGGTAGATCAAAGTTCTGATCCTTATCTTTGCGAGAGGGACGCGCCTTGAAGGTAGACCTAATCTTGCCACCTTCTCCAGCAGCCGCCTCGTCAACGTACGGCCACGACAAGGCAGACTCCTGCCGTCTCAGGGGACCGCTGCTCCAACTGCTGCACGTCCAACAATCCACACGTTAATCTGTCAGCGCCGCCGACATCTCAATGAACCGTCATTCGTAGAAACAAACGCCAAATTATTTCCACAATTGTTAACTGGCTACAGTAAATTGAACATGGTTCATCAACTGGCTTGCACCCCCAAAAACCCTGAATAACTCGTAATTCGAAATAATAAGTCCACCTTTCAAACAATTCTACAAAAAATTATGACATGGAACAACAAATTAATAACTTAAAAAATATAAATCGTAGCAATACATCAAAGACAACAGTAGGCTTTGCTAACAAGTTCATCTGAATTTTAAATACAATTACGTGGGATAAAAAATGAACTAAGCCATTCAAAAATAAATGCCATTCAAATGCTACTTCGATTCAATATACAAAACATTTAGTCAAACAGGCATTGAAGATACTTGTAAAATACCCGCGTTAAAAACAATGTAGGTCTTCAAAGTCATAATGAAACCCATGGGCATGATGCAGTGCACGAGAATATATTGGACCAAGTTTACATAATTAACATCAACGACAATATTATTCATTGGTAGTTCTTCCTCAATGATTCCCATCGTTACAAAAGACTGAGCAAAAATAAAGCTTGTGCATCAGCAATTGTAGCCACTCGCCTACTCCTACGCCCAATTTAATCATGGCTTTATCCTAAGGTTTCTTAGTGAAGATACTTGAAATGAAAATGTGTCTATGTAACAACAAAATTGAAGGTAATTTCCCCCTCAAAGATGACCAATTTCAATGATTGACTAAAGGCAGTTTCAACCAGAGCTCAAGATGAATGAGATGCTAATTTTACCTGTCCATGATTCGAGGTATTTCAAGATGAAGCTAATACTCATCTGTCGACATATACTTAGAACGAAAAATTTGCAGGGAATGTCTCATCAGTGTGTGATAGTGATAGGAGTAAGAGGAAATGAGTTGCGGAACCCAAAGTCAAATAATTTTGCTGTTTCTACCGTACATCGTAGTACATCAATCTCAACAATATGGACAAGTATATACTGAGAATCAACTCTTAGCAATGAATAGCAGGAGCAGAGTTCATATCAACATCTAAATTATTCATATTTCAATGAAGTTCAATTGCTAATTCAAGTCACAGAATGGTTCAAGCTGAACAGACCTGACTGGGGCAGCTGCAGCTGTAGAGGTTGAGGGAAAAGAAGCCCCACTTGAGGCAGGGCTCCGTACACCGAGCGTGGCAGTGTTGCCAGCCTCGAGCCTAGGCTTGTCCACCGCCTGCAGCAATGGGTTGCTGGAGGTAGCCGAGCTCGACTCGCCCGCTGTATTTCTAGATTTCAGGGAAGAGGCGGGAGATCGAGGTGCAGACGAAGCAGCAGCGACGGAAAAGATAGAAGGCTGCTCGTCTGAAGGACTGAGGCTTGACTCGGGGTGGAGAACACTGTGGTCGTGAGAGGAGCTCACAGGAAGCAGCTCAGTCACCTGGCTGGGACCGCTGCTGGAGGTCCCAGCGGCCGGGCGCGGCACCACGTACTGCGTGAAGTTGCTCTGAACACCAGCCTGCAATGACAAATATACCTTCCTAATCACCAAAGAGGTAGACTATCCCTAGGTCTCAACCTTGACGGCAGCGCACAATAAAATTCTTCCAAAGAATGATTTAGAATCAACAGGAGACGTTACAAATAATTTCACTCATCACACCCAAGCTAGGAGCGGAAGTGTGAAAATAATCAAATAAGCAGTCCTTACAGCGATGAAATCCTATATTCTCATAATTGAATTTCCAGATACAGACTAAAAATGCTCAAAGGATTCTAAACTTATGATTTATGCATTTGACATTGGCAGAACAATAAAATCGTACCCAAAGATGAAAAATGAACAATACAAGTAGGCATCAATGAAATTTCTACACGCACAAAACTCAAATGAGAATAGAAGCAACTAAATGGTTTCTCTTCTTTATTCTGCAACTCAGGTATTAGATACTTTTTCAAGTCCAAGATCATGTTCTAGTTCCTTTGAATTAATTTCCAAGGACCACTAAAATAAATGACTACGAGATGAAGGTTAACAACTAATTTTCAAATGTGCTATACGTTCAAGTAATTTTAACTTAAAAAAGACTATATTCCGAATGATAGAAGAAACTTTTCTATGCTCCCAACTGCAAAGCTTCCCCAGGTCACACGGAGTTGAGGCCGCCCTAGCTGCTCAAATGCCTGCACTGAGGTAGTCAAGCATCGAAGAAGCGCAAAAACTGAAAATTTAGTCTGCACATCTACCAGAACTTTTGCATGGCTTATACTCATTCCTCCACTACAAAAATGCAGATATCGATCCTATAGAAGAAATAGAATATGCTAATATAAATCGCAGAAAGAGACAATACTAAGATACTCAGATATTCCCGTTAGACGAGCAACCACATTTCAATGAATACTTCCCAATACGTTAACAAACTGAGAACAACTGTCATAACCCTAATTATTATTATTATTATTATTGTAATTGTTTAACCACCGTTACCACTAACAAGTGATCCGCACAGTGAGTCGCAGTAACATATTACATTTCAAGCACAATTCAAACTAAAATTATAAATGGCATCACTATCAATTTGCCTGTCTTTATAATTTAGAACTCATGGGAAATTAGATTACATAGAATAAGTCAGCTTCTTGGAGAAACCTATAGAGGCCTCCCCCCAATTCAACCGGGCCCGAGTCTCCCAGCAACTCGCTCATCACCACCTCGCTCTGACCGAAGTAACGGCGTCTTAGTGCAGCATATCGTTGGCACTCGGTGAGAATGTGTTTTACACTCACAGTAACTTGACACTGGAGACATTGCGGCGGCGCAGTCCCGTTCATCAAATACTCATGCGTTAGAAGTGTATGTCCAATACGGAGGCGACACAGCTTTATCTCCCACTCCCGGTTGGTCCAGCAGCTTGTTCGGAGGGGTTGCGTCGTGTCCTTAATTTCTCGGAGTTTGTTCTCAGTCACTTCACGCCAGTCATGATTCCAATTTTGATGGACGAGTCTTTTAAAGGCACATGCGAAGTCTCCGCGAGGCATTCCTTTGCGTATCTGGCGCTCTCGTTGGGTGGCAGACTGTGCAGCCTCGTCAGCTCTCT
Source organism: Morinoia aosen (assembly GCA_030386875.1). Lineage (NCBI taxonomy): Eukaryota > Metazoa > Arthropoda > Malacostraca > Amphipoda > Talitridae > Morinoia > Morinoia aosen. The sequence goes on from CM059564.1 coordinate 76,585,426, forward strand.
CGTTTCCCGCCACACCCACATGGCTAGGCACCCAGCACAATGTATAATGTTTTCCGATCTCAGTCATCAGCGTTAGGATCTGCGTTATTATAGGATGGGTGTTGCAGGGTTTTATCATACTTTGTAGGGCGCTACGACAGTCTGAGACGATTGTGATCATACTCGTATCCACCGCTCGAGATGCGCGCACCGCGGACAGTATTGCACACAACTCAGCTGTGAACACCGAAGCCACTGAAGGGAGTTTGACCGCTAGTATGTTTAACCCATGGACGGCTGCATATGCTGTGCCATGTTCAGTTTTAGATCCATCGGTAAAGAAGACAGCTGTTTCAGAGTGACGTACGAAGTGATCGAGGAATAGGGCTCTGGATGGGGCTGCACCAAGCAGTCGTTTATGCAGGTCAGCCAGTTCACTGCACACAGCTATCGGGGGAGAGACCCACGGCGCAATGGGGGAGACGCTTTCCGGAGCCACGCACTCCAGTGAGATGTCATAGTTTCTTAGTATCGTTTGCAGGCGAAGATAAAATGGTTTGGGGCTTCTTTCGTTTGCATGCAGGCGTCCCGAAGCACAGCGAATTTTTGAGAGAATTTGTTGAGCAGGATCAGAGAGCAGTCTAAGGTAATAGTTTACGATCTTTATTTCCAGGTAATACGCTAAAGGTTTTATTCCGGTTTCTGCATGGAGAGATAAGATAGGTGAACTTTTGAACGCACCAGTAGCTACCCGAAGGGCAGAATTCTGCACAGTGTGCAATGATTTCATTAGGGTAGCACATGCAGAGCTATAAGCTTCTGAGCCATAGTCCAATTTTGGCTTTAGTAGACCCATATAAAGACGGAGCAAGGTTTGCCGATCTGCTCCATACTGGGTATGGGATATGACTTTCATTAAGTTTATGTGTTGTGAACATGATCGTTTGAGGGATTGGATGTGAGGCCGCCAGGTAAGGCTCGAGTCGAAGATTAATCCCAGATACTTGAATTGTTCAACATGTGGTAGCACTGCATTGTTTAGATGAAGTTCGGGGGAGGCTTTCAGACAGCCACGAGTACGGCAGAAATGCATAGTCACTGTTTTGGATGGGGAGAATTGAAATCCAGTGGTTGCTGTCCATTGCGTGAGGTGGTTAATAGCGATCTGCAATTGTCGTTTTAGGAACTCCGGTTTTTTGCCCGACACATAGATGACGAAGTCATCTACGTATAGAAGCCGATGGACACTCTGCGGAATTTCATCAGCGATATCATTTATGGCAACAAGGAAACACACGCAGCTGAGGATACTTCCCTGAGGGACTCCTCCTCGGAGGCTCTTGGTTGACGAGTGGACATTCTGGAGACGGACTCTAATTTTTCTATTATTCATGAAATTGTGTAGGAAAGCAAGAAGGTGCCCATGTATACCATATTTCTGAAGTTTCAGTAGGATTCCGTATGTCCATGCGGTGTCATATGCTTTCTGTAGGTCAAAGAAGACGGCAACAAGGTGATTCTTTGAAGTAATACTCGAAGCGATGTGTGATGACAGCGTCACCAAATGGTCGGTGGTACTTCGGTTCTTCCGGAAGCCAGATTGGATATTTACTATTTTCCTAGTCGATTCCAAAAACCAGACTAGTCTCCTGTTAACAATTTTTTCAAGCAGTTTGCTTAAGCATGAGGTGAGAGCAATTGGACGGTAACTATTTGGAGATGTCGGATCTTTACCAGCTTTTAAAATTGCTATTATTATTGTTAGTGACCAAGTTGCTGGGAATTCCTGCTGGGACCATATTTTGTTGAAGAGAGAGAGTACTGCAGGGAGGAAGGTTTCGTGGGCTTTTTTAATCATGCTGTACGAGATGTCATCATGGCCGGGAGCGCTATCGCTGGCTGTGCGTAAGGCAGTTTTAAGTTCTGACATGGTTAAGGGGCTATTGTATGCTTCATTGTCTCCCCCCAACCGCAGAGGTCTTCCTTCCCACCTTTCCTTATATCGCGTGAAGGATGCGTCGACGGTTGCGTTATCACTCACTGATGAGAAGTGTTCCGCCAGCATCTCCGCAGCTTCCAGCAATGTTTCAGTCAGGTTGTTCGTACGGGGATCTCTCAACTTTGGGGTAGGAGTCAATTTAAATTTTCCGGACAGCTTTTGGACTTTTTTCCATACTAAGTTTAAGCTGGTTTTGATATTTATACTACTGATGAAAGCTTTCCAGGATGATTGTTTACTTGTCAGGAAGGTCTTCCGGCAGATTGCCTTTGCTCTATTGTATCGGATCCTGTTATACGCATTGTTACATCTTTCCAAGGCTCTTTCAGCTCGCGTACGCTCGCGCTTTGCCATTTCGCACTCAGAGTTCCACCACGGTACCGGAGGTCGCGGTAGAGAGCCGCTCTTGCGAGGTATGGATGTATCAGCAGCTTGCTGTAAGATGTTGGTCAAAGTAGCTGTGTGATCCTCAACATTCTTTCCATTCAGCTGGTCGATATCCTCACTTGACAACTGGGTCAGTCTGCTAAACAGAGTCCAATTTCCTTTGTTTAGGTCATACCGTTCATATCTGGCTTGCATATTTTGAGGATGGACAGGATCGAGATGGATAGGGTAGTGATCGCTGTCATAAAGGTTTGCATTAACATGGTATTTAAAATCCATATAGCAGTCAGGAGAGCATAGTGTTAAATCGATGACAGAGAGGGATCCCGTCTGCCTGTGAAAATGTGTAGGTTGTCCGTCGTTCATGATACAGATGTTATTTTCTCTTACTATTCTTTCCATGAGTTGTCCTTTATCATTTACCACGTTGTCATTCCATAGTTGGTTTCGAGCATTGAAGTCCCCCATTATAATATACGGGGTAGGCAGCTGGGAAATCAAATTTTCAACTTCTTGGTGTTGTATATTGATGTGCGGCAAGTAGACCGAGCATATGGTGTATGTCCGGTGCAGATTAATACGTAGTGCTACTGCTTGCAACGTGGTACGCAAGTCAATCCGGTGATGCGGTATTGTCCTGTGGATCAATATTGCAGCGCCCCGCTCGTGATCATCAGCGCGGGTCACACCAGAGGTATAGAGAGAGTACTGAGTGGGTGGTGTCACCGTTCTGTCCCGGAGCATGGTCTCTTGAAGGCAGACACATGCAGGGTGGTATAGATTGAGGAGTTGTTTAAGTTCACAGAATTTGGTTCGGTACGATTCTAAATTCCATTGAATAAATGAATCAAAATTCATTTACAAATAGAGGTACTGGTTTGTTTTCCTTCAGGTTCCGATCACTTGAATTTTTTGGCTTTCTGCTGATCTCGATGCTCGGTCTCGGCTTCTTGATGGTGGCGATGTCGTCCGCTGTTTCTTGGTTGGTGCAGTAGGCTTCGGTTTGTAGGTCATTGAGTTTCTACTGGAGTTGCCATCGTCATCGTCGCTTCCATAGCCTTGGAGGTTTGTAAGGCTGGAAGTTGCCTCCCTCCGCTTGAAAGAGTATTTGGTGAGAGAAGCCGGCGTAGGTTTTTGGCCTTTCACTGTTTTAGGGGGTTCTCCGTTTGGCTCCAGTTGTTTTCGTTGTCGGTTGTAGACTGTAGGCACCTTGGGCTTAGAGAGTGTGGCGTTATTTATTTCTTTTTGCGTCGTCCTTTTCGGTGAAATGATGGGTTGGGAGACGGCAACTGTTGGAGTTCCTGAGCTTGTACTAATTGAATCGGTGGCCTTCGATTTTACATCAGCTGTAGCTGGAGCGGATTTAGCGTTGCGAGGAGTAGAATCAGTGCACGCAGTGATTTGGTTAGGAGGTTGTTCATTGTTGTTTTTTGCCTGAACTGGCCTTATTTCTGGTTTTGCAGGTTCTTGTTCAGTGTGAGTCGGCTGTTGTGGCATATATTCCTGAGGAGCAGCAGAGTTGGGTTCTTCCGCAGGGGTACTTGTATCTCCCCTAACTACCGCGCTATACATCCGCTCATGCTCCGGATGTTTCTCCAAAACGAGGTCCATGGCTTCTGAGCGCGAGGTCTTCAATCTCTGTTGAGTGGCTAAAATTTCACTTTCAATTTGATATTTTGGGCATTGTTTATCATTTGAGTAATGAGGCTGCCCGCAATGGTAGCATCGGACGGCATTAGGACAGGAGCTTTTTTGGTGCCCTTCCTGCCCACATCGGGAGCACGTGTCTGCTTCTCTGCGGCAGTATTTTGCAACGTGGCTATAGCGTTGGCATTTAAAGCATTGTTGCGGTCTTTCTTTATATTCTTCTACAAGCTCACTGTGCCAAGATGACAATTTCACAGCTCTTGGCACCGTGTGCTTTTGGAATGTCAGGATGTATGTGTCGGTAACAACTTTCTCGCCATCTCTCCTCAGCTCTATTCGCCGCAGGTCAATCACTCCCTGGTCAGCTAGGTGGTCCTTCAGTTCTTCCATAGAACACTGTCCGAAAGTCTTGCTTCGGACTACACCACGAACAGTGTTGAGTGATCGGTGGGGCTCTATTACTACTCCCTTTCCGCCAATGCGGTCCAGTTTCATCAGCTTATCTGATTGGGTTGTACTATTTGTCTCAATGAGGAGACTGTTATACCCAGATTTTACGATTTTCTTTGGAGTACCAATTGTCTTAGTAATGTCGCGTTCTGCCAGCAACACGTTCAAATCTCTGGAGATATTGACCCCAGGGAATCGTACAGTATAATATTTGATATAGTATGGTATGGAGTTCTCGAACATTCCTTCCAGTCTCAGCATCTGACGCGCTCGCCGGTCATCTCGTCGTCTCCTCTTCACCTGTCGTCGGTTCATTGTTTTCCAGATGCTCTGTTCATCTCCGGTCGCAGCTTCCTCATCATTGTTAGGCTCTCGGGTTGTCTCAGCTTCCACTGTTTTGGCCCTCGAAGCGTCTTCGCTACATAAGTTTCTCTCATTCGTCTGATCTTTTCCATTATTTAATTCAGTCTCGGCACTCGCTCCTTGTGTGGGGTCCACACTTAGAGGAGGCAAATCGTTAGTCTGCATTAGAGCAGAACTAGCAGTATCCATTTGAGTGTCCAGGTCGTCAGCGGCAGGTAGGGATTGATGGGTTTCCATCGCGTACTGGGGAGACCCCGGTTGGCTCCCCCTAGCACAATCGCTAGGGGGCACCTTGTAACTGCTTACAAGCTCCTCAGATGATATTGGTTTAATAATCTACATAAAAGAACAAAATAATACAAAACCCCGATGTAGGGGGGGCCGCCTGCGTTGGTTCTACCTACAACAAGCTATCAAGAATAATTAAATGAGGTCAGCCTGTTATTTTACATTAATTATCTAATGTATATCAAAGACAAGTAGGTATACTAATAGTACCACCACGTAAAGGTGCAGGTCGACTAGATACACTCTAGTAAGAATGTACCTTCTATCAAATCCTTGTCAATATTCAGCAATGTTCCCCCCACACATATAAACAAATACACTTGGTACCAGTAAAATTGGTAAAGGGAACAGTGAAATTTCCCATAACCCTAATTAATGAAGAGTTAGCAAAGAGGAACCTGATCGTGCTAGATCATTATGTCTCCCCAGGTCATGCATGACATGGATGCCCAGCAAAGCAACCCACACCTGAGCTATCATAAGCTATTACAAAAAAGAAGGAAACCATAAAACTAGCACTTAACAGTATCACAAAAAAAAGCAGGGATACTGAAATGTCTAGCACGAGGAAAAAAATGCAAGAATATGGGAAACCAATTTGAGAAATTCCCAACAAATGACGAGGACTATCTGTTGTACATGAAATAAGAAGAGACCTTGGCAGGAGTGCTGATGGAGGCGGTGGGAGGGCGGCGCTGCTGAGGGCGATGCCGGTGGAAGGCAGCAGTGTACGGCGAGTCCAAATAGGATGCGTACGGGGACGCGGCGGGGGTGGGGATTCTCTTGGCGTCCGTGAGAGGAGTCGACATCGCGTTCAGGCACGTCAAGATTTTCTTGGCAGCTTCAGATAGACCACCATCAGAGCCCGGTCTCGGGGAGGCCGTCTGTTGACATAGTGGGACTAATTAATCATTCAAATTAATTAAAAAAATACAAAAAGCGGTTCATAACAGACACGTTCAAAAACTAGTGTGACGAATTCTTATATCAATTTGAGATCCATACATTAACATTTAGGTATTAACATACTGAAGCATAAAACTAGCTGCAAAAATTAACCCCCTCCCCGGCAGAAACGAGTATACTCGTTTTCACAAAATGTTCGTTTTTCAGTCGTCGACGAGTGTACTCGTCAAATCTATACCCTCAAAAACCAGCTACATACGTATATACTCGTCGATTTTAAGCCTTTGTAAGCCATTCTACGTGTGAAACGTATTCTCGTCAAATTGTACGCCTGGAGAGGCGATAGGGTAGAGCTGTGAGATTTCAAGGACATTGTTACTAGACTTGCTCCGACAGCCATTGAAGTTGGATGGGTGTTGTTTGCATCCACATTTCCATTCATTTTTTGTACCATTTTAAAGTGTTACACCCCAAATGTTTAGTTCAATGGAAGATAGCGAACATGAACCTTCCCTCAGAAGCTTGAATACTTCTGAAAACTCTGCCAGTTCTTCATACAATGACTATTTACCGACATCAGACAATGACTATTTGACTCGTTTTTGCCGACAAAGGTATTTTCAAAATAAAAAGTTTACCACAAAAATGGGAGGAAAAACAAATTACAAACTGTTTTCATTACCAGCATCAAAAATGCTACATAGAACCAAAATGAAAAAATTAGTCTGAAAAAGAAACGTTTTTAACAAAAAAATTGTTGAGGAACGGGTCAAGTCCTCTTGCTAAGAAGTAAGCTCAGTATCGATTAGATTAAATGTGGTTTAAGCCTCCCTAACCGTAACAAAGACGTTCCAAAGAAGGAAGGAAGAAGGCCCCATTAAGTACGGAAATGAAGGAAATCTAAGCCCAAGGTGCATAGAAACAGTAAGTTGGAAGAAGTAGTAGGTGCTGAGAAACAGAACAGCAGTGAACCGAAAAAAAATGGCTCTTCAAAGTTAAAGTAGCTAAAATTACATGAACTGAACAAGATACAAGTAATTTCAGCTACTTCAACTTTGAAGGTTGGATATTATTGGTGGCTTCACTGGCATTTAATGAATTAGTTCTGCTCAGGTCTCTAATATTCAGATAAATGCAACGGAATCGCCTAACATGTGACACAGAATGACTAACGGTTCTCTCAGCATAAAATTCTTTGAAAAACTAGAATAATCTTCAAAGCAATGCATTTTGCACCAAAATTTAATGAAAAAATGAACTCTATTTCATTTGAGTGAACTCAAAAATAAAAATCCCAAAAATACTCAGAGAAGCAAATTAAAATCCAGGTTGATTGAGCTTTTGCAAAAAAAGACATTTTCTACTTCTAATCCACTCCCACTTCAATGATGGGCATTTTGAATTGATTGGAAGTTCGTTTCAGCCTCTCTTACCACAACAAAGATGTTTAAAGAAAGTAAGGCTTAGTATAGAGAAAAGGAAATGCGGAATCTACACACAAAGTCTGTTCCAGCACAGGATCGCATGCGCATAGAAATAGTAAGTTGAGAAGTAAGGTTAGGGAATAAGATAAAAGTTGGAGAAAGTAACAGGTTTTGAAAACAGGACAGCAGTGAACTAAAAAAAATTGGTCCTTTGCAAAAAAAAATAACATTTCAACAAAAAGAAGGCCTATCTAACTCTCAGTTCGAGACCTCACATTCTTTCCTGAACGGGCTAATTTCCATAAATACCATACTTGTATCCCTCTGAGGGGAGGGCACTTTAGATGTATTGGGTGGCAATTTTAATTCTAATCCTGTCAAGAAGTAGCAAAATATCAGAACATTTAACATCTACAAGAACTGCCAATGAAATACGGTAACACCTGATGAAACTGACCAATAATGACTGGTAGCTATTCAAGTTTCTGGTAGAGTCTCACCGTATGTATACATGTTGAGCAAAAACTGCACTGTTGACGTATTGATACCAAAAAACAATAAGCATGTCTATAACATGAATACATACCAAACAATGCTCACTCATTAAATCATAAATCCCAAATACTTCCCTTCAAAAGAACACTGTAGGGTCCAACTATTTCAGCATGAATCGTAGCAGAGTACAAATAGAAGATTTGAGGCATCTAACACTCACCGATGCTCTGCTGGGCGTGACGGGAGTGGGAGTGCGGCTGTAGGATGCAGCACCTCCGTAAATTGTGCGACCAGGATAGAACGGCGAGCTTCGGAAGCTTCCGTCACTTAATATAGATTTGTTCCCCTGAAAGTAACCCATGGACTTAGTAAATGCACTCGCACAATAATATTGGAAATACAGTAAAATGATTCGACAAATTATTATTTTAATTTGCACAAAATAGAAATGTTCACATAGTAAACTGAACAATATTGTCTCATTTACAAAATGAGTAAGCAGATGTACTAAAAGAGAAAAAATTGCATTACTACAAAACACATCACAAACACTCATTTCCTTATTCAATGCGCTCTTCAGATACTCCAAGTGTAAAATACAGAGTATACTTTTCAGATCCTGCTAACTGAACAAGAAAATAAAGGCGATAATACGCAGCTAGTAGTTTTATGTTTAATTTACAGAATTGGCAATGCTATGTTCATTTTCGGCACGAAATATTAGCTTCGAATAGTTGAGAGTTATTATGAACTATTTCAAGTAATAAAATTATTTCAGGGCGGGATATTTAAGCCGCCAAACTAAACCGTAGGTTAACTTCCCACAGTTTATATTTTAGTGAAGATTAACATTGTAAAACGTAGCCCTCAAACGGTTCTTTAAAACTAGCATATGTGAAGTTGGTCCAGGTAATTCAACAAATGCTTGTGAAGTAAGGGCAGAAAGACAATTGTAAGTGTGAGCCCGATAACTCACAGGAGGCGAGGCTGCAGCGCTGTAGGCCGCCAGGGAGAAGCGCGGTCGTTTGCTCGCCGACTGTGCAGCACTGAGGCGGGCGCTGGCTGTCAGTTCTGCCGGCACTCTGCTGTTCCCTGTAACCACACACAAAGTTCTCCATTTATACCTTGGAATATAATCAAGCTAATCAGCCTAAACATTCGTGAAGTCATTCCTAATAAGAAAAGAAGGAATTCGATGAGCGCAAAATCTGAGGTTACACACAAAATCAGACAATAAAGAAGCACTCAATTTATATTCCAAACATATGTGGAATAACACCGAGGGGAGAGAGTACGGACCTGGCGTGCTGAGACGGGACACCAGGGCAGACGCGGATGGCGCAGCGTGGCACTGGGCAACGGAGGGCGGCTGCTCCTCAGACAAGCAGTCTGCAGGCCGTCTGTTGGAGTGCACCTCAGTCGAACGCGCATTGCTGGCAGCATCGACGGCAAGTCGCGTGGCCGGTGTTGTGCAGGTGAGCTTGCTGCCATGTGCCGAGTGCGGCGTGGACAGGTAAGACTTAAGAGCTGCACTGCTGTTGCCAGCACTTGCGTACCTGTCGCTCACGCCGCTCTCTGGCGCCAGGCTGCCGCTGCCAAGCATCAAGTTGCTCTGCACCACCGCTCCTGCATCACCACAAAATTTGGATTTTATTATATCAAGATTTTATTTTCCCACCTTTGAGTAATACTAAATCGGGGCGAATTTTTTTACTTTGCTCAAAGTTAATTTTTTCCCAGCTTAAAATGTCTAATGAAGTTAGAAAATGCTAACTGCACATGCATAAATTTTGAACTAAAGAGAACGGAATGAGCCTCTAGATAAAAGTCATAACCAAACATGACGTCCTAAAGTGAAACGCTAGAGTAATTAATGCTAAGCTTATCCACATGAGGAAGACTGAGGTAAAGACTCCAGAGCTTCCACAAGCAGCGATATTAACCAAGCACATATCACCCTCGAATAGTGTGCAGCAAGGGTGGTACTACGCAGTGTCACATGGACATTGAACAATATTATATTACTTTAGACTTCCAAGACACATCAAGAGCACAAACGGACCAATTAGAATAGACTGTAGAAAATGGAAAACATGTGCACTAAGTGTGTTCCCACACAGGATAGCCTGTGCATAGAAACAGCAACAAGGAAAAAGATGTAAAAGGCATAAAAATTGATAGCAGCAACGTAATCACAAAAGCTAGAAGTTTTGAAGGCCCATTTACAGCCGACGTCTCCTACAGTATTGTCTAGCGTACCAGTCCCCATAAATCATAGGATAGACAAACCTATGACCTAACAGACCCAAGCCTATCCTCTGCCTTTTGAAATGACTACTACTCGTGTATAATAATTTTCTTACAAATGTATATCTCTGAGCAGGACTGCCATACTTACGTATAGGATGGTGAGATAGACTAGGCTCGTGCAAGAATATACCAACACTTACTACAATTACTTTGTGAACAATAATTTCTTCAAAACATTCTACAAATATGTTCACCATTTATTAATACCTACACTTTGTGTGTTCACTTTTTACTTTTTTGAATAATCATTACGCTAAGACATTCAATAAGTATGTTAACAATTTCGAACCTTAACTTTGTTCTCTACAATTCACTACCACATTTTGTACATTTGGTTCAACTCATACAACAGTTGATTGAAGTAAGAACAAATAAAATTTATCAGACATCAACAACTCGTTACCCAAATGAAGTGAAAAAATCTTGGAACTTCATTGGAATAATGGGCACCAGAATTCATCACTTACTAAAATAAAATTTAGACAAACTGGGGGGAGTTTTTCTTTCAAGAAACTAAACTATATTTCACCATCTTCAGATCTACTGAGCATAGAAAAATATTTTTGGAAACAAAGATCGCCTACCAATTAATAACTTCATGCGTGTTGCCGCCTCATCGATAAATGTTGCCTTACTCGGATCGAAATAATTTTGTGCTTGCAATAAATTTTATTAAATTGACGCCAAACATAAATATCACCCCTTGTCATTCTTTAGTACTACTGTAGTTGTATCAGTGAATCTTGCTCTCACATAAAAATAAACACTTTTTCATGCCCACCATTCTCAGTAGCAGAGTGAAGTTCAAATGAATATCACACAATCACACATCTAAAACCACAGAAACAGGAAATGAGGCCATCACACAATCACACATCTAAAACCACAGAAACAGGAAATGAGGCCAAACATAATTTACATGAAATTAAATGGCAGTAAACGCGATAAGAGTTAGAGGAATATGAAAACTAGAATAAGTAAATTCTTCAATTAAATTTTCTAACAGAAGCAAATGTAAACACAGGCCAACATTAAGAATTAAGCTGTCAAATGCAGCTATTTCTGGCCTTTTAGCCTCTGCCAGGTAAGCTGAGAATGTAAGCTTTCATATGAAATACACCTTTACAATGAAAAAAACTAAGCTTTCACTTTCATGAAATTAAAAAATTTGAGCACATAAAAAACTTCTACACCTAAGCATCAAACTAATAAAAAATAAATCTACAAGAGGAGAAGAAGAAGAACCTTAGGTATGAGCACTATGAATACATAAAAATTGATGAGAACCAACCATCTCTGTGTGAGGTTGTTGGGCCAGACTGCGATGCAGCTGATGAGCTATAACCTGAAGCACTGAAGTTAATCCTGTGATTGTTGCTGGAGCTATGGGCAGACGCTGCTCCAAAGCTGTTGCTAGCACTGCTGTCGCCCTGCTCTTCACTGCCTGCTGCACAGCACAATTATCGTGACAGAGCAATCATTATTATTATTATTATTATTATTATTATTATTATTATATAAGAAAGTTTTAGCCTCCCTTAACCACGACAAAGATGTTCCAGGAGAGGAAAAAGGAAGGCACCATTTAGTATGGAGTTGAGGGAACGTGGAATCTATGCACGAGGTGCACAGAAACAGTAAGCTAGGAAAGAAGTTCATGAAACAAGAAAAAAGTTGAAGAAGAAAGTAGTAGGTGCTGAAAAACAGGACAGCAGTGAACCGAAAAAAAGATGGTCCGTTACAAAACAAAAACCTATTTTATTACAACAAAAAGGAAGCCTACCTAACCTTTAGCTCGGGCCCTCACATTGTTCCCCTGGGAGTGCTAATTCCCATAGATACAATAGTTGTATCCCCCTGAGGAGGACAGAGCAATCAACAACTCACCAGTACAATATCTTCAGTTATAACCAAAACTAAACAGACAATGGAAAATGCATATATGATTGTGAAAATATTCTAAGTTTGAAGTCTAGGAAATCTTATAGCAATGCTAATCTGAAATATCACTTGCAACTGGTAACAGAAAAGTTGTGAAGCATTTCCACCAGCCAGTATAACATGTCTCACAATGCAAGCACAGAAAATACAAAAACAATCTAACCTTCTTCAGGATAGATGGGATGGAGACTCCTTGGGCTAGGAGGAGAATTTGAGGCAGCTCCTCTGGAGTAGCCAGAAGGCCCTGCCTGTGGATTTTGGCCCTCATCTCCTCTCAAAAATCCAGGGATCCAAGAGCTCCCCAGAAGCCCGGAGACTGAGTCAGTAACTCGTCTCATAAAGCCCTGTAAATAGATGTGTGTTAAACATATAACAAAAATACTATAGAAAGCCTGTAAATAGATGTGTATTAAACTCATGACAAAAATACTGTAGAATATCTAAAACATCTCAGCACAGAGATAATTTTTCCCTTGCGGCAATATTACCTCCAACTAAAACAGAATATGAAATAGTTACAGAATAGACACGACCCTCTTCAACACACAGCTTCAAGATTACACACCACAAAAATTCACAACTAACTCTGAGTGTACCAAGCTGTACAACTAACTACACTAAAATATGGCTGGTTTAAGAAATTTGAGGAACAAATTGACAAGTTTTGAAAGCTTATTCATGTGAAGCTGTATTTACCATATCAAATTAGATAATTTCTTTCACCAGATAAGGTTTTTGCAGGGCAGGCCTTATAGGATTTGCTACCATGTGCATCACATAGCACAAATTGTGTTTGTAACAGAACAGACTTACTGCACAAAGTTTTGGAATTCCTCAGACATGTCTATGAAATTTTCATCATTGAAAGGGAAACACTTCTGTTAAGTCTGTTACAAAAGAGGCAAACTATGTAAGACCCTGTGTTACGAGCATGACCATCTTATTAAAACTGAAGTTGAGTCATCAATATATTAGAGACATCTTGGAACTCCAAATTTGACTGATGCTAGTTAAATTTCCAAAAAAATTCAATAATTGAATTGAAAATTTGGCACATGTGCTACTCTATTTATTATTCTGAATGCCTACCTAACATTTTTGTATGCGATGGGAACAATCCCAAGCCCAAATGCAGTTTAACAAATTTTTGCCAACTCTATATTTCTGAAGTCTCTCAAAATCCTAATCAATGCTGTAACTTCAATCAAAAATTCATAAAAAGTTGTTAACTGTTTTATAATGAAGCAAAACATGGTAATGCTAATTTCATGCATTTTTCCTTTCTCTACTGCAAGGATGCATTTTGATGGGAAGGAGCATTGCACACTAATGACATTTGTAATTAACTGAACGCGCGTATGATTCAACATAAGTTCCTTTTTAACACGTTAAATGCGGAGGGTTAAACTGAAGTTCAATATCCAGCTCAAATTTAGATTCAATTGTAGTACGAAATTTTAAAAATAGCAAACACTGACTGGATCATGACTTCATTTAACTTGCATTTAGTATTTATAAAAATTGAGTCAGTGACTGCTGGTCGGCCAGCAGCATTATGAAAATTACCTAAATGACCACCGGTGCATCACGCCACACTTAACATGTCAAATAACATCGTGTTTCACAGAATTTTATACAATGATCCTATCTATCTTTGTTTAGCCTAAAATTTATTTTATCAGAAACAGGGAATATTCATCTTTAAAGCTTTTTCAGTAAAGAATGTTAATACTTATAGTAAATTGTTCTCTGTACTGTGTCCGTAATAGGTTTAACTTGTTCTTCATTGGGAAAAGATGTTTCATGCAAGTTCAGGCCAGAAAAACAACTTGCCAGACAAATTTATTAGATTAGATTATTAGTTAGTTTGAGCCTCCCTATATGCAACAAAGGCTATCCAAATAGAGGAAGGAAGAAGGCACCATTTAGTATGGAGTTAAGGATAAGCGGAATCTATGCAGAAAAGGCACAGTAACAAAAAGCTAAGAAAGAAGATCATGAAACAAGAAAAAGTTGAAGAAAGTAGTAGGTGCTGAAAAACAGAACAGCAGTGAACCGAAAAAAGATGGTCCGTAACAAAACAAAAACCTATTCTATTTTAACAATAAGAAAGCCTACCTAACCTTTAGCTCGGGCCCTTACATAGTCCCCCTGGGAGTGCTAATTCCCATAGACACAATAGTTGTATCCCTCTGAGGGGGACAAACTTATTTTCGGAGAAGTTTCACCGGTGCTATAACGAGGTTTATGTGGTGCCGCAGTAACCTGGAGGCTCGCATGCATTGTAACGCAGCAAGATTTTATTAGTGTGATTAAAAAAGGAGTTTATTTCTGGCCAAGAAAACCCAAAGGCAGACTCCCAAATGTATCCGATAAGTACGATTGGCTTGTCCAAACCAATCCCATACCTTTTAATTTGTAAAACTGCCAAGTTTGACTGCCTACAACCATTTTGAACTTTCTACAAAATTTTGGAATCAATTCTGGTTGTAGGTCAAGATGGCATTGAACTTTTTTGGGCTCATGCCACATTTATTCAGAAAATCCCCTATCTAATAATAATGAACTCAATGAAGATTAGTGCTCATGGCATGTAAAAAAAGACAATTAAATATTTTGACAAAGCACTTACATATTTTAATGGTGAAAATATTGTGAAATAGTATTATTCTCTGAATTATTTGGTTTAAGTGACCAGCATGTGATACCTATATCCATGTTAGAGGATGCACCACCTCATCAATTTTCCTTACCTAAATTTGGCACATGCTGATAAGAAATTCATAATTCTATCTTGTTGATAACCTCTATTTTAATATACTACAAATGGTGACAATTAAATTTCTTTCAATAATGCATTCATTCATCAAGCACTATAATATGTACCAGACAAAAAATTACTTTTAACAATATAGCAGTTAATAAGGATTGCTTAATACAATTCATCAAAATTGAGTCCCTGTAAAATGACACGAGCACTGTCACCAAAACCTGAATTATTTGCTTGTATGAAATTGGGTTAAAAGTTTCTATATTAGGGTAAAACGTATCTTCTAGTAATACAATTTTTTTAAATGGTACCTCTAAAATGCTAATTATAGCACCAGAAATGGCTAAAATGTGACACATAAGTGTTTCACACATATTATCAATCTGAAAAAGTTGCTCAACTTTTCTTCTATCCTGAACATTATCACATCACTCTCATAGTCACAGCAAATGCCAACATGCATCAGTCAACTAATGAAGGTAGAGAGGTGTGAGTTAGATGGCAAACATTTTTTTATTTGCACTGTGATTCACTGAATTCTTTGGTAAATTTTCCAATTCCATTTTTGATTCATACATTAACATGTTGAAAAGGTTGATTCAATTGTTGGTTTAGTTATAAGAAACAGAATTAGAAAATCAAATTCACTGATGAAAGAAGTTTTCATTTTTTATATGAAATGTACAAAATAGAAGTGCACAACATTTACCCCTATGATAAATTCCTTCGAAAAGAAGACACAAATAGTTGAAATTTATTTACATTGGTGCGTACATAAGGAATTTACTTAGTGATACACAATGTCCCAATATGTAGTCAATGTGTTAACAATGAAACCAATTTAGTGAAGCATAATAATAACTTCTGTAAAAAAGATTTGATCATGAATTAATTTTCCGGACAAAGACCATACAATTTGGTACTTCTTAAGATAACAATAATAAAACTAGAAAGTTCAATACTTGGGTAAAAATGCCATTTAAGGAGATCATCCAAGGCCCCTGACGCTCAGATGGTCATTTTCCCTGTTTATGTTGGAAAAGGAAGGACCCTTAGGTGGTGGACTATTCGGTCTTAAAATTTAATGGCGCCACGGACAATAGATCCCCCAGGAGGGGGGGGGAGGGAACAAAATTTTTAATTTTCTACCAATTTCAACCCCATATAAAAAGACAACAAAACAGGAAATGGAAAATTTTGCTTCATTTTCTTGTTAGGAATGATTCAAGGATTCTAAAACTGTCTTTGTTTTTGTTCTAGCATCAAAAATGAATGAGGAGATACATCTTGAAATATCAATATCAGTGAAATATCAATACCTAAAACCAATATGTCAAATTTTTTCAAAAACTAAGGCCTAAATCAAAAATATGAATTGAATAAATTGTGTTTCTTTTTAAAAGTTACATATCATAATCAAATTTCATAAGAATCAGACTGAAGTTTTTTTCATATATATGAAAAATAAATAAAAATATTTTCATTTTTGTTTGAGGGGTTTGGAAATCACAATTCACAGAGTGAATATGAAGTTATGTATGGAAATTGTTGAAATAAAAATAAAACTGCTTTCAATTACATACATTGTCCATTATATTACACTTCAACAAAAAATTTTGTTTTTTGCTCATACCAAAAAAAAAAAACCTCAGCATTCAAACCGTATCTCCTCATTGAGTTTTGATGCTAGAACAAAACCCAAAAGTTTTGGAATCCTTGGAACATTTATAACAAGAAAATGAAGCCTTTTTTCCATATTTGAGAAAAAAATGAATTATATATCTCTAAACCCATAAATATTTTCTTAGTGATGAAATCATGAAAATCGATTATCACAAAATTTTTTTTCAAATGTTAAAATTTCTCTTCATTTTATGTTAAAAAATGCTTCAAGGATTCTAAAACTGTTTTTGGGTTTGTTCTAGCATCAAAACTGAATGAGGAGATAGATCTTGAAATTTACATCAAAATTTCCCATAAACCTAATTTTTTGCAGAAAAAAATAAGGCCTAAATAAAAAAATTGACACAAGTAAAGAGTGTTTACTTTCAAAAAAATACATATACTGGCCAAATTTCAAACAAATCGGACAAAAAAAGTTCACCGACTCGGATGATCTCCCTAATGTTACTGTCAAATCTTGAATTTAAGCATTGAAAATTGCAAAATCCTTGGATCATTTGTTGTTTATTAACCTAATTTATTCCATAACTTTGAAATAAAATTTTATTTATTTCAACGACTTCACATATTTTCAGGGTAATGAATTTTTGATCATAAAAACTTGATATTTTTCTTAAATTGGTTAAATGTGTGAAAAAGGAAACTATTTTTACAACTGATTACATTTTTCTTTAAAATTTCTAATTTATTTGAGCTTGAAGTTGAGGGCCAACAGCGTCAGGACCTTTGAACCAAATTACAGTTCTTAATGCAATACTTAATATTCACACTAAAGAGTTCAGCGCCTGTTTACCAGAATTGTCCATGAAACTACTCAGGCTCCAAATCCTCCAATCCTGAAATTACATCCTCTTTGCATCTATGTGAATGCCTTAAACTAACATTGAAGCACACACACACACACTGCTGGGAGTGAGAACGACTAATCAATGCTCACATTTTATTAATGTAACGCACTGCTTACCCAGTCAAACGGTAAATGTTGAGCGTTTGGTAGTAATTTTACAGTTTTCGGTGCCTAAACATAGGTAATTAGATCAAAATAAACAATTTTAATTCTCTGCACTTTCGGGGGCAAATGAGTATTTAACGAGTTATAGGGGTATGTTAATTATTGTCTTTGATGACGAATGCGATCGAATAAACAGCTACTAATTGGTTTTTTAATTTTTGTTACTTGAATCATGGTTATGACAACAAAATAAACTACTTTTCTTCTATACATTTTTTGCAGCAAATGAGTATTTAATGAGTTAGAGCGGTAGGTTCTATTTTTTCCGCAATTGAGCTGTTAGAGTAAGTTTGTAAATACTTTGTAATTTAACATTAGCTAACCCCGCAGAATCTGCGGAGCCTGAACCCCCTTCTAGGAGCTTTTAGTTAATAACAGAATAGAAATTATCACCTAAAACTAACAAGTTATAGCGGTATGTTAACTTTCGTCTTAGATGGCAGGGATGCGCTCAATCATTCGAGCGCTTCTGAAAGGAGGATCCATTGTAGTGTTGCCATACAACACGCTTGAATTTCTTTCTGCTTCAAACACTTTGAGTTGCGGTTAGTCATTTACCGCTATAGCTCATAAAATACCCATTAGCCCCCAAAAGTGCATAGAAGAAAATTGTTTTATTATGATCTAATTAACTATGTTTAGGCACCGAAAAGTGGAAAATCGATCACTACCAAATGCTCAACATTTACCAATCAAACCAGCACTAGCTTTTCATAGATAAAACAACACATTTTAACAATTCAAAGACATAAGTATTGTAATTGCATTGTTGAATAGCTTAAAATCAACACAAACATTGGTCAATTTTAAATTTAATGTTGTCAACAATTTCACTAATTTTGTTGCCACACAGGTAATATGGTAGATTTGAAGACATATTACATGAATGACATTGTGCTTGTAAATGCTCAAGTTTTTTAGATATAGCATAAATAAGGTTCTGATAAGAATTGCTTCAACAGCAGTTTCAATATGGCTCTTCTGGTGTATGGCGGATAAGGAACATGCACATGTACTTTGGCGGGAAAAACAATCGGTGTCGGTATGGCTCAATTAAATTATTTTAGGTTTACAAAGGTTAGTTTATTGAACTTTACCTATTCTAACCTCAGCTATCGTTGGTCAATGTTGGGTTTAATGCAATCAGAGAAATTAAGAATTTCATTCCAAAGAATTACTGAAGGAACCCATTTCAGAACATTTCAAACGAATGACATTCTGCTCACTGATGTGTTATTTTTTAATTATTGAACTTGGAAGTTAGCTTTTACGCGTCAAAGGAAACGAGCGCGCCAAGCAAAATTAAATTATTAACGGAAGTTAACACCCTCTCACAAACGTAAACAGGTTTGGTCGTGAGGGAGAGCCATAGTTCTTCTAGTGAAAATTATATATAAAGGTTCAAACCCACCCATTAGGGTTACATCTGCAGGTGTGTTTACATCAGCTCCAAGATGAATGCGACCAAACCAGGTAACCGCCATCTTGGAGCTGATGTCAACACAATTCTTAACGTTGCCCTAATGGATGGATTTTAACCTTTATTTATAATTTTCAATAGAAGGACTGTGGCTCCCCCTTACAACCCAACCTGTTAACGGTTGTAATAGGGTGTTAACTTCCGTTAATAATTAAATTCTGCTTGGCGCGCTCGTTTCCTTTGACGCATGAACGCCAACTTCCAAGTTCAATAATTAAAAAATAACACATCAGTGAGCACAAGGAGGTTTAAGAATGGAGGCGGCATCAGCGCTCTAAAGTGAAGCCAATTTTCGGTAGCTGTAGGGTATACGGGCACACACACGGAGATGGGGCTCAGTGGGTGTCAGACACTCAGCGTGACAGGGTGCCGCTATCCACGCTGCGGTCAAGGACGAGTTTCCTCAATATGAGTTTCTTTATCATTCAGCAAAGACGCAATTGAAATATATGTCTAAGAAAAAAACGTATAGCACAGAGTAGCGCAAGTCTGCCATTTAACAGCGCGGTCTTCAGTCGCTGATGATGGAGGTGGTGCTACCCCTCCACACAGGGACCTAATGCCGAGTGGGCGGGGCTTGGGACGGCAGAAGTGGCTTCACTTGCTTGACTGGCAAAAGATAGCGATGCCAGTTCCATGTATCCAACTTCCTTGAGTGAGCAGAATGTCATTCGTTTAAAACGTTTTGAAATGTGTTCCTTCAATGATTAATGGGATCAAAATTATTATTTTCCGTGATCGCATTAAACCTGACATTGATCCTATCGTTATGTCAATAACGTGTTTCAGCTTATTTACATGTCCATTTGTTCAATTTTACATACCACATCCCTATAACTTCAAAGTTAAATTGCTCAAAAACTTATCATTTACAAACATAATGTCATTTGTGTAAAATATCTTAATGTCTTTAATAGCCTAAATTTCATGGTGTTATTAAAGTTGTAGACAACGCTAAATTCAACATTGATCCGAACACTTTTAAATTCAAATTTTGTTTAAATTGCTCACCTAAATTGAAGAATAATTTAACTACCAAATATCAAGATTATCAGGCAGACTACAACTACTACTAACTATTACCTTGTGCCCATTTTAACCAGCTCAAATTTTTTAAACCTGTTTTTACAATTCTAAGAATACTTTGAAACTTGTTTTTTAATAACTAATATTCATGAGAATTTAAATCTTATTGTTTCTTCAAGGTGACAGGTCAACTTACACACACTAATTCCTACAATAATTATTTTGCTACAACATTCTATTACCTCTATGGTAAAATTCTTTGTTCAAATTTTGCTACATTCAACTATCAACAAGTAAAACTAAGAAAATACGCACTACAACAACACTAACAAACTTTGGTTTGAAGAAGTTGAGGTTTTACATTCAAAATTTAACTCACAGAATTTTGAGCAGCAATGTTCTGAACTTCAAATAGCCGTAAATACTATAATCAGCAATCAATAACTACGAGCTTATAATATTCCGACACAAGAACTTACGGTAGTGCACTCAAACACATCTCAACATTTGAAATTTAGTTGTGATATTTTAACCAGCCGTGTACTTGGTTCATCAAGCCCACAGAAATATAAAAACAAAGCGGTATCAACAATAAGAATAGCTACAATAGCGAAGAATTGGTACAACAAATTGAAAAAACTCAAGATGTTCCGAGCCAAATTCAGCACTATCAGATCAAATCCCTCCCACGGAGACACAAGTTAAAAATTGTTTGGCAGCAACACGCGTTCCACGCTTCGAAGGCCATCTCACCTTGGGCCTGGCATAAGGAGTCCTGGTTCGCGAAGTCTTCTCTCTATACTTTCCAATGCGATGATCTGAAGACATTTTTAACAAGGAATAACTAGAAAGTCATATCAAATTTACATAAATA
Organism: Morinoia aosen; assembly: GCA_030386875.1. NCBI lineage: Eukaryota > Metazoa > Arthropoda > Malacostraca > Amphipoda > Talitridae > Morinoia > Morinoia aosen. Next base: position 76,606,460 of record CM059564.1, read on the forward strand.
CTTAAGTAAATTACGAACACCACTACCTAGCACTGTCGAAGAAACATGGCGGTGAGCGCGCTGCCTTTTCATTGGCGCAAATTCGTACCCAGAATGCCGAAAACAAATACGCATCGGAAACTGAAATAAATTCTTGCATCACAGTGTTTATATTGTATAATATGAACATATAGATTCATTTTGTACCATAAAAAAAGAGAAAAATGGTAGACAAATGAAATACATAATATTTTTTGTAACATTAGGCATGTGCAGCGCACGGGCTTACATGTTGCGCATGTTTACTCAACTACCAACAAATATCATCTATGTATAGCATACTTGTATCTACCTAGGAATTACAGAGTGTTAAACGTTTAATAAATTTCTAGGCTTTCTTTTCAATCACAAAAGTATGTTGTTCTCGCTGTTGAGGAAGTTGCATACATATGAATAAACACAAAAAATGCAGTTCATTTTCAATAAAGATTATACAAAATCATAATTGATTTCTGGAACATTTTGAGATAAAGGTTCTGTAGTGATCGCCCTCAGCCACACTTCAGCCTAATTTCATAAAATATTAAAAACTAACATCCTAAAATTAAATTATACAAATGTAATTATTTTTATAATTTTACAAGACCAAATTAATTCGATTAAACCCAAAATTTTAACAAAAATGCGTTTCGAAAATATTTGCCGATCACGTTTCCGTCAGTCACTTCCGTTGGAAACATTCGCGCAGAACCATTTCGCAAGCTTCCGCTCAAAAGAGCATATAAGGCCGACTTTTCAGGCAGAGTCGTCATTCTCGTACAGATCTGTCGGGTTTTTATCTTTCGCCGCTGGGTGGTTCAGTGTAAATATTAATTTGAACGGCAAAAAAAAAAAAAACTCGATCGATTCTCGAAGCGTACTGGATAAATTACGAGAGTGATAATGAAACACGTTTGTGGACTCAGCTTAGTTTCCGTGGCGGAGTTTATTGTGGAAGCGGAACCAGGAAAAAAAGAACTGGCTTCTTTGGCTCTTGATCTCGGAGAGCTTGTTGAGGTGGCAATCCGTGCCGGAGGACCAGGCTGGAGTTGACGAAGGCCGGCACGCGATGCAGTAAGCGTGGTGAGGGAGTTGTAATTTGGGGGCAAAACTTGAAGGAGTTCTAAACAGTGACTTAATGTGGTCACGTTATGAGGTCTGCTTTCCAAACGTCTAGCAGACAATCGAGCTTGGGTAAATGGAGTAGCTCAAAGGTTTGAGGCTCAGGTAGATTTGCTGGCCTTTCCCAAGGTAATGCCAAATGGCTGGCTCAATAATAAGGTAAGTTGTGTGCAAGTTACAGCATGACTCAGGTTAACAACGTAACATTTAACATGGCACTCAGGGAAAACCCAGGGAGATTTGACTGTGAGGGTTGTGTGTATGGCGCTGATGTAGAGGTCCTGCACAGGAGTCCAGGATGCTGGATTAGGCGTTCCAGGAGAGACATTAAGACATTCCCTACTGAAAATCCAACACAATAATGACAAATCTTCCCACACGGAGAAGTCCGAGAAACTCCTACAGGTTCGACTCCAGCTAACTTGAGAAAAGAGAGAGGAAGAGTTTAATCAAGAAAGTCTGATACAACTGCTGTTGCTTTAAATGCAAGGCATGAAATTTAAGATTTTTCTAGTAGACTATTTTGATTTTTCAAAAAGGCAACCGGGGAAAATTCCCCTGAAATCATGGAAGGCACATGATTTAACAAGGCATGGCTTATGAAGCAGAAAAGGAGAATTACATCAATTAAGTAAAATACGTAGCATGTGGATTTAGATTTTTTTAATGTACTCTAGAAACATCTCGATAACTGTACGAGAATACAGGGAGAAAAATTCCCTAAAGTTAGTTGATAAAGGTTTTACTGAATTTTTCTGATAAATATCGTTGGCAACAATAAAAGGAATAAAAGGAATATTATTCCCTCTGATAAAAGAAAAAGGAACACTGCGTTTTGGATCTCACAGAAGGAAAATACGCAAAGAAAACGAAAGCATGAATATTTCGTGCGGCGGTGGACCCAGCGGCTTCACGCGTCGGCATAAGCCAAAGCCGCCGGCGTCTTGCACACACTCAATGATAGGCAGATAGTAGTGGGTGTTTGTCACACAAATGCAATGAAGTAAATTAATTTTATTGAGATGATTGATATCGAATTGAGTGAGGTTACGTAAATATATGGAATTAGAATGAAGTTCCAAACTTTAGCAAGTAGACATGAATAATTTCGTAATTTATTAAAAGCTATTTAAAAAGGACATCTTTAATGATTATTTTGCGTTTAAACAAGTTTAAGAAAAAAAAACTGCTAGAAGTGATTTGTAAAAAAAATAAGAGAAAATACTTTTAGAACACATGCTTAAAATGCAAAATAAAAATCACGTAGTAGTGATAGAAGACGGCAGAATTTTCCGCCATAACACAAGACGCTATCGGCAATGAACGCCGGCAATTCGGCCGCGTTCGTCCACAAGTAGTTTATGAAAGATTCGTGATATGATACTGGCAAAACCCGCAATATATGTTTTGCAGTAAGGAGAAAAACCAGTACGTTAACTGAATATTTAGTATGAATTCACGCGGGAGTTTGGGAAATGACACGCAATATTCACTCTATAAAACACATGCTAATCTCAGAATCTTAACACTAATTTCTTTATCCCTAATTCACGACACTGAGCAGATCCTTAGATTAAAACACACAATACACCGAAAAACACATGGCACATATTCTTACCCGGTTTTACTCTTATTTTAACCCTAAATATCACTGCACTTACGAGATGTTCGCGCAACCGAGCCACAAGCAAAAGTGAGTGGACTAGGCGACGCGCTTGTATGTTGCCAGACGGGCTGCTTAAGAACTCGAAATGTCGATTGATTATTTGATCTCTCATGTATTTACACAAAAATTTTAATGATTACGAATTAGAAGTAGAAAATAATTAATAATAAATTAGAGTAATATTTTTAATGCTACTAATTAATTAATTTAAGTATGAATAGCGAATTTCTAATTTTTACGCTTATGTAGCGGTATGCTACAGATCCTCCTGAATAGTGCTTGGGCCCAGAGCGGGCATTTGTAAGTATCAAGTGTTAGAGTTAATTGTATTATGTCTTAACTTTCCTGTGTTGTGTCTTAACTTGTTCCTTGTTAGGGAGCGCTCGTTACTGTGTCTTAGGAACATTCACTGTGTTTATCTGTGCCGGTGTAGTTAGGCACAAGATTCAAGTTCACTGCGCCATTTCGTCAGTGTTTTTCCCTGAATTAATTTAGCCGTGCAAACTTGCATATTCACTTTAGCATCAGATCCCAATTTGAATGTGTCTTTTACACGGTTTCGCAATGGTGTTTTTACCAGTCCTGTTAGCCTTATAATTCAATTAACTATTGGCAGTACAGTAGCTAGAATTTTAGTTATTTTATTTACTGTCGTGCATTGTGTAATTAAGTCGTGATTCAAACAAGTATGGAATTCTTTTCACGTTCAACACTCAACGTTTGAAGTCCAAAAATCTTAAGAAATAAAATAGGATATTGCAGCAAATCGCGTTTGTATTTTCTGTAGTACTCATTTCAAGTCAATTCACATAAATAATTGTTCCTTATAAATACCTAACTACATTTGACATGTCTTTTAGGAATAGAAGCAGTGTTCTTATGTTTCAATATTTTTCCATGAATTAATTGAGCCTTTTTTAAATCACTGTAACTTTGTTCTCAGCTTAGTTGTTGTGACTTTCGTGTCTGTTTATGTGCTGCTCCTTTTTATGTAACTTCTGCTGCAATTCTTGCTCATCTGAATAATAGAGTATAGAGACTTCACCTTTTCTCATACTTAGATTTTAGTACATTAATTATCTAATTACCTCAGTGCTTTAGCTATTATTTTGGCTGCAGTTCATTTAAACTCAGTTGTGTTGCTGCTTGTAATGTCAGGATAGAGCTTGTGACCAGTTGGTCTGGAACACTGATTCTGGTGTTAAGATGATTCAGGCTGCGACTTGGGCGCTAGAGTTGCGGACTGATTCTTATCACCAGACTTCTGCCATTGTTTATCCTGTTAATGTTGCAGTTTGCGCAGTCTTGCACATGTGTATGAATGGACTCGTTTTCTTTGTTCAAAATAATCCAGCACGATGTCCCCTGACAGGTTCTGCTGGACCACACATTCATGCACTCACAAACACGTATGGAACCAAACCCTAATCTCGTAATTTAAGGAGCTTACCTCCTCCGGGTTCGCCTGGTTCACTCCTACGAGTTCTTCTCCCAGTTGTTCCTCCTGTTCAAATTTCACTATACTGGAAGGCCTGCATCCCTTCAGCTAAGCCGCTTAAACCTTTAGTTGTGACTACCATTGGGTCGAGAGTCCCTTCCTACCGAGTTTTCCCAACCGGTAGCTATCCCCATACTCATCAGTCAATTCACCACTCACTTAGTGTCGGAACCTCCCACACTTACACCGTCATCGACTTCACACTCCAGCACGCACTTCCACAAGCCCGAGCGGAACGAATCGTCTGAAGTTATTCAACCTCCTCGGACTCTCCCCAAGGATGTTTGGATCTGACCGAGGGGTATAGCCAGTCCTCACGAAACCTCGACAAGCATCTGGGAAAAATTATGAGAGGGATAATAAGGCTCTTTGGACTCAGCTTTTTTTTGTATGGTTTTATTGGAAGAAGCCGGGAAGGTCGCCGAGACTTGATCCTGCGGATCGACGAGACTTGATCCTGCAGATCTTGACTGAAGATACTTCGCAGTCCGGAGGCAGTCGCTCCGGCCGGTGGATGAGATTTTTAAGTGTATTGTGTTCAGAATATTATATTTACTGAGGGCAATTTGTAAACAAGCACAACAATCGGTGCGTAGCTATTTGTGTGGGCAAAGCCTGCTTAATTTTGGAGCAGGTGAGTTTGATCAAGGTGCCGAGCCTGATGGCGATGATGACTCTTGGTTTGAATAGTAATTATGATCCAGGCACGCTGAATTCGACAATCGAGGGGCTAATTCAATTGTGCCCGTAATTTTAGGCAGTTGAGAATTAAGGCCCGTAATTAGGGAATATATAAGGCTGAAGGTTTTTGAGCATAGCCAAATCTAATCCAAGTAGAGAAATCCCAAAAGCGGCCCAGGGAGAATGTTGTAAGTGGTGTGTGTGATGACGTGGAGGTCAAGATGATGTTCGCACGCTAAAGCCACAAGCAAGAGTGAGCTAGTTCAAGTGACGCTCTTCGATGTTGCCGTATCGGGCTGCTTTAAACTCGAAATGTCGAATGATTATTTGATCTCTCATGTATTTACACAAAAACTTCAATGATTACGAATTAGAAGTAGAAAGTAATTAATAATAAATTATAGTAAGATTTTTAACGCCAATGATTAATTTTATTTAAGTGCGAAAGGGAAAATTCATAATTCTTACGCTTTGTAGCGATATGCTACATTACTTCCCAAGGCGCAGACCGAAAGGTCCACCCGCTGCAATCATTTGTAGCGGGAAGGAGGTCTAACTACGCGACCCTGCCGGGTTCGGCAGGTGGAAAATGTTACTGAGCGGGGAAGTTTCACCAAACGGGTCTGCAAATTTAGATCGGCAAGAGTTCTAGGAACACGAGTTACTGCAGCGGGCTCGTCTGGCCTATCCAGACTTGTCGCTGTTTCAGTAAGAGGGCTAGAATTAGAATCTACGACAGGCTTAGAGATAAGGTTTGAATGTATAGGCACATAGAAAGGATTACACTCAAGTTGACTAGGCAATAATGCAGCCAACTGAGGAAACTGAGATGGTAGATATGAACGAGTCTCAGTGGAAGGGGAATTCTGTGGAGAGAATGATGAGTTAGAAGTTACACTATGATCGGAAGTGTACGCGACTTTTAATCGATCAATGCTCACGGGGTCGTGTGAACCCGATCTTTCCAGGACAAAATACTTGGGCGTGCGTTTGATTATTTTGAATGGGCCATCATAGGGGCGCGTGAGTGTAGGTTTGATGGCTTCGTTTCGGACGTACACATGTGTGCAGTCCTGCAAGGCAGGATCCAGTTTGTCCTCAGTCTGAGGCATTCGCGGAGCCACATACTTGATCTGGCGCATGCAATCTTTGAGGCAGGTTACATATGCGGAACGGTCAGCGGATGAAAATTCAGGCAAAGGTTTTGGGTCAACAATGTCGCCGGGGAAACGAAGTGTTTGACCATATAGCATCTCTGCTGCTGTGCACTGCTGATCTTGTCGGTACAGATTGCGAATGCTCAACAATACTAATGGAAGTCTGTCAGTCCAATCATTGCTGCAGTTTAGGCAACGTAATGCCGACTTTAAATCTCTGTGGACTCTCTCAATAAGTCCATTTGACTGTGGATGATAAGCAGTAGTATTTATGTTTTCACACCCTAAAGCAGTGCTAAGCTCACTCCAAAATTTGGAGGTAAATTGTGATCCCCGGTCATGCGTGACGCGTAAGGGAACACCAAATCTGGAGATCCAGTTGGACATGAAGGCGCGCGCTACAGTCTCAGTTTGGATATCAGGAAGAGGAACAGCCTCAACCCAACGTGTGAACCTATCAATGATGGTCAACAAATAAGAATGACCGCGCGATAAAGGCAAAGGACCCACCAAATCTAGGTGTACAGAGTCGAACTTGTGACCTGTGAATGCAACTCTCTGCAGCGCTGCACGGTTGTGTTTCACCACTTTACTACTCTGACACGCATGGCAATTTTGCACAATTTGCTTGACCTCCTTACGCATCGCTGGCCAGACGTAACGATCAGAAATCAAACGCAATGTACGGTTAATACCAGGGTGTGAGAAGGAATGATAGTGGAGGACAGCTACTCTGCGGAGAGTCGCAGGAAGATACAAACGAGAAAGTCGCTCGGCATCACGGTACACGCCGTCAACCAAGGTTAACTTCAGAGAGGAAGTGTTAGAAGGTTTGAGAAGGTCCTGAAGTTCAGGATCCTCCTTCTGCGCGCTTTCAATGTTGCCGAAAGTGATTTCACCACTGGTTTGGACAGTATTTATGCGCGATAGACAATCAGCGACAGTATTGTCCAACCCTTTTATGAAACGGATGTCAGTGGTAAACTGACTTATAAACGACAAATGTCGCGCTTCTCTCGGGGAATGTCTTTCAGAAGGCATCTTGATCGCTGAGGTCAGAGGTTTGTGATCTGTGTAGATCACAAACTCCCTCGCCTCTAGAGCATAGCGAAAGTGTCTCACAGACAAGTAGATAGCAAGAAGTTCCCTACCGAACGCGCTATAAGCACGCTCAGTGGGCGACAGCTTTTTTGAAAAGAAAGCAAGAGGAGAGATGTTAGTACCTACTTGTTGTTGCAAAACAGCACCTACAGCAGTACTGGAAGCGTCCACTACTAGACTAAAATCAGCATTAGCAATAGGGTAGGATAATTCAGTCGCGGAAGCTAACTTGTGTTTTATTTCCTCAAAAGCTTTGCGCGCTTCTTCCGTCCATTTTACCTCAATAGATTTGCCTTTTCGTTTCGGTTCGAGGAGGTCAGACAAGGGCGCTAAGGTTTGAGCACAGTTGCGAATGAAACGATGATAGAAGTTAACAGAACCTAGGAACCTTCTTAGTTCCTTCTGGGTCTGTGGAAGAGGAAAGTTTTTGATCACTTCTACTTTGGAAGGCAAAGGTTTTAGACCTAGGCTAGAGATTTCATGACCTAAGTAAATCAGTGATGGCTTTCCGAGCTCACATTTTGCAGGATTTACGAGGAGTCCATTGTCGGACAGTCTTTGAAAAACGACCCTAAGGTGGTCTTTGTGCAACTCCGGGGTTGTGGATGCCACTAGGATGTCGTCTAGATAGACATAGGCGAAAGTGAGATCAGAGAAAATTTCAGCCATGTGCCTTTGGAACGTTTGAGGAGCGTTCCTCAAGCCATATGGCATTTTTAGGAACTCAAAGAGACCGAACGGAGTGATTACCGCGGTCTTCTCAATTGCGCTTTCCTCAAGTGGAATTTGATGAAAGGCGTGCTGAAGGTCTATCTTTGAGAAAATTTGAGCTCCCTCTAAATTAGCACTGAAATCATGAAGGTAAGGAATAGGGTAGCGATCAGGTAGAGTAACGGCATTCAACCTGCGGAAATCCCCGCACGGTCTGAATTCACCGTTAGCCTTGGGTACTAGCAAAAGAGGGCTAGCCCAAGGACTTTTGGAACTGCGGATAATGCCATTTTCGAGCATGCGCGCGAATTCTTTCTTGGCTAACGCCAATCGGTCAGGCGGCAATCGCCTTGCACGGGAGTAAACCGGCGGACCTTGCGTCTCTATGAAGTGCTTTGTGCTGGTCTGCATTTTTGTAGAAACAAAGTTAGAATTTGTCAATGCAGGAAAATCTTTTAGTAATTGCTCAAACATGCACTCTTCCTTTAAGGCGATAGAGAAAGAATGCAAGACATTAGCTCTAGTTATGCTACAAGCGGGAATTGAGATCTGTGTCTCCTCGTCCCTAATTCTACGGTTTTTAACATCTACAAGTATGCCAAACTTGGCTAGAAAATCAGCACCTATTATGGGCTCTTGTACTTCCGCGATCAGGAATGTGAAACGAAAGTTTCGCCTCAATCCCAGACTGCACTCTAATACTCTTTCACCGTAACAAGGAATTGGCGTGCCGTTTGCGGCGCGTAATGTCGCCAACAATGGATTGTTTTTGTCTTTCACCGTGGCTGGGATAATTGACACACTGGAGCCAGTGTCTATTAAAAATCGGTATTTGGTGACGGGATCGTGAATGGTCAAGAGGCGAGTAGTCTGGGAATGAGGCAACGCAGTACTCGCTACTATGCGTTGCTGTTGGCGTTTCCCGAAGTCATTTCGGTATAGCGAGGGCAAAAACGGGACCCGCACTTTCGTGCTTGGTCACCATACTTTGTGTGATACCAGCATAAATTGCTACCGGCATCACGAGAGCGCGACCGAAAGCGACGGTCTTGATTAGACCTATCATAAGATCTACCTCTATCAAAGCGTTGAGGAGGAGGAAAAGGATGATAGTTGGAGGGATAGTCATAAGGATAGTCGTAGGCATTTTGGTGGCTTTGGAATCTCCCTGGGCCTTGCTGAATGTGAGCTACGCTCTGGCCACTCTGACCTAACTGGCAATTCTGGAGAGCTTGCTTTATCTCAGCGATGTCTTGCTGCAACTTATCTATTGTGGCTGAGGATTGATTCTGGGTATTTATGGGGCTAAAATTTGCAGCAGCTGCATTCAGGGACGCAACTTGCGGTGCTTGTGGCGAATTGATGTTGCGCATCACCGTCTCGGTGGACTCCGCTAGCTTTTCCAGCGTTTGATCGGGGCCTGCTAGCGATAGAAATGGGCGCACGTTTTGTGGAAGCTTAGTCATGAAAACTTCCTTCAGGAATCCCTCAGCTACGGCAACACCCGTAGCGAGTTTTCGCAGTTCTTTCACTAGCGAAGTGGGAGAGAAAGAGCTAGAGACAGATGGAATTGCTGAGGCGTCTACCAAACTACGAAATTTGTCCGCATCGGACATCTGCAACTTCTGCAGAATCTTTCTTTTTAAGGTGCCGTACGGATCAACGGCGGGAGGGCTTTCGAGCAATTGATTTGAATCATTCAACAATTTTGTGGGGGCTGCGGACACAAGGGCGTAGAATTGATCAGTGTTACTAGTAACTCTATGATACCTAAACATTGCCTCACACTGTTGGAACCAGGTGTGGGCGTCCTCCGGAATGAAGGGAGGGAGCCTAATGGTTTTTTTTGGGGCTCGATCTTCATTATCTGAGTCAGGCATGCTAGCAATCTCTTTAGGGGTGCGCAATTAAGATATCAGTGCCTATGACTTGGAATTAAGTGGCAAGGGTTTGCGTTAATTCTTTACCTACTCAATCATTCAAATTAAGTTGAAACAGAAGGAAAGGGAATATGAAATTGGAAACGAGAAAAAAAATTATGCGGTATGCGGCAATTTGCGTAGGCACAAAAATAAAGCAGGTGAGGAAAATTATTTTTCTACCTACTCAATCGATCAATAACGTTGAAGAAACGGAGGGAAAGAGAGAATGGAAACGCGAATTTTTTCGGTCGTCAGAATAAACGTACTAAACGTAAGCACAGAAATAGGAAAACAATATATTTTCCCTACCTACTGAGGCACATAAAACAAAAAAAGGACAGTAAAGCGCTGAAAAAAAATTTTTGTTAGAGCTGCTCAGAGAATCACCATTAACACAGTAATCTAAGAAATTCTCAAAAACTACGACATGGGAAATTTATTACTACAATGATATACCAAAATTACCTCTCTCACAACCTCCCAAATACTTGTCGAGTTCTTAAAGAAGGTTTTGGGGTTATTTTAACTGGGGGTATTTTAACTGGGGTCTTCACCAGTGATTTTTATCTTTGGGGTTGCCAGTGTTATTTTTACTGGGGGTCACCAGTGTTTGGATCTGACCGAGGGGTATAGCCAGTCCTCACGAAACCTCGACAAGCATCTGGGAAAAATTATGAGAGGGATAATAAGGCTCTTTGGACTCAGCTTTTTTTTGTATGGTTTTATTGGAAGAAGCCGGGAAGGTCGCCGAGACTTGATCCTGCGGATCGACGAGACTTGATCCTGCAGATCTTGACTGAAGATACTTCGCAGTCCGGAGGCAGTCGCTCCGGCCGGTGGATGAGATTTTTAAGTGTATTGTGTTCAGAATATTATATTTACTGAGGGCAATTTGTAAACAAGCACAACAATCGGTGCGTAGCTATTTGTGTGGGCAAAGCCTGCTTAATTTTGGAGCAGGTGAGTTTGATCAAGGTGCCGAGCCTGATGGCGATGATGACTCTTGGTTTGAATAGTAATTATGATCCAGGCACGCTGAATTCGACAATCGAGGGGCTAATTCAATTGTGCCCGTAATTTTAGGCAGTTGAGAATTAAGGCCCGTAATTAGGGAATATATAAGGCTGAAGGTTTTTGAGCATAGCCAAATCTAATCCAAGTAGAGAAATCCCAAAAGCGGCCCAGGGAGAATGTTGTAAGTGGTGTGTGTGATGACGTGGAGGTCAAGATGATGTTCGCACGCTAAAGCCACAAGCAAGAGTGAGCTAGTTCAAGTGACGCTCTTCGATGTTGCCGTATCGGGCTGCTTTAAACTCGAAATGTCGAATGATTATTTGATCTCTCATGTATTTACACAAAAACTTCAATGATTACGAATTAGAAGTAGAAAGTAATTAATGATAAATTATAGTAAGATTTTTAACGCCAATGATTAATTTTATTTAAGTGCGAAAGGGAAAATTCATAATTCTTACGCTTTGTAGCGATATGCTACAAGGACGTCCCTCAAACAAGAATCAAGTCTCGCACTTCGGCGTGTGACCTTCTCCTCAATAAATCCCATACCGGCGAGTGAAACTATTCTCTCATTTTCCCCCGGTGTTGGCTTGTGGTAATTTTTGTTGTTGATTGTAGACGCTTGAAATATTGCGTCCGAATACCGCCTAACTCCTTCTGAGTCAGAGGCCGTAATTCATTCATTTTGCAATTAATTGTGCTCTACCCAGAGCACTGGTGACCCGCCTTAATCTTCGAATGGCTAACTTGTTCGTCCCTGACCCACAATCGGAATGAGTATGTCTTAAATAACCTGTCGAGAACCCACTGAAGGGCAAGTCTGGTGCCAGCAGCCGCGGTAATTCCAGCTTCAGTAGCATCTATTAAAGTTGCTGCGGTTAAAAGGCTCGCAGTTGGAGCCACTGGTGTTTGGTATATGGAGCAGCTGGACGTTGGTTGCCTTCGTGCTCCCGTCCTGCTAGTCTGCTCCTGACTCTATGGCACTGAATATGGGAAAAACCCTCTCTGGTTTGGGCGTCTGATCAGAGTGTTCGGGCCGGAGGTGTGCTTGTGTCTCGTTGTCTCACGGGGAGGCCCGCGTGCCGAACCGTGTGGGTGGCGTGTGCGCATTCCCCTCGTTTGTGCTCGCCTCTGTGCTCTTACTTGGAGGGGGTGACTTCTGTGTCACCTTGAGTAAATCATGGTGCTCACAGCAGTCGTGCGGGCCTTGTGCCCTGTGAACAGTCTATGCGGACTGAATTGGTTTTGCAAGGCATGACGAAACATGACGTCGCTGCTGGTCGCGAGTGTGGGGTGCGGGCGTGTGCGCAAGTGCGCGTCCGTTTGCTCAGCGGTTGCCCAGTAGTGACGTAATGATCAATGGAGACGGTAGCTGGCATTGGTATTGCGCGGCGAGAGGTGAAATTCTGCGACCCCCGCAAGACCTCCAGAAGCGAAGGCGTCTGCCAAGGACGTGTTCACCAATCATGAACGAAAGTCAGAGGATCGAAGGCGATCAGATACCACCCTAGTTCTGACCCTAAACGATGCCAACCATCAATCCGCGTGAGCACCCTATCTAACGGGCTCGGCGGGCAGCTCCCTTCTTCCGGGAAACCAGATTCTTTTATGGTCCCAGTTGGGGATCCGAGCTGAAACTTTCATAGTTCCAGAGTTAACCTTCCACTATTTTCACCTATTTTCCTCTGTCAAGCTTTCTTTTGGGAACTACCCTTATTAACTCCCTCGAGCATCTTACAAGTAACAGCTTCACTGTTACCAGACCTTTCGGTCTACATGCGTTGGGGGGTAGCTGTAGTGATCGCCCTCAGCCACACTTCAGCCTAATTTCATAAAATATTAAAAACTAACATCCTAAAATTAAATTATACAAATGTAATTATTTTTATAATTTTACAAGACCAAATTAATTCGATTAAACCTAAAATTTTACCAAAAATGCGTTTCGAAAATATTTGCCGATCACGTTTCCGTCAGTCACTTCCGTTGGAAACATTCGCGCAGAACCATTTCGCAAGCTTCCGCTCAAAAGAGCATATAAGGCCGACTTTTCAGGCAGAGTCGTCATTCTCGTACAGATCCTCCTGAATAGTGCTTGGGCCCAGAGCGGGCATTTGTAAGTATCAAGTGTTAGAGTTAATTGTATTATGTCTTAACTTTCCTGTGTTGTGTCTTAACTTGTTCCTTGTTAGGGAGCGCTCGTTACTGTGTCTTAGGAACATTCACTGTGTTTATCTGTGCCGGTGTAGTTAGGCACAAGATTCAAGTTCACTGCGCCATTTCGTCAGTGTTTTTCCCTGAATTAATTTAGCCGTGCAAACTTGCATATTCACTTTAGCATCAGATCCCAATTTGAATGTGTCTTTTACACGGTTTCGCAATGGTGTTTTTACCAGTCCTGTTAGCCTTATAATTCAATTAACTATTGGCAGTACAGTAGCTAGAATTTTAGTTATTTTATTTACTGTCGTGCATTGTGTAATTAAGTCGTGATTCAAACAAGTATGGAATTCTTTTCACGTTCAACACTCAACGTTTAAAGTCCAAAAATCTTAAGAAATAAAATAGGATATTGCAGCAAATCGCGTTTGTATTTTCTGTAGTACTCATTTCAAGTCAATTCACATAAATAATTGTTCCTTATAAATACCTAACTACATTTGACATGTCTTTTAGGAATAGAAGCAGTGTTCTTATGTTTCAATATTTTTCCATGAATTAATTGAGCCTTTTTTAAATCACTGTAACTTTGTTCTCAGCTTAGTTGTTGTGACTTTCGTGTCTGTTTATGTGCTGCTCCTTTTTATGTAACTTCTGCTGCAATTCTTGCTCATCTGAATAATAGAGTATAGAGACTTCACCTTTTCTCATACTTAGATTTTAGTACATTAATTATCTAATTACCTCAGTGCTTTAGCTATTATTTTGGCTGTAGTTCATTTAAACTCAGTTGTGTTGCTGCTTGTAATGTCAGGATAGAGCTTGTGACCAGTTGGTCTGGAACACTGATTCTGGTGTTAAGATGATTCAGGCTGCGACTCGGGCGCTAGAGTTGCAGACTGATTCTTATCACCAGACTTCTGCCATTGTTTATCCTGTTAATGTTGCAGTTTGCGCAGTCTTGCACATGTGTATGAATGGACTCGTTTTCTTTGTTCAAAATAATCCAGCACGATGTCCCCTGACAGGTTCTGCTGGACCACACATTCATGCACTCACAAACACGTATGGAACCAAACCCTAACCTCTTAATGTAAGGAGCTTACCTCCTCCGGGTTCATCCTCCGGGTTTGCCTCTGAGTTGATTCTCCGAGTTTCCCCTCCTATTTAACTTGTGAAACTGGAAGGCCTGCATCCCTGCAGCTAAGCCGCTTAAACCTTTAGTTGTGACTACCATTGGGTCGAGAGTCCCTTCCTACCGAGTTTTCCCAACCGGTAGCTTTCCCCATACTCATCAGTCAATTCACCACTCACTTAGTGTCGGAACCTCCCACACTTACACCGTCATCGACTTCACACTCCAGCACGCGCTTCCACAAGCCCGAGCGGAACGAATCGTCTGAAGTTATTCAACCTCCTCGGACTCTCCCCAAGGACGTCCCTCAAACAAGAATCAAGTCTCGCACTTCGGCGTGTGACCTTCTCCTCAATAAATCCCATACCGGCGAGTGAAACTATTCTCTCATTTTCCCCCGGTGTTGGCTTGTGGTAATTTTTTGTTGTTGATTGTAGACGCTTGAAATATTGCGTCCGAATACCGCCTAACTCCTTCTGAGTCAGAGGCCGTAATTCATTCATTTTGCAATTAATTGTGCTCTACCCAGAGCACTGGTGACCCGCCTTTAATAAGAAGAACATCTCCCTTGTCACTTGATAAATTCCTCAATATTCAACCTTTAAAAATATCATTCAGTTGTTTCCCCCACTTTGGGAGGACTTCATAGTTCTTAGTAGGTTATCATACATGGGTATCGTTTTACCGTGTCAATTGTTGAACATATGACTGAGAGATATGCAAGAAAATGATTTCTTTTTGTCCAATAACTTAGTTTTGTTTAGGCATGTAATTACAGTTTATAAAGAAAAATTACACACTAGCAACAAAGTGATGGATTACGCTCTAATAAATGCTCACTTGTGTTCATATATGTTACGTTTGGCGGGGTATGGATTAAAACTTTAGTAACCGTATTCAACGACCAACGTAAACGTACTCGATAAGGTTCTTAAAATTGCGAGAAAGGGATAATTACGACACTTTGGGACTCAGCTGAGAATTTATTGGAGGAACGCCAGGCGGACTGGCGGTGAGCTTGACTTTTGAAGAGCTTCTCTTAGAAGGGAAACTTCGTGCAGGCGAGGTCCGGCGAGCGATGACGTTGGTAGGATGTAAATGAGTGTTTTTGTGGAGATTCGCAATATTTTAAATTTTTGCGACTGAAATAATATTGTAAGAAGACAAATTGTCGTGGCTCGAGCAGGCAGATAAGTTTGCCGTTAGTAGTAATATACTAGGCTCTACTAGCTCCAAATCAAGTGGTTGCAATTGAAATGTGCCTAGAAAATCAGGACGTCTCACGTCACAACTGAGCCATTTACGTGATGTATCTTGGTGGTGTTTTGAGATATACTATGCCCATGAACTGAACTTGTAAGGCTAAAGTCACAGATAGGCACTTTACGTGTAAAGCTCAAAAGACCCAAGGAATGTTGTGTTGTGGTGTTTGGCGTTCTGGTGCCGTCGAGGATACCCAGGTAACAAGAAATTATTAGGCCAATATTGGGTTGATAATTTTTTATTGACCTGATATTGGAATCTTGGATTACAATATTAGGCTAATAACAAGACAATATCGAAAAAATATATATTTATTTATGATATCAACAATTGTTATTGGGACAATGTAGTAAATAATTTTATTTCTAATGTTAAACTAACAGTGTATATATATATGTACGATATTCATATAAGTGGGAACTATCTCGTAATAATTAAAAATCTCGCAATTTAATAAAATTTGTTAAAATATAAATTATTATTGCCCAAATATTGGGTTGATATTGTACGCCAATAATACGGAGTAATTTATTTAAGGAAACACCTCGATATCAAGTTAATAGTGACACAGTAATTAGCTGATACTGGGTTAAAAATAAGTTAATATTGGGACAATATATTCTACCAATATCCACTTGATGTCAGAAAATGAGTATTGGGCCTGTAGTACCCTACCTTAGTTACCCCTCAAACTCAGTTCTAGTCCATTTGTGTTCAGTAATTCTAATACGTGTAAATGTAAAATTTTGATTAAGCTAACTCTTATTAGAAAGGTAATTAAAGCTCTTCAGAGACTACAGGAGAAGTTCGACCTTATAAGTAAGGTCTCTGCTTCTCGGGACTAAAGCTGCAACACCTCCAAGCCTAACATGCAAAAATTTATATAAGGAATAGCTCAATATGAAGTCCATTTTGAACAAATAATCAGGATTGGGTTAATGAAATTAAAATTATCGGGGACATATGTATTAACTTCTGGCCTGATGGGCGTTAGTCAAGTTTTACTTTGGACAGGTTTGAATTCTTTAATAAGGCGGGGTCACCAGCGCGTTGGGACGCGCATTGAATTAAATAATGGATTAATAAAGGCCACTGACTCAGAAGGAGTTAGGCGGTATTCGGACGCAATATTTCAAGCGTCTACAATCAACAACAAAATCACCACAAGCCAACACCGGGGGAAAATGAGAGAATAGTTTCACTCGCCGGTATGGAATTTATTGAGGAGAAGGTTGCACTCCGAAGTGCGAGACTTGATTCTTGTTTGAGGGACGTCCTTGGGGAGAGTCCGAGGAGGTTGAATAACTTCAGACGATTCGTTCCGCTCGGGCTTGTGGAAGCGCGTGCTGGAGTGTGAAGTCGATGACGGTGTAAGTGTGGGAGGTTCCGACACTAAGTGAGTGGTGAATTGACTGATGAGTATGGGGATAGCTACCGGTTGGGAAAACTCGGTAGGAAGGGACTCTCGACCCAATGGTAGTCACAACTAAAGGTTTAAGCGGCTTAGCTGCAGGGATGCAGGCCTTCCAGTTTCACAAGTTAAATAGGAGGGGAAACTCGGAGAATCAACTCAGAGGCAAACCCGGAGGATGAACCCGGAGGAGGTAAGCTCCTTAAATTACGAGATTAGGGTTTGGTTCCATACGTGTTTGTGAGTGCATGAATGTGTGGTCCAGTAGATCCTGTCAGGGGACATCGTGCTGGATTATTTTGAACAAAAAACGAGTCCATTCATACACATGTGCAAGACTGCGCAAACTGCAACATTAACAGGATAAACCATGGCAGAAGTCTGGTGATAAGAATCAGTCCGCAACTCTAGCGCCCGAGTCGCAGCCTGAATCATCTTAACACCAGAATCAGTGTTCCAGACCAACTGGTCACAAGCTCTATCCTGATATTACAAGCAGCAACACAACTGAGTATATAATCGTTATGTCATTTGCTAATGGAATTTAATTATACTGGTTTGGCTTATAGGTATTCCAAAAATAGCCAGCCAACTGCTGTCAGTTGGCGGTTGTAACTTGAGTCAAAAGCAAACTACACTTACAACTCAGCATGAGACTGAAGATTTAAATTTCCCGTACAGGGAACTAATTTCTAAAGACAAAACATGACTGAGTATGAACTGACAACTAGAAGTAAAATAATATACATAATATGGCATGAGAAAAGGTGAGGACTCTTGTTCTCTATAATTTAGACGAGCCAGAATTGCAGCAGACGTTACATAAAAAGGAGTAGCACATAAACAGACATGAAAGTCAAAACAACTAAGCTGGAAACAAAGTTATAGTGATTTAAAAACGGCTCAATTAAATTCAGGGAAAAATATTTAACTCACATCTAAAATGATCTCTGTGGACAGCAAACTGTCTTAATATGCTCAGCACTAAAAAATAACTAAGTAGCTGATGCCAAAATCCTGCTTATACTGAAGCACAATCAAGAATCATCGGAGAATAGTGAATACAAAACAGTGACAAAGATGGGCAGTGAGTTTGAAGCTTGTGCCTAACTACACCGGCACAGATAAACACAGTGAATGTTCCTAAGACACAATAACGAGCGCTCCCTAACACTGAACAAGTTAAGACACAACACAGGAAAGTTAAGACATAATACCACTTAACATTAACACTTGATACTTACAATTGCCCGCTCTGGGGCCCAAGCGCTAGTCAGGAGGATCTATACGAGAATGACGACTCGGCCTGTGAAGCCGGCCTTATATGCGCTTTGAGCGGACGAGCGTTTCCGGAATTTTCCGGAAGCGGATGAACTTGCGATATGGTTCTACGTGAAAAACGCCGTTCTTTCTTGTCGGAGTATTTCTTTGATCAAATTTTAATAGATTTAAGGGTAATGTTGAATGAAAATAGTAATATAAAATTTTAAGAATGATTACGTTAACTTTATTTAATTTTTAGAAGATGGTTTTAATAATTTATGAAATTTAGACTGAAGTGCGGCTGAGGGCGATCACTACATATGTTTTATAAGTATCAACCTATCAGGAATTGAGTATTAATCCTATGTTATTGAAGGGAACACTTCATTATCAAGTCGATATTGACACAATATTTAGTTTATATTGGGTTGATGATAATATTGTTATTGGGCCAATATATTTTTCTAATATCAACCGAATTTTCCAAAATAAGGTATTGCCCCAAT
The DNA here is from genome assembly GCA_030386875.1 of Morinoia aosen. NCBI lineage: Eukaryota > Metazoa > Arthropoda > Malacostraca > Amphipoda > Talitridae > Morinoia > Morinoia aosen. The sequence continues at coordinate 76,625,091 of CM059564.1, forward strand.
GTTCATTTTGAATATCCAGTCAATATTGAGATTGTATATTGGCTCAATATTAGGTCAATAAATTTTGCTACCTGGGTATAAGAACGCTGTATGCACGAGCAAACGAGGCACGAGAAAGTGTGTGGTTCAAAAGAGACGCTTCACTGCGCAGTATTGCCATTGAGAGGCTTCTCTCTCGGAAGTGTCGAGTGTTATTTTATATCTCATGCATTTACACAAAAACTTCAGAGATTACTAATTATAAGTAGAAAATTATTAATAATAATTTAGAGTAAGATTTTTAATGTCAATAATTATTTTATTCAAGTGCGAATGAGAAAGTTTATAATTTTACGCTTATGTAGCGAATGCTACATATATGAACTTTGGATTTTACGATATCAGGAAATGATATTGGTGTAAAATAGGTGAATTTGAATAAACAAACAAACATCGGCATCTTTGGGATGCTTTATTTCTAATCAAGCCTGATACAAATTATCTTAAGCATTGGTTTTTCAAATGTCTTATAACTAACACTATATATAGGACACCATGACGGTTCCCCCGTAAAACCGGTACCCATTTCCGACACCTGGGTCGAGTGGAGGTATTGTGCTTGAGCTTTCCCTTATACCCAACGGGGAAAATCGCAGCGCCAGCGCCGGGATACGAACCCGCGACTCCAACATACAAGCCCGATCCCTTAACCGCTGTGCCACCGCGAGCATTGGTCTGCATCATTGGTCTGCATCAATAACTCTGCATCAAGACCATGAGATCCCTTTTCGTTCTTACGTATGAACTAGAGTACCAAATAATTAGCTCGGGAAAATGTTTTACATGCACGCTAACAAAAAGATTATACGACACAAATAACATGAAAACAATTTGAGTAAAATTTAATTAAGGCATAAAATAAATTAAATTGCTTTTGAAATTTTTTACTGTTTTAAAATAAAAGTCCTTACGTGATGAACACCTTTAGGTGCCACAGCAGCCTTTGCCTTTGTTTCTAAAAGAGATTGAACGCGAATTATACATAAGCCTTTTCATGGGGAAGTTATTATGAGCTTGACTGTGCTTATAAATGAATGCAATATTATAAATCTATACTATAATAAGAGCCGCGTCCGTCCGTCCGTCTGTCTGTCCGAAGGCAGCCTGCAGTGTGTGATGAGCGTATCTGTGATACAAGCTCCAGCCCTATATATTTTGACGGGCCGTGTTCACGCGGCCTCATCAACTCTCGAGAGATTGTTTTTTTTTATTTCTTACTGCCTTTCTCTCATTTTGCCCTCTTTTTCATTTCAAATAAAGGGGGGTGGATTAGTAAATATAAGGACAGGGAACCAGTGGGTTATAACGCTTTGTGAAGTTCTGATGTTGCCCGGTTTAATTGAAATTATCAAGTAAAGTTTTAGTACACCAGTGGATGTTCTGGAGTCGTCAGTAAGGCTTAAGGCATTCAGTAATACGGGTCACCAGCCTCCGGAGAAAGCGACACTTACTAGGTTAATAGTAATATATCTATACATCTGACTCGGTCCTCAGAAGGAGGTTATTAGGGTATTCGGACGCGCTTACTTGCGCATCTCACTTAATCAAAAGAGAGCCCAGCTATCAACACTCGAAGGGTAATGATGAGGTCAGGTTTAGCTCGCCTGATTTATTCCCTAGTGATGGGATGCTAAGGAGAGGCTTGAACCGTGGGGTCTTGAGGCGTCTTCGGGGATCTTTTCTTTGGAGGCGAGAACATCCGTCGCTGCGCTCAAGGGACCGTCCCGGAAAGTGTGTAATGAGGAGTGTTATTTGAGAGTGCGTTTGGGGTTTGCGTAACGTGTCCCCAATGTGAGGAATTCAAGTGTTATGAATTTTATTGGCGGACAAGTGTCACCGTTAGGGAAAGAACCACCGGTGAGCAAACACGGTTTGGGTAATTATTATTATGAATTGAGAACCGGAAAGATTCGTAAGACAATCCGGCCGAGATATTTGGAAGAGTTGGAAGAATTGGAAGAGGCAGTATTCTTCGAGCCGTTGTGAGGGTTGAGTGGCTATACTGCAGGAAGGTGCGAGTGGAAGTTTGATTCCTAAGTGTTTTAGGAGTGGATTGTGGTGCGATGTACTCGTGGGTCCAGTGAGAAAAACGAGATGTGCACCGAGCAGTGATTTTTAAAACAGTCAGCGTTAAGTGCCGACAAATGTTGCCACGGTGAGTCTATGGGGCGTCTCTAAATATTTTTAACTGACTTCTACAGAGACGTATTTTTTTGGTGCACAATTTTAATGGATTATGGATAAAGTTGAGTGAATTTCTCATTCCAAAAATAATGAGAATGAATATTATGCGATACTTGGATTTTTAGATGGGAGTTTTAACAATTCGTAAATTTTGGTTGGTAAGGAGCTGGAAGAGTCCACTACAGCTTATCATAACCTCCACGTACATTGAAACTTGAGTTTTCGCTTCCTCGATATTAGGGAATAATATAGAAAATTTAACGTCTAGAAATGCACAATTCTGTATACGAAACTAAAACGTTGAAAGGGCTTAAATTGAGAGGAATCTTTTTGAAAAAACATAAAAAATATACTGAGTTAAATGCCTAACAGAACATACTTCAAGCCACACACTAAATTTAGTATATTGCTTATAAAAATGAAAGAAAATAACAAACAGAAGTTAAACCGTATATTTTCAACAATATTGATATGCGAAATGTTCAACAACACAAAAGCATTGACAAATTTTCACATACTAATAAAGGTTCTTTACTGATTTGTAAGCCATTTGAGGTGGATAATAGCCGTGTCGTTTATTAATTGTGTTGTTCAGAGAATTAATAAAAAATATTCTTTGATATTTCGTCTATGACAAAATGGCTGAACGCTTCTAAATAGTTTAAAAATTGCTGGATAATACCTCGAAGGACCTTCGCTATCAATTAGAACAAAAGACATTACACACTCAACTGAAACAGACTAAATACCGTCCAAAATTATTTTCAAGCAATAATGAAAGATTTGCCACTAGCAATTTATACAAACGTAGCACAACACGCGCATTTAAAACGAATAAGCAAATTTACACGCAAAAAATGAGTTTCATAGCTGATTAATCACACAATGAGTGAGATGATTTGTTTCTGGATTCCAAAATTTAGATTACGCTTATTTTCATTTGTCCATTTACTTTTTGGGATTTATAACCTGTGATGTATTTTGGGATAGCTATAGATTTTTTTAAACAGTGAGCCTATGTTCTAATTTCATTTGATGAAATATCTAGTTTTTTACGGCTAGGGTTGGGACCGAAAGGGCTTTAAAATAGACTATAGTATGTCAGACCATAGCTAATTTGCACTCAATCTGTATTGACCGTTGCCGGAATGAGAGTTTCAAATCTCGCGTTTACAAAACGCGATAGAAAGGGAGGTGTTAAATGTAAACAAGTTACATGAAGCTGAGCGTGAATGTATCAGGAGTATATGAGAGTAGAATATGGGAGGTTGAAGGTCTGAGAGGTCGGTGGAGTGGTAGGGGAATGAAAGTTATTCAAAGATGCAGTGATAAAGTGTGCAAGGGAAATGTGTGGGGTAAGAAAGGTTGGAGAGGGCATTAGAAAGGGGAGTGAATGGTGGAAAGGAGATGTGATAGCGACTGTGAGAAGAAAGCGAAAGGTTCGAAAGGTGGCTGCAAGGGAGCAGCCAGCATAATTTCGAAGCGTATAAGGAAAGGAAGAAAGAAGTAAGAAGAATGGTAAGGAGAGCAAAGGGGGCGGCGGATGAGGAGTGGGGGAGGAAGTTTGGAGGGGACTTCTTTGAGAGAAGGAAGATTTTTTGGAAGGGAGTGAAGAGAATTAGGAAAGGACAGCTGGAAAGTGATACGAGAGTGAAAGATGCTAATGGTAGGCTGCTAATAGAGGGATGTGGTGTGCGGAAGAGATGGGCGGAGTATTTTGAGGAATTGCTGAACGTGAAGGATGATAGGGTTGCTAGAGTGGTAGCTGCTGAAAATGTTAGAATGCCTGTGTTTGGAGAAAAGAAAAAGTAATAAAAACAACTATTTATTTCCAATAAAGATAGCGCAAAAAGATAGTACCACATTTGTTTTTAAAATAATACAATTGAATGACACACACACACACACACACACACATGAGTATTGTAATACCCATGTCACTAGTCGAAAAGAAATGATTGAGGGCAATGTATTCCTAATGTTGTTTAATCTAGATTTGATGAAATATGTAATTACAATTATAAGAGATAACACAATTTCATTGACAATGCATTTTCATTGGGGGGTGAAAACACTTTTGACAGTTTAGATGTACATGACATAATGCTTAGAATTTCATGACATCAGGAAACAATGTTAGAATTGCTTGTTTCAGCAGACGTTCAAAAATGTCATTTCGAGCAAGCATGAAAAAAATACAAGCATGAGGACCACGAAAATTACAAGTTTTGTTCTCTTAATTAAAAAATGTCAAAAAAACGGCCATTAGCTGACAAGCATCTTATTTAAATATAAATTGGTGATCACACAAGAAATTTATAGTTTTTTTACTTGAATGTTCTACAATAATGAAAAGATGACGTTAGGTAATGTTACAAGTAGAGAGTGATCAGAAAAAAGACTGGTCCCTCTAGTTCAAATGCTAGTTGCTAGTTTAGTACACACATATGTGCATATATATCTGTACATATATACACATATACATGCACATTCATACCCACGTACATACATACACCAAACACGCACACATACACAAAGTCGCGTCTTACAAGACGCGAATTTTGAGAAATTTTATCAGGCAACATTTTGCGGATCCGTGCTGGTCCGCAAGAAAAAGAAAGAAAAAAGAAAAAAATGTTTATTTCCAAATTGTCCCATGAGATACATGCCAACACATTGGCTTTTAAAAGTTTCTTAAATATAGGGCATCCTAAAACAAATGTTCCACACGAGGAGTACTAATTGACAAACCATCCGAGGTGTACAAGTAGATGAGCCATACGAGGCATAATAATAGACAAACTATACGAGGTGTACTAATAGACAAACTGTGAGAGGTGTACAAGTAGATAGACCATACGAGGCATATTAATTGACAAAATATACGAGGCGTACTAATAGACAAACCATTCGTGGTGTGCTAGTAGTCTAACAAAAGTTCTATACTAGGAGTACTAATTGACAAACCATCCGAGGTGTACAAATAGATAAGCCATACGAGGCATAATAATAATAGGCAAACTATACGAGGCATATTAAAAGACAAAATATACGAGGCGTACTAATAGACAAACCACACGTGGCTTGCCAATAGTCTATCTCTGTCAAGGGTAGTTGAATGAGAAATGAAAAATATGCCCTAAAAATATGCAAAGCCCTATCACCACCAAAAACATATTTCGTATTTTCTCGATATTCACCACATCATGCGGACATGGGTACATGGGATAAAATAGAGATACAGTGTAAGCCGGTTACCACTCATGATTGACAAATATCTACAAAATATTGGTAGAAATGGGTAAACAAACATATATTCAATATCAAAAGGAAATATTGGAAATAAACCGTTTTTCTTTTTCTTTTTTCTTTTCTTTCTTTCAAAATTCATAGCTTGTACAACATACGGACAGAAAGATAATTTTACTACGATTCATATGCTCAAATTGCACTTTATTTCATTAATTATATATGACATTAATCCGATTCACAGAAACGCCCTCTGGGGAAGTGCTAGATCTATTTTTGAATCATTTCGCTAGTGCAATAAAATTTATTAACCGAATGGTTTTTGCGTAAAGAAATGAAATAGAAACATATATATCTATTTATGTAGATACATATATATACCTACACACGTACACACACATATTAATTTATATACTTATTGAAAATAAAATATTAGAAAAAAAATACATATATAAGATAAAAGATAGAAGCAACCTACCATCTACTACACAGAAAATGACAGCTGAGCTCACTGTAATTCTAAGAAATTTTTCGCAAAAAAAAATAACTAAAAGGAAGAGAAGACTTCGAAAAACATAAAAATGAGCTGTTTTTTAATTTCTTCACAGAAATTTTTAAGAAAAATCAGGTTATAGTCAAGAAGCAACACAACTCTTCAGCATTATACGGACATGTGTACGTGGGATAAAATGGAGTAACATTGTGGCCGGATATCACATCTGAGTGGAGAATATTCACAAAATTGGCACATATAGGAAGATTAGGCCTTGATCCAAAATGATAATTTTGATTACAGAAATTTAGAGTTTTTTCCGATTTGAAAGTTCATTGCTAGTGTGCGCTGAACGCACGAAAAAAAAATAAAAAGACTAAATGCAATGCTTAAATTATCCCTTTCCCCCAGCTCAGCCGAAAATCGATTGAAAACATCTTCGAGAATGATTTTGAAATAGCGAGACAACGTTAGCCAAAAATTTAATTCATTGTAAACTTTGCACAACCCTCACATCTATAAACCTGTTTATTGGTGTACACACAAAATGTATTTCATGGTATATATGTCATACGGACGTTAAATATTAATACAGAAAAGAGAAAGAAATAACAAAATAAAGATGAGGAAATACTCCTAATTATGGAAAGAACGTTCGTTCTGCTGCACTGAACTGACGGCTGTGGTGCTCATTGTTGTCGACAGAAATAAGTAAGATGAATATACGAATCGCTTAGCAAACGTAAAATGAAATAGTTTCTAAATTTCTAACAGAAATTTCAGGAAAAATTAAAATTTCTGATAGATGGGAAGTTCACACCGAGATGCTGCAGGCTCTATGACAGAGATGCAAAATGACGTGACACATTTACTCTAAATTCTTTTCCAGTTTTAGAGTTTTTGATATGCTGGGGAAGCTTATTCCACAAAAAAGCTCCAGAAACTGAGAGAACTTTTTGTCCCACGTTAGATGAACGGTAACTGACTAAAACATCGTTCCTCCGGTTTGGTCTTTCGTTTGGGATATTAGATGGAAAAAATTTTACCACCTCTGCATTACTTTGGGGGAGGTACAGAGAGGAGAATACTCGTCGAGCTTTCTGGATCATGAATCTGTTCGGTATTGGGATCCAGTCGAGTTTTCTTAAAAGAGGGGTGACATGATCGTATTTATTGAAATTTCCTTTGCATACCACTTTGGCGGCGAAGTTTACACATTTTTGCAACTCTTCCTGACGTCATTGAGGTAAGTCTCCCCACACAAGACTGCAGTAGTCCAGACGCGATAAAACCAAAGACTGAATCACTAATAATCTAGATTTTTCGTCAAGTGTGTTCTTTAAACGATGAAAGAACATTAAGGTTCCGTTAATTTTGTTGCACATTGTTTCGACGTGTGAATTGAAAGTCATATTTTTGTCATACCAAACACCCAGATTTTTAACCTTATCGACTGGTTTAATTGTATCGTCTCCAAACGTTAGCTTGAATGGTGGTAAATTTTAAGTCGCATTCTGTGATCCAAAAATAATGCATTGCGCTTTACTTGCGTTAAGTTTGAGGCCATTGTGGTCATACCACAATATCAGATTTCTCAGATGGTTTTCAGCGTTGGCTTGTGTTTCTGTTAAATCCACTGTTGAGCTTGTCATGGCAATTTGTACGTCATCAGCATACATTGAGATTTTTGTGTTTGCCGGCATGGTGGGGAAATCGTTGATGAAAATTCAAAATAGGAGCGGGCCGATGATTGAACCTTGAGGAACGTCAAAGTTATTTGGTATGAATGATGACATTTTTTTATTCAAGCACACTGCATGAGAGCGGTTTCGTAGGTAGCATTCAAACCACTGAGTGTCTATTCTGAGGTTTGAAACTTTTTGTAGAAGTTTCTTATGCTCAACACTGTCGAAAGCTTTGGAGAGATCAAGCAATAGTCAGAGAGGAAATTTTTTTTTGTCAATATCATTGTAAATTTTTTCTGTTATGTTTAACAGGGCATCCTGAGTACTGGTATTCCTCCTGTAAGCATATTGATTGCGATGCAGTAGATGTGACTCGTCTATGTAAGACGAGAGCTGGTTTGTTATTACTTTTTCTAATATTTTGGACATAACAGGCAGGAGACTGATTGGTCTGTAGTTTGACGCTATGTCGGTATCACCAGATTTATGTAATCGCTTAATTATGGATAGTTTCCATTGATCGGGAAACTTGTTTGTGACTATAGATGTATTTATTATCAAGCGAATAAAGGGTGCTGTGACAGGGAAGCTGTCTTTAATATGTTGGAGGCTTATGCCATCATGTCCAGTCGCTTTAGTATTCTTTAGTGAGTATAAGATTTTTCGTATCTCTATGACGCTAACTGGCTTTGGTCTCCACTTGTTGCTACTATTTGGGGATGAAACATCGCTCAGATTTGCCTCTGTAGATGTGTCTGAAACTGTCCTGGATACTTCATTGAAAACATCTTCGCCAACTTTTGAGAAGAAAGTGTTAAAGTCATTCGCCATTTATGAGGGTTTGTCAAAAATGCTTTTGCAGTCTGAATTTTTATACTGAGCAGCTTCTCTAATGATTTCCCAAGTTCTTTTAGGGTTTTGTTTTGCCGCCAAGAGTTCTTTGTGGAAGTAGTCCCGTTTTGCTTCCTTAACTTTTCTTCGTAGGATCTTCTCATGATCTTTATATAATTTTCGACGCGTACTGTCTGATTTATTCAGTTTGTACTCACGCTGCAAATTTCTTTTAGCTCTGCTCAAATGTTTTATCTAATCTGTTATCCATTTAGAAATTCTTGGCTTAACTTTCTTCGTAGTGAAAGGTGCGCATTCGTTAAGAGCTGATACGAAATTTTCGTTGAAAAGCGAAACTTGTAGATTGACATCATCAGTGTTTTCCATGCCTTGAAATTCACTCCATCTGTCTAATAGCTTTTCTTGTAATATTTCAGCGGAGTAGTGGTTTTTCATGCGATATGTAATGTAACTAGATTTCTGTTTCTCTTTTGCAATATTGATTTGGCATTCTACCGAATGGTGATCAGAAAAGGACGGTAAGATTTCTGTGCTGAGTACTGCTTGGGGATCGTTGGTAATTGCTAGGTCAAGAAGAGTTTTAGAAGTGTTGGTAATTCGCGTTGGTTCTTGGACCATTTGAGAAAGATTAAGTCTGTGCAGCATCTTGCTTAGCTGATTGTTTTTATTTGTCAGATCCACGTTACAATCTCCGAAAACATAGAAAGACTTTTTGGCTGCAGAGATTGATCTAAGCGTATTTTCAATGAAATCTAATGTTGGACGAAGAGATGCTGACGGATGTCTGTAAAGACTGCCGATAATGAAAGACTTGTGTTTGTTTACTTGAACATTGAGCCAAACCATTTCTATGTCTTCGCATTTTTCTTTTATCGGAACTAAGGATGTAGAGTAGACATCTTTGATGAAAATGCATGAACCGCTACCTCTCTTACTCTTGACTCCGTCATAACGGTACAATTTGTACCCGGTGATGCTGAGATATGAGCTTTCGACTCGTGAATCGAACCATGTTTCAGATACGCATAAAATATCGATATCGTTAGTGATCAACATTACTCGTACGTCATCCATTTTACCATTGAGGCTGCGAGCATTTATGTGCAATATTTTGATATTATTCACCTCAATAGGCAGATCTTTAGTGGAGTTATTGCATTTTTTAGGTCTAGCAGGGCATTTAGTATTTGTCTCTAGGTCTTTATTGCCGCGTTCATTGTTTGGGATTTCAGCTTCATATTCAATTTGATCACTGTTATTTAGTCACAAAATGGGGGAGGGAGCAACACGATTTTCATCACGCATTTTCAAGAGGGCGCTATAGTGGTCCTGTTTGCGGTGTATGTTTACCGGAGGACAGTTTATCAGAGCATTTGATGTAGGGGAGATTGTCGTCTTCCAAATCCCATTGTCTCTTTCATCAAATACGTGAATTGGTGTTCTCGTTACATTAGAAAGTATTTGGGGTATGAGGTCTCCAACTGCGTGATCGAAGACTTTTCTATCGATGTATTTATCGATTAGTTGTTCGAAACTGCCACTGTTCTTGTCAACGAATTTTGCATACTGGTCCTTGTTTCTGGAGCTCTCAGTTTTGATGGCTTTTTTCAGAAATATATAATTCCATTTCGATTTTTGTTGTGAAGCAAGCTGCGTCGTTACGGCGTGGAGGAGACAGTGTCCGTCACCTACAGTGTAAGCAGGCTCCAATTTGAACGATCGTTTCAAGTCGTCCAGTGTGTGTGCAACGCGTGTGCAGATTTGATTCACTGTTGATTTTTTGGTAGCAGTATTAGATTGGTCGTTCGACGGAGGCCCGGCAGAGGCATCAGATTTTTTTCGAATAATTTGATTTTCTTTGGAATAGTTTTGAATATCGGTATTCGCTTGACTTTCCTTGGTTCCTGCGTACTCACTGGAAAGTTGAGAATTGGTTGAAAAGGAGGGCATGTCGCAATCACTATTTGTGTCTGTTGCAAGTAACGCAAATTTATTTTTCGTACTGACATTATATTTGTCTGAGATCGAATCAGGGAAAGGCTCAGGCTATTTACGTTCCTCATGCTGAGGGTGAGTGAGTTACTCAGACCTCTGCTTGATGACGCAATCAATTTTGAAGGATTTGGTGTACCATGTGCAGTGATGTGCATAGGCTTATATTCTTTTTGAAAGTCTAATGTGAGACTATTTGTCTCATTCCGTGAATTTTTCGATTCATTGGAATGATCTACAATTCCATTTATTGCTTGACATTTGTTGAAACGAGGACAATATGGCACGGTGATTCGCAATGTTGATTTCATTGCAAGTTGTTGAAGAAAACAGAAGTTCTCTTCCTGGGTCCGAGGCCATTGAAAGTTATTGAGTGCGTCACCATCTTCATTTTCTGGGTAAGTTTGAAATTGAATCAAGTTTAAACCCAGGTTTTTGCAAAAATGCCTCGCTTTGTTGAATTCGTTTGCACTGCAAGCATTGGCAATATAAATACGAGAAAGTGCGTACTTTCTTACAATTTGTTGTTTGATTCGAGCAAGGTTTGAGGGCGAGTGGCAGAGACCATCAAAACTTAGTACATAATTTTTAAATCAAGGCATGCAATTTACAGTATGGAGAAGGTCATCGAAGCGCCCTGATGGAACAGTTTTGATCCAACACGAGCGATCGATGTCCTTTCTTCTGATCGTGCTTAGGATATTATCCCCTAGCAGCAAAGTGTCGTAAGGTTCTCGACAATTGGAGTCGATTTCACAAGAGATACTAGCAGGTACCACAGGTGCAAGGTCTTGCGAACTTATATGTGAATTTAAAGCAAAAAGCTGTTCGGTTAGGTTCTGAATATTTGATACTGTAGAGAAAATCGACGACGGGCTAGGAGGCTCACGTTGTCTTAGGGATTTATTGAAAAACGCTGTTGTTAGAGACAAATTGTGAATAATTTCATGAATTTTTTGGTAGCTTGTTATTTGATTCGGGTGCAAGTAGCCATTAAAAGAAGCAACAGGGTTATTTTTATTGCTCTGTACTGGAAATTTTATTTTGTTTTCACAGCTTGCGCTCTGGGGTAATTTACTGCCAGTATCGGTTTGTGCGCGAAAATTATCGAACATATTATCTGGAGAATGAGAAAAGTCTACCACGCTTGAAATGTCCTTATTAGTAAAAACTATTTTTTTCTTGTACCACTGATGAGGATGGTGTTTGTGTCCCCGCCGCTGGCGGACAGTTCGGAGCGTTGTTGTTGACGCAGAGCTGGGGAGGTGGCACGCTGTTTTGCTTGTTCAGATGAGGAGCAGATGGTTGTGGTGCTGCGGCTGAGACTTCACTGCTTCGAACCTTCAAATGATTACTGGAGGTTTGGCAGATATGTTTTCCCTCATCCGGCGATATTGGTTGCATAGTCTTCACTGACGTTGCTTCGGAAGGTGACACACATTCTTTGACGGGGTTACTGGCAGCTGTTAACAAGTCTCCCGTCTTTTGAGCATTAGAAACTTGTGCGTGAGAGGATGTAGGTCCCCTACTTGCAGGCACTTTGCTTGGTAAAGTCGTATTTTTGCCCCTGAGAGAACCATTTTTTCGGGATGTTGTGTAGGGCAACATTTGTGCAGAGAACGGCACTTTCCGGCCTGCGAAGCGAGTCTCGTAGTGATGCATCGTGCGTTGTAATTGTATAGCTATGATGTTTTAAACTATTCGGTGTCAGTAGGGAAACGGAGGTACGAAACACAATAATTCTTCCGTGCACATTTTTTGTCTTGGCCACGTAGGAAGTGAACAAAAACTTCACTGAGATGTTAGACATTACCAAAAATTTATCAAATCAAACGTAATTTCTCTGGTTGCTTGGAGCGAAAAAGTTCATCAGGATTTGCCATGCTCTGAACAATCAGAGAGACGGGAGGCAGGGGTACGGGAAGAGGGGGGGGGAGTGAACGGGTTCGGTGAGGGGTGATTGAGGGGACAAGGACACTTCAGACAGACAGGCCCATAGGTCGAGACTGGGCTGAGCACACCATTTCCTTCGTGTTGCTAGCACTGCTTTGTTAGCTTCGTATTTAAATTGCACTGTTTTAAGCAGAAATAAGACAAAAGTTTTTTTTTTCTTTTCGCAGTTCCACAGGTAGCTTCATATACACTCAACGTGATGTTTTTTTTTGCAATAACAGATGAGAGAAACCGAAGATGAAAAAGTTTTTTATCCTTCTCAGGTTTTACGTCACTAGTTAACCAACATTTTCCATAAAAAAAACAAGATAATAATGTAAGCCAATTTGGTGAATCAGAAATTGATTGTGTGCGTTAGAGATTTTTCAACATTCATGCTCTATTGTAACATAGAAATAGTTCACGAATGATGGTCACTGTTATTTTCCCAAAAGATGCGAAATTACCAGAGTACACTTTCTATTTTTTTCTATTTTTTTTAACATGGCAAATTATTTCCGAAAGTTGCTGGATCAAGTTTTTTTCAATTTTTAAATTTAAAAGTTCCTTGCAGAGAAGAAGTTTTTTTACCCTTCTCACATTTAACGTCACTAGTTAACCAAAATTTTCCATCAAAAGAACATGATAATAATGTAAGCTAATTTGGTGAATCAATAATTGATTGTGTGCATTAGAAATTTTTCAACATCCATGTTCTATTGTAACAAACGAAACACAATAATTCTTTCGTGCACATTTGCCGTCTCGGCCACGTAGGAAGTGAACAAAAACTGAAACTGAGAGGTTTGACATTGCCAAAAATTGATCAAAACAAACGTAATTTCTTTGGTTGCTTGAAGCGGAAAAAGTTCAGGATTTGCCATGCTATGCTCTGAACGGTCAGAAGACGGGAAGCAGGTGTGCGGGAAAGGGGGGGGGGGGAGGTGCGGGCTCGGAAAGGGGGGGGGGGGGTGCGGGCTCGGCGAGGGGAGACTGAGGGAACAAGGCCACTTCACACTTCACTCAGGCCTATCGTTCGAGACCGCAAGACTGACGCAGCGTTCCATTTGACTAAAGTGCTCGTGGAAACAACTTATCCCCAATCAATTTTAGGTTTCTGTGTCCTATGGTAGTGTGATATGTGTCAGAAAACTATTATTTCAAACGTGTTTTCGAATTAGCTATACTTATCGATTCGCCACAATGTATTGTGTGTTTGGTGAGCAGCCGGTTCTAGAGCATTCAATGATGCTTCTGGAAGCCGGCGAACCACCTACATTGAGTCAGACTAGCCGTTGTGATACTGTGAATTCTAGTGCTTCCTATAGCCAATATGCTGCAGTGTAATGCTAGGAATAACAGTTCAGATTCCAAAGTAACAGTATTTTAGCAGGCCACTGAATGTGTAAATTTCAGAAACTTGTTCATTGAATTTGACTCTGAATTTTGAGCTGAATGTTAAACTTCAGTTTAACCAATCACAAGAGACGTGTTCAGGTATAAAAACATAGGATGTGAACTAGCAAAGGGCAGATACTAGCAACTTCACAACTTAACCGTGCATAGCTCAAATTCTACTCAGAACAAAAATATTTTTTTTGTTTATATCTTGTTGGCTCCTCACCCACGAGCTGTGCTGGACAACTTGCGCCAGTCAGTAAGGTAGAAGCCTAGAGCTAAAGCATTTCAAAAAGTAGACTGGGCATATACCCAGAAATTTATGCGACCACTCGCCCATGTGATTTTGTGTTTTCAGGGCGACGTTGGTCAATGTGTACTTGTTGCCCTTGGGACAGTTCACCTGTATTTAAATTAAGCGATTCAAGTTTGTCGACTCATTTCAAACCCTTTCAGTATTAGGCCGATCAATGAGATAGCCATTTTTTTGACAATAGCTGATCTGCTGTAATTCAAGTTCTGATTATTCTGCGGCTGGATAGGCTGTAGTACTAGACCGCTGTTACTATTTTAACCTGCCCCTGCATCAGAGACCTAACCCTTTTACTTTCTCTCCCTCCGCGGGTAGAGTAAAGAGAAGCAAAATAGTAATTTTTTTATGTTGAAATAGGCTTTTCCAACGTGTGAGGGACCTTCCTCCATTGTTTGTAAGTACTCCAGGGTGTTGTCAGGTTGTTCCACCAAGGTTGCAACCAGTGCCACTGTAGCATTTGATTATGTAAGCAGTCAGAAACAATTTAGAGGCAGAGTCCCTGAAATTAAAATTAGTGTGCTAGTGTACTGTCCTCCTCTGACCACATTGCACATATTTAATAGCTAAAAATTATAATGGGAGGACAAAATAAACCCTCCATATGTATGTTTACAAAATTGGATTTTGCATTGTTGTGTGGTGAACACAAAGTACAAAAATGTATTTCTTATTTGGAAAGTCAAAAAATTCTTTAATATTCTGACTCAGATATTACAACAGTTGTCATTTATCTGTGCGTGAGTAGACTGTCCTCCTTTGATCCTATGTGTGCATTGCAAATGTGTATCCGCCAATGTGTTCTTTAGCTGGAGAGACTTATTTTATTTTTTCTTCTCAGTTAATGCAACAGCCGACTCATTGTGTTATGTCTTTGGCATGACAATTGATCCCCTTCCATGTATTGCTATACTCCTATTGCAATTTCTCATTGCTAGTCTCTTATCGACATTCTCTTAGTGCTATTCTCTTAGTGCTATTCTCTTAGTGCTATTCTCTTATTGATATTCTCTTAGTGCTATTCTCTTAGTGCCACCCTCTTAGTGCTACCCTCTTAGTGCTACCCTCTTAGTGCTTCCCTCTTAGTGCTATTCTCTTAGTGCTATTCTCTTATCGCTATTCTCTGGAACTGGAATTCTCGCTAAAATGAATCGACTCGTGAACTTCCCAGACTCTTGAGACTGGCGAGATGTTTCTTTGTCATTAGAATATCATACCTAGTTCTAGCATTATTTAGTTGCTCTTCGTATCTTAGTCAGCTACTTTTCATCTACATTCGAGGTATGAGTTTTCTTATTATGCGTACTATATACCTTAATTGGTCAGTCGTCTATGATCTTAAACTAGGAATTTTCTTATCATGCGGCTATTACTCGTATTGTTGTACCGAACCTGAACTCTACTTGTTTGTGCAGTTCACGGAGTCAACGGGGCTTGAAATAAACTGAAGAAACCTCGTGGTCTTTGGCGTCCCCTTGAAGTCCGTTCATTCACGTTACTGTAGCGAAGATCAGAATCCGTAAAGTGTCGTGACAGTGAAAAACATCAGCGGGAGGTGCTCCACAACGAAGAAGTCCTCCAAAGAAGGAGGCCCACAGCAGATTCTCAGAAGCCCGTGGTGAATACTCGAGATCAGAGATGAATTCCCTCGGACGAACAACTAAGCCCAAGCTTTCCCAGCTAGAAGACCAGTTCAACGTTGCACTGGCAGCCCTGAACAGTCTCCTGAATGGTGCAGTACCACGAGATCTCAGGACTTCC
Organism: Morinoia aosen; assembly: GCA_030386875.1. Lineage (NCBI taxonomy): Eukaryota > Metazoa > Arthropoda > Malacostraca > Amphipoda > Talitridae > Morinoia > Morinoia aosen. The sequence continues at coordinate 76,640,986 of CM059564.1, forward strand.
TTCGAGGTCGAACAGGTGTACGCTGGAATCCGAAAAAAAACAGAAGCTGTGAAGAAACTGGGCAACCAGTTAATCACGGATCTCGAGAACTCAGGGGCCACTGCAGAAGCGACAGTAATTCGAGACTCACTGACACTCGCCAGAGCCCGCAGGAGGGCGTTGGTGAGTTCAATGGACCACAGGAACGGGGAACTCTTGGAGAGCTCTTCACGGAGTGTGGCGAAGAGACCTTCCGAGCACAGGAGCTCAAGGTCAAAAAGGATCTCACTGTGAAGAACCTATAAAGTTAAGGATTCAATTTGGAACTAACATTATTTGCACTAAAGTATCTCTAGGCTTAAGTTGAATTCTGATGGATACATAAAAATGATTGCGTACCACTCCAGCACCATGGGTGACATTCATGTAGTTGGCCGACATGTCGTTGCCTGAATACAACCTGCCTTAGACAGCAGAGGTTACTTTAACTCGTCTCGGAGCTGTCTGAGCAGTTCACTCCTGCTCTCCGAGCTGGCACCACTGCATACACACTCTGAGGTCCAACGTGACGTCATCCGTGACGCCTCACCGCATCCAGCTGCTTTGCAACTTCCGACTGTGCTTCCTGCACCTTCTGTCCTGGGGGAGTTTCTGGCGACCCTTTCGTCATGTTCTCCACGGCTGGGGATGTGGTGATGGGCTGAGTGTGCCACCAGCTGCTGCGACGTCTACGCCTGCCTACCTCTGCTCTGCTCACTCGCTGAGGTTCACGGACTTGTGGAGGTTGGTGACTATTGTCATTAACTATGTGAATGTCCATTCCGTGAGCTGGCTTTAGGTGTGCGCAATCCAGGCCTCGTATCTATTACAATCTCTACCATAACCTGTAAGCCCTATAACTATGATTACGTAAAACTGCAACGGCTGCATAACTACTTTAGAACTATAACTAAAATTCGTAATAACTATAACTATAACTATAACGGTTACTATGACCGTCTTATAATTACTGTCTGTAAGACAACTAACGATGACTATAAGGAGGCATTATTATGCTCTGAACCTCAACGCAAACTAAATTGCATTTCTTTATCCCCTTGCAGTTCCTTCGCGGCTTAATTGAGTGCAAGGTGTGACGGTCCGCTTCTTCAGCCAGTCACCCTGCTCGTGTGGAGCTTGAATCTTCCTGCTACGCACTTATTATACATTTTACTGTTTATCTATGTCTGATCAACTTTAGATAAAAATTGGAACTTTCAATATACGGATAAACGCTTCAACATAATTTTTTCTCCCCATAAATATTGATTTTCTGTACTCACACAGAGACCAGCAGCAGGACGCTGCATACCAGCGAGGCGGGTCCTCAAAACCTCCCTCGGCTAAGAGTCAGAGCAAACACGGCTCCTAACATCAGAGCAAAGACCAGGCCAGCTCCAGCCATCGTTGCCAGAGTCACCAAAACTCGAGCTATCACAGCCAGAGCCAAGACAGTGAGAGCGATCATAGCCAGAGCCTTCCCAGCGCCAGATCTCGTCACAGGGACGGTGAGTCCGAGCGCCGTGGGCACCTTAGTCAAGGCAATAAGCAAATGCTTATTGACCTCACGAAAGATCCATCGGTGCTGTTGGCACAAATCACCATCGAGAGGTCAAAATTGGGGAATGGGGACCGAACGGAGAATGATCAGCCCTTTGGCGAGGAGAATACCGAGAGCAAAGACGCTCGCGCAGGAGCCTGGGTCGACCGAGCTTTCCAACACCACGTCGTGGAGCCCGCAGGGGGCGCGACGGCGGTCACGAACGCTCTACCCGGTGACACTGCTCTCGTACCTCCGATGAACCCCTCCGCACCAGCATTCCAGCCTAGCGCTTCCACCAGCTCACCGGCCGTGGTTTTTGAAACAAGGCCACCAGTGATCGACGGAGCGATGCGGCTCTCGATGATCGAAGACTTAAAAAGGGGGCCCAGCCAGCCTTACGCGGGAGAGGTTCATCTGTTCCACAGATGGTTCGATGCCCTCAAGAGAAGGATGGAAAGGCTCGCCGTGGAGCCCATCGACGCCATTGAGATCCTCACAAGCCACACCTGTGGACAGCCGAGGAGCCTGATCGAAGATATATTGGCCACTACCTACCTGGACACAGCGGCCCTGCTCACCCACATCGTCGACCAATTGAAGACTCGCTTCGGCTCTAACGCCAGGGTAGCTGACAGCCTGATCGAACGTCTCGCTCAAACGTCGGACAACAAAGGGTTGTCCCAACCTGTGCCCAACGTGGGGCCTGCGTTTGTGTTTCAGGAGTCAGAGGTCGTGGGCTGGAATACCGCGGCATTGCTGTGTTCCATTAACACTTTTAAATTTCTAATAACTTCTAATAACTTCAACTATTGTTTTCAGCAGCAATGGCGTCTGTAAAACCTAAAGAACCTCAGTTGCAGGCCGGAGGCGGAAGTGATCTCACTATTTTAACCAAAACTCGAAAGTACTTAAGACAACGTGTGACTAAATTGCACAATTCTATTTCTGCTGCTGGGTCAGATTACTCTGAACAGCAAAGGGCCTTAAATGTGGCGAAAGTAACCTCTCTACGGACGGAGCTAAAGGGCCTCGACAAATCCATCTTAGAGTTGCTCAATCGCAGCGAAGCTCCAGACGATGTACTCGCCGCTGCCGCTGATGAGCAGGAGTCCTACGAGGAGCAGTTGTTCGACTGCCTGGCCCTCCTGCAGCCTCAGCCCTTGGCGGTGGCTTCTGAGGCTACGACTAACTCTGCTTCAGCAACATCAGGTATGGTTCAGGCTAAGCAAAAATTAAGGCTGCCCGATATATCTCTTCCTAAGCTTAGCAACGCAGAGACTGAGTGTTTTGAAAAATTCATAACTAATTTCGAAGCAATTTTTGATGAGCACGCTTTGTCTTCCTACGAAAAATTTGTTTACCTGTATAATCAGGTATCTTGCGCTCCTAAAATCTTGCTAGATTCCCTCGATACGTCAGAACAAAAATACGAATCGGCTAAAGACCTGCTACAGAAGGCTTTTGCCTCAGAAATTGTGCAAAAATACAATGCCATCGAAAAACTAGCTGCCATGAAGCTGGCTATTTCGTACGATCCCATTGTTTACATTGGAGAAATGAAGGCAGTTATTGCTTCGTTCCGCAAGCTAAAAATTGACGTCGATACGGTTTTAGCGTACTTTTTATGGAGTGCCCTAAATGATAAATTTCAGAGTAGTTTGATTCAAATCACGAATGTGAATCGCCCCTCATTGTCTCAAATAGAAAAGTACATATTCGAAGCCAACGAACGCTACCAAAAGCAGCTTGAGATTTCCAGCCATTCAGGTAGGAAGGAAAAGGCTCACAAATTTGAGCCCACCGCTGCATTTGCCATAAACGCAAACCGAAAAACTGAAACTTGTGGCTTGTGCCTGAGCGATGGTAGAAACCCTGAGCACCATCTGAGTAAATGTCCTAACTACGATACTGCATTCAAAAAATTTGATAAATTAAAAGCCATTAACACCTGCACAAAATGTTCTTTCCAGAACCACAGCACTGCGAACTGCAGGTTTAAATTTTCTTCACGTTGTCGTGTTTGCAATGGCGAACATATGACCTATTTGTGTCGCAAGGCGAGACTTCCTCGAGAGGGCACTCGGCGGAGCACCACTTCATCAGCGCAACCGGTAACGAGCGCCTTGACGCTGACACGGTATGTTTTCACAGGGTCTGTGGGCGCTGCTAATATTTTGCCTACTCTCACTGCTGGTATCGGAAACTCAAATATTAGGATATTGAAAGATGGCGGGAGTCAGAAAAATTTCATTACTAGCTCTCTTGCCGATGAACTGGATTTGCCAGTTCTGAAGGAAAATGAAACTGTGAATATTCAGGGTTTTAATTCGAGTAAGAAGATTGAAACAAAAATTGTGAAAGTTCCTCTAAATTTGAAGCATAAAAAACTAGTTGTTGAGGCGATATGCGTTCCTAAAATAAATATTGCTTCACCGTACAGGGATCTGGAGCAGGTTGTTTTTGCATTTGAGAACGCTGGTTACGAGTTGGCAGACCGGTCCCTGGTAGATAGCGAAAATTACCCCTCTGAGATATCTCTCATATTAGGCGCAGAATCCGATCCGGACTTCAAAATGAGTTACATCAATTTTGGTGGGACTAAGCAGCAGTCCTGCTTCATCGATTCCACTGTGGGAGTGATGTTAACGGGAAATCTGCAACTCATGAAAGACAATATAAGGCGTCTCCCTCCTTCCCAACCCGATGCTCGTCCAGTACGCGTGGCACCTGCGGTCTCTGTCCCCAGACGGGTGGTCGGCGCTGCTACCGTGTCAGACTGCGCGGACTCAGAGCTCGCGTCCGGTGAGATGGGAGAACCATGCGAGCTTGTCCTCCCTTCTCTTGATGGGGCACCGCCAGCAGATTTAGGTGAGCGTTGTGCTGATCTCTTGGGTATAGCCGTCTAGAGGAGCCTGAGGAGACAGAATTAAATGATAAATTAGTAAATTATGTACTGAGCAACACTAACAGAAATACAGATGGAAGGCTGGTAATGCCCATCATGTGGAATCATACTATTTCTCAGAGACTTGCTAAAAACTATACCTTGTCGAGGCAAATTCTGCAGAGCAACTATAAAAAGCTGTCGCTTGAACCCGATCGCCTAAGCATGTACGATAAAGTAATCAAAGATCAAGAAAACAGTAATATCATTGAGAGAATCGATAACATTGAGTCATTCATGAACTCCCATCCCGAGTGTAGTTTTCTTCTTCACATGGGAGTTTTTCGCTTGGGCAATGACACAACAAAATGTCGCGTCGTGTTCCTGGCTAACCTCTGCGATAAGATAAATGGCGCGGTTAGTCACAATCAAGCCACTCTTCCAGGCCCTTGTCTAAATCCCAAGCCGGATGTTGCTCTCGCTTCCCTGAGATTTGATAAATACTTGCTAACTTTTGACTTGGAAAAAGCGTTTCTAAATATTCAACTGAGGGAAGTCGATCAAAGTAGATTCTGTTTTTTGTGGTACAGGAACGTACTAAAAGGAGACCTGACTGTTGTCGCATATAAATGTCTTAGGCTTTTGTTTGGCATAAGGCCTAGTCCAACTACCTTAATGTTAGCATTATACAAGTTGCTAATATCCGATGATCCCCAAAATGATCCTGTTCAGTCTAAATTGCGGAAGGTAGTGTATAGCTTAATGTACATGGATAATGGTGGATACTCGACTAACAACCCCAATGAACTTTATGAGGCTTATAGCTTATTACCTTGCTTATTTGAAGACTACCAATTCCCATTGCAGAAGTTTTATACCAATGACCAATCTCTGCAGAAAGCATCGATAAAGATTTTCATACAGACTCTTCTAAGCAAGTTAAGTTGTTGGGCATGACCTGGGATAAAGAGAATGACACTCTAGAGCCCTGTGCGCTTAAACTCGACGTAAAGGCAGATACGAAGCGAAAAATTCTCTCCTCTATTCATGAAATCTATGACGTGTTCAATATATTTTGTCCCATCCTCAACAGGGCTAAGGTATTCCTCCATAAATTGCAGTCTGATCAATCTATGAAATGGGATGTAAGGCTACCGAAAGAACTATTAAGAGAGTGGAGACTGATCGCAAAACAAGTAAATTCTTTAAAATGCCCTCCGATCCCTAGATCACTGGGAAGCAGAGACGGACGGTACTCTCTACTTGCTTTCACTGACGCCTCAAAGATGTTGTACGGCTATGCCATTTACATGAGAGACTATGAATCAAATACTCTCGGCCTACTCTCTAGTAAATCTAAAGTGGTCAGTAAAAAATTGAAAACTAAAACAATTCCAGTTCTCGAACTTGCCGCAATACACTTGGGTGTTGCAGCTTTGCTAGACTGGTACCGTAACTTTTGTGGCACTAAAAACGTGGTCCCTCTGAACATAGAGTCTCTATTACTGTACACCGATAGCATGGTTGCCCTTCATTGGATCCATTCATATGCAGTAGATTTTGATAAAATGCAGAAGCGAAACGTTTTTACTCTGAATAAGCTTAATGACATAGAAACATTGTGTGGACAAAAACAAGTGAAATTTTGTTTCACGGCAGGTAGAGGAAACCCCGCTGACTTAGTTAGCCGTTGCTCTAGCGTAAAACAACTAAAAAACTCTCAGTATTTCATTGGACCTACCTTTCTTCAGGAGGATGCAGTTTCTTCCGCTGACGGCGATCTCTCGGTGGTGCTGCCCAGCCTCGGCGTGCGTCCTTCCGCCGCCGCGGGAGAAATCCTTAGCGGTGAGGTTACCTGTGGGGTGGCATTAGACAGGAGTGTCAGCAAGGAGATAGAAAGTTGCTCGGGAGAGGTTCCTGAAAGAAAAGGACATTTGATTCCCCTGAACAAATATTCATCTCTTTCGAAACTTGTAAATGTTCACAAGTACGTACTAATGTTTGTAAAAAGATTAAAATCAAACTCTGAAGCGTCTGACGATCGGAAACCTAATTATTATGCTGTGGCACTCAGAAACATTTTGCTCACGGAGCAGACAGACGCTTTTCAGCAGATTTTCACCTATTTTAACTGTCGGGACAAAAATATTAATAAATTACTGCCTCTAATCAAACGTTTGAATGTGATAGTGTCTTCGGATGGTCTATTAAGAGTCAAATCTAAGTTCATGAAGGAGAAGTCTAGCTCCTATCCGATACTATTACCTAACGGTAGCCTGCTAACCAGACTGATCATCGAAGATGCCCATATTAAGACAGGCCATGCCGGTATTTATTCAGTATTACATGAATTGCGGAAAAACTATTTTTTCCTTCACCCTTACTCAGAAGTGCGCAAAATCCTTAGGCAATGTATAACTTGTCGCAGAGTAAATCAAAGACCCGTGATCTTGAGCCAGAACGTCTATCGTGATTTTAGGATTTCTCCTCCTGCGAAGCCGTTCAGGTCGATATTTCTGGACTACATGGGTCCTTGGACCGTGACTATCAACGCAAAAAACAAAAAGTGTGGATCTTGGTATTGACCTTCCTCTGGAGTAGAGCGGTTAATATGAAGCTTTGCTTGAGCGCGGATGCAAAAGACTTTCTTAGAGCGTTACAGCTTCACATTTATGACTATGGAATATTTAAAAATTGTGTGGCCGATCTGGGAAGCCAGATATCGGCCGGGTTCAACACTTTGAGATCTTTTCTGGACGATCATGAGACCCGCAGCTACCTAGAGAAATTTGATATCAAAGAACTCTCAATGTCTCAATATTGCAAAGGGAACAGTGCATTGGGATCTCTTGTTGAATGCTGTGTGTCGAGCAGATACCTGTGGGCGAAAGGAACCGACAGGGCGGTCTTACCTGGTACATCCCCATCTTCCCGGTGGTTCAAGAGAAGAAGTCCAAGGTGAGGCTCGTCTTCGACAGCGCCGCCAAGTATCAAGGGACTAGCCTCAACACGTGCCTGCTGCCAGGACCAGACTACAACAACCGTCTGCGAGATGTGCTAACGAGATTTCGGGAGCACAAGATCGCCTTCGTAGCCGACGTCGAGAGCATGTTCCACGCCTTCCACGTACCGCCGGGTCACACGAATCTAATGAGATTCTACTGGTGGGCTGATAACGACCCTCAGAAGCCCCTCGTGCCACACCGAGCGCGCGTGCACGTATTTGGTAACACCAGCAGTCCCGCCGTAGCCACGATGTGCCTTCACCGCGCCGCCAAGGGAACCGCCAGCGAATTGCGACCCGAAGACACGGAACACCTCGAAGCAGTGCAAGATTACGTAACGTCGCACTTCTACTGCGACGACGGACTTGGAACTGCACCAGACCTCACCAATGCTATCGGAATCTTGCGAACGGCTAAATATCTCCTGTCGCGGTACCACATCAGACTGCACAAGATCATGTCTAACTCCATGGAGGTCCTCAAGGCCTTCCCCACGAGTGAGAGAGCGACTGAAGACGATATCGACCTGATTACAGCCCCCGACCATAACACACTCGGCGTGTCGTGGAACATTGCCAGCGACTGCTTTGTGCTGAAAGTGAACATACCAGACCGCCCTCACACGAAGCGAGGACTGCTATCTGCAATCAATTCGATTTACGATTCTATCGGCTTCGCCAGCCCAGTCACACTCGGCGGGCGACTCATCCTACGAAACCTGCTCTCCGAAACCGACCGAGCATCCGATGGTAAGACCTTAGATTGGGACGAGCCCATCCCGAGCTGCACAGTTCAGTCGTGGCTGCGCTGGCTCCAGAGCCTTCAATGCCTGCACGAACTATCGATTCCAAGGTGCTTCCTTCCGCCGGAATCGAATGGAGACGACACCCAAACCTTGCACATTTTCTCGGACGCCTCGCAGGAGGCAATCGGAAACGTGACGTACCTGCGTACGACCACCAACAACGGCCAAGGTCACGTCGCGTTCGTACGCGGAGAAAGCTGTGTGGCTCCAAGAGCTGCCACCTCGATCCCTAGGCTAGAACTGTGCGCAGCAGTAGGAGCAGTATTGTCAAAAAATGTGGAACGCTTCACGATTTGCGTGTCATCCTTGCGCCGGGGCCATGCTAATCTTCTCTGTATCGTTCCAATTTTAGTATACAGAACGATACAGGAACTGAAAAGGAAACCCGCTCAGGCAACATTTTGCGGATCCGTGCTGGTCCGCAAGACTGACGCAGCGTTCTATTTGACTAAAGTGCTCGTGGGAACAACTTATCCCCGGATAATTTTAAGTTTCTGTGTCCTTTGGTAGTGTGATATGTGTCAGAAAACTATTAATTCAAACGTGTTTTCGAATTAGCTATACTTATCGATTCGCCACAAAGTATTGTGTGTTTGGTGAGCAGCCGGTTCTAGAGCATTCAATGATGCTTCTGGAAGCCGGCGAACCACCTACATTGAGTCAGACTAGCCGTTGTGATACTGTGAATTCTAGTGCTTCCTATAGCCAATATGCTGCAGTGTAATGCTAGGAATAACAGTTCAGATTCCAAAGTAACAGTATTTTAGCAGGCCACTGAATGTGTAAATTTTAGATTTTTGTTCATTGAATTTGACTCTGAATTTTGAGCTGAATGTTAAACTTCAGTTCAACCAATCACAAGTGACGTGTTCAAGTATAAAAACATAGGATGTGAACTAGCAAAGGGCAGATACTAGCAACTTCACAACTTAACCGTGCATAGCTCAAATTCTACTCAGAACAAAAATGGTTTTTTGTTTATATCTTGTTGGCTCCTCACCCACGAGCTGTGCTGGACAAGTTGCGCCACTCAGTAAGGTAGTAGCCTAGAGCTAAAGCATTTCAAAAAGTAGACTGGGCATATAACCAGAAATTTATGCGACCACTCGCCCATATAATTTTGTGTCAATGTGTACTTGTTGTCCTAGGGACAGTTCACCTGTAATTAAATTAAGCGATTCAAGTTTGGCGACTCATTTCAAACCCTTTCAGTATTAGGCTGATCAATGAGATAGCCATTTTTTTTGACAATAGCTGATCTGCTGTAATTCAAGTTCTGATTATTCTGCGGCCTGATAGGCTGTAGTACTAGACCGCTGTTACTATTTTAACCTGCCCCTGCATCAGAGACCTAACCCTTTTACTTTCTCTCCCTCCGCAGGTGGAGTAAAAAGAAGCAAAATAGTCATATTTTGTATGTTGAAATAGGCTTTTCCAACGTGTGAGGGACCTTCCCCCATTGTTTGTAAGTACTCCAGGGTGTTGTCAGGTTGTTCCACCAAGGTTGCAACCAGTGCCACTGTAGCATTTGATTATGTAAGCAGTCAGAAACAATTTAGAGGCAGAGTCCCTGAAATTAAAATTAGTGTGCTAGTGTACTGTCCTCCTCTGACCACATTGCACATATTTAATAGCTAAAAATTATAATGGGAGGACAAAAGAAACCCTCCATGTGTATGTTTACAAAATTGGATTTTGCATTGTTGTGTGCTCAACACAAAGTACAAAAATGTATTTCTTATTTGGAAAGTCGAAAAATTCTTTAATATTCTGACTAAAATGTTACAACAGTTGTCATTTATGTGTGCGTGAGTAGACTGTCCTCCTTTGATCCTATCTGTGCATTACAAATGTGTATCCGCCAATGTGTTCTTTAGCTGGAGAGACTTATTTTATTTTTTCTTTTCAGTTAATGCAACAGCCGACTCATTGTGTTATGTCTTTGGCATGACAATTGATCCCCTTCCATGTATTGCTATTCTCCTATTGCAATTTCTCATTGCTAGTCTCTTATCGACATTCTCTTAGTGCTATTCTCTTAGTGATATTCTCTTAGTGATATTCTCTTAGTGATATTCTCTTAGTGCTACTCTCTTAGTGCTATTCTCTTAGTGCTATTCTCTTAGTGCTAATCTCTTATCGCTATTCTCTGGAACTGGAATTCTCGCTAACATGAATCGACTCGTGAACTTCCCAGACTCTTGAGACTGGCGAGATGTTTCTTTGTCATTAGAATATCATACCTAGTTCTAGCATTATTTAGTTGCTCTTCGTATCTTAGTCTGCTACTTTTCATCTACATTCGAGGTATGAGTTTTCTTATTATGCGGTACTATATACCTTAATTGGTCAGTCGTCTATGATCTTAAACTAGGAATTTTCTTAGCATGCGGCTATTACTCGTATTGTTGTACCGAACCTGAACTCTACTTGTTTGTGCAGTTCACGGAGTCAACGGGGCTTAAAATAAACTGAAGAAACCTCGTGGTCTTTGGCGTCCCCTTGAAGTCCGTTCATTCACGTTACTGTAGCGAAGATCAGAATCCGCAAAGTGTCGTGACACACAAATACATATCTATGCATCGAGGCAATCAAAATACACATGCGCTCTACAAAAATGCTGTACGATGTACTGAAATAAAGATAAAAAGCCATGAATGTTCGTAACAACTTTTTCAGTATGTGTTGCTGCCTACAATTTTTAAATAAATATTGTAACGATTTTTTATTAAATATTGTAACGAAAGGATCATTGGTTGATGAGCGTCTTAATTATCATATGTGAGTGATCGCGCAACAAATATACATTTTTTCTTATAAATGCTTTAAATAATGAAGTGAAATGATGTGTTACTTAAGGACACATACACCCATATACGCACACATAGCGAGCACACGTACACATATACACAAGTAAGCATGTGCACTACGTAAGTAAGCATGTGCACAAATATCAGCGTAAATTAGTCCGCATTAACTAGTATTCCAATCGAGGGACTCAGAGAAAATATTTTTTATCACGCCACGAATTTATGAAATTTTCGTACTAATAATAGGGGCACAAAACAGTCTACCTGAGTCAGGAACATGAAAACGATTGTTCTACAACGGTTCCCAAGTACAACATAATTGGAGAAATACTGTACGTGAGATCAACCGCCTCGGTGCGGTTGTTATAATATACTCTAGAGCGTAAGAGATGATAATTAGGATAATTTGCACTGCACTAGCCTAACAAGAACATTTTTATACTTGAATAAGAGAAGAATACATGAATGTCTTATAAGGGTTCCAAATTAGAAAAGTTCACATTATCTCCGAAATATGGTACAGAATGTATGCAATCAGTAGGCATATATAGGTACAATGACGGTCTAGTTTTATGCTTGCACAAAAATGGAGAGGAAAGACATAAAAATGTATCCTATATATAGCTGGTTTATTTAGGTTGAATAGAGCTTGTTGATTCATGAAAGCCATAAAAATACTGAACTTTGTGGGTTGAAAATACTTATGACATTTTACATATACATGACAAATAAGCTTTGGATTTCTTGACATCATGGGATAATATTAAAATTATTTGGTTCGGTAAATATGCAAAAATATAATTTCGAGTGATCATGAAAAATGGGAAATAAGTGAAGTGACTGCCTAAAAGAAAGAAAGAAAGAAAGAAGGAAAGAAAACCGTTCATTTCCAAGTTGCCACATGAGAGACATGCCAACATCTTGGCTTTTAAAAATTTTTTAATATAAGACGTCCTAAAACAAAAGTTCCATACGAGGAGTACTAATTGACAAACCATCCAAGGTGTACAAATAGATAAGCCATACGAGGCATAATAATAGACAAACTATACGAGGTGTGCTAATAGACAAACTATCAGAGGTGTACAAATAGATAGACCATACGAGGCATAATAATAGACAGAATATACTAGGCATACTAATAGACAAACCATACGTGGCGTGCAAATAGTCTAACTCTGTCAAGGGGTAGTTGAATAAAAAATGAAAAATGTCATCTCGTGGATATTTTATATTCCAAGAGATTGCTAACAACTTATAAATAATTCGAATACTGCTAAGGAATTCTTCGGAACTCCCAAGTTAATAGTTGAAATTATCGAAGTAAGAAAAATAAAAAAACGCCATACTGGAGCAGATTGAAACACCATCGTAAATGACAATCAAGTATTGAGAAGAGGTTAGTCACTAGGTAATTTATAAAGAACATCGCGCAACACAGCACGCACATCTAGAAATGAGTAAACAAACTTACACTCAAAAATGAAATGCATGGCTTGTTCGGCATACAAATATAGAGATAAAATTTTTGCACGAGCGCTTTATTTCATTTGTCTGTTTATACTTTTTAATTTTTTTTATTCACAGAAATGCCCTTCGGGGCCGTGATAGATCGAATTATGAATCATTAAGCATGCGCAATCAATTTGTTTATTTCTGTAATTTGGTTCAGTGTTAAATGATCGCAGAGGTTTGGGTATATGTAATGTGATGAGGTTTTGCTTTTTACGCAAAAATAGAAATAGAAACATATATATGCACATGTGTGTATATATATATGTACGAACGAACGTGTGCCTGTGCACACAGATACATAGACACTCATATTTGCGTGCGCACACACACACACACACACACACATGCACGCTTCAGCCCACAAAAGAACAAAAAGTACGCTTTAGCCCACACATCAAAGTAATAAGACAAATGTAAGTCGCTTAATCAGAAGTTTTGGCGAAAAACTGTTTTGGGTAAGTTTACGAATGTACGAACATATGCATGAATGTGCGCATAGATAGTAGGCACATATACGCACATGCACACGGATACCAGTATACAAGTATGAAAGTTATGAAAATTACAAGCTTTGTTTTCTAATTAATTGTTTTTTAACATAACGGTCATTAGTAGATAAGCGTCTCAGTGAAACATATATAGGCGATCATATGATGATACCTATGCGCTCTGCGGAACGTTGTATGATGTATTGAAATAAAGGATAATGAGCACAGGAGGGTCGCAACTATTTTTCAGTGTGTGCTGCAGCTTAAAATTTCTAATTAAATATTGTAACGTAAAGATAGCTGGTTGATAAGCATTTTATGTATAATATATGGGTCATAACACAACAAATATATAATTTCTATAAATGCTTTACAATAATAAAATGAAATGACGAGTTAGGTAGTATTAGAAGTTGTGAGAGAGAAAAAGGTCGGTATTTATAGTTCAAAAGCTGGTTGTTAGTCCAGTGTACGCACGTATATGTGCACATATGTACACCCATATACACGCATACGCCTATGTACGTACACACATATACAAGTAAACATGTTTGCAACTCCCAGCGTATAGGCAATCAAATCATAATACCTACGCATACTTCAAAACTGTTGTGTAATGTGTTCAATTGTAAAACAATGAGCAAGGGAGAGTATTCAGCAGTGGAGATACTGTGCAAATGAGATTCGAAAATACTTATTCAGTATGTTCTTTTAACTAAGAATTATTGTTGAGACGGAAGATGACGGCTATTTTGGTTTTAAATTCTCTCAGTCTTTGATGAATTTTAACACTCAGGGGAATTTTGTTACACAGTAAGGCACCTGACATTGACAGAGTCTTCTGCCCAAAGTGAGATGAACAATAGTCGTCTAAGACATTATTGTTTCTGTTCTGCTTTAGGTTGGTTACAGTGGGTGGTTGAAAACGCACTATCTCAGAATTGCTCTGAGGAAGATGTAACGAGGAAAATACGTATTTGGCCCTCTGCATGAAGAGCCTTTCTTGAATAAGAGTCCAGCCGAGTTTTTGAGGAAAGGAGTTACTTGATCACTTCTTTTGAAATTATCGTTGCATACCACCTTGGCCGGGAAATTCATGCATTTTTGTAAATTCTTTTGCAGGTAATGAGGTAAGTCTCCCCATACTAGGCTGCAGTAGTCAATGCGCCATAACACTAGGGATTGAATGGCCAATAATCTGGATTTTTCAAGCTTACTCTTTATACGATGAAAACACATCAAAGTTCCGTAAATTTGGTTGCAAGGATTCTCAAAGTGAAATTTGGAGGACATATTTTTATCGAACCAGATACCTAGATTTTTAAGCTTTTTTGATGTAATGATTTTATCAGTTCCTACTGCAAGAGTAAGATCTGAAGTTTTTTTGATTGCATCTTTGGATCCCAAAATGGTGCATTGCGTTTTACTAGCATTCAATTTGAGACCATTTCGGTCGTTCCATGATTTCAGGCGAATCAATATAGTTTCGGCTTTTATTCGCGTCTGTGGTATTTCCGATGCAAAACTTGTTATTGCAATCTGAACATCGTCAGCATACAATGAGATCCGTGTGTTAAAAAGCGTTTGAGGAAAATTATTTATGAAAATAGAAAACAGCAACGGACCAAGAATGGATCCTTGGGGAACACCAAAACTGTTTTGAATGAATGGGGACAATTCGTTTTCTAAGCGGACAGCATGAGATCTGTTGTGTAGTTTCTTTTCAACACAACATGAGGTTTATTTAGCTGTAGCTGCAAACAGTTTCAGTAGCTTTAGACTACCAAGGCAGGAGAAGGAAATACTCTGGTACACACGTATCAGTGTACTGGCCTCTGTCGAGAAGTTAGGCAAGGGCGCGTAACAATACCTTCCGGAGCTCGTAAAGGAAGAGCGTAATAACAGCTTCCGGAGCTCGTAAAGGAGGAGCGTAATAACAGCTTCCGGAGCTCTTACTCACAAAACCAGTGCCACATCATAACTACGCATGTTTTATTATACAACAATTTCCCTCCCTTTAGATGAACATATGACAAAAGGAAGGAAGAACTCAACAATTCATTCGCATTACAGGTTCTTATTTTACCTGATTTACGAGGTTAATTTCTACAGGTGACTTGCTAAAAGGCTGCAAAGCAGAATTAAGGCTCAGCCGCCTTACTACTGATAGATCCCAAATTGCCAGAAGAATGAAGCAGCTGATTAGAGTGCCTCTTCCAGATTACATTTAATGCTAAGATTTGAATCTGAAAGATATTAACAGCAACTTTACTAACAATAATTCCTTTCAGCCACTTGGGACCATTTATTAAATTCAAGGCAAGAACATGATCACCGAGATCAAATTGAGCTACATACATAGGCTTAAACTTGGACACAAGAATATTTAGGATTAACCCTATCTCTGGAAGTAACAAATTTATGATGGTAGAACGTAACAGAGGTAGTAATTTTTGTGACACTATGAGGAATACAATGTGATTGAAATAACGCTTTTGCTAGACGGGATTTGAACGATTCGGGAGAAGAGAGTTTTTTAAACAGGTCTTTGATGACCCTTTTCCCCCTCTCAGCTTAACCATTGCTGGCTGGAGAATAGGGCGGAGGTGTGAGGTGCTCAATGCCATTAGAAATTAGAAAATCTTTAAAGTCTTGAGATGAAAAGTTAGAAGCATTATCACTTACGAGCACATCACACAACCCTTTTCTGCTGAAAATCATTTTCAAAGCATCAGTAGTATCTGACACACTCGTGGATGGTACAACTTCGCATTCAATATGTTTAGATAATGCATCTACAGCAATGAAAATAATTTTATTCTCGTAGAAAGAGTGATCAACATGAATACGCTCAACAGGACAAGAAGGAGTAGGCCATTCTACGTTTCTAGATTTAGGTTTTGCTCGATTTAATTGGAATTGAGGGCAACTTTTCATGATGTCTTCAATACCTTTATCCATTCCGGGCAACCAAATAACAGATCTGGCCAACGACTTCATGCCACAAATGTCAGGATGTCCATCATGAAATGTTTCAAGAACTAAACTATGTAATGACTTGGGAATTGAAACCCTTTCTTTATAAAGTATACAACCATTCATGATAGTAATCTGAGGTAGCAGGTTCTTAAATTTAGACAAATAAGGATTAGGTTTAAGATGTTGAAATCTTTATTGTAGCACCTTGAACGTATATGTGTATTATATTAATAATGTTACAGTGCTCTTGTGTTATAATGTGTTTAAAGAGTACTCTCCGCTGAGAACTGCATGAGCTCATGGTTCTCATAACTGCTGGAGCCCAGTCCTCCTCTTGTCTTTGTGATGTAAACTTACGGTTGTCCTGCTTGTCTCACTGTGTGTTACAGAAAATACCTAAACAGTTAGCGTACGTGTCTCGTAATTTACCCTAACCATATATAACATAGGAGGCATACCAAACTTTATGTATTGTTTGATTCGTGACATTCACTATCCACATTCGTGACATTCACTATCCACATCAGTATGAGTTTTTATATTTTCACACGTAATAGGAGTTTTATCGAAAGAGTTCACTGAAAAGATCAGTTTGTACGGTTCTAGTTCTGTTACAGTTGTGGGAAGAGGGAGCTTACTAAGACAATCGCTATTTACGTTACATTTACCTTTCGAATAGCTGGTAACATAGGCAAACTGGGAAAGTTTGAGAGCCCATCTTTGAATACGAGCGGAACAATTGAGAGGTACGCCTCTGTTATGTGCAAAAAGTTTACAAAGAGGGTGTTGATTGTTATGCATAAGGAACTTTGCACCAAGAAGAAATTGCATAATTTAGAGATCTTGAAGCAAATTGAACAGGACACCAATCATGAGAAGAATAAACGTGTTGCATAAGTACGGCAGCAACCCTATAGCAAGAACTATCAGTTTCAAGAAGAGTTTCATCGTTGGGATCAAACAATTTTAGAGGTTTATGCGGACGAAAGATATCTTGATTATGTGGACACTTGTATCCTGCTCTGGAGTCCACTGGAAAGGTACATCTTTCTTTAGTGGCAAATACAGAGGATGCATGACATGAGAAAAGTTAGGTACAAAACGATTATAGAAATTACACAATCCAATGAATGCTTGCAACTGTTTGAGGTTTTTAAGAACAGGAGCATTGAGAATTGCATCTACTTTCTCAGAATTAGGGTGAACACCTTTTTTATCGAAAACGTACCCTAGATAAGACACATGATCGGTTAGAAAGGTACATTTAGAATGATTTAAGCGAATTCCAGCACTTTTGAGGACAGACAAGACTTTGTCAAGAACTTCCAGATGAGAATCATAAGAAGAGGTCAAAATGAGTGGATCATCCTGGTACACAGTGATATTATCGATGCCAAAAAGAGTTTTATTCGTGAACGGTTGAAAAATGCCGTGACTTGTACGCAAACCATAAGGTAAGTAAGTGTACATAAATAGACCTTCCGAGGTGTTAATGGTCGTAAACTTTTTTGATTGTTCGTCCAAAGGAATTTGCAGAAACGCATTTGATCAATCAATTTTGGCGAAAAACTTTGCGTCGCCGACTTGAGAAATTACATCATCAATAACAGGTAGGACGGATTGAACGGGATTCAACCAATTGTTAACGGAGGCTGAAAAATCTCCACAGATTCTTACACTGCCGCCAGACTTTAGAACATTAACGGTAGGATATATGCCCATTGGTTATCATACACTTTAGAAATTTTACCCATACTCTGCAAGCGCTCCAGTTCGGTTTTGACAGAGTCTTTTAGTCTTACTGGAACAGGGCGGGCTTTACAAAACACAAGAACTAAATTAGGCAACGCATCAAAATGAACGGCATCTTTAACGTTAGACTGTGAATCAGATGACTGTACGCATCATATTTCGAAGACAAGCTCCTCGGCAAACTATGAGAATCTGTTTTGTTTATAGTGTCGCATTGATCCGGGATCACAACATTTACGTTAAGTTTAGAACGAATATCTCGGCCAAGTAAGTTGATTCTATCATCTTCCACAATGATAACCTTATGATTAAAACAAACGTCTTTATAACTAATGATTACTGAAGATTGACCAGGCAAGTTTACAGAGCCACCACTGTTTCCGAGCACTTTACTACACGTAGGATTTATAACAGCACCAATAGCAAGTGCATCACTTTTACGTGTAGTCGAGACTGCACTGCCATTGTCAAGAAGAAATTCAACAGGTTTCCCATTCAAATGGCATTTCAATATCAAAGGTTCTTTAGTAACGGGAATTACAGTGGTGTTTATTCTAAAAAATGAGAATCATTATTTTTATATACTTCAGAGAAATTATGAACAGAGTTACCGTCACAAGTACCGTTTCTAGGTTTCTGTAGAGTGCCTTCGTTTTTTTTCGCTGCAGAGACTCGAGTGAACTTTGCGTTAAAACATCGTCTTTTCCGACGTTGCCATGACAACCGCACCGTTCCGGTTGCACCATGTAAGTGCGGGCTGTGTGAAATTCACCACGTGTAGGCTCAGCCGGAGGAGGCCGTGCTGCAGTCGTAGATTTGCAAACTTTAGAAATGTGGCCTATTTTCCACATGTGTTACATTTCAATTTCAAAGCATAGCAATTCTTTGCAAGATGCTTCTGCTTAGCGCCGCAACGGATGCATTTGTAGTTTGGCTGTAATTTTTCTGAAGTGAAAAACGATGAAGATGAATCCTCACGAATCATATCGTGAGCATCGGAACTTAACTGTTCGATGAATTTTGCATGTTCAACACATTCCTTGAACGGTTTTCGATCACACTTCTGTAGAACTGCACTGAGAATTTGCGATGAACGTAGACCAGCAACGAAAGCATCTCTCAAGACACGATCACGACAGCAATTATCGTAGTTGCACGCTGATGCTAAGTTATTTAGCGTTTTAGCATAACTTTCTATGGATTCATTAACACCTTGCTTTTTGTTTAGAAATGTAACAGATGCACCGACAATGGATTTCTTGATTTCAAATTGCTGCATTAACTTCTCTTTTAGTTCATCATACGTAGCATCAGTGAGTAACGTAGGTTTAGACTGTTTAGACAGTAAGAGTGTTACATTCTTTTGGTCGATGTCATTGTATATTTTTTCAGAGATATTGAGCAGAGCTCCTTGAGTGCTAGAGTTTCTTCTATAGGCGTATTGATTTCGGTGGAGTAGATTTGACTCATCTAGGTGAACTGACAGTTGATTTGTTTGATTTGATTCACCACTTTCTTCATTATTTGGGACATGACAGGTAAAAGACCGATGGGCCTGTAGTTTGATACTTTATTTAGGTCACCACTTTTATGCAACGAAAAGAAAAGAAATGAAAAATAGTATATTTCCAATAAAGTATAAACATGAAATGTTGATACATTGTTTTTTAAAAGACCTTAACATTAACATCCTTAACTGATAATGACACATTGGTATCGTAATACCCGTGTAAAATGTTGAATCAAAAATTGACAGAAAAGCACAACAAAAATGAGTTCCCTTCCTTGCCTAATCTGATTTTGAGAGTGCATTCAAATATAAGTAACTAAGAGAACACAATCCTCGTAACGCTTAGTTGAAAAATGTATTCGTTTATGCGCATTTAAATTGAAATAAAAGCAATAATAGCGTTCAAATACCTTAACTTAGAGATCCTTAATTGTTATTCATACATGGTTATCGTGATACCCATGCTAATTGTTGAAATATTTGATTTAGATCCTTAATTGCTATTCATACATGATTATCGAAATACCCATGATAATTGTCGAAACATGATTCAGAGAAAAGCATAAAAAATGGGTTCCTCGTCGTTACGGTAGTCGGATTTTGGTAATGCATTTAAATACAAGTGACTAAGAAAATATAATTCATGTGACGCATTGCTGGAAACCCTCTCGTTATTGCGTACTCATATTGAAATATGAGAGTAAGAACATAGGAACTAGTGATACGAGCTTGAGGGATTGATGTTAAAAGTAAAATGGGCAGATTTGATTTATTTTGTGTCTACAACTATGAGGTCGACAGTCGGGATTTGGGACAATTTTTCACACTGACGCATCATCTAGTATGCCAAGTGGTGAGCTCGGAAAGAATATAATATTCACTATAACAAAACAAAAAATTGTTATGACATTTCTTACTTACGCCAATAGTACAGGCTCAAAGAGTTCATCGGAGTCAAAGTCACGAAAAGGATTGTTGCACAATGCTAGCTGTAACATTTTCAACATAGGTGGAACCGCACAAAAAATTAACTACCCAAAATAGTGTTGTCATAATGTATTCACGAGAGTAAGAAAGTAAGAAGAGTTACCACACAAAACTTACAAAAGCAATTTAAGACCAGAATAAGAATTTCAAAAAATTAAAAAATGATGTTGTTTAAAGTTATGACATTCGTCGAATCCGTGGCCTTTTTAAATATTTTAATATGAACGAAAAAAGAGAAAAAAAGATGCTAAAATACCCTCACATTAACATCCCTTCTTTCTTTGTGGTAATTAATTTGATTTTGAAAATGTAAATAAAAATAAGTGATTAATAAAACAAATCACTGTGACACATAGTTGAAAATATTCTTTTTAGGGTGCGCGTATTTTGGATCATGAGTCCATAACATTTGCAGAACAGCTGGAAAAATGCGAAAAGTTAGCCACCGAAAATGATTTAGTCTTAATGCAGTCACGAGCGTAGGAAAGTTAAAATTGCCAATGAATTACGTCGCACGTTCGAAATGTTTTTAAAAAGGCGAAAAATGTTTTAAAATATCTTAAAATTGAAACCATGACTTGATATCTACACATGGGGACCGTAATACTTATACCGGTTAATTTTTGAAATAAATGGTTGGAAGAAAAGGACGTAAAAAATGCATTCCCTTCGTTGCGTTGGTCTGATTTTAACAATGCATTTTATTACAAGTGGTCAAGAAAACATTGTGCATGTGATGTATTGTAAAAAACCCTCGATCTAGTTAGTGCACTCCCATATTGAAATTTGAGCTTACGAACATAGGAACTAGTGAAATGAGGGATTACGGATGAAAGTAAAACGGGTAGATCCAAATTAATTTGCATCTTAGACTGTGAGGTTGACATTAGAGGCGATTTTACATTATTTCGTATCAACTAGTAAGCTAAATAACTGGCTCGGATAAAATGAAATATTTTACAATAGCACAAAAATTAAATTTCATATGCTACTAGCATTGGCACAGAAAAGTTCACCGGATTCAAATAGATGAGAAGGATCGTTGTACAATGCCAACCATAACATTTGCAACATTGCTGGGACAAAACGAAAAAGTCAAAACAACCAAAAATAGTGTGGTCAAAGTATATTTAAGGAGTGTAAGGGACAACACATTGTCACACAAGATTAACAAAAGCATTTAAGGAGGGGAATATGGAAATGCTTTTGGGGAATATATACACACACACATACATATATATATATATATCCATACACATATATACACGAATACATACTTAAGAGCGTCACATGTGCGTACATACATGTAATTAATATTCGTATACCAGCAATCATATTGTATATGCATATTACAAATCTGTCTTGATTGTTGTAAGTGTTGCAATTAGCAATACAAATTCCTGACTTCTTTTCCAGTGTGGGAAAAATCCCCCAAAAGTATTTCTGTGGTAACATTTTTCTGTCGACCTGTCAGTTTGAATGTCGCTTGAAGATCTTCTGTTGTTTCGTTGGAGATTGTACGCGAAGTGGTGTTGGCCAGCGCCCGTCGGAGTCCGGGGCAAGCTCGGTCCACCTTGGGGCGACTCGCCTGTTTATGCAGTCTTGCCTGTTCTCCAACTGAGACTTACTTTTCGGGCGTCTTGCGACTCTGGGGGACTGGAGGCACTGCTATATCAGCGGAGCCCGCTCGCTGTTCTGTCCGGGTCTTTCGGACCTTGTCGAGCCGTACGCCCGTGTTTCCCATTTTAACGTTTTTAGTCGACTTCTTCTGAAGTTTAATGAAAGTTTAATAAATTAAATACCTTAAAATATTGAAAGTTTAACGAGTTGTTGGGTTGGAAGCTCCGTTGTGCTGACAACTATCTTGTTGAAAAGTCTCCTTCGATTAAATAATAATCTTACCGTTGAATTGTTTCCTTTAACGAACGATTGTGTGGAAGAAATTTCCACACAAGTAATACTGAGTTTACAGTGCACCCAGTGTGAAACACGTTTAGGCAGAAGGAAATAATTTAAGAAATCAAGCGGAAATCAGTATAAGGCAAATACTCCACGCGGAAAGACAGGAAGGAAAGTCAAAGGTTCAAATGCTCAGAAATGCAAGGAAAAGTAATCGGGAGCAGCCCTCATCCAGGTCAAGTGAAACCCGTCAATAAGTGAGCCACACCCTATCAACAACAACATCAATTTTGCTTCATAACCGAAGCAGGTAATGTAATTCAATTTGCATGGAGTATTTAGAGGTTAATCGTAAGCTCCCTAGTAGAGCCAACTAAACACGTAAAGAAAAAAAAGAACCACATTCACTCAAACGTAACGATAGGAGAAAAAGCAGGTCAGGTAGAAATTAGAAAAACTTTGCCACGTCACTGAAGCACTGCAGGCCCGATAGCTCGCTCGAACAGCAGCACAACCCTCCTCGTCCAGAGTCACCATTCAGCCCAAGGGACCGACGTCACGTTTCCCAGCATGTTCAAGAACCGGTATGCCCAAGTAACATGTTCATCACTCGGACAACAGGAGTAATGTTTTAAGGGTATAAGCTCAAAATTAATTCCAATTCCATGGAAAACAGCCCCCACCCACTTCACTTACAATCTCCAACGAAACAACAGAAGATCTTCAAGCGACATTCAAACTGACAGGTCGACAGAAAAATGTTACCACAGAAATACTTCTGGGGGATTTTTCCCACACCAGTACGTACTGCGGTTCACACTTTTTGTGTTGACGCATAATAGAAAGCTATTTTAGTTTTGAATTCTCTTAGTGTTTGAGGGTTTTGATGCTCTGGGGGAGTTTGTTTCACAGTAAGGCGCCTGATACTGACAGCTTTCTACCCACTATTAGATGAACGGTATTTGATTAAGATATCACGTCTCCTATTCGGTTTTGGGTTGGTGATGCATGGGGGATGGAATTTCACTACTTCAGAATTGCTTTGAGGAAGATATAAAGAGGAGAATACGTATTGGGCTTTGTGCACCAGAAACCTTTCCTGAATAGGAGCCCAGTCGAGCTTATTCAGGAGAGGTGTTACTACGAAAGATTTTAGAAAGGATTGAGAAATTAAATACCGATACAGCCGGGAGCACTTTGTTTTACTGAGAAAGTGGTGACATAGAAAATACCGTTGCGGATGAATTTAAACGTTAACAAAGTACTCCGAGAACTTCCGGAGTTTCGAAGGACGACAAGGCGCTCATCCTCCGCCAATCCCTTCATCTCCCGTTGCCTGGTTGGAACAGAGGAAAAGGCGAGTTTAGTTTTCGTTATTAGGAATAAGTAATTAAGATTGACAGTTGTTATAAGGGTGCGCTTAGAAACGATTAGTTATTTAAGGGTGCGCTTAGGCACGATTAGTTATTTAAGGGTGCGCTTAGGCACGATTAGTTATTTAAGGGTGCGCTTAGGCACGATGAGTTATTTAAGGGTGCGCTTAGGCACGATGAGTTATTTAAGGGTGCGCTTAGGCACGATGAGTTACTTAAGGATGCGCTTAGGCACGATTAGTTAATTAAGGATGCGCTTAGGCACGATTAGTT
Source organism: Morinoia aosen (assembly GCA_030386875.1). Taxonomy (NCBI): domain Eukaryota; kingdom Metazoa; phylum Arthropoda; class Malacostraca; order Amphipoda; family Talitridae; genus Morinoia; species Morinoia aosen. Next base: position 76,664,827 of record CM059564.1, read on the forward strand.
AATTATGGATGCGCTTAGGCACGATTAGTTAATTATGGATGCGCTTAGGCACGATTAGTTAATTATGGATGCGCTTAGGCACGATTAGTTAATTATGGATGCGCTTAGGCACGATTAGTTATTTAAGGAGGCGCTTAGGCACGATTAGTTATTTAAGGAGGCGCTTAGGCACGATTAGTTATTTAAGGAGGCGCTTAGGCACGATTAGTTGCATAAGGAGGCGCTTAGGCACGATTAGTTGCATAAGGAGGCGCTTAGGCACGATTAGTTGCATAAGGAGGCGCTTAGGCACGATTAGTTGCATAAGGAGGCGCTTAGGCACGATTAGTTGCATAAGGAGGCGCTTAGGCACGATTAGTTGCATAAGGAGGCGCTTAGGCACGATTAGTTGCATAAGGAGGCGCTTAGGCACGATTAGTTATTTAAGGGTGCGCTTAGGCACGATTAGTTATATAAGGGTGCGCTTAGGCACGATTAGTTATACAAGGGTGCGCTTAGGCACGATTAGTTATAAGTAACAAGTTATAAGTTATGAGCTATAAATGATAAATTTTTGGGTATATACCAGGCAATTAGGTTCGGTAGTTGTGCTCAATTGACATCAGAATCACCCATAAGCTAGCGCCAAGCTTACCAGCAACTAACCTCTGAATGCCAATTGGTAAGGCGTGCTATCGCTGCAGACGCTGAATATTCCCACGATGCACAGGTGCAGGGTAGGCGTGTGGGCGGAAGATGGTCCTGCTCCCAAGCATCTAGAAGGCGAGCCAGAGAAGCAGACGCAACGAGCTGGACGGAGGCTGGCACTTGTTTAGGATTTTAGTCCATCATCCTTATGCCACTGATGACGAAGTGACAAGAACGATGCATGTGGTGATCTTAGAGTGCGGCGAAGAAGCGAGAGTCCAGTTGGTTAATCCGTCAGTGCTCATAGGTATCTGCTGAAACTGTTGAAAACTCTCCAGAGGAAAAGGTATAAGTTGCGTTCAGAGGGCATTAGCTCATGGTTGTATTCAAGGAAGTTGCAAGAAAGAATGGCAAAAGCTATGGGAGACATTGAGCACACATACCCCTATATTTGATATCTTCGACACTCCCGGCCACAGGTTGGTTTTCAGTGAAATATGAAATGAAAACCAACAAGAACTAGAATCTAATTGCCTTAAATAATACTTTAGAACAGAGACCTGTACTAGCTAGTAACGTAGGGAACTATTGTACAAGCTCATGAACGAGAGAATTTTTTAAACCTAACTCAACCTAAAGTTCGCCGTTCTCTAGCAAGCGGCGATTACGCTCGCTACAACGAACAGCCGCATGCCGGGGAACACGCGAAGGGTACAAGGACTTAGTAGCCATATTAGCCGTATCAGGCGCAGAACCTGACGAGCCACCGGACGGAGTTGGAACCCCAGCCGCTGAGTCATCAGAACGGTGAGCATCTGCTGGAAGAATCAAGATTAGTGATGAGGCATGTCTATATACAAGCTCCCGAGTGCAGCCCTTAAATACTCGGGCAGCAGTCACCTCGTTGATAGAGTTTCGTTCCACGTGCCTCACTACCCCTAAAGGGTAGTTTGTTTGCTTATAATTAGGCTCTTTTAGCAGCACGATATCGCCAACACTGAGTGGCCTATGAAGTACTCTCTTATATCGATCCTGTCGGTTAGTAGCTTGTGTCATAAGAGTTGATAAAAACTGTTCATGATAGTTATCGTGCAAACGCGTCAAAGAACGCTTCAATTTTTGGAATTTTTCAGAAATAAACGTGTCTGTGCCGTACTCTGCATCATTTAGGTCATCTACCTGGAAGGTCGGCACAACATTTAGAGAGATCAATTCCCTACCCCTGGTTAACATCTCTGGTGTAATGGGCGAGGGAGCCAAGGGATCATCTCTAAGAGCCTCCAAATTCGCAACAGGACGTCTATTGATGAGGTGAGTGACCTTGGCTATAATGAACTGAAATTCTAAGTACTCGAGTTTTGAGTTCTTCAAAGATGAATGAATGAGCTTTTTGGTCTGTTTCACTAGAGTCTCAACTAGTGAACCCAATGAACTGTTACCTTTAGGATAGGCGCTGAAGCTTACTACTTTGATCCCATAGCTTTCTAAAAAGCATTTTGTCTCATAGTTTGATAGGAAAGATTTCAGTACATTAGTTCCTGCAACTATCTGACTACCTAAATCGGAAAAGAAATTACTGAACATTCCGAACTCGTAGATATGCAGTTGCAATGCCCTCAAAAATTCTGATACATCTGACCTCGCGCAAATTTTCAGGTTAACAGCTCGGCTCCACATGCAAGTCAAAATAAGCACCCACACCTTTGTGGTGCTGTTCCCTAGTTTTACCGTCCATGGCCCCATGTAATCTGCAAACACAGAAGAGAAGACTGCTTTCGGAGGGTCCATCCTAAATTGACGGTAAGAGTTCTGATTAAGTGCAATACCTCTAGCGTTGAGTTTTCTACAAGTAATGCAACTTTTAACAATTTTACGAACTGTTGAGAATAGGCATTGAACCCAGAATCTGGTTCGAAATTCTTTAACAACTACGTACAAACCAGAATGAGCAAGTTTTTTATGAATGTCTAATATTATCAAGTTAGTAAGTGGACTAGATTGTGGTAGCAAGATGGGAAAGTTGTAGCTGTTGTTCAACATTCCTTTAACACAGAGAAGTCCTGAATCATTAATGACAATGTTTAGTTTCTGTATCAATTTCGGTGCATAACGTTGCTTTGAATTACTAGTTAGGTAAGAGAATATATCCTGAAAATGCTTACGTTGTTCTACTCTAATGATACGAGACATTGCATCACCGTAGAAAGACAGGACAGATGGAGCTTCAGAAAATGAAACTTTTACTCTACCAATTGAAGTTTTCAAGAGTGACAGAAAAAATAGTACATACGCTACTACCATGACTAGTTTTCGCCAACTAGAAAATCTATCAATTGAAACCACATGGTCCTCTGAAGGAATTTCTGCAGAGGCACTGTAAGAGTTAGCTTGAAGCGAAGTCACAGCAAAGTTTGAAGCAGAGTTTTCTACCTCCAAGTTTGGAATCGTCACTACGAGCTCATCTACCCGTGGGGGGCAAGATATTTCCGCGGGCCCTGAGTGGTAGTTGCTACCCCGAAGCTGCTTAGGGCTAATTTGTCTCGTCAAAAAGTCTGCAGGATTAACATTTCCCACCGTGTGTCGGAAAGTTACTGGGAAGGTTTTACAGAGATTGTCTATCACAGCAAGCCTATTTTGAACGAAGACTGATTTTTTCTCTATTTTTCCATACTCTACGGCAAACGAATTCAACCAATGAAGGCACACCAAGCTGTCCGTGTACAGAGTCAAAGATGAAATCTTGATGGGGTTCATCAGTGATGAACCGGTTAGGTCTGCTACAAGGTCTATCAAAACTTCCACGCCCAACTCTATCGCTTGCATTTCTAGCATGGGAATAGTTTCCGTTCCTAACTTCGTGCTTACTACCCGGTTTTTTGCAATTAGAAAATTTGCCACTTGGGTAACACAGTTGTACATGTACACCACTGCGCCGTAGATAGTTTTGGATGAATCTACGTAAGCTACCAACGAGTACTCGTGTGATCTCTCGCAAACGAAGCGTGGTATGCGGATTAGGTCGCAACCGTTTACTTGTTTGCAAATTCTACACCATTCTTTTTGTAGATCTGGCGAGATTTCTTCATCCCAGCCAAGCTTTTGCTGGGTTTGTAATGTGTGAACAAAAAGCTTCGCACGGTTCAGAATAGGTAAGTAAATGCCAAAAATATCGTTCACCGTATTCAGTGAGCGTAATAATTTTCGCTTAGTGTTGCATTTGGGATCTAGCTCAACTGACGGAGGGGAAATCGTATCGTCTTCACGATTCCAGGCAGTTCCTAACAATTTAACGTTATTAGGTGTAGAAGTTGCAGACGAGTCGTCTACCTGCTGCTGAAAGGCTTGAGAATTAGTGCACACTTGCTGCAAGCGAAATTGATACTTAGCAAAAACCTCTCTAATGGTTTCAAGAAGTTTTCCTAATGCCGTCTCATTGTTGCAGGAAAATGCGCCATTATCCATGTACATGAGCTCGTACACGGACTTCTTGAACTGCGCAAGTTCAGAGTCACCGTCGTCTCGAACTAGGATGATGTACAAGGCCATCATCAGCAAAAACGGCGAACATCTGAGTCCAAATGGCAGTCTCTTATTGCGATAAGCCACCAGTGCAAAGTCCCCTGCAGCAACGTTCCTAAACCAAAGACAGAGCAGCCTGTTCTGGTCAACTTCGCTTAAGGCAATGTTCAAGAATGCTTTCTCCAAATCAAAGGTAAGCAAAAATTTGTCGAATCTCAACAGAATCACTGCAGTTGTAATTTTTTTGTTCAAGAGGGGACCAGCCAAAGTTGCTTGATTATGGGACACCGTAAAAGTGGTTCCTCTTTCCTTCAAATTAGAGAGATACACAATTCTACATTTTGTAGACGCATGACTCATTCTGAAGACTGCCATGTGAGCTAAAAAACTCGATTCGGGATGAAGTGACAAAAAGTTAGTTAGGTCAGGAATTTTTTCTAGCACTCCTATTGATTCGAGCTCTTTGAAGCCCTCGTCGTACATCTTTAGGTTATCAGGAGTCTTAACGAGCTTTCTGAGATTTGATTTAAGAATGAGCTCTGAAAGTTTTCCGTTCTGTGCCAAGAGGTGAGAATTCTTACTATTCCATATTAATTGTAGAACCAACCTACCGTCGTTCATTCGTTCAGAGTGTCTCAGCACGTAATCGATGATTTTAAGATTTGTCTCACTATGTTTTTCACTTTCAGGTTCATGCAAGCCTGAAGTTTGGGTACAAATTTCCTCTAACATGGACTCGCAAGCATTATGAAGAGCTGATTCAATTAAGTTTCCCTCTTCGTCCTGTACTACTTGTGACATCAAATTACTCACTTCGAGTTGTTTAGCATCGTCGATGCCACAAGAGGAGTCGCCAACTGTGCTGTAGACATCGGCCTGCCCACCACCGTCTGATGCTGGGACGACGTGAACACCAGAGCCTGCCTCTCTGCGCAGCAGTTGAGGACCTCTACAACCTGCACGGTCGGCTCGTCCGTGCTCAGCCGCAGCACCTGCCTCAGCACCTGCCTCAGCACCTGCCTCAGCACCTGCCTCAGCACCTGCAACATCCGCATCACTCAACGCAGAAGGGAGGTCGGGCAAGTTCTCCAGCATGATGTGCGCGTCACCGGAAAGCATGATTCCTAGAGAGGAGCTAATGTAAGAGGAGGAAGTATTAGTTCCCAAATTATGGTAAGAGAGTTTGAGTTCTGCATCTAACTCTGGACCCAATACAAAATCTATGCGATCTACTTTGTCACCTAAAACCAATTTGTCATCAGCGAGATGATATCCTTTGTCAAGGAAGGTTTGAGTAATTTTACTCAAGTTTCGTATTCTGAAATTGATCCTTATCTCAGGTACGCAAATAGCCTGAATTTTTATTGTCTTTTTGTTGACAATCAAGGGCACCTCTACAAGCGAGGTTCTCATGGTACGGCTAGCGTTAAAACCGTGTATAGTCAAAGATAAGTCTCGTTTCAATATTGTCAACTTGTGTTTTCGGGCGTAGTTTTTAGAGATGAAATTTTTCTGGCAACCCCCGTCTTTCAATCCCCTTATTTTCGCGTTGTGATTCAAATCAAGAGGACAAGTGAAAGTAGGCAAAATTACATCGCCTTCCACAGAGTTTGAAAACACAGTTTGAACCGAGGAAAGGGTGGCAGAAAACTCCGAGTCACTGGTAGAATTTTTAGGAAAAGAGAAATTGGCATTTTTAACGCACAAGAACGTCATGTGACTACCGTTACATTTTTTACATTTTGAAGAGAAATCAAATTTGCATTTGGCCGCAGTATGGTTTCTGAATGAACATTTTACACAGACTCCCATACTTTTAAGTTTATCGAATTTCTTTCTAGGAGAATCGAAAACCTGGCAAGTCCTGAGAAGATGGTTAGAAGGTTTACCTTCATTTGCGCACAAAATGCAAGGAATGTTACCACTGGACTTCACATTCACAGCAAAGCTCTTAGCCTGTAGCTTAGGCTTAGTGGCGACAGTTTGAGGCGCTTTCGGCGCGGAAGACTCTCTTAGAACAGTAGGACAAATTTTATTATACCTCTCGGTTACTTCAAAGATGTGATCATTGATGTTATCAAGAGAAGGCTTGTTCACATTCGTTGTCTGGATCATTAGACCTTGGAAGGTTTCATTCATTGCCGACCAAATGAAATACTGAAGCACATCCTTCGCATCAATGCGAAGATTGTTGAAAGATGCCGAGATTGACCTCATATTACTAATAAAAGCATACGGGTCTGATCCACAAGGAAATTTTAGTTCAGAAAGTCTTTTAATTACGTCATACTTTTGGGAAAGGACAGAACCAAAAGCTCTCTGAAGGAGAGCTTTGGCAGCATCGTACGATTGCTCCGCTACCTCCAAAGATTCAATTAGAGTTCTAGGAGAACCCGAAAGCTGCCGCTTCAGGTACGAGAATCGTTCGTAACTCGAGAGCGTGTACTTGTCTAAGATACCTTCCAAGTTACAAAAGAATTTCTCTAAGTTATCCACCTGCGGATCAGAGAAGGTAGGCAAAGGTACCTCAGGAAGCTTGAGCTTAGGAAGAGTAACGGTGGTGTCGCCCGCCCCAGGACTCGCATGGGTCGCCGCTGCAGCCGATGTCCCTGCAGGAGCACTCGAGGGAGGTTCCAGGCTCCGTCTCAGTCGTAGGACACTTAATTCCAAAGACTCCTCGTAGGCCTCTGACTCTTCAAGATTTTGTTTGACTTCATCTTCTGCAAAGTTAATTTCGATGAATTTGGTCAATACGCTCTGATCTAGAGCATTAAGTTCCGTTCTCAAGGAACTCAGTCGTTCCAAAAGAACTTGCCGCTGTTCTCTGCCGATGTTCTGCAGATCTGTGGAAACTTTAGATGATATTTTTGTTAGCTTTTGCCGCACATATCCTCTGGCTTTAATCAAATTAGTTACATCAGACATTTCGTATTAGTTAGCAATAGAATTAACGAGGCAGTGCCAGCCAACGCCCAAACCAGCCACGTCCGTCCGTCCGTCTGTCACCATTAGCAAACCTGAAAAAGATATAGTTTCCCCATACTGGCCACCATACGAAAGATTTTAGAAAGGATTGAGAAATTAAATACCGATATAGCCGGGAGCACTTTGTTTTACTGAGAAAGTGGTGACATAGAAAATACCGTTGCGGATGAATTTAAACGTTAACAAAGTACTCCGAGAACTTCCGGAGTTTCTAAGGACGACAAGGCGCTCATCCTCCGCCAATCCCTTCATCTCCCGTTGCCTGGTTGGAACAGAGGAAAAGGCGAGTTTAGTTTTCGTTATTAGGAATAAGTAATTAAGATTGACAGTTGTTATAAGGGTGCGCTTAGAAACGATTAGTTATTTAAGGGTGCGCTTAGGCACGATTAGTTATTTAAGGGTGCGCTTAGGCACGATTAGTTATTTAAGGGTGCGCTTAGGCACGATGAGTTATTTAAGGGTGCGCTTAGGCACGATGAGTTATTTAAGGGTGCGCTTAGGCACGATGAGTTACTTAAGGATGCGCTTAGGCACGATTAGTTAATTAAGGATGCGCTTAGGCACGATTAGTTAATTATGGATGCGCTTAGGCACGATTAGTTAATTATGGATGCGCTTAGGCACGATTAGTTATTTAAGGAGGCGCTTAGGCACGATTAGTTATTTAAGGAGGCGCTTAGGCACGATTAGTTAATTAAGGATGCGCTTAGGCACGATTAGTTATTTAAGGGTGCGCTTAGGCACGATTAGTTATTTAAGGGTGCGCTTAGGCACGATTAGTTATTTAAGGGTGCGCTTAGGCCCGATGAGTTATTTAAGGGTGCGCTTAGGCACGATGAGTTATTTAAGGATGCGCTTAGGCACGATGAGTTATTTAAGGATGCGCTTAGGCACGATTAGTTATTTAAGGAGGCGCTTACTCACGATTAGTTGCATAAGGGTGCGCTTAGGCACGATTAGTTGCATAAGGGTGCGCTTAGGCACGATTAGTTGCATAAGGGTGCGCTTAGGCACGATTAGTTATATAAGGGTGCGCTTAGGCACGATTAGTTATAAGTAACAAGTTATAAGTTATGAGCTATAAATGATAAATTTTTGGGTATATACCAGGCAATTAGGTTCGCTAGTTGTGCTCAATTGACATCAGAATCACCCATAAGCTAGCGCCAAGCTTACCAGCAACTAATCTCTGAATGTCAATTGGTAAGGCGTGCTATCGCTGCAGACGCTGAATATTCCCACGATGCACAGGTGCAGGGTAGGCGTGTGGGCGGAAGATGGTCCTGCTCCCAAGCATCTAGAAGGCGAGCCAGAGAAGCAGACGCGACGAGCTGGACGGAGGCTGGCACTTGTTTAGGATTTTAGTCCATCCTCCTTATGCCACTGATGACGAAGTGACAAGAACGATGCATGTGGTGATCTTAGAGTGCGGCGAAGAAGCGAGAGTCCAGTTGGTTAATCCGTCAGTGCTCATAGGTATCTGCTGAAACTGTTGAAAACTCTCCAGAGGAAAAGGTATAAGTTGCGTTCAGAGGGCATTAGCTCATGGTTGTATTCAAGGAAGTTGCAAGAAAGAATGGCAAAAGCTATGGGAGACATTGAGCACACATACCCCTATATTTGATATCTTCGACAGTTACGTGATCATTCTTTCTGAATTTACCGTTGCACACAACCTTAGCTGCCAAATTCATGCATTTTTGTAGATCTTTTTGAAGATATTTCGGTATATCTCCCCATACCAGGCTACAATAATCAATACGTGACAAGGCTAAAGATTGAACGGCCAATTATCTAGATTCTTCGTCAAGCGTACTTTTCATACGACTAAAAAACAATAAAGATCCGTGAATTGCGTTGCAGGTTTTATCAACGTGGGATTTGAAGGACATGTTTCTATCGAACCAAATACCTAATTTTTTTCTTCTGGTGGGGGAATTTTATCATTCCCAACCGTAAGGGTTAGATCTAGATTTCGAATATTGTTTGTTGCATCTTTTTACCCAAAAATAATGAATTGTGTTTTACTCGCGTTTAGCTTGTGACCATTTTGGTCATACCATGACTTGAGGCTGATCAATAGGGCTTCAGCCCCATTTTTTGTCTGTGAAATTTCTGATACAGAGCTTGCCATTGCAATTTGGGTATCATCTGCATACATAGAGATTCGAGTGCTAGAAGGCATTGGAGAGAAATCGCCATTGAAAATTGAAAACAATAGTGGACCCAGAATGGATCCTAGAGGGACACCAAGTTATTTTGAAGGAATGGGGACAACTTGTTATCTAAGAGGACTGCATGAGACCGATTTGATAGGTAGCTTTTTGTCGCGTCTTAAAAGACGCGGATTTTTGAAAATGCTTGCGGCAACATTGCCGCGGATTTCCGCGCTGGTCCGCTAATCCAATGTAGCGTCTTTGTCTGGTTGAACTTAAAAATTACAGACCAATTGCACTGGCTGACACTGTGTGTAAGATCTTTTGTGGTATTTTGAATGAGAGAATGAAAAATTTAGTTGAGGAATTAGGAGTCCTAAGTGAAGAACAGAATGGTTTTAGGCCGGATAGACGTGGGGAGGATATTTTTTTTGTAGTGAGGGAAATAAATGTGTTTGCTACCTGTGGAACTGCGAAAAGGAAAAAATAACTTTTGTCTTATTTCTGCTTAAATCAGTGCAATTTAAATGACAAACCAACAAAGCAGTGCCTGCAAGGGGTGTGAAATGGTGTGCTCAGCCCGGTCTCGAACGATAGGCCTGTGTGAAGTGTGAAGTGTCCTTGTTCCCTCAGTCTCCCATCACCGAGCCCGCACCCCCTCCCCCTTTCCCGTACACCTGCCTCCCGTCTTCTGACCGTTCAGAGCATGTCAAATCCTGAACTTTTCCGCTTCAAGCAACGTTACGTTTGATTCGATCAATTTTTGGTAATGTCTAACCTCTCAGTTAAGTTTTTGTTCACTTATTACGTGACCGAGACGGCAAATGTGCACGAAAGAATTATTGTGTTTCTTACCTCCGTTTCCCTACTGACACTGAATAGTTTAAAGACACCAATAGTTTAAAGTGAGCCACCAGTACGTACAACGGGTGAACGGGAAGTTGAAAAACATTCACAATCACCAGGGAAAATAGTATAAAAAGTGCAACTAGCCTTGAATTTGTAATTCAAATATGTTCTCACTAAAGGCGTTAGTCATCCTATAGACGATGTGTTTCTTGATCCTGCAAAATTTTCTGCAAAATTACAGCAGCGAAAGGAAGCCCATCCGAACGAAGGAAAAGACTGAAAATGAGGCTGCATACTAAGATACGCTCCCCTTTATAACCAATGAGACTAAAATGTAAAAATTGTGCTGTCCCTCAATATCATCATATCACATTTTGTACCAGATCTCATTCTGTTGAATAATTAAAGCGTCCCTCAAATAGGAAGAAACTCTCGGTCGAAAAAAAAAAATCACGACTCGTGTCAGAGACTGTGACCTGGTCGTACAAAATGCAAAATTGCGTGTCATTGTTTACGCCCGACCCCAAGCCTCCCAGTTCCTCGCCTCCGTCCTCCAGCATTAAAGGGCAACCCCTCTTCTCTCAGCTGTAAGCTTCAATACCTCGATGAACGGCTTGGATTTACCTCACTTTTCATATAATACTTGCTGAGCGAGATAGAATTTAGCAAATCAGTATCAGCGATATATATATACAAAAGCTACTTCGTTCTCAAAATTCAGTCATAGCTATGCAAATATAACGCACGATGCATCATTACGAGACTCGCTTCGCAGGCCGGAAAGTGCCGTTCTCTGCACAAATGTTGCCCTACACAACATCCCGAAAAAATGGTTCTCTCAGAGGCAAAAATACGACCTTACCAAGCAAAGTGCCTGCAAGTAGGAGACCTACATCCTCTCACTCACAAGATTCTAATGCTCAAAAGACAGGAGACTTGCTAACCGCTGCCAGTAACCCCGTCAGAGAATGCGTGTCACCTTCCGAAGCAAGATCAGTGAAGACTATGCAACCAATATCGCCGGATGAGGGAAAACATATCTGCCAAACCTCCAGCAATCAGTTGAAGGTTCGAAGCAGTAAAGTCTCAGCCGCAGCACCACAACCACCTGCTGCTCCTCATCTGAAAAAGCATAACAGCGTGCCAGCTCCCCAGCTCTGCGTCAACAACAACGCTCCGAACTGTCCGCCAGCGATGGGGTCACAAACACCATCCTCATCAGTGGTACAAGACAGAATAGTTGTTATTAATAAGGACATTTCAAGCGTGGTAGACTCTCCTCATTCTCCAGATTATATGTTCGATAATATTCGCGCACAAACCGATACTGGCAGTAAATTACCCCAGAGCGCAAGCTGTGAGAACAAAATGAAATTTCCAGTACAGAGAAATAGAAAAAACACTGTTGCTTCTTTTAATGGCTACTTGCACCCGCTTCAAATAATAAGCTCTCAAAAAATTCATGAAATTATTCACAATTTGTCTCTAACAACAGCGTTTTTCAATAAATCCCTAAGACAACGTAAGCCTCCTAGCCCGTCGTCGACTTTTTCTACAGTATCAAACATTCAGAACTTAACCGAGCAACTTTTTGCTTAAATTCACATATAAGTTCTCAAGACCTTGCAACTCTGGTACCTGCTAGTAACTCTTGTGAAGTCGACTCCAATTGTCGAGAACCTTACGATACTTTGCTGCTAGGTGACAATATCCTAAGCACGATCAGAAGGAAAGACATCGATCGCTCGTGCTGGATCAAAACTGTTCCATCTGGGCGCTTCGATGACCTTCTCCATACTATAAATTGCATGCCTAGTTTTAAAAATTATATACTAACTTTTGATGGTCTCTGCCACTCGCCGTCAGACCTTGCTCGAATCAAACAACAAATTGTAAGGAAGTACGCACTTTCTAGTATTTATATTGCCAATGCTTGAAGTGCGAAAGAATTCAACAAAGCGATTAATTTTTGCAAAAACCTGGGTTTAAACTTGATTCAATTTCAAACTTACCCAGATAATGAAAATGGTGACGCACTCAATAACTTTCAATGGCCTCGCACCCAGGAAGAAAACTTCTGTTTTCTTGGACAACTTGCAATGAAATCAACATTGCGAATCACCGTGCCATATTGTCCTCATTTCAACAAATGTCAAGCAATAAATGGAATTGTAGATCATTCCAATGAGTCGAAAACTTCACGGAATGAGACAAATAGTCTCACTTTAAACTCTGAAAAAGAATATAAGCCTATGCACATCGCTGCACATGGTACACCAAATCCTTCAAAATTGATTGCGTCATCAAGCAGAGCTCTGAGTAACTCATCCACCCACAACATGAGGAACGTGAATAAGCCTGAGCCTTTCTCTGACTCGATTTCAGACAAATATAATGTCAGTACGAAAAATAATTTTGCCTTACTTGCAACAGACACAAATAGTGATTGTGCCATGCCCTTGTGGTGGTATGAACACACACCACCACACAAGCTTAGAAGCGCCACCTCATTGCCTCAAAGCGCCAGTACTAAACGACCAATAATCAGAGCTAAAGTCTGGCGCTGGGGTGCCGGACCGACCTTTATAAGCAGCCTGCTTCGAACAGTCAGGCAACGTCGATAGAAACCTCCGTAAGTATAGCACAAGCCTAGACGGCGAAAAGTGGGCACCCCAGTCTTGGCCAATCGGAGACCTGGACGGGTAGAGTCAGCCTCCAGCGAGGCCTATATAAACAGCCGCGCAGCCAGCGGCCCAGTGGAGCCTCAGTACACTCTCAGCGTCCCTGATATTCACACTAAGTCTCGACGCTCCGCCAGCACCTCACCCGTCGCCTTCACCGCTTCCTCGATAGCCAGCCGCCACGTCTTGTTGCTTGCTAGACGCACCAGTTCCCTGCTACCGCCTCTGGTACTCCTTGGTCGGAGACCCTCGGCCAGCAGCAGCCTCACCGGTCTGCTCTCGTCCCTCAACCACGCAGCGTCTCCCCGACAACCGTCGGTCCGCCAAGACGTCATCTGTCACTGTATTACTCGACTGTAATATTCCCTTGTGCCATTATTGTCGGCGATCTTCATAATAATAAGGCGTTTATTCCAGTTGTGTTTTCCTCACCTTGCCGGTTCGTTTGCACCTCAGGCACTCACTTCGGGCAAAGATATTTCACAAGTCTATCGATATTCACAAGTCAATAGATATTCACAAGTCTGCCCGGAGTGTAAAGCAGCCTGAGGGAGAACACCACACCCTCCTTTTCAACCAATTCTCAACTTTCCAGTAAGTACGCAGGTACCAAGGAAAACCAAGCGAATAACGATATTCAAAACTATTCCAAAGAAAATCAAATTATTCGAAAAAAACTGATGCCTCTGCCAGGCCTCCATCGGATTACCAAACCGATACTGCTACCGCAAAATCAACAGTGAATCAAATTTGCACATGCGTTGCAGACACACTGGACGACTTGAAACGAGCGCTCAAAATGGAGCCTGCTTACACTTTAGGTGACGGACACTGTCTCCTCCCCGCCGTAACGACGCAGCTTGCTTCACAACAATTATTGAAATGGAATTATACGTCTCTGAAAAAAAGCCATCAAAACTGAGAGCTCCAGAAACAAGGACAAGTATGCAAAATTCGTTGACAAGAATAATGGCAGTTTTGAACAACTCATCGGTAAATACATCGATAGAAAAGTCTTCGATCACGCAGTTGGAGACCTCATACCCCAAATACTTTCTAATGTGACGAGAACACCAATTCACATATTTGATGAAAGAGACAATGGGATTTGGAAGACGACAATCTCCCCTACATCAAATGCTCTGATAATTATCAGAGCATTTGATGTAGGGGAGATTGTCGTCTTCCAAATCCCATTGTTGATAATTTGATTTTCAAGAGGGCACTATAGTGGTCCTGTTTCCGGTGTATCTTTACCGGAAACAGGACCACTATAGTGCCCTCTTGAAAATGCGTGATGAAAATCGTGTTGCTCCCACCCCCATTTTGTGACTAAATAACAGTGATCAAATTGAATTTGAAGCTGAAATCACCAACAGTGAACGCGGCAATAAAGACCTAGAGACGAATACTAAATGCCCTGCTAGACCTAATAAATGCAATAACTCCACTAAAGATCTGCCTATTGAGATAAATAATATCAAAATATTGCACATTAATGCTCGCAGCCTCAATGGTGAAATGGATGACGAACGAGTAATGTTAATCACTAACGATATCGATATTTTATGCGTATCCGAAACATGGTTCGATTCACGAGTCGAAAGCTCATATCTAAGCATTACAGGGTACACATTGTACCGTTATGATGGAGTCAAGAGTAAGAGAGGTAGCGGTTCATGCATTTTCATCAAAAATGTCTACTCTACATCCTTATTTCCGATAAAAGAAAAATGCGAAGACATAGAAATGGTGTGGCTCAATGTTCAAGTAAACAAACACAAGTCTTTCATTATCGGCAGTCTTTACAGACATCCGTCAGCGTCTCTACGTCTAACAATTGATTTAATTGAAAATACGCTTAAGTTAATCTCTGCAGCCAAAAAGTCTTTCTATGTTTTCGGAGATTTTAACGTAGATCTGACAAATAAAAACAATCAGCTAAGCAAGATGCTGCACAGACTTAATCTCTCTCAAATGGTACCAAGAACCAACGCGAATTACCACCACTTCCAAAACTCTTCTTGACCTAGCAATTACAAACAATCCCCAAGCAGTACTCAACACAGAGATCTTACCGTCCTTTTCTGATCACCATTCGGTAGAATGCCAAATCAATATTGCAAAAGAGAAACAGAAATCTAGTTACATTACATATCGCATGAAAAATCACTACTCCCCTGAAATATTTCAGGAAAAGCTATTAGACAGATGGAGTGAATTTCAAGGCATGGAAAACACCGATGATGTCAATCTACAAGTTTCGCTTTTCAACGAAAATTTCGTATCAGCTCTTAACGAATGCGCACCCTCACTACGAAGAAAGTTAAGCCAAGAATTTCTAAATGGATAACAGATGAGATAAAACGGTTGAGCAGAGCTAAAAGAAATTTGCAGCTTGAGTACAAACTGAATAAATCAGACAGTACGCGTCGAAAATTATATAAAGGTCATGAGAAGATCCTACGAAGAAAAGTTAAGGAAGCAAAACGGGACTACTTCCACAAAGAACTCGTGGCGGCAAAACAAAACCCAAAAAGAACTTGGGAAATCATTAGAGAAGTTGCTCAGTATAAAAATTCAGACTGCAAAAGCACTTTTGACAACCCCTCAAAAATGGCGAATGACTTTAACATTTTCTTCTCAAAAGTTGGCGAAGATGTTTTCAATGAAGTATCCAGGACAGTTTCAGACACATCTACAGGGGCAAACCTGAGCGATGTTTCATCCTCAAATAGTAGAAACAAATGGAGACCAAAGCCGGTTAGCGTCATAGAGATGCGAAAAATCTTATATTCACTAAAGAATACTAAAGCGACTGGACATGATGGCATAAGCCTCTAACATATAAAAGACAGCTTCCCTGTCACAGCACCCCTCATTCGCTTGATAATAAATACATCTATAGCCACAAACAAGTTTCCCGATAGATGGAAATTATCCATTATTAAGTCATTACATAAATCTGGTGATATCGACATAGCGTCAAACTACAGACCAACCAGTCTCCTGCCTGTTATGTCCAAAATATTAGAAAAAGTAATAACAAACCAGCGCTCGTCTTACATGGACGAGTCACATCTACTGCATCGCAATCAATATGCATACAGAAGGAATACCAGTACTCAAGACGCCCTGTTAAACATAACAGAAAAAATTTACAATGATATTGACAAAAAAAATTAACTCTCTTACTATTGCTTGATCTCTCCAAAGCTTTTGACAGTGTTGAGCATAAGAAACTTCTACAAAAAATTTCAAACATCAGAATAGACACTCAGTGGTTTGAAAGCTACCTACTAAACCGCTCTCATGCAGTGTGCTTGAATAACAAAATGTCATCATTCATACCAAATAATTTTGGTGTTCCTCAAGGTTCAATCATCGGCCCGCTCCTATTTTCAATTTTCATCAATGATTTCTCCACCATGCCGGCAAACACAAAAATCTCAATGTATGCTGATGACGTACAAATTGCCATGACAAGCTCAACAGCGGATTTAAAAGAAACACAAGCCAACGCTGAAAACCTTCTGAGAAATCTGAAATTGTGGGATGACCATAATGGCCTCAAACTTAATGCAAGTAAAACGCAATGTATTATTTTTGGATCACAGAATGCGACTGAAAATTTACCACCATTCAAGCTAACATTTGGAGACGATACAATTGAACCAGTAGATAAGGTAAAAAATCTGGGTGTTTGGTTTGACAAAAATATGACTTTCAATTCACACGTAGAAACAAAGTGCAACAAAATTAACTGAACCTTAATGTTCTTTCATCGCATTAAGAACACACTTGACGAAAATCTAGATTATTAGTGATTCAGTCTTTAGTTTTATCGCGTCTGGACTACTGCAGTCTTGTGTGGGGAGATTTACCTCAATGTCGTCAGGAAGAGTTGCAAAAATGTCTAAACTTCGCCGCTAAAGTAGTATGCAAAGGAAATTTCAATAAATACGATCATGTCACCCCTCTTTTAAGAAAACTCGACTGGATCCCAATACCGAACAGATTCATGATCCAGAAAGCTCGACGAGTGTTCTCCTCTCTGTACCTCCCCCAAAGTAATGCAGAGGTGGTAAAATTTTTTCCATCTAATAACCTAAACAAAAAACCAAATCGGAGGAATGACGTTTTAGTCAGTTACCGTTCATCTAACGTGGGACAAAAAGTTCTCTCAGTTTCTGGAGCTTTTTTGTGGAACAAGCTTCCCCAGCATATCAAAAACTCTAAAACTGTAAAAGAATTTAGAGTAAATGTGTCACGTCATTTTGCATCTCTGTCATAGGGCCTGCAGCATTTCGGTGTGAATTTCCCATCTACCAGAAATTTTAATTTGCCTAAAATTTCTGAAAATCAGAGACTATTACATTTTACGTTTGCTAAGCCATTCGTATATTCATCTTACTTATTTCTGTCGACAATAATGAGCACCACAGCCGTCAGTTCAATGCAGCAGAACGAACGTTTTTTCCATAATGAGGAGTATTTCCTCATCTTTATATTGTTATTTTATTATTTTTTTCTCTTTTCTGGATTAATATTTAACGTCCGTATGACAAACATACCCTGAAATACATTTTGTATGTACACCAATATACAGGTTTATAGATGTGAGGGTTGTGCAAAGTTTTTAATGAACTAAATTTTGGCTAACGTTGTCTCGCTATTTCAAAATCATTCTCGTAGATGTTTTCCACCGATTTCGGCTGAGCAGGGGGGAGGGGGTAATTTAAGCATTTCATTTAGTCTTTTGATATTTTTCCGTACTTTCAGCGCACACTAGCACTGAACTTTCAAATCGAAAAAAAACTCTAAATTTCTGTAATTAAAATTATCACTTTGAACCATTGCTTAATCTACCTATATGTGCCAAATTTTGTAAGTATTCGCCACTCAGATGTGATATCCGGCCACAATGTTACTCCATTTTATCCCATGTACACATGTCCGCATGATGTCGCAGAGAATATCGAAAAGATATGAAATATTTTTTGTTGTTGTTGTTGTTGTTCCTCGGCGGTAACATGAGTTTTCTTAAAATTTCTTTTAGGAAATTAAAAAAAAATTCCATTTTATGTTTTCGAAAGTCCTTTTTCAATACCTTATTTTTCCTCAGGTTATTTCTTACGATTCATCAGAGCTTTGGCTGTCATTTCAAATATAGTAAGAGCAAGATTATTTTTCATGTTTATTAGCATTTCTCTTACATTCATTTTCAATACGTATATATATATGAAAATTTGTGTTAGTATGTGCATGGGTGTGTATGTGTGAGCACGCAAACATTAATGTCTATGTATCAGTGTACACATGCACACGTTTCGTACATAAATATAATAAGCACATGCACATATATATATGTTTCTATTTTCTACTTTTTGCGTACAATGCAAAACCTCATGACACATTACATTTTACCTAAAGCTCTGCGATCAGTTAACATTGAACCAAATTCCAGAAATAAACAAATTGATTGCGCTTGTTTAATGATTTATTAATCGATCTATCACGGCCCCGAAGGGCATTTCTGTGAGTAGAAGAAATTAAAATTATAAACAGATAAATGAAATAAAGCGCTCGTGCAAAAATTATCTCTATATTTGTATGCTGAACAAGCCATGCATTTCATTTTTGAGTGTAAGTTTGTTTACACATTTCTATCCGTGCGTGCTGTGTTGCGCGATGTTCTTTATAAATTACTTTGTGACTAACCAATACTTGATTGTCATCTACGATGGTGTTTTAATCTGCTCCGGTATAGCTGTTTTTGTCTTTTTCCTACTTCGATGTTCTTTATAAATTACTTTATGACTAACCTTTTCTCAATACTTGATTGTCATTTACGATGGGGTTTCAATCTGCTCCCGGATAGCGTTTTTTGTCCTTTTCCTACTTCGATAATTTCAACTAAGAACTTGGGAGTTTCGAATAATTCCTTGGCAGTATTCGAATTATTTACAAGTTGTTAGCCATCTTTTGGAATATAAAATATCCAAGAGATGATATTTTTCATTTCTCATTCAACTACCCTTGACAGAGTTAGACTATTAGCGCGCCATGTGTGGTTGGTCTATTAGTACGCCTCGTATATTTTGTCTATTAATATGCCTCGTATGGTCTATCTATTTGTACACCTCTGATATTTTGTCTCCTAGTACACCTCGTATAGTTTGCCTATTATTATGCCTCGTATGGCTTATCTGTTTGTACACCTCGGATGGTTTGTCAATTAGTTCTCCTCGTATGGAACTTTTGTCAGACTATTAGCACGCCACGTATGCCTTGTCCACTAATATGCCTCGTATGGTCTATCTATTTGTACACCTCTGATAGTTTGTCTATTAGTACACCTCGTATAGTTTGTCAATTATTATGCCTCGTATGGCTTTTCTATTTGTACACCTCTGATGGTTTGTCAATTAGTACTCCTCGTATGGAACTTTTGTTTTAGGACGTCCTGTATTAAGAAACTTTTAAAACCCAATATGTTGACATGTATCTCATGTGGCAAGTTGGAAAATAAACGTTTTTCTTTTCTTTCTTCTTTCTTTCAAATAATTGAGCGAATGAGGAAGGATG
This sequence comes from Morinoia aosen, assembly GCA_030386875.1. Lineage (NCBI taxonomy): Eukaryota > Metazoa > Arthropoda > Malacostraca > Amphipoda > Talitridae > Morinoia > Morinoia aosen. The sequence continues at coordinate 76,684,232 of CM059564.1, forward strand.
ATAAGAAGGTATATTCAGCATTCCTGGATATTGAAAAGGCGTATGACAGAGTGGATCGGGTAAGGCTCTTTGAAATTTTGAGAAAAGTTGGGTTTAGCAGAAAAATAGTTAAAATTGTACAAAGCCTGTATGAGAACACAAGCGCTATCTACAGGTTAGGAAATTTGGAAACAGGGCAGGTGAGGAGTGTTAGAGGAGTGAGACAGGGCTGTACTCTGTCTTCCCTGTTGTTTGGATTGTACACAGAAGAATTAGCAGTTCGACTGAGGATGAGTGGCTTAGGACTGAAAGTTGGTAATGAGAGACTGAGTTGTTTGTTGTATGCTGATGATGTGGTTATAGTTAGTGAATGTGGACATGAACTGCAAAGGATGCTTGATATTGTGAATGGATATAGTACAGATTTCAAGATGAACTTCAGTGCCGACAAAAGTAAGGTTATGGTTATAAATAGTGATGAGACTGATAGAGACAGACTGTGGAATATTGGAGAAATCAGAACAGGTAGAACCAAAAAATACAAATATCTAGGTTGTATGATAAGTGAAGATGGATGCACTAGAACTAAGGGTTAGAAAGTGGCAAAAGCAATGCAGTGGAGTGGACGGTTAATTAGTGTGGCCAGATACAGAGCAAACACGTATGAATGTGTGAGAGGAATGTGGAAGTATGTTGCTGTACCTAGTGTCATGTATGGTATGAGTGCTCTTGCCTGGAATGGAAGTGATCTTGAAAAGCTGGATGTAATACAAAATAAGGTAGGACGGTTAGCATTGGGTGCTCCAAAATGGACGGCTACAGAAGCCATTAGAGGTGACCTGGTGTGGTGGTTCCATCTAGCTGTGCGCGCTCACCACCACACAAGCTCATAAGCGCCACCTCACAGCCACGAAGTGATCCGGCCAAACAACCAATCAGCGATGAGATCTGGCGCTGGGGTGGCGGACCGAGCCTCTACAAGCCGCGCGCACCGAGCATCCAGGCGACACATCTGAGCACTCATGTACGTTTAGCTGAGTCTCAACTGCTTCATAAGCGCCACCCCGAGTCCTCTAGCCAGAGGGCTGGCTCGCTTCAGTGAGGCCGCTACCAGCCCTATATAACGAGCTGCGCGCTATGCGCAGTTCAGTGAGTTCACCAGTGAAAACCGTCTATCAAGCATCTAATCTTCAACAACGACCTTCTCACTACCAAGATTTCACAACAGCAGCCGACTTTCTACCTCGCTTGCCGAGCCCTAACCTCTCAAGCGGGTGTGAGTAGACTTTTCTTAATTAGCTCTTACGTTTACCGACCGTTGAGCGTCGCCGGAAGGTAGTAGAGTCTGGTGTACCGAAAGGCCCCAGACCATCTGGGCAAACCCCATTATAGTAGGGGGGGAGCGGGTACAAGTAGGGCGCCAGCCGCCTTCCGGACAAATCCGACGCCTGAGACTATACACCAACACTTAGGACTAACACCATGCATCACCACCAAGGAAGTCGTGATTCATGGAGAGCTGGCTACAACCAGTTTTCCCGCCCCTTACTACAAACACCCACCCATATTAGACCCAACACTATGCAACATAACACCAACACACGCACCAACGCCACCCCCGGCAACAACACTCAACCACGAACGACCAAGCAAACTACCACAACCACCCCAGCACAGCCCGCCAACAAATCCAACACTACCTACAAAGTCCAACTCCGCAAGATCGACCCCAGAAAACAAACAGACCGACAACAAGTCCTTGAAGCTGCATTCAAACACTTGGAAGCCCCCCTCATACGACTCACCAGCAACTCAAACGGATTCTACGCCATAACTGACGACATCACTGCTATCGATAAACTGAACTCGGACAGAGCCACCAAACACTTTCAGAAAATAAATCTGAAACCGATCATCCCCCCAGATCTCAGAGCAAAAAGAACCATATTCATCAGACAACTGGACAGCAGCATTGGCCAACGTCAACCGCAAGAAATACAAGAAGAAATAACGCGCGTGCAACAATGGGCAAAAATCACGGAAATAAACAAAATCAAAAACTACACACACGTCATCAAAGTAACCTTCACCGACACCGCCATGACACAGCGCGCTCTCCAGAATGGGCTCCTCATGTTTAACACAAAAATCACACCATCGCAAATGGAACTAGAAAAATACACTCACCTCCGGATCTGCTTCAAATGCTATAAAATCGAGGACCATTCTACACACCAATGCACTGACAAGACACCACACTGCTCTGAATGTGCTGCTCACGACCACACCTACCAACAGTGCAATTCACCGGACAAGAAGTGCCTCAACTGCCAAGGAAACCACTGAACCAAGGAGGTTTAAGAATGGAGGCGGCATCAGCGCTCTAAAGTGAAGCCAATTTTCGGTAGCTGTAGCGTATACGGGCACACACACGGAGATGGGGCTCAGTGCCTGTCAGACACTCAGCGTGACAGGGCGCCGCTATTCACGCTGCGGTCAAGGACGAGTTTCCTCAATATTAGTTTCTTTATCATTCAGCGAGGACGCAATTGAAATATAAGCCTAAGAAAAAAACGTATAGCACGGAGTAACGCAAGTCTGCCATTTAACAGCGCGGTCTTCAGTCGCTGATGATGGAGGTGGTGCTACCCCTCCACTGCAACACCACCTCCACACAGGTACCTAATGCCGGGTGGGCGGGGCTTGGGACGGCAGAAGTGGCTTCACTCGCTTGACTGGCAAAAGATAGCGATGCCGGTTCCATGTATCCAACTTCCTTGCACTGAACACTCGCAGCCTCCTGCCCATACAGGAAAGAAGCTATCCGCAAGAAGAACGACGAACTCCAAAAAAGAGAAACCGACCAAACCAAGAGCACCTACATTGAAATCGCAAAAACGGCCATCCAACAAACTGCAAAAACAGAACATACACTCACACTCACCAGCGAGATGCACATAAAACTGGCCGCAATCATCATCGAGGCCCACATCGCAGGCCTCGTACAGGGAGGGGATTTCGGATCAATCTTGTCGAAGTCCCTCAAAGAAAATTACGGCGTGGACACCCAGTTCCCCAACCGTGATTCCCAAAAAATATTCAACATGTTCATTGAAAAAAACAAACAACCCCAAGCAGAAACAACGGAGACTCCTGCAAATCAAGCAAGCATCGACCCCAACGAAGACGCAATGGACACTAGCTACCACTCAACAGAAGAAAACTCTACCCAGGACGAAACAAGCGACGACAACTTGCAAGAAAACTGGAGGACGCTGTCCAGCCCGAAAAAGAAAACAAAAAAACGGAAAAAGAAGAAACAACCATCCTCTGAAGAATCTCCTAGACACGACAAAATAGGGGTTTCACTATTCCGCAGCGACACGCACTCACAGCATATCCCAAGCGAACCCACCAACCAACAGATAATAGAAGAACTAACAAAAAAACCTCCTGGCCTCAAAATCGCTGTCGTACACCCACACCCGGACAAAATATGGAAAAAAATCATTGACGGCCAATTCGACCTCGAAGTGGCACCCATAGCCACAATCCCACACGAACACTTCGACTTGATGAACACATGCTCAAAATCTGACATCCCCCACAAGAAACCCAAACACTCGACTCCATAATGGATACACACAATATGAACAAAACACTAACCGTCATCCAACACAACGTCCAACACTGGCAAAACAATAAAATCGCACTGTGCAACATCTACCGTCAATACAATCCACACATAATTCTGCTAAACTCGCACTGCATGCGTAACGACACCCCCATCAAAATTTGGAATTACAACACATATACCACAAACAAAGCAAATGAAAATCAAGCTGGAGTAGCAATAGCAATTCGCAAAGACCTTCCATTCAAGCTTCACGATACCTTTCATACAGATATGTTGGCCATCACAGTAGAAACACCACAAGGCCCAATCACACTTGCCACAACCTACATACCTCCACGCATTGATTACATAAACTACATTGACATGCACACTCTCTTTAACAGAAAACACCCCACCTACCTCCTAGCCGACATGAATGCCACACACCCCACTTTCGGATACACATACGCAAACAGGAAAGGGAGACAAATCCACTCTCTAATAGACAGGAACAAATGTCACCACATCGGCCCCAATTTCCCCACGATAATCAACCACCGTGCCGCCACTAGTCCAGACATCGCACTAACAAACACGCAAACATTCCACAACATCATACTCGAACCAGGTCCACTAACACCCTCCGACCACATTCCCATCATAGCTACAATATCAGCTAACCCAATACAAATTCCCATCCGCCCACGACCCTCCTTCCACAATGCAAACTGGGAACTATACCGCAACCTTCTCGTTGAACACACAACACCGCAAGACGTAAACCCTACACAAGAGGACATAGACAACCACCTAATCACATGGGAATCCCATATCATCGAAGCCTCCAACCAATCTATTCCAACTATCACACACAGAACCACACCAGGCATCAAACCCACTCATGCCATACTCGTCCTTCAAACGAGACACAAACACATTTACGACCATCTCCAACGACACGGCCACTCACCCCACCTATACAGAGAACTCCTCAGCCTCAGACAACAGATAAAAACTGCATATCAACGCATCTACTCAGCGACATGGAACAACACTATCGGTAACATCAAAAAGATGGACAATCCCCAACAATTCTGGTCCGCCATCAAACGCATGTCAGGCAACAATAAAAAACAAAGCACCCCCTACATCAAAGAAGGCGGCATCTTTTACCACTCACCACAATCCAAGGAACCTTTGTTCCGACAACACTGGTTAAACATATACTCAGGTATTGATGACCCCAACAACGATTTCGACGCTGAACACATACACACTATAGAAACACAAATGAACGACATCGCTCCCCAAAACGAACCACACGAGACAGGAGACACATCCCGCCTTCCTAATTTCCACTACCCAGCAATCACAATCGAAGAACTAAAAAACGCACTTCGAACGTTTTCCCAAAAAGCTCCAGGACCAACTAAAATAACCACACACCACCTCAAACACTTACCGCAAAACATGCTCCAGTACCTTCTGTACATATACAACAACGCCCTCTCAGCGGGCTATTTCCCAAACAAACTGAAACACGCAATAATGATCTTTTTACCGAAGCCCTCCACCTCCCAACACGAGGTGCAAAATTACCGCCCCATCTCCTTACTCGACACCCACGCTAAGCTCCTAGACAAGATATTAACCTACAGGCTAACAGACCACCTAACCATCAACAACATCTACAACAGCCGCCAACACGGATTTCGACACGGAAGAGGTACACACACCGCACTTGCCACGCTACATGAGACCCTCCACATTAAACAAACACAGAGAAACAAAACAGACATCATTCTACGAGATGTAAGCAAGGCCTTCGACAAAGTCTGGCACACAGGACTCAAATTCAAACTGTCGCAGCTACAAATTCGCCCCCTATTCACAAAAATCCTGTATAGCTTCATCACTAACCGCACCGCAGCCATACGAATCGCAAACTACACTGGCCCACCCTTCCCAATCAAGTCAGGTGTCCCCCAGGGAGCAGTCCTCTCCCCAACACTGTACAACTACTTCACACACGACCTTCCCCCACCAATAACCAACACTGACTACATAGCTTTTGCAGACGACATCACACAAATCATATCCGCAAAACATTCATATAACATGGCAGCTCTTTTAACAACACGAGCCATTGCCCAAATCAACGATTACGAACGAAAATGGAAAATCCAAACTAATGCAAATAAATTCAAAATAATTGCCATCAGCCGCCGCAAACACCCAACAGTGCACATCAGCAACACCCCACACCCCTACACAAACTCAGGTAAAGTTCTGGGACTCACAATCAGCACAACCGGATACGCACCCCACACCAGACAACGAGCAGCACTAGCGCACCAAAACCTCTCACGCCTCTACCGATTCAAACATCTGAACCTAGAAGTAAAACGCCAACTATACATCGCTCTAGTAAGATCCACTCTCATCTACCCAGTCATTCCCCTACACACACTTCCACCAACATCTATCTCAACACTCCAACGTGTACAAAACCGTGCCACGAGATACATAACAAATTCAGAATGGCAAGATTTCGCCACCTCTGCACAACTACATCGTCGAGCAAACTTGCAACCAATCAACATTACACTCCACAAACACGCGAAAAGAATCTGGCAAAACATTCACGACATGTACCCACAACTCTACCAACAACTCACATTCCCGCAAGACACTCCACAAATACCACACAGACAATTTTAGAGCTCAAAAATGAAAACACTCGCACCCCAACCGAGACCAAAATACACTTAACACGACTCTAACGACGGACGGACGTACAGACTCGACTGACCAGCACCGACTCAAGCGAATATTTTGTGATAAAGGAGACCTAACCAATACGGCAAGCCTAACCACCCACGTCCGGTACTAAAGATGCCTACTAACTAAAGATCGATCATACAAAGCCCTGACGGGTAATTAACGTCCACCACCCCTAAACTACCTACAAAAAAATACCCACAACACTAGCATCATATGCGCACAGCGCATCTCTATCTTTTTCCTACCTATCCTTTTCCGTTTCACCCCTTCTCTTCCCGACACACCCTGTGTCAAACTCTCCTTCCGACTTCTCTATAAGCATCGCCAAGCAGTTCAGTTCGCACAGTGCACTCGCAGGAACCCTGATATTCACACAAGTTTTCTTCCTGCGAGCCTCCTCACAGCAACGGCTCACACAAGTCTTCCAACGAGCCTCCTCACAGCAGCGGCTCGCACAAGACTTCACCCAGCGACTCTCCGCGCAGTGACTCCGGCATTCACTAGTCTCGGCTGCTCAGCAAGCTGTAGCCTCACGGCCTCCATCGCCACCTCGACGGCGCACCGCTACGGCACGCACGACGCGACTTACCGACAACCGTCGGTCCTCCAAGTCGTCCCTGTGTACTATACTACCTGGCTGTAATCATTTGCCTCATGTGCCACACTTTCGGCGATCTTCTCAATAATACGGCCTTTATTCCAGTTGTGTATTCCTTATCCTGTCGGGTTCGTTTGCAACTCAGGCACTCACTTCGGGCATAGATACCACAAAGTCTAAAGATATTTACATAGTCTGCCCGGAGTGTAAAGCAGCCTGAGGGAGAACACTACACTGGGTGACCCCAGAGTGACCCGGCAGGTGGAAGCATGGCTTGGAAAGATGTCCGTTTACCCGCCTTCGAAGGCGACATGAAAGGATGGCTCCTCCACTGCGAAATTTACCTCGCGCAAATTCCAAATCTCCACGACGCTTCAAAGTTCGGGGCACTCCTCAGAGGGTTACCCACGCACATCATCACCGGAGTACAAGAAGTACTGCTGAACCTTCCGGCTAACGGTAAATTCGACGCCTTAAAAGCCGCATTAACTAAACGTTTCGTTCGTCACGACGACGAGACCAACTACGACACCATTGTCAAACTAACGCTCGGAGACAGCACGCCATCCGAGTTACTCTTGGAAATGACGCGTTTCAACAACCGCAGACAAGCTCCGCTTCCACCTTCAATCATCCGCTCCATGCATCTCGCAAAATTACCGACTGAAGCGCAGCCACTGATTGAAGCCTTAGGAAAAGGAAAAACAGACGACGAGTACGGAGAGATAGCAGATCAAGTTACTACAAGGCAATCAACGTGCCGGGCTGCAACTACCAAGCCCGTCACCGTAAACGCGATCAAGCCATCGCCTACCCCGACAGTGTCAAGAGCCGAGTTTGACGCAGCTATGAAAGAAATAGCCGAACTCAAGAAAATTTTAGGAAGAATAGTACGCTCGCACGAAGGCACCCTCAAAGGCGACAACTGGCGGAATCAAGTTCCGGCACCTAGAAACCTTCAGCACTCAAACGAAGGAAGCACGCTCGACCAAGTACGCTGCTACTACCACCGTACATTCGGTGACCAGGCAAGAAAGTGCACAACGCCATGCAGCTATACTCAACGACGGCCGCACAGGATGGTTAACGCCAAACCCTACTCGCGGGCAAACGCAGCACATTTGTTGTCCGTCCCCGACTCCAATACTCGGTACCTCGTCGATACCGGCTCGGCGGTCAGCTTAATTCCGCCCGACGAAAAACACTCAACCAGATCCCCGTCCTACGACCTACTACCGGCTAACGACACTCTAATAGCCTCAGACGAGACGCTGTCTTCATACGAACGCCCTTCTCAACAAAAACAAGAAAGTCACATATCCACTGAGGTACTCGGAAACTTAAAAAACAACAGGGGGGCACCTGTGGTGGTTCCATCTAGCTGTGCGCGCTCACCACCACACAAGCTCATAAGCGCCACCTCACAGCCACGAAGTGATCCGGCCAAACAACCAATCAGCGATGAGATCTGGCGCTGGGGTGGCGGACCGAGCCTCTACAAGCCGCGCGCACCGAGCATCCAGGCGACACCTCTGAGCACTCATGTACGTTTAGCTGAGTCTCAACTGCTTCATAAGCGCCACCCCGAGTCCTCTAACCAGAGGGCTGGCTCGCTTCAGTGAGGCCGCTACCAGCCCTATATAACGAGCTGCGCGCTATGCGCAGTTCAGTGTCACTCCGGCAACCATACCGAGTGGATGTCATCTCTCTGTGGTGCGAACGCTCTGCTTGGAGAAGTGCTTGGTCCCCTTGGATATTTTCGCAAGCATATTTGACTCCTTTAAGGAGATACTTTAGCAATCCGGAAGTTAGAGGTAATAATTCGTATTTATTGTAAATAGGGGGTAAGTGCCAATAACTTTTTCTTGTTCTATCTTTACTTTTTCATTTCTTTTTGCATTTTTGGTGTTCTCGGTTGGTTATCTGTTAAGAGCAAGGTTTTCACTTCTATGCCCCCCCCTGACAGGGGGAGGGGGGCGGCGGGTGGTCGTGGCGCGCATGGAAGCCGCCCGCCCCGTGCCCCTCTCATTCCAACTCCGACAACTCCATCCGTACGTCCAAGGACATCCTCTGAGTCGAGTAGGTCTGTTCAGGCTTCTGCGCCTCAGACCACTTTCCAACCTCCGGATCCGGCACCAGTCAGTTCCAACTTCCGTCCTGCCAAAACTCAAACATATCGAATTCAACTCAAAACCATCGATAGTACCAAACCTGCAGACAGAGGAAAAGTTTTCGAAACTACATTCAAAGAGTTAAATGCCCCTCTGATCCGACTCACCCCAACAAAGAATGGCTACTACGCAGTTACCGACGACATAAACTCAATAGACAAACTAACATCTACCAAAGCAACTCAAGCATTCCAAAAGATCAACCTGACTCCGGCTATCCCCCCAGATTTGAGAGCGAAAAGAACGGTATTTGTACGACAAATAGATTCAGATATTGGAACCAGACCCACAGACGAAATAAAGGAAGAAATTGAAAACCAGAACAGTTGGATTAAGGTGACAGATATTATCAAAATCAAAAACTACACGCACCTAATCAAAATAGTGACAACTGACACCCTTACAGCACAACGAATACTACGAGACGGCTTTTACATGTTTCATACCAAGATAACCCCATACCAATGTGAACAGGAACAATACACTCATATTCTCATCTGCTACAAATGCTACAAGTTCGAGGATCACACGACTAACCAATGCACGCAGACGACAATCATCTGTTCAGAATGTTCAGCGCAAGATCATACCTTCCAAAATTGTCAGAACACCTTAAAGCAGTGCATAAATTGCCAAGGACCTCACAGAACATTAGCAGCGGGATGCCCCTACAGGAAAAATATCATCAAACAAAAACGAGAGGATGAACAGTCAAAACAACAACAGCAAAACCAAAGTACATACGCAGAAATTGCCAAACAAGCCATACAGCAGACAAACCCACTGCAACATTCACTAACACTAACCAATAGAACACACATCAAACTAACGGCCCTCATTCTAGAAGCCCACATCGCAGCCCTTGATAGAACCAAAAAATTCGGAGAAATACTATCCAAATCACTTAAAGAAAATTTTGACATTGACACCACATTTCCAGATAGAGACTCAACAGCTATTTTCAACTTTTATTACGATAACGTAGACAAAGAAGCTTCAGAACCAACACAAACAATTACTCGTGAACAGCCAACACTTGAAACATCTATGGATACCCAAGCAGAAGATGCAGACCCCGACAATGATCAAAGGCAGAAGAGAAGGATAAGCGACGAAGCAGAAAACTCAACAATATTGATAGACAACAAACATAGTGTCCCAATAAAACTATACCGCAACCTACAAGATACATCTCCAATTCCTGAAAACCCTGACACAGAATGGTATATGGGAGAGCTAAGCAAGGAAAACAATAGAGGACTTAAATTCGCAGTAGAAGAAATTAAATCAGGAACCCTACTAGAATATATATTCTCAAACCCTGTAAAATTTACAAGAACAAAAATCAACATAATACCACCCGAACAATTCCTGGCGCTCCCAAGGCACCAATCACTACATACAGCAGCAAAAAAAAACTAAAAAAGTTACTACCAATAAATGAACATTAGCAAACTAACTGTATTACAACACAATGTACAATCTTAAAGCTCCAATAAAATATCTCTATCCAACATTTATAATAACATAAATCCGGACATTATACTCATCAATGCACACAATCTGAGAGGGGATAACCACCTGAAAATATTTAATTATAACACCTTTTATGCGAACAAACAAGATGAACCTCATGCAGGAGCTGCAATAGCAATTAAGAAAAATATATCATATAAACTACATGATAACTTCAACTCGGACATGCTGGCAATTACAATAGATACAATGCAGGGACCAATTACTATCGGCACAACATATACCCCCCCAAGAACAGAATACCTCCACTTCGCTGACTTCCACACACTATTCAATAGAGCAAACCCAGTTTATTTCATTGGAGACATAAATGCAGCGCATAGAACAATAGGACACACATATAACAATAATAGAGGCAAACATTTAAACTATTTAATTGAATGAAACAAATGCATACATATTGGGCCATATTTTCCAACACTGATAACTCATAGAAGCTGCACATCACCAGATATTGCTCTTCAAAACCCACAAGCCTTTCATAACATATACCTTCAGCCTGGCCCATTAACTCCATCCGACCACATCCCAATAATAGCTACAATTACAGCTAATCCCATCCAAATCCCAATCAAGCCAAGATACCAATATCACAAAGCAGATTGGATAAAATTCAAACAGTACTTAACAGGCTTAACTCCCAATCTGCAAGAAGAACCTACGCTAGAAGAACTGGACGAACACCTGGATAATTGGACCACTTACATTCAAGAAGCCACAAAAAGCGCCATCCCAACTATTACTCACAGAATAATACCCGGAATTAAACCCACACATGAAACCTTAACCCTACAAGCAAGACACCAACATATATTGGATTATATCAGTAACAATGGACCCTCTAGAGAATTGTATAAAGTAATTAATGACCTGAGGAAGGAAATGCAAACCATTTATAAAAGGCAATATAACCAAACATGGAACACATTAATTCAGGAAATAAACGTGCAAAGCGACCCAAAAGCATTCTGGACTTCCATAAAAAGAATGACAGGATACAATAACAAACAGAAAACTCCGTACCTAGAGCATAATGGACAAGAACTGCACACACCCGAAGAAAAAGAACAAATCTTCAGACAACACTGGAGCAGCATATTTTCAGAACAAGATGACGATGATTTCGATACAGACCACATAAACGAAATAAAAGAATACATGAACAACGTTGCACACGAAACTACACCATTTCATACAGGTAATATTAATAGACTGGACCCTCTTCAATTCCCGCCAATCACACTCGACGAACTTATTCAAACCTTAAGATCATTCAAACAGAAAGCACCCGGTCCCACAGGTATCACCACTCTACAATTAAAGAACCTACCAAAAAATATGTTTACGTACCTCCTATATATATTCAACAATTCTATATCCGCAGGTTATTTTCCAGATAAGCTCAAACACGCCATCATGATATTTCTTCCGAAACCCCTCACATCCCAAAAACAAGTACAAAACTACCGACCAATATCGTTACTAGACATACAAGGTAAACTTTTGGACAAAATTCTCAACAATAGATTAACCGACCACCTCATCATTAACAACTTATACAATAGCAGACAACATGGATTTAGGAGGAATAGAGGAACACAGACCGCACTAGCCACATTCAATGAAACAATTTCCATCAACCTAGCTAACAAGCATACAATAGACATAGTACTGCGAGACGTTACTAAAGCATTCGACAAAGTTTGGCACATTGGACTAATTTTCAAACTTTTGCAATCCGGCATCCACAACCTTTTTCTACGCACTCTTACAGACTATCAAACAGACCGAACCGCATCAATCAGGATAGGTAATTTCATTGGCCCCCCTTTCAAACTACAAACCGGAGTCCCACAAGGAGCATGCCTTTCACCCACATTATATAGCTATTACACACATGACATCCCCCATCCGATACCCAACTCTGACTACATATGTTTTGCTGATGATATTACACAAATTACTGCAGGTAAATATAAACCAAACTACGCAGCCCAGCAAACCCAACACGCAATACAGCAAATCAACCATTACGAGAAACAGTGGAAAATTTCAACAAATGTTAAAAAATTCAAAATCATTCCAATCAGCAGGCGGACAACCTCAGATATTTTTATAGACGATCAATATTTTCCATATTCCAACAGTGGAAAAGTACTGGGCCTGAACTTCACAACACATGGTTTTTCATAGCAGGTTTCGATAAGACAAGCAATAGGGCACGGTAATCTTAGTAAATTAAACAGTTTCATGCATCTATCCCAAGAAATTAAAAGGAAACTGTATTTGACCTGTGTCAGATCAGCATTGATCTATCCAGTTATCCCGCTACACACTATGTCCCCAACCGCCATCTCCAAATTACAGAGAGTACAAAACCGAGCATTAAGATTTATTACCAACACCAACCGTTTAGACCGAAAAACATCCAGATCACTCCATAATCAAGTCAACTTACCTCCCATCTTTACTTCACAATCATGCCCGAAGAATTTGGAACAATTTGCAATCTGATGATCCCGACCTTTATCAACAGCTATCATTCTCCCTAGACAGCGAAAATAGTCAACACATCAGATTCAAAAGCTCCAAACTTTCTGCACTTGGCCCCCCTCCAGAACCAAAGTACACATAAAATAGTCCGGCATTCATATGGGGAAGACCGAAAAACAATACTTACTTATGTACTTTGTTTTTACATTGGGGTTTTGACGAGCGGACGGATCGGTCTTCCCCCCCCGGGTGGGAAGTCAAAACCCCAAACCACTACACCAACCACAACACCAATTCAGATCTACACAATAGAACAACAGCATTACTACCCATACTCACCAACAACTTCTAACAAATTATTCACACTGCGTTTCACATCATTCTCCACTCGCATCGCTCGCCCAATATCCAATCTGATTTTCAGTCACAACCATCAGAACATGGATATGAACTCTATAATTCAGCAGTAACTAGAATACGAGTATATCCTATGTGCTATATCCTTCCTTGTTTATAGTGTATATACCTGTTAAAAAAAATATATATATATATGTAATTGTGTGTATATATATAAGTACACATATGTATTTACATGTTATATGTGGATATGTGTTGGTGTATGTATGTCTATTTGTGAACTAATGTGAAAAAAAAAAAATATATATATATCCATATATATATAGGCTTGTGTTAAGGTTTCATGTGCAGAATGTGTTGTGTGCATGTGTGTACTTGAAGAGAGAAAAAAAAATAAAATAAAATAAAATAAAAAATATACCTATATATATAATTCATTGTTCATGTATATTGATGTATATACGGATTTATGAATCTGATATCAATCATATTGGGCATGGATTAGACACTTGAATTATTTAATGTACATACTGCTGTAAGTAGTTCCTTGTAAATAGCCTCGAATCCTAATTAACATTGATATTAGGAGCAGCCTATTTAAACTGTAAATAATTGTACAAAGTAACTTCCATTTGGTAACTTGGGAGACTATGTATATAGATGTACATACAAAGCCCTGACCAAAAAACCCTGATTACTCAAGCAATAGTAACTAAAAGGGAACACCAAATAATGCGTTTTCGCCTATTTTCTCTCCTACTATCCTCTTCCTTTTCCTATTCTCATTTTCTTCAGGCACGCCCTGTGTCAAACTCTTCCCTTTTCCTCTCTTTCCTAATGGCACCGCCCCCCCCCCCCGCAGTTCAGTTCGCACAGTGCACTCGCAAGAACCCTGATATTCACACAAGTCTTCTTCCTGCGAGCCTCTTCACAGCAACGGCTCACACAAGTCTTCCAACGAGCCTCCTCACAGCAGCGGCTCGCACAAGACTTTTCCCTGCGACTCTCCGCGCAGTGACTCCGGCATTCACTAGTCTCGGCTGCTCAGCAAGCTGTAGCCTCACGGCCTCCATCGCCACCTCGACGGCGCACCGCTACGGCACGCACGACGCGACTTACCGACAACCGTCGGTCCTCCAAGTCGTCCCTGTGTACTATACTACCTGCCTGTAATCATTTGCCTCATGTGCCACACTGTCGGCGATCTTCTCAATAATACGGCCTTTATTCCAGTTGTGTATTCCTTATCCTGTCGGGTTCGTTTGCAACTCAGGCACTCACTTCGGGCATAGATACCACAAAGTCTAAAGATATTTACATAGTTTGCCCGGAGTGTAAAGCAGCCTGAGGGAGAACACGACACTGGGCTGGAGCCTATTTTCAGAAAGAATGATGAAAGCGGTGCTGAATTATAGGGTGAGAATTGAAAGAATGCAGAATAGCAGGTGGGTAAAGCGAATTTTTGAATGGAATCTGACTGTAAGCTATTGGGAGAAAGTATGTTGGGGGCATGCATGGAAACTTAGTATGCAAAAGATTATTCATGTTAGAATTGGGAGACCTGGGGATGACTGGAGTTTAACAAATGTTGGAGGTGTAGGGCCTGAGTGGGACTGCAAGAGCTGGAAAAAAGAGATTGAGAGGCAAACAAAGGAGTATGGATTGAATAAGTGGAAGCTTAGCATAATGCGGAAGCCTACACTTAACTGGTATGTGAAAAAGGAAGCACCTAAGTTTTAGATGTTCTATGATGGTAGTTTTTGAAGTCAACTCTTGTTTGCTGTGAGATGTAAGTCATTGAGTGTGAACGGACGTACATGGAGGTGGAATGAGAATAATGCCAGATGTGCTGAAGATGATTGCGGTATGAGCTGTCTTGCTGGATTGGATCAGGAGTGTAATTTGAGCATCATTAAAGCAATGAAAATGTTTCTGGTGCGTGCCTGGAGTAAGAGACAGTGACTGGAATGAGCCAGTCAGGTAGAGTGGGCAGTAATGACTCAATATGCCTTGGGATGGTGTCTTGATACATTGGTTTTCCCAGTGATGCCGTCCAATGGCAGCTTGTGACAAGGATTGGTAGATCCTGAGTAGTTTAGTGGACAAGTCTGGTATCAGGCGCTGAACTCTCCGTGTGAGAATTGTGGAGGAAATTGTAGGCCGTTACAAAGGCCCCGACGATGTCGGCCCTCAAGTTCAATTTCAAGTTCAAGTTCAAGTTGTAGCCGTGAAGTTGAAACGTTCTCTCACTGTTTTGTGTTAACCCGTGGCATCAGTGTAATCGTGTGTGTAAGAAATCTGATTTAGAGTATTCGTTCCCTCAATTTAGCCACATGTGTACTTTTATATGTGGTTTTTTTTTGTGTGTCAGATAAGGGTGAACTGCCGGTTCCTAGAGCATTCAATGATGCTTCTGGCGACTGGCGAACAACCTATATCAAGTAGGCCAGCCTTAGTGAATTTTTTGGTGCTCCCTTTAGCTAGTATGCTGCATTGTGATGCTAGGAATTTGATAACTTATATTATGTAAATTAGGTTAACCTGTAACTATAAAAATGGCTGCGGCCAGCATTTTGTTGGGAGTGAGAACAAACTGTTGAACTGGCGCCTCATAAGATGTAAACAGATAGCTATAGTACTAAGAACTTCATATATTGACAGTGCATAGCTCAGATTCTTTTTTTTTTCTTGCTTAGAAATAAAGTGCATTTTTTGAATGTCAATAATGTGTCGGCTCCTCATCCATGAGCTGCGAGCAAGCTGCGCCAGACAGTAGGGTGGAAGCCTAGAGCTAAAGCATTTAGAGCAGACTGAGAATATATTCAGAAATTTTTGTGACCACTGCCCATGTGATTTGTGTACTCAAGCTGATATCAGCAACCATGTACTTGTTTGCCCTGGGGACGGTTCACCTATAATTTAAATCGAGTAATCTAAATTTGCTCAATATTAGAGATAGTCAGACTATTTTGCGAGTTCAATACTATGATCAAGCTTGAGTACAGCTACCTTTGAGCCCAAAGGAGTTCAGCAACTTCTAGGGAATTCACCCAGCCTTATTATAAAATGTGTAGGAACTTGGGCAGACTCATTTAACCTAGTTCAGTATTGGGCTGATAAATGAGATAGCCATGTTGACATTGGATAATTGTGGCTGATCTGCTTTATTCATGTACATTAACTTTAAGCCCTGACTATTCTACGGCTGAATGAGCCGTCGTGCTTGCCTGTGAAATTTAGTGTAAATGCTGGTTTGCTGTTCCTGTTGTAGCGTTGCCTCTGCATCTGAGACCTAATCCTTTCAAATTTCTTTTCCACAGGTAGAGTAAAGAATTTTAATAAGATAGCCCCTTCATTTATGTAAGTTGAAAATAGAATAATATGGAGATGTGAGAATACCGTCCCCCATTGCTCATAAGTATTAAAGATAAGATGTTGTCAGGTTATCTTCCTGAAAGTTGTAAGCCCGTGCATACCGCAGCACTTAATTTATGTAAACCGTTGGATCTCATTTTAAAACAGAGTCCCTGCAATTAAATTAGTGTGCGCGAGTAGACTGTCCTCCTTTGATCCCATGTGTGTGTTTACAAAATGTGTATGTTTACAGAATGTGTGTTTACAAAATGCGTATGTTTACAGAATGTGTGCGTACAAAATGTGTATGTTTACAGAATGTGTATGTTTACAAAATGTGTCTCCTACTTAGGAAGGCGATCCTTTTTCCGCCTCAGATATTCCAATATGCATTTAGTCTTGACATTATTGATCCACGTCCATATACTGAGTCGCCATGAGATGTTTTGTTCAGTTACTATCGCTTATTTCATTTCCTTCTCAGTTATTTCGCTAATTCCCTTTTTATTCTGAACCAAAAAAAAATCTCCCTATTGTGCGGTCCTTCCTCATTATTCTTAGAAACTAAAAATGTTCTTGTTGTGCAGTTTACGGCGTCAACGGGTCCTAAAATAAACCTGAAGAGTCCACGAGTCTTTGGTGTCCCCTGATGTCCGTTCAATCGGGTCGAAGTAGTGAAGACATATAAGATCCACCAATCAACCCTATACACTTTTAAACCAATGCGTATCAACTCCTAAGTTCAGTATTTTTCGTTGAAGTTGATCATGTTCGACGCTGTCGAATGCTTTAGAGAGGTCGAGTAGCAGCAAAAGTGTTATATTTTTTGATCGATATCGCTATATATTTTTTCAGTGATATTGAGCAGGGCGTCTTGGGTGCTAGTGTTCCTACTATAGGCATATTGACTTCGATGAAGTAAATTTGACTCGTTCAAGTGAAATGACAGTTGATTCGTTACTACTTTTTCCAATATTTTGGACAGGACAGGTAAAAGGCTTATGGGCCTATAACTTGACGCTGTATTTATGTCACCAGTTTTATGCAACGGTCTAATTATGGAGTGATTCCACTTGTTTGGAAACTTATTAGTTGCTATTGATGTGTTGATAATCAAACGAATCAATCGTGCTGTGACTGGAAAACTGTCTTTGATGTATTGAAGGCTGATTGCATCATGCCAACAGCTTTTGTGTTTTTCAATGAGTGCAAAATAGTCCGTAACTCTGGTAAATCGACAGGATGCGGCCTACACAGAGCACCAGCTTTTGAAAGTGCAGTAGGGCACGAACTTTCAACTGACAGTTGCCTTGGACTGGTTTTGCTTACTTCATTGAAAACTTGAGCACCTACTTTAGAAAAGAATGTGTTGAACTCAGTGGCTTTTTCCAAAGGATTTTCAAAATGATATTTGCGGTTTGAATTTTTATATTGAGCCACCTCACTAACGATTTCCCATGTACGTTTTGGGTTGTTTTTTGCCTTGAATAGTTTTTGGTGGAAGTGAGTTTGATTTGCTGGCGTGATTTTATTCCGAAGAATCTTTCCAAGTTCTTTATATCTTTTGTATAAAGTACTGTTCGACCTATTTTCTTTATACTGGCGCAGGTATATTTTCTTTACTCTGCTCAGTTCTTTAATTTCGTTGGTAATCCCCATAGTGCGTTTTGGCTTAGTTTTTTTGGTGATATAAGGTGCGCATTCATTGAGAGCTGCTGTAAAGTTCTCGTTAAAGATTGAAACTTGAATGTCCACATCGTCAGATTGCATCATACTCTGAAATTCGTTGAACCTGCTCAGGAGTTTTTCATGAAACAGTTCCGGTGAATATTGGCTTTTCATGCGGTAGGTGTTATGTCTCTCTTCTTTTCCCTGCATAATTCGTCGTGAGGCATTTCTTTTCTGTCGTAATTTATCGTTGTTTCTTTCAGTTGCTGTCATTTCTCTTGATAATCGTCGTGACTGAAGGCCACTCTATTTTATTTTGTTAATAAAGATCAAATTAGACTGAGACTTTTCAATGTCTTTCATTATAATTAATTTGTTCAATGAGATTATTGGGAGCAAATCGGTTATTATAAAATATTAATTTGGTAGCGTATTATTATTAACCGAACAGAATATAATGGTTAACCTCTCTCTCTCTAAATACACAGGAAATGATACTATGAAGTCATATGGTTATTTATTACCTACATCGAAATAAAATGGTGACACATAAAGAAAGAATCGTTGCGCATCTAATTTACGTAACAAGTAACATTACTGATGTATGCTGACGGCATTTGTCTAAGCCTAATACACAAAGAAATAGTATGGGGACGCTTCAGGGAAAATGTACTGAATGAGACACATCTTAATTTTGGATCCCGAGATGATGTTGCTATGTGTTCCGCGGACAGCCAATTACATTACGTTACTTGAGAAAGTATGAGTAGTTCACATTTACACATGGTAAGAGACAACGAAGCAGGGCCCCAAAGGGGCCCGCTGACATGATACAATTCAGAGCTCTGTTCTCTGAGGCGGTCGCGAACTTAATGACTGCCCTCTCGCCTGGTAGCTGTGCGGGCTGTGAACTTCCAAGTAGTTGGCATCGTACGATAACGTTGCTACAATGTTCAAGACGGATTGATTCACAATTGAGCGTTACAAATAACTCTAACGAATTTAATTATTTCGCAATATGAAATATCAATTTATGATAATTGTATTAATGACCTAATAAACGTTAGCTACTGAACAACACAAATATTATTTATAGTAAAACCTTCCTAGTATTGATGTCTGGCAATCCTCCGTCGGTCGGTTGACACTCTTTCTCCTTTCGTGTCCTCTTCGAAGATGGAGTGAAGCTGGTATATATAGAGAGAGAGCGTTGATAACCGTTAGCGGCTTACGACATACCTCTGCTGTTTCGAACTATTCGAGTAACGGAGCGTCCTCCTTCGAATGATCGTTTTTTTATATGTGTCACGAGACGACTTCGGTCCTGTCCCTCATTAGTTTGCACTAACAAGGAACCAAACGCTCGTTTTGAGGAATTGGCTCACCTCCATGAAGTACACAGAAAACACAAGAAAACTCATGGGCAAGCCCAAAGCAAAATAATCAACGTTACAGTATATACTATAAACAAAACGTTACTCAACGATGAAAGATGACCCACTTACTTAGCGCATTTTCTGAGCGCCCTCGTGTTGTTGCGAGCTGTTGCTTCTAATATTGGGTATGATACACAGGGTAAGATTCTCTTAACATTTATGATTTCGGCCATACGTTATGCAAGCATCAACAAGTGTACGCACAATGAATGTTATTAGGAATTATACAAATTAAGTAATGGAATCTAGAAACTGCATATGACAAATGTTTACATCACAGAATTATCCTGAATGATTCGCTTCGCCCGGCCAGCCCTAAAGTTACAAGAGCTACACATGAGACATGGTTCATTCTGGTCTATTCTATCTCAGATATTCCAGCAGCACAGTAGGTGATAGTTACTCCAGCACACAAATCATTCTTCCACGACTCGCTTCAGTTCAAATGCCGGTCTTATGCACTGTTCAGAAAATGTCTAGTGATGACGTTATACTGCTCATTCCGCTTCAGTATATTCACACGTCGATCTCCTTTTCATCCGGGCAGATCAATCCTTCAGCTAAATCCTTCCCGCCTGTTAAGACAAAAATTTAACTTGTTACTTTTTTAATCGCGCCAATGGCGTTTCCTCAAATATCTCAATTTTTACTTCACTGAATGACATTGAAATTTCACAATATTTATCTCAAAAATAGCTTTTCCAAGGGAAACATCTCTCTTACCCTCCCATCTAATGTGGTATCTCCATGTTCCATTAATGACTCCTACGATTTGATTGGTGTCAGGCTATTGTCAGAGATGCCGACTAGTGCCTTGTAATTTCGCGGGAGGAAAAATAATTCTCTAGCAAATAATCGAACTGGCGTATCACAGATACTTGCGAACCCTATATCCGTCTCAGATTTGAAAATTTCAACAGCCAGAAAATTCTTCGGCTCTAAAACTTCAAAGCTTGATTTTTATATCGGCTCCAATTTCGCAGCTCGAATTTCATTTCGGCTCTAACTTTCGACGGCTGCATTACCAGCGTGAAAAGCTCCATAGCCAGAATTCTTCGGCTCTAAAACTTCAAAGCTTGAAAAGCTCCATAGCCAGAAATTCTTCGGCTCTAAAACTTCAAAGCTTGATTTTTATATCGGCTTAAATTTCAACTGCTGGAAAATAATTCGCCTCCTGAAAACCTGTGGGCAAGCCCCAACTAATAAATTAAGTCGCCAAAACCTGACTTTCCATTTTCCCTGAAGATATCAGGAAGATCCTTCCGGGATAAGAAGACTCTGAAATTTCGGCTCCCAAGAAGGACAAATCTAGTTTTCAATCGGGCTGAAACAGGACTAGCCCACCTAAATAATCAATTCGCTGGCTCCCAAGAAGGACCAGCAAAAATTGCAACTATCTACAAATTGGCACCCAAAGAGGATATTGCCAAAACCAAATATCTAACAATTTGGCGCCCAATGTGGATACGCCACAACCTACTATTTAACAAAGTGGCGCCCGAACTCAGCGACCCGAACTCTGGAAAGCTGCATCTAAAGAAGGACTTTGAATCCTGAAAACCCAAGAAAAATAACAAAAATAAAGGAACTTCGACTTCCTGAAGCAAAAGAAAAATTTCAAAATGGATTGCGTCCAACGTGCCCGAGAGTACATGACTGCCCTAGGCCTCACTCCGGAGCAACCAGACTACCGTGAAACCTTCCTTCAAAGAATAAGAATTCTGGAGGAAGCTGAAGAACGAGAACGAGAACGAGCACTAGAAAGAGAAGAACGAGAACGAGAACGAGCACTAGAAAGAAAAGAACGAGAACGAGCACTAGAAAGAGAAGAACGAGAAAGAGAACGAGAAAGAGAAAGAGAAAGAGAAGAACGAGAAAGAGAAAGAGAAGAACGAGAAAGAGAAAGAGAAGAACGAGAAAGAGAAGAGCGAGAACGAGAAAGAGAACGAGAGAGAGAAAGAGAACGAGAGAGAGAAAGAGAACGAGAGCATGAAATCCAGCTCCAACAACTCAACCAGCAAAGGGCACCAGAAGCCAGACGGGTCAAAATACCCGCTATCGCTGCTTTTAACCCTGAACAAGAGGGGTTCCAAGAATTCATGCAGCGTTTCGAGAGTCACAGCAACGCACTCGAATACACGGAATTTGAGGCTGTTCTCGCACAAGAAAATCTAGTAACGGCTAAGGAAAGAAGACTCATCCAGACATTGGCCGCTGACGACCGCTACCAATTTAGGGAAATCAAAAATTTACTGCTGGAGTCCCACAAGATAACCCCCGCTAAACTGCGCAGTAACTACTATGAACTGAAGCCTGAGGAAGGAGACAACATGAGTCGATACATCCGGAGATTGGAAAAAGCGCTTAACGCATGGCTCACCGGAAGCCAAGTAGAAGAAAACTACGACCAACTGAAAAATTTCATGCTTATGGATAGGGTCTACTCCAGTCTACCGTCTCACCTTGCTACTCAACTCAAGGACAGAAGCGGTAACACCTTAGCGACGCTAGCTGAACAAGGGGACAAATTTCTACAAGCCCGACCCAATACAACTCTCCAGAAACTGTGTGAGAACCGTCTGTCGAATAACAAAAACGAAGGTCAATAATCTTCAATGGAAAAACCTTCCAAAAGTTCTCAAGTGAATCAAGTTTCTAACTCCACAACCGGAAACTATCGACCTTCACCTCCTCAGACCCAAAATTTCAACTATCGACCTCCTCAGAACCGAAATCCCCAGTATCGACCTGCACCGCCTCAGAATCAGAATTTCCAGTATAGGCCAAGGACAACTGGACCAGCTCACGTAGAAGGCAGACCCAACTACTTTAACCGTCCGCCAATCCACTGGAGAACATTCTTCTGTAATCACCATGGAGAAAATCCAACTCATTCTAGCGCAGAGTGCCAAGTACTTAACCCGCAATCTCAGCAAAATACCTCTTCCCGAAATGAAAGAGGTGCGGCACAACCTACTGCCCACATAAATTACATCGAAGAGGAGTCCCCAGGATATACCCTGCCACCCGTCGAATGCAATCATGCTGCGGTAATTTCGAATACAACCGAAGTACTATTAGGAGAATTAAAAAAGTGCCAAGGCCAACTCAATGATCAACCTGTGGAAATCTTACTGGATGGAGGAGCCACAGCCGTATTTGTAAATAAAGCCCTTGTGCCCGAACAAAATATATCTAAAAACAAAATCACCGTGAAGCTAGCTGACAGCCAAACTTTCGTAGCGCCGTTAGCAAACGTAAAACTTGACTGCCCATATTATCGAGGCAACATATTATCAGTCGTAGTAATGGATAACCCTGCAACCGACATAATCCTAGGACGTGTGCCAGGAACTACATCCTTTGAAGAAGAGCATACGCCTCCTATCATAATTGAAACCTCTCATGTCACTCCAAAAGCGAGTGCTAAGAGAGAAGAAATTGAAAAATCTAAAGAACCAAAACAGCTTCAGATCAACAAGGAATGTCCTCTGTATGGGAAGGTGCTTAAGCCAACCAAAGAAGAAATAGAGAAATTAGAAAGTAATGATCGTAATACACTGTCTGGCATGCGCGATAAAGGCCTACACCTAAAAAGACCACGGCGTCCATGGCCACCGGCATCTACGGTAGACCGCAGGACACCCTGGCCTCCAAACAGCAGCTGCTGCCGGAGAAGGACGACTGCGTTCCAAGCTCGTCATCTAAAAAAGATCAACGAACAAAACTGGCGACCAGATCAGCAATCAAAATGGCGACCAGATCAGCGATCAAACTGGCGACCAGATCAGCGATCAAAATGGCGACCAGATCAGCGATCAAAATGGCGACCAGATCAGCGATCAAAATGGCTACCAGATCACCGATCAAACTGGCGACCAGATCACCGATCAAACTGGCGACCGGATCACCGATCAAACTGGCGACCAGATCAGCAATTAAACTGGCGACCAGATCACCGATCAAACTGGCGACCAGATCAGCAATCGAAAATTGGCGACCATGTCAGCGACCAAAATTGGCGACCAAGATCAACGATGCACAATGGCGACCATCGACCTCTTAATATCTGCAACAAGCTGATAAACTAAACCAACGAGGCTTTATACTTCAGCCTCTTTCAATTTAAAGCGGAACATATTCCTGGAGTGGAGAACCATCTCGCCGATTTCTTATCCCGCTCTCCCCACCAACCAGAACTGGAGTCGGCCTCTTCAGAAAAGAAAGGACAAGACTGTTCCTGAGCTGCATTAGAATAAGTGTTTCTAATTGTTAAGAAATAGTCTTAAGTATTCTTTATAAGCTATCTGATGTACATATGCACCATTATATTAATTTATAGGCCAAGGCACCGTCGACATCGGGCTTAATAGCATGTTCGCGACATTACTTGCAGTAATGTCTTCTCGGTAAGGGCGTGTCAGGCTATTGTCAGAGATGCAGACTAGTGCCTTGTAATTTCGCGGGAGGAAAAATAATTCTCTCGCAAATAATCGAACTGGCGTATCACAGGTACTTGCGAACCCTATATCCGTCTCAGATTTGAAAATTTCAACAGCCAGAAAATTCTTCGGCTCTAAAACTTCAAAGCTTGATTTTTATATCGGCTCCAATTTCGCAGCTCGAATTTCCTTTCGGCTCTAACTTTCGACGGCTGCATTACCAGCGTGAAAAGCTCCATAGCCAGAATTCTTCGGCTCTAAAACTTCAAAGCTTGAAAAGCTCCATAGCCAGAAATTCTTCGGCTCTAAAACTTCAAAGCTTGATTTTTATATCGGCTTAAATTTCAACTGCTGGAAAATCATTCGCCTCCTGAAAACCTGTGGGCAAGCCCCAACTAATGAATTAAGTCGCCAAAACCTGACTTTCCATTTTCCCTGAAGATATCAGGAAGATCCTTCCGGGATAAGAAGACTCTGAAATTTCGGCTCCCAAGAAGGACCAATCTAGTTTTCAATCGGGCTGAAACAGGACTAGCCCACCTAAATAATCAATTCGCTGGCTCCCAAGAAGGACCAGCAAAAATTGCAACTATCTACAAATTGGCACCCAAAGAGGATATTGCCAAAACCAAATATCTAACAATTTGGCGCCCAATGTGGATACGCCACAACCTACTATTTAACAATTGGGTTTTCAAATTTCCCTCTGCATAAAAAAAAAACGGAGAATATTTACTCTATTAAAAAGAAGAGACATTTTTGATAAGTTCAACTATCTTCATTTTGAATACACTGTCACGTTATTTCAGATTGGTATTTTTCTTTTAGAGTAACTTTATCTTCACCACCTCCTATTTGTGACACGTACTTTCTCTGACGATGCTCGGCGCTAGACTGAAATTATTTCATTAGCTTCTACCAGAGTGTCTGGGAGGGAGTGATTTTCTGCTTTTATTACAACTAATAAACTGTTTCGCAGTCTGTACGTAATGTTCGAAGCTCCGCCTGTACGTTGCTTTTGCTATATTATTCGTGGCTTCAGCCCTTCTAATTTTCCTTTCTTGGTATAACTGTTTCTTATTGGCCAAAGCTCTTTTGCCGAGAACGCATGAAGTCCCGCCCCATCTAAATCTTAAAATGCGGAACCGTTGCTACGTTCACCCTCGCAGCTCAAGTGTAGCGCCATATGTCTATCAACCCTGCGGCGGTGTTTCTCACAGTGTCGGCATTTTCGAGCATCTCAAGTGGAGGGAGTGATTAAATTTCTAGGCCCAAGGGTTCGCCCGATGCCTCTCGAACTTGCTTACACCACACGAATTCTCGCTAACTCACTGTAAACAGACCTCGCAAGAACCAACACCGCTTATCGCTACCCATAACATTTGATCGCTACACATAACATTTGTTGAGCTCAAACAGGAATGTAACATACATGTTGAGGCGACCCATCTGTACTGCTGGAATTTACTAAGATATTTCAACTAACAAATTTTTAAGTAAGCACAAAATTTATTACACACAATTAAAATTTATCACACACAATTAAAATTCTTCCTAAATTTTCAGCTTTAATTCGCAAAATTAATTATTCTTAACATATGTGTTGTGGGTAGAATCACAACAGGTAGGTCATGGAACGATAGTTTTGTCTTTCCTTTGCAATATCAATTTTACATTCGATAGAGTGGTGATCGGCACCAGAGAGTGATATAACTGTACTAAGTATTGCCCTAGGTTTGTTTGTGATTGCCAGATCGAGGAGAGTTTTAGAGACTCTTGTAACGCGAGTCGGTTCTTTAACCATTTGTGAAAGGTTTAGTTTGTACAACAGTCTGCTAAGCTGACTTTTTTCATCAGTTTAGTCAATATTAAAATCGCCGAATGCAAAGGATGACATTTCGCAGCTAGAATTTCTTTAAAAATTTTCTCAATGAACTCTAGTGTTGTGGATAGAGAAGGCCGTTGGGTGCCGGTAGAGGCTGCCGGTAGTGATGGATTTATGTTGATTTATTTGCACTTTTAACTAAACCATTTCTATGCTCTCGCACACTTCATTTGTTAAAAGTAAAAACGACAAATAAATTTCTTTCACGAAAATACAAGATCCACTACCTTTGCTACTTCTAACGCCGTCACGGCGGCACAGCACGTAATCAGAAATATTGAAATACGAGCTCTGGGTTCGCTAATCAAACCCTGTCTCAGAAGCACATAAGATGCCAATGTCTTCTGTGACCAACATTACTCTAATGTCATCCAGCTTACTATTGAGGCTACGAGCATTGATATGTTTAATTTTTATATTTTCTATTTTATTGCGATTATTTGCGGCATCAAAGTGATTTTTTGGTAGGGACTGTTTCGTGGATTTGTTGATCTTATCATTGTTGCCCAGAGTGTCAAGTCTAGCTTCAGGTACATTTGAGAGACTGCCATTCAACTGGACAACAGTATTTTGTCATGAAAATTATGTGATATCAGTCTTGTTTTTGTCTTGTGCAACAAGGGTACTGTAGTGGTCATTTTTTCGATGAAGCATTAACGGAGGGTTATTAGTTGATAATTCTGGTGAGGGGTCGACTACTGTTCTCCAAACACCATTGCCTTGTTCATCGAAGATGAGAATCCTTTTACCAGTGGCATTTGATATGATATGTGGTATTAGGTCTCCGGCATCGTGGTCAAAATGTTTTTCGTCAATGTATTTACTTATGAGCCTAGGTAGGTCAAGGAAATTGACATATTTCTTGTCAAGGAAATTGACATATTTGTTTTCATTTGCTGTGCTCTCTGTTTTGATTGCTACTTTAAAGGTATTTTAATTCCATTTTTAAGACAATTGTGTGTTAAGCTGATGAGTTGAAGGAGGCAGTTCCCATCTGCATGAAGGAGGCTGTGCCCATCTGCATGATGGAGGCAGTGCCCATCGGCTATGGTAGGGAGCAGCATTATTTTCAATGATCATCTTAATTCATCCATGGTGGTACTGACGAGTGAGTACATGGAGCTTGATTCATATTTAGGCTGACTTACAGCATTATTAGACAAGAGTTTTTTTTATTTCTTGTTTTACTAGCTTTGAATTGGCAGGCTGTGGCCAATTTTGGTTGAGGGAGTGACTGAGGAATGGAATGAGGTGTGCTCTTGTCATTTCCACTTTCTTGATGGTGGTTGTGTGTGCGGTTGGGCTGTGAATTTTCTATCAAATTTCGACTGAGATTCAGCTGCAATTTTTCTCTTCGTATTGATTTTACTGCTTCCTAATACGTGGTTGGTAGTTCATGATTTGTCCTCGTTTGTGAGAAGGCTACGTCGCTCTCTGTGTTTGCGTCAGATAATAACGAAAACCTTTTTTTTTGCGGGTACTGTGCGGTAGTCAGAGATCGAGGGAGGAGAATGCTTATCATGAGTAGGCAAGCAATGATTCAGGTTGCTAGAGACTTCACATGAAAAAGCTAGCGATCGAGTAGAATTTTTTAATCTATTTTGGTGTTTTGCACTGATGTTGGAGCATTCGGTTCTGTCATTCAAGCTATTGGAGTTTATGATACATGAGCTAGGTTGTAATGGTGTGTTTCTTCTTTAGTACTAGGCCAAGTACGAACATCGTGGCCAGTTATTAGATCAGCTGCACCATTTATTCGGAGCGGAATTAATTCATTACCGTTTTTTTGCCCAAATTCAACGTCTGACACAATTGCTTACCGCTACACGCACTTACTGTACTACATACATAAGAGCCAAGGCATGCTTAGACAAGATAAGTTCTCTAATTTTACATATGTTAGGTTGCGAGACGCTTAAATCTCTGATGCAAATGATGTAAATTAGGGCATTTTGCCAATTGCGTCAAGAAGATCATCAATACGACCGGATATTACAGTTTAAATTTTACAAGTGGTGTCAATGTCGCTCCTTCCGACCGTCGTAAAAATTTTATCTCCCACGAGAAATGTATCCAAAGGTTTTTTGCAATTTCAGTCAAAAAATTGGCTTACATAAGACTTTTGGCGTAAAATGCTTTGGCGTAAAATCGTCAACTTGAATGTCAACGGTATAACAATGGAGTGTTGACATTGGTTTGGAAACGTGTTGGCTGCTATTGATATATTAATTATCAGATGAATCCATGGGCTATGAATGGGAAATTGATTTTGATATATTGAAGACTGATACCATCATGTCCAACTGCCTTTGTGTTTTTAGTGACTATGAGATATTTCTTAACTCCGGTAAATCGACAGGACGTGGTCTCCACCTGACATTAGCCCTTGAGAGTGCAGTGGGGCATGAATTTTCAACTGACGGTTCATTTGGATTAGTGCACACCTCACTGAAAACTTGAGCCCCTACTTTTGAAAAGAATGTGTTGAAATCCGTGATTTTTGTCAAGGGATTTTCAAAATTACTTACACGGTCTAAATTTTTGAATGAAACTACCTCACTAATGATTTCCCAAGTTCGTTTCGGGTTATTTTTAACCGTTAATAGTTCCTGGTGGAAGCTAGTTTGTTTTACTACAGTGGTTTTCTTTCGAAGAATTTTTTCACGTTCTTTATATCCCTTGTAAAAGCTACTGTTTGATCTATTGTTTTTGTACTGTCGCAAGTTAGTCTTCTTTATTCTGCTCAGCTCTTTCATTTCGTCAGTAATCCAAACGGTGCGTTTGGGCTTTTTTTGGTGATAGTCGAGACCGCCGTGCGGTCGACGTGAGGGTTCGTGGAAAAGGGGCTGTCTTTTGTGCAGCTACCTTTTTCTGGGGCGCTAGCTTTTCCGCGCAGCTGCCCTTCCTGAAGTTCGTGTGGGTACCGCCTACGCCGTAATCAGTCCGTTAGAGCAACAGAAAGGAATTTCTGTTAGTGCTGAACTACGGCGGGACCGTTAGGGGGAGATTTGTGTGGGAATGATCGGAACTGAACACAATTTGTAACTGAATTTCATTTTCCCCATGTTGCGATACGGAGAAAGGGGTGGGTTTAGGACCCCCTTTCCATACGCTGAGGGACTCTCAACCCCCGCAAAATTTAAAATATTGTCCATCATGCTTGCGTACACCTGCATACCAGACATGGAGAATAAAAGGATTGAAGATTTACATGAATTTATTTGGGGGAAACACGTGGATAAATCACACAAGGCATTGAAACGAAATAATTTGAAAGGGCACAACTGCATTAATGAAAGGCACACACATTCTACCGTTATAAGACTCTAAACGTGACACGATATAAATGTGATGCTTACCGAGAATTCAAGCTATCAATGCTTCCGCGCTGCCAACAATTTACGAACACACAAATTATGGTCACCGTATGCAACTCAAAGCACAGAAATTACGAGGTTGACAAATTACAATTTAACCTTGACTCGCAACCAGGAATCAAATTATAGGATGCTCAGTACTGCACACAACGTAGTCTACGCACTCATCCGAAAAGAAACACACTTGAATCACGCGCTAGGTGAAACCACTTTTCTGTGTGTAACACTCCATTTTAAAAATCGCACTTAAGCGCCCTCATTTTTCGAATTCATCCTGCCGACAATTATACAATTTACACTCCGCTGTGATGTGCGGCTGCAGCTGACCTAATTTCATTCCATTGAAGCTGGATTCCTCTTCAATTCTGAAGCCTGTAAGCGGACTCAGTCTGATCTTCTCGTTCGGCGATACTGCGGCCAGCCTGGCGGCGCCTGCGTTCGCGTTGAGAAATGCGTAACAACGGCTGCCCGCTAACTGCAGAGCTCCCAGCGCCCGACATTACTGCTGGCTTGAAGATAAACGTGGACAATTGTCTTGCTGGAGAAGGTGGAGTTGTTTGCGACTTTGGAGTAGATGTAGAAGCAAATAGAAGGCTTTCTGTAGAGTTGTTGACACTTTGTCTCTTGTCGATAATCACCGCGCAGCCGAGGTATTCTGAACGGTCATTGTTGCAATTTGTCATTTCGATGCAGTTGAGGTGTTTTGAGCAGTCTTTCTTGCAAGTTATCGTATCGATGTCTGCTGGTAACTTCACGCCGATGTCCATTTCGTTGTTCTTGTGCGCCCCCTCCCGGCAAGGGACGGGTGCACTTGCTCACGCACTCAGATTCTCGCTGCTTCCCTTGTCGCTCCACCAAAAAAAATCCTCACGAGGCTTCATCTACCCTCCTTATAAGCGTTTCGCCTCCTTGCTTCGAGATTGATCTCGAAGCATCCCATCTACAGAGACAGCATCTGCATCCTGATTGGCGGAATTCTTGTTTGTTCTGACGTCTGGGACTCCCATTGGTGTGTTCTCAGACACACCTTCTTGCGTCATTCCTTTCACGAGCGGTGATTGGCTCAGGTTGTGTGGGCCTCTGTTCATACGTCACGTCAGCCTCCTTGCCCTCCAAAGCTTCGGCTTGTGTGTGCTTGTGTTGTATGGACGCCTGAACCGTAGAAGTTTGGACGAAGCGCCAACCGCCTTGTGGCACCTTGATATATGACATCCTGTGTCAAGCACTTGAGAGCGCTGCACAAAGAACCGACCCTCGCCGACACGACACACAACACATTACAATGTTTGTAGCCCCGCAGAATGTTTACCCTTCTTTAAATGTTATAGCTTCACGTAATTTAGCCCAAAAATAAAATGTGATGTGATTTTGCCAAATATATATGCCTAATTTATTCTATTTCACCACACCCATCTAGTAAGGTAGAACGCACATTCAGGGACACACAGTTCAAATTTTTGCTTCGTGGACTGTAATTTAGCGAGTAGTGTAAGTTCTAGTTAGAGAGACCAAAAGTTGGCAACGCTCGAGAGAGCAACACTCGCAGCCAGTTTTCTAGTGATCTCGGGCTGAACAACATGTAAATGTTGGCCGAGTGTGTATATAATTACCTACTGCGATTAGTATCTAACTTCTTAATTTCTAAACTAATGTACTAATTCTATTCTACTCTATTCTATATATTCCCGCCTATCTCCGCTCTACTCTCGCTAACCACATTCTGGTATCTGAGTATCTATGTTGTAAGGTATCCAAGAGGTGAGTGGACTATTTACCTAAATTGCTGTGTCATTGCATTTGTCTATTGATGTGTTATTTGTGTCTATGTGGAACCTATGCTGTGCTCTAGTGTAGGGTTACTAGAGTTACAACACTGGCGACGAGGATTTTTGTAGAACTATTGGGAGAGGCTAGACTAATGAAGGAACTCAGAATTATTCAGTGACTAGAGTATTGATGCTGTAAATTTCTGTTTTTTTAACAAGGTGTATTATTACAGTCTCTTGAATTGGCTACTCTTGCAACTGATATTGTTGCTACTACTATTTCAGGTAGATATCTGACAATTAGCTGTAAAGCTGGGTAAAAATGCCAATGCTAGGCTCAGTGGGAGAATTCAATCCTTTAGAGGAAGAATTCCCAGAATATGAAGTCAGGCTAAACTGCTTCCTGAGTATTAATAAAGTGGAAGATTCAAATAAAGCTAAAACATTTATTGCTCTGGTGGGTCCTAAAATTGTTAGGTTAGCAAAGGACCTACTCTCCCCTAAAAGACTTTTAGATGCTACCTATGATATCATGGAAGCGTTAAGGCGGCATTTTACGCCGACACGCAACCAGATCTTTGAAAGGTTTAGGTTCCATAAGCGGAACCAGAAACAAGGGGAGAGCATTGCTGATTTTGTGGCTAGCTTAAAGGCCCTTTCAGACACCTGTAATTTCAAACAGGAAGTTCTAGAAGAAACACTGCTAGACAGGTTCCTACTGGGTGTGGCCAGTAATGATGTTCAAAATTGTTTGCTGAATGAAGCTGACCTCACATGGAAAAAAAGCCGTGGATCTGGCAACTGCCAAGGAAACACAACTGAGGGAGACGGTTGTGTTAAGGCAACCTAATTACATACTAAATGTGGGCCAGCATAGAGTAAAGCAAACTGCTATTAAGCCTCAGGGCAAAACTCAGGCTCAAGCTAGCCCCAAATCAGCATGCAGCGGCTGTGGTAATCTGCACTGGCGTAGAGATTGCCCCTATAAAGACAGTGTTTGTCATGGTTGTGGCCAAAAAGGCCATCTTAAGAAATGTTGCTTTAAATTGAAAAATCAAAATTTTGCTAAAGGCAACAAAAATAATTTTGTGCATGCTATGCATGAGAAAAGGGGGAGGGAACACCACCCTAACCCTAATAGAACTAACAATGCAACCTGTGCAGACTATCCAGTTGCTAATCTAGGCTGTTATGGGGAGATTTTCTCAATAGCCGAAGAAATGAAACCCCCCATTAAAATGAAAATATTACTAAACAATACCCCACTGGAAATGGAGGTAGACACGGGTGCTGCCAGGTCTATCCTATCAAAAGCTGCTTATTTTAAACTACCAACAAAAACAAGGCCCGAGTTGAGACCTTCTGATGTTAAGCTTAGGACTTATGGTGGAACCACACTAGTGGTTTGCGGAGAGATTAGGGCTAACATCCAGCGTGAAGCTAGTGGTAGGGCTCCTCAGCTAGCCACTATTGTAGTGGTGGACAGGGGAGGTCCAGCTTTGCTGGGTAGGGACTTGATTGATTCCCTTGGGCTAACTATAGTAGCAAATGAGGTCAACAAATTGACTACCTGCCCTGAAGAGTTAGCAAATAAATTCCCCGACCTTTTTCAACCAGGTCTAGGTTGCTTTAAGGGAAGGAAATTCAAAATAGAAGTGGATCCATCCGTACCACCAAAGTTTTGTAAGGCCAGGAACGTGCCTCTCACACTTAGACCAAAGGTGGAGGCAGAACTTGATAGACTGGTGCAGGAAGGTATCCTCACCCCTGTACAATACTCAAGATGGGCAGCGGCTATCGTCTCTGTGCTCAAGGCGGATCAAAGCATCCGAATCTGTGGCGACTACAAATTAACTGTCAACAGAGCCACTAGGCTTGACACCTACCCTATACCCAGAGTGGAAGATTTATTTAGCGGGTTAGCAGGAGGAGTTATATACTCCAAGCTAGATATGTCTCAGGCATACGCCAAACTACCCTTGGATGAAGACTCTAAGGAACTAACGGTAATAAACACCCACAGAGTTTTATTTGCCTACAACCGTCTCAGCTTTGGAATTGCGTCCGCACCTGGAATCTTTCAGCGTGCCATGGAAGGACTATTGCAGGGCCTCCCAGGAGTGTTCTGTTATCTGGATGACTTCCTGGTGAGTTCCACTAATGAGCAAGAGCACAACAAGCGTCTCCATCAAGTCTTATCTAAACTACAGGAGGCAGGGCTAAAACTGAAAATGGCTAAATGCCAAATTGGAGTGCCACAGGTATCCTACCTTGGATACCAAATCGACAAGGATGGATTGCACCCCACTGCAGAGAAGGTAGCAGCAATCCAGAATGCACCAGCTCCTACTAATGTAACTCAACTGAGAGCCTACCTTGGGCTGCTTAACTTCTATAGGAAATTTCTAAAATCGTCTGCAACTATGCTGGAGCCCCTAAAAACCTTACTGAGGGATAAAACCCCGTGGAAATGGGATGCAAGTCAGGAGAGGACATTCCAGAAGTCTAAACAAGCCCTCCTGGACTCCCAGACTCTAGTCCACTTTGACCCTCAGAAACCCATAGTGGTAGTGGCTGACAGTAGTGCGTATGGTGTGGGAGCGGTGCTGTGTCACCTTATTGATGGAATTGAACGCCCCGCCTATTTTTCCTCCCGAACTCTAACAGCAACTGAACGCAACTACTCCCAGACTGAGAAAGAAGCTCTGGCTATGGTGTTTGCAGTCAGGAAATTCCATTGCTACCTGTGGGGACAGGACTTCACTGTGGTTACTGACCACAAACCTTTGTTAGGGCTATTTGATCCGGGTATAAGCATTCCTCCGATGGCATCCGGACGCATTCAAAGGTGAGCTCTACTGCTACAATCCTACAAGTTCACCTTGCGTCACCGGTCTGGCGTGCTGTTGGGCACGGCTGATGCTCTCAGCCGTCTATCTTTGACAACTCCCGATGAAGCCACGCCCATCCCAGCGGAATGGACGTCCCTAGTAAACTTCCTCGAGTCAGCTCCGGTCACCAGCACCCACATTCGTGACGCCACCCTAAGGGACCCAGTACTTTCGAAGGTATACAAATACTGCCAGGTAGGCTGGCCTTCGACGGTAATTGGGGATCCCGATCTCGCTCCGTACACTAGGAGGAGAGACGAATTGTCCACACAAAATGGCTGTGTGCTCTGGGGAGCAAGAATAATTGTGCCTCAAGCCCTCCGACAAGCTATTGTGGATGAACTTCACTCTCGCCATGCTGGATCATCCAGGATGAAGGAGTTAGCTCGCAGCTATGTATGGTGGCCGCTGCTGGACAAAGATCTAGAAGAAACGACCAAGTCATGCAACGAGTGCCTGAGCACTCGAGCTGCACCAACGAAAGCTGAACTCCATCCGTGGGAATGGCCTGCAAAGCCTTGGCATCGCATACACATTGACTACGCGGGCCCAATGGATGGAAAATACTATCTAGTGATCGTGGATGCACACTCTAAGTGGGTTAAAATTTTTCCCACATCTACTAAAAACTCTAGCGAAACGATCTCGTGCCTGAAACACACTTTTGCGACATTTGGATTTCCAGTAACAATTGTTTCGGACAATGAAACGTGTTTCACATCGGCTGAATTCCAAGAATTTGTGAAGGCATGTGGTATGCGACATATTACGAGCGCACCATACCACCCTTCAACTAATGGACTGGCAGAGCGCATGGTACAAACTTTCATGAAGAATATACGAAAGTCAACGGAACCCCAACGCCTAGCACTAGACAGGTTCCTGTTCAACTATCGGCTAACACCCCACACGACAACAGGTGTTACGCCCGCCGAACTGATGCTAGGCAAGAAAGTTCGCTCTCGTCTTGATCTACTTTGGCCATCAGAAGCAATCGCGTCCAAAGTTGCTCAACGCCAGGACGCTCAGAAAAGATACCACCAAGGGTCTCGCGCGGTTGACATTCCGCCGGAGTCACCTGTGATGGTCCGTCAATACACGCCGGGTTCCCCAAAATGGACCCCTGCTACAACCATTGAGAAAACAGGCCCGGTATCCTACAAATGCCAACTGAAGGGGGGAGAGGTCGTTCGTCGACACCAGGACCAAGTTATTACCTGCTCGAACACCATCCCTGAACCCTTGGAACAACCTACGGAGAAAACCGTTGTGTTTCCACAACCTGCTCAAAATTCATACCCACCACCTCCGACCAATGAACCTGGCTCTGAAACACCTGATTACCCGATTCCCACCCAGGAGGCTAGGATGCACGAGCCTCCAAGTGCTAGCATCTCACGCAGGTCTACCCGAGCTCGGAAGCCTGTGGTGAGAATGGACCTTTAGGATTGACTATATTGAATAAAGGGACTGGGGATACAAGGGGGGGTTTCTAATTAAGGAGGGAGGGTGTAATATAGCGAGTAGTGTAAGTTCTAGTTAGAGAGACCAAAAGTTGGCAACGCTCGAGAGAGCAACACTCGCAGCCAGTTTTCTAGTGATCTCGGGCTGAACAACAAGTAAATGTTGGCCGAGTGTGTATATAATTACCTACTGTGGTTAGTATCTAACTTCTTAATTTCTAAACTAATGTACTAATTCTATTCTACTCTATTCTATATATTCCCGCCTATCTCCGCTCTACTCTCGCTAACCACATTCTGGTATCTGAGTATCTATGTTGTAAGGTATCCAAGAGGTGAGTGGACTATTTACCTAAATTGCTGTGTCATTGCATTTGTCTATTGATGTGTTATTTGTGTCTATGTGGAACCTATACTGTGCTCTAGTGTAGGGTTACTAGAGTGTGGGAATGATCGGAACTGAACACAATTTGTAACTGAATTTCATTTTCCCCTCTAGTAAGGTAGAAAGCACATTCACGGACACACAGTTCAAATTTTTGCTTCGTGGACTTATTATTCAATCACATTCTGAGCTATTTTGCTCCGTTGATTTGGAGCATCCGTTCACGACCGGCGCGCAGCACTGACGCGGGACTCCCACTCCCACATAGCTCTAAGCCATTACCGAGTCACGGATTGAGTTTTTTGTGGTTTACAAAAATTTTTAGGAGTAAATTTAAAATTTTACGTGAGTTATTATTGAATTGGACGTATGATGGTCTGTTATTTTAATTTTGTGTCCCATTAGTATATGTATTTTTTTGCTCCTCGTGCCGTTTCAACTAATCGTAATAATACATTATTCTTAAAGAGTACTTTTGGTCACCGTGGCCGAATTGTTAGGGACGCGCTCTCCCGAGAAGCTGTCGGCAGTTTAAATCCCGGCGCTGCGAGGTGATTTATCGCCCTTGGGTAAAAGGGAACTTAAGCACAATTCCCCATTCTGCCCAGGTGTCTGAAATAGGTACCGGCTTAACCAGGGATTACCGTCATGGCGTCCTGGTGTTAGTTATAAGGCATTTGAAAAATCAGTGTACAAGATGATATGTATCAGGCTTGATTGATTGGAATAAAGCATCCTTTATTAGGATTGTTAAGATATTAATACACCTCTGTAGATGATGCTGCATTTGTTTTATTATTTCATTAGTAAGCTTAGTATAAGCAATATTTTCTCTGTTCACGAACATAATGTACCCTCGAATATCTGTTCTGGGATTAATGAAAATAATTGACCACATGTGCAGAGTATTTAAAACGTCTGCTTGAATCTTTGAATTTGAGCGTTGTCAGTGTTGTGTTATATTTGGTAACCAATAAATAGTTGTTGCCATATTTGTCATGAGCTGTAATTTAACAAAACTCATGATAATCTTTGACCGGTTAGCGTCCCATCTTTTGGCCTATGTTCTAAATGCGTATCCTTCTTTGTAGTTGTGTCTCATTTTTGAAGTCAGATGAAAATTAAGATATTTCTTTTTGTTTTCTATGAGTTATAGCGAGATGAAGAAAAAGAAATGAAGAAAAACAGTTTATTTCCAATAAAGATGATACAAAAGCTCATCATTGGTTTTTAAAATATCCTAAAGTAAGGATCCTTAAATGATACGCATACATGAGTATAGTAATACTCATGTCACTAGTCGAACCAAATTATTAAAGGCAATTGACTAATTTTGCTTAATCTAAATTTGACGATATTTTTAACTGCAATCAGAAAAGAAAACTCAATTTCAGTGATGATGCATTGTTGAAAACACTCTTTTTAGTACCCAATTACATTGCAGATACGATTACATTGAAATACGAGCTCAGGGACTTGCGATATAATGAATTTTTTTTAATATAAACTGATGGATTAAAATAATCCAAGGTCTAAAGCAAAGAGGCTGACATTCAGAACTATATTTTCACTCCTATGTATAAACTAGTATGCAAATAAAGGGACTTGACGAATTTTTTTTATCACGCCACAA
Organism: Morinoia aosen; assembly: GCA_030386875.1. Classification (NCBI taxonomy): domain Eukaryota; kingdom Metazoa; phylum Arthropoda; class Malacostraca; order Amphipoda; family Talitridae; genus Morinoia; species Morinoia aosen. Next base: position 76,722,066 of record CM059564.1, read on the forward strand.
ATTTATGATAGCTTGTTTCCATGCTAATAATAGCGGCACTAATGAGTCTACGTGAGTCAGAAACATGAAAAGTATTGTTCTACAACGGTAACCAAGACAAGCACAACATACATGGAATAACAAGTGAAATTAAGAACCAAGAAAAAGAAGAAAGAAAGAAACAATTTTATTTACAAAAAAGGTAATTCATGAGACGTATAACTCATAGGATTTTTAAAATTTCTTAATATAAAGGTCCTTAATTGATAGACAACCATACGAAGCGTACTATAACCGTGTCGGGGGCTTATTGTGTTATTGAGAGAAACAGTCGAAACATCATCTCTCGAATATTTTATACACAAAGAGATGACTGACAGCTATTAAATAATTTACATACTCTCAGAGTATCTTGTGGCACGCGCGCGGAAATTCTATCTTCGCTTTGCGAGCCCAAATGACGGTTCTTCTACGAAGGTAGAGTGAGAGCGTTTAAACTCTTCGTTTATTTATTATTCTCCGTAGTCATCGTAAACTGCACAAGTACATCATTAGTTTCAAAAAATAAAAATAAAATAAAATAAAACTGAGCAAGATACAGAGAGTGTTTAACTATTTGCAAGTCTAAATAATACTTCTACTGCCACGGATCCATCACGGGTCCAGACCAAATTTGTAAGACAATCAGTTGAGCTTTGCATAGTGGAAAGTTTGACATGTACGCATGTACGCGGATCAACGCAGTCTAGTAAATTAAGAGCGGCTCACAACACATTGAACACAGAGAGGTGGACTAACTGAAGAAAGCATTAGGCTGCTCACTAAAAAACCTAGATATAAAAATACTAGGCACAAATTCTAGTTTAGGAGAATGACAGTGACTTGTTGAAGCACCAGGCTTCTAAGTTAGGAGTAGCTCACAACACATTGAACACAGAAAGGTGGGCTGACTAAAAAATCATAAGGTTACTCACTAAAAAACCTAGATGTAATAAACAATAGGCCCAAATTTTAGTTCAGGAGAATGATAGTGACTCAGCGAGGCACTAATTAATTTTACAGATTAACAGTAGCTCACACTACATTGAATACATAAAGGTGAGCTGATAAAAAACATTTGGCAGCTCAACAGAGATTCGCAGAATATAAATGTTGCTGTGGACACAAGTTTCAGGGCTCAAAATACACAAGAAGACAACCTGATGACACCTTACTGTTATATACTTACGAGATATGGGTGGGTGGTGCTCTACAAAACATTTAGATAGGTCTTCCAAATCACAACTATTATCTCTTGAGTGGGACTAACTTGTTTTACTAACTTGTCTTACTCTCCTGGGGATAGGATTTTGGAACTGATTAGGTCTTTAACATAGAGATATCATTCTGCGGATTAAATCCCCACTTAAATGTCTGCTACAAAATTCAAGCTACAGATGCCGATGGTGAGCTATCAGACCATCAGTCCCTTCTGAGTAACTCATAAATGGGTGCTGACGTGAGTAGTATTGATCATGAGGCCAATGCCTAACTATATGATTCCCACTAACCGCATCAGGCGACCCTTCACATTACAACAGGCACGGCAAACTAGTGTTTCAGCCTATTTCACGGACAAGCTTGACGGCTTGTTCAGCCGTAGGGCAATCAGAGCTTTTACTGGCTATAGAAATATTACGAACTTATAGTATATTATACTCTGAGCTGAATTGTGCACTGATTAACGAGTACAAAGTTACTAATGTCAGCTTTAGCATCTAGGAGTCACAAGGAACTTATTCAGAAGTATATTCAGGTCTACATTGAAAAAGACTGGCACACGTGATGTGGAATGCCTCATTCAAAACTCACTTCAGCTCTAGGCATCCACCCCTACTAACTGGCAAAACTTGCCCAGCCCAGCTCATGGATTAGTAGCCGACACTGAATTGGATAATAGAAATGAATTAATAGAACACAAATGCATTAATCTCAACTGAGTTGTGCACCAAACAAATCAGTACAAATTTATTAGTGCTAGCTTTTAAAAATATCTTACAAGGAATCAATTCAGCAACTCATGTTCACTCATTTTCATCAACACAATGTTGGTGGTTGTCTCATTTTAATTACAGGTCTTCAAGACTGCTGACTGCTTCGACCTACATAGCCCAGAAATTAGTACTGAATTTATAGCACTCCAGTGCAGCATACTTGCTGGAAGGAGCCCCAGGAGATTAATATTATTAACTTGCTATAGGAGGTCAGCCAATTCCCAGCAACATCATTATATGTTCCAGGAACTGGTTGTTTACCACTATCAGACATTGAAACAAAGACGCAAGACAAGGATCGCTGATCAAGAATACATGAAAATGCCAAAATGGGCAACCAAATTCTAACACACAGCCACTCTGAGACACAAAACTTAAGATTATCCTAAGAGAACGTTACTGCACAGTCACTTCAGTTAAAAGCAGGCCGCGCTAGCTTTGCGGACGAGTGCGGATGGCTAGCGACGATGTTGCTGAAATGGGCGTTAAAATTTTCGCGTTTGTAAAACGCGACACAGAGTATTATTCGGAATTCCTTAATTACTAGTTGAAACCAAATAAGAAAAATCACATAGTTTTACCAAAGCACAAAAGAAAAACAGTGTCAGGCCGCACAGGTGTTGTCGAGCCTTTTGTGCTAGTTACCCATAATCTTAAGTATTTTCTTTATGTGTCCAGCTCCCTGAAAGCCGACTTGTCTGTTTCTCTGCGCTGATGTTGCGTCTGTGCATTTACTTTAGTTAGCCCTTAAATATCATTTGTATTACATGTCGATATTCCAATGGTTCTTTAATTACCTAGCTAAATAAGACTAATATTTTAAATGCAATTATGAGTGTTGTACCTTGTTATGCAGTAGCTCATGTCTGTACGCACTATTTTTGCAAGAGAAAATAAGTCACTGTCTTTGTTAAAATATATCAGTGTATGTAATAGGGACTTCAAAGAGCTTAAGCTTTTAACAAGTCATTCCCCTAAGTGATAAAAGTTTTCCATTCTCCTTATTAGCACAGCTTTTGTCTCAAACGACACTGCGCCTAATAAGGGACTTAAGGAGCCACCTTGTAAGGACGAACCAATCCGCATAGTTTGTCGTTTAGGGAGACGCTGTCGCAGCTCGAAACTACAGAATTCACTTCTGTTGCCCTAACGGTCTTATTACGGCGCAGACAGTTGCTCGTCTTCCTAAAGGTACCGCCGTAGTTCAGCACAATACAGAAAATATTTCTTTTGCCTTCGAGGACTGAATACGGCGCAGGTGGTACCCACACAGACCTCACCCCACACACTCACATACAACGGTACCGCCGTAGTTTGGCACAAAATAGAATTTACTTCTGTTGCCCTAGCGGACTGAATACGGCGTAGGCGGTACCCACACGAACCTCAGGAAGGGCAGCTGCGAAGAAAAGCTAGTCAACTGGAAAAAGGTAGCTGCACAGAAGACAGCCCCCATTTCCACGAACCCTCACGTCGACCGCACGACAGTATCAACATATTCTGGCGCCCGAACAGGGACCCAGAAGCTTTGCGCGACTACCAACGTTGCCTGGGATTTCTGGGTTCTAATCAACTACGCGGACACCGCATCACTAAAACAAGATGAACCTCGTCTCTCAAGCTCGAGAATACGTCGAAGCCCTCGGCCTCACTCCCACCGATGCGGAGTACCGGGAAAAATTTACCAGCCGCCTGAGGCATTTGGAAGTAGCCGCAGAATGAGCAGCGGAACGAGAAGAACGAGCAGCACAACGAGACCACGAGCTCAGACTCCGACAACTCGATGCTCAAATCGCTCCTCAAAATACTAGAGTGAAGATACCTCCACCGGCTCCATTCGATCCCACGAAAGAAAGGATGGACGAATTCTTGCAACGCTTCTGCACTCACACCACAGCGATGGGATTTACTGAAGTCGATGCTGTTGTCATGCTCCATAATTTGATCACACCGAAGGAACGTCGACTCATCGATACCCTGCCCGCAGCAGATCGCTTCAAGCTTCCTGAAATTTAATTGCTCCTACTAGATGCTCATAAAGTTACTCCGGCAAAACTTCGTGCCAAATACTACGAATTGAAGCCAGAAAGGACAATAGAAGAAGGCGACAATATGTCGCCTTGAAGCCTGAACTGCGGTCAAGTTTAGAGAAGTGGATGAAGATGGGAATCGTGACGCCATCCACATCACCTTACTATTCACCGCTCCTTGCCGTCCGGAAGAAGGCGACAATATGTCACGTTACCTACGGCGACTCGAACAAGCCTTTGACGCTTGGTTAAAAGGATGCAACATCGAAGCCAACTACGAGACTCTTCGTGACTTCCTTATTGTTGACCGAGCTTATTCAAGCTTGCCGCCCTTCCTCGCTACTCAATTGCGTGACAGGGGTGGTAACACAGTCGCAAGCCTAGGAGAGCAAGGTGATAGCTTCTTACAAGCAAGACCTCATACATCGCTCCATCAGCTTTGTAAGGGTCGCACACTGACATCAACGACGGATGCGGGTCCTCCAGCACTCAAAGCATAAGTAGCACCAGAGCGACGTTCGACATTTCCTGTCCGAGCCCCGAGCACTCCAGCAAGATAACCCAACTTCAGCAACACCTCTCGAGGAACGCCGCCAAGAACTTCTAACACACGTGGTGGTCCCACCAGCTCAGGATCGGTCTAAACTCCGTAGCGCGAACAACGAGAACCTTACACTGGATTTTACTGTACTTTCCATGGCCCCAACCGATCACATTCCAGTGATGAGTGCTGCCAATTGCAGGGGAGGCAAGGTGATGGTCACAGTAATGGAGCAGCCCATGCAAGCCCACCTATCTCCAGTACTACCGCTCGAGTAAACTATCTAGCAACGCATGAAGAAGCAAATGAATACGACGATATTCCCCCAGTCGCATGCAATCACATCACCTCGAACAAGCTGATCGAACTGAGACAGCTGAAAACATGCTCTGGCACCGTGAACCAACAACCCGTTCAAGTTCTACTCGATGGAGGAGCAACGGCGGTCTTCGTCAAGAAGGCTCTCGTCCCAGCTGACGCCATTTTGAAGAAGGAAATTACCGTTCGGCTGGCCAACAATCACTCTTTCGAGGCGCCTCTGGCCCGGGTCTCTCTCGTTTGCCCCTATTAAGGCCCCGATACACTAGGCAAAAATCGCGGTGATAACCGCCAGCACGCCTCTCAATGTGCCTCCCATCCCTGCACCCCAGCCAGTTCGCAGAGTGGCCACCGAGCTTTCAGCGATCCGAGCATGTCTGGATTAGGACGGTCGTCACTGCGATGAGCAGTACCGTTTTGAACGTTGACGGGAGAGGTGCACAGCCGTGTCTTGCTCTGCAATTGAGTAGACAAAACTCGAACGCTGAATTCTATATACGCATTTAAAAAATTCGACTGCTTGCAGAATGTGATCAGCAGCGCTTACAGAAGGCTAAAGCACAGCGCAACGTGCGCTTTGGTTTAATCCTGCGCTCCATACGGCTGGTCGCAATCGCGCACCTACCCGTACGACACGCTGAGGCAGACTGACGCCTTGCATTGCAGTCCGCGGTGCTTCATCTTGCGTGCTGAGTGTATCATGTCGCCAGTTCTCACTTCAACTGGCGGACGGATCCACTGCCGCAATTTCTCGAGTCATGAACGCCAGTGTATTGGGGCCTTTACCACGGAGAGGTGACAGCCGTAGCCATGGAAGAGCTCTCCCACGATGTCATTCTCGGCCGAGTTCCCGGTACCACCTCCTTCGAAGAACAGATGACCGTCCATGAAGAGCAACCAGTTGCTGCAGAAGTCTCTCACGTTGTCACAAGGGCAGCAGCCAAAACAATCGAAAATCCCCCTGCCGCACCAAGCACTGTCGATATATTGCAACATAACAAAGAATACTTCAAGAAATTACAGCGGGAGTGCAAAACATTGCAGCTTTTATTCAAGAAAGTTGACACTGGCAAAGAAGAAACGCACAAGGTTGGCAGAGTCATTAGCTTTGAACTCCACGACGGCATTCTCCATCGGAAAACGTTACGAGACGGTCAGGAAACTCATCAACTTGTAGCACCTGCAAGCGTGCGCCCACAAATCTTGGAAATGGCTCACGACAATCCACTTGCTGGCCATTATTCCCAAAAGAAGACTCAGGCTCGACTAGAACGAGATCCGAGAGGGCCGTCCCTAGCAAAAGATGTGGTCCAATACTGTCACTCCTGTCATACCTGCCAGACGCACGCTCCATCTCGACCAAGAAAGGCACCTATCTCAACCCCACCTATCACCACTCCATTCTCCGCGCTCAGTGTTGATTTGGTAGGCCCATTACAACCAGCTTCGGCACGTGGCCACCGATGCATTCTCACCGTGGTGGACCAAGCAACTCGGTACGCAGACGCAGCCCCGCTCAGACATATAGATGCAGAAACGGTCACCCAGGAGCTACTCGAAATCTCCAGCAGAGTTGGTTTCCCTCATACGCTAACGAGCGACAACGTCACTCAGTTCACAGCCGCAACCTTCGAAGCTTTCCTGAAACTCGTCGGTATCCAGCACCGATTGACGCCATTATACCATGCCCAATCGAACGGCATAGTCGAACGCTTTAATGGCACGCTCAAAGTCATGTTGCGGAAGTTAGCAGTAGAACAACCGCGAGATTGGGACCTGTATCTGCCTTCCCTCCATTTTGCTTATCGAGACGCTCCTCGGGCCTCAACCGGGTATTCTCCTTTCGAACTCATCTACGGCCATCGCGTCCGTGGACCTTTAACCGTGCTCAAGGAATGCTGGACAGATGGTAGTTTGCAAGACGACAGGAGCACTGCTCAGTATCTAATAGAAATGAAGCACCGATTGAAAGAAACATGCAAAATCGCTCGCGAGAATCTAAACAGGAGCCAAGAGAAAAGCGCCAAGTTCTTCAACAGACGTACCAAGATGCGAACTCTAAAGCAAGGAGATAAAGTCCTCGTATTTCTGCCCGATTCTCGAAAGAAGCTACTTATGACTTGGAAAAGTCCCTATACAGTGAAATCACGCCTGAGAACCTATACCTATACATTGGACGTGGATGGAAACAACAAAGTTTATCACATCAACCTTCTTCGCCAGTACCACGACCGGGAGCAGCAAAGTTCCGCCTCACCAAGCGAGAAAGATCGCGAGGAGGATGACGAGAGAGTAGAGGAAGCATTTGCAGCGGTTCTTCTCCTACCTGCGAAGAAGAAGAACTTGACCGGAAAGAACCAGAGATACCGTCACCCGTCGGAGAAACCATTGAAGACTGTCTCATCTCCTCTACGTTGACTACAACACAACGCTCAGAACTCCAGCAACTATTTGAAGAATATCGCGACCTTTTCACAGAAGCTCCCGGAAGAACCAGCACGGCAGTTCATGAAATAAAATTGAAGGATCCTTCCAGTTTTCGATTTCAACATTCGTATCCACTTCCCTTAGCGCTGGAGCCTGAACTGCGGTCAAGTTTAGAGAAGTGGATGAAGATGGGAATCGTGACGCCATCCACATCACCTTACTATTCACCGCTCCTTGCCGTCCGGAAGAAAGACGGTACCCACCGATTTTGTCTGGACTGCAGGCACCTCAACAGCCAGACAGTATTCGATGCCGAGCCAATAGCAGACACAACTGCTATTTTTACCAATTTAGCTGGCAAAACAATCTTCAGCAAAATGGATCTGACCAGTGGATATTGGCAAGTACCTCTACACCCTGAGTCCCGCCAATACACCGCCTTCAAAACTAGGTTTCGCCTCTATGAATTCAACGTCATGCCTTTCGGCCTTGCAAATGCTCCAACCACTTTTTCCCGCCTCATACGCCAAGTCACTGCAGGACTGCAAGATACCGAGGTCTACATGGACGACATCTTAATCGCCTCGACTACCTGGGAAGACCATTGCGTAGCATTAGCTAAACTGTTCGAAGCTCTTTCTCGATATGGTCTTAAGGCGAAGCCGTCCAAATGCGAATTCGGATTCGACAGTCTCCAGTATTTGGGCCATCAACTCAGCAGTAATCAGATCCAGCCCCTGGAGAACCGAGTCGAAGCCTTAAAATCAGCTCCACTCCCAAAAACAAAACGGGAGCTCCGAAGTTTTCTCGGTACAGTTGGTTACTACCAACAGTACATTCCTAACTACTCTCAACTGACATCTAAACTCCATGATTTCCAAAAGAAGAACTCCCCAGAACAAATACCTTGGACCGATACAACAGAAGATCTGTTTGAAAGTTTGAAGACAGCGTTAGTCAAGGGACCGGTCTTACAGTTACCAGACCCCAGATGTGCTTTCATTCTAAGGACAGATGCCTCCCAAACTGGACTTGGAGCAGCTCTCCTCCAGCCAAGCAAACGAGACTCCCGTCACTACGCGCTCGTAGCATATGCTTCACGTCGACTGAGAGGAGCGGAAATAAACTATTCTACCATCGAAAAAGAAGCGTTAAGCATCTACTGGGCTCTACAGAAGTTTGAGGTCTACCTGTATGGACGCGAATTTGTGTTACAGACCGACCATCGACCGCTCCTTTATTTGCAACAGGCAGACAAGTTGAACCCCCGATTGAAACGCTGGGCTTTGTATTTCAGCCTTTTTAGGTTCCGAGCAGAACACCTTTCGGGAGTCAATACCCACCTTGCGGATTTCCTGTCTCGGCTATCGTAGCAGAGACACCCTCCTCCGGGCGTGTCAGGCCGCACAGGTGTTGTCGAGCCTTTTGCGCTAGTTACCCATAATCTTAAGTATTTTCTTCATGTGTCCAGCTCCCTGAAAGCCGACTTGTCTGTTTCTCTGCGCTGATGTTGCGTCTGTGCATTTACTTTAGTTAGCCCTTAAATATCATTTGTATTACATGTCGATATTCCAATGTTTCTTTGATTACCTAGCTATATAAGACTAATATTTTAAATGCAAATTTGAGTGTTGTACCTTGTTATGCAGTAGCTGATGTCTGTACACACTATTTTTGCAACAGAAAATAAGTCACTGTCTTTATTAAAATATAATAGTGTATGTAATAGGGACTTCAAAGAGCTTGAGCTGTTAAAAAGTTACACCCTGAGGTCAAAAGAGTATTCCTTTCTCCTTACTCACACAGGCTTTAGTCTCATAGGACACCTCCCTTAATAAGGGGCTTAAAGAGAAACTTCGGAAAGACGAACTATTCCGCATAGGTTGTCGTATAGGAAGACGCTGTCGCAGTTCGGCACTAACAGAATTCACTTCTGTTGCCCTAACGGACTTATTACGGCGCAGACAGTTGCTCGTCTTCCTAAAAGTACCGCCATAGTTCGGCACAAAACAGAAAATATTTCTGTTGCCCTAGCGGACTGAATACGGCGTAGGTGGTACCCACACACACACCTCACTTTAGCTGTACCACCGTAGTTTGGCACAAAACAGAATTTACTTCTGTTGCCCTAGCGGACTGAATACGGCGCAGGTGGTACCCACACAAACCTCACCCCACACACAGAACGGTACCGCCGTAGTTTGGCACAAAACAGAATTTACTTCTGTTGCCCTAGCGGACTGAATACGGCGCAGGTGGTACCCACACAAACCTCACCCCACACACAGAACGGTACCGCCGTAGTTTGGCACTAAACAGAATTTACTTCTGTTGCCCTAGCGGACTGAATACGGCTTAGGCGATACCCACACGAACCTCAGGAAGGGCAGCTGCGAAGAAAAGCTAGCCCCCTGGAAAAAGGTAGCTGCACAGAAGACAGCCCCCTATTCCACGAACCCTCACGTCGACCGCACAACGGTATCGACAAACAGAAAAACCGTGTATTTATAAAAAAATTGACACCTGCAAGGCATGACAATACATTGGCTTTTAAAAATTTCTTAACATAAGATGTCCGTTGACAAACGTACCATACGAGGCGAACTAATGGACAATCTCTACGATGTATACTAATAGATAAACCATGTAAGGCATACTAATAGACAAACCATACGAGGTGTACTAAACAATTTAAACGATTTATTCACCACAAGCGGTACAGAGGTAAATTGTTTCTTAAGTCTAGTCCAATAGTCAAATTTGAGTATAGTCAATAACTCTGGGCCCGAATACGTTCAGCGACTTCTAGGGCATTCTACCATCAATGTTATTCTAAGGTGTACAATAATGTTTAACCTAATTCACTTAACCCAGTTATACATTAGACTGATCAATGTTACGCATTAGACTGATCAATGAAATAGTTAACTCGACATTCGATGCTTCCTTTTAAAATAAAATAGTTTATATGGGCTAAATGTTAGCATTATATTCTATAAACGATTTAAGAGCAGACTGAGGACCAACGGTATTAGCCACGGCAAATTACCCTATCAGGACCGGTCATGTACAATACAAGATTTGACTTTGTTATCCTACACGAGTAATATTCTGATAGGAAATGAGTTTCAAGATGTGTTTTGAATACTTTTTAAGAATTACTCTCATGGATCTCCTCAGGGATTGAGTTCCAGGTTTTGGTTCCAACGAAGAGGATACTGTTTTGTGACCGAGCTTTCGAATAATAAGGAAGCATGAAGTTACTTCTACTACGGGTTAAATGATCGTGATGACCAATTTGTGCAGTTAATTGTTGTTTGAGGCTATTGTCGCCATCTTTAGTAAATATTTTATAAATGAATACATAATGAAAGTTTGTAGAGATCCGTAAGTTTAAGTATTTGTAAACTTTTGAATGAATCATTTGTGTGAACATTATATTCTAGTTCCTTTACCGCTCTGGTGGCTCTTTTTTGCAGAATAAAAAGTATATTAGTTTTATTTTATCAGTTCCGTGCCATGCTTCTATTATGTATTGTAAGTATGGTGAAATGAGCGCTTGGTAAAGCATTTGCAAGGCTTTTTCAGGCTGGGAATTTTTCATTTTATGATATCTCCTACCAAGAATTTTATTATTAGTAATACGTTACCAAAGTAAAACTTGGTAAAGGGAACAGTGAAAATTCACTGTGAAAATTCCCTTTACCAAGTTTTACCGTGATATGTCAGATTCTTTTAATGAGCTGATGATGAGTATTAGCCCGAAACGTTCTCCCTATAGGTAATCAACTAGTTGCGCATACCAAGAGTACAGCAATCCCACACTAGGCCTCACTAGGCATAGACATCAATCGGTACAGCAATCATAACAATAGGCCATGTACAAAAACGGAGAGAAAAAAAGATAAAATGTAACTAGCTGGTTAATTGAAGTTAAATAGTGTTTGTTAATTCATGGAAATAATAAAGATAACGAACTTTGCGGGGTGAAAACCCTTATGACAGTTTACACGTATGTAATATCGTGGTTTTCAGCACGATATAAGGTTTACTGAACTGAACTAGTAGATCGGTAAGCCCAGCTGTAAACCAGGCAGCAGGATAGCAAAACGAACAGCAGGACTACTAATATTGTACTGACTCTGTAGTTCACACAGCTTGCTCTTAAGTCTAGTTCGCAACAATGGATATTTCCGGCGCTGGGCAATAGGGTCGCTTCCGACCTATCCGGCGCTCGTAAACGCCAGGGGCTCATCGGCTGTTTCCGGCGGATGCCCTATCTATACATGTGACCGTGCCGAGCGAGACTCATAAATCTCCGCAGCCGGAACCCCCCATAAATACCACCAGTACGTCACTATACAACAACTTCCCTCCCTTTAGATGAATATATGACAAAGGGAAGGAGGAACTCAACAACCTATTCGTATTACAGGTTTAGTTATTCTACCTGATCTACGAGGTTCATTTTGCCCAGGTGAGCAGCTAACCGGCTGAAAGGCAGGAGTCTCTGCTGCCCCACTCCCGGTAGATTCCAAACTACTGTGCAACAGCTGATTTGAATGTCTCTTCCAGATTACATTTAATGCTAGTATTTGAACATGAAAGATATTAACAGCAACTTTACTAACAATAATTCCCTTCAACCACTTGGGAATATTTCTTAAATTCAGAGCGAGAACATGATCACCGACATCAAATTGAGTTACATACATAAGCTTAGACCTGGACACAGAAAATTTAGGATGAACTCTATCTTTGGAAGTAACAAATTTACGATTGTTCAGCGCTACAGAGGGAGCAATTTTTGTAACACTATGCGGAATACAATGCGATTGAAATAATGCTTTTGATAGACGGGATTTGAACGATTCGGAAGAAGAGAGTTTTTTCAACAAGTCTTTAATGACTCTCACCCCCCTCTCAGCTTGACCATTGCTTGCTGGAGAGTAGGGCGGAGGTGTGAGGTGCTCAATGCCGTTGGAAATAAGAAAATCTTTAAAGTCTTGAGATGAAAAGTTAGAAGTATTGTCACTTACGAGCACATCACACAACCCGTTTCTGCTGAAAATCATTCTCAACGCATCGACAGTATCTGACACACTCGTGGATGGTACCACTTCACATTCAATATATTTAGATAATGCATCTACAGCAATGAAAACAATTTTATTCTCGTAGAAAAAGTGATCGACATGAATGCGTTCAAAAGGACGAGAAGGAGTGGGCCATTCTACATTTCTAGACTTAGGTTTTGCTCGATTTAATTGACATTGGGGACAACATTTTACGATGTCTTCAATAGTTTTGTCCATTCCGGGAAACCAAATAACAGATCTGGCCAACGATTTCATGCCACAAATGCCAGGATGTCCATCATAAAATGTTTCAAGGACTAAACTACGCAATGACTTGGGAATAAAAACCCGTTCTTTTTAAAGTATACAACCTTTCATGATGGTCATCTGAGGTAGCAGGTTCTTAAATTTAGACAAATTGGGATTAGGTTTAGGAGGCATGCCAAACTTTATGTATTGTTTAAGTTGGCATAGTTCGCTATCCATATCAGTATGAGTTCTTATATTTTCACACGTGACAGGAGTTTTGTCAAGAGAGTTCACAGCAAAAATCATTTCGTACGGTTCTAGCTCTTTTACAGTCGTGGGTAGTGGCAGCCTACTGAGACAATCGCTATTTACGTTACATTTACCTTTCGAATAGTTGAAAACATAGTCAAACTGTGAAAGTCTGAGAGCCCATCTTTGAATTCGAGCGGAACAGTTGAGAGGTACACCCTTGTTATGTGCAAAAAGTTTACAAAGAGGTTTTTGATCATTATGGATAATGAACTTAGCACCAAGTAGAAATTTTTTGAATTTCTCCACGCCAAAAACCACACTAAGGCTCTCTCTTTCAATGTTAGAGTAGTTTTGTTCTGCATTATTTAGAGATCTCGAAGCAAATTGAACCGGACACCAATCATGAGAAGGACTAACGCGTTGCATTAGTATGGCAGCAACTCCATAACCCGAACTATCCGTTTCAAGAAGAGTTTCATAGTTGGGATCAAACAACTTTAGATGTTTATGCGAACGAAAGATGTCCTAGATTTTCTGGACACTTTCATCCTGTTCTGGAGTCCACCGGAACTGTACATTTTTCTTAAGCAGCGAATTCAGAGGATGCATGACATTAGAAAAGTTGGGAACAAAACGACTATAGAAGTTACACAATCCGATGAACGCTTGCAACTGTTTGAGGTTTTTAGGAACAGGAGCATTGAGAATAGCTTCTACTTTATCAGAGTTAGGGTGAACACCCTTGTTATCGAAAACGTACCCTAGATAAGACACACGATCAGTTAGAAAGGCACATTTAGACAGATTTAAGCGAATTCCAGCGTTTTTTAGGACAGACAGGACCTTGTCAAGAACTTCCAAATGAGCATCATATGAAGAGGTCAAAATGAAGAGGTCATCCTGGTACACAATGATGTTATCGATGCCAGAAAGAGTCATATTCATGAATGCTTGAAAAATGCCGGGGCTTGCACGTAGACCATAGGGTAAGTAATTGTACATAAATAGACCTCCAGAGGTGTTAATGGTCGTAACTTTCTTTGATTCTTCGTCCAACGGAATTTGCAAAAACGCGTTAGACAAATCAATTTTTGAGAAAAACTTAGCGTCTCCGACTTGAGAAATGACATCATCAATAACAGGTAGTACAGATTGAACTGGATTCAGAAAATTATTAATGGAGGCTGAAAAATCTCCACAGATTCTCACACTGCCGTCCGACTTTAGAACATTAACGGTAGGAGATGCCCATTGGCTATCATACACTTTGGTGATTTTGCCCATACTCTGCAAGCGTTCCAGTTCGGTTTTGACAGAGTCTCTTAGTCTTACAGGAACCGGGCGTGCTTTACAAAATACAGGAACTGAATTAGGCAACACATCAATATGAACTGTTTCTTTAACGTTAGACTGTGAATCAGATGATAAATATTCGTCATATTTTAACGACAAACTTTTCGGCAAACTATGACAATCCGTTTTATTTATGGAGTCGTATTGATCAGGAATGACAATGTTTACGTTTAGTTTAGAACAAGTATCTCGGCCCAGTAAATTGATTCTATCATCCTCCACAATAAGAAACTTATGATTAAAACTCACATTTTGGTACATGACAGTTACTGAAGCTTGACCAAGCAGGTTTACCGAGACACCACTGTACCCGAGAACTTTGCTGCATGTAGGATTTACCACAGCACCAACTTTGATTGCATCTCTTTTACGTATAGTTGACACGGCACTGCCGTTATCCAACAGGAATTCAACAGGTTTACTATTTAAGTTGCATGCAATCATAGTGGGCTCTTTAGTGACGGGAATTACAGTGGTGTTTACTCTAAAAAATTAGAATCATTTGGGGAATAATCAGAACATTCATGTAGATGATTACCATTACCGCTTTCGTTCCCAGGTTTTTGCAAAACAGCTTCGTTCTTCTTTTGTAGAGGCATCCGTGAATTCTTCATTAACACGTTTTCTCTTCCGACGTTGCCACAGCAACCGCTTCTTCCCGGCTGCACTGTGTAAGTGCGAGCTGCGTCAAATTCTCCTCGTGTAGGTCCCCTTCGTGTAGGCTTATCAGAAGGAGGCCGAGCTGCAGTTGTAGATTTGCAAACCTTAGAAATGTGGCCTAATTTCCCACATGTGTGACATTTCAATTTCAAAGCATAGCAATTCTTTGCAAGATGCTTTTGCTTAGTTCCGCAGCGAATGAATATGTAGTTCGGCGGGAGTTTTTCTGTAGTGACAAACGATGAAGATGAATCCTCACGAATAATATCTTGAGCGTCGGAGCTTAATTGTTCGATAAGTTTTGCGTGTTCAACGCATTCGTTGAAGGACTTGCTATCGCACTTCTGTAGAACCGCGCTGAGAATTTGCGCTGAATGTAGCCCAGCCACAAAGGCATCTCTCAATAAACGATCACGACAGCAATTACCATAATTGCATGCAGATGCTAAGTCATTTAACGTTTTAGCATAACTTTCTATGGATTCATTAGCACCTTGTTTTCTATTTAGAAATGTAACCGATGCACCGACGATGGATTTTTTGATTTCAAATTGCTGTGTTAATTTTTCTTCAAGTTCCTCATATGTAGCCTCAGTGAGTAACGTAGGTTTAATTATTTGTTGTAGATCATTGATTATGTTTACAGGCAAAGCTTTAATTTAAATACTAGCTTTTTTACCGCCATTATTTCCTGCATTCTGAAGAGCGTCTGCACTTTGGACTTTCCAGCGCTCTAAGAATTCACTCACTGTTTCCACTTCAACGTCGAACGGAGGACAGCTGCCTGTAGAATACGCCATCTTAATTTCAGAGCACTTGGAAAGTTCAAATTCACTTAAATTCACTTCAAATTCGTCGCCAGTTGTAATATCGTGGTTTTCAGCACGATATAAGGTTTACTGAACTGAACTAGTAGATCGGTAAGCCTAGCTGTAAACCAGGCAGCAGGATAGCAAAACGAACAGCAGGACTACTAATATTGTACTGACTCTGTAGTTCACACAGCTTGCTCTTAAGTCTAGTTCGCAACAATGGATATTTCCGGCGCTGGGCAATAGGGTCGCTTCCGACCTATCCGGCGCTCGTAAACGCCAGGGGCTCATCGGCTGTTTCCGGCGGATGCCCTATCTATACATGTGACCGTGCCGAGCGAGACTCATAAATCTCCGCAGCCGGAACCCCCCATAAATACCACCAGTACGTCACTATACAACAACGTACATTGACATTTAAGCTTTGGGTTTATTGACATCAGGGAATAGTATTAGAATTGCTTGTTGCGGTAGACATTTGAAAATGAAATAAATAGGAATTTTGGTAAATAGGAATAGCAACATAGCAATAGCATCACATAGATTAATTAGTTCACTCACCTTTGAGATATTTTCTTAACTCTGAGTACTCAACTATATGACGGCCAAGCGAGATTAGAGCGGAAGAATAGAATGAAATATAGGAATGAATTGAGAGTTAGTGGCAGGCTGTTAGCTGTAATTAGGGTAAGTACTTAGCCGTAGGTATCTTATTAACTTAGAAAACACACTTAACCGACATTTATTGCTGTCAAGACCAAGGCCAGTAGGGAACTGGCTTGTAGGTGTTGCCACCAGCAGCCTTGCCAACATTAAAGGGCCGTTTACACTGGTCTACATTTTGCTGCAGGCTCACGTGTAGACGCCTCGTGTGGAGCTTCACAAGAGCCATGCGCGTTTAGACTAGACACCATTGGAGCGAGCCATGGAGCGCGCGCTGCTCAACAGGTCTGCCACTATAGATATTATATATGTAGATCTAGATGTTATTGCTGAAGCCTAGATGTAAAATTTCGAACCTAGATATTAGCTATAAAACCTATATAGTTTTTTCAGCGAGCTAGAAATTTTCTAGCTAGAATTACAATTAGGCTATGTATATGATAGATTACTGTAAATTCGAATTAAGAATTCACCATAATGGTTGGTTACTACTTCATTCTTATTATATTTGTTAATTTACTTAAGCAAATTGTCTGAATAGTTAAGCAACCATATTCTGATCATATTATGTTCAGATTATGAACGCCACCAAGACGGCTATTTCACGGTTCATAAGCTAAAGCACACTATCTCCAATTGCAAAACTAGTGATGATATCAAAAAATCATGGAATAAAATGCACATACATTATCAAGAATGTATTGTGGCCTCATTTTGACGAAAGACTGACCAATGATATTGGTAACAATGAGTTCAGTTTATTGTTGGATGGAAGCAATGATATTTCTATCATGAAACTACTTGGTGTATCAGTTATATTCTAAAGTAATGCATCTAATAAAGTAGAATCAACTTACTTAGCAATTGCAAAATTATTAAAAGTGATGAAGATAGCGGTGTGAAAGCCTTAAAACAATTGTTGATAATTAGGAATCTGAGCATTGATAATTTGCAATGCAATAGAGACTGACCTTTCTACTCGCAACACGTGTGGAATTGAAGAATATTTGGATACCAAGCTTTATTAGGGTAAATATCAGGATACTAGATAATTCATATAAAGATAAATTACCTAATATAAAGCAATTTATGATATAAATATCCTTGTATGCTATTGTTCAACTAATTTATTATAGTAGGTAATTAATTTATTTCTAGATATATGTTTGGATGTTTTATTTTTAAATCTAGATGTTTCTCGATATTTTTTTGAGGTCACACTAGATTTTTTTGGTCAAACAAAAGTGGCAGCCATGCAGCACAAAACCAGTCAGTGTGGCCTGCTGCTATGAAATATGGATTGCTGTAGACGAGCTTGTGTGAATATTGTTGCTGCATCGTAAAGCTACGTAATCTCTTTTTTATTTGCATGAGTGAATTGTTACTATATTCGTTCATTTTCATTAAAATAAAATGGATAGCAGCCTCCTTATATTCGCAGCTTTTAGTCTGCCAAAGGCATTGATGGGCTTAGTACATTTCAATTGAAAGCAGTGTAGTTTCTCGCGGCAGTGTTGAGTCAGCCATAACGGGTGAGCGAGAGGCGCTACCTCACTTGATGACTACCAACTGCACACTGACCGGTCTAGAGCTGCGCCGCTCACACGTGCGGCGCTGCACGTATTCGAGCAAAGCGAATCGGGAATTTCGAACACACACACACAAATATGAACCTCTGTGGTGAGCCTCGTCTACACTAGTCGCGCCTCAAGGCCGAAATGTCCCCTAGTGTAAACACCCCTTAAGTCTGTCTAACTAGTAACTTACATTTTACACTATATTACACACTTCACGGAGGATTCCGACGGATTTAGATGACTTAGTACTAATATGAGCGATGTGTTCTTTGAAGGTCTGATGTTTATCTACAATGTTCCCCAGGAACGTCCATGAGTTGGTTTCTTCGATTTCACCTCCGCCAATTTTAATGCATAAGAGAGATGTATTTTTCTTATTTCAGAATGTAATATATTTTGTTTCATCGATATTAAGGCTTACTTTATTTGCTTTAATTAAGCCACAATGACACCTAATGGAAATCGTTATTTATACTCCCTGCAATTAGAGCGGGATTTGGGTTGGGAAGCATCGTGGAAAGCATGCTGTCATCGGCATAAAGTATGAATTGAAAAAATGATGCAGATTTAATAATGTCATTGATAAGAATTAGAAATAGGAGAGGCTCAAAGACAGATCCTTGTGGAACACCATAGCCAATTGTCTGTAGGTCCAATTTTACATCGTCAATGACAACGTATTACTTCCGATTAGTTAGATGATCTGAATCAATCATGAGCAACCCAATGCCATAATAGTGGAGTTTTGAGAGTAATATGTTACTGTCCACATAATTAATGCTTTTCGAAAGTCAAAAAATGCAGAGACAATAAGCTTTCCTTCATCTATATTAGAATAAAGGAATTGTAAATGATTTAATATAGCCTGTGTTGTTGAATTTTTAGAGCGAAAATAAAATTGTTAATGAGAGAGAAAGAATTTTTCTTCAAATAAGAATACACTTTTTTTTGCACAATTATTTCGAATACTTTACAAGCGGTTGGTAGCACAGAAATAGGTCTATAATTGTTTACGCGGGTTTTATGACCAGTTTCAAAAATTGGGCTTACTCTAGCAACTTTTAGGGAGTTCGGGAAAGTGCCTAGGAGGAGAGACTGGTTAATAATATTGGATATAATAACAATAGATTGACCATACGAGGCGTACTACAGACAAACCCTACGAAGCGTGCTAGTAGATTAACCCTGTCAAAGGCTAATTAAACAAAACAAATCATCTCTTGGGTATTTCATGCTCCAAGAAATGGCAGATAACTTATAAATAATTTAAATACTACCAGAGAATTCTTTGGAATTTTTAAAATATTAGTTGAAAAAATTAAGAGAAGACAACAACGCGCCACCGAAGCAGATTGAAACACCGTCGTAAATGATTATCAAGTAGTGAGAAAGGTTAGTCACAAGGTAATTTATAAAAAACATTGCGCAACACAACACGCACATCTAGAAACGCGTAAACAAACAAACACTCAAAATGAAATTAATTGCTCGTTCAATATGCAAACAGAAAGATAATTGTTTTACGGGTCAAATGCTTAAATTGCGCTTTATTTATTTGTCTGATTATGTTTTTCATTTTTTCTATTCAGAGAAACCCTTTCTGGGGTAGTGATAGATCTATTTTCGAATACACCGTCCCCCAAATTATGCGATCATGGATGATATTGGGATTATTGCTGCAGTAAGAAGTGTAGGAGATCAGGTACATCCTGTGAAAAAATGAGACTCAAACGTTCTCTCGTTCGCCCGCTACGGGGGTTTAAAAATGGGGGGGAAGGGAGGGGGAGGGGTCTTTTATCATGTTACACTTCCCCATGGCACTTTCTTCACGGCTTGACGTTGCTATGTCATCTTCTATGTCTCTTTATTACTCTATAATGATTTCAGGAGTCTAACCTGAACGAAAAATTTAGAAAAATTTAAATAACAGTTGTTTATGTTTCTTTGTTTTGCTTATAATGTAAACAATGGACTTGGGGTTTCAAAATGCTTCTTCTCCGACATTTTTTGAGCTACAGTGATGATTTTGGTATCATTTGATGCGGAAAAACAAGGAATTTCCAAAAGCTTAAATGGTTTTTCGTAATAAATTTATGTTCGAAAGTTATGACGTCATAAATCCGCATTTTTTCGATGACTTTTTTTCAAATTTGTTTACTTTTTTGTAAATGAAAAATTGGGGAAAACCATTTGAATTTTTGGAATTTCCACGTCTTTCCGCATCCAATGATACCAATATCATTACTGTAGCTCAAAAACTGTCGGACAAGAAGCATTTTGAAAACCCCTCCTAAATGATCGTTTTCTTTGATTTCCCATTTTCTTCGCAGGAAAATCGCACTTTTTCATGGAAGATAATCGATTCTCACTTGCATTTCCTATCAGTATACCAAATTTCATTGCTCTAGGTTCAATAATAAAGAAAAAGGTTCGTATGGGGGACGGTGTTCTTAAGCAAGTACAATATATATATTTATTCCAGAAAAATGCTTCAGGGTGAGATAGGGTTGTCATAATATACTCAAGAGCGTGAGAAATGATTTGATGATTTGCACCATACAAGGTTTAGAAGAACATTTCAGGACGTGAATACTAGAAGAAAACATTAATGTCCTATAAGGTTATCACATTAGAAAAAATTACATTATATTTTGAAATGTCATGATGCAAACATCTTTTATTGATAAACATACATAGGTGTCATGACGGTCCAGTTTAATGCTTGTACAAAAACGGAGAGAAAAAAAGATAAAATGTAACTAGCTGGTTAATTACAGTTAAATAGTGTTTGTTAATTCATGGAAATAATAAAGATAACGAACTTTGCGGGGTGAAAACCCTTATGACAGTTAACACGTACATTGACATATAAGCTTTGGGTTTATTGACATCAGGGAATAGTATTAGAATTGCTTGTTGCGGTGGACATTCAAAAATATCATTTCGAGCGAGCATGAAAATGAAATAAAAGTGAGTACAAAAGCGTGCTCTTTTAGGCACTTAGCCTAAAGTCGCTCAATAAAAATATTTATGCAAAAACTGCTTGTGTGTATCAAGTATGAATGTATTTACATATATGCTAGTGAATATGCATTGTTTTAATATTGTTTATTTTGTTCGTGTGATGTTTGCTCCTGCGAGAGAACGCTGTGAAGGTGTGTGCGCCGGCTGTCGGGAGACGGTCGGTGCACCGGCCCTGAGCAGCGTGTCAGTGAGCGGCCACACTCGTGAGAGGGTCATTGCATGTGCGCTTGGTGCTTTTTCCTCCATGTTTATTGGCAGTTGGACTGCGGCAGAGTAACTCTGGATAGCTGTGTTTCAGAATAGCTCATGAAACCTCTGTGCGGAAAGAGATTTCGTGGGTTGGGCAGTAGCTAGGCAGCGTATGAGTGTAGAGGCCGAAGGAGCTCACGAGCAGCAGGGCTGCGAGTGCTGTAAAGCACGGTGCTTGCCAGTACGGTGCAGCTGGAATGTACCACCGTGGAATGTACGAGGCTGCCGTTGACGGTAAGCGCGTGTGCAAAGTAGCTTGGCTACATTCTTACACAGGGTATTATTTTGTTTTTAGACCACAAGTTATCTAGGCAGTTTAGCTTTGGGCTGTGGTAGCCATCTTTGTTTTACCGGCTGGGCTGGCAAGATGGCCGCGGCTGGGAAGGCTGCGGCGGCTTAGAAAGCTGCGATGGTTGAGACTGACGATCTGGGATCGTCAGTGCCGCCGACTGAGAGCAAGCCGGGCTTGCTCGTGGATGTTGGCATGTTGGCCAACATCCTGACTCAGGCGTGTGGGCCGATCCTGGATCGATTGACTAGGTAACTGCCTAAGTTGACCGGCATGGGTCTGTCCATGCGCTCAAGTGGCTGAAGAACCTGGAGAGGATCTGCCAGCTGGAGCGCGTGGCGCCGGCCGACGTCATCGGCTCTATGCTCGACAGCAAGGCCACTCGGGTGCATCGCCGAATGACTGTCGGTGATGTGGCTCAGTGGGAGGTAGTAAAGACTACTCTTATTGCTGTGTATGCGTTGCCTAGGCAGAAGGCCTAAAGGTGGTTCACCGAACGTCAGCTTGGAGCTGGCGAGTCGGTGGACGTGTACCTGGACTGCTTGGAGCGTCTAGGTGTGAGGGTAGGGTTGTCCTCGGGGGATTTGGCTATTATGACACCTAGATTGTACTTGCCTCAGGGTCTCTCTACCTTTCTGCATGACTGGGCAGTTGCGCATGAGGACACATATACTGCGTCGTTCGATGCGGTGGTATCGAAGGTTACGTGACGGTGTATGGCTGTTGATTGACGAGCTGTTTGACATAGGCTGTTGATTGACGAGCGAGACTCGAAGGCCAAGCCCGCGGCAGACTTCACTGCTTCCAAGAAGCAGGGCAGTGGTGGCAGGGGTTCCTGCTACCGCTGTGGTGGTGCAGACCGCGTGAAGGTGTGCTTGCGGAAGCAGGGCACTGCGGCGCCTGCTGGTGAGGTGCCTGCAAAGGCTCACGCCGGCTGGAGGTCCGCATGTTTTGCGTGCGGGAAATAAGGGTATTTTGCCCGTGACTGTCCCGAGATAGCTCCGTCTGGGACGGTAGCTGGGCCAACGGGTGTTAGTTTGGGAGTAAACCGAGTCAACCGGGCTTACTGAGGGGTCTCCTCTCTCTCTCTCTGAAGAAGGTGACCGTACCCCTTCAGAGAGAATGACCTTGAGCGGCGCAAGTGTGTCGCGGAAGCGGAGTGACCTGGGATTACTCGGAGCGACTGGCATTACGACTAGGAGTTATTTGCCAGTTGTTTGTGCCCTGTTGAATGGGCGTAGTTCTTGGTATCTTGTAGACTCCAGGAGCGAGCGGATAGTGGTCTGTCCGCAGATGGTGGTGGGCCAACGCCTCCGACCGGGGCGGCTGTTAGCCAGCTAGACCTCGTTCCATCTTGGATTTATGTCCACCTGTGAGTGTATAATAAAACTCTCATACGCTTCCTGGGGAGGCATGGATAGAGGTTTTCCTACCCTCTCAATGGTCGGCCTATTTTCTCTATGAGGCTCATTCAGGGCGCACTCTAATTCCTGAATTATTGCACCTAAAAATTTGAAATTGATTTCATTTTATACATCAATTCATCCTCCACCTGTGAGTGTATAATAAAACTCTCATACGCTCCCTGGGGGATGACAGAGAGCAAGGTTCTCCTCGTCCCATAAGCCGCACTGACGAATGCCACGGTGACCTCAATTATGAGGCGCTGCCTCAGAGTGAAGAGAAACGAACCCGTCCAACGTCGATTTTGTGACTGACACTTGCGAACACAAAAAAAATGATGCACTCACTAATTGGTATGACGAGGGGCGAGTTATGAGTTTATGGAGTTTGGGTCACTAGTATGAAGTTTTTAACTTTAGCTTGGTGCGAGTAATTCAATTTTTACGACGGGTTTTAAGCACACCAGTTTGATGTTCTGGTATCAGCAAAGTTTGGACAATTAAGGTTTGACAGGGTCACCAGCATTCACTGTGCCTATGGCTAGGCACATAAATACAAAATAGATTACGATAGAGGGTCGGTTTTGGCCCTTTGACTCAGAAGGAGTGGGTAATCGGGTGCTCTACAGGCACCAAGATTTTCAGATACTTGCACGAAAATGACCCTTGTGTGATAGTGAAAGACACTGATATTCTGGCCTCTTTTATTGTTTACGCTGCGTCCAACCCGCTCGTGTGGCGAGTGGGAATCCGTTGTGGGTCCGGTGAGGACGGAGTGTGAGTGTGGTAATTCCCGTATGTGGGTGATTTGGGTGGCTCAACGAGTGGAGATGGCCGAAGTGGAATGGACGGCGAGAATGAAAAGATGAAGCATGAACGCTTGGAGCGAGGTACTAATGGAGGACTGAATTATTCCACGAGAATTAAAAGTGTTGAAAGGAGGCTCTTGAAAGAGAGGTCTCGAAAGAGGCAGTACCGTTGACCGGTTACAGAGTTGTGGAGCCGTGTGGCTGATTTGTTCGTCTCAAGGGAATTTGAGGAAGGTCTAGTTTTCGGCTCAATGGCGGGGACTGAGGACTAGGTGTTTGTGTTGGTTTGTTGGGCTCGTAGGTCCTTCTGTGCGGGAAGAGGAACGCTGGGTTACTTGTTCAAGCACAGTTAAAGAGGGAGAACGGTCGCTACACAAGCCAGGCTGTGAACGACTGCCGATTTACAGAATTGCCTCGGATCGAGGAGTCTCTATGCAACAGCCCAAACCGTAATTCTGGCGCCCGAATACGGCCGAAGGCAATCGAAATATTGACAACGTCGTATGGACAATCATGAAATTCCCAGGTGCAAGCCTCAATATTTACCTAACATACAGCTATGTTCAGCGTACTTCTAGAAGTGTACACAGCATGTCTTTTGACTGTCTCCAGCACGGAGTGTAAGCTGGAGTGATGTCTACGAGCTCCAAAGCAGACATCAATGCAACATTGGCAGTAAGCCAAAGCTAAGAATTAAGGTTGTTACTGGATGAGTTTATGTACAAAGGAATTTACTGATTGGGCATCAGTAGGAATGAGGCTTTATTTTCCTAAATCAAGGATGTCACAGCTTAATACTCTAGGGTACAATTACTAGAGTGCACAAGTGCTTTAGGTTGGTCAGTTGTGACATTGGAACAATTGACACTAAGCAACAGTCAAGGACTGTCTGCAATAACCACATCTAAGCCTAAAATTAACTAGGATCAATGCTAACTTACCCCGATTGGGAAATAACAGGGAAACATCCACAAAACTTGAGCAGCTAAAATATGAGTAATCTAAGCATGAAATCAGTAAGAATCTTAAGTTAATAATACATGAGTAATACATGAGCCATAAGTTTGCTCTAAGTTGTCAAGAAAGGAATTCATTCACCTACATTTAGGCAAAGTTTTATAAAATGGGAATAAGATTTGTCTTCCCCGAACATCAGGGAACATGTATAAAAAATTACATTCATTACTCAGCTACAGGCACATTACAACAGAGTCAGTGAGTTTGGAATTATGACTCCTACGTTGAGATGAATAGTTAAGTTCAAAAAGTGAGGTTATATGTGAGAGGTGAAAACTCTCAACCTTATAAGATGGTGACAATTAAGGGCACTTTTGAAACTAGAATTACCCAACTAATCAGCAAAACATGAAGAGAAGCAACAATGGCCAAGGTGACACAGTAAGCTTGTTCATCGTTAACCACCGGCACAACGAATAAAATACAGAGAATGTTCCTAAGTTAATCACAATAATGAGTTCTAATTACACAGTCACGTTGAGTATATTGGAGTCTCTAGACACATCCAACCGACTAAATAAGGTAACTCTAGCTTAACACTTAACATTTAACACTTGTTACCTACGTATGCCCCTCTGGGGCCCAAGCACTACACTCAGACGGTTCTCTTAAGCTGGGGATACATTGACACTCTTTTCAACACTCTGAGTGTCACTTCGACGGGCACATACACTGTTGCCGGGCTAGCAGGCGGGCAAAGTGAGGTTCACTTGGACATTCTCCCTAGCCATTCTTTGCCGCCGCCTGCCCGTCAATCACTCCATCTACAGATGAGCCGTAGCCTGCAGCATGTCATCAGTAGGGATGTGACATTGAACATATTGCATATATATGCTTTTGAGTATATTTTAGGTAGCATAAAATATGCCCGCAAGTATATATGCAGTGTGAGCATATCGCATATTTTACTCGGAACAGCATAAAATATGGCGAACATGCATGATTAACTGTAAGTGGCAGTAAACTGAAACCTAGTAAAACCTTCCCATTACTTTTAAATTATATTCTTTTTTTCATCCAGTTTTATTTAATTCTTTTTGAATAACTGGATCAATTTTGTAAATTGAAATTTTTCGTAAATCAATAATAATTGTAAGTTGCTACAGCTACTTCAAAAGTTTACTTTAATTTTGCGGGAATTAGCTCAAGTTTTTTTTAGATATAGTTCCTTATGAAGTGTATTTGAGATTAGTGCGGCTAAAAGTGATCTACAATCATGCCGAAGGTGAACAAGGAGCATCATATTTAGAATACTTCAAGGAATTTGAAGATTTTCAAGCCCAGGAAGAATTTCTCTATCGCATTTATTGCGAGAAACAGGTGATATATAAAACTTTTTTTCACTCAGAACACGTTAGAGAAGTTTTGCGTGGTACAAGGTTTTAGTTTCTAAATATTATCACGCAGAACTTTGTTGGGCTTAGTGCACACTTTATCAAATTAGTGTTATCGAAGGATATGAATAATTATTTTTGCTCTTGCATAACAATACAGGGACTTCTTACTTTGATAGCAATAAAATTAATGGATATCGTAGAGGAAACATTGAAGAACAGATATGATACAAGGTATTATGAAGAGTTAAATTGCATTTTGGTGATAAACAAAGGTTTTGAAAAGATAAAAACAATCCACTCAATTTTGACTCGTGAGATCTCTGACGCAATGGATGAATCCATAAAGGAATATTCGAACTAACTTGCTTCACTTTTGCTCCACTTGTTTCTTGCGATGTCGAGTGGAAGTTTTCGCAGTGTAAAACTTGGCTGGCAGATAATCGTAGAAGATTTGTTTTTAAAAATCTCAACTACCACGCAATTATCAAGAGCAACCCTCGAATTTGATGCTAAAATATATTCCTCGTATAAAAGAAGGATTAAGAAATGTTCCTTGCATTCATGAAAAAATATATAGTTCAGAACCAGCCTTGGATTAGATTACTTTTTTTTTCGTTCGTTATCATCGTCCTTGACTCGTTCAGATTAGAATTATTTTTGTTTCAAAATATTTATGTTTAGATAAGTTATAAAAATTAGTTGAGAATTGTATACACTCAATTATTAATAGAAAATTATGAAAGAAATTATTTTTTCCGTGTATGAAGAAATACACTGTATCCTGTATCATTGTTTCTGTATAATTTTCCTCACAAAAAATATAAATTTGGAGCTATTCAAGTGAAGCATTTATATGGATGCATATTTCTGCTTAGCATGTAATATGCGCTTCCACAATTATGCATAGAGTGTAGCATATATGCATCGAGTGTTTCTACATATGGTTTTTCTAGCATAATTCTTGCCGAAGCCTTCATATTTTATGCTGCATATGCGCAACAAAAATCAGCAAAAACAAGAACATTGAAGAACGTGCAATCAATGACATACGAAATAAATAATTATTAGCGCTATTCTACTAAGCATCAGCAGCTCCTGGTGAGAAGTACTAGAGCGCGGAGCGCAGTACCTCCCAACGTAGCGTCTGGATTGCAACTGAGCAGTGTGAGCACTGAGCAACACACTCTGCCCGCCGACTTTGACGCTTCTGCTGCCTGCTAGCGCTGTGCCAATGTGAACGATCGCTGCCCTTTCGCTGCGCGCGCTTGCCCGCGCCCGATGGTTGTGAGCTTCCAATGCGAGTGTCAATGTATCCCCAGCTTTACGTGACTGACGGACTCTGCCTGCCACAGTGCCTGGAGGGCTGGCTTTATATACATACGTACGATAACGGAAGCGCTTGCGAAATGGTTCTGCATCAAAACGCATGAGAGCTAATTTTCGGAAATGTCGAAGTATTTTCGGTTCAAATTTCAATAGATTTCGGGGAAATGTTAAATAAATTTTGTAAACTAAAATTTTAAGAATGAATGTGTTACTCTTATTTAATTTTTAGAAGATAGTTTCAAAAATTTATGAAATTAGGCTGAAGTGAAGCTGAGGGAGTTCACTACAAGTTATAAACACTATATATGATTTCAAATAATTCTTCACTTATGTGAAAGAATGAACGAAAAATAGATAGTATCAATATTATCTGTGAAATTGGAAAGCTAAATATATACAAGAATTAGCCAATTACGATAACGACTGAGTTGAAATAAGAACTAAATAATAACCTATTATAGATTTATGAGGTTCAAAATTCCAAATCTAATGTTTTAAATAGTTTTATTAGGTTTTCTTTGAGCATTACTACAGAAATAGAAAGTTAGTATCCCGTTATTACTTGTAAAAGACCCCATACAAATTACGCCATATATATTAAGGACCAGTATTTTATTAAATTTTACGATCTTTTTTAATGAATTATGTCACAAAACGCTACTTGAATAGATAGAGACAAGGTTAGTCAAAAATAAGTTATAATAAACATTGTGATGCCTCCCGGCTACAAGGAGGCAACAAAGTCCCCAAAGGGAAGGGGCACAGAATTCACGTAAACACCAGAAACCCAAAAAGGGACGGTAACACTTTTAACTAATAATTTTGAACAATCGGAGCATGGCGAAAAAAGGGCTCTCACCTTTCGAAAATTTATTTGTTCAGATGAACAAATTCTTCAAATTAGCTGGCTGTCCAAGAACGCAAGGTTCCAAGGTAGCGGGGAAGATGACCGGTGACCAGCGAGGCACAAAGTTGCGTGCACCCGTGGCCGCGGTTGGAAGCAGTCTGACGTGGCCATGGAGCTAGGATATATGGAGGGAGCATAGCGCACTCCGATCGGGCTCAATTTGGCTGCAAAAGTTGAGAGACTCGGGCAGTGCGAATGCCCGACACGTCACAATTCTGAGCCAACCACAGACGCTTGGCTGAAGTTGGCTCCTCCCACCTCCTCTACCACTCCCCTCCCATTTTCCGAAGCAAGATTAGTACCACACCACAAGTCATAGGGTGAGGTGTGCGTGCAAGTCGCTCCAATTTGTTATAATCAAGGGCCTGTAATCTTCATAGTTTTCAACTCTTAATGTACCTTTGCAAGAAATTTTGATATTATTAAGTGTCTTCAAGTGAGGAAACCAATTTATTATCTTTCGGAGTTTTAGAATCCCAAATTAATGATTAGAGATTAAACTCAACAGCTGGAAGAGCATTCAGCGAGCGCGTCCGCACTCTCGCCTAGTCAGTAGGTAACAGGCTTCCGTGCTGACGTCACACTTGCGAGACGGCTATTGGTTACCACAGACAGAGGAGAAATCTCAAAAACTGGTTCTCTTCACAGACGGCTATGCTCCCTCCATATATCCTAGCTCCATGGACGTGGCAGTCGGAAAGACTGCACACATCGGCTTTTCTCCGAATCCGTTACAATGGCTTCGAACTCGGAAGAAAAGTGCAGGCGCATTTTTAGTCGTGAGGAAATACGCTTGCCACCGAAGTTGTGAGGAACCCCCACCATTGCTCTGTTATTCGCTTATTATTCGTTTTATAGCCTTTTAAGTCTATTGACTTGACAGCAGCCTAAGACCCCTAACTGCGAAAGGCCATCAAAATGCCTTACTAAACCCGCAGAGGATCTCGGCTTAGAGCAACGGCTAGAGTTTCCACACAATCCCGGCAAACAAAAAAACGGAGTTTTCATTTTGAAAGTTCCGTTACATAGACATTAATACACAAAATATTTTATTATATTCATAATACTTTCCAGAGGAAATATGGTCAGTTCTATCACATTATTTATGCGCATACATTTAATATAATAAGACAAAAGAAGGAAGGGAAATCATAGATGACCTCTCCTAATTAAGTCAGCAAGTTTGCTACGCTGCTGGCGAGCTGCCTGCTGTGTAGGACGGGCAGCTGCCTCTGTTTCAAATTCTTCGGAAGATTCCGAAGAATCGTTTTCAGAAGAAGATTGCTGATTTCCTGGGTGTTCGATAGATAGAGAACTACCCTCATTAGGAATGGGACTCTCAGGAGCTTCAAAGTAAGGATGCAACTCCTCACCAGAGCTTCCTTCTGCACTTTCCCACCCCTCCTCTGAAGCAGTATCAAAAGCAACTAATGCCGTATTATTGAGAAGATCGCCGACAATGGTGGCACACGACGAAATATAACAACCGGGTAATACAGCAACCGAGGACGTCTTGGCGAGCCGACGGTTGTTGGGGAGGCGCAGCGTGGTTGTAGGACGAAAGCAGACCGGTGAGGCGGCTACGGACCGAGAGTCTACGACCAAGGAGCATCAGAGGCGCTAACAGGCAACGGGCTCGAGTCGAGGGAGCGACGAGGAGTGGCGGCTGGCAGTCGAGGCGGCGGTGACAGTAGCAGAGGCGGTGCTTGCGGAGCGTCGAGACTTTGTTGTAAACATCAGGGACGCTGCGAGTGTACTGAGGCTGCGCTGGCTGCGCGGCTGTTTATATAGGCCTCGCTGGAGCCTAACTCTGGCCGTCCAGGTCTCCGATTGGTCAAGACGAGGTGCCCGCTTATCGCCGTCTAGTCTTGTGTTAAATTTACGGAGGTTTCTATCGATGTTGCCGGACTGTTCGAGGCAGGCTGCTTATAAAGCTTGGTCCGGCACCCCAGCGCCAAACTGTGGCTCTGATTTTGGTCGTTTATTACTGGCGCTTCGAGGCTGTGAGGTGGCGCTTTCAAGCTTGTGTGGTGGTGTGTGTTCATACAACCACAGGACACTCGATCACCTCTTGGAGATCCCTAGTTAGGAATATACTCAGTTAGGAATATACTCAACCCTGTGGCCAGTGAGATAAGAGTGGAGTTAGATTGAAATAGCAGGATAGAGTAGAATAGAATTAGTAGTAGGTAGTTAGAGAATAACTTAGAGGTAGTTTACTTGCCACGTTAGATATTATTTACACACTTGTAGCCAACAAGCACTGTTTAGCTAGCTACGACCAATGGGAAACTGGCTGATGATCTTGCCGTCTCGAGCGTTGTCAACTTTAGATCTCTCTAACTAGAACTTACACTACTCGCTATATTATACCCCTCCCTCCTGTTGTGGGATGTGCAAATCCCAAGACCCAAGGTCTCAAAGCCGAGCTCCCAGAGCTCGGGTCGGCCTCCGAACCTCCCCTACAGCCGACACCAGACACACACCTGAGCTCGTGTGTCAGAGGGCACACCCAGTGTGAACACACGCTGCCGTGAAACGAACATACTTCACGGCAGAAACGGAAGCACACACTAGCTCCGAGCTAGTGAAAACACTTCACGGCTGCAGGTCCTACCTGCTTGTGTCTCACCAAAGAAAAAGAGAAAACACAACACAAGTATCTCGCACGGATACTTCAAGAGTGCAACCGGAAGCTCAAGCACGCACGACCACACTCGGCAGCAGCGAACGCAATAATGCCAAGGCCGGCGCACAAGCCGACGCTCCATACGTCAGGAAGTAGATCCCACAAAATACCTCCTGCCACTCAAACGGAGCAGCTTACAACGTAAAAAACGTCGCATGTGTAATTCTAAACAGAATAAACACATTGGAACACCAAAGCGTCCGTGAACACAAATTACGATGTGTACACAAGCAACCCGCCGACGGGTGCAGCCCTGTGATTGGCCGCGCGTAGGAATACGTGCCTGGCGTAGCAATACACCACATCCCCCTCAGTTCCTCGAGGAACTCAGGTGACGTAATCCCTCAACCATTGGGGGGGACGCCGCTCCCGAACGGGTCGTCCTGGCATCTCATTACCATTCTCCGTGACAACCTTGTCACCTGCGTCAACGACGGGCTCTCCCGTGTCGTTGGCAGTTTTAAGTTGTGTTTCCGGAACTTCCTCAACACTAACCTGAAGAGGCTCAACAGGAGTCTCATAGGGCCCATCGTCGTCTGAGTCACATGCATCGTGCATGTCCTCAGAGGCAGAGTCGCGACGTTTCCTTATGTCGCTGACATGCCTAGGCATGCCATCAATGCACACAACGTGCCTTGATCGAACAGCAGTGACTCGCCCAGGAGTCCACTGCTTGGTGCAAGAGGGCACAGCGGGTTTCACCCCCACCCTGTCACCGACGGCAAAATGCACGTTTTTGCCGTCATCTCCGGCCTTACTTAAGCCGTTGTCGTAAGGCATCCTTCAAGGATAGGTAAATAACTTACGACAAGGCACTGAGTTGCTATCAAC
This sequence comes from Morinoia aosen, assembly GCA_030386875.1. NCBI lineage: Eukaryota > Metazoa > Arthropoda > Malacostraca > Amphipoda > Talitridae > Morinoia > Morinoia aosen. Next base: position 76,753,919 of record CM059564.1, read on the forward strand.
TCCGTGCCGTGGCGTTACATTGTACCAAAATGTCGACACCTCGGGGGTGATCCCCCCCCCCCCCCCCGCGCAGCAATCCTCTTGATAGTGCGATGATTTCTCTCTACGATTCCATTACCGCTCGGGGCATAAGCGGCTCTGAAACGCAGAGAGATACCCCATTCGTTGGCAAACTGAGTGACAGTTGCCGACCTAAATGTGGCAGAATTGTCCAACAATAGCTCCACAAAAGGTCCTCGCTCAATCACCACCTGCTGGAGATGAGCGACTACACTGGCTGCCGACTCGTTCGACAGCCTTCGCCAAATTGCAAACCAAGATGGTCCGCAATCGACGAGAGAGAGAAACTGTACACCGTTATAGTGCGTCACATCCGCAGCTACACGATGCCAGTCACTCTCGACGGCTAAATAGCCGTGCTCGACAAGGTTCTCCACCCGTCTTGCAGGATCAATGCGAAGACACTCCTCACACCCTGCAATCGTGCGTTTCACTTGGTCTCGAGTAAGGCCCGGCCTGCACTGCTTGACCAAATAAAAGGTACGATCAACGCCCAAATGGTGAGGCAAATGAGCCTTAAAATGGCGCTCTCTGGCGTCCCTTCTTCTGCAGAAGCCGCCACTGACGCAGCCAAGACAGATTCCGGCTCGTCAGCCGTGTGATATCTAAGCCAGCTCTTAGTCACACGAGTGAGCTGATCAGCTTTGTTCTCGACCGTGGGAGCGAATCGAAACTCAACCGACAGCTGATACTCATTGATGATCTCCTTGATCACCATCAAGCGACGCTTGATGAGCATCTGCGCTGCTCCTTTGGTGCGCACACGACTGTGATCACCGACAGTGTTATCCAACCAGGATAATACTGTCTTGGAATCAGTGGCTATAGTGAAGGTCTTGAAGCCCCACATAATAGCCAGATTGATTCCACGTCCCACAGCCTCGAGCTCTGAGACATTAATGTGGAGATGATCTGTCTGCTTCCGCAGCCAGGTAGCATCCTCCACGATGCGATCATCCACCTGGACGACCACACCCATTGCCAGTGAACTGGCGTCAGTCCAGACGGTAACATTCCCACCAGGATTGACATGCCAACGACCCTTTACAGGGTCATCAGCCAGTGCTCGCGAAGCCAGCTCCTTAGCTAGCTTCAAGACACTGTGACTGACAGGCTTATCCCATGGCCCGTCTGACCCCAGTCGCTTCAAAAAGCTACAGTGAGGTCGTAACCACCCAGCTACAGGATAATGAGCAACAAGGCGGCCACACAGAGAGAACAGCTCTCTCTTAGTCATCTCAGACGTCTCTGAAATGAAGGAAGACAACTCACTTCCTCTTGACATCAATAGATGTCCGGTGAGAGACCTCTTTAAGGCTATCCCGAGTACTCGACCCCCGTCGAGACTCGCTGGTTCTTTAGATTCGAGCCCATACAACTGCAGGTGCTTTCTCACATGAGAAGCACTCACAATGGACTCTTGGACCATTATCTCGTCAATATAATGATCCGTGGCACGATTAATCTTATCGTCCATCGAAAGAACCTTGCCCAAGATCATCGTCATCATCCTGGGCGCACATGACAAGCCAAACCCGAGGCGAGTCAATGCATAATGCACACCATTATACCTCACGACTTGATACTGCCACAAGTCACTGGAGACACGAATTTGAAGATAGGCAGACTTAAGGTCAACGACCTTAAGCTCCCCTTCAAACTGCCTCCATTTGCGCACCTTCTCGGCACGCACAGCGGTTTGCTCATCACCAGTGTGAGACTCAATGAACAAGTTAAGTTCACGGTAATCCATTACCGGTCTCACCTTGTCTTTGGTTGGCTGGACAACCGCCAAAAGTTGTATGACCCCTTTTACCGGGCCATTCCACTTCACCAGCCAACCTTTAGAGATCCAACTCTGGATCTCCTCAGTATACCTCTCATGTACGCCTGGCGCGCGTACACTTGTACTCGCCAACACCAGTTTGAAGCTGCGTCGGCTCGCCGGCCGACCAACGCCAACTAACGGTCCAATGACCGTTAGAAAACGTGGCTTCAAAGTCGTGATCACTAATCGTAAGTGAGTCAACCCCACGAACAACCTCACGACCTCCCTTCATGGGAGCACTACCACAGCACCTGGCAGAGGTGGGTTGACCCCACTCAACCTGGTACCGAGAGTTGGGTCCTCTTTTGACAGTGACTCCTCCCATGTGATCGATTACATCGTCACCCAAGAGGCATTCAACGCCAAGATTCTCCAATCCTTCAACTGCAGTTGCTGGCACTCTAAAAGAGTGCCCATGCAACTGCACGACTGCCTGACATTCCTTCCCCTCAGAGGAAGTTCTGCCATCAGCCGTCACAAAGTGTCGAGCCTTGCGGCCCGACAGTCCCTCCACCACCCGGGTGGACACCATCGTGCACCCGCTGCCGGTATCAACCAGACACAAGGCAGAATGGCCATTCACAATGGCCTTGACAACTGGCATGCTACTCGAAGTAAGCCTACCAGCTGCCATGGGTAAGCCCTGCTTACCCGTGACAGGCGCATGAGCGCCGGTCACGACAACGTCCCCAGGACGCTGTTGGCTGTCCCTGACAGCCAAGCCTCTCGTAGATAGACTACTGAAGTCCCTAGACTTCCATGGTTTCCACGCCGGAGGAAGCGGTGCCCCTTTCCACTTCCTCCCCGTGGAAGCCCGAACCGCAATCAGCGCCGCCAGCGGCAGATGTGGGCTCTGGGCAGTCCCGAGCAAAGTGCCCGGGCTTCAAGCAGCGAAAGCATAAGCTTTCTTTCCTGCTGTTCGAAGGAGGCACTGCCTTCGCCTTGCGGCGAGTCTGGGTACAGTCCCTCACCCGGTGAGGGCCTGTGCACCTTGGGCATACAAGCCCAGGCTTCTTCCCGGAAGAAGCTGCGGCTGCCTTGGCCTTACTCGCATAAGTAAGGCCATCAGCAGCTCGCTGTGCGGACACCCTGTCACGCACCTTCGACAGCAACTCGTCGAAGCTGGAGGTGTAAACCTCCGGGAGCATCACTGCCCACTTACGGATGGCCTGAGGCAGGCCCTCAAGGAACTTGACCCGGAAGATCAAGTCCCCCGGCCCTGCCCTCAGCCGAGCGCCTAGGCGCTGCAGGTCGTCCACATAGACGTCCACGGCATCGCCAGCCTGAAGCTGACGGTCCGTGAAGCGCCTGTAGGCTTCCGACCGCGACATGCCGTACTGCGCCAGCAGTGTCGCCTTCACTACCTCCCACTGGGAGGCCTCCGACACCCTAAGGGCGCGGAACACCCGAGCAGCATTGCCCTCGAGCAGGAAGTCTACGACCTCCTCAGGTCCAACCTGTTCGACCTTGCACCTGCGCTCAAGGTCATCCAGCCACTCCGACACATCCACTGCCGTCGCCGCTGAACTCTGGGAGAGCTTTCCCCAATCGGTCAATAATAGGCCCCTTAGCCTGCATCAGGATGCTGGCCAGTTGCCTAAGATCAACCGTGGTGGCTGTCCCAGACGCACCACTAGCCGCCCCGGGCGACCCTGCATCATCTCTCGATGACACAGTCCCTGCCTTGCGCACCTCCGACATAAGGCAAGGCAAAAAAGCCTAGATAGCTTGTTGTGGGATGTGCAAATCCCAAGGCCCAAGGTCTCAAAGCCGAACTCCCAGAGCTCGGGTCGGCCTCCGAACCTCCCCTACAGCCGACACCAGACACACACCTGAGCTCGTGTGTCAGAGGGCACACCCAGTGTGAACACACGCTGCCTTGAAACGAACACACTTCATGGCAGAAACGGAAGCACACACTAGCTCTGAGCTAGTGAAAACACTTCACGGCTGCAGGTCCTACCTGCTTGTGTCTCACCAAAGAAAAAGAGAAAACAAAACACAAGTATCTATCACGGATACTTCAAGAGCGCAACCGGAAGCTCAAGCACGCACGACCACACTCGGCAGCAGCGAACGCAATAATGCCAAGGCCGGCGCACAAACCGACGCTCCATACATCAGGAAGTAGATCCCACAAAATACCTCCTGCCACTCAAACGGAGCAGCTTACAACGTAAAAAACGTCGCATGTGTAATTCTAAACAGAATAAACACATTGGAACACCAAAGCGTCCGTGAACACAAATTACGATGTGTACACAAGCAACCCGCCGACGGGTGCAGCCCTGTGATTGGCCGCGCGTAGGAATACGTGCCTGGCGTAGCAATACACCACACCTCCTTAATTAGAAACCCCCCCCCCTTGTATCCCAAGTCCCCCTTATTTAATATAGTCAATCCTGAAGGTCCATTCTCACCACAGGCTTCCGAGCCCGGGTAGACCTGCGTGAGATGCTAGCACTTGGAGGCTCGTGCATCCTTGCCTCCTGCGTGAGAATCGGGTAATCAGGTGTTTCGGGGTCAGGTTCATTAGTCGGAGGTGGTGGGTATGAATCTCGAGCAGGTTGTGTAATCAACACGGTTTCCGCCGTAGGTTGTTCCCTGGGTCTGGGGATGGTGTTCGAACACGTAATGACTTGGTCCTGGTGTCGGCGAACGACCTCTCCCCCCTGCAGTTGGCACTTGTAGGACACCGGGCCCGTTTTCTCAACGGTAGTAGCAGGGGTCCATTTTGGGGAACCCGGTGTATATTGACGGACCATCACAGGTGACTCAGGCGGAATGTCAACCGCGCGAGACCCCAGGTGGTATCTTTTCTGAGCGTCCTGGCGTTGAGCAACTTTGGACGAGATTGCTTCTGACGGCCAAAGTAGATCAAGACGAGAGCGAACTTTCCTGCCTAACATCAGTTCGGCGGGCGTAACATCTGTTGTCGTGTGGGGTGTTAGCCGATAGTTGAACAGGAACCTGTCTAGTGCTAGGCGTAGGGGTTCCGTTGACTTTCGTATATTCTTCTTGAAAGTTTGTACCATGCGCTCAGCCAGTCCAGTAGTTGAAGGATGGTATGGTGCGCTCGTAATATGTCGCATACCACATGCCTTCACAAATTCTTGGAATTCAGTCGATGTGAAGCATGTTGCGTTGTCCGAAACAATTGTTACTGGAATCCAAATGTCGCAAAAGTGTGTTTCAGGCACGAGATCGTTTCGCTAGAGGTTGTAGTAGATGTGGGAAAAATTTCAACCCACTTAGTGTGTGCGTCCACGATCACTAGATAGTATCTTCCATCCATTGGGCCCGCGCAGTCAATGTGTATGCGATGCCAAGGCTTCGCAGGCCATTCCCACGGATGGAGTTCAGCTTTCGTTGGTGCAGCTCGAGTGCTCAGGCACTCGCTGCATGATTTAGTCGTTTCTTCTAGATCTTTGTCCAGCAGCGGCCACCATACATAGCTGCGAGCTAATTCCTTCTTCCTGGAAGATCCAGCATGGCCAGAGTGAAGTTCATCCACAATGGCTTGTCTGAGAGCTTGAAGTACAATAATTCTTGCTCTCCAGAGCACACAGCCATTTTGTGGGGACAATTCGTCTCGACTCCTAGTATACGGAGAGAGATCAGGGTCACCAATTACCGTCAAAGGCCAGCCTAATTGGCAGTATTTGTATACCTTTGAAAGTACTGGGTCCCTTAGGGTACCGTCGCGAATGTGGGTGCTGGTGACTGGAGCTGACTCAAGGAAGTTTACTAAGGACGTCCATTCCGCAGGAATGGGTTTGGCTTCTTCGGGAGTTGTCAAGGGTAGACGACTGAGAGCATCAGCCGTGCCCGACAGCACGCCAGACCGGTGACGCAAGGTGAACTTGTAGGATTGCAGCAGAAGAGCCCACCTTTGAATGCGCCCGGATGCCATCGGAGGGATGCTCCTACCCGGGTCAAATAGTCCTAGTGAGGGTTTGTGGTCGGTTCTCACCGTGAACTCGTCCCCACAGGTAGCAATGAAATTTTCCGAGTGCGAACGCCATGGCTAGGGCTTTTTTCTCAGTCTGGGAGTAGTTGCGTTCTGTTGCTGTTAGAGTTCGGGAGGCAAACTAGGCGGGGCGTTCAATTCCATCAATAAGGTGACACAGCACCGCTCCCACACCATACGCACTACTGTCAGCCACTACCACTATGGGTTTCTGAGGGTCGAAGTGGACTATAGTCTGGGAGTCAAGGAGGGCTTGTTTAGACTTCTGGAATGCCCTCTCCTGACTTGCATCCCATTTCCAAGGAGTTTTATCCCGCAGTAAAGCATTTAGGGGCTCCAACATAGTTGACGACGATCTTAGAAATTTCCTGTAGAAGTTCAATAACCCAGGTACGCCCTCAGCTGAGTCACGTTAGTAGGAGCAGGGGCATTCCGGATAGCTGCTACCTTCTCGGCCGCGGGGTGCAACCCATCCTTGTCAATCTGATAACCAAGGTAGGATACCTGTGATACTCCTATTTGGCACTTTTCCATTTTCAGTTTCAGCCCTGCCTCCTGTAGTTTAGATAAGACTTGATGGAGACGCTTGGAGTGCTCATGCTTATTAGTAGCACTTACTAGTACGTCATCCAGGTCGCAAAACACTCCTGGGAGGCCCTGCAATAGTCCTTCCATGGCGCGCTGAAAGATTCTAGGTGCCGAGGCTATGCCGAAGCTTAGCCTATTATAAGCAAACAGACCTCTATGGGTGTTGATCACGGTGAGCTCCTTGGATTCATCGTCCAACGGAAGTTGGGCGTACGCTTGAGACATGTCTAGCTTGGAGTATATAACTCCTCCGGTTAACCCGCTAAATTAATCTTCCACTCTGGGTATGGGGTAGGTAAACTAGGTATCAAGCCTAGTGGCTCTGTTGACGGTTAGTTTGTAGTCACCACAGATGCGGATGCTTTGATCAGCCTTGAGCACAGGAACAATAGCCTCTGCCCACCTAGAGTACTGTACAGGGGTGAGGATACCTTCCTGCACCAGTCTATCTAGTTCTGCCTCCACCTTAGGTCTAAGTGCGTAAGGCACGTTTAAAAACAATTAAAAAAAAAACAATTTATTTAAAAAAAAAAATTTATTTACCACAGGTGATACAGAGGTAGAATTTTTCTTAAGTCTAGTACAATGGTCAAATTTGAGTATAGCAACCTGTGGGCCCGAACAAGTTCAGCGACTTCTAGGGCATCCTACTATCACGTTATTCTAGGGTGTACAAAATGTTTAACCTAGTTCACTTAACCTAGTTTCGCATTAGACTGATCATTAAGATAATTAACTCGATATTTTATGTTGTATTTTAAAATATAGGTCAAATCGGCTATATTTAATAGTATGTTTGATAAAACGATTCAAGAGCAGACAGAATATTGGTTATGGTACCCAAGGCAAGTTACATTATGACTATATCATTAGTTACACGTAGGAGGCAAGATTTTGACACGGTGATCTTACACGACTAGTATTCTGATAGGAAGTGAGACTCAAGATGTCTTTTGAATACTTTGTACGAATTACATTCACGGATCTCTGCAGGTATAGAGTTCCAAGTTTTGGTTCCAACGAAGAGGATACTGTGTTGCGACCGGGCCTTTGAATAATAAGGAAGCATGAATTTACTTCTATTTCGGGTTAAATGGTCGTGATGACCAGTTTGCGCAGTCAATAATTGTCTTAGGCTATTGTCACCATCATTTGTTAATTTTTTGTAAATGAAATTACAGATGAAGATTTTGTAGAGATCCGAAAGTTTAAGTATTTTTAAATTTTTGAAAGAATCATTCTAGGTTCTTTACCGCTCTGACAGCTCTTTTCTGTAGAGTAAAAATTTTGTTGGTTTTATTTTTATCAGTTCCGTGCCATGCTTCTATTCCGTATTGCAAGTATGGAAAAATGAGCGTTCGGTAGAGCATTTGTAAAGCCGTTTCAGGCAGAAAATTTTTAACTTTATTTAGGATTCCGATGGATTTTGATAATTTAGAACTAATATGAGTGATGTGCTCTTTGAAGGTCAGATGTTTATCTATTATGATGCCCAGAAACTTACATGAGTTAGTTTCTTCGATTTCACCTTCGCCAATTTTAATATATGGGAGAGATACATCTTTCTTGTATGAGAATGTAATATAATTTGTTTTATCAATATTAAGGCTTATTTTATTAGCTTTGAGCCACAATGAAACCTTGTGAAGTTCAGTATTTATACTCTCCACAATCATAGCAGGATTTTGGTTCGGAAGGACCGCAGAAAGCGTACTGTTATCGGCAAAAAGTATGAATTTGAAGAATGATGTAGATTTTACAATATCATTGATAAAAATCAGAAACATGAGAGGCCCAAGAACAGATCCTTGTGGAACTCCATGGCTAATTGTCTGTGGGTCTGATTTTGCGTCGTCAATGACAACGTATTGCTTGCGATTTGTCAGGTATGACCTGAACCAATCATGGGCAATCCCTCGAATGCCATAACGGTGTAGTTTCGAGAGTAGTATTTTATGGTCCACACAATCAAATTCTTTTCGAAAGTCAAGAAATACAGAGAAGACAGGCTTTCCTTCATTTATATTAGAATAGAGGAATTGTGAATGATTTAATATAGCCTATGTTGTTGATTTTTTAGAGCGAAAGCCGTATTGTTTATCGTAAAGAAATGATTTTTGTTCAAAATAGGAGTACATTTTTCATACACAATCTTTTCGAATACTTTGCTAATAATTGGTTATACGGAGATAGGTCGATAATTGTTTACACAGGTTTTTTCACCACTCTTAAAGATAGGGTTACTCTAGCAACTTTGAGGGAGTTCGGGAAAGTGCCTAGCAAGAGAGACTGGTTAATAATATTTGAAATGAGCGGGGCTACAATGTCAGCAATAACTTTAAGTACTTTAGTCGGAAACGTTTGTAACCCACTCGATTTATTTTTCATGTTGTTTATGCACGTAATTACATCGGAGGAGTTTGTAGGCGTAAAGAAAAAGGAGTTGGGTTCTCGAATATGATCCATAAATTCCAGGTGATCAGTAGGTTCACTTCTAATACCATCAGCTATAGTTTTCCCTACGTTTACGAAGAAGTTGTTAAAGAGATTAGCAATTTCTTTCTTCTCATGGTATTTTACATTATCTTGAATAACACATTCAATTTTCTTTTTATCAGCATTATTCGGTTTACAGCAGGAGTTAAGGAGATGCCAAGTCTTTTTAACGTCAGTTTTGAATTGAGTAAACTCGAGCGTAAAGTAGTTCTTTTTTGATGTTCTTATCTGGTTTGTTACATAGTTTCTGAATCTGTTATATGTTTCTCTGGATATTCGCCCTTCGTAAAGGAGGGCTAGGTACGCTTGACGTCTCTTTATATTTATCACGATGTCTCTAGTAATCCAGGGCTTTTGTTTATTTTTCGGGGTAACTGTACGAGTTACAATTGGGCAACACTGATTGTATGCGGTCATTATAGTTTCAGTCAACTTTACTACTGCTTCATCAATGCTCGAAGCATTATTGTTTTGTTGAGATATGTGTAATGTATTCATTGATTCTTCTAGAACGGTGCGCATTTCTTCAAGATTTGATTCGTTTATTTTACGATATGAGTAAGTTTCAGCCCGTGCCTTGGTGCAAGCAATATAGACATTTTTCTTGATAAGAAAAACTGGGAAGTGATCTGATAAGTCAGAAGTAATTATTCCAGCAAGAAAATCACTTGGGTCTGTCATAAAGATATTGTCAAGCAGCGTAGCACACTCTGAGGTTATTCGTGTAGGCTTTGTAATGATCGGAAGGAAGGATTGAGACTGAAAGGTTGTTAGGAAATTAGAGATTGGTTCATAGCTTTCATGTTTCAGTAGATCATAATTGAAATCACCGCATATTATTATGTCATTGTATAAGGGCCTGTTGAATTGAGAAATAATACGATTCAGCTCATTCAGGAAGGATATAGGACAGGCTGTGTAGGAGGCCTAAACACCGTTCCAAGCACAATGCGTTTACCATCTCTAGCCAGTTCTACGAAGAGTGATTCTATATGATCCTGATTCATTGTTGCACTTGCTATGGTTTTCGAGTTTATGTGGTTAGATATATATGTGCTGATGCCTCCGCCCCGCTGGTTTTTTCTTAGCGAATGGTAACTATGATAATTTTCAAATCGAATCATGCCTTTAGTCGAGTCATCTAGCCAGCTTTCGGTGAAGCAAATCACATCTAGGTTATATTTAAGTTCAGTAATAGTACATTGTATCTCTTCCAATTTTGGATAGAGTGACCTACAGTTCCAACACAGGAGTGAGAAATCTCGGTCAGTTATTCGTATAGTTTCGTTGAATTTTGGTATATTAGTATACCTACACTCTTGAGAGTCGTTTAGGTTTGGATATATTCTGTTTAAATGATTGAGATCTGGGTCGATTTCCTCGAATATCTCAGGGTGATCAGTCATTTAAAATTAGTAAACAGTAAGAATTAGGTACTATAAAACTTAGAACGAAATACAGAGTCAAGCTTTAAGGGATATTCCTGTCTAAAAAAACTAGCTTATGAAGTACGAGAGAATAGAGTATATATAGAAAAAAATCTAGTGCGATTACGTGAGTACATATAAACTCAGTCCATGAGCAAAAAATATTGGAGTTCAATATCACAACATTGGTGTAAACAGATTGCTGCATGAGGGCGGTTTCACAAGTTCACAAGTTTTAAAGTTTTTAAAGTTCACAAGTTCACATACAGCAGGTACTAAGTTTTAAAGATTATAACGACAATGATATAATCAGCTAATATGGTTTACACGCAATAATAACTTTAGTGGTAAAAAAAGAAAAAAAATTCACAGTAACATTGAGAGGTAAAAAATTGCTGATTGCGTTGTTTCAAAAGTTCTCACACAGCTGTCATAAATGTTTACAAACACATCCGTTATAAATTTGTATAGATTCAGGTTAAACTAACATCAAGTTGAGGTTAAACTGACATGATACCTAATTGAGGTTAAACTAACACGGAATTGACATATCTAATTTAGGGGATCACCTAGTCTAGTCACCCATGATCTGCTTCGATGACATATTGAGGTGTTGCATCAGGTTCCTGGCCTTACAAAACTTTGGTGGTACTGATGGGTCCACCTCAATCCTGAAACTCCTTCCCTTAAAGCAACCTAGACCTGGTTGATATAGGTCGGGGAATTTAGTTGCTAAATCTTCAGGGCAAGTAGACAGTTTGTGTATCCCATTATCTCCTATAGTTAGCCCTAGGGAATCAATCAGGTCCCTACCCAGCAAAGCTGGACCTCCCCTGTCTACCACTACAATAGTTGCTAGCTGAGGAGCCCTACCACTAGCTTCACGCTGGATGTTAGCCCTAATCTCCCCACAAGCCACTAGTGCGGCTCCACCATAAGTCCTTAGTTTAACACCATAAGGTCTCAACTCGGGTCTTGTTTTTGGGGGTAGTTTACAATATGCAGCTTTTGATAGGATAGACCTGGCAGCACCATTGTCTACCTCCATTTCCAGTGGGGTATTATTTAGCAATAATTTTATTTTAATGGGAGGTTTCATTTCCTCGGCAATTGAGAAAATCTCCTCATAACAGCCTAGATTAGCAACTGGGTAGTCTGCACGGGGTGCATTGTTAATTCTATTAGGAATAGGGTGGTGTTCCCTCCCCCATTTCTCATGCATAGTATGCACAAAATTATTTTTGTTGCCTCTAGCAAATTTTGGATTTTTTACTTTAAAGCAACATTTCTTAAGATGGCCTTTTTGGTCACAAACATGACAAACACTGTCTCTATAGGGGCAATCTCTACGCCAGTGCAGATTAACACAGCCGCTGCATGCTGATTTGGGGCTAGCTTGTGCCTGAGTTTTGCCCTGAGGCTTATTAGCAGTTTGCTGTACTCTATGCTGACCAACATTTAGTATAGAATTAGGTTGTCGCAACACCACTGTTTCTCTTAGTTGAGTTTCTTTGGCAGTTGCCAGATCCATGGCCTTTTGCCATGTCAGGCCAGCTTCATTCAGCAAGCAATTTTGAATTTCATTACTGGACACATCCAATATGAATCTGTCCAGCAGAGTCTCTTCTAGCACTTCCTGTTTGAAATTACAGGTATGTGAAAGGGCCTTCAAGCTAGCGACAAAATCAGCGATGCTTTCCCCTTGTTTCTGGTTCCGCTTATGGTACCGGAACCTTTCGAAGATTTGGTTGCGTGTGGGCTTAAAATGGCGTCTCAACGCTTCCATAATCTCGTCATAAGTAGCATCAAGGGTTCTCGTAGGAGACACTAGGTCCTTAATTAGCCTAGCAACTTTTGGACACACTAGTGAAATTAGTGCGGGGGCTTTTTCCTTGTCTCCTATTTTGTTTAATAAAAAATAGCAGTGTAATCTAGTTCCATAGTCTCCAAATTCTTCCTCAGAAGGTTTAAATTCTCCCACTGAACCTATCAATGGCATATTGAATTTTAGTAAGTTTAACACACCGTGAAAAGTAGAAAAGAAATCACAGCACAAATAGTACAATCACTTGATCAATTCTGAGTTTCTTCACTAGTCTAGCCAGTCTAGCAACACCAGTGAGCAGAACAAAAAAAAATTCACTAGGCAAATTCTATGTTCCCTCACTAGTCACTACTACTTAGTCACTCCCAGCAGTTCTACCAACACCTCGTCGCCAATATAATAGACCTAGTAATCCTACACTAGAGCACAGTATAGGTTAAACAACACCGGCACAGTATCTGGGTTCCACATAGACACAACACAATAATAGTGCTCGCGATAGCCATGTGCTAGAGGTTCTGCCGCCGTGCGGCAGAGACCCGGGTTCGAAACTCAGCGCTGGCGATGGCGATTTTCTCTGTTGGGTATAGGAGAAAAATTCCAAGCACAATAACCCACTCTACCCAGGTGTCTGAAATGGGTACCGGTCTTGACCGGGGGAAAGCGTCATGGCGTCCTGGCGTTAGTTATAAGGCATTTGAAAATCCAATGTACAAGGTGATATGTATCAGGCTTGATTGGAAATAAAGCATCCGTAGATGCCTTCATTAGTATTATTATTCATTATAATATTAGTGCTGACATAAATAGACACACATAGAACAGTAGCAATTTTGATACATCAGAATTAATATGTATAAGCAAATGAACACTGACCTCTGGGATATCCCTAGTTAGGAATATACTCAGGAATATACTCAACCCTGTGGCCAGTGAGATAAGAGCGGAGATAGATTGAAATAGCAGGATAGAGTAGAATAGAACTAGTAGTAGGTAAATAGAGAATGACTTAGAGGTAGTTTATTACCACGTTAGATATTATTTACACACTTGTAGCCAACAAGCACTGTTTAGCTAGCTACGACCAATCGGAAACTGGCTGATGATCTTGCCGTCTCGAGCGTTGCCAACTTTAGGTCTCTCTAACTAGAACTTACACTACTCGCTATATTACAGCATGAGAAACGTGTTAAGCAGGCTGGTGAGTTTAAGTTATGCACTATCTGTATGAGTAGTAGCAAACATTTAGCAAGCGTGTGTCCTTCCAAAGTTAAGGATCTCCCATTTATGTGTTCCTTGTGTAAGGCAAACACGCATGTTAGCCCTTTGTGTCCTAAATTTGTAAATTCTTCTGTGTTCAATGCTAATTCTACTTGACGATTAAAGGCACGTCTTAGGATGTGCCCCCTCGTAGCTCTTACCGCCAAATATGGTGGTGTCACTAAACGAATTAATTATCTCCTAGATGCCAGAAGTCAGACGTCATTAGTTGACTTGGATACTTTAACTCAAAGTTATTCTGAGGTAGATTTGCAAAAGTAAACTATTACCACAGTAGGAGCTTCCGTTCCTTCTGCTGCAATCCTACAAGTTCACCTTGCGTCACCGGTCTGGCGTGCTGTTGGGCACGGCTGATGCTCTCAGTCGTCTACCCTTGACAACTCCCGAAGAAGCCAAACCCATTCCTGCCGAATGGACGTCCTTAGTAAACTTCCTTGAGTCAGCTCCAGTCACCAGCACCCACATTCGCGACGGTACCCTAAGGGACCCAGTACTTTCAAGGGTATACAAATACTGCCAAGTAGGCTGGCCTTTAACGGTAATTGGTGACCCTGATCTCGCTCCGTATACTAGGAGGCAAGACGAATTGTCCCCACAAAATGGCTGTGTGCTCTGGAGAGCAAGAATTATTGTACCCCAAGCTCTCAGACAAGCCATTGTGGATGAACTTCACTCTGACCATGCTGGATCTTCCAGGATGAAGGAATTAGCTCGCAGCTATGTATGGTGGCCGCTGCTGAACAAAGATCTAGAAGAAACGACTAAATCATGCAGCGAGTGCCTGAGCACTCGAGCTGCACCAACGAAAGCTGAACTCCATCCGTGGGAATGGCCTGCGAAGCCTTGGCATCGCATACACATTGACTGCGCGGGCCCAATGGATGGAAGATACTATCTAGTGATCGTGGACGCACACACTAAGTGGGTTGAAATTTTTCCCATATCTACTACAACCTCTAGCGAAACGATCTCGTGCCTGAAACACACTTTTACGACATTTGGATTTCCAGTAACAATAGTTTCGGACAACGCAACGTGCTTCACATCGACTGAATTCCAAGAATTTGTGAAGGCATGTGGTATGCGACATATTACGAGCGCACCATACCATCCTTCAACTACTGGACTGGCTGAGCGCATGGTACAAACTTTCAAGAAGAATATACGAAAGTCAATGGAACCCCTACGCCTAGCACTAGAAAGGTTCCTGTTCAACTATCGGCTAACACCCCACACGACAACAGATGTTACGCCCGCCGAACTGATGTTAGGCAGGAAAGTTCGCTCTCGTCTTGATCTACTTTGGCCGTCAGAGGCAATCTCGTCCAAAGTTGCTCAACGCCAGGACGCTCAGAAAAGATACCACCTGGGGTCTCGCGCGGTTGACATTCCGCCTGAGTCACCTGTGATGGTCCGTCAATATACACCGGGTTCCCCAAAATGAACCCCTGCTACTACCGTTGAGAAAACGGGCTCGGTGTCCTACAAGTGCCAACTGCAGGGGGGAGAGGTCGTTCGCCGACACCAGGACCAAGTCATTACGTGTTCGAACACCATCCCCAGACCCAGGGAACAACCTACGGAGGAAACCGTGTTGATTCCACAACCTGCTCGAGATTCATACCCACCACCTCCGACTAATGAACCTGACCCCGAAACACCTGATTACCCGATTCTCACCCAGGAGGCAAGGATGCACGAGCCTCCAAGTGCTAGCATCTCACGCAGGTCTACCCGGGCTCGGAAGCCTGTGGTGAGAATGGACCTTCAGGATTGACTATATTAAATAAGGGGGATTTGGGATACAAGGGGGGGTTTCTAATTAAGGAGGTGTGGTGTATTGCTACGCCAGGCACGTATTCCTACGCGCGGCCAATCACAGGGCTGCACCCGTCGGCGGGTTGCTTGTGTACACATCGTAATTTGTGTTCACGGACGCTTTGGTGTTCCAATGTGTTTATTCTGTTTAGAATTACACATGCGACGTTTTTTACGTTGTAAGCTGCTCTGTTTGAGTGGCAGGAGCTATTTTGTGGGATCTACTTCCTGATGTATGGAGCGTTGGTTTGTGCGCCGGCCTTGGCATTATTGCGTTCGCTGCTGCCGAGTGTGGTCGTGCGTGCTTGAGCTTCCGGTTGCGCTCTTGAAGTATCCGTGATAGATACTTGTGTTGTGTTGTCTCTTTTTCTTTGGTGAGACACAAACAGGTAGGACCTGCAGCCGTGAAGTGTTTTCACTAGCTCGGAGCTAGTGTGTGCTTCCGTTTCTGCCATGAAGTGTGTCCGTTTCACGGCAGCGTGTGTTCACACTGGGTGTGCCCTCTGACACACGAGCTCAGGTGTGTATCTGGTGTCGGCTGTAGGGGAGGTTCGGAGGCCGACCCGAGCTCTGGAAGCTCGGCTTTGAGACCTTGGGTCTTGGGATTTGCACATCCCACAACAAGCTATCTAGGCTTTTTTGCCTTGCCTTATGTCGGAGGTGCGCAAGGCAGGGACTGCGTCATCGAGAGATGATGCAGGGTCGCCCGGGGCGGCTAGTGGTGCGTCTGGGACAGCCACCACGGTTGATCTTAGGCAACTGGCCAGCATCCTGATGCAGGCTAAGGGGCCTATAATTGACCGATTGGGGAGAGCTCTCCCCAAGTTCAGCGGCGACGGCACAGTGGATGTGTCGGAGTGGCTGGATGACCTTGAGCGCAGGTGCAAGGTCGAACAGGTTGGACCTGAGGAGGTCGTAGACTTCCTGCTCGAGGGCAATGCTGCTCGGGTGTTCCGCGCCCTTAGGGTGTCGGAGGCCTCCCAGTGGGAGGTAGTGAAGGCGACACTGCTGGCGCAGTACGGCATGTCGCGGCAGGAAGCCTACAGGCGCTTCACGGACGGTCAGCTTCAGGCTGGCGAGGCCGTGGACGTCTATGTGGACGACCTGCAGCGCCTAGGCGCTCGGCTGAGGGCAGGGCCGGAGGACTTGATCTTCCGGGTCAAGTTCCTTGAGGGCCTGCCTCAGGCCATCCGTAAGTGGGCAGTGATGCTCCCGGAGGTTTACACCTCCAGCTTCGACGAGTTGCTGTCGAAGGTGCGTGACAGGGTGTCCGCACAGCGAGCTGCTGATGGCCTTACTTATGCGAGTAAGGCCAAGGCAGCCGCAGCTTCTTCCGGGAAAAAGCCTGGGCTTGTATGCCCAAGGTGCACAGGACCTCACCGGGTGAGGGATTGTACCCAGACTCGCCGCAAGGCGAAGGCAGTGCCTCCTTCGAACAGCAGGAAAGAAAGCTTATGCTTTCGCTGCTTGAAGCACGGGCACTTTGCTCGGGACTGCCCAGAGCCCACATGAGCCGCTGGCGGCGCTGATTGCGGTTCGGGTTTCCGCGGGGAGGAAGTGGAAAGGGGCACCGCTTCCTCCGGCGTGGAAACCATGGAAGTCTAGGGACTTCCACTAGTCTCTCTACGAGAGGCTTGGCTGTCAGGGACAGCCAACAGCGTCCTGGGGACGTTGTCGTGACCGGCGCTCATGCACCTGTCACGGGTAAGCAGGGCTCACCCATGGCAGCTGGTAGGCTTACTTCGAGTAGCATGCCAGTTGTCAAGGCCATTGTGAATGGCCATTCTGCCTTGTGTCTGGTTGATACCCGCAGCGGGTGCACGATGGTGTCCACCCGGGTGGTGGAGGGACTGTCAGGCCGCAAGGCCCGACACTTTGTGACGACTGATGGCAGAACTTCCTCTGAGGGGAAGGAATGTCAGGCAGTCGTGCAGTTGCATGGGCACTCTTTTAGAGTGCCAGCAATTGCAGTTGAAGGGTTGGAGAATCTTGGCGTTGACTGCCTCTTGGGTGACGATGTAATCGATCACATGGGAGGAGTCACTGTCAAAAGAGGACCCAACTCTCGGTACCAGGTTGAGTGGGGTCAACCCACCTCTGCCAGGTGCTGTGGTAGTGCTCCCATGAAGGGAGGTCGTGAGGTTGTTCGTGGGGTTGACTCACTTACGATTAGTGATCACGACTTTGAAGCCACGTTTTCTAACGGTCATTGGACCGTTAGTTGGCGTTGGTCGGCCGGCGAGCCGACGCAGCTTCAAACTGGTGTTGGCGAGTACAAGTGTACGCGCGCGCCAGGCGTACATGAGAGGTATGCTGAGGAGATCCAGAGTTGGATCTCTAAAGGTTGGCTGGTGAAGTGGAATGGCCCGGTAAAAAGGGTCATACCACTTTTGGCGGTTGTCCAGCCAACCAAAGACAAAGTGAGACCGGTAATGGATTACCGTGAACTTAACTTGTTCATTGAGTCTCACACTGGTGATGAGCAAACCGCTGTGTGTGCCGAGAAGGTGCGCAAATGGAGGCAGTTTGAAGGGGAGCTTAAGGTCGTTGACCTTAAGTCTGCCTATCTTCAAATTCATGTCTCCAGTGACTTGTGGCAGTATCAAGTCGTGAGGTATAATGGTGTGCATTATGCCTTGACTCGCCTCGGGTTTGGCTTGTCATGTGTGCCCAGGATTATGACGATGATCTTGGGCAAGGTTCTTTCGATGGACGATAAGATTAATCGTGTCACGGATCATTATATTGACGAGATAATGGTCCAAGAGTCCATTGTGAGTGCTTCTCATGTGAGAAAGCACCTACAGTTGTATGGGCTCGAATCTAAAGAACCAGCGAGTCTCGACGGGGGTCGAGTACTCGGGATAGCCTTAAAGAGGTCTCCCACCGGACATCTATTGATGTCAAGAGGAAGTGAGTTGTCTTCCTTCATTTCAGAGACGTCTGAGATGACTAAGAGAGAGCTGTTCTCTCTGTGTTGCCGCCTTGTTGCTCATTATCCTGTAGCTGGGTGGTTACGACCTCACTGTAGCTTTTTGAAGCGACTGGGGTCAGACGGGCCATGGGATAAGCCTGTCAGTCACAGTGTCTTGAAGCTAGCTAAGGAGCTGGCTTCGCGAGCACTGGCTGATGACCCTGTAAAGGGACGTTGGCATGTCAATCCTGGTGGGAATGTTACCGTCTGGACTGACGCCAGCTCACTGGCAATGGGTGTGGTCGTCCTGGTGGATGATCGCATCGTGGAGGATGCTACCTGGCTGCGGAAGCAGACAGATCATCTCCACATTAATGTCTCAGAGCTCGAGGCTGTGGGACGTGGAATCAATCTGGCTATTATGTGGGGCTTCAAGACCTTCACTATAGCCACTGATTCCAAGACAGTATTATCCTGGTTGGATAACACTGTCGGTGATCACAGTCGTGTGCGCACCAAAGGAGCAGCGCAGATGCTCATCAAGCGTCGCTTGATGGTGATCAAGGAGATCATCAATGAGTATCAGCTGTCGGTTGAGTTTCGATTCGCTCCCACGGTCGAGAACAAAGCTGATCAGCTCACTCGTGTGACTAAGAGCTGGCTTAGATATCACATGGCTGACGAGCCGGAATCTGTCTTGGCTGCGTCAGTGGCGGCTTCTGCAGACGAAGGGACGCCAGAGAGAGCCATTTGGAAGGCTCATTTGCCTCACCATTTGGGCGTTGATCGTACCTTTTATTTGGTCAAGCCGTGCAGGCCGGGCCTTACTCGAGACCAAGTGAAACGCACGATTGCAGAGTGTGAGGAGTGTCTTCGCATTGATCCTGCAAGACGGGTGGAGAACCTTTTCGAGCACGGCAATTTAGCCGTCGAGAGTGACTGGCATCGTGTAGCTGCGGATGTGACGCACTATAACGGTGTACAGTTTCTCTCTCTCGTCGATTGCGGACCATCTAGGTTTGCAATTTGGCGAAGGCTGTCGAACGAGTCGGCAGCCAGTGTAGTCGCTCATCTCCAGCAGGTGGTGATTGAGCGAGGACCTTTTGTGGAGCTATTGTTGGACAATTCTGCCACATTTAGGTCGGCAACTGTCACTCAGTTTGCCAACGAATGGGGTATCTCTCTGCGTTTCAGAGCCGCTTATGTCCCGAGCGGTAATGGAATCGTAGAGAGAAATCATCGCACAATCAAGAGGATTGCTGCGCGGGGGGGGGGGGGGGGGGATCACCCCCGAGGTGGCGACATTTTGGTACAATGTAACGCCACTGCACGGAGTCGATAGCAACTCAGTGCCTTGTCGTAAGTTATTTGCCTTTCCTTGGAGGATGCCTTACGACAACGGCTTAAGTAAGGCCGGAGATGACGGCAAAAACGTGCATTTTGCCGTCGGTGACAGGGTGTGGGTGAAACCCGCTGTGCCCTCTTGCACCAAGCAGTGGACTCCTGGGCGAGTCACTGCTGTTCGATCAAGGCACGTTGTGTGCATTGATGGCATGCCTAGGCATGTCAGCGACATAAGGAAACGTCGCGGCTCTGCCTCTGAGGACATGCACGATGCATGTGACTCAGACGACGATGGGCCCTATGAGACTCCTGTTGAGCCTCTTCAGGTTAGTGTTGAGGAAGTTCCGGAAACACAACTTGAAACTGCCAACGACACGGGAGAGCCCGTCGTTGACGCAGGTGACGAGGTTGTCACGGAGAATGGTAATGAGATGCCAGGACGACCCGTTCGGGAGCGGCGTCCCCCCCAATGGTTGAGGGATTACGTCACCTGAGTTCCTCGAGGAACTTAACGGGATGTGGTGTATTGCTACGCCAGGCATGTATTCCTACGCGCGGCCAATCGCAGGGCTGCACCCGTCGGCGGGTTGCTTGTGTACACATCGTAATATGTGTTCACGGACGCTTTGGTGTTCCAATGTGTTTATTTGGTTTAGAATTACACATGCGACGTTTTTTCCGTTGTAAGCTGCTCCGTTTGAGTGGCAGGAGGTACTTTGTGGGATCTACTTCCTGACGTATGGAGCATCGGTTTGTGCGCCGGCCTTGGTATTATTGCGTTCGCTGCTGCCGAGTGTGGTCGTGCGTGCTTGAGCTTCCGGTTGCGCTCTTGAAGTATCCGTGAGAGATACTTGTGTTGTGTTTTTTTTTTCTTTGGTGAGACACAAGCAGGTAGGACCTGCAGCCGTGAAGTGTTTTCACTAGCTCGGAGCTAGTGTGTGCTTCTGTTTCTGCCGTGAAGTGTGTTCGTTTCACGGCAGCGTGTGTTCACACTGGGTGTGCCCTCTGACACACGAGCTCAGGTGTGTGACCTGAGCTCTGGGAGCTCGGCTTTGAGACCTTGGGTCTTGGGATTTGCACATCCCACAACAGGAGGGAGGGGTATAATATAACGAGTAGTGTGAGTTCTAGTTAGAGAGACCTAAAGTTGACAACGCTCGAGACGGCAAGATCATCACCCAGTTTCCGATTTGTCGTAGCTAGATAAACAGTTCTTGTTGGCTACAAGTGTGTAAATAATATCTAACGTGGCAAGTAAGCTACCTCTAAGTTATTCTCTAACTACCTACTACTAATTCTATTCTACTCTATCCTGATGTTTCAACCTATCTCCACTCTTATCTCACTGACCACAGGGTTGAGTATATTCCCAACTGAGAATATTCCTAACTAGGGATATCCAAGAGGTGATCGAGTGTCCTGTGGTGGTATGAACACACACCACCACACAAGCTTGAAAGCGCCACCTCACAGCCTCGAAGCGCCAGTACTAAACGACCAAAATCAGAGCCACAGTTTGGCGCTGGGGTGCCGGACCAAGCTTTATAAGCAGCCTGCCTCGAACAGTCAGGCAACGTCGATAGAAACCTCCGTAAATTTAACACAAGACTAGACGGCGATAAGCGGGCACCTCGTCTTGACCAATCGGAGACCTGGACGGCCAGAGTTAGGCTCCAGCGAGGCCTATATAAACAGCCGCGCAGCCAGCGCAGCCTCAGTACTCTCGCAGCGTCCCTGATGTTTAAAACAGTCTCGTCGCTCCGCAAGCACCGCCTCTGCTACTGTCACCGCCGCCTCGACTGCCAGCCGCCACTCCTCGTCGCTCCCTCGACTCGAGCCCGTTCCCTGCTAGCGCCTCTGATGCTCCTTGGTCGGAGACTCTCGGTCCGTAGCCGCCTCACCGGTCTGCTTTCGTCCTACAACCACGCTGCGCCTCCCCGACAACCGTCGGCCCGCCAAGACGTCCTCGGTTGCTGTATTACTCGGCTGTTATATTTCGTCGTGTGCCACCATTGTCGGCGATCTTCTCAATAATACGGCATTAATTCCAGTTGTGTTTTCCTTACCCTGTCGGGTTCGTTTGCACCTCAGGCACTCGCTCCAGGCATAGATGTACAAAGTCTAAAGGTTTACAAAGTCTAAAGGTTTGCAAAGTCTGCCCGGAGTGTAAAGCAGCCTGAGGGAGAACACTACACTGGTGACCTCAGAGTGACCCGGCAGGTGGAAGCATGGCTAGGAGAGATGTCCGATTACCCGCCTTCAGTGGTGACATCAAGGGATGGCTCCTTCACTGCGATGTTTTTCTCGCACAAATTCCGAACCTGGACGATGCTTCGAAGTTCGGGGCGCTCCTAGGAGGACTACCCACGCACATTGTATCCGGAGTACAAGAGATACTACTGAACCCCCCGGCAAACGGTAAATACGACGCATTAAAGGCGGCGTTGACGCAACGTTTCGTGCGTCACGACGAAGAAACAAACTACAACGCCATCGTTAAAATAACGCTGGGAGACAATACGCCTTCCGAGTTGCTCCTGGAAATGACGCTTCTCAACAACTGTAGACAAGCTCCGCTACCCCCGTCAGTCATCCGCCGCTCGATGTACCTTTCAAAATTGCCAATGGAAGCGCAGCCACTGATTGAAGCTTAAGGAAGAGGAAAAACGGACGAAGAGTACAGGGAGATTGCCGATCAAGTTACAGCAAGGCAATCCGCGTGTCGGTCCTCAACTGCCGAGCCCCTCACCGTAAACGCTGTCAAGCCATCACCGGCTCCGACAGTGTCGAGAGCCGAATTCGACGCAGCTATGGAGTTAGCAGAACTCAAAGAAATGTTAGGAAGGGCGTTACGCCCGCAAGAAAATGTCCACGAAGCAGACAATTGGCGGAATCAAGCCTCGGTGCCCAGAAACGTCCAAAAGCTAACAAAGGAAGCAGGCTCGAACAAGTTTACTGCTACTACCACCGTATTTTTGGTGATCGTGCAAGAAAGTGCACGCATCTTTCGCGCAGGTAAGAGCAGGCGAGCTGTTGTACGTTAAAGACGCGAACAACGTCCGATATCTGGTCGATACTGGCCCGGCGGTCAGTCTAATCCCGCCCGACGGAAAAAGTTCGACCAGACCCCCGTCCTACGATCTGCTAGCAGCCAACAATACTCCAATAGCTTCATACGGGACGGCAGGA
This sequence comes from Morinoia aosen, assembly GCA_030386875.1. NCBI lineage: Eukaryota > Metazoa > Arthropoda > Malacostraca > Amphipoda > Talitridae > Morinoia > Morinoia aosen. Next base: position 76,776,659 of record CM059564.1, read on the forward strand.
AGGAACATCCATCTCGCTGTCAATTGTTCGTGAGATGGGATTTTGTAATGGCCGACGTCGGTCAACCTATTATAGGCATTGATTTCCTACACGCGAATAAAATCAACGTCGACGCAGCAAATGCAAGATTGTACATCCAAACCACACAAACTGAAATTCCTTGTGAGCGAGCAAACTTGAGTAGCGCAAAAATTCACAGGATCGATCATCAAGCATCGCCGGAGTTCAACGACATTTTTAAGGAGTTTCCCGAGATACTGGCGTCACACGAACGCACTCCTCAGGCAGGAAGAAAAGATGTAGAGCTACGAAAAACTAGGCGAAGTGGAGAAAATAAACCTTAATGGCCGGGAGAATTTATTCGCGTGAAGTTACAGTTAAGAGGCGAATAATTAAGTGGACAACATAGATATTGCCAGCAGCTCGCTAGATTTGGACGACGCTGCATACGGCCACCAAGTGGAGATCAGTAGGCGCGATCTTCTCGGGCCACTTCAGTTAATCGTGTCCTGGTGAAAATGGATAGAAAAATATATGAATTTCATCTATAAGGAATTATTCCGTTATTGTGATCGCTGTAGGCAGATGGTTATAGAGTTACGTAATAGTTCTAGTTATAAGTTAATAGTTATAGTTAGTTATACAGTTAAGGTTCAAGGTGAGTTATAGTTATATTTATACCGTTAAGGTTTCAAGGTAAGTTATAGTTATACACCTAAGGTTCAAGGAAAGTTATAGTTATACCCCTAAGGATCAAGGTAAGTTATATTTATACACCTAAGGTTCAAGGTAAGTTATAGTTATACACCTAAGGTTCAAGGTAAGTTATAGTTATACACCTAAGGTTCAAAGTAAGTTATAGTTATACACCTAAGGTTCAAGGTAAGTTATAGTTATACACCTAAGGTTCAAGGTAAGTTATGTTATACACCTAAGGTTCAAGGTAAGTTATAGTTATACACCTAAGGTTCAAGGTAAGTTATAGTTATACACCTAAGGTTCAAGGTAAGTTATAGTTATACACCTAAAGTTCAAGGTAAGTTATAGTTATACACCTCAGGTTCAAGGTAAGTTATAGTTATACACCTAAGGTTCAAGGTAAGTTATAGTTATACACCTAAGGTTCAAGGTAAGTTATAGTTATACACCTAAGTTATAGAGTTATAGTTCACCAGGTAAATTTACGGGAGCGGATCTTATAGAAGCTCAATGACAGCTAAATCACTGGCAGACGTGCGCCAAGTCTACGTGAACCAACCTCAGCTGCCATCTAGTAGGGAGTTCCGTTGACGACGCAGAGGAGACGCGAAGACTCCCGTCCAGGCACGGATTCCCACAGTCACAGGTGCCGAAGAGAGGAAGACAGGGCAGTGCAGTGCAGTGTAGTGCGGTGAAGAGCGGTGAAGAGCGGTTTAGCCCCTCATGGTGTCCCCAACGAAGTTAAGCCACATTCCAACGAACAACGCTCACGCTCATCGTAGCCCAAGGAGCGCGGTCGGAGAGGCCCTGGGAAACTCCTCGAAGTTACGTTGAAATAGAAGTAACGGGTAGAGGCACGAGGCAGCTGCTCGGTGAAAGGTGTTCTGCCGGAAAGGCTTGCGAAAGATTAGAGAACGGTTACTTCTACCAGCATTAGTCACAGCCGAATTAAACCGGATAATTCACGTGACTAGAGCAGCCTACCAGTGAATATGAGCTTCCTTTAAATAAAATAATTTTTGTTTTCTTTACTCCCGGCGCGGGATTGCTTTTTATGGAATAACAAGCAATTTTTTCTTTAACGAGAACATGCTTAAGGATAAAGTTTGAATATATTTTATTTATACGTAAACTTTTAACAACAAACTTTTAACTCTAAACTTTTAACTTTTAATTCAAAACTCTGAACTTCTAATTTTAAACTTAAACCTAATCCTTAATCTAAGCCTGGTCGCTCCGTAACATACTGCGCAGCTGTTCAGAACACTTAATGGCAGCACTTCTCAGAATACGACCAGTAGAATTAAAAGCACGTGAAAATGAATCAGGTGCAATAATACCCCCCTGCGCAGAGTCGGCAAATTGGTCATCACGGAAAGAAGAAGGTATTAGTCGGTCAGGTGAGCCAGCGTGCCTATATACAACTTCACGCGTAGAACCTTTGAAGACCTTTGCAGCCGTCACCTCACCTAGCTCGTTCTGTTGAAGCGATTTTATTACTCGTAGGGGGTAAGACGTCTGCTTAAGACTAGGTTCCTTTACCAACACGACGTCTCCAACCTGTGAAAAACGGTGCAGCATCTTCTTGTACCTGTTAGGTTCGTAAGAAGACCGCTTGATCAACGAAGCCGACTCAAGCAGCTCCTTCGCATCCCGACCAACCATCGGCTGGCTACGGGGTACAGAAACCTCTACAGAACCCGTGTTATAATCCACATCCCGAACGTTAAAACTACTAGATTTTGGACTCACTTCGAAGTCTGGTGAGCTCAGCGGACCAACAGCAATTTGCTCCGGCGCGTCATCCACCCTTGCAAAGCGAACCGACACTGCCGTACCTGAAGAGATCGGCGATGGGAAACCGGGCGCAGGGGGCAAGTATTCTGAGTTCAAGAGCATGCGGTCAACATCGCCCGACAACATGACACCCAACGAGGTATCGAGGTAGGACGACGAATCATCGCCTCTAAATTTCCGGTAGACAATATCAAGTTGCGACTCAAAATCTGCACCCAACACCAAGTCAAATGCCGCAGCTGATCCCGAAGGGGCAGTCAAGCAGCCGTTGGCAAGTTTATATCCCTTTCAAGAGAAAAGGTTAGCAACGTTATCTAGGTTATTCACTTTTAGTTTTATTCTAATTTCAGGGATGCAGAAGGCTTTCAATTTGACAATTCTGTTCTTAATGCACAAAGGAACTTCAGCGATTCGAACCTTTATGGCCTTACTGGAGTTAAAACCATGTATAACCAGGGACACCTCATCTGATAACAGGGTTAATTTATGTTTTTGTACAAATTTCTGTGAAATAAAATTTCTTTGACATCCCCCGTCTTTGAGCCCTCTAATTTTAACTATACCTGAAGAATCAATCGGACAAAAGAAAGTCGGTAAAACTATGCTTTCATCCACAGGGTTGGAGAACACAGCCTGAACAACAAAGACATTAGTACCTAGGCTGGGCTTTGATGGTGAAGCGTTATTAGAGACAGCGCTGGAAAACCTTTTAGATTGAAGACCCAAGTAAGACAAATGACTACCGTTACAATTTCTGCAGTTAGAGGAAAATTAAAACCTGCACTGGGCAGAATTATGATTTCTAAAGGAGCACTTTGTACATGCGTTTATGCTCTTAAGTTTATCGAACTTTTTCCTTGGAGTTTCGAAGACAGGACATGATCTGAGAATATGATTATGGTCTTTACCTTCGTCCTGGCAGAGTAGACGAGGCACGAACGATCTGGGCTGAACGTTGGCAGCCAGACCTATCGTAGCGAGGCTACGATTAGCCGAAGACGCGTTTGCTTTTTCCTGGAAAGGAGACTTCTCTTTCCGATTGTTAACTGTAAGAGGCAACTTAAGGTACCTGTCAACAGCATCGGAAATATGCTCATTAATGTCATCTAGTGAGGGTATGCTTTTGTTAGTTATCTGGATTAACTGATTTTGGAGTTCAGCATTCATGGAGCGCCAAATAAAAAATTGAAGTACATCCTTCGCGTCCATCTTCAAATTATCGAAAGAGGCAGATATAGACCTCATATCTCCGATGAAGGAATACGGATCAGCTCCTATGGGCAACTCCAACTCTGAAAGCCTCTTCAAAACGTCATGTTTTTGAATTTGAACGGAGGCAAAAGCCTTTTGCAACAGCGTTTTTGCTGCATCGTAGCACTGGTCTTTAATATCCAGTGAATCTATGAGAACTCTAGGCGATCCAGCAAGTTGTTTTTTTAAGTACATGAACATTTCATAACTAGATAGAGCATATTTCGCTAGGACAGATTCTAAGTTATAAAAAAACTTCTCAAGGTTATCTTTTTTAGGGTCAGCAAATACGGGCAACTGTACCTCTGGTAGCGTAAGCTTCGGCCGAGACATCGTAGGGTTCCCCGGTAGAGCGGCGTCGCCCATCGCTGGAGGAGCCGCGAAGGCTGGTGCCCCGGGACCCACGGGACTCTCGAGGCTGGACTGAAGCTTGAAAATGTTCAAGGCCAAACAATCATCGTACTGCTCCTCTTCCTCGAAGTTTTTGTTTAGATCTTCCTCTGACAAATTGTTACGAATAAGAAGGGTTAGTACCTCACTGTCGAGAGCTTTCAGTTCTAATTGTAAAGACTTGAGACGCTCGAGAAGCACGCGTTTCTGCTCAGTAGTAGCAGTATCGAGCTCCGCAGGAACCCTGGAAGAAAGTTTGGTAATTTTCTGTCTGACGTAACCTCTATTCCTGGTCAGACCTGCGATATCAGGAGAGACACTTTTCGGGTTAGCCACTGACATTACGTTTTTAGTAGAGATAAGTTTCAATTAATAAAGGTAATAATTTTTTTAAATTTAAAAATTTGAAATAAGAGAACACCAACACCGGCAGCTGCGACGCCACCGCCAACCTCAAACTCGGCAACCTGTAAACTGGTTGGACATAGATTAGCTCCCCATACTGGCCACCATACGAAAAACTAGGCGAAGTGGAGAAAATCAACCTTGATGGCCGGGAGAATTTATTCGCGTAAAGTTACAGTTAAGAGGCGAATAATTAAGTGGACAACATAGATATTGCCAGCAGCTCGCTAGATTTGGACGACGCAGCATACGGCCACCAAGTGGAGAAGATCAGTAGGCGCGATCTTCTCGGGCCACTTCAGTTAATCGTGCCCTGGTGAAAATGGGTAGAAAAATACATGAATTTCATCTATAAGGAATTATTCCGTTATTGTGATCGCTGTAGGCAGATGTTTATAGAGTTACGTAATAGTTCTAGTTATAAGTTAATAGTTATAGTTAGTTATACAGTTAAGGTTCAAGGTAAGTTATAGTTATATTTATACCGTTAAGGTTTCAAGGTAAGTTATAGTTATACACCTAAGGTTCAAGAAAATTTATAGTTATACCCCTAAGGTTCAAGGTAAGTTACAGTTATACACCTAAGGTTCAAGGTAAGTTATAGTTATACACCTAAGGTTCAAGGTAAGTTATAGTTATACACCTAAGGTTCAAGGTAAGTTATAGTTATACACCTAAGGTTCAAGGTAAGTTATAGTTATACACCTAAGTTTCAAGGTACGTTATAGGTATACACCTAAGGTTCAAGGTAAGTTATAGTTATACACCTAAGGTTCAAGGTAAGTTATAGTTATACACCCAAGTTTCAAGGTAAGTTATAGTTATACACCTAAGGTTCAAGGTAAGTTATAGTTATACACCTCAGGTTCAAGGTAAGTTATAGTTATACACCTAAGTTATAGAGTTATAGTTCACCAGGTAAATTTACGGGAGCGGATCTTATAGACGCTCAATGACAGCTAAATCACTGGCAGACGTGCGCCAAGTCTACGTGAACCAACCTCAGCTGCCATCAAGTAGGGAGTTCCATTGACGACGCAGAGGAGACGCGAAGACTCCCGTCCAGGCACGGATTCCCACAGTCACAGGTGCCGAAAAGAGGAAGACAGGGCAGTGCAGTGCAGTGCAGTGCGGTGAAGAGCGGTGAAGAGCGGTTTAGCCCCTCATGGTGTCCCCAACGAAGTTAAGCCACATTCCAACGAACAACGCTCACGCTCATCGTAGCCCAAGGAGCGCGGTCGGAGAGGCCCTGGGAAACTCCTCGAAGTTACGTTGAAATAGAAGTAACGGGTAGAGGCACGAGGCAGTTGCTCGGTGAAAGGTGTTCTGCCGGAAAGGCTTGCGAAAGATTAGAGAACGGTTACTTCTACCAGCATCAGTCACAGCCGAAGTAAACCGGATAATTCACGTGACTAGAGCAGCCTACCAGTGAATATGAGCTTCCTTTAAATGAAATAATTTTTGTTTTCTTTAAGAGCATCACATCGAAACGGTTGGCCCCCCGGTGTACGCGAGACCTCGGAGACTCCCTCCAGAAAAACTCGAAGCAGCACGAGACGAGTTCAAAAAGATGTTAGATCAAGGCATCATCAGGCCATCAAAAAGCGCCTGGGCGTCTCCTATGCATATGGTCCCTAAGTCGTCCGAACCCGTGGCTTGGAGAATATGCGGGGACTACAGGCGACTAAATGCAGTTACGAAGCCCGATTGTTACCCCATTTCACACTGCCAAGACTTCCACTACAAGCTGCACAAGAAGACAATTTTCTCAAAAATTGACCTCGTAAAGGCCTATCACCAGATACCGGTGAAAGCCGAAGACATCCAGAAAACGGCCATTACCACGCCGTTCGGCTTGTACGAGTACACTGTAATGTCTTTCGGACTCCGGAATGCTGCTCAAACGTTCCAGCGTTGCATCGATGCAATCACCAGAGACATGGGTTTTGTCACGGCGTATATAGATGACCTGCTAATAGCATCCTCGTCCGCCAAGGAGCATAAAGATCCCTTAAGGCAACTGTTCCGTCGTCTGAGAGAAGAGGGACTACAAGTGCACCCAGCAAAATGTATTTTTGGAGTGCCCGAACTAGACTTCCTCGGGCATGGAGTGTCAGCTCGGGGGGATCTCGCCGCTTCCACAGAAAATAGAAGCCATCTGCAACTTCCCGCGACCATCGACGATAAAAAAAACTAAGACAGTTTCAGGGAATCGACAATTACTATCATCGATTTCTCCCAGCTGCGGCAAAAAAAATGCAATCCCTCACTGAACTAACGAAAGGCTACTCACAGAACTCGAAGAAAATCATCAATTGGACTCCGGAACAAGATGCAGCTTTTGTGAGATTGAAGAACGAGATTTCCCAGCTCACCATGTTAGCGCACCCTGCTCCTGAAGGCAAGACAATCCTAGTCTTGCCTTCTGAGTCTGAGAAACTTCCCCTGAGTATTAAAGTCCCTCAAAGACCGAGAGAATTTAAAGCCAAAATAACTCGTCATCTTGTGTCTCAATAATAATCCTTACTTACAGAACATACTGAATGAGTACTGACGAATCTCATTTACCTGGTATCTCCATTGCTGAACAATCTCCCTCCCTCATTGTTTTATAATTCAAGACATCAAACAACAGTTTTGAAGTATGCGTAGGTATTATGAATTGACCGCCTATACGTTGTCATTTGCGGACATGCTTACTTGTATATGTGTGTACGTATATAGGTGTGTGTGCGTATATGGGTGTGTATATGTGCACGTACAACTGTGTGCACTAGAGTAGATGAACCAGTCGAAGGTGCATTTTATGTCATTCCTCTCCGTTTCTGTGCAAGCATCAAACTAGACCGTCATGGTACCTATGTGTGTGTGTGTTGATCAATTACAGACATTCTGCACCATACTACAAAGATAATGTATTTTTTATAATATGAAATTGTAAAGCATCCATGTAAAAAAGATAAATTCGTTGTGTGATCATCCATTTATACTGCAGTAATATACTTATTCGGCTTATAGTTATATGCTTATAATAATGTGATACCTATGTTTGTTTATCAATTGACGACAATTTGCGCCATATTTCAAAGATAATGTGATTTTTTTTTTAATATGAAACCTTTATAGGACATTAATGTTTTCTTTCTTATTCACGTCACACAATCGTTTCCATGTTTCTGACTTAAGTAGACTGTTTTGTGCCACTATTTTTAGTAGGAAATTTTATAAAATTCATGCTATAATAAAAGATATTTTCTCCGTTTCCCTCGATTGGAATTCTGGTTTATACTGACTAGTTTACGCTGATATTTGCGCACATGCTTACTTGTGTAAATGTGTACGTGTCCACGCTATGCGTATGACACTCTGTAGAATGCGTATGTATTGCCTCCATGCATAGAAATGCATTTGTGTATGCTTACGAGTTAGGTGTAAATATGTGCGTGGGTATATGTGTGCATGTGTATGTGTAAATATTTACATGTATACGTGCACATACATGTGTACTTAACTGACAACTAGCATTTTACTAGAGATAATGGTCTTTTTTCTGTGCACTCTCAACTTGTAACATTACCTAACTCGTCATATCTTTAGTATTGTAAAGCATTCATGTAAAAACTATACATTTGTTGTGCGATCATCCATTTATATTTAAATAAAATGCTTGTTAACTAATGACCGTTATGTTAAAATTGTTGAATCAGAAATACAAAACCTATAATCTTCTTGGTCCTCATGCTTATATGTACACATATGTATATATGTGTGCGTGTGTGTGTGTATGTGTGTGTGTGTGAGTGTGTGTATGGATATACACACACATGCATACGTATGTGTACATATGTGTGTATATGGATATATATTTATATATATATATATTTTTCTTTTTGTCATGCTTCCTTAAAATGACACTTGTGAACATTGACCGAAACAAGCGATTTCATATATTATTTCCTGGCGTCAAGAATTGCGAAGTTTTATGTCATGTACATGTAAACTGTCAAAAGTGTTTTCACCCCACAATGAAAATGCATCGTCCATGAAATTGTGTTATCTCTTACAATTATCATTACATGTATTATCAAATGTAGACTAAGCTAGATTAGGAGTTCATTGCCCTCAATCATTTCTTTTGACTAGTGACACGAGTTTTTCAATACTCGTGTGTGTGTATCATCTAAGTGTATTAATTTTAAGATATTTTAAAAACCAATGATGGTACTTTTGTACCATCTCTATTGGAAATAAACCGTTTTTCTTTTTTTTTTCTTTCTAGTTACGGACGCCTCTGCCACCGCGGTGGGGGCTGTATTGCAACAGGAAATCGAAGGAGAGCAACTACCAGTAGCCTTCTTTTCAAAGAAGTTGGACGACACGCAACGCAAATACAGCACCTACAACCGGGAGTTAATGGCTATCTTCTTAGCAGTCCAAAACTTTGAACATTTCTTGGAGGGCCGGAGTTTTGAGATCAAAACGGATCACCGACCACTCTGCTTCGCTCTTCACAAATCTACGGAGGGCAGCAATCCACGCGTGGCCAGGCAACTGTCGTATCTCTCGCAGTTCGACTGTGAGATCAACCACTTCAGTGGCATCACCAACACTGTAACAGACGCGCTATCGCGTATGGTGTCAGCAATCCTACCAAAAGAACCTTCAGTCGATTACGAGGAAATAATAAAGGAACAGATTGAAGATCCAGAATTAGAAGTGCTCCTGAATCCAGCATCGAAGAGTGCTCTGAAGATACGACCTACCAATACACACGGCAGCAAAATACCCCTGTGGTGCGACGTTTCCACCGGCCAGGAGAGGCCGTACATCCCCAAGAGTTGCTGAAAAACAATATTCACGCATTTTCACGGAGCCAGCCATCCTGGAATTCAAGCTAAGCGAGATCTCCTGCGACAACGGGTAATCTGGCCCGGCCTCAACAAAGATGTCGGCAAATGGACACGAGAATGCATTCCGTGCCAAACGAGCAAGATTACGAAGCACGTCAAAAGTCCGCTTGGAAAAATGCCAGTTCCAAATGAAAGATTCCAAACCATACACGTGGACATTGTCGGACCGCTGCCCGTATCGCAGAATTTCCGGTATCTTCTTACGTGCATAGATCGGTTCACAAGATGGTGCACGGCTATACCAATGATGGATTGTACGGCAGAAACGTCGGCCCGTGCTTTTCTATAGGGTTGGGTGTCTTCGTTTGGAGTTCCGACGACGATCATTACGGACCAAGGTGTACAGTTCGAATCGACTCTGTGGAAGAACCTCCTAGCAGCTTTGGGCACAAAGCGGCACCGGACTACAGCCTACCATCCACAAAGCAATGGCTTGGTGGAAAGGCTACATCGACGACTGAAAGAAGCCCTGAAAGCGACTGTGACCGACGCGAACTGGGTGGACGCTTTGCCCCTCATACTTCTTAACATCAGAGCCACACCACACTCAGACGCCAACATTTCGCCGGCCGAAATGGTGTACGGGCAGACGTTACGCCTCACCGGAGAACTACCTGCAATGAAGAACGAAACTCTCCCAGCGGGAGAATTCCTGCAAAGGCTACAAGAAACAATGACACGATTACAGCCAGTACTCCCAAGGCAGCAGGGGCCTACAGATATCAATGTCCCAAACGCCTTGCTAACGGCGACCAACGTTTTCGTTAAACATGGAGGGGTCAGAAAACCATTGCAGAGACCGTACGATGGACCTTTTCAAGTTATACAAAGGACCCCGAAGTACTTCACCATAGACATGCGAGGAAAACCTACCAATATAACAATTGACAGGGTGAAAATAGCGCACCTACCCGACAGCAGTGAAACAGAAACGGAGCACGTGGAATCAACAAGCACGAAAGTAGACGATATCTACGAAGGAGTTCCCTTTACCCAGACGGTGGTGGCTCCTGGACAAAACACCATAACAAAGTACGGAAGAAGAATCAAACCTCCACTGAGATACTCGGAAACTTAAAAAAAACAACGGGGGGGGGGGGGGGCAACCTGTGGTGGTATGAACACACACCACCACCACACAAGCTTGAAAGCGCCACCTCACAGCCTCGAAGTGCCAGTACTAAGCGACCAAAATCAGAGCCACAGTTTGGCGCTGGGGTGCCGGACCAAGCTTTATAAGCAGCCTGCCTCGAACAGTCAGGCAACGTCGATAGAAACCTCCGTAAGTTTAACACAAGCCTAGACGGCGATAAGCGGGCACCTCGTCTTGACCAATCGGAGACCTGGACGGAAAGAGTTAGGCTCCAGAGAGGCCTATATAAACAGCCGCGCAGCCAGCGCAGCCTCAGTACACTCGCAGCGTCCCTGATGTTTAAAACAAAGTCTCGACGCTCCGCAAGCACCACCTTTGCTACTGTCACCGCCGCCTCGACTGCCAGCCGCCACTCCTCGTCGCTCCCTCGACTCGAGCCCGTTCCCTGCTAGCGCCTCTGATACTCCTTGGTCGGAGACTCTCGGTCAGTAGCCGCCTCACCGGTCTTCTCTCGTCCTACAACCACGCTGCGCCTCCCCGACAACCGTCGGCCCGCCAAGACGTCCTCGGTTGCTGTATTACCCGGCTGTAATATTTCGTCGTGTGCCACCATTGTCGGCGATCTTCTCAATAATACGGCATTAATTCCAGTTGTGTTTTCTTTACCCTGTCGGGTTCGTTTGCACCTCAGGCACTCGCTCCGGGCATAGATGTACAAAGTCTAAAGGTTTACAAAGTCTAAAGGTTTACAAAGTCTGCCCGGAGTGTAAAGCAGCCTGAGGGAGAACACTACAGTCCATTTGCTTATATATATTAATACTGATGTATCAATATTGCTACTGTTCTATGTGTGTCTATTTATGTCAGCACTATTACTGTGTTGTGTCTATGTGGAACCCAGATACTGTGCCGGTGTTGTTTAACCTATTCTGTGTTCTAGTGTAGGATTACTAGGTCTATTATACATGCGAATCAAATTTTTTGCAGGAAAAGGAAGCATGGTTGGCCGGGTTACAGAAGCAACATACGAGTACCTTAGCAGCAGGAACTTATTTGATACTGGAAAAAGTTGAGTTTTGTCTCTAACCTCAGTTTTGGTCACCACCTGCACTTCCTTATTTCTGACTACATGAAGCGGTTTAGAATTACGTTTGGTTTCAAGAAGAGAAAGCACTTTATGGCCATGTTCCAAGACTTTAAACAGAAGAAACTTGTCTTAGAATAGCGAAGTAGTTCTAACAAAAAAAATTCAGGAAGTTTAGTCTTAATAACAGCAGAGAAAAGCAGGTTTCCCGACTTCTCTCCACAGAAATCCAAACCTAATTTGGAAAATTCAAGAAGGCGAAATTCAACTTTAGAGAGGAAAGAACTTATTTCAGCTAGAGTTTGAACACAAGGGCAGCTGAGAACCTCATCAAGAGCTAAGAAAATCAACTCATCTATATTAAGGAAATCTTGTTTAAGCAATTTCCATGCAGACTTAAAGCTCAATTCTTCATTAGGGAGTCCCTCTATTAAGCTGAGAGCTCTCCCATGCAAATGGTTTTTTAAGAATATGAACTTTTGCTGTTCACTCATATTAGGGTAGGCCTGAAGGGCATTAGAAAAAGATTCTTGAAAGTGAAGGAAGTCAAAGTGGCCTCTCTCATTATCACTGAATATTTTCAGTGTCAAATGAGGTGCCCTAAAGATGTTCAATGGAACATTATAAGAAAAAGGTTTAACTTCTGCTTGTGCAGAGATATCACTAGAATTAAGCACCGGAGACTGGGAAATCGGATTTTCAAGTTTAATTATTAACTCAATCACCTGAACCTCATACTCAGCTCTCCTCTCTAGTTCCTCCTCTGCAACTTCACCTGCATCTACAGGAATAGTAGAGGACAGTAATCTATAAGATTTGAGTAATCCATTCAACTGAAGGACGGCTTCAACTAGAAAGGCATTCTCACAGTCAGGAGAAAGAGTTTTTTTTAACGCGGTAATACTACACTTAATGCCTCGCAACCTAATGTTCAAGGCCAAGGCAGTACTTTTTTCACATTCCATAATCAAGTTTTATTTTGTGGCTTATACTGAAAAGATAAAATTGATTATTTGTTTAACATCTGCACCCTAGAATGGACAAGTTACATCTCTTCATTTAGTATGCAAAATTAATTAATGAAAATAGAAATACACAGAAATATTATGTCCCCCCCCCCCCCGACCACGTTTAAATCTTTTAATTTTATTTTTTACGTTCAGAAAATCTTTAAAAATTTTCTTTTGATATTTTTTTTAGAGTGAACCTAACAAAGGTTAGAAGAGATTCAACGAAGGCTATGAAACCTTGCTAATACGAGGTTTTACAAGCAAGAAAAATAGGTAACTCAACTAACAACACACGGTATCACTCTGCTTAAACCTAATGAGACAGCTTTCCTTCCCCGCCACTATGGACAGCGGCACATTGTTACATACAAAAAAGAAAGGAAACATAATAATTATATAGAAAAGCGTTACAAAAATTTTCTTCTTTTTTCAAAACAAAGAAATTCTTTTCAAGAAAGAGAAAGATGAATAGAAACCAAAACTTAATAAGTTTGGTTGAAGACAAGCTCTTCCGTCAAGTAAGATGGTACAGAGTTCGAGCCGGTGCAGTTGTTTTGTAGGACAACCGCGCTGCAAGCAGCTAGGCTTACAGAGGCTTGCAAAGGGACGGTAACACTTTTAACCAATAATTTTGAACAATCAGAGCATGGCGAAAAAAGGTCTCTCACCTTTCGAAAATTTATTTGTTCAGATGAACAAATTCTTCATTGTAGCCGACTGTCCAAGAACGCAAGGTTTCAAGGTAGCGGGGAAGATGACCGGTGACCAGCGAGGCACAAAGTTGAGTGCACCCGTGGCCGCGGTTGGAAGCAGTCTGACGTGGCAGTCGGAAAGACTGCACACATCGGCTTTCTTCCGAATCCGTTGCATTGGCTTCGAACTCGGAAGAAAAGTGCAGGCGCATTTTTAGTAGTGAAAAAATACGCTTGCCACCGAATTTGTGAGGAACCTCCTCCATTGCTCTGTTATTCGCTTATTATTCGTTTTATAGCTTTTTAAGTCTATTGACTTGACAGCAGCCTAAGACCCCTTACTGCGGAAGGCCATTACTAATGCCTTACTAAGCCCGCAGAGGATCTCGGCTTAGAGCAACGGCTAGAGTTTCCACAACATAGCACAACGCACACATCAAGAAACAAGTACACAAGCTTGCACAATGAATTTCTGAGCTTGCTCATCAAATGGATGGTAATAAAATTTGTTAACAAAGACCTATGCTTACATTGGGTATTTTTCATTCTTCTATTTACAGTCATGTGAAACATGTGAAGCTCACTCTTATCTTATCGTCTATCATTCATATCTTATCACCTATCATTCTTATCTTATCATTCATTTTACGTTTGATGGTTGGGTAGACTTTTACAATAATACCAACTACCAAAACGCAAATGACCTCGAGAAGGAGGTTTAAGATAACGCTAACGAGAGGGCAATGAAGACACTGTTGGACTCAGCTGTGTTAGAGTTTTTATTTGAAGAAGCCGGGAGGACCGCTGCGTCTTGTTTTACTGAAGAGCTTTGCTGAAGATGGTGCGCAGTCCGTGCAGGCGAAAGGCTCCGGCGAGTGACGAAGTCGACTGGGGTTGTGCGTGTGTGCGTGATTTATGGAATTCATTTAATGAGTGAGGGCAATTTAGCAGGCCAGAGATATCAGAGTGGTTTCAGGATAAGCTCAAGGCTTGCGTAATTTGAGCAGGTGAATGATATCAATTTTGAGCCGTGATTGAAGGTGATAATAGATCTTAATCAGGTGGTGATTAAAGATCAAGGCCTGCTGGATTTAGCAAATGGCGGCTAAATTATTTTTGTGCCCGTAATTGGGGAAGTGTGCAATTAGGCCAATAATTAGGTAATCTGCAGGGCTAAAGTCCAAGGCCAAAGTACCAGACTTATGTACTCGGCTAAAGGCAGTTACGGCAGAGCTTAAGGCAAAATCAAGGCGAAACTCAAGGCTGAGTTAAAGGCAAAGCTCGAGGCCCAGCGATGAATGTGTTGTGGCGTTGTTGACGTCGATGAATCTGGAATATTCGAGGACGCTGAATGACACATTCCCGGAGAGGCACCAAGAAAACCCACAACAACTGTTTCCCTAGCAGTGCAACGGTAAATTCCCATTACGGAGAAACCCCGAGTCTTTTTCTACAAATTTATCATCGGGCTTAACATTTCTCCTTTTTTAAGCTCATGAAGAATAAAGGATAGGTTTAAACATGCTAGCAGTAGCTGTTCTCTATGCTCTTGATTTAAAATATAAGCATGACACTAACAAGAATTTGATGGTGAAAAGGTCATAATTTGTTAATCATATTATGAAAACTATATGCGATTTCTGTACACGATGGGCGATCTAATTTAAGCACACGATCACCAATATGAATGAATGAATATGAATGAATCCCGGTGATTTTATAATATGCCCGTGTGACGCTACACTAATGTTTCTGGTTCTTAATCAATTCTTTACGAAACCTACAGGCAGTCCTACACTGTCCACATGCCAATTATACATGTAAATATATTGAATACTACCGAGTATACTGAATAGAAATATAATACTGAAACAATGTAAGAGTATACTGCAGGTGGAAAGGAAATACTGAGTATATAATGTAATCTTGAACATAAAATGAAAACGTTACACACACCATTCACGGCTACGCCATTTTGAGGACAACTCAGAATATTCTATGCAATTCGCACGAAATATTTACGAACTATTTGCACATCTTCAAATAACACAGCACTGGTAAAAATCACTTAGAACTTAAACACGATAAAAAAACACGTAATCTTTTAAGCAAGATTCCCTAAATTAAAACACTTATTTTCACTTACGAGACGCTGACCCACACGAGCTCACACACAAGTAAGAAATGGCGCTTCGACAATGGCGTGGGCTATGGTGTTGCCACCATGACGGGGTTAACCTCGAACGACTGTCGATATAATTTTTTTATTTTGTGCCCTTACGCAAAAACTTCTAAGATTAATAATTATAAATAGAAAATTATTAATAATAATTTAAAGTATGATTTTTAATGCCAATAATTATGTTATTTAAATGTTTATGAGAAATTTGCTGAATTTATACATTTTGTAGCAAATGCTACATTCACATGTCACTTTTATCTTATGTGAAACTCACTTTATCAAATAACAAATAATGCCTGTTATGTTAAAATTTTTAATTAGAAAACGAAACTTGTAGTTTTATATATATTTGTAAATATATATCCGATCATTTCCTGAAAATGCAAAGAAAGCGAGTTCAGGCTGAAAGTTTTATGGGTTTCAAAAACTCAGCTGGAAGTTTTCTTAAACCTAAGCATGGCATCTGTACACTCTTGAAGATTAACTCTCAAAGGATAAAAAAACATTCCTGTATATCAGGAAATTATACGAGCAGAGTTCTTCGTACAAACTAATGCAAAGTCCGTCGTTTTTCTAATCCGGATTTTGTTGAATTCCGTTGAGGCGCCGAACTCTAAAAAAAAAAGTCTAGTTGGTATACTTGGTGAGCCGGTGAATGCAAATGGACAAAAATTGATAGATTTTTGTGATGAGAATGAACTTGAAAACCTGAATGTCACAATAGGAAATGGCTTGCATACATGGCAAAGCAGGGAATGGAAAACTGCAATTGACTATATGATTGTGAATAGTAGAGCAAGAGAGTGTGTCAATGAAATGTTTGTAGATGAAGATGATTTTGATATTGATAGTGACCATAAAATGCTTTTGCTTGAATATAACTGGGGTAGAAAGGAGTCAATGCAGAAGGTCAGTAGTGTGAAAGAAAGTTGGCAGATAAAAAAGGCAAACTGGGAAGAATTTAAGAATGAATTGAGTAGGTGTCTCACAGACAAATAGATAGCAAGGAGTTCCCTACCGAACGCGCTGTGAGCACGCACAGTGGGCGATAGCTTTTTGGAAAAGAAGGCAAGAGGAGAGATATTAGTCCCTACTTTTTGTTGCAAAACGGCACCTACGGCAGTACTGGAGGCATCAACCACTAAACTGAAGTCAGCATTGGCAATCGGGTAGGATAATTCAGTCGCGTTAGCTAGCTTGTGCTTAATCTCGTCAAAAGCTTTGCGTGCTGAATCCGTCCACTTGACATCGGTATCTCAGGTAGCAAGAAATTATTAGGTCAATATTGGGTTGATAATTATTTATTGACCTGATATTGGAATCTTGGATTACAATAATAGGCTAATAACAAGGCAATATCGAAATAAGATGTATTTGTTTATGATATCAACTGGTTATTGGGACAATGTAGTAAATAGTTTTATTTATAATATTAAACTAACAGTGTATATATATATGTACGATATTCATATGAGCGGAAACTATCTCATAATAATTAAAAATCTCGCAATTTAATAAAATTTGTTAGCATATATATTATTATTGCCCAAATATTGGGTTGATATTGTACGCCAATAATACGGAGTTATTTGTTTAAGGAAACACCTCAATATCAAGTCAATAGTGACGCAGTAATTAGCTGATACTGGGTTAAAAAAATTATTATTGGGACACTAAATTCTACCAATATCCACTTGATGTCAGAAAATAAGTATTGGGCCTGTAGTACCCTACCTTAGTTATCCCTCAAACTCAGTTCTAGTACATTTGTGTTCAGTAACACCAATACGTGTAAATGTAAAATTATCCAGGATCTAAGTGGTTTAATATAAATAGGAATAGACCCGTACTAACTAAAGGAGAAGAACGAATACTTAACGACGGTCCTTGCTTCCCTCGCCATAAGCGGATCTCAGATGCTAAAGCAGCAACAACTCCAGGCCTAACAGGCTAATATTTTTCTAAGGAACACTTCAATATCAAGTCCATAGTGACAGAATAATTAGCTAAAATTGGGCTAGTGAAATTATCATTATCGGGGCCATATTTTTCAGGAATTGAGTACTAAGCCTATGTTATTGTAGGGAACACTTCATTATCAAGTCAATATTGCCCCAAAATTAGTTGATATTGGGTGGATCATAATATTGTTATTGGGCCAATATATTTTTTTAATATCAACCGAATTTTCCAAAATAAGGTATTGCTCCAATGTTCATTTTCAATATCCAGTCAATATTGAGACTGTATATTGGCTCAATATTAGGTCAATAAATTTTGCTACCTGGGCTATAGATTTACCTTTTCTCTTTGGTTCCAGCAAATCTGACAAGGGGGCTAAGGTTTGAGCGCAATTGCGTATAAAGCGGTGGTAGAAGTTAACAGAACCTACGAACCTTCTCAGTTCCTTCTGGGTCTGTGGAAGAGGAAAGTTTTTGATTACCTCTACCTTGGAAGGTAAAAATTTTTAGACCTAGGCTAGAGATTTCATGACCTAAGTAAATCAGTGATGGCTTTCTGAGCTCACATTTTGCAGGATTTACTAGGATTCCATTATCAGACAGTCTTTCAAACACGACCCTCAAATGGTCTTTATGTAGCTCCGGGGTTGCGGATGCCACCAAAATGTCGTCAAGATACACATAGGCAAAAGTGAGATCCGAGAAGATTTCGGACATGTGTCGTTGGAAAGTCTGAGGAGCATTCCTCAGTCCATACGGCATTTTCAGGAATTCAAAGAAACCAAACGGAGTGATTACCGCGGTCTTAGGTATCGCACTTTCCTCAAGTGGAATTTGATGGAAGGCGCTTTGTAGATCTATTTTTGAGAAAATTTGTGCTCCCTCTAAATTTGCACTAAAATCATGGAGGTATGGGATGGGGAACCGGTCAGGTAGAGTAACGGCATTCAACCTGCGGAAATCTCCGCACGGTCTGAATTCACCGTTAGTCTTGGGTACTAGCAAGAGAGGGCTAGCCTAAGGGCTTTTGGAACTGCGGATGATGCTGCTGTCTAACATCCTAGCAAATTTTTTCTTGGCTAAAGCCAATCGATCAGGCGGTAAGCGTCTAGCTCTGGAGTAAACTGGCGGTCCAGTTGTTTCAATGAAGTGTTTTGTGCTCGTCTGCATATTTTTAGAAGCTAAGTTAGAGTTTGTTAATGCAGGGTATTCTGCGAGGACCTGCTCGAACATGCACTCTTTCTTGAAAGCGATAGAGAAGGAGTGCAAGACATTAGCTCTAGTTGTGCCACAAGCGGGAATTGAGATCTGTGTCTCCTCGTCCCTAATTTTACGGTTTTTATCCCCTACAATTATCCCTTACTTTGCTAAGAAATCCGCACCGATTATGGGCTCTTGGACTTCTGCTATGAGGAAGGTGAAGGTAAAGTTTCTCCTCAATCCCAGACTGCACTCGAGTACTCTCTCTCCATAACAAGCTATTGGCGTGTCATTTGCGGCACGTAGTGTTGCCAACAAATTATTATTGTTTTTGTCTTTCGCCGTGGCTGGGATAATCGACACACTTGAACCTGTGTCTATCAAAATTCGATACTTGGTAATGGGATCGAACACTGTCAGTAGGCGAGTAGTCTGGGAGTTAGGCAACGCAGTACTCGCTACTATGCGTCGCTGTTGGCGTTTCCCGAAGTCATTTCGGTATAACGAGGGCAAAATCGTGACCCGCACTTGCGTGCTTGGTCACCAAATTTATGATGGTACCAACATAAATTACTATTAGCATCGCGAGAGCGCGATCTAAAATGGCGGTTTTGATTTGACCTATCATAAGATCTACCTCTATCAAAACGTTGAGGACGAGGATAGTCATAGGGATAGTCGTAGGCATGGTAACGTGAGAAATTCCTTGGGCCTGGCTGGATATGAGCTACACTATGACCTAACTGGCAATTCTGGAAAGCTTGTTTCAGTTCTGCGATTTCGCGTTGCATTGTATCCATTGCCGCTGATGATTGATTATTAGCAGTATTTGACGGGCTAAAATTCGCAGCTGATGCGTTCAAGGAAGCTACCTGCGGTGCTTGTGACATGACATGCTATTTGAAACAAAAGAAGCGGAACACAAAAAAATTCTCGAAGAACAGAATGAGAAAATAGATAGCTTAACCTCCCGCCTCGACCAGTTGGAAAAAAATGATCAGCGCCGAGACATTGAAGACAAAAAATGTACTCTCGTCATTTCTGGAAGGGAAATACCGCCATCTCACGCAGGCGAAATCTGTAAGGATACAGTCTGCCAGCTCCTGAAGGACAAGATCAACATTGACCTCTCCGACACTGACATTACGTCAGCTACAAGAATGGGGAAAAAACAATAACTGGGAACGTAGATCAAAGAAACATTGCATTTGAACTAAAACATTGTAACAAAAAGCGTGAAATTCTCAACGCCTGCCGAGAAAAGAAACCACAGTTCTTCTTCATAAATGAATACCTCATACCTTCACGAGCTAACGTCATGTACATTCTGAGGATGGCCAAAAGGAAATTCCCGGATAAGGTTGGAATCCCAAGAACACAGGATGGAAACATCTTCATATTCAACCCAGGAAACCCAGATTCAAGACGCCGCGAGATCAACACGCCAGATGACCTCGAGCAATACCTGATGCAACAACTAAATATGTCATCACAGCAGATCATGGGTGACTAGACTAGGTGATCCCCTAAATTAGTCAATTTCATTTTCATCCCCTAAATATGTCAATTTCGTATTAATTTAACCTCAATTAGGTATTATGTCAGTAAACCTCAACTTGATGCTAGTTCAACCTGAATCTATACAAATGTATAACAGATGTGCTTGTAAACATTTATGACAGCTGTGTGTGAACTTTTGAAACAACGCAATCAGCAATTTTTTACCTCCCAATGTTACTGTGAATTTTTTCTCTTCTTAACCACTTAAGTATTATTACGCGTAAACCATATTAGCTGATTATATCATTGTCGTTGTAATCTTCTTATAATCTGATAATCGCTTCTGCCCTCCACTGCCATCGTACAACCATATTAGCTGATTATATCATTGTCGTTGTAATCTTCTTATAATCTGATTATATCATTGTCGTTGTAATCTTCTTATAATCTGATTATGTCATTGTCATTATAATCTATCAGCAATTTTTCACTTACCAATATTACTGTGAATTCTTCCTTATTTACCACTACAGTTATTATTACGCGTAAACCATATTAGCTGATTGTATCATTGTCATCATAATCTTTGAAACTTATTCCCTCTTGTATGTGAACTTATGAAAACGCCCTCAGCAATCTGTTTGCACCAATGTAGTGATATCGAACTCCAATATTATAACAAATAAATAATAGATGTGTGTGTAAACATCTATGACATCTGTGTGTCACATTTTGTAACATCGCAATTAGTAATTTTTCACCAACCAATGTTACTGTGAATTCTTCTTTATTTACCACTACAGTTATTATTACGCGTAAACCATATTAGCTGATTGTATCATTGTCGTCATAATCTTTAGAAACTTATTAACTGTTGTATGTGAACTTGTGAAAACGCCCTTAGCAATCTGTTTGCACCAATGTTGTGATATTGAACTCCATTATCACTCGCTCATGGACTGAGTTTGTGTGTACTCACGAAATCGCGCTAGGTTTTTCTTTTTTACTCTATTCTCTCTTACTTAATAAGCTACTTTTTAGACTGGAATATCCCTTTAAGCTTGACTCTGTATTTCGTTTTAAGCTCTATAGTACCTAATTCTTACTTTTACTTATTTTAAATGACTGATCACCCTGAGATATTTGAGGAATCGATCCAGATTTCAATCATTTGAACAGAATATATCCAAACCTAAACGACTCTCAAGAGTGTAGGTATACTAATATATCAGAATTCAACGAAACTATACGAATAACTGACCGAGATTTCTCACTCCTGTGTTGGAACTGTAGGTCACTCTATCCAAAATTTGAAGAGATACGATGTACTATTACTGAACTTAAATATAACCTAGACGTGATTAGCTTCACCGAAAGCTGGCTAGATGACTCGACTAAAGACATGATTCGATTTGAAAATTATCATAGTTACCATTCGCTAAGAAAAAACCAGCGGAGCGGAGGCATCAGCACATATATATCTAACCACATAGACTCGAGAACCATAGCAAGTGCAACAATGAATCAGGATCATATAGAATCACTCTTCGTAGAACTTTTTAGAGATGGTAAACGCATTGTGCTTGGAACGGTGTATAGGCCTCCTACAGCCTGTCCTATATCCTTCCTGAATGAATTGAATCGCATTATTTCTCAGTTCAACAGGCCCTTATACAATGACATAATAATATGCGGTGACTTCAATTATGATCTACTGAAACATGAAAGCCATGAACCAATCTCTAATTTCCTAACTACCTTTCAGTCTCAATCCTTCCTTCCGATCATTACAAAGCCTACACGAATAACCTCGGAGTGTGCTACGCTGCTTGACAATATCTTTATGACAGACCCTAGTGATTTTCTTGCTGGAATAATTACTTCTGACTTATCAGATCACTTCCCAGTTTTTCTTATTAAGAAAAATGTCTATATTGCTTGCACCAAGGCACGGGCTGAAACTTACTCATATCGTAAAATAAACGAATCAAATCTTGAAGAAATGCGCACCGTTCTAAAAGAATCAATGCCTACATTGCACATCTCTCAACAAAACAATAATACTACGAACATTGATGAAGCAGTAGTAAAGTTGACTGAAACTATAATGACCGCATACAATCAGTGTTGCCCAATTGTAACTCGTACAGTTACCCCGAAGAATAAACAAAAGCCCTGGATTACTAGAGACATCGTGATAAATATAAAGAAACGTCAAGCGTACCTAGCCCTCCTTTGCGAAGGACGAATATCTAGAGAAACATATAACCGATTTAGAAACTATGTAACAAACCAGATAAGAACATCAAAAAAGAACTACTTTACGCTCAAGTTTACTCAATTCAAAACTGACGCTAAAAAGACTTGGCATCTCCTTAACTCCTGCTGTAAACCGAATAATGCCGATAAAAAGAAAATTGAATATGTTGTTCAAGATAATGTAAAATATCATGAGAAGAAAGAAATTGCTAATCTCTTTAACAACTTTTTCGTAAACGTAGGGAAAACAATAGCTGATGGTATTCCAAGTGAACCTACTGATCACCTGGAATTTATGGATCATATTCGATAACCCAACTCCTTTTTCTTTACGCCTACAAACTCCTCCGATGTAATTACGGGCATAAACAACATGAAAACTAAATCGAGAGGGTTACAAACGTTTCCGACTAAAGTACTTAAAGTTATTGCTGACATTGTAGCCCCACTGATATCAAATATTATTAACCAGTCTCTCTTACTAGGCACTTTCCCGAACTCCCTCAAAGTTGCTAGAGTAACCCCTATCTTTAAAAGTGGTGAAAAAACCTGTGTAAACAATTATCGACCTATCTCCATTCTACCAATTATTAGCAAAGTATTCGAAAAGATTGTGTATAAAAAAGTGTACTCTTATTTTGAACGAAAATCATTTCTTTACGATAAACAATACGGTTTTCGCTCTAAAAAATCAACAACACAGGCTATATTAAATCATTTACAATTCCTCTATTCTAATATAGATGAAGGAAAGCCTGTCTTCTCTGTATTTCTTGACTTCCGGAAAGCATTTGATTGTGTGGACCATAAAATACTATTATCGAAACTACACTGTTATGGCATTCGAGGGATTGCCCATGATTGGTTCAGATCATACCTAACAAATCGGAAGCAATACGTTGTCATTGACGACGCAAAATCAGACCCACAGACAATTAGCCATGGAGTTCCACAAGGATCTGTTCTCGGGCCTCTCATGTTTCTGATTTTTATCAATGATATTTTAAAATCTACATCATTCTTCAAATTCATACTTTTTGCCGATGACAGTACGCTTTCTGCGGTCCTTCCGAACCAAAATCCTGCTATGATTGTGGAGAGTATAAATACTGAACTTCACAAGGTTTCATCGTGGCTCAAAGCTAATAAAATAAGCCTAAATATCGATAAAACAAATTATGTTACTTTCTCATACAAGAAAGATGTATCTCTCCCATGCATTAAAATTGGCGAAGGTGAAATCGAAGAAACCAACTCATGTAAGTTCCTGGGCATCATAATAGATAAACATCTGACCTTCAAAGAGCACATCACTCATATTAGTTCTAAATTATCAAAATCCATCGGAATTCTAAATAAAGTTAAAAATTTTCTGCCTGAAACAGCTTTACAAATGCTCTACCGAACGCTCATTTCTCCATACTTGCAATACGGAATAGAAGCATGGCACGGAACTGATAAAAATAAAACCAACATAATTTTTACTCTGCAGAAAAGGGCTGTCAGAGCGGTAAAGAACCTAGAATATAATGCTCACACAAATGATTCTTTCAAAAATTTACAAATACTTAAACTTTCGGATCTCTACAAAATCTCCATCTGTAATTTCATTTACAAAACATTAAGAAATGATGGCGACAATAGCCTAAGACAATTATTGACTGCGCAAACTGGTCATCACGACCATTCAACCCGAAATAGAAGTAAATTCATGCTTCCTTATTATTCAAAGGCCAGGTCGCAACTCAGTATTCTCTTCGTTGGAACCAAAACTTGGAACTCTATACCTGCAGAGATCCGTGAATGTAATTCGTACAAAGTATTCAAAAGACATCTTGAGTCTCACTTCCTATCAGAATACTAGTCGTGTAAGATCACCGTGTCGAAATCTTGCCTCCTACATGTAACTAATGATAATGTCATAATGTAACTTGCCTTGTGTACCATAACCAATCTTCTCTCTGCTCTTGAATCGTTTTATCGAACATACTGTTAAATATAGCCGACTTGACCTATATTGTAAAATACAGCATAAAATATCGAGTTAATTATCTCAATGATCAGTCTAATGCGAAACTAGGTTAAGTGAACTAGGTTAAACTTTTTTGTACACCCTAGAATAACGTGATGGTAGGATGCCCTCGAAGTCGCTGAACTTATTCGGGCCCACAGGTAGCTATACTCAAATTTGACCATTGTACTAGACTTAAGTAAAATTCTACCTATGTATCACCTGTGGTAAATAAATTGTTTAAATTGTTTAAATTGTTTAAAATTGTTTGTTTAAATTTCGCATCACTGTCTCGGTGGCTTGAGCTAGCGTCTCGAGGCTTTCGTTCGGACCGACCATCGACAGGAAAGGCCGCACCGTAGTCGGCAATTTGCTCATATACACTTCTTTGAGGAATCCCTCAGCTACGCCAACACCGGCTGCTAGTTTTCTAAGTTCCTTAACTAACGAAGTAGGAGAGAAAATGACAGAGACAGGTGGAATTGCCGAGGCATCCACAAGAGACCTAAACTTGTCCGCGTCGGACAACTGTAATTTTCCGAGGATTTTACTTTTTAAGATCCCGTAAGGGTTTATAGCAGGCGGATTTATTATTAGTTCATTTGAGTCGCTTAACATTTGCGTGGGCACAGCAGCTATTAATGCATGAAACATATCTGAGGAATTGGTGATTTTATTGTATCGAAATATAGCCTCAACTTGGCTGAACCAAGTTTTGCTTTCTGCTGGTATGAAAGGGGGAAGGGTAATAGGCTTAGTGCGCGCTGGATCTGCAACATTATCTGTGTCGGACATACTGGCAATTTTAGTTTTGAATGTAAAATTAAGCTATAACGGCACGGAATTTACGTAATCAACGCCTAATAACTTTGGTATTAAAGTGTCAAAGGTTTTTGCGTTTCTAGTTACCTATTCAATCATTCAAACAAACTTGAAACGGAAAGAAAGAAAAAATGGAAACGAAAATTTTACGGTAGTCGGCAATTAGCGTAAGCACGAAAGAAAGTGAAAAAAAAAATTTTTCCTACCTACTGTGGCACATGAGACAAAAGACAGAATAGCACTGAGAAAAAAAAATTTTTAGAGCTGCTCAGAGAACATTAGCACGGTAAAATCCATAGAAATTCTCAAGGACTACGACAATGGGAACTTATCACTACAATGATATGCCAACATTCTTCTCTCTCACGTTCTCTCAAACACTTCTCGAGTTGAATAGTTTTTATTTAACTTTGGAACTGGGGTCACCACTTTTACGTTTGTGATGGTCGGGATAGACTGTACGAGGATACCGAACCGCCAAACGTAAATAATCTCGAGAAAACGTTTAAGATCACGATAACGAGAGGGGAATGACAACAATCTTTGGATTGACTCAGCTTGGATTTTTATTGGAGGAAACCGGGAGGACTGACGGTGAGCCTGACTTCTGAAGAGCTTCTTTTAGATGGGAAATCCGTGCAGGCGAGGTCCGGCGAGCGATGACGTTGGCAGGGTGTGAGTAGGTGTGTTTTTGTGGAGGTTCTAGATAAGCTCACAGTCTGTTTAATTTTTTAGCGACTGGCGAAATATGAATTTAATCCGTGACGTGTGGATGAGTCACTATTTATGGGTTCAGACATTTATGATCATTCCACGCTGAAAAAGCAAGTTGTCGTGGTTGGAGCAGGTAGATTATCTAGCCGGTAGTTGTAATATACTAGGCTCTACTAGCTCCAAACCAAGGTGATTGCAAGGTGATATATAACCAAGGTCAGAAAACCGTCTCACGTCAAAATGGGCAATTTAAGCGGTGTAACTCGATGAATGAGTTAGAGATAAGATGCCAAGTTAATATACAACTTGAGTAAAGCTCCAGGCCCAGGGAATGTGTGTTGTGGCGTTTAATGACGTCGAGGATCTGAAATAATCGAAGACGCTGAATGAGAAGGTTCCCGGAGAGGCATCAAGGGAAAATTCCACAACTGACAATCCCTACACTGCAAATGGTAAATTCCCATCACGGAGAAACACTGAGTCTTCCTACAGATTCAACACGAGCTATTTGAATTGTTCTCCTTTTGTCAAGCTCATGAAATAGGATAGATTTTAACAGCTGGCAAGCTTTTTCACTACTGCCCATGCTTTAAATATAAGAGCATGAAATTTACAAGAATTTTTGGTAATGACATGATTGTTATTCATATTGAAAACTACATGCGATTAAGCACACGATTTATTGAATATAATGAAATATGAAACAGCTAAAACTTTTGCAGGAATATGCATGCCTGAATTTCGTACTCTATAATATCCGTACGAAAATAAAAAGAAGGCAGTCCTAAATCATTAACATGTCAACTACTCTGGGAAAAGAAACACTAAACGTATCTCTTGCAGCAAAATAAAAATATTCAAAATATAATACAGTGAACATAAAAATGACATGACACAGCAGTTTACGCTCCGCCATCTTTCCGCAAAAACGCCGGCAAATCCGCCGTGCGCTCTCACGAAGTATCCAATGAGCGAATTGCAATATCATAATGAGAAGCTGCAGGTATATAATTTTTTGTAGTAGGGAAGGACGTAGTTGAATATCTATAATAAAATCTTGACACAAGAAATGAACATGACACGCAAAATTCACGCTATGTCATGTTGAGATAGCACTCGGAATAAGCCATGCTATTTTCACGACTTCTACAACTATTTACATATTTATATGACACGGCACGGTCAAGATCACTTATTTTAGCACAATGAACACAAGAAAAGAAACACGATTTTCTAAACCAGATTTGCTCTATTTGAACACTTAATTTTTTTACTTGCGAGAACGCTGTAACACACAAGCTAAAGACGCGCGTGAGAATGACGCTCAAACAAGGCGTCCCGCGCGGTGTTGCCAATTACAAAGGCTTCAAACTCGAAAATGTCGACCGTTATTTTATATCTCATGCATTTACACAAAAACTTCAAGGATTACTAATTATAAGTAGAAAATTATTAATAATAATTTAGAGTAAGATTTTTTATGCCAATAATTATGCTATTTAAGTGCTAATGAGAAATTTTAGAATTTTACACTTTGTAGCTAGTGCTACAGGGTTGTAAGGATGCGAAGTGTGGCCCTGGGTATAGCCAGTCCTTAACAAACCTCGATAAGCATTTGTAGTAAGCCATGAGAAAGGATAATAAGGCACTCTGGAACTCAGCTTTTTTGGTATATATTGGAAGGAAACGCCCGGCGGTCTGGCGAGTCTTGAGTTACTGACGACTTGGCTGGCGAGGTTCGCAGTCCGTGCAGGCGTCAACAGTGAGGGTGTGTGTTTTTGGAGTTTATTTTAGCGGCCCAATTTATCAGACTTTGGAATGACTCGTGACGTTTGGTGGTGGCACGTTAAGGTATCAGCGTTCTCTATCTCCAAACTGGACAAGCGAGTTATCAAGGTCGAAGCAGGTAGTTTAGTTAGCCGGGGATGGAATCTTAGGCTTACTAGCTTAAAAAAACCATGTGAATTGCAAGGGGAATAGATGGTAACTGAGGTCTATCAGGCCCAAAACAAAGGACCAAAACTAATCCAAGTAGAAATCCCAAAAGCGGACCAGGGAGACTGTTGTGTGTGGTGTGTGGCGATGACGTTGAAGTCACGAACGCGGTATGCACGAGCTAGTAATGCACGAGAGAATGTGTTTCAAAAAGACGCCACACACAGTGCTGCCAGATTCAGAGGCTTGAAACACGAACATGTCAATCGTGACTTTAATTTTATGCTTTTTTGCACAAAAACTTTAAGGATTACGAATTAGAAATAGGAAATAATTAATAATAAATTAGAGTAAGATTTTTAATGCTAATAATTAATTTATTTAAGTGCGAATGGGAAAATTTATAATTCTTACGCTTGTGTAGCGATTGCTACATTACCCCCCAAGGCGCAGACCGAAAGGTCCACCCGCTGCTATCATTTGTAGCGGGAAGGAGGTCTAACTACGCGACCGTGCCGGGTTTGGCGGTTAGAAAATCTTACGACGCGGGGAAGTTTCACCAAACGGGTCTGCAAATTTAGATCGGCAAGAGTTCTAGGAACACGAGTTACTGCAGCGGGCTCGTCTGGTCTATCCAGACTTGTCGCTGTTTTAGTAAGAGGGCTAGAATTAGAATCTACGATAGGCTTAGGGATAGGGTTTGAATGTACAGGCACATAGAAAGGATTACACTCAAGTTGACTAGGCAACAAGGCAGCCAACTGAGGAAGCTGAGATGGTAGATATGATCGAGTCTCAGTGGAAAGGGAATTCTGTGGAGAGAATGATGGTTTAGCAGTTACACTATGATCGGAAGTGTACGCGACTTTTAATCGATCAATGCTCACAGGGTCGTGTGAACCAGATCTTTCAAGGATGAAATATTTGGGCGTGCGTTTGAGTATTTTGAATGGGCCATCATAAGGGCGCGTGAGTGTAGGTTTGATGGCGTCGTTTCGGACGTACACATGTGTGCAGTCTTGCAAAGCAGGATCCAGTTTGTCCTTAGTCTGAGGCATTCGTGGAGCCACATACTTGATCTGACGCATGCAATCTTTTAGACAGGTTACATATGCGGAACGGTCAGCGGGTGAAAATTCAGGCAAAGGTTTTGGGTCAACAATGTCGCCGGGAAGACGAAGTGTTTGCCCATAGAGCATCTCTGCTGCTGTGCACTGCTGATCTTGTCGGTACAAATTCCTAATACTCAGCAGTACCACTGGAAGTCTGTCAGTCCAATCGTGACTGCAATTAAGACAACGAAGTGCAGCTTTGAGGTCTCTGTGGACTCTCTCAATAAGTCCATTCGACTGCGGATGATAAGCGGTAGTGCTGGTGTTAGAACAACCTAAAGCGGTGCTGAGCTCACTCCAAAATTTGGAGGTGAATTGTGATCCCCGGTCATGTGTGACACTTAAGGGAACACCAAATCTAGAGATCCAGTTGGACATGAAAGCGCGCGCTACAGTCTCAGTTTGGGTATCAGGAAGAGGGACAGCCTCAACCCAACGTGTGAACCTATCTATGATGGTCAACAAATAAGAATAACCGCGCGATAAAGGCAAAGGACCCACCAAATCTAGGTGTACAGAGTCGAACTTGTGACCTGTGAATGCACAACTCTGCAGCGCTGCACGATTATGTTTTACCACTTTACTACTCTGAAATGCATGACAATTTTGCACAATTTGCTTGACCTCCTTACGCATCGCTGGCCAGACGAAACGATCGGAAATCAAACGCAATGTACGGTTAATACCAATATGAGAGAAGGAATGATAGTGGAGAACAGCTACTCTGCGGAGAGTCGCGGGAAGATACAAACGAGAAGGTCGCTCGGCAACACGGTACACGCCGTCAATCAAGGTCAATTTCAGAGAGGAAGTGTTAGAAGGTTTGAGAAGGTCCTGATGTTCAGGATCCTCCTTCTGAGTCTTGGAAATATTACCGAAGGTGATTTCACCACTGGTTTGGACAGTGTTGATTCGGGATAGACAGTCAGCGACAGTATTGTCCAACCCTTTTATGAAGCGGATGTCAGTTGTGAATTGGCTAATATAGGACAGATGTCGAGCCTCTCTTGGGGAATGTCTTTCAGAAGGCATCTTAATCGCCGAGGTAAAAGGTTTGTGGTCTGTATAGATCACGAACTCCCTTGCCTCTAGAGCATAACGAAAGTGTCTCACAGACAGATAGATAGCAAGGAGTTCCCTACCGAACGCGCTATAAGCACGCTCAGTGGGCGACAGCTTTTTGGAAAAGAAAGCAAGAGGAGAGATATAAGTACCCACTGGTTGTTGCAAAACAGCACCTACGGCAGTACTGGATGCATCAACAACGAGGCTGAAGTCAGCATTTGCAATAGGGTAGGATAATTCAGTCGCGGTAGCTAACTTATGCTTTATTTCCTCAAAAGCTTTGCGCGCTTCTTCCGTCCATTTTACCTCAATAGATTTGCCTTTTTGTTTCGGTTCGAGCAAGTCAGACAAAGGGGCTAAAATTTGAGCACAGTTGCGTATGAAACGATGATAGAAGTTAACAGAACCTAGGAACCTTCTCAGTTCCTTCTGGGTCTGTGGAAGAGGAAAGTTTTTGATCACTTCTACTTTGGAAGGCAAAGGTTTTAGACCTAGGCTAGAAATTTCGTGACCTAGATAAATCAGTGATGGCTTTCCGAGCTCACATTTTTCAGGATTTACGAGGAGTCCATTGTCGGACAGTCTTTGAAAAACGACCCTAAGATGGTCTTTGTGCAACTCCGGGGTTGTGGATGCCACTAGGATGTCGTCTAAATAGACATAGGCGAAAGTGAGATCAGAGAAAATTTCAGCCATGTGCCTTTGGAACGTTTGAGGAGCGTTCCTTAAGCCATATGGCATCTTGAGGAACTCAAAGAGACCAAACGGAGTGATTACCGCAGTCTTAGCGATAGCGCTCTCATCAAGTGGAATTTGATGGAAGGCGCTTTTGAGGTCAATTTTTGAGAAAATTTGTGCTCCTTCTAAATGTGCACTGAAATCATGCAGATAAGGGATAGGGTAGCGATCAGGTAAAGTAACGGCATTCAACCTGCGGAAATCCACGCACGGTCTGAATTCACCGTTAGCCTTGGGTACTAGCAAAAGAGGGCTAGCCCAAGGGCTTTTGGAACTGCGGATAATGCTATTTTCTTGCATGCGCGCAAATTCTTTCTTGGCTAACGCCAATCGATCAGGCGGCAATCGCCTTGCACGGGAGTAGACCGGCGGACCTTGCGTCTCTATGAAGTGCTTTGTGCATGTCTGCATGTTATTAGAAGCTAAGTTAGGGTTTGTTAATGCAGGAAAATTTTTAAGTACCTGCTCGAACATGCACTCCTCCTTGAAAGCTATGGAGAATGAATGCAAGACATTAGCTCTAGTTATGCTACAAGCGGGAATTGAGATCTGTGTCTCCTCGTACCTAATTCTACGGTTTTTAACGTCTACAAGTATGCCAAACTTGGCTAGAAAATCAGCACCTATTATGGGCTCTTGAACCTCAGCTATCAAGAAAGTAAATGTGAATTTTCTCCTCAATCCCAGACTGCACTCTAATACTCTTTCACCGTAACAAGGAATTGGCGTGCCGTTTGCGGCGCGTAGTGTCGCCAACGACGGGTGGTTTTTGTCTTTCACCGTGGCTGGGATAATTGACACACTGGAGCCAGTGTCTATTAAAAATCGGTATTTGGTGACGGGATCGAGAATCTGTAGTAGGCGAGTAGTCTGGGAATGAGGCAACGCAGTACTCGCTACTATGCGTCGCTGTTGGCGTTTCCCGAAGTCATTTCGGTATAACGAGGACAAAAGCGGGACCCGCACTTTCGTGCTTGGTCATCATACTTTGTGTGGTACCAGCATAAATTGCTACTAGCATCACGAGAACGCGACCTGAAGCGGCGGTCTTGATTTGACCTATCATAAGATCTACCTCTATCAAAACGTTGAGGAGGAGGAAAAGGATGATAGTTTGAGGGATAGTCATAAGGATAGTCGTAGGCATTTTGGTGGCTTTGGAATCTCCCTGGGCCTTGCTGAATGTGAGCTACACTCTGACCTAACTGGCAATTCTGTAAAGCTTGCTTTATCTCAGCGATGTCTTGCTGCATCTTATCTATTGTGGCTGCGGGTTGGGTATGAGCAGTATTTGAGGGGCTAAAATTTGCTGCTGCTACGTTCAATGACGCTACCTGCGGTGCTTGCGACACGTTTAGAATGCGCATCACTGTCTCAGTGGACTCTGCAAGCTTCTCTAAAGTTTGATCAGGGCCTGCTAGCGATAGAAATGGACGCACATTGTGAGGAAGCTTAGTCATGAAAACTTCCTTCAGAAATCCCTCAGCTACGGCAACACCCACAGCGAGTTTGCGCAGCTCTTCAACTAACGAAGTGGGGGAGAAAGAGACAGAGACAGATGGAATTGCTGAGGCCTCTACAAGGCTCCTAAATTTGTCCGCATCGGACATCTGCAACTTCTGCAATATCTTTCTTTTCAAGGTGCCGTACGGATCGATATCGGGAGGGTTTTCTAGCAATTGATTTGAATCATTTAACAATTTGGTGGGAGCTGCGGACACGAGGGCATAAAACTTATCAGTTTCATCCCTTATTTTATGATACCTAAACATGGCTTCTACCTGATTGAACCAGGTGTGAGCATCCCCTGGAATGAAGGGGGGGAGCCTAAGGGGTTTTGTGGGGGCTCGATCTTCATTATCTGATTCAGTCATGCTAGCAGCTTTCTTTAAATTTGCGTAATCAACGCCGATGACTTGGAATTAAAGTGACAAGGGTTTGCGTTATTTCTTTACCTACACAATCATTCAAATTAAGTTGAAACAGAAGAAAGGAAATATGAAATTGGAAACGAAAAATTTTATGCGGTATGCGGCAATTTGCGTAGGCACAAAAACAGGTGAAAAAAATTATTTTTCTACCTACTCAAACGATCAATAACGTTGAAGAAACGGAGGGAAAGGGAGAATGGAAACGCGAATTTTTACGGCAGTCAGAATGAACGTAAGCACGGAAATAGGAAAAAAAAATATTTTTCCTACCTACTGAGGCACATAAAACAAACAAGGACAGGATAGCGCTGAAAAAAATTTTTTGTTAGAGCTGCTCAGAGAATCTCCATTAACACGGTAAAATCCAAAGAAATTCTCAAAGACTACGACATGGGAAATTCATCACTACAATGATATGCCAAAATTAACCTCCCTCACAATTTCTCAAACACTTATCGAGTTGAATAGTTTTCAAGTTTTAAAGAAAGTTTTTGGAGTTTTAAAACTCTGGGTTTTTTTTCACCAGTGTGATTTATCTTTGGGGTTGCCAGTGTTATTTTTACTGAGGTCTATCAGGCCCAAAACAAAGGACCAAAACTAATCCAAGTAGAAATCCCAAAAGCGGACCAGGGAGACTGTTGTGTGTGGTGTGTGGCGATGACGTTGAAGTCACGAACGCGGTATGCACGAGCTTGTAATGCACGAGAGAATGTGTTTCAAAGAGACGCCACGCACAGTGCTGCCAGATTCAGAGGCTTGAAACACGAACATGTCAATCGTGACTTTAATTTTATGCTTTTTCTGCACAAAAACTTTAAGGATCACGAATTAGAAATAGGAAATAATTAATAATAAATTAGAGTAAGATTTTTAATGCTAATAATTAATTTATTTAAACGCGAATGCGAAAATTTATAATTCTTACGCTTGTGTAGCGATTGCTACAGGGTTAACCTCGAACGACTGTCGATATTATTTTTTTATTTTGTGCTCTTACACAAAAACTTCTAAGATGAATAATTATAAGTAGAAAATTATTAATAATAATTTAAATTAGGATTTTTAATGCCAATAATTATGTTATTTAAATGTTTATGAGAAATTTGCTGAATTTATACACTTTGTAGCAAATGCTACATTCACATATCACTTTTATCTTATGTGAAACTCACTCCATCAAATAACAAATAATGCCTGTCATGTTAAAAGTTTTAATTAGAAAACGAAACTTGTAGTTTTATATATATTTATAAATATATACCTATCTGATCATTTCCTGAAAATGCAAAGAAAACGAGTTCAGGCTGAAAGTCTTATGGGTTTCAAAAACTCAGCTGGAAGTTTTCTTAAACCTAAGCATGGCATCTGTACACTCTTGAAGATTAACTCTCAAAGGATAAAAAAACATTCCTGTATATTAGGAAATTATACGAGCAGAGTTCTTCGTACAAACTAATGCAAAGTCCGTCGTTTTTCTAATCCGGATTTTGTTGAATTCCGTTGAGGCGCCGAACTCTAAAAAAAAGTCTATTAAAAATTACAGACCAATTGCACTGGGTGACACTGTATGTAAGATATTTTGTGGTATTTTGAATGAGAGAATGAAAAATTTAGTTGAGGAATTAGGAGTCCTAGGTGAAGAACAGAATGGTTTTAGGCAAGATAGACGTGGGGAAGATAATCTGTTTGTAGTGAGTGAAATAATTGAGCGACAGAGGAAGGATGATAAGAAGGTGTATTTAGCATTCCTGGATATTGAAAAAGCGTATGACAGAGTGGATCGGGTTAGGCTCTCTGAAATTTTGAGAAAAGTTGGGTTTAGCAGAAAAATAGTGAAAATTGTACAAAGTCTGTATGAGAACACAAGCGCTATATACAGGTTAGGAAATTTGGAAACAGGGCAAGTGAGGAGTGTTAGAGGAGTGAGATTGGGCTGTACTCTGTCTCCCCTGTTGTTTGGGTTGTACACAGAAGAATTAGCAGTTCGACTGAGAAGGAGTGGCTTAGGACTGAAAGTTGGTAATGAGAGACTGAGCTGTTTGTTGTATGCTGATGATGTGGTTGTGGTTAGTGGAAGTGGACATGAACTGCAAAAGATGCTTGACATTGTGAATGGATATAGTACAGATTTCAAGATGAACTTCGGTGCCGACAAAAGCAAGGTTATGGTTATAAATAGTGATGAGACTGATAGAGACAGACTGTGGAATATTAGAGAAATCAGAATAGGTAGAACAAAAGAATACAAATATCTAGGTTGTATGATAAGTGAAGATGGATGCACCAGAACTAAGGGTGAGAAAGTGGCAAAAGCTATGCAGTGGAGTGGACGATTAAGTAGCGTGGCCAGATACAGAGCAAACAAGGTTGAATGTGTGAGAGGAATGTGGAAGTATGTTGCTGTACCTAGTTTTATGTATGGTATGAGTGCTCTTGCCTGGAATGGAAGTGATCTTGAAAAGCTGGATGTAATACAAAATAAGG
The DNA here is from genome assembly GCA_030386875.1 of Morinoia aosen. Lineage (NCBI taxonomy): Eukaryota > Metazoa > Arthropoda > Malacostraca > Amphipoda > Talitridae > Morinoia > Morinoia aosen. The sequence goes on from CM059564.1 coordinate 76,811,904, forward strand.
TAGGACGGTTAGCATTGGGTGCTCCAAAATGGACAGCTACAGAAGCCATTAGTTAGAGGTGACCTTGGGTGGAGCCTATTTTCAGAAAGAATGATGAAAGCGGTTCTGAATTATAAGGTGAGAATTGAAAGAATGCAGAACAGCAGATGGGTAAAGCGAATTTTTGAATGGAATCTGAGTGTAAGCTATTGGGAGAAAGTGTATTGGAGGCATGCAAGGAAACTTAGTATGCAAAAAATTATTCATGTTAGAATTGAGAGACCTGTGGATGAATGGAGTTTAATAACTGTTGGAGGTGTAACTTAGGGCCTGAGTGGGAAGAAAGAGATTGAGAGGCAAACAGAAGAGTATGGATTGAATAAGTGGAAGCTTAGCATGATGCGGAAGCCTACACTTAACTGGTATATGAAAAAGGAAGCACCTAAGTTTGAGATGTTCTATGATGGTAGTTTTGGAAGTCAACTCTTGTTTGCTGTGAGATGTAAGTCATTGAGTGTGAACAGACGTAAATGGAGATGGAATGAGAATAATAACAGATTATGTTGGCAGTGTAATAGTGGAGTGGAGGAAACAATTGAGCATTTTGTGCTGGAATGTAGTAAGTATGAGCAAGAGAGAGAGAGTTTTATGAATGTGGTGTTTGAGCAGTATGGAGAGAATGAGTGGAATGCCAGATGTGCTGAAGATCTTGCTGGATTGGATCAGGAGTGTAATGTGAGTATCATTGAGGCTATGAAAGTATTTCTTGTGCGTGCCTGGAGTAAGAGACAGTGACTGGAATGAGCCAGTCAGGTATAGTGGGCTGTAATGACTCAATGTGCCTGGGGATGGTGTTTTGACACACTGGTTGTCCCGGTGATGCCATCCAATGGTGGCTTGTGACAAGGATTGGTAGATCGTGAGTAGTTTAGTGGACAAGTCTGGTACCATGCGCTGAACTTTTTGTGTGAAAATTGTGAAGGGAATTGTAGGCCGTTACAAAGGCCCCGACACTGTCGGCCCTCAAGTTCAAGTTCAAGATCAGTCAGTTGCATTTTATTCGAAGTTTTGGAGGAACGAGAGTGCTGGAAGGACGTGGGGGCTAAGAGAACTCTAACGTTTTGTGGCAAGTACCAGTAGTTTTGTAACTTGAAATAAGGTTAAAATAATTATCACCTCAATCTTTAAGGTAATATTACCTGCGTTGAAACCGCTGGGGCCTTGGGCCCTCGGCATTTACCAACTTATACTGATTTTGTTTCAGCCCTCAGATAATTTTCCCAAGTGAGCCTAAAACCCCAAAATTTGAAATTCCTTTTTTGCCTATTCTACGTTGGTAACTTTGGATCCTATCAAAAATAAACTGCTGAAAGTCCTTGAAAGATTGACCTACCCAATGGCCTCTAAAGAAAACCCCCCTGGAGGTTCTGGGAATAGCAACACCAAGGGTAAAAAAGGAGTGCACTCATACTCTCAACCTGTGCCAGGGAAAAATGGAAATATCAAATCTTCCAAAAAAAGTCATCCTAAAGCCAGGAGTTCAACCCCCAAAAGTTCTGCCCTAACTCAACCAACTGTATCAGAAATGCATAGTCTTGACAGCAATGCAATATTTGCAGTTACAAATGAAACCAAAAAGTCCAATAATCCACAAAAACGAACGCTTGACCAAAGCCCGGAGACTGTTGGAAAAGAAGCTTATGTTAAAAAGAAAAGAAACTCATGCAACAACTTGGAATTTGTACTACTGATTTGTCCTTTGAAAGCAACCCATCTGGAGTGATATCTAGGGATAGGTCTCCAAATACAACCATAGATACCATTCCTAACAACCTAGAGCAATACAAAAATAATCACGCAACTTTCTCACAACCCAGATCGGCTAAAATTGATTTGAACCTGCCTGAAAATATAGATAAAATAGCTGATTCATCCCGACATGTCATAATCTCTGCCAGGGATGAACAGATCAAATTAACCAAGCTGAGTCCCTTCAGAGTACAGACCCTCATCAATCAAATCTGTGGCCCAGTGGAAAAAGTGGAATATAAAAAAACAGGAAGCTTAATTATAAAAGTGAAAACCTTTGAACAAACAAAAATACTACTTGCTGCCAAATCCTTGGACAAAATAACTGTAACTACTCAAATAGCCTGGGGAGCCTCTACTGTATGTTGCAAGATCTATGCACCTGAATTTCTCAGGGAGTCTCTGGATGAACTGCTGCTGCACCTTGCCCCATCAGAAATAGTAGGTATCAGGAAAATGTACATGGACCCAAAACGAGCTGACTCTCCTATGTTTGTTTTGACTTTTCTAGGAACAGAATGCCCCAAGGAGATTAAGGCAGGATATTGTAATTACAAGGTAGGTCCTTTCTATCCAAACCCAATCCGATGCACAAAATGTTGGAGGTGGGGGCATACTGCTTCCATCTGCCGGAACAAAAAAATTTGTAGAAACTGTTCATCAGCAGAACATGACAAAGCAACCTGCAAATCAGAGAACTACCACTGCCCTAATTGCAAAGGGAATCATTCTGCTAACTCCAAAGACTGTCCAAAATATATTCAAGAACATGAAATTTGCAAAATCAAGGCCAGCAAAAATATTTCTATCAATGAAGCACGTGCCATCTACTGTCAACGGCAGAAAACTCAATCAGAGATGAACTCTGAAGAGTTTATTGACCTTGAATCACAGCACACATTCCTTGCTCTGACTCTGCCACAACAACAAAATTTCTCTCAAAATACATATGCAGCTGTAAGCCAATCACATAGTTTGCACCCACTTGTCAACAGAACCAACTCTCAGAAGACAACAGCAAATAAGAAATATAGGCAGGTGGTAAACAGCCAAAGCTACAGGAATCAATCCATGCCAACACAAACCACTACAAGGAGTCAGTACCCAATGTTGGGCCAGAGTATATTGTCTGAGACTGATGTAGCCCCTGCATATCTTCTGGATCACAGCATCATGATAGAATGACAACCTCAAAAAAGAGGTGCGGACAACTCAAATGGAACAGAGCAATTGCCAAAGATCTCCCAGGAAAAACAAATGATGGGCTACTTTAAAAATCTAATTATCAAACTTCTTCCTGCTATTATCAAAATCTTACTAGCTAACACTATAACTGCAAAAATAGAAAGCCTGACAGAAATAGGAAGCCTACTAGAAGCTGGAGAACTAATTTCCGAGTTACTCACAAAATTAAATGTCACCTCCCTCATCAGTCAAGCATAAATTTAACAATTCTACAGTGGAATCTTAGAGGCTACTTTGCAAAACTACCATACCTTCACTTGCTTATTGATGAACATCATCCAGGAATAATGTAGTAGTAGTAGTAACATAGGTTTGCTAGCGCTTCAGTTATTCAAACTATATCGCACCGGAGGTCACATAATTTAATTAGTATCAGACTTTCCGATTTACCACGTCAGATGAACATCAACATTATTTGAACATCAAAAATTATATGATCGTAATTATAGTTACAACTCAAGAGTATAATTGTCTCCCCATTGAAATCTTGTACATACAACAGTACATTCGAACACACTGGGCAGCCAAACCCCGTAGGGGGTTTCAGCTGCCCACCCATTATGGCCGGACGCCTTACCCACGCTGAAACCCCCCGAGGTACCAACGTAGCGCGCCCGGCCATATTGCAGTTTCTTCATCTACAATCTTCCAATACGATATCACGCTTGGTTACAGTGCATTACTGCGTGGCTTCATGTTAAATCTCAGAAAATAGCTTGCACCTCTCCAGGAACAGCTGCAACGCTGCTGCGTTAAAGCCTGAGCGCTCGTTTTCCCTGAGTATTCCAATCAACACATCCTCCGTGCAGCCACGAAGACTTGGGAAACACACATTGCGTATAGCAGAGTATCTTGGACATTCAACGAGAAAATGCACAACAGTCAGGGGAACACGGCACCGTTCGCATTGCGGCTGCGGCTGTCGCTCCATGAGGTGGCCGTGCGTTATGCGAGTATGGCCGATGCGGAGGCGGCAGAGTATCACCTCCATTCGACGAGCACGGCAGTTAGAAGATGACCACTCTCGGACAGTGGGCTTAATGTTTCTCAATTTATTGTCAGTTGTGGCCGTCCAGTTTCGCTGCCACAGATCCTTCACCGCCGCCTTGATGCGAGGATAAAAATCACGGGAAGGGACCATCAAATTTAGTGTTCTCTCACTTGACCCAGCAGCTTGCTTAGCTTCCCGGTCTGCTCTCTCATTGCCAGATATCCCCACATGCGCGGGCACCCAGCATATAATGACACTCTTCCGTTCATTTACGAACTGTGCCAGCTTTGTGACGATCTCCGCAATAATGGGGTGGGTACTGTTGTACATCTGAGCAGCATCTATTACGCTTTTCGAGTCAACGAAGATGGTGAAAGAATGACAATCGTGCTCCTCGATCAGCTGTAGCGCTTCCATCACACCATACAGCTCCGCTGAGAAAATTGAGGTCTCTGGGAGCAGTCTCCTAGCCCTCACTATTTCCCCGGACACAGCGGCACATCCCACAGCGTCTCCTGTCTTAGAGCCGTCTGTATAAATCTTCACAGAGTTTGCGTGTTTCTCCAGTATATGCTCCATGAAAATTCCCTTCAGGATGTTAGCCGGCATTGACTCCTTTTTCGGCACTCGACATCCAGGGCAGAAGCTCTCCACGGGGACACGCCATGTCGGAGAGCAGTCAAACAGCACAGGTAGCACTCTCATGGGTCCCAGCTGCATGGCGGCCGTCAGCGCAGGATAGTTCATTGATGATGGCAGACAATACGGGAAAGGCAGATGTCGTCCGGAAGGCGCGTGCACGCTTCTCCATGTAGGAGACAGGGGCAGCTGATCTAGACGAGCCAGGTACTGTAGGCTCAGCTGTACACGGCGGAGCCAAAGAGGAGGTTCTCCACTCTCCACACACAAACTGACTGACGGGGAGGTCCGAAAGGCGCCAGTGCAAAGCCTTATGGCCGTGTGGTGCACCGGATCAAGCACTGACAACGAAGTTTCCCTTGCATACTGGTATACAGTGCATCCATAATCCAGCTTACTTCTGATCAGGGTTCTGTATAGGCGCAGCAATGTTACACGGTCAGCTCCCCACGCCAGGCCTGATACACATTTCAACAGGTTCATTCTTCTGTTGCAATCAGACTTCAGCGCGGCCAGATGGGGTTTCCACGATAGCTTGTCATCAATAGTTAGGCCCAGAAATTTGGCACTATGAGCAAAGTTTATCGGTACTCCCCGGAGAAGTAACTGTGGAGGGTCCCGTCGGCAGCGTCCCTGAAAATGCAGGGCCACAGTCTTCCCAGTGGAGAATACGAAACCATTTTCAGTCGCCCAGTCATTCACACCGTTGATAGCCAACTGCACTCTGCGCGCCAGCGCAGGCAAATACGCTGATGAAGAGTAAATCATGAAGTCATCAACGTACAATGACGACGAGACATCGGCTGGCAGTGTGGAGGTGATGTCATTGACGGCCAGAGAGAAGAGGGTGCAGCTCAGCACACTACCCTGGGGTAGGCCCTCCTGCTGGGTTTGCCAAGGCGACAATGTGGCTCCCACTTTTACACGAAAACTCCTCTCCTGGAGGAACCGCTGGACAAAGAAAGCCAAATTGCCCCGAAGGCCACATCCATAAACACGTTGGAGGAGCCCATGTCTCCAAACGGTATCATATGCTTTGTGCAGGTCGAAGAAGACACACAAGCTCTGCTTGCGGGCGGCAATATTCTGAACCAGATGACTCTGCAGTCTCACGACAGCATCCGTGGTCCCCCGAAGCTGCCTGAAGCCGAACTGGGCAGGATTCAGAATTTCTTCTGCTTCCAGCCATCGTACAAGGCGAACGTTTACAATCCTCTCCAATAGCTTGCACACACAACTCGTTAGGGCGATAGGTCGGTAGCTGTCTGTACGGGTGGCCGGTTTCTGAGGTTTGGCAAAGGCAAGGATTGTTGCAGTGCGCCAGTCCCTTGGAAATACGTGGGTCGTCCAGACCTTATTGAATATATGAAGCAGCTGGCGTAAGGCTGATGAATGCATCCTCTTGAGCATCTGATAGTGAATCCCATCGGGGCCTGGTGCAGTATTATTGCAAGTTCTCAAGGTGCGGTAGATTTCAAGAAGGGTGATAGGCTCGTTGTACGAGAAAACTGTTTCTGTTGCAAAGTCTGGTTTATGTTGTTCTCTTTGGCGTTTTTGTGCTCGGAAAGCAGGTGGATACTGGGCTTCGCTACTATTATGCGCGAAACTATCAGCCAGCGCCGCCGCCACCCGCTGAGGATCCGCCGTGAGTATGCCGTCCACTTCTAAACAAGGCCTGCCACAGCTGTATTTTCCCTTCATCTTACCCACACGTTGCCAAATTTTGGTCATAGGTGTGTCGGTATTTAGGCTGCTAACATATTTGCGCCACGAGCTCCGCCTAGCAGCGTCCTTGATGAATTGGGCCTTCGCTCTTGCTCGCTTATATGCAATAATATCTGCCAGCTCGCCGGTACGTCTAGAGCGTCTCAGGGCTTGCCGCCGCTCATAGTTTGCCACAGCGCAATCATTATTCCACCAAGGAACACGGTACTTTGGTGCACCACCGCGTGACATCGGGATAGCAGCACTAGCAGCACTCCTGAGGGTACCGGTAAAACGCTCCACCATGTCGTCAACTTCCAGCAGGTCATTCATTTCTTCCATCTGGGTTAGGGCTTCAAAAGTATCCCAGTTAGCACGCTTCATGCAGTATCGAGGTTCTGCTGGCACTGGAGTAAACTCCCTTACTTCCATAACAATGGGGAAGTGGTCACTGCCATAAGTATCATCCAGAACGCTCCACAGAACATCGGGGAACATATCTGGGGTGCTGAAACTGAGGTCGATGGCGGAGGTCGTCCCTGTTTGGACGTGAAAATGAGTGGCGGCCCCAGTGTTGAGCAAACAGAAATTGGATCTCGTAATGAATTGGTTGATGAGCCTACCACGCTGGTCGCTTTGGGCGTTGCCCCAAGCCACGTGCTTTGCATTGAGGTCGCCTACCACAAAAGCGGGCCCAGGCAAATGAGTACTGATATTCTCAAAATCGGGCAACGAGAAAGGTTCAGCTGGGGGGATATACATATTGCAGATGGTGGTCATTTTCTTGTTGAACCAAAAACGGATTGCCATTGCCTGGATCTGGGTGTTCATCGGCACTTTGGAATAACCCAAGTCCTTCCTTACAAGAACAGCTAGTCCAGATCCAGGGACAGGATTTGGTACGTGAGAGAAAGTTTCAATATTATAGTTGGCTGGTGGGGTCGGAGTTATGTCTCCCAGCATGGTCTCCTGGAGACATATGCACAGTGGTTGTTGTTGCTGGATGATAGTCAGGAGGTCACCGTAATTCCTACGGTATCCTCTACAATTCCACTGTAAAACACTCTGCATCATGTTCCCTTCTCTGGGGGCTGCTCTTTAGGATCAGGCGGTCTTTGATTTGATGGTGATTTGGTTGGTGCTGGTCTCTCCCCCCACGCGTGCAAGGGCACGGTTGGGAGAGGTCTTGGCGTAACCTTCGAGGGCAAAGCCCACACTCGTGTAAAGTCAGGCGCAGTCTCCTCTGGCACTCTTCCTACGCGGTCCAATGAACGCACACGCTGTGCCACTGAGGGTTCCGGCTTTCTCACACTTCTGCGGCTCTCGTGAATAGTCCTTACATCTTGGGGAGGTGGCATCTCGGACTGTTTGTTCGTACTGTAGGGGGTCGCAAGCTCCTCGTCGATTGAACGGGTCACTTCTTTCGATGCTTCCCCATGGCCAAGGGTTAAGCCGGTATTCGCCTGGGCTTCCGCGTGCGTACCACCACGACGCTTTTCTGACTCAGCTTGGCGCCTCTTACTATCAGATGCTACAGTTTCCGCAGTCCTAGCGACCTTTGTCATGGCACCACCAACGGGTGGCGATCTCACACTCGGTATGCGTTTCCGCGATACCGAGGAGACTGCCGAACTCAGACACACAGAAACTGGGGGGTCTGCTTGAGCACAACGTGACAGATCAGGAAGATCGCTCCGCTCAGGTCTATCAGCAGGTCGGGGTACAGCAGCGAGAGTACGGCGTGCAGCACGCGCGGCATCAGTACCTGAGGTGAGGTCCCGACCAGCAACACTGGGGGCTCCTGTCACTGCCGGGTGCACTGGCACAACAAAGCTAGGTCTTCTTGGAGGGGCCCGCACTGCAGCGGCATAGGACGTCTCTGTTCTGACGTACCTGCTGCTCACAGCACGCTTGGCTTCCCCGTAGCTTATTCTCTGCGATGTTTGCGCGGCCAACACCTCTTCTTCCATTTTGAAGTAAAAACATTCCTTAGAGCCAGCAGGGTGTGATTTATCGCAGTTAGCACATCTCGGGGGCTTATCACAGGGCAGTTCGTGCTGGTCCTCGGCACAATTTGGGCATGCTCCTCTTAAGGATCGACACGTCTTAGCGCCATGCCCATACTGTTGGCACTTGTAGCAGCGTCGCGGCCTTGGAACGTACTGTCGCACGCTGCACCTCGTCCATCCTATGTTCACATGTGACGGCAGGGAACATCGGTCAAAGGTCAGGATGTAGACAGAAGTGGGCACCAGGGCACCATTAACGTTTTTCTTGGTTCGGTACAGTGCCTTCACTTCATACTGCCGCAACTCCTCCAGGAGGCGCTCATCAGCGTAACCAGGATAATTGAGGTAGAAAATCGTTCCTTTGCTCTCATTGAGACTTCCATGTGGGGACACTTCCACACCCACGCCAGCCAGATGGCGAATGCTCAATATATTGCGGCTCTGCTCAGAGTTACGGACCTCCACCAAGAGACCACCACCGCGAGTCTCTGTGATCTTGGCGGGTCTACATCCCAGCCCACGACACAGGTCTCGGTTTGCCATGATCACATCGATGTGCGTCAGCGGTGAGCCGTCAGTAGCTTTAATGTTGAAGAATCTTTTGTATTCTGTTGGCAAAATTGGCTCCACCAGGTCGGAGGGCGCGGTTTCCTCAAGAAGATGTAGTCTTCTGCCACGACGTCGCCCACGGCCTGGCCTGTTTGGCTGGCGTTCAGGAGCGTAAGGTTCAAGAATTATTTCTGTATCTTTGTTTTGTCCGCGCTCTGTTTCCTCACCCACGGATTGGTGCGGCGGTGGTTGCAGAGGCGGCTCTTGAGAGGAAGAAGCAGGTACGGTGTCCTTATTTGATATCCGGGTCGTCAACGGGGGGTGAGCAGCCAGAATTGTATTGGTGGAAGCAAGCACATTGCTTTAGGTCTCTCTTGTCAAGGAGGGTCTCCCCTCCCCTATCCAGGCTGGCTCAGGCCGGAAAAGAGACCCCCGAGCAGTCAGTAGCCATTTGATATATCATCTATACTTGAGGCGGGCACACACTGACCAATAGGGGGTGAATACCCCCTCCCACCGTCAACCCCGGCCCGTGGCAGCCCCTTGTTTGCTCGGGATAACGGGGGCTTTATCACCCGTAACTGCCGGGGTCCGGTTTTATTTACATGGGGGGCCTTCCCATGGCCCCCCATTTTGTCTGGCTGCTCCGAGTGAGCCTGTCTGCCACGGTTGTACCCACCAGGACCGAGGTCCCGACAGCATAGCCTCACTCCTCCTCACAACACACAAACCCTCCCACCACAATAAGGTAAGGGGGCGTTGGGAGGGCATCCAGGAATAATATGTATTCAAGAATCATTGTTACAAGGAAGCCACAACATAAAATTGAAAAATTACTGCAGCCCTTCCTGACATGAAAGAAGGGAAGGTAGAGGAGGTGGGGTGATTACCTTTATTCACTCCAGCGTACCAAACATAACAACACAATTGACTACACCATTAGAACTTGTGCTCTGCAAAATATTTATCAACAAAAAGCCTATCAATATAATAAATATGTATTTGCCTCCTCATTTGGAAAGTAATGGTTTAATGCAGAAGTTACAGGACATCAGCAATCAGATTACAGGATCCAGCATTATTATGATGGTGTAATGGGGCGATTCACCAGTCTCCTAAACCGTGTTTGCTGATGAGATGGTGCAATCTGCCTATTCCCCTAACCCCTATTTTTCTGTTTCAGAACAGATGTATCAATGTTAAATAGGAAGCAGAAAATTCCTGAAGTGCAGTATTATAGCATACAGGCAATTTATCCTGGTCATGGCACCAAAAACACAATGTTGGGGGACAGGTAGGCTTCCTACCATCAACATGTGTAGCCTAAATCGTACGTGCTCCTATACATTAGTTGTGACCAACCTATGACTCCTATTTTTGTCTCAAGGTGAATAAATAAGCCGACACTCCCAAGTACTGGGTTTACAATTCTTTCTTTTTTTGTTTATTGATACACTATTAACATTTTCATCCTTACTTAGGGCTTCTTCAACATACTAACAACCCTTTTCTTCTCAGTTCTAATGTTTCCCCAATGTCTAATTCAGCTTCCATCTTCTCCATGGTCCATTCTGAGGTTCTTGTTTCTCCCTCCTCAAGTTCTACAATGGTGCTCACATAACCTAGTAAGTCACCTTTCTTGATTTTACCATCTTTAACTGGAAAATTTTGGCGAACAATCACCCGGTTCTTTCCATTATTTATGGAAAAAATTCCATCTATGCCAGTGCACTTCTTATTTTTCATTTTCCCATTATAGTAATAGATGTCCCTTTCACAAGCTTCACTTTGGCAAATGAGATTAACCTGAACTTCTACTTCAGTAGATTTTCCCGAATAATTGACAGTTTCAGAGGCATGAACTGGAAGAGATTCATAGATTATTCTCCTGGGCTTTGCAGTTTCACCTAAATAGATATCAACTCTTGCATTATTTTTAGCAACCTTTGGAATCATTCTTATACCTATGTTAACAATGAGCTGATTTTCAACCATGAATGGAGTCCCTAATATTATTGGATGATTTATAGCCTCATCAGATATTACACTAAAAGTGGTTTTACAAGCCTTTATATCATAAAATGAAAAGCTAAAGTGTGCTACACCAAGTGTTTTTACATTTACTCTACCCAATCCTTGAAGGACAATGGAGTGGTCTGGGTTGCTTGGTAGGTTTAACTGATCAACAAGAGATTTCCTTATGAGATTAGTGGCTGCACCTGTGTCAAGTAGAGCTTCTATCCTGTTTTCTTGGATGCGGGTTTCTACGATTAGTAACTGACCCGGTTCCAGAGCTGCCAAATTTACCCAGGGACTGCCATTGTCATCTGGCTGTGAAGTTCCTAGAACAGTATTATTGGTCTTGAGGCACATTTTTGTTCTTTGGCTTGCTTCTTAAACACAAACTGAAGAGAGTCTGGAAGGTTCCTTCCCTTCTACTTCTTTTGGCTTTACTTGGGTGCTTCTTGTTATGCTGTGGTCACCTAAATAGTTAGTGGTTTCCGGATCATCATAATCTTCATCTTCTACTTCAAGACAATCAAAGCGATTATGGGTCTCAAAGAGTGAAAATAAAGTGTAGAGGTGCTTCTTGGCTACTGGCATACCCCTGTCTTTACCAGAGCCTGTCAGTTTGATGCCCTGCCGTACAGGTTTTCGTCACTGTGCGCACGGTTTCCTTGAGGTGTTATGGGTGCAAAGGTAACAGTACCACCTGGGGTTCCTGGATTTTGAGATGTCCCCCTGGGAGCAAGCTGTGATTGTGACCTTGGACGAAACCTCGCAGGCCTTTGGTTGCAATCTCTAATAATGTCCTCTTCTCCCACATGCATAGCAGGAATTTGTTTTAGTTCTGCATTCAGCAGCACCATGACCATATCGGTTACAGTAAGTACATGTTATGTTGTGAGAAGGAAGCTTTGCTGGTGGTCTCATGTTGAAGTTTCTTGGTGGTCCGGGTTTGGCTCTTGAGTGACTGTAATGCTGGTAGTTTGGCCTTGGATGTTGGAAGGAAGATGCACTGTGTAGAGAGACTGAATTTATTTGTTGAGCCTGATGGTTTCTGCTGTCCTGAGGAGAGTGTCTTCCAAAGCTGACACTGTTGAGGAATGGAGCCCCGTTTGTACTACTTGTTCTTTGGTCATTCTGAGTGGCTGCATCCTGGTACAACTTCTTCTGACCTACACTAATAGTGATTTCTTTTTGGTTGTCCCCCTCCTCACTCTCATTACTTTCCGATTCTTTTTCATTTTCCTTTTCTACATCCTTGAACCTGGCACACTTCTGAATGGAGGACCATTTTACTTTTTTGTTGTTGATTTTATCACTGATCATTTGAGTTGAGATGATCCTTTTAAAGTCCTTAGGAATAGTTTGTGGGAACTTGTCCCGTAGAACAGAACTTGATTGAACCTTATGTTTGGGGTAAGCTATTTTAAACAACCTCTCATCGCGGCTGCTGTAAAGGTAGAGAGGTTCTCCTTTATGGTATCTTATTTTATTGAAATCCTCTCGGTTCCTCTTCTTCCGTAATTCGGCCATGTCTTTATACCATTGAACCAGTTTGTACTTAAGGGTGGAGTAGGTGTCCCCTATATCTCTCAGAGATTTCATTGCCATGAGGGTTTGGCCAGTGAGCTGCTTCTCCAGCTCCCCTATCCAGAAGTGACTTTTTCTTCTGAAATTTTCCTCACAATATTTTTCAAATCTCTTCAAGTAGTCTCTAAAATCCTGCCCTGATTTTTCATCAAACTTTTCTTGTTGAGGAATTCTTCTATTGTCAAATCTTTCCATTAGTTTTTGCAGTGTTTTGAGTTCTCCTTGCTGGTTGGTCAGAAAAAGTTTCCGTTTTGGAGCCCTAGCCCGAACTGATGAGTCAGAACTCAAAGTTCGAGAGTCAGCGGAACGTTGGTATAATCGTCTTCGAATGAGGTTTGACGGAGTTGTCGATCTGCTCCGTCATGCTCGGAGTTTGGCTCAGAATACTCATGGTCTTCATTATTCTCAGGATTCAGAGAATTGTTTTCTGGGGCAGATATCTCCTCGGAGCTCGGTAGTAAACACCCAACGTCCTCCTGTCGAGAAGTTCCTGCGTTGTCAGGTTCAGAGAGGATAGAATTCAGGACTTTTACAGCCTTTTCGCTGTAATCGATGGTTTCCAATTCTGTAGGTTTCAATCTCAAGATTTTCTGTATCCAACGTGTTTCAAATAAAACATTTTTAGTGATGTTCTCCTCCGAACCATTCTGAGACAGCGACCTTATAAAGACAAGTCTTTCTTTGAGCTTTGCTAGAGCCTTACCGTGAACTGCACTAAGAGTAATATAATTTTTCTTATCTGTAACATCAAAGTGCACTTCTAAAAGCCCATTTAAAGCCTTTGAATTTTTAATTTCTAGCGCTGAAGCAGATAATTGAGAGCCAGCCTCGAGAGGCGCCGCTGCCGATGATGAGCCCATTATTTTATTTTTCAATTGACGTAAACTAATGGTAAGTGATCTCAGTACTCTTGAGATGTAATTGATTGCAATTGCAATTAGTGTAGCCATTAAAAGGTTCAATAAATTACTCAAAGACAGAGTTCGAGGAGTGGGTGCCATATTTTCAGCGTTTTTGCTCCTCACAGACAGCTCGTTACTCTACACCAACTACTTAAATTCAGAATCAGTAAAACGTGGTAAAGGGAACAGTGAAAATTCCCATACATGGGATAATCACCTCTCACAGGCATTAATAGTCCACAATAACACTGTACATTTACAATTAGGAATGAGTCCATCTCAGTGCATCTTGCAGACACCCCATCCGACAGATCGCAAAATTCCTGTAGACAGGGATATAACATCCACCTGGAAAGCAGGGCATCCAAAGTTCTCACCATTTAGGGTAGGCCAGCTTGTGTTAAGGAAAACTATAAAGAAAGGAAATAAGGTTGCAAATAAATTATCCAGACAATATGATGGTCCTTTTGGAGTAACCAAAGTTCAATCTAATAGTGTAACTTATGAACTACAGAGAACAAATTGAAATGAAGGTAATATCAAAGCACATTATAAGCAATTAAAGCTTTGGAGAGAAGTTGCAGACTATCTGAAGGAACATGTTATCTTCAATGAAGAAATTAGAGTTCACAAAGCAACCACTGACAGTGATTGCGAATCAGAATCAGCCCAAAGGATTACAAATATTATCTTTAGTAGTAATCCAAGTGATTCAAAGGAGGAAACTGTGCTTCCTTTTCCTAGCTGTAAGAGTAGGAATAAAGAGATAAATAAGTTCGGAAACAAAATTTCCAAGTCAAAAGAAAAGGTAGTAATAAAGAAAAGAAAGGAGAAAAGTAAAAGAGTACTCAATGTAATTCCTGAAAATCTACACAAACTTGCTTCTAGTGAGGCCATTGAAGATCAGGTGATCAGACCAATAAGTATGGATTCACAGGTAGTAGAAAACATTAATTATAGGATGTCATCTCCTATGTTCAGAGGTTTGTCAGATGATTTTGACTTAGGGCTGGATGAACCAATGTCTAGCATTAAAATTAAAACACCACAGTCAAGTTCCCTTAAGATAAGCACTAATAGTGCAACACAGAATAGCTCGTTGATAGAGAATTTTTTAATCTGGTCCGAGAGAGCTTGGAGCTTTCAAGAGAATTACCTACAAAAAGTGATTAACTGCTCTGAGCAGGAAGCTCAAGATAGAAACAAAGTAGGAGAAACAGATGAAGAGAGACAAACCGGAGATATTCTACAACTATTTGTAAGCAACAGTTCAGAGGAAAGCCGTAACTTCTCAATCTTTACACATGACTTCCCAGGATTCAGAACTGTCGACAAGAGAGAAGAAGAGAAGTTAAACATTTTAAAGAGAATTAGGGATCATTCCAAACAGATGCAAGAAGGTACATCAAAGGATAGACAATCCAACAATGAAGTTCTCCGGGAAATGTGGCAAAGGAGATATATGTCCAGCAATACCAGAGTAGGTGTTGTAGCTAGTGATGGAGAACAAACCAAGAGTCCTCGTGTTAGAGCTAGAGGGAATGTGGAAAACATGCCCAATGTACAGTTAAGAACATTAGAATATAAGATCAAAAATAAGTAGCTTATAAAAAAATTAAAATGAACAAAAGATCAAAATACAAAAAAATCATGTAGATTAAGTAGTAAGTTAAGTATTGGGTTAAATAGCAGGTTAAGTAATATGTGTTAATGCGGTGTCTTTTATTGCAAATAAATGTGATGCGATTAAAATGTACATTGACTGTTTGTAAATAACTATTGGTAATTTGTGTAATGGCTGCGCTTAGTGTATGGATTGTCATGATATGTCGAATGACAATACCAGCAACTTGCCGTGTTCTGTCGAACGGCATGTTGATATCAATGCGTCTCTGCGTCTGTAAGATATGTTGTAGTTTGTAAGGTTCATTAGCAAAGTGTCATCTCGTAATAAAATTCCTGTGACTTGGAAATTATAGAACTAGAGTTATTTATTGTAATTATAGATTTAAGATGTGATATTAGTGTATGTATATAACAAGTGTACATTGTTTAGAAAATAGCAGTGTGTGTGTTAAGTGCACCCTATGGTTGCACTTGGTGGGGGGGAATGTAATGGGGCGATTCACCAGTCTCCTAAACCGTGTTTGCTGATGAGATGGTGCAATCTGCCTATTCCCCTAACCCCTATTTTTCTGTTTCAGAACAGATGTATCAATGTTAAATAGGAAGCAGAAAATTCCTAAGTGCAGTATTATAGCGTAGAGGCAATTTATTCAGAGCGGCACCATCCAGCGAGGGTAAGAATAATAGGCAGCGATAGGATTGAAATTAAAGAATATATAGGTTCATTGCTTGAAATATTGATGCGTATATGATAATGATTATTCGTTAGGTGAAATTAATTGTGAAACGGTACTTTATTGCCTTTGTTATCATTAGAAGTTATTATTTATTATGCGTGGCGGATTGGCAGGAAGACCTCCAAACTTCCGGTCCAAACCTCCAAATCGACCTCCAAACCTCCTGATCAATCTCCATATCAACCTCCAATTGGAGAGCAGAAGCAGAGGCCAACCGGGGTACTCAATCCAGAGCCATCACCCAGAGCTCTGTGGCACCAGCCTCCACAACGTGAGACCGAAGAACAGCCAACAACGGCTGATTCTTCCTCCGGCGTCTCTGGCCGCTGCTTTACTCCACCTGCTGCCGTTATACTTCAGCACTAACCACTGCTGCTGTACTCCGACATACCCTGCTGTTGCCGTACCCCGGCCGAATCTGTCGCTGCGGCGCCCCAGCCTACTCGGCTGCTGCCGTACTCCGTCATATCCTGCCGCTGCCGTACCCGGCACTACTCAGCCGCTGCCGCACTCCGGCATCTGCCGCTCTTGCGCTCCTACCGCTCATGCGTTCCTACAGGCCAAGCCTTGGGTTGGCCATTATTGCTGGGTAGGAAATCATCCTGGGGTTGCCGCTGTGCTAAATTGTTCCTAGTATAGTAGGCTACTGTTTCATAATTGAGAGTGTTTATTTTGTGCAGGTCATTGTAGGTAGGTTAATTATTAGTGTCCACACCTGGTTATTTTCCTATGTATATGTCTGTAATCATTGTTAATAGTGTATCAAAAAACAAAAAAAGAAAGAGAATTGTAAACCCAGTACTTAGGAGTGTCGGCTTATTTATTCACCTTGAGACAAAAATAGGAGTCATAGGTCGGTCACAACTAATGTATAGGAGCACGTACGATTTAGGCTACACATGTTGATGGTAGGAAGCCTACCTGTCCCCCAACAATGGACTCGAATGCTCACAGCTATAGCTGGGGATCTGACTTCAGTGATACAAGGGGTAAAATAATGGAGAACTGGATGACAGAGAAGAATTTATTATTACTGAATAACACTGCCCCAACCTTCTTGTCCTCCAGAGGTACTTATACTCATATAGATCTAACAATAGTCACTGAGGACCTGCATTCTAAGTTTACATGGAACACTTGTAGCGATACTTTTACAAGTGATCACTTTCCACTGATAATTGAATCCACTCTAGCATTTCCCACGGCACAACTATCAAGAAAAGGGCACCTGCGCAGTGCAGATTGGCCGAAATTCTAAACAGCTCTAATGTTTACAAACTGCTCAGATAAGTCAATATCTGATGCTTATCATTCCATAGCCAAAGCTATACTGGCAGCAACTGAAGGTAACTTCAGGGCTAGTCAAAGCCTTTCACCACTACAAAGGACTAATTGCTGGTGGACTAAAGATTGAAAGATAGCCCATAGGAAATATCATAAGGCATACAACCATTACAAAAATCACCAAGGGAACATTGAGAGATGGATTTCATTCAAAGAAGCAAGAGCAATTTTCCGAAAAACAGTACAAGAGGCTAAAGCCAACAGCTGGAAGGCATTTGTGTCAGGCCTCAGTACCTCTTCCCCAGCAGAGGTTTGGCACAAAATTAAAGCCATAAAGGGAAAACAAAACCGGGTACAAATTGTGCTCAAAAACTCAAGCAATGAAATAATTACTTGCCCAAAGGAAATTTCTGACATATTGGTGGACCAATATGCCTCAAATAACAACTTAGAGTCTCATGATCCAATATTTGATGAACATAGAAACATCTGTGAACAAATTCCAATCTCATTTTCATTTGATACAGAACATGATTACAATCGTCCTCTCACTATGGTAGAGCTCAAAAGAGCAATAATCAGCTTCTAAAACTAAAGCACCCAGACCAGATACAATATCTCTAGAATTCATTAAACATATGAATGAAGACCAGACAAAATTCATACTAATTACTTTAATAGAGTTTGGGTCTCAGAAATCCCAGAGCAGTGGAAGGAGGCCATAATATGTCCGATCCTTAAACCAGGAAAAGTGCCAACAGATCCAAGAGCTACCGCCCAGTAGCACTTACAAATGTACTGTGCAAGCTTTATGAGAAAATAATAAACTGGAGACTCCTAAAATATATAGAACAAAACAAATGCTTGAACGAGAATCGGAGTGGATTCAGAGCAGGCCGTTGCACTCTGAATGGACTCACACGTATTGAAAACTCCATTCGGAGAGCAATAACCCTGCAGGACTTTTGTGTTGTAATATTTGTTGATATAAAACAGGCCTTCGACACTGTTTGGCATTGTGGTCTATTGCAAAAGCTACAGATTTTAGGACTTGAAGGTAACCTACCTCAAACCATAATGTTTTTCATCAAGGAGCGAAGAATAAGATTCAGAATCAATGACATTCTATCCAAGTAATGTTTCCTAAGGTCGGGTGTTCCACAGGGATCGGTGATCAGCCCAACATTGTTCAACACCATGATAAATGATATTTTCCAAGACTGTAACCCTCTACTACAGACATCCCTCTATGCTGACGATGGTGCTGTTTGGGTTACTTGCTCTAACTTGACTGAAGCACTTGGCATGCTGCAAGATGCCTTAAATGCTATTCTTGTCTGGTCCCAAACCTGGGAGTTTCAAATCTCTCCAGAGAAAACCAAATGTATGATTTTCACTCACAAAAAAAAACTAAGCCCCCTTTCCACTTGAAATATCAGAATGTAAACTTGGAATTTGTCACCAAGTATAAATTTCTTGGTCTACTTCTTGATGCCCAACTTTGGTGGGGTCCACACATAAAGAAGTAACCCAGAAATGTCATAAAGACCTAAGACTTTTTCACATCCTCTCTAATATGAAATGATCAGCCAATTTTGACATATTAATGAAAATCTACACTTCCATAATTTTGCCAAAGTTATCATATGGATGTTTTCTCTTTGACACTGCTTGTAAATCTCATTTGCTGTCTTTAGACAGAATCCAATATGCAGCACTGCGCTTTATTCTTGGTGCAATGCGATGTACCAAGGTAACTCATCTAGAAATAGAGGCAAACTTGATGCCACTGATGTACTTAAGGAAAAAACAACTGTGTCAGTATGGTCTCAGAGCACTAAGTGTCCCTGGTCACCCAGTTGCATTGCTAATTCAAGATTATTACCCATTCCATGTCTTTGAACATAACCCAAACCCTCTTCCAGTAACAGGCCGGATATTCCACTTGCTACAAGAATTGGGCATTAAATCAAACTGCATTGGACCTACCCAGGCCTCTGACAAATATGAAACTTTTGATATGAAATGCTTTTCCCATCTAAAAACATACCCAAAGGATGCACTAGGAGAAAATCAGTGGAAAGCTCTATTTAAACATACTCAAGCACAGTATACTACACGACAGGAAATAAATACAGATGGATCTAAACACGACCACAGAGTTGGAGTTGGCATTTGGTCGAGTGAATCCAATATCATGGCAAGACTTCCAGATAGGGCCTCCATTTTCACATCAGAACTCATGGCTATTTTATATGCCATAAAATACATTGAAAAGATACCAGGAAATTTTATCTTGTTCACTGACTCATACAGTGCTATTCAGGCCCTCAACCAATTACTTCCCTCCAACCACTACCTGATACCTATAATCAAGAGGAGGTATGAAGGTCTACCCCCAATGAAATTAATCATTGAGTGGGTTCCCAGCCACATGGGTATCATGGGAAATGAAAAAGCAGATCAACTGGCAAAAGCAGCATGTAACCTGGAAACAATCTGTTCACCTCATCTTCCACACCTTGATCTCATACCTCATGTCAGGCAACATTTCAGACAAAATTGGCAAGATGCATGGGACTCAAGCATTAGCCAATACCATGCAATCAAATCAAAACTGGAGCCAAGTATAAATTCCTCTGTATCACGCAAAAAGCAAGTTGTTTTGAAGCGATGCAGACTACTTACAACTAAACTTACTCATAATTATCTTTATACAAGAGATCCACAGCCCTTGTGTCGTCAATGCCAATGTGTGCTCAGTGTTGGACACATTGTGATTGACTGCCCTGCATACGCTGCACAAAGAATAAATTAAAGAACTATGCATATGCAAATAAATTTCAATTCAACTTGGAAAATGTTCTGAGTGGCTTCAGAAAAAATATCAGCCCACAGAAAAAATGTTCTGTGGGCTGATATGGGTTAATCATGAACTGATGATGAATTTTTTGGACAAACTCGACATCATCAATCAAATACAAAATGCTCCACGTCCTAAAAGCTTATTTATCAGGCACTCCTGCCTGTAATTGGTGATGTGCCTGAATTCACTCAAGTATTCACACAAGTAAGTAAGTAGCATTTTGGTCCTCGAACAATTCGGTTGTTTATCATCCCTCGTCGTCCGTCAAAGTGACAAGTTTTGTGATCATGCCATAAACTGCTCGTGGTTGTATGGCAACTTTGCCTCCAAAAAAAACAGCAGATAAATGTGACAACTGTCACGGAAGACCTCAGGCATCAAACGCAAGAGCAATTCTCCTCAAACAAGTGAAGTGCGCTCTAAAAAAACCTCTGAAGACCAATAGCCCATCAATTTCGGGTTGTGAAACAGAACTTAGTGGAATAATCTCGGATTCATGAGCCAGTCTGAATGCCAACAGCATTCCTCCAACTCCCTCCTATCCAACTAAATCCAATGCACAGCTCAACATTGATGATTATCCAATAGAGGACAACATTCTATCCACTCTGCCTCAGCCCGTCAGGAACAGTGCAAGAATCGATCTGAACTGTCATGCTTCTCCGCATAACTGTGTAAGGAACATCGCTAAGAATCTGGATAATCGTTATCTGGCCAATAACATATTCCTAAATGATTCTAAAAGACCAAATAATAATAAGTCTGAGGATCAACGAGGAAGCACTTCAAATTGCCTATACCTTCAAATCGTTTATACCTTCGAGGAGGATCTTCGCTTGGACTTCGCATGGAATAACGACAGCTCACGGAAGATGCCAGGAACTTCAATGATTTCTCTTTTGTAATGTTTACTTCTTATTAATAATATTTGCGGGGATTGTTAGTATAAATATGTTAACAAGAGTAAGTAGCAGCGTATTTAAATTAATCTGGGAAATATCTTCCATTCATATATCAATCTTGTGATACCGTTATTACTAGTTAGCATCTCAAATGATCGCGTCGCCAAGAGCGTTACGTTTGAAAAGGGAGGCAGTCAGGCCGTGGCAACCGCCGAGTCGAGAGCTGAGAACACGTCGTGCTGGCCGGTCCCTAGCTTTGGGGCTGGCTAGGGCCTTGTCTTTCCTGTAACAATTTGTATTCAAGTGAATTACGCATATATTATCCAGTAACGTAAATTATTGGTTGTCACGGAACGCATATTAGCTACTTTCCTGGAGTCCTCAGATAAGATAAGTCCCATTCATATTGTCATATAACACTTATCCGCTACGATGCATCCTCATTTATTGCCTCTGTGCAATAGGTAATTCATAGGAACATTCAGCGTACATCCGATGTTTTATTAAATGTGACTAGGTGCGTTAGATCCATTTTGATTATTTCTGTGTCAAGATTAGAAAATAAATAGTGATGTCAATGCCTCGTGAATTTCCCCTTAAATAAGAAAAGAATTATCGTTTCTGTTGTAGAGAAAAGGTTAACTCGCTTCCATATTAATTGTTTATTAAATAACGTAAAATACTAATTATATCGGAGACGTTGAAAAGTCTCACTTGATCTTATTGACAAAAAATAGAATAAATGTGGCCTTAAGTCACGACGTTTATCAAAAGAAATGAAAGCAACGGAAAGAAATAACGACGAATAATGCTGGAAATAAGAGAGGCACGACAGAACTCTGAGGAGAACTTCAAAATATTCCTGCATCTACAAGACGGGTAGTCATGACTAGTACAGACCCTAAATTTCAACTATCAAAAAGAATCCTTTCCGAATTGGCCACGCCATGGACTGCTGTGTGATACTGTGGAAACTATAGAACACCAACGCTCTGGATCGCTGCTGATCACTACCAAAAATTTCAATCAAGTCCTAAAACTGCTTAGTGCCAAAAACCTAATGCTAGACAATATTACAGTTCTAATCACTGTTTCCATTAACTGGAGTACACAGTTTACATATTGCACAAATTTTTGCTCCAGAACTGAAAGATGAGTCCCTAGAATTTTTTCTAGAGGCCCTTAAACCAAACAAGGTAGTTGGGATCTAAAAACTCCTCTCTGACCCTCTCAAAGAACACATTCCACTGTTTGTACTTACCTTCTTTCGTCCTAGCCTTCCATCCAAAATCCATGTAGGATATGTTTATTACAATGTAGATCAATACTATCCAAGTCCTTTACTCTGTGGTCAATGCTGCCGGTACGGCCACACCCGTGGCAGATTTAGCCGCAATCCCCTGTTTGCAGCCACTGCTCTCAAAGTGGACATCTTTCTGAAACCTGCCCATCATCTGGATCTCCACCTTTGTGTGTAAACTGCAGGGGTCCTCACTCTGCAACTTCACGTGACTGCATTGCATACATGGCAGAAAAACATGCATGTCACCTGACTGCTGATGAAGCCCTTACCTTTGCAGAGGCCAGAGAAAGAGCCAGAGTCAAAATAAATAATCCTAATCCAAAGTAAACTATAATAACTACTAGAAGGCTAAATTTTCAATCTTCTAGACTGCAAACAAATTTTCAACATAATCAACTTCCAGGAAAAACCACTTAGAATGAAATCACTCCTAATATCTTTGATCAATATTAAATTTAATTTTGTCAATAACTCTCATATCATTACAAAATTTAGGTAATTGGAGACATTTTAAGATGTTTTACATGAATGACATTGTGCTTGGAAATGCTTAGTTTTCAAGATATAGCATAAATAACGTTTAGGTAAGAATAGCATGAATGGCAGTTTTGATATGGCTCTTCCAGCGCTTCGCGGACGCAGACCAAGCCAAGTTTTTTGGCGGAAATTATCGGCCTTGGTAGGGTTGAGTTAAATTAAGTTATTTTAAGTTTATTTAGGTTATTTTATTTAACTAACCTAACTTTACCTAACCTAATCTCATCTATTGTTACGTCAATACCGTATTTCTGCTTATTTACGTACCAGTTTGTTCAATTTTATGAATGACGTTCCTATAATTTCAAAGTTCAATATCTCAAAACTAAGCATTTGCTAGCACAATGTCATTTGTGTAAAACGCCTTTAATTGTACCATATTACTAATATATGGCAACAAAATTGTTGAAATCATTGACAACATTAAATTCAATATTAACCCTATATGGCACACATTTTCAGTTTAGGGAAAAAAATTATTTTCACTGAAAACCTAGTTTATAACAGTGCCAGAATGGTATATATCACGTTGAAAGTTTTTTTCTATGAGGATGTAAGATTTTTCCGGATTGTTGCCTCAAAGCAACATTGTCCCACCGAGGAGTCTGTTCCAGTCTGTAGCTTCAAAGAAACATTGTGCAACACTGCCTCAAGTATACGACTCGCTTAGGCAAAAATTCTTAACAAAGACATTCAAAACACAAATGGCATTAAATTCTTTTTATTAATGACTTTTGAACAAAAATATAAAGAAGGAAAAACAATGAAAAATATGAATGATAAGCTGCGCAACAAATTAGGAAAATTATAATTCCTTCACAACTAATGTACGCATGAACTAAGCAGTGTGAAACTTCAGGAAACAATTAGACTTTGGTGTGAAGCACAAAAATACTCTGCATTTTATGCATGAAACCTTCACGATTCCGCTGCAACCTGGATATTTGCAACGTCCTTTCTTTTCTTCATACTGAGGAAAATGACCGATCTCATCAAGTCGGACATCATTTGAGGGAATAGAGGCAGTGGGTCCTTTCTTCGTTTTGTTTTTATGCAGTGAACTAACATCCTCATTCGAAGGTCTTCCTCTCTCCAGTCCTTTTGTCACAGATTTTCCTTGCAGTAGAAGACACTCTGAGATTTCCAGCTTGAACTTGAATAGAGGAAGTTGTTTCTTAGTCGGAATGTTGAAACACTTAGCATCACGTCGATATAATAGCCAGGCCTGCACGACCATCATATCCAAAAAATGCCAGAGCAATTTATGATACCACTTCTTGGATCTTACTGGTATCCTATATAGAGCCATTAGTGAGTCCAGCAAATCTACACCACCCATAAATTTATTGTAAGTGCTCACGGCTGACGGACATGTTACATCAACGTGTTGCTTAGTCTTAGAATCCCACCTTTTTACTTTCAGACTTGGTTCAACTGCTTCGAAGGATGTCAGCAAATTTACACCTTTGTTATCATACCACTTCAGTGCTCTAAGTTCAACATCATTTACTGTTGCAACTTGTAATGCTACTGATTCGCGTCCACGTTTTTTCATTTGAGTGTCAGAGGGCATATTGCAACCAAGCAGTCTATTTTGCCGCACAGTGCCCAAGCAGCAGATGCCTTGTTTCCACAGAGTGGCTTGAAGAGCAGGGCTGTTGAACCAATTGTCGAAATAGACTTTGTGCCAGACTCCTCTAGGAATTGGTTGCAGAAGGTCCAACACAATGTTGCCAGAGGCCTTGTGATCAGCTTGACCAGGTACAGCAGGCACAGAACCAGTGTAAATTTTGAAATTGTACACAAGACCGTCCACTCCAGAAAGAACAAATATTTTATACCCCCATTTTTTAGGTTTTTTGGGATTGTACGTCCGCAGACTTGAGGCTCCTTTGAATGGCACTACTTGTTCATCGATTGAAAGCTTTTCTGATGGAACAGTACTGCTTACTTTTTGACAAAATGAGTCTAAAACTGGCCTTATTTTATAAAGTTTGTCAGAACAATTGGGAGGCATTGTTTCATTATCATTACAGTGAATGTTACGCTTTATAAACTCAAATCTCTTTAGTGGCATAGCGTTTGCTACTTTTTCTATTCTCAGAAATGTACTCCAATACCACCTAGCTCTGGGAATCTTTGCCAGGCTCATTGAATATAATATAGCTATGAACTGCTCTAACTCAGATTCTGTTAGCATTAGTGGCTTTGAAGGATTTTCTTGAATTGAATATTTATTAGATTCCTCCACCAGTTTACTCAGTAGACTTTCATCTAAAAGCTCCTTGTAGTAGACCATCGGTGTTTTCACTTCTTTGCCCGGATGGTATTGCTGTCCAGTGAAATCAGACCCATTGTATGAAATTTCAGAGGGGTCTTTTGTTTTCCAAATAAGCTTTCTTCTTTTCATGTTTGATGAACAGGGCTGTTGCTCCTCTTCACATTCTGGCATTTCATTCTCAAGCACATTTACGTCAAGCATTTCAGAATGCCCTTCGATTTCATCGGCATCACTTTCACCGTCAGATTCTAAGTTTTCATCTTCTGATTCAGATGGAATATTGCATAGGTGCGAGCCGTAGAACTTTTTTGCGTCCATTACTGGAAAAAATATATATGAATTGTAGGAGAGCGAGTAGATATATATAAATACGTACAAATTTTGAAGGGTAAACTGGACAACATCACAATAGTATTGGAGCAGAATAAAGATTTGCATAATATGTATTTTACATCAAGGTATACATCTTCAATCAAATATATTTCTATCGGTTTTTGCCATCTCTACAAATGAACAAATATGTGACAAAATGAATGTAGGAACTGTACAATCATAAAGCTCAGCTCGAGTTACTGTGCTAATTTAAAAAAAAGGCGTAGTTGAGCCATGTTGCTCTCAAGCAACAAGCAGAGTCCTGCAAGTATACGCTTAGTTGCGCAATGTTGCTCTCAGGCAACAAACAGAACTTTTGATCTGGAAACTTTAATTTTTGGTCAAATCATTTCTGACTTCTTACACATAGTCTTTAGAACAGTGTTTATTTATAGCATAATTTATTTTCATACTTACTTCAAAAACGATGAACGGCAGGCAAAGAGAAACACCTGTTAGTTCGCAAATTACTAAGAGCACCAATGTAAGGCAACCTTTCTCTTTCACTGCACGTGCTATACTGAATCTCATTGAATGGGTGTCTTGCAGCGGTAGTTTACATCCCAAGATATTGGGAAATATCTTATTTGTTTTGTTTCCTACAATACACTCTGAGATATTAAGGTTTTTTTGGTATGTTGCCTGAAGGCAACATTGTGCCATATAGGGTTAACCATATCTTCTCTACTAGTCTTTCCATCTCTCACTCAGCTCATGACAGAAGAAGTTGACACCCCTAATACCCTGCCATCACAATCATCAACTGTGCGCTCCTACTCGTCTTGAATAACCCCAGCTCAACAACAGCACTCTTCACAGGCTACTCCCAGTAACTAATCATCAACTCCCAAAGTAAATTCCCATTACACATATACTTGCTCAACTCATCCAAGCAACACCACTTCTCCTGAAAACTCCTCTAATCATAATAACCCATCAAATAGTTCAAATAACCATTATCAGCCAGCTTTTAATCTACCCTCAACCTCATTCTCAGCTGAATTAGCTCAAGTCATAGTAAAAATTCTGCCTATCATCATTAAACTCTTTATGGCTACCAACTTGTCTGAAAAAATGCAAAGTATATATCACTGAACTGGGGCAAATTCTTAAAGCTGATGAAGTAGTCAATGAATCTCTGAACAATCTAGGCCTCTCTTCTATCACAAATTCATTTTAAACTTTAGTATTATTCAATGAAATGTTAGATCATTCTTTTCATGTTGGCCTCACCTGCAGCAACTTGTAACAGAGGTTCAGCCCAGCCTACTCTGTCTACAGGAAACAATGGCAAAATTCAATACAATCAGTTTGAAAGCCATCAGCCAACCTATTGCCAGTTACGAGAGGGTGTGTGGCAGTGGAGGGGGCACTGCAGTACTGGTAAAAAACTCTATTCCTCATGTTATCCTACCCATAATGTGCTCCCTGGAAGCCTGCGCAAGCAGAGTTTCTCTTTCCCAATTCACAGCCTCTATCGGCTCATTGTATATTCCTCCTAACCTTCCCAATTCAGTACTGATTTCTGAACTTCTACTCCTCTATTCACAACTTCCACCACCTCTTATCTGCATGGATTCTAATGCTCATCCTCCTAGCTTGGGCTCACCTTCAGAAGATAGTCTTGGCACCCTCATTCAGCAATGGGTCATGCACAATGACCTCTTTATACTAAATAATTCTGAGCCCACTTTCCTGTCTTCTAGGGCTCATATAGTCATATTGACCTGACAATAACTTCCTCTAATATTGCTCCTTTATTTTACTGGAAACCATACTCTAACCCCTTCACTAGTAACCACTTCCCTCTAATAATAGCCACTTTCCAACCTATTGTCACTGACTCCCTGCAGCAGTGGCATCTGCAGTCAGCCAACTGGTCTCAATTCCAAGCTTGCTTAAAGTTGCCCACTATGTTCCTCTCACCAACTCAAGCATGTGGAGCAATAACTCATGCCATATTAAAATCAGCCAACCAACACAGATCCAAAACCAAACCTAAGCCCACCAATAGAGCTTTCTGCTGATGGAATCAAAAGTGCACAAACTTACAGGGAAAAAAATAGAGCACTCTCACTACAAAAACCACAGAGGCAATCAGGAGTTATGGATTGCCTACACTAAAGCCCAAGCCAAATTCAAACATGCAGTTAAAGAAGCACGTAAGTCCAGCTGGGAAACATTTCTTTCCAGCCTGAACACCAAGACAAGCAACTCAACTATATGGAAAAAAGTAAAAAAAGTAAAAGCCATCTCCAGTCACAACATGCAAAAAACCATAGTGTTGAAAAAAGACATAATAATAGCAGACCAGCACAAAGTAGCAAATGAACTGGCCCATCACTTCTCACAACAAAGTGACTCAACCTCTAATGATCCCATATTCACTAGACGCCAAAAGACAATTGCCATTAACCCTCCTCAATTTCCTCACCATAACACCCCACGTTACAACCAGTCGTTTAAATCCCTCGAATTCAAGTGTGCCTTAAAATCACCTACTTCACATTCTCCTGGAGCTGACACAATCCCATTTGCATCCCTGCAGCACTTCACCGACAAACAACTGGAAACACTCTTGAGTTTCTACAACTTCTTTTTCTTAGATGGCTTCCCTCACCAGTGGAGAGAATCCATTACTGTTCCTATCCTCAAGCCAGCTAAACCCTCTTCATATACAAATTCATATTGCCCAATAGCACTTACAAACTGTTTATGCAAAATAATTGAAAAAATGATCAACGATAGAGGCCATACTTGAACGCTGCAGCTTTTTTGATCCATCACAGAGCAGCTTCAGAAACTCACACAGCACTATAAATGCACTCAGCAGACTTGAAAAAACCATCAGAGAGTCCTTTTTCAGTAATGGATACTACTTAGCAGTATTCTTAGATATAAATAAAGCATTTGATACCGTATGGCACCACAGCATACTCCTTAAGCCTGAACAGCTGACCTCTGCCTGGCTGGTATCCTGACCATGTTACCTCTTAGTAGTGGAAAAATCAACAGGCTTTGGTTTGCTAACAAGGAGGTTGGATATTTAGATCCGGTGTCATTGCCGTAACGTAGTCAATTGGCAGCAGCTGGAGGTGGACAGGCAGTAGCAATGGAGGTAGTGCGTAGTTTGTCTCAAGGAGTCAGTGGAGAAGGATGCTGCTTATCCATGCTGCATTCAAGATATACTGTTTCAATATGAAACTCATGCATTGTGCATAAGTGCAGAAGTACTTTGAAAAAAAAGGTTCAGACACAAGTTTTCACCTATTAGTATTGTTTTTGTATGCGTTCACATGTTTCTGCTAGCATACAATACAAACAAATACAATAAAATTATCTGTTATATAGTTTAAGTTTGCAAAATATGAGTTGAAATATGAATAAACTTTTGCTTCATAAATCAAGTAATAAATATTATATGACATATATACCAACATATTCTAGTATGAAAAATAGATAGTGTCTCTCACATATGCATGTCAATGCAGTGGCACGCAGAATTTATTAATAAAATTCAATACTTCTGGTGTAGTAATTACTTCATAATTCTCTACTACTTCTATCAGAAGTGCAAATAAGTAGGTGCATCTATTTCATTTCAGTATACCCAAAGATAAGGATAGAAGAGAAATGGCTTGGATAAATGAGCTACAGCAATTGAGAGTTGTTGCCAAGACAAGCTTACATTTGCTCAAAACATCTTTATCTTAATAATTACAATAGAAATATATCTACTCCAAGAAATTTGCTTCCTAACTCAATTCCTTCTACATTCCATGATGTTCCTGATGGAAAGCTAATTGGCAAAGCTAAAAAAAAAAAGCATTTCAAAACATTACACTTTCTTTGCTCTCAGTTGTGCCTTCGTTGCTCTCAGTTGCGCCTTCTTTGCTCTCAGCTGCGCCTCTTTCACTCTCAGCTGCGCCTCTTTCACTCTCAGCTGCGCCTCTTTCACTCAGCTGCACCTCTTTCACTCTCAGCTGCCCCTCTTTCACTCTCAGCTGCGCCTCTTTCACTCTCAGCTGCGCCTCTTTCACTCTCAGCTGCGCCTCTTTCACTCTCAGCTGCGCCTCTTTCACTCTCAGCTGCGCCTCTTTCATTCTCAGCTGCGCCTCTTTCACTCTTAGCTGCGCCTCTTTCACTCTCAGTTGCACCTTGTTCATTCTCCGTTTGTTGCACCTTCTACACTCTCAGTTGCACCTTCACTTCAGTAGCGCATTTCTGCCATTTCACAGCGCGGTGTCCACACCATGGTGTGGAGGTGAGACCCCTCCACTGGTTCACCACCTTCACTGGTTCACCACCTTCACAATGCCTACTAAATAGCGGGTGGGTGGGGGGCTTGAGACGGCTGATTTGGCTTCACTCGCTTGACTGGTTAAGGCCACCGACCAGTCAAAAATAAAAAATCCATCATTTTTTTTATTGCTCTATTCGATTGAGAAAGTCCTAAACTTCATTCCTGCAAAGCGGCAGAACGATCCGTCTACCAAAGTATGTCAAATGGGGGTTTGAAAGGAGGGTGGAGGATAGCTCGCCCGGCCAGCTCGTGCAGATATGCCACGCTGGCTGAGCCCGTTGGCGCTGAGTGTCAGTTTGTTCATAATTAGGTATGTATCTATCTCCTTGCAAGTCAACACTTTTGAGATTTGGCATGTTGAATTCTCGGTACCTCTACCCCTCCCTCCCTCGGGAGTAAGAAAGAGGGTGGGGGGAAGCTTGCCCGGCCAGCTTGGGAAGACGTGCCAAGTGAGCTTGGTCGGTTGCTGCCGACTGTAGGTTTGTTCATAATTAGGTATGCATCTATTTGCTTGCAGATCAAGACTTTTGAAATTTGGCAAGTTGTATTCTCGGTAACTCCACCCCTCACTCCCTCGGGAGGAAGAAGGAGGGTGGGGGAAGCTCGCCCAGCAGGCTAGTGCACATGTGCCAAATAAACCGAGTTAGTTGTTGCTGACCGACGGTGTGTTCATAATTAGATATGCATTTATCTGCAAGCAGATCAAAATTTTTGAGATTTGGCAAGTTGAGTTCTCGGTACCTCTACCCATTCCTCCCTCAAGGGGAAGGAGGGTGATTGGTAGCTCGCCCGATCTTCTTGCGTAGTTATGTCACGTTAGCTGATCTAGTTGTTGCAGACCGACGATTTATTCAGATTTAGATGGCTTTTTTTCGATAGCAGATCAAGATTTTTCTGGATTTGACGTTGATTGCTCGGTACTAATGTAGTGATATAAGCATTTGGCTCTGCGTGGCGCTTCCATATCCTATAAGAGGAGCCTACGAGGATGCCAAGGACGCCCCAGCTTATGCTCCTGGTGCGTTTTAGACAATTTTGGTACCACTTGTGGTACTGGTTCCTTCAAGGAACCACAATAACTTCCAAAAATGATATTCAAAACGTCAACACTACCAATTTCTCCAAGAAATGTAGCTTGCAAACAAAAAAAACCTGTCTCGGCACTAAAACGCGTTTTCTCAGCAATACAAATGTCAATATTCAAGCTTCTTCTTCTTGTAGTGAAAATACTTCACTACGTCTTTTATACCGCAACTGTACCGCTGGCGTGTACATAGAGCTCCGTCTTGCTGCTGCCTGGCTGCAGCTAAAGTGGGCGGCTGTGCGACTGAAGCTGGTCAGTTGCGTTAGGACCTTCATAGAGTGCACTTGTCTACGAACAGGCCAATAAAGCTGGTTGCCTGATGTTCGTAAGGGTCCTTTGTCGTGCTTGCTCGAATCCTATGCCTCTTTTACTTGTTGAAGCTTAGGGTGTTCTGCCGGGGTGTTTAGTCAGCGGTAGAGCTACGATCTCGTGTAAGAGAGACGGCTACCGCAAGACACGCCCCGAGTCGGTTCTGTTAAACTATCTTACCTCCCTTTTAAATATACGCTCTTGTTATTTGTCCGTGCCATATCTTGACCTAGTATCTGGGCCTAGCTATTTAGCCTGAGTAGCTAATTCCTGCCTGGTCGGCATCCTGACGGGTCGGCTTCCAGTGACGAAACGTTTTCAGGCTTTTGTTCGTTACATTTTGGAGTCAGGAGTGGGATTTGGCTTCAGATACGTGGTACAGTCGGTAGGATAATTAGTAGTACAATAAATTGGGAACTTTTAAATAACACCTTAGTATCGTTTGCTGTCAGTAGACATTTTTTCGTGGTATAATTTGGGCTAAGAGTAAAGATGGAAACGAAATCTGAGTTAGCTGACGTTATGCTTAGTCTCACAGAGGCAATCAAGGGCTTGCGTTCAGACAAGTTGCCTCCACCAGGGAAGTTTTCGGGTAAGCCTAGCGACGGTCAGGTCTCTGTATTTTTGACCAAATTCTAGAACTATGCAAGTTCTAAGTATCAGGAAAATAAGAGTGCATGGATTCAGGAATTGCCGGAATTCCTCGAGGGGGAGGCCAAGAATATAGTTAAAGCGTACGGAACTGGAGCTGACTATGGGGAAGTAAAAACTAGGTTAATTCAGGAACTAGAGCTTCACGAGGAATTAAGTGATGCTGGGTATACATAATTCTTGTGTGCAGAAAGAGATAGGGGTGAATCACTGACTTGCTATAGTATTAGGCTCGAAAGGCTGGTAGCAAAAGTGGATAGTGTAGGAAAAGAGGGCAAAGAACTCTTGGCTCGAAATAAATTTATTGGCTCACTGGCACCGGAGCTGGTACGTCGGCTTAAGTTATTCGTTGGCCATCAGGAATCCATTGCACTCAGTGCAATTGCCAGACTAGCAGCCAGTTTAGAAGCCGATATGACAGCTACCGAGGAAAGGATAGGGAATCATACTCGAGCGGAACAAATTTACTTAGCGACGCCATACGCGCCAGAAGCAAGTAATGATAGCATTGAGCACCAGGAACGCAGACCGGCCCGATCAATGCGTTGTTTTCGTTGTGGACAGGAAGGACATTTTATGCGGGACTGTACACAGCAGGTAGCAAATAGAGACAGATCCAGGGAAGTTGTCGGTTCGGAACGCGGGTTGAAATGTGCGTATTGTGGCAAGAAGGGGCATTTGATGAAGGACTGTGAGGGATTTTTGGAGAAATGCGCAGCTTGTGTATGGTGTGGGGAAATCACACATCGCAGTTTCCAGTGTGCGCACAAACCAGGTCGACAGTCGGGAAACTAGGTGACTCTGGTGTGGAAGGGGCACAGCCGGAGCAGTGTCATGATAGTCCCCAAAATATTGAGATGGTACGGCAGAAGCGTGAGGTAGCGGTGGCGTACTCGGTGGTTGTTGAGGTTGGGCAGTTACAGGTTGATGGCCTGGTAGACACAGGCGCATCGGTCTCTTTAATTACAGAAGAGCTGCTCCATAAAATTCCGGGTGTTCAGGGAAAACTTCGCGCTTCCGCCGTTAGTAATGTGGTAGGAATTTCGGGAAACGAAATTAGAATAGAAGGTGAGATATACTTGACAGTAACGATTGGCAGAACTAAGTTCCCAAGGCATAGGTTTTTGGTGATGACTAAGCCGGTACAGTCATTCAGTTGTGTGTTGGGCTTAGAATTTCTTGATAGCTTCAAACTTACGTTGAATGCATCAGATAGGACTTAGGAGAAAGGAAGTAGTCAAGATCGTACAAGAATAGCTCAATTGAAGGTGGTGACTTCGCGCAGAGCGGAATTTCCAGTTTTCAGTGCGGCGAAAGTGACTGTACCTTCTAGGCAGATGTTGCGTTTGTCTGCTCAAGTGAAGAGGGCACCAAATAAATTAGAAGGGTATTTAGAGCCAGTCGATAATGGGACTCGTCCATTGATGGTAGCTTCATCAGTAAATGTCGTAGACGATGAGCATATTCGAGTAGAAGTGATGAACCCATTTGACAGTGATGTGAGGTTAGCCAAGCACACAAGACTAGGTACTTTGGTGGCTTTGTGTCGGGAAGAAGTAGAGCAGGATGAAGAGATGGACGAGGTGCCGGGTGACCTTAGCTTGGACGGTACGGATCTGACTGCAGAACAAAGGACGATAGTTGCTGAACTGATGACTGCGCATAAAGACGTTTTTGCGACAGATGAGGCAGACGTGGGGTGTACCGAGACAGTGCGGCACCATATAGATGTTCAGGGTGCAGCGCCTGTAAAACAAAGAAATAGACGTTACCCGGGGCCCATGAAAGAGGAAATCGACCTAGAGGTAAAACTATTAGCGGAAAAAGGTATTATTGAGCCATCTAAGTCACCATGGTCGTCTCCGTTAGTGCCAGTTAGGAAGAAGAACGGAAAACTAAGACTTTGTGTGGACTTTAGAATGTTAAACAGCTTGACAAAACCAGACTGTTTTCCGCTGCCTCATATAGGAGATACGATAAACAAACTTTCGGGAAATTATTATTTTTCTACGCTTGACTTGAAGTCGGGATATTATCAGGTGCCTCTGACTGAATCTTCGCGAGAACTGACTGCTTTCTCTACTGGTACGGAACTGTATCAATTCACTAGGCTTCCGTTTGGCGTATGCAACGGGCCGGCTACGTTCTCACGGCTAATAAGTTTAGTAATTAAGGGGCTACCGAGTGACTCTGTGCAGGCTTACCTTGACGATATTTTGGTCGCTAGTGGCACGTTTGCTGAACATGTCCAGGCGCTGGAGAGAGTGTTCGGCCGGCTTCGGGTTCACGGGCTCAAGCTGAACTTGGAAAAATGTTGTTTGTTTCAAGAGCAGGTCGATTACTTGGGTCACTCCGTCGGTAGACTTGGTGTGAGTCCGCTAGAAAAGAATATAGGGGCGATCCAAGAGTTTCCAGTGCCACGAACGGTATGGCAGTTAAGATCCTTCCTGGGTATGGTGAATTATTATAAGAGTTTTATAAAAGACTCCGCCAATTTGCTGCACCCCTTATACCTGGCGACAGCCACGGGGAAATGGGAATGGACTGCCGAGTGCCAGAAGGCATTTGAGGACGCGAAAACCGTATTGGTGACCGCCCCAATTCTAGGATACCCAGACTTTGTGACGGGACAGCCATTCGTGTTGACGACTGACGCTAGCGGATGGGGAGCTGGCGCGGTGCTGTCTCAGGTGCAAAGCGGTCAAGAAAGAGTGATCGGTTATGCCGGGGTCAGTTTTAATAAGGCCCAAATGAGATACAGCGCAACTGACAAAGAGCTAGCGGCAATCAGGTTTGCAGTAAATCACTTTAGAATTTACTTGAGTGGTAGGAAATATGTGATCCGAACGGACCATCAGCCTCTGATATATCTTCACAATATGAAACGTACCGACGACCGACTGATGAGGACGTTGGCTGACTTGGCTATTGGCCAGTATAGCATCGAGTATGTGCCCGGGAAAACTAATGTAGTTGCTGACTGTCTGTCCCGTGTGAATTTTCCTTGGTCAGTTCCTGAGGGAGACGAGAATGCTCCCGAGCCAGAATGTGGGGAGTACCAGGTAGCCGAAGTAGAAGGGGGCCCAAATTCTTTGTTTGTGGCGTTGAGCCGAGCCTCGGGTCTGGGAGACGCGTTGACGCTCCGAGAGCAGGCGATAGACAAATTATTGCAGGAACCCAAAGCCTTCGGTAGGACTGGTAAGGCCGCGGATCGTAGGATGATTTCGAGTTGGAAAAATCCGGATGTTTTCCCTCCATGGGAGGCTCTCGTGGCGTTTGCGCAGTTATTTGACTTGAGAGTGGAGGTAGTTTGCAAGCCAGGAGGGTTGGTTGTTGCAAATCCTGTGGGGGAGAAGGGAACTGTTAAACTGGAATGCAAAGGAGGCGTGCATTTTAATGTTATCATAGCATGTATACCAGCAGAAAGGGTCAATATAGCAGCGCCTCACGAGCAAGGTAGCCAGCAGGGTACTTGCCAGTTGGCTGACCTCCGGTTAGGAGAGGAAATACAGATGTTCGCGCCGCATCAACTGCAGGACCAGAGGTTGGTGAGGGTGCGCGAGGCTCTGGAAAGGAAGGAAAAAGACCCAGCATTAGGATATTTGCGACGACATTTTAATAGCTTAGTGTTACATAGCGGTGCTATATGTTACAAATATAAGCTAGGGGGTGAGAAAAAGTTCCTACCAGTGATTCCAGACAGTCAATTGAAGGGCTTAGTTACACAGTTTCATGAACATGTAGCACATGCGGGGCAGTCTAAGGTTAGCAAGGCATTCCGGCGGTGTTACTTCCATCCCAGCCCATACAAGACTATCAGGGAAGTGATAAGGGAATGTCGGACGTGCCAGTTGCATAAAGGAGTAAGTTCAAAAGATTACCCGCTGTATGGGTTGAGTGCTAAGTGCACGGCGCCGTATGATATTTATGCGGTTGATTTGATGCAATTGCCGCGTACCCCCAGAGGACATATAGGATTATTGGTGGGTATTGATTTATGGTCCAAATTTGGACACGCAATACCTATACGTTCAAAAGCTGCGCCGGGAGTTGCGCGTGCATTGGAGTATGGTATATTGGCTAGTTGCCCTAGAACCCCTAAAATTTTGCGGTCCGACAATGGTCCCGAGTTTCGGGCTAGGTTGTTCGGACAATTGTTAGACAGGTACGGGGTGCGGCATGAGCGCTCGATCGCCTATGCGCCGCATACCAATGGAGCGGCGGAAAGACTCAACCGGACCATCAAGGAGAGACTCGCCGCGGCCTGCGCTGGTAACCCTGGGAGCTGGGATCTGGAAATAGGAAGAGTGGTGTCCCAGTACAATAGACTTACCCACAGTGAGACCGGTCGAGCCCCGTGTGAATTCTTCGTGAAGGAGGCTTCGGTGCCAGATCTGCCAAGGCCCCCCCGGATGTGGCGGCCCGCTGGACCGAAGTTCCGACCGTTCGCAGTGGGGGAACTGGTCCTGCGACGAGTACCTTACGCACGGGAGGACGACAGACACAAACTCGCCCCGCAGTTCCAGGGTCCCTACGAGGTGCTGGAGGTTGACAGGAACCAGGTCACCTATAAGATACGGGATATGCAGCGGCGAAAGGCTCCCTTCAAGGTGCACGTGAGGCAATTGAAGAAATATTATGGAAACGACATGGGTCAGGACCAGCCAGTGCGACCCGAGAGGAGGAACGAAGCAGAAGGTCTGCCGCAAAGGCAGCCACGCAAGAGAACCCGTCGAGAAGTGGGGCCAAAGGAAGACGGGGTTGGTGCAGCAGGAGAGATGCAAGAGGACCAAGTGGCTCCTGTGGAGGACGAGTGGTTGGGTCGCCCAATTCATCCGCTGCCACCATTGCCGGCGACGCAGCAGGAGGAGGTGACAGGCGACGACAGCAGCGGGGACTTCTCGAAATTTCTCGGGCAGTACCCGGATTTTACGCCGTGCGAGGAGAGCCTCGACTTTTCGGGGTTCATCGGTCAGTACCCGGATCCCCCTCTGTTACGAATGAGGGGAACGGAGGCGCCGGAAGCAGAACGCGGACCCCTCGTCTTGAGTGGGGGAGAGTCGAGTGAAAGCGGAGCTGCAGCAGAAGGCACCTCCGATTTTTCAGGTTTCGGGGGGTTGTCGCCATTGGAGAGAGCGCGCCCAGATGTACGAACTTCTACTCCGGTTGTTGTTGTTGTTTTGCCCCGACGGCCGCTCGAAGGGGTCCGCCGCGGCCAGGGCCGCCCCAGACCGGGCCCGGCTCGAGGCGAAGAGGGGTGTGGTTATATGGGCCTCTGGAAGACGCCCGCGTCGTGCAGAAACCTCACTACGTCCGCGGGGCGAGTCCAGAGGTGCTTCAGTGCATGTATCTGGTGTGTGTGTCGGTGTGCGTGTAGGGCGGGACAGTGTAGGAGGACATGCGGAAGATCGCCCACGTTGGCATGGCACCAGACGCAGCTGTCGTCCACCGCAAGTCCTATTCTGTGCATGTATGAGGGGAGTGAAGTGTGGTGCCCGCACCGCAGCCGCGCCAGGTGGACTCGATCCTGCCGGGGGAGGGATCGCTCCGTCGAGGGGACGGGGGGGGGTCTCACTCCGAGGAGGGAGTTAGGGGGTAGGGCAGCGAGGGCGCGTGAGGTGAACTGTGTGTGTATGTGTGTGCGTAGTGAGGTGT
This sequence comes from Morinoia aosen, assembly GCA_030386875.1. Lineage (NCBI taxonomy): Eukaryota > Metazoa > Arthropoda > Malacostraca > Amphipoda > Talitridae > Morinoia > Morinoia aosen. The sequence goes on from CM059564.1 coordinate 76,849,238, forward strand.
CAGGGGGGCAGGGAGGGAGGGAGTCATATAGTGTTCTGAGGTGTGTGGCCGGGGTGGTGTGTAATGTTCGTTGGGTTGGCCGGGGTTGTTGCATGTAGTGTAGCGGGTGGGCAGGGTCTTGTGTGGAGGTGTAGAAGTTTGTCCCTAGCGTGTTCATGTGGTCAAGGAGGGGGAGGACAAGGGCTTCTTCGTGTAGGTGTGCTATAGGGGTCGATCGTGTACAGCCCGTGGCAATGCGCAACGCTGTGTTTTGTGTGGACTGTAGTTTCTGTAAGTGTGTGCGGGCAGTGTCTGCGTACCAAGATGTGTGTGCGTAAGTGAGGATGGGTCTGATGAACTGTTTGTATACTGTTGTTATGTCTTCCTTGGAGTGGCCGTATGTAGTGTGTGTTAGTGCTCGGAGGACGTTCAGCCTAGTGATGCATTTAGTGTTGATATTGTTAGTGTGTGGGCTGAACGTAAGACCTCGGTCATATGTAACTCCAAGGATTTTGGGTGTGTCTGTGTAGGGGATGGGGGTGTTGTTTAATGTGACGTGGGGATGGATGTTGTATTCTCTATTATAAGGTGTGATGAGTGTGAGTGGTGGAGGAAGGTGACGAAAGGGGTAGCGACGCAGGGTGTTTGGAGGTAACAGAGGTGAGTGCCGGTGATAATACTTGGCGGAGATCGGAACCTTCGGAGGCAGAAGATGAAATATTGCCTCGATTAAGACCAAAAAAGAGGTTAGATTATAAATGCTGAGTGTCTACTTCGATACTGCTCGGATTGTTTTTGTTCCAGGCCCGGGGATCTGTTGCTGCAGGCGAGGGGCCAACGTAGCACGGGGTGCGATGGTCCGACCTGGGCTGCCTGTTCGTGTTCTGACCCTGCAGATGTCTTCTGAGGCGCGGCCGGTACTGATGGTTGCCTTCCATCGCAACCCGACTGGCTTGATGTCCTTTGGATATCCGGGTCGGATGTGACGGGCAGAGGCGCACACTCGTTGGAGATCGAGGTCTCTATTGCGAGCGGGGCACGCCATGGGATGTGGACTTCTGCCACCTGTTCGGCTGCTGAGTGAAGCAGGCCCAGTTTCGTCGGCGGGGGAAGCAGTCGCCTGTGTGCAATCGGCGGTTGTGTCAGCATGCACTCGGCAAATCTGCAGTAGGACGTTTCGTCGCCGCCGGAGAGACTGGCGGGAACTTGGAAGGTGGAAGAACCGTGATGTCGCATATTATAAATTGTAGAACGAGGATGTACATAGTAAATTTTATAAGTAGTTGTCCAATGGCTCAGTGCGTACGAATGTACTGTGAGGTATAACTTGAATATGGAGACACTTGTCATCTTGTGTAGAGTAGTAGAGGCTTCAGTAGGAGCGATGACTTCCTTGCTAAATTGAGGAAGAAAGTAGTGTAGTGAAAATGATTCACTACTGGTTTTGTACCTTAACGATACAGCTATGATTTACATGGAGGTCCGTCCCGCGGCTGTCTGGCTGCAGCTAAAGTGGGCGACTGCTCGACCGAAGCTAGTCAGTTGCGTCAGGACCTTCATAGAGTGCACTTGTCTACGAGCAGGCCAATAAAGCCGGTTGCCTGATGTTCGTAAGTGCCCCTTGTAGTGCTTACTCGAATCCTATGCCTGTTTTACTGGATGACGCTTAAGGTGTTCTGCCAGGGTGTTTGGTCAGCGGTAGAGCCACGATTTCATGTATGAAAGACGGCTACCGCGAGACACGCCCTGAGCCTGGTCTGTGAATTATCATACCCCCGTTTTAAATATATACTCCTGGTTTGTCCGTGCCGTACTTGACCTAGTATCTGTGCTTAGCTATCTAGCCTGAGTAGCTAATTATTGCCTGGTCGGCGTCCTGACGGGTCGGCCTCCAGTGACGAAACGTCTTCGGGCTTTTATTTCGTTACACATTTAAGGTGCACGTAAGGCAATTGAAGAGATATCATGGAAACGACATGGGTCAGGACCAGCCGGTGCAACCTGAAAGGAAGAACGAGGCAGAATGTCTGCCGCAGAGGCAGCCACGCAAGAGGACCCGTCGAGAAGTGGGGCCGAAGGAAGACGGGGCTGGCGCAGCAGGCGGATTGGAAGAGGACCGAGTGGCTCCCGTGGAGGATGAGTGGTTGGGTCGCCCAATTCATCCGCTGCCACCGTTGCCAGCAATGCAGCAGGATGAGGTGACGGGCAACGACACGAGCGAGGACTTCTCGAAATTTATCGGGCAGTACCCGGATCCTCCGCCGTGCGAGGAGAGCCTCGACTTTTCGGGGTTCATCGGCCAGTACCCGGATCCCCCTGTTACGAATGAGAAGAACAGACGCTCTGGAAGCAGACCACAGACCCTCCGTGAGTGGGGAAGAGGCGAGTGGGGGTGGAACTACAATGGAAGGCACCTCCGATTTTTCAGGTTTCGGGGGGTTGTCGCCATTGGAGAGAGCACGCCCGGATATACGAACCTCTACCCCGGCTGGGGAAGGCAACGAAAGGGATAGCGGCACAGGGTGTTTGGAGGTAACAGAGGTGAGTGCCAGTGATAGTACTTGGCGGAGAACGGAACCCTCGGAGGCGGAAGATGAAATATTGCCTCGATTAAGACCTAAAAGGAGGTTAGATTATAAATGCTGAGTGTCTACTTCGATACTGCTCGGATTGTTTTGTTTCAGGCCCGGGGATCTGTTGCTGCAGGCGATGGGCCAACGGGGCACGGGGTGCGATTGTCCGACCTGGGCTGCCTGTTCGCGTCCCGACCCTGCAGATGTCTTCTGAGGCGCGGCCGGTACTGATGGTTGCCTTCCATCGCAACCCGACTGGCTTGAAGCCCTTTGGATGTCCGGGTCGGATGTGACGGGCGGAGGCGCATACTCTTCAGAGATCGTGGTCTCTGTTGCGAGCTGGGCACGCCATGGGATGTGGACTTCTGCCACCTGTCTTGGCTGCTAAAGTGAAGCCTGCTCAGCGCCGGTTTGCATTATGGAGGAGCAGTCGCCTGTGTGCAATCTGCGGTTGTGTCAGCATGCAATCGGAAAATCTACAGCATGACGTTTCGTCGCCACCTGCGAGGCTGGCGGAAGCTTGGAGGACAGAAGAACCGGATAATATTATAATTTTAGAACGATGATGTACATAGTAAACCTTATAAGTAGTTGTCCAATTGTTGACGTGCTAAGAGATGTATGTTTTCCTTGTTGTATAACTTCAGGAGATTTTATGAGAAGCCGCGTCAGTGCGTACGTACGAATGTACTGTTTTGTATAAACTTGAATGTGGAGACACTTGTCATCTTGTTAGGTAATTTTGGAGTAGTATAGGCTTCAGTATGAGCGATGACTTCCTTGCTAAATTGAGGAAGAAGTAGTGTAGTGAAAATACTTCACTACGTCTTTTATACCGCAACTGTACTGCTGGCGTGTACATAGAGCTCCGTCCTGCTGCTGCCTGGCTGCAGCTAAAGTGGGCGGCTGCACGACTGAAGCTGGTCAGTTGCGTTAGGACCTTCATAGAGTGCACTTGTCTACGAACAGGCCAATAAAGCTGGTTGCCTGATGTTCGTAAGGGTCCTTTGTCGTGCTTGCTCGAATCCTATTCCTCTTTTACTTGTTGAAGCTTAAGGTGTTCTGCCGGGGTGTTTAGTCAGCGGTAGAGCTACGATCTCGTGTAAGAGAGACGGCTACCGCAAGACACGCCCCGAGTCTGTTCTGTTAAACTATCTTACCTCCCTTTTAAATATACGCTCTTGTTATTTGTCCGTGCCATATCTTGACCTAGTATCTGGGCCTAGCTATTTAGCCTGAGTAGCTAATTCCTGCCTGGTCGGCATCCTGACGGGTCGGCTTCCAGTGACGAAACGTTTTCAGGCTTTTGTTCGTTACATTCTCAAAAAGTTGTTATTGTAGAGCAATGATTTTGGTATCATTAGATGCGCAAAGAGTTGCTGCATAAAGAGTCAGAGGATTATATTGAAATTCACAGAAGATTTTCAGTTACATTAAAAAATCTGCGGAAAAATGAATGACACTTTAAATATTTTTTTTAAATTCCATAACAAATAAATTATTGGGAGTTTCAATATAATCCTCTGACTCTTTATACAGCAGCTCTTTCGGCATTCAATGACACCTAAATCATTTCTCTATGATGACTACTTTTTGAGAAGAAGTGGCTTGAATATACCCCATTTTTTCATTACATTTTTTTCGTTATCTCCGTAATTACGGCGAAAACGGAAAAAGTGCCCAATATAACCCTTATTCATTTTCTAAAATACCTACGTATGCAAAATTTCATAGATCTAGATACCGTACAAAAAACGGGACGGCCATTTTCTTGATTCTGACTAGACGGTTCCCTTAAAGGTGATAATGCCCCCTCCACCCATTCAACCTCCTTGTTTGCTACAGTGGTGACCTTCAAGATATATGAATTTCTTGTAGGTATGCTCAAGATTTAGGAAAAATTGATATGGTAGTGCATCCTAAATTGTATATACAGTACAGTTGCCCACAAGATGTTAGTTCCCTCATTAATTTGCATCAAAAAAGGAATCTAAAGCTAGGGGTAAGGGATGGCATACTGTACATGAGTATATTTGTACTTAAGGACTGCCCAGCTCTGGGAATGGTGAACTGGTGGTAAAAAAAGTGAGTTGCATGAAGTGCAAGCCTTGTTCATATAAGAAGCTTGACCCTTTCATGACCAAGTATACATATGGCTCCTCTCAAAGTAGTCAAATAGCTTACGAAACATCAGTGAGATGCAAGTAATACCAGATTGCACATGTTCTGTACACCTTCTAGTTTGATTCTAGACAAAGACTTGAAAAAATAATTTGTATCTATTCATGCACTGTGTGTATTGCAAGGGAAAGGTCATTTGTGAAATGAGCTCTTGATTAATGATGCACCAATACCATTTTTTGGCCGATACTGATGAATACCTTGAATTACATTCTGATACAAAATTGTGTAAACAGTTGCACTATCACAGTAGTAATACATGTCTCTGCACAACTATCTACTAAAATGCATGCTTTAAAAAATCTTTGGATTAAGAAACAGCCAAAAATACTATGATAAAAAAGTATTCTACCCATATTATCAATTTTTTTAAGTTGCTTGTCTTCTATTCCATCTTGAGCATTAACCTCACCATTTTCATGGTCATTGTGGATGCTAAAGCATGTCAGTTAGGCAATAAAGTAGTGATATACCAATACCATTTTTTTGGCCGATCCCGATACCCATTTTTATGGCCGATGCCGATACTTAGACCAATACTACGACCGACACCGATACTTTTACAATTATACTGTAATAAAACCATTTTAAGCCCTACATGTGTGTTATAATAAAATTATTTACTAATATATCTTAAAATATAGCATTATTGACAAAGGTTTCAATTATAAATAATAAAACTGCCTTTGAGTTACCATGAGTCAAGAAATAGATGCTAGAAAGCAATTCAAAATGACTAAATTTAATGCAATGTGAAAACCGTCCTGTAAAATGCTAGATTTTGCATTTTGATGCCATTTTTCCTGCTACACGATAGATTCATACTTCAATGCTAAGTTGGCAACATTGCAGTCCAGTGTCATCGCTTGATTCATAACCCTCGCGAAGTTTTTTGATTGCGTCATCTTTCCGCTTAATTGTCGTATGATACCGTAATCAGCTTGTATGAACAAACAAGTATTCACTGTTTAGGAATCTCTATTTACCAACTGAGGTTATTATCCAACTAAATTTAGATAAATATGATATTTTTCTCCATTTACAAGTGTAAAATATATAGTAATATAATGTAGTGTTTAGTCTCAGAAATAGCAGCATGAATGCCAGTAGTATACATATGTATTAACACACAGTGTACAGGATAAGCAAACACGGCTCTTTTCGGTTTGGAGGCCTATCGAAATTCAATGTTTTCTTTTCCCTAGAGTATATATTTTGGTATGAAAAACACAAAAATACTAACCATTTGGTTGATAATTTATTTATAAAGCCTGAAATTTGCTTGTATCCATTAATATTTTATGAAACTACTGCGGTTTCTCGGAACGTTTTTGCCACGCAAACTCACAGAGATTTGAGTCTCATTTGTCAATGAGTGCCTTCCCTGAATTTTTTCTTTCCATGTTTATACTATGTCATACATTTTCAATCATTTGAGTGCGTGCACCTGTTGCAGGGTCCACAAAGTTTTCACCATGATTAACAGTGAGGTGTTTGAAATTATACCCTTGGTTAGGTTAGTAACACTTAAATGAATAATTTCTTCACAAAATGGTTATCATTTTTGTGTTTTTTACACCAAAATACATACCTAGAAGAAAAGAAAACACTAAAACTTTGATAGGTTCTTAAACCAAAAAGATCGCAAACACGCAACCAACTATAAGATTGTTCGTGAATGTTTCAAACATCTTAATATAGAAGAAAAATGCAAGATTCATAATGTACGGCAATATACATGCTAAATTGAAATAAAATTTTTAGCTTCATAACATATGACGATTTACAAGCTAAATTAAAATTGAATTTTCAGCTTCTTCTATATTAAATTTACAAAAACTTCAAAATGCACCTTCAACTTTATTTAATTGGTTTGATTTTTGTTAGCCTGTCTGCCCTGTCACATACTTTGAGAAATGGAAATTGGGTCAAACTATAAAGGTTTCAGTTGTAGAAGTATAATAATTTTATGTCGCTACTGTGTTAAACTATTCATGCTACATAGCTTTCACTTACTGACTGTACATGACTCATCGGGAATTCAAAGTAGTAAATTCAGTTTGTGGGCCTGATTAAACCCTGTAATTTAACTTTTAGGTAACTAATTTACTTGGTATGAATAGGCTCTTTATTTGATTATACTTTTACTTTTATGATTTATGACCTTCATTTTTGCAGTAAAATACATATTATTGGAAAGTATCGCTTAAATATCGGCCGGATTTTGCCAAGACTATTACCAGTAAAAATGTCCGATACTGCCTGTTAATTGCACTGTAGCGCTCCTTGTGCTCACCTGAACACCGCTCGTAGCCAACTGAGACTGTGGCGAACTACGCGCCGCCCACATTAGGTTGAGCCGGCACAAACTACAATCGCCGGCATGATCAGCACGCATGCGCCAGTTCTACACAGCCTAAGGGTAGACGCACACCAAAAGACGGCAAGCTACAAAGCAAGCGAGAGAGAAAGATGTTTGGCGAGATCTATCACACACCAAAAGATAGCCAGTTTGCTCCTGAATGTCATGGAGAGAGGTTAATAACAAAAATAAGCGGAACTAGCATGTGTTTGTAACGTTGAGTATCATTCATACTTCGTCCCATTGCTTTGAAACATGTAATCTGTCATTGTGCTTTGGATTTTTTGACTTCCAAAGGCACAATACAGCATAAACTTTGGATATAAGGAGTTCAGTCTTTGCTGGAGAAATTGTGTAGCACACCTCTCCCTTCGACATCTCGCCGCGCACTGCCAGACGCAGCGCTGCCACTGCCAGAGGCCACACAGGTCTGTGCAGAGGCTTCTCACTGGAGCTTTCAAGCGTGAAACCATCTTCAAGTTGCTTTCTCGCTGCAGCCAATCTTCAATCTTTCTCACTCGCTCGCTAGCTTGCTTGTGGTGTGCGCACTCCCATAGGAATACATGTATATCGATTCAAGCTTGCTCGCTTTCTCGCCTGAAATCTTTTGGTGTGCGTCTACCCTAACACTGCCAATACTGATAACGATACATCGGTAATCCACTACCCATAATATCTCATCTTTTTGGAACAATGATAAACAAACCAGGTAAAAAATGCATTGAAAGAATCATGTACTGATGTAAGAGTGTCTCACTAGTGTGTAAATTAGTTTACAAATTTAAATTTATGTATTTCTTAGAATGGCACTGAGAGTTTCAATCACTCCAGATATGTCCAGTTGGTCTCATGACCAGCACACTAGGAAGATGGCAAATATGTTCATTTGGACTGAAGAAGAAAAGTGTTCATACTACATGCAGTAAAATAGTGATTTTGCTTTTAAATCTGCAATTTGTGAAACAGAAAAAAACATCCTCATTGTCAATTCATGGGTTGGAACTACCAATTCCTATATATTACTACCTATTTTATAATGCAATATGTACAGATTTTTGGTATAATTTCGTTTGCACAGCACTTCCACTTTATTGCTTCAAATTTTCATGCATGTTCATATCTGTATAAAAATGATTCATACATATATGCAATGCTTTAAATTATATACAGTCTCATTATCTACAGGAGCATCCTGTGGTGTAACTGGAATGAGTTTCTACTCTTCAGAATTGCGACCTACTAAAATAGAAGAACATATTGCTGCAATATATTTTAGTGACTCTGAGGATGAGCAGAATTGTGGTGGTAATGATGGTGATGATGATTATGATGTTCTTGATCCCGATTATTGTCATTTATTGGAAATACAAGAATTAGAAATTGATATCCAGGGTAAAGATAAAAAGTCCATGGTAGTGGATAATAAATGCAATAAATGCACACAATCGGAAACTCAAAATAATCAGCAAGCTCAAACATCTACGAAAGGGTTGAACGGGAAGAAATTTAAACAACATAATGCTGAATACAGTTTGCCTTCTTTCCAAGAAATTCCAGCCACCATTAGCAAATGGGAAAAACCATTGAACTATTTCAAACTATTTTTATTGGATAAGCTCCTTGATAAAACCTGTTACCAACTGTCATGTATGTCACCCTAGAAGGTCCTAAATTGCATTGCTCTTCCTCAGGGGGATACAACCATTGTATCTATGGGAATTAGCACTCCAAAGGGGACAATGTGAGGTCCTGAGCTAAGAATTAAGTAGACCTTTTTCTTGGAATAAAACATTTTTTGTTTTGTGAAGAACCATCTATTTTGGTTCATTGCTGTCCTGTTTTTCAGCACTTCTGACTTTCTTTTTCGAATTTTATCTCATTTCATAACCTTCCTTCTTATCTTACTGTTTCTATGCCCACAGAATCCATTGCAGGAACATCCTTTGTGTGCTATGATAGTACATTTCCTCAACTCCATACTAAATGTGCCTTCATACTTCCTCTCTTTGATCATCTTTGTTGGGGTATGGGAGTCTGAAACTAATTTATTGTCAATCAGTAGGATTGGTTTTCTACAATGTTGAGTTATAAAAGGAATGGCAATAATGAAAAAAATTTGTAGTACAACATAAGACCACTGACTACTTGATAAAAAGGCAAACAATAGTATTTGAAAATTAAAACTTTCTGCTAAATTAGCTAAGCTGCTGGTTTCTTGTTCAGAGATTTTGGGTAATGATGTTTTTATTTTCTTATCATTGAGAAAAAACAGTCTTCTTTCTGATCTAGCTAGCAATGCCTGAGTTTAGCAATGGTTCCAGGTGAAGTTCCTTGTAAAATTTTTTGTTTGAGAGTTTTATTCAGTTTTACAAAGGCCCAGTATATGGGCACATATTCAAGGCCTATAAAATTCTTTTGAATTTGTCTGATTTTGACAATCCCTCATCCACCTTTGGCAATCCCTTGTCTGCCTTTGATAATCCTGAAGTTGTCATTGAACTGATGAGAATGTATGCAATTATCTTGGTTGTAGATGCCATGAACTTGCTCATTTAAAACTTACAGAACTAAAGCCTCAATATTTCTAAAAGGAAAATTGGATTAGAATATCAGTGCCATACTATTCAAAATAAATTTTATAGTTATTAAAAAAATCACATTGTTGTGCAATAAATTGGTTTCAATGATAACTAGATTGTTATGGATGGAGAGGTGCAAAAGTGGAAGTAAATGTAAATAAAAATACATAATGCTTTGAATAAAGAAAGTGTGAGTAAAATGAAAAAAGTGGAAGTTGCACAAGTGAAACGCGGAAAGCCTTTGAAAATGGACATGTTCAGGGGATCATCTGTCATCTGGAAAACTGTACAGTACCTCCATACAGTAGTACCTTCAAAGTCGAACGCCTCCAAGGTCGAACAAATAGGGGGCTGATAAAAAATTTTGAGTGATTTTTGGCCTGGAATCTGAACAAGCGCAAACCAGTACAGGTGGAAAACACGCGATGTTGAGCATCGAAAGGAACGCGACGTTCGTTGTTCTAGTCACACATAAACTTACGCAGCGTAATATGCTATTTCATCTTTCTATGTATTTGGTTTATTTATTTTCTTGACTCCAAAACTGGGTCCTAAGAAGAATGTTAGTGATTGTGGGCAAGTAAAAAAGAAGAATGTTTCAATGTTACTCAAACTGAAGAAGGAAATCATTGCAAAATTTTAATGTGGTGTGCATGTTCCAGTAGGGTGGCCAGTACTCATAGGGTAGATTTTTTTCACAAAATTTTCATGATGGGACCCCCTAAAAAGGTGAGATTGATGAAAAAATGATACTGGTAAAGTTTTAGACCATTTGAACATGGTTAACCCGTGTCTCAACGGCCTCAAAGTTCTGAAAAATTGCGAAAAATGCCATTTTTCGGAACTTTGAGGCCGTTGGGGCACGGGTTAACGATGTTCAAATGGTCTGAAGCTTTACCAGTATCTTTTTTCTATCAACCTCAACTTTTTAGGGGGTCCCATCAATAAAATTCTGTGAAAAAAATCCACCCTATGAGTACTGGCCACGCTAATGTTTCAGATATAGCTACACAGTATGGCATGGCTAAGTTTACTATATCAACATTTTTAAAGAAGAAAGATAAGCTCAAAGGAGCAAATGTTGCCCAAGGAGTGACCTCATTGATGCAGAAAAGACTTCAGATATTGAAAGAAGTGGAGAAATTATTGCTGATCTTCATAAGTGAGATACAGTTACGCAGTAATAGCATCAGTGAGGCATCCATCTTTGAAAAGGCGCTCAAAATATACAATGATTTACTGAACCTGTTAAGTGAGGCTTGGAGCACATAAGTTGCATTTCCATTATTTCTTGTAGGGGGAAATTTGTTCGGAAGTCGACCAGTTCAGAAGTTGACCACTTCTCTGGAATGGATTGTGTTTGCCTTCCAAAGTACTACTGTAAAGTGAAAGCCTGTAGACCAAGAATTGAACGTCTGGATGGGAAGAGTGAGGGGAGTTGTATTGTGGACTTGAGAGTTGGCATGACGTTCATGACAACGAGTTCATGTGTCATTTTTTCTCATTCTGACAGGCCTTTGTATGCAAAATTTTCTGAAGATAATATTTTTTTGTGTAGAATAGCTTCAACTATTAACCCTAGTCTTTTTTTATTTGTCATATGTTGCATTATTTAATTATTTCTTTACAGATATATTAGTACAGTTCTACTCATGCATTTTTAGTCGGAGTTGACAGATCAATGGAAGATGGAGTCGTCGCCTGAAGAATCATTTTCGGGAAAAAAAGGTAGAGTGCCAATTGTTTGCATATGTTATTGTTATGTTACTAGTAACTTGACATATATTGCTACTAACACATATATGTACTCATTATTTTATATATGTATTTACAACTATATATGAAATTTATATAGTTATTGATCTCTTATTTTACTGTATTGTTATTGGAGAGAAATTAAGTAGATGTGCCTGAAATGAACAGAGCCAATTATTGGGTTGTCCTGTGACCCTCTAGCAAAAACATTTTTTAATGTTATATTTTGCGATAGCTAACGAAATTAAGTTCTACTGTTATTTTGTAAACCTTGAAACATCACTGGCCTTGATATAATGATGTTAGAGGTTGCCTTTATTGTCATTCGAAATTGGTGTATCAAAATGGTTGTTTGGTTGGTGATGATAACACCGAGGACTTGGCCTAGTGAAGATGAGACCCGCATATGATCCCAGCACTCTTCTTTATCATGGTGCATAGTTTACGTATGTATGTATATCAATAAAATACTATTTTCTCTGTATTTTCTGATAGTTGAATTTAAAATGAAATTTAATATGTAATCATTATGGGGCTGGGATGCTTTCCATCACTTAGAATGGAGGCATCAACATTCTTACAAAAAATGCTAGAAGACAGCAACATGTGTGTAAAGCTAAGTGATTGAAAATCAAATGATCAATGGATTGAAGTTTTTAGTGTTATTCAATGCTAATTTAACCAAGTTTACTTAGAAATGTACATCTGGAAGATGTTCTAGGATATGGACTAAGTTCTTGAACTTCATTGCAACAGGTGTTGAATATGGCTTGTTTTTTGTTAAATAGAGGGTTATAAAATAGATGAAAATCTCTGATCTTTTATGTTCTTTTAGGTAATTTTATATAATTTAGCTTGTTCAGCAAGATAAGTGATGAAGCTCTGGCTATTGTTGAGCTATATAGCATTGATGAAATGAAATTTTTCAAGTTGCTGAAGGTGCCAAAACCTACAGTTTATCTTGCTCAGCATTGGCCAATGTCAGATTTTGCACTATTCAATATTGTTATTGTTACCCTGTTATAATTATTAGAGCAAGGGTCAAGCACAGCTTGAAAAAGCCACTGTAGAAGTTAGCCTGAGAAAAAAAAATGAGTGAAACAATTGAGTAGAAAATAGTCATTGATGACTGGAATTTATAATACATAATTAAAAGGCAAAAGCAACTAGCAGACCAAAAATGAAAATACAACTGTCAACTGCAATAGATCTTCTTAACCCGCGAACTATAACTGGTCGCCTCATTAACCAGGCTCACTGGTTGCCAGACGTAAGGCATAACCCCAAGTTGTTATACACCAAAATGATCGTCTCAGCGAGTGCTACACAGCTGGAGCCAGAAACCCCCACATTGTGGGGGTTAAGGCAGAGCTCCAACCACTTGGAAGTTGGGAGGGGTAAGCACAGTCAGTGTGGTAAATGAGGCGACCGTGAGAGGGTGTGCGTGCGAACAGTCAGTGGCAGCCTCAGTTACCAGCGAAACTACTCAGGGCCTTATTTCGCCTTATTTCGCAAAAATGGCAAATAAGACAAATCTGAAGTCAGTAGCGTGTAGAGCAGTATTTTATTCATATTGTGTGAAAATTACAAGTTTCGAAACACTATACTTACAGTAATATAACCAGACATGCAAACATGCATTTATGTAGGAACTAAAACGAAAAATGGATAACACTTAGTAGACATAAATGGTCATAACTTTTTTTCTAATTGTTGTAGAGGAAAAATAAAAACATTAGCAGGTTTGGAAGGATTTTCTGCATAAAATAGCAGTGAAAAACATTACATTGTTCCCAAAACAAAAAAATGGCCATTGATCTCTTTGAAGCAATGTTGTGCAAAAATCTACGGAGTTTGACTCCATATTACAAAGAAACGGTTCAAGTTATCAAAAATCTGACAACATCAAAGTGTAAAGCAACATTTTTTACTCATTACTTCATATTTTTACATCTCTGCCTATTACGGTAAGTGAACAGGGAACGGCAGAGTAACGCGGGTAAATTGACTACTTTTCTGAGGGATGCGCGACCGTGCGCGGGTTAATAAGTCAATAGAGGGAATGTTCATAGAGGATATGAAGTTTTAAGATGAGGAAAGTTTCTTTGATTGGGCAGAGTTCAGTTGCCAGACTAATAGTGGTGTTGAGAAGGTGCCTTTCAAACATTCAAGGAAAAACCTAAAATGTTGACAACAAATCTCTGTCAATGTGTAGAATGTCATTTAATGAACATGAAAATCTCAAGTGCTTCAAAGAGAAAAGTGAACACAAATTAGTCCATATATATAATTTTGACTTTTGCAATTCATGAACTCAAAGATATTTAAAAAAATGTATGTTTTCTAACATCACAAGCATCTTCTCTCACTGTAAGCTGGATGTAGCAGTTGTGTTGTTAACATGCATCAAGATTTTGGAGCAAGTAAGTTTGACCCCCCTCGTCACTTGGTTTTAAATGCATGTATCTCTATATTTTGATCCATTCTACATTCTACTGGGCTTCCTCTTGCATAAAAATTAAATATCTGAAGCACTTCCTCCAAAACATCTGGGTTGAAGTCCCTAAAGGCATGGGGAATGCAGCTGTGTATTTTTAAGTGTTCTCAATTTTTGGTGGTGCACGAGAAAAAAATTGAATAATAACTGGTCATAATGTAGACAGTCGGTAGATATCGTATCAGGTATTTTTTTTACTAAAATCAAAATGTACTCTCTATTTTGTATGGTCAAGATCTTGGTTCATAGCTTAGACATGTTTTTTTATATTCTTTTGTTAATTATTGATTTGGTATTTTGTCTTTATTCATCTGGTTGCTACCATATCTAGAAAAAGAAAATAGATCCATCTACTCATGTTGCACAATAAATAAACCTGATTTTTACAGAAATTGGCCAAATAAAATTGAGAGAGGGAATAGTACATTTTGGTTTTTCATATCCTACTAGCTCTTAATTGAAACAAATGTATTGAAATGAAAAACCCTACTAAGGCTTCTCTACTGCATTTTGTGCTAGTTGATTTAGCTCATTTTAAAAGCTCAAAAATATAACACATCCATTGCTGAGAAATATTTCTTTTTACAACTTTTCAACAACCTAGCAGCTACTAATTATTAGGTAGAGAATGGGAGAAAAACTGAAGAAAAGTTTGAAATTTTGATCTGTTTTCAGATGTGACGACACGATCTGGTCGACCCAGAAGAAGAGCTGCCAGGCTGTCAACCTCCAGCCCATCCAAACACATGTCAAAGAAAGAGAAAAAAGAAGAATCTGTGTCACCTGTAAAAGTGAGTTTAAAGTGCCACCTGTGGCATACTGTGATGCTGTGTCATGCTGTAACATGTGACAGTAAGTATAGATGGTATTAATTTTTGAAGCTTCAAAGCAGTGTTAGTCTGTGCTTACTGTTCTATGTAAAGGTGTTTTAACATTAAAATTTATTAAACACATCTGCCATAAATTTGTAAAATTAATTTGTTGTAGTACAGCATCTACAGTCTGAGTTGTTTATTCTAAACTTGTAATTTAATGTTTTCACATGTTATTAATGTTGCGGTTTCTTGTTCAGGATTATTCAGGCAGATCGAAAATGCTTTGCATAATTAGCCATAAAGCAAGAAAACTTGAAGACTTCAATCTTACAATTTCTAAAGCTTGCATGTTATTATTCAAATTTTATCGTATGAGCTTCTTTATGTTGAGGAAAAGATTAAATTTGCTGGTGTAACTTACCCACTGTTAATAGAGGGGACTCAAAATGCTAGAGAGGTTTGTTATAAACTAAAAACAGAGGCTTTTCAGTTCTCTTTCTCCCATAGGCATTTTATTATTATTATTATGCAAAACATAACACTCATTTATTACAAACTGGAGATGACTCAGCTATTGTGAATACACTATCAGTAATTCAGAAAATAAAAAATCTAAGTAGCAAGTTGGAGAAGTGTCATTCCTTGCCTCAAATTTAGAGATGTGACTTCAAATTTCGTGTTTTTTGGGAAAATTCTTATGCTAATATATATGCCTCATTGAGCCACTATTTAGCAGTGGTAACTATGCCAACTTTGAATATTTTGATCCATCTTGAAAGTGGAACATGTGATAGGTATCTTTTTAAGGTTCATTTATTCAGTTGAATTAATTATAATATTTTAATTATATGGTTATTTTGCTACTTTGCCACCAGACAAGGCATTTTGCCACAGCACTGTTATCAAGTTCTTTACGGGTTGATTTTTCTCCCATTGCAGCGTCGTATCGTATGTTGGAGTTAATAATTCTTCTGTTGTGTTTGTGTTTCTATTTTGATTACACACAGTTACACTCCATTGTAATGATAATAAAAAGCAAGACAAAAATCTCGACACATTAAGTCATTTGTATTAAAAATGATCAGATAAAACTGAACGTTTTGGACAAACAGTCCATCTTCAGCAAAATCTCTGTAGAACAAAACCAAAAGAGGAAAAATTAATTCATGGATGAAGTATTTCTAAAAGTTTATAAACTTTGAAAAACCCGAACAACAACGGTTAAAAACGGTAAAAAAAGATACAGAATGACTAAAAAACTGAACTATGTGTTGGCAACTTGAAGCAGAAAAGCACCATTTTGACCATTTGTTAATGCTTGGTAGAGAGAGTTGGTAATACTTTTCAGTGCTCTGTTTTTCCAAATAAACTTTTTCTGGGCTTGGGACAAGCTTTTTTTGCTTGTGTTTGTACAGTTTTAAGGTTTGCGGCATTCATACTCTCGTCCATAGAGCGTTTAATGGTTTCTAACTTTCAATACTTACACAAAGAGTTTGATTTTTTATGATGTTATTTTGCTAAAAACGGATTTTCTTTTTCTGTTGTTGACAGGCATATTAAGAAATTTTTATGAAAAATTTATGACAACTCTCAATCTGTTCAGTCGTGTGCTCAGCAAGTTTTCTTTGTGAAGTGGCCGTATTTTAGCCATCAATCATTGAAACTAAATGAGGATGTTAAATTCCCTATCAATAAGTCTGTCCTGCAACTCAAAATTCAAATGATTCTAGTGAATAATTTTACAATTGGTTCTCTCTTCTGTTTCAAAGACCAACTGCCATCCTCACTGTGCTTGTCTCTAGTGTACCAATACAGTTTTTCACGTTGTGAAGCGCTGTTCGTTGGTTCTACCTGCCGCACCCTGATGACTAGTGTCCGAGCATGCTGGACTAAGTTGTAGAACTGGTCTTCCTTTTGGGTCCCCCTTACTGTCCTCTGTTAGATCTCACGCAGAAGAGTGCAGTGTTCCGGTCTCCCTAAACAACTTTACAATCTTGGCTGGTACTTCTTACAGAACAGATCTGCGCATTTTTGAGTCCTTGCCTATTTATAAAATGAAGCGTACTCTGAATGACACCCTAAGTGCTTTTTAGCTTCAAGTCCCCATCACATAGTTCAGTTTTCCTTTATCTTTTTTTTACCATTGTTGTTCATGTTTTTCAAAGTTTAAAATTTTAGAAATACTTCATTGGTGAATTAATTTTTCTTCTTTTGGTTTTGTTTTACATAGATTTTGATGAAGATAGACTGTTTGTCCAAAACGTTCAGTTTTATTTGGTCTTTTTTAATAAAAATGACTTTACGTGTGGCGATTTTCGCCTTGCTTTTATTCTCAAGCTTAGAAGCATCAATGCTGGAGTTATTTTAGGCCATTGTAATGGTTTTGCGTGCGTCGTTTCCCACACCGTTTTTGTTTTTATCCTACCATTTTGGTATGATTCTTCTAGTTCATGTCCATCATAGTTTCAAACAAATCACTATTTAAATGATGCTCAGCTTCATTTAGAATGTCCAAATTTCCAATCAATAACTCTTCAGAGAATTGAAGGGTTAAATACTTGTAGAATGTTGGCCAACAATTTACTAGTATTATTAATGAAGCCCCACTGTGATGAAATGTGTTCCTCATGACACGCAATCGAAGGACAAGAGAATAAATACAAATACACGCAGCATGCAGAGGGATTCCAGGGATGACAGTCAACATTACAGGTCACAGTTTGACGTTAATTTTAATGGGCTGGAAGTAGCTTTTAATGACACAGATACAGAAATACTTCATCTAGCGGCAGTATTATGAAATCAGTATGCCGACTAAATCTAAAGTATTTCTTAATCAAATATTGGCATCTCAGGAGCAAGCAAAGATCCTGTCGAGACAAAACCACCTCGAAAAACGAGTATCTTCAATCGCTACTAAGGCTTTAAATCAGGGTTGGCATATCAAAAATCCACCCAAAAAAGCCCAAAAAACCAACACAAAAAAACACTAAATAGTGTTTTTTTTGGGGGCATTTTCTGGTTTTATTATTACCACTTAAATTTTACTTGTTTTCAAGCATATAGGTTCAAAATGAGCTAAACATTTATATTGTCAAAAATTTGTCCTAAGTCATGTGCATGGCAATGTCAAGAAACATTGAAAAACTAAAAAAAAAACACCACTGTACAAATCAAATTAGAAAACCCTTAATCCCCCAAAAATTCGAGGGACTATTATATTTCTATGAATTCCATTTCCATAGTAAGAAATGAATGCAGTTTGACTATTTGATAGTATAGAGACTTCTGAATTCTTCCTCTGTCTTCTAGACTAGACTGCTACTACAGTACTACTGTGTTTCTTTCTACATCCTCTCCCATTTCATCATTGTCATCCACATCATGATCATTTGCAAGGTGGCAATATACCGAGACCAATTTCTGTGCACGTTCCAATCCTAATTTATTTCTCAATTAATTCCACAAAATTCCAAATGTTCAGAAAATTCTATCAATTGATTCTGAACTTGCGGGGCAAGAATGAAGATTGCTCTCTCTGCCAGTGTCTTTTCAGGAATCTGCATTTTCTGCTGTTTCATGTCTAGAATTTCCCACCATCGACATGGAGTCATTGTCTTAGTGATATTTTCATTGAACATGTGTTTTGGGAAGATGTTGGAGTCCTTCAATTTATAGGAATAAAGCGCACTCATAAACTCCGGGTTGTACTCAGCCAACCACTCTTTAATATCTGTCTCCTGTGAGAGCTTTGCCTGAAATAAGTCTAACAATTATAGTCAGATGGGGTAAGACACAACCGCGGCCATCATTAGGTTAGATAGTAAAGAAACGACTGGCCTATGGTGAACATTCAAGCTGCACTGGAACAAATTTGACGAGGGAATCTGTCAGAGCATTCATTTCCAATCATTTCAGTGTTTGTTGCTATCCTGTACTGCAAAAAATGACTTTTTGGCAAATTTTATTTAGTTATTTTGGCAAATTTTCTTTATTTATTTTGGCATGTCACTACATGCAGTAACATGTAACAGTGTGGTTGACTGACTTGAATTGCGCTACCAAGCACTGGAGCTCATACAACACACATGTTAAGTTGTTAACAGCATGACTGTTAAGTGATGTGCAGCTGTCTTGCCTCAAATTGCTTGGGGTGGTTACTTATGATCTGCAGGGTGCTTCCCTCTCACATGTCTTGCGTCTGTGTGCTGTTTTAAACAACTTACTATGAATTGAAAAGCAAAGCAGTTTTCTTTGCACATCTTATATCTTTGCAGACTGCAGAGCTATGTCTCGATGCATATGGTTATTGGTGAATGGTAATTGTGATGGACAAACTTAATTTGTATAATGTTCATATAATGTAATAATTCATATAATAATGTAATATAATGTAGGAAACAAAGAAATCAAATAACAATATTTACTCAATTAGTGTATATATATAAATCTGAAATAGAGGTAACTGGAGCTGTGTGAATAACTCTTTTAAACAAAATAGGTATTACAAAAAAAAAAAAAAACAATAAAGGCCCCCAAAAAAACAATAAAACCCAAAAAACCCAATTTAACCCCAAAAAAAAAACATGTGGGATGAATTTTTTAAAAAACCCTGGGTTTTTTCCATCCCTGCTTTAAATAGGGCAATTGAGGGAAAATATCGTCGCTGGTGACCGATACTAAACGACAAAACAATGATGCTATACGAAAAGATTCTGTTCTTGTTGTTTTCCTGATATTTACAATGGGACCTAGTCTATATATTCCCTACATTTAGACAGCAATTTATTTTAATAACATTGTCATCGTCTTGTGTCTTATTCGAATAGTTTTGCAGAATTAACAACTTATTACGAGTATAAATTGTTCGCTTCTGGTACGACGCGATCGTTCACGCTGAGGTGTTTAACTCTGAAGTGCTGAGCATGGTGTGTTGTTCTTTTGTAGGCGCGGCTGGCTTGTACTTGGGAAGAATTTCGCCCAACTCCTAGTAACTTACGGACGGAATTAAAAATGTGTCAGATTACTTATTTTGCTATTGAAAGCTGACAACTATATATCACAAAGCTGTTGAGTGAGATGCTGTTTAGACAATAGTAATCTAGACTTACCGTGGGAATTCAATTTTGGGCGTGGGTAAGGTACGTGTGAGGAGAACAGGTTGATTACTTTTGAATTGATGTTAATAGATATAATTGGGACGAGATGGATCTTACACTTGTTATCACTAGTCTAATCCACCGTATAGCAAGGCAGGTTTATGCGCAATGGCAATGAATGGAAAGAAAGGGAACACCAATATTTGTGATCTCGCTCAGTCCATCTCCCTCACAAACACCTTATGTTTATATTTGACAGTTAATTGGTGTAAAAGCCTAAAATCCTGATTACCCATAAAGAAAGTGAACTCTTCATTTAATCTATATAAAATGAATAAGATCATAGGTGGTTAAAATTATGAAGACATAAAATATATTCTTTGAGGAGAAAAGGTAGCTGGTAACTTCATGATGTGGAAGCTCCCTCAGCAAAATAGTGATAGGGATGTGGAAAGAGGGTAGAGTGATGCATTCAAATGATGTGTGCTGGCGTTGTAAAGGTTATACATAACTAATTAGGTGAGGACCGTAGGGTTACACAAATGATGGATTTATTCACGAGAACACATCTCTCACAAGATGGCAGTTCTTTTTGAAGTATTGTTTGGAAATGTCGTTGGCCAGACGCACTGCTTCCTTGCAGCGTGTTGACCAGATATGATATAGGAAAGTTGTGTCGAACACAACACTATGGAGCAATTATTCCCAAGCCTGTGTATGTTTTTGATTAAATTAGAATACTTGCTTGCATTTCAAGGTTTGACTGTTGTAAAATTGTGTTCTTGCAAATCATTCTTCCGTAAAATCTTGCATGCCAATTTATTTGCTTGTAAGATTTTGATTAAAGATCTTTTTCAGGGCGACTGCAACATAGATGCTGACCTGTCTGATTTTGATGACATTGACATAAAAGAAGGTACGGTTAAGCTTACATAGTCGGAATACTAGGGCTCCTCTCTTCATATTTTGTTGTAAGAGCATATGATGACCAAATTACACACATTATAATGTTAGTTTATTACGTGCTCTACAATGAATTTGTACAGAATTGAAATTTTTTTTCTGTTGCTCACATTGTAGAGTATGAAATATTTTCTCCAGTTTTGTCTGTTCATTTTAGAGTAGACATGACTCGTGCTACAAACTACAGACAATATTGTCCATTTTGGTGTTGGTAAATTGAGATTCATGAAATATTATTACCTAGCAAGCTTACCAAGAATGCCCTTCCCGTAGATCTCAATGATCAATCTTTCAAAATATTTATCATACCTGCATTTTTTAACAAAAAGTTTGCATAACACCATATAAAAATCTTCTATCAGCAGCATAATAATTATGAATGAAAAGGTGAAATAGAGTTTACCTGTATACGCTTGTTTGTTACTGCCACCTATCACTTTGCGTATGCAAGTACCACGCATAAGAGGATTTGTATTCTTAGTCGAGTGCTTCCTTGCATGCCTTGCTGCCCCAGGGGTTCACTTTGTCAAAACAGTCATTCTCCTTTATCATTCTATTTGTAATTGCAAGTTGAAGTTACTTGTGACAAATTTTTTAAGGACCCACTTATATTAGGTATAGCTGTATCGAACTCCTCAAATGTTGAACAAATCGAACATTGAACCAATCCGAGTGGAAAGCACTCAAAGTCGAGCGCCAGAAGTTACACGCCGCCCGCTGCTCTGGTTACACATAAACTTCCGCAACGTTTTACGTATTTCATTCTGTGTATTTGGTTTACTCATTCTTCTGTGCATTTGGTTAAATTACGTTTTAAACCGCTAACAATAATTCCTAAGAAGAATGTTAGTGATTCTGGGTTAGTGAAAAGGAAGAATGTTGCAACATTGATCAAACTGAAAAAGTAAATCATTCAAAATTTGAGAGTGGAGTCCGTGTTTTGGACCTAGCTATGTTGTACAGCATGGCTAAGTCGAAGATATCAGCATTTTTGAAGAAGAAAGAAGTGCTCAATAGAACGAATGCTGCAAAAGAAGTGACCTCATTGTCAAAGAAAACGCCTAAGACATTGGAAGAAGTGGAGAAATTATTGCTAATTTTCATAAGTAAGAAACAGTTACTCAGTAATGGCATCTGTGAGGCGTCTATCTGTGAAAAGGTGCTCAAAACAAATGACAATTCACTGTACCTGTCGAGTATAGCTCAAGGAGCACATTAATGGCATTTCTTCGTTTGGAAGTTGACCAGTTTAGATCACTCAATTATAACGTATGGTCTTCAACTTCCGAGGTACTACAGTATGTAGCCTTTTGATTTTCTTTCGGAAATTGTTCGTCACAGCTCTATGACACCTTTTTAATTTCAATTCCATACCATACCTAGACATAGTTCAACTCGGTTTTTGTATTTCTACTCTAGTTATAAAAGATTTTTCATGAACTCATGTGTTCAGGCAGTAGTGAGCTGCTCTTATACTTGCGTTTACAAACAAAATATATATGTAGTTTATAAACTAACTCTACCTAGAGTAGCAGCTTTGTTGTTCTTTTTCTAAACGATTACTGCTTGAAAAGTAAAGAGAGAATATGGACTACTACAAAAATTTATCAGTTTCAATTTATAACACCTTAATTCAAAAGTGCGCAAGAACTACAACTTCAGAATACTTGGAAAGTTGAAGTGCGGCATTTTCATGGGGCACAACTTTTCACTTGACCCAGCTCACCTCAAAAATAGTGTATGGTATATTTTGCCTTTCACTCTAGTGGGCCATGATATTCTCGTACTAATCGGTAGGTATTGCCCACATACTCTACGTTTACCCGCCAATGGTTTAACGTTCTAATTACTAACCATGTAATAGAGTCTCATGGTAGCTTCTCTGCCTCTAGTTATTCATTGAACTCTTTGTGGTGTATTGCTACGCCAGGCACGTATTCCTACGCGCGGCCAATCACAGGGCTGCACCCGTCAGCGGGTTGCTTGTGTACACATCGTAATTTGTGTTCACGGACGCTTTGGTGTTCCAATGTGTTTATTCTGTTTAGAATTACACATGCGACGTTTTTTACGTTGTAAGCTGCTCCGTTTGAGTGGCAGGAGGTATTTTGTGAGATCTACTTCCTGACGTATGGAGCGTCGATTGGTGTGCCGGCCTTGGCATTATTGCGTCTGCTGCTGCCGAGTGAGGTTGAGCGCGTTTGAGCTTCCGGTTTTGCTCTTGAAGTATCGTTGCGAGATACTTGTGTTGTGTTCTTTTCCTTGTGCTGAGACACAAGCAGGTAGGACCTGCAGGCGTGTTGCGTGCCTGTGTGTCTGAGTGTGTTCAGACTCACCACACTAGCTAGGAGCTAGTGTGTGCGTCCGTTTCTGCCGTGAAGTGTGTTCGTTTCACGGCAGCGTGTGTTCACACTGGGTGTGCCCTCTGACACACGAGCTCAGGTGTGTGTCTGGTGTCGGCTGTAGGGGAGGTTTGGAGGCCGACCCAAGCTCTGGGAGCTCGGCTTTGAGGCCTAGGGTCTCGGGATTTGCACATCCCACTACAAGCTATCTAGGCTTTTTTGCCTTGCCTCATGTCGGAGGTGCGTAAGGCAGGGACTGCGTCATCGAGAGATGATGCAGGGTCGCCCGGGGTGGCTAGTGGTGCGTCTGGGACAGCCACCACGGTTGATCTTAGGCAACTGGCCAGCATCCTGATGCAGGCTAAGGGGCCTATTATTGACCGATTGGGGAGAGCTCTCCCCAAGTTCAGCGGCAACGGCACAGTGGATGTGTCGGAGTGGCTGGATGACCTTGAGCGCAGGTGCAAGGTCGAACAGGTTGGACCTGAGGAGGTCGTAGACTTCCTGCTCGAGGGCAATGCTGCTCGGGTGTTCCGCGCCCTTAGGGTGTCGGAGGCCTCCCAGTGGGAGGTAGTGAAGGCGACACTGCTGGCGCAGTACGGCATGTCGCGGCAGGAAGCCTACAGGCGCTTCACGGACCGTCAGCTTCAGGCTGGCGAGGCCGTGGACGTCTATGTGGACGACCTGCAGCGCCTAGGCGCTCGGCTGAGGGCAGGGCCAGAGGACTTGATCTTCCGGGTCAAGTTCCTTGAGGGCCTGCCTCAAGCCATCCGTAAGTGGGCAGTGATGCTCCCGGAGGTTTACACCTCCAGCTTCGACGAGTTGCTGTCGAAGGTGCGCGACAGGGTGTCCGCACAGCGTGCTGCTGATGGCCTTACTTATGCGAGTAAGGCCAAGGCAGCCGCAGCTTCTTCCGGGAAGAAGCCTGGGCTTGTATGCCCAAGGTGCACAGGACCTCACCGGGTGAGGGACTGTACCCAGACTCGCCGCAAGGCGAAGGCAGTGCCTCCTTCGAACAGCAGGAAAGAAAGCTTATGCTTTCGCTGCTCGAAGCCCGGGCACTTTGCTCGGGACTGCCCAGAGCCCACAGCTGCCGTTGGCGGC
This sequence comes from Morinoia aosen, assembly GCA_030386875.1. Taxonomy (NCBI): domain Eukaryota; kingdom Metazoa; phylum Arthropoda; class Malacostraca; order Amphipoda; family Talitridae; genus Morinoia; species Morinoia aosen. Next base: position 76,873,487 of record CM059564.1, read on the forward strand.
GCTGATTGCGGTTCGGGTTTCCGCGGGGAGGAAGTGGAAAGGGGCACCGCTTCCTCCAGCGTGGAAACCATGGAAGTCTAGGTACTTCCACTAGTCTCTCTGCGAGAGGCTTGGCTGTCAGGGACGGCCAACAGCGTCCTGGGGACGTTGTCGTGACCGGCGCTCATGCGCCTGTCACGGGTAAGCAGGGCTTACCCATGGCAGCTGGTAGCCTTACTTCAAGTAGCATGCCAGTTGTCAAGGCCATTGTGAATGGCCATTCTGCCTTGTGTCTGGTTGATACCAGCAGCGGGTGCACGATGGTGTCCACCCGGGTGGTGGAGGGACTGTCGGGCCGCAAGGCCCGACATTTTGTGACGGCTGATGGCAGAACTTCCTCTAAGAGGAAGGAATGTCGGGCAGTCGTGCAGTTGCATGGGCACTCTTTTAGAGTGCCAGCAATTGCAGTTGAAGGGTTGGAGAATCTTGGCGTTGACTGCCTCTTGGGTGACGATGTAATCGATCACATGGGAGGAGTCACTGTCAGAAGAGGACCCAACTCTCGGTACCAGGTTGAGTGGGGTCAACCCACCTCTGCCAGGTGCTGTGGTAGTGCTCCCATGAAGGGAGGTCGTGAGGTTGTTCGTGGGGTTGACTCACTTACGATTAGTGATCACGACTTTGAAGCCACGTTTTCTAACGGTCATTGGACCGTTAGTTGGCGTTGGTCGGCCGGCGAGCCGACGCAGCTTCAAACTGGTGTTGGCGAGTACAAGTGTACGCGCGCGCCAGGCGTACATGAGAGGTATGCTGAGGAGATCCAGAGTTGGATCTCTGAAGGTTGGCTGGTGAAGTGGAATGGCCCGGTAAAAGGGGTCATACCACTTTTGGCGGTTGTCCAGCCAACCAAAGACAAGGTGAGACCGGTAATGGATTACCGTGAACTTAACTTGTTCATTGAGTCTCACACTGGTGATGAGCAAACCGCTGTGTGTGCCGAGAATGTGCGCAAATGGAGGCAGTTTGAAGGGGAGCTTAAGGTCGTTGACCTTAAGTCTGCCTATCTTCAAATTCGTGTCTCCAGTGACTTGTGGCAGTACCAAGTCGTGAGGTATAATGGTGTGCATTATGCCTTGACTCGCCTCGGGTTTGGCTTGTCATGTGCGCCCAGGATTATGACGATGATCTTGGGCAAGGTTCTTTTGATGGACGATAAAATTAATCGTGCCACGGATCATTATATTGACGATATAATGGTCCAAGAGTCCATTGTGAGTGCTTCTCATGTGAGAAAGCACCTGCAATTGTATGGGCTCGAATCTAAAGAACCAGTGAGTCTCGACGGGGGTCGAGTACTCAAGATAGCCTTAAAAAGGTCTCCCACCGGACATCTATTGATGTCAAGAGGAAGTGATTTGTTTTCCTTCATTTCAGAGACGTCTGGGATGACTAAGAGAGAGCTGTTCTCTCTGTGTGGCCGCCTTGTTGCTCATTATCCTGTAGCTGGGTGGTTACGACCTCACTGTAGCTTTTTGAAGCGACTGGGGTCAGACGGGCCATGGGATAAGCCTGTCAGTCACAGTGTCTTGAAGCTAGCTAAGGAGCTGGCTTTGCGAGCACTGGCTGATGACCCTGTAAAGGGTCGTTGGCATGTCAATCCTGGTGGGAATGTTACCGTCTGGACTGACGCCAGTTCACTGGCAATGGGTGTGGTCGTCCAGGTGGATGATCGCATCGTGGAGGATGCTACCTGGCTGCGGAAGCAGACGGATCATCTCCACATTAATGTCTCCGAGCTTGAGGCTGTGGGACGTGGAATCAATCCGGCTATTATGTGGGGCTTCAAGACCTTCACTATAGCCACTGATTCCAAGACAGTATTATCCTGGTTGGATAACACTGTCGGTGATCACAGTCGTGTGCGCACCAAAGGAGCAGCGCAGATGCTCATCAAGCGTCGCTTGATGGTGATCAAGGAGATCATCAATGAGTATCAGCTGTCGGTTGAGTTTCGATTCGCTCCCACGGTCGAGAACAAAGCTGATCAGCTCACTCGTGTGACTAAGAGCTGGCTTAGTTATCACACGGCTGACGAGCCGGACTCTGTCTTGGCTGCGTCAGTGGCGGCTTCTGCAGAAGAAGGGACGCCAGAGAGCGCCATTTGGAAGGCTCATTTGCCTCACCATTTGGGCGTTGATCGTACCTTTTATTTGGTCAAGCAGTGCAGGCCGGGCTTTACTCGAGACCAAGTGAAACGTACGATTGCAGGGTGTGAGGAGTGTCTTCGCATTGATCCTGCAAGACGGGTGGAGAACCTTGTTGAGCACGGTAATTTAGCCGTCGAGAGTGACTGGCATCGTGTAGCTGCGGATGTGACGCACTATAACGGTGTACAGTTTCTCTCTCTCGTCGATTGCGGACCATCTAGGTTTGCAATTTGGCGAAGGCTGTCGAACGAGTCGGCAGCCAGTGTAGTCGCTCATCTCCAGCAGGTGGTGATTGAGCGAGGACCTTTTGTGGAGCTATTGTTGGACAATTCTGCCACATTTAGGTCGGCAACTGTCACTCAGTTTGCCAACGAATGGGGTATCTCTCTGCGTTTCAGAGCCGCTTATGCCCCGAGCGGTAATGGAATCGTAGAGAGAAATCATCGCACAATCAAGAGGATTGCTGCGCGGGGGGGGGGGATCACCCCCGAGGTGGCAACATTTTGGTACAATGTAACGCCACGGCACGGAGTCGATAGCAACTCAGTGCCTTGTCGTAAGTTATTTGCCTATCCTTGTAGGATGCCTTACGACAACGGCTTAAGTAAGGCCGGAGATGACGGCAAAAATGTGCATTTTGCCGTCGGTGACAGGGTGTGGGTGAAACCCGCAGTGCCCTCTTGCACCAAGCAGTGGACTCCTGGGCGAGTCACTGCTGTTCGATCAAGGCACGTTGTGTGCATTGATGGCATGCCTAGGCATGTCAGCGACATAAGGAAACGTCGCGGCTCTGCCTCTGAGGACATGCACGATGCATGTGACTCGGACGACGCTGGGCCCTATGAGACTCCTGTTGAGCCTCTTCAGGTTAGTGTTGAGGAAGTTCCGGAAACGCAACTTGAAACTGCCAACGACACGGGAGAGCCCGTCGTTGACGCAGGTGACGAGGTTGTCACGGAGAATGGTAATGAGATGCCAGGACGACCCGTTCGGGAGCGGCGTCCCCCCCAATGGTTGAGGGATTACGTCACCTGAGTTCCTCGAGGAACTGAGGGGGATGTGGTGTATTGCTACGCCAGGCACGTATTCCTACACGCGGCCAATCACAGGGCTGCACCCGTCAGCGGGTTGCTTGTGTAATTTGTAACATCGTAATTTGTGTTCACGGACGCTTTGGTGTTCCAATGTGTTTATTCTGTTTAGAATTACACATGCGACGTTTTTTACGTTGTAAGCTGCTCCGTTTGAGTGGCAGGAGGTATTTTGTGAGATCTACTTCCTGACGTATGGAGCGTCGATTGGTGTGCCGGCCTTGGCATTATTGCGTCTGCTGCTGCCGAGTGAGGTTGAGCGCGTTTGAGCTTCCGGTTTCGCTCTTGAAGTATCGTTGCGAGATACTTGTGTTGTGTTCTTTTCCTTGTGCTGAGACACAAGCAGGTAGGACCTGCAGGCGTGTTGTGTGCCTGTGTGTCTGAGTGTGTTCAGACTCACCACACTAGCTAGGAGCTAGTGTGTGCGTCCGTTTCTGCCGTGAAGTGTGTTCGTTTCACGGCAGCGTGTGTTCACACTGGGTGTGCCCTGTGACACACGAGCTCAGGTGTGTGTGTCTGGTGTCGGCTGTAGGGGAGGTTTGGAGGCCGACCCGAGCTCTGGGAGCTCGGCTTTAAGGCCTTGGGTCTCGGGATTTGCACATCCCACTACACTCTTTTAAGACATTATAATGACCACTCGAATCATCTGTGTGAACACTAATGAAGTTCTGGGTAGCCAATAAGTCATTCCCTGTTAAAAACTCCCTATAGACATGAAGACAAACACTCCAGTTTAGAAGATAGGTAGATAGATTTCAGAGTTAATCTCTTTGTGTGTTGAGTGTGGCCAAGGTTTGCAAGGACGTAGGTGGGAAGAGAGGGTAGGGACATAAAGTAGAGACGTGTCTGGTAAATGGACAAAGGCGTTTTACGTTAGTACCATGCACTCGAAATTTTCAGAAGAAGCACCCTAGCATCCCACGAACTTTTCACAGAATATCTCTTTTTTTTTTAAAAATGATGAACGTCGGGGTTTGTTAGTTGCAAAATTCCATTTGGTATCGTATCACAATAAGAAGTTGTTGACGTACAAGGGCTGGCCAAATGTAGGTAACTTGTAGACTCGCTCAAACTCGTTACAGAGGCTGATCCAGTCCAATAAACCAGTCAGTCAACGAAAAAGCTAATTACCGTTTCTGTAATTGTTTTCTATTGACTAGAGTCGATAGTAACTATAGAAAATGTAAACATTCATAGAATGTGTATCTGTGTTATGTACTGGTAAATCTGCAAATCAGAATTTCATTCTAGAAATGAAGCAAGAATATGAGCATGCAAAATACTCGTACAACATTGCTGTATCGGCAACACCCAATGTCGAAATAGTATGATTGGGAAAACTCGAGTAAATTTTCTAAGGTTTGTCTATTAATGTTAATTTAATATTGGTTGTGTTTTTTTTTTTATTATTATTTTTTACATATATTGTTCGACAAGTGATCGGTCTTTGACTGAATAGTTTTTAATTATTATAACCATCATTTTTTCTTTTGCCAGATGATGACTGGGATTTACCCGATGACAACAGTCTGCTGAAACTCACAGATGAGGATTTCCAGGACGACCGGAGTTACGATCACCTCGACCTACCTGCTCATGACTTGGAACTCGACAATGATGAATTTGAAATGGACGATGAAGTGGTTGATTCTGAGGACGTTTCTAAGGATTCTTCCAGTGGAATGGTAAGAGCTCCAAGATCTTTACGTTCTCAGGGCGAGTAAATCGTTTTTTTTTTTGCCATGAATAGTGTCGTATTTCAAGCTTTTTATATAAGAGTAATTTTAGTGATGGGGTGCATGTATTTTGCAGGTATTGAATGATCCACAGATTGGATATTGTTTGTACAGTAATACCTACAAAACTGCGCTAACTCGTTCCGAAATTGGTGCGCAGTTTTGAAAGCACCTCAGTTTTGAAGACACATCAAGGTAAACCGAGTGCAAGTGAAAATTATTTATAATTGCAGAAAAATTGAAAACACCTTAAACTCTTTTATATACGTATACCAATGCAAATTGCTAGTTTTCAGGAACTTCTTCTTGTAAAAAACGGAATTGACGTTTAGGATAATCGAAAGTTATAATGCGTTCAGTTTATGCGTGGTTGAATACATGAAGCATAATTTTAAAATATAAGGTTATAGATTTTTACAAATATGATATGAAAGTAGATTTAACTGAAATTATACGTCTCTCGGATACAGCCACTGCTAATACGTTTATATGAAAATGCAAATTATGCTGAATATATAGATAAGCTATTTTTTCTACAACAGCTCCTTGGAGCGTCAATAGATCGCTGGAATGATTTTAGCCTCTTGGGATCCTTTTCTACTTCCGATACATTCTCTTGAAGGTTAGTTGCAAGTTCAGTAAATTCAGCTAATGCTCTGTATTCATTATCTTCTGTATTCCTGCTTTCCATTTCTAAATATTCTTCAGGAGCGTTGGCTTCTGTCAGATCCTTATAAATCTCAACTAATTCATCATTAGACAGCTCTTGTTCATTACTTTTTATTTCTTTTTCCTCATTTTCTACCGTCATAGCATCAAAGTTAGCTCTCTTTGCAAGTTTTTTAAACTCTTCTTCTTTCAATTTTAGCCTCTTGGGACTCAGTTGTACGTCATTCTATCTTTGGCTTTAAGCCCATTGGTATACCATAGATTCAGTAACAGCAATCATCTCTTCTGTGCAACTTTTTCTACTTAGCGATACTGCATTAGGTACGTGTCTGGCATACCCCTCAATTTTATCTTTATTTTGAATAGTGAGTCTAACTGTGGATTCAGGAACTCTAGTTTCACGAGGAATCGCCATTACTCTCATTCAAGCTTTAAACTTTTCAATAATTTTCAATTTATTGTCTATACTTAATCGTTTTTTCTTCGTAACAACAGCTCCTTTTCTCATTAAAGATCTTTCTTTAGTTCTACGCTCTATATGTAGGGGCTTATACTGTGGAACTAAATATGTGCTACGAATTTCTGAGCTACGTACTTTTTCTTTGTTTACTTTTGAGAAGCTGTCAAAGGTAAAACAGCTGCACATTGACTAGCGCAGTTTCTAAATCAAAATCGCAGTTTTGAAGTTTCGTAGTTTTGAAGTCAGCAGTTTTGCAGGTATTACTGTATATTGTGCCTTATTCCCGGAAATATAAACTGATCTTTTTATTGCGTACTTTAGCAGATCAGATGGAGTTAGTTTTGTGCCTAACTGCTCAACACTCAGTGATGTCTTGACACTCTCGCTTGATGAAGTTGGTGGTGTTCGTTGGAGTCCAGCTGTTGCTATGGGCACTTTTTCATTGACGTGCTTCTAAGTTCAAATTGCCGAGTCAAAACTAGTGCTCTTCTCTCAATTGCTGTGGAATTAAAATTATCTCATGGCTCAGTGATGCATTGCAGACCATTATTTACTCGATAACCTACATTTGTCATGAAAACGTTTCTTGTCGCTCGTATGTTATTTGATCTAATAATGTCACATTAATGTGCTGACGTGTATGATAACTCTAAAATGTAGCAAAAAGTTTAAAATTGCATTGAGTTTGGGAAATCTTTATTAAGGTAAACCATGAATGCATTTTCCTATCAGGAGTTGGTAGGCTGTGGTTACGAGTAATTGTTGCAAGTCTTGGTAATGAATGTGCTGTAATGTTGGGAAGGCAATGCTAATCTTTCTCTTATTACGTAATTTTGCTGAATTTGAACTTTTTTAGGACAAATATTATAAATAACATTGCGTACAATATTGCGCACGAAGTGGTGGTAAGAATATATTCAATGTATAAAGGATTTATATTTGAATGGAAACATAAGGGAATCTGTTAAAAAATCGAGTGATCGAAGTTTCAACTAACGAGTTTGACTCTGGCTCTTTTATGTGGAGTGTATCACATTTTTTGCATTGCGGCCCCTAAAGGACATAAAATAATCAATGGGTTCAGGTTAGTTTGGTTCGTCTATGCTATGCTGTGGGGACTAGTGCCCTACATGGGAAGCTATTAGGTTACCTCAGCTGTAGAAAGGCTATGGGACTTCTGTCTTTTGTACTCACCTCCCATCTTGCAGTTTCCATACTTTCTTTGTTATTTCTTATTTGTCTTTTCTTCTTATTTCTTCCTAATTTGTTGTTGCTATTTTTAGGCCATCCTGTGTAGAAATATCTTCTGTGTGTAGATTGCTCGTTTCCTTCTGTCCATCCAAAATTATCCCTTCTTTTCCCTTTCTTGAGATCGAATTCGTTGTGGCTAGGGAGCCTTCTTAAACTAACTGTGGTCGAAAAACTAAATAATGTGTGCAGCACCGTAGCCTAGCTACCCACATACCGGCTCACCTCAGACAGCACACCCAGCCCAGCTGAAAGTTCGCGGTAGCCACTCGTACTCGCGGGCCTACCGTCAGTGAGCGTCTCTCGTGCTCACGCCTTGGTCCACTCCACATAAGCACTCTCTGCGCTAGGCTCCAGCTGATACACAGCCACACAGAGCGAATGTGTCGCAGTTCAACTGCAAGATAACACAGAAGTCAATGCTCAACAAAAACGTTCGTAATCAACCTCACTCGTTGGCCGCCGCTCCATCACTGAGTCCACGCAGGGTTGCCTGAAGGTTTTCGTGAATAGTAACAAATTCCCAACGCAAAAGGTAACAAATTGGATCAATAAATAACAAAACCTGAAAATCTTGAAAAAAAGTAATTTAATATTGAAGGAAGTGTTTACTAACCTTTCAAAAAGTAGCTCCTTCTTCAGCACTGCTGTATAAGTCCTCTGGTGTCATTGATTTGAGTAATTCTCGAGAGGGCTGCCATTTCATGCAATTAGTGCCACTAAGTAAACTGTTGGTGTACAGTAGTGCATTTAAAGTTTCTGTTTTGAACAAAGACCTCCTGTTTTTACGTTTAATATTATTTAAAATTGAAAATATTCTTTCGGCACAGGCTGAGGAATGAGGCAACGTAAGTAGGCTCATCATTAACTTTGATAATAGTGGATATCGAAGTCCATCACCGCACAATTCTTTTGAAACAGTGTACCAAAACTTTTCAGGTTCCTTGTCAGTTATACGGATGCGTGTCCTCCAAGGTGAGCTCTCGCCACTCGGTATTCAATATTTCGTACTCTTCTTCAGAACTGATGTTAGGAAATTTTAAGGCAAGAGGAATGATGGAGGCAGGTTTTCCCACATTAACGTAAGCGGGGTCCATAGCCTACAGTAATTCCAACTTTTTAAGCATATCATTCGAGAGAAAACGGCTAGATATTTCTTTCATTAATCGAACATAACCTTCAAGATGCTCACTCGAAATGGTTTCAGGTCCTTGTCAGAATTTTTTTCAGAATTCTCGCAATAAACGGCTTCTTCTTTGGCCCCATGGTAAATTTCATCAATTGGAAGGTAGACCGAAGGATCATTAACAGCAATTGCTGCTTATTTTAAATTATTTTTTGTTTCGCAAAGTAAGTCAGGATAGTTTTTACAGAAATATTTAGAGAACTCTTCAGTTTGTTCAGTCGGAAGGTCTCAGTTTGAAATTTAAGGTTCATCTTATTGACATTGGGTAATATGAAAGCCAAGAACGAATAGTACATCTTATTTTGTGGGTTCCGCAATTGTTCTAATATTGCTGCAGCCGACTTGACATTATCTTCTAATGCTGCTGATGTGAAGAATAAAGTGAGAACTGCCCACTGATCCAGAATTCTCTTTACGACTTGCTCAAGAGACAGCCATCTAGTGCAACTTAGATGCAAGATTTTTCTTGGGTCGGAGTCCGTAAACTTTAGAAATTCTTCATTCTCATTAAGACGTTTGGGACTATTTGCTATGCATGAGTAAATATTTCAAGCTCAACTTTCCAACTCGTTTGGGAGTTTTAAGCAAGCCTTGGAAGCGCACAGGTGCATTGAATGGCATACGCAACCTCGAACATGTAATGCTGGGACCTTTTCTTTCAGAAAATGTTGAACACCGTTTTTTCGGCCCATCATGACACTTGCGTTATCGCTTGCAAACCCAATAAGATTATCACAGGAAATGCCGTGTTTTTCAAAAAAGGTAGTCAAGGAATCGAAAATTCCTTTAGCGTTACAATCCATTACCTCTGTTGTATACTTCTTTTCTTTAGAATCCAAGCTTTAAGGGTTTTCAAATTTTCCGTCTTTTCAAGTCTAATCTTCAAATCAAAGGAGTTTTTTTCCGAAAGAAAACACGTTTCTTTCAATGTGGCCACATCGGTTTACTTGTTATAATGAAAGATGCACACAAAATATGACAATGGGGTAGATGAGACTAGCAAATTTAGGAACAATTGCTACAATAGTCTTACGCAACTTGGGTATGCAGCGATGACGAAGTGCGATATTAAGGTCTCGAATTGTACGTTAAATTATTACGTGAAATTAACACAGAGTCAGGGTCTAATACGGTGTGCCTACCGTATGCAAGTTTTACAAATTAAAGAAAGCGGCACCAAGAGACCTTTTAGTGACGGAGTTTCGCTCTATAGTGATGATGCCCTAGCCCTCGTCGTACCCTTTAAGTACTCTCGCGCTGTGACCGTTACTTCTGGAGCGTGCAGCAAGTGCCGCAGCTGAACGCCGTTGTCGTCGCTCAGATCCTGCTGCGCTCTCGAGCAGCGCCAGCCGTTGCCATCTACGTTGCCGTTGCCATCTGCGTTGCCACGCTGCCATATCGTTGCCACGTTGCCGCTGGGAGCGTAGGTGTTGCCTCTTTTTTGTAGCCGTCGAGCCGCTGCTGTGCAAGCATCGACATCTGGCGTGTTTGTATTATGCTGAGCTTTGCGATCTCCTGATAGCAGAGCCCGGTGTAGGCTCTCGCGTCCAACCGTCTTTATTCATTTTTGTGGTGAAAACTTAACGGTTCGTACTTGGGGACATAACAGAATCCCCCCGTCCTATATTAATCAGCATCCTCCTGGATGTTAAATGGAAGTTTCCGTCTACTGAAGTCACGCATCTGAGATTCGTACTTCATTGCAGGGGTGAAATTCGACAAGCCTTGAGATTTGTGCTTCTGACGCACATCTGATTCGAAGATCCTAAACAAGCGATAGCTTACTGTAGTCGTCGGGACGTCCTATTCCAGTTCACTATCGAAGACCTTCTCTCTTGGCTAATGACGTTCTATCAGAGGCCTTCTGAAGACGTCTAGGGGTAAAAACCATCCTAATAATATAAATATCGAACATTCATTCGATCAGTCCATATTCAACCTCCTGCGTGTAGTTACTACGGACATATTGCTGTCCAACGGTATCTTCTTTATTTTTCCTTCGCCGTTGTTGAATCCGTGTCCGGCGAAAATATAGATGTTCAGGAGGAAATCTAGTCCTTTGTACGAGTGAGTGTACTGTTGCTGCAGATGGAAGCTGGGTCCGCCGATTGCGTCTGCACAGCTGGGGCCGCAGCACGCCAGGACAGCTGAGGCGGGCCCTTTAATAGCAAGGTCGTCGCGGACGGCGCGTAGCAGAAACAGCTGGTGTGGAGAGCGGTGTTGCCATAGCGTTGGTGGTGTACTGCGCGCTCGCACACTGCCCCTGGGTCGCTGCACTGCTGCGCTGGCGAGCGGTGTGTGAGTGCTGCAGCTCAGGCCTCAGTCGGCGCATCGTCGCTGTAATCAATCGTTAGATGTTAATCTCAGGATTTGGCAAATTTTTTCTCTCGGATTTCTTTGACTTATCGTAATCAATTGTGTCCATCTACTCATCCCATCTCCCCCATGCCATTTACATCCCGGTGTATCATCCTTCGACAGCATTTTAACTAGATCAAAGTATTCTAACGCAATAAGTTCAAAGAAATCCATTTAGAGAATATTATAACTAACACAAAATAAAATAAATGAAAGGTAAATGAAATTGATGAGAAATACACAATATGACATTCAATATCTCGGATAGTTAGTGAGCTGAAAGGAGAAATTCTTTTACGTATTAGCACACATTCCTATAGAGGAGTTACGAAAAGACACATAAATGGGGTACAAATTTGACATCAAGCAAAATTTCTATCTAATTAATGAGCATCATTAAGGTAACTACATAAATCGGTTCATCTAACCGGCATTTAAACACATAATACAATAGGGTAAAATCATTCTACTCGCATTTCGCTAGAGGGATCATTTAATCTTAAGTCGAAGCACTCATCCTAAATTTGTAATATAAAAGAAATGTTAAACACGAAAGAAATGATTAGAAAACATTCCTAACCTTAAACATGATACATTTGGGAATGAAATGAGGTAATCATTATTGAAGTTTTGGGACGTGGAAAATCGGTTAATTCTAAGTCAAAGCACGTATCCTAAATTTGTAATACGAAAGAAATGTTAAACACAAGGGAAATGATTAGAAACATCCTTAATATTAAACATAGTACATCTTTAGAATGAAATGAGGCAATCATTATCGAAGTTTTGGGACATTCTTGCAAGACGCAAGCAATTACACATAGTTCGGACGTCTAGTCCGATTCCTCAGAGAATACCTAGGAATCATTCCTTCATTTCTCTGGCTCGTGCTCGGCACTGTAGGAATGTCGTTCGTCTCTGCCCCTTGTAGTTCGTCTTCCTCGTCACCGTTATTGAAAGGGAAGGCCATGGCGTCGTCAAGATAAGCACGTTTCACACGGTTCAGGTGCACGGTCTGCTCTTTTCGGTCTGAGTATAGACCTTTGATAGTGATGTTATTTCCACATCAAGATAGTATCCGGTACGGCCCCATGAAACGCGTTGGAAAGGCCCTGTCGTCCCCACGTCCTGCCTCGTTCCTCAGCATGACAAGGTCCCCCGCTTGGACGTCACACTCTTTGGTCGTTCGATTATAGATCTTCGCCGCAGCTTGCCTGGCCGCCTCAGAATTTTTTCTAACAGCAGCAAATGCTTTGGACAGTCGGAGCGAAACTTCTGTTGAATAATCTTGGTCACATGCGTAGTTTATAGGCTGCTCCTTGAAGATGTCGTGAAAGGGAAGGTTTGCGTCTCGGCCGTAGAACAAGAAGAACGGCGTGTCTTTAATCGCAGTTTGATAGGAAGTATTTACCGCGAGAGTCGCAAAGGACACGCTCTCGTCCTAGCTGAATTTATCTTCCGCGGCCAGGTGAGAAATTGCAGTTTTCAGGATGCCATTGAGTCTCTCACAGCATCCATTTGCCATTGGGTGGTAAGCCGTAGTAGTCTGCGACCTCGCCTTGAGATTTTTGCAGACATCCTGAAACAGCTTATTAGTGAACTCACTACCTCGGTCGCTGACAATAGCATTTGGAGCTGAAAATTTTCCGACGTACTGGACGAAGGCTCTGGTGACAGTATCGGCAGACTTATCTGGGAGAGGATAGGCATCAACATTTCTCGTAAAATGGTCTACTATGGTTAGGAGGTATTTGTTGCCTTCGTAACTAACGGGTAATTCAACAAGGTCAACAGCAACTCTTTCAAGGGGAAAAAAGGTCTCGGGGAATTTACCTAAGGGGACTTTAAACTGGCCCTGCCATTTCCTTCGTTGGCATTGCAAACATTTCTTCACATGGTCTTTGACGTCACGAATTTGATTAATCCAAAAAAATTTATCTCTGGCACGTTCAAGAGTTCTCAGGAAACCCATATGAGCAGACAAATCATTATCATGGCTTAAATTTAAAGCAACCTTAACTAGAGACTTAGGAATGACTATTTGTACATTACTTCTACCGTTTCTGCGTTTCTTTCTCGACAACCTACACAGGACATTATTATCATCAATAAAATATTCGTCAATGTTTGAAATCTTAGTATCACCCAAGTCATTTCCAGTTAACAAGTTTCTTACACCAGACCAAAGTGAGTCCTTTTCTTGCTCTGAAACAATATCATCCAAGCTTAATTGCTTTGCCTCGACGGCAACACTCTTATCACGTTCACTGTACACAGGTGGAGGGCACACGTCGTCGACAGGAACATCTGTCGCATTATTATTAGAACAAGGCTTAATTCTAGAAGGAACATTAGTATTATTTTTAGGATCACTCTTATTACTACAGTTTGATTCGGCAGTGTCAACGACAGCATTGACAATTCTTTCAGATCTAGACAGGTAGTCGGGCAAGTGGTGTAGCGCTCCAGGCTTATACCTGACAGAGAAGTTATATTCTTGTAGAAGCAAAGCCCACCTCGAAATGCGATGGTTACCTGTTTTATTAGCAAAAATGAACGTTAAGGGGCGGTGATCCGTTACCACGACGAACTCGTTTAAGTACAGGTACGCATCATAATGCTTGATTGAATCGTGGATGGCAAGAGCTTCGAGTTCTGTTGCAGAATATTTAAGTTCGTTTCCCTTTAAGGAGACCGTCCCGGCTGTTCAACTTTTTCGTCCGATTCGTTTGAAAGTTGGCCAGTATATGTATTTTGTAAAAGTAAACCTTTTTTACTCCTGTCGTTTTTTCGATTTAGGCCTTAGTTTTTTTTTTTGACGAAAAATGTGTTTTTGGTATATTTTTATTGATATTTCAGATTGGAACTCCTCCTTCAGTTTTGATGCTAGAACAAAAACAAAGACAGTTTTAGAACCCTTGGAACATTTCTAACAAACTCAAATTCGGCTTTTTTTGAAATTCAAATTTTTTCTATTTTTTCAAAATTTTTTGATATTTCAAAATCAGCAACATTTTTTTGGGTTTAGAGCTATATATTTTTTCAAAGAATTCGAATTTGAAAAAAAGGCGAAGTTGAGTTTGTTAGAAATGTTTCAAGGATTCTAAAACTGTCTTTGGATTGGTTCTAGCATCAAAACTCGAGAACTAGTCCCAGGATGAATGTTGAAAGTTGGAATTGTTGGGTATAGCAAAAAATAAAATTTTTTGTTGAAGTGTAATATAATGAACATTTGATGTAATTGAATGCAGTTTTAATTTTTATTTCGATACTTTCCATACATAACTTCATATTAAAAGTGTGAATTGTGATTTCAAAAAAAAAAAAAAATTATCATTTTTTTTCAACAAAATGAATTTTTTTATTTTCAGTCTGATTCTTATAAAATTTGACTATGATATGTAACCTTTGAAAATAAACACAATTGATTCTATTCATTTTTTTGATTCAGGCCTTAGATTTTGCAAAAATTTGACATATTGGTTTTCAGATATTGATATTTCACTAATATTGATATTTCATAATGGAACTCCTCCTTCAGTTTTGATGCTAGAGCAAAAGCAAAGACCGTTTTAGAATCCTTGGAACATTTCTAACAAACTCAAATTGAGCTTTTTTTCCATTTCCTATTTGTTCTCTTTTTATGTGGGGTCAAAATCGGGAAAAAATGGAATATTTTGGGTGCTTTTCATTTATATTGATATTTCAAAATGGAACTCCTCCTTCAGTTTTGATGCTAGAAAAAAAGCAAAGACCGTTTTAGAATCCTTGAAACATTTCTAACAAACTCAAATTAAGCTTTTTTTCCATTTCCTATTTGTTCTCTTTTTATGTGGGGTCAAAATCGGAAAAATTGAAAAAATTTGGTCGCCTTACCCCCCCCCCGGGGGGGGGGGGGAAATTATTGTCCGTAGCGCCATAAAATTTTAGGAACGAATAGTCTACCACCTAAGGGTCCTTTTACAACAAAAACATGAGAAATGACCCCCGGACCGACAGGGGCCTGGCAGAGGCCTGGGATGGTCTCCTCAATTTCCGGCTATAGTATGCCACAGGTAACTCAATGCCGTCATGCATCTGAAGTAATGCTCCACCAATTGCAATGCCCGAGGCATCAGTGTGCAACACAAACTCTCTCTGAAAGTCAGGAAATTCAAGTATAGGCGCAGACACAAGTTTATCTTTCAAGTCATCGAAAGCTCGCTGATGAACGTCCGTCCATTTGAATACGTTCGTCTTTTTTGTAAGCTCGGTTAGAGGTGCCGCGATATGAGCATAATTTTTTATGAACTTTCTAAAGAATCCGGTAGAGCCTAAGAATCTTTTCACTTCCTTAACATTTCTGGGCCTCAAAGCATCCGCTAAAGCTCGCACCTTGTCAGGTCGGGGGATTAGTCCCTCTGAACTGACTTTAATACCAAGGAAAGTCACGCTACTCGCCGCAAATTGGCATTTTTTTAGACTAAGTTTGAAGCCTGAAGCAGCTGTTTGAAGCAACGCCTTACCCAAATGTTCGACATGAGTCTCGAAATTTTTTGAATAGATGATGATGTCGTCAACATAACAGAACAGAAATTTTGAAATGAATGGAGAAAAAGCCATATTAACTGCTCTTTGAAGTGCAGCCGCAGATGTGATAAGACCTTGCGGTGAACGGCAATATCTATAACTACCTGTCGGCGTTCTGAAAGCGGTAATATCACGACTCTCTGGGGCCAATTCGATCTGATGGTAGGAACTTCGCATGTCTAGAGTGGTGAACAAGTTTGAGCCCTTTAGAGATTCCAAGGTGTCTGTCATGTTCGGAATTGGGAGAGTCCTTCCTACAAATCTTATTGATAAGTCGGAAGTCAACTACGATTCGATGTGAACCATCACTTTTACGTACAGCTAAGATTGGGGAAGACCAAGGCGAAAAACTTGGTTCAATAACTTTTTGCCTGAGCATCTCCTGGACATGCTCTTCAATCAATTGCTTTGTAGCGTGGGGGACTCGATACTGGGGGGTATTTATGGGGGAGTGTCCCTGAACGTCTAACTTATGCACAGCATTTCGCGCATGACCAATCTCGTCTCCAACCGCGAACGCATTCCTGTGTTTGTTAATCAAATTTACAAGGGTCGTTCTCTGATCTAAGTTCAAATGAGACAAGTCAACATCGTCTATCATTTCATTGAAATCGGGCTCCCGACGTCTCTCTGCGTCACGTATGAGTCTGCTATTTCCAACCTCAGCTTGTTGGTCAGAGCGGCACCGAGCAGCCTCACTCGCTTGTTCGCAACCACGGTGCACTGCTGCTACGGCACCGTAGGCCTCGTATTGTGGCTGTGCTCTAGCGTCACTCTCACTTTCATTTGGGTCTGACTCTGGCGGCTCTGCGATGGCAACATCTAACGTGGCACAAATCTTATTCCTAGGTACAAGAACATTCTTATCATTATAATTTACAAAAACTACAGGCACGGTACCATCACGGACAGTGGCTAACGTACGAGGCACTGCTATTCCTTTGCACGTAACGCTCTGTTTTAGAACGACTGTTTTTCCATTCATGTGCTTGAGAACTCAAAAAGGAATGGCACAGCGTGCCTCCCTCAATAGTCAGATCATGTGACATTCTCGCGACACTGAATGATGCATCCTCAGATTGTTTCACAAAATTTACTGAATTAGAAGCAGCAACTGATTGAAATGGGTAAATTTTATCATTAATTCTCACGTGACCTTTCTCATGCTGACTGTATTTTATTTCAACACCGAATCTCTTAAGGAAATCTCGGCCTATCAAGACAGCTCCAGGGAAGTAAGAATCTTCCACAATGATAGCGGAATGGCCCAATACTCAACATCACCTAGTTTAAATTTCAAGTCAATCGTACCTCGAGTGTGGAGATTATCTCCATTAACAGAACAAAGAACTTTAGTGCATCGTTTAATTCGGGGTGGAGTTTTGAATAATTTGCTAATTACACAAGATTTCACAAGAGTCACGGAAGAGCCTGAATCAACGAAAGTGGAGCACTTTTTCTGTTCAACATTTAATAAAATCACGGGGGAAAAGCTTTTCGGTCGCTGTGAAAGTTTTTTGACTTTACTGCGGCGATGTCACCATTCTGATTCGGACGGCCATTGAATTTGCGTTGATAATTATTAAATGGGCGAGCATTTTTGTGTGAAGCACTTTGCCATTTGAATGGATTTTTAGGCTGGTACGCTCGCTTTTGTGGTGAATTCTATTGATACTTCTCAACTACTGCATCACTCTCGTGAATTCGTCTCTTCCGGCTCAACACATTTCCCTCTTCGATCAAAGACTCTTCAATTGACCTCGCTTTGTCTAGAAGTTTGGTCACACTCTCAGGGTCGAAATCATGTGATAATTTTTCACTGATCTTGGGATTCATATTCTTAATGATAGTAGGAATGAGTATCTTTTGTGCTTTGCTATCCTCGTAGTCCCATTCTGGACCGAAAACGTCCTTCCAGCTAGCCAAAACTCGGGTTGCAAATGCATTGACTGTCTCATCATTCTCTTGACGCAGATTAAATAGGATTTTATGAACGGTTTTTCTATAATTTACGGCCCCCTTGTACACAGAAATAAGCCAAGTTTTGACATCGTCCAGCGTGACAAGTTGATCCGACTTAAGAACATACGAATCCCAAGCTTTGCCAGTTGAGGCATTCTTCAAATAACGACATTGCAAATCGACGTCATTCGTGTAGATGTCAACTCTGGTCTGGAAGTGTTTTAAAAATGAAGTTACACAGCCTTCACCAATAAATTTAGGCAGTTCAATTGCATGATTTAAAGTGACAAAGCTACTTTGACTATTCTCACCATTGTTACTTTGATTACTTTCATTATCGTCCCCAGCCATGGTTTCAACAGATAATTAGGGCAAAATTGGCGAAGCAAAATAGATTCACAATGAACACTGATAGCAATTTTAGAGTTTCAAATTAGAAGTTTAAATGCAATATTTCGTACAATATGTTTCCAAATACACAGACATGATTGAGTTTTTTTTTTGCACAATAAGTTTCCAAATGCACAGAAATAAATGAGTTGTCAATAAAATCAACAACAGTAATGAAAAATAGGGTCACAATAGGGATAAAATGGGGTTTGAATAGGCATAATAATCATATTAGAAAGGTAAATGGGTTAAATTGCGTTATGCAAACGAGACAAAATAAATGGGTGAAGCATCAAAATAGTAAACATAGCATGAGTTCACCCAAAATTTTAGAAATAAATCAATACAAAAGGCGAATAACGACACAGAAAATACACAAATAAATCAAAATAAATCAATTGAATGGCTTAAATTACAAAATAGAATGGGAAAATAGAGTGGGTACAATGATGAGCGAAATGAATTTCCTAATGAACAATGGCCATTTTACGTTATACATTAAGTTTTTTATTTGAAATAGGTAGCGTGGCAATAACGGTCTCTTGCGGAGACGTTGAGCGTTAATGGGTTATGATCTCACATTCGCTGTCACCAATTGTTGTATACTTCTTTTCTTTAGAATCCAAGCTTTAAGGGTTTTCAAATTTTCCGTCTTTTCAAGTCTAATCTTCAAATCAAAGGAGTTTTTTTTTCCGAAAGAAAACACGTTTCTTTCAATGTGGCCACATCGGTTTACTTGTTATAATGAAAGATGCACACAAAATATGACAATGGGGTAGATGAGACTAGCAAATTTAGGAACAATTGCTACAATAGTCTTACGCAACTTGGGTATGCAGCGATGACGAAGTGCAATATTAAGGTCTCGAATTGTACGTTAAATTATTACGTGAAATTAACACAGAGTCAGGGTCTAATACGGTGTGCCTACCGTATGCAAGTTTTACAAATTAAAGAAAGCGGCACCAAGAGACCTTTTAGTGACGGAGTTTCGCTCTATAGTGATGATGCCCTAGCCCTCGTCGTACCCTTTAAGTACTCTCGCGCTGTGACCGTTACTTCTGGAGCGTGCAGCAAGTGCCGCAGCTGAACGCCGTTGTCGTCGCTCAGATCCTGCTGCGCTCTCGAGCAGCGCCAGCCGTTGCCATCTGCGTTGCCGTTGCCATCTGCGTTGCCACGCTGCCATATCGTTGCCACGTTGCCGCTGGGAGCGTAGGTGTTGCCTCTTTTTTGTAGCCGTCGAGCCGCTGCTGTGCAAGCATCGACATCTGGCGTGTTTGTATTATGCTGAGCTTTGCGATCTCCTGATAGCAGAGCCCGGTGTAGGCTCTCGCGTCCAACCGTCTTCATTCTTTTTGTGGTGAAAACTTTACGGTTCGTACTTGGGACATAACACCTCAATTAAAGCCAAAAATTTATCCACAGTTCTTTGCACATCAAGATCATATCTGGTTACCAAAACAAATTGTTTAGTAGTGGAAACATGAGTGGTTTCATCCATAATTAACGAAAATTTTGTTTTCGGTAATTTTGCAGTAAGTTCGTTAAATAATGCTCACCAATGACAGCACGAAACACACCGGTGCCTTTCGGCCGCATTTGATGTCTCCACTGATTAAGGAATATTCGCAAACATTAGCAACCAACCCTGGTAAGGGGTCTAAAATAGAGACAGGTAAGTTCTGTTCTGCGTCGAAGACACAAAGTTTTAGTTCAGCTGCAGCAACTTTGTTTGAGCGAAGCGATGACGTGCTGGGTCGCACGAAGTCAGTCACCTTTGAGCACTTGTTAACACTACGCTCATTTTTTTGTGATTTTCTGTACTTCCATGTCTTTCAATCTGTGGTATTCCACCAGCCAATTCACTATTGCAAAATTTGCAATATGCTTTATTTTCATCTTCTTTACTAACTTGAATCCAAGATGAAAATCTTTCATCGTCAAGCCAATCTTTTCTGAGCTTTCGTTGGTAAACGTTAGCTAGTTTACATTTTTTCTTTTCGGGTGTTTGGTTGATATCACTTTCGAAATTATCTCTTTTTACACTCATCATGGAATTATGGCTTTAAAACTTGCAAAATTATAAAGATGAACCGATAAGATGCTATTATCTGAGTGAAAAGTACATGCGAACTGATCTGCGGCACCACTTTCTCAGACACTATTTAACTCAATGAATCATTGCATCATTTGACGCTCACAGTTACCGGCGAACGTTGCCGAACTCGATCATCCGAGTTATGAACGAGACGAGGCGCGGTTGAAACGACTCTGCACTAGTGTCAACGGAAACGGGACCCTCTTTAAAGAGATATTTGCTGAAATTTCAAATAGTACCAACATTTTTCGAATTCTGTCGAAGTCGTAACAAAAGTAACAACATTATGATCTGATGGCAAAAAGTAACAATTTTGTCACTAAGGTAATACTTCTGGCAACCCTGAGTCCACGCTTTCAGCCCTCTCCCGACAGCCGACGAGATGGCTGTCTCACCCAGCCGGTGCGCACATCTTCGCAACGCCCTCTCGCGGTAGCAAACACCACACTAACTTTATGATAATAATTTTACGTTAAGAGAAAAGGTCAAGTCGAGAGAGATAATTGGCGTGTCGTGCAGGCGCAGTCGCTCTACCTCTCAGAGAAGGCTGGCCGGGTTGGCAGCAGGGAGGGGCAGCGCAGACGGAAGGCCCAGAGGAAGGATAAAGGGGTACTGTAGCCTAGTGCTCTTCTGGTCGCTTCTCTCCTCTGCCTGTAATAATTGCATCCCCATATTTTAGTTAGTTTACGAGCTGCTGTTTTAACCGTCTTATTTCTTCTTCTTGCTTCAGTCCGTGAACTTGTGTAAATCAAGAGTTTCTTTGCTATTTATTGTATGTCGCCGTTCATTGGGAGCCTGTACCATTTTAATTGGTGCATGTGTGTGTGTTTTTCATTTCTTCGTAGTTTTTTGCATTATAATCGATGTATGTGTTGTTCTCCTGACCTCTTGTGCTGTTCTAATGGCTACTATGCCGTTCTTATAGCTGCTTTTGTTGTTCATATGGCCGCTTGTGCAGTTTTTATGGTTGTGTATTTCTTCTGGCTGCTGGTACAATTTATCGTTGCTTATTCTTGATGAGAAGCCTCTAAACTTGAATTGGTATAAAAATATTCTCATTTTGTATTGTAAATCTAAATGAGCGGGTAGTTTTTAATTTATATACATCTGATACGAGTTTGCCTTTCATTCAAACGAACTATCCTCTGAAATAGATTTGTAAAAAAAATTTGAGACTGAACGTAAAATTTTCTCCATCATGTGCTTCATCACTTTGCATGCAATCATTTTATTACCACCATTAACGTCACTACTGTAAGCAATTGCACGTTGGAAGTTCAATTCAAACTAACGGCACGCGGGACTAGAGTTACGTTAAAAAGGACTGGTACTTTCAGCGCAAGCCATTGTGGCATTACCGTGCTGTTTTTCAGTCCAAATCGGTGCAGTTTTGAGCTAAGTTTGAAATTTTTTGTTCAAGGTGTATGGTACTTTTTTGTATATCATCTACTGTCCTTACTTTCCATGTATGCAAATAGCTTTGCGCCATGCAGGTGTTGTAAAACACGTTAACGTTCTGGCCTTTGATATTCATTTCGCTAAACACGCGGCTGTTGAAATATTTTGCAATTTAAGATGAACCTTGGCGGCAGGAGTTGAGTGAGACGTCTGCAAATCGTTTCAAATGCGCTCAAACTTAGATTTGTTTACATATTGCTTTGTTAATGTAAAGCATTGCGTGACCTATTCAAATTGAAACGGAACAAGTTTGCAAATTGCTCTGGGAAGTTTGTCGGTTTCTTTTTTAGGTAGGAAAAAGCTAGTTCCACCTAATCTAACTCCTGTTGTTTTAAAAAGTGTGAGGATTTGTTACTATGATACGTCAATCCCTTGGAAGGGATCTCTCGCGCTACAAAACTTGTTCGTTGTAGTTTGATAGCTGTGAATTAGTTAAGGTTTTATTACTGTGTTCTCTGATATCATTCTCTGTTCTTGATTGTTCAAATCTTTTCTGGAATTTTGAAAATTTCAATCTGCCATTTTTGCTTTGCTCTATCATATTACACAAGTACAAAGCTAAGTTCTAAGTTTCTGGGCCATAACTCGAGTTATATTGAAACAGAATAGCAACTGTAATCTGTATGTGTGAGTAGAGTGAGTACTTGGGATTCATAGAAATTGAAACGAAACTTTGTGTTGCTAGAAGTCGCGCTTCACGGCCTACATGCTGTGGGCGAGAGAAGTGCGGGCGGACATCAGCAAGAAGCACCCCGAGCTCGGTGAGGTTTATGGCGTGTTTTTTTACTCGCTAAGCTGTTTTTTCATCTCCTAGCCTATTAACGTCACGTGGCCAAACATCATACTGTTTTCCGCTTCTATTGTCCTCGTTCTGGAAACGCGGTGAGAATTTTGACTGCAATCTTCACGACTGAAATGAGGCCCTCCATATTCCTCTATCAAATGCCTAGTTCAGAGAAAAATGATTACGAAGTGATTTTTTAAACTTCTGAATAATCCTTGAAACTTTTATTAATGAAAACAGGCTTGCCCAGTGCTCGTGTTTGCAACATTGAGCTGTTTTTGGCAAATATCACGCACTTTTTGTAAGTCGTATCACCTGCTTAACTGTTCTTTCTGGTGAGCTACGTAGAAATTTCACTATGAAAGCTTTTAAATGCGTAATTGAGCACAAAGTGCGTACAAAGTGAACTGCTTTTTTTTCGGTGGGATTTAGACTTTAGTGTATAAATGGTGTGTGGCGTTAATGAAGTGATGGGTGGTGTAAGCAGAGTGTGCTCAGTTCTACAACGATACTAAGATGTGAGATGGTTGCTTGTTTTCTCTGTTCCTTTTTTGCATGGAAACGTAGTGGAAATAAATGAAACATGTGTGAAAGAGTATCCTGTCTTAATAACGTCGTACATTGTAAATTAGATACCTAGCCACGGTGTCTATAATGGCGGCAAAATTTTGCTTTTGCAGTCATAATTTATGTTGAGATACAGTCATACCTCACACCATGAAAGACTCAGCTAACGAATAATTTAACTTACGAAGCGCCTTTGCGTAAAATTTTCGTCTCTGAAGACAAAAGAGAATTCAAGTTACTAACCGCGAAATCTCAAAAATAAAAAAATGCGCGCTCGGCTTTGCAGTCGTCCCAATCCCCCGAAACGTAAATGCACGTGCAGCATCCTGTATTTTGTTTTTAAATTTACCATGATAGAGTTGCTCTCCCATTGGCCATCTCCCAACATCCCGCTGGCCTCCCATTGGCTAGGAAGATGCTGCATCTCCATGATACCCCTGATGCTTCTAGTGTGCTTTCGACCCTCGATCATTCGTCACGGAGTTTTAACACTCGCCCACACACGCTACACACTCGCCCTTACGTACCTTAGGCGTTGTTGCCCCCAACCCCTATGGTAAAGGATTTACATGTCTTATTCATTTTAATGGTTCATTAAATAATTTGCTTTTACTTTTAACACATATTTTATACAAAATCGGGATACTTTTATAATTTTTAAAGGGTTTAGGGGGTGGTATTAGGGTCCTTGGCACAACTCAGGTATTTTACGTGTAAAATATGACTATACTACTTACAAAAAAATCGCGTTACAAAACCACTTCAAGAACGAATTAATTTGTAAGGTGAGGTATGACGGTACCAGTTTCGTGCTTACATTTGTATTAGTAACACAGGAAAAATTGGAAAGTCTGTGACGCCCGTGTCCTCCTTACGCTCTCTTCAATTAATCGAAGAGTTACAAAGGCAATTACGTGTCGAATAAATTACAGCTTACACAATTAAATGCGATTCCCGGATAAACAAAATTGGGAATCGAGGAGCCGTCATTTTCGACGGCGCTAGCACAACGAGTCTTTCAAGATTGAAATTGCGTTGAATCAAAGAAGTTATGGGCTGTATATTGTGTGAGTTTGATTTTTCCTTTATATTTGATTTTTGCTTTGTAAACTGAAGCTCAAGTGCCAAAGCATAGAATGATCTCTTCACTGTGATAATGATGAGTTTTCACTTTATTCTTTGAACTTCTTACTTCATTTGAATTTGTATGCAAATATTTTCCACTTCCCATTTTTGTGAGCCTTTTCTTTGTTCTCGGGGCTTCTCACATTGTTTGTCTAAAGTTCTATTATATGTATGCATTTTGCTTTCCGCGGTTTCAAGTTTATGCTATGACTTCTTGCTGGGTTCGCGTAACTTTCCACCTTGAACATGCGTAATTTACCTGTGACGGAGCACTGGGTACACTCGCCTCGTGAGGTGCACCATCACGGGCACGTTGCGACAGTGCGACTGTCGTGCTGACCTGGAAATTGGCTAAAGTGTGCAGCAATACAAGGTAGCCGTCCTGACATCGTCGCATGTTGCTCACAGCGCAACGGTCATGTTCTACGTCATCTTGTTTTACATCTTCTTTTCTAACTGGCTGTTTCTATTCTCAGAAGGTCTGGTTTTAGCACACATCCTTTACGAAGATCTAGACAACTCCATGTCAAATGGTGCCTTCATCCTTTTTTCTTTGGAACGTCTTTTTTTGTCGCTAGGGAGGCTTAACCCTTTAACGCCCCAGAGGACACCAGTGTCCTCTTTCAAAAATACCCTCAATATATTGTATTTCTTGTTCAATTAGTTCCCTAACTTGTTCTTTGAAGTTCTCTGCCGAGTGGCAGTTCCTATCCCATCCTGATATCAATGACTGCCTGATGCCAGCGCCAGTTTAGTGACGGTGGTTGTGTTAACGATAATATGAGTACAAAAATTCGGACGTTAAAGGGTTAAACTAACTTATCTTTGTATTTCCAGATTTCTCAGCTGTGAACAAGAAATTAGGGGAGCTCTGGCAGCTTGTCCCCACTGCACAAAAATACGTAAGTTCACGTGCTACTAACAAATAAAAATGATGCGTTCGAAAGGGTGAAGGAACTCCGAGGTACTATTTTCTGGCCTTTTGAGTTTCTCTAATAAAATGAGTACTTTGCAAGTATAGACGGAAAACGCACTGGTACAAAAAAATTATCAGTAAATTTGAGTGTTTTTATTGTGGTGGAACATTGAACAAGGCGTGTGCCTAATTCAGTGTTACAAGTGTCAAGTTTTGCATTAACTACTGCTAACCATGTTGTGTTCTGCTTGTTGTACGCCTGTCAGGTCATCTGCTCACAAATCACTCACATTCCCATTGATGGGAGAAATTAAAATCTCCAACGTAATAGTGACAAAAATTTGCATGCTGTGTTTTTAGATGAAAATCAGGCCATGAAAAACCGATTGTACGATATGAGCTTGCAAGGGCAGCCGCCACCACAACTGACGCGCTGTGTGTGCGCTTCTCGCAGAACTGGAAGCGCCGCGCCAAGCGTCTGGCCGTGAGGCTACGCCAGGGCGGGGGGTCCGGTGCAGGCAAGGGCGCCTCGCCCCTCAAGGCTGCCGTGTCACCCCCTGCGCGCAGCTCTGGCCACCAGCTGCAGGGGGCTGCTGCTGAGGGTGAGTGCTGCTTCCCATCCTACACTTTACTGCTGTGGGCACTTCGCTAGGGTTTGTCTGCGTAGGAGTTGCGACCTGAGTGTGAGATGGTGGTGTGCATAGAGTAGGGTAGTTTGGGTCAGTGAACTACTTCTATCAACTGAGTGTGGTGACTAGCATCCAGCTCTTCTGTGCATTAGTGCTCTAAGGTAATTTATTATTTTGTGATGGATTTTGCGTTCAAGCTCAATAATATGACAAAACATGTCTAGATTATTAAGCTAGTAAATGGATTTTACTCAAGTGGTTGGAGATAAAACATGAAATATATATTTATTCATAGTTATCTTTGGTCTGACATATTAATATGGCATTCATATAACGTTCAACTTGTGCATTGCCTGAACTGCGAGAAATCTTGAGCAATTGTCTTTCATTTACAATAGTGGTGTGATATACAACGTTTCTAAATTAGACATGGTGCAGTGTGAGCTTTTGTGATTCAAAACTTCTCTATTAATATTGAACGGCAATGAATTTAAATTTAAAAGCTACAATTAGTGGTACTGTTTTCGTGATGAATTGATTTGTGTTGCCAGCATTTTCTTCACTTGCTTAAAAATGGTATACTGTGTGCACTCGAAATGAATTGTTCATCGATCGCTTAATATATTATTGATCTGGAGTTGGAGTAAATGTCCGTTTATTATCCAACAGGCGACTAGCTACAAAAAATTTCGTACTTGATGAAACTTTTCATTTTTAGACATTTCCCAATCTATCATCTCTGACATTTGATACAGTGTAGTGAAGTGCTGTGAAGTATTGGTGTGTGGTGAGCAAGACCCCTGTCGAGGGGCCGTGCGCCTGGTGAGAGGAGCTGTGAGGGGTGAGGTGTGCACGCTGTGAGGCGCATGTTGGTCTTCCTTGACTCTTCCTGAGCACACGTCACTCGCCTGGTGTTGCGGTACTGCAAACTTTTGGTAGATGTAAATTCATTTTGGAATAAAAAATTTGCTACAATGTAGGTATATTAATTGTACAAAAGTACGGAGAAAATAACTCTCTTCGGGTCTCATTTCTCATCCTTTGAAATTACTGAATTCTGTGTTAGAGATGTCAGGAAGTATGGAAAATCAGAATTGATGTGTGAGGTTATTTTCAATTATCTTGCCTGGGCCGTGATTGACCCGCTTGGGTCTGTGTTCTAGGGGTAATTAAAAAATTTTCTAGTTACTTTCTGCTGGAAGGAAACAAAGGACTTCTAAGTAAACATTAATCTTTTTGTCTAAATATTTATCCTGAAAGGATGCAGCACCTGCCTGCCATCTTTAGGCTTACTAAGTAGCGTAATGCCCTGAGTTTATTTCTTTTAACGAACCTTGAGTGTTCACTTCTGGTGGAGCAGTTCTTTTGTTTCTGAACTTGTATGCTCGTAATCATGTCGTTCTGAGATTACCAGCTCAAAACTGTCAAGTTGGTTTAGAATTGACCATTAGGTTCCGAAAAATCGTCTTGGGGGAATATGTGAGGTCCCAAGTTAAAGATTAGGTAGGTCTTCACTTTGTTGAAATAAAGTACGTTTTTGTCTTTTCACCATCTTTTCTCAGTTCACTGCTGTCCTGTTTTTCAGCACCTACTACTTCTTCAACTTTTTTCTTGTTACATAAACTCCTTTCTCAACTTACTGTTGCTATGCACCTTGTGCATAGATTCAGGATATCCTCAAGTTCAAACTAAATGGTATCTTTTTTCTTCCTCTTTTCGAAACACTTCTGCTGTGTTTAGGGAGGCTTAAACTAACATCTAATCCCACCCAGAAATATCGTGTTAAGTGAATTAGAGAGTTGCCGTTGAGAGTGTGCGGTGTGGCGAGCAGGAGGCGGCGGTCGGCAGAGCGGCAGGCGCGCGTCTCCGTCGAAGGCGGCGAAAGTGTCCTCCCCGCAGCGCTCGCAGCGGTCAGTGCTGTGTAGCTCAGCGGCCGCATTTTGATGCTGATTATGTCGTTCTAGCAACTCTGGGGGCCGCAAAAGTCTTCTGTCACTTGCCAATACTGCTTCACTTTTTGCTTGGGCTAAATTTTCTACTTGGTGTTTTAGTCAGTTAATATTTGATCTCAGAGCACTTGGCAGCTATGAATGGTTGTCAAATGCTTGAAAAATAAACCGGTACCGAATTTTGATATTGAAAATATTACCTAGCATTTGTTACATCTTTCATGTCGTAGATTCTTGTTTAGTTACGAGTCTTACGGTACCACTCCGCGTTGCTTTTTTCTTAATTGTCATCTTAACCCTTCGACTTCAGGTTCTGTCACGCTATTGCCAAATGCATTTCGTAAATTTTCTCTCAAAGTTTGAATACCGAATTTTTCTCTTATTAAATAATTTTTTACGATTTTATGGGGAAATGATTGATTAATATCAGAATAGCCTTGTACTTATCACTAATTGTTTCAGTAGAGTGTCTTGAAGTGCAGTGAAATGCCATTGCCGAAATCACGAACTAATGCTGGAATTGGCGATAATTGCTTATCAATTTAATAGCTTCTCGTGCTAAATTAATTCATGTTCTTCATCAGAGATAATTTCTGTACTACTTTCATGACTGGTCAATTAAAAGGACATTTCAGTTTACTAGTGGAGATTTATTGTCACTTTCCACTTGTTTTACGGCACAGTCAGTGTAACCATTTTCTCACTGACATCCTGATAAAATTTTTGAGAAAACTGAATCTAAATATGTAAATACGTTGCCAAAAGAAAGAATGACTATCGAAATCCAATTGAGGGTTAGTCACTACAAAATGTTGCTACTCCGCCCACTCGATTGCTACTGGTTGATTTCTAATACGTCATCTTATCGAAGGTGCCACTTCCAATATTATTTTGCATCATACTGTTATTCCAATTTCATTTAAGTGAAGGAACATTTTCATAAAGGCTTTAGGTCGGGTGTCATAGAAATATCTAGATTGATCAGACGCCCACAAAGTCGTTTTCGAGGGGAAGAGATTAATAATTTGCCCTGGAGCACAGAAAGTGAATCTGCTTCAATCTTTGCTCGAGTGTACGATGTATGTTGGCAGCGTCTGTTTTAAAATTATCGTATTTTGGTAGACGGCACTCTTACCTTGTAGCAGATGACGATATTGCTTATTTCTGTCTCACGTAGTAGTGGGAGAGAGGCTGGCCAGTGTGTAATGAGAGTAGAGGTAGCCAGCGTTTTGCGGGAGAAAGAGGAGACTGCTTGTAGTGGATGAGGGGGAAGCAAGCATGTAATGGGAGAGGTGGCTGTCAACTTGTAACTAAAGAGAGTAAGGAGCCAGTGTCTAATAATAAAAAAGTATAGCCAATATGTAATGGATGGGAAATAGAGTAACAAGCAAGTAATTAAAGTGAGAAGTAGACAGCGTATAATAAAAGAAAAGAGAGATGAGCCAATGTGTAATAAATAATAGACAGTAGCCAGTATGTGTAATACAAAAGAGAGAATAACTAGTACGCAATGAAAGCTCTATGGTAGCCAGTGTGTAATGAAAAAGAGAGATAGATGGGGTAGCCAGCCCCCTCAGGGGGATACAACTATTGTATCTATGGGAATTAGCGCTCCCAGGGGAAAAATGTGAGGGCCCGAGCTAAGAGTTAGGTAGGCCTTCTTTTTGTTGAAATAAAATGTTTTTTATTATGTTAAGGATCACCTTTTTTCGGTTCACTACTGTCCTGTTTTTCAGCACCTCTGACTTTCTTCTTCAACTTTTATCTTATTTCATGAACTTCTTTCCCATCTTACTGTTTCTATGCCCTTTCTGCATAGATTCTTCATTTTCTTATCTCCATACTAAATGGTGCTTTCCTCCTTCCTCTCTTCGATACGCTCTATTTTTTGCAGCGGTTAGGGAGGCTTAAACTAACTTATAATCTTATAATCTGGGGTAGCCAGCGCACAACGCAAGCGGCGACTGTACATGAGTTTTGACGCGTGTTGCCTGCCTGCAGCAGTGGCGGAGGACGCAGCTCGCAGACTCGTGCCCCTGCAGCGACGGTCGACAGCGCCGCCCCCACGGGCTTTAAAGTCACCGGTACCGCCGCCATTGACGTCGCCTCCCACATGAAGCTGCTGGGAGAGAGCCTCAATAACATCGGACACAAACTCAAGGAACACGAGGTATGAGCTTTCCCACAGAGCACGTTTGTGGCTCGGACACTTCATCTGCCATATCCACTTGAAATGGTTGTAATTGCTTGGATGTGAACTTTCTCGATAACATCCACTTTAAATAGATGAAGTTCCATTTGGAATTGATAGATGAAGTAGTTTTTGTAGATTTTTTGCTAATGAAACTGTTTTCCTATAGCTTTTGAGCATGTTATTTGTGCGGTTTGAAACATGTGACCTATAGTTAAGATCATCTGGTCATATTTTTGGTTACTGTGATACCATGTTCTTAGTTGTAGTACGGGTCTGAATTAATTTTCAATTGCTTCTAGTAAATACCACTTTATCTCCAAGTGTTTTCAATTACTATATGCCATGAGGTTTTCTAGAAGACATTCTTCTTAGTTTCCATAAAATTGCTGGGCTACGGAATGCACACTCAGTATTCAACGGATGTCTCTCCCTTTCCACTTGCTTTGGTGACTTGACTCGCCTCAGGGACTTGACTCGCCTCAGGGACTTGACTCGCCTCAGGGGCTTGACTCGCCTCAGGGGCTTGACTCGCCTCAGGGACTTGGCACGCCATAAGTCCAGGGAATTGTCACGCGTTAGTGCTATGCTAAATCACTAATTGCATAGTCAACTCTAGCTATTTGGGGTTGGATAATTCACAATGAGGTACCCACTACTGCTATTCAAACATAAGTCGGACCATTGCAGATCGCGCAGCTTGCTAGACAGCCCATTGGCAACGGTCAAGTTTACCGAATGCATATCTTTCAACAAGGGATCCACCGGGTCTAGGGACTGATAAACTGTCTGACTCCTGCCTCCAGACATATTGCCTGCCTGACTCCTGCCTCCAGACTCATTGCCTGCCCCACTCATGCCTTCAGACACATTGCCTGTCTGACTCCTGCCTCCAGACACATTGCCTGTCTGACTCATGCCTCCAGACACATTGCCTGCCTCACTCATGCCTTCAGACACATTGCCTGCTTCACTCCTGCCTCCAGACACATTGCCTGCCTCACTCATGCCTTCAGACACATTGCCTGTCTGACTCCTGCCTCCAGACACATTGCCTGCCTGACTCCTGCCTCCAGACACATTGCCTGCCTCACTCATGCCTTCAGACACATTGCCTGTCTGACTCCTGCCTCCAGACACATTGCCTGTCTAACTCCTGCCTCCAGACACATTGCCTGCCTCACTCATGCCTTCAGACACATTGCCTGCCTCACTCCTGCCTCCAGACACATTGCCTGTCTGACTCCTGCCTCCAGACACATTGCCTGCCTCACTCATGTCTTCAGACACATTGCCTGCCTCACTCATGCCTCCAGACACATTGCCTGCCTCACTCATGCCTCCAGACACATTGCCTGCCTCACTCATGCCTCCAGACACATTGCCTGTCTGACTCCTGCCTCCAGACACATTGCCTGTCTGACTCTTGCCTCCAGACACATTGTTTGTCTGACTCATGCCTTCAGACACAGTGCCTGTCTGACTCCTGCCTTCAGACACATTGCCTGCCTCACTCCTGCCTCCAGACACATTGCCTGTCTGACTCCTGCCTCCAGACACATTGCCTGCCTCACTCCTACCTCCAGACACATTGCCTGTCTGACTCCTGCCTCCAGACACATTGCCTGCCTCACTCATGCCTCCAGACACATTGCCTGCCTCACTCATGCCTCCAGACACATTGCCTGTCTGACTCCTGCCTCCAGACACATTGCCTGCCTCACTCATGCCTCCAGACACATTGCCTGCCTCACTCATGCCTCCAGACACATTGCCTGTCTGACTCCTGCCTCCAGACACATTGCCTGTCTGACTCCTGCTTCCAGACACATTGCCTGTCTGACTCCTGCCTCCAGACACATTGCCTGTCTGACTCCTGCCTCCAGACACATTACCTGTCTGAATCATGCCTCCTGACACATTGCCTGTCTGACTCCTGCCTCCAGACACATTGCCTGTCTGACTCATGCCTTCAGGCACATTGCCTGCCTGCCTGACTCCTACCTCCAGACACATTGCCTGTCTGACTCCTGCCTCCAGACACATTGCCTGTCTGACTCATGCCTTCAGGCACATTGCCTGCCTGCCTGACTCCTACCTCCAGACACATTGCCTGTCTGACTCCTGCCTCCAGACACATTGCCTTTCTGACTCCTGCCTCCAGACACATTGCCTGTCTGACTCCTACCTCCAGACACATTGCCTGTCTGACTCCTGCCTCCAGACACATTGCCTGTCTGACTCCTGCCTCCAGACACATTGCCTGTCTGACTCCTGCCTCCAGACACATTGCCTGTCTGACTCCTGCCTCCAGACATATTGCCTGTTCTACTCCTGCCTCCAGACACATTGCCTGTCTGACTCCTGCCTCCAGACACATTGCCTGTCTGACTGCTGCCTCCAGACACATTGCCTGTCTGACTCCTGCCTCCAGACACATTGCCTGTCTGACTCCTGCCTCCAGACACATTGCCTGTCTGACTCCTGCCTCCAGACACATTACATGTCTGACTCATGCCTCCAGACACATTGCCTGTCTGACTTATGCCTGCACAATGTTTATTCATACACACTTTCTTGTGTGCTAAACTTAACTCTTCAGCTCACTGGTTAACAACATTTCAGTTCATCAGTGTGGGAAGTCGCTGGGGGAAAAACTTCTACACCTTGTCAAGCATTTTGTGTTTATTTTATGAGATAAAGGGTTGCATTTGCCTGTGGGCACATGTTAGGTGGCGTGTACATCTTCGGACTGTGAGCTTGGTTGAATTCAAGTCTTAGTTTAATAAATCACCCCAACCCACCAAGCCCCTTTCCCCTCCTGTTCTCCCTTCCTCTTTCTCTAAAGGTTGAGGATAGGTTCAGGTTAGCTAGGTTTGTCTATCTTGTTGTGAGAATTGGTGCATCCAAAGGGGGATACTGGTCAGTGTTGGGTTACCTTTGCTGTAGATAGGCCTTGCGTCGTTCAGTTTTCACACATTCTTGGTATCTCTGTTTTGTCTTTCCTTATTCTTTTCCCCCTAATTTACAGTATCCTTTGGTAGGGAATCCTGTGCAAGAACACATCTTGTGCCTAGACTATACATTTTCTACTAAATCATCCCTTCGTTTTGTTCTCATGAGATTGCCTTTGTTGTGGCTAGGGAATCTTAAACTAGCATAGTAAATAATAGCAACAGTAATGATTAGAATATAAGCTATAATTTTGGGCTGATGTTCATTCACGCAGAGTGGGGTTGTAGTTCAGTGTCCAAATATAGTCACTTCATTGAGTTGCCATGTGTTTGCTCAGTGTTGAAATGGCACGTACGTTAACTGCTCGTCATGAATAGATGCTGTTTAACACTTTGACTGGTGTAGTGGAGTTCAAAATCCTCGTTTTTGAACAGATTGAATGTAGTTAGTTAATTGTCGAATTTGTGCCCTGGTGTGCATTTTTAAGTTCTCAATAGAGTGGCAGTTCCTACTCCATTGTGACTTCTGTAACAACCTGATGCCAGTGCCAGTCTGATAGCTTTGGTGATAATGAGGGTAGTATAACTAAAGAAATTGAGACTGTAGAGGGCTAATGTAACTTTGGTAATAATGAGGGTAGTACAACTAAAGAAATCGAAACTGTAGAGGGCTAATGTAACATTGGTAATAATGAGGGTAGTACAACTAAAGAAATTGAGACTGTAGAGGGCTAATGTAACTTTGGCATTAATGAGGGTAGTATAAGTAAAGAAATTGAGACTGTATAGGGCTAATGTAGAGAGTTATGCACAGGGCCAAATTGCGGTGTCAGGCAGCTTGTCGGTGCTGCTGGACTCGATGCTGTGCGTCCTGGGGCCCCTCATGTGCCTCACCGACCAACTCGAAGAAACTCGCGGGGCCATCGAACCTGAGACCCACGCTGCCATCCTCGACAACATTGCTTACATCATGCCGGGCATCGTGTGAGACCTTTTGCATTCCCTGGAATCAACTCCTGCTGACTCGCTCGCCTCCCCCTCCTGCTTCGCGTTAGTGGGTATATGACTAGACTGCAGTGGCAAGGAAATATCGAATCCTTAGCTCACAGGTCTTCTTTCAATGCGTGATGATTGGCCGATGGTTGTAGGAGTTTCATTTATGTTATTTATTGGTACTCTTTACTAGGTGCATTCTGAATGTGCTTAAAAATTTTGAGTGGTCCTCACACAAAATTTTATGTTAGTGCTTAAGAAATAATTCTGTGAAGCTTACTTCCTGATATATTTATGTAAGTATTTTAGTACTTTTAGAATGGAAACTTTTTCATGTTTAAAACATTCACTCTAGCTTGCGTACTTGATTCCTTATCTCGTGCGTTGTGTTTAACCACGTAATGTTTCTGGCTGAAACCTTCAGTACTACAGACTAGTTACCAAAATATTTTGTTTGTGAAGAGCTGAGATTCTTCCTTATCTTCTATACGCTCATGATCATCTGCGGGCTCATTTCCTTAGATAACCTACGGGTGCATGCATTAATCTCACAAGACCTTAACATTGCCGGATCGCAGTTTGAGGTCAGCAGAGATCAGACACTGATTTATGTCTTGACTCAGCAGCTTGCCTCAGGTGAAAAATGGCCTATCATTGCCTTATGTTTCACAAGTCTGTTGAAAGTTTGGTTTTAGAGCCCGAAATTTGCTTTCCTCATTATTTTTCACAGCCCCAAGGGGAGAGGAGTGCGCTAAAATTTCCGTTCTATCTGACCCACACAAATCTTTTTTGTTATTTATGTCCTTTCAGTGCACCTTGCAGATTTAGCGCTCTTCAGAGAGATATAGGATTATTGCTCATCATGAAAGAGGGTATGCTAATAGTGGCTGTCTTCTTCAGTGTTCCTTGACTGAACTAGCCTTTCTCAGTCCCACCACAATCTCAGGAGCACTTGTAAGAGCTTGTTGTGGCCTTAGGTTTGTAAATGGGTAAGCCTTATCTTTCCATTCATCACTTCTCTGTCGCTCCCATGCGGGAGGCTAGCATGCCGTGCAGTCAACCTCCTGCTTCACACGTTGACTGCCGAGGCCGCCAAATGGCGGCCTCTGGTGTTTCTTGAAAGGTAATGTTGTAAGGGGCAGAGTTTAAAAAACAATTTTACTGCTCAAAAAAATTGTGTTTTCTAAGAAATGTGAAAATGCAATAGCATGATGATATTTTACCTCGTATGCTTTTATCTCTTCTAAAAAGGATGTTGAAATTGAAATGAATGCAATGCTGTTCATTCCCGCCGATACGAAAATGAGCAATTTACCTAGTGGTACTCCTATGCCCCTATATGGAGTGAATGTGTTATATATCTGCGTTTTTTACTCCTCATTCTTGTCTCACCTTTCCATCTCACCGAGGAGGGGCTCGCGCTCTCATTTGCCAGCGTGGCGAGCTGTGCAACCGAGAAGCCCAAATTTTGCACCCTCGTGGTGCCCCTTGAACTTTCCCTTCACTGAGTTTTGCTGTGAGAATCTTTTGGCTGATTGGAAATTGAAGTTAAATCTTGCGTAATTAATAAAATAATTTTTTTTCGCAGCTCGTAGATCATCTTCAGAGACTGATCGCAGCTTCTGATCGCATTATTTATTCCCTGTGAGTTGTTTCGCTGATAAACGTTGCTTCAAAAGCAGCAGAAATACGTACAGCATAAACATAATACTTGTATGTAAAGACCTAGTAGTATGAACGTCTTGTGAATGTGAACATAGGTATTGCGCTCCGATCCTATTCTATTTTTGTTGCTGTAATTTTATTGCTTTTAATTGACGGTGAGCAGAGAATAATGTACTCAGCGGCCAAAATGAATGAAAGTTTTGAAATTTTCTTTGTTTTAGTGTTTACTTTGAAGCTAATTTTCCCGGTATGTATAACTTGTAAGAATCGTACTAGGTTTGTTCAATGTTGAGCAACTTTTTGATTTCGTCCATAATTGTGTTTTGCTGATATCCATTCCCTATTTCTTGTTTAGGCCAGCCCCGGGCACGGCACCCCTGTAGCCACCAAGCGCAAGCTGTCAACGTTGACTTTTGTAAAGGCCAGCCTCACTTTTTTGCTCCTGGTCGCGAGAACAGTTCATTAATCGTCCTACGTTGGTGATGGATGCCAAATGCGCTCAATTGTACGGTCGTCTTTTTGGGTGTAAAACAATGAATTCTAGGGATTTTATGTACATTTTCTTAATTTTTTAATAAAAAAGAATAAACGGAGTTAAAAAATTTATGGATCTATAACGTCTTTCATAAATTTGAGTTTTATATTGGTCGACGAAGGTGGTCGACGTAAATCAAGCTTTACTGCGTCATAATTTTTTTTTCCAAACAACCAAGTTCAATTTTCGATATACTCGTGTATAAGTCGTATTACATTTTTCATCTTGTTACTCAATTTTCGATTAAACATTTAGAGGTAAAAATGGGTAGCACTTTAAAATCTCGTAACATTGCTGAATACAAGTTCTTAGGAGCCTTGCAGCCTCGAGTAACCGCTACATGTTCTATCATGCCACACTGGCTTAGCCCAGTCAGTGCATTACTCATACTGGGTTATGTTTTAGTATTGCAATACAAATCTCATTTCTTTTGTTCTCGCGCTGTTTTTGGTTTGAGTAAAATCGCGGATGCTAGAATTTCAATTTCTTTTATTTGGTTTCATCTTCAATTGGTGTAAAATGAACCTGTGTTGAGAGCGTGGCATTCGTCGACGACCGGCGCACTGTGGCGTCGAGGCTTACATGGACCGTGTACGCTGAATGATGCCCTCAGTTGTGTATGCCACCACGTCATGTGGTGGCAATGTTCGCTTACGTCCTTAGCAACCTCGAGTACGATGGCATCTGTCAAAGTTTCTTGTGAAATATCTAAGAAGTTATTATAGAAATTATTTTGTCTTTGCTTTATTGAACCTTAGGTAGGGGGCGCTGGCATCATCGTTCTCTCGCATTATTTTTCTATCTATAAATTTTGAAAGCTATTTCTGAAGGCATTACGGTAAAATTTATCGTAACTACTACTGAAATAATTGTCTGATGGTAGTACAACATGAAATGACTCGCTCCAGCTTGTATCACTTAGAGCTAACTGTATGCTATTATCATCTTTAACAAAATGATATCAGGAACGAAAATTTGATTACTGCAACGAATGCGAGAGGAGATGATGCTTGCGCTAAGAAGGTGTGAGGCAACCTTCTCCTTCCCTAGCCTTGAACCGCGCCAAATTGGCGCTATGTTTTACTTTCGGTCATCTAGACCTGTACACCTGGTGACTGCTAGTCCTACGCGAGGCTGCTACAGGGTCTCTTTGGAAATTGCCGCTCCTC
Source organism: Morinoia aosen (assembly GCA_030386875.1). Lineage (NCBI taxonomy): Eukaryota > Metazoa > Arthropoda > Malacostraca > Amphipoda > Talitridae > Morinoia > Morinoia aosen. The sequence goes on from CM059564.1 coordinate 76,910,375, forward strand.
GAGATCTGCGTTGCATTTCTGAACGTTGCTTAGTACGTACGCTCACGGCATCTGTCATCGTCAGTGTTGCTTTCAACATGAGCGTTACACAGGGTGTCCAGCAGTTCTTGTAAGTATATTTTATTTGTGCGCCATTTTGTTTTGTATTTTCTCATCTCACTTATGAACACTTCCGCTTACTTTGAGTAGTTTATTTTTTCTTATTTATTTATTTTCAGTTTATCAGATGAGTTTTGGCTCGCTGTAGTAACCTTTGTTACGCTGTTGGCATAAAACAAACTTTGCACCGTTATGAAGACAAATTCTTGGTGAGCTTCATTATGATGATGACATCACGGGAAAACGCTCATCTTATAAAAAAAAATAAGTTTACATTATGACATCAATTGAGTGGAGTGAACAGTGCTCGATTTCTACTACCTACACCTGGGTTATTTTATTTGATTGCACCGTTATGAAGACAAATTCTTGGTGAGCTTCATTATGATGATGGCTTCATCAGCAGCCCGTGATCACGGGAAAACGCTCATCTTATAAAAAAAATAAGTTTACATTATGACATAAATTGAGTGGAGTGAACAGTGCTCGATTTGTACTACCTACACCTGGGTTATTTTATTTGATTCTTCAAACCCGCTATCCCAGTTTTTCAGAATTTACTTAAATTGCTCTTTACCGTTACCTGGTTATTTTGACATATTATGACACGTGGTAAGCCCTATAAATAAATCGCTAAACTGACTGGTTTTTCAAGGTCGAGGTCGTTAATGAATGCTGGTACGCCTTGTCAGAGAAAGCAGCCACCATCTGTGGATGTTTATTTACGCATTCGTTATGTATTCCGTGGAACACTGTAATATTTGTCCCTTTCCAGAATGAAAGTATAACGCTGGTCTACACTGTCCTGCTACTCGGGAATACATCTATCTTATCGGAAAAACGTGCGGTCCCGGTCTGGGAGATTGATAGGCTTTCTTCATGTTGAAAAAAATACGTTTTTTGTTTTGTTAAGGACCAGATTTTTCCGGTTCTCTGCAGTCTTGTTTTTCAGCGCCTACTACATCCTTCTTGAACTTTTATGTTTCATAACTTCTTTCTCAATTCAGTTTCTTGTGCAGGGGATCATGTGTAAGAGTACACCTTGTGCATAGATTTTGCGTTGTGTAAAGTCCATGCTAAATCGTGCCTTCTGCCTTCCTCTGTTTGGAACGCTTTTATTGCACTTAGGGAGGCTTAAACTAACTTATCTAATCTAAGCTACACTATCCTGAGAGTTGATCAGAGTCTACTGGAAGCAATTTGTTTTGTGCACCTATAATCTCAATAATACTGAAATGACGACCTCCGTAGGAAAAATAAATGTATTCTGCCAGGACAGGCCAAGACCACGTTCTGGTGTGGTTACTGCTACTACTTCAAGATTGTCAAAACAAAAGTAAAATACAAGCGGTAGTCAAATTCAGAAATTAATTTGAACATTTCAAATAGTTCTGTGTCTATTTATTGTCGTGTGCATCCCACTGGCATTTTGCTGTACCGTATGTAAAAAAAAGAAGCTTCTGGTTCAAGAAGCCAGGCACATGGAAGCTGTTGCGCTGTCCGGCCTGGGGTTCAAAGAGTTAAAGATGAAACTGTTCCGTGTTGTTCGTGTCGAGTTATCGAGTTTCTTCCTTGCTTTCTAGATTTACGACAGCAGAGATAATTGCTCAGTGAGCCGAAACTTTTCTTCATTTGAAACTTTAGTCGTTTGTTTGCGTTGTGAGTTGACTGTTGGATCAGAAAATAGAAAATTGGATCACTATCATCTTGTAATCATCTAGTTTCACTTCAGAAAATTTTGTAAATGTAATATTTTATCTGCCTTCTTAAACTTGTTTCTTGATGCATATAAATTAACGCGGAATCTTCAGTAATGTACGTTCACGTGTTCTGCAGAGTATTAAAACATCGATCGTATTGTAACAGTGAAAGAAACAGCTCAAGTTTTTTGGCACAAACTGGTTTGACTTATAAAGGCAAACTTTATACTTCATTAAGCTTGTACTAGAGATTTTTTGAACTTTTTGGTTTGGGGTGGTGGATTTCTATATAATTTTTGTAGCGGACCTTCTGCCATCTTCACCGCTATGCCGTCTGGAGTTCCTCCCAGTCTTGGTTTGAAACCGTGAGTAATTTTGAAGCTATCTTCATGTTTTGTTTGCATATTCTTGTTGGTCAAATTTACATTAATTATTCGTGCTTCGGACTGTTGGGCCTGTGGTTCTAAGTCTATGTTTTGTTATGTTTTGTGCTATTAATTGCGTTTCACAAAAGGGGAGAGCTCTCTCAAGCGTGACGCTATGCTGTTTTCCAAATCGAATATCACAAGTGTCGAAAAAATTCTAGTAATGTCAGTGCTAGCCAGTCGAGTCTATTTGTACGTACTCGAATACGTGTGAAAAGAATAATCAAGTTGAGGACCAAACAATGTGGAGGAGATATAAAGATCCCCTCATCAGTGATGAAACACGCCAACTTGTAATGTGCGCGGTAGATAACTTGTGAAACTAAATTAGGTGTCATTTGAGATGTTCTCGTAAATGCAGCAATTTATAAACTGACTACATCTTTTCACTGGACATTGTATGTCCATGACTTCTGATGAAGTCATCAAAAGAGAAACCAGCACTGGGCGTGCAAATAATGGCCTCAATTGTTTATGTTAAATTTTGATTCGCGCATCGCTGCTTCACCGCAGCCATGAAAACTGACATGGAATGGAGTTATTTTGTACGTTATGGAGAATGAAGTTATGAACCATCAGAGCAACATAAGAATTTTCTGATTTTTTATTGTTGATAATCCTTGGAAAATAATGTGAGGTCCCAAGCCGAGTTAGCGGTTAGGTAGGCCTCCTTTTTGTTCAAATAGAGTAGGTGTTTGGTTTTGTTACGGACCATTTTTTCGCTTCACTGCTGTCAGTTTTTCGTTCACTACTGCCAGTTTTTCAGCCCCTACTATTTTCTTCTTCAACTTTTATCTTGTTTCATGAACTTCTATCACAACTTACTGATTCTAAAGTGTATAGATTCCGCGTTCCCTCTAGTCCATACTAAATGTTGCCTTCCTCCTTCCTGTCTTGGGAATGCCTTTTTTTGCTATTATGGAGGTTTGAACTAACTTATTTAATCTAATTTATAGTTATGATCTTGAAAAAACTTGAATATGATTCGGACAATTGCTGAAGTTGTTGCTCTGGAATTACCATTCATGAACAATATTGAGCACGGGAAAAGAAATGTTATCTCTCATCAAAGTGTACTTAACTCTAATGAAATTTTAAATATTTAGTATAAATAAATTTTAATTTTGTGTTCACTTTTTAAAGGAGAATCCTATCAGGGGGATACAACTCGTACCGATAGGAATTAACGCTTTCAGGAGTAAATGGGAGGACCCGAGCTGAAGGCTTAGTAAACCTTCTTTGGTTGAACATGATACTTTTTTGTTACGAACAATCTTTTTTCGGGTTCACTGCTCGCCTTTTTTACCACATATTTTTTCAACTTTCACCTTCTTTCATAAGTCAATCTTGCAGTGCTGTTTATTTGCGGAGGATGTCGGGATACACTTCGTGTAGATTCCCCGTTCCCTTAATGCCCTACTTAATGGTTCTTTCCTCTTTCCTTTCTGGGAGTTTCTTTAATGAGGCAGAGGAGGCTTGAACTAGCATATAATTTAATATAATAGAATGGTAATATTGATGAATATCGAAGTAGTGGATGTGCGTTTTAGTACAGTGGGCCTTACGGTATGTTGATAGCATCGTACTCCAGCAGTCCGTCAGTCACGGCCAACGCTCTGGAAATTTGCCTAGAACTAGTTCTTATCTTCCTCTTTATCATCAAAACGTCGACCTGCCACTAAAAATTGCATTTTTTACCCTCTCTCGACTGCAAATATATTGCAAATCTTGAATGCAAATGAACGAATGAGTTCATTTTAGGATTAGCTGTTAGCCTGATTCAAACAAACATCGAAGTTTACTTGTGCTGACCTACTGACTCGGTTTGGTATAAAATCAATATATCTACCCAGTAGTTTTTATCTTCCTGTCCATCAGAAAATGAGGGTTAAGTTTATGAAGACAATTGCATGTAGATTATATCTTGAAACTTATTTTCAGTTTTTATATTCCAGCTCTGATTACAGGATCTGTTAAAGATGTTTCTTATTTGTTCTGATATTTCATCTGCCTGTAAGTTTTCAAGTAATTCAATGATCAAAAGTTCTTTCATTTGTTATTAATGAAAGATATGCCCTATCTCATTGATACAAGGCTGTACTGGCTTCGTAGCTAATATTAAATTGCATGTAGTTCAGTAAAATACGCCTGTTTTCTAAAGGTCAGCCGAGCGTAATAAGTTCAAATCTTGCTATCGTCGTATAGTCTTGAGTAACAAAAGAGTATACCAACGCGATCGCTTGATGTGAACACTGCAGTTGTGATGTATGCAGGAAGCCGTCCGCGGAGAGCTTCAGGTGCCAGAAGTGCCTGCAGTTGGGCCACTGGACGTTTGAGTGCACGGGCCAGCGCAAGTACGTGCACAGGGACACGCGCACCGCCATGCTCAACAGGAGCCTCAAGCTCAACCAACAGCAGCACACGCAGCAGTTACTGTAAGTTCATCTCTCGCCTTCTCATTCTTTCCTTTTACTTTGTATTTCTTCGTTGGTCTTTTATTTTAGCTAACTTTTTACATTTTAATGATTGTGGTTTTGGAGCGGTCAGTACACACGCGTTATGTTGTCGTAGAGGGCAGCTAGTGATCTAAGTTGGCTTGGTCTAAGTGGTTCTAAGTCTTTCTGTGTTCTAGTTAAATTGTTTCAAACTACGGCTATTCGTAAAAAGTCCATTGTGCTGAGGTAGACTGTGCTACTCTATTATAAAGTTGATGAAATGGCTTAAATTCTTGCTTTTTATGTACGGAAAACTATTTTATTGTGAAATATCTGACCCGAGCTGAGAGGTAGGCCTTCTTTTTGTTGAAATAAAATTCTTTTTTTTTTCGTTATGTTTAGCACCACCTTTTTTCGGTTCACTGCTGTCCTGTTTTTCAGCACCTATGACTTTCTTCTTCAACTTTTATCTTATTTCATGAACTTCTTTCTTAACTTGCTATGCCCCTTCTGCATGCAGTCCTCATTCTCTTGTCTCCATACTAAATGGTCCCTTCCTCCTTCCTCTCTTTGATATGCTCTTTTTTTTTTGTAGCGGTTAGGGAGGCTTAAACTAACTTAAAATCCCCTGTGAAATATCCTTAAATTATCTTGTTGTTTACTACAAGTATATGAAAGAATTGTAAGACAGGAAAACTGAACCCTCTTAATTCATTGTGTAGAATTTTTCTGTAAATACATGCATGTTTTCGCATGTGGTATCTTTTCATAAGTAAGTGGCACCCTTCCACAATTCTGCAGTCATTACGAGCCAACAATGAACATTTCGCGACACAAAAGGAAAATCCCATCAGGGGGATACAACCTGTATCGATACATCTCGAGACTTGCTACAATTTTAAACCGCCAGTTACCTCTTGCCAGTACATAATTTTTGTCCTGAAACTCATTTTCGTGGAAGTTGACTAAAAGACTTTTTTTCATTTACGCTCGTTATTAACACCAATATCATTTGCTTCCATTAAATCTGTCCAATGCATCTTGGATTCCATCACGTCAATAGCTATGATATCAATAAAGCTCTTCGGTGTGATTTGTTGCCGGCGAAAACGGGTGTGATTTTAGCTGTCTAGTAACGCCGATGTAAGTTAGCGTTGATAGCTTTTATTATGCCATAACGGGAAGATTACTCAATGAACGAAAACTATTTTCAAAAGTCAGACAAGGGTCGAATGTTTTTAATACTCGGCTCCAATAAAATTGTTCTAAATTGCTCGCACTGAATTTTTTTTACTGTCTATTCATGATTCTATTTATCAATATTTATTTTTTGATAAATAAATGAGATGAGAGTGCAACATTCGTGCATGCGTATTCATGCATACTCTTTTATATCAATATTTTACATCTTTTTTAAATAATTTTGTTGGCGCCATTGAAATCTTAATGTAAATGCTGCAAAGCTCTTATTACATATTGTATTTCGTATCAGGTCTGTGCTTTTTTGACGTCAACTTCGTTGAGTGGTTTTGTTATTTTTTCAAGTCTATGTAAGCTCGGTTCATTTGCTCCTCTTTTGTGTTTGTGTTATTGTGGCATACGTAACCATGCATTTATTTGTTGTCTATCAAGCAAGATCGAGAAGTATCACATGCTCCCTGCATTTTATGATTACGTGTAGAATATAATATTTTTGGTTATCGTTTTACTTTTCTTTCGTCTTTTCACCGCAGGGCAGATCAAGTTTCAACTACGAATAAAATACGCAGCAAGAAAAAGAAGCTCAAACGCGATTCCTCATCTAGCGACTCTGATGACTCGGACTCTTCCAGCTCTTCTTCGTCTAGCTCGTCGTCTTCTTCCTCTTCATCATCTTCAAGTTCATCTTCTGACTCCTCGGATTCATCTTCATCGTCCTCCTCATCAATTTCATCATCGGACGACAAAACCAAGAAGAAGAGCCCTCGCAGTGGCAAGCTCAAGCGCAAACGGCCTCAGTGACGGTCTTGCTGTGCTCGTATATTTTGTGGTGTGATCCATCTCTCGTAGTTTACTTCTGGGTGCTTTCTCATTATGAATGTACATATTGTGCAAATATTTTTTGATCCCTCTAAAATGCTGAAAGCGAATTGTATTTTGAAAACTTTGAACGCTGCGCTAGTTTGGGTAATGTACCTTGTTCTAGCTGCTGCTTAAAACTCCAAATTATTGCTGATAATGTTCCGGGTTTGTCTTGTTGTATGGTGCTTCCTCTGCAGCGTTCAACCATTTGATGTCACAAGCAAAAATTCAGCGGCATTGGAGAGTTTATACTCTCAGTAATACTCCCATTTTTACAGGTTCCACTTCATGAAGTGATCAGTGTGTCATTCCGACGGGCTTCTTTTCAAGCTGAGTTGCTTATACCCTCGTCTCTTGATGTTTTTCGTGTGAGAGTTTTTTTGGTCAAATTGACTCCTCTGGCACAGTGGGGCATGCGCTCTCAGCATGAGAATAATATTTATTTTTTTGCCTTGGAATACTAATACGATCATCGGAGCTGCATTGGTGTTTGTGTGTATAATTTGAATATTATGTGGTGTGGACGATTACATTTACTCTATTCCTTTTTAAAGTTGTAGTATTTATTATTGCCAGTTATGAAAGTATCGCATGGTCTTACTTAACAAGTGAATTTTTAAGCAGGTAAATAAGTACCGACTTTGGATTATCGTATTCGCAAGCCTCCGCATGGTGCCTAGTAAGCATAGGACTATTGATGATCAGAAGCCTTCGTACTCACTATAAATCGCAAGTCTTTCTTACAATGAAAACCTTCTAATTCAGTGGCTTTATATCTTGCTATATTTTTACAATCAAAAAGTGGTACTTTTCTTCTGGCTGCAGTGGGAGTGCTATCCTGAAATTGAATTTTAAAACTTCAGTCCCATGTACAAAAGTAATGAATAAGTTAAACGTGCATCGAGTTCATTTTGGAACTCATAGTTTTAATTTTTAGCGTTAAAACTAGTAGTGAAAAGTTTGTGATATTTTTCTTTTTTATGGTTTATATTATGAATAAAATATTTGCTCAGTAGAGCTTGGAGGGAGCTAGTGTAACAATTAAAAAGGGGATTTTTACTGCTCCGTATTTACTCTATGGGAAATTGTCTTGGTGCTGACGGGGAGTGAAGACGAGCAGTTCCAGAGGTTTATGATGTATCGTTTGGAAAGTCTTAATAAAGAACGGATGAAGTACGAATTGATTTATACAGAATCAGAACAAATTTTATTATTGGCAACTAAGGGGGGGTGTAGAAATATTGAGTTTTTTTAAAATTTGGGCAGCTGCCCGAAGGTCTGGAAATATGTAGGGCGTCTGTAGCAATAGTGTAAACATATACTCCTACATGCAGAGCGTAGCATGGTAGCATATTGTAGATGATTTCAATGAATTTACCTTTAACCCTTAACGTCTGCATTTTATCCTCGTATTATCGTTATCACAACCACCATCATTAAACTGGTACCGACACCACAGCGGGGAAGTGACTGCCACTTGACAATGAATTTCGAAGAACACATTAGGGCACAAATTTCACGAGGAATGAAATATATTATAGCTGTTCATAAAAGTGGATTTTGAAGTCCACTTTGACAGTTAAGGGTTAACCAAGCCAATTGCTCTTCCAACAGATATTTCACTATTGCCTTTGCTATCAAAACTTCACTCTTTATGCTGCAGAATTCAATGTTCTTATTCAGCTTTTCATTTTTTTATCAATACCGATTCAGCTATTCATTTTTTTACCAATACATTATTTATTTACCGAGTTTACAGTTTTCATTTTCCTCAGTGATCACCTTGATCGATTATTCCAAAAAAAAACACGTTAAGTGCCATGATAATATGCGAAACTTGAAATATGTTTCTCCCTCTCGGGGGTGCGCTGTCGAGTATTTTGGCAGCGCATCTTGGGGACGTCGCGCTCCTCAGGGATATCCCTAGCGAAATACTGCTGCTTCAGCTAGAAGATCTGTAACTGTGGATGTTGTCCTAGATTTAAAAGTAGATGCAAATACACTGCGCGGCCAAAATGTTTGTCACACCCTTGTAAAATGTAAGTATATTTTGAACAAATTCGAACCGGTTTCCACATAAAAAATCTTATGAAAAAGAAATGGGTGAAATTAGATGTGTTCAGCGTCTGTGGTAGTCAGTACTGCACCTGCTCTCTAAACGAAAGCAAACATGAATGGTCTCTCTGGAAAAGCTTACATAACATACCTCCGTTTTTGACAAAGGACATATAGGTTTGCCCCGGGCTGTAAAATCTCCCAAAGAAGTGTACCTAATGATAGCCATGTTACTTAGGATTGTATAAAGGATAATAATTACTCGGTGGAAAAAAGATGAAGTACAGTCATTCAATGATGATGCCGTAGTGGCGGAACTAAAATTCTAAATGCTCGGGACACGCATTCTTGGACCAATATGGTGGAAGAAAACCGGGAGGAAAGTGTTAAGCAGTTGACTAGAATGTTCAGCAAATGTTCTAAAAAAGTTTCTGCTTGCGCCACGTGCTGAAAACTGAGGGAAATGAATTAATGAGTTGCGCCACCCCCAGAAGATCATTGGTCAGTGAGCTAATCCGACGGAACGGCTCCAATGTTCAAAAGATAACATTAAACTGGACGGGAGAGAAATGAAAACATCCTAGTGTCAGTTGAGTCCAGGATCACTTTTTTCATGAAAGATGCCTGAGTTAGAGTGAGACGGGAAGCCCATGAAGCTTTCTATTGTTCATGCATGCATCAGTCCAATAGTACAGGCTTCAGGCAGTGTAATTATTTGGAGGGGCTTCACATGGTCGGCACTTGGTTCGGCAAGCTTGTGCTGTTACAAAATCAAATATCAGGACCATTTGCACATCTTATGTGACCAAGTACTCTCGTTGACAATAACGCTCGCATCTACCTGTCACAGTGCAAGATTGACTCCGAGATCATGAGGGATCATTTTCTCATTAGGAATGGTCGCCCTAGTCTCCTGACTTGAAGCCTATCGAAAATTTGTACGACCAAGTGGAGAGAGAGCTGCTAGCCTCAATACCTCTTCCTCCTTCGTTGGAAGATTTTTCTTAAGCTTTACTCGTACTTTGGACAAATGTCGATAAAGATTGGTCGCAATTTTTTTGAAGAAGCTACGCCTACTAGAATGTTAGAATTGAAGCTGTTTTCAGTGTGAAAGTTTTAAAATAAACTATTAAGCTTGATTTCTTACATTACAGCCATATTTCTCAAGGACGTGACAAACTTTTTGACCGGGTAGTGAAGTAAAGTAGGGCAAATTGTGCTAGCGCTTTGAGAACTAAGTAAATATTGTGCCGACAGTCACCAAAGTTGATATTTCTAAAGGTTTTTATTTCTCACGGAGTATTTCTTAAACTCAGCACAGAATCACGATGTGCCCGCGCACGCTAAGCACATTAACCGTTTCAGATCAAAGAAAGAGACCGAAAGCGTCAGAAGAGCCTCGGAAGGCACCACCGATTAGCCTCACCACTTCTACCACAGAGACTTGCTCCGCGGTTTCAAGCTTTATATCTATGAGAGGGTATTTCTCAATTCAAGGAAGGTCTTCAGGGCGCCGATGTTGTATGGGGGTTCGCTCAGATTCCGATAATATGCCGCGCATCTCTGCATCCGCTTCATGGCTGAGTAAACCAGGAAAACACATGCGCGGAGCAGCAGCATGAATAGGAATGCAACCAGGAAATGCTCAACGGTAAGAGTGACGCAACACTGTTGGCAGTACGGCTGAGGGAGCACTATGAAGCGCTGAGGGAGCCGCTCCACCTCCATCCGGCGATTGCGGCAATTCGAGGAGGTCCACTTGCGTGCAATTTATTTTATTTTTCTCAGTTTGTTTAGTTCGTAACGCCCTATTCTTCCTGCCATAACCCCCTTGCCGCTGCTTTAACAAGAGGGCAATAATCACTGCATGGGACTGATAGATTCTGAGTCGCTGCAGTTGAAACGGCAGCACGCTTTGCCTCAAAATCGCCTTAATGCCAGAGACGCCAACGTGTCTAGGCACCCAGCACATTTTGATATGTTTGGGGTCCTGCGGAAGGCGCATCAGCCTCTCGTAGATCTTGGTTACTAAGACATAAGACTGAACAGTGTCTATAGCAGTCTTGGAGTCGATAAATATGGTAAAGCGGTGATTGGGGTTCCGCGTGTGAACGACAAAAATCATATCTCTTAAATGCGTGGTCTCTGATGTGCTCATGAGAAAACCATCCCGTTTGCGATCGCTTAAGCAATACTCAGATACTAGTGTATATAAAGCGTGGCTTGGTGGGTCGCCGGCGGTCGTCTACGTCCCCCAGTCTTGTGTGGACGTCTGATTTAACCGCACTGCCACCACATTAAGCCCCAACCTCGTCTATCTGTTGCAAACTAATAAATTAGATTGTAGTTTGGCCTGAGTCGCTACTTTCCAGATAATTATCTAGGTATTGTAATTTCATTGTTTATTAGTACTATTACCTTGGCATTTTAGTGTTGGTTGTGTAAAGTATTCACACTTGCGGGAAATTTAGAAACGAATATGTAAGGTTTATTCACGTTTTATTTATCCTCTAATAAACCTTTTTATCCTCTAATAAACTGCAAATTTTAACACGGTTTCAAAATTCTTTAATTATCTAAATTGTCGGAAAGGAATCTAACGCGTAAATTGAATTTTAATCATTCGGAAAATTCGTAGCCTGGATATTTGAAAACTATTCTATTGATCTGCGGTTTGGTAGATCCAGTGCTGTTTGTTCGTGCCCATCTGACGCTGACTGATTTTAGGAGCGTGAACAGAGCAGCAGTGCTGTAGCCGGTGATCACCTGGAAGCACCCACGTCAATCTCGCACATTCTCAGTGTGCATATGAGAGTCATGTACGTGTATGGCTCACTTCAACAGCTGCCACACTTCGCTGTGTGAGAAAACTTTAGTGCGAGCATTGATTGTGGTATTGCTTTTCCGTGTAAGTATCATCTAATAATGGAATAAAATACTCTATGTTTCATTTAACACTTAAAAGTCACAGCCGTCCTAAATGACGCATGTTGTATAATGAGTTAGACTAAAGCTGGGTCTAGACGAAAAGTCCCTTACCCGGGGCAACGCCCTCTTTCCCTCCCCGCTTCTTCAAAATACCTCTAAACCCCCGAACTAATGCCTCCCACCAGTACCCCATGGGTGTTGTCGCTTCCACCCACACGCTGAAAAAATTCAGGGGCGACAGACTAGGCAGTGCGCTATTAGCAGTCATGAGAGCAGGGTGTATCTCTCAGTTGCTCTGCCGTCATGTACTCATGCCTCATCCCAACCAAGGAAGTTTCCCCTGATCTAGAAAAATGGCCGAGGCCAAATTTTTAAAATTGAAAGTTTTATTGAAAGGAAGGCGACAGTCTATTTGTTTTTATTGTGCCTGTAAATATAATTTCTTTATTAAGTACTATCGCTCCTAGGTTGCCGACTTTGAAATCATCTGTTGCTCAAATAATTATCCATTTAATTCAAAAGTACGTACCTGTTAACAATCGTGACACAAATTTTTCACTGTTATGCTATTATTAACACAGGATGATTGTGATAGGACGGAGACAGATATAATTTGGTAACTTATTTCTGTTTCCTGTAATCATACTCTATCTTGAATATTTTATTTATCCTTAGTTTGGGCATTATGTATGATCATAAAAGAAGCCATATCTGCGCCGAATTTTCATTTTTTCTTTTCATTCCTCATTAATCTAATTGACACATTCATTTCTGCCAATACACTTAGCCTTCGTTCGAGAAGTAATTTTTGAATTCTTCACGAATACGTTGATCTTCTTATGCCGGCCTCCGTGAAATAGTTTGCAGGTTAAAAATAGCGTCAACTTTTCTGCACGTACCTTGAATTACATTTCGACATCCTCATTCAATCACGGTTATAATCTGCCGCCTCGTCTAAATGCACGTGGGGAAGCTTGAGCGAGTGAGCGGGGTAGGGTGGGAAGTCACCCTGGGGAAGAAAACCTCCGTCTAAAGCCACCTTTACTGCGATACTACCGTATGTCTTAACGTATTGTTCGTATGTCAAAATGTATTGTTAACAATGCAAATCTCGCGCCGTTTTTTTAAAATTGGTAGTTCATTCGAGCAATCAACAGGTGCTTTAAAATTTCAATTAAATAGAAATATTCTAGTGCTGAACCTTTTTTTAAGTTGCATTTTATGCATATTTCCGCCAAAGGAATTCGATTACTTTACTTAGAAAATTTTAGTGAAAATTGAATTCGTTTGGCGTAAATATGCATTAAAAGGCAACTTACAAAACGCTTCAGCACTAGAATACTTTTATTTAATTTGTGTCATAAAGCACCTCTTAATTGCTGAATTAACTACCAATTTATAATAGAAACTAAATGAGATTTGCATTACTAACAATGCATTGTGACATACGAACAATACATTAAGACTAACGGCAGTATCGCAGTAACTGCATTGTTATTTGGTCTAACTCATTATTTAATGTGTCGTTTAAGACGGCTGTAAGTTTTAAGTGTAAAATGAAATTTAGAATATTTTATTTCATTATTAAGCGAGATTTATATGGTAAAGCTATACCATAATAAATGCTCGCATTAAATCTATGTCACACAGCGACATGTGTCAGCTGTTGAAGTGAGCCATACACGTACACGGACTCTCTAACGCACACAGAATGCGCGAGGTTGACGTGGGTGCCACTGGGTACTTGCTCAGAAGTTGCGTCTCAATCCTCGGGTACAAAATTTACTAGCTCCTAAGAGCGCACACGCTGTGTGATAGTAAAGTGAGGCTGTCCTGACGAGCTAAAGACAGTCATTGACCCTTCCGCGCGGGGGACTGAGATGTCCCACCCGGTACCTTTACCAATCGCGTCACCACTGTTTGGCCTCTGCTCAGCGGGACGAGGTTCCCTCATCGCAGTCCGCATGGAGTCCGAAGCTCGGGCAGACCGAGCCGGTCGTTCTCAAATCGGTCTGCTGTTCCCGTCGCGATGAGTGTGACGCTATTGGATCTCTACATCCGGGTGAGTGTCTCTCGCAGTTTTCGCTATCTTTGTGAAAGCTTCTTCCTGGGATGACGGCGTGCCACTTTTCAAACGTTTACGTGTGATAACAATGGAGGGAATCGACATCTATAGTCCATCTGACGGGTCCATTTGTGCCGTTTTAGCTGCGTTGTTCCTTTGCTCTGAACCGCTTCCTGCCCCTGTTAGAGGAAAGCGCACTGGACGGCGGCCGCGGGAATCGCAAGATCCGTGTCTTTATGAGCACCGCGTTTCCTTTCAGCAGTATCAGCGCCTTTGGCTAGGAGGAGCAACAGCAACAAGTCTAGCCTTTGAGGCCTTCACCTTATCTGCGAACGGGCTTGGGGTTGAACAAACCTGCAACCGACCGTAACTATGGCGTTGCTGAGTCTGCATCGCTAAAATTTCAACCTTCAGCTTTTAATAAAAATAGGCCTGCGAACTAGCCGGATGCTGCTCATCGCAATTAGCACATATTGGCGGTTTAGTACAGGGCAGCTCATCTTCAACGCAGTTTACGCCTGGCTGGACTCGACAGGTCTTAGCGCTTTGCCCGAAGTCCTGACAGTGAAAAGAGCGACGGGGTTTTGGGACATACTGTCGCACCTGACATCTGGTTCATCCAATTTTCACGGATTGGGCGACGTGCTTTTTTATCAAATTACATTAATTCCTCCAAAAGTTCGTCATCTGCGGGTGTTTTAGGCACCATATGGTACCTCTGCCGTCGTTCAGGCTCTCATGTGGAGTAACCTTGACGCTGACTCCCGGGAGGGTTTGCGTTCCCAAAATAGCGATACTCTGGTGTTAGCTTCGCACTTCCATCAGAAGGCTGTCATTCCGGGCTTCCGTAATCTTGGCAGAGCTACCGCCAAACCTATGGCAGAGGTCACGTTGAGCCTTAATCACTTTTACGCAGCAACTTGGCGTTCCGTCGTTAGCTCTTATTGTGCAAAACCTTTTGTAATCCGTGGGGGTGATAAGGTTATGGTCTAGTTCCACACCAAGGGGAAAATTTGCTGTACGATACGCAGACGTCATTCGCGCCGCGCCGCACGTTTCCCGCTCGTACCCTTAGCTGGCTCCTTCGACCGGGGCACAAACGGCTCCAGAGTTAAGTCGGTGATCTCAGATGGTCTCATCATCATCCCCACAAGCAAGAAGGGGTTGCTGAGACGGCTGCAAAGAAAATGTCGTTCCCGAGTGCGTGTCTATGTATGAAGTCCGTGCCATTGCCGGAGAAGATGAATGGTTTTAATTAAAAGTAGCAAGCACAAGTTTAAAAAAACTCTCATGAGTGAGGATTGCCCTCCCACCACACACTTATCTGGGCCGGCTCAAACCAGAAGAGAATCCTTCGGGTGGTCAATAGCCTCTTCATGCATTTTTACACTCGAGGCGGGCGCACACTGACCAATAGGGAATAAATCCTCCCTCCCACTGTCAGCCCCAGTCCGTGGCAGTCCCTGCGTGCACCCGGTATAATAAGGGACTTAATAAATCACCAGTTTTTGCGGGGGTCCGATTTTTTTATATTTACATGGGAAACCTTACCCATGGCCCTTCTTTTGTTAGACTCGAGTTGAGCCAACCTACAATGGTTGAACCTACCAGAACCGGAGCCCCGGCAGTCTAGCCTCAAACCTTCATGGCAGCACGCTAGCCCTCCAACCACGACAAGGAGGGCCGGGTAGTGAGTGAAGGTATCTAGGCCGTTTAGCTCATGAACACCAACAGCCAAGTATAGAAAGCAAAACTTCCGAATTTCGATCGAACTACATACTTGGTTTTGCCAGCCTTAAGAATTGTCGTAGGCAGAGGGTTTATATAAGTAATATGTGATCGATTCAAATCATGTGATTGTCGAATACTAATAATAATATGGTTTAATTTTCGAGGTACGGAAAACACTTGATACGAAAACTTCTACGAGTTGCGAATGTTTCAATGGTTGGCAGCTCAGTCAATTTAGAAATGAGATTGACAAATTAGGATGTGAAAGATCGAGATGTTCTCGTAGTAGCTATGCTTGAATTTGAATATTTGAACTTGTTTAGATCTTTAATCCCTGGTGTCCTGGCTTGACCGCTCATGCTAAATCAGTCCGTGGTTCTACTTGTGAGCAATAAATAAAATCGTAAGGTAATTTGATTTCAAGGCTAGGATTTTAAGATAAATAAAAATTATGAGTTATCCATAACATATTCAAAACCAAATTTCGAAAATAATCACAACAGTTTATCATTAATCTTGATTTTTTTGCCCTAAGATTCATGGTGCATTTTTAAAAACGATTTTTTCTCATCTAATGAAAGCTTTACAAGTATTTAATAATTCGTTTATTGATGAATTATAGTTACAACTTAATTCCTGAACTACTATTAGGTAATTCGATATCTTTTTCTTTGCATAAAAAAATATTTTCTCACTCGACAAACCTTTCCGCTGCAGAATATTTTAATTGGAAATGATCAAATACTTTCCTTAGAGTAAAATGACCTATGTTTAAGTAATACTCGTTTTTCAGGGAGTTGATAGATTTTTTCGTCACCTCGGAAAGGTCAGAGTAACGGGACTAAAAGTCAAATACATAGTTTGCATGAGAACACTTGTGCAGAGCACGACGGAGAGCTCTCTTGTGCACCAGGCATGCGCAGATTCCAGAGGGAACCTAAAGTGTGTTTGTTATTTTACAATGCCTGAGGTATTGGGCGTCGTGTGTGTGGAGTGTTGCTCATTTCGTGCGGTATTACGCACTAAATGGAATATTGCGCTTTGCGAAAGGTATTGCCCATTGTTTGGAATATCGCGTTTCTGGGGTATGGATTGGTTTATGGTCCGGAATATGTTGAGTTGCGTGCAATATTGCGCGCTGGATGGGGGTATTATACGCTGCGTGCGATATTGCGCATTACATGTGGTGTTCCACATTCCTTGCGATATTGTGCACTGGATGGGATTTCGCATGTGTGTGCATCTGAAAAAGAAAGAAGGGTAGAAAAGGAAAACATTTCCGGAAAGTTGATGAAAAAGTTCAACACATTGGATTTTAATAATT
This sequence comes from Morinoia aosen, assembly GCA_030386875.1. NCBI lineage: Eukaryota > Metazoa > Arthropoda > Malacostraca > Amphipoda > Talitridae > Morinoia > Morinoia aosen. The sequence goes on from CM059564.1 coordinate 76,927,198, forward strand.
TCTCGATACAATGGGCCTTACGTTTAATCCTGTGGAAAAAACGCCATAATTGTTGTAATCTATACTATAATAAGAGCCGCGTCCGTCCGTCGGTCTGTCCGAAGCCAGCCGAAAGTGTGTGATGAGCGTATCTGTGATACAAGCTCCAGCCATATATATTTTGACGGGCCGTGTTCACGCGGCCTCATCAACTCTCGAAAGATTGTATTTTTTTTTTTATTTCTCACGGCCTTTCTCTCATTTCGCCCTCTTTTTCATTTCAAATAAAGGGGGGTGGACTAGTATCTATAACAGTGGTTGAATCAACTGAGAGTAAAGCTTTAAAAACATACCATTTTATTTCGCTGCATGTCAGAAAAAACATGGAAAAAGATAACACTCGACCCAGCAAAAAGACCAAGTCACAGTAAATATTGTAATATTTCTAACAGTAGTTGAGTTTTATCAGGTCACTTCAGAAATTTCTTTGCATGAGAAATAATTTCTGTCGTGCACAACTTGATTTAAGCACCATTCCTCTGTCAAAATTCAATCGCCTCATTTTCATTCGAAGGTGTCGGTTACTGGATCACAAAGTGTATGAGACGTAAATGCATAAAATAATTTACTTACGTTTACTCGGGATATTTACCTAAGAGGCTGCGATACTGTGCGCAAGTTACATAAATCACATAAACTCGGGTACAACCGAGTTATCTGACATAACGCCGCTAGTTACCTAAGCAATTTAACTATGATCAAACAACTGGGTAAACACGCACACGTTAATGAATGACTCGAGATCAGCTCCGACCAGACATGAATAAATTTATAAAATTCGTTTCATTTTACCATTGGAGTAAAACTGAGACGAAAGGCGTTGTGGTACATTGGTGGGATGCAAGGAGGAATGAATTTCTACACAGGTAGTTCATGCTGGAAGAATCGCTTGTGTTGCTCTATGGAGAGACGATGGAAATCGTGCTGGCAGCGCTGGTGGAAGATGGGGTGGCTCCGGTCATCATCCAAGGTGATATTTTCTTAAGTGTAATAATACGAATACAATACATACTGCACTAGCATGGCACATAGCGCTACTGCTCGGGGTAGTGAATGCGTTCTTACTGCTCTTTTTCCGTGATGGAGGTTTTTGTTCTCGATTTACGTCGTCAAAATATTTTCTTTGATATTGTGTACACGGAGATCTGTGGAACGTGTGTCTTCCGGGGAAGGATTCCTATAATTACAGTCCTTGTGTCATAGAGACTCGGTCTCTTGTGGCTTTGGAGAGACTTTTTGCTCCAATCGGGGGTGTGTTAAGCTATTGTTTTCGTCGCCGTTCATTCGAAGCTGAGGTATGGAAAAAGTAATTTGTTGTGGAGAGTTGCTCGTTGCAGAAGGCTATGAAATAGTTTACGTTTTTCTCCCAACTCATGAAAATGGTTCATGTTCCGCACAAGTGATCTTGTATTTTTATGTTTTTTCCTCAATTTTTTTCCTTTCTCGCTTTTTTGATGCTCACCGCCCCACTTATAACTTCAGCGGCTTGCGTCTGAAAAGTTTATTCATCTAAAATTCACTGAAATAATTCTATTAAAAGTGAGTTATCAGTGCTGCCTGAATGTACGTTTCTCTTATTTGGCATTAAGAATTTTATTTCTTTGCATACTTGAACTAATTTATTTTTTACAGTAACTTGATATCAGTCAGCCTTTATGGTAACCATGTTATTCAAGTCTTTTTTTCAACATCTAAGACATGAACTGCCAAACGTACGATACTTTGCAAGATGTACAGTTTGCCCTCCTTTAGAAAAGCCAAGTTTCCTTGAGATAAAGTCTGCTCCGCTTCATGACTGCTCAATGTCACCACTAGTTGGGTTTTCTTTACGCCGATCAAGGAGCAGTCATATACGTTCACACTTCAGCCTCAGCTGTGCAGTGATAAGGAGTACTGACATCCGCAGAGTTCTTCAGGCTACCAAAGACACTGCAAAGGCCTTGGTGTCGAAGCTCCCTTACAGTCTCAGCTCTGTGGAGCCTATTAAGGAGGTGTCTTCCGTGGTAGTAAGCGTACGCCCTCACTACGGACTCCTTCGTCTCACTGGTGACGTGCGCTTTGTCGTCATTCCAGACCTCGAGGTAAGCGTTTGTATAATTTTTTCAGGGAATGTACTATTTTATAAAATTAGTTACAGGGATTTAGGTACGAGAATTATCAGCAAGGCTTAGCGCTCTTCGAGCTATGCTCCATATTTCTGATCTGTTTAGGGACTGAGGAATTAACTGTTGTGTAAATGTGCGTAGAGGAATTATTAAAGCATTCCTACATTTTATCACTAGCTTGTTGCAAAAGTTTGATGTAGGTTTAGTTATTAAACTTATTGCATTTCAGAGGGATACAACGAGTGTATCTATGGGAATTACCGCAGTCGAGGAGAATATGTGAAGTCCCGAACTAACGGATAGGGAGGCCTTCCTTTTGTTAAAATAAAACAAGTTTTTGTTTTGTTACGTACCATATGTTTTTATCTGTTTACTGCTGTCCGGTTATTCAGCATGCACGTACTACGAGTACTATCATCTTCAACTTTTATCTTGTTTCATATAAACTTCTTTCTCAACTTACTTTTTCTATGCACCTTGAGTATAGATTCCGCGTTCTCTTCACTCCATACTAAACGGCACCTTTCTCCTCCTTCTCTTTAGAACACCTTTGTTGTTAGGGTTTCCTAAACTGACTTATAATCTTAATCTCTCATTGGTGAGAGATACAAAACAAGAGATTTAGTATCAATTTAACATATTGATCAAGTCCTTCCCGAATTAAATTAACAGTAAATTAATATCAAGTCTTGAACTAGATTGTCTAGGCGTTCCGTTCTTTTGATTGTCTAGTTCTGAATAGCAGGGAAGAAAAATAAATAAAATTTCAACTCGTTTATTCAGATCAACTCCATCCCGTCAAAATCTGCATGAACGCGCATGTAACACATATTTACGTCAAAGAAATAGGCCTAGTTTTTATACTCATATTATGCCATCGCTGTTTTATCATACGATGGGTGTCTCTTTTCCCAAATCTTGAATTATGCTCTTTTATGAATTATTTCAATAAATTGTTTAGGATACGCTGCCACTAGCAAAGTTGAGACACCTGTTTACGTTGCTAAAGTATTAGGAAAATCTTTTCTGCTAAGCAGTTTAACTATAAAGGTAATAGCAAAGAAGAACTTTGAAATCTTTTTAATGAAACGCTTCAAGCCTCAGGTCATTATCAGTCATAATCTGCAAAGGAAAAAATATACATGGATTGAATAAAAATGGGACAAAGCCACAAAATTGCTTCTCAAGTATTTAAAAATTGGTGCCTAAATAAGACAATAACATGTCGTAAAAAAACAAATGAATCTAAAATATCAGAACTTCATCATCCAGTATCGTAAATGTGAGGTAAAACGGAAAAAATAAAAATATAGGAGTGCAACTAAAATCCGAAACGGTCATAGGGACAGTTTACGAGCTAAAATAAAATCTTATCAACGAGAGAGAAAGAGGGAAATGAGTGAGAGAGCGAGAGAGAAAAATAAGAGAGAAAAAAAGGGAAAACAGAGAGGAGGTGGTGGAAAAAATAGCACTTTTAGAAACTGTAATACAAATGAAATCCTTTGTACTTATTAGATTCATGCGGATGTTGTTGCATTAAGAACTTATAAGTTTTAAGGGGTAAGCACTCTGCGTATCATATTATGCAGAGCGGCCCTGAATGATTCGCGGAGTGCTTATTCCTTAAAAATTATAGGTACCTAATGCAACAATATTTGCATGAATCAAATAAGTATAAAGGATTCTACTTTTACTACACGAAATGGTGTTTTTTCTATCACCTCCTCTTTGTTTTCTCTTTTTCCCTGTCTTTCTCTCTCTCACACCAATTTTCCTTTTTCGCTTTCTTTGTTAAGAATTTATTTTAGCTTGTAAACTGTCCCTATGACCGTTCCGCATTTTAGTTGTACTCCTATACTTTAATTTTGTTCGTTTTACCTCGCATTTACGACACTGGAGCCCCTCACGGGGATACAACTATTGTATCTATGGGAATTAGCGCTCCCAGGGGAAAAATGTGAGGGCCCGAGCTGAGAGTTAGGTAGGCCTTCTTTTTGTTGAAATAAAATGTTTTTTTTTATGTTAAGGACCACCTTTTTTCGGTTCACTAACTGTCCTGTTTTTCAGCACCTACTACTGTCTTCTTCAACTTTGATCTTGTTTCATAATCTTCCTTCCCAACTTACTGTTTCTATGCCTTTCTGCGTAGATTCCGCGTTTCCTTAACTCCATACTAGATGGTGCCTTCCTCCTTCCTCTTTTTGGATCGCATTTGTTGCTGGGTAGGGAGGCTAAAACTAACGACTAATCTAATCCTTCTTCCTCTCTTCGATACGCTCTATTTTTGCAGCGTTTAGGGAGGCTTAAACTAACTTATAATCTTAATCTTAATCTTACGATACTGGAGAGTGAAGTCACATTTGACAAAATAATAATGTCCCTCGTAATTTTTCTTTCCCACAGATATACATGTAGTAGATGTTTTTTGGGAGTTTTTAGCTTGTGCTGCAACTTTGATTCATTTATTTCGCTCTATGATTTTGGTCATTTGCTTAACGGCTGTGGAAGCACTAGTGTGCTCCACACAATGACCTATTTGGTACATTTTAGGCCCTCTATGCGATTATTGCCTGGTCTTAATGAGCTGTCTAATCTCCCGAAAAACCAAGAAGGGTTATGGTTGATTTGAGTCGCTCTATAGTGATATGTTCAATAGCAGTGAATATTTTCTTTAAAAAGTCTCATGAGGCATTCTTAAACGTTCTTGGTTTTAATCAGTTCATCGTAGTCAATGCTTCCTAGTTCTCCTTTCATTTTATAGAAATCCATGACTTGAATAGTCAAGAATGCATTTTCGTTGTTTCCTAGTGTCAGAGTCATGGACTAGGAGCGCGCCATCAATCCTATAATCTTACAATTTGTTCGTACACCACATATTGTTTATTTTGAAATCTGAGGGAGGTGACGAAGTCTACGATACTGTTTTGTCTCATCGGTTCGGGGACGTTCTGTTGTTGAGAGTTCATAACTAGGAGGCCAATAATTTTTTCCGAGGGGCTCAACTTGGCTCTTGGGCCCAATCGATGATTGGAGTCGCCCGCAATTTGATTTCCGTAGAGTATTGAGGTTACTTACCATGAAGTTGATCATAGAGTTCATCGTCATCAGTTGCTGTACTGGCTGGGTTTTTATATATGAACGAGTTTACAATCTTGTTGGATGTTCTTTGCTTTGAATGGTTCGTTACTACTTGCGGTTTACTTGCAGCTTGTTTTTCATCAGTTCTTCGTAGTCAAAACTACCTAGTTTTCATTTCATTTATAAAAATTCACGCCTCAAATAGTGTAGAATGCACTTTCGTTTTTTCCTAGTATTGGAGTCATGGACTAGAAGCTCGCCATCAATCCCATGATCTTCCAAGATTTGAGTCGCATCTGTACAGCCACGTTGAGCCCCCCCCCCCAAAAAAATTGTTGGTTTCCTTATTGTGAACTCTCAGCAATCGAACTTCCTCGAACCGATGAAACAAAACAGTATCGTAGACCTCGTCATCTCGACCCAGGCGTCAAAATAAACAGTAATAACTCAAATTTTTATTTTCTGCTTTTGTTCTGAGTTGGGGAGGAATTTTTATTTGGAGTAAACTATGTATCCGCCACCTCTTGCTGGTCGAAAGTTCATCAACATTGTATGAAACATGTATCCTCTCAGTGAGACTTCCGCTGTGAGATGCTTTCTATTCATATGTAACCAAGTTTCGTTTAGAGCTCGTTCAACGGGATTGATGGCTTGCATTTTTAGTGGGGGACTTAATATATTGCCAACCAATTTCTCACGATTGTCGTTATTCTCCTTAGGTTAGTTAATTGATCTGCTAGTTGATTCGTTGTTTCGTTCAGTGGGTGGTGTGTAGAGCGTTTTCCTTATTTTCTACTTCATCGTTGGTGTCTGCAAATTGTATAGCACCCACTAGCGATAGCTCTATTATTGCGTAAATTTCCTTGACTTCTGATGCGTTCATATTATTTTCTTGGGCGTAAACCGTATGGTTCATCTTAAAATCACCTTGCGGTAGAAGAGAGCCTGGCTTTGAAAGTTTTTTATTCCTTTAGCTGCCGGGTCGCGTGTTGTAAACGTGTTCTAATGGTGCGTTTAAATTGGCGTTCTGTGGATCTTATCTTGGTTTTGCCGCTTTTTCTTATGCGCTGTGAGTTTTATTGACAGCCTGTTGAATTGCATGGATTTCGAGGTCGTAGGATGTAGGCAAGAGATCGAGTGCCGCAGTCAGGTTTCTACTCTTCCAGTGTTTTCGCAAAATTTTCATCCTTTCGTTCTTCGTCTTAATCTATTAGTAGTAAGATTCTTAACTCCTCTATCTGTTTTGTTGTCCTCATTAGTTGCTCCTTTCTGTTGAAAACAACGTTATCGTCTCTTACACTGGTAGAATTAATGTTTTTGCCAATTGAATAGCAGCTGTTTCTAGTTCACTTCCGTTCTAGCAGCTATACTTTACGTGTGACTTCAGGTCGAAGTGTTATTATTAATTGTATTAGTAGTAGTTAGATTAAATTATTAGTTAGTTTAAGCCTCCCTATCCTCTACAAAGGCGATCCAAAGAGAGGAAGGAGGAAGGCACCATTTGGTAGGGAGTCAAGCGAACGTGAAATCTATGCAGAAAGGGCATAGAAACAGTAAGTTAAGAAAGAAGATTATGAAACAAGATCAAAGTTGAAAAATTAAGTTGTAGGTGCTGAAAAAGAGGACACCAGTGAACCGAAGAAAATGGTCCTTAATATAACAAAAATATTTTATTTCAACAAAAAGGCCTACCTAACACTCAGCTCGAGCCCTCCCATTTTATACCTGGGAGTGCTAATTCCCATAGGTACAATAGTTGTATCCCCCTGAGAGGATTAGAGTAGTTGTTGTAATATATGTTATGATGGAAGTATTTTTCTTCTCAAAGGACTGAGTGGGAAGGAGGTTCTGGAAAAGTATTGTATGTAGCAGTATTAGTGGAACTCCGGCGTTTGCTGGTAAACGCTCATATCTGGGGTCCACAATTCACTGAGATGTATACCATCTATTTGGAAGAGGTCGTAACGGCCTTGGTACTCAGATGTAGGTTTAGGTACATGACACCTCTTGTTATGCCCAAATTTACGACTCTCATTTATACGTCAGCCCAGAAAATTCTGGTTTGCGTTTTTATTTGTGAGGGAATACTTGTCAGAATCTAGGGTCATCGTGTTCTAAGGAAAACTGTGCGTTTAGAAGGGCTCTTGTCTGCAGCACCAGTGCGGTACGGTTTGTCGCGTGCGACTGCTTGCTTCAGATGCAACAGCAGGTGTGCGTGTGGAACTGAAGGAGCAGGCGTCCGTTGTTCATGTGGAGGCTGTGCAGAACAGCGACGGCGACTGTTCACCCGTTTGCGAAGTGAAGATACCAGTTAAATATGGTAAGTTGTCCCGTTCTTCGTTGTTGTTACAGTTTCTCACACCCTATTGCGACAGGAAATCTTCGTTTTATCGATCGCATCCACTTTAGCTATCATTAATGGTTCATGTACAAGCCTGTCTTCTGAGAATGCGATATTGTATCGGTGTTTTTTTTTTTTGCCGTAGCTCGGTCCAGTGAGTGCGTGGCAGTATAAGTAAAAGCATCACAGGACAGAGATCGGTGTGTAGACTGTTCAGATGTTTTTCAAAGTTTGGTAAGAGGGGATGAAAACAACACAATCATAATATTTATGTGCTCCTTTACCCAGATAGTTGTACTTCGTAATTACTTATTAAATATTGTCCGTCTTGTGACAGTGAGCGATTACTATATTGTAGAACGTTGTGGCTAGTGATTATTATTGTTACTAAACAACAGATGAGGAATGATATCTATTGTTGCCACCATAAGTACCCCATTCCATGTCAAGTGCCAAGTCTTGTAACTGAGTGTGTTTTTTAATTAATTTGAAAATACTACATAGAGTTATAATGTCATTTATAAAAGAAACTCTTGCAAGAACGGCTTGTTGGATGATTCATACTGACTACTCTTAGCCTGAAATTATTCTTTCTATAAATCGTTGAAGATTAGAGGGCTGATATGGGGAGTGGAAAGCGATGTTATAAGAGTTTGAACAGTGTTGTGAGTTTATTGATGAGCAAAATGAGAATAGCAGAGATAGCACATTCGAAAACCTTGGTTGCGTGCCGTTTGATAGAATGGGAAATCAGGTACACACAGAGGTGTTGATCAAATGCAATCGATAGCCGGTATGTTTTTGAGACATTTAGAAAGAATGAAATGTGCTGCGTACAGTTGAAGACGGAGATGCGTGTACCTAAAAGGGGCAATAATATGAATGGAATGTTGAGTGTCGGAGATTTTTCTTTGAAGTTAGTGAAGATGTACTACAAATGTCATTGATCTTCAAACCATGAAAACAGCACTGAGGGACTTTGCCTTCAGGTTGCCTTCTCTCTAGACGAGGACAAACTTCTAGCATTTTGAGGCAGGGATAAACCAGGGAAAGCACGTATCCCATCTTTCTTCGCACGAAGACCAACGTGTCTCTTGTGTTAGTCTAAACTCGATTTGTTTCCAGCGTTTTTGTTACGAGGGAATATGCCATAGTACTTGTAACAGTTTTTCATTTATCGCAGTGGTTTATATTGCTTTGAGTATGGTGCTGAATGCAAGAAAATTAGACTATTTTCGAAGAGTTTTACTCAAAATAACCCCCCTCAGCGTGTATTGCAGCCTCAATCCCGGCTCGGAACCTGGAACAAATTGATGTTACACTTTCCCTTCGTAGACCCTCAAAAAGCACTTTATTTATATCAATTAACTGGTCTCTTGCAGTATTGGTACGGCGATTGGTATCTTTCTCAACAGCGCCCCATATATAATAATCCATCGGGTTAAGATCAGGGGAGTTTGGAGGCCAAACATTGGGATTTGTGTGCATCACATTATAAAGTCCTCCCTAGTGGGGGAATCAATTGAATTTAATTTTGGTTGAATATTGAGGAATTTATCAAGTGACAAGGAAGATGTTCTTCTTATTAAAAAGGGTCACCAGTGCTCCGGGTAGAGCACACTTAATTGCAAAAAGGAATGATTTAAGGCCTCTGACTCAGAAGGAGTTAGGCGGTATTCGGACGCAATATTTCAAGCGTCTACAATCAACAACAAAAATTACCACAAGCCAACACCGGAGGAAAATGAGAGAATAGTTTCACTCGCCGGTATGGGAATTTATTGAAGGGAAGGTTGCACGCTGAAGTGCGAGGCTTGATTCTTGTTCGAGAGACGATCTTGGTGAGAGTCCGAGGAGGTTGAATAACTTCAGACGATTCGTTCAGCTCAGGCTTGTGGAAGCGTGTGCTGGAGTGTGAAGTCGATGATGGTGTAAGTGTGGGAGGTTCCGACACCAAGTGAGTGGTGAATTTAGTGATGAGTATGGGGATAGCTACCGGTTGGGAAAACTCGGTAGGAAGGGACTCTCGGCCCAAAGGTAGTCACAACTAAAGGTTCAAGCGGCTTAGCTGCAGGGATGCAGGCCTTCCAGTTTCACTAGTTAAATAAGAGGGGGAAACTCGGAGAATCAACTCAGAGGCAAAACCCGGAGGATGAACCCGGAGGAGATTTGAAGGCGAAAACTTGGAGGGAACACTTGGAGGAGGTAAGCTCCTTACATTAAGAGGTCAGGGTTTGGTTCCATACGTGTTTGTGAGTGCATGAATGAATGGTCCAGCAGATCCTGTCAGGGGAATTCGTGCTGGATTATTTTGAACACATAAATTGAGTCCATTCATAACACATGTGCAAGGCTGCGCAAACTGCAACATTAACAGGATAAACAATGGCAGGAGTCCGGTGATAAGAATCAGTCCGCAACTCTAGCGCCCGAGTCGCAGCCTGAATCATCTTAACACCAGAATCAGTGTTCCAGACCAACTGGTCACAAGCTCTATCCTGACATTACAAGCAGCAGCACAACTGAGTTTAAATGAACTACAGCCAAAATAATAGCTAAAGCACTGAGGTAATTAGATAATTAATGTACTAAGATATAAGTATGAGAAAAGGTGAAGTCTCTATACTCTATTATTCAGATGAGCAAGAAAGAATGATTATTTATGTGACTTGACTTGAGTGAGTGACTACAGAAGATACAATCTCTATTGGTTTAAATAACCTATCATAGCTTCATTTCTCGAGATATGAATTTAAACATTGACTAAAAATTGCAGAGGAATTCCAAAATTATTTAAACCTGACTTAATCAAAATACAAAAGTTGAGAACACAATTAATTAGAAGCTGGAACACACAAAAGATGAGCAAACCAAAGATGATCTCTGTGGGCGGCAAGGTGTCTTAACACCATGCTCAGCACCAAAATATCCAAGGAGCAAATGCCAACATCGGTTAACACTGACGGCACAATACAGCATCATCGGAGAATAGCAAACACGATAACAATGACAAAGATGTGGCAGTGAGCTTGAGGCTGGTGACTAACTAACACTGGCACAGAGACAACATAGTGAATATTTCTACGACACAATAACGAGAGCTCCCTAACACGGAACAAGTTAAGACACAACACAGGAAAGTTAAGACATAATACACACTTATCGTTACACTTGATACTTACAATTGCCCAATGACGACTTTGCCTGGGAAGCCGGCCTTATATGCGCTTTGAGCGGACGAGCGTTTCCGGAATTTTCCGGAAACGGATGAACTTGCGATATGGTTCTAGGTAAAAACGCCGTTCTTTCTTGTCGAAGTATTTCTTTGGTCAAATTTTAATAGATTTAAGGGTAATGTTGAATGAAAATAGTGATCTAAAATTTTAAGAATGATTACGTTAACTTTATTTAATTTTTAGAAGATGGTTTTAATAATTTATGAAATTTAGACTGAAGAGCGGCTGAGGGCGATCACTACAACATCACCCTCTGAGGATATGCATCCGAATACCATGTCAGTTTGGAGAAATTTAGTTTTCTCGTGGCTTCGTAGTCTCCAAAGCAATTTTCTAGTTCATGCCAGATTGTTTTTACAATGTTCACAGAGCATTGAGCAGCGACCATATTTTTTTTTTTATTGCTGGCGCGAATCATCATGATATAAGTTATTCTCTTCCACGATTCTGGTGGCTCCCGGTAATCTATTCTTGCTGTCATCATGTATATGAATGAAGGAGGGTTTAACCTTTAAACTCATGCCTAGTTGGCATGAATAAATTTTAAAAAAATGAAAAAAATTGAATGTTGTCCTTTCAAATTTGTCCCGAACGCCCTTTACATATATAGATATACGTGGGGTAGCCAAAAAGTTCTCAGTCAAATGCTATAATTTCTTTATTTAACAACTCATTACTTTTATTTTTCTACATAAGCCCATTGTTGTCTATACAATTTTGTAATCTATGTTTCCACCTGTAAATGCCTTCCCGATAGAATTGGGGGGGGCTTGTTCCACTAGATTCTGTACAAGAGAGATGTTTTCTTCATTTGTTGCTGTGGTGGGTCTTCCTCCTCGGGGGTCGTCATCCAGTTGGACTCTTCCCTCTTTAAAGCGTTTAATCCAATCATAAACGACTGCTCTACATGGGGCAGAGTCTCCATAAACCTGCTGTAAAGCTTCGATGATCTTAACAGGTTTCCAATTTAGTTTAGTTAAAAATTTGATGTTAGCTATGATTCCAAAATTTGCCATTTGAAGGGTTGAAAATTACCATTTTGAGATGCAACCTCTCTCGATGCTGACCTGACATAGACTGAAGACTGTGAAGACTGAAGAGACAGCTGCAAGTTATCAAGGAAGCCACAGAACATTTACATAAGAAGAACATCAAAACTACGGTGGACCGCAAGCCCGCTTTAGACAAACGTACGCACGCACGCCAACCAATCAGCTTCCAGCAGCCATGACTCGCAGCTGACGTCATTGTTGCCAAGGCTTTCAATTGGCTGCGTATCCAGGCTTTACTATGATACTCGTTAGGATTGGAACTCAAGTTTTTATTCAAAAGTTATGAAACGTTTCTTCGCGTTATAAAGATAGTGAAAGCCGAAGTAGTACATTTTGATTATATTGGAAACACTTTTTTATATTGTCTTTCACTATACATAAACGTGAATGTGCATTCATGAACATATGTATTCACAATTTATATTTAAAAACTAAGATGCATTTAAATAATTTATATTTAAAAACTAAGATGCATTTAAATTAGACTCAGGTTCTAAATGTAATAAAACGTCGGTGCCGTATATTAAGTTTTTCAGAAAAAGTTCATCACCATTTTAAACCATTAAATACCAGATTCTCATACTAGTCGAAACAATACGATAATGAAGAAATTAAGATGTCTGAGTGATATTAAAACTGCTAAAAATAAGTAGCACAATTTTCCATTAAGCATTTTTTCAAGCGTACGTGAGGAGCCGTTTCTGCTGCAATTTTTGATGCACCTCTGTCGCAGGCTCACAGCCCATGGAGCTAGGATATACTGGAGGGAGCATAGCCGATTCCAATCGGGTTCAAATTAGCTGCAAAAGTTGGGAGACTGGGACATTGGCAAGGCCCCACACGTGAGCCAACCACAGACGCTTGGCTGAAGTTGGCTCCTCCTCGCCTCCTCACCTCCTCTACCATTCGCCCTCCCATTTTCCAAAGCAAGATTAGTACCGCTCCACAAATCGAAGGATGAGGTGCGCGTGCAAGTCGCTCTCTAATTTGTTATATTAAAGGGCCTGTAATCTTATAATTTTCAACTCTAAATGTATCTTTGCTAGTAATTTTGATATTATTAAGTGTCCTCAAGTGAGGAAACACAATTTATTATCTTTCGGAGTCTTAGAATCCGAAATTAATGATCGACGATTAACTCAACAGCTGGAAGAGCATTCAGCGAGCGTGTGCGCATCCCACCGTAGTCAGGAGGTAACTGGCTTCCGTGCTGACGTCACACTTGCGAGACGGCTATTGGTTCCCACAGGCATAGGAGAAATCTCAAAAACTGGTTCTCTTCACAGACGGCTATGCTCCCTCCATATATCCTAGCTCCATGTCACAGCCGACTAACGACTTTAGATTCAAACAAGAGTCACGTAACAATTTATCGGTTCCGTCATTGGCCAATTGGCACCTACGTCATTGGCGACAGGGCTGAAACTCACTTAGTGATAAGTTGAGGATCTTCTAGTATATGATCTGTGAGGAAGCTTCAAGTGGTAAAAACTTGTAAATCTTTGTTCAGTTCAAAAGTATGACATTTGTCTGAGAACTTTTTGACTAACCCTCGTATAGGTATAGACATAGGTACAAATATAGATGTGGTTATATGTGCTGTAGAAATAAATATTCGTATACTAGATTTAGGTATAGCTTACCCTCAACCATTTGCGGTTCAGAAAAACGCTCACATTCAGCCTAATTGGTGAAAAATTTGAAAATAATGTCAGTTAATAAAAAAATAAGGAAATAGAGATGACTCAGTACACATTATAGCACGTTATTACCGTTTTTAACATATCATTCTTTCATATTGCTACATTTTTACTGAATTAATAAGTAAGATGGTCTTTAGAATGTGTTTGGGAAGCATATTTTAGTGTATATAATACATATACATAAGCGTTGGAGATCATCCCAGTTTTGACCCCATATAAAAAGAGAACAAATGGGAAATGGAAAAAAAGCCCATTTGAGTTTGTTAGAAATGTTTCAAGGATTCTAAAACTGTCTTTGTTTTTGTTCTAGCATCAGAACTCGATGACGAGTCCCATTTTGAAATATCCATATCAGTGAAATATCAATACGTAAAAACCAAAATGTCAATTTTTTTCAAAAACTAAGGCCTAAATAAAAAAGCGAATGGAATAAATAGTGTTTCTTTTCGAAAGTTATATATCATAGTCAAATTTCATAAGAATCAGACTGAAACAAAAAAAATTCATACATATAAAAAAGTAAAAAATTTTTTTTGGTCATTTATTTTGGAATCACAATTTACAGTGCGAATATGAAGTTATGTATGGAAATTATCGAAATAAAAATTGAAACTGCATTCAATTACATGAATTGTTCATTATATGACACTTCAAAAAAAAATTTGTTGTGGCTTATACCCAAAAAAAAAACTTTCGACATTCAAACCGTATCTCCTCATTGAGTTTCGATGCTAGAACAAAACCAAAGACAGTTTTGGATTCCTTGAAACATTTCTAACAAACTCAAATTGGCCTTTTTTTAGAATTCGAATTTTTTGAAAAAATATATAGCTCTAAACCCAAAAAATTGTTTTCAGAAATTTCAAAAATTAAAAAAAAATCGAAAAAAATTGAATTTGAAAAAAAGGCTAATTTGAGTTTGTTAGAAATGTTTCAAGGATTCTAAAACTGTCTTTGGCTTTGTTCTAGCATCAAAACTCAATGAGGAGATACGTCTTGAAATATACCAAAAAATATACAAAAAAACTAATTTTTCGTACAAAAAAAAGGCCTAAATCGAAAAAATGACATGAGTAAAAAAGGTTTACTTTCATAAAATACATATACTGGCCAATTTGCAAACGAATCGGACGAAAAAAGTTCTCCTAGCTGGGATGATCTCCTTAAAGCTGCATCGATTATTCGCGAATTTTGAGGATTCGCAAGAGGGGAAGGAACGCAACCTACCCGAATAGCGGGGTCATATTGTATAGATATATATATCTGTATCTATACAATATCACCCCCCTATTCGGGTAGGTTGCATATATATATATATATACATACAATTATATATATATACAATATATACAATTTTATTTTTACTGTAGGGTACGTACCTTTTCACTCTTATAGTGACATATGATATGCATTATTTGATCTCTGAATGAGATTTGGAACCATATGAGTATTGCCGCAGTTCTTAATTTTGCCTTAGGTTTAAGAAGCAGAACACTTGTGTCCGTGATAAGCACGGATTATTAGATCGCTTTTTTTTTTGCTGGAGTGACTTGTAAAATTGTGCCTGTATTTTTGTGATTATTCGCTAGGTTCATTTACTGTAAAATTTGATTCGAACTGTGACTTTAAATATTCTAAAATGATTTATTATGTTAGATTTTTTACGAGTGTAGGAACCAATTTGATTGCATTAGTTTACTTATACATATTTCCTTTATTTGCAGAACGAACCTCATATTATTTTCAACCCGTAGCCGTTCTGTAGCCATCCTCCGAAACTACTGTAGCCGTTCATTGTAGCCACTGTAGCCGTTTTTTAGCCGTTCTTCGTACACATTTTCAGTAGCCTTCACTGTGTCTTCTCATTATACTGCAAATTGCTATTACCCGCATCACCGTGATGTCGACCAGCGGAAAACAAAATTGCGAATTAATGACTGTTGTTTCAACCTGAATGTGCTCTTGTTGATTTTGTGTTCAGTAAAATAGTGGTAATGAAAAACTAAAGCCGGTGATGCCAAACGAAGGTGTGTGGCGCCTTCAATGAGAATAACAAAAATACCATCATAATTAGTTTATTAGAAATATTTCGCGGCAGTACGGCGCATCGCAGTTCTTCAAAAGAAATAGGAGACGAGAAAAAACAATCTTGCGAGCGCGAATGTAGTAACATAACTGTGAGAGAAAATACCACTAAATTAACGATCTTCTAATTTACTTAGCTTTATTTAGCATAGAAAGTACAACGTCACAACAAACATTAGATTTCAACCCGAAACTCTTACCAAAAAGAACGAAAACGAAGGCTTAGACTTTATTTTCTTCTCGCTTCTTGAGAAGACATATTTAAAAAGAGCCAGTAACGTACGCAAATGCAGCAACTGGAATATTTATATGACGATTGATTCATCCTGAGGAAGAGGAAACCATTTTAGTTCGAAGAAGTCAGTGAGTAGGTCTCGCTTCACTATTTTCGTTCATGATGCAAAATTCGACACACTTTATTTTAAGCCGAAGAAGAGCCCTATGGCTTTTTAAGTTTTAAGAGGGAATCAGTAGGAGGTGCCAGTTCTGTAAAAGCCAATTCATTACATTAAAATATGAATCTCGAAACGGCATGCAATTATTATGGTTCAAAATTGCTCTAATCTAAGTAAGCAGTTGAGTGTCCTTGGAGTACGGTTAATGTTTAAGGTCAAGTTACCCGTAGGCACGGTTAATTAAGGTTCAAAGTTAGGTTACCCGTGGGCACAGTTAAGGTTTAAGGCTAGGTTGCCCTTGGATACGTTTAAGGGGGTCATCCCAAGATTTTGACTATTTTCATCCCATTCGTTTGAAATTTGGCCAGTATATGTATTTCTTGAAAGTAAACTTTTTTACTCATGTAAGTTTTTCGATTTAGGCCTTATTTTTTACGAAAAATTAGTTTTTTGGTACATTTTTATGGATATTGCAAAAGAGGACTCGTCATTGAGTTTTGATGCTAGAACAAAACCAAAGACAGTTATAGAATCCTTGACGCATTTCTAAAAAAAGTACAGAAGAAAATTGGAACATTTGAAAACAAATTTTTCTGTGATAAGCGATATTTTATCATTACATCAAAAATGTAATTTTTTGGTTTTGAGCTATATAATTTTTTTTTCTCAAGTTTGAAAAAAGCTTCTGTACTTTTGTTAGAAATGTTCCAAGGATTCTAAAACTGTTTTTGTTTATTTCCTAGCAGAAAACTCACTGACGAGTCCTCTTTTGAATGTTGAAAGTTAGAGGTTTTGGGTATAAGCAAAAAACAATTTTTTTTTTAAATGTAAAATAATGTCAATTTATGTAACTGAACGCTGTTTTTTTTATAATATCCATGCATAACTTCATATTCACACTGAATTGTAATTTACAAAAAATAAAAAAATTAAATTTTATTTTTATTTTTATAAAAATAATGAAATTTTATATTTGTAGTCTGATTCTTATGAAGTTCAACTATTATATGTAACTTTTGAAAAGAAACACAATTTCCTCTATTCATTTTTTCGATTCAGGCTTTAGCTTTTGAAAAAATTGGGCATATTGGTTTTTTAGTTCATTTTTATTGATATTTCAAATGAGTAGAACTCATTGAATTTTTATGCTAGAACAAAAACAAAGACAGTTTTAGAATCCTTGAAGCATTGTAAACAAAGTTACGGTTTAAAATTTTCCGTTTCCTGTTTTGTTTTGTTTTTATATGGGGTCGAAATTTCAGGATTTTTAGTCCTCTTACTCCCCCCTGGGGGGGATCTAATGTCCGGAGCGCCATGAAATTTTAGGGCCGAATAGTCCACCACCTAAGGGTCCTTTTCCAACAACTAAACAAAAAATGCTCACAGGACCGACAGTGGCCTGGGATGACCCCCTTAAGGTTTAGTGGCCCTTGGGCACGGTTACGGTTTGAGGTAGTCATCTCAGCGATTTTGGTTAAAATTTTTAATTTTTTTCTGAAAAAGGTCCTTAGGTAGTGGGCTATAGTATCCTAAAATTTTATGGGGCTACGGACACTAGAAACCCCAAAGGGAATATGAATATGCCTAAAATCGTGAAATTTTTACCCCCAATAAAGAAAACGAAAGGGAACATAGAAAATCGGAGTAATTTCTTCGTAAGAAATGTTACAAGGATTCTAAAACTTAGTTTTTGTGCTAGCATATAAACTCATAGACTTCTATTCTTTTGAAATGTCCGATAAAAGTACATAAATTGTGTAAAAAAATATTTTTCATTTTCTCAAAAAGTAAGGCCAAAATTGAAAAAGTTACAGGAGCAAAATATGTTTCTTTTTTAAAATTACATTGACTGGGCAAATTTCAGAACAATCTGTCAAAAAAACTGATATGACTCCCGTAAGGTTAATATTATTGTTGCGCCATCAGGGCAAAACCCTGAAAGCCGTCTGCTGGGCAGTAACTAGAACTGGGAATAGACTGGGTAGAAGCTCAAACATGCATGACTATAAATAATCAAAATGAATAAAGAACGGCACCGTAAATAAAAAATTTAAGTGAACAGTAAGGCTTTATAACAGATGCACAACGGCGCTTGGTGCGAAGTTCTGCCAGACTCCTTTGTTGATGAAAAACTCATCCGAAGTAAAAACCAAGACACGAAGACTTTTTCATGAGGCGTTTCAAATTTTCTTTCAGAAGGTTGCTGAGCTGGGTGCATTATGTCGAGATAGCTACGAAAAGTGTCGGCATGTTGTATGATCCATCTAAATACGTAAAATTTTACCAAGTTTGATGCCTAAATGTCTATTGAGCAATTGTATTTATTTTCAGATATCCACGCATCGTTGCAGGGAAAGGGAAGCATCGAAATATCGGAATTACAGAACGAATCAACTTCAGTGACAACTGAGGAAGGGAGCTTATCAGCCCAGAAACTTCAGTGTCTCCAGTTGAACTATGTGACCAATTCTGGATCGTTACTTATTGGCCGCAAGCTCCTCGGTAACCTTACTGCCTCCGCTCGAAATTTGCTGGTTTGTGTACTCATTTGAGCTTGCATTTAATGTCATGATATTTTTGTTAACGTGTTTTAACCCGTCGCCACGTCCTGGACTCTTAGTATGTCGGCAAAGCTAGTACATGTTTCACATCAGCAAACCTAGGGTTGCCATATGTTGTCTTAAGCGTCTCGTTGAGCGCTATTCATTGATGTAAGGTAAAATTAGGTGGGGGGAACAGGGAAGGAGAGGTAACAAGCTCAAATCTGTATGAATTCTTCTGCTCAGTCTGGAGTGTAGCTACCGGCGCTGCACAACCTCTTAAAATGCCAGCAGTGTAGCTGAGGCATATCCGCACACACTCTCCCTCTTAGAAGTTTGCCATCATTTTTATTTGTTTATGTTTTTTGTTCCTAAAATGGGAGTCCAAATCCACAGATTTACTCCTAGGCAAAAAATAATACCACCATTGTATTTGAGAGGAAAAGCTCTATGCATATCAAACTATTTACAAGCAATGAAACTGCTTGATAACAGCCTATACAGAAAATGAACTAAAATATAAAAACTGTGTTTTACGTATAATGCACATAACTCCGGGACTATTAGACATGAAAAAAAAATTCACATACCACAAGATTCAGCAACTCAGAATCTATGAAAATGCATCATAAAAAACATGAAAGTGCAATAAATAAAAAATGGCCAGTGATTTTCTGATTTCTGTTTTTTGTATTTTACCGAAATAAAAACTCAAATTTCGTAGATTTTTGTTGGGGTAGCAGCATTTTTTTCCCCACTGACAGAAAGAGCAACTCTCTCTCTTTACAATGAACCCCCAATGAAACTTCTAACATGATTAATGAATGTACAGTATGCTGCACAGTTGACCCATTTTCTTCAAACCTCCCGGTAGGTCGACCATGTGTAGACGGGTTAAAGCTTGGTCACCAATTTATTTATTTTTTCACTTGAAAATTCAGTAAAACATAAATTTCTTACCTATATATGTGAGATCTCGAGCTGAAGGAAAGCTAGACCTTTCTATTGTTGAAATATCGAAAGTTTTTTCTATTTTATTTCGTACACTTTTTTTCGGCTCACTGCTGTTGTTTTTTATAATTTATAAATTTCTATTCAACTTTTATTTTATTTTCTTAAATTCTATCATTCTTGCTGTCTTTGGGCAAGGAATCTGGTGTGGAACACATTTGTTCGTAGATTCTCAGTTCTCTTAAGTCCACACTGAATGGTGCCTCTCTCTCCATTCTCTTGAGAACACATTTTATGTGGTTAAGGAGGCATAAATTAATTTATAATCTAACCTAATTTAATCTGAATCTTTCCAAGGTATCATTCGTCAGCATCTCTTCAGTGGGAGCAGTGGAAAACTTTTAGGTAGTTAGGGATGCGAAAGACCACCGAAGTGATATTTTGTAGTAGAGTTAGAAGCATTCAATTTAAATTATTCATTACTAATAGATTGTTGTACGTATGATTTCTCATATCGACAATGCAATCTTAGAGAAATTACTATGGGCTATAGAATTATGGTTTTGTTGGGTCTGATAGTTTTGCCATTTTTTGACTGCTGAAGAGACAAATGATCTCAGTTTTTCTCCATTATGTTCAGTTTTTCAACTATAGAATGCTGACGTTTTTATAAAATAGACCAATGAATTCAGAATAGTTGTCTAAACGCCTTGTCTGTTTTGAGTGAAAACCGAGCATTCTTCTCAATTTTTTACATTATTCCAATGAAATGGTCTTTGATGAGCTTTCTTTAGAGGGATACAACTATATAGAGTATCTGTGGGAACTAGCGTTCACAGGAAGAAAGTGTGAGGTCTCAAGTTTGATGTTAGGTAGGCCTGCCTTGTTGGACTAGAATATTTTTGTCAGGGGACTTCTTTTTTCGGTGCACTGCTGTCCTTTAATTTAATTGACAATCTTTGATGGTCTCAAATCACGTACAAAATTTTCTTTCCCATTGTGATAGAGTTCTTTACGAAAAAATTTTCCCTCAATTTCTAAAGCTGCATGAAACTGTCATGCAGATCTTTTAAAGAGAGCATTTAACATAAACTCAGACTTTTTTAAAGAATATTCGATCTTCAACTGGTACTGAAATTTCAACTGAATAAAGTACTGGAGAAATAGCAGCTAATGGTTGATAACGATGTTTCAACCATTTTCTTCTTCTTGTCATATGATGGAGCTTTTATAGTAAGGGAGTAACAGACAATTTGTGCAATGATAATTCTACTCGTGCCTAATTCCGGGTTTACCGAATGGCAACTCATCACGTGATCCTATGGTCTACATCTATAAACTCTCAACACACTGCCTTGTGCACCTTGTGATGGATCTAAGTTATGTCATGATCGCCGAGTTTTACTATATAAAATTAAAATATTCATTCTTGACAAATACGCTGGTGTTTACCTTTTGACTTGGAATATTTAAAATGCTACGAACATAGCTAAAGGAACGAAAAGAGGTTTAGGCGAGTAGAAGAGACCCACATGTTTTGAAACTATTTAAATGCGTGTGCAAATAGAATAATAATTTGGAATACTACTGAGAATTCTTGTTTGCAAAACATGGTGTAAACTATATTCGTGTTAGCTAGTAATCCATTTCGAGTTTCACATCCTGCCGCTTTTGTGAATTTATTTGTTATAACTGCAGCTGATGAGCGTTTTTGGAATGTTAGGATGTGACCTCTTTGTCTACACATGAGTCTCCAACATGTGTGCCTACAATAGCACCACTGGCTGAGTGTCTACTATAAGCACTGTGATGAGCAGGAGATCACGGGTGACATGATCCAGGCTGAGTCAGTAGACATCCGGGCAGCTGCGGTCGAATGCCGCTTGCGTGGCCTGCACGTCAGAGCGCTGGGTGTTCTGGCCTACGACGCGAAGCTCCATCTTACTGACGTCACGTGCGACGCTTCCTCTGTTGAGGCTCAGAACGCTGACATTGTAATCGGTCAGAGCATAGTTAATTTTCAGAATTTGAATGATACTTATCTCCTTATGATGAAACTTGGTAAACTTCTGTAAATGGTTACATGGCGCTGCTTGGTGTGGTTTTGAAGCATGTGAAACGCATGTTAGTAATGGAAGCTTTTCAATTATAGTTCCCGATAGATGGGTTGTTTTCCGAAGAGAAAAATTCGTTGTTATGAACTTTGAAACCAAAATTCTTTACTCTAAACTACACGTTTTTACACTCGACACCCTCAACTACCAAGGATAGTCTCAAAACCATCCTCAGGTGTTTGAACGACTTATGGTGAAAGCGTGGTTAAAGGTTTAAGGATTTCCTCGTAAGGATGGTGGGCAAACGTTTTGATGGGTCTTATTTTTTACTCAGCGAAATCATAGATGTTTTATTCATGCACTTTTCGATATCTGATCCTACTTATCGTAAGTTTGTGCTTGCGACGGTTCCACCGAAATATTTCAAGAAGAAAACCTATCTTACATTTTAATTGTTTGATGAGCTCACTCCTAATAGAGAATTTATGAGCAAATAAATAACTGTCTTTGTAATACCTCGCGTATTTAGTTTGGCCTTTCAATTTGGAGAACAATAATGAACAAATACGCTTTGTGTTTTATTTTGCAGGTAACTGCAGCGGGTCACTGATGTGGAAGCTAGGCTCAACGAAATTAGAGATCGCCGTGCCACAGCTCCTCAGTGACTCAAGCATTGACGTTGAGGAAGGACGCGTTTCGATGGGCTGTCCTGCAGAATACCGGTAAACAAGAATCCGTTTGAGCTCGCGTAGTTTACCGTAAAAATATTGCGCTTTGACGCATCCGTAAGCGTTTACTGTTACTTATGAATTTAAATTTCACTTTAATTTGGAATTAAAACTGAAAAAACTCGCCAAAGCGTATTCAAGCTCGACCCCATGATTTATCAACAATGTTGGCTATTTTTCAGGTACGGCTTCTTAGCAAGTGCGCCGGAAGTTATCGTAAGCCCAAGCTTTAAAGATGCGACCGTTTCTTTATCGGCCGACGGGAAGAGCCACGCAAGTGGAGGTCCTGCTTCTCCTGCACTGTCTGTGTCACTAGAGCGAGGGAGGTGTGCGGTTGTGCCTTGGACATGGCCTCGGACCAGCCACTGAAATCTGACATTCTGATTTCATTTTCATCAGCTCGGCAATAACACTGTATATTAATGTTTCGGGCGTGAATCTTAAAGTGCATTTTTCTCAAAATACAAGAGATGGAATAAAATCTCTTGATCTGCTAGTGCCTAGCACCATACTTGTGATGCATTCAAGATCTTGAAGTTTAGTTCAATTTCTCGGTTAAAGACTTTGCTTAATAGAAATGAGCTACCCCTTCTCAATGCATCAAAAGTCTCACATTTACTTGAACGCTATAGTTAAAATGAAGCTACCAGTTTGTTTTCTACTAATTTTGAAACTGCTTACAATTAAACCATGATTTTTTATTTTATGGATTTTTCTATAACGTCAATGACAAGTGAATTCTGCTAATTTAAGGCCAGTTATGCTTCACGTCTTGTAATAAGACCGTTTTTCTGTCGCTTACGATGACCATTTATGCATAGCTTCGTGAAACTGCACCCTGAATCCAAACGAAGTTTCATTCATTGGTAACCGGGTCCCCTTTTTTGCGATTGAAGGAACAGGTATTTTAGCGTATAGGCTCAGATACCAAACAATTGTAAATAGCAGGAGATGCAGTTTGTTTCGTGATTAAACCAAATGCAGATTGACACACACAAGGCATGCGAGAGACATGGCATTGGCAAAGTTTGAAATTGCGAGTGCCCAAACTAGGTACCCGAAAACGAGAGAGTGAACACAGACCTCTAACTAAATCAGCTTAAACATCTTCATGGATATTAAAATATTTTTTGCTTAAAATTTTATTATACGACAAAACTATCACTTGAATGAAGGCTCAAACATCTTCCTCAGAGTAGGAGTATCATTCGCTCGGTCGGTTCTTCTCCATAAGCGCGTGAACCTTCGCACGGAGACCCTGCCCAAAATAATATCGTGACAGAGGGTCGCCTTCAAAATTTGTCACACAACATGATGATACAAGCAATGTAATCAAACGCATGCAATAGATCATGAAATTTTCATTCGTAATCCGTGTACATAAAATAAAAATTTGAAAAAGTGATTAGGAAAATATCTACTAATGTATATCTAAAGCCGGTGCGCCCACCACAAATAGAATAAAATTATAATTGCTTAAAATTAATCTAATTTTACATTTGTCCAAAATACATATTAGCAACGAAACCGAGAACTTCTTCCGGTATAAACAGCATTTATTATCAATACTCGAGAGTTCCTAAGAAATAATTTGTGAGAGAACTGAAAACAAATCTGGAGTAAATAAAATTGTATCGCACATCGAACAATATGAAAAGCTGCAACCAAACAAAAATGGATAAGCAGGCAATTGGCCGCTGTTATCTTATCCCATAATTCTTCGACACGTCAGACGCTATGATGCAGGGCCGGATATGAAGCGTGTGTGAGTGGGATTTTTCACGATTGAATCCAAAATGGATTGATCCGTTTGGAGCCTGCAGTAAGATTTCGAGCAACTGAGAGCTTTTTTTCTGGGTACGAGCCTTCCTCACAGTTATAAAAACTGGCTGCAGGCATGCGAATAAGGCAAAGAATTGGGCAAAGGAAAATGTTAGATATTCAATAGTACACAAGAAGTGGGAGAAGCCATTAGATGCTTAATCACCGTCACAAAAAACTTCTAGCTAGTAAATTGGAAAAATAAGGACAAAGTAAACACCTATGCATCGCCCATTTAGGAGACATATTTCCTAAAGTAGAATAAAAGAAAAAAGTTACTCTGGTAAATACTTTTTACTGTCTTCAAATAAAGTCAAGGCGCAAGAGGAGCTAACTTAAGAACGTGTTCAAGCTTAGTCCAACAATTTATTATATGAAAGAATCGTGTGAAAGGCTGAAAACAGCGAAAAATATGTAACAAGTAAAACACATGCCACCTAATTTACAACGTAATTTATAGCTATATTTTTTAAATTGGCCTAAAAAATGCGAGCTGAAAAATTTAAACGAAATTATATACAAGACATTTCTTTATTTTTAGGGTAGACGAGGAATGCGAAGATGACAGCAACAATGAACATATAGTTTCAAAAACAGAGTGAAATACATGGTTTGATATAAATCTATCTAGAAAAGAGAAACCAACCTCGGATATTTTAGCAAGAGCAGAGCTGGCCTTGAGGTCGAAGCCGGCAGGCAGAGACACTTTACCGCTCGGGGCGGAGGGGCTCTCAGCTCCGCCTGCTGCGGCGTCCACTGGTTTGGTCTCCAGGGACAACAAAGTGTCTCGCGACGCGCTGTAAATTCATGCTTCATTAACATATGTACTTTTTATTTTATTCAATATCTACTTTTTTTCAAGTTCGATGTTCATTTTACGGCAATTCAACAATTCTTTTCACAGAACGAAACCCATTTTTTATTTTTTTCAAGCTGGTTATGACCTGGCAGAGCATAATGGGTTAGTTCTTAACACGGTTCTAAACTTCTGCTTATGCGTTCAATTTTCGAGAAAAGTTCAAAGTACCTTCTCACTCGTTCACTCACATACTTGAATAATCGCACATACTTTTTGATTCGTCGATATATTTTGATTTTCTTATGAAATCTTGAATCCCTCCACGGAAATTGTACGAAGAAAAAGTTACAAGTTCCTAGAATGAGCAACAAGGAAGCTACTCAGAAAGAGAAACAATCCCAAATGCACGCTAATTGTGAATGAAATTAAATTCTACATGAAATCGGCTTTCCCTTATTCATAAGGAAGAAGAGTCCAATGTCTACAACCATAGAAAGACATAAATGCGACTTCAGAAAAACAATGATGAACGAAATGGTAATCCATTCTATCTTAAAGATATTATTAACTAGTCTTTACTACACACAATCAGACAAAACCAATGTCTAAAATTAAAAGAACACATAGACATTTAAAAGTTAACAAGAAATTCAATAAACGCACTAAATGGTAAAGCAAATTAGGACCATAAACGTCTAGTACACATAGGGAGAGAAGAGTGTCACAAGACCTCATGATATATCACGTTAATGCTCAAGGCTACTAGGCTACCAATAGGGTCTATGTTAGATCCTCGCGAAAATATTCGATTAATCAGGACATTGTTCTGAAATTACCTAATCAAATCCTTGAAATGTCACCTCGCTACCATTTTCAACTAGCAAGTGTAGAGTGATTGATATCCTAGTATTTCACTTTACCTTCAGTCTGTTACACAAACATAGCTTCAAAAATATTACGTCGGATAAAACAATTGCTTTCCTACACCTATTTTCTACTCTGTGAATAACTGGAGAATGCATGAAATATTTTCTCAACAAGGCTCATCAGACAGAAATTAGTCACCTGCTGCTAATAAGGTGCAGGACTACTAATAGAGGTCCTACACCTACTACTACTTTAAATAGTGGTCCACTATGAGCGCGAACAATGGCGGCAATGCTGCGCACCACTGACGTAACAAGTTGCTGTATATCTGGTCGATTTAAAATCACTTTTGCATCAACTGCAAGTGGTCATCAACCGTAACAAAATAAAAAAGCGTTTTATTTCAACAAAACGAAAGCCTATCCAACCTCCAGTATCCCGGAATACCACATCTATCCTTTGGGAACGTTTATTTCTAGATATAATAGTTTTATCACGCTGAGGGAGTTCATCAGAAGGGACGAATACTCAAAATGAAAAACGGGAATTGAGAAAATAAATTAATCTCACATGTAGTGTAATTGCTCTGAGTAATTCCGTTTTTAAGTAACAATTTGGCGTAACAACTTGGGGTTAAACACGCAGAAAAAATAAAATACCTGGAAGCTCTGGAGGATGCTGTAGTTACGGCGGTGACGGCTTGAGGCACAAGGCTTCTGGGGACGCTGGAGCGCACACTCTGAACACTCGAACTGCTGCTATCGCTGTCTCTAGAACATCACAACACACATCACATTACAAACTCGAAGAGTAGAAACCTGTATAAATCAATGGCTAATCCTGAACAAATTTCATTTTTATGATTCAACGTTGGGTTATTAAATGAAGTGCGATATCACATTCAAACTAGGAAAAATTCAAAGAAACTAACATCACTTGTATCTCATCTTCGGTTTGTACATCGTCTTCTTCGTTTGAGGCGGACCGTCTTTTTCTAGATGCGTACGACTCGGAAGAGTCTTCGGATTCAGTTGATGACGGGCTGTAAGTCGAAGACTCTTCATCAGAAGAATAAGGGGAGCCAGATTCACTGCGACGACGTCGCGACGATGACTTTTTATGTTTCCCTTTTTTGCTGGACTTGGATTTCTTTTTCTTGCTTTTCTTTTTGGCAGACGAGGAATGGGAAGATGACTTTTTGGAAGAGGAGTGAGCCGAGTGGTGGCGACGTTTTTTGTGGGAGGAGCGCTGATGGCGATGGTGCTTGCGCTTGCGTTTCTTGGAGCTCACCGTGGACGATGACCGATCGGGACTCGCGCTGACTGAGCGATCGTGGCGGTGTTTGCTGCTCCTGCGGGCCAGAGAGAGAGTAACAGCTCAGAACATTAGGAAAAATTTTACACACACTAATATTAAGGTGAAGAGATCAAATGATGTGCATAATGGTATAATTAAATTTTACTTTAATTATCTGTTTATTTATCTATCATCATACCTAATAAGTTACTCACAGGCCGTTCCAGTAAGAAGTAGTACTTAGTAGAAAAAATACAAGGACAATAAACAGATAAGTACTACTCTAGCGAAGGTAATAGTGCATCACATTCCATTC
This sequence comes from Morinoia aosen, assembly GCA_030386875.1. NCBI lineage: Eukaryota > Metazoa > Arthropoda > Malacostraca > Amphipoda > Talitridae > Morinoia > Morinoia aosen. Next base: position 76,954,604 of record CM059564.1, read on the forward strand.
AAGCACATAATCCCTTAGTCAAATACAATTTAAGGTCCATACAAATTGAAAAGGATTCTTCTCTACTACTTTACATTTACGAGAATAACTGATTAGGCATGATCAGTTATTTTTCTTTAGGGAAGCACGTGAAAAAATATTTTGGAAAATGAAGTGATGTGCTTATGGATTTTAAAAGATCTTGCTCTCAGTAACTTGGCTGATTCTGTCTGTACACACTTTACTATATACACTTGCAGTAAAAAAACATCAGTCCATGTGCTCCAATTCGTTTGGGCTCTTTCTCATATTGGGACGTGGTACACAGAACACGCTCATGATTTGCGGTCCTAAACCTATACTTTATTCTTACTCGCGACTTTTCCATTTACACGCTCAGCGGAAATAAGACAACACCGATAGTTCGATCCCTGGGCGACTGCACTACAGTGGAGAAATGAACTAAACATGAATTGAGGATTTAGAATGTCGTGTGCCAGAGGAAATTTCTCCTGCATTTGCAAATTAAACTCAATATATTTTAGTACATATAGATTTTTGTAAGTACTTCACCAATACCAAAACACTAACGAAAATATAAAAAATGAAGGAATAGTTTAAAAGCAAAGGCTAACACCTATATTATTAATAGGTACAATTAGTTTCCCGGGCTGTTTAGGTTTGTTATATTGTTGATCAATACACACATCAATATTCGAAAACGAAAAAACAAAATTTTCTTACATTGCAGCAAGCCAAACTTTTTGGTCGTTCAAAAATTTTATATTCGACACCCAATACCGAGAAACTCACTGAACTACAAGAATATAAGAACTTGAAGAGATAGCCGAACTAGGAGAACTTACTTTCGTTTCTTGGCCCTAGAAGACCGGGAACCGCTGTACGCACTGAGGGCCGAGGAGGCGTGAGAAGGGCTCGCCACGACCAGGTCGCTCGCTCCAGCCTCGTCTGCAAGAAAGCATAAGCCTGAGCTGCGTCTCCAAACAAGTCCTGAAAGCGTCGCTAGACTAACCACCATTGTCGTACAACTAACATGTCCGACATAACATGATACGAACAAAAAAAACTTTCAGACGCCCAATTCAGTAAATGGTCGACATAATGTGAGTTTAATGTTCATCATTGCTCGAACTAATGTAAACCACATGGCTGATTGTGTAATCAATTACTTGATAATGAGCTGAATGCCTATGGGATGAATTTAAAAAAATTAAATTTTTGTTAAAACTAAAGATTTGGATGAAGAAGAACGAATCTACGAATGCACTTTACGACTTTCAAAGTTTAAAGTGCATGTAAGCTATGAGAATATGTGATAACGTGTGCAAAAAATGATCGTGTGTTGCTTACAGGACGCAGTGTGAGGGTTGATAGTAGAGGATACATTATGATCCATTGACAATTTTGCATAACATACCACTAGGAGAAGGGATCTGAAGATGATGAAGTAGCCACTAATGGGGCATCCGAAAAACAGAAATTACTCGATTCTCATCATTATAAGCTGATAAACACATGACAAAAAACCATCATTATTGTAGAGTATGCACAGTGACTTTGCCATATAGTGGCAAACGTAAAAGTTATGAGTGAAGATGAAGATCTGACTCACCTGAATGGACCGTACCTGGGAGCGAATCAAATTTGATCTCACCTTTTGTTGAATGTTGAGCTTAGCAGACCTGATCACGAAGAAATGACACAATGCAAAAACATACAAAATTTTCATGGATGGTGGACAAGAATAGCTGGATTTCAATAAAATTTTGTGAACAAGAAGACAAAGTTCGGAAGATGTTGGCAGTCTGACTCAAATTAGCACCAGAGTAAGTTGTGTATCACATGATATATATATATATATATATATATATATATATACCAAGCCTTTTCCTCTTTACAAGTAGAGGGTGGCTAGCATCATTTACATGATACTTTACAGGGAATGTACATGATAGGGGTTCCCCAGGCCCCTAGTCACGCCCGAGCTTTAGGCCTCATTTTTCTCTCGTTTAGTGCTCAGGTAACATTCCTTGAGGACAGTGACCATACTGCAGGCAACGACCCTGATTTGCCGCATCAGCGTTTTTCACGCCAACTGCCGCTCACAGGGATCGAACCTGGGCATGAAGCATAGAACGCAAGCGCTCTATACACTCGAACAAACAAAAACGTACAATAGCTTTTATTGTTCGAAGCACCATCTGACTATATTTATAAGAATAATGCAGCGTGGTATGTAACAAATAAGACGGAGAACCGCCTCATCAGAGCACCACAGTCTGTGCAGTGCGAGGTAGGTCGAGTGTTTCTTTTGCGCCTTCGCATCGTTTCACCGTTGATTAGTTGTCCTTGGTCACAGTTCAAGGCTAAATATTGATCAAAATAACGTGTCCGCTACAAAAGCACGAAGTTTCTACTACCATCCAACGCACTGAAAAATAATGAAATGAATTAAGTGGTATTCTTATCTCACCGAGCAGCCGCCACAGAAACAGGACAAGAACATTACCGAAACTTCACGACCAGGATGCTGCTTTGTCGAATTTCGTACACACATTTCCGTTACCTTAATTATAACAAATTTCCTCCCGCAAGAGCAACGTTGTTAACCCGAGTCAGTGAACTCTTAACAATAACAAGTATAATTCAAGTCATGTCTGAGAGAAATGGTGCTTCAATCATTTCAGTGATGATGTACTGTGGAATCTTGACATTTCCACATTTGGACACATCAAGAACCGCGTTACGTTAGAAGAACAGCCTCACGCGCACTTAGCAAAAAGATAACGATAATTAGCCCTTCTAGTCTTAGGAACTTTCCAGTTAATCCGCTAAACTCAGCAATAAACACATCCGCAAGTGAAGCTACGAGCTTCGTGTAGAAGGCCTAAGCGAGTAAGCTAAGAATCAAACTCTCGTGAGGTTTATCGTCAGGATCAGTAATACAGCACTATAGTACCGAAGTAACTAAACAATTCAACAAACCTCTATAGTTGATTAGCATTCTTAGCTGAAAACCTTGGTTTGAAACAGATTTTCAACCTCATAGCATTTAAGTTAGTAGTGACGACATAAGAAACGCACTTCATATTTTAACAATTAAAAGAGTAAACGAGAACATTTGAAAGTTTTAGTCAAAAATTCGCACAATATGCAGTTTACCTTCTCAATTTTCATAAAATTAATTTATTATACAGAGAAATACAATGTTTGCAACGGACTTTGTTCAGTTGATACTAAGAAAATAGTTCTTCACAGTGCTTGTGATGAAGACAGTCATAATGTTGACGAGTAAAGCAACTCAACTATCATCAGTTTGTTTCATCTTTGAAGCTCGACTTCATTATTATTATATAAGAAAGTTTTAGCCTCCCTTAATTGCACGACAAAGATGTTCTAAGAGAGGAGGAGGAAGGCACCATTTAGTATGGAGTTAAGGGAACGCGGAATCTATGCACAAGGTGCACAGAAACTGGAAGCTAAGAAAGAAGTTCATGTGAAACAAGAAAAAGTTGAAGAAGAAAGTAGTAGGTGCTGAAAAACAGGACAGCAGTGAACCGAAAAAAAATGGTCCGTAACAAAACAAAAACCTATTTTATTTCAACAAAAGGAAGCCTACCTAACCTTTAGCTCAGGCCCTCACATAGTCCTCCTGGGAGCGCTAATTCCCATAGATACAATACCAGTATCCCCCTGAGGGGAGCTCGACTTCATGTAAAGACAGGAAATTTATCTACCCAAATAATATTTCTCATAGCATACTGAAGTAAAAACTTCATACTATGTTCAGAATGACTCCTTTACAGCATATAACAGATTTCATTCTTCAGGACTAAAGACGAAGTTTGTGTACATAGGCAACTTATACTTCCTGACAAAACGAAAGAAACACAAGACACTTGGCAAGAGACCACTCGTTCGACGCATTGCGTCTAGTCCTCATGACAAATACAATCAACGCAATTGAAGTAAGGCTATAACTAACTTCTACACAAGACGTTGCCCTCTCAACGGAATGGAACTCGACACACCATTGAAAAGTGCCATGTTCTAAAGACATAGGTGCACATGACAAACTCATTATTTGCTGAAGTACTTAATAATTGAGATGATTTTCTAAGTTAAAAGCTCATGCTTGCATTATGAGAGACAAAATCTGAACTAACGGTCAAGGGCGATTGTGAAACTTTAAACCCATCTCGAATTTTTTCCGCTAGTTATATAAGCCAGTAAAAAGACCTCTCTTTTGTATTAGCAACCATCATACACATTGAATCGACCTAAGTCTACGTCTCAGCGGATCTTACGAGATGGTTATGTTATGGTGATGATAATGTGATTTTAGGGAGTCAAAAAGTAGGAAAACGATGTTACAGATACGTCAAGTTTTTGTTATAAGTAAAAGGCTGACATTCTGAGCGAGAACAGAAAAATGAAACAATACCAGCTTAGGTTCGTCGGGTATGTAGTGGCTTGGAAGGTGTTTTGCCACCGATTTGAGGTAAAGCTAATTGGGGTATGAAAGTAGGCGCTTACGTACGTGCATAGGCCAGGAACTGAAGGGAAGGAAAGAAGGAGGATTTTAATATTGATATAGACTTTTTACGAGGAAGATTAACGAGTAAAATATACATAGCGGAGGCCATATTTTTAGAGTAACAATGGGATATGAAGTCATAAAAAGTTTGAAGTAGGTCAGCAATGATTTGTATGAATGGAATAAAAAACTTGTATGAAACTGGGCGATAAGCAACTTGGCGATAGAAACTATTTTGGGAAAGAAAATTCAGCTGTCGGTAAATTTTAGAGCTTAATTATAATACCTGCGTAAAGATTGCTCTAGTAATGGCAGAGAGGATCTCAGTTCAATGTAAAATAAAACAGTAAAGAAAACATAAAATATCGGACACTCGTACACGAGATGGGTTGCAAGAAACACCAGAAAACAAGAAAAGCAGAATGAGAGCATATATTAAAATAGGGATTTCAGTGCGTGGGTGTAAACCATGATTCACTAAAATCTTTCTATTGGAGTTGAACAAACACAAATTTGTGAACTTTTCGTAGTTCAGAGTGGATGGCCGAATCGAGAAAAGAACTTCATAGAGACGATACAAACTAGAAGTTGATTAAATACAAAATAAGTAGAAAATTCGAAGTTAAATTCAATGGGGGAAAAATTAGAGTAGTACATGAATGGGAACACATAAGGTATTTTGAGAATCTTTATATTTTAAAAATGAATGAACACTTGTACGTGATAAGTCATGAGAGACATTTCGAATCCGTAGCGTCATGCACTCGTACCATGACATGAAATACCGCAGTTCAAAGAGGTTGAAATAGACCAAGTTAAGCGGGGTTTGAAAAATGTGTATGTGCGCAAAATAAGTCTGCACGAGAACACTATAGCTTAAAATTTTACCAATCGTGCAAAAACTCGAGACCGACAGCAAAGGAAAGGAAAATTAATGTAACAAGTTATGGACGTTTGACAAGTGAAATTTGAAAAAAGTAATGATAGTGTAGAAATGCAGGAATAAAGCTGGTGAAAGAGTACCTAATTAAAAGAAGTTCGAACTTGTTTAGATAAATGACACAAATGAATAAGTCCAATGGAATGGAAATGAGGTAGTAATTAATCCAAATGCCAGGCTTAGTTTTTACCGCCCTAATTACAACGAACTGAAAGCCCAAAAATGAATGTTATTGCAACTATATTCCCAAAACATTAAAGTTTGTGTCCTTCCAAAATATTCGTCTTTCAAGAAGTAACAAAACACAAACAACCAAAAATATAGCACTGGGTTTGTCGCTCGTAGCGAGCGAGATAGGCGCTTTGAGCAGCATCACAGAGCGACTCCAACAGCTGTCAAAAGAAGAATATTAAACACTCGATGCATCAGAAGTTGAGGAGGCGACGCAGGGAGCGTACCTCCTGAAGGCAACAGCTTCCGGCAGCTTCGTTTTCTTCCCAAACACAGCATGGGCCACCATCATCAAGATCAGCCTCAGTGGCACGCATGTCATCAATGATAACTCCAACAACCTGTAATAACAATCAACAACATCATAGACAACTGTAAAGGGGCTGAGGAATGACGAGTGAAAATGGCTGCAATGTTGTTTGTTCGGCCAAATTCAACCATCACCCTCAGAGACGAGATGGCTGTACTGAGGACGTTGCGTGATTTCGACCGTAGCACAAACGTTCATAGGCCCACACTTGGTGCGCGTACTGCTGTTTGCGTAAGCGCCGAGAAATTTTCTACTCATAAAGTGCACTCTTGCTAATGCACAAAATTTTGAATTCCAATAATTCCATGAGTAACATGAGTCCTAGTATCACGGGTTGCACAAAGTAATGGAAACACCTCGATATTTCAAGCGTATTAGTTTAACTGTTAGGTAGATCGCTTATGGTAGTAATTTCAGGTTGAAATTTTCGTGGAATCGGCTTGTAAAAAGTTTGAATTGTTTCCAAAGGACTTTAAACCCCTTTTTTACTTATTAATTTCTTTCAATGATGATGGTGGACAACATCGACTCCAAGCTTCATTTTACTAAAACAAACCATTTATTAGATTATATTATACTAAACGGTATCTTCCTCCTCCCTCTCTTTGGAACACCTTTGTTGCTGTTAGGGAGGCTTAAGGAAACGCGGAATATATGCTCAAGGGGCAAAGAAACAGTAAGTTGAGAACGAAGTTTGTGATACAAGATAAGATTGTAGAAGTAGCATGGGCTAAATAACAGGAGAGCAGTGAACCGAACAAAGATGGTCGTCCGTAACAAAAAAAATATTCTATTTCAACAAAAAGAGGCCTACCTAACATTTAGCTCGAGACCCCTATATTCTCCCCCGGAGTCCTAATTTTCATGGATACAATAGTTGTATCCCCTGTGGGGACAAACCATTAATATTCTATGGTGAAATTTAGCTATGGTGGTTTCCAAATAAGGTGTTCTACCTCTCAAAATGTTCCTCGCGCAATTCAGCTACAACTTCACCAGTCCGAATGGGATTACTATAACAGCCTCAAAGTTGGCACTTCACTTTAGCAACAGTTCCTGAACCAGAGGATGAATTTAATCAGCTAAAATTTATACCGAGTCATTACTGTTAATTCTACTACGAGAGGGAATCGACGAGTCCGTGAATATGCTCTCCAGTCACCACGTCTTCTTGATATTCAATAGTTGGAAGTAAACAGTTTGGATGAAATGCAATTTTCATACTGTCTCCAAATATATGTATCATCGGTAGAGTGCGATATCAGAGGATTCATTAGAGAACATTACATTCTTTCATTGCTTTTATGACCGATTCTGAATGTTTCTAAATCATTCGTCACTCTTTTCAATATTTACTTCTGAGAGCAGTAGTTTTCTGATTGACTCAAGAATCCTACCACTGTCCGGGCAGCTCGTACGAAACGAGAAAGGGACGAGACAAATGGTGGTTTACTATCCACGAACTATCGAGGACCAGGATTTTCGAGTCGCTAAACCCTCTCAAAAATGTATGCTTTTAATGCGCTTGGTTGTAGTGCGTAAGAGAGGAAAAGTAAAATTGGAAGTTTGTTTCAGAGAAGTGAGCTCAATGCGCTTGCATTGAGTGAAACAAAATCAAAGGACTGGGTGAATACCGGTTTGGTGTGGTGAATGGAAGAAAGTCGGGTGTAATAAGTGGAAGAGCTAAAGAAGGAGTGGCCTAATAGTTGAGTTGTGTCGTGGAGTGGATGGGGAAGTTGGTGAAACTCATGTGGGTGCGAGTACAGCTGGATCAGAAAGTGCGGGTGTTGGTGAGCTCGTACGGCCCAGGGTGGAGACGAGTAGGTTTTGGGCCGACTGGACGAATTGTACGGGAGCAAATACGTCTGTGGTAGCCTTCGACTGTCAGAATGCGCGAGTCGGAAATGTCACGTTTGGAAGCTGTTTGGAGTACCAGGGGTGAATGAGAATAGTGACAAGCTCTTTGATATGATCGTAGTGATTGAAATGAGCGTTAGGATTACATGGTTTAAAAAGGATGACCGGTATAAGTAGAGGTGGGTTAAAGTGCTTGGGAGAGCGATAATGGATAATGTAAAATAATGATGGGAAAATGATGGTTGGATGTTCATATATTAAGAGGAAAATCAACGTCGTGTTGTTTGATTTAGCTGTGAAATAAACGTTCGGATGACGCAAGTGTGTGGCAGTGAGCGATTGTTGCATCTCGTTTGATCGATTTGATTATTAGTTAGTTCCTATCGGCCACAAAGGCGATCCAAAGAGAGGAAGGCCCCATTTAGTATGGAATTAAGGGAACGCGGAATCTATGCAGAAAAGGCATAGAAACAGTAACTTGAGAAAGAAGATTATGAAACAAGATCAAAGTCGAAGAAGAAAGTAGTAGGTGCTGAACAACAGGACAGCAGCGAACCGAAAAAAAAGATTGTCCTTAATATAACAAAAACCTTTTATTTCAACAAAAAGAAGGCCTACCCAACTCTCAGCTCGGGCCCTCACATTTTCCCCCTGGGAGTGCTAATTCCCAAAGGTACTCGTTTGATTGATTACCATTTTTTGGTGGAGGATATAGGCTTTTGTACATAGATAGCCCCTCCATACAATGTATGCAACTTCGCTGTCGGTAAACAATTTTTATTGAATCTGGGTACTAAGGGTGATTATTTATCATTGCAGTAATTTTGGCAACAGTAATCCGAGTTAGGGTCCTAAGGTCATCGGTCAGACCATATTGAGTTCCTCATCGAGTTTAGCCCCGAGAATTTTTTCCTTGCTTTCCACAACGCTGTTACTGCGTCAGAAACTGTGCCCAGCAAGACATCAACCAGTTCAATCGTTTAATCAATAGATGGCAGCACCAGCCATGTGAGTACAGCAATAAGTCATTGCTGAAAATTAGGTCATTCAATCAATTTAATAAATTATAACAAACTTCTTTAAACAATGTTCCTAATAAAAATTAGCACTAAAATTAAATGAATAAACATAAAAAAGGAATAACTTCTAATATTTAAGTTAATTACTTTTGAATAAAGATATTATGATACTAGGTCTTTCCATTATATTGTGCGTCTTGACTACTTTCTGTGCAGTTGCACGATATTCTTTCAAAAATTTTGCCGTCCGTAAATAAAATTTTACCATTTCTCTCCATGTAACACTAGTTGAAACGTTAATTTAGAAACATTAAACCTTGAGCTCACTTTTGCAGTTTGTGGAGCAAAATCATAATTGAAGTACACAAAGCCACGTCCTCAGCACAAAGATAATCAGTCCAGGAGCAGAGGCAATGATTTTAACATGACTAAACTTAAAAAGAACAGCAACGCTCACGTGTTCAACAAAGGGTTTCAGCATGGCCTCTGCTCCAAGAGATCAATAAATTTAGTCTGGTAGCTCAGACAATATTTTCAGCTTACCGCGTCTTTCTTAATTTTTCACTGAGGAAAAGCTGTCTAATCTGTCGATTTATATCTTGAGCTTGACAAACACTTTTCCTGAGCTAAGGAAAAACGAGTGCCTGGTTTTCAAGAACAAATTTGGCGAACAGACGGCAAGAACAGAAAATATGTCTGAAGCATTTTTCCAATTATTTTATAATACTTATCTCTTTTTGTTTGGCTCAACACGTCAATTCGACAAATACAGTCGAGCAAATACGTTGAAGTAGCAAATTTGAACTGTCAAGTAAAAAAATCAAAACCCAATACTGGGATCAAGAATGAGCAATACGGAGGACTGCAGAGCCAGACAGCGAGACAACGGCAGCACTCGATAAATTTGTGCAAAGAATGGAGCAGCTTAAAACAGGAGGAAGAAGGCGCGCTGGATGGGGGAGAAAGCTTACCGTTGCTGAGCAGAGAAGTGACAGCAGCAGCCAGAAGACCTGTGGGCTTTTTCACGGAAGATGCGGCCGCAACCAACGGTAGAGTTGACACGCTCGCTGATCTGGGATAAGAAACCACAGTTGGATTTTTATCTCGTCTTGATGGTTATAACACAACATCCTGCTGTTCATTATCACTACAATACTTCTCTAAAAGAAGTATAATGTCAAAAAGAAGTATAATGTCAAAAAAGAAAAGAAGTATAATGTCAAAATAATATTCATTTACAACCGAAACAGCACACTAAGTAAAAGTCGACGTTACGCTATTTTGCAAACCTATACAAAATTCCAGTTGAGCACTGAAGATATCAGACTTTTGTAAGCCAAAGCAGTTTCAGCGGATATGAACCTAAACGGGACATCCTCACACTAATAATAATTTCGCGCAGTCAAGCGTTCGCCAGTCTCAGAGGAACAAGAATCTTCCATACCTACGTTGTGACTGGCGAGGCACATTTCAGAATACTAGTCTCTCACCCTATTCCAAAAACTGCAGTAAAAATGCACTATAAGTCCATCGTGTTGGCAATAGAAAACTACAATGGCATCAAACTTCGAAAAAACGTGCAAGTTGCATACATTTCAGAGGCGCAAAAACTATGGTGAGCAGAAAATAGCTGCTTACCATTTTGTTGTATTATAATGATTACAAACGGACTTATAATCAAGATTGTATAAAACAGTGCGTAAACTTAGCATATGCATATTTGCGCTGCGACTCCGTTCTCAGTTCACCGGGCATTTAGCTCTTCCCTTCATTGAGATGCAAAGTTATTATCTTTATCAAATCATAAATAAAATATATAAGCATTTCTACCCTGTCAGTCAATGATAAACAAAAAAAAATCGTTAATGAAGGTATATAACAATACAGTTCTAGATAACTTATTCATCATCTGTTTTACACTTCATATTTAAGAACAATGATGGTTAGCACCACGTTCCCTCAGCTAAGGAGTAAACGCCTGACAAATCTCACCAAACAGTACTGACGCAGGCAATTCGGTGGCTTTGAGCCTCATAATCTCCAAAAACCTGCATCCGAAACACAAGAAGGAACGCAAAACTTTGAGCCAGCACACAAATAATAGCGCAATTGAGCGTTATTTCTCGTTTTAGAAGAGGCTTCAGATATTAATACACACTTTGAACTGTCCCAGAAATTTATTTTTAAAATTACGTTAATAGATTTTTGAGAAAGTAAAAAAAGTTAAAACATACATACTCTTTGGTCTAACTACATTTTCCAAAGGTAATATTAAATGTTGAAACTGTTGGCCTTCAGTACTGATACTTTTCTGGGTGCGAGTCACACCTGATACCTTGGGGGTCTCAGTCTCAAATTCCGCGAGAACATGGATAAGCTTTAGATGGGGGATGAGGAATTCAACAGACCACGACACTGATTGACCCAAATTGTACTTGGTCATAAAGCTCGAGTGCTGACGACCAAGTGAAGACGAGCATTTTAAGGCCTCGCACTTTTTTGCTAAATGGTAATAGAAAGGCTAATTATATGGGTTACACACATGAAGTTTCCAACCTCGTAGATCTTTGTCCACAAAAAAATTAATAATTTGCCACATAGTAATTCCCTCACGAGGCACTTGTCGGCACTCTACCTAGGTATGCTTAGAAGTTTTACAGCTCAAGTGCGCGCCAGTTCCCAAGGCTAGAGTGCAGAATGTTGCATACGCTCGTCTGACTATGGTCTTAACGCAACATGTCGAAACGCAGCGAGCAACATTAAATTTAAGCTCTTCCAAAAGTCTGGTGACGCGCAGGGGAAACTAATACATTCAGAAAGCCTTTAGCGATGAAGCCACGGGATAACACCAATATGGAAATAGTATAACCGCTTCAAGCAGGGACAAACCCAAATCCAGAGAAAGCTAACGGTTTGGAAGGCTATCTGCCAACAGAAACTGAGCATTTATTGATAATGCTCATTCAAAACTGCGAATTGTGATAGAAGCCTGACATATAATTATCGAAGAGATTGTTGGAGGATTAGAATTAAGCTCAGCATAAATTCATGCAATTTTAACAAAAAATCTAGTCCTATGACAAGGATGGGCCAAATTCGTTCTTAAGTTGCCTGTGAAAGCGCAAAAAGAACTGAAAATTGCTCACGACATGCTCGACTGTGTTAACATTGAGCCTTGAGATGATGAGGCTTGCGTGAGTGAATTTTGATCTTCCACGTATACTTTGGAGTCCAAGTTGTGTTTAAAGGCCCCCTCACACGCGCAAATATATCTGCAGACATATCTGAACTTGTGCTGAATTCGTGAGTTTGTACGCTCATTTCAGGTTGGCACAGACTGCATGAGGCAGATGAGCCGTGCTTGACAATTTTGGAGCGACCGGCTTCAAGCCTTGACATGACGTCAGTGTCAAGCCAGCCTTCGTGGGGGGTGCACAACTGTACTCTGTCTCTCTCTCCCTCCGTGTGCACTTCATTAAGCAATTTCACATTTGTATACCCACTTCTTTTTAGGAACCATTTTTTTTGAGCGAGCTTTTACATCTTTTTTTTATTCATTGCACCTATAGCGAATCCCATCAACTGTACAAACTCGCAGTCTGGAGCCGCCACTCTTGTGCGTGCTCTCCACCTAGCTGCTACTGGCATACTGAAGCGTGTGCCAGTCTTTGTCAAGTTTGCTGTGCGTTGTTTGCATCGTGTGAGGGGCCTTGCGACCGACAAACCAAACTCAGTTCAGATTGTCTGCAGACATATTTGTACATGTGAGAGGGCCTTAAGAATAACTGGTTTAATGACTTCACTACTGTCATCATGGGCGACGAGCTACCGGGATAATGCATTCAGGTGTGTTCCGACTTGAGCGAAAAACTGGGATGCGATGCTCCCATTAACGTATTATCTCTGTTGAACTCGAGGATCTTGTACTACTAAACAATAGCCTTAGGTTGGATAGTTGCACTAGAGAGGATAATTATCTGCTGGAAAGCAAGCATTTCTTGATATAAGAGGGCACGAGCAACTGAACAGAACCCACGAACAACTCACGGCAAAGGAGATGTCCCACTCCCGCCAGTCCTCTCGGAAGACTGAAGACGTTCTCTGGATGTACCATTGAGAGGGGGCGGAGTTGGTGGAGCAGGCGAGGGGCTTCTAGACGCAGAGTGCGAGATGCGGGGGGACTGAAGAGAGGAGGGATGTGGGAGCGGGGAAGAAGAGTTTCGGGCGCAGGAGGGAGGCGGAGTCAAGGAGGGGGAGGAGGGCACTGGAGAAGGAGGAGGAGGTGGAGATGTGGTGGCCGCCATCATGAGCGCCGCGATCTCAGGAGGCAGTTGTGGACCTGGCCAAACGAAGGTAAATTTCTCATCTTTTGCAAGCAGAGGAAAGTTCTGTGTGAAATCAAAGGGAATACAACCTATCACGTCTGAGCACGCTAAAGAAGCATGGTAATGGCTCCGAATTTATGAACAGGAAGTAAACTTAAGCAACAATTACCCAAGTATCGAATGTATAGCTATTATAACTTATCGATATTCAACCTGTCCTCAACCGCGCAAAATATTTGAATCACGAAGAATGCACCTCCCGTAAATGCAACTAATGTCTACAAATCATCAATCCACAAAAAATTTAGTAGTATTACAATCCACGCCTGATGTGAATCTTGAGCAAACTAAATGTTATAAGAGCAAGTACTTGTGGATTATGCATTCAAATTAGCCATAGATTTGATTACAAGTTAGTTCAAGTCCTCTGATGATAATAGAGGTATTGCCACGAGGGGAAGGATGAAACCATCATTCAGTATCGAGTCAAGGGAACGCGGAATATAGGCACAAGATGTGTTCCCATATAGTACCCCAGCGCATAGAAACAGGAAAAAAGTTAATGAAACAAGATGAAAATAGAAGAAAAAAGTAATAGGTGCTGAAAAACAAGACAACAGTGAACAAAAATAAGATGGTTCTTAACAGAAACAAAAAGCCTATTCTGGTTAAGAAAAAACCTACCGAACACTCAGCTCGGAACCTCACATTTTCCTCCTTGGAGTGCTAACTCCCACATATACAATAGTTGTATCCCCTAAAGGGATAAAATTAGCAACAAAGACATTATTCAATCACTATAAAAAATAAGTTTTTCACGACAAAACCTAACAGAAGATCATTCGTGGGAGGAGAGCATCAAGTCACAACCAAGTAGATATAGTGTTGGTGAAAAATTTCCACCGCAATTCCAATTGGTTGACTTCAATGCAATATTCAATTAGATTCATTGGCTTAAATGATCACATTCAGAGTTAGGATATTAAGCCTGCAAAAGGAGCCAATATTGTCATCTCAAAATGATGGGGAAAAATACAGAGGTGCCAACAAAGAGGCTTAGCTCATCCATCTACTTGGTAGTGAACTAAGCATCTATCCCAGCACAGCAGCCTAGACTAGAAGCGCTCACCAACTAGTGGGCAAGCCTCAACTATGCTCGTGAGGTGGTTTAATCTGTTGGAAGCCAACTGCTTATCAACGCTGCCATGTTCACCTGCATAAGGCTATGTTATGGGGTCGCAACTCACCAATAATGTGAGGCTGAGGAGGTTCAGGGCCTACTCTCAGCTTGGAAATGAAGGCGTGAGCAGCTTTTTTCCTCTTGAGTCGCTTGTCGGAGCCCCTGCCGGAGCGCACAGGCTTCTCAGGCGCGTCACCAGAGTCCCTTTTGTCTTGCTCCTCAGTCTCATTCTCTTGAGCTGCCAGCACCACAGGACAGGCAAAGATGTCGTAAAAATTTCCACGGATGTTAGCCACAAAAATTTGGTTCAATGTCTTATTTTACTGATGTGGAGCTGAGAAAGTAATTAACTCTGGTATGAAGCAGTAAAAGTTCACAAACTAATAATTTTACTCAACAGTCAAAATGAATAAGGAAACAAGCAACGACTCTTGACTGACTCTTTCCACGTATGGTAGTGAAAAAAAATGCACATGAACTGAAAAAATAACACATAATTTATTTTGTATCAATGCTATATTTTGTACGTTACTCGACTGTAAAATGGCAAAGAAACGTGGATAACCATTTTCTTCATTCAAAAGTTTGCAGGATAAGTTTGGCCCCAAGAAGAATCCTGTTGGTACAAATAAGATATCAACTCACCATATTTGAATATGTCATACATTTCCTCATCAGCCGATGCATTCTCTTCATCTTGAAGCGCTTTCAAGCGATCAGCCTCCACATCGGGATTTTGAAAGAGCTTTTCTCGGTTAGCCTGCTCCTCCTTTATTCTGGCCTCGTTCTCCTCTTTCTCCTTCTCTTCTCTGAGCTTTTTCTCTTTCTTCTCCCGTTCAAACTGCTCTCTCTTCATTTGACGCCATTGCCGCCGCTCTTGCCGCTGCTGCTCTCTTTTCTCTCGCTCGTCAGCATCCAGGTTTTCAAGATCCTCCTCGCTGGAGCTGGACTCGAGCGGGAAGCTCGTGGGCGGCAGCGCGCACTCCTGGTCCTTGCGCTGCTTCAACTTGAAGCTGATCGTAGGCAGAGTAGGACACGACTTCTGCGGCGCTGGCATGGACTTCGAGGCAGCCACTACTGTCTTCATGTCTTTTGCGCTCTGCAACCAGTCAATTGCGTCACGTTACAATTTACAACATTCGTTCTTTCAATGAAAACTAATGCACTACGTTTCTTGTGTTATTGGTAATTTGTAATACACGCAAAAATTAAACTTTAAGAACTACAAGCAGCATAGCCTGAGTTCTAGTGTTCACAAAATGGCAACAGAAATTCTCATTGATTTAGCTAAAACCACTACTCTAAATGTTCTACCACTCACCCTCTCAAAAAGGTTGGGGGAAAAATAAAGCAAATTCAGACAAAAATGTGCAGAATACCACAAATTTTGAGTCGAAGGCACTCAAGATGGATAGAGCGTTTTCTCTAAAATGAAGAAAATTGACATGAAAAATAAAAAAAGGCAATATTTGCCTAGGTACCTGGCTACAGAGCAAAACCTATGTCAGGTTGACATAAGTTTAATCGATTCTATGGTGTCGAGAAATTGCTATGAGAATTTCACCCTATGTACACTCACATGAGCACCACCTTGAGTTTTTTATATGAATCCTACCAATACCGCTTCCCATTTCTCCAACACTCCTACACGTGCAACGTAGCAATATCACACTAGTGATCCAAAGATCGCAGCAGGTTTGAATAAAACATAAAGGTGGTAAATACATTTCTCTGGGTAATTTCCATCAGAACTTCTGCAAATGTGAGTAATCTAAAATTACATCCACAGTGCTGAAAAAATGTCAATTCTTAATACAATTTTTATAGGCTAGTGGGTAGCTCGTCCTGGGATAAATTTACCATTAAATAAGGGTAATTGCAGTCGCTTTGCAATGTTTAAAGAAAAAAATAGCTGTAAATGTCAATGTGACAATAAAGTGACCAATAAATAAAGTCAATAAAACCAATTTTGAGAGTTTTCCGTTTGTGCATTGTACTGTACCAAACAAAACTTTTGTTGTAACGGACGATTTTTGACGATAACATGTTTTGAAGGGTCAATATGAAAAGGAAAAATGTGTGAAGTATACTTAACGCAGATCTTGCACTCCGGTGATAAAATGAAGTCACAAGCCCTGCTAATATAACAAGAAAATGCGGGAGTAAAATATTTCCATAATTCAAACAGTAATCAGATGACGAGGGCTAACGTCGAGCCAAAATAAACTCGAATTTGCTGCTATTTTCTGTCGTATAAAGAATAATCATAAAAACTAACTTTCTGGACACTCAATTGAAAGATGTATCAATGCTTATCATGTAAGATTCTGCAAAATTTTACTAGCTTAGTTATACAGGAAATCAATGATAGACTGGGATTAACTTTATTTCGCTCCTTTGATTCTTCTCAAATGTGACGATATTTCGCACCACCGGACGGATGACACGGTTTCTATGGGCAGGCCTGGAGATGTAGTCACACACCTTCCCCAAAAATGCCATAAAATCGCTAAAAACACTCACAGATCTCTTCACAGAACCACCCAGGTCATATTATAAAACTGTCAACCAAAATAAGAGAAAATAACTGGCAAGTTTAGAAATAAATACTTCTTTCCAGCAAACGTGCATCATCAACTTTGTATTGTTCGTAAATTATATTTACAAACAGAGTAAAATTTGAAATATAACTTTACAAGCTGAATTTGAAAACGCAGCTGCTGATACCGGCTTGCTAGGTCGTCCATCAAGAGACCAAGAAAGAAGCTCATCAGGAGAAATGCAGCAAAATGTGAGACGTGTTGACGAAATCACTAACATGCAACCCAATACTGAATTTTGCAATGCAAGACATAGCAAACGAAATTTAAGTCAAACTCAGCAAAGAAGATGAACAACAATGATAGAACATTTGGAAAGTTACACCCCATGACCAGCTATAGTTTCAAAAGAACCCCCTCTAACAAGGCATCACTTCAGGTGCAAGTATTTTGCATTTTAAAATCATTAGATAACAAAAAATGAATATTCTTAATGAGGTAAAAGCGATTTTCATTTTATTATGTAGATGAAAGTATTTTCTATGATTGCATTTGATGCCTTCTCCCCTGTCAAAAATTGCATTCTCAAACTAAATCAAGAACAAACAAACCTTTACGAGTTGATCATGGCGACAGGCTAGAAAAAATGCAGCCCTGAAATATAACTTCATCTCCTGAATGAGAGGTGTGAGGAATTAAATGCTCACCATTCTAAGCATATGATCTAGATATTCAAATTAGACTTAGCAGCGAAGAGATAGGGATAATTTCAGCATTTGTAGAACAAAGTTTTTTGAAGATTACCCAAAATTACCTTACAAACTCAGGAGTCATAGGTAATGATCGATGGTGATTTATTTATATTTGGTGGAACACTTCAATTGAACTCACCTCAGCCCTCTTGGAGGCGCTGTTGCTGACGCACACGCCGAACACTTCAGTCAGCAGGGAACGCTTCAGTTCAAAGTAGGCATTGAATTCGTGACCATTCTTGAGGAAGTGGAAACGGGCATCACCTGCACAAATTAACATCAACGAAAAACTAATACACGTTAGATTTCTCTAATTAAGGACTTCAAGTACATCTGAAATGAGCGAGGCCAACAGCACTGGCACCACATGTTGTACGTCACGGAAGGCGAAGCTGTTGCACTCAGGACTAGATACCTAAGGTGCCCCACCATTGGCTATTTTCTAAATCAACAGGAATTTCAGGAATGTTGAGCAGAAACCTCGCAGCTGTACTTATATTTTGATTTAAAGAGAGCACCTACGCAATTCCTGGATATCTGTCTTAACTGGCTACTCATCCACATCTTATTCTAATGCCCCTCATCTCTTTCAACGATTACTTCAAATCCTTTTCTGACCATTTTTACAAGTTATTTCAGAGCATAGTGAACCTTAAGAAAATCACACATATAGGTCTCCTGTATACAAATAGGAATGTTAATACTAAAAACTTCATCTCACATTCAAAATGTTAGTACTATAACCTGAAGTAACTGCTATGTTTCCACAACAATCATGCTAAACCTGTTCATCCAAGTTTATTTTACTCAAATAAATCGTTGGTTGTTCTTCAAAATACGTCACATTTCGCGAAATAGAATTATCATCAACGGTTTACAATCATTGAACTTTACTTTTTCATTACCGTAATACCGCTGCTCAGCACAAATATTCATAATAAAATTAATCCCGTCACCATATTCTTCCATTCCATATCTATTTACTTCATGTCCTGAGATTAAGTCCACAACTTGCAATGCCTCAAAAGAGACCCTTCTCCTCTCGAACTAACACTGAGCACACCTGCCATGACCTCAATACGGGCTTGAAATTTACCTCACACATCCCCACGCCTGGCATCAAATGCCCTATTTTGGGTCCTATTGCCTCCCTCAAATTTTAACTATGTACACGAGACTAAGTACAACAGATATCTCTACTGGTAAAACTATCCTTAAAATGAATAAGACCAAAATATAGGCTTCTTAAATTATTCTTTGTTAAGGAACTGAAGATTTCCATAAATTTACCTCTGGCTTTGATTGCTTGCTCAAACTTGGCACCATTTTTGACGATGTAACAGGCGATTTTATCAATGACCATTTGTTCCCTAGGACTGGGCCATTTAATGTCATCAAAATTTTCACCATTCTCATCCACATTTTTCTTGTTGGAACGAGTAGAGTCGTTATTTTTCTTTTTTGACGAGTTTAATTCTTTAGAGATAGGAATCTTCATGGCTTTGACGTCACCATTCTGAGTTGGCTGGGCTTGCGTCGTAAGTTGCGCAGCAGAGGGTTGTGAGTCAGACTCTGACCCGCTGTAATCGCTCTCATCTGCTTGATTGAAAGACGGGTAATCGACTAGGCCCATGAACGGCTTTGGAGCAGAGACAACCGCAGCTTCAGGAGTCGATGAAGAATTTTCATCGGCATTCGGAGCAACAGAAGATGAAGGTGTACTGCTAGTTTTCTCCTGCTGTGCATTTGAGTCAATGCTGGCAGGAGCTTGTGACTGGGACTGTTTGGCCTGGTTTTCCTTTATCTTGCTGATCAGTTTAGAATACGAACAGTCCGCTGACACGGCGCTCGTTGTCTTGCTCTGCACTGCAGAGCCCGGAGCTGCATCTGCTGATGGGTTAAAGCTGGCAGCCGGTACATCTGCAGGAGCTTCTTCTTCCTGTTCTTCTTCGTGATATCTGAACAGATTAATTGGAATGAATTATAAGTTAGCCTAAACCTCCCTAAATTTTAACATTAAAAGTATTACCAAGAGAAAAGAGAGAGGACAGCACCATTTAGTATGGAATTAAGAAAAAAGGGAATCTATGCACAAGATGTATCCCTAGACCCAGTGTATTGAAACCACAAGCTAGGAAAAAAGTTTACAAAATGAGATAAGGAGTTGAGTTATAAACTATTAGGTAATGGAAACTGAGTGGAAATAGGTCTAACTGAAGCGAGAAAAAGGATTGCCCATGACAAAACCAAATATCCATTCTATTTTAACAAGGCCAACCCAACCTTCAGCTCAAGACCTTTCATCTCACACATGAAGGACTGATTTCTTTTTGTTCAAGTCATATTCTCCAAAAAAGGAGATATCTGCATGAAACAGTCTAATCCAAAAATGTTTACAATATTTTTACCTTACTCATATTAGCCATAATAATGTTCATTTATATTATTATTCAGTCATGTTATTATTCACAGAATGTTTGTTTTATTCAGCTATTCCCCCACTGTAAATAATCATAGATTGATTATAATAAAGTTTTAGCCTCCCTTCACCACAACAAAGATATTTGAAGAGATGAAGGCACCATTTAGTATGGAGTTAAGGGACAATTTCTATGCACAATTTGCATAAAAATGGCAAGTTTAGAAAGAAGTTCATGAAACAAGATAAAAGTTGAAGAAGAAAGTTGTAGGTGCTGGAAAACAAGACAGCAGTGAACAATAAAAAAAATGGTTCATAACAAAACCAAAAAAAATAGTTTGTTTTAACAAAAAAAAGGCCTACCTAACCTTTAGTGCGGGACCTCACAAAATCCCCCTAGGAGTGCTAACTCCCATAGATACAATAGTTGTATCCTCCTGAGAGGTAAATAATCATAACTAATTACTATAGAAAACATCTAAATGATTTTAAACAGCTATGAAAACCCTTTTTCGCCTCAAAATAATTCATCAGAATATACAGTAGGTGATATAAACATTTGGAACAACTATAAATGAGATAAATATTTCGGAACTCAATTAGTATATTTTGATATTGTATAAAATTTAATAAAAATGCTTTCATCAGAATTGTCTATCCAAACATACGTGGATAAAAGAATTGGTAAAAGAGTTAAATTACATTTCTAATAACAGTAATGATGTTTACCACATGGAAAAGTAGTTAAAAAGTTTAATTCAAATTTAGTAGATGTAATTTACTGCCATACGGCCTCAAGTAATTTCCTGTTGTTAATGGTCAGCTTCTTGTAAGAACGTGCTGGAAGTTCTGATCATTCTTCTCTACAAACATACCTCAATTACTTTACATACACTGCCTATTTCAGGCGCTTCCATAAATTTTAAATTGAAATAAGATCTGGAACCTATCCTAGAGCATCAATATCATTATCATTTATATATTCTTGAGTGTGTCTAAGCTAGTCCTTTGGAACATCATCAAGTTGGAAGATGGAATCACGCTTATGAATTAATGCTGAAGCACTCTTCAAAAGATGTTATGATAAAACATCTCACGTTCTGCTACATTTATTCTTCATTAAACGCCGTCATTCTTCATCACTTTTGTAATCCCGTACCGCAAAGAACAACCCGAAATCATCCCACCTCCTGCTTTACTGCAGGGATGGTGCTCTCGAGTTTGTGATGGTGTTCCTAGTCTTCTCAGCACATGAGAGCAGCTGGTTTCTTCCGAACACCTCGATTTTCGTTTCATTTAACAAAATAACTTTCACCCAGAATTCATCCAACTTCTTTTCAAACTTTTTCCTAAATTTTGAAGTAGTTTGCGCGTCCTTGCGCTCTAATAATGGAGTCTTTCTTGGTGACCTAGACTGTAGACCTGCACAACTCAATGTTTTGATTGTACTATGACAAATTTCAATTTCGGTGTTCTTCAAGTCATTCTGAATTTCCTGGTAAGTTAAAAATGATGTCTCGTCCAGAAACTTCACGCAGTTTGCCGGACAGCCACTACTGAGAATGTTTGTAATAGTACAAGAACATTTTCACTTTGGAATAACACCAATTGTCCTCAAGCAGGGTGCGTACAGGCTCTGAGGTTCAAAATTCCACTACTTTTTCATGACTTTTTATGCCAACCAAATCACATTTTCACTACCTCTCTCTGCCCAAAATAATGTCACACAAAGTTAAATTGCAGCACAATAAATGTATTTCAGTCATAAACTTCACAGAACATTTATCATTACTTGCAGGTCTTGTTTTCATAAATGTGTAAATGATCATCACAACACCAAACAGTCATGCTGGACAGTTCAATAGCATCTGCTATGCATTTGCCAGTGCATTAAGTTTGTCATTAATTTCCGCATTCAGCCCCTTGAGTTGTTCTTGCTTGTCTTTGGCTGATTTCCTCAATGCATTTGACTTTGCCAGTAGGCGCAAATCATTCTTGTCCTCTGCCTTCCGTGCAAAGCTGTCAGCATCCTCCACCAGCGCTTGCAGACTCTTCTCCATCCTCTTCCATTTTGTCTTCAGGTTCTCGACTTCATCCAGTTCTCTCTTCCTCTTCTCTCCCTTCTTCTGCTTCTCTGCCTCTTCCTTCTTTTGATCCAGGTAGTGTTGATAGCGCTGTCTGCCCTGTGAAGCTGAAAAGAGGAGTTTCTTGGAAATGTCAACCTTGGAGATACCTCCTACATGTTTGATGTGGTCCATGACCACTCTCTGCGCCACGATGGTGTTCTCACCCATGTTGACTTCCATGAGCTGCTTGCTCACAGAAAAGCCCCTTTCCACTGAAGCCTGGCCATGTGGCAGGACCAGTTGCATCTTCACAACCAGCCACAGTTTCTTGAGGGAGGATGTGGCCAGCTGGCTGCTCCAGAAGACATCTAGCCAATCAGTGTCTAGCTGAAAACTGTTGAAAGTGCTGATCTTCCTCTGTGCCTCATCAAAGAACTCTGAAAACTGGCTCATCACCTCATAGATGTCACCCTGTGGTAGCCTCTTAGCATCGCTGAGCAGCTGCAGACAGTTTTTCAGCATGGACTTTGTCTTCTCTCTCTTTGTGCGATCCACAAAGACACTTGGCACCAGCCAGCCCATGTTTCGGGCCAACCCGAACTTCAAAGGTGACTTCTCAACAATCTTCTTGATGACAGCAACAAGGAAATTCTTCACATCATCCCTGAAGGAGAAAGCAAGCCTCTCATTCACTTTCTTTGCAGCCATCTGATCTTTCAAAATACTTTCAGCAACAAAGCCAGGGTCAATCTTGCTATTTTGCAGGTAGATGGTGTCATAGTTCTGCTATGGGAGACTCTCGTCGTGTTCAAATAACGTTAAGAAAGGGTTGTTTTGGCCAAGCAACCATCTTCTAAAAGACCCGATGTTGGATAATATGTTCTCAACAATTAACGCAGCATTTCTGAACTCTACAAACCAAGCGTCACCAACCGCCAAGCAAAGCAGCCAGCGAACCTCTCCCCCCTCTCTACGAACCCACCATTGGAATTTGTACTCTTTGTTCCGCGACCGACGCTTGCACCGAGGATCATTTCCAAACGCTTCCATTCTTCTCGTATGTTTCAACTCCTTCCTTGTTGACTTAAGATCTTGTTCACTCTACATATATTACTTGTTTATTAATTGTAAAGCTTAATCCACTTTAATCATCTCCCAACACTTACTATTTTCTGTGATATTTTAACGTAAAGCTTCGTTACAAGTGAACGTGTCTGTTCTCACTCGAGACGGCGTCTCACAGCCCCTTCTGGGCAGATGTGCACAAGCGAGAGGGAGCCGCATTAAGGCCTGCGCCATTAAGAGAGTAAGACGTGTGATCCTCCCACCTGTCCACGCGGATAGGTGGGAGAGGGCTCCTTGCCCAAGAATTCCAATGGCTGTTAAAGTCGTGCAAAGGCTATCTAAGTGCTTATCAAGACCGAGCTAGGTATATCCCTCAATGTGTCTATCCATGTTCTCACTCATTTCTTAGTAGCTTCATGTCTAGGTGTAGGATAGCATCGTTGGAAGTGATTAACGATCTTTGCTCTTCAACTGAATAATCTAGCGTCGAGGCTCCACCTCATATAAGATGTTCTTGTCAGACTTATCAATATATTCATAATCTAGATTGCGTCTGTTAGTCACGTTAAAGGCTTCACCGATTCATCTCCATGTCATAATGTCAATTATAATTGTGTCATCTTATGGATAGGAATTAACGTAATCACCGAGATCTGTTAGTGTTATTGTCATTTAATTAACGGTAAATCCTTCAATACGCTATGTACATTGTGAGCCGCTTCTTATTTCCGAATGTGTCATCCATTAACTGATTGAAAGACGTCATCATTATAACATTAAATTACGTTGCAACCATCTAATCATTTACCTTTATGATGTCCCACTTAACTTGTCATAATATCATGGTTATTTACAAATAATGACATTGAAAGGTCAGAATCTTAATTAGATCTTTATTGAGATAACAAAATATAATAATTGAGGCCTTCCGTCTCGACCATCGACTGATGAAAATGAAAGTTATGAGAAAATGACGAAAAATAATGCAGAGCAAGAATTGCCTCCTGAAAATTGGCCAACGACACATCGTACATCGATGAAAAAAAGGATATAACAATGGTCTTGTCATTGAAGTCAAGGGCAGCATACTTAGCTGGTGTGGTCAGTTTTTCGGTGCGGTGCTATCCATTGTTGAAAGTCTTGGTCTCGCAACCACAAGTTGTTGAAAGAACAACTGCCTGGCATGACGATAATTCCTCAGCTCAGTCTCGGCACCGTAACTCTAGTCACACACACACGGGATGGTCAAGACCGATGATAAAAACTCAGCTCGAAAATGTTCAACAGTGGCGACAGGTCAACAATGGTCCGAGCGAGCGCGTGTCTTCAGTCACACTGAGCGCGTTTGGTTTCACGTGACGCCTGATTACCAATCAAAATCGCGGACACTAAAGACGTAGCTGTATCAACCAATCAGAGCCCAAGTAACACTCGAAGGTTACTGACAACGCCTCGCTCAACGCGGACCAAACGGAACGAAAATTTTCAACAGTAAAATTTTCTTTTCACGAAAATCCTAAAATTTCATGACTTTCAATGACCATTTTTAAAATTCCACTACTTTCGAGGCCTTGAATTTTATTTTCGCAATTCAACTACTTTCCATGCTTCTCCATGCCTGTACGCACCCTGCTCAAGGAAACTTAAATAACCAATTTTTTGGTGGCCTTTATGACTGCTATGAAGCTTTAGATTTAGTTACTTGACACTGTCCTAACAGAACTGTCATCCTTGGAAGTATGGCTATTGTGAAGTACTGTGACTGCTTGGAAGATCGTTAAAAATTGAAAAGTAATCAACAAATCGATTTCTTTTCATCCCACTTATAAAAGTGATAAACATTTCAGCCTGACGCCATTTTCATCGTTGGTGAAAAAGTTGTAATTAAACATTATTTTCAATTATTATTTATTTGCTTAGATAGAGAGTGCTTATTACATTATTTGAGGTCGAGTTCATTAAAATCTTAAGTATACTATACGAGAAAAAGAAAAACTCATGTGCCTTTACCCTCTGCTACCCTCTGTAACTACACAAAACTCTGTCTCAGGAAACTGGGCTTTTTTTAGTATTTCAAACTTTGACCATGGAAAAAACGGGCGTAGGTAGTTTTAGGATTGAAAAGTTAGAGTGGTAAGAATACCGCAACAGCCAGGCAAGCCTAAGTCTTACCTGCCGCTCTTGATGAGTGTGACGATGTGCTTGTAGTATCTGTTGAGGCAGTTGTCAAACGACAGGAAGCCGAACAAAGCGTTGCCTGTCTGCTTTGTTTTGAGAACGATCTCCATTTGGGAGCCCTGCTTTGCAATGAAGCTAGCAGTCTTCACAATGATCTTGTGTTGCTTCAAGCTCGTTGGCTGTGAAAGTAAAAATAATTTGCGTTCAGTCCAATTTAGAATTATCCCCAGCATTTACAATGGGAAGAAATTCGAGACATTAGAAGCTCTTTGGTTGTGTAAGAATCTATCAATAAAATCACTTGGTCAATCAATTACACTAATTTTAGGTCAGATCTTAGAGTGTTGAGACAAAACAATGGAAACATACCTTGAATTTCATAAGAATATTAATATGATAGGAATGTTAAATAAACCAGTTGTCACAGCTAAACATGCATAGATGGATTCAACTTTCACAATTCACTACAGAAAATCTCTCACAAGGGTGACTTAGCAAGAAGCATAAAAAAAATCAAAGCTAACAGCACTTTTCACTCCTAAATTTATTTTTACAACGCATCAAGAGATTTATTAAGTGGAAACAAGAAATCTGTATAAATTTGGAAATTAATTTAATTTGAATATTCTCATGTATGCTGAATATTTTACCTCTTTACCTCTAAACGAAAGTTAATTGTAGAAAGCAGTGAATGATATGCATGATCCAGTTCATTGTACATTGAAGTAAAAATATGCATGATCCAGTTCATTGTATATTGAAGTAAAAATATGCATGATCCAGTTCATTGTATATTAAAGTAAAAATATGCATGATCCGGTTCATTGTGTATTGAAGTAAAAATATGCGTGAACCAGTTCATTGTGTATTGAAGTAAAAATATGCACGATCTAGTTCATTCCACAATGAAGTAAAAAATATACATGATCCAATTCATTGTATATTGAAGTAAAGACATGCATGATCCAGTTCATTGCACAATGCAGTAAAAATGTGCATGATCCAGTTCATTGCACAATGAACTAGAAAGGTGCATGATCCAGTTCATTGCACAATGAAGTTAAAATGTGCATGATCCAGCTCATTCCAAAATGAAGTAGAAATATGCATGATCCAGTTCATAGTGTAATCTATTGTCACTAGTGTACACAACCAGTGAAAAATAACGGGATTCAGTAAATTCCTTGAATAAATCTTCCAGGAGTGGATGACAAACAAATATATTCATCCTAAAAGTACTCGCGATTAAAATATTCTTGTACTTGAGCACTGGTGAAACTCGTATCATAGATATGGTAATTAGGCATCCTCTAATGGGATTAACTCATATTTTTACAAAGATAATCATTTTTTTGTTCGAATGCGTGCACAAAGGCATTGTTGTGCTTCATTTTAAATTTCCTGCTTCTAAATAAAATGGTTCGGGAGATACCGATCGTCAAAGTTGCGTAGCTATTGGTCGCGCGGCGGTGGAGAGCTGCTTTCTGGCTAGGAAGCATGCCACTGTTTTCTTCGCTTTGAAAAAGCACTGATCAGAGCGAAGTCATTACTGGTCAAAACTATTTAGCAATTAGCCAACTAGAGCTCATGACTCGAAAAGACACCTCAGGTACACTCGACCTGTTGAGGGGGAATGTCACGTCACGTAACGCTCTTAATGAAATCTTGTTCATATTTCTAGGAATTACACCGCTTGTGTCTATTGACGTAGCAACTTAATTTAGGGCTTATTTTATTTGTAATTAGATATACAAAAATCTCTATTTATCACATTTCAATTTTTTTGGTAATTTTAACACCGTAAAATATTGACTTTTTTCAAAATTCCAAAAAGGTCAGTAACAAGGAACTTGAATTTTGACTGAATTGAGATTGTAGAATATTGTTTTCTGAGTTTGATGACAGTAAAAGCAACTTTTAAAAGCAACTGATTCGGCTTTAATTGCACCTTAACACGTGCCCCATAAAAGCTTTATTTTCAGAAAACTAGTCTTCTACAATATTCATTTAATTATTAAGAAAATTTGAATGTGTACGAGGAAAAACGTTTCTAAATATGAATTTAGATATGTGGTGCAAGGAAAATTAGCTACGATTAGTATTCCTCAGTAACCAATAGTTCGTTGTGCATTTCATAGTTTTGCTCAGGAAAAAAAATATTCAGTATCACCTAATGCAGTCGTACAGATCTCCTACACATGAGTAAAATTATTACAAAAACTAAAAAACCAAATTTGAAGACAATCCACAAAACAGAAATGAATTATCTCCCCTTACAATAAAATTATACCCAAAATAGTCTTGGTTTATCAATAGCGTAAGATCAAGCAAAGTATCAATTGTTAAAATAAAGGACGTCTTTGTAGTGATGTTTCCATTTTTTCAAAATTTTGGGATCAGCAAAGACAAATTTAATTTTTTGACCCAAGCTTTCGGCTAGATTAGCTCTAGCTGTCATCAGGGGAATGATGTATTTTTAAACAAAGTATACAAACTCGCTTGCAAAGTCCGGCCAAAGTCCAACGGGAGTACCAACTCAAGGCCATGGTAAGTTTCAAAGGTTACTTGGAAATATATTCACAAATATTTATGAGTTTTTTTTAGTTCATTAGTTAGTTTAAGCCTCCCTATCCTCAACAATGAGATGTAAAGAGAGGAAGGAAGAAGGCACCATTTAGTATGGAGTTAAGGGAACGTGGAATCTATGCAGAAAGGGCACAGAAACAGAAAGCTAAGAAAGAAGTTCATGAAACAAGAAAAAGTTGAAGAAGAAAGTGGTAGGCGGTGAAAAACAGGACAGCTGTGAACCGAAAAAAAGATGGTCCGTAACACAACAAAACCTATTCTATTTTAACAAAAGAAAGCCTACCTAACCTTTAGCTCACAAATATTTATGAACACAATTGTATTTCAGTTTTACCTGATCTCTGCTATGTCACTAAAAAAGTACATCACACTTAGGAAAAGAAAGGACTAGGTTCAAATCTAGCCCCAGTGTAACTATGATACTTCTCGACGAAACAAAAAAAAACGAGAAGACGAATGGAAGGGATTTAAGCAAAACTCTTCTACCTCATGAGCTTGTGTTTCATTTGCTCTCTCAGGCGTAAGCAAAAATATTATGTTTATTACAACGCAAATGCCAAATAGAATGATAACTAAAGGTTCTTCTTTTTATAGCCTTCACAAATTTGAATGTGACACCAGCAAGAACACTAACCACAGTCATGCCTGGAGGAAGAACGAGAGATGCTGGAGGGCGGAAAGTGTCTGGCTGGAGAGCTTGAGGCGTGGACGGCGGAGCAGCAACAGCAGCAGTAGGAGGAGGAGGAGGAGGAGGAAGAGGAGGAGGAGGCAGCTGCTCTGGAGCACCCCCAGGCTGGTGGTGCTGCTGTTGCAAGCTAGGTGTAGCAATGTCGTGCGCACCAACTGGCGGTGCCTCGTACGAATACTCCACTTGGTTGAAGTCTGATGTCCCAGCTGCTATCTCTATTTGCAGCCTCTTGGTTTCTTCCTCTGTAATATGACATGAAAATATTCATTTTGCTACTGGAGATCTACTGCAAACAGCATTTCTTCACACGTGTATCACGTTCATCCTCTAAATACTTCACACAAAAGAGCTACTCCAAGACTGTAAAAAACCTTACAATTAGATCAGATGTTAGTTTCAGCCTCCCTATCTGCAACAAAGGCAATCCAAAGATAGGGAGGAGGAAGGCACCGTTTAGCATGTCAATAAGTGAACACAGAGTCTATGCACAAAGAGCGTAAAAACAGTAAGTTGAAAAACAAGTTCATTAAAAAAAATAACAGTTGATAAAAATTTCATTATACTGAGAACGTTTCGGGCAAATACCCATCATCAGTTCATTAAAAGAATCTGACATATATCACTGAAATAAAAAATGAACGTAAATGTACAAACAGACATAAACACGGATTTAAAAGTTAATAAAAAAAGTATAAATGTGAAAATGCAGCAAATAACAACGAAACAACCAAGAACCTATGATGCTAAGAGGATATGAACTCAATTGGTTGTTAAGAGAAGGCTTACATTTAAAAATGAAAAGCGATTCTAAAATTCTAAACAGTTGAAGATGAAAATGGTAGGGGCTGAAAAACAGGACGGCAGTGAACCAAAAATGGTCCTTAACAAAAACAAGAAACCTATTCATTACAACCAACAAAGGCCTACCTAACTTTCAGCTCAGAATCGTACATTTTCCTCTTGGGATTGCAAATTCGTATTGATACAATAATTGAACCTCCCCAGGAGGGGGATCTAATAACTACTTATCATATTTATTCCTCCATTCTTGATAACCACTAACATCACGTTTGCAGAAAAATGAGTACTTCAATCACAATAAGTGGTGCTCATGTCTCCAGTAACTTTTAACTAGCTACAAATAGTTTAAATACAACACCCACACTTCCATGAGTCACCCCAACTTTCAGATTTCAAGTCGCAACATGTGTCACGAGACACTAAGCTGTGAGGAGGGGATGCAGTCACCACCAAGTTTTGTATCATATATCTCAAAAGTCCCCAACAGTTTTGGAACTTCAACACCAGCAACAAAGCAAGAAAATGATCAGTAATATCAGGTTAAATTGCACCCACAGCCATGGAATGCAATTACCCTTTAATAAATAAATGACTGAGAAATAAGAGCAGATGGCACGAGCTACAACAAAGGAGCATCACGTATATTCCACCAACCTGCAACAACACATACTTAAAAAAGCAGCCAACTTAAGCAATCTTTCAACATCAAATAAAAAATACAATTGATTGTAAAGAGCAAGAGAGCCTTTCTCCACATACTATCAGTACACTCATGTTTTCTTGAACAGCACACAGTAAAGCTATCACAGCTAACACAGGAAAAAAAATTTTATAGGACACTCCAACTTTGCTTGGTGAAGACTTGCAAGTCACAAAATAGAATAAAGCATTATTTAAGTCAAATAAGTACTTTAAGAGAGATAATAAGCTAATCAAATCGGCCAATTTCTCTTCAATAGATCTTGCCTGTTCTTGAGTGCTGATCTCATCACACAAGGGACAAATTAACTAATACTGTACCAAGGGAGACAATTTCTCATGAGCTTCTTAGAATTTATTTGAAGCTGTCTGATGAATACAAGTATTTCAAGAAGGTCACTTGAGCCCATTCATAAGTATTAAACAAGAAAGTCAAAGCACAGTTATACCTCACCTTACAAAAGACCCAACTAACAAATAATACAAGTTACAAAACGCCTATACATAAATTTTTGTCTTTGAATACAAAAGAAAATTCGTTACAAAACTCAAAATTTCAAAAAATAAAATAATGCTAGTTCAGTTTCACAACTGCCTGAATCCCCCAAATCATAATTACACTTGTAGCACCCAGTATTTCGTTTTGAAATTGGCATGATAGAGCTGCTTTCCCATTGGCTATCTCCCAACACCCTTCTGGCTTCCCATTGGCTAGGAAGATGCTGCATCTCCATGATGCTTTTAGTGTGCCTTTGACCCTCATTTGTCACTGAGTTCCAACACACGTAAAGGACTGAGTTGCTGTTGTCTCGTTACAGAGTTACTGTTTCAGTCTTATTCATTTTAAAGATTAAATAAATAATTCTCTTTTACTTTAACACATTTCATTCAATATTGGAATACTTTTATAATTTTTAGGGGTTTAGGGCCCTTGGAACAAATCAGGCCTTTTACATGTAAAATGCGACTCTACTTACGAAAAATTGCGCTACAAAACCACTTCTGGAACAAGTTAATTTCATAAGGCAAGGTATGACAGAATAAGATTAGTTCACAAAAGAGTACAATTGCTTGGTAGCAGTTGCTGGTATAGCTAACATGACTAGTTTGGCAACAAGAAACTAGCAATATACCTTCTCTCTCAGCAGTTGCTTCAAGATCACAGTGAAGTGCAAGGTATCTCTCGTACTCTGCAAGCTCTTCCTCTTTCTGTTGTGCTTCAGTTGGAACAATAGGAGAACCAATTGAGGCAGCAGCATCCAAATCGTACAATGCTCCTCGAACATCATATCTGCAATAAATAAACTTTGCATTAAAATCTACACAACTATTTACTTTAAACCAATTTTTTTAACATTGAACTAAATGAACTTAATGTTGTCTATGATTTTTATAATTTCATTACAAAATTTGGTCAATTGGAGGCATTTTAAGACATTTTACATGAATGACATTGTGCTTGCAAATGCGTAGTTTCTGAGATGTTCAACTTCGAAGCTATAAGAACATCATATGTAAAATTGAACAAATAGACAAATAAGTTAAAATACGCTATTGACATAACAATAGCTGAGGTTAGGTTGGGTAAATTTAGATTAGTTAAATAAGGTAACCTAAGTAAACCTAAAATAACTTAATTTAGCCATACAGATACCGAGGGTTTTGTCCTGCCAAAATGACTGCGCATGTTCTGTCCCCGCCATACACCGGAAGAGCCATATCAAAACTGCTGTTAATGCTATTCTTATCTAAACGTTATTTATGCTAGATCTCAAAATCTAAGCATTTGCAAGCACATTGCCATTCCTGTGAAACATCTTCAAATCTACCATATTACCTATATGTGGCAACAAAATTATAGAAATCATTGACAACATTTAATTCAAAATTGACCCAAATTTTTATATAAGAGGGACCTCCAGATCTTAATACATATGTATATACATCATAGTTGATAATTTTCGCAGAAACTGAGCTACATGTTGAAAAAATATAATCCTAGTAAATTACAGATCAAGGATTTGCACTCCCAGAAGTTTTATACTGAGACTTGGGAATTCTCAAACATAATCAGTTCTTGAGCACAAAGGAGCCATAGACCAGATGGGTATTACTTCCTAAATGGATGGCTTACACAGCCTATGACAATATGAGGATCAGCAGACATATAGTTTAGAGGAAAATTCTAATAGAATTAGGTTGCTACTAAAACCTAAGGAAACATGGGTATATGTGAAGGAGAAGAATGATCGCTCTCCTTCACATTGCGCATTGCTCGAATGATCGAGCGCATCGCTCGAATGATCGAGCGCATCGCTCGAATGATCGAGCGCATCGCTCGAATGATCGAGCGCATCGCTCGAATGATCGAGCCCATCGCTCGAATGATCGAGCGCATTGCTCAAATGATCAAGAGCATTGCTCGAATGATCAAGCGCTTCGTTTGAATGATCGAGCGCATTCCAGCCATCAAAGACAAAAATTAACATACTGCTATAACTCATTATTTTTGGGTGATAACCTTTATTGTGTTATTAACTACTAGATCATAGAAGTGGGTTCAGGTTCCCCAGTGTCGGCTAATAATAAATTATAAAAGACCCAAACGCACTCTACCAGCTAAAGAGTGCAACTCTTTCAGTTGTGTGCTTGAACTTATTAAATACTCGTTTGCGACGGAAAGTGCATAGAAGAAAAATTTTTTTTTTTCATCTAATTAACTCTGTTTAGGCAGCAAAAATTGGAAAATCGATTATTGTCCTCTCCTTCACAAATACCGAAACATGAATTGGAGATTGATTTTTACATGTAGAATATCAAAACCAACTAAAATAATTTACTTCAAGACCAAATTGAGGCCTTTTCAACACCAACCAAACCACACTTGCTAACTGATAACCTGTAGCACAATTGATAAATTCAAAGAAAAAATGATGAAGCAATTGTATTACCAGGTTAGTACAGTTGTTTAAATATGATAACCTGAGCTACCCTACCCAACCTAACGTAACACTCATTCCAGCTATTAAAAACTATAGTTTAAATACTGCTATAACTCGTTACATACTGATTTACGAGGGAAAGTGCATAGAAGAAGTTATTTATTTTGATGCCATCATACAAAACAAAAATTGGGAAATCGATTGGTATCTGATGGTAAACAAAAACAATTTTTTTGACATGAATAAGTCTCAACACATTAAATGTGAAGGAGAGGACAATATTCAATTTTCAAATTTTAGTAGCTTGTATAATGGTAATGAGTCGACATCAAAATGAACAACTCTTTCCTCTATGCACTTTTCATCGCAAATGAGTATTTAACGAGTTATAGAGGTGAGGTAACGTAACTGAACTAATCTAAGCTAAACCAACCCAACCTAATCTTACGTAACTTTGAGTAACTTAAAGTAACCTAACCTAACTTAACGTAACCTAACAATCATTCGAGCACGTTACAGCCCTCGGAACAGATTCTATCGGAGTAACCCCTCAAAACGATTTTCCCCGCTCTTGAAACAACAGAATCGTGGTAAGTACCTACCACTATAACTCATTAAATACTAATTTGCCACGAGAAGTGCCTAGAAGATAAATTGATTATTTTACTCTAATTACTATTATACAGGCACCAAAAATTGGAAAATCAATAATTGTTCTCTTCTTCACAAATACCCCCAGCACTGCACAAAATTAACATAATAATTAATCAGTTAAATACATGAATCAAGATGCTGCCACAGTTTCAGGAATATGGGATATATTTTCGGTCAATATGCAGTTTAATGCGCTCACGGAAATAGAAAGTTAAGTTCCAAAGAATCACGAAAGGAACACATTTGAAAATGTTTCATATGAATGACATTCTGCTCACTGATGCGTTATTTTCAAATTATTCAACTTTTTCTAATTTTTGTGTTCCATAGCAGTTCCAGTCAGTTGTGCGCTTGTGCTGAAGCTATTAGAGTACCTTTGGGTACTTTGTAATTTATTACTAGCCAACCTCGTGGAGCCTGAACCCACTTCTAGGATGTTTTAGCTAATAACACAAAGAAGGTTATCACTCAAAAATATTAGCGAGACTGGAATAGTGAATACTAAAATCTACGGTATTCACTCCTACGGTTTTGCTAATGTTCTACGGCGGCCGCCATATTGAAACTGATGTCAACTGCATATCAATTTCAGCATTAACTACCCCAGTACCGCTAATATTTTTGAGTGATAACCATAAGGGAACCATTTCCGGGGGCTTTTGGGGGCATCTGAGTCCAAAGGTCGATTCTCCCGATTTTTGTTTTTATTGCTTTAAATGAGTTAGAGACATGTCCCCGAATGTCTGTAAAAATATCAGGAACCTACCCCAGAGCTAACGTCCCTCCCGGGGGGGGGAGGGCATCCCTCTTACGGACCTTTTTTTTCATTTTTGAACCTAAAGCAATGAAATTTGGTATACTGATAGGAAATGCAATTTTAAATCATTTATCATCAATGACAAAATGCGATTTTCTTGAAAAGAAAACAAGAAATCATAGAAAACGACATTTTTGGGGAGGTTTTCTATATGCTTCTCCTCCTACAGTTTTTGAGCTACAGTAATGATTTTGGTATCATTGAATGCAGAATAACGTGAACAAAAAAAAAATCTCAAATTTTCAATTTTTTTTCATTTTATTTTTTTATATATTTCATCATTCATATTCCTCATCCCCATCTGAATGTTTTTTTTATTATTGAATTTAGAGCAATGAAATTTGGTATACTGATAGGAAATACAATTTAGAATCATTTATCATTTTTGACAAAATGCGATTTTCTTGAAAAGAAAATGGGAAATCATAGAAAACGACATTTGGGGGGGGGGTTTCTAAATGCTTTTTCTCTGATAGTTTTTGAGCTACAGTAATGATTTTGGTATCATTGGATGCAGAATAACGTGGACATTCCAAAAACTTGAATGCTTTTCCTCAAATTTTCAATATAAAAATTTAAAAAATTAAAAAGAAAAAAAATCAAAATATTCTCAAGAAAATTCAAATTCATGACGTCATAACTTTGAAACATGAATGAATTTTGAAAACCTTCTCAATACATTGTAAAGCCCTTGTTTTTCTGCATCCAATGATATCAAAATCATCACTGTAGCTCGAAAAATGTAGGAGGAGAAGCATTTTGTTTCTTAAAAATAGGTTTTATAAAAAAAGTAACTTATCAAGACGTTTGTCGTAATAACTCCGAAGTTTACAAAGCTAGAGCAATGCGGTTTGTTGCATTTGAAAGTGACATGTGCTCTATCTAGCATACGGGTGAATTTCCAAAATTTTTTCTGTAAAGATTTCCGTAGAATTTTTACCCTAAAATTATAACTTTTGCTCTGACCCTTACAATGAAAAATTCATAAAAATTCTCATTGAAATGATAAAAAAAATCCACCCGTATTTCAGATAGAGCCCACGTTCGACTTTCAAATGCAACAAACCGCATTACTCTAGCTTTGTGAATTTCGAAGATGTAATGAATAATATATGTATATATATAATTTTATTTTTTTTTCAAATAAAAAATTTTCTATGGCCTTATGAAAAATTTTTGTATAAGATAAGTTGTTACAAATGTGGAGATCTAGTAGTCTGCAAATTTTCATAGACGTACGTCCAATAGAACCAAAGTTGACCAGTTCATCAAAATGGTTCCCTCTTAATTAATTAAGCAAACGACGTGATTTTCACCGCATTCGGCCTAGGAATGGCCCAAAACACGCATTTTAGCTCTGTCGACCGTGGAATCGGCTAAATATGCACTTTCCGCCTATGTCGCCACGGGAAACAGCAAATGACGTGATTTTCACCGCATTCGGCCTAGGTTAATAGTGTTATTAACTAAGACATTTTATTAGTGGGTTCAGGCTCTACGGGGTCAGCTAATAATAAAATACAAAGTCCCCAAGCATACTCTAACAGCTCAAGGGCGTAATGCAACTGCTATGGAAGACAAAAATTCAAAACTTGAATAACTCAAAAACAACATTAGTGAGCAGAATGTCATTCATATAAAACATTTTTAAATGTTCCTTTAGCAATTCTTTGGAACAGAATTTTCAATTTCTGTGAGCGCATTAAGCTGCATATTGAGCATATTTTCTACAATACAATGGTATATGTGGAAGAGAGGACCATAATCAATTTTTCACTTTTTGGTGCCTAAACATACCTAATTAGATGTAAACGAAGAATTTTTCTTCTATGCAGTTTCCGTCGTAAATGAGTATTTAACAAGTTATAGCGGTAAATTACTTACCGCAACTCTAGTGTCTGAAGCGGAAAGTAATTTTTCAAGCGCATCAGACGGCAACACTACAATGGACTCTCCCTTCCGACACGCTCGAATGATCAGGCGCATTCCTGCCATCTGAGACGAAAATTAACATACTGCTATAATTCATTATTTTTGGGTGATATACCTTATTGTGTTATTAACTAAAAGATCCTAGAAGTGGAATCAGGCTCTGCTGGGTCAGCTAATAATGAATTATCAAGTACCCAAACGTACTCTAACAGCTCAATCGTGCCAACAACTAATGTTGTGATTCTACCCACGACACATATAAAAAAACGAGCACTCGAAGGAGGACGCTCCATTATTCGAATCGTTTGATTAAGCCAGAAAATTGTCGTGAATCGCTGACGGTTATCATCTCTCTCTATGCCAGCTTCACCCCATCTTCGAAGAGGACACGAAAGAAGAAGGTCAACCGACCGACGGAAGATTGCAAGATATCGATACTAGAAGGTTTTACATTAAATATTGTTTGCATTGTTCAGTAGCTAACTTTTCTTTGGTCATTAATACAATTATCATAAATTGATATTTCATATTGCGAAGTAATTAAATATGCTAGAGTTATTTGTAACGCTCAATTCTAAATCAATATCTTAAACATAGCAACGCTATCGTACCAAGTCAACGGCTTAGAAGTGCACAGCACGGACAGCTACCGAGCGTGAGCCAAAGGGAGTTAGTACGCGGTAGCCATAGAGAAAGGAACTCCAATTCGTTCCTTGCCTTCGGGCAACCCTTAGGGGTTTTCCTGACTTTGTTGTATCTTACCATGTGTCACAGTGAATTAATCATACTTCTGAAGTAACATAACGTAAATGGCTGTCCGCGAAGCATATAGCAACACCACCTCGGAATCTAATATAAAGATAAGTCTCATTCAATACATTTCCATGAAACATCCCCATCACGATTTCTTACGTGCGTAGGCTTAAGTTAGGTGTATGCCTTAAGCATACATAAATAAGGTCTCTTGTAACGTAAAGTAACCACGCTATGATTTTTCTTTATAGATGTAATATTTCTTGCAATGTAAATTTAATGCGAGGCGTTTATTTCTATGTCGTTAAATTTGTATCAAGATAGGAATATTAAATAACAGTGTGTCCTCATAGTTTTATTTCCTGTTTATTTGGAGAGAAGGAGGTAAATTATCATGTTCTGTTAAATCATAATAACATACGCTACCAAATTAAAAATAATAGATTCGCTACCAATAATCTAATTAATTACAACTGATGACATTGAAAAGTCTCGATCTAATTATGATCTTTAATAAATAAAAGAGAGTGGCCTTCTGTCACGACAATTATCTAAAAGAAATGACATCAACTGATTGGAATAACGATAAATTACGACAGAAAAGAAACGCCTCACGACGAATTGCCGATGAGCAAAAGAGGTATACAACACTAAGCCTACCGCTCAACTCTTAAAATACTCATTTGGCAAAAAAAGTGTATAGTAGAAAAATAGTTAACTTTGATATGATTACTATGATTCAAGCAACAAACATTCAAAAATTGATTAGTAGCGGTTTATTCGAGCGCATTCATTAACAAAGATAAAAATTAACATACCGCTATACCTCATTAAATACGCATTTACAATGGAATGTGCTTAGAAGAAAAATTGTTCATTTTGATCTAATTAACAATGTTTACGCAGCAAAAATTAGAAAATCAATTATGGCTCTCTTTTTTTACAAATGCCCAATGCAATAATGTATACATTTATGTCAACCAGATAAAAAATTTAGGTTAATGGTGAGGAGATGCAACTAATCAATTCAAAAAATTTTGTTGCCTGTATCATGGTAATTACACCAAAATAAGCAACTTTTCTTCCATGCACTTTTTTGGGCAAATGAGTATTCAACAAGTTATAGCAGTATGTTAATTTTTGTCTTGGATGACTGGAATGGGCTTGAATAAACAGCTAGTAATAGATTTTCGAATTTTTGTTGCTTGAATCATGGTAATTACATTGAAATAAACTACTTTTCTTCTATACCCTTTTAGTGCAAATGAGTTTTACGAGTTACAGCTGTAGGTTTAGTTTCGTGTTCCATAGCAATTCCTGTTGAGCTTTTAGAGTACGTTTATGTACTTTGTAAGGTAAACGTGTAGGAGAGGACCATAATCAATTTCCTACTTTTGGATACCTAAACATAGTTGATTAGATCAAAATAAACAAGTTTTCTTCAATGCACTTTTCTTCTGCAGTAAATATTTTACGAGTTATAGCGGTAAATTAGTTACCGCAACTCTAGTGTTTGGAGCGGAATAAATTCATTGAGCGCATCGTGTGGCAATACTGCAACGGACGCTCCCTTTGGCGCACTCAAATGTTTAAGCGAATTCCCAACATTTGAGACGAAAGTTAACATAGCGTTATAATTTGTTATTTTTGGGTAATAATTTTTATTGTGTTATTAACTAAAAGATCCTAGAAGTGGGTTCAGGCTCCGCAAGGTGCGCGGGGCTGGCAAATAATAAATTGTGAAGTACCCAAACATACTCTACCCAAACTAAACCTATCACTATAACTCGTTAAATATTCATTTCAGATGAAAAACACATAGAAGAAAAATTGTTTACTTACATTTAATTAGCTTTGTTTAGGCACCAAAAAGTGGGAAAGCGATTATAGTCCTCTCCTACACATTTACCCTTTGTAATTTATAATTAGCCGATCCCGTGGAGTGTGAACCCAATTCTAGGATCTTTTAGTCAACACTTTGACTGCGACTACTACATATTAAGTTCAACACCAAACTCGAATTTAAAGTCAATTGTAGCAAACTATTTTGAAAATACCAAACATGAACTGTATCCTGCCTTCATTCACCTTTGATTAAGGGGACAGTTCTGAGTAAAAAAAAAAGTCTAAGTTCTCGGTGGATTTTTCTGAGATATCTACTGTAGGTGTAAATTGTTATGAATATTTTTTTATGTGTGCGTATCTTTCGTAACCATACATGAAT
The DNA here is from genome assembly GCA_030386875.1 of Morinoia aosen. Lineage (NCBI taxonomy): Eukaryota > Metazoa > Arthropoda > Malacostraca > Amphipoda > Talitridae > Morinoia > Morinoia aosen. Next base: position 76,994,119 of record CM059564.1, read on the forward strand.
AAGATTATTTTTAAAAAACATGAAAAAACGTGTGTTGAGGAAAATCCTACTCGTCCTACAATTTTGAACTCACAGAACTGAGAAAAAAATTTCTAAACCGCAAATTGTCTTGTCCAGAGATCCGGTGCAAAAGTTTTTCGATTATTCGATTTTTTGAGTTTTGAGAACTTTTTTCTCTAAAAATGACTTCTTTTTCCACTTTTTTTAATAATTTGCTTCTAATTTTCAAGGTGAATAGAAATTAAAAAAACTTTTGCACCGGATCTATTTTTCTTTTTACGCGCTATTGATTGGTATACTTGCCATCTCTGTGCCTTCAAAACTGTGGGAGGAGTAGGTTTTCGAAAATCAAAAAGGTGAGTTTTCAGAAAGGCCATTTCTCCAAAAAAAAATTCTCGTTCTTTACTAATTTTTTAATCGAGTCTTATCAGCGATTCTGTACCTTCTTATGTACCTTCAAAACAGTGGGAAAGGATCCATATCAAAAGTCAATAAATACAAGTTTCAGAACAGGGTTTTTTTTTTTAATTTTTTTTTCAAAGATGGCAAATTTTTTTTTCAATTACCTGTATTGCTTTGTAGCTCTTTTTAAGCCCTTTCGATTAATATAATTGCCATTCCTGTAGCTTTAAAACTCCGGGAGGCATTTATGTTTACATAGCCAGCTAATTAGCTGATGACTCAGCAGCCGGACTCAAAACAAACACTCAATTACACCATCATAATTTATCACTGAGTAATAGAAAGTTTTGTTTGAGTACAAAGGCATTTCTCAATACTGGCTCATAATGGGGGGGGAAGAGGGAGGTCACCCATCCATCGGCGCACCCTAAGGTCACACTAGTGCCCGTCTTTTACCCCGTCCAGAAGACTAACCAATTGACGTACTTGAAAGCCAATTAAATCATTGGATGCGCAAGAAAAATCTCTATAAGATGAGTATATAAACCAAAAAATGACCATAATCTGGAAATAGACCCAAACCTTGCCCTTTAAGTGTTTATGAAAAATGAATTTGCGACTGCTGGTCAGTCAGCAGCATTATGAAACTTACCTCTGTATACCACCGGTGGCGCACATCGCAGTCAAAGTGTTAATAACACAAAATAGGTTTTCACTCAAAAATAACAAGTTATAGCAATGTGTGAGAGGAATGTGGAAGTATGTTGCTGTACCTAGTGTCATGTATGGTATGAGTGCTCTTGCCTGGCATGGAAGTGATCTGGAAAAGCTGGATGTAATACAAAATAAGGTAGGACGGTTAGCATTGGGTGCTCCGAAATGGACAGCTACAAAAGCCATTGAAGGTGACCTTGGGTGGAGCCTATTTTCAGAAAGAATGATGAAAGCAGTGCTGAATTATAAGGTGAGAAATGAAAGAATGCAGAATAGCAGATGGGTAAAGCGAATCTTTGAATGGAATCTGAGGGTAAGCTATTGGGAGAAAGTGTGTTGGGGGCATGCAAGGAAACTTAGCATGCAAAAGATTATTCATGTTAGAATTGGGAGACCTGTGGATGAATGGAATTTAATAACTGTTGGAGGTGTAACTTAGGGCCTGAGTGGGACTGCAAGAGGTGGAAGAAAGAGATTGAGTTGCAAACAAAAGAGTATGGATTGAATAAGTGGAAGCTTAGCATGATACGAAAGCCTACACTTGACTGGTATATGAAAAAAGAAGCACCTATGTTTGAGATGTTCTATGATGGTAGTTTTGGAAGTCAACTCTTGTTTGCTGTGAGATGTAAGTCATTGAGTGTGAACAGACGTACATGGAGGTGGAATGAGAATAATAACAGATTATGTTGGCAGTGTATTAGTGGAGTGGAGGAAACAATTGAGCATTTTGTGCTGGAATGTAGTAAGTATGAGCAGGAGAGAGAAAGTTTCATGAATGTGGTGTTTGAGCAGTATGGAGAGAATGAGTGGTATGCCAGATGTGCTGAAGATGATTGCGGTATGAGCTATCTTGCTGGATTGGATCAGGAGTATAATTTGAGTATCATTGAAGCTATGAAAATGTTTCTTGTGCGTGCCTGGAGTAAGAGACAATGACTGGAATGAGCCAGTCAGGTAGAGTGGTCAGTAATGACCCAATATGCCTGGGGATGGTGTTTTGACATACTGGTTATCCCAGTGATGCCGTCCAGTGGCTGCTTGTAACAAGGATTGGTAGATCCTGAGTAGTGTAGTGGACAAGTCTGATACCAGGCGCTGAACTCTTTGTGTGAAAATTCTGGAGGGAATTGTAGGCCGTTACAAAGGCCCCGACGCTGTCGGCCCTTAATTTCAAGTTCAAGCGGTATGTTAATTTTTGTCTTTGATGACTGGAATGCGCTCAATCATTCGAGCGCGTTGGAAGGAAGTCTATTGTAGTCTTACCTCCGAACAATTTCTTCCCGCTTCAAATACTACAATTGCGGTAAGTGATTTACCGCTATAAATTGTTAAAAACTCATTTGGGTCAATGTGAAGCGTGATGCAATCAGAGGAAATGGGAATTTTATTCCCAAGAATCATTTAAGGAACCTATTTAAGAACGTTTTACATGAATGACATTCTGCTCTCTGATGCGCTTTTTAGGAATTATTCAGGATAAACCTGAAGGATATGTCAGTTATTGATTTTGTAAATTTTGATGCCTTAGCATAGTAAATTAGATCGAAATAAACAAGTTTTCTTCTATGCACTTTCCGTCTCAAATGAGTATTTTATTAGTTATAGCGGTAAATGACTTACCGCAACTCCAGTGTTTGAAGCGGCAAGTTATTCAAGGAGCACGTCGGACAGCTACACTGCAATGCGCACTCGCTTCCAGCGCGATCGTCATCAAAGACGAAACCAAACCTATTGCTATACCTCATTAAATACTCATTTGACGAAAAAAGCGTATAGAAGAAAAGTTGTTCATTTTGATGTTATTACCATGATTCAAGCAACAAAAATTCGAAAATCGATGAGTAGCTGTTTATTCGAGCGCATTCGCCATCAAAGACAAAACTAAACTTATCTCTATAAATCGTAAAATATTCATTTGAGACAGAAAGTGCATAGAAGAAAACTTGTTTATTTTGATTCAATTAATTAGTTTCAGGCACCAAAAAGTGGAAAATCAATAACTGACATATCCTTCAGATTTACCATTAATAACACAAAGAAGTTAACATACTATTTCTTGTACTTGGTGCTTTTTACATTCTTTTTAGTTGGTCAATATTACGTCATCACCTCTACAGTCAGCTTATAAATGGCACCACCCGGTGCGTCTGCCGCCATCATGAAGCAGATGTAAACACAATTGTTGACATGACCTTAATGGGTTGCTTACAACATTAATTTATAATTTTTACTAGAAAAACTGTGGCTCCCCATTCACGACTTAACCTCTTTACGTTTGTAATAGGGGGTTAGCTTCCGTTATTAATTAAATTTTGCTAGGCGCGCCCATTTTCTTGGCATGCAAAAGCCAAGTTCAAAGTTGAATAAATCCAAAATGACGCATCAGAGAGCAGAATGTCAATCCTGTGAAACATTCTTAAATGGGTTCCTTTAATGATTCTTGGGAATAAAATTCCCTTTTCCTTTGATTGCTTCCCGCTTAACATTGACCCTCATTTGCCTCAAAAAGTGAATAGATGAAAAATTGCTCATTTTGATGTAATTACCATGATAAAAGCAACAAAATTTCGAAAAATGATTAGTTGCATCTCCATAACATCAACTGAAATTAAAGTTCTGAAGCAACAAACGGGATCCTAAGAAAATAACAAGCTCACTAGACTTACAAATAAAACATAAATTTGCTTCCAGCTTACCTGTCTATCATCATAGATTTGTCACCCATCCATGGAATAAGATGATTTCCATTTTCAATAAAAACTGCTTTTTCATCATCTCTAAATAGCTTACAAGAATATCCAAACACCAGTAGTTCTTCAGTATTTTCAGCACACGATTTTAGAATACCCGCCATTGTTACCCAGATTTACTTCTTTTGACGATAGTAAATATGAAAACTGATAGGTTTCACCAACATCAACCATATCAGAAAATGAGACAAATGTACGACCGCCAAATTATACTATACTCGCAACCAGGTTAACTAAAATTTCATCTTGGTTTTGGGTTAACTTAAGCTTTTTCCTCTTCGAGGACCCGAAGGGAACTTGAAAAACGTTGGCCTCCTTTGGAAGAAATCCGTATAATAAACAAACAGCTTCAAATGCGAGCTTAGCCCACGGAGTAGCCTTACATACAATCCGGTTCCGCTGTAGTTCGGAAACATGCACGGGTGATAAAAACCAAAGTGTAAAAACAAAAAGACGTTTAGCATTGGGTGTTCCAAAATAGACAGCTACAGAAGCCATTAGAGGTGACCTAGGGTGGAGCCGATTTTCAGAAAAATGATGAAATCTGTGCTGAATTATAAGGTAAGAATTGAAAGAATTCAGAATAGCAGGTGGGCACAGCAAATTTTTAATGGAATCTGAGTGTAAGCTATTGGGAGAAAGTATGTTGAGGGCATGCAAGGAAACTAAGTATGCGAAAGATTATTTATGTTAAAATTGGGAGACCTGTAGATGACTGGAGTTTAATAAATGTTGGAGGTGAAGGGCCTGAGTGGGACTGCACGAGGCGGAAAAAAGAAATTGAGAGCCGAACAAAAGGGTGTGGATTGAATAAGTGGAAGCTTAGCATGACGCGGAAGCCTACACTTAACTGGTATATGCAAAAAGAAGTACCTAGGTGTGAAATATTCTATGATGGTAGTTTTGGAAGTCTACTCTTGTTTGCTGTGAGGTGTAAGCCATTGAGCGTGAATAGACGAACATGGAGGTGGAATGGGAATAATAATAGACTATGTAGGCAGTATGATAGTGGGGTGGAGAAAAAAATCGAGCATTTTGTGCTGGAATGTAGTAAGTATGAGCAGGAGAGAGAGAGAGAGTTTCATGAATGTGGTGTTCTAGCAGTATGGAGAGAATGAGTGGGATGCCAGATGTGCTGAAGATGATTGTGGGATGAGCTGTCTTGTTGGATTGGATCAGGAGTGTAATTTGAGTATCATTGAAGCAATGAAAGTTTTTCTAGTATGTGCCTAGAGTAAAAGACAGAGACTAGAATGAGCCAATCATGTAGAGTAGACTGTAATGACCTGCCATGCCTTGGGATGTGTACAGAAAACTTACAGGCTATCCTGTAATCGTTTACAGTTAATTAACTTTAAGCTTGTTTCTTCATGAACTTAAAATTAAGGACTAAAATTAAATTAACATTCAACTTATCAGTAAAACTTAATATCTGAATATTAAATCTAAAATTAATATAGCAAATTTCATTACCTTAATATATAAAAACTTCTATAACCCAGCTCTAGGCTTGTATTTGGTTCTTGAACTTTAGTTTACCATCCTGAATATAGCCTATTGAATACACCATTTTAGCCAAGCTGCACTTATTTTGTACATTTTCTGGATGCCAATTCAGATCGCCTCCAGCCATTGACTACACAACTTGATCATCAACTTTATAACTGAGCCTACACCGCCTTCGTCGTTTTCACCTGCCTCCGCATTCCCGACGGAACCTCCCGTGCTGTCAACGTAGGGACGCCGGTGGATTTTCATCCGCGACGCTTCGCTTCGCTGCGCTTCCCCTCCATCGAGGACTGAGCGGACGGAGGATGAGAGGCTGAGGCGCCTTATGTGCTGCTGACTGCTCCGCTCACCATCTACTCGCCTGACGGCGCTTCCCGGCATGTTCCGGAGCTGACGAGTACTTGTGGAGGTTCGTAAACTACAAGTTCACGACCAATTACTTGCCATGCCATGAGCTGGGTACTTAGGACCACGTTTTCGCATGCATTCTTAAACATAAACTTATAATAACTTGCCTTATAACATGAACTTATAATAACTTGCCTTATAACACAAACTTATAATAACTTGCCTTATAACATAAACTTATAATAACTTGCCTTATAACATAAAAACTTATAACGATAAACTGTACTGAACCTGTGATTAAACTGAACCCCAACTAACCGCAACTAGCTCCACAGAGCACGGTTTGCTTCCTACGACGGCACTGTCGCAGACGGCAAGTCCAGCGCCGCCTGTCTACCTGAAGTCCTGCTCCGAGGAGTTTATAGTTTTTTGTTGCATTTAACTTTAGCGCTTTGGCAAACTCAACCAAATGTCGTGCCGACATTTATCATAATAAACTGAAGCAATTTTTCCCATTACGGAATTCAGTGTATTCATTCTCTTATATATAATATCATTCAATCCTTTTTTTCTATAGGATGGTGTTTTAGGAATAAAGCATCCGTAGATGCCTTCATTATTTTTTTTGACGTACTGGTTATCTCAGCGATGCCGTCCAATGGTAGCTTGTGACAAGGATCGGTGGATTCTGAGTATTTTTTGGACAAGTCTGGTACACAGGCGCTGAACTCCTTTGCGTGAATATTGTGAGAATTGCAGAGGGAATTGTAGGTCGTTACCAAGGCCCCGACGCTGTCGGCCCTCAACTTCAAGTTCAAGTTCGAGACCATCCTACAACTCTGTGGACTAACAGGGAAGATATGAGAAATACGAATAGTGATGGGGATTAATATGAACCCTGATTGTATATACTGCTGAACGACACGTGATGTCATCTTGGAGGATGACAATATGGCCGGACGCGATGCGTTGATACCTCGGGGGTTTTCAGCGTGGGTAAGGAGCCCGGCTGTAAATGGGTGGGCAACTGAAATCCCCTTCGGGGTTTGGCTGCCAAGTGCGTTCGAATGTACTGTAATTCAGTAAATGACCACGTTAACAGCTGAGTCTTGTGTGAGGCCATGAGGGTGATGACGTGGGTGATGAATGGAGTTGTTTTTGTGGCGGCCAGAGCCAAAGCTGTTGTTAAATGAGCCTATTCACTTACTTGACTCCGTTAGATTTGACCTACTAAAACCGGCTAGTTAAAGTATATTTAAGCGTTGGCTGCTTTATAATCTGAACTTTGTATAAAACCACCTTCGGTGCGACATAGAGATTAGAGGTTTCTTCTGAAGCGCTAGCAAGCTCTTCACTACTACTACTAGTGGATTGGTCTCTTTTGGTACTTTCTTACATGCGTTCGATGATGATTATTCACCTAAGCATTATAACGACGTAAATGGTTTCCAATAGGTTAACAAAATTTAAAAGTTATTTTTTTTCACATAACGCTAGCTTCTTTAATTTTAGCAGGTGTGATAATTTTACGTGAACGCACTTCCGTGTTATTCCTCACCCAACCAAAACAATGGTGTGAAATGGTTAGCCAAGTTAAAAAAAATATGAGGAATGTGGGTTTAAAAAAATTTAACGTTCACAGTTTAATTCCTTGAAACGTTTTACGATGGGTGACATCTCTTTTATATGCGAGGTTCTTTTCAACCTATAAATACTTCAGATCGATCGAAATAAAAATCCACTCACCTGTTCAAGAAAAAATAAAAAGAAAAAAAATCGGTTTTTATTTCCAAAAAAGTTGGCACATGAGATACATACCAGCATATTGGCTTTTAAACATTTCTTACTATAAGACGTCCTTTGACAAACGTCCCAGGCGAGAGGTACTAATAGACGAACTATATGTGTTCTACTAATAGACAAACCATACGAGGCGTTCTAAAAGACAAATTATACTAAGTGTACTACTAGACAAACCACACGAAGTGTACTAATAAACAAACTATCCGAGGTGTACAAATAGATTAACCCTGTCAAGGGCTTGTTGAATAAAAAAAATATAATTTCTTTGATATTTTCCAATGGCGGGACAGAAGGGCAACACAATATACAATAGACAGTCTATTAGCTCGCATTAGAAACAAATAAAGAACAAGAATCCTATCAAAGAAGCACGGATTCATCTACCGACACCCTCTTCTAAATAAACTCGGCTGGACTCCTATAATGGACAGATTCGTAACTGAACAAGCTCAATACGTATTATCCTTTTCATATGCTTTCTCAGATTAATACTGACTAGCAGGACCCGTGAAAATTCCACGGACAATGCCATCGTTACGTTAGGTGGACCCGTGAAAAAAATTCAAACAACATTACTTTACCAATTCCAACATAACATATTCTAACCTAACCTATCCCATCCGAACCGATCTTGATAACCTGTCGTACATAAAAAGCCCGTGGACCCTTGAAAAAATTCCGTCAACATTACCGAACCTACATATGCTTACCTAACTTAGGTTAATGTTGAGGATTATTCGGGAATCGATATTTGAGTTTTAGGTGCCTTAACATAGTTAATTAGATCAAAATAAGCCCGTTTTCTTCTATGGACTTTCCGTCGTAAATAAGTATTTTACGAGTTATAGCGGTGATTTAGTTACCGCAACTCAAGTGTTTGAAGCGGGAAGTAATTCATTTGGCCCTGCGAATGGCAACGCTGCAATGGCGTCTCGCCTCCGGTTTTCTCGTTATCAAAGACGAAACTAAACCTATCGCGCTAACTCGTAAAATATTCATTTGACGAAAAAAGTGTATGGAAGAAATGTAGGTCATTTCGATGTTATTACCATAATTCAAGCCACAAAAATTCAAAAATCAATGAGTAGCTGTTTATTTATGGGTACCGTCTGGGTAAAAAAAGTCTGTTATTTATGGATGGATTTCTCTGAAATTGTCACAGTAGGTGTGAAATGATGCATAGATCCTTTGTTATTTCGACAAAATTTCTGTAGGTGCACTTTTTTTTTTTTTTTTAAATATGATAAAATAAGGGGGTTATGTAAAATCTATCTCCTTCTACAATTTCGAAGTTACAGAACCAGTATTTCGTTTTTAGATTGCTTATATGTCTATATAACCATTCGCAATAGGGAATTTTGATAACTTCTTTTTGTGGATTTTGGGAATTGAAAAAAAAAATTATGTATTTTTCATTTTTTTTTCATGTGGTGTGATTTTCAAAACAATAAATGTATCAAAAAACGCTATTGCATATGGATACACCTTGCTAAGCCCTATCGAATGGTATATAAACCATTCTTGTCGCTCTAAAATTGTGGAAGGAGATAGATTTGAGAAAACCAATATCAAGTTTCCAGAAAAACGTGTTTTTTCACAAAAAAATTTTTCTTTTTATCTTTTGAACTACAGGGTTTTCTACAATGAACTCTTGAGCGTTTGTAGCTCTTTTCAAGCCCTTTTGACTGATATAATTTACATTGCTGTAGCTCTGTAACTCTGGGAAAAAATAAACAACAAAAGGGAATGGGTGTAATTCTTGACAAAAAAAAATTTTTAATTTTTAATTTTTTTCCACCAAAATACGTTTTTTTGTCTATTCAACTCCTTTGTTTTATAGCTCTTTTTAAGCCCTTTGGATTGGTGTGCTCACCACTGCTGTAGCTATGATACTGCAGCTGTCATCGAGCTATGGAGGAAAGCTGCGGTATCATAGATACGGCAGAACAGCTAAATTCTGAAATTGTCAAAATTTCATAAAAAAAATTTATTCAGCCTTAGAATGTTTCGTTTGAATAATGGAACCACTTTGAGTAGCCCATGAACGAACTATAATGCCATTCCCGCAGAGAAACGCTCAATTGACTCCCAATAATGAGGGGGGGGAGGGTTCAAGGTCACTCCACCCCCATCGCTTTCCCCCCCTCTGGTGGGCGCACTATTCGGAGTAGACGTAATCGGAAAGTACCAATGGAAGCGCAAGAAAATCCTCTATAAGATGCATATAAAAACAGAAAATCAACACATATCCTGATTTCTACCCAGACGGTCTCCTTAAGCGCATTCGTCTTCAAAGACGAAGCCGAACCTACCGCTATAATTCGTAAAATAATCATTTACGACGGAAAGTGCATGGAAGAAAACTTGTTTATTTCGATCTAATTTACTATGTTTAGCATTCGGAAAGTGGATAATCGATTCCCGAATAATCCTCAACATTTACCCTAACTTATCCTAACCTATCCTAACCGAACCTATCCTGATATGTCAAACATAAAAAAACATGGACTCGTGAAAAAATTTAATCAAATTACCCAATAAATGCTAAAATAACATTCTAACCTAAGCTATCCTAACCTAACATATTCTAACCTATCTCTTCCTGAACTATGCTAAACGAACATACCTTATCAAACATAAAAAACGCGGACCCGTGAAAAAATTCCGTCAATATAACCTAACCTAAGCTAACCCAAACTATCCTAGCCTAATATATCTTAACACGATCCCTGCATATTGGGTCATATGTGTACCAATAGGAAAATTGCTCATTCTCGTACCGGTATAAATGAATGACATTTCATCTGTTTTGTAACCTTTTTTAAAAATAACTGTCATCCTACAAGGTGAAATGTTATCGTGCAATTGTATCTTTTATATCTCTTAGGAAAAATAAAAGTGTAGTCAAGCAGTTAAGTCAAATTCCCAACTTTGCTATTTGCAACCTAAACAAACTAACCACGAACTACTGGAGAAACGCAGTGAACGTGTTAACCTATCCTATCCTTAACCTCACTTTAACCAGCGACATCGTTAGACTAGGTGGACTCGTGAGAAAATTCAGTCAACATTACCCAACAAATTTGCCGTGCTCGATGCGTTAACGCAATGTCCTCGTTTAGATAGTTGGACCCGTGAAAAAATTCCGTCAACATTACCTTACAAATTCTAACACAACATTCTAACTTAACCAATCCTAACCTAGCATATCCTACTATCCTATTCTAACCAAAGCTATCCTGATAATATGTCAAACATAAAAGCCATGGCCCCGTGAAAAAATTTCATCAACATAACCTTAACTATGCTAACCTGATAAAATGTCAAACGTATTAATGCATGTGAAGTGGATTTTTTATGTAACACTCGGGAATTCGGTGATACCGCAAAGAAAAAATGTTTATTTCCAAGTTGTCACATGATATACATGCCAACATATTGGCTTTTAAAAGTTTCTTAAATATAGGGCATCCTAAAACAAATGTTCCATACGAGGAGTACTAATTGACAAACCATCCGAGGTGTACAAGTAGATAAGCCATACGAGGCATAATAATATAGACAAACTATACGAGGTGTACTAATAGACAAACTGTCAGAGGTGTACAAGTGGATAGACCATACGAGGCATATCAATTGACAAAATATACGAGGCGTACTAATAGACAAACCATTCGTGGTGTGCTAGTAGTCTAACAAAAGTTCTATACTAGGAGTACTAATTGACAAACCATCCGAGGTGTACAAATAGATAAGCCATACGAGGCATAATAATAATAGGCCAAACTATACGAGGTGTACTAATAGACAAGCTATCAGAGGTGTACAAAATAGATAGACCATACGAGGCATATTAATAGACAAAATATACGAGGCGTACTAATAGACAAAACACACGTGGCTTGCCAATAGTCTATCTCTGTCAAGGGTAGTTGAATGAGAAATGACAAATATGCCCTAAAAATATGCAAAGCCCTATCACCACCAAAAACATATTTCATATCTTCACGATATTCACCACATCATGCGGACATGGGTACATGGGATAAAATAGAGATACAGTGTAAGCCGGTTACCACTCATGATTGACAAATATCTACAAAATATTGGTAGAAATGGGTAAACAAACATGTATTCAATATCAAAATTCATAGCTTGTACAACATACGGACAGAAAGATAATTTTACTACGATTCATATGCTCAAATTGCACTTTATTTCATTAATTATATATGACATTAATCCGATTCACAGAGACGCCCTCTGGGAAAGTGATAGATCTATTTTTGAATCATTTCGCTATTGCAATAAAATTTATTAACCGAATGGTTTTTGCGTAAAGAAATGAAATAGAAACATGTATATCTATTTATGTAGATACATATATATACCTACACACGTACACACACATATTAATATATATACTTATTGAAAATAAAATATTAGAAAAAAATACATATATAAGATAAAAGATAGAAGCAACCTACCATCTACTACACAGAAAATGACAGCTGAGCTCACTGTAATCCTAAGAAATTTTTCGTATAAAAAAAAACTAAAAAGAAGAGAAGACTTCGAAAAACCTAAAAATGAGCTGATGAGCTGGTTTTTAATTTCTTCACAGAAATTTTTAAGAAAAATCAGGTTATAGTCAAGAAGCAACACAACTCTTCAGCATTATACGGACATGTGTACGTGGGATAAAATGGAGTAACATTGTGGCCGGATATCAGATCTGAGTGGAGAATATTCACAAAATTGGCACATATAGGAAGATTAGGCCTTGATCCAAAATGATAATTTTAATTACAGAAATTTAGAGTTTTTTCCGATTTGAAAGTTCAGTGCTAGTGTGCGCTGAACGCACGGAAAAAATAAAAAGACTAAATGCAATGCTTAAATTACCCCTTTCCCCCCAGCTCAGCCAAAAATCGATTGAAAACAACTTCGAGAATGATTTTGAAATAGCGAGACAACGTTAGCCAAAAATTTAATTCATTATAAACTTTGCACAACCCTCACATCTATAAACCTGTTTATTGGTGTACACACATAATGTATATATTTCATGGTATATTTGTCATACAGACGTTAAATATTAATACAGAAAAGAGAAAGAAATAACAAAATAAAGATGAGGAAATACTCCTAATTATGGAAAGAACGTTCGTTCTGCTGCACTGAACTGTCGGCTGTGGTGCTCATTGTTGTCGACAGAAATAAGTAAGATGAAGATGAATATACGAATCGCTTAGCAAACGTAAAATGAAATAGTTTCAAAATTTCTAACAGAAATTTCAGGAAAAATTAAAATTTCTGATAGATGGGAAGTTCACACCGAGATGCTGCAGGCCCTATGACAGAGATGCAAAATGACGTGACACATTTACTCTAAATTCTTTTTCCAGTTTTAGAGTTTTTGATATGCTGGGGAAGCTTGTTCCACAAAAAAGCTCCAGAAACTGAGAGAGCTTTTTGCCCCACGTTAGATGAACGATTACTGACTAAAACATCGTTCCTCCGGTTTGGTCTTTCGTTTGGGATATTAGATGGAAAAAATTTTACCACCTCTGCATTACTTTGGGGGAGGTACAGAGAGGAGAATACTCGTCGAGCTTTCTGGATCATGAATCTGTTCGGTATTGGGATCCAGTCGAGTTTTCTTAAAAGAGGGGTGACATGATCGTATTTATTGAAATTTCCTTTGCATACCACTTTGGCGGCGAAGTTTACACATTTTTGCAACTCTTCCTGACGACATTTAGGTAAGTCTCCCCACACAAGACTGCAGTAGTCCAGACGCGATAAAACTAAAGACTGAATCACTAATAATCTAGATTTTTCGTCAAGTGTGTTCTTTATACGATGAAAGAACATTAAGGTTCCGTTAATTTTATTGCACATTGTTTCGACGTGTGAATTGAAAGTCATATTTTTGTCAAACCAAACACCCAGATTTTTAACCTTATCGACTGGTTTAATTGTATCGTCTCCAAATGTTAGCTTGAATGGTGGTAAATTTTCAGTCGCATTCTGTGATCCAAAAATAATGCATTGCGTTTTACTTGCGTTAGATTTGAGGCCATTATGGTCATACCACAATTTCAGATTTCTCAGAAGGTTTTCAGCGTTGGCTTGTGTTTCTGTTAAATCCGCTGTTGAGGCTGTCATGGCAATTTGTACGTCATCAGCATACATTGAGATTTTTGTGTTTGCCGGCATGGTGGAGAAATCGTTGATGAAAATTGAAAATAGGAGTGGGCCGATGATTGAACCTTGAGGAACGCCAAAATTATTTGGTATGAATGATGACATTTTGTTATTCAAGCACACTGCATGAGAGCGGTTTCGTAGGTAGCTTTCAAACCACTGAGTGTCTATTCTGAGGTTTGAAATTTTTTGTAGATGTTTCTTATGCTCAACACTGTCGAAAGCTTTGGAGAGATCAAGCAATAGTAAGAGAGTTAATTTTTTTATGTCAATATCATTGTAAATTTTTTCTGTTATGTTTAAGTATTCCTTCTGTAAGCATATTGATTGCGATGCAGTAGATGTGACTCGTCTATGTAAGACGAGAGCTGGTTTGTTATTACTTTTTCTAATATTTTGGACATAACAGGCAGGAGACTGATTGGTCTGTAGTTTGACGCTATGTCGATATCACCAGATTTATGTAATGGCTTAATTATGGATAGTTTCCCTTGATCGGGAAGCTTCTTTGTGACTATAGATGTATTTATTATCAAGCGAATAAAGGGTGCTGTGACAGGGAAGCTGTCTTTTATATGTTGGAGGCTTATGCCATCATGTCCAGTCGCTTTAGTATTCTTTAGTGAGTATAAGATTTTTCGTATCTCTATGACGCTAACTGGCTTTGGTCTCCACTTGTTGCTACTATTTGGGGATGAAACATCGCTCAGATTTGCCTCTGTAGATGTGTCTGAAACTGTCCTGGATACTTCATTGAAAACATCTTCGCCAACTTTTGAGAAGAAAGTGTTAAAGTCATTCGCCATTTCTGAGGGGTTGTCAAAAGTGCTTTTGCAGTCTGAATTTTTATACTGAGCAGCTTCTCTAATGATTTCCCAAGTTCTTTTAGGGTTTTGTTTTGCCGCCAAGAGTTCTTTGTGGAAGTAGTCCCGTTTTGCTGCCTTAACTTTTCTTCGTAGGATCTTCTCATGATCTTTATATAATTTTAGACGCGTACTGTCTGATTTATTCAGTTTGTACTTACGCTGCAAATTTCTTTTAGCTCTGCTCAACTGTTTTATCTCATCTGTTATCCATTTAGAAATTCTTGGCTTAACTTTCTTCGTAGTGAAAGGTGCGCATTCGTTAAGAGCTGATACGAAATTTTCGTTGAAAAGCGAAACTTGTAGATTGACATCATCGGTGTTTTCCATGCCTTGAAGTTCACTCTATCTGTCTAATAGCTTTTCTTGAAATATTTCAGGGGAGTAGTGGTTATTCATGCGATATGTAATGTAACTAGATTTCTGTTTCTCTTTTGCAAGATTGATTTGGCATTCTACCGAATGGTGATCAGAAAAAAAACTCTGATAAGAGCGTTAGTTTTAAACTTAGTCGAAGTACATATTCGGACTTAGTTTTAAATTACTAGTAAACCCCTGTTGTTTTAAAAAGGGGGGAGGAGGTGATGTTACGCTACTGGCGCTGCGAGAAAATCGAGGTGTAGGTTTTTTTGTTTGGTGTACGCGATCCGTCATATATGAATGGAATAGATAATTTTATAAAAAATATATTTTAGATGTGGATCAAAAACAAATAAATCCAACCCAACCGAACCCGCGATTAAAATACTCTAAATCTTGTGCACTGGTGAAACTCCTATCAAAAATTGTCATTAAGCTTCCTCGACAGCGTGATAAAGTGGCAGACCAACTGAGCTTTAACATGGCTTTCCCACGACTTTCTATGCTATTTTATACCTTCCCTATACTTTCCTCAGTCTCAACTGCTGATATTCTATACAACCTAATCTAACCTACCAATACACGGGATGTTCATTCCGACTCTGAATCTGCTGGGTTAATGTACCGAAAATAATTGTGGAGTTAATGAAGCTTGTATCACAGATACGCTCATCTCACACTTTCGGCTGAAGAGTGTGACACACGGACGGACGCGGCTCTTATTATTTTAGTGATTGATACATATAAGTGTAAAATAAAAAAAATTAATAAAAAACGAAAGAGAAAAATTAAATAATAAAAATTGAAGAAATTGAAAACTTAAAAAATGCACAAATAAAAGATGATAAAAAAATTAAAAAAATAAAAATAAAAAATAAAAATGAACTAAAAACTAAAAAAGAAAAAATAAATAAATAAAAAATATAAAATGAAAATATAAAAAACAAAACATAAAATAAAAGACAAAAAAGAAAATGAAGAATAAAAAAAACGAATAAAAAATTAAAATAAAAAATACAAAAAAATAAATAAAAAATTAAACATAATAAATTATAATAATGAAGAACAATAACAAATAGAAAAATGGAAAATACAAAAAATGAAATAAATAAAAAATAAATAAAATAGAAGTCATGCATATAATAAAAGAAATAAAAAATATAAAGAATGGAAAAAAATTCATAAATTGGTAAAATAAAGAAAAGGAAAAAAGAAAATATTAAAAAAATGAAAAAATACAAATAACACAAATAATAAATATCCTAGCCTAATTTAATTGAACCTATCTTTCCTATCCTATTTGAAAGGATTAGGTAGCCATGATACTGCAAACTCGGGTGAGAGCGTTACACACGAACTTAGTGTTAAGCGTATTAATGGCGACTTAGACCCTTCGGTCTTGTTTGAATTATTGCCTTTTATATCGGACACCTTTGCTGGTATAATTAACGGATGTATTAGGAGTGGTGTATATCCAAGCATTTTAAAACGAGCGAGAGTTGTACCCGTTTTTAAGTGTGGTGACCGTAACATAACGGGGAACTATAGGCCAATATCTACTCTGTCTGTTTTTAACAAG
Source organism: Morinoia aosen (assembly GCA_030386875.1). NCBI lineage: Eukaryota > Metazoa > Arthropoda > Malacostraca > Amphipoda > Talitridae > Morinoia > Morinoia aosen. The sequence continues at coordinate 77,010,660 of CM059564.1, forward strand.
GTGTTTGAAAATGTTATTTACAAACGTCTCAGCTCCTATTTTAATTCGTGTGGTATTTTATCTCACTTCCAGTTCGGTTTTAAGAAAGGTTCGTCAACATCGACCGCAATATTGTCAGTAGTTTCGGATTGTCTTGCAGCTCTCAACAAGAGAATGTTCACTATCTGCCTGTTTTTAGACCTTCGTAAGGCGTTTGACACAATTGACCCGATTCTCTTGATCACGAAGCTCGAGGCTTATGGAGTCGCTGGGCGTTCACTCGAGTTGATTAGGTCATATCTTACTGGTCGCACCCAATATGTTGCATGTGGTAACTCGTCCTCGTCTGATCAGCCTGTTTTGCTTGGTGTCCCGCAAGGATCTACTCTCGGCCCATTACTTTTTAACATCTTCATTAATGATATAACCTCACTGCCTGATGTTAAGTGTGCCCTATTTGCTGACGATGCAGTATTTTATGTGAGCGACGATAAATTTGCAAATGCCGTTCAAAGAGTTAAGCATTTTTTGATACGATTAACAAACTGGCTTCAACTGAACAGACTTGTGCCCCATGAGAAAAAAACAAAGCTTATGCTAATCACAACCAGAGACAGCCCAATCCTTCCAGACATTTTTTTCAATAATGTTAAACTAGAGTGGGTGACTGAATTTAAATATCTTGGCGTATTCCTCGATTCGAAGTTAACTTTTGGCCATCACATATCGCATGTCTGTGGTAAGTTGAGCCGTGCTCTTGGCATGTTTCATTGCCTCTCTAGGAAACTTCCACTGTGCTCCCTTAGGAGCATCTACTACAGCCTTGTCTACCCACATGTAATTTACTGTGTTGAGCTGTGGGGCGGTGGGCCACCCAGTGTTAGGTCAAAAGTCTCAATCCTGATGAATAAAATTCTGCGTGCAATTCTTAAAGTACAATATAATAACCATGTACCTGAAGTTCACACATCCAGCATGTACAAAGCATTAGAATTCCTTCAATTTGACGATATATACAGATTTTTTTTATTAAAACTAGCTCGTAGGTTCCTTTTTAACGATGACATATCTTTTAATAAGTATTTGTTACCGCTTGTCCCAACGAATAATTATGAGCTAAGGAACTATAGATTCAGACTACCCTATGTACGACTTAACGTGGAAAAATGTGGAACAATTTACCAAATGGTTCAAATGTTAAATACGTTGGATGCTGAATGGCTAATGCCGATGCCTGGGTACCGCTTTAAAAATGCATTTAAGAAATCAGCGGTTGCGCAATATTAGTCTCGCTTCCTATTCTAAAACTTTTAAATTTTACTTTTCTTTATGTGTGAGCGAGCGCAGTGATTTAATTAGCCATAAATCTGTGTCAGTTCCAGCAATGGTTAAGCACTTGTTCTTAAGCGTGTGAGGGTTGCTGGAACTTTTTATTATCCCCTTATGTCTTATCATGTCAGTTTTATAGTGTTTTTCTCTTTTTCTTGTATTGTTGCAATTTTAATCTGGACCTTTGTTGTTAAGTTTTGCTTTATGTCCAGTACTCTAGTCACTCGTGCATTTCTTCTAGTCATTATGATAGCTTGTGACCGTGTTTATGACATTTTTATTGTTTTGTCACTGCGATTGTACTTTTAGCGGTTTCATTATTTTCGGCGATTATCCCTTGTTCTATTAGGCCCAAGAATGTGAATGAGCTTGAAGTGACCCTTGTCACCTTTTAAGAGTACCTGTATTGTATAATAAAGAAGTCCGCGTTTGCGCATTATTAGGTACGCTTCCCTTTTTAATACTTTTAATTTTTACTTTTCTCTGTGTATTCTTGACAATTCTACTCTTACATATTCCCTTGTCACTTGATATTTTCCTATTTTATTTTCCTTTTCTATGTTACCCTCTAATGTGTTTTCCTCTTGTTACTGTATCTTTTCTCTGTTAGCTCGACTCGCTGGAACTCTTATTTTGGATGTTTAATAGTGCAGTTTTAAATTTTATCAGTTGGTTGTACGATTTTCCCCTTGTTTTTATTAGGCCCAATAAGCGAATGAGCTTGACGTGGCCCTTGTCACCTTTTTAGATTACCTGTATTGTAATTTTAAACGTGACCTTGTGACAATAAATTCTATGGAATTCTATGGAATTCTATGGAATTCTAATATATAGATACTGAACAGTTCCTTCCCCCTACTGTAACCAACCAAAAACTCAATTGGGGAAATAATGTTTTAGTCTGTAGAAGAAACTTCACCAGACTGTCATAATCCCTCAAACAATGAAAAAATGAAGACCAAAATAACACGTCATTCTGCGTCTCAAGGGAAATTGTGTATAGTAGTACATAATTAAAAAATAGTAATAACTTTTTTTTGCTCATTACCTACATTTCAATAAGTTTTCCTACATTACACTACATTTTTGTAGTATGAGTATGCAATGTGATTGCTTGTATGCTGGTATTTACCTGCATATTTATACTTGCTACAGTTACTGTAAAATTGTCAATCTAACGACTTGCATTTATATTATAAACACCGCATTCTTTGTTTTAATTCTCAACTTGTCATGTTACCTAAAACGACACTTCCTTTAATTATTGTCAAGCGTTTATAAAAGAAATATCATAAATTTATTGTATGATTTGAAACATTTCTTTGAGGCAGTTAACTTAGTTATTTTTGTCATGTTCGCACTAGAAAATATTTTTACATTTATGTCATTTCGACCACTTGGTCTTGAATATAAATTATCTACAAACACTTTCAACATTATTCCCTTCTGTCACACAAGCTTAAGCTCATATGTCAATATACGAGGATACCCGCAAGCGTTTCACCACTGAGTTCATCTGTATGTCCCTTTTATTTCTTTCATTAATAAACATTATTAACATTAAAACGACTTGCTATGAGACACATTTTCAAGATTTTCTCTCGGTCTATTGTACAAGCATTGACTTGGGCTCTCATGGCACCCATATATGTCTATCAACTAAGGACCTTTATATTAGGACAAAAAAAAAAAAGATTTGTCGTTTCTTACGCTCGTGCGTATATAATGTCAGTATAATTTAAGTAGTTAATTTCACGTATTCATCCAATTATGATGTGAATGTATCGGTTATCATTGTAAAACAATCCTTTTATGTCTCTGATTTTGGTGACCTCTTTCGTGCCAGTGTTATTAGTGAAGGAAATATCATAAATTTGTGTTGTGGTAAAATAATTAATTTGCTCCGAGCTCGTTAATTGGCATACTAGTTGATACGTAGGAGTGAAAAGATAGTTCCGAATATCGACCTAGTAGTCTTAGCCGCATAATTATTTAAATCCATTCATTTTATTTTAAGCATTAATTCCTGATATCATGCGTTCTTACGCTTGTATTTTTTCGATGTAAGTGCGCTCAGATAAGAGTATTTTCTCGTTTCATCTGTTGTAAGCCCTAACAGCTGTGAAAATCTTCTCTTCAGAAAAGAACGTGATTGTCGAACCTTAGGTCTTCAACCAGATGAAAACTTTCTTGCACCTCTCCGGACGAACTTTTAAGCGCTTTGTGAATTGTCGTAATGCTGACAAGCTTACGTCGATAATGACATGGTTGGATTACACTTGACGCTTTTTTTGAGGCCGGCAAGAATGCAAAGTTTGCGAATTTTATCGTTTCTTGGCATGTGAGTGAATTTGCGATGTTGACTAGGTCCATCAAAAATGCTCACAAACATGGGAAACTGTCAGCGTACGATACTTGGGGGATTATGCAACGAAGACTGAACTTCAGCCCGCCCTACGAAGTTCAGAGATAGCTTAAAGTTTTGACTGCTCCATTGTGTAATGCTTCATTGCGTAATGCTCCATTGCGTAATGCTCCATTGCGTAACTGTAATTAGTAGCTTCACAAACAACAAAGCATAACTGATGCACTTCAGTGTTGGTAACTTTGAAAGGGATCTGAACTAAAAACATTTTTAACTTTGCTCTGATTTATCTGGAAGGCCTTGTAGAGAATGAATTCTATATTTTACCTCTCATCACTAGAATTAGCCGACGGCGTTCGTATTGGAAGACGTTGATGGTGAAGGTGAGGACGTTGGAGGTGAAAAATTTATTTGATTGAAGATTAAAGATTTTTCTGAAATTCTGCACTGAAATTTACAAGTGGCAGCAACAATTTTGCTCGACTGTGGGAGCCCCTTTATCAGTGTATATATGTAAAACTCTAAAATTTTAAGTAGATTTATTAAAATAAGTCTTTTTCACTTGGCGACAGATGCATATAAATTAAAATATCGACTTTATCTCATTAGGTAACATAATTCTATCTTCTCCTCCCGAACAGCTCACGCATTTACTTCTTCCCTCCTGTAACTATGGTCAGCAGGAAGTGGGGAAGTAGGGTGTTGTCCGTCAGTCTCATAAGAAAGAGGACGACGTTTCATCCAACATCTCATCCAAAGCTAACTGACCAATTAGGGTTATTCGATGTTGAACGCTTCGATAGCTATATCATGAAAGACGAACGACATGACGAATTGCACAGAGTATTGTGGTGTGAAAGTTCCCGTTTTTCTTTACTTCCTTCGTAGGAGAAGAGCGATAGGAGGGACTCACCTGCCTATTGTGCGCCACTGGACATGCGTCTGGGCACATGTAAAGTGAGAATTTGACCTGCAGCTGCGGCGGTGTTTGTCAGCGTCCTCAGCATCGACCACTTGTAATGCTTCGATCACACGTCACAGGTTTGATAAAGATTTCACGCCATTTGTGATGAATCGAAGAGACAAAGCTAAATTAGTGTGAATCCATCGTTGATTTTCCATTGAACGAGGCTTAAAAGATTTCAGAAATTCTAGGAGATGTACAGGGCTGCTTTTTTTGCATAAGTTTCATAATAATACAGTTTCCTATAATTTCTTCTGATACAACTAATAATATACGTGCTATCGAGCTTGTTTGAGTTCGGCACTAGCCTGCGCTTTAATTAGATTTTTAAGACCAAGGAAATATGGCACATCTGCATTTTCCTGCAATTTCAGTGGTTTAGGTTTCTGATTTTATCACTGGAGCATATGAGTTAGGGAATAGGGCTTAAGATAGGGCTTCTTCGTGCCATTTTCCAATTCATATTGATTCTGCTTAACAGAAATCGTTGAAAATTGTCGAGTGCAACAAAATTTTAGCAACATAATTTGATGCACCAACAAAAAAACGCTAAAAATTGCCCACTATCGCTGAAGTTTGACTGGGCAAAAGTTCCTGTCTTTTTAGCGCTGTATCGCTTTTACTGCGATACCCTCTACACATATAAATCAAAAAGCAAATAAATGAAAATATACTCAATCAATACGTCCACGAAGTTTGTATTACCATTCTTCGTATCATTACACACCATGTATGTAAATTTGAATCACTCACATACAATGCCGCAAAATTCCACGTGAAAATCATATGGGAATATTCATTTACTGACATTCGATTCTTTTAGAACCGGCGTCATTGTTTGACAGTAGTGTGACGTCACTGCTATGGGTTTACAAGTCTATGAACAAATTTAGAGATACAGGAGCCATTGCCACTTGCTGCTCGGCCAGCAGGAGACCATGGCGAGCACAGCATTCGGAGACGTCTATGTCAGCAGCTGGGTTACCTGAAAATAGCCGTGATGCTAAAAACTAAACTAAAATTATGTGAGGCATTAGCTGACATGTAACCTTTATCAGGCATACGTCGATGTGTTACATTCGTTACATCAAAATAAACCTTAGATACGGAGATATCGCCATGGCGATTTTAAAAAACTGTCAAAGATTTGCTGTTATGAAGGTGCGCAATAAATGGTGAGAGAGGAACCAAAAAGATGCATGTCTGTCCTTGCCTCTTCTATCCCAAGCTATAGGTACATGGGTTAGTAAGATGGCTCACGGACGTAATTTAAGAACGAAAAAATACCTAAGGAAATGAAGTGAGAATATAGTAATAAAAATGTAATAGACATTGAATTTTGGCCCTCCCAACTCACATGATAGGATTTCTATTGGCTCATGGAAATTCTTACTAATTCTTGAGTTACGTTCTGTTATCAGAACCTAAAGCTAAGTAAGAGTACCGTGGAAAAAGGTGCAGGTGTGGGTTAGTCTGCCGATTGGTTCTGATAAAGCACTACTAGACATCCATACTGATAGCAGAGGAACTTCCACTACTTAGCCTCAGATATCCTTGAAGAAAGAATAACCTTAATCGAGCACCTGCTGTAAATCATCAGACGCAACATACTTCTGATGCATTTTATTTTTTACTCTTCGAGTGTAGATTAGAATCCAATTTTTGCACGTATTCAGTCATGAGTTGAATCTGGGAGAAATTTAGCATTTATTACACCGCTAATTTGTTTCACTTTTTTATAAATAATATTACATATATTAAGATAGTGTTAATAGGTCAATAGATATCGATACGGTATGTCGATACGGTAAGTCGAACGTCGATACGTTTGAAGCTTAGCAAAACGCCTCTAAAAATGTTACCTTGCTGCTACAACGGAAAATGTCAGTTGTCGACACACCGAACTTCGAAACAGTATTTTCATTTCAGAGTTAGCTCTTGATACTTAAAAATTGGCACAAGTGTTTCATCATTCTGAAACTACACCGTGTGTTGTAAAGCTTGAGGTAGTGTATCATTTCGTGCTCTACATGTTGATTTTCTATTTCTTTATTTCATATTCTTTTACGTTTTACTACAAAGTAAAAAGGCATCCCTATGAGATTCTTTGCACACTTCAAAATTTACTAACAAAATTAGTCGAAGTATTTTTGTGATAATTACTCATCGAGAGAATTGCAGATATCCCTCGCGAATGGACCAGAATGTGCACTGAGATTTTCCGTAAAAACGAACTTTCCTCCAAATTTAGACTGAAGAGAGTAGCAGCTATTTGATTTCAAACTATAGTGATGAGTACTATCTTATATGAAACATGAAATATTTTTAAATATTAAGAACAGTTGTGTCGTTTGCAGTGTCAGGGAGTTGGATTAGAACAATTTTTTGTATTATACTTTAAATCTTTTAAATTCATTCCGATTTGGAATGAATTCTTAGATGTAGTAAGAGCTTAATGCATATTAAGGACTCAACGACATTCTATAGAAGCAGTCAGTGAATTTACAATTTTGGGGTTATTTTCACTGCTTGCACTGCCTGAAATTATAAAATCGTTAAATATACGAAACAAATCAATATCCAGCATAGATGAGAACACCTGAATGACAATTGAGCTAGTGAATATCAAATGAGAATATAAATTGAATGCTTTCTTTTCATTATAAGTGTTGCCACAAATTTTCATTTTGAGATTGATGGCAGGCCACAAGATATTGTCAGTATTAGACTTTTACAACCAGATAAGCTCAAGATTCATTAAGTTCAATGTATAAGTTTTCATCGCGTTTGAACCTGAGATATTTCTTGTATTTTTCTAGAATTATTTCAAGGATCGTTAAATGAAGTTCGTCTTTCGATCCCTTCCCAGGGTGGCAAAGTGAAGTTCGTAAAGTAAGGTTTGCCGAAAAGTGAAGTCCGCCTTTCGCCATGAAAACAAACACGAAGGTCACTGCAGCAAATCTTTAAAAGCCGGACGCTTGACTCAACATCAATAGGAGTTTTATAGAAACCTCTTTCATGTTTTACTGCATATAGCAGTTGATGTTTGTTGAGTTACTGTGATCTTTAACCGGATTTTTAATTTTAATTTTTTTTTCAATTTAAATCTGACATCGTTTATGCTGAATTGCTTTACCTTTTTTCGATAGAAGGAACATTGCTACTGAAGACATTACCTACATACAGGGGTTGAACAAAGTAGTGGAAACACCTTGGAAAATCAACAAAATATACTTCAATATAGTATAGGTTCACTTTTGAGGGATATACAGCCTCAATTCTCCGAAGTATTCATTCATACAAATTGTGAATTATTTTCGAAGGAATTTTAGCCGATTATTCAATTGAAACAACCCCCAGTTCTTTTAGAGACGATTGCGGAGAAAATTTATTTCTTCATTGAATCTCTAAATCTAACATAAATGCTCAATAATGTTGAGGTCTGGGGATTTTGGTGGATAGATGAGCGATGCTCAACTTCATTAGAATATTCCTCGTGCCATTCTTGAATAATTCTAGCTCTATGGATTGGGGCATTATCATCTTGAAAAATGGCGTGCCCCTCTGGAAACAGTGCTTGAACCATAGGATGAAATTGGTCGCCCAAAATTTCTAAACAGTCTCGGCTGTTAATTTTTCCATGAAGGAAAATCATTGGCTCTGCGAATTTCCAAGAAATAACACCCCAGATCTTCACAGAACCCCCACCATGTTTTACGGTTGGGAGAAGGCAGTCTGAATTAAAGGCTTCTTCTGGCTGTCTAAAAACGTATACTCTGCCGGAGGTCGGAAATAAGGCAAACGATGATTCGTAAGAGGAAGTGACATTTTTCACTGCTCGACGGACCAATTCTGATGGTTTCTTCACTACTCCAGACACTTCGAAACATCTGTCTTTTAGAGCCGAGGTTTTCTAAATGCAGCACTTCCATGGAACCCAGATTTGTACAACTTCAGACGAAAATTTTTTGTCAAAGCTCGGTTCTGTAGGTGTTCATTGAGCTCTGCAGTGATTTTAGGAGCCGTGGTCTTGCGATCCACTCTAACAATTCATTTAGAGTCCGACGGTCTCTCTCAGACAACTTCGCCTTTCGGCCGGACCTGTGCTTTGCTGAGGACGTTTTTCCTGCTCTTTCAAAGGCAGTCATTACTTTTGAGACAGTACCTAATGAAACCCCAAGCATTCGGCTAGTTTCTGTTACACTGGCGCCTGCTATACGAGCACCAACAATTTGACTACCGTTCATCTTACATTGGGTATAATGCTTTGTCAATATCAGGCGCCCTACAGTGGAATAAACTTTTCCAGAGTATCAAAATCCCTCAAAAATTTAGAGCATTCAAAACCAAAATAGCTCGTTATCTTGCGTCTACACAATAATTGTAAGCTGCAGTTCATACTGGAAAAGGAGTTACGAATTTCTTTCGCTAATTATCCTATATTTCATTACATTATACCACATGAACCAGATTTTTTTAGTATGTATATGCAATGTGATTGCTTGTATGCGAATATCTACGTACATGAATGTATATATGTGTGCATGTGTGTTACGGGTTTGTATGTGGGTACGTGTGTGTATGTATGTGAATTTATATACATTTATAGATATATATAAGTATACATACATCCACACAGCTGTTTCTGTAAAATTGCTAACTAAGCAGCTTGCGTTAGTTGTACGCATACCGTATTTTTTAAATTTGTATTTAAAAAAAATTCTTTAATACCTATCAACTTGTTACGTTACCTTCCTCGTCACCTCCAAACATTATGGCGAAGTATATAAATAAGGAATAAGAAAAATTTGTTATGATTCAAAGCATGCTCTTGGAGGCAGTGAACTTACTTCTATTTTATTGTGCTCGCTCCAAAAGATATTTTTTATATCTGATGTTTTGACCTGGTAGTTTTGGATAAATTTCATCCACGAAAAAAGAAAAGAAATAAAAACAGTTTATCCCTAACAAAGATGATACAAAAGCTCATCACTGGTTTTTAAAATATCTTAAAGTAAGGATCCTTTATGATACACACACGCATGAGCATCGTGAAACCCGTGTCACCTGTCGAAACAAATGATTGAGGACAATGTATACCTAACGTTGCCTAATCGAGATTTGATAATATATAAAACTTCAATTAGAAAAAAAGAAAACACAATTTCAGTGACGATGCATTATCGAAAACATATTTTTAGTGCACACTAACGTTGAATACAAGCTCACGGACTCGCGGTATAAGAAATTTTTTGAAAGTGGAAAGGGTGGATTAAAATAATTTGGCGTCTAAAGCAACTAGGGTGACAGTCAGAACTATATTTTCTCTCCTACGTCTCAACTAGTATTACAATCAAGGGACTCTGAGAAAATGTTTTTTATCTCTCCACAAATTTACGATATTTCCGTGCTAGTAATAGTGGCACAAACGAGTCTGCGTGAGTCTGAAACATGATAACGATTGTTCGACAACAGCTACCAAGACATGTGCAACATAATTGGAGAAATACGTGAAATTAACCACCTAGATGGGGTTGTCATAATGTTCTTTAGGAGCACCAATTTGCACCACACTAGGCTAACAAGAATATTTTAGTGCGTGAATAAGACAAGAAAACATTAATGTCCTATAAGGTAAACACTTTAGGAAAAGTAACATTATTTTTTAAAATGTGATGATTCAAATGTCTTTAATTGATAAACATACATATGTAGGTGCCATGACGGTCCAGTTTGATGCTTGTACATAGACGGAGAGAGAAAAAAAAAATATCCTATAACTAGTTAATTGAAGTTGAACATCATTGTTTTATTTTCTTATTCTGGTCCTAAAATATTCTTGTAAATCCTGAGTGGAAATATGTTGTTTCTTATGCTCGTGAGTATAATAAGGATGTCAACCCAGGCCCCTGGCGGTCCGATGAGCTATTTTTTTGTTGTTGTTGAAAAAGGACCCTTAGGTAGTGGACTATTCGGTCCTAAAATTTTATGGCGATACCGATACTAGATCCGGACATTAGATCCCCTTACACCCAAGAGAAAGGGGACCAAAATCTTGAATTTTCGATCATATATGAAAACGAAACCAAACGGGAAATGGAAAATTTGAAAGGCTAACTTTATTTACAATGCTTCAAGGATTCTAAAACTGTCTTAGTTTTTGTTCTAGCATAAAAACTCAATGACTTCTATTCTTTTTAAATATAAATAAAAATGAACTAAACGACCAACATGTCCAATTCTTTCAAAAAACTAAGTCCAGAATCGAAAAAATCAATAGAAGAAATAGCGTTTCTTTTTTAAAATTACTTGTAATAGTCAAATTTCATAAGAATCAGACTACATATATAAAAGTTCATAATTTTTATAAAAAAAAAAATTTTCTTGTAAATTACAATTCACAGTGTGATTATGAAGTTATGCCTGGAGATTATCGAAATAAAAATGAAAACAGCATTCAATTACATAAATTGTCCATCATATTACAGTTCAGATAAAAATTTATTTATGCCTTATTACTAACAGCCTTTATTTTCAACATTCAAAAGAATAAAAGCCAGTGAGTTTTTCTGATAGAAAAAAACAAAGACAGTCTTAGAATCCTTAGAACATTTCTAACATAAGTATGGTTCCTTTCTTCCCAATTGTACAAATAATATTTTTTATCAAGCTCAAAACTCAAAATTAGTGTACATGCTAGTTAGTGTTCAAATATCGCACATAAAAAAACGAAAAATTTCAAATGGATAATTTGAAACCACACATTCGTTTACAATGCTTCAAGAATTCTAAGACTGTCTTTGGTTTTTTTCAAGCATAAAAACTCAATGACTTCTATTCCTTTGAAATATCCATAAAAACGTTCCAAAAAACTGATATTTCGTATTTTTCAAAAAAATAAGGCCTAAATCGAAAAAGTTACAGGAGTAAAATGTGTTTATTTTCAACAAATACATACTGTATACTGGCCAAATTTCAAACGAATCGGATAAAAATTTAAAAATTGCTGGGCTGACCCCGTAGGACAACATTATTTTAGGTAGTTAACTTTTCGTTACAGTTCCAGCTATGTTACAAATGTTACGGCTAGTAATGTACAACAATCATTCTCAGGTTATTGACTCCGGTGAACTCTTTTGTGTCAATATTATTAGCGTAAGAAAAATCATAAATTTGTGTAATGGCAAAATATTCTATTCTCTCCGAGCTCGTTATTTGGCATACTAGTTGATACGTAAGAATGAAAAATTGTCCCGAATGTTGACCTTAAAGGTGCAAAATAATTCAAATCTGACCATTTTACTCTGAACATTAGTCCCTCATATCACTAGTTCCTATTTCCATATGCATGCTCATATTTCAATATAAGTGCGCACTAACGACAATGTTTTCACCAATGCGTCACTATAGGATCGTGTTTTCTTAGTTACATGGAATTATATGCCTTGTCAAAAGCAGGTTAACGGATCAAAAGGAACGCATTTTTTCATGCTTTTCTCTCAATCAATTTTGTGTCGACAATTGACGTGGATATTACGATACCCATGTGCGGATATCAACTATAAAGATCTTAATGCTAAGATATTTTAATGCATTTTCCGTCCTTTTCTCTCAATAATTTGTTTTGACAATTGGCATGGGTATTACGATACCCATGCGTGAATATCGGCTAAGGGTCTTTAATGTTGAGATATGTTAAATTTATTTCATGTACAAACTTTATTGGAGATAAACTGTTTTCGGTCCTCTTGGCCTCTTTGAAAGTCCGAGAAGATAGCCGTTTCTAAAAATTATAACAAAGGATTTTTTTAAATATCTGTAATAAACCATTAAAATGTTTCATGTTTTGATTGTTTAAAACAACTTCAATTATGATGCCAAAATGTTAGGTGTTTCCAATATTTTTTCCAACCCCTGTATCAGAGTAAACATGGCGTTGTGCTTTCATTTGGATGAAGGGATAAAATGGTAACGTGTATTTTACTCCATGAATGCATTCGCGAGTTGAATTTTCTGGCAGTCATCTTTAGCCAAAATGTTGTCATAAAAGTGTGATGGCATGATTACATGGTGACTTTTATTTTAGCTATTGAAATGTATTTTATCACAGACACTTGCTTGTTTTTGTGAAGATCAGAATTGATGGAGAGGACCGAAAGATGCGCTGATAACACTGAGAGGGTAAAAACAAGAATTTTTTAGGATATCGGATAAATTAATAACAGCTAGGTAACAGAGATTGTGACGTTTATAAAGCAACTTGAAGGATGCACACTGTCACAATGCTACAAGTAAGTAACATGCCGTCGATAAAACAGAGTTCTTACAGTTGTGCCGAGATTTGATGAACGAGAACTCGTGCAAGCAGTTGGAGGAAGAAACACAAACATCTTCAAGAAGTGTTTCCTTTATTTATCAGGAATAGTTTTATGTGCGTGTAGCATTGTTATACGTTCGTAGTTATGATGCAACTGAAGCTTTATCAAATGTTCAAGAGATATTTTATTCAATGTAGGAAACGTTCCGATCCAAGCGGTCGGGAGAATGCACAAATCAGTGTGCATTCTTCCTTTGTTAATTAAATGGTGCAAGATTATTCTAAAATCGGAATTTCAGGATCCATTTTCTGAAATGCACGAGTGGGGCAAATTCAAGGCGTGTTATCATTGTCATGATGCAGGCGCAAAAGCAGCAGTCATGAATAATTCAAAAACATAGGATGTAGGTTGTAGAACGTATCTATTGTATTTCGGTTTTATTGTATTTTAAGGATAACAAAAACTTCAGGATAAGGTATTGAGTTAAGTTAGAAGTTATACTAGATACCATTCATGTTTGTTATAAAACGTCTAGATTGGTAAATATTTTGAATAAGAAACCATCACAGAATACATTTTTGAGCTCTAAATAGTAAATTTTATCTTGGGGTAATTTTTGATAGTAAATTACCGAAACAGTTCAGAAATTTTATTTTCAGCAAAACCTAGACAACAAATTTGTCATCACATTTGTTATCGAATAATTCTTAACTTAGAGGTTAATGACTGTTAAATTCAGCATTTGTAATATGTTTTATCCCAAGTAAAATACTATCTGTTTACAGTGAACGACAAATATAGTTTACCGAAATTTTGCGATAGTGTGTAATTAAATTTAAGAAATAAGAATGTTAACTTAAGATTCTAAAAAGTTTTATGTCATGTTATACAAAAAAATTGAGACAAATTGGAGTGAGTACACCTTACAATAAAGAGGTTATGATTTGAAGTGAATAAAATTGATTTGTAGAATGACCATGAGTTCACCTTTCGTTTAAGGGAAGTTTACTCTTCCATAAGTTCAATAACGTGAACGTAATGATGTTAGATGAACGAATCGAACCTCAAATATATTTTCTGAATTTCAATGCAACGCAGGGTACACTTCCAAGGTCACTGTGTTAAAAACACCACAGAGTGAAGACATTACAGCATTACATGCTGTATCATATCAGAAGTGTAGTATCTGGCGTCGACTTCTTTTGTGGTGATACGAGAGAAGCGCTACTGTTGAGATTGAGAGGAACGCAAGAAATATCTCTGAACCTAGAGCCCAGTGGAGAAAGAATTTCGGAAAATCTTAAATTGAACAGACACTGTTTTTATGATAGAAACGGAATAAGTAAACTTAGTGAAAAGCCTTAGCTCTGCGAGTGATCGAGGGAATTTGCAAAGAACGTGTTGTAGAAATACCGTACAAGAAGAACAACACCAAGAGTCCTAGACGATAGGGTGGTCAAATAAAATTGAGGAGGGCTCGTTTCCGTTCAAGTTGCAAGTGATGCGGATAAGTAGATATTACTCGTTGAAAGCAATTCTGCAATTGTCAAGGCTATAAAAGTCTAGCTGTCATAGACACTGAGTGTCGATTTCAGTGGCAGCAAAATAACTCGAGAGGTGGAGAAAAATCGATCAATTTCTTTCGAGGCTGTTCTTACGTACTGGAAGACTGTAGATTTTGGTTTTGAAAAAGATTGGGTTACATAATTCTTCAAAATTACTGAAACATCAACTTTCATCAAACCTTCAGTGATTGAATACCGTGATTTATTAGTCGTTAGTCAGAGCTCTTCAATTTAAATAAATTGTGAAAGGACAGTGAAAGGTTTCGAACAATAATGATAGCATTATAATATCACTTTTCCTTAGCAGCCAACAATTCTTTGTGAAATTTTTTTCAACAGTCATCAACGAGTCTTTCCTATTGCAGGGTCTACATCCCAGAAATAAAATTAAATTACCGAAATTAAAAATTCAGTTTTAAACAACATAAAATTAATTGCCCGACACTGAAGACTAAATTAGGAAAATGTTATAAGCGATACTGCATTAGCTACAGCGAGAGAGAGTTTATAGCCTTTTATTAGCTGATGAATAACCAGATATATGCACAATTAGAAGCATGTAGTACTCAGGTTATCGTACTGTGCATAAATATGTTCATGATGCAGAAAATTTTATATACCTTCTTTTAAAATAATGACACCAAAATCATTTAGGAAGAAATCAAATGCATTGTCTCTGTGGATGTATTTTCTGCGGATTAAACGACTTTTATTCGGCATTTAATGACAAAATATGCACGAGACTTTCGCTTTCACCACACAGTCATCAAAGGCTTTTTCTTATATTATTATTAGTTACCCTTTCCTTCCCCTTTAAATATGCGGGATCGCTTTATTCAGTTCTTGTTTGCGTAATTTTTTGGGAAATATACAGATGACAATAGACATTTGTAGCAGAGAGTCTCCTCAATACAGTTTAGGAGAAGAATAAATTTTGCTCTATTTTATTATAGAAAAAGAACGTGGACGTTGACTACGAGCATACCAAAATTCAGGCATTTTTACACATTGATAACCAAGGTTATAAGAGATTTATACAAGGACATACGTGTAGAAATATTCGAATTCTTCTTTTAGCGTCACAGGGTCTAGCTTTATTTTTAACTCACCTAATGTTAACTACGTTGGCCCAAGAAATTTCATTGTGTCTGAAATAAATCAAAACGACTGCATATTTCGAAAGTAAGTTAACTGTGGAGGTAATTAGAATGGCCGTAAACTAGGCTGCGTGTAAGCAGTAGAAGAAGTGAAGTGATAAGTTATCCTGAGATAAGTAGCGTGGCGCTGGGCAGCTGGAGCGCGCGTGTGAAGGCGCAGGCTGCAGCCACTCCAGCCTGCGATAGCCGCCTCCCTCTCGCGCCCCGCACCTCACTCTCGGACAATCCCGTACAGGCTCGCCGTTTTGAGGATTTCTGTAACGTGGCATCCGCATACTGGATGCCAATAGAAGCGCCACTTGCTCCAATTTTCAAGTTTAACATATGCTTTGAAGATGCTTTTTGCCACTCTTTGGGTTTTTTAATTTTTTCTTTTCCTTAAATCTGAGTCTCAAGTCTAGGATAGCTTTCAAGCTTAGTGCTTAATTTGTATTAATGCATATACGTTTGAAATTAAAAAATGTGCGCATATAACCCAGTTATGGGAAAATTGTGATTTCAAACAAATTTAATGTACGTAGTATTTCTAATTGATCTCATCAAAATGCACACAGGAAGCACGTAAGATGTAAGCATATCATACACCGTATTCAACTGATTTGGTCTGCAGGATGCGGTGACTGACGATAATCAAAAAGATTATTTTGATCCCCCATAAAAATGAGAATTTTATTCATTGATCCGAAAATCTAACCCACTGATTTTTACGAAATGCATTATAACTAACTTGTGGACGCAATGACGGTTGCTTCCGGACGAGTGGGTCTCCATTTCAAGCATCAGGGCCGAGTGGGAAATAAATGCTAATTCCCCCTTTTCGTTAAAGGGGGAGAAACAGCAGGCTGGCATTGCTGGGTATCGAACCGCTGACTGTTCATGTGAGAGGCGAGCACTCTTTATCTTAGGTCACGATAACCACACAAAAGATGTTCAGGAAGAAGCAAGAGGCCCATTGTTGACTACAATATATCATGATCCAGAGAGGAACGAAGTCAACAGTGTACATTTAACTACTAAGGGAGTTTTACATACATTAACGACATCTGAATGCAACCATCAAGATTATAATCTTAGAAAATCATTACTGTTCTGTAGAAGTAAAAGCGATAAAGAAAAAAGAAAACAGTATATTTCCAATGCAATTCACTAATAAACTGCGTGTTTATGTTTATGTGTACTTACATCAGCTGTAAATGAAATTTACGATATATATTTTTATGAAGGTTCTTAGTTTGTAAATGTACCATTATAGGTAACATAATGACCATTTAAATATATCTGAACGGGTCAGCTTTAATCGCAACTTGATGAGGAATTTGAAAACGAGGAATATTCCAAGGAACTTAATCAGATTTAATTGTAATGCGTTTCGGAGTCCAGCTCCACCATCAGTTCGTAAAAGTACAAATCATTATGTCTGCAATCTAAGAAAAAACAATATGTTGGATACAGTAATTAAAAGATATCACAAAAACATAAATAAAACATGTCATTTAAAAAATGCAATCGACCAGATTGCTATCTAGTTACAATTTACAATGGGCATGAACTGTCCATATGGTCAAGGGCCAGTTTTTGTTTAAAAATATGTAGCGACTCTTAAATCCTAAGGTCATATGAAGTTAAAGCAGAATCTAAGATTTTGAAGTCTTTAGATGATATCGGTACGTTGCATTTTTCTACGTGATTACGTACTGCGGAGTGAGAGGGGGGTGCTAATTGGTTCCCAGTGCGAAAGCTTCTACCCCGCATGATGTTAAGCTATCCTGATATAAAAATTCCGTGGCGTACGATGATGTGCACTGCACACAACTGTAAGAATAAATCAGAGAGGCCCGCATTTCCATCGGAAGCGTGTCTTTATACCGGAAAAAGAAGCCACCTTAACATTACTAACAAGAGCTATGCGTATTGATAAATTGAGAGAAGAGTGTAAAAATTTCTTTTCTCTGTCAACTCATTTTAAGTTTTGAATGGGTTATGAGTATTGGTGACAAAAAATAGCCGGTGAGAGATTGATAAAGAACGCCTTGGCGGACAGTCTCCATTTACAGCGACACGTTCACGATTATGCCACGATAACCGAAGTTAATGAACCTATATTGAGTGAAAACTTATGTTCATGCGCACAAAAAAAAATCGAATGCTAACAAGTTTCATGTTTTTCATGTTCACCTATAAACAAGAACATAATTAAAGCAGCTAGCGTGAACCATCAGGTGAAACATGATAACCACACTATGAATAGAAAAAAATGCGTGCAGAAATGAGGCAGAAAAAACATTTTTCAAAAGAGGGCAATGCAAAAGAATTATCAAATAAACTGAAAAATATAGGATAACACGAACAAAATAACGACTTAAAAACGTACGTTGAAACAAATTTTAGCCATCATATAATTCAAAGTATGGGAGTAGGTGAGATATAAATTTCATGAATCCTATACTCAAGAGCTCGATAGACTTGGGAAAAATTGAGATATTAAGGGATCAGATCTCTCTGCCCAAAGTAATAAGTCGACATTCTAACAAATTTACTCTAAATATTGTCCCCAATTTTTAGTCTTATACTAGCTCATCAAACATCGCCAATAGAACTCAATCGTCAGGGTGTAAAATTAAGGATTCTGAAGTTAAAAAAACTTACTCATTGCTCACTCCAGTTCATGCAGCACAGATTGCAAGTTTTACACGCTGCAGAAACGTACATATGAATTCACGTCACCAAAAAGGCGTTTGAAAAATTTCTTTGATGCACGAGTGTACTTCATGTCTAGGACACTGGGTGTGCTGCATTGTCTTTTTCGCTCATCATTGATTACAGGATTTTGATAGTGTCTTAGATTAGAAGCGGATGCCCGTTCAATAAGTATTCCATCATATCGTTTTGCTTATACTCAAATTACAATTCTGAAAATAAATGCATACACTCAGCTGTATTATTTTCCTCTAGTCACAGATACTGTACTTCTTATCTCAAGGTATGCTGGAAGACCTTGCAAGTACCACTGTCACGAGGCGCACGTGCGTGGCGGCAGGCTACAGCGTTAACACATTATATACTAGTGTAACCTTGGAAAGAAATGTTCATTGGCCATTGAAAATTCTATGCGCTACAAATTTTAGAAATATGAAACGCAATGACGACAGTCCCTGCCCAATGACTTAATTTCCACCTAAAAGAGAAATAAAGTCCTTCCAAGCGCTTGTTGATGCTAAAGGTTTCTCAGGCCATCACACATTGTGGGTGTTTCACTGGCTAGGTAGGCCACTTTAGATACGAGCAATTCACGAATCAGCCTAGAAGGCCTTTCGTCTCCAACTTTCCCTTCGGCCTCTGCTCTAATATCCTACCCATCCCTTTTATTTGCTGCAAAAGAACAGCAGTATGTTCCTCATGACCTCAATCACTTTTTCTTATTCATGTTCGAGCAGGATTTTCAAATTTTTCTGAAATCCATGTCATATCGTTGTTACAGCAACATTTTTTCCCCCGAGGCCGACAATTATTATGAGCAGATCTGACGCAGCTTTGCATTTTAGGATCTCGTCAGGGCCAACAGCAGTTGTGCAGTTGTGACGGCTTGGGAGGGAGCGCAGCGGCTGTTTTCATTAGGTAGTGAGTGGCCTCCATGCACGTATGCTGCCCCTCTGTTCTTATAGTCACAATAAAATTGAAACCCGGGTTTTTTCTTGCATTGAAAGTTTGGTGTGGCCCATTTGAACTATTAGAAGGCAAATTGAAGAGCATGAAAGTGATTTAAAAAGCATTAAACGGAGGTTGGGGATGAATGTTTGAGAAATCCTTACGCACCAAGTTTAAATGGCTATATGGCTTGCTTGATAGGGAGAGATGCACGCAGTGGGCTGCAACTCCCGGCATCGTATCATTTTCCTAGGGTAGGGAGGCTAATGAAACCAAGACGTACGAGGGGTACCTAAGTCAAAAACTACTAACAAAACAAGACAACAGCGACTATAGCGGCAATTAAAGTAACTCAAAACATACGATTAAAAATAATTTTTGCAAAATTAATCATCCGAGAAGCAACAATGAAAAACAATTTCAAAGATAACCATAATTGTGAAAAGTAAATTGATTACAGGATTCGTAGAAGTCAGAGCATCATGAAAAAGCTCTTAGCTACAGATTTTAACACCCATTCATAATCGAAAGGATCAGAAGCTGAACAAATTTGAACCTAGAGCACCGGCGAATGCTATTCCGAAACAAAATAAAAATAATCATTTAGCAATAAAAGAATTTGAGAAAGTAATGCTTATATCTTGTTCAGCTCTATAAGAAAGTGATATAAAGCCGCTTTAAATTCAAATAATTTAGAAAACGGGAGCTATGAGGTTGATTGTTATACAATTAAATTTACGGATCACTCATATAAAACAGACTCAAATTGTGGGGAAAATCTTTGAGCCATTTCTGCACTCGAAAATACTAAAATTGTAAGACAATGCAACCTTAGAGACTGACCAATTGCTAACCCGTTCAGCAATTGAATTTATTGCTGAAACAAAAAAAAACGGAAAAAGTTCTGAAGCAGAGTCATTAAAATCTTCATGAAGCTCATCACAGTATTCACATTTGCAAACAAATTATCAAAGCAATTTCTATTGCTTCTTTTGAAAGAAACGACATTAGTGAAACGATTTCGATTATTTAAACGGTACAACATAAAAATGATCGGCGTTAAATTTTGAAATGACTAGATCAACAAATGATAAAATTAAGGTTAATTACCACAAATAATATTAACAAAACAATTTGCGCGTTATAAATCGGAACTAAGAATTCTGTCATGACAGTGTTAGCTGCGATACACTACAAGAATTTAGCGAAACGCAAACGTTCATACAGGAACGAAAGTAATCACCGGTTGGATACGAAACAATTAATTTGACAAAGAAATTAGTTCATTGGACACCTTAAAAAACAGAGTTCTCAGGGTAGTGTGATATAAAATAATCGAACCATCCATGAAATAAAAATCAATGTCAGATGACAGTACATTGTCAGAAGCTTTACCAGCAGGGCATATTCGATTCGAAACAGCTGGAAATTTTAAAGTCAGGTTACACAACACATCTTTTACAAGCCTTCACCTTTAATATAAAACTTGACAAAGTTTTTAATTGCAGAATCATTTTCAAATAAACGCGCAATATGAACTCAAAGTCAGTAAATTAATTTTCTGTAATTTCGATATTTTACTACATAATAGAGGCAGTTCAGTTTGCTATTACAAACTAACTTATGTACAATTGTTGAAAATATGCTTTCAAGCAAATTTTTAACTGGCAAGAACAGAATGAATAAAAAGCGCAACAAAAGTAGATTTGATTTTTAAAGAATCTATCCTGCCTTTATTTTGCATCACTAAGCCAATAAGTGAAAAGTATCACAAAGTATTCAGTAGGAAATTGTACAATCATAACTGAGAAATATTTGCTCGACTGTATGAGTTAGTGGCGCTCAAGAACGTGAGGACTGAGGCACACTGTCCCGCCAAAGAAGTAAGAACTGAATCTGTGAACTGTTTGTGTAAGTACAGAAATTTTCTCATGCCTGAATTGTAGTCCTTCTAACCACCAAAAGTTAAAGCTGTTAAGGAGTTTCATACGTCAGTGAGAAGAACTCGCTGACTTGAAACACAAAGATAGTTGACGTCTTGGCGCTACTCAATTCGACTATACTCAGGTCTAACGTTTCAAAGAAATCGTTGTTTTGTCTTGGAATTGTCCGATCACGTTCTTGTTACTTTAGCTCACATCGAACTTTCCACAAAATCGAATTTGTGATCAAGCTTCCCCTCAGGAGAGAGGATAAGAAACGTACTTGCCTTCTCCACTAAACGTTAGGCAAGATTATTGAAATTAGCAGGGATTATTTTCCAGCTGAATAAGTTTAATTTTTTCACGTCTGCGCGCGCAAAGCCATGCAGGTGCACGCCTTCGGAAGAGCCCGTGCAAGCACGTTCCCTGAGGTGCATGGATGTTGGGTAGATGTCATTGGCGACTCGTACAAGGAGCTGAGCTGTCATCTCCTATTTCTTCCTGCTCGCCAACTCTGACCGATTGAGGCCAATTGTTTCATTTCAATACAAACACTTATTGAAAATATAATGTTGATTATTAAACCTATTAAAAATATCCTTAGATAGCCCTCGAACCCTGCAGACGGCTTTCTAATTAAGATGCTGTAATTTTTATCCAGTGGTAAGTTTCTCAGTCCAGTCTCAGGTCCGATTTTCCAGGTCATGGCGTTTTGTCGAGAAGCATTTTTCAGTATCCTAAAATTCAGTGGAGTAATCGAATATTTTTCGCTTCACTAGCATCCCTCTAATTATTCGGACAGTAGAGTGAACGTAAATAAATAGTGAAGCAAATTTCCATCGTGAATGTGTAATTTGTTATCTTCTAGGAATGAACTTCATTTGTTTACTACATGTGCATTGTGATCGGTTCGGTTTAGCAGACGACAAGAGAACAGATGATTGTTCCGTACCATAAATAGCAACAGACAGGAATGAACATTAAATACGCTTTTGAGATGTTATCCTGGCAGCATAAATTTTCTATAAAAGGGTTGAAATTTCAACATAATCAAAAATTTTTTTCACAGTTCTTTGTGACGCTGATAGCAAATTAATTTAGGTCGAGAAACACGCTAGTGGTGTGAATAAAAACTATAATCATGAGGGGAAGAAAAATAAATTTACCATCAATAAAATACCATCATTTGATATTTAGATAACAATGAAAAAAAAATAATTACTTCCAAAAACTCGGCAAAAACAAACTTCACTCATGACGACGATCTAGGTACCATTGAACTGTTGTTGAATATATTTAATTTCACTCACCCTGATTCTATACGAAAAAATCCTCCAGTAGGGTGAGCGGAATAAAATTGACCTTCAGCTCATTTTCGGCACTTACGAGTAGTCCTTCTCAAACTGATGAAGGATGCCTCGCCAGAGTGCCTTGGAAAAGTAGCGTTCCCAATAGGCTGCCCAAGCCGCACGCCGCAATTTGAGCAGCACTCGTTGCAGGAGTCGGTTTTGGGCTGGCGCTAAGTTCGGTTGGCTTCATCTCTCATTCTTCACTTCTTTGACGCTCTCGTGAAGGGGGCCTGCGCACCGAGCAGCCGAACTCCACCCGAGCGTCTTAGATTTTCATTCAATTTTCTTATTCATCATTTCATACCATAGAATTAAATCCGTCTTCTTTTGCCTCCGAACATAATAGTTTAATTTTAATTGTTCTCTGATATACATATTGTAATTGTCTAAATTTCAGAAGTGCAGCATATTCTGCACTCAGTAGATTTGGAGCAAAATAGCAGAAAATGCTGATACGCTTGTAAGTATTTGCCGGTAAACCTCACACTAAAAAAATCCCTTATCAAGGAAAATGCCGTGCAGGTGAGAGCGTGCGCACATGATACTCTCACAAACACGGCACAGGCTACGACTTTAAGTTGTCGAGTGCGTACCGAGTGTTTTGCTGTACAGGGCTCGATACTAGCGATAACAGGCATCGAGGTAGATGCCTCCACAACGGTCGGCAGACACAAAAAAGCTCATCGCCATTGTTTTGCTGATCTATATGCTCTCACAACTGATTGTGAAGGTTGATTTTTCGGTGACAATGGTGGAGCGCTTGTGTTGGGCTCAGTCTATTCCTACGCTTTGTGTCGCTGAAAATTGTCCATGGCGTTTCATTTAATTAAATGTATATGCGAAAACGTTGAAAATTATTGAGAAAATCCATACGCCACTGAATTATTCTTGAGAAATATCCTTTATCACGGTTATTGAAGCTAGAAGAATACGTGTTTATAACGAAAGCTTTCGATAAAATTTAGTGTGTGAATGTTTCCAACGACGTAATCTTAGGGTGTTACGTAATTTTTATTTAAAATTTTCCACCCGTTTAGTGCATTCCTCAACCACTGAATTCTTTAATTTTGAGAGACAGAACTCTTCCAATTGTTTGAGATGTAAGGGTCACCTCTTCTTCACAATTAGCTCTACTGTTCTCTCCGAATTCTTTATAAGATTGAGGTAGGACTCTGTTGTTGTCACTCTTATAAGGTTAATTTTGATTTTTTCCAACCATTTCTTAAATAATTCAGAACTATAGTTGGAATCCTTGTTTTGTACAAAGCTTCAACGGCTATCCTGATTGAGTTCTATTTCCGATCCTTCTTGTTGTGGTTTAGAATATAAATATACTCTTCTTTCTTTTCATAATGGTATTAAACGTGGTAAGTCTACCATGCCCAGACGCAGCAAAACATCTTCAGAGTATAAAGTCCTCACCTGCACGCTCACTATTGGAATGGTGCTCATGGGAAGATGAGCATCACCAAATTTATCACGCGCGTGTGAGATTTTATGAGGAAATAGTTCGATGTTAGCTACATTCAACCATAAACGTTTTTCCTGAATACAATATCAGAATATTCTAATACTTTTTTGTTGATGAAATCCTTGCGCCCAGGTGCATTGGCCTCAGATACGGCTTTTTCTTGAACGATGTGCCTTCAGACCTCCTCCTTCAGATCTTATCAACACCCATTAGACACACATGGATGTGGGGATTAGCCAACGCGTCCAAAAGATACATCTGGCTTCTGTTATCATTGTTATGATTATTAATGTATTACTACCATATCATACCATTTTCCTTACCATCCTTTCAGAAAAATTCTTTCTGCCACGTCCCACTTTGTTGAAGACATGACCGTCACCTGCGTTATTCTTGATTATTGTTCTCGCGGTTGACGTTTAGGAACATCGAATCCTTTGGAAACGCTGTCATACCTTTCACTTTCTGTATGAGAATTAACCACTTTATTTCTGAGCTCTAGACAAGTGGTTCTTGACCTTATTTACCAGCCCAACTGCACACAAATTCCCCTGACAATCCTTAAGGGGGACTGGGAGTTAAAAGGTTTAGAACTACTGCTCTAAACTATGTTTCTTAATTTTTAATATTTTGTTGAGTCCTCATAAAAACAAATATTAACCCTGACCTAGTGAATCTTTCTAACCAATAGCATTCTTTCCCAAAAAAAGTGTATCAAAAACGCCTTAAAGTGCAGTTTGCTACTCCATTTGTTCAAATGAAATCAATTTTTTAACTGGGAAAATTGAGAGAAAGTACTGAAATAAGCAATTTATTTGCATTAAAATAGATTTTTTGCTTTTCAGTTAGGTCAAGAAAAATTGTAAAATGGTATTGAAACTTCAGGAGGTAATTGTTCATATGTGTTTACTTGTCTCACATAAACATTAATGCAGTACGATACGATTCCTACATCTATAAATACCGTGACGATAATTTTACCCATCACTTCTAGTAGTAGTTTTTCTGTTTACCTGGTTCCTACGCCATTAAGATACTAAGAAAACCGTTGAGAAAGAAAGAAAGAAAACCGTTTATTTCCAAGTTGCCACATGAGATACATGTCAACATATTGGCTTTTAAAAATTTCTTAATATAAGACGTCCTAAAAATAAATAATAGACTAACTATACGAGAAGTACTAATAGACAAACTATTAGAGGTGTACAAATAGATGGATCATACGAGGCATATTAATAGACAAAATATACGAGGCGTACTAATAGACAAACCATACGTGGCGTGCTAATAGTCTAACTCTGTCAAGAGGTAGTTGAATAAAAAATGAAAAATATCATAGCTTGGATATTTTATATTCCAAGAGATGGCTAACAACTTATATATAATTCGAATACTACTAAAGAATTCTTCGGAACTCCCAAGTTATTAGTTGAAATTATCGAAGTAAGAAAAAGACAAAAAACGCTATACCGGAGCAGATTGAAACACCATCGTAAATGACAATCAAGTATTGAGAAGAGGTTAACCACGAAGTAATTTATAAAGAACATCGCGCAACGCAGCACGCACATCTAGAAATGCGTAAACAAACTTACACTCAAAAATAAAATGCATGGCTTGGTCGGCATAAAAATATAGAGATAATTTTACTGTTCCCGTCCAGTTTCACGAAATACGTACGTGGCTAGAATCGTGGTATATTCGTAGAAAGGTGGCAGGATACAAATGCGCTGCGTGAGACGGTATATGTATTTCAGACGCAAATTCATGTATGATTGAATTATACAGTAGGAGGGAATGAAGCAAGATCTAGCCTTCTATGGAAGAGCATCTGGCACTTCTCTGGCAATTTACCTGACACTACTCAAGCAGGCATTGTATTAAGCGAAGACAGTCACCTGGACGCTTAAAACTTTGTAGGTTCATGCAAAAGACACCAGTAGAAAAAAAGGGGAACAGCAATTACAGAGCGCGATGGTGGTGTTGTGTGCATGTATTATAATGGTTTGTTTGGACTCTCCTTGAGCAAAATGCAAAAAACGGAAGTTATTTGAATCTTATGAAACTTAGCAGTTTATGAAAATATTAACATGTTAAGCTTTTGAAAAATGTTAACATTCAAATTTTAGTATTTATTATGCATGAAAACATAAATGTCACCCAAGTTTCTGCAGCCGCTAAAAACTTTCGCAAGTTTAGTAAATGTTTATTACATGTTACCACAACGAAATGTTTAATAGCCACAAAATTTTTTATTCGTGTACTGAAATAGTGAAACTGTTTTTTTGTCTTCTTACGGGAGACTTCTCTACCACTGTATATCGAGGATAATTTGAACATTTAAAGTTGGAAGATGTAATCAGAACCCTTTTCTTTGAAATTATTCCAGGACTTCGATTTTCATGGCTGAGGCAAAGCCTAAATAAGGAGATCGATATGAGTACATGTATTCGAATGGAAATATTTGTTGGATTGAGTGCAGTATGCTCTATATATTTCACCATCTTAAAATATGTGGTCTTCACCATCATCTGATCTCAGGTGGCCGAGTCTTAATCATTTTCCCCTTTAGTTAATAATTTCCTAATCAGTCAACGATGGGTATATCGAAAGCTTTTTCCGCCAGTAACAAACGCAAGTCTTTAATCGTTTCTAATTTATGATGATAGACATCACTCATTTAGAAACAAATTACTTAATTGATGACTCATTTAGAAAAAGGAAAGAGTGTAAACAAAAATGGAAAATTGATTCATTTAGAAAATGTATGACTTACTCGCATCCTTTGTGCGGATACAGATAGAAATGTTTACTAGAATTTTATGCGCTACTCAAAATATAGTTTATGTAATATGAACGCACATAGCATTATATATCCATCACTTTCAAGTATCGCGGCCACGTATCTTTCAAGTATCTTTCAAGTATTTTAATGTAACTAATGGAAATAGTTAAATTACTACGACATTTTATTCAGTATTGACAGAGTTCACATGTAATTTTCGAATGCACGAAATTTAACCAAGCATTGAATCAGCAATTTTTCTTCAGAGTAATAAATTTAATTTGTTTACAAACCTGGAGGACATACACGCTATGTCATGTTAATCTGGTTTAAATAAATTTTCATTCTCAATCTTATGCGTTCGTTATCGTATGCGTTCGAGGATTGTCATGCATGAGTACTTTAAACAATTTTGTCCTCAAGCAGCGCATGCCCAGTATATAGAGATTTCTCAATTCTACAAAAACAAAGCCATAACAAATATCATAACTTCTGGGCTTTGATAAGTTCAACAGCTTTGAAATAATGACTATTGGGATTAAATATGTTCAGCAACTTTTAAATTATATAAAACCGTTCTGGATACAACACCTAGCTACACATTAGGGTGAAGCGTTTTTTTTTCAATTTTTTCAATCTGATAACGCAATAGTGCGGAAAAGTTGCGTATCCCCATAAAAATGATGTGTGCAAAATATTAGCCCTCAAGTCGATATCTTCACGTGCCGCCGAGGTGCCAAAATTTTAGAAAAATTGCTAAAAAACGTCATTATCGATAAAATTTCCCAAAATTAAAATTTTATAAATTTTTTTTTGCTATGGCAATAAAAATGTGGTAAAATACGAGTATGTCACTTTAATAGACTTCATATTTCAGGTCGATCCGATAGCATCTTCACATGCTGCCAGCGCCACAAAAATGGTCAAAATATGATAAATTAGAGCTTTTTTCACTTACTCATTTTTGTTGAAAATTAAAAATTTCAGAAGGTATAACTCCGCTATACTCAGAAAATGATGTGAAAATGTGTTCTTAACGATCATGCCACGTATTTAAGCCCTGTGATTTTATCTTCAATTCTTTTTACCTTTTATCTCTATTTTAGAGAGAGTCGTTCGGCTGAAAATTAAATGGGAGAAGCAAGTATCAATATCGAGTCTGTAGCAATACTCGCACATAAAACTGGAGGATCAGATAGAGCTGCTGCTACTGCAGCCACAGCAGTTTTACAAGGAGCTTCTCTCATAGACCTACAAAATACAAAACATGTTATTGTCAGGAGTAAGATCCGTACTTAGAGCCAGGAAGCGGAAGAGATCAATCCTTTTATATGAAAGTAAAGTGATTGAGCCATTAGAAAACATTTATTGCGATTGTAGAAAAGATTCAACAAGGACACAGAGTGGAGTAAATTCCTATATCATATCGAAGGAGGAGCACATTTCTTTAATTCAAAAACCAGGCTCTAAATACATAGGCCATGTAACTCCTGCAGTTGGATCAGCAAGATGTATTGTAACAACTATTCTAGATTATTTCGAAGCAAATGAGATTGATACATCAACATTGTTGCTATTGGTTGCGATTGGTTATAGGTTCCAAACCAGAAAGTATTTCAACGAGTCATCGACAGGTTCCTCGTTGCATTTCCGAAGACTCTTTAAAATGCCATTTGGTTTGGAACCTTACGAGGATTTTTCGGGACGAACTTTGTTCCCAAAACCCTCTTCTCTGCTGCAGTGTACTTGCATTCTCCGTACCTCAGCATGATCAACTTGGTTTCTTTGGCAGAGAAGGGAGAATCTTTCCTGGAGCTGAACTTCCAGTGTGCAGGGGCAGCCATTTTCAAAGTCGAGTTGTTTTTAATGACACAAAGACAGCAACATATTCCAAGCATCCGCTATCATATCTACGGAATGATAAAACCTCCCAATGTGGATAACGGGAGAAACGTTGGTGATGTTAGTTTTTCGTTTAGTTCACCAGATTTTGTTCTATTCAAAATTGTCACTCATGTTCGATCACCCTGTACATAGTGACTAGTAGGAAATTTTTACGAATAACTATGCTCGGCAATATCAGCTCCTACACAGACGTATGGGCTTATTTAAAATTGTTGTAAATAGAAATAGAATAAGTTCGACTGCAGCATGGTTATAAGTGAGTCTACTAAAAAGTACATACGACGGAAAACGCTAAGCGGAGTTGAAAATTGAAAAGGCCAGAAACGTTTCTCGTTATTGTTTTCAGAAGGAGAAACTCAAGTCTTCGTTAGCAGAGCTTATCGAGTACAATAGATGAGCACTCCACAAAAAAAACACATTTCGCCCTATCACTCTTCGTCCTTTCCCCATCACTCATTCCTTCTCTCACTCCTCCAAATTCTAAAAGTTTAATTTGACAGCTATTTCAGTTATGTTCTTTATCTATATTAACAGTGACGTTTAATGGCTTGACCTTGTTCGACTCAGATCTTGTTTAAGCACGTGGGAATAAAATAAATTTAAAGGATCGAGTTGCTATGGTATAAAGGCTACAAAATTATAGCCTAACTTGTAGACGACATCAGTGACGATTTAGCTACCAAAGGTGAACATATAGTACAAACTTTTGTTTTTCTTTCCCAAGTCATCCCTGCTGCATTGAATAGACTGGGAACACTTTCTCACTCTCGAAAACACACTTTCTCGTACTGGACAATGTAAGTTCGATCTCGGAGTTGCTTATCGTGCTCTGTTATCAGGAGCGCTTCACTGACGCAGCTGACGCTATTTAAGTCAAGGCACCCGGGCAAATGTCACCAGTTGTGCGTGCGTGAACTTCTTGCTGGTTGTTCTCTCAAGGATGCGGCCCAGGGGGTACACGGACTCTGGGAGCTCAGTTCTTAAGAAGTAAGTGGAGTCCCATGCGTGCTGTGCCAGGAGCCCGCACGACACGCTCGGATGCGTCCTGTGATCGTGGGTGCGGAAATGGGTATGGTTCATTTTCAAGACGAAAGTTAAAATGCTAGCATCGCTTTCAATGTATATGTGTTGGGAAGAACTGCTGTGAATTTTTATCGTATCGGTACAGAATTTTTCCAATCCTTACGATTTAATTTCCTGCACTGAAACTTGGCTGAGTCGGAGCGCTTGTAAAATATTTGAGGGAAAATTTTATTATAGTGAAATCATATTCAAACTTGCTACGGTGAAGCGATTTCATTTGCTGTCAAAAGTAACTGTCAAGTAAATCTAATAAAAAATGTGCCATTATCAAATATGGCGTAGAAATACTTTCACTCAATATACCAGAGAGTTCCTTTATTTTTTTTTTGTTCATATAATGCACTTTTAGGAAACACACATGAGTTTTACGACATTTTCTCTAAAAGAATATTAAAAAACTTACAAACACATTATTTTTTGTGTGTGTTGACTTCAGGGCGAACATTCTCAAACCTAAATATAGAATTCCATTCCAGGTATTTGTCCACTCTACCTTAAAAAAAATCGCAACCAATGATGAATTGACCAACCAGGATCGCACAGCAAAGTAGTGATTTGGGTTACTCGTTGTTTCATCACTTTAGAGCAGTTTTATTGATAGAGACAAAATGCCAGGAGTTGTGAACTGCTGTGTTTCCAAAATCTCTGCACATCTTTTATATTCAAATGTGTTCTGAGTTTTGCAACTGGACAGGGTTGCGAAATTATGTAATCCAAATAGTTCTTTTACTGTCGAAAAATTTTGCTAATTTTTTCACAACCACTTATGCTGATTTCTTAGCGTCGATGATTTCAAAGCAGTTTCTAGTCGCTTTGTACGCTTGAAAGATTTTATGCGCTTGGTAAGAGCATCAAATCTCTCAAGTTATGCCAAATTATTCTTATCTCAGGCAGTTATTAATAAATGAAGTTATTAATGAAGTTATGAATGTGTTTCAGAAATTTAGGCTAAAAAAGCTTTAAAACAAACTATTAAGCACAAATGTAGTACTTGATTCTCAATCAATGGTATTCTATGTCCGATTCACAGTAAGACTTAGAAAGAAACATTTGCCATATTCCAAAGCACAACAACTTCTGACTCACCTCGTGCTACAGTTAAAAATAAGTGATTGTCTGTTTATAATGAAAATTAATTTTTTATGGTGTTTATGCTTAATTAGTATTTTTTTGCTTCAATTGAGGGTGGAATTCCTAACCAAAGACGTCTGCGTAAATTTAAATTCGAATTTGACAGCTGTGCCTCATTTTATTACCTTTGCCAATTAATGTAAGAATTGTTCTAAAAATTATTATCCAATTTTTCACCGCTGATGAGGGTCATTAGTGGCTTGTAGTAGTTTATTTTTTTTATTTTAAAGAAACGGGAATTAAATCTGTGTTTTATTGAGTAAATTAAATATTGTCATATTTTCTTACTTGATTTAGTATGAATGGATCAAAATTTTCTGTTCTTATAATTTTGAAAATGATTCGTTGAAATACTACTAGTTCTGCCATATTTACTGAATTATCGTGAACTGTTACTGTTTCATTTTTTTTTAATTAACTCGCTTTCATTATTCCCTTCCCTCAAAGTTTCCGCTTCTATCTCGCTGTTCTGATGAGCGTCTCATAGAAACAGTCATGTAATTCCTGCTTTATACCACAATTTAAAACATTTAAAGGTCTGATATAATTCAAGTACTAAATAATGAACCTTTGAAAAAGTAATATTACTTTAATTGAATTTCTATTAAGCCTTGAATTCACTGCAAAAATTTTTAGCCAGAGATGTTGAGTCTATGTATTCTCGCTTGATCTGTGTCCTGTAAATGGTCGTAATGTTACATGTATAGTAACATATTTACGTTTAAACGTCATTTTCATTATCTGATCTCTACTCGTGTTATGTGAATTTGATTTCAGTATCTATTAAAACATAGATCCGACCTCCTAAAAAATGCTACCGTGGAGACGGCAATTTCAATTTCAGACAAAGAAAATGTTATTTTCCGCAACGGAAATTCATATTAGACCTCGGAGGAAAGTGTGACCTTTACCCACTCAAGAGGGACGTAATAAAAACATCTGTGACATTTTATTATCTGTTTTCGGTAACGAAGAAGGGATGGAGGCTGAACTGCGCTCCTGTAGCTGTGTTGTAGGGAAGCTGTTGTAGTCCATACTGTACGGACCGGCGTCCTACACAGCTCGCTATGCCGGCGAGTGGCGAGTGCAAGAGGCCGACGCATCGCGCAAACAACTCCAAAGGGAAAATTTAAGCGCCTACTGGAGCACAAGCGGCCCACATGCAGACAATGCGTAGTGACCACACAGCGACTAAGAATCTAACTCTGCACTTTAGTTAAGAAAATGACCAAAATAGATTTGTGAGGTAGTTACAAGAAAAGTTTAACATAGTTGTGAGCATATTGCGATTGAAATATTCACGCGGAGATCCATTATCTAAATTTGGACAAATGCGGAAATCAACATCATTATATTGGATGATAAATTTGTTTTGTTTCGAGTTTAAATTGAGATAGACATCTAGGTTTCCAAAAATAATATCTAAGTACTTATAAAAACCATGAAAGGTTTTTCGTATTCGTTGTTAAGGAAACTCAGAAATTTTTTTCATTCAAACATTCTGAAGGCCTATTTCAATTCTAGTGACTGAGAAAATATCAAAATGGTTGAGAAATTTGTGCTGACATGCTTCTCAAAGCTTCAAAAAGATTTTACTGTTCTTGCAGGAGTAGAAATGTTACTGAACTCCAACCGGAAACAAGAAGCAAGGGACGCCTGACTCAGAAAGAATGAGAGTATGAAAGAAAATTTAACGCTGCCAAACTCAAAAAATTAAAATATCATGCTCTCTATTATCAAGATGACTGAAGTAAAATAGAAATTTCAGAAGTTTTTGAACTATGTGAAAATATTGTTGGTAGGTTTCTTTTGAGATTAATTAAGATTGAATGATTTGGAGGGAATCGAAACTTTGAAAAAGCGTTTTCGTTGGTCCCACCGAACAATCTACAACGAAGTGTTCATGAACAAGTCCGTGGACTTTTTCCCCTTTTCTCGCTATGTATTTTTCAGCGATATTGTTTAGTTAACAATGAAGTATGCATTTCAACGGGAAAAATTTTCGCTTTCGCATCATAGATCATGGATAATGACTCACGTCTATACGGGAAATTGTGGTGATTTTAATATAGCCAGCCTTGCGTTTATCTATGGACAAAAAGAAATCACTACAGAGCTGAGAACAATAGTAACTTTGGGCACACTTGTTTTATTTTGTTCAATTATTCTGCAGAGTATAATTTTCAAAACACGACGAGAAGAACAATGCACTGACGCGATCACTTGACTGAACCAGTCGGACAAATTGAGATTAAGGCAGTTTGTTCGCATGGCTCAGCCGAATGCTCGTGTACAGTTCGGCTGCTGCAGTTCTGCGTCATCGCAACGTTCTGCTGGAATTTGAACTGACGAATCCGCTAAACACACGAGGAATTGTTATAATTTTCGTCATAGGTAAAACTGTCAAGAGAGATTATTGCTGTCCACGGTGCACCGTCCAGGGCTTGGAAAAACTGCGTAGTTAACAGAGCGAGTGTTCCTGCATGGTTGAAACGCAACCACTCACTTATGTTTCATACCGAAAATTAGCTCCACTAATTATATAATTGACTTCGCTACACTGCAAGGATCATTTTAAAATATCATGTACGTTTTTTAAATAGTGTGATTATCAAAAAAAAAAAACTATTGATATAATACTACTGGGATTTGTGTTCGCGAGCAATTCAACATGTGCGGAATGCGTGAACGGAACGTAAGTATTAAAATAGTCCAAGGCTCAGAATTTATTGAAACACATACGTTACTGGTTATTTTCCAGAACACGGAATTGTGGACAAAACAATGTTGTGCTCAGATACGTTCACAAGAGGACAGAGTACCTGCTCACAGCGCGCTACCTCGGGAATGCTGCTTACCTTCGCGCCATCAACATCTCTCGAGTCGATGAAGTATCTCAAGCATAACGAATTGGTTTATGTTTAAAAATTTGTTCGTCATACTTGGGATGCTTTTTGACCGGTACATAAGATGGATTGGAACGACAGGAGAGCGAGGTCTTCATGCGAGGAGAAGAGAAAAGAAGAAGAAGGCTTCAGTTAAATGGTCTCATATTTGTAGCGCAGAAAATCATGTTTGTGTTGTGCATGCCTTGGAAATGTTTCTCAATAGATTGAGCTAGATGTGTTTCATTTAACCAACTTATTTCTTTTGCTTTGAGAACTTGTTTCTTCGTATCAATTGGAGTGTTTATCAGATGGGAGGTGTTAAAAAATAATATTAAGTTTTTCACCCCCGGCCGTTTTCAGCTTGACACGGTTGTAGGAAATGCCTCCAGTGGTTGTATACATGCATATATTCTGCTCGCAAATGGGAGAGATATTTAGCTAATGACATTCATTGCAAAATTGAGTGGCAGTTTGTAATAATAAGTGTAACTTCGTGTAAAGAAGTAGCATCATTTTTCAAATGTAAGTAGATGTAGATTTCTGAGGAATGAACAATTGATGAGTGCAACAGAAGCGCATCATAAGTATTTAGCTTGATGGTCGATGTCATATTTGATGGATATCATGATCATTCACAACACTCAGACACTAAAATGACTCCGGAGTTTATAAATAAGGGACAAAACATCAAACATCCGAGTGACATTTGAAGACAGTTTTGGTGAAATATTAAAGAAACATATTATAGTATAAATACGAACATGTGCAAGATAATTTTTGAGAGAAATGATTGTTTTAATATTTTTAAGCATATTATTAGACAAAACCGTTAAGATGTACTCACTATATGAACTTTATTCATTAAAGGTGTCGCCGAGGCAATGGGTCCCCAGCGATGCTGTACTCGTACTTAAGTGAGAGTAATGACTGGTCTCCACTCCAATCGCGCTCCACAGGTAATAACCCTTTTGAGATAAGTCAAATGAGTTTAGGGGTCATACCTTGGTTTTTATAAAAACGTAAAGAGTGTTTGATAACAATTTTTGGAGAACTATGACTTTTCGAGAGGGTACTGAGTCCGACCAAAAAATATCAACTTACAATTAAGTACTTTATTAATCCAAAGCTCAATAACTATTTCCGGTGCCTCAGTTTGCCAAGCAACCTCAAAATCACAACCATGGGGAAAAATGGGGAGGCCTCACATGGAGATCTCTACTATATAATCACTGTCAAAACCATTACAGTTGCTAGAAATTGTGAATGCATTACACTGTGTGCGTCATACGGATCTGCAATAGAGCACACATATAACCACCTGCCATTCTTCCTCTAAAACATGTGATTCTGGACAAGGTTGTTTCGTCAAAGAATAAGCAAAGCGAGTCGTACATGGTCTAATTATTGTCTAATCCTTTTGAACGAATGAGAAAATGTTCTTGTGTCTCTGTAGACTCGAATTGGCTATTCACATATGAGACGTTTAGCAAGTCTTGGTGTACCACAGCTCTTATATAGTAAACTTTGACACACGATGTTTTACAAAATGGAACCCACTGATACCCCCGAGTCCTCTCCGGTGATAATTTGAGCGGGCTTCAAAAATTTTGTGGTCTTTTTGTGTAGTTTGCAAGTGTCCCAGAGTATATCTAGTCGATTGTAAACCCCACCCTGCATCAACTGATCTCGTAGTGCGGCCACAGTACGTAGACGATTTTCTCGACATCTAACTTGTCGTTCTACCTAGTCCCATTAATAGCTGGCCTGTCTGAGTCCCCGACATATCCTGAATAATTCTTGTTTACATTAATGACAATATACGCCAGAGACAGCCGGCAGTAGTAATCTTGAAAAATAGGCAAAGCAACATTCCTTTCTTCATTCAGATATTGTGTAAATTGAAAAATGTAGCAGATCAACGTAGCCATGCTAGATCAGTTTGACGGATATACTCACTTCTGCGTAATTGAAAACGGCCAGAATATGACAGACTCTCCTCCTCCTTGCATTGCTTCTTGCACACATGCTTCGTCGATGGCTTCATGAAATCTTTGATGAACATGGCGGCGAGTGTCATTACTATAGAGATATAATTGTGATTCATCTGACGTGGTATTTTCTACTCCTCTATACTGCAGTGCACACGTGCTTCGGCCCAGTTTAAACGAGTGGTCACGAGTCGACATCAGCCGCTTACGAGCCCTTCTGCTTCACATATACATTGTATTGATTTTCCAACGTGAAGTTCAACAGCAGGAGATGAGCCATCATTGATGTTTTGCTGTAGTTCCATTTCCAATGCAAGGCGATTCCGATCATCAGTTCGGGATAATGCCGAAGATCCATATCGGTTAAAATTTTTTTCTGGGAATAAATTTGCCTTGAAGTGCTGTTTCTACCGCACTGTTTCCATTGTTGATAATCCAGTATAATAGTGCAGCATGAATTCCGCTATTTTCTCTGCTGGGTGTCCCTCAGCCTGACCAAATGCAATGGCTCTTTTTTGCCATTCTGCTTCTATAATTGGCTGTTACATTACGGGATGCCCGTAAGTTTAGCCTGGGGTAGCCGAAGGATACGTTACCGATGTTTTAAACTCAACTTCAGTTTACGTTAGTGGAGATGCATCATTCTCTCTATAAGCACCGGCTTAAACAAGTACAGGCATCTCCCTTACAATTGTAGTAGGTTTCGTGTATAAACTCAACGATATGTTGTTGCTAGAAACAAAAATATACACCAGTGGTGCAGTTTGTTTGAACCGTTTTCCATGACGACAGCCTGTCATTGTGCTCCATACAGTAGGGTATTTTCTCAACTTTCAAGTTTAAACGGGCCGGCCCTATGTTTACTGTTGTGTTTACATATTTGTGCTTAATCTGTGAAAATTCAGCATTGAAATGATAGCGTTAGCCATTACTATTAAAAAATCGGCTTTTGGTGTAGAAAATTGTGCAAATTTTGTAAGCGATTTTCGATAATAGTCCAAACGAAAACTGAATGACAGGATTATATAACCGATATGCCTGATAATTGTGTTTCCGATACTCGTCAAAACGTGTTTTTCCAGCTGATCCTCACTGCCAAAGGTTAATTTTCGTCGCTGAAAAGCATTTTATCAGAGCGTAGTCATATATTTATTTTCATGATTCTGATCCTTTTGGGCTGCGAGGTTTTTAAAGCAAACTTTCGGATCTTGGTTTATAAAAGTGTGTTTTTTTGAATGAGTTCAAAAATTTCAATATTTTGGATATATTGCTGATTTTTGTTAGAAGTTGATTTTGATTGTTTTTCCTTTGGCACCCGTTTCTTCATTTCTTTCATGATAGACCCACCTATTTTCAAATATCCGTAATTAGATTGAGTTTCGGAATTCAGAAAACTCTACAATTCCGATATCGGGTACTCGGAAAAAGTAAGAAAAAAATACGAACTATTTGAAGTTTGAATATCTTGTTCTTGAAGATAATTCTAGATAAGTCACATAGCATATGGTTATATAAGACCCTTGCCAATGTTATGTGGTTTTTAGCGAATTGTGAGAGATTTGTGTAGGATGCGTTTTTGAGACACGTTTTTCGGTAGGCTACTGAGTCGTTACCCTATAGGCAAATCTCTTTCAAATCGCGATTCCTACAGAGGGGATGCCAGATATCGATATTTATGTCAATCTTGACTAATATATTATCTAAATATGTTAGAGATTTGATTAATATGATATCTTTGACAAATTTAGCGCTCAAAATATTGGAAAGAAAATTTGAATATGCGGCAATATCTTTGTATATGTAGAAGCAAATATCCATCCATCTTTGATCTCTATCAAGCAGGTTCGTTAGTCACTATCGAGCTATACTAGGCTTTCATTTGAGGGAACTGAGCGCTTCAGGTCACCGAGGGAATTTTTACCTCAGCCAAAAGCGCTACACGGTGTCGGTGTGTCCTCAATTTCACCTGTTTTTCAGGCGCGGTTCTTGAATATCTTTAAAGTGAAAAAGTAGTGAAGTAATTTTTTCGTCGATCCAAACTCAACGAGCATTCTTTTACTACAAATACTAAGATAAATTCAAAGGTTTCAGCCTAATTGTGTTCACACCAGTCTTGTATTACTCACAGCTCATCCAAATCAGACCGCCTCACGGTCTACAACAATGACCAGTTACTCCGGGAGAGGAACGAGAATATATCTAAAAAACTTATTCACCTCATCATATTCTTCTCAAGGTTATAATCATTTCATCGAAAAACTCATTTCGAGTATACATCAATAATGTTTTATAGTATTTTATATCCAACCTGAAAGCTTGATATCGTCTCACGCCAGTATTTTTGAACGCTTCCCAAAAATATTGTTACCTGGCATTACGCTTCGCGTCATTTATTAGTGAAGATCCTTCCCATATCAAATGAGAAAGAAGACCCTGTAACTTTGTAGATAATAATTAAAATTATTGTAACTGAAACCGTATTTTCTGAAAATTACATGACGTGTCTAAAAGCGTTTTAGTGGTCTCGTAAAGTTTGAATTATTGCTAATCGACCTACTTTAAATGATATTTAACATTTTTTACACGACTGTCGTTTGTGAGAGGTAGCAGTCTAATTAAAATGCTCTTCAAACAGACAAAAGTTGTGGTCTTCATCGCGAAACACGATGGAAATAATGCATACGCACAAAAAATACACGAATGAAAAAGGGGATTGCTATAATGCTCTTCAATTGTTTGGCAAGAGTTATTTGAGGTGGCAATGTTGAACAATAAAATATAAAGGGAAGTCTTTACGATTTTAATTCAGCCATGTATATTGATGTTGACAGAATTTGAGAAAGAAGTAACATGATTAATATGGTATGTCGTGGAGGTTCGTACGTCATGGAGCTTATTGCTCCGTTAATATTTTTAGGTACATAAGGTTAAAAGCTCAAGACTTTTCATTCTTTTTATTTTCTGTTCAATTCATAAACACCATAATTAAATTTCCACAACGAACCCCAATACCTTCGGCAGCAGGAATAAACGCCTAGCGTTTAAACCATCGCTTATATAAAAATACGCCGCATTGCTTTAGTGCGCATGCGCCGTTCAAAACAAGCGAGCGTCGGCAAGCGGAGCCCGGAGTTCAGCGCTCTCGCTTTGAGACTGGCTCGCTGCGCATCATAGGAGAAGGTCGAGTTTCCGGCCTTTCCTCGCCTACTTAAGAAAGGTTCGGTGGAACCAATTCTTCGGAGAATAATCTACATTAGCATACTTAGGGTGAGAGGCTCGTTAATATTTTTTTTTGCCAGATAAATCATTTCTTTTCTTTCCATTTATTCTTCACTGTTGCCTCCCAGGGCATTGCTCAGAAACTCCTGTTTGCTGATACTTGGCAATGAATGCGGCGCTTAGCGAATTGTGAGTCATTGTCAATGTTTAATTAAGTGAGTCGTTGTCAATGTTTAATCGGGTAGCAAACTAAAAGTGTTTGGGAACCGCTGTTCTGCATGTATACATGCTAATCTAAAATAACTCCGTCATTGATGCTCCTCAGCTCGAGAATAAAAAGCAAGGCGAAAATCGCTACTCGTAAAGTCATTTTTATTAAAAATGATCAA
This sequence comes from Morinoia aosen, assembly GCA_030386875.1. NCBI lineage: Eukaryota > Metazoa > Arthropoda > Malacostraca > Amphipoda > Talitridae > Morinoia > Morinoia aosen. The sequence continues at coordinate 77,050,112 of CM059564.1, forward strand.
ATAAAACTGAAAGTTTCGGATTAACTGTCCATCTTCAGCAAAAAAAAATTCTGTAAAACGATACCAAAGGAAGAAGAATTAAAGCACTAAAGTAGTATCTATAAAAAATCTACACTTTGAAAAAACACTAACAACGGTAAAAAAATGTGTAAAAGATAATGGGAAAACTGAGCAACTGAATTACGTGTTGGCAAAATGAAGCGTGAAAGCACTTTGGGTGTCACTGAGAGCAGGTTTCATTTTGTAAGTATACAAAGATTCGAGAAGGCGCAGATCTGTTCTGTAAGAGGTACAGGCCAAGATTTTAAAATCATTTAGGGAGACCGGAACATTGCACTCTTCCGCATGAGATCTAACAAAGGACAGTTGGGGGACCCAAAAGGAAGACCAGTTCTGCAACTACGCCCAGCATGCTCGAAAACTCTACTCTTCAGGTTACGGCAGGTAGAACCAACGTACCGCGATTCACAACGTGAACAACTGTATTGGTACACCAGAGACGAGCACATTGAGGGTGGCAGTTTGTCTTTGAAACGAAAAAGAGAACCAATTGCAAAATTATTCACGAGGATCATTTGAACTCTGAGTTGCGGGAAAAACTTGTTAATAAGGGATTTAACATCCTCGCTTAGTTTCAATGACTGATTTCCAAAATATGGCAACTTAACATAGAAAGCTTGTTGTGCACAAGACTGAACAGATTGAGAGTTATCATAAATTTTTGACAGAAATCTATTGATATGCCTGTCAACAACAGAAGAAGGAAAGCCGTTTTTGGCAAAATATCGTCGGAAAAAATCGAACTCTTTGTGTAAGTATTGAAAGTTAGAACACACATTAAACGCTCTATGGACGAGAGTACGAATGCCGCAAATCTTAAAATTGTATGAAAAAAGCTGAAAAAGCTGGTCCCGAGCCCAGAAAAAGTTTTCTTTCGGAAAACAGAGAATGAAAAGTATTGCCAACTCTCTCTACACACGCATCAAGAAACGGTAACCTATCATTTTCTTCGTCTTCCCTAGTAAATGTAATATTGCTATGACGAGAATTTAAATATTGGAGGAAGAGGTCAGCATGAGCCTTATCTCTGAACAAAACAAAGGTGTCATCAACATACCGCTTGTAAAATACCGGCCTAAAAACAGAAGGACATTCTTTTAACCAGTTTTGTTCAAGGTGGAACAGAAATATATATAAGCAAACGTTGGGCCTAAAGGTAAACCCATGCCCAACCCATCAACTTGCTCATAATATTAACTATTGAATGAAAAAAGAATTACAGACTGCCAATTGTAGTAACTCTTCAACAATACTGTGAGAGAGCCCCATGAAAGTTTGACAATTTGCGAATAATGTAGATAAGCAAATTTCTATAGTTTCCAGTAAAGTTACATTGGTAAACCAATTTTCCACATCAAAGGACGCCATTTTTTGATTTTAATAAAAAGGACTTTACGTGTAGCGATTTTCGCCTTGCTTTTTATACATGCTAGTAGTTGAATTATGTGATCTGACCCAGTTCCTTTTAACTCTCATGCACATTCCTTACTTTGCAGGCGTGGAACTGTCCGCAGGAGTGCTGCCTTCAATAACATGTCCTCGGAGATCTTTCTTGTAGCCACATGTCAGCAGTGGCTGGCGTACTCAATTTGCCTCAAGGAGGGTCATTTAATGAATATTCCAGCCAATATCACTGCAAACACACCCTCATTCAATTGACAGAGGAACCTCTGTTGTGTAAACCTTCCTCGGACCTTTACGGAGTAGCTCATACGCTGTATTGGCTGAGAGATTCTCCAGTCAACTGGATAGCATTTATTCATCAGTCGTTATGGCAGAACAGATATTTATACCCCTTCCTTCACATCTTTATTGCTATTGGTAGGAATACATGGCAGAGTAACAAAACGCTCCTATAAATTCCAAGTTGTCGTCGACGATTGAAAGCTATAAGGCAGCCTGCGCTCAAAATGTTATGGTGCATTCACTGCAAGGATCAAACATCTGTGTTCATTTTGCGGATTGATTCGTCACATGGAATAGCATTCTAGTGATAGCCTCCTGATGGCTGAAAGTGGGTGGCATAACCAGCAACATCTCGAGGCTACGAATCATCATTACAGCATATACTGATTACTTGTTTCTCAGCCGCAGTGGCTGCTTTACTCGTTTTGGAAGACACACATCTCAAACTCTTTTCCAGGGATACAAGTTTCCACGGGCAGAACGAAACAACCCGACTAGTCTCTGAATCCCTCCACAACTTTTCAACCCAGCAACTGTTGTCAAACTCTCTACGAGGTATATTTTTATCCCAGGCAGGGCTCCTCCAGCTCGTTTGCTGTAACTCGATGAGATGCAGGGTAAAAGTACGTATTATGCTTGCTCAGGGTAGGTTTTTGCATTGTGCAATCATGTTGATTGTAGCAGTTTTATTGAGGATTTCGACATGAGAGCTTGTATCAGTAGTTCCTCATGGAGGGAATAGAACTTGTTAGCAAGAATCCAAATACGACGGTTTTCTGTTCAGCGAAGGAATTCCAGTTCAGAGAGGGATAAGAGTTGTGCATATCGAGCAGTGTGGGAGGATAAACTTGGCTTGTGTGGATAAACAATTTGCCCACAAGAACGAAATGTTAGGGCCAATGAATGACCTGAACACAAAGGTCAGTCGTTTCAGAGGCACGGCGCATGCGGTTGTGTTCTTAATTTGAGTTTTACAGGATAGCTGAAAAAGTCAGTTCTTTTATGAGCCTAGAATGGATTTTGTGACATTTGCAGACCTTTAATTGACTTATACTATTACTATGCCAGCTTCTCGATTAGGCGTTTAAAGTCGAAGAGTTAATTACAGTTTGGGTTCCCAGCTTCCCATGACTCCTGGTGAGAGAGTGCACAATATGTGTGTGTGCATGCAACCTCCCCTCATGGTACTTGAGTTCAATCTCCTCACATTCTTCTCTGCTGAGGCTCAGTGATCGGCTCTGAGCGAAGCAGATAGCTCGTGATGACTTTTTTCTTTTCGTTAGCTCATTAATTCGGCCGCTGTCATTGCAGAGGAAGTTCCTGTATCTTTGTGTTCTCCGTGGAGCGACAGATTGTCACACTTCGGACAAGAAAGGCTACGACTGCGGCTGTATTTTCTTGAAACCAGCCCGGTCCTCGCGATATTTTCACCAAAGTGTGTGCAGCCCTTCTATGGTGAATTTAGCAAATGAAGAAAACGGCTGGAAGGAGCTGGAAAGCGAACTCTTCATTCCACACCACCACCTATCCTTATGTTAAGAAGTTCAAGAATATTTCAATTTAATTCTAATAATAGAGAGGTTTTTAAAAAATATGTTTGTTTCAAATTAGATAAGTCAAAGAATAATGGTGTTTCTATTTCCTTTATTCACAGTGTTCTTTCATTTTTACTTATGTAAATCGAGTCTGGTTGCTGCTGTTCCTTACATTTAAATATCTTTTCTATTGCAATAATACTGTTGAATTATACACATTGGATCGCAGGTCTAACTAAAATTAGTATTAGTCCGGGGTCATATTTTCAAGTAATTTACTTTGATGAAGCGCTACAGGTGGAGGAGTTTTTTTCATTTGGTGTTATTCCGAGCTGTTTTTCTCGATTAGATCCTCAAAATTCATTCTTTTTCAAATGTAATTTCTAAATTGAGCATCTGTCAACCATGTAGAGTTACAAGATGCTCAGTGTATCTGAAAAATACTCAAACTTGCTGTTTTTGGCCAGGAGTAAACGACACATGGCGGAGCCAAAATGCTGAAGAACTTTAATCACTGGCTGCCCTACACATAAAAGTTTATTATATGAAATTCTAGCCCAAGGACTGGGAGTTTAAGCTATGGAATCATAAGTCAAGAATCAAAAGAGTCTATAACCCTATGCGGGGAATGACTATCACGAACAATGTCCAGAGAAATATGAGTACATGTGACAATAAAACACTCATCTTGAAATTGGGTTCAGGAGAGATGATTACAATGGGCATCGTGACTATTTTTACGTTAACACGTCACTGATATAATATAGTCAAGGCCAAGCCTTGCCCCGAAAGACAGGCAGAGAAGAACTACCTCTCTCTTTTAGAGTCACCCCCAGAATGCTACGCGTTCTCAGAAGGGGGTCACGTCTTTCCAACGCCAGACTTCACAGAATGGTTACTTTTCTGTCTCAAGACGGATCAATTCCACGAGCAAGCAGTTTCGTTTGAGTTTAGCGCATCGAATTCTATTTGTAATGGAAACATCGATCCTCAATAATTGAATTTATCATCTAATTGTCATTAAGCTGTGCTTCAAATTACGATGTCTATATTATAAAAGGAGACACGTCCGTCCGTCCGTGTGTCACACCCACCCACCAGCCGAAAGTGTGAGATGAGCGTATCTGTGATACAAGCTTCATCAACTCCACAATTTTCGGTGCCTTAACCCACTTAACCCAGTAGAATGGGAGTCGGAATGAATATTATGTGTATTGGTAGGTTAGATTAGGTTGAATAGAACATTAGCGGTTGAGACTTGGGAAAGTATTGGAAAGTCATAGAATAGCATGGAAAATCATGGGAAAGCCTTGTTGAAGCTCAGTTGTTCCTATATTTAATCCTGCCATTTTTTTTTGACGGGCCGTGTGCACTCGTAAGTAATAATTACACAAGATCCTTTCTCGACGTTGGCGTTTGACTACTTCTTTGGCTAGACGACGCCGTTCGTTCGTCCCTTGAAGTCGATGTGTCGAAGCTTATATGAGCGGCCGTTAGCGTGTAGGATTTCGACGTGAGTCAAAGCTGGTATGATCGATTCAAACGAATAGAGCGTCCCTTATCATATGATTGTTTTTCATATGTCTTGATAAGAATCATTACACTCAATCGCTCTTTCGTCTCGACACATCTGAGAACAAAAAATAGAAGGAATTAAAGGAAATGGCTACGTAGGACAATTATAGAAGAATATACAAGTATGTTTTTGAAAATATCAAGCATCAAAGTAACACTATTAATAATTTCTTGAAAAGAGCTGAAAGTTAGAACATGCTTTTTGGTTAGTACTGACTACACAACTGCAAACACAGCCTTGAGTCATTGAGTATGAAAGGGCGAATGGTCCAGCCTTTGTTCAGCAACTTGGAGCATCTTAGAATCACAAGTCAAATCTGAAACTGTGGATTTGTATTAACTTATTCTGCACAACACTCGTTAAGTGTCAATGGAATTTACTTCTCATTTTGCCCACATTGACTTTAGGCTTTCATTAGGAGAAGGTAGAGGCTACTTTTGTTTTCGACCTGTTCATTGCGAACAGAGCGATAAAACTGATAGCCAAGAACAAATTCGTGTAGAGTATTTTTACCTCCTTTACAGACTTTGTATCATTTCGTTTCAGAAGTTATTTGTTGCAGTAAAACTGCATATGATAACATTTAGAAGTGTTTATCAGATAGTAAAGACTAGCTTTGAGTGCGTTAAAGTTCTGAATTCTCATTCACATCAAAGAAATGAAGACCCGAGGGTAGGACCTGTCAGCAGTCGATGTAGGACGCATCATTGGACAACATCAAAGAGCAAAATCAAAATGTAGCATATGTACAGTAACCGGTATAAATATAAGAATGATAAAGAAAACTATAACACGCTGGAAGCACGATGAGAGGGTTCTCTCTCTTCTTCAGTTTAGTGAGGTCTCCGGAATTTATAGGTCCATGCGCCTCAGGATGGGAGTGTTCAGCTCGTGGAATTAGTGGAAAACCTAACATTGTCGCGTCTTACGAGACGCGAAATTTTAAGAAACTCTGTGGCAACATCGGCCGCGGATCCGCGCACTGGTCCGCAAGCCCAACACAGCGTCTTCCATTGTCTAATTTGACCGAGTGCAGACGTTCTCCTAAGATAGAGCTCAAGATTGTAACTTCTAAGTGTAAACGTGTTAGAAATTATTTAATCTTTAAATATTTCGTGCGCTGATCTAGATATATGTCCATGTCTTGTGTGTTTGATGGTGAACAGCCGGTTCCTAGAGCGTTCAACGATGCTGCTGGCAACCGGCGAAACACCTATATCACAGAGAAAATACATAAGAAGAGGAACAACTTCTAAGGGGACATCCTTGCCTCGCAATCCGAATACTAGCTCTCAATTGGCTAGTCGAATGAGTGACTCTAACCAATGAGCTACTCAAATAGGAGTGACGTTTCTTCCGTGCGAAACCTCATTGGCTCTCAGGTATCATCTCGTTTAGGGTAATTACCCCAAATTAGGGTAATTTCAAAAACTAAATGGCGACTTTAACGTGAGCATTGCTGCATTTCGTAACTATGTCTAATCATTATATAGGGTAATTTCATGCACTTAGGTTATTTTCCTGCAATTGAGGGGATATTCTTCTACACGCAATGGTATTTTCTCTATGACGGAACGACGACGAATTGGAGAAATTCCTTTGATATTTTATTGTAAGGCTGCAAGACCGGCAGACTCTCGGTGGGTCCTAGAGCTGAGACCAATAAAATGTCATGTTGCACCTAATGGCGCTGTTATAAAGTTGTGATTTACAAGGACCGAATTGCTGCACATTTTTTAGTACAAACGCGTTCTAACTAAGGACAATGAACGGCAGGCACATGTTATTAAAATGGGATTAGCATATATTTCAGGAATGGTTGTTTACCGAGAAAACTTGTCCATATTTAAACTCGCGCAAATCAATAAGGAAGAATGTAGTTACTTTACGGCAAATGAATACTACACTAAACCAATGATATCAAGTAGGGGAGTTACGAACAGGATTGTGACAAGAGAATCAGAAAATAAATCTCAATAATTTCCAATGAAGTTAATATTTAAAATACGTTTCCCAATAAAAATTTGAATGCTTTACAAAACAGCTCTCAAGCTTGTAAATAAAATACAATACACTGAAAAACTACCCTTAGTGACCCAAAAGGAACCCAAATGATAGAAAAGAATCACCATTACTCAGCTCATTCAATAATACAAGAAAGCCTGACCCAATAACACTTTCAATACTAGTGAATCCATCAACAATGGAACTTTACCGAGGTAAGAGTGTAGCAAAATCAATGTGCGCTAGCACCATGTACATATTCTTGATATAGGTTTAAATTTTAATATTAAGATATGAGCCTAAATTCCTAATTTCCAAATATAAGTTTAAGTCGTAATAATTAAATATAAGTCTAAGCTTTTACTCACGAGAATTCACAGTAACCTTGCATTTCAATAATTTGAACTCAAACATAAATTCAGCCGTAAAATAACTATGAAAATCGTAAATAATTTAGCACTACGAAAGTGAATAAATTCACCCAAAAACTTAGATTAGAAAAACAATTATTTTATTAAAGACCTTACGAGTCTACAATAAAGAGCATCCTTCCGCCGCACGGTTTTCAAAACAAGGGTAGACTTCCGGGCCATTTCAGTATATAAAGTAGGGCGCAACAGCCAAATATGAACCATACAAATCTACAAGGGCCAGTGTTAAGACCTTAGATACAATCGGCGTCTGGAACATCCCTTCTCTCAACATTCTCAGTCTACAATCTTTACTACACTCCTCTTTACGACGCATTCTTTTTACCACAATATCACTCCTCTTTACACTCGCTTAGTCAACACCTCTGTCATCGTCTCTGACAGTCAATAATCTCTGTCAACATCACTGACAGTCAATAACATCTCTGTCAACATCACTGACAGTCAATAACATCTCTGTCAACATCACTGACAGTCAATAACATCTCTGTCAACATCACTGACAGTCAATAACATCTCTGTCAACATCACTGACAGTCAATATTTCCGTCATCTCTGACAGTCGACATCTCTGTCGGTTTACATTCCAATGACACGCCTTCACCCTTGCGTCATCGTCATCAGCAGCATCTCTGCCACAAGAAAATTCTCGCCTGAACAAATCCTACGAAGATCTTGGACTTGAAAGAAACTATCCTGGCCTTTGTCTGGCTTACCCCCCCCCCCCCCCCCCCTGGACGTGGCCTTTGCTGATCTCGTGTCCTGCTTCTGCCAGACTCATTAAAAGTCAAAGCTGAGTACAACCGTGGTTTCAATTCATTTCCTCTCAACGCGATTGGCACGATACGGTATTCCCAGACAGCAATACGAACGAAAAAGTGAAAGAAAATCAATAGAATACATTTAGTCTCCTGAATAGGAGTGGTGACCCCAAAAGCATTTGGGAACCACATACCCAATTAGCTAAAACGTTACAAGCGTTAATTAAATTTTTTATTGAACTGTTTAGGTGCAGTTACTGATGTGTAATTTTCTTCACTTTTTCATTCACACTTGTTGAAGATACCCCTTTTTGTAGATGCCTAATGCATTGAAGTGTTCTACATTTTACAAAGTAATTCTGAAAATATGCGTTGACCCGAACGCAGCAAAAGTTAAATGCGGAGATGATTGTGAAGAGATTATTCACTAGTTTGCGAAACCCTATAACATGACGATAATTCTCGAAACAAAATAAAAATACTCTTTCAAAATTAATTATTTCCCCAATGAACTCTTCGCTGCAGTAATTGAGAGAAGGCGGGGAAGTTTCAACATACTCTTTAAAGCTTGTGAAGAGGTGCATAGATAAATCTTGATTCGTGAGAATACGAGAACAAGTTTCACATGAAGGTAAGGTTGATCCTTTCAACTTGAGGTGAAACTGGTTGATTTTATGGGCTATATACCCAGCGAAGTAGGTAACGGCACCATCTACCTCCATTGACTCGAACATCCCTCCAACAATCGTAGATGCGGAGAAAGTTTTGGCTGCCTCTATTTCTTGGTAGGAGAGAACAACCGCCTCAGGGGCCTCTTCAGGAACCTGGAAATCAAACCGTAACACAGCCATAAGAAATCGTGACAAAATTATCAATAAGAATCGTCCAGACTTAACTTAATATCACTGTAATAAATACACATGGAATGATATACAACTAAACATTATAGAAGTGAAACATACATAACTAGAGCCCAACAACAATGGCTTAATTTGTAGAACAGCTCGTGTAAATTTACAATGGCAGTACCGTCATTTTAGAGTGTAATTAGAACTGATACGAGCCTAAACGTCAAGTATATACGCTTCATACAAGTAGCCTCAATCAGAATGAAGAATCTATGACGTTAGAACAACATCAAGAAAATTATTTCTTCATTACCTCTTCAACTATGTTCCACATTTCCACATTCAGGTCTTCTTCGGCCACCTCAACATTGCTCTTCATTGGTGCCCTCATGAGAGAAGCTGTCGACACTTTGCAGTAAGCGTCAATGAAATTTTGAGGCGTTGGAAACTTCTGTACGTTTCTGATTTTACCAAAGAATTTTTCCAGCTCGTCTTGACACAGATTCCTGACGCACATGTAAGGTAGGACATCTTCCTTGATTTCTGTTCTCAACAATAAAAGTGCATTGATGGGTTGAATCCACCCGTCAATAAAGAAACATCTTCGTTGGGGGTTCAATGAGCGCAATTCTTGTAGCCAAGAGATGTAGTCCTTCAAGATTTCAATAGACGGAGAACTTTGTGAGAGTGGTTTCCTGAGAGGCACTTTCTCTGCAGGAGACTGAGAGTTAAAAATATCGAATAGATCATTAAATTTTTTACAGTACAAGCTGGTTGCTGACGCAGAAGCTGAGAGGGATTGTTTTGAGACGTAGTAGTCTAAAGCCGCACTTGTTGAGTTCGACAACACTTGAGTGGCTAGTTTGACTTTCATCCTTTGGGCAAATTTCAAATTGTACACATGCTCATGCGACAGACGAGGAACACATTTTATGCTACTTTTCTGTTCCAATTCAAAAAGTTGTTTGATGTGATGCCAAGAAGCTGTGGAATTTAGAGTGGGCATGATTAAATCACCTTTGAGAAGAAAGTTTCGAGCATTTTTAATTAAATGAGGAGGGTCTTTTAACACAATATACTTTTTATTTCCAAATTCTACAACAGGATTGGTTGATGAGCAGCCCATTTCCTTGAACGCTTTTTGGAAATTGCTGCCTTGGTCGCTCGTTATGCCTAAAACAACGAAGCCTTGCTTTTCCATTGCAGCAACAGACTCCCGCAAGATGTCTTTGATGTACGCAGAGGGCATAGCGGATGATGTAAAGTAGAAGCCAATTGGATGTTTCCACTTTTTGGCTACCCCAGAAGCCATAACACAAAATGCAGAAGTAGCCAGTTTTTTGCAATTTCCGGTTTTTATATTTTCATATCCTATTACGGTATCTTTTTCTTGATTATATGATAACCCTCTACGGAGGGACATTTCATCAGCGAAAATAAAGCATAGTTTATCTTTCGGGTTTGTGGGTTTCACTTTCATCTTCAAGATGGAAACACTTTTACTACTAATGCCTGGTGATAACTTGAAATTTCGCAGCACACTCACCACAGTAGTATATGAAGGCAAGGGTATGATGTTCCTCATTAGCTGATAATGGCTGACAGATGAACTGACAAGGATATTTAAAGCCAGCCATTTATGATACATGCTGTACCGTTGTTTACCCCTCAACTTATGTTTGACAAATTCACTGAGGTACGGTCCAAGTCTGCCAGAAACGCTCCTCAGAAATGCATCGGTGTTCAATCTCCTGTACAAAACCCGTGATTTCTTACAATGCCTTCTTTCTTTCTTAGCTCTCTTTGTAGTTGATGTAGAGGAGCATTCAAGGGCAATCCGAGTTCCGGAAGGAGACTCTATTAGGCGTCTTTTGCAAGGCAACCTTGGATGGTGAGAGCTTTGCAACTCGGACCATTTCCTTTTACGTAGAGAGCTCTGAAACAATTTATAAATGATTGAAGTACAGATAAAGTTAGTTAATTTTATTAAATGTCCTAATAATAATATTGAGAAAAATTTCTACATTGCCTAAATGGAATCAAATCATCCCACAATCGGTGTTCACAGAAATAGTATACTCATGGCATATTGTTTACACCATTTTTCGACATAACTATAGATCTAAGGTTGTTCCCTCGCTTCAAGAAGGAAAGGTATAGCCAAAAGCGCCAAGTCCTAACCACTCACACACAAAACTTTGGGTTTTAGGTTATCGAATTCGGCAGCAGGCACTTTTCACTGGTTTACCCTTGCTGTATCATGAAAGTCACGTGCACCCCAGACCTGCGCCCATACGTGTCCAAGACGTCCGCCACACCCCCTCGGGGCTGCGTCAAAATCAGGCATTCACAAGTACCGTCCATTTACATTTACCTTCTCCGAGTCATCTGGCTTCCTCAAATAACACACCACAACCACGCAATGGCCACTCCCATCCCATTCACCCACCCTAACTTTGGTCTACCTCTAATGCCCCTTCCACACACCTCCTTGGAGTTAGCACTGATGGCAGGTTCTACAGGATCAGGAGTGCCAGACGCAATAGCTGGACCTTCTTGGGCAACCCTACATTCCTCAGACGTTGCAAACAAGCGCCGTTTACAATGGATTGGAGGATTGGCACTCTTGGAAGAGCTCTGGAATAATGTACAAAATATCAATTACACTCGTTAATTTACTTGCAATCAATAAAATCCTACAGACAGAAACAGCGAGTTAAGAAAGAAGAGGAAAAACAGGAAAAGAAATGATAGCAAAAAAGGTACGAAAATTGGACGACTCAAAGTGAGCACACAAAATTAGGATTGCCGAAGGCCTTTTTATAGCTTAGGTCACGAAACAAAATCCCCTGGGGTCAACAATGCCCATAGCATAGGATTGACAAAGGTAACTAAACTAAAATTGCTTACCCTATGCCCCCTAATGGATTTCCCAATCTGTAACTGAAAATGCAGTAAGCTGTACTTTCAACATGACTGACCTGTACTGATGAAGCTATTACAATGTTCACTTTTGTGTCCTGTTGCGCAACATCAGAAGTGACAAAGTTGGGTGCATTTTGTGCTGAAAGCCTTTTAGCGCAAGTAATGAAAGGTTTTGCAGCACCTGAGGTTGACGGCTTGGCAGCACCTGGGGTTGACGTCTTGGCAGCACCTGGGGTTGACGGCTTGGCAGCACCTGGGATTGACGGCTTGGCAGCACCTGGGATTGACGGCTTGGCAGCACCTGGGATTGACGGCTTGGCAGCACCTGGGGTTGACGGCTTGCCAGCACCTGGGGTTGACGTCTTGCCAGCACCTGGGGTTGACGTCTTGGCAGCACCTGGGGTTGACGTCTTGGCAGCACCTGGGGTTGACGTCTTGGCAGCACCTGGGGTTGACGTCTTGGCAGCACCTGGGGTTGACGTCTTGGCAGCACCTGGGGTTGACGGCTTGGCAGCACCTGAGGTTGACGGCTTGGCAGCACCTGAGGTTGACGGCTTGGCAGCACCTGAGGTTGACGGCTTGCCAGCACCTGGGGTTGACGGCTTGCCAGCACCTGGGGTTGACGTCTTGGCAGCACCTGGGGTTGACGTCTTGGCAGCACCTAGGGTTGACGTCTTGGCAGCACCTGGGGTTGACGTCTTGGCAGCACCTGGGGTTGACGGCTTGGCAGCACCTGAGGTTGACGGCTTGGCAGCACCTGAGGTTGACGGCTTGGCAGCACCTGAGGTTGACGGCTTGCCAGCACCTGGGGTTGACGGCTTGCCAGCACCTGGGGTTGACGTCTTGGCAGCACCTGGGGTTGACGTCTTGGCAGCACCTGGGGTTGACGTCTTGGCAGCACCTGGGGTTGACGGCTTGGCAGCACCTGAGGTTGACGGCTTGGCAGCACCTGAGGTTGACGGCTTGGCAGCACCTGAGGTTGACGGCTTGCCAGCACCTGGGGTTGACGGCTTGCCAGCACCTGGGATTGAGCGTTGGGCAGCACCATGAGCATTACAACCATTACCTTCTCACAAGCAGTGCATTTATGCCTCAGTTTGTTGACACCAAACAGATCCTATATTAAGTTTTGCTTTTGTGAGGTAATTACAATTTTTGTAAGTCATCTTTCCAACACCAACAAATGATTTACAAATGCTTCTCAAGGTTCACTTCTATTGTGCCTATTGCAGATATTCTCATTTGTTGAATGAAACACCCGGTTAATATGAACTGCTTGATTTTTGCAAGAGGAGTCACTGGAAACCGGACCACAAAAGTTGATACTCATTTGCCCATTTGCAATGCAAAGTTTTTTTGGAGGGTTTAAAGGGTATGGATAGAAATTGTATGGCATTATTGTTTGATAATTAATATGAAGTATTGTAGCTTAAATTGAACAACTAATTTGCAAGATTTTATCCTAACACTAGCAATATTGCAAATACTAGATATTTCATATTATTAATGACTATGATGCAGCACTGTAGATTATGGTATAAAATTACCTGCATTGTTCTTTCCTAACATCAACTATCATGCAATTACTTTGTCATTTTTGATTGTTTAAGAACAACATAAGCATGTTCTGTACATACCCATAGAAAACATGTTCAATCTTTCCGAAAAGTAAGAGAAAAGTAAATTTGAATGTTATGGTATGTAATATGTTTGGAGTAAACATTCAGACACAAATGCACCGCTTGTGAAAAGATAACGGTTGTAATGCTACTACAGCTTTTTACCTTTAGTATAAGAAAGCTGAAGTTCAATTTAACAAAGGTAAAATTCAAGTTAACAAAGATCAAGTTTAATTTAAAAAAAAAAAGTTTAATTTAAAAAATTTCAACTTTAATTTACAAAAAGGCCAAGTTTAATTTAAAAAATATATCAATTTTAATTTAAAAAAGGTCAAGTTTAATTTTAAAAAGGTCAAGTTTAATTTAAAAAAGCTCAAGTTCAATTTAAAAAACATCAAGTTCAATGTTGAAAAGGTTATGTTTCAAAAATTGCACACCTATGCAATAATAATATAATTGAAGCTTATTTGTGACAATGCATAATTGCTTAAAATGACTGGCACTGAAAATAGAGTAAATATAATATCAGACAAACAAAAGTGCTGTGATTTTGTACTTAATTTGACATTCTTCAAGTTTTACCTATGAATCATTTGCTAAACAGATCATAGGTATTTATAGCTATTTACAAAAAATGGTCCAAATAAACTTTATGTAATAAGTAACTGTGACAATTAGCAAACTGCACTGACTGAAAAGTTCAGCATTACATAGCTTCAAACTTATATTTAAACAATCAGGCTGCTACAATAGTGGTTTATTATATCATGTTATATAAAATAGTATTATACATACAATGTAATACCAAATTAGAGGCCAATCTCTTAACTAATAATTCTAATATAGCCTAATACCTAATTTAAAATATAGCCTACTTGAGAATTTTTAAATTCAACTTGAGCTTCATTAAATTGAACTTGAGCATTTTTAAATTAAAGTTAAAAGGCTCTAGAGTGGTCTCAAGTTGACACTATAGACATACCATAGGGTAAATTGTGAAATGAAAATAATTATCAAACATGGAAAAATTAGGTAGTATTCAGTCACTTGCCAGTCATCACAATAATGAATGGACCTTTCATTGCTACATTTAAACAAATGTTCACTCCTACACAACTTGAAGCAGGCAAGAGTGGTCACTCATGGGGAAGTTATGTGTCATGACTTTTTTTATTTACATATGCTCCAAATAATAATTAGTAAAAATCACTTTTAAGCACAATAAGTTTGCATTTTAGAAGCAATCTCAATAAGTAACAATATTTATGTTTCTAGGTTTATTGAAGTTCACATAGTAACCTACAATTGAAGGTTTCTGTCACTAGTTTTAGAACAATATGATTTAAAATAGAATTCCTCTGAGTTACGTGTACTAATTTCTAGTAACTTCTTTGATCAATTGACTTACTAATTTAGGAGCGCTTCAGCAGAATGATGCCCATATATTTTTACACGCAGTGCATTTGCATCAGAGTTTTGGTCATTCTCAAACAATCAAATTAATCAAAATATTTGCATTATTCATGATGTTACAAAAGAATAATGCAAATAAGTTTTAAAGCATAGGCTACAGTAATGCATTTCAATCAGAAATAACACAATAATTTAATATCTAACCATTACCATTCAACTCCAATAAAGCCTTGCAATAATAAAGCATCCAATAATAAAGCATTACATTGTCATCATTAGATCTCATAACAAAATTGAAAACAATTCAGAGGTGTCACTCTCATGAATGAGACTGCATTACGAAATACTGAAAACAAAGACAATTGCAATTTGCAACTAGATATTTTTAACAATTACACATTACCTGGTTTGTCCACCACAGTTTGTTGTGGAATAGCATCAGGTTTTAACAAGAACTTATTTTTGAATGGAGATAACACATATGAATAATCCCATTTGCAGAAGTGTTGGGCACACACATAGTAATTCCTAATTAAATTTCGCAGTTTCAACAAGTGAAGAGCCTCATTACCGCACGCTTCAAGCCACGCAGAACAAGTTTTCTTTCTAAAATTGAAATAAACTAAATCAGGGCGATTGACGCTATTATTTTCGCAATTAGTCTTACAACAACGCTTCACACGAATACAAGGCGCCATGATCACTGTGCCATGATGCAGAACTTTCTTCTAATAATGTCAACCAATCAATGCGCACCAATTTCAAAACAAATGATGTCATGAAACCTCTGCGCCCTGAGTGGTCATTGGTGATGACGTTTTTTACGTCTCCAGCTCGGAGCAAAATACTGATGAATCCCGTATCTTCTTGTATTTGGTCTGTGCCTATATCGAGTCAGACCATTGTAAACAGAACTCCTGTTGCTCCCAGCAACAGGAATTTGCCATTGAGAACTTTTCCTGTTTTTGCAGTGTGAGTTGATCTGTGCTGCATGGTGAACTCGCAGTGTGGATTGATTTATGCTGCATTGTGAATTTGCAGTATGAATTGATTTATGCTGCATTGTGAATTTGCAGTATGAATTGATCCGCGCTGCATTGCGAACTTGCAGTGTGAGTTGATTTATGCTGCAATGTGAATTTGTCTGGAATTATTGGAAACAGAACTCCTGTTGCTCCCAGCAACAGGAATTTGCCATTGAGAATTTTTCCTGTTTGTGCAGTGTGAGTTGATCTGTGCTGTATTGTGAACTTGCAGTGTGGGTTGATTTATGCTGCATCATGGATGTGCAGTGTGAATTGATTTATGCTGCAATATGAATTTGTCTGGAATTATTGGAGGATGGCAGCAGCCAATGCTTGCTGAGAGTGAGCATAATTAGTTAAATTGACACTTTCAAATATAAGCAGCTAGATAGAACTGATAACCCGTGCTTCTAGAAATTGCGTAGCTCGGACTGAGATTAGTTCACCTTAATTTGTCATAAAAAAAATTTTTTTTATGTTTATATTAAATTGGCTTATTACCCATGAGCTGGGCTGAGCAAGTTGCGCCAGTCAGCAAGGTGGAAGCATAGAGCTGAAGTGAATTTGAGGTAGACTGAGAATATGTCCGCAGGAATTCTTAATGTGCCCATGCCCGTGTGACTTTATGTGCCTAAGTTGATACTAGCATACGTATGATTTACACGGCTTTTCACACGAGTGATGGTAGGACTGTTTCTCAAGCTTAGGACAAAGATATAATCATAGTATAAATTCCTGCTGTAACGTTCCTTCAGTATCAAAAACCTAATTATTTGTGTATTTCCCCAGGTAGAGTAAAGCAAAACTAGGATAGCCTTTCTATCTATATGTAGGTTGAAATTGAAGACTTATATGGCGTGAGAATACCATCCCCCCACAAACGTGAGTATGCGAGAGTAGACTGTCCTCTTTTGACCACAGCGCACAGTATGTGCACAGTGCAGAAATTATGGGAGGCAAGTAGAGCGACTTCCATGTGCATATTATAACGTGTGACTTTACATTGCCGTGCGCAAATGTATTTCATGATTGCGAAGTCAAATTTTATTTTCTGCCACAGACTCTTGAGACTGGCGTGGTAGATCATTTTTATTAGAATATCTTGTTTGGTTCTAGTGATAGCTAGTTGCCCCTCGAGCATTAGTCGGTTGTTTCTCTTGTTTGTTCATGAAGTCAAGAAATGTCATTGTGGTCATTTGTGGAAGTTTTGAACCTATAAATTTCTTGATTGTGTAGTCAATTGCAGATTCTCTCATTTGAACCCAAGATGTATTCGTTGTGAGTTCATTCTTAAACTTAGAAAATGTCCTTGTGTGCGATTAGCCATAATTTCAACTATAATTTTCAACCTAAGGATGTCATTCTGCGTTGTCCTTAAAATTCATTTTTGAACCCAGAAATGTACATTTCGTGCTGTTAACTATAGTTTTTATTTCTTGAATCTAAAACATGCCCTTATTGTGCAGTTTTTACGGTGTCAACGGCCATTGAATAAAGAAACCAATTCGAAGAGACCACGTATTTCCTCGATGCCTTCGATACCCGTAATTCAGACTAGACCTCTCGAAGATCATATATCCGCAGTCTAGTCGGAACAGTAAAAAGTTTGTTTAGCGACGGTACTCCAGCAACAAGAATAGAGATGAGCCCACTGAGGCGCTCGCACACACCCAGACTTCCCCAGCTGGAAGACAGATTCAACATAGCATTAGCAGCTCTAATCGGTCTCTTGAACGGCGCCGCACCGCGAGAACTCAGAACTTCCAACGAAGTCGAGCAGGTATTCGCTGGAGTTCGAGCCAAAGCCAAAGAGGTGAAACAACTCGGTGAACAGTTGGTCACCGTTCTTGAGAACTCAGGGGCCACGGCTGAAGCAACAGTTGTTCGGGACTCATTGACACTCGCCAGAGCTCGCAGAAGAGAGTTGGCAAGTTCAATGGACCACAGAAACGAAGAACTCTTGGGGAGTTCGTCACGGAGTGTGGCGAAGAGACCTTCCGAGCAGTCCAAGAAGATCTCGTCCAAGAAGCAGCAGCAGGACACCGCAACCCGGGAAGAAAGGTCCTCAAATTCCCATCCAGCTAAAAGTCGGAGCAAACACGGCTCCAAACGTCAGAGCGGTGGCCAGGTCAGCTCCAGCCATCGCAGCCAGAGTCATCAATGCTCGAGCTACTACAGCCAGAGTCAAGACAGCGAGAGCGACCACAGCCAGAGCCTTCCAAGCGCTAGCTCCCATCGCAAGGATAAGGAGTCCGAGCGCCATGGGTTCCCTGGCCGAGGCAATGAGAAAATGCTCATCGACCTCACAGAAGACCCATCAGTGGTGTTGGCACAGATCACCATTGAGAGGTCAAAATTGAGGTGTGGGAATCGCACGGGGAACGATCAGCCCTTCGGCGAGGAAGACGCCGAGGACAAGGATGCACGCACCGGAGCCTGGGTCAACCAAGCGTTCCAACACCGCGTCGTGGAGCCCGCAGGGGGCGCGGCGGCGGTCACGAACTTTCCACCCGACGACACCGCTCACGCGCCCACGATGAACCCCTTTGCACCATCATTCCAGCCCAAGGTTTCCACCAACTCGCCCGCCGTGGTCTTCGAATCAAGGCCACCAGTGATCGACGGAGCTATGAGGCTCTCGATGATCGAAGACCTAAAAAGGTCGCCCCATCAGCCCTACGCGGGAGAGCCCCATCTGTTCCACAGGTGGTTCAATGCCCTCAGGAAAAGGATGGAAAGGCTCGCCGTGGAGCCTATCGACGCCATCGAGATTCTCACGAGTCACACTTGTGGCGAGCCAAGAAGCCTCATAGATGATATAATGTCCGCGACCTACCTGGACACGGCGGCCCTGCTCACCGACATCATCGACCAATTGACGACTCGCTTCGGCGCTAGCGACAAGGTGGCTAACAGCCTGATCGAGCGCCTTGTGCGCGCGTCAGACATCAAGGGGTCAAAAGGCGACCACACGGTCGGCCCTAAGCTGCGAAAGTTCGGCGACGTTTGTCTTTCGGTCCAGCATACCATGACGTACACCCCGGCCCTGTCCTTCCTGAACACCGACATGGGGCTAGCCCCCATCGTAGAGAGACTGCCCTTCTTCGTGGTGGATGCCTGGAGAGGTGAGAGAACTAGGTACAAAAAATTGTCCGGATCACTACCTGGTTTCGCGAGGTTCTGTGAATTTATCCGAACACTGTCGGATACTCAATGCGACAGTTTCGGGGCCTCGAGTCTCAACTGGATGAGCACTCGACACAACGCCTCAGTTCCTCCTCACCCTAAGCCAAAGGCGCCACGAGTGCTTTATACGTCTGCCGAGAATCGTCCCGGCAGTTGCATTCTTCACCAGGGTGCACAGCACGAGACGAGCTCGTGTCAAGCGGTAAGGAAGATGGAATCTCAGAAGAAGAAGGACTTCATACGTGAGCACAAGCTGTGTTACCGCTGTCTAGGGCCTCACTGGGCCAAGCACTGCCAAGAAGTCGTGAAGTGCGACGATTGCGGAGCCGAGAATCACACCACAACCGCTCACCTCAACTGGCGAGCGGCTGGAAACTCGAGTGAAAGCACTCGTCGGGAGAGACCCAGTCGAGAACCGAGCGACGACAGGGCTCAGAGCGAACTCGGGGATAGATTTAGAGCCGTGGCCCTGGCCTCCCGCATACCCACAGCCGAGAAGAGTGCATGCAGCAAAGTTGTTCTGGCAGACGTTATCGACGAGAACACGGGTCGGTCGTGCCGCGCCTACGTGATCCTAGATGAGCAAAGCACCACGTCCTTCTGCTCTCCTAAGCTGTTGAACGCCCTCCGCGTCACAACCCCTAAGACGCACTACGAGCTGGAAACGCTGACCGATCAATCCGCCGCTCGATACGGCAGACGCGTGTCAGGGCTGAAAATAAAGGGAGTGTCCGAGGACCAAACATTCGAGCTCCCACCAATGTTGGAATGCAACTCCATCCCCGATAGAAAGAAAGCAGTCGCGACCTACGAACGCGTCGCAAGAACCCCGGAGATATCGCACTTCGCTCATCATTTCTTGCCCTTGGACAAACACGCAGAAGTCGCGGTGCTCCTGGGGACGGACTGCGGAGACCTGCTCTACAGTCACTCCGACAAACAACGCCGTAAGGCTCCGTTCGTCCACCACACTGCTCTAGGCTGGGCAGTGGTCGGCAAGGTGAACGACGACGTCAGCCCCGAAGGAGAGCACTCTTACACGGTCGCAAGAATCGTAGCCGAAGCCGCTCTCAAAACCTGTGGCCCGGAGGCGTGTCTTGAACCGTTTTCAGGAAAAGACGCCGTTACCCAGCAGCACAGCGATGAGACCTCTCAACCGCGGCCTCCCGACGACCGCGGAGACACTGAAAAGATGAAAAACGCCAGGGCAGAGGAAGACAACCGAGCGGAAGCCCCACCAGCGACGAGATTTATCAACCAGTCAGCAACAAACGAGGAAATGGACGCTCGGTGCGATCCAGACAGCGCATCACCAAAGTCCAAGAAGAGACTAGAACGGGAGCTTCCGTACACTGGCGATCTGAAGAGAAAGTACGACGCGCACCATGCTGAGCGCACACCTGTTGATAAGAGAGCTTGACGGAACGGGCCAAGCATAGGGGAAGGCCGCCCCGCGGCCCCCGACCCTCCAGGAAACGCCAAGCACCCACCTCCATCTTCCCTTAACCAGCCTCTCAGTAACGCCTACGCGACAAGCTGCCGTCGGAATCCGAAGCGTCGGGACGAGCATGACGCACTCGCCAACGCACGAGGAATGCCGGGCAGTGTCGAGAAAGACCAGGAGACACCGCCAGGACCCCTCCAAGGGTCCATCACCCGCCAGCGACGGAAAGTTCGACGTTGGTCCGGGAAGCAGAGAGGAATCCTCTATAAGCCACGCCCGCGCAGCAGGTGGAAGGCCACCCACCCATCGCCGAAGACAACACCAACGCGTCCCGCGGGGCGTGACAACTGCGACGAGCACGTAAAGTGTGGCGTCCCGCCACTGAACCAGCCACGATGGGTCGTTGAGGACGGCCACTGTGCGGCTCGCACGACGAAACGACAACGACAGGGTCCAACGAGTGGTGCGTCCTGCCACCGAACTGGTCCTCCTCCAGCGCCCCCCCGGCGGCAGTAATTAGTTGGCGCCAGCACCAACTAAAAGAGGGGAGTGTCGCGTCTTACGAGACGCGAAATTTTAAGAAACTCTGTGGCAACATCGGCCGCGGATCCGCGCACTGGTCCGCAAGCCCAACACAGCGTCTTCCATTGTCTAATTTGACCGAGTGCAGACGTTCTCCTAAGATAGAGCTCAAGATTGTAACTTCTAAGTGTAAACGTGTTAGAAATTATTTAATCTTTAAATATTTCGTGCGCTGATCTAGATATATGTCCATGTCTTGTGTGTTTGATGGTGAACAGCCGGTTCCTAGAGCGTTCAACGATGCTGCTGGCAACCGGCGAAACACCTATATCGAGTCAGACCATTGTAAACAGAACTCCTGTTGCTCCCAGCAACAGGAATTTGCCATTGAGAACTTTTCCTGTTTTTGCAGTGTGAGTTGATCTGTGCTGCATGGTGAACTCGCAGTGTGGATTGATTTATGCTGCATTGTGAATTTGCAGTATGAATTGATTTATGCTGCATTGTGAATTTGCAGTATGAATTGATCCGCGCTGCATTGCGAACTTGCAGTGTGAGTTGATTTATGCTGCAATGTGAATTTGTCTGGAATTATTGGAAACAGAACTCCTGTTGCTCCCAGCAACAGGAATTTGCCATTGAGAATTTTTCCTGTTTGTGCAGTGTGAGTTGATCTGTGCTGTATTGTGAACTTGCTGTGTGGGTTGATTTATGCTGCATCATGGATGTGCAGTGTGAATTGATTTATGCTGCAATATGAATTTGTCTGGAATTATTGGAAACAGAACTCCTGTTGCTCCCAGCAACAGGAATTTGCCATTGAGAATTTTTCCTGTTTGTGCAGTGTGAGTTGATCTGTGCTGTATTGTGAACTTGCAGTGTGGGTTGATTTATGCTGCATCATGGATGTGCAGTGTGAATTGATTTATGCTGCAATATGAATTTGTCTGGAATTATTGGAGGATGGCAGCAGCCAATGCTTGCTGAGAGTGAGCATAATTAGTTAAATTGACACTTTCAAATATAAGCAGCTAGATAGAACTGATAACCCGTGCTTCTAGAAATTGCGTAGCTCGGACTGAGATTAGTTCACCTTTATTTGTCATAAAAAAATTTTTTTTTATGTTTATATTAAATTGGCTTATTACCCATGAGCTGGGCTGAGCAAGTTTCGCCAGTCAGCAAGGTGGAAGCCTAGAGCTGAAGTGAATTTGAGGTAGACTGAGAATATGTCCGCAGGAATTCTTAATGTGCCCATGCCCGTGTGACTTTATGTGCCTAAGTTGATACTAGCATACGTATGATTTACACGGCTTTTCACACGAGTGATGGTAGGACTGTTTCTCAAGCTTAGGACAAAGATATAATCATAGTATAAATTCCTGCTGTAACGTTCCTTCAGTATCAAAAACCTAATTATTTGTGTATTCCCCCAGGTAGAGTAAAGCAAAACTAGGATAGCCTTTCTATCTATATGTAGGTTGAAATTGAAGACTTATATGGCGTGAGAATACCATCCCCCCACAAATGTGAGTATGCGAGAGTAGACTGTCCTCTTTTGACCACAGCGCACAGTATGTGCACAGTGCAGAAATTATGGGAGGCAAGTAGAGCGACTTCCATGTGCATATTATAACGTGTGACTTTACATTGCCGTGCGCAAATGTATTTCATGATTGCTAAGTCAAATTTTATTTTCTGCCACAGACTCTTGAGACTGGCGTGGTAGATCATTTTTATTAGAATATCTTGTTTGGTTCTAGTGATAGCTAGTTGCCCCTCGAGCATTAGTCGGTTGTTTCTCTTGTTTGTTCATGAAGTCAAGAAATGTCATTGTGGTCATTTGTGGAAGTTTTGAACCTATAAATTTCTTGATTGTGTAGTCAATTGCAGATTCTCTCATTTGAACCCAAGATGTATTCGTTGTGAGTTCATTCTTAAACTTAGAAAATGTCCTTGTGTGCGATTAGCCATAATTTCAACTATAATTTTCAACCTAAGGATGTCATTCTGCGTTGTCCTTAAAATTCATTTTTGAACCCAGAAATGTACATTTCGTGCTGTTAACTATAGTTTTTATTTCTTGAATCTAAAACATGCCCTTATTGTGCAGTTTTTACGGTGTCAACGGCCATTGAATAAAGAAACCAATTCGAAGAGACCGCGTATTTCCTCGATGCCTTCGATACCCGTAATTCAGACTAGACCTCTCGAAGATCATATATCCGCAGTCTAGTCGGAACAAACATTCTTTGTGACGGAGGCAGACGCTCGTAGGAGAGAGTTGTAAAAAATTTGGCAATCATCAAAGCAAATAACGAGCGAATTTTGTGAAGGTCCAAAAACAATTTCTCGAAGGACTGTGCGTAGAGAATTAACACGTTCCCTGCGACGTGTTGAACTGAAGTTCAATATTCAGTTCAAATTTTAAATAAATTATAGTGAGCAATTTTGAATAAAAAACAAATATTAACCAGGTCACACCTTCATTAAGCTTTCATTAAAGTATTATAAAAATTGAGTAAATGACAGTAGGTCGGTGAGCAGCATTATGGAAATCCCCTCAGAGGTCACCGGTGGCTCCCCTCGCAAAAAAAGTGTTAAAATGAATTTGAGTAAATACAAATTCCCCAGTAAGCCAGTAGTGCCAACGGAAAATCTGAGAAAACGTGTGTTATAGGTACGAGAATAGCGAAATTGTATCGATATTATTGAAGATTAGACGCATGCAATGTAGTCCGATAAGTCCAGATTCATCCTCCATCAGATAGATGGGCGTGTTAGGGTAAGGCAACAGCCCCAAAAAGTTATGGATTCATCTCGCATCGTCGTGAGAGTTCAGGTATCTGGAGACAGAGCAATGCTTTGGGGCTGTTTTTACTGAGATGGGCATGGATCTGCCACTCTTTAGAATAAGTGAACTCTCAGGATTATTTGCAGGTACTTTCCAACCACGTTCATCCTACCGTGGAGTTTTATTTTCCTAATCGCAATGGGCCTTCAAGACGACGATGACCGCAGCCACAGAGCCAAAAATGTTCAAAATCAGTTTATAGCAGATGAGGAAACATTTGAGTACATGAACTGTCCATCACAATGCTCTGATTGAACCCCATTGAAAATATATGAGGGAGCGTGAGAGTAACGTGTGTGATTCATTTTTCCTTTCAACATAGACTGCTTTAGAGGACAGGCTACTTCAATTATGGCCAAAAATAGAACTACAAAGGACCCAGAATCATGTAAAGTCATTACTACAGACTATGAAAGCTCTAATCCGAGTGAAAGGCGGTCCAATTGCCCGCTAAAAATATCAGACCTCCACAATTTCTTTGGCCCGCGAGTGTATTATTATAGTATACATGAGCCATGGAAACTGTTTATTCACAAATTATCTTTTCTGAGACGTGAAAATCGGAATGCAAGGTCCCAAATGATCACAGCATATTACTCAATTAACATGGGTTGTTGCCAACAAATGAACGGAATATTGAAGACTGAAATGTTTATCTTTTTGTAGAAGGTGAATATTAGGATAATTAGGATAAGCCTAGATTGTAGATTACACTGGCCATAAACTACTCTCATCGGACCGCAAAGAGACTCACTTCTATTTATGCTTTCAATGTGTTTTAACCGTACCGAGTTATTTTCAAAAGACAAAGGACCATGATTGATCCCAGGACCATTCAATGGATGTATCTATTAGGCTTTCAAAAATATTTTTATAGGTTGAAAACACCCAGCAGCAGCACGAAGGACCTGGGCATAGATTTACAATCGAACAGCAAAGGAACGAGACATTCAAAATCTTGTAAAATCAGTGCCAGGTCGAATGAAAGGTGTTGTTCGGGCAAAAGGCCAGAAATTTTATAGCTTATTGATGAACTAGTGTACATGATCCGTCAAAAATGACGGCATTTGATATTTTCTTTAGCTAAATCTTCCAGATATGGATGACAAACAAATGCATACATCCATCCTAATGGTACGCGCGATAAAAATATTCTTGTACTTGGGCACTGGTGAAACGTTCTTTTTAGTGTTTGTTTAAGTACAAAAAGTCTTTATTCGAACAAATCTTACCCCAATGAAGCTTTCAAGAAGGTTGAATTCAGCCATTCATTAGCACTCAAATCAAGAAAATGAACTGTGCCTTGTGTTACTACTGAAAGATAAATAAAAAATTACTGACTTTTCCCTATATTGTTACTTAAAGCAGAAGTCGGACTGAAACATACAAGCAAATAAGTAGTCACACAAACAAAAAAATCAAAGCGATCCAAGTTTTGAAGGAGATGGATGCCCACTAATCTTAGAAACGGTAAAAGTCAAACGTAGAGTACATTAGGTATTTAATTTGAATTATTGCAACAGAGTAGTACTATGTAATCCTGAGTTCAAAAAACTGAATTTAGGAAATTTTTAAGTGGGCTCCGCTCGTGAATTGGATTCCAATTTCTCCCCTTCATATTGAAATTAGAGCAGCAATACGTAAGATGTCATGGTATAAACCTTTGCAAATGGTTCACAACTACGAAAGTGGTTCGCTGCGAGTTGACAAGCGCGAGGATTAGAGAGCTTCGATAGGTCTTAAACCACCTGCGGGCTCCGTCGAATCAGGTTGTTTTGACAACTAATTTCAAATTTTTCATATGGTTTGTTAGTCACACTCCTTGCTAAGATAAAAATTATTTAAAATAAATGGCAATCATTAATTTCAAATTAGCATTAATTTCAAACAATGTAATATATTATATAGATATATATACATAAATATTACGTAAACTGCACACTTGTAGCTGACCAAATCCACAAAACAGCGAGTGGGATCAACATAGGTTGAACCAAGAAGACCGAGAATCTCTCCCAACGTAATTGTGAAAGAAGTGAATTACATGCTATATGAAAATTAAGTTGAATTTTCACCCATATTATTGCTGAAAGTAGGATGATAAATTGTGCCTAACGTCATTACTGAACCAGAGCGTGAACAGAGACAACCACGCTAACATACCAGCAGCATACAAACAAGGAAAGCTATCAGAGTTTTATAAGTAAATAGATAGAGTCTTGAGTGCAGAGAGTCGTGTGTGTTGAGAAAAGCGTGCGTGTGAAGGCATAATAATTATTACTATTTTCCATCATTAAAGTATTTAATACTGTGAAAAATAAAGAAAGAAAAATGGTAGTAAAGATAGCTGATTTAAAAATCATTTCAATAAGTGAACGTTTCGGCTTCAAACTCAAGCCATCATCAACACCTGTGAAAGCGAATTGAAAACAGAAAATACGGCATGGCTCAGAGACAAAAATAATTCAACTTAAAATAGTACAAAAAAGAGAACGGAGAGATTATACTGCAATTACTTTTTTAAAATCAATTTATTTCTAACTGGAATGATGACAACATTGAATTTAGAGCTGATTTCGATTGTTTAATGTAAAGAGATTCTAGTATATATATGTCGTTTTTATTTGCACAGAAACTTAAAATTGAATAATCAGATTTGCTCACTATTACACTAAACTGTTCTGCGTGATCCCTAATGGCAGAAAAAGATGGCTTAGTTAAAACCCTACCCGTTCTGGAGCTCATACCAACATGCTCAAAAAACCTTGTTCTACAACTACGCTGGGTGCAACTCACATAGCTAGACCCGCACAACGGGCAATACATATGGATTATGCGAGAGCACAGTTCAGTAGGCACACGGTCTTTCAGTCTAAAAAACGATCCTATAGTACACTTGTTTGTCAATATTGGAATAAAATCTTAGCAATTGTTAAATTTCTCCACCAGCTTTGAAACGTGACTGGCTAGCTTCTCGGACTGTGCACCATAAAAGAGCAAATTACAATAGAATTTCTTTTTCTTCAAAGTTGTCTCACAGCAGGACCTTAAATTTTTTTGTCTAAAAACAGCCTTACTATTTTAAAGATTAGGTTATTTGAAAAACTATTGCTGCTGACAAAAGTTTGCAGAAAATTAAATTCATCAAGCATATTGCGGCAGGTTGAACTTATTTGAAATGCGCGATGCAGCAAGGTTTTAACGCTATTGAGTTTGAATCAAAATGAACAAAAAGTAAAAAACCTAGTGCCTAAGCCCGGAAAGATATATTTCCTATAAACAGAAGTTACAAATCTTCGAATTTGTTTATCCACGGAACAGTCTAGGGATCACGCAGAACAGTGTAGTGTTCACTGTAGATCAGAACAATGTAGCGAGCAAATCTAATTTTTCAATGTTAAGTTTCTGTGCAAATGAAAACGACTTACAAATACTAGAATCTCTTTACATTAAACAATCAAAACCAGCTCTAAGTTCAATGTTGTCACCATTCCAGTTAGAAATAGCCAGATTTTCAAAAAATAATTGCAGTATAATCTCTCCATTCCCTTGTTTGTACTATTTTAAGTTGTATTGTGTAATGTCTTTTAGCCATGTCGCATTTTCTGTATTTCAATTCGCTTTTACAGGGGTTGATAATGGCTTGAGCTTGAAGCCGAAGCGTTCACTTATTAAAATAATTTTTAAATCAGCTATCTTTACTATCATTTTTATTCTTAAACCAGCAGGAGTGCTCCAATCTAATTTAAACAAAGAAAAGATATTTGGATGGTAAAGTCAAGATAATTAGTTCGAGCAGCATTAGCGAAAAGATGGAATTGACAATAGCTTTGAAGCATTTTGTGGATAATAGGAATAAAATACCGTTGTACTTTCAGACAGATTGTTCAGAGCTAAGGCTGGTCGCACTCGTGACGAACATGATTCAACCCAAGTATTGTGTTGTCGCTGAAGTGTGATGAAATCACAGGTGCTAAGAACGTGTGTAAAAGAAAATAAAAGGTGAAGATTTGGCTAAATTTGTGAAACGAGAGCGCTTCGAGGCTGTACCTAAAACTGACCTCATAAATTCCTAGGGTTGTGGCATACAAAACGAGAAAGGAAAATGCGGATATTCCAGTGATGATGGGGAAAAATTTCCTCTAAGACTTGTTTGTTTCGAATCTCGTCGAGTGAAATTTGTTAAGCTCCAAATATACCTTGAAATTGAGGCTTATAAAAAAAATTCCGACAGTTTATTAAACTAATGTAAGTTAACTGAAGATGATAAAAAATACAAAGTTATATAAATTGTCCGACGAGTTATTCACCACAAGTCATAGAGAGTTTAAAGAAAGTTTGGCCAAGTGATTTATCGTCAAAATTACTTGAACATAAATAAATGCATTTCAACCAGATTGTGCGTTCGGCCAAGTAAGTATTCTTCACGGTGAGGGCAAACAACCAAGTTGAGAGACTTGTTACTGAATTCTGTGGCAGGCCCAGTGGCCACACGAGCACCAACAGACCACGTTGCTTTACAAACATAGGAAATAGGAGTCCTATGGTGAATGTGTTTCTAAATATACATCTTACTTCTATATGTCGATGATATGTATCAATGATTGTTGTGTGTTTTATTCTAACGTTTGACTGAAAGCTCTCGCAGTATTAATTGCTTGTTGGTAAACAAACTTCCACGACTGTCCGTTCGTATGAAAAATATGATCAAGTGACGTGAAAATGTAAAGTATGACGTATGAAAGAATGAAAGAAATGCATGCTAGCTGTGTCATGTAAAATTCAGACACAAAATTTTTCTTTTTGATTTTAACCGAATGTTGCTCAAAATTTTGAAATTATAAAAGTTTTTGTGTAATTCACCCACAAATTTGTTGTGGGTGAATGGGCCGGCTCGGTAATTTATAAGTCCTGAGTTCGAGTCTCGGAACTCCTTGTGTACATTTATTTCGTTTCAACTTGTGGAAGCAGCAGCTTCTCGTACCAGATTCAGTATCTGTTTCTGGGAGTTTACTAGACTGTGAACTCTCGATAAAAATAGGGAGTAAAATATATGTCGGGACAGCACGTACCTGCACTGGGCCAAGCATTGCTGTCGTTGGGCTTCGGTCACCTTTTAGGGTGATTGGTAGCGCAGTCGATAGCGTGCCGGCTCGGTAATTTATAAGTCCTGAGTTCGAGTCTCGGAACTCCTTGTGTACATTTATTTCGTTTCAACTTGTGGAAGCAGCAGCTTCTCGTACCAGATTCAGTATCTGTTTCTGGGAGTTTACTAGACTGTGAACTCTCGATAAAAATAGGGAGTAAAATATATGTCGGGACAGCACGTACCTGCACTGGGCCAAGCATTGCTGTCGTTGGGCTTCGGTCACCTTTTAGGGTGATTGGTAGCGCAGTCGATAGCGTGCCGGCTCGGTAATTTATAAGTCCTGAGTTCGAGTCTCGGAACTCCTTGTGTACATTTATTTCGTTTCAACTTGTGGAAGCAGCAGCTTCTCGTACCAGATTCAGTATCTGTTTCTGGGAGTTTACTAGACTGTGAACTCTCGATAAAAATAGGGAGTAAAATATATGTCGGGACAGCACGTACCTGCACTGGGCCAAGCATTGCTGTCGTTGGGCTTCGGTCACCTTTTAGGGTGATTGGTAGCGCAGTCGATAGCGTGCCGGCTCGGTAATTTATAAGTCCTGAGTTCGAGTCTCGGAACTCCTTGTGTACATTTATTTCGTTTCAACTTGTGGAAGCAGCAGCTTCTCGTACCAGATTCAGTATCTGTTTCTGGGAGTTTACTAGACTGTGAACTCTCGATAAAAATAGGGAGTAAAATATATGTCGGGACAGCACGTACCTGCACTGGGCCAAGCATTGCTGTCGTTGGGCTTCGGTCACCTTTTAGGGTGATTGGTAGCGCAGTCGATAGCGTGCCGGCTCGGTAATTTATAAGTCCTGAGTTCGAGTCTCGGAACTCCTTGTGTACATTTATTTCGTTTCAACTTGTGGAAGCAGCAGCTTCTCGTACCAGATTCAGTATCTGTTTCTGGGAGTTTACTAGACTGTGAACTCTCGATAAAAATAGGGAGTAAAATATATGTCGGGACAGCACGTACCTGCACTGGGCCAAGCATTGCTGTCGTTGGGCTTCGGTCACCTTTTAGGGTGATTGGTAGCGCAGTCGATAGCGTGCCGGCTCGGTAATTTATAAGTCCTGAGTTCGAGTCTCGGAACTCCTTGTGTAAATTTGTTGTGTTTCGAAGTGCTACCTGTTTTGCAGCGCATGTGTAATCCTGGAAATGAGTAAAATTATCCTTTCAGACAAGTAAAATACAATATAACTGAAACAACACGGCATTTACGTAACAATGAAAGGTAGTTCGGACACGCCAGAAGAGGTCAATAAGCACATGAAGCGCAATAAACAGTGCAATTTCGCAGCATGTATAGACTTCATGCAGTCTTTAACGAGGAAAATTAAAAGGAACTGAATCGTATTTAATTGGAAAACGTTCCGGAGTCCAACTCCATCATCAGTTCAGAAATACAAATCATTATGTCGGTAATAAAAGAAGAAACAAAATGTTGTAGACAGTCATTAAAAGAGATCACGAAAACAAAAATAAAAACATGTCACAAAATAAATTCGACAAAATGGCCATCTAGTCACTATTTGCAATGGATATGAGCTATCGGTATTGTTGAGGACCGGTTTTCGTTTACAAATATGTAACCAATCTAAAAAATCCTAAGGTCATGCAAAGTTGAAGCCGAATCTAAAATTTTGAAGTCTTTGGAAGATATCGGTACGTTGCATTTTTCTTCATAATTGCGTACTGCGGAATGCGAGGGAGGGGTGTGCTCATTGGTTCCCAGTGCGGAAGCTTCTACCCTGATGTTCAGCTATTCTGATATAAAAATTCCGTGACGTCATGCCGACGTACGATGATGTGCACTGCACACAACTGTAAAAATAAATCAGAGAGGCCCGCATCTCCATCGGAAGCGTATCCTTGTACCGGAAAAAAGAAGCCACCTTACAGTTATTAACTAGAGCTACGCATAACTGAAGGCTTTGAAAGTATTTTTCACACAATAATCTTAACTCTAGTGACAATTTCTCAAAAGGCGCTCCAAAATACGGGAACGAGCAGAATAGATAGTCCTTATTGCTTTCTTTAATAGTATGCGAGGCGTATTGCTTAGATAGTTTTGGAGGCGATCTCCTCCAAAGACTTCAAAATTTCAGATTCGGCTTCAACTTTGCATGACCTTTGGATTTTAGAGTCGTTACATATTTTTAAACGAAAACCGGTCCTCAACAATACCGATAACTCATATCCATTGCAAATTGTTACTAGATAGCCATTTTATCGATTTTATTTTGTGACATGTTTTTATTTTTGTTTTCGTAAACTCCTGTAATGACTGTCTACAACATTTTGTTTCTTCTTTTATTACAGACATAATGATGTGTATTTCTGAACTGACGATGAAGCTGGGCTCCGAAACGTTTCCCAATTAAATATGATTAAGTTCCTTGGAATTTTCCTCGTTTTTAAATTTCTAATCAATTTGCGATTAATGCAATCAATTTAAACAGTTTAAACAATTTTTTTACCACAGGTGATACAGAGATAAAATATTTCTTAAGTCTAGTACAATGGTCAAATTTGAGTATAGCTACCTGTGGGCCCGAATAAGTTCAGTGACTTCTAGGGCATCCTACCATCAAGGTTAGTCTTAGGAGTACAATAATGTTTAACCTAATTCACTTAAACTAGAGAGGCATTAGACTGATCAATGAGATAATTAACTCGAAATTAGATACTTCATTTCACAATATAGTTCATATGGACTAGATTTAACAGTATATTCGACAAACGATTCAAGAATAGACTGAAGATCGGCGAAATTAACCAAGGCAAAATACATTATTAGGACCAGTTATGTAGGGGACAAGGTTTGACTCTGTGATCTTACACGACTAGTAATCTGATAGGAAGTGAGACTAAAGACTTTTTTTGAATACCTTATAAGAATTACTTTCACGGATCTCCGCAGGTATTATAGAGAATGGCTGTGTTTTGTGTGCAAAGGCTTTTAAAATGAATAATAAAATCCAAAAATGTATGCTTTTAAAAGTTAATGGTTAATAAAGTTATTTTTATAATGCCAGCTCTCGTGCGATCTCAGTAGCTCTCAGGTTTGACCCTTTACTTGGCACGAGAGCTGACTTCGCTAATATATCGCTCAGCTCCCACAGATCACTTGACCTTCACACTGTGCGCACGTTTTCTGTTGAGCTGCTGCGTCTTACGTTGCCTAGCCTATTTACCCAATCCTCGGTGGCTTGCGCGACTCTTCGGGCTTCGCTTCGTCGACGGGTTTCCTTCGGGGACTTGGAGCGCGACGGACTGGCTGCGCCCCCCCCGAGACGCGACAGTTTGCTGCCGAGCTGTGGCCTCTCCACCTGCTCTGCGCACCAACTTGGGAAGGCGTCGAGGCTCTGCGGAGGTTGGTCGACCGATAGCTTGCTGGAGTCGATTTTCGAGAGCTGGTAGATTGGACGCATCGTCTTGCCCGTATTCCTTGTCTTAATCTTATTGGCTAAAGGATAATCAGATTAAGCATTCCACTAAATCTTTACATTTAACGACGTTACTTTATTTTGACTTAAATTTAACTTTGGCGAGATTATAACTATACCTCTTATAAGATAGCCTGGCTTTGCATACATTACATTCAGTCATTTCTCTGAGCAGCGATAGCCGCTGTGTTTGGCGCGGTGAAGTCCTGGAGCACCCCATGGACCAGTTGTCTGCGAGGGCCTGGCACGAGGCTCCTCTCCTCTTGTCTCCAAGAGGCGCAAGAAAATTATCGTCAAAACGAAATCATCAGTTTCCAAGACTATTAAATTAAACTCATTTGAACTTTATTTACTCTCACAGTAAATGATTTCTTCGGCTGCCGCCTCGTTTTAAATTTACCTTTGTTGCTCAAAGTATTGCACAACTCTAGAAAGCTTAATTTCCCTTTTGTGTTTTTTCTAGAGGTATTGAGTTCCAAGTTTTAGTTCCAACGAAGAGGATACTGTGTTGTGACCGAGCCTTTGAGTAATAAGGAAGCATGAATTTACTTCTATTTCGGGTTAAATGGTCGTGATGACCAGTTTGCGCAGTTAATAGTTGTTTTAGGCTATTGTCGCCATCATTTGTTAATGTTTTGAAAATGAAATTGCAAATGGAGATTTTGTAGAGATCCGAGAGCTTAAGTATTCGTAAATTTTTGAATGAGTCATTTGTGTGAGCATTATATTCTAGATTCTTTACCGCTCATATGGCTCTTTTTTGCAGGGTAAAAATTTTGTTGGTTTTATTTTCATCAGTTCCGTGCCATGCTTCTATTCCGTATTGCAAGTATGGTGAAATGAGCGTTCGGTAGAGCATTTGTGAGGCTGTTTCAGGCAGGAAATTTTTAACTTTATTTAGGATTCCGATAGATTTTGATAATTTGCAATATCTTTTTTCTCGTGGTATTTTACATTTTCGTGAACGACGGACTCAATTGATTTCGTAGTATTATTATTCGGTTTATAGCATGAATTAAGCAGGCGCCAAGTTTTTTTAATATCAGTTTTGTATTCAGTAAATTTGCGCGTGTAGTCTCGTTTTGAGGTTCGTAGTTGATTTGTCACATGATTCTTAAATCTGTTATACGTTACTTTAGATATTCGCCCTTCGTATAGTAAGGCTAGGTACGCTTGACGTTTCTTTATATTGATCACGAGACCTTCAGTAATCCAGGGCTTTTGTCTATTTTTCGGCGTAATTGTGCGGGTGATTATTGGACAACACTGTTTATATGCGGTCGTTATAATTTCAGTTAAATTTAGTATTGCTTCATCAATGTTAATCGCATTATTGTCCCGTTCATAGACGTCTAATGATGGCATTAATTCTTCTAGAACAGTTCGCATTGTTCCCAAGTTGTTTTCGTTTACACAACGAAATGAATAAGTATCAGCCTGTGGGCTGGTACAAGGGTTATAGACATTTTTCTTGATGAGAAACACCGGGAAATGGTCAGATAAGTCAGAAATTATTATTCCGGTAAGAAAATCAGTCGGATCTAACATAAAAATATTATCGAGTAACGTAGCCGATTCAGAAGCAACACGTGTAGGTTTCGTGATGATTGGAAGGAAGGAGCTAGACTGAAAAACATTTATGAAGTTTGAGATTTGCTCACAGCTATCATATTGTAGAAGATCGTAGTTGAAATCCCCGCAGATTATTATGTCATTATATAGAGACTTGTTGAACTGAGATATAATGCTTTGAAGCTCGTTCAGGAAAGAGACGTTACAAGCTGTTGGGGGCCTATATACTGTCCCAAGCACAATCCGTTTATCATTTTTCGTTAGTTCTATAAATAAAGTCTCAATATGTTCACGATTCATAGTTGCACTTAAAATTACTTTCGAAGATATATGTTTAGATATGTACGTACTGATGCCACCACCACGTTTGTTACTACGGAGTGAATGATGGCTATAATAGTTTTGAATTTGAATCAGGTCTTTAGATGAGTCGTCTAGCCAACTTTCGGTGAAACTGAGAAAATCAAAATTGCTGTTCAGCTCAGTGATAGTACAAGATATTTCATCTATTTTCGAATAAATGGATCTACAGTTCCAACATAATAGAGAAAAATCGTTACAGGTCTTCCTCATCGATTCATTGAATTTTTTAATATTTTGGTATTTACAGTTTCCATTTTCATTTAGGTTTGGGTGCAGTCTATTCAAATGATTGAGATCTGGATCAATATTGTCGAATATGTCAACATGGTCAGTCATTATCATTAAGAGACAGTAAGTAAAATGTAACGTAAAAATAAAAATGATAAAAACTACAGGATTAAGGTAAAAATAAGGACATTCCTACTTAGAATTAAATTTAAAAAAAGAGAAACTAAAAACACACAGATTATTAGTCTAAATTGTTTAAAACCTAGTATGATTTCATAAGAAGAGCGCAAATTCAGTCCACGAGCAGGATTATTAGGGATCATAAATGGCAAATAATGTAGTTACAAGGCTGTCGTACCGGTGGTTTCCGCATATAACACTTATAAGATGTAGCAAGGACGAAATGGATTTAAAAACGAAGTGACAGTGAAGTTATTTATGGAATTTAAAAAATCTTGACTATCTAAATTGTTTCCAGATTCAGAAACATATACACGAGTTAAGTCTGAGCAGCACGTTCGGTATGAGCATTCGATAAAAAGGAGAAAGAAAGAAATTGAAAAATAATTTAGTAAGCAGCAAAACAAGGCTGCAAGGTCGACGTGGATGCCTTGAAGAGGTAATGGTAATTCAATCAAAAATCAAGAAGAAAACATGTGGACAGATATCAAAATAATATTAAACTCAATACGTCAGTCCCAAAAAATACTAATCACGAATAATTTCCTCTGAGGACTTGCCGACACGTTGCAGCAAGTACTTGTCTAGTTCTTCAGGTGTATTGATGGTTAGAGGTCTCTGAGTTACTTGGCCAGGTATCTTTGGAGAGAAGACGTTGATATTGCCATCCAAACTTCTTGCGGGTCCTATTTGTTCCGGAAATTTTCGTTTGGCCAATCTCAGAGTGTACATTATACTTGCTCGCGAAGGTACTAAGTATTCATTCACGTAGAGTTGTTCCGGTTTTGTAACACGGCAGGCTGTCAGAACTTCTTGCTTCTTTTCGTATTTTCGTAGCTCAAAAGAAATGTTTCTTCTATCGACGTTTCCGGGTGGAGTTTTTTTTCCCAATCTACTCGCTGTGGTGATGTCAGAGTTACTCAGGTTGATTTTGAGTTGGTCCTTCAGGATCTGGCACACCGTTTCTATGCAATTTTCTTCAGGACGTGATTGCGGCAGTTTCCTGATATAACCAAAGTGCGTTTTTTGTTCTCCAATTCTTCACGTTCTTCTTTCCGTTCGAGTCGCTCTAGACGAGAGACTATGTTATTTATCTTCTTATCTTGTTCTTCAATCCTTGCATTTTGATTTGATTCTTTCTTCGTTAGTGTTTCAATCATCGTTTTCAAGTCACTAATTTCGCTTTGAAATTTCTTCATTACTGATTTGAAGAGATCAATTAGGATAGAAACTACTTGCTCAGTCTGTTTTGGCAGGCCTTGTACGTCTGGATAGTCAAGCTCCAGCATACCCTCGCTGTTGTTGTCCTTGGTTGGGCTTGTCGCCATCTTGTGAGAAGGGAGACACTCTCAAAAAGAAGCAAGGGTTGAGTGCTTGTTCTGATGGAATATCACACTTTTTGTTCGATTTTTTTTAATTTGGTTAGATAAAATTTATTCTTGGATTCTCATGGTCTGAGTGGGCAACTGACCCGTTCAGATATATTAAATCTTTAACAAAGGTGTGAAGAATAAAAACACAGTCAGTGAGAAGGAAACATAAACAGCGCTTCGTGCTTTACTTTTTTTGCTATGAGAGGACTGTAAAACAGCACGTCGCTGCAACTAGAAGAAAATAATTGGAGGAATACTGATTGTAGTTTGCGTCATCATAATTACAATGACTTTTAGGGTAGAAAAATTTCCCTGCGAGATTTAAAAAAACGTATTTTGAAAATAAGCTGATTATCCCAGAGCAAAAAGTATTTTGATACCATTTCGTTGATGAGTGAAATTTAAATAGATAAGTGTTCGAATTAACGCAGTAGCAGAGCCTCGTGAGCGCATTACTACGGCCCTACTGCACCATACAAATAAGGAAGCAAATTAAGTGTAGACTTCATGCTATATTTTCATAAAGTCGCACAAAAACCTTACTTCTGAAAAAACAAAGGCAAAAGATATGAATTTCTCGAAAAAATATATATGGAAAGTATTGCTCGTAGCTCCGCCAGACGACTCAAATTTGAAAGTTGTTGGCGGCTGGACCGTGAAGGCGAGCGACTGGGTGGCTCAACCATCGTTGGTTCAGTCACTAGCCATAGTCCCCATCTTAGTGACGGTCAAATGAGCGTGAGGCTTAGCCAGGTTCAGGTATTGAATAAAGGAAAAAATTCTGGAAAATGCTGAGAACGCAAAATTGGGAAACTTTGCGTTGAGAAGCTGGATTTTTTCGAAAAGCAACATGCAAAAACCTTGTTTTATTCATTGAAGTTTCTTTAAAAGATAGACTTCAAGTGTTTTTATCATTTTCCTTCAGTCCCAAAGAAAATGAAAACCAAGATAAAAATAATAAGTCATTTTCAGATAACAGATAAATAAAATTCCGTGAGCTCGAGAGAAAGAATAGAAGCCAAAATAGGAAAAGTGAAGCCCAGCTCAGTAATTGTAGTGGCACAGAGCTGAAGTGTTCGTTTGGAGGCGACTCAAGCTAATTGTATACAAATATGTCTA
The DNA here is from genome assembly GCA_030386875.1 of Morinoia aosen. Taxonomy (NCBI): domain Eukaryota; kingdom Metazoa; phylum Arthropoda; class Malacostraca; order Amphipoda; family Talitridae; genus Morinoia; species Morinoia aosen. Next base: position 77,087,418 of record CM059564.1, read on the forward strand.
GCCTGAAAAAGATGTGAGATGAGGAGGAAGGCAAAATGTTAAAATTTAGGGCTAAAATAAGATGAGCTTTTTTGAAGCAAATTTTTTATTATGAATGAGAGGAGAAGAATTTGAGGATCCACCGCTACGAGATGAGATCCCAGTGTAATTCTCTTGGAAAATAAAATAGTTTACATCCAATCAGGAAACAAAAGACATCATTGTGTTATGCTTCTGCGCGTAACTGTGTACGGAACATCGCTAAGAATCTGGATGTTCGTTGCCTGGCCTACAACGTAATCCTTAATGATTCTAAAAGACCACATATTAAGTCTGATTTCTGCGAGAAAGCATCGCACCGTTAAATTCAAGAACAATCGACTCTTCGGGAACGACGTTCGGACGCCGAGAAGACATGTAACGAACGGACACGCCAAGGGAAGATGCCAAGGACCTCAACGAGTGTCTTCTTTGCTTTAATTCATAATGTTTTACATTGTTTATGGGGACTTTTATATAGTAATAAGTGTAAGGTTAATGATGTATATTTTCTATTCGATAGTGGGGATATATTGCGTTCATATTTGTAACCTTGTGAGGTCGTTATTCAGAGTTGGCATCTTAAGCGAAGCCGAACGCGGGTTGTCTGAGGAAGCGAGGGTCAGTCTGGGCGAAGTCACCACCGAGAGTAGTCACGCACGAGATTATACTCATCTTCCTTGGCCCAGTTGGGCCGGGGGGGACCTTGCCTCTCATAATAATACGATCTATTTAATAGCTATTTAAACGACTCCAGTGACATTCATCTGTGAATAAATTATACTTTGAGTTTGTGGCGACATAGCCCCAGCCATCAACCTGGTCTCTCCGCCCTCAACCAAACATGGCGGCCGTGCTCCAGTGCGCCGGCCAGGCGACGCTCGGACTGCGAAACCTGATCTCCAAACTTCAGATAAGTTTTCCCTCTGAGATTACATCGATCCGAGTACCCTCTCACGCTTCTAAGTATGATAGGTCGCGAGTGCGTAAATCGCGTACGTTCAATTAGGTTGCGTATTTTCGATAATTAATGTCTCAATATTTTCCTTTGTTCAATAGTGAATTTCTTTAATGTTTCGGTGTTTCTCTATATCCCTCAGATAGATAGGAAGAGATGAGATAGATGATCTAGAAAGAAAAGAGAATGTTTGAAGCCATGAAACACGGCTAAAATGTACAATTAATTTATGGCCTTAAGCCGGACTTAACGCTTACCGAAGATTGAATCAAATATTTATTCAGATAAACCCTGAATTGGTGGCAGCTACCTTGAAAATTTGCAAGTAGAAAATATAAGAAATGTGACGAATAATCTTAATGTCACGACAAATAATGCTTTCGTAAATGTCATGGAACTAAGATCATAGAACATCGGCAGTAATTAAAAGATGGGAAAAAAGAGATGATAACCAACAAAGAAAAATAATAACATCATGAGAGAGAAAAAAAGATGACAACGGCTGGATAAAATAAAAGAACCGTAACAATTGGTTTGTAAAATGCCTTGACATAAAAATCTTTAGTTGATAAACTTAGGTGGGCATCATAATATCCATGTCAACTCTCGAACAAATGATTGAGAGAAAAGCATGAAAATGCATTCCCATCGCTTAGTTATTCTAAGTTTGAGGCATATGATTACAGGTAGAAATGAAATTTCCATAAACATATACGAGTATCTACTGTATATATTGAACTTCTCGTTCATACTGTCGTCAGATCGGTTGTGCTGTCGTCAGTGACTCAGATTGTGCGGACTTATGCTCCGCAGCGCGGGTATGGAGGTGACGCTTCGTCTCCCCACATGTCTCATCACACTGGCCTCACGACCACCAACAGACCACCTTGCTTTACAAACAGCTTGAGATACGATCGATCCTTCGTAGGAAATAGCTGTCCTGTATAGTGAATGTCTTTCGAAATATACATCCGAGTTCGATTTGTAAATATGTCTCAATTATTGCTCTGAGTTTTCTTTTACCGTTTGACAAAATTTCTCTACGTATCAATTGCTTAATTGCTACAAAAACTTCCTCAGAGTGTTTATATCCTCAGTCAATGAAAGAATTCAACACCAAAATACCACAGAATTTTTCATCCTATCACCAATTGTGTGCTGCAGTACACACTGACAGAATAATAACAAAATAATTCCTCTCATTACTCGATTTTCAATCAAAATTTTAACTACTATGAACCAGTGATGGGATTTCTTGCATGCAAGCTCGTATTAGGTGTATGTAAATGGAAATTTAAGGTAAAATCATTAAGCAGTTTTCATTCGAAATGCTGTATTTCATGCATAAACGACGGAATTGGTATATCAAACATCATTGCGTCGTATTGTTATCGTGAAGCTCACGCGTCACTGTCAGTGATTATTTCTGAAATCAACAGTAAATGAGAAACTTCACACGATGAGTGCACTGAGATTTCTTTTCGAACTACCAATTTCTTATTCATGTACGCCTTTGAAACTCACTCATCTTCGAGCTTCTTGGTTCACATTCTCTGTCTCTCAAATTCAGCAGAGATCACTGATATATGAAGTTATATGAAATCTGCGTTTCATTGTAGAATACTCTCTCATATTTCGACGACTTTAATCACCCGACAGTGTACAGTTAGTTAGTATTCGCTCATAGATCAATACCATCAGTGAGTAGTACATAGCATTGAGATATGGGTTTACCAGCGTGAATATTTATTTGATTGTTTCATCTGTATGGGAAATGTTTTGGTTAGGGTTGCAGCTGTTGGAAATCTTTTATACCAGCATTATTTATGTAAAAATATCATGAATTTGTCGTGCGGTATAGCATGTTCACCGAACTAGTTACTAGGTAAAGTTTACATGTGAGCGCCAAAACGTTTAGAATTTATGCCTATTCGACCTGTAGTCTTCGAAGCATAGTTATTTACTTCCATCCAGTATATTTCCATCGTCATTCCCTTTTACCTCAGGAGCCTAAGCTCAAATGTCGATAAAGTGGAGACTGTGAACAGCGCTTTTTATGAAGATGGCATGTCAGCTTTTTTATTTATCATCAAGGTCAAACTTAAAAATAGCCTGACTAAAGGAAATAAATTATCATCTTTTTCTCTCAATCTTTTGTTCCATCATGATCTCTAGAATAATCCAGAAGTATGTTTACCAACCAAGGGTCTGAACATTAAGACATTTTAAAACGAAATGTGTAAAATTTTGTAATCCGCTGTATATGAAATAGTTTTTATTCCATTTTTTAAAATCATTTTATCTCAGTCAAGCAGAATGAGAAGTAACTCACAATAGATGACATTTTTGTAAATGAGTTGATTGTTAAATTGTCTGTCTATCGGTCTGCCTAAGTTTTTCTTGAAAGAATTTCCAGCTAGAAGCCGTGGAAATTTGTTCACGCTGAAATATTCAAGTGGAAGATTCTATTCATAAGTGTAGGAAGTAAAATTTTTTCAACTGGATCACAACTTCTATGCTGTGGCTATTAAGCAATTAATAATTCCTGTCTTATAATTGAATGAAACTGCTCAATCGCACCTCATACCTAATTTTGTGGAAGTCTATTTTCTGCAAACTTCGGTGTGAAAGCTCGCGTTAATCTTCTTCCCGGTGACATCCATATATGATTATGTGAATTAAATTTCTTCTTCAGAAATAAAATCAAACAAAGATGCTTGAAATTTAAGCAAGAGAATCAAACACAGATATTTCTATTAACGCAAACGTAGGAAATAAATTGTTTACCTTTCATTTGCTCTGATTTAAAAACAAAGAATAGAAGGACAATAATTGCTATATGTTATCCACGAATAGAACTCAGACGCATCTTTCGAAAAACATTCACTGTAGTTTGCCTATTTCCAGCGAAGGATCGTATTCCAAAGTGTTTGCAAAGCAACGTAATCCATCGGTGCTCATGTGGCCGGTAAATGATACCGTGCACTTATTGTGGAGAGACGAAACGTTGCACGTCAGCGTTGTGGAGGAGCTTATAAGGGAGCTCTTTTCCTATAGGTGGACCTTCACCTCCTCTCTGTCATATCAAGCTATATAAAATTGGAAAATTTCAGCATCCTCCTCTCCTGACCCCCTATAAGCTCGTTAGAAAGTATTTTAATTCATAAGCTCCAGTCGTCACCAAAGGATCACTCTACATTTGCACCCCTTCACTGGCTGAACTGGATCTTCACTTTTTCCCAATTTGACATTTATTTTTTCTCGATTATTCTGAAAATTTCATTCGTTTGGTAATTTAAAATGTTTAATTATTTATTTCCTACGGTTTCAGATCCGGAATACGAGTATGAAGCGTTTAATGAAACGTTTATGATGAATAGATGCATTTAACGGCTTTTGTGATATGCTTCACCTGAAAACTATGGTTTACTGTGAATAAATCTATTCATGCACACTTGTTTTAGTATTCCAGAGAAATTTGAAAATTGTTCTAGCCTGTAAAGAATAAGAAACGAAATTGTGACGCTTTTCAATTGACTGTACATTATATGTTAATTTGGCGATTTCTAATCGTACATGTAACGTTCTAGATAATTAATCTTTGCCGGGTAAATGTAGCGGTATTTTTCATTTTTTTAAAATAGAGTGCACTCTTCGGCTCAAAAGTTTGTCGAACTTAGTGGAAATGTGGATGTAACGAAAAGAAAACTATCAAGTTTCAATAGTTTATTGGATCCTTTGTTGCATAGATCTAGAATATTTGTCTAAAATACGAACAAACGAAGCAAAAGATCTTCCAACGATGACGGAGTAGGTGTTGAGATTAGCAGCTTCTTCTCGAGGTTGTCCAACAAATATTTGATAGGGTTCAGATCAGGAGACTATGGAGGCCATTCCTCGTTAAAATATGATCCTTCGAGACCCTTGAACCAATATTACTCTGCATGAGACTGGAGGATGCGAGTGTTGTCATCTCGAAAAATACCAGAGCCATCAGGGAAATAAAAATTCATAGACCGATATACTAGGTTACTCAAGATGTTCAGTGAATTGGGAGATATCATTTTTTTACTGAACTTAACTACGTTGCTGAATCAAATCTCGACTGTGTGAAGCACCCCTCTGGACGCAGCCTCTGGAAGCCTGTATACTGTCAGAGCGATACATGATGAATCCAAAACTCCTTGAGATTACTGTCTCGCTCTAACTCTGGCATCTTTTTGGAACAAAAGGAACCTCGATTGATCTGACCATATGACGTCTGACCATAGGGATAACGTCTCCATTGTTCTACAGTTCAGTCTTTGAGGTCTTTTGCAAATTGAGGCCGTTCTGTTTGATTAGCTTTTCTGGCCAATGGTTTCCTGGTTGAGGCGCAACTTCTTAATCCCATTTATTCCTGTTCTAGTTTCATGATATAAGTAGATATTTTCTTACCACCTTCGTTGAATATGCTTGTCGACAACTTATTACTCTTCCGCCGATTTATTTTCACCAATCGCTTGAGAGAACGCTTTTCGCTGGTATTCAGAGTGTTAGCTCTGTCACTGTTGCTACTGAATGACTGCTCCGAACCATTCTTTTCTACTAAGCATAATCTATTTCAATACACAGGTAATATTCGAAGAACAGTGCGCACGTTTTAACCTTGCAAACTAACTCAATATACTTATATTTACAAGTCATTCTATACTCATTTCCACTATGTCTTCATTAGTCCTTCCTCTCTTAGCGTATCAAATATGATTCACTTTACAGAAATGCAGACGTCTAAATAAATGACGAATTCACACTATAGTAAAAGATAGATCGCTTACTGTTATACATTTCTGTGTTTAGGAAATGGATTTCTGATTACCACCTTTCGTAATTGTCTCATAATTCATAGCTTTTTTCAGATATATTCAAATTTATTGAAGTACATTTGAAAGATAAGTGATTGATATTTCAACCTGAATTTATTAGCTTTTTGTGAAAATTAGAACAAAGTTATGTTTGGAAATGCATTTTAGTATAGTATTATTTGCATTATTTAGGTGAATATTTGGCTTAGGCGATAAGTAATGAATATTCTTTAATTATTTTATTTCACTTTTGTCAGAGAACATTCTTAAAGCATACAAGGCTTTAATTGTCAGTGTAAGAAAAATAAGCCTTCGCCCACTTTTCTCGTATGAATTCAAGCTTGGGCAGAGTATTTTAGAAACAGCTGCCTTATCCAACAGAGCGTGCTGAGAATACGCCACAAGCAATAGGACTGTAAGAATAAATTTGAGCCACGGCAAAGTGGCGATTCAAGCTTTAACGAAGAAGTACGTAGGTTGAGAACGTATGTGCTGTTTCGACCATGAATAACCGAAAGCAATTGTTGAGCCAAATTCGAAGTGCCAGAGAAAAATTGCAGACTCTTGGAGTCTGTCAGCGACAGTCACACGCACTTTGCAGACGATAGCTAAGGGGAAAAAGCTTTATAAATAAGTTCCCCCATTGGCTTGTTGATCGAAGATCAAAAAAGTTCGGTGTTTTAAAGCGTGCTTGATGCTCTCAGCGCAACGCGAGTGACCTTTTTCTTAACCAAATTACCACGTGTGACGGAAGGTGAATTTCTTGTGATGACCATAAATGATCAGATCAATGGCTTGATCGTGATGAGGGCCCAAATATTTCTCAGAGACAAAGTTGCATCAGCAAACATTAAAGTGACCATCTGTTGATCTGTTATCGATGTTGTCTAATACAGGTTTCTAAAACTCAATCAGAGCATTACAGCCGAGATTTACAGCAAATCGATTCAATGAAATGCATGCTGTGTGCAAAAAAATGAGACTTTCACTGATGAATCGACTTGGCCCATTTTACTCCACGATAACGAGCAGGTCACTCGTAGCAAGAGAGACATTTCAGAAACTCTAAGGCTTTGGTTCCGAAACTGTACCATTTTCTACCTGTTCCTCTGATCTCGCATCCACTGACTACGATTTTTATGTATTTAAGAACATTTTCATTCGGTTAAAATTACAAGCCTAGAGCAGAGGCGAAATTTGCTCCGAAAGATTTTGTAGCATTACATCCAATCAATAAATCTTCATCATCAAAAGAAATTTCGTATGAAAAAAACAGGTAAAAATACTTGTGGGTTATCCGTCACCCCTTGTTTAGGGTAAAAAGTGTTTTTATGGGAAAAAAGTCAAAAATGTAATTGTTTTATGATTACTGAATTGATGTTCTGGACGGTATGAATGGATTATTCATGCGAGAAGGTGTCCTTGTTGATTTATATATATTTCTTATGCAATTTATCTACTTTCCATATATAATGAATCTCTGAGACCTTCCTCTTCAGTTCTTGGAAGGTCCCAGAGATTCATTTTTACCTAAAACAAAACAAAAATGAACAAAAATTTAAATTAAGTAAATCTAACTTTAACCTAATCTTAACATCAAAAGGAAACCATAATTCAAAAGTGGTGACAGTTAACCCACAGGTACCATAAAACAACTTTATATTGGAAGTTATCGAGCATTTGATGTAATACATCTTCCAACATCGCAGTGTCTTATGGTACAGCGATTAGAAAGATCCAACATCACATGAAGTTAATCGGCGACGCCATTAGGTGTGGAATGGAGACTGCATAGAGATTGTGTGTGACTTACGGTCAAGTCTGAGTAGAAAGTCTTAGTAGAATTTAGATACGTCACCTTATGATTGACTGTTGTACCGCATAATGATTTTGACTGTGGTTATGGTATTCCACGAGTTAATGCTGATGAACTAAACCAGGCAAAATTTTATTTTATGTAAAAACAAAAATACCAAGTTCAAATTTATTCATACTCCTCCCATTAATTTATTGTGAAACCCTTATTGGTGTCTATTTGCCTGGGTTCTTGTTGATATCCAGAGGAATGTTTTACCCGCTATGTTTCAGCAATTTTTCCAGTTGTGTAAATGCCTCATTTTTTGCTTCCATAATTTTCTTAAAGATTTTAGTTTTTGATTCGATTCGAATCAGGGACTTAGCATGGTCATTTTAAAGAGCTGCCATTGGTATTTTTAAACCATAGCTGAGCAGGTTCGACTGAGAACTTAATCCGGATCATTGTCGTGTTGAAATGAAGTCATTGATCAAGAGTTTCTGCCAATCGTTTCAAGCTCTCTTCGAGAATTTTGAAGCCTCCATCTTGCTTTATGAACTCATTATTCTTAACCCTTTCATTGTAGCTAGTATAACCTGTTCTTATACGTCCTCTTAGAATGGGTCCATCAATAAAACACCAGCAGTGAAAAGGTATAAACATTTCTTGCTCCATTAGTTGAGAAGTTACCAAGAGCATTAAATTAACATCACCATTTTTCGCAGCTTGAACAGCGTTTTTGGTTTGAAATTCTCTCATTCTGTGGCTAGACAAAAGAGATATCTCTGGGTCCAAGAAGTTTGAGCATCGTCTGATCTAACAGAATTATGGATGGCCAATAACTTGCATTTTTATAAAAAAAAAGGTTTGGAAAAACAAACAATCTACGGTATGTCTTCTTAATATAGTATGTCTTAAACAATCTATAGTATGTCTTCTTATAGTATGTCGGTAGCGGCGTGTTTTTGGTTAAACCTCTTAGACCCTCTTTTTTTTATTGTTTCCTGATGTGTTGATTACGAAATTTCAATGTAAAATTGTTTAAATTTTCAGTAACGATTTACGATCCCGAGTTCTTATTAACCGAACACATTTTATGTACATTACGCACACTATGAGTACATTATGTACTCAGTCTTGGTGTAATTTGTTTTTTCTTTCTCATCCTTTACGGTTTTCAATTTTACAAAAATTATTTGTTTTTATTTATTCAGTAAGCTTTGAATAAATCCTGTCGAAATAACGAAGTATTTTTAAATTTTCAATCCTTTCCATCCTCGTGTCCGACCGAAGCTAAGCTCTTTTTTTCTTCACTGTGCTAGTTGTAAGGTAACTTAATCGAAGGTAAAGTAGTTTAATGTTTTAACTCTTGATGTAAGCCAGTCCACACCATTTGTCCCGGTAAAAAATAAGCATACGAAAAAAATTTCATAGCTTTTGCACACTAATTAAAATGAGCTTTTGATAGGCATATGAATCAGTACGGACTTTGTTTTTTTCCAAATTTTCATAAATATTTTTTAAAATCAATCTCTTTGCGAAGAATTTATACGTTGATCACTTCAGAAATTCCTTAACGACGTCTGAAATTACTGAGCGAACTCAACACGCAGTACACCCGAGCGCAAAGACTGCATGTGTCTTTTGTTCTATGTTAATCACTAGCACAGGCATGACTGCCGGATTGTTCAATGTCTATCACTAGCACTGGCGTAACTGCCGGATTGTTCGATGTCTATCACTAGCACTGGCATAACTGCCGGATTATTCTATGTCTATCACTAGCACTGGAATGACTATCGGTTTCGCACACGCGTTGTGAGGTTTATTTTTTACAGAGGTAGAAATAGGTCTCCTATGTTGGTCGAAAAGTAATTATTTTTTTTAGGTATTGATATTCCTTGGGCACGTTTGTTTTCTTTAGTGACATCAACTTATAAATATCTTCATCTATATAGCATTTATCTTGAGTAATATTCTATGTGGATACATTTCCGACAATGTCATCTGTTTTAGTTTGAAGTCTCTCGGATAATTTTCAATTTAGTAAGATTACTTGAAAAGTATTATGTGCCAACAAGACGATAGGTGATCAGGAATAAAACTTTGGAGAAGAAGCCTGAAAACTTTTGAGACTTTCACAGCTGCTGTGAGTAAATTGAAGTTTGTGATCTGTACGCTGCTAAACTACTTCTCGTAACTCACACATGCTCAAGATTCTTCTCTTGAATGTAAATGGAAATGGTGGTATACGCCGCACTTTTAAGGAGCGATCACGGCTCACAACTCAGAGATCTCAATTTTTTCACAAACGGACATCGGATTGACAACCCACGTAAAACTGTCCTGGTTGTAGTTCTCATGCCTGGTTTTCCATGATATGGGACTAAGATGCGGTAGAGAGCCACAATTGGCGTACGTGCACGGCTTAACAAATCAAGATAACATTCCACGTGACTCACAGATTTCCCAATCCATAAACTGGTTCCAGTAAGACAGAAAGCCTCCACAATAGACCACCGCATTCGTTGAGTTTAATGGCGTAGGAGATTTAGCCCGTGCTGCACTCAGCCAGATCAGCGCAACAAAATTCGCACGAACATACTCGTACGATTGGCGACGGTACATGTAATGCAAGGTCACTTGATGCCACAAAATATTGATCATTTTGTATATTTTAAACGTTCAACATGTATTGCTGTTTATATCTAACACGAACCCAGTAAGTTAAAATTGATCGAAGTGCTTTGGACATGTTTCATCATTTTCCTACCCAGAAAAAATGTTTTTTTTTCTATTTCGATGATCCCCCCAACCAAGCCTTAACATTTTAGGAACGATGATAATTACATAATTTGAGTGTTATGCTCTTGAAACATGTCAGGGCTTAGATGTCACACGCAACTAATTGTGTAAATTTCTTCCTTAAAGATGTTAAGGTTGATATCCGCGATAAGCCAGCAAAAGCAGACGCTAATATGATATAACTTGCTTAATACTAAGAGAGACGAGTCGATATTAGTATGAAGCCCCGACAATGTTAGGGTGTTGTATGCGTGGGGTCCGTATTACAGGCGTCATTTTACATGTTGTAACTCGGCCCCACGTAAGCAACGAAGAGAACAATGACTCATAGTATCATAGTACGAAATTTGTAAACATTACACTGTCTCTGTAGCAGTTCAGCGTGGCTTGTGGTGCGAGAGGTTCTGATTACAGCGGTACAGCCTCCACTGAACGTCTCGTTTGAGTGTCGAAACTGTGATGAATAGGAGCATATTGATTGCTGATACAAGTTTTTCCACAGGATTGTTGTTATTTTGAAACAACACATAACAGTGTTTCACAGTTTAGGTCTGTTAATTTCGATTTGCTGACGACTTCGTATCGTGTTATGAATGAGCCACTATCACCATGTATAGATATTGAACATCGTGAAGCAGTAAATAATTTTTCTTTACTAAGGATGATGTTTTCATTACTGAAAATCGCTGGGAACCTTATTTGAGGCACATTTTCTCTTGTGATAATTATGCGTGTGGAATAAATAAGAACACCGGCATACCAGAATGTAGCGTTCTCAGATTACGATATTTACCGACTTACTGTGCCAGTTTTGCCTAGCATAGGATGGTATGAAATGCAGCAAAATTTGTTAAAATAGTGTTCATTCTGTTTTTTCCCAAAATAATTATTTTAATTCAAGTATCCGACCTACTAGGGACTGTAAACTTATATCGGATTCACGGTTTCTCGGTTGATGCTTCCACGAAGAGCATTCATGTAGGTCGCAAAATCGACCGAGTTTTACTTTGTATCTATTTTCTATTTCTTTGTATCTCCATCTATTTTCAGCTACTCATAGACTCGAAAATAATATGGATAAATGTGAATGTCTGTGACTGTGGCACAAATTCATTTAATGATAGGTTTTGTGCTGGAATGTAAATCGTCTGAGAATGAAACGTTATCGTTTCATCTACGTGGTTCACAGGGACAAGAAGAAAAAAATGCATCCAAAATAGGCTGCTAGCTGGAAGCCGGGGCTTAATATTCAGAAATCCAGTCCGCGCGAGATGTTTAGAAGCTGTCTACGACGAATAAAAAGGCGTTTCTTGCGTTAACTAACTCACGCGACATGAAAACGCTCTCTCGTGAGTGTGCTACAGTTCGTGATGCGCTGAAGTCATTGAATTATATGTTTTTGTGCTTCTATAGAAATCTTCGAGTGCGGTGGAAGACTCGTTCTCCTAGAAAGTTTTCTATAAGAAGTAGAGATGCCGCAGCTAGCCGCAGCACCAGGTACAGGTAAGACAGCCGTTGCCCGGAGCGCTCACCAGTCAGTGTCAATCGTGGTGTTGTGGTAGTAGGAGTGCGTCAATGTGCCTTCCTTATTTCATGAGTGCGATTATGGTTTCTTAATCTCCTTAGCGGTTTTCAAGTGAAGTTAAAGTTATTTATGTGTTAAGTTATTCCGCTGATGAGCAAAGGAAGCACCAAACGATGCTTCACGACCAATTAAAGGGTGAGTTTTAACCACTGGAACAGGATCCGTCGATGACTTCTATGCGAGTGCTGTCCAGGTACGTTAAAGCAAGGAGGCAGCGGCGGCTGTACGCTGCGTTTGGAAGACGCCCTGTTCTCATGCAGGTGCACAGCCCACTTTAGGACAGGCTCGACGTGCATATACGCTAAATTTGGACTGTGAACACAATAGGCATCATTGCTTTTCAGTAGCTAGAGTTGGAGCTGCTTTCGTCGCCACAGATGATGTTTGGAGGCAAGCACTCAGTGACTGCATGCCCTCAATCCGACCTACCTGTCGTATTTGCGTTGCCGGCAGTCAGCTCTGACTTCAGAGTGAGACTGCGTCTATCCGAACGTTGGTGACGTCACACTCCTAGTCTTTGTGGTTGAGCGAATCCGTGACTCAACTGTTGAGAATGGAGCCACTTAACCATGCACCTCAGTAATAACCTCACGTGCAAAAGTAATTAGTCTTATTCTGCCCCAGTAGTCCATCCATATGAATTTTTAATCTGCATCGTATATTTGTACTTATTTGAGACTGATGTTGCAATATGTGGCCAACCGAAGTTCAGTAGGAACTCGTGATTAGGGTCAGGCCTAATTCCTAGTTTTAGCGCTAGTTTACTCAAGTTATTGACATGTGCACCTGTCTGATGAATGTATTATCCAGCATTTTTGTAACTCGAATTTTAGCCAATGGGACACTAGTGTTTGTCAAGGCTGCTGCAGAGATTTATTAAGAAATGAACGCTGGTCAAAAATCGTTCAGGTATAATGAAGGTAAATTTAATTACCCCTTACACGTGAGTAAACGCTAGTTTCAACTGAATTGTATTGCAGTAATTATTCATTTCTGTCTAAGTCATTGCTTTTTCTGTGATCCAAGTTATTTTAAGTGAACATGGTGCAACCGGCGAGTACCTCCGTTTTTAGGTTCTCAATACGCGGTTGCCTTATGCCTGACTCTAGCATCGAGTCCTCCGAGTCATCAAATGACTGTTATGTAGAGAAATTACACCTTGAAGAGCATTTAGATTGTGTAAAAAATACATGTTCCAAAGTTTAAAAGGGAAAATAAATTGCAAATATTGGTCAATGTGAAGTTTCATGCAATCACGGAAATTGATAATTATATTCCAAGCAATCACTAAAGGAACCCATTTAAGAACGTTTTTCATGAACGACATTCTGCTCGCTGATGCGGTATTTTCGAATTATTGAACTTTGAAGTTGGCCGTCGCGCGCCCAAGGAAGCGAGCGTAATTTAATTAAAAACGGAAGATAACCCCCTAATACAAACGTAAAGAGGTTGGGTCGTGAGGGGTAGCCACAGTTCTTTTAGTGAAAAGTATAAATAAAGCTTCTAAACCACCCATTAGGGTGACGACCGGAATCTTGTTTACATCGGGTCTAACATGGCGACCACCATGGGCGCCGCCATTTTGGACCCGATGTCAACAAGATTGCGGTCGTCACCCTAATGGGTGGGTTAGAAGCTTTATTTATAATTTTCACTAGAAGAACTGTGCCTCCCCCTCACGACCCAACCTCTTTACGTTTGTAATAGCTTCCGTTATTAATTAAATTCCGTTTCACGCGCTCGCTTCCTTTGGCGCCAAGGCCAACTTCAAAGTTCAATTATTCGAAAATAACGCATCAGCGAGCAGAATGTCATTCATGTAAAACGTTCTGAAATGTGTTCCTTTAGTGATTCCTGGGATCGGCATTATTATTTTCCGTGATTGCATGAAACTTCACATTGACCCAAATATTTTTAGCAACCTTTTGAAAATCACTTGTTTCCGATCCTTGTCTTCAGCGGTCAAGTTTGGTTCGCAATTGTGTACACGTCAGTTTTTGAAAAATACGACTGGAAATTGATCAATCACAACGGCACCCGATAGTGGCGGACGCTCCTATGATGTATCGCGTCCGGGCCGAGTTGCTTACGGGACAAGAACTTTCTGTAAACTTGGAACACTCGCCTTCCTCGACTGGAGAACGTTGATTAATCTAGAGCCTGTAAAGTACACCGCCGTCATTTCGGAATTTAAATGCTTTTAAAAAGCACGAACGATGCTTGTATTTAATTCCTTTTTCTCTTGAGCTGTATAAGTGTGTCTGAATTTTATCGTACCAACCTTTACATCATGACTGGAAACTCACGTCATCGCGAAGTTCAGAGGATGATGTCGGAGTTTCCCAGCCAAATGTCACACCTACCGCCGTGAGGGCCTCTGCTGCTGTCGACTCGTAAGCTCAGCATCTTTTGGAGGGCAAAGGTTTCGCCTCATTCTCAATCCGACATTCACTTAAAGTGTTGCAACGTAGTTGTGCTTCGTTGGTTAGGATATTCATGAAAATAGTGCTCTTGCACTAGAAAATACGCGTGTTAGTCTTGATTCAACCCTCTAACAGCCATTAACGGCGGGAGAACACAGCAACCGTAGCTGCGCGGCACTTGCATGTGCCACAGATCATCACGGCTTCTGGCATTGTGCTTAAGAAATGAATATGCTCCTATCAGAGGGCCGTTCATGACGGTTTTACTAGTGAGGTGAAGTTAAATTTGATCAAGCAAAACTCCAACTTTTTGATACTTAGAAGCCAATTGTAACTCACGAACGGCGTTTGTTACAGCTGACGGGAAAGCAATAGTTAGTCATAACAAAGGCGTCACACCTTCCACAGTTTTCCCAAAAACTTTTTACGACGAATGTTTGATGATCGTTCGTTTCCCTTCGAGCGACATGGGATAAGCTTAGGGTAGTTAAGTTTATCTCTTCCATGCTATGGGGACTGGTGGCCCCTTAAGGAAGTACAGTAGCTGTTAGTGTTAGGCTACCTTAGCTGTAGATATGCCTTCGGGACTTGTATCTTACGTGTTCAGTTTGCTTCTTTCAGTTTGCTTTCAATTTCATGCCACGTTCGTTATCGCTTCTGCATTTTTTGTCCCTCTTCCTTCATGACTAACCACTTCTAGGCGCAAGGTGACCTGTGCAGAACACAGTGTGCAATGATTCAATTTTTTCCTTAGTTCATACTAAATCTTCCCCGCTCATACCTTTTGAAAAATATTTTTCAATAGAAACACAATAGAAACAGAGTCTTAAACTAAACGTTACTAAAGCCAATCGTATGTTTTTCATGCTAACATACGAATAATTTAAAGGTTTGAACATTCCTTAATTTTTCCTTATTAGAATGTACGTTATAAAAAGGTTGTCTGGCAGAGTTTTATAACTTCATAAATATTTTCTGATGCCAAAGTTGCCACGCTCGCATCAGATTTACCACATTGCGCTGAATACCAAAACTTGCCCCGATATGACTTCGCTTAGCATGAGTGAAGTTAGAGGGAATTTTCAAACTTAAACCTAATTTTGTTATAATTATTGAAACCGAACTTATCAGAGATGAATCCCCTAAAGAGGATACAGCTATTGTATCTATGGGAATTAGCGCTCCCAGGGGGACTTTGTGAGGGCCCGAGCTAAAGGTTAAGGCTTTCTTCTCGTTGAAGTAGAGAAGGACGTTTTTTTTTTGTTACGGATCATCTTTTTTCGGTTCACTGCTGTTCTGTTTTTTCAGCACCTATTACTTACTTCTTCAACTTTGATCTTGTTTTATGAACTTCTTTCTCATCTCACTGTTTGTTTGCCATTTCTGCATAGATTCCGCGTTCCCTTAACTCCATACTAAATGGTGCCTTTTTCCTTCCTCTCGTTGGATCGCCTTGTTGCGGATAGGGAGGCTTAAGCTAACTAAAAATGTAATCTGATCTGTCAGAGATGAATTTTATGTCAGTTTTACGTCGAATGATTCATCATTCTTTTACGAAATATTTTAATGACTTGTGACCTCCAGAAATTTCCCCACTTCTTAGAGGAACTAAGAACGGATCTCGACCTCAAGATCACGGGTCATTGTTTGACGCAATAGCGTTTCCGGTACAGTCCTTATCAGCGCCCTTAATAAAGACGGCTGAAGTAAGCAATTGTTACCCTTGATTGATTGCGCTTTCCGTAACAATTCTAATGCGCATTGAAGTCATTATGGCTTTCCAATGATCAGGCCATCAATTGGTGCTTTCGTTCAATTAAAGTTTCGTAGGTTTTCTCGGCACTAGGCGTTCGAAGTTTATAAAGATCTCTCTCTCAAAAAATAGTTGCACTAGTGTGCGATCTCAGCTTGTGTGGGATCTAGATCTATATTATAATTTTGCTTGTCCCTCCGTTAGTTACTTAATACAACCGCGCCGCTTGCTTGAGACTCAATGATAAGGGGGCGTGGTAATGCCACAATACTCTTAAAATTAGCTACACATATTTTTACACGAGAATTCAAGCTACAGAAGCATTTTGCGTCACTTATAGCCGGCGCGAATGACTGTAGCGCAGACACTCGTAGACTACATATTTCCTCCCGGTTCAGTCACTTTTTCTTTCATTCGGCGGTCAACTGTCTTGGGATAAGAGCTTTTCAACCACTGTGAGTTAAGGAAGAAAGGTAAAATAAATAATAGCATCACTATGCAAACGCTTTTCCATTGCTCTACTGTAGTTGTAACCTGAAATCTATAATATGAAATTAAATTGTAAGGAAAGTTTTTATTATAACCTTTGTATCCAAAACATGTTTTTGACTAATCCATTGCCCAGTCATGACCATGGTACCATGGTCATGACCTTTAACTGCAATATTTTATGATATGCAAAATACATAGGGTTCGATTGCAATATTATTGGTTGACTGACTGGGCCCGTGGGACTTCCTCGGGCTCTGCTACGAGTAATATTGTTTTTTCTTTGATTTGATACTCTGAATATATATTATAATATTCTATTATTATTGCTTCTAAGAGGAACTAAGTGATGATTGTGGCCTGCTGTTGGCTAACCTCCCATAGGGAAGAGAAGCCTGGTATATGTATGTATGTATTATTATTATTATTATTATTATTATTATTATTACTGAACATTGAAATTGAGAAATGAAATATTAAATTTTTTAAGAGTAATTTGAACAAATATTAGCCCAAAAAAAACAAGAAATAGGTCATTACTGCTTTTTCTCATTTTCCAATGTTCCAATGTTGGAGTCCAGCCATTATTTTGTACAACTGTTTAACATTTGAATGTTTATTTTTACAAAATGTAGAGGTTGAAATATGTTTCCATCAACTAGGCAGTATCCATGATACAGTCGGTGTCTACGAGATCACACACCTAAGTATTTTCCTGTTGCTAAGATTGCCTGCACCTCACAACTTAATCGTGATGTAAGTCCTATCTCAGTGCCCTTTAATCCCTTCGTTGTGTCGTACCGCACTGGGCTCGGAAAAATTCAAATCCAAGGTTCAGCTTTCCATCCATCTTGAAAATTGGTGCTATCTTAGGTGTACCTTGTAAAGAAGTGGAACTGTAGTTCATTTGAAGTTCATTAAAAATCGATGTAGAAGTTTATAGGGAATATGGTCATTTTGAATTTATATTGAGCTTTCATGTCGTTCTTTTCCTTCACGTTTTGTGAATATCATAAAACAATGTATATAGTGTGATTTGTTTTCTTTTTGTACATTATTGAAAAAATTCCTTAGACAGTAAAGGTTATGTAAAGTATCATTGTATTAGAAATTACCTAAAGTTTTCGTTAGCTTTTACAAACTAATTAAATTGCAGCGGTACTGAATGTTTAAAGATAAACTTCCATCATTTTCAGTGCGCTATCTTGCAGGGCGTAAATGTATAACTCAAGTTTTGCAAAGACGTTTTTTCACGCTTCCCGGGTTCGTGATTATCAATATGATTTTCGTGAAAATCGTGCAACGGAGAGCTAGAGGGGAGTACACGCGAACTGCAGCTGCGAGTGCTCGTACAACGAGTGCCGCAGTACAGCTGCGTGGTCCTTACTTTGCAGTAGGTGCAACAGTATGTAAAAAATCAACAATCAAAAGTCAGGATCTCAAATCGACTCAGAAACTTATCATTGACTGACTCGAATTGTAGGGTGGCAGACTTTGAATATCGAATATTGATTATTCTAAAACTATTCGATACAGCTTTGTTCGCTCGACATCAAACGTTATTGATTCAAGAATGTCTGAGCCTGGCTTCAAGCATTCATAATTAAGGACCTCTTCTTCACTGACATGGAAAACGAGAAAGCGTCCTTATTCTAGCTTGTCGGTGTGACTAGCGTACTAAATAATTGTAGAAATTGAAGACAGAGCGATTGGTGTCAATCTGATGCAGGCACTATCACTAACAAATACTGTATCAAGATACGGTCATTTTAATCATATGAAGCTCTGCTTTGTAATCGAAGTAACCGATACCGGTTTTCAACTCGATCCATGCATGGGAAATTATTAACGCGGTAACAAGTTTGTCTTTTCGTGGGTTGGTCTGGATTTCTTATGAAAATTTCCCGTAAGTATTAAACCACGAAACTGCCCTTCCCAAAACGGAACTATGGTAAAGTTTAACTTGGGTGCTGCCAGGGCTGAGCCAGTGTTGCGCTTCACTGCTGGAAAGACTCGTGTCATTTTGAGATATGCATTCAGTAGCAGTGAATACCACAACCTTTCTGGTGAGCGGCAGTTGCAACAAGTTTGTGCGATGTCCCGTCTGAAAACATGCTATTGAGGAATTGAATCGAACAGAGTCATTATTTCATAGAATTTTTCAGCTCGAAAAATTTAGCTCGTTATCCTGACACACAGCAGTGTAAATATCAGGGGCTATAATAATCAAAAATGTTGTGTTACGACGCCCTTCTGTAGGATTGAACATTGGAATGAATGTGAGACAAATTTTTACCAAAGGTATTGGTAATCTTTACCAATCTCACTTCCGTGTGACTGTTTTAGGTACCCTGCTGAGTTGCTTTACTCTACAGCGAGGTACATTAATTCTTTTATTCTTAGAAAGTGTGAGGGCCCGAGCTGAGAGTTAGGTGGGCCTTCTCTTTGTTGAAATGAAGTGTTTTTTGTTTTGTTAGGGACCACTTTTTTGCAGTTCACTGCTGTCCTGTTTTTCAGCACCTACTACTTTATTCTTTGACTTTTTTCTCGTTTCATTAACTTTTTTCTTGTTTCATTGACTTTTTTCTCAACTTACTGTTTCTATGTTCCTTCTGCATAGATTCCACGTTCCCCTATCTCTAAACTAAATGGGGCCTTCCTCCTTTCTCTCTTCGGAACGCTTTTTTTTAGCTGTTAGGGAGGATTAAACTAACATCTAATATAATCTGACCTATTAAGTATTTGCATGTGCCTGTTTCGTTTCATATTTCAATCTTGCTTCCATACGCAGGTTGTGAGAACACACCTTGAGCATAGATTTTTATTTTAATTCCATATTTTATGGTGCCTTCCTTTTTCCTTTCTTAGGAACGCCTTTGTTCTGGTTCGGGAGGTGCAAAATAATTTATAACCTAGTTTGATTTTTTATGCGACCAACGGAAGTATTGCATTTACCAAGGCTAGCAATTTCTAAGGTGTGAAATTCTAAAATTGCTAACGATCGATGTTCAATCGATGAACATCTTGATTTTGTGTTGGCAACAATATAGTGGCTATCTCACGAACACTTTTTTTCCCTTGATAAATATGACCACTCGTTTCTTTGCTTTCTGCTTCCATTATTGAATGGGGTTTCGGTTGCGGCTTCTTAGTTCGTATTTGGCACACTAATGTTGTGATCTTAGGGCTTGTGGCCGGTAATACTGACGAGAATTGTGCGTCAGTGCCGCTCCTTGGTGAACACCTCCATGTTGCCTCCTCAAATTGTTGGCCTGGGTTTTCTTTTGTTCACTACGTTTACTTCTCGTGCACTGAATTATTTTGCGTTGATCAATGCATTAGTTCAATAATTGATTTATCAGGGCGTTTTAACTCTGTGTGAATATAGCGCTAAAGTACTTCACGTTCTTATCAGTGAAGTGGGCACTAAACTCTAATCAAGATTTATCAATTTTCTAGAACACTCAAGGAAATTATCGATCGTGAATCTGAGCTGATATTGGGGGCAGGGAATACGTCCACACATGCACAGGCTTCACATAATTAATTCAATAACCTGATGTTTTCACTAGTTTAATTTTTTTAGCTGGTCATTCGAGTTCGGTGCCAAGTTTTTCATTCTGCTTTTCCCATGTAAGATGCCGGACTACGATCACGTGATAATATTCCATCTTGCTCTAATCTTCCGCTCGTCATGGCCTAAAAGAGCACGAATACTTCCGTAATTCGGTAAGCGATTAGCAATCCTTGTTCAATGTTACCTAATTTTTGAAATAGAACTCTGAACGGAAAAACGTTTTACCCATTTTCATGAAGATTTTCAGAGATTCTCTTTGAAAACCAGTAAAGTTCTTCTTGCTTTTTGTTCAATGAATGCTTCGAACTCATGTTCCCGAAGCTTTATCTAGACGTGAGAAAGTTAATACATCGTAATCCGGTCAGAACGGGTTGCCTCTAGTGTTATGATTGTCGTGATCATTTATCAAGCTCTTCCCTGGAAAAGAGGCTACTCTTCTGTATCATACGTGCACTTGATTTTAATAGTTACGAGTGTATAAGCACAGGACATCACAAATTCGTCTGCTATACGAAGTGCACTCGCTAGAACTAGATGATGGATCTCATTTGCAGCATAGAGACTTGTGTATTATAAATCTTCTTCAAAGTATGGTTTGACGCGTTGACTGCGTCTCCTATGGAAGAAATAATTATGAAAGTAGTGAGATTCACGAAATTTGCGGCACTAATCCATTTGGAGCGACACTTTATCTTACGCAAAACGCGGCAACTGAAAAGTTGCCTGCGTAAATGTGTAAGATTTTCCTGAATTTTTCCTTTGTTGTTTGGATGACGCTAAATTTTTCTAAAGCTTTTAATGTTTGCGAATGTTCAAGTAGGTAATTTTTTTAATCCGAATCCTCTACACAGCAGGAGAAGTGATCCTTTTCCCCTCGAGACAGTGCGTAGCTTTCTGAGCTGGAGAGGAGAATGCAGACTGCTTGGGGGAAAGATGCAAGAGTAAGTTCTGATAATTTTGCTCTCCTGGCTACTTTCATTTTCAGCAATTGCTTTCATCAGAGAATTTCTATCGAATTTACTACAAGAAGATTAACCAGTGCAAAACTTAGTCTAAGCTAAGTGCGAAATTTGCTTCCAAAATGTTCATCGTGCTTCGCTGTCGTCAAGCAGCACAAAAACAATATAGTAATAAATTCACCTTTGAAACTATCAGATTTGAAGGACAAACTACGGAAGGATTTGTACTGAAAACTTGCAGTACAAACAACTCACATTTGCGAGCTAAAGGTTAGGTAGGCATTCTTTTTGCTGAAAAAGAATAGTTTTTTTTTTGTTTAGTTACGGACCATCTTTTTTTCGATTCACTGCTGTCCTGTTTTTCAGTACCTACTACTATCTTCTTCATCATCTTTATCTTGATTCATGAACTTCTTTCTTAGCTTACTGTTTTTATGCACCTTGTGCGTAGATTCCGCGTTTTCTTGACTCCGTACTAAATGGTGCCTTCATCCTTCCTCTCTTTGAACATCTTTGTCGTGGTAGAGGGAGGCTAAAACTAAATTGTAATAAATCAACCCATACCAACTCTCATTGCTTCGACACGCATCTCAAAGCGAAAGGATTGTCGAGACGGTTCCTTGTCTTCGTAAATAATTTTGTACGGCAATGAAGCAGTTTCAAGTTTAACGATTGCTGCTCATCTCAAACAATGATCAAAACTCATACGAATATGTAACTCACTACAGTGCGTAAATGTGTCTGCGACTGTCTAAGTACTGCCGAATGGTTTTGTGATTCTCTTCCTATAATAGTAAGTGTTCCATTTGGATGGACTGCTGCACTCGAGTACCCACACGCTACTTACCATACTTCACTTGTGCACCTCACAGCACGGTGCTCGCTAGGCTCTGCCTGGCATTGTCATCCAGTCCTGGCTTTAAGTACCATTTAAAAGAATCCCTCGCGAGTGGAACGTGGGTGAGTTCAAATGAGTTGAGTGTTCTCCTTCCTAAGCAAACGTTGGGCCCTCAAGACTGGGTCATCAGATTAGCCATTTCGTAGCCGAAATACTCAAGTTTGGACTTATTTAAATTTAAATTTGACTAATCAAACCACCCAGGCTACCATGCAATGTTGCTTGATGCTGTGTTCAGTTAAATTTTATTGAAAAATATTGTTTATGCAAGTAAAAGGACAATTTTGCAACCTTGACCGAGGATACGATCGTAAGTTCGTTTTGATTGCCATTGAGCGTTACCGCTCATCTTGTAGCCGCCGTAAATTTCCGTCAGCTTGTTACAATTTAGGGCTGTAAAGAAGCATTTCAAGGTTGTAAAGGAGGCATTGACATTTTTTTGCTCAGTGAGTGCATTTATTTTCTAATATACACATTATGAACACAAGCTCGGAGCTACAAGCTTACAAACGACTCCATTATTGATACCTGAGAACTGCCTGCAGAACACTACAGGTATGCGCCGCGTACCGTGTTGCCGCGTTCAGTTCGACTCTCGTTGACCTTTGAGCGGGAAGCGCGGCGGTCGACCTCGGCGTGAGTCTTGACTTTATCTGGGAGGGCAAAAGGGATTCAAATTCGACTCTCCACTCGCCTTCACATCGCCCCACGATCAAATCTATTGTTACAACAAATATGTCTTTGCTCCTCTATTTCCGATTCACAGATTTAGTCATATCTATTTGCAGGTCTTTTCTGAGAGTTCGGAGGTTAGTTTTTGAGCGAAATTAGCTTCAATGGTGAACAAGTTCTCAACGTTTTCCTACAGGCTGAATTGGTTAAACTTACTTTCAGTTGCATTTGTGTAACTGCACACCAGCATCTAAAATACTGCCACTAAATTATCTTGTTTCTTTCTTTACCTGCTGAATATGTCGCTCACGACGTCTGATCGGACTCATTTGGAGTGTCGATGCGTACAAAGCTGGACTGACCTTAGTGGAGGATAAACTTTAACACGCTAGTACAAGTTTGTAGAAAATGAAACTTGCTATTAGTAATAAATGCCTGAAATTGCATCCCGTTACCTTGTGGTTCGGACTTGGATGGGTTGATTACTCGGTGTTGGGTGATTGACTGTCGGATAACTCGTCGCCATGATACTTGGGATATCGCAAAGTTTCTCTACGGTTTGGAAACCGTGCGAACGGGTCGGTGCCTTGATCACCTCGCTGTGACGCTGCACTGTCTGTGTGTGTGTGTTGTAACAATCGGTTACAGCACCCCAGGCTATTTTAATTCGCTGTTTCCTATGAAGTAGCGAGTAACTCTGACGTTAAATGTCTTGAATTGAACTTTGCAATGACTTCCAAAGAGTGAAGAATAAGTCCGAGCGGCAAATAGCAACACTGATTTCAGTTCATACTGTATTAATTCCTCAAAAACGGGAGAAAATACGCGTTAAGTATACCATTAGAGATGAGCTGTTAGCGTCTGAGTGAATCCACTGTAATATCGTGTAATGATAAGTTGACTAATTTTTGTACTTGCCAAATACGAGCCGGCAGCTGCAACTCAGAAAGGTGTGATTATCCCTTTATCATTGTTTTAGAACGCTTTATTTTGCAGCTAACGGCAGACTATTCATGCTTGAATATATTTCTAGGGCATACGGCTGAGTTTCACATCTTACTGTTAAATAACTGAACAGCGTCGGCATTTGTGATGAAATGGGTTGAAAGAATATGAATATAATGTCAGAAAAATTGTAAAATGAAAAATAATTTTGCGTTGTACAAAACTTAACGAACTCCATTGATGTGTTTTTTTTGTACTGCTATATGTTGAGGTCGATGTACTCATTAAACAAACTAACGTGCGTCGCTTTGCCCCCATAGTTCTGCTTGTGCTGAACGGTACGTACTGCATATTGAGGTCAAAGTATCAGTGTTAGTTGGGTTCGGAGGTGCGCTTTGTGAGTCTCGTGGAACTGTTTTGCTTGTCAGGTGTACATAGGCCGAGGAGCATTCGAATGTTATGGCAAGAATGGTACTGAAAAAATTTTCCTTGGGAAGTAGATTAACAATGAAAGCGAATTTAAAAAAATATATTAAAAAAATGCAGTTGAACTTTTCGAGCTCTTGCTCATTTTTTGCAAATAATCTGGAAATGGGGAGGAAAAAATTAGGTCTCCAATTTAATCCACCCAATAAAAATGATTGCGCTATCAATAAGCTAAGGGAAAAAAGTAGTAAAATTTTAAAACTCACAAATGCAAACGCGGATTTGTTGTTGTAAGGATTGATTTTAATAATTAGAGGTCTATGGACGCAAGTTTCTTTCGATTTTCAACTTATTATTGTTGATTATAAATCTAAAAACGATATCAGGTTTTGTGATTCCAACAATAATCACCAATTAAAATTGTCTGTACGTGGGACTTGCAGCTTAATAATTCTGCTTCGTTAATTAAAGCTGATCTTTATTCATGCTTTGAATAATGCATCAATTATTTTAACTAATTGTGAGTTTCGCAAGGTGAGTTGAAAGTAGAGCTAACTTGTTAATTCACTTCGCTGACTTTTGGCTAATTGGTTCTTGTTTGTGCGAGCTGTTTGTAATTCAATTTCTCAAGTTTTAGACTAACGTGATAGTACTATAATTCATGTCAAAGTAAGCTTAACTTAATCAACTATATGGACAATGAACTATTTATAAAAACTCCCCCGGAAGAAATGCTGTTAGGTTACCTCAGTTACAGATATGCACTAGGTACTTCTAGCTTTCGCGTTCACTTTGCCACTTTCCAGTTTTCTTGCCTTCTTCGCTTTCTCTGCTTTTCATCATCGTCCTTCTTAACCTGCAGTTTCTATGCGCAGGATATCCTGCCTGGGAACACGCATAGTGCATAGATTTCCCCGTTTTCTGTAGTCTACTGTATATGGTCCTTTTTCTCCGCTTTCTTGATATCGCCTTTCCCTAGCTAGTGAGTTTTGTACAACTATAATAATGATTAAAAATTATAATTCATAAAAATAGGGAAATTATGTTTCAAAGAGCTTAGGAACAACAAACTAGTACTAATTTGACACACATTTAATAAAAGTTAAGTCACATATCCCTGTTAAAAATGATGTTTTTTGTAATGGAATTGACTTTCTGTGGAGTTTTGGAATGGAACTTGAAGATATTTGTTATGTTCTCTTTACATTTTTAGATGTTCTTAATTCATCTTTATGTTCAATAGCCTAGTTTGAGAAAAGGAAATATTCACGTGAAATATAGCTGCCTTACGCTACGTGTATCATGAATTGCCCGTTTATGTACGCGCAAAAAAATGTATCTCAATACTCAGATTAAATAATTTTCATTGGTGACACTTTTCTGTGCTAGTTTGGCGACAAGTTGGCGCATAAATGTGTGTCGGGTGTGAAAATTTTTTTCACGTTCTACCTGTTTATTTTAGTGAGCTTAACTGCCATCAGAACGCTGAGGAACCGCTAGGAGAACGATATGGGCGAGGTCTACGTTATTGTGCACTAAGCTGTTGGTAGCACTCGACAGTTCTATGTAGTCACAGCATGCCGTAAACTTGATTACTTCAGCAGTTATTTCTCTCTAGAACTGAATCTTTTTCTACTTCCTTAACACGTTAGTTGCGATGGGTTAAACTGAAGTTCAATATTCAACTTAAATTTAAAGTCAAAAGTGAAAAGCAAATTTGTAAATATCAAACATTCACTGGGCCTGTTAAAATACCACTAATTTAGAAAGGTTGTTAGAATTTTTCAAAACGGCCCATCGATGGGTCGTTTCGCAGCAGGAAAAACCTAACTACGACCCACCGGTGGGTCATACCGCAATGAATGTGTTAACTGATAGAAATATCTAAAATTGAGAATTCAAATGCCGATGTAATTCATCAACTCACTGCTTCCTTCAAAATGCATATACTACCTATCATGGTGCAGAATGCTCGCAATACGCGGCAGAATTGTGATGTTATTCATGTGGTAGCAGTCGAATTTCTGTTCCTATGTATTGGCGCTTCTTTTTGATCTGCTCACCTTTTTGCATAGTTGGTGAATGTATCTTCTTGTGAATCTTTACGGGATTTACTGTTCGAGAAACCAAAAGTTTTCGGCGATTGTTAAGCGTGCACACGAATGTAAATGTTTCTACAGGTAACAAAAATACGCGCGAAAAAAACTGAGAGAAAAAGGGCTGTTTTGTATTGAAAACCGGCTTCTCCATCAACATTGAGATGCTCGAATAGCATCGTGGCTTCTTCACTTGAAAAGAACTTCGTTAAGACAAAGTTTTTCTTTGGTTTCTCTTCGTATGGCAAGTGCGGTAAAAGTTCTCTAGTTGAAAGCTTTTGCTGAAAATGAAAGGAGTCCGTACGAGCTAGTCATCGACTCTCGCCTTTGTATCGATTTTTTCTATGTATGGACATAACATTTCCTTCTGTAGTTCAGAAAGTTAGGTTTGGTCACACGTCAAGTTCTGCAGTTGTGCTCATATTTAGATTGCTGACAAATTCAAACATGGACAATTATTTATCAAACATCTGTGTCTTCAATCTTAACAATTGAGAAACATCTCTGAAGTCACTTACTGACGATTAGACATGAAAACGATCAACTTTACCAACCTTAGATTCTTAACGAGAGCAGTTTTCACTTCTATCCAGATACTAGCGAGATGCGAAAGCGACTTTATGCTCCTTATCGAATTTGGTTCCCGCGCTTACACCGAGAGCTGTCGCTCCTGAACTTGGGCATGCTTGTGCCATGTTGCTGGCCGGGTGGTCTCGCTGCTCAGCGCTGAAGGAAGAAGCGACCGATTTGACGACCTGCAGTTCTTTATTGTCTCATGTGTATACATTAGTGAATTATAATTACTTCTGAATTTCTCACATTTTTGTCTGAAATTAATTGAATGCATACAACTACTCTGTATCTATGCAAGTTGGTGCTCTTCGGTGGACGATATGAGGTCACGAGCGGAAGGGTAGGTAAGCGTTTTGTTCAAATAAAATAGGTGTTTTGTTGCAGGCCTTATTTTTACGTTTCACTACTTCTCTTTTTTATGGCCCTTTCACCTTCTTTTATTACATTCATCTTGTTTCATGAACTTTTTTCAATCTTACTGTTTCTATGTGCAGGGTGTTAGGACACATCGTGTGCTTAGACACCTTTAATTGTTCCCTTGATTTACACTGAATAATTCCTTCCTCCTTCCTGTCTTGGGAAGACCTTTGTTTTAGTTAATGAGGTGCAAATGCAATTAAAATCTATTTATTTTGATCGCAGTTTAACTTTGTAATAAAACTTGCATTTCCTCTCACGATAGACAATAATAAGTTCAGATTTGTTGGGCCTGTCTGTCGTTTGCTATGAGGGCTGGCGCCCCCAGGGGAGATGCTGTTAGGTTATCTCAGCTATTGGTAGGCCTTCAGGATTCTGTCTTTCGTGCTTATTTTGCTTCTTTCAGTTTTCAGGCCTTCTTCGCTATCTTTTCTTGTCTTTTTTCCCCTTCCTTCCCAAGTTGTTTTATCTACGCGTAGGGTGTCCTGTGGAGACTCCGTGTGCAGTGCACGCGAGGAACCTATGCACAGATTTTTCGTTTTTTTACGGTACGAACAAAATTGCCGCTTCTGTTACCTCTAGAGATGGCCTTTGTTGTAGCTAGGGAGCCTTGGATTGACATACATAGTAGTAATAATAGAATTTATGTTTTTATAGAAGAAAGAAGGGCAGAACCGATGAATACTTGAATGCTTTTCAGTCAATTTCAGCTATGAGAAATACCTGCATACATAGTTATACATGCAAAAACTCGTAGGTGGATTATACTTTACGTAGTTGCATTGAATGAAAATAATATTCTACTAAAGTTATTAGGGGTATTGAGTGAAGCCCCCTCAGGGGGATACAACTGTTGTATCTATGAGAATTAGCGCTCCCAGGGGAGCCATGATCGAGTGGGCCCGAGCTATAGGTTAGGTAGGCTTCTTTTTTGTTGTAATAAAATAGGTTTTTGTTTTGTGACGGACCATCTTTTTTCGGTTCACTACTGTCCTGTTTTTCAGCACCTATTACTTCTTCAATTTTTTTCTTGTTTCATGAACATCTTCCCTAGCTTACTGTTTCTGTGCACCTTGTGCATAGATTCCGCATTTCTTCAACTCTATACTAAATGGTGCCTTCCTCTTTCCTCTCTTAGAACATCTTTGTCGTGGTTAAGGGAGGCTAAAACTTTCTTATAAAATAATAATAATAATATTGAGTGAAGTGTGCCAGCGGCCTTCAATAAGTTGCAGTGAGAGAAACTGGAGAGTTACCGCCCGGCCAATGAGATGAGCTGCGTATGTTCGTACATGGAAAAGTTTTTGCGAATTGATTTTTATCAGTGTGTATCGAAGTCATTGAATCACGTCAGTATATTTAAAGATGCGACATTTATTAGAAACGATTTGTTTACCCACCCACCGCTGAACAACAAAGATTGTAGCAAATGCTGCTGTATTGTGTATAGTTTGTTTGTAGGGCAAAATTCAATCCATGTTTTATTTTTTCTCTTCGTGTGGGAGGCTGAGGGCCTCGCAATCCTCATCTCTAGGAGCATATAAGCAGTACCGTATCGATTCTTTGCAGTCGTTATGCTTTAGCCCTTAGATACTCTTTGCTGCCGTTGAAATACTCAGTGTCTGTCACCGTAGTGATACGTATGATGTAATATAATAGCTTTCACTTTGTATTGATTTATGAAACCTCCGCAGCAGGTCACTGGGAGGGAGATTAACCTTCAGTGCATTTTGGGGTGACTTGTGATCATAGAATTGGCAAACTCCACTCATGGCTTTTGATGATAGCAGTCCTCGACTGTAGAATATGGACAACCTGCCTAAAGCTAAGAGATAACATAATTTTCGCGAGCGGAATCGCCATGAAAGACAAAAGTGCATGAGAGTCGAGTGAATTATATGCGTAAATGAAAGTGGTGTGGGCGTTCTGTGAACGCTTAGTGGGAGGTCGATGTACCATTCATTTCTCTCTCAATAAAAAAGAGACGCACAAGATTTTCCTGACTAATTTAATGCAAAAAGTTCTTGCTCATATCGTTTCTTGTGTTTTCAGGCCGAGAAATTAAAATTCAGGGATTTCTACTGTATGCCACGTGTAAGTAACGCCCAACTAAATTCTACTCACAAACCTATTCTAATGGCGGCAGAAAAATGGACCGAATCCAACACATTTTTCATACTCGGGCACCTCAAGTTGCAACTTGTGCATCCATTGAAGCCCCTAGCGGTCACTGAATTAATACCACCCCCTCAGTTCCTCGGACCGTGAAGTATTCGAGACGTGGCGAGAAGGTGCGCTTTGGAGCCCGCTTATCGCTCACTACCGTTATCTGAGTGTCCCTGTTGCACAGAGACGCGTAATTGCTGGTGTACCTGCGTTCTCACACTCGCCCTCCCCACTTGTGTCCAGCCAGGCAAGGTGCTGCGCTTGTTTCTCTCCTGTGTTACGCTTCCTCTGCGTCATCGCAGAACTAGAAGATATTCCCACATCACCTCACTCCGCTACGTGTCCATGATACCGAGTTTAAGAACGACTCATTGAATGACCGAATTAAAGTTTAGTGATATCCATTCTCATGAGTGAACGGCTCGTACAATTTATTTTGCCTTGTAACATAAGAGCTCTTCGTCCAAGTGCCATACTTGTTTCCTAGTTTGAATCGTCACTTATGCTGCACGCTTTTGCCATGAAATAAAGCTGTCAATGTTCGATAAGGCCTTTATTTGTTTCAAGGAACCAAGTAGATTTCATCTCCTAGTCATGAAATTTTATTTTAAAAATTTCAGTGCATTTTATGGACATTTTATGTCAGTACTCACTATACAGGAGCGGGAGATGAGAGCAAGTCCCGCTGCCATTCGTTGGGAGATTTTATGTGGGGCACATGTCTGTTACTCGCGTAGGTTTTAAGTGTTGCTGTTCATCAAAGCGTTATTGTAGTAGTGCGAGAGTGCACGTTTTGTAGGTATTGTTCGTTCATTCACAATGAACAAAAAGTATCCGAAGTATCGGTTGAGTTATTGCCAGAGATACCATGGTGCCTCCCTATACTTCTGTCGGTGAGGTATGTATTTACATTGTACGCGCTATTGTCAGTTGGCTAGAGTATTTTCCCCACAAATGCCGAAAATATTTAATTTACTCTCACTGTAGTATCTTCAGTGTATTAAGCCTGTTACAAAAGGACTTATTTTTCAAATGTAGTAACGTGCATCTCTTCATGGCATAAATTGAGATCGTACTATGCGTCGAAATCCCCACTGAAATGGAATAAATTTGTTAATTTTCATTTGAATTTTGCTACAAGTGTGTATGAAGGGCTGCTCTTGATTTCTTAAAATATAACTGACCTGGCACGATATTGGGTGCACAAAGCTGGCAGTCTCACTGCCAACCTCTACACCGTCTTGCCAGCGTGTGTGGGGATCGTGACGGAGGAAAAGAAAGCTTTAGTCCCTGAACGAATTTTCTCCACAATTGGCCACCTCCGTAATTTATAGCGAAATATATGTATAATTGTTTATATATATTATACGCACTATTTCATAATATCAGCAGTCATGAAAAGCTGTAAATAAATACCTCAACTGTTGAATTCGTTAAATTTTGCGCACCCCTGCCAAAGTGCCCCGGACCCCACTTTGAGAACCCCCGCCTTATAGGGGATGTGTGATGAGCAACAGGCTTAGGTTTGTTAGGTTTCCACCTCACGCTGTGGGGGCTGGCGTCCACAAGGGTGGATGTCGTTAGATTTCCTCACCTACAGAAATGCCTTCTGAACTTTTAAGCTTTTTGCTCACGTTGCTTCTTTGTTTCATACCTTCTTCCATCTCTTAATTTTTCTTCCTCTTCCTTCCTGACTCGCTGCATCTATGCGCAGGATATCCAGTGTGGGAACACACCTCGAGCGCATCTTCTCAGTTTTCTAAAGTTCATAACAATTGGTCCCTTCTCTTCTATTGAGATGGATTTTGTTGCGACTAAAGAGTTCTGAACTATGTACTCACCATGATAATGATAATGAAAATAATGTGACGACAATCGAGAAAACACTGAATAAAATTTCATATGTTATAATTATTTGCATACGTCAGTGGGTAATATAAATTCCGTTCGACGCAATGTTATAAGTCTACCCTGATCAAAATTACAGGATTTATGTGTGGTACGAGTGTAATGAAACTCTGTGAAGAGCGTCAATATTTTATATAATACAACTACGGTGACCATGGAGTGAGTCACATGAACCCGAACTCTGATGTTGAATGGAACGCTCCATGTACGAGTATCCCTGATACCTTCTCCCTTCCAATTATGGAAATGACGTAAGAATAATGAAAATAAATACGGAGTAATTGCTGTTCGATATCAGAGTTCAGTTTTTTTGTGGCCCACTCCATAGATTCGAAAGTAATTGCTAAGCATGTGAAGCCAAATTATTCCTGGTATCCCTATTCTTTCGGTTTTGGTTTGAAGAGCATTCGGGGAACAATGACTGATCCTTTTCACTGTATAAATTAAAACTAGGGTTTTGGAACGTGAATAGGTGAGTGATTTATTATTCAGGGCAACTGAAAAGTGGAAAACCTGAACAATGAAAATAGAGTTGAATATTTGTAGATATATGTATGCTCTTTTTCATTTTAGTCTTATTTTCAGTCAATAATTTGACTGCAGAATTACTCTCAGATTGTCACGTTGAATAATCTATCTATTGACAACATAGATATTTTAATGATTGCCATTTTCATTGAATCAATGTGCACGAAATGTATGAGACTCGTCTAGGAAAATGGCGTGTTTATCGCTCAAGCCTCAATTCTCTCTTCCAATTCAAACAAAGGGTAAAGGATATTTTGCTAAGTTTCGAATTTTATCGAACGGTCGTTTTAAGCTTAGAGATTAAAATCTTCCATATGCTCATCTTAACTACAGTGAGAATTTTTTTAACCATTCACTTAACAGAACATATTCCATTAGGTTGTTCACCAAGAACACTTATTTGCATATCATTATTCATATCTGACGCTAGCACTTTCACATTCAAGTTTAATGAGTGATCATGATTTTTCCAATTGGGAACTGTCAACTGATGTCTCCTCCATACGCTTAAAACGTCTTAAATTTTGAGCAAAAAGTACTGAAAGAAATAAATAAGTGCAGGTAAAGAAACTGATGTACAGTGAGTCACAATTCGGAATTCATTCGTCCCCAGTTGTGTAAATTAGGATAGTTTATATCTAACGTGTTTAAATTCGCATGACACAGTAAGAAAGATGTATTTATTGGTGATCTCCTTATAAAGTGAGATATGTAGTGATCAAAATGTGTTGAGCTGTTTTACCCCGTACTAGAGTGTGCTCGCAGAATGCACGATTGCACTACTTTTTGAGAATGGCTCAAAAGATAACAAAATTTGAGCTCTACATGAACTACTTCTTTTATTATTGGATTGTAATGTGAGAATGAAGATATGTTATTGTTTAATGAAACGTTTAGTGTGTGTTCATTCATGGTCGTCCTTTTTTCGGTTAACATTTTGTAATAAATTGCATGTGAAAGACAGAAGAAAGTTATTCCTAAAGGCGTGAAGCTTAGGGAGGTTTGCGTGAGTGGTGAGGGCGGGTCTTAATATCCACCCTCGCACAAGGGTTGGTGTACGCAAAACGCGAGTATGCAGCCGAACTGCTGGTCGTGGCGGGAGCGTTCTCAGTTGCTGTGCTGCGCAGTAACCGTGAACTAATTGGCCTTAGACGTTGCAGAGGGAACCTTCAATTTACTTTTTTTACAAAATAGCTGTATTCAGAACAATTGATCGTAAAACGCTGGTTACAGTTTTTACGGGTAATTGTTCTTTTGCTATTTTTACTATACCACAGCTGTAATAGCCCATTGCCTCTACTGAAGTTATAAAGTTAGAAGTAAATGTTTAGCTCGCGAATGCGGCGCTGATTGACGGCGGCCTGGTCCGATCACGGTGGCGATTTTTAGGAAGGGGAAGGCCACCTCTGTTTAGCGCATCTTCATCTTGAGGCACTGGCTTGTTGTCTCTCAAAATCCATAAGTAACAAAACTTACAATTTTCTTTAATTTTTAATTCCAATACCAATGGGAATTGATGGGCTGATTGACAATTTCTTATTCGTAAATATCTTTCATTGTATATTTTTCTGTTCTGAAGTATATTTTCTGAGATGATGAGGCATTTCGGGTTTTTCTCGCAAAGAATATTTTACTTTCGATGATTCACAAATTTAGTAGCGTAGACATACTTATATAAAATAAGTATGCTAGTTGTGATAAATCATAAATCATCACAAAGCTTCAATGCAATTCGTCAAATGCCATCTTCGGAGCGACTTTTGGATTTTTTTTTTCAGCTCATCTTAATTCTTAAGGCTTTTCTCTTGCAGAAATAAACAGGTTTTTATTTGTGACGGACTGCCTTGTTGATTTATTGCTCTTATTTTTTTCAGCACCTTTTACTTTTTCTTCAATATTTATCTTTTTATGTAAACTTCTTTCAGTCTTATTGTTTCTGTACGCATGACTTGGAGACGCATGTTGTGCATAAAATCCCAGTTTTCATATTTCCAAAATATATGATGGCTTCTTTCTTTCTCTCTTAATAACCATGGTTGTGGTAAGGAAGAATTAAACGTGCAATCTGATCTGTTGATGATTATTATGATAAGGCAAGATGTGATCACCAAGGCTTGAAAAATAGCTTCACTTTTTTCATCCAATTTTCTCTCTGAAATGATTTAGTTTCATACCTATTAAAGGTAAAATTAACTGCATACGTTCGACGGAAGCCGAAATTATCGGCGCAGAAAATACATGAATTCCAAATGTAAATGTCGGATATTGTGGGCGTGCTGGCAGGAGCTGAGTAGCTGGGATCGGCGCTCGCTACCTACAGCGGAGCTGTACTGGTCATCTCAAGTGGTCAGTAGATTACTGATCGCTTTCACTATCGCTAAAATAATACTGGAGCGTTTTTACTGGATATTTCATAAATTTTTCTAGATCAAGACATTTAGAAAAAATTTAAACTTGTATACCTAATTATTTCTCACGTACACTATTATTTGACTTGCGGAGAAATGAGTTGAATGTTATGAAACTGCATTACCAGCCTGAGACCGTCGAATCTGTAATGCGCATCATCGTTCTTTGTGGGTTATTTTCTATGATTTAATATGAGGTCAGGCTGGACAAATCGTGTATTTACATGAGCCAACGGATCAGGATCAAATGAGTATAACGATTTGTGTAACGCGTCGGTTTGGTACAACATGAATTAAAACGGTGCCAAGATTCTTGCACGAGAATATTTAGGTTTTTGGTTCAACTGTAGTTGTTTGAAAACATATCCTTCTTATACATCCAATATTTACTCATAGACTTGCACATTCTCCTTTCTACGCTGCGCTTATTTTCCATTCCCTGACAGCGCACAACATACAGTGAGCTGAAGCTGTACGTGCACCAATAATCCGGACACTCATGAAATTGGGGTTGGCAATTTCTCTTAGTTTACATTTTAACAATCTTATCATTATTACATTTTTATTTGTAATTCTTCGTTCCTACTCGAAGTTGCTGCGATTTCGTGTTACCGAGGCTTGGCTTGCATCGTGACCAGGCGAGTCGCAGCGGCCGACAACCGTTCCGGGTGGGCAACCGCAGCGTCACCGTCGCCTGCTGCGCGCGCAAGTGCAGCGCTGCTGCTCTTGCTTCCTTGCGCTCCTGTTGCTTTGTTTGTGTTCTCTTATTTTGTGGGTGGCTGCTAAGCGAGCCGAGATGATGAGTTATACTCCACCGCCTCTGTCCGCCATGTGCATTGGGGAAACAGGTCGTCGCCCTGCCGTTTGTTCTAAAGAATTTAGCCCATCCAGATTGAAATGAAATGCGCTGCTAAGAATAAGCACTCTCAGGGGGAAATTGTGATGTCCCGAGATAAACATTAGGTAGGTTTTCCTTTTGTTGGAATATATTAGGTTGGTTGTATTTTTACGGACCAATCTTTTTCGGTTCATTGCTGTCCTTTTCAGTACCTACTACTTCAACTTTTATTTTGTTTCATAAACTTCGTTCTCAATTTACGGTTTCTATGAGCAGGGGATGTTGTATAGGAGACAACCTTGTTCATAGATTCCGCGCTCTCTTTACTCCATACTAAATAATGCATTCCCATTTCCTCTCTTTGAAACACCTTTGTTGTGGTTAGGAAAACTTTAACTAACTAAGAATCAAATTCTTATTTCTCTTGTCCAACTTTGCGTAGAAATTGTTACGACATAGATACGTAGAGAGGATAGGCAGGCAACCGGCTCCAGAGTCGACGCAGCGCAACATACCGAGAGGCATAGGAAGGTGTGACGTACATTCGTACATCAGGAGCAAGGAGGAGTACGTATAGGGGATAGAGGCTGGATTGAAAAGCTAGTGCGCTAAATTGCATACAGAATAAGACGAGGGCAACTTGAATACATAGCACAGAAAACAGTGGATTAAAAATTGAATTTCATATGAGGAAGAAATCAGGGGTTTCTGGGTTTATTTTAGAGATATATGCGTAGCAATATTGTGAGGTAAGGGACACGTCAGTATAGGGAGGTGATGCTTGAGGGTTAGCCAATCGCGAAACGCTACGTCACTTTCAGTTTTCGCGGGTATAGCAAAGCCCAAAGAGCGCATTCTTTGTTCGAGGGAAGGTATGTATAAATTAAGGAAGGAGTAGGGTAACCGGGCTATTTTGCTGTGGCCTGGTGCGAGACAAGATGTAGGGATACGAGTTCTTCAATGAGGAGGCGGGTTGGGTTTGAGTTGGGCCTCCGCAACCGGGGGGTTCTCTCTGCAACCTGGGCAGTCGTGGTGCCCTCTGCAGCTCTCAAATCTCAGGCAGCCTATGGGCAACCTTCAGCGAAATGTCGCTGAGCGGGATAGCCAAACATCTGAGGAACGACTCAAGTTCCATCAAGTTAACCTCAGTGCACATACTGAGTAGCAGGTCGACTACATACAGGAAAGTTGCAGGCTGATTGCGCGCGCGTAGGAGTGAGCTGGTGCAGTGAAACGCGATACGCTTTGCAGTGGGCGCTGTGGCATTGGTAGGTAACAACATTTCTATTCCCTGGTATTGTGATATGTAACGCAAAGGTTGGGCATTGCTGCAGTGTAAACTTCTCACATTCTGCCACACATATGTCTGAACATGCACTGGTTATTAATTCAACGTACGATTTTCCGTGTTCATTAGTTAACTTGAAATAAAGTAATCAATAATGTACCATTAGCTGAGTGTTTCATTTTCCCGTGTTGAACTGAGGTATTGGTGTGGGTGAGCAGATCAGTGTTTACTTTCTCTATTTTCCAAATATTCTACCATTTCCTCTCTCTGTGTTTTCCGCTCGGTATTTTCCTTTTCCTCTTTTACTATGAGGTTTCGATTCCTCACTACGAATGTGGATGAGGCACCAGCCTCGCCCGCATTTCGTGACAAAATTATTAGAATAAGGAGGTACAGTATTTTTTACTCCAGAAAATTACTTATTTTTTTCTTGTTATTCGTCGCCTTCTTACACAAAATGTGAATCTTTTAGCTTCCCTGCCAAAGATACATAGCACTGCTTGGACAAGCGTTTGTCTAACAGTTGCGCTGCAATTGTTTCAGCGGACTTAAAACCAGATAAGATACTCAAAATAGTAATGGGAATCACAGAAAATTCGATCGAAATAACGTAGCGGAGAGGCGTAGATTGTTGTGGCGAGGTATTTTTTAGTAATTCTATTACTCATGTATATCGTTTAAACAGACATGTACGCAGTTGTGTTTTTCACATCGTCGAAATTGCGGTTGTTCTGTATAGACATGACAGAAATTGAAAGCCCCGCTGAACAATATACATCCACACTCATATTTCTGACACGCAACCTCGAGATCCGACCTTAATAACGGAACTGCATTCACACGTTCTTGTAATGTGACTTCCTGGACGCATTGTGGGCTGACTGGGTTGCGCTGGGTTGTGCGACACTCCAGCTGTGGTGCCAGGGCCGCCACGGAACGTGTGTCGAGCGAAACAAACTTCAAAGTTTGACCCTGAAAGTTACCTTGAAATGTAAATCTTGCTGAAATAGGGCTTGCAGTAAATATCTGAAAAATCATTCCTCGGCTAATAAACTGTATTGTTACATCTTTGTGTCATAGACCTGTTGTTTACATGTGCGCCCTCTCATAGGGATGCAATCATTGTATCTATGGAAGTCATCGCTCAATGTTAGGTCACCCTTCCTTTTGTTGAAATAAAATAGGTTTTTGTTTGTTAATTATTAAATTGTTCACAGCTGTTGTTTTTCAACACCCATTTTCCTCTTCAACTTGTATCTTGTTTCATAAACTCTTTTCCAACTTATTCCTTTTGTGCACTTTGTGCATAGTATCCACGTTCTTTTAACTCCACACTAATTGCTGCTTCCCTCTTCGTCCATTTGGAACCCCATTGTTGCAGTTAGGGAGGATTAAACTAGTATCTAATCTAATCGACATATGACGCGTTTCTAATGTCAATCAAATTGAGATGAAAACGATCACTAATAGCGTAGTTTTAACTGTTGCATCCATAATTGGGGCTCCTAAGAGAAAAATGTGAGGTCCAGAGGTGCGGTAGCTTTCCTTCTGTTGAAATAGGTTTTTGCTTTGTTATGAACCATCCGTTTTCTTCACTGTTATTCTTTTCAGCCCCTATTTCTCTGTTCTCCGCCCGTTATTTTCTCTATTAAACATCCAATCTTGCTGTTTCTGTGCACAATGTGTGGTGATACAATAGATTTCTCGTTCCCTCGATTCCATACCAAATGGTGCCTTCATATCTCAGGAATCCCTTAGTTGTGGTTAGGGAGGGTTAAATCAATCTATAATCTTTATAGCGTACTTTATGTGAAAGCTGTTTGTTTTCAAACTGACGACACTAGTTGAGTTTGAGGCTGAGGAAGTCCGGAACAGAAAATCGGCTAAAATAATACAGCCTTTTTTCTGTTCCGGACTTCCCTGGCATAAAAAATTGCTAGATAATACTTAAGAACGCTTAGCTGAGTAATATACATTAGGATTATCCGCACGGTGTGTTGACTTCCTTAACGTGCTCGCTAGAGTTATGGCTTTTGTTGAGGTAATTTTTACGGCTGTCACTTTGTTGAAATCTTATCAACGGTGCTGTACAATATTAGGATCAATAGGTACTGTTCTGTCGGGAGGATGAATGAATTGATTTTCGTTAACATTGTGCCTGTTTGAATGCCACAGCCAGAGGGATGACCGCCTGTTTAGTTGACGAGTTAGTGTTACTCGGCGAGGGCACTCATGAAAGAAAATGTCTCAGGTGTTTCTAAATAACCAGAAGCGAAATTAAATGTGCTTTTGTTTTATTCTTTTTGCCTTGTACATGTGGAGTTCCCAGGGGAAATGTTAGACCCAGAGCTGAGAGTTTGGGAGGCCATCATTTTGTTAAGATGAAGTAATTTTTTGTTTCGTTAAAGGCTATCTTTTTTTCCAGTTCACTGCTGCTCGGTTTTTCAGCATCTATTGCTTTCTTCTTCAATTTATATCTGGGACCAAAACCTTCCATTTAAATTTACTGTTTGTATCACGTAGGGGATATTTTGGGGAAAGACATTATGTATACATTCCGCGTTCTCTCAACTCGCTAACATGTTCACTGTTATTAAGTAGACTTAAACTAATATCTAACCTATATAAATGGATGTTCTACATTCTTTCAGTAGTTCACATGTCACTTTTGCGGGTGTAGATCATGTAGGGATGGATATGAAATAAATTATTTAACCCTTACCTGCTTCATGATCATTTTTATTAGTGAAAGAGCACAGTGCGGTAGCAAAATGTGGATTTGGCTTTCAGTTGATTACTGAAATGAATTAGGATATTAAAGGCATTTCATGACATTCCAACCTGATTTAATTTAAACGTTTCTATCCTTGTTATACTTCCAATAAAAACCTCCATGGAAACCATAACGAAGTAAACGGTTCATCAGCTTCAGAAATTGTTCCTTGTTTCGAGTAAGAAATATGTACTCGAAAATAACTGTAGTATAGTAAATTTTGCTGTTTTTAGGAGGAGGGTATGCATTGTATATTTTATTTAGAAATGATTATAACGAGTTACCGAAACTATGTGATACTAAAATATTGTTCATTAAATTATTACGATGTTATTTTCAAGAACTTTTACGGCACTGCCCTCAAGAGCCAGCGATTGTAAGGCAGATGCAATGTGCAGGTCATGGTACCAAGTCTGCTGTAGCCTCATCGCTATGGTGATCTGGCACACCGGTTCTAGACTTGTATGCACAGAAGTTCACTGAAGTGCTCTCGAGCTGAATTTGTTCGTTTTCTCAGACAAGCACTCGTCATTTACTGTTACGCTTCTCGAGAGCATGTGTCGGCCAATTTGTAGATATTGGATACGTCTTGTTCTTACAGTCTCACGACTGATTGTGGGAGAGAACTAAACGAGGGTTATTCGGTTTATGTCTATCTCAAGCCTACGGATACAATATACGTGCTTGCTAGCAGCTATAATGGATAAATTTCATACACATGCTATGATGAGGATAAGATGTCTAATTTTATTGTTTTTTGAAAAAACATTCACCGAATTAACTGTGACTTTGGATTTAATTATTAAGCGAAAATAAAATTGGAATAACTAATTCCAACTGGTCACGACTCACATTTTCATCATTGATATCTTCCTTCTTGTGCAACGTGTAATAAATTACTGCATACACTGAGTATAATTAGGTTATAAATTGTTTTCGAGGGACTTTTTCAGGAGGCTACAATTATTGTATCTAAGAGATTTACTGCTCCCAGGGGGGGAATATGCGAGGTTCCAAACAAAAATGTAGGTAGGCCTTCCTGTTGTTGAAACAAAATAGTTATTTGTTTTGTTGCGGACTATGTTTCTTCGTTTCACTGCTGTCCTGTTTTTTAGTACCTACTACTTACTTCTTCAACATTTATTTTGGTTTAATAAAGTTTTTCTCAAATTTCTGTTTATGTGTACCTTGTGCGTAGATTCCACGTTTCAATAAGTCCATACTTAACGGTGCTTTCCTCCTTTCTCTCTTTGAAACGCCTTTGTTGCAATTAGGGAGGCTTAAACAAACATCTAATCTAATCAAAGACTGCGTCTGCGTGAAGAAAGAGAATTTTTAAAGTTACATATCGCTCTCCGTTCAGAACTCGTACCGTGCGTCCGTGCGCTGCGCAGCTCGGAGCTGCAGGCTGCTGCGTGACCACGCTCTTCCTCGCAGGCCAGCAGTGAGCGCAGCTGCGATCGCATGCGCAGGTGCTGATATCTATGAGGGCTCACGAGTTACGAGTACGGGGAGAGAGAATCGAGAGTTTATGTGAAAAATGCGACTCATGAGTATATGTGAATATGATATAGGGCTTGGGTAAAGGAAAAAAAATATGAGTAGGTACGAAGAGATTAGATTAGATTAATAATTAGTTTAAGCCTCCCTATCCTCAACAAATGAGATCCAAAAAGAGGAAGGAAGAAGACACCATTTAATAGGGAGTTAAGGGAACGCGGAATCTATGCAGAAAGGGCATAGAAACAGTAAGAGGAGAAAGAAGTTCATGAAACACGATCAAAGTTGAAGAAGAAAGTAGGAGGTGCTGAAAAAATAGGACAGCAGCGAACCGAAAAAAGATGGTCCGTAACAAAACAAAAATCTATGTTATTGTAGAAAAAAGAAAGCCTACCTAACCTTTAGCTCACGCCCTCACATTGTCTCACTGGGAGCGCTAATTGACATAGACACAATACTTGTATCCCCCTGAGGGGATAGGTACGAAGAGAATGAAGGATTGTGTGAAGAATGCGAGCATGTGCGTAGAGTACCGTGGTTTTTTTAAAGTAAAAAAGTTGTGAGTGTGCCC
Source organism: Morinoia aosen (assembly GCA_030386875.1). Classification (NCBI taxonomy): domain Eukaryota; kingdom Metazoa; phylum Arthropoda; class Malacostraca; order Amphipoda; family Talitridae; genus Morinoia; species Morinoia aosen. The sequence continues at coordinate 77,128,631 of CM059564.1, forward strand.
TTTGAACTACTTTAAAAGTTCACATTTTCTCGCTATTTTTTGTTAGCAAATCGAGAGAAAAAAGACCAATCAATTACTGTAAGTGAATTGGCGCCGTAACTGCGCTAAAGGTGTGTGGTAAATTACCAGCTTGAGTCGTAACCTTATATTCAAAATTTGAGAAATGACACAATTCGACCAGCAGTAGGTAGTAACGTGGTGGCATTTCTCGCATGCGTTGTTCCCTGGCTATCACTGTTCTATCTAGAGGCTGGCGATGTTAGGGGAAGGTTAACGTTTGCTTGGATAGTTGGCATCCGCGATGTAACTCGTACACTGGTGAACCAAGTCTTGCTTGTTGCCGGATTATCAAATTTTGACTTGAAACAAGTCATGAATTGTAAAATTTTGATGATTAGAAACTTTTTTTCTACTGTGGGGGCGTAAAATAACGAGGGGACGTGGGGACGTGGTTTCTGAGCATTAACGAGTCCTTGAGCTCACTGAATTTCTTTCGATAATCAACAAATTTTGCAATTACAGTATGCAATGCCATGTAAATACTAATGAAAAAGCTTTTTTTTACTGCGGCCAACATTATATACTTTGATAGAGTAGACTGTACACGAACTTTGTGGTATGTGTCAAAAACATTAATGTAATTATCATGTATCTTAAAACCGCTAAACCGGTGTGGACGAGTGACTGAGAAACAATGTAACATTGTCGTGGAGAGGTTTATTCGAATTTTGTATGAAAATGTAACAATACTGTATCGGTCTGAAGAACTGGACTATTATGATCATCCAAAAATTGGTAGGGCTTGCAACACACCAGTTATGAGGGACAGTGGCTAAAACACTTATTCTCTTAATTTTCACCGAATAATGCCTATAGCCTTTCTAACGTTACTACATCTCAGGGGTATACAACTATTATATGTATGGGTGTTAGAGCTCCGTGCAGGAAAATGTGAGGTCCAGAGCTAAGAGTTAAGTTACATTTTTTGTTGAAAAAAGTTTTGGTTTTGTTGAGGACCAACTTTTTTCGGCTGCTTTCCTGTTTTTCTGGACCTCTTATAACTTTCTTCTTTCATTTTTATCTTATTTGCTCAACTTGCTCCTTCACTATTTTATGCGTAGTGGATCCTGTGCGGGAACACACCTTAGATATAAATTCCGCGTTCCATTATTTTTATACTAAATGGTGCTTTTGATCCTTCCTCTCTTGGGAAATTTTGTTTTGGTGAGGGAGGCTGAAGCGAACTTATCAATATTAATGAATTTTTATCTTCTTTTTTAATCTTGCTTTTTCTATGCGCAGGATGTAAAGACACATATTTAGCGGATATACAGGGCCTATGGCGTGCTTGCATTGTATACGTCCTGGTACTTTTATGTATAATATGTACTCGCTGTATTTTGGACTGAATTTGCTAAGACCTCGGGCTGATTATCCGAAAGATTAAAATTTTGTGTTGTTGAAATGGAGTAAACATGCGTGGGGCAAGCAATTTGCGCCAAATGAAGCAAACATCGTGGAACCAGCTAGGGATGCCAAACGTCCGTGAAAGCTCAAGAAGATCGCTACCCACAGCGCATTGATGTCACCATCGGCATTTCTTTACTATTTTCACTGGTCAATTTTCCCTGTATATTTTCGGGAATGAATTGAAAATATTTACGAAACCCTGCTATATTTTCCTACTATTTTATTTTACAATTAATTTATAATTTGTGATTACGGAACAGTCCAAATTATTTGATATAGTTAAGAGCTAATTTTAAATTGAAATTTGTAATTTTAATTCATGTACGAGTACGTAAATTTTATTTCATTTTAGTATTTTATTCCTATGACTTATAAATTGATACACTCAGGGAGCTGCAAATATCGTGTCTATGAGAATCGGCGCTTCCAGGGGGAAGATGGAAATTCCCAAGCTGAAGGGTAGGCAGGCCTTCACTTCCTGTTGGCTGAAATAATTGTTTTCACGGACCACCTCTTTTCTTTCTTTGCCCTGTTCTTCTTAGTACCTAATGCCTTTATTTTTAACTATGTATTATTTTGTTTTATAAACTTCTTCCAATCTTGTTGTTTCTGTGCACAGGGTGTGGGTGACATACCTTGTGCATAGATTTTCCAATCCCTTAATTTCATATTAATGGTGCCTTCCTCCTTTTTTTCGAGGGAACACCTTTGATGTGCTTAAGGACTTTTAAACAAATAATCGAATACGAAATAGTTTATTGTTCGATCAACTTTTTCAATGTGATATCGTCTGAACTTAATTTCACGTTTCAGAATTCATGGCGGACTTTCGAACATTTTTGCTGCTGAATTATCATTTCCTTGGATTTCGAACTGAAACTGACAATAATGAATTGTCGAGACTCTAGTCAACTGACGGATCGTATATTGAGGTCGATATTAAGGTAACAGCATCTACAGAGCGTTTCAAAAAGAATGCTTTCTTGCTTTTGGTTCCTCGCTCCGGCGACACCGGAACAGATGAGCAGCGACGAGCGCAGTTCGTGACGCCCTTCATTTCACGGCGCATGCGCGGCGCCGGTGACGCGCGCCAAATGTCGTGCACGTGATCACGCAGGTGCAGTGCGCGTTCTCGCCTTGTGGTCCCGGAGGCGTCCGGACGCTGCTCCTTCCCTGGTACCTCCCGAGACGCGAGTTTGGACGCCGCCAGCGCGCAGCAGGAAAGAGGCTCCAGTGCGCAAATGTGATCGATGTGCTGTGTGGCGCACCAATGTTGCTCTGGCAACTGCTTCAGGAGTCTGTATTTCCTCCTTTCTGGGGGGATACGACTAGCATATCCATGGAAATGAGCGTTCCTACATAGGAGGAAGGTGTGAGGTTCCAAGCTGAAGGTTAGGTAGCATTCCTTTTGTGTAATAAACTTTGTTAAAGGACATTCTTTTTCCGTTCACTACTGTCATTTTTTTCTGCACTCCCGGTTTTCCTTGTCAACTTTTATCTTATTCTATGAACTTCTATCTCAACTTACTGTTTCTATGCGCGAGGTCCGTTGTGTGGAAACACACCTTGTGCATAGATTTTCAGTTCCCAGAACTCCATTCTAAATGGTGCCTTCTCCCTCTTCTCTTTGAAACACCTTTCTTGTGGTAAGGAAGACTTAAGCTCACTTTTTATCTAAAATAATTTTATGCACAGAGTATACTACGTGGTAATTCGCTTTGTGCAATTAATCCCCGTTTATACACTTGATATTAAATGATATCTTATTTCAACTCTCGTTAGTTTGCCTTTTTGTGTACATTGTCTGTTTATTTGTGAGTGAAAGGAACTCTCTTTTGAGTTGTAAGAGTATGTAGATTTGTTCGTTTTCTGAGAATTTATTTTCTGCACGACTTTATTTGATATGTATTTTATTAAGAACTGAAATGGAAAGATATTATGGCATTTGAAGTTAAAATTATCGTCAACCCTCAACCGTCAGAATTTTGTACTCAAATCCCGGCATTAGACTGACACTGGCATCAAGCTGTCGCCGACATCAGAATAGGGACGGAGCAGTTGCTCGTCAGTGGGCTTCATAAATCACAGTCGGACTCTAACTGGACAGGAATGAAAAATTGGATCATTTTTATTTAGTGTACTGTTCTTTGTTAGACAGTTAGGGGTTAATTTAAGTAGGAACAGTGAACATTGCAAAGACCCACGTTTTTCAAATTAAGAATACTAAGAGCTAGTCCTAGAACCGGATGTAGGACAACATAAATTAAGCTGACCTGGACTGCTCAAAAATAGAAGTGTGGTGTGGCAGTTTTTACTCTTTTTATTTTTATTCGGATGTCTGAAGCTTTTGGTGATCAATAATGATACATTTTTGGCGGAACTTCTCGAAAATTCGCGTGAAAAAAAATTGTCTTATGTACGATTTCACTCCCAAAAGTCTACTCAGCTTCGAACGCTGCAACGTGTCTTCCGACGAAGGTGAGTCATGCAAAGAGAATTGTGGAGACGCTCCGCCGGACGTCGTTATTCGTTACCAACGTTCGCGTTTCCGCTCAATTTGAGAATTGGTCAACTCATGTTAACGGTGGAACCTCGGACCACTGCGCTCGCCTCTGCCGTGTCGTTGCCACGTTTCTGGTTCGCGTTCCCGAGCCTCTCGATCTGACCCAGCGTTGACGAGCATACCACACCGACCTTTGTGCCTTAACCCTCTACAGGTAAATATTCGTAAAACAATCTATAGCGTCTCTCGCAAATGTTTTTCCAAGTTTATTCCTCACAGTATCACATGCGGTCGTTGACAAATTGAGATTACCTACACGTACTCGCTTCTTGAAAACCAGAGCGTTTTTATTCTTACAAAAATGCGGTTGAAAAATCTTCACCGAATTTTGGTTGAGCTTGAAACTTCAGCTTGACGCCCTGCCACACGCGCGGTTGCGGTGTTACGATCGAGTGCAGTTGTCCGCAATGGAAGCTGGGAACCGAGCAGAAGTTGCTGAGGCTAAAGTGATCACCTTTAGAACAGATGTAACATTTTTTGCCGTTGGCAGACCATGCAAGACTGGTAACATGTGCGCTTGGTTGAACCTGCAGTTCTGTTTCTCTTGAAAAACGGCTTTATGGTCGCCGAAGTTTTTCTTCTCTGACATTTCATGGGCAAAAGAAATTCGAAAAAGAATTGCTAGGAAATCTGCTAGACGCCTTTTAGGACATCAGTTAATCTGAGTTATGGTGTAGGGAACGACTGGAATGAAGGGGTAATCGTTTATAAAACTATCCCCTGCACCCAAGCTCATACTATGAAAAGCTCATACTGTGCTGTGCTGTGCTGAAACGGGTGTGCTTCCTCGGTGGACGAGTCGCAATTGGTTACTGAGCGGCCAGGAAAAGCGTTAATTGTTTGTTAATCACAGCTACAGCAGAGGTAATTATTGCATGGTGAAACAAATTCTTCTCTCTGCATTCTGAATTCATTTCTTTTATAAGCCGAGGTGAGACCTGGCGCTACTATGCACTCAACATATGAACTTAGGTAGGCGGTGAAGTAGCTATCATTCCTAACAATCCTTTCATGCAATTCCTATTCCGTGAAGAGCTGGGAAAGGCCAAACTTTATTATTACGACATCTTCTACTTTCGAACTTCGATGATATGTGTAGGAAGGGGATCGTAGCGAGTGAGGTAACAACTACTGAGCGCTATGGGGTCTTGTTCAACATGTTGCTGCGGACACGCGCGGTGCTTTCATTCTGCCTTCTCATTTGCACAGAAGTAGTATTGTGTGTGTGATTACATGCAGAGCAACAAGTATTGCAATTTTTACGTCAGCTAGTCCTCATTCTCTACCCAGGAATTGACTACGTGTAGTTCACTAAGATTTTGAGAAATACGAATAGAAAACTTGGATGCTTTGGTAATGCATTGTCTCATTTTATGTTTTCAGTTATTGTACACCAACTTCTATAAGCTCATTGTATAGATTTTAGGGTGTGAAACTTGTGCTGAATTTTACCATAGCTTCCATTTTAATAGGAGTGACCTTCACCTTGTTTAAATGATGGTTCTTTTTTGATTTTTTCAGCATATAAGCAGCTTTATTATGAATTAAGGAGATGCTCTTAAAATTGGCAGCTCTAAATTTAAGCGGTCTAGGGTATTTCTAAGTTCACATGGTATGCCTGTACGGAGTAGTAATATCTGTTCAAATTGTAGTCCGGAAATGTATGTATATGGCGGAGAACTCTCCGCACCTCACTTCCTTAGCAGCGTTCCGACGCTGAGATACGAGCTGTTGAACCTGGTAGCGTCCGCGTCAGGAACTGGTCGAGCGCTCCTCGACGGACAGACATGGTCCGGCATCCGGATTGGAGCCTGCTTATGTGGGCTTGATTAGTCTCAATTTGATGCAAGGAGAAACGTGTCTGAGAAATAAAAGTAGCCAAATAATGACGCTGATTGCCACGATAGCTAATTTAAAAAATTTGTTTAATGGAGGGCCGTCAAAGATAGTACTTGAATTCTTACCCCCTCAGGGGGCATGGGATGGGCTATTGATTTTGGTTAGCAAGGTGGAGCCTGTTGAGATACTTCACTTATGAATAGGCATTCTGAACATCTATCTTTCGCGTCTACTTTATTTCTTTCAGTTTTCATGCCTTCTTCGCAATAATGTATTTGTCTTTTTTTAACTACTTCCTAACTTTCTGTTTCTATACACAAGGTGTCCTGTGTCTGATCACACATTATGCGTAGATTTCCCGTTTTTTACTATCCTTACTTGATGATTCTGTCTGTTTGCTGTCTGGAGATCACTTTTTTGTGACTGAGGAGCTTCAAATAAGTAAAATGATTTAAATGCTTCTACATGGTCGATTTTTTAAATTATGATGCTATTCAGGAATTTGATCACCTCGTGCAGCCAGCTGTAAATGCAAGAACAAGTATGTTCAATCGATCGGTTGTGGTCAATTTGTTTCCGCTGTCTCTTCATTTTATACAGAAATTGTACATGAATTAATTGCATTGTACATAGATCTGTATATCTACTACTTCGCTTTGAAAGAACCGTAGTGTAAGTAGAATTTTACGTTTTTGTGCCCGGTCTGGGCCACAAATTCTGAGCCTATCGTGTCTGGCGGGTGTCACAGCATTTGTTTGGTTCATTACACTTTCATTACAGTTTCTAACTAATTTCCTTCTGTTCTGTGATCAATTTGTGAGTTTCTCGAGTCTGTTAACGACTTCAGATGTTGCAGAGAATATCGAGAAGATATGAAATATGTTTCTTTTGTTGTTGTTGTTGTTGTTGTTGTTCCTCGACGGTAAATTGAGTTTTCTTAAAATTTATTTTAGGAAATTAAAAAACCAATTCATTTATGCGTTTTTCGAAGTCATTTTTCTATTCCTCATTTTTCTTCAGGTTATTTCTTACGATTACACAGAGGCAAAATGAGAGCGAATATTTCTTACGATTACACAGGCTGTCATTTTAAATGTAGAAAGAGCAAGATTATTTTTTATGTTTGTCAGTATTTTTCTTATATTCATTTTCAATACGTATATATATGAATATGTGTGTGTAAGTGTGTGCATGTGTGTGTATGTGTGCGCACGCAAATATGAATGTCTATGTATCTGTGTGCACATGCAAACGTTCGCGCACATATATATACATAAATGTGCATATATGTTTCTATTTCTATTTTTTTGCGCCCCTCAGGGGGATACAATTATTGTATCTATGGGAACTAGCGCTCCCAGGGGGACAATGTGTGGGCCTGAGCTGAGAGTTAGGTAGGCCTTCCTTTTGTTGAAAAAAAATGTTTTTGTTATGTTAAGGACCACCTTTTTTCGATTCACTGCTGTCCTGTTTTTCAGCACCTACTACTGTCTTCTTCAACTTTGGTCTTGTTTCATAATCTTCTTTCACAACTAACTGTTTCTATGCCTTTCTGCGTAGATTCCGCGTTTCCTTAACTCCATACTAAATGGTGCCTTCCTCCTTCCTCTCTTTGGATCGCAATTGTTGCTGGGTAGGGAGGCTAAAACTAACGACTAAACTAATCTAATCTATTTTTTGCGTAAAAGCAAAATCTCTGGAAACCTTACATTTTACCTAAAGCTCAGCGATCAGTTAACACTGAACCAAATTCCAGAAATGAACAAATTGATTGCGCTTGCTTAATGATTTATAAATCGATCTATCACGACCCCGAAAGGCATTTCTGTGATTAGGAGAAATTAAAAGCATAAACAGACAAATGAAATAAAGCGCTCGTGCAAAAATTATCTCTATATTTGTATGCTGAACAAGCCATGCATTTCATTTTGAGTGTGTTTGTTTACGCATTTCTAGATGTGCGTGCTGTGTTGCACGATGTTCCTCATAAATTACTTAGTGACTAACCTCTTCTCAATACTTGATTGTCATTTACGATGGTGTATCAATCTGCTCCGGTATAGCGTTCTTTGTCTTTTTCTTCGATAATTTCAACTAATAACTTGGGAGTTCCGAAGAATTCTTTAGTAGTATTCGAATTATTTATAAGTTGTTAGCAATCTCTTGGAATATAAAATATCCAAGAGATGATACTTTTCATTTCTCATTCAACTACCCCTTGGCAGAGTTAGACTATTAGCACGCCACGTATGGTTTGTCTATTAGTACGCCTCGTATATTTTGTCAATTAATATGCCTCGTATGGTCTATCTATTTGTACACCTCTGATAGTTTCTCTATTAGTACACCTCGTATAGTTTGTCTATTATTATGCCTCGTATGGCTTATCTATTTGTACACCTCGGATAGTTTGTCAATTAGTACTCCTCGTATGGAACTTTTGTTTTAGGGCGTCTTATATTAGGAAATTTTTAAAAGCCAAAATGTTGGCATGTATCTCATGTGGCAACTTGGAAATAAACGTTTTTCTTCTTTTTCTTCAGCTTTATTTTGTAGTTTGCGCTTTTTACTTGGAGCTTTTTTTGTTATGCTCTCTGTCCCTGATTTTCTTAATTTTTCTGTAAGCTTTGATTAGAATTTTTTTTTGAGTTCACGAATTTTATATTACACTGCATATAGTGATCGCGCTCACATCTCTCGTGCTCCTCGAAGTTTATTTCACAATTCTGTGTGTTATAATCGCTTTTTCTGACTATCGAAATATGCCTCAAATGTTCTATTGTGTGCTGACACTATTTTCCTGCCTAAAAAATGTTAAAAAATCTTTCCCTTACTTCAGTGTCGATCTATATTTGGTCTGTGAATACATGAACGAATTTATTTTTCCATGTATGCTGTCGTAAGTGGGGCAAAGTGCTCAGTCATGCATTGTCACCAGTACGTGTAGCGGCTTGTGCACACATCCCCAGCCTCAAGCTTCTTGGCGCTAGAATTACTCCCCGAATCTGTTCCTGCTCTTCCTGACGCCTCACAGCCACGAGGCTAGGCTTTCCTTCTCGCCTTGCAGCCTGGCGAGCAGCCCGGGGATGAAGTGTTGAGAAATCCTGTCAACACGAACGTAAGTTTCTCGGATTTTGTTTGAAGGTAAATTTAAACGATAAATCTTGCGCGCTTTCACGTCCATTTCGCTTTAGGGTAATGCGTGTGCACGTAATCATACATTTGTGAGCGTGAGTTAATGTTGGTCTTAGCGCCCTTTTCTTCATGAATAAATTTTCCGGACGAAATGAATGCATTGTGCAGTTTTATTGTTGAAATTTGATTTTAAATAACGTTTCTAAGTATTAGAAAAATTCTAAAGCAATATAGCTTCATAGTTTTTGCGCGAATTTGGCTCCTGTAAGGGGAAAGTGCTTGAAAATCAATGCTGGCCTATTCAAATTAAGAACTCATTCAGTTGTTTTCAGCTGGATTACCCAGAAAGGGTGCAGCGTAAAAGCTTTGTAACACAAAAGTCAGAGCACAAAGAGCTAAACATTTTAAGTCCTTATTTTCTACAGGTTTCAGAATATTTAATAGATTTTAATATTAGTTTTAAAATTAAAATTACATTTTTATTTGGGAACGACCCGACCTGAGGTGAGGTCTGTGTTAGCGACAGCATATGTCATGTATGACACTAATCAAGTTTCTTCTAACTTCCGTTAGGTTGGCGGTGCTGTTCCTATTTTCTTTTCGATTTCCCTCTAGAAAGACACCATTGCTCTCAGTATAGTGTCCATTTTTCATATGGTGTATAGAACGCACTTTGCCGGGGAAATAATACACATCTTAAAAGTATGTTTCCGTATAAAGTAATTCCTTGGTTTGACTACGTTATCTGGCGTAGAACTTAATCGTATCTGAGTATTTCCTACGAGGGCACCTTGTGGAAGAAATAGTGCGATAAAACTGGGGTAATCTCTGATTTAAAAAAATTATTACCCAGGTGTAAATTATGAGAAACGACAGCACGACCTACATAAAGGCAATAGAAAATTTTTATAACAAAATTCGAATTGTGCTATCGCGGAAATAGACGGCACCGGACATTTTTTTGCCACAAGTTAACGTTTTTTGTTAACCCGAAAGCAGAAGTCTGAGAAGTGTTCTTGAACAGAGTATGTTCTATTCTTAATGCCTGTTGAGTTATGAAGGTATTTTATAGAACATCTTTTCGGGGACACCGCGTGTGAGTGGACGTACATTCAGAGTGACAGAACAGCTGCTTGCAGCTCAGATTGTGCAGTGGTTGACCACACTCACAATCTCCGACTCAGTGTAAGTTGGCGCGTGCTCAGTAATCTGCTTTACCAGGCGACCTCGGCCCTGCAAGCATACATTGACTACGTCACTGGAAACCAAAACTGTTCATTTATGTTTTTCCCTCAACCCGTACGATGTTCGCAACGTCGCCTCAACTTATAAGTGAAAAACCTTGGGCTATTAGGGTTTTGAAAATGAAGCATCTCATTTTTTTTCTCACGAATAAAATAGGGTATTTAATTATTAATCCCTCATATTACTGCATTTATATGTGTGCCAAGTCCCGCCACCTTAGAAACTATTGTGTTTTTAGGATTATCGCCTCCAGGAGCAAGATGTGAAGTTCCGAGTTGAAAGTTCAGCAGGGTTGCTTCTATATGAAATAGAATGGGTATTTCTTTACTTTTTTTTGCCTTTTGTGCGAGCTGTCTGTATCTATTCTCTGCTGTCTTCCTTTAGCACCTTTTACTTTCATCTTCAACTTTCAATCTTGTTTCGTAAACTTTCTATCTTACTGTTTTTTTATGCGCAAAGTGTGGGTACACATCATGGACTCAGACCCATAATTCCATACTAAATGGTGCCTCACACCTTCCGTAATTGTCCTTCGCTCCTGCGAGCTCCGCTGTGATTAGAGAGATTTGCCTTAACTTACGATCTTTCTTTCTCAAGTTTCTTCGAGCTGAGAGTTAGGTAGGTCTTCTTTTTGTTGAAATATTTTTTTTTTCTGTTAAGGACCCTCATTTTTAGATTCATTACCGTCCTGTTTTTCTGCACCTCTGACTTTCTTCTTTAATTTTTATCTTGTTTTATAACCTTCCTTCTTAACTGATTGTTTTTATGCGTGCGGGATCCTGTGCGGAAACTCCCCTTGTGCATAAATTCTGCGTTTCCTTAATTCCATACTAAATGGTGCCTTCATCCTTCCTCTCTTTGAGCATCTTAGTTGTGTTAAAGGAAGGCTAAAACTAATCTATAATCAATCTCAAGTTTCTTTTTGAGAGTGAAATTTTTTTTCAGTAATGCCGATTTCTATTCCCAAGAAATATAGTTTTCGGATTCATCTCCGTTTAAGAAAGTAATCTTCTCTAGCTTTTATAAGTTTATACCTAAAAATTGTGCACAGGAACAAAGAAAGCGTTCCTTGCTTGTTCTTTTCTGTCGCAATCCATGAAATATTTCCACGACTTCTCTCTCTCGCATGTTTGGCGTGTTGAATATAGCGGCTCAACCATCTGTGAATTACTATGTGAGTGTGATTTTGCACCCTAACTCTAGGTTTTCTTTCGAACTTGCGTTGCTAATTCATACATTTTATTAAAACCATATATCAGGCCGCGCAAGTGTTGTCGAGGCTTTGTGTTAGTTACCCATAATCTTCAGTATTTTCTTTATGTGTCCAGCTCCCTGAACCCCGCATTGGCCTGTTTCTCTGCGCTAATGATTCGTCTGTGCATTTACGTTAGTTAGTCCTTAAATATCATTTGTATTACATTTCGATATTCCAATGTTTTTTTGTTTACCTAGCTAAATAAAACTAGTATTTTAAAAGTAATTTTGAGTGTTGTACCCTGTTATGCAGTAGCTCATGTCTGTACACACTATTTTTGCAATAGAAAAAAAACACTGTCTTTGTTCAAATGTACATGTGTATATAATAGGGAGTGCAAAGAGGTTCGGCATAAAAAAGACTCATCCTCTGGTCAAGAATGTATTGATATTTCTCTTAGTCACCGGCATTAGTGTAATACGACACCTGTCCTTGAAAGGGGCTAAAGGAACAACTTCGGAAGGACCAACTATTCCGCATAGTTTGTCGTAAAGGAAGACTCTGTCGCAGGTAGGCACTAACAGAATACTCTTCTGTTGCCTTAACGGACTTATTACGGCGCAGACAGTTGCTCGTCTTCCTAAAGGTACCACCGTAGTTCAGCACAAACAGAATTTACTTCTGTTGCCCTAGCGGACTTATTACGGCGTAGGCGGTACCCACACAAATCTCACCCTCTCGGTACCGCCGTAGTTCGGCACATACAGAAATTACTTCTGTTGCCCTAACGGACTGATTACGGCGTAGGCGGTACCCACACGAACCTCAGAAATCGCAGCTGCGAAGAAAAGCTAGCGCATCGGAAAAAGGTAGCTGAACAGAAGACAGCCCCCTTTTCCACGAACCCTCACGTCGACCGCACGACGGTATCGACACCATACTAACGCAGTTTTCAATTTCAGGATCGACTCTAGGTCGAATATCATGATAAGGTATAATCGTTAACGGTGTCGAGTATTTTTCCCTTGTGTGCATACAAATTATCGGCTGAGGAAATATTTTGAAGACAGGATATACGAACGCCCGTACTTTCAAACAGCAGTTTTCAACAAATGAAGTTATTTCTTTTGCTTCTATAGGGCGGTACCATGTGTGAGCAGGCAATGTAAACTTTAAATCTGACCCCGAGTGCCAGAGAAACTTCCTTCAATTAATTGAAAAAATACACTGGTATTCACTGGTATTCTTTTTTCAGCTCTTATTTATTTTCCATTCTGTTTCATCTTGTTTCATTTACTTTTTCCACTCTAACCGTATCAATACATAGTGTGAAAGCACACCTGGCTTATAGATTTCTCGTTTCCTTGATTGTACGTTAAATGGTGCCTTCCTTTATTAGGGTATTTTTGTTTGATTGAGGTTAACGAGGCTTCTGCTAATTTGATATAATTAGGGAGCGGTATCACTACAGTCCCTACAACGCTAGATGATATATTCCAGATGATATTTTGAAAGTGTCACTAACCGGTACGTCAAATGTTACTCTATATCGAAGGTTAACTATGTTTAAGGGTACAAGATATCCATGGTTACGTGCACTACATTCATAATTGTGTTACAATGAAGGCGACCATAAGAATAAGTTAAACTGCAATAAATGTTGCCTGCTCACAGCTGGAGCGCTGCAATGTTTCAGTGCTGGAAATGTAACAGCCCTGGCAACGTTAGACTCGGTAGGTCGAGGGGTGCAGTTGAAGGGGCTCCAAGCAAGCCCCGTAAGTGCAGCGGAAGGATGGAGGTTCTCTCTCCCTTCTCCCACTCCTTCTCCCCCTACTCCCTGCTACGTGCTTCTGCCTCTGTTCCGATGGTTAATTCGGCAGAAATACTGTGACGGCCTTCCTTCCATATTTATTTTCTGATACAGGAATTTATGCTGCTGCAATGCACGTTTTGAGTGAACGTTCACAGGACATGCGTCTTTGTATTGGTATTCTGTTATTATTTGAGTATTTTTCCTCTATATCAGGGGTTTAATAATTTGTGTGAAATTTTCTCTATTTCCTAGTTCCAGACACATAATTGCTGAAAATGCTTTTGTAAAACACATCTTGCGACCATTTTACACATTATGGCTCAAATAAGCAGTTTCAGACCCAATCCATATTGTTCTACAGTAAGCATATATATAATTTTTTTAACACTTAGAGGACATTCCTGAGGTTCACATTTATACGAGTGACATAAACGTTATAGACTTAACGCTTGGTAAAATGTGTGTTCATTTTATTTTACCTGCCATCTTCCTGTTTCCATCCTATTTCGCGCAGTGAAGAATTACGAAAAGGTCGAAAACTCGTGCGAAGGTAACGATTTTCCTCCTACGTGATGACCGTAGCTGGATGTCAGACGACGATTCCGTGTCGTGTATAGGACGAGGCGAGGGCACACCGGCATGTTCACCGCGTAACCTTCACGTTATCGGGGCGTTAACTATATCGGCTACAATAGCGTTATTCCTGCCGGGGGTGCAACAGCTGTGCTTAAATTTTATTGCTTCCTGTGGATGATCTTAATGCAGATGAAGAGTCAAGGTGCTAAAAAGAGGATAAGTATAATGGACAGCAACAGGAACCATGCTATCAGCAGCACAGGAGGGGAACTTTCCATTTCAATATGATATGCTTTACAAAAACTTGGAACAAGTTTTTTGCTGGCAAGGTTGGGGCATTTTAGGCAACACTACCCAATAGTAGGGTTCTCAAAAGAGTTGTCCCTCGTTGTCTGTCGCAAATTTCACATCCTTCGAAGACGTGAGTGATTTCTGAGTTGGCTCGGGGAGGCTCGCGAATTAAATTGTTAACGTCAGAGTAACGCGAGAACTAGCGTTTGTTTGGGAAATCCCTTGCTTACTTGCGCTCAGCAATGCTCTTTGAAGAAGTCCGTCATGATGTTGGGTTTTCGACCGTAGATTCAATTATCCCTTTCACATCTTTTTCGCGAGTGATGCAATGTTCCATCTAATTATGTACGTGAGTGTTCTTTTCAGCTACCTTCTTATTTCATTTTGGTATTGCAATGCTAGTACTACCTCCATTGCCTGCTGTTGATCGCTGTGCTAATTAAAAATTACAATTTTCTGCCCTTGTACTGCCACTGATTCTAAATCTCTGCTGAGGGCTGTTACAACGACTGCTAATTGAACGGAGTCACGGTTTAATGATTATAATTCTCGAATAACATTGCAGCAGTAAAATATCGATTCATTTGCTGAATGCCTTTAAAATTAATGGTACTTCATTTCTTACTGTGACTCTTTTAAAACAAGTAAAAGTTCTCAATAGATGACTTCATAGATAATATGAATGATACCTTTTTTTTTTTTCGTCGTAATGGAGGCCGTTTAAAGGCGTGTTAAAACAGTGAGACTAGCCATGTTTGTTTGAACTAAACGCGTGTATTTGTCATAGTTTTGAAGTGGTAATGCGCTGCATCGGTTTAGAGCGGCTCGTAAGTTCAAGGGATCCACGATGTAAATTAGGAATTATTGAATAACGAATGATGTTCTCAATGTGATCAAAGTATGTTCGTATTTTGTTGTTTCATAGTATCAGTGGCTGTCATCACAACGCCATTTTGTTCAAACGCACTGCATGTGTGTTATGTTTTAAAAATCAATACAATTTTCATTAAAACCATTTTGAAGCCGGAAAATGTGTTCCGTATAAGTTCATATATATTCTTCATAAATTTAGCTATTACTATTCCACGATAATCCATTTAATGGACAGTAAGTGTTCGAAATCTTTTTAATTCTGTGTTTGAAATATGCAATCGCTGGTGGCCCTGCATTGAATAATCATTGTAATTGTCTATGTATAAGCTTTTATTTTTTA
Organism: Morinoia aosen; assembly: GCA_030386875.1. Lineage (NCBI taxonomy): Eukaryota > Metazoa > Arthropoda > Malacostraca > Amphipoda > Talitridae > Morinoia > Morinoia aosen. The sequence goes on from CM059564.1 coordinate 77,143,971, forward strand.
AAATGGGTCTCCAAATTATGATAGCAATGACGGTGTTAACACACCAGCAGTGGAGTTACAACAGGCTTAGCCACATCGACCAGGTCGCTAAAATTATAAAATGTAAAAAACCGGTGAATTTAGTCAAAATAATGACAAAGAACCAAGGCTATTTGAAGAGTCTCGGGCGGAAGTTTATAAGCGACCTTAATAGTCACAGCCGACCTCATTCGTCCCCTATGTCGAGGTGTGATCGATGTCATCGATAGTGTGGCATGTAGAACATGCGGGCTATGATTTTTTTATGCTTCTGCTACCGCCAGTATTTTGCAGAAACACGCTTGGTATCGTTCTTTGTGTGAACTCTGAACGGTGCGGGCCGATTATAATTAGTCTCTCGAATATTTGACTCCATTCGACTCGCAGCACCCGATTGTCATGCTTTTCATTCTGTGAATATTGTACTGCTACATATTACATCACTGTACATACAGTACGATCTGATCAAACGTACGTTATCAAATGAATTTCGTAAGATATATATAAAATGTTGGAGGACATTTTAATTCAGGTTCGTTGAATTGAACATTTTTAGCATCACTTAATCTGAAAACATGTGCTTCGTACTTTCTCTTTTTGTCATATGACAGACTTTTAACTAAAATGTATGCAAATTTTCAGTTCAACTTGCATTAAAGTTTACTCGCGCAATTTCTGGAGCATTTTGTTTGAAATGTGTGAAGTATCATGGTATAGAAGTAAATAATTTTCTGCTTAATTGGGCTTGTACACCCATGTTGAATGGGTAGGAATTGTCCCAAACCATATTTCGGAATCTAACACTCCTGGAGGACGTGTAGAATTCTTGAGCTCTACTCGAGAATGAACCAAGAGAGTCTAATTTCGTCTGCAAGCTTCAGGAGCTCGGGTGGTAAATCAAACAAGGCAGGAGTAATGTTTATGTTGGTTTCGCTGTGTAATTGAGTGAGTTTAATCTTTCTCTCGTTCGAAGTGAGAGACTTTCGCAGACTTGTTGTATGAGTATCTTCGTGCCTATGTTCTTTGTGCTGGCGAGATGCTTACCCGTTTTGGAGCTCGACTGTTTAAACACTTAGTCTTTGGATCCTTGTAGTGCCACTTGCACTAATCATTTGTTCATTCTACTCAAGTAATTGCTTTAATTGATCGCAGTTGCTGAACAATTCATGTGATCATAATAGATTGGCTTGTAATTATTCAAAATTGATTACTTCTAATGTGTGGTGTAGTAATTATTAAAAAATCAATCGTTGAACATGATCGGGAAATTCAACTGTCAAGATATCAGTGAATTGTTGAATTCACGTGTTTTTCGACTAAAACAATATAGATGTGTTCAGGAGAGGGGAAATAGATGTTTTTCGTGTATCTACCAGTGTACTCGTATATCCCAACAAACAGAATTCTTTTTATTAATATAACTATTTACCACGTTACCGCCAAGTGAGCCACCGATGGTACGCGGAGGGAATTTCCATTAGGCTGCTAACAGGGCTAGCAGTCACAAACTCAATTTTCATAAATACTTAATCAAAGCTGAATGACAGCACGATCCCATCAATGTTTGCTATTTTCAAAATTGCTAACCAGAATTAATTTAAAATTAGAGTTGAATATAGAACTTTAACTTAACCTACGGCGGTTAACGTGCTTAAAGTCATGTTTGTGACTTTAAAAGAAAATTAGTTATCTTCTATCGACCCAAGGTCGCCCTCAAAAGTCAACTGTTCTAACCCACCTTGACCCTGAGTTTGTGTGCCACCTTCCAGCATACGTGAGGTAATTATATAAAATTAGGTCGGGTGCGAGGGTTGCATTGCTGTGCACCCGTTCACAGTTGGCTCAGCTGCCCCTCACGGTTTTTTTTCCTGCGAGTCACTTCTACAATCGCCAAAAAACTAGGTTTGTGTGCGTCCTTCACACTTTCGCTGAGTGATTAAATTATCAGCACTCGTGCAGCTCTGCCATGACTGTGCATGGCATTCTAGCATTGTGTGTCAGGGTGCGTGTACCAATCTTGTTTTATAATTCCAATGTGTTATTGTTCACCTACAAATTTCGAGGGTAAAATCACTCGTATTTCCTCCAAAAATATTTTGCCTGTCAGCAGGCGATTGAAAATGATTTTATGTATTTCTGGTGCCAGCAGCCCGCTCACTTCCGTGCGTGGGTGAAGGCCTCCTGTGATTTTGTTCTTCAAGCCGCGCGTTTGTTAGCGCGCAGGAATGCGCTAGCATTTGGAATTGGAAGGACAATTCTTACTGGTTCTAAATTTTATTTTTCTTGGTAATCATTTTTACCGTTGAACAGTATGGGTATACTTAACACTTTGAATTCGCCTACTAAGTATTAAGTTCAACACCAAACTCAAATTTAAAGTCAATTATAGGAAACTATTTTGATAATACCAAACATGATCTGGATCGTACCCTCGTTTAGCTTTGATTAAGATATTATGAACATTCAATTTGCGACTACTGGTCGGTCAGTAGCATTATGAAAATGACCTCCGTGTACCACCGGTGGCGCACGTCGCAGTCAAAAGTGTTAATGCAAGTGCAGCTTTTTCAAAGCATTATAGCGATTTCTCGATCAGGCGTGCGATGTCCTCGTAGAAGGGATAGGGTGAGCATAGTAGGTTTGTCCACCTTACGCTGGATGGGGACTATAGGGCCTCCAGGGGGATACTGTTAAAATACTTGATCTATAGAGATAGACCTTCGGGACTTCTTTCATGCCCACTTGGCTTTTTCTTGTTTTCATACATTTGCTAGCTCTTCTTCATCTTTTCTTCCTCTTCCTACATTAGTTGCGGTTCCTAGGCGCAGGGTATCCAGTATAAGAACTCATCTCGTGCAAAGATTATCCATTTTCTACAGCCCGTGGTTATTGAATAGTTTGAGGGGGGGCAAAATGAACGCATGAATTTGACTTGCGTATGTCAGTGGTGGGAGTGGAATGGCAAGGAGGGAGTGATAAAAACGAAGCCAATTACCTTAGTGTGAGGTCTATTTTTTTTGCACCTCCTTTTTATCTTCGCTCGTTTGATATCGCCTTGTGAATAATGGAGTCTTAAATTACATGTATGTATTTGTATAGAAGAGTGTTGTGGGACTGTTGTGTATTGTAACTCCCCTCAGGGGGATACAAATATTGTATCTATGGGAATTAGCACTCCCAGGGGGACAATGTGAGGGCCCAGCCTGAGAGTTAGGTAAGCGTTCTTTTTGTTGCAATAAAATGCTTTTGTTATGTTAAGAACAATATTTTTCGGTTCACTGCTGTTCTGTTATGTTTTTTCTGCACCTACTACTTTCTTCTTCAACTTTGATTTTGTTTCATGAACTTCTTTCTCATCTTACTGTTTCTATGCTCTTTCTGCATAGATTCCGCGTTCCCTTATCTCCATACTAAATGGTGTTTTCTTCCTTCCTCTCTTTGGATCGCTTTAGTTGCGGATAGGGAGGCTTAAACTAACTAATAATCTAATAATCGAATCTGTGTATTATAAATCGAAAGCATTCATATTGGTATCGCGGGGATGACTCCTGCCCGATTTCCCCGAGGGGAGGCGTTGAAGGGGATTGTCCATCAGCGCATCTTGGGGACTCGGTTCTAATTGGGGATCAGTAAGAAGCTTAACCCTTTCGAGTCGGCTGGGACATATGTGTCCCACCGGATATTGTAAAAGTCCCCAGGGCTATATACGTCCCAGAAACATGTTCTATTATATTAAAGCAGACGGTTATAGGTTCAGCAATTATTTGCTCCACGTCTGTATCTAATGTGCAATGTCAGAGGACAAGAGGACCCAGTTGACCAGCTACTGCTGATGATGTAATTTTTTCTATGTTTTTACAGGTCTCGAGCTATAGGTTAAGTAGGCCTTCTTTTTGCTGAAATAATATAGTTCTTTTTTTGTACGGACCAACTTTTTTCGGTTAACTGCTTTCCTCTTTTTCAGCACCTACTACTTTCTTCTTCAACTTTTATCTTTTTTCGAGGACTTCCTTCTTAGCTTACTGTTCTTATACACCTTGCATATTGTGTGTAGATTCCGCGTTCTCTTAACTCCATGGTAAATGGTGCCTTTATCCTTCCTCTCTTTGAACATCTTTGTTGTGGTAAAGGGAGGCTAAAACTGTCTTAGGTTTTTTAGGTAAATCATTAGGTTTTTTACAGATTTTTTCTTATTTTTTATAGAGTAAAGTTATTGTTTCAATTCTGTGAAGGAAGTATACATTCAAAATTCTTTGAACCCTATTGTTCGTGACTACTGGGACATAATCATCCCAGTACACATAAACTAACATGTCTGCTGGGACACGAGTGTGCCAGTGTGGGCAATGGCGCTGAAGCATGTTTTTCTACCTGTCTAAATCAGTTTCGTGAAAGCTGACTCGAAAAGGTTAAACTCAATCTAATCTATCTGGGCATCTGTACGGTACTTGAGCTACTCTCAGGTTGATAGTGTCGGATCTGGTCAGCATCTTTGTAGAACTAGCCCTCCTCATCACCCTAACTACTCACTGTGAAATCAGTCTCTATGGTTGCGGGAGTCCGTCGTGCGTATAGATTTGTTGTTAATTAAACCTAAACTTTCATTCTTTATTTCTTCTCTCACTTGGGGAAGCTGACACCGCACAACCTACCTCTTGTCGAGAGTCTTCATTTTATGTTAATTACCCTCACCTCACCTTTTATTCATCTAACCGAGGTGCTGACGATTTGCCGTGCCAGTATAGCGAGCTGTGCGAAAGAGACCGTGAAATATTTCGCTCTTGTGGTGCACTCGAATATAAAAATTTCAATCTCTAAATTCTAAAAGGTCTGAAGAAACGGCACTGGAGCATCTTGGGTGAAAATCTCAAATTTTATATTGCGTGATTTAGGAGATGGTGGTATTTCCTAAATCTCACAGAGCTTTTGGAATTCAGCAACAATTTTCCTTAGCATCCTTCTATTACATAGGGAAATTATGGCATTTACATGTAACTTGTCACCAAAACTAAAAACTAAGAACCGTAAGATATTGCTCATTAAAGGAGTATTTCCATTTGTTTACACGTATCGTAGCTAAATCTTGGAATTTTACATCTACTTATCCATTGTGTTTTTACTCCTATTAGGCATTTTAAGAGTTTTCCTCACACCAGTTTCGTAATGAACTAGTAATTACTGATCGCCACCCGTACTTCAACTTCCTTAGTTTGTTCTGAAGGGACGGGCGAGAGTGGCCTCACGAAATTCTTCGGTATGGCATACAGAGAATAAATATTATGAGTTGACCACATTTCTGGTCACTTGCTCATGAATAATAATAATTAATCATAACTTCAGAATCGAAACCTCATACTCCTCGCTAGGTAACGCTTACGAGTAGGAATGTTCGTTTTTTGCTCCCTGCCAGAAATCTCTAAGCGAACTGCAAACGTTTTTGAACCATTGAACATCGTGCTTTGTTGCAAGCCAAGTCATTTATTGAAGCATCAACTTTGTCACGGGGGAGAAAGCGTGAAAGAAACGATGTGTGTAAATTTATGAGCCTCCAATGTCTAGTCGACCATGTCGGTGAAACAACCCACAGTCTACAACGGTGGTTGTTGGTTAAATCATTACAGATCGTCACTTCTCCAAAATCATGCACCATTACATAGGATTGGATATTAAATTTAGCCGTTTTGGAGGTTCATACATTAAACGTTCCTCTGGAAGTGTAAAGCTATTGTATACGGTAAAGTGCAGCTGAAAATGTTTCGAAGTTGTTGTTAAAAAGTGAACAAGTATAACGGTACTGGGCGAACTTCAAAATTTTCAAAACACTTTTCAGTAGTTGTTCAGTCGCAGGTGATAGTGCTGATGGACCCCTAAGGGTGAAACAACTATTGTATCTATGGGAATTAGCGCTCCCAGGGGGACTATGTAAGGGCCTGAGCTAAAGGTTGGTAGGTAGGCTTTCTTTTTTGTTGAAATAGGATAGGTTTTGTTTTGTTATGGACCATCTTTTTTCGGTTCACTGCTGTCCTATTTTTCAGCACCTACTACTTTCTTCTTAAACTTTTTCTTGTTTCAGGAACTTCTTTCTTAGCTTTCTGTTTCTGTGCCCTTTCTGCATAGATTCCACGTTTCTTTAACTCCATACTAAATGGTGCCTTCTTCCTTCCTCTCTTTGGATAGCCTTTGTTGCGGATAGGGAGGCTTAAACTAACTAATAATCTAATCTAATCTAGTGCTGATGGATTATATTTTTGGGGCACAAAAAGGGGGAAAAATCATGATTTCAGTGTACTGGATGTGTGCAATGAAATTGAACACTTTTCCAGAACAATTACGAATAATTTCGTAGGAATGCAGTTCAGTGTCGTAAATTGAAGGTGTGCGCTTGTCTGAAGGTACATAAAATTGTACGTAGTCACCTAGCACCCGTAAGAGGTTCTCACACAATTGAGTTGGTTCCCGTTCTACTAAACATCTATAGTGTTCCAGCGACGGCTAAACTAAGCTCGTGATTCTTACTAAGTGGGTCGTCAGTGCTATAAACATGCAAAACAAAGCAGAAGTGATGTAAGCTGTATTGCACTTATTAATAAAATTAAATAGGACATAAAGAGTTACGACCGCCTCTGGCGCTGCGTAACGCGCTGCAGCGCTGCAGGACGGCCGAGAGCTTGCGGCTGCTGAATGACACTATTACGGGTTTGCGGCCTCGCTCTTGCAATCACAACTTCCAACGTCCACAAGTTTCCCTGAATTACATAACTATTTGACATTAAAAATTAAGAAATTATCAATTAGCTTTTGGTAGAGGCTAGGGTTTTAAGCAGAATTTTATCATATAGAGAGTTATTTAATTAAAAAACCAGTAATCAGAGGAATTCTCCGCTGATCTCATTTCTTGATTATTCCCGTTAAGCGCTAGAAAATATTTCTAGTAATGGCGAGGATTTAGCAGGGAAAGCTGTCGTCGATTCTCTTACGCTGCGTTGTAACACTGACCGTCGCTCTCCGCTCAGCGGACTCTTTGTTTGTTCAGCGTAAGAAGTTTCTCCAGTAAACTTACGAAGTCTTGAAGCAACATCTTACGAAAAGGACTGTAATGTGAGGCATTCATTCACGTAGGAGGTAATGCTTGAACACGGTAAAAAATATTCTTGCGAATTTTTCCAGTTACGAAGCGCCTTTAAACGTTCTCAGGTTAGCTTCAAAATGGTATTGTGAAAGCATTTCATCCAAAGAGAAGTTTAATGCTCACAGAATGATGCTCCGAACGTTGCAATTGCTTAACTTCTGTATTCTGTGGATTTGTAAAGAAATTTTAGGATACGCTGTTTTTTGGGTGGGTATTGCGAATCTGTTTTTTTTTACCGAAACTTGTTATTAGTATCAACACTATGCGTAAATATCCATTGGTATAATTGTCAAAAATGCAAGTAGCGGAACTTCGTCAAAATACATGAAAGTATCTGTGATGGTCATTGCTGTCTCACGGATATAACCTTTATAAATCCATTAATTACTGATACTTGTTAGATGTCAATACGTGAAGCATGAATCTAAGAAAAATTTGAGAGCTTGCGAAGTCCTTAATTGTCATTGATACGCTGATTGCACTCTTTCAGTTCAAGTACGTAATTAGAAAGTAAAACTATTTTGTTTCACCTATCTAATCAAATCATTTATATTCTTTTTCGAGTAATATTGAATGCCGTCTCGCAATACGGGATGCGTACGTTGTCTTTAAAATTAGAAATTAGATGTGTAATAAAACGTCGAGGTCATGAGTCCTAAAAATAAAGATGAGTGCTGGAATACTGGGTGATGTCTCGAGACAACTGCGGTAACTTGTGGTACGATATGAGTCACATTAGGTATAATTTATTGATGACGTAGTAATTTTAGCTGACGCTGTCGAATGAGAATGCAAGAGGAATTAATCAAATTCTATTTGATTTGTTTCTTTGCTGTGTCAGTTCAAGTATTTTGAAAAATGGTGCTGGCTTGAATAACTGTGGATGAATTTCGAACGGACACGTTCAGGCATATTGTTAGCTTTCTATGTTTCTAGAGATATTTACGAGTACGAAGAATTTTGAGTGCTACTTTGGATTTTTTTTGTAAGGTGGTGGTAGTAATAGGATGGTATCAGAGGTAAAAAAAGATCAATGTGAACAGATTACGGTAACAAAGTATGGTTGGACTGACGTGGCTTTGAGATGACAGCAACAAAGAATGAAGGGCGTGGCGAGAGTCGTCGGACAAAGTAGCTTACAGTGCAGGGGAAACATGTGAAAACTTCGTTAACGTGATGACGAAGTGAGAGAAAGGCCTGTTAGAAGAGTCCCGAGGTTTGGATGGATGACATTTTTTTTGTAATGATTATCTTATATTAACTCATATTTTAAGACAAATGAAGCTTATAAATGTTCGGTTAAACTCTTGCGTCGATCTGACTTGCCGAAGGGACGTCTCCAACACACGTTATGGGCGTAGTAATTTAGCTGTCCACCTTTACGTATAAAGTTGATGTGTAAGGCCTTGCACACGGCAAGGAAGTGATGTTCAGGGAGAGTTTCAATAGGTCAAATCAATCATCAGTCATTGTCTCCATTTTTGCTCTGAATGAGAGATTCCTTCCTTGACTACTTTGTCGCCATTGTTGATCGACCCGACATTTTACGATGGCCGCCCATGCATAACATCACCTTTGCGCAGCCTTGTGTGGAGTGAGCTAAAAGTAACTGACACCTATCGGTAAGGCAATGGATGAATATTATATAATGGGGGGAATTTGGAAACTATGTACAAGGAAATAAATCTTAAATTTGATTGAGTAGCAACGCTAAATTATTCAATCACGAATTGATTGGTTCGCAGATGCTGTAAAAATACATAATTAAGGAAGTTTATTCAATGATATCGGATGAACAACAACAATTTAGAAGTATTGTGAAAAATTTTTATATGTATGGCCAAGCGACAAAATCAGTAAATGGAGTCCCTGCAGCAGTAGCATTAATGAAATATCACTTGTTGAAAGCTGACGTAAAACGATGTGTCATGGATAACCACTGTTCAGGAATGCCTGTCTTTATTTTCATAAACACAATGATATTCATTGTGCGGGAGGGGTTTGATTCCACAGTTTTACCGTTCAAGAAACGTTGAAGCTTGCTTAAAAATATTTTCAAAAACGAGCTGCTCAGCAACAGTTCAAAGAATTTTTCGACTGAAACTCGATTGATTTTTAAGTTTCTATTGTTAATGTTTTTAACGTGCGAACAAAATATCTATTACCTGGAGACAACTCAAACTAACAACTTAATTGTAAACTCTGTTTACAATTAGGTGAAGTCTATTCACTCACAAACCATAATTGTTTCATCATTTGTTCAAACACTTTTAACGTCTTGTAGGCTGTCATATTTTGACAACTGTCTAAGTAAGTAATATCTTTAGAATTGAACATCACGGGAAAATTGCACCCAGTGCGCCAGTATGGTTAACGAATTGTCGCCGAAAGAAATTTCAGTCCTTCGCTGACGCGTAGAACGAAATTTCACAGAAATCTCTGACGAAAGTTAAATTTTAAATTAAATAAAACACTCATGTGAAAACGAGTTCGCAGACGAACGACTACACTTGAAATGTTTTAAATTGCTGTGATTTTAACAATAGAATTGGAAAGTAAAACTTATTGTCGACTTGGGAAACTTTTCTCTTCCTCTCAAGAGTTCTTGGCTGTTCACCTCGTCTGAGAAGAGGAAACTAAGTCGCGGACGTTAGACAAATTAGACTTGTTTAACTGTTCCTTTCCAGCGTGTTATGTGGTCTTGTATTTGTAAAGCCTTCAGTCGTTCTGTAAGAAGTGCGCTGTATTGGTGTTCCAGCTCTCATCTCACACATGTTCGATAGATTTACACACAGCTTCCCCAGTGCTCGATGTGCAGCTGATCGTAATCTGTGGCACATAAATTTCTGTTCGTGTTTTCCATTTCTACAAAGGGCAATCCATGCACACGATTACTCTGTTCTATTTGCTCTATTGACGCATGCGCTTGTGTCCTCTTCGAATAAAACACTTGTGTTGACGCGTGCGTGATCTATCAAGTTGAGTTGGAGAAACTTGCTCCTGTGCGTGATGGTGTGCGCTCTGAAGTTCTCTTCTGAACTCCATGACGAACATATCGTGTGTCGCACATACCGTGCGTGGAGTCTAACGGGTGGGTCTCTGTGACCGTACGATACTGTAGTTGTAGTATGCTCCAACTGCGAGTCTCCTGATCATGAATATATACGTAGATGTTATGTACGTGTTGATCCATGATCGTGTGATGACATATCGTATATAGGCTGTAAAGCGACGTTGCCTCCTTTTCTCTATTTAAGAACAGTTAGAAAACTAAAAGAATAAACCATACGCACCATCAATTTCCGATTCAAAGATTTTTTAAATGCAGAAGTTGAATCAGGTGTGCGACTCCAAAGTAAGCCGGAGAATTGAGCATTGAACTTTTAGTCAGAGGAGGTACATTCAGATGTTCGCTTCTAAAAGAAAAAAATATATATGCATATCATGACGTTGACCACTCAGAATTGAACGTTATTATTTTAGGAACCAATGTATTCATTGCGCTCGCTAAAGGCACGATAATGAAAAGATTTTCATCTTATGTGAGATTATTAAAAGCTATTTATTTATTCTACACTCGGGCCCTCAACGCGACTAAAACGTCATCGTAAAATAAATTTTTAGTTCCTATATAAAAATTGAAAAGAAATTTCGGGATTTTATTCCTTCACCTGGAGCTGTAAATATCGCTTTTCTATTTTTTGAAACATACCGAGAACATGCACGCTATGATACTGGCAGCTTTGCAGACTACATAATAAATTCGGAGGATCCGAATTTATTTTTAGACTGCACAGCATTATGTTGAGCCGAGTGCTTCCCCCTTGGGATAAATGAAAAATTATTCAATCACATCTCTCCCTCTCTCTCAACATTCAATCATATCTCTCTCTCTCTCAACATCCAATCACATCTCTCTTTCCCTCTCTCTGGGAGCTGGGGCGGAGTGGCCCCGATCGCTTTACACGGGCTGCACGCTAGATCGAGGTCTCGAGTATCGCTGCCACGCGCGCTACTCTCACTCCTCTACCGAACTCTCGTTAGTTAATTTGTATCCGACACGAATGCTTGAAGTCCGTCCATCTGTTCCGGTCCAACTGCGCTTTCCTACACCTTACAGAGTTAGAATTTTTGTGTTGGAGTTGCCTATGTTAGATGTTATTTTGTGTGTACAGCACGTTTCAAAATTTTCATTTTTAAATCAGTGTATATCCATGAGATATTCCATTTCTACAGTGTTTATATTTTTTACATAAAATTTGCTTATGAAGAGCAAAGATCGAGAAATTTGTCTAGCAGATATCGATGCATTCAATACTGGTGACTATCGACTGTTATATTCTATTCTAAGGTCTCCAATTGTTGTTCGTTTATGCCCACTGTTTATCTTTTCTTCCTGATAACTTTTATAAACAATTCAAAACAATCTCACGCTGACTTCTATTAGAACTTTGTTCTGAGCAAGGCACTCTTCCATAGTTGGCCGATTTTGGAAGCACACATCTACAGAACATTTTTTATCACCTCAAGGGGATAAATCTATTGTATATTTGGGAGTAAGCATTCCCAGGGGAAAAATGTTAAGTCCCGAGTTGAGAGTGAGATAGGCCTTATTTTTATTGAAATAAACTGTATTTTGCTTTTTAAGGATCATCTTTTTTTTGGTTTACTGTTGTCCTGTTTTTCAGCACCTCTGACTTTCTTCTTCAACTTTTATTTTGTTTCATGAACTTCTCTCTCAACTTTCTGTTGCTATGCACTTTGTGCATAGATTCCGCGTTCCCATAAGTCCATAATATAAGGTGCCTTCCTCCTTCCTGTTTCGAAACGCCCTTGTTGTGGTTAGGGAGACTGAAACTAACATATAATCTAATCATAATTTTTTTGTAGAGCCATTTCAGTTGGAAGGGTTGTTTAAGTGCGGAGTGCGGACATGCTTGCACAGCCCAATGTACCACTGCTTAATAACAACACTTTAACAACTACGTTTACACTTTAAATAATGTTCGTACTGGCTTTTTTTTAGTTTCATGAAGTGGATGTTCTGTTCTGTTCTGTTAAGTTTAAGGTTTGTTTTCTCCCGCCCCTCGCCCGCTGCAAAATTCCTAGCTCATTCGTCATGTGCAATTATTCCTTTGGACATCGAGCTCAAAGATGTGCCAGGTCCCTAACCGGAATGCTGGACTCCGGGATGTAAGCTTCCGTATTGTCCTTCTTTAACTGTAAATTTTTTTTTGGTTGCGCGAGCAGCGGTTTTTCGACTTGATCAAGTGCCGCGAGGGAAACGCGACTGGTGACTTGAATTTCTCTTCCAATGATTCAAAATGTATGTAGAAATAATATGTTTTGTTTACGTGAGTTGGGTAAAGGTACTTTATTATTTAAAGCTAAATTAAGCTAAATTTATTGAAGTAATAAGAGAAGCAGGAGACTTGAAATTTCTCTCCTCGTGAGATCTTGGATATTTTCATGTTATGCAGTTGTCTGCGTCTGCCCCTCAGGGGATACAACTATTGTATCTATGGGAATTAGCGCTCCCAGGGGAAAAATGGGAGGGCCCGAGCTAAGAGTTAGGTAGGCATTCTTTTTGTTCAAATAAAATGTTTTTTGTTATGTTAAGGACCACTTTTTTCGATTCACTACTGTCCTGTTTTTTCAGCACCTCTGACTTTCTACATCAACTTTTATCTTATTTCATGAACTTCTTTCCCATCTTACTGTTTCTATGCCCTTTCTGCATAGATTCATCATTTTCTTATCTCCATACTAAATGGTGCCTTCCTTCTTCCTCTCTTCGATACGCTCTATTTTTGCAGCGGTTAGGGAGGCTTAAACTAACTTATAATCTAATCTAATCCTCTCTTAGAATATCTTTGTGGTGGTTAAGGGAGGCTAAAAATTTCTTATATAATAATAATAAAGATGATGTCCAATTGCTCAAGATTTGCATGTCTCCTTTAAAGAAGATGGAACAATTCACTTGGCATATCGAGTTATATCGCATTGTAAGACGTACTAAGGGATGCTGTGGGAACGGCATTATACCAGTAAATATTGACGCTATTATACGTATAAACTTTAATTATTAATAAACCTGAGTTTAGTACTTGAAGCTTTATTTATTTGCCTGAAAACAAGCATATCTATCTTGCTTATCAACCTTTTCTTCCCATTAATTTTTTTTCAAAAACTTCAAGAGTCAGCTCTGCGTATCCCTGATTTTTCAAAACATCGCTGACCTGATGTCAACCTCCATATGTGCATTTGTGTGTTGTTTCGATTTGCTATTTGTTTTCACGCGTGTATTTTTCAAGGCACAGTTTGTTAGTACAGTCCTCATTGGAAATGAGGTATATTAATTTGTTACTTTAGTTATCTGTAAGTATTGTATGATACATTGGAATGAGAAACTATTTGATATTAGTAAGTTGATTTCTTTTAATAGCAAGATTACGCTCAACAATATCTACTAAGCTACATTAAGATGAGACGAAATAAACTTTAGAAAAGCGATTTTTTTGAGCAAACATTCCAATTGTGATCTTGAAAATTATGTGCTAAATAATATGCACTATGGTAAAGGAGCTTTCAAATGAATGAGAAAATGAATAAAGAAGAATAACCTTTAAAAAATTTTGCTCGCATGTTTAGAGCCTAGGTTTATTTTCAACGAATTGTGTGAAAATATTAAGCGATGTTCCGTATAGATTAACTTTAAAAATGTATTATTGTAATTTTGAAATCGAAAATAGAGCAAAAACATTACCAAATACTAGAGAGAACCCACTTAACAAGATATTGACGCATGCTACGAAGGAGGTTTTGAAACACGGATGTTGTATTCGTACACCTTTTTGTCTCGTGAAATTAACGCCTCCTCCTTTGTTCATGAACTGCAGGCCTAACGATTAAATGTGCATCATCCGTGCCTCTAAAACTGTTTTCGTAGCATAGATTAATATCTAGGTCAGCGAGTCTCTTTCAAATTTTAGGAACCTATTTTGCATTCTGTTACTCGTAAGGATTACAATCAGATGTTATTCTTTGTTACATACATGTTTTCGAAACTTAGCTCCAAACCATTCGAAATGAATGCTTTTCAGCTTTGCCTTTGCTACTTTTTTCACGATATTTGTGCGTAAAAGCAAGAAATACCTCATAAAATTCCAAACCTAAGTATCTGTAAGAAACCACTCAAGGGGATACAACTGTTGTATATGCGGGAATTAGCACTCTCATGGGAAAAATGTGTGAGGGTCCTATCTAAGAGTTAGGTAGGCATTGAAATAAACATTTTTATTGAAATAAAGTGTTTTTTTTATATCAAGGACCATATTTCTCCGTTTACTGCCGTCCTGTTCTTCAGCGCTTCCTACTTTCTTCTTCAACTTTGATCTTGTTTCATAAACTTCTTTCTGAACTCACTGTTTCTATGCCTCTTCTGTATAGATTCCACGTTCCCTTATCTCCATACTAAATGTTGACTTCCTCCTTTTTTTTTGTTTCTTCTCTTCGGAACGCTTTTGTTAACGGTAAGGGAGGCTTAAACTAACATCTAATCTAATCCATCTGGAAGAGCCTTTAAAAACTCTTCGAATAAAATATGCTGAAAGGAGTTGTGGAGTCACTAAACGTCGGCAGTGCAAAAAGTAATTTTTTATCCCGACAGAATATTATTGCTAAAGCTTTCTGATGTATTAAATTCTAGGATCTGGTACATTTATAGCTCAATGAATTTTGGAATTACTCAACATTCTAAACATGTATAGGTTTCTAGCTTAAATACTCAAATAGACCGTAAGTTTTTATTTCCATAATTCGAGCAATTAAAGCTAGCAGTTCAAGAAACGGCTTTTGAGTGACATGAAAGCTACTTCCAGTTAACATATATTTCACTTAAGCATGTAGAGCGCGAAGTGAGTAGTAGCTGCTGCTCTATATCTCCATTGTTCCCTTGTGCTGCGCGCAATACGCGGCCGCCATTGTGTGTTGGTGCGCAGCTACAGCGCCGTCTGCGGGTCGTGTTGCTGCGGCGATATACGAGTCCATTCTGCCACACTATCGCTTCACTCTTGCTGACTTTAGGTCTTGAATTGCATGCTTCACTTTTGTCCGTGAAAAATTTTTTATAACAGCGGTGCTTGATCTGATACTCTTGAAATTCGATAAAACAATTTGCTCCTTAGCAGTGAAGTGAAGTTTATTTCGCTTCAAAATAAACAAACCACGAAGGCGTGGTTATTTTCAGCGTTGTAGAACGTTATTTTGAACGGTTTATTTTTCATTCCCGCCACTCTCTCGGAAATCCCTATTCTGAAAATATATTAGTTAGTGGAGGAAGTAACCGTTGGTGCCGAGAGGCTTGTAACGTGCCCAGAATAATAATAAAGAGGTCTTTGTTCTTTGTTCTTTTTTGTCCACCTCAAGAAACCCAAGGTAGGAGGGGCGCACGTTCGAAGGCTGCCCGCTTTGCTATGGGCTTTTCTACCGTGAATTTCGGGTGAAAAATTTTTGTCTTCGTGTGGCAAAATAGCATACATGATGCGGGTCTCCAGTTCTACAGCGATTACGGCCGCTGTCTGTTGTTTATACTAAAGCTCAACGTTTTTGATACAGGAGCTACTTTGACATGTTAATTTCATATTATACGTAAATAAATTTTATTTAAAAGCATGCAAGTATACTAGTAGTTGAAGTAATAGAAACTGTGACAAGTGCATGGTAATTTCCCGAGTTTCACTTTCATATCGAATTAAGCACAAGCTCTTTTCGTGTGATTTATTATTCATATACGTGTTTGTTTGATGCGTACTTCCTATATTTGTAATAAAATTGAGAAATCTGAGTGCATTTCAATAGAAGGGAGCTCTAAAATCTCTCTCCCAAAGAGCGTATCATTGAGAACATTGGAATTTAGGACTGAATTGGAAGCGCGACCTGCTGCAGCTTCTCAGCGCTGAGTGGCGCGCTGTAGTGTAATGCTCCATAGATACGCCGTGTCTTAGCTCGATGATCGTGTCGCATTTATACCTTTGTTTTTAGTTTTGCGATTCATGCCCCTCAGGGGGATACAATTATTGTATCTATGGGAACTAGCGCTCCCAGGGGGACAATGTGAGGGCCCGAGCTAAAGGTTAGGTAGGCTTTCTTTTGTTAAAATAGAATAGGTTTTGTTGTGTTACGGACCATCTTTTTTTCGGTTCACTGCTGTCCTGTTTTTCACCGCCTACCACTTTCTTCTTCAACTTTTTCTTGTTTCATGAACTTCTTTCTTAGCTTTCTGTTTCTGTGCCCTTTCTGCATAGATTCCACGTTCCCTTAACTCCATACTAAATGGTGCCTTCTTCCTTCCTCTCTTTACATCTCATTGTTGAGGATAGGGAGGCTTAAACTAACTAATAAACTAATAAACTTTGCGATTCATGTCTCATTTTAAGAGGTATCAAAGAAAAATTAGAGCAGAACTAGAGTTAAGTATTTCTAATCATTACTTTGAATTCTAATGCGGGTGTCATCTTTCCATGTACGTATATTGAATCTAAAAGAATAATTTTGAACTTGAGTATTTTAACGTGTTAACCTAACGCTTCAGTTAGGCAGTGAAAACTGCGTCTACGCCCATGAATAACCGTGCTGAAATAAAATGTGTTCTCTATCGAGAAGATGTGTATTTGTGTAGCGAAGGTCATCTCTTCACATTCATTGTCGTATGTTAGCTGTTTCACAGGGCCTATAATAAAGGCTCAAACGTGACATTTTTCGCTGCCCACAGGTGCAGCAGCACTAGCCGCGCTGGTGCTGCTAAGTGTGCTGCAGTGCTGCTCCCCCCAGCTCCTGCCTCCCACGGCCTCCTCGAGCTCCTCCCACAGCCCGGAGCTGCACAGCCCCTCACCCTCATCCCTACCCTCGCTTCCAGACTTTTATGCCTCGTCCTCGGTCATCCCTTCTTTCTCCGACCAGATCACCCAGGTCAGTTATCTTAGTTCTGTGATGTTAACAAGTTTTGTTCTTTTAATTTCATCATAACTTCAAAATTGCCTTTCATTGTTTTAATTTTCTTTGGTCAGTGAAGCGAGCGACGCAAAATCAAATAGGAGTAATAATCATAGGGATCGGCAAGGTAACTCCATAAGGCCTTGTTGGGGACAATGATCATACGGATAAATAAAGCTAATCATGCATTGTATAAATTCCCTTCACATTCAATGCAAATAAAGTAGAATAAGATTTATCGTGTTTTTGATCATAAACTTGATGCATGATGACTAAAAGAGAATGACATTTTGCGCAGCTTGGAAGACATAGCATCTAAAAAGCTTTATATCTTTATCAAACACGTTAATAGTGAGTGTTAAATATGTACATACTTAGGCGTCGAGCAAAACCATGTCAGTTTCATTTTAGTCAGTTTTTTGTTAAGTTCAACGAAGGAGACTTGAATCGTTCACTTTTATTGAAAGAAGTTATCTAGTGACACCTCTCTGGCACTTCTATAGTATGATAGTCTTTAGGTCTTCGTGTCATGTTCCTCATTCACTAGCTTGTCCCTAGGGATCTAGGGATTAAGATCGCTGGTATTCTCTCAAGATGCCCCGGTTTGATTTCCGATACTGGGAGGAAGTTCATGAGGTATCTAGCTCACATAAATGTGAGAGACGGGGATGATGAACAAGAAAAGTGCGGAGTTAAAATTACCGGAATGTCGCGTGTCGGTACATTAGGTTGCAACACAGTCGCCCAGTGCCTCCCTTTCTCGCTTCTACGTTAAAATTCGAATATGCTCTACTCATAGTTATTCTCCTCCCTCACATGCTCTGCTTCTTCCATTTCTCACTCATACATTGTACCTTCAGTCTTGTTTTGTAACATGCTGTGCCTAGACAGGCAGTATCCTGGCACTAGCTATATATACTACCGTCACTCAGCGCTCGCCATTACCCAACCCTCTCCTTGCTAACCGACCCTCACGTCTATAATACACGTCGTTGTTAGCAGGCGCTCATCGCCCCTTTTTCTTAGTGCGCTTGACAACGCTTTCTCTCAAGCACTGACCGTGGACAGCCCTTGGGTTTCCTTGCCTTGGCGCGTTCATTCCACAACCACTTGTTGCGCTTGGCTCTCACTCGTCCCATGTGGCCAGCCTCCTTCCACTGCTCTTGGTTTTTGCTAATTTGTTACTCGTCGTACAGATATGCAGGCTCATATGATGTTTCCATCGAATATATGAACTGACATCTTATCCTTCCTACTTGAAGTGTGTATTAACTTTAATTACTCGAGTTTCTTGTATATGAGTTTACATTTAAATAGCCTTTTCTTTGTAATCTTTGAAGCAGAAAGGTAGAGTTTGCCAGCCAAGGGTTGAAATTTTCTGCAAATTGTCTATAGAAAACTAAAAATATTAAATATGGAAAGATAGATAGAGATAGGGAAAAATAGGGAAACCTAACAAACCGGAAACAATACGTTGTCATTGACAATGCAAAATCAGACCCACAGAAAATTAGCCATGGAGTTCCACAAGGATCTGTCCTTGGGCCTCTCCTATTTCTGATAGTTATAAATGATATTATCAGATCTACATCATTTTTCAATTTCATACTCTTTGCCGATGACAGCACGCTTTCTGCGGTCCTTCCGAACCAAAATCCCGCTATGATTGCGGAGAGTATAAATAATGAACTCCATAAGGTTTCATTATGGTTTAAAGCTAATAAAATAAGCCTCAACATCGATAAAACAAAATATATTACATTCTCATACAAGAAAAATAAATCTCTCCCACGCATAAAAATTGGCGAAGGTGAAATCGAAGAAACCAACTCATGCAAGTTTCTGGGTATCATAATAGATAAACATCTGACCTTTAACGAGCACATCGCTCATATTAGTTCTAAATTATCAAAATCCATCGGAATCCTGAATAAAGTTAAAAATTACCTGCCTGAAACAGCTTTACGAATGCTCTACCGAACGCTAATTTCACCATACTTGCAATACGGAGTAGAAGCATGGCACGGAACTGATAAAAATAAAACCAATAAAATTTTTACTCTGCAAAAAAGAGCCATCAGAGCGGTAAAGAATCTAGCATATAATGCTCACACAAATGATTCATTCAAAAATTTACAAATACTTAAACTTTCGGATCTCTACAAAATCTCCATTTGCAATTTCATTTACAAAACATTATCAATTGATGGCGACAATAGCCTAAAACAATTATTAACTGCGGAAACTGGTCATCACGACCATTTAACCCGAAATAGAAGTAAATTCATGCTTCCTTATTATTATAAGGCCCGGTCGCAACACAGTATCCTCTCCGTTGGAACTAAAACTTGGAACTCAATACCTGCGGAGATCCGTGATAGTAATTCTTACAAGGTATTCAAAAGAAATCTTGAGTCTCACTTCCTATCGAAATATTAGTCGTGTAAGATCACCAAGTCAAAATCTTGTCTCCTACATGACTGTTTCCAATAATGTAATATGCCATGGGTAATATCGCCGATATTCAATCTACTGTTAAATCGTTTATCGAGTGTACTGTTAATACAGTCCATATGACCTTTATTGTAAAATGAAATATCTGATATTGAGTAAATTATCTCACTGATCAGTGTAATGCGAAACTAGGTTAAATGATTTAGGTTAAACAGTATTGTAAACCTTAGAATAACAAGATGGTAGGATGCCCCAGAAGTCGCTGAACTTATTCGGGCCCACAGGTAGCTATATTCAAACTTGTCCATTGTACTAGACTTAAAAAACATTCTACCTCTGTATCTCCTGTGGTAAATAAATTGTTTATATTGTTTAAGATTTTTTCACCAAACAGTGGTCGCAAGAGCGCGGTGTTGCTGGTGTACGCGTGGCAGCTTGCTGCCGTCGTGCTGAGAGCGGCGATCTTGCCATCGCTGAGTTGACAGTGACGGGAGTAGACTGTTGTGTTTGCGTTGTTCTGAGACAGGGTGGAAGTCTGTGTTTGCGTTGTTCTGAGACAGGGTGGAAGTATGTGTTGCATTGTTCTGCGACAGGGGGGAAGTCTGTGTTTGCGTTGTTCTGAGACAGGATGGAAGTCTGTGTTAGCGTTGTTCTGAGACAGGGTGGAAGTCTGTGTTTGCGTTGTTCTGAGACAGGGTGGAAGTCTGTGTTTGCGTTGTTCTGAGACGGGGTGGAAGTCTGTGTTTGCGTAGTTCTGAGACAGGGTGGAAGTCTGTGTTTGCGTTGTTCTGAGACGGGGTGGAAGTCTGTGTTTGCGTTGTTCAGAGACGGGGTGGAAGTCTGTGTTTGCGTTGTTCTGAGACAGGGTGGAAGTCTGTGTTTGCGTTGTTCTGAGACGGGGTGGAAGTCTGTGTTTGCGTTGTTCTGAGACGGGGTGGAAGTCTGTGTTTGCGTTGTTCTGAGACGAGGAGGAAGTCTGTGTTTGCGTTGTTCTGAGACGGGGTGGAATTGTGTGTTTGCGTTGTTCTGAGACAGGGTGGAAGTCTGTGTTTGCGTTGTTCTGAGACGGGGTGAAAGTGTGTTTGCGTTGTTCTGAGACGGGGTGGAAGTCTGTGTTTGCGTTGTTCTGAGACGGGGTGGAAGTGTGTGTTTGCGTTGTTCTGAGACGGGGTGGAAGTCTGTGTTTGCGTTGTTCTGAGACGGGGTGGAAGTCTGTGTTTGCGTTGTTCTGAGACGGGGTGGAAGTGTGTGTTTGCGTTGTTCTGAGACGGGGTGGAAGTCTGTGTTTGCGTTGTTCTGAGACGGGGTGGAAGTCTGTGTTTGCGTTGTTCTGAGACGGGGTGGAAGTCTGTGTTTGCGTTGTTTTAAGACAGGGTGGAAGTCTGTGTTTGCACTATTCTGAGACAAGGTGAAGTCTGTGTTTGCGTTGTTCTGAGACAGGGGTGGAAGTTTGATGTGTTTGAGTTGCTATGTAATAGGGTTAACGTCTACTTTATTGTTCTTGTTTTGAAATGAGGTTGAAGTTAGGTGTTACTTTGTTCTGAGGTAGGATAGACGTCTGCTGTTTTCTCATTTTTCTAAGATAAGGTGGAAGTTTTTAGTGTTTTCGTTGATTTTAAACAGGGAAGTCAGCTATGTTTTTGCTGTTCTTATGTAGCGTAGAAGAATTTTGCGGAATTTCTTTTAGAAAGCGGGGAAGCTTGTTCTAGTCCAGCACTTGCATGTACAGTTAGCGTATTTTTACTTCCGAATACTTTTCGACAGATCAAGAAATCGGTCAAAGTACCCCTACGCTGATTTTTCCCGTTATCAGTCGAAGTGCGTCGCGAATTTCTTTCGTAATTTTCATGAGTATTGGTATTGTTACCCAAGCGTGCCACTTATCTTAAAAATAACTGCCGCTATGACAATGGGCTTTGCGATTTAATGAACAAATTAGCAAATAAAATGGGGATCGCAGTTAGAAGGATCAAGAAAAAGTACCGTTTCAGAAATCTATTTGCTTCTGCGAGCAAGTTATCAAGAATTTTAAATTGTGTGGAAGCTTTGCGCTTGGCGGCAATGGTACGAGTTGGGGGCAGGCTACACGAGCAGCCACCTCACCCCCCAGGCCCGCCGCTCGCCGTTCCAACTCAATCCACAATCCAAGAACTATAAATCGAGCCGGAACTTTGCGCTTGGCGGCAAATGGTACGAGTTGGGGGGCAGGCTACACGAGCAGCCACCTCACTGCCCAGGCCCGCCGCTCGCCGTTCCCTCCTTGAGTCTCCAAGCACTGGAAGTAAAGAATGAGAGTGAACATACAGATACTTGATCCTTAATTGCCTGAAAAAGAATTTACGTAATTAATTGTAGTTTGTTTGATGAGCCACCATCAAACGCGATCCATCAATATATTGCTCAGAATAATGCGTGATAATGGTTCGAGTCCTAAAGGAAATCTCCATGATATAAATGGCAGGGGTTCGGAAACTTTAGGGGTTTGGCAAGCCCGGCAAGCTTCCTCACCTCAAGGCATAACGCCACGAGATGTAGATCCCCTGGTAGTGGATTTACGTCCGCCTGTCCCCAGTCTGGTAAGTGGACGCAGCGCGGAAGTCCAGCGCCTCCAGCAGGTAAGTGTGGTGCAGCGTGGAAGTCCAGCGCCTCCAGCAGGTAAGTGTGGTGCAGCGTGGAAGTCCAGCGCCTCCAGCAGGTAAGTGTGGAGCAGCGTGGAAGTCAAGCGCCTCCAGCAGGTAAGTGTGGAGCAGCGTGCTCCCCGTAGATTACGTAGCATATGGTATTAAATGAGCAGTTTACGCCGATGGTGGTGCCTGATTGGAGGTCTGTGAAAAGTCTGATTATTCGGTGCTAATGCACGCCTAAGTATACTTCTTATCGATCGTCAGTCGCTAAGAAGAACGTAAACTGCCGGGCCAAGAATTTGTTCCCTACATCCTGCCCTTTAAATCATGAAAATAATTTACTAACCTGATGTTCTTAAATCTACCTTAAATCTAATAGGCGAGCTGGCAGAAGAAAATAAACAAGGCAGCTCGCCGAACTAAGGCTAGAAATTCGTACACTGGGCCCCGGCGCTGGGAGCAAGCAAAAACTACTGCTAGCTGCCAGTCAACGGTGACACTAGGTCAAATTTTGTTGAGCTAAATCCCGCGTTAATGTGGCTGCTCTCTTAGCAGCCTTTCTAGCTGGGCGCAAATTATTTTTTGTAAACCTATTTTCGCGAGGCAAAGTTGGCGACAAGCTGAGGCCTTTCTCTAGTAGTATTAGGTCAGTGATAGGCCGTCTAACTAATTCTCCGTTCGCCTTGCGAATACTAGCTGCAATGACTTCGCCGATATCATTCATTTCTACCGAGCGAACCACGCCATAAGGGAAGTTAAATGGCTTTGTGAATTCCTGTCGTATGGCAACGAAATCATTCTCTCCAAGGGGAACATAATTTATCTGGTTGTAACGGCTGGGCTTCTGAGAAGACAATTCTCTCAAATTCTGAAGAAACTGATCGAAGTAGAGTTTGTGCAGTTTCGTTTTTATTTTCCGAAGTTTCTCAAGCCTATTAAAGAGCTCCTCCTTTGAGGCCTCTGCAGTAGGAGGGCGCCAGTCAGGGTCTACCATAGCTTCCTCAGTTAGGGGTCCTACGAGAGGTAAGCTGGGCACATCATGTCCCTTAATCAACATTTCAGGCGTGATAACCGTAACTGAATCGTCGACTCGTGGGTCGACTAGGACTGACTTAAAGGCAATAGGTCGCTTATTTATAAGCATCTTGCATTCCTGTACAAGGCAAAAGAAATGATCATACGAGAGAATGGTTTTCCTAATCGTACAATTTAGCATATGCTTGACTTGCTTTACCAGACTCTCAACCACGCCTCCAAGATAGCTGGCACCTGGAGGGCAAGGCAAAAATTGCGTGACCTCAATGTTCCTCTCGTCAAGAAAAATCTTCACATCAGCATCCCTCAAAACAGATGAAATCAATTTAAAAGACGCAGTAATAGGGGAACCATTATCACTAATCACACGCTGAGGTATTCCGAAATCAAATATATGCGTCTGAAAGGCCAAAAGAAAGGATTCAGTATCAATATTTCTACACAGGAGAAGATTCACGGCACGTGACCAAAAACACGTTATAATTAGAATATACACTTTTACAACGTTACCGGACGACCTCACAGTGAAGGGACCAATGTGGTCCTGGGCAATTTCTCGGTAAGGAAATTCTACGGGGTTAATTCGGTAGTCCTTAAAAGCATTTTGGTTGATGCGCAAGGGTCTAGCGTTAACCCTTTTGCAGATTAAGCTAGAAGCAACTACCTTTTTAACCACTCTGAACGCAGAGGGAATCCAAAACCGTTTCCGCAAAGCGGCGAGAATTCGGTAAATCCCGGCGTGTTTCAAATCAACGTGAAACTCCCATATTATCGCTTTATTCAGGGGAGAGTCTTTATTGAGAAGAATGGGATTCCGTTCGCTAAACGACGAATTCCAGTTCTTAAACTTTGAACTCACTCTAATAAGACCATCCCTGGCAAGAAAGAGATTGAGCTGGGACACGATAGCAGGGACAGACCCCCTCTGTTCCTCAAACCACGCACACAGGAGAGGATACGAGGTTCTCTGAGCCGAACGAAGGAGTACATTATGAGCCCCCTGATACGACGAGTCCACCGACACGTCGTTCAGGAAGTTTGGCCGTCTAGCTCTCACTCTACGTACACATAGGGAAACGAAGGTAAGCACCAATTTCACTATTCTAATACACTTTTTGAAAGATGAGAATTTCCCCAAAGGAATCAGTGGCTCTAAAGATGGTGAAAGGTCGAACTTTACCGCCATGTAAGAGCCAAGATTAGTATTACTGGCATGGTGGGGCACCGTAAAGGTGGTACAAGGAATTGTACCAGGGCCAGTTAGGTATATGCTGCGACCCAAAACCTTGCTCGATACGCAGCGAGTTACAAAATCGGCCGGATTGGAGTCGCCCATGACGTGGCAGAACTGAACAGAGTGAACTTCACATAATTTCACTACTTCGTCTAGATTATTATTGATCAAGGCCCCTTTTCGCTCAATTTTATGAAATTTCTGGGACTTTGATGCCAACCAATTTAATGCAATAGTAGAGTCTGAGCACAATTTTAGGTCGACAAATTTCACAGGACAAAATGCACTAGACAAATCCCGATACCAGTCGAAAAGACAAGACACGCCGAACCTTAAAGCAATCAGCTCTAAGACGGGAATCGTGGGAGACTTTCCCTTACCCATCACCAGTTTATTTCTAGCCGCTAAGTACGTCAATGATCCCGTGTTCAATTCTTGAAGGTACAATACGCATCCGTAAATGTCTTTACTGGCATCAGTGAAACAGATCAAGTTATAGGAAGAATCGTAACTGCCGACACAACGAGGCACCTTAGGACATAGCTCCGAGTTAAATTGCCGGGCGATTAATTTCCAAGATTTCAATTTGGTTGAATCAATAACTTTATCCCAAGCAAGATTTGCATCGAGTTGCAGCTCGTGCATTAGAAGTTTTGCTCGATTCAAGGCAGGCAGGTTAAATCCTAAGGGATCATAGACGGAATGTAACGAGGACAGAATTTTACGTTTAGTATCTGCCTCTTTGTTTAATTTTACCTTTTTAATAGAGAGGGTATCCTCGGACTTGTTCCAGTGTAAACCTAGCAGTTTAGTGTCACTGCAGCCGTCCTGACCCTTTCCCACAGCACTCTCTAAATATTCCTTAGAATTAGAGTGGAACTGCTGCAACCTGAAACCGTAGTCTTTCAAGACATTTCTAGTATACTCACAAGCAGTTTCAAGTTCTCCCTCCACATCTGAGCTGAAAGAAAGGTTATCCATATACGCCAGGTTATACACCATCCGAGTCACGGCTCGTTCCAAGTCGGTGGCGGTTTGAGCATTTAGCACGAGTATTGTGTATAACGAGACCATCAATAGGAAAGGAGAAAACCTCATACCAAATGGCACACGCATAAATTTATACGCCACCAACGAGAAATCACCGTCTTCAATGTCTCTAAACCAAAGAAAGAGAAGTTTATCCGAATCATCAGCACGCAAACGCAACTGATGGAATGCTTTTTCTAGGTCAAAAATTAGCAAGTATTTGTTGAATCTCAGCAAAGTTACAGCCGTAGTAATCTTTGAATTCAATTGCTGGCCCGGTAGAGAAACCTGATTGTGCGAAAGCGCTCCTCTATCTTGTCCCTCACACAAATTAGATAGCTAGACTATGCGACATTTGGTGCTTTCCGAAGATTGTCGGAACACCGCATTGTGCGCAATAAAGGAAAAGGGAGAAACGTTAAGATTATCTAAATTTCCTACTTCCTCAATAATGTCATCTTCTAACTGCGATCTAATCACCTCGTTGTATTGAGACAATTTATTAGGACACTTTTTCAACTTTTTATGCAACGAATATAGAACCTTTTTCGCCAAGCCTAAATTATTGGGCAACAAGTGAACTATCTTCTCGTTCCACAAAGCTGGCAGAACGAGACGTCCGTCCTTGTCGCGAGAATGATTTTTTATGACGTATTCTACAAGAAATTATTTTGGTCGCTAACCTTTTCTTGCTGAGAATCATCGTAATTTAGAAACTCTAGGCAAACCTCCTCCAGAGTAGAAACAGTAGCGTCTTCCACACAAATGGTTAACTCGTCAGCTACAAGATTACTTGGCGTACTGCTACCTAGTCAGGAGAGGGAATGAACCTTAGTGACAAATTCGCTGACAAGCTCAAAATGAGGCAAATTATTTATCAGCGCATCAATGTTCCCAGCAAGCATAACTCCTACACTACAGCAATAGACTAAAGACAGCCTGTCTGCCCTCCCGAAACTACAAGAGTGAACTGGAAGAAAATGAGCTGAATCGACACCCAATAAAACGTCTACAGCACCAGAATTATTTTTCTTCAGCAGCTTATCGGCTAGGTCAATTTTTAACTGACCTGACCTTTAGACGACCTTCTCTACTTTACTCAAATTAATTTTCGTTTTTATTTCAGGCACCACGACCGCCTTCACTAGCACTTTCCTCTTCAACTGAAGCGGAAACTGCACAATACGAGTACTCATAACTTTTGTTTCATTAAAACCCGTGATTTTTATTCTCACATTCTTTTGCACAATTTTGGCATTAATTCTATGCGCTGCCGCTTCTGAAATGAAGGTAGTTTGTGAAGCAGGATCGCACATGAACCTCAAGCAAGCATTTGACCCGGGTGGCACAGAAGTGAAAGTAGGAATAAGAACATTATTTTCAGATGAAGTTTGCATTACGTTAAATTCAACTACATTTGCCTCTGCTTCTTTCACGCTTCCAGAGTGAGAAGGTAATCGAGAACTCTCGCCTGAGAATCTTGGAGTTTGCTTGGATTTACGTACACAAAGGAAAAAGGCATAAAAGGCGTTACATGATTTGCATTTACCCGTAAATTTGAATCTACACGCAGAAATTTCATGATTTAGTAGGCCACAGCGAGTACAACCCCTTAGTTGCTTAATTTTAGCCAGCTTTTCTTCCGGCGTCGGAAAAAGAGGGCAATTCGACAACTTGTGCTCAGTGGCTGTCGACCTATTTTCGCTAGCACAGAGCCCACAAGACCCTTTATTGGTACCTTTTACAGGTTCACCGTAATTCACGTCAGTAGCCATGGCACACGTTTTAGTTTGCTTAACGAAGGAAACGGGATAGAGAGAGCCTCGGTCAGGCTGCTTCATCCTTTCGATCAACTCAAAGGAATGTTGCAGCAGCTGTTCCAAGGTAGGTTTAGAAGAGTTCGTGATATTTACGAACGAAGTTTTTACGCTCTCAGGCAGACCTTGCCACAGGAAATACTGACAGAAAATTTTGGCATCTACATCTAGTCTCTCTACCTGATCAATGAGAGAACGAGCTTCTGCAGCCCACTGGTATAGATTACCGACATCAGCTCGCAGGGCAGAGATTTGTCTGATCACTTAATATTGTTGCTTAATTTTGCTAGCAAATGCCTCGCTCAATAGCTGCATAGCATCATCGTACACAGTAGAAGTTAGGACGATGGAATCAATGATCTGCTTGGCAGGACCGGCTACCCTTTGTTTGAGATAAGAGTACTTCTCAAATTGAGTCAGATTAAATTTAGCAAGAATGGCTTCAAATGAAGAACTAAATTTCTCGAACAGCTCAGGTTGGCCATCAAATTTTGGCAGCTCTATTTCAGGTAATTTCAGTTTGGTTAACTGGGAAACATTGACCCTAGGCTCCCTTAGAGGCGAGTTAGTTTCGCTGAGCTTGCACTTCAGACGGGACAAAGTGAGACAAAGTTTATCAGAATAAGCCTCGCAGAGCTCGATTTGATCAGAATGCTCATCGGATGCCCAAATATCGTTGGCTAACATCCATTCTTCTATGGCAGTGTCAAGTTCAAATAGTGATATTTTTAGAGACTCCAATTTATCAACATAGAAGGAAATATCAGCCTCCTCAAAAGGAGGATTGAGCTCTATGCAATTAATAGTTTTAGTTAAAGATTGCCTCTTAGCACTTCTTTGTTTCACTTTCACTTTTAGTTGAAGATCTTTACTTTTATCAAGCTGGGACTCTAGTTTAGATTGGAGTTCCGAAGAACGTTCAAGAATGTCATCCGTAGCCATGACGGAAATTTAGAATAGAAAAGAATCAAGTCCCAGAGCACGATACAATCAGCTAAGAGATAAATATTTATGAAATAGAGATTAATCACAGAGCGACCACTCGCACACAAAGACGTACTCACGAGCTGAAGAGAAGCAACGCGCTGCGGACCAGGACAGTGAGGCAGGCGTCTTAGGACACGAATCCGGTTCGAAGGACCATAGCAAATAAAATGGGGATCGCAGTTAGAAGGATCAAGAAAAAGTACCGTTTCAGAAATCTATTTGCTTCTGCGAGCAAGTTATCAAGAATTTTAAATTGTGTGGAAGCTTTGCGCTTGGCGGCAATGGTAAGAGTTGGGGGCAGGCTACACGAGCAGCCACCTCACCCCCCAGGCCCGCCGCTCGCCGTTCCAACTCAATCCACAATCCAAGAACTATAAATCGAGCCGGAACTTTGCGCTTGGCGGCAAATGGTACGAGTTGGGGGGCAGGCTACACGAGCAGCCACCTCACTGCCCAGGCCCGCCGCTCGCCGTTCCCTCCTTGAGTCTCCAAGCACT
This sequence comes from Morinoia aosen, assembly GCA_030386875.1. NCBI lineage: Eukaryota > Metazoa > Arthropoda > Malacostraca > Amphipoda > Talitridae > Morinoia > Morinoia aosen. Next base: position 77,172,788 of record CM059564.1, read on the forward strand.
GGAAGTAAAGAATGAGAGTGAACATACAGATACTTGATCCTTAATTGCCTGAAAAAGAATTTACGTAATTAATTTTAGTTTGTTTGATGAGCCACCATCAAACGCGATCCATCAATATATTGCTCAGAATAATGCGTGATAATGGTTCGAGTCCTAAAGGAAATCTCCATGATATAAATGGCAGGGGTTCGGAAACTTTAGGGGTTTGGCAAGTCCGGCAAGCTTCCTCACCTCAAGGCATAACGCCACGAGATGTAGATCCCCTGGTAGTGGATTTACGTCCGCCTGTCCCCAGTCTGGTAAGTGGACGCAGCGCGGAAGTCCAGTGCCTCCAGCAGGTAAGTGTGGAGCAGCGTGGAAGTCAAGCGCCTCCAGCAGGTAAGTGTGGAGCAGCGTGCTCCCCGTAGATTACGTAGGATATGGTATTAAATGAGCAGTTTACGCCGATGGTGGTGCCCGATTGGAGGTCTGTGAAAAGTCTGATTATTCGGTGCTAATGCACGCCTAAGTATACTTCTTATCGATCGTCAGTCGCTAAGAAGAACGGAAACTGCCGGGCCAAGAATTTGTTCCCTACATCCTGCCCTTTAAATCATGAAAATAATTTACTAACCTGATGTTCTTAAATCTACCTTAAATCTAATAGGCGAGCTGGCAGAAGAAAATAAACAAGGCAGCTCGCCGAACTAAGGCTAGAAATTCGTACACAAATACACGTACAAGGTATCAAGAAAGGAAGCATATGACTCCGTCTAGTGAACCGGGGTGTATTCTCGGAAATGAACATTTTGCACAGTGTGTTCATTCGTCTACTTGTGTAATTACTAGGACCAGGTCGTTTGGAAAAGTGGTTTGGAAATAAAACATATGAGCTAAATAGTTTAGTTAAAATTATAAAAAATCCTAGAAACAAAGAAGTCATTCTTTGCTTTCGGAGATTTTAACTATGACTTGAATAATTAGCTAAGCAAACTATTGTACAAACTAAACCCATCCCAAATGGACGAAGAACCGACTCGTATTACTAGAGTCTCCTAAACTCTTCTTGTTCTGGCAATCACAAATAATCCTACGGCAATACCCAGTATAGCAATATTACCCTCTGTTGCCGATCACCACTACTATAGAATGGCGATTTAATATTACAAAATAGAGAAGAAATTATAGTTACTAGTTCAATCCCCGTAAATATACGGTTAATCACTATAATCACTCTCGTGCCACTCGATGTTGTCCAGCGTCATGCCGAAGAACTTCCTCGCTTCTTTCATGTGTTGAGCTCTCTCTTGCTACTCGGTATTGTTCTGCATTATTCCGTAGAATTTACAAACGTCGTTCAAGGGTCAATTTAGCTCTAGCTTCTCGTTGGCGAGCAGCATTGCTTCGTCTTGCCATTTCGAGTTGTTCATCTGATCGTCTTCGGCGTTTTTCTTGCTGTCGAAACTTTGCTACTTCTCTCTTGCTGTTGGACACATTTCTATCCAGGGTGGCCTCTTTTGCCGGAATTTTATTCTGAAATGTCGTCTATTATCTCTTCGAAGCTTTTCAAGAAAATCACAATTTCGAAAACAACTCAAGTTCCAAAATCTTGGGCCTTATACTAAGTGGTAGCCAGGTTACTGGTCAAACGAATTTAAAACATTTCTTTTCGCATTATCTATTGAAAATATCAAAGCAACATGATGAATTTCAACAGAGAAAGCTCCAAATAAAATTTCTATTTGTAAAAATAAGCCGATTGCGTATTCTGGATACCATAATAAAAGTGAAAGTGAGTTGAATCGCCGCTGAAAAATAGTGCAATAGAATAATTTCTTGTATTTCTTGAGCTTTATCCTTGTTGCTATCTAAACCATCGATTAGAAGAGGTGGTCAGACACGGACGGACGGACGCGGCTCTTATTATTATTATAGTGATGATGACTTATAAATTGCTACTCAGCGGAACTATTTTATCAAAAACTACTAAACATGTCCACCGAATTTCAGGACATGATGCAGTTTGATGATGTTGACACATAAGCTTCAATCTTCAATAAAAATTTTACAGCAGCTCTCAATGAATGTGCATCTTATATCAACAAAAAAACTAAGCCAAAACGTGCTGTTTGTATTACAGACGAAATTGAAGAGCTGAACGGAATAAAGAAAACTAACTTGCATGAATATAAAAACATCAAACAGTACTGTACACAAGAAATACAAGAGCATGAAAAGATTATTCGGAGAAAAATCACAGAGGCAAAGCAAACTTATTTTCATCAGGAACTATTAACGGCAAAGAGAACCCAAAACGAACGTGGGAAATCATTAGCGAGGTTGTCCAATACAAAAATTTAGACTGCATTTGTAATTTTCCAAATGTAATCAATCCCTTGGAAACAGCCACGGATTTCAGCACATTCTTTTCAAAAGTTTGTATTAAAGTCTTCAATGAAGTATGTAAAATCAATTCAAATCAACCTTCAGATAAAAATCTGTGCCCTACAGCATATGCAAGAGATGTAGTCGGGTGGAAACCACATCCTGTCAATTTAGCAGAGTCACGAAGAGTTTTAGACTTGTTGAAAAAACAAAGGCAGTTGGACATGATGGTATCAGCCTTCAATTTGTCAAGACAGTTTCCTAGTTACAACACCTACGATTCGTTTGATAATTATTATATCAATAGCAACTAATAATCTCCCCAACCGACGGAAGCACTCCATAATTAGACCGGTACATAAAACTGATGAAATTAATACAGCATCAAACTACAGGCCCGTAAGTCTTTTACCTGTCCTGTCCATAATATTAGAGAATGTGAAAATCAACTGTCATCTTAGTTGGATGAGTCAACTTCATCGAAATCAATATGCCTATAGGATGAACACTAGCATTCAAGATGCTCTGCTAAATATTATTGAAAAATATACAGTGATACCGATCAAAAGAGTGTAACACTCTTGCTGCTGCTGCTGCTGCTGCTGCTGCTGCTGCTGCTGCTGCTGCTACTAGGTCTCTCCAAAGCATTCTGTAGCGTCGAACATGAGCGACTTTTACGAAAACTATTTAACTTAGGAGTTGACACTCAATGGTTAGAGAGCTACTTGTCAATCTATCTCATGCAGTTCGCCTAGATAACATATTGTCACCATCATTCAAAACAACTTTGGTGTTCCTCACGGATCTATCCCTGGTCCGCCATTGTTTTCTATTTTTATCAACGATTTCCCTCCAATGCCTTTTAACATGCGAGTCTCTATGTACGCAGATGATGTTTAAATTGATATGATAATACGTGTGTTTACACAGGGTTCATACAAATCGTCGAGCTGTGTACGCTATCACGCATGTTCACTCCGGGCGTTGATTTGTCGAGTGTTGTGCACGTGCACATGTGTGTTCACACTGGGCGCTGACCTTTAAATGTGCTGTGTACGTACCTACATAACGATACCTACATAACACGTGTATTTTGACAGGGATCAGACGTGTCGGTGGGCAACACAGCTCGGGAAGGCGAGTTGTCCGCAGGGTCGGTGGTGCAGCTGCCTGTGCTGCTCAACCTGCGCAGGCACACCTCCCTCAGCGTGCGCACCTGTTCCCCAGGACCCCTCCTCGCCCAGCGGGGACACACGGTGAGACCTGGGGCTGGCGGGAGGCCTAGTTGCCTTCCTGGTAGTCAGCCTAAACTAAGGCATTCTGGGCGTGCATGCTGAGGCACTGGGACACATACCAAAGTAGTCTGGGATCTAAGCAACAATAATAAAGGCTGTTTGCTGCCTGAAGCGATAGGGGTAACTGAGAGCCGCATTATTTGCTCAAGGGTGAGTGACGGCATAATTTTGAATTACATGCATCGGTGAGGCCCTAAATGAAAACCATGATCTGAAAGAAGCTGGGTAATCAAGATTAACAGCTGCAGTTTTAGGCAAATTCTTATTGCTCTGTTTCTCGTAGCCAGGGGTTCTCAAAGTGGGGTCCATGGCACTCTGAAATGAGGTCCGCAAAATTTAACAAATTTAACAGTGGATGCATGTATGTATATAAAATATAAAATTATATAAATTATGTGTATATGTATATATTCCTAAGGCGAACACATGTGAGGAGGTCCTCATCTTATTTTCTGTAACAAAAGTGGTCCTTGGTTGAAAAAAGTTTGAGAACCCCTGACCTACGATACTGACCCCAGGTAGAATGTAGTACCTGTGCTACAGGTCCGGGTAGAATGTAGTACCTATGCTGCAGGTCCTAGTTAAAATTTAGTGCCTGCGCTGCAGGTCACCATTTGACAGCTCACCACACGCCTCACTGTTCCCTCACACCTCACTGTTCCCTCACGCCTCACTGTTCCCTCACGCCTCACTGTTCCCTCACGCCTCACTGTTCCCTCACGCCTCACTGTTCCCTCACGCCTCACTGTTCCCTCACGCCTCACTGTTCCCTCACGCCTCACTGTTCCCTCACGCCTCCTGTTCCCTCACGCCTCACTGTTCCCTCACGCCTCACTGTTCCCTCACGCCTCACTGTTCCCTCACGCCTCGCTGTTCCCTTAAGCCTCGCTGTTCCCTCACGCCTCGCTGTTCCCTCACGCCTCGCTGTTCTCTCACGCCTCGCTGTTCCCTCACGCCTCGCTGTTCCCTCACGCCTCACTGTTCCCTCACGCCTCACTGTTCCCTCACGCCTCGCTGTTCCCTCACGCCTCGCTGTTCCCTTAAGCCTCGCTGTTCCCTCACGCCTCGCTGTTCCCTCACGCCTCGCTGTTCCCTCACGCCTCCCAGTTCCCTCACGCCTCCCTGTTCCCTCACGCCTCACTGTTCCCTCACGCCTCCCTGTTCCCTCACGCCTCCCTGTTCCCTCACGCCTCCCTGTTCCCTCACGCCTCCCTGTTCCCTCACGCCTCCCTGTTCCCTCACGCCTCCCTGTTCCCTCACGCCTCCCTGTTCCCTCACGCCTCACTGTTCCCTCACGCCTCACTGTTCTCTCCCGCCTCACTGTTCCCTCCCGCCTCACTGTTCCCTCCCGCCTCACTGTTCCCTCCCGCCTTACTGTTCCCTCCCGCCTCACTGTTCCCTCCCGCCTCACTGTTCCCTCCCGCCTCACTGTTCCCTCCCGCCTCACTGTTCCCTCCCGCCTCACTGTTCCCTCCCGCCTCACTGTTCCCTCCCGCCTCACTGTTCCTCCCGCCTCACTGTTCTCTCCCGCCTCACTGTTCTCTCCCGCCTCACTGTTCTCTCCCGCCTCACTGTTCCCTCCCGCCTCACTGTTCCCTCCCGCCTCACTGTTCCCTCCCGCCTCACTGTTCCCTCCCGCCTCACTGTTCCCTCCCGCCTCACTGTTCCCTCCCGCCTCACTGTTCCCTCCCGCCTCACTGTTCCCTCCCGCCTCACTGTTCCCTCCCGCCTCACTGTTCCCTCCCGCCTCACTGTTCCCTCCCGCCTCACTGTTCCCTCCCGCCTCACTGTTCCCTCCCGCCTCACTGTTCCCTCCCGCCTCACTGTTCCCTCCCGCCTCACTGTTCCCTCCCGCCTCACTGTTACCTCCCGCCTCACTGTTCCCTCCCGCCTCACTGTTCCCTCCCGCCTCACTGTTACCTCCCGCCTCACTGTTACCTCCCGCCTCACTGTTACCTCCCGCCTCACTGTTACCTCCCGCCTCACTGTTACCTCCCGCCTCACTGTTACCTCCCGCCTCACTGTTACCTCCCGCCTCACTGTTACCTCCCGCCTCACTGTTACCTCCCGCCTCACTGTTACCTCCCGCCTCACTGTTACCTCCCGCCTCACTGTTACCTCCCGCCTCACTGTTACCTCCCGCCTCACTGTTACCTCCCGCCTCACTGTTACCTCCCGCCTCACTGTTACCTCCCGCCTCACTGTTACCTCCCGCCTCACTGTTACCTCCCGCCTCACTGTTACCTCCCGCCTCACTGTTACCTCCCGCCTCACTGTTACCTCCCGCCTCACTGTTACCTCCCGCCTCACTGTTACCTCCCGCCTCACTGTTACCTCCCGCCTCACTGTTACCTCCCGCCTCACTGTTACCTCCCGCCTCACTGTTACCTCCCGCCTCACTGTTACCTCCCGCCTCACTGTTACCTCCCGCCTCACTGTTACCTCCCGCCTCACTGTTACCTCCCGCCTCACTGTTACCTCCCGCCTCACTGTTACCTCCCGCCTCACTGTTCCCTCCCGCCTCACTGTTCCCTCACGCCCTTCAGGGCGACGAGCTGACGCTGCAAGTGACGGCCTCAGGGCAGGTGGCGCTCAGCCTCACGAAGGATGGCGCGGTCCACCAGGTGACGGCGCCCCCTGACGTGGCTGACAACTCGTGGCATCACATCGTCCTCAGGTGTGCAGTGTGTGGCGTCTCTTGCCGCGTCATCGAACAGCTTTCAAGTTTTGAAACTGTTCATTTGTGTCACCGCGGTCATGATGCTCACGGCTCGCCGTAGCCATTGAAAAATTGCCGGTGTTCTTTTGAAATGAGATCAGTTTGTCGGATGAGGTTGAAAACATGAACTGAAATTTTCGTATCGTTATTATTGCGATCCAACGCAAATGAAGTTACGCACAATTCAAGATAAAATTTTAGTTGTGTTGTTTTACATATGTCAAATTGTAAAGTTTTACTGATGCAGTAAGTCAGTGGTTCTTAACCTTTTTTGACAGTGACCCAAAATATGTCCCAAATAAGGGCCGCGACCCAATCCTCCATAATAATAAAAAAAATCGTTCATAGTATGATTATTCTTTGGAAAACAGGTTACTATAGGTTTGCACTCCAGAAACAGAAATGATTGTTGTCGTGTTTATGAATATAAACAGTACATTAGAACAACAAGTACGTCTGAAATTGACAAACATATTTTCCATTATTACAGACACAAATTAGGTATACATGACCTTCATGCTTTCAAAATGAAAATAAAGAAAAAATTACTGTAATGAATCTTTCCAAAAAATTACAGTTAATAATAAAAAAGTTTTATGTTTCAATTAGCGTAATCAGTGAGAACCTCGACCCTGAATTGTGTTGGTCAGCTCCTCAAATCTGGATGATTTTGTAGTTAGACTACATTTTAGGTCATCCTAGGTTTGTGAGCGGTTTTTGTACTTTGTTTTCAATGACTGTCTGGGCAGAATACCCTGCGTCACATAAATATCTTGTGGCAAAGGGAAGTTAAGCTTTCATGGCTCCACCTCCAAGAATTGGTGTTTCTTTGCACACTTTTATCCAAAATGAGCCCAGTGATTCAAATTGCTTTTTAAAGTTAGGAAGCGTTTTATCATTTTGAATTTCAAAAAGCTGCTCCTATAGGTTGATGATGTTTGGAATATCCTCGGGTTGTTCTTCAGCAGCAATGTTGAACGGTTTTCTAATCCAACTGTATTATGCGCATTTTCTGAAATGTTATGATCGACCTCGGTGATTAGCTTGGACACGGGTTGTTCAATGTCTTAGACGTCAAACTCGATGAGAAATTAATCGGTATTTTTCAGAGGTACATTTCGCAATGAAATGATGTTGGTTTTCTTGCTTTTAGTTTATTAATCCACAACTTTTGTTTTGCTTTGAATTATGATAATTTTTCAGAGAGCCCAATCAATGTCTGATCGCGTCCTTGTATCGATATATTCATGGAAATAGTCTCGGCAAATATATCTGCAAGGAATGCTACTAGCATCAGACAATTTGAAGCTGAAATCTGTCTGTAACTTTAGGTTTCTTTTCAGCCAGAAACATCTCTGTTTCGGTCCGTAATTCAAGCAATCGTTGAAGAACCTTTTCTCGATATCAGAATCTATATTTTTAGAAATCGATATTTAGAATCGATATCAGAACACATCTGAGAAAATAACCTACAGTTGAGCACCCTAGCTTTGATGAAATTAACTGTTTGAATTACTTACTGCATCACATTCTGCAGCTATTTAGAAAACTTCTGAGCAGCATGATTTTCACGGAGAAGAAGATAGTGAACAATCACCACAGATGGATTTTCCTGCTTAACTCGAGAGGTAAAACCAGACCGAGCTCCTAACATTGCTGGTGCACCATCACAACCAACACTACAACACTGTTTCCAGTTAAGAAAGAAAGAATTCACTATTTGGAAAATATTCTATCCAGTTTGTTGTAGTTTGCAGTGGTTGGCAAAACAAAAACTATTTTTCCATATCATGTTGACCTTGGTAACGTACATAAGTCTTAAGCAGGGCATCATCACTCAAATCAGTTGACTCGTCTAGCTGGAGACCGAACTGTGCACTTTCTTTAATGGCTTCCAAGACCTGTGTTTTAATATCGCAAGACATAATCTGACTTATTTTTTAACTATGTAATTGGAAAAGGATCATGTTCAATTTTTTTAAACCAATTCCTTTCTCATTGTCGTTTGCACCAAGCCCAAAGCAGCAGGTTTAATCATTTCCTCACCTATCGTATTGGGCATTTTTGCTTTTGCAATTTTCCAAATTTTCCAGCCTACTAAAAATGAAGCAAGTATTACTTGTGGCATGCCGATAACTGCTGGGTTCACAGTAGCATCCAGTAGCTGCCTTTTCAGTTCTTGTTTTATTCTTTCAAACAAGCTGCGGTCTTTGTTGGTCAATCCACCGAGTTTGCTTTCTAAATGTCGTTGAAGTCTGTTTTTCTTGAAGGATTTGTTACTTGAAACGTTTCCACAAAGGACATATTGTGGCTTAAGTACGTTTTAATGAGTTGCATATATGAAACCCGAGATAAAATAAAACAGCTGTTTGTTCTCCTACTAGCCGTCGAAGTGGTATTCAACAGTTTGAAAATAACAGAAATACCCAATGGTTGTTCAAATTATTCCATATGCTGGTTCGATACGTAACATTGAATACCATATTAATATGGGAAAGAATTGCATTTCCAGAGAGTCTGGTAAGTCAGAACTGCTCAAAATTATCGATTATTTATCAAAATTATAGTATTTTGATGTTATATAAAGGGTTTTCAGTTTATTTTGCACAAACTCTCAGCGACCCAATGAAATGGCTTGGCGACCCAACTTTGGGTCGCAACCCAGGGGTTAAGAACCACTGCAGTAAGTAATAACAGCTCCTTTATTCACTTGGCTTGCGAAAGCTTGTAACGACAAAGAGAACTAGCTGTGTAATGAGAACCGAGTGGAGGGCCGGTGAAGAGTTGAGCACGCGCGCAGCGGTAAAGGCCCTTGATAGGACGGCTCACACAGCACAACACGAGTGACCACCGAGACCGAATTGATAGAGCATTCGCTGTCCATGCTTAAGGTTTTTGGTGCGATAACCAAAGTGCGAGCCTGTTCGTTCTTGACTTTAGAAAAGGTAGAAAGCCATTATTCCTCAGTCCCTTCCTGTCGCTCTCAGGGAGGCGACACTATTATATGCGTGGGAATTAGCCCTCGCAAGGGAAAGAAAGGAGGTCCTAAGGTGAATGTTAAGTAGTCCTTACTATTGTTTACGGACCACCTTTTTCAGTTCACCGTTGACTGTTTTTAGCCCTGTTACTCGTATTTTGTTCTTCACATTTTATTTTGTTTCAAAAACTTTTTTCAATCATATTTTTTTATACCTTAGAAATCCCGTATGGGAACGCACTTGATTACATGTTAGATTCCCAGTCCTTTGACTCAATACTAACTTGTGGCTTTCTCTCGAAGCCTATACGAAATAATATATAATCTAATCCATACTGCATAATTCCTCACTCGGATGAAGTTGGCTCCGATTCGACCGGACGGGTGATAGTCAGTGCCCCCAGCTTTAGTTGTGAGGCATTTTAAAATCCAATGCATGATGCGATACTCAAAAACTTTATTTGACTAAGAGATTTTTTTTGTATCGCTACGCGTGCAGGTTTGAGCTTGGAGTCCTAAGTCTCGGCGTGGACGATACCCTCACGCCGGTGGCGAGCGCCTCGGGGCCCCTCAGCAGGTTTTTGGACGTGGACCTGCAGTCTGCAGACAGCGTACTGACGGTGGGCGGCGGGACCTTCGATGGCTGTGTGCTGGAGGGGGCCGGTGTTCCCCTCTCTCGGCCCTTCACCCGCCACGTGGGGGTGCAGTGGGGCTCCTGTTCGCTTCCAAACGGCCGCAATTGCAGTGAGTGCCGCACTGCAGCTCTTGCTACTCAATGAATTATCATTTTGTTCATTGAGAAAACATTACCCAAAACTTTTTTTTGGGGCTTTTTTTTATTTTTCAGGAGGAAGCTAAAATCAAGGCTTAGTATTGATTTCCGTGTGGAAATCTTATGAAACAGGACTGCAAGTAACTCGCATGCCTGCTTATTGAGCTCAAAGGATCATAAACTCATGAGCTCTAACGTATTTTATAATTCGAACTACCAAGCCAAGAGCCAATTTCCTTTCAAATATTTATGCGCACCCTGTACTTGATAAGGTTTTATCGAGATAGTAACTCTAGCCGGTAAATCTCTCATGTCAACACACATCGCGAAGGTAAATTGGCATTATTGGTACGCCTAGCATATCGTTACACAGGCTGAACTCGATATACTGGGAAGTCGGGTGGAATATGTATCAATTAAGAGCTCTGAGCTCTGATCTTTCACGAGGATGTTTTAGTAATTATCTGGATGGACAGAAATTTTGTTTCTTGATGAACAGGAAGCTGAAGTGCAGATGTTCTTACTGTGTAGCGTCTGCTATATCGCATCAGCTTGGAGCTTATATTTGAAAGGAACAAGTTTTTATCACAAGCTTGATTCTCACATGCTGCATTTTGAAGTGTTACATCACTCGTGTGCTGGCACGTATTGATGCGTTGTTTTCCGTCCAACAAAGTTTGCATCTCTCTCCCTAAAACTATCCGGATTTTACGCCAAGATCCATGATTGTGTTTATGTACTGTACAGTCAACAAGATCTTGTAGCATTAGAAAAGTTCTGGTGTCCAGGTATAGCTGCTCAGTACAAAGCATACGGCACAATTGAGTGGATGCTTCTGATTTCCATCTCATTGAATTTTAGTACGCATGGTTAAATTAGGAGCTTTTTTGATACCGTGCGTCATTAGGTGATCCTGAACAGAACGCATCTGATGAACTTCTTGTTCCTCTTGTACCTCAGAAGGCTCGAGTAAGTACACTGTTCAAGAACCCAATCTGCCTCTTGGCCAGCTGGTTAGCTTGTTTACTTGCCAGTTGGCTCGTATTTCGTCCTTAGAGAACATACGGTCTTCTAGGCCAGTTTGGTAGTGCAATGCGTACCTCTAGTTGAGTAAATGTTTGAATGCTTCCTGTAGTATTTCTTTGCTTGGGCTGATGTGTACTGCTTTGTTTTGAATGACTAAGTTATCTTTTTTCGCACCAGTATTAAGTATTCTGACTGATTTTGTGACAACTGCGTTGTGATTAACAAACTATCTGAATGTTAATGATTGTGAATTGAGTTATTCACGTCTTAGCTCAAACAAAGCTCAGTCGCATTAAAATTACATTACATCGTTCTGTCTCTCTTGCCGGAAATTTTTAGTAACATTTTATTCTTTAGTATATTGAGTATTCTTAGGTGAAATCCGATATTTTATGTTTAGTGCCTCCTCAGAAGTCATACGATAGGCAATGAATTTAAGTTTGTTATGCTTGTTTAATCTGGAATATCTAGATTGATATCTCTGGGGAAGATATTGTTAGGATGCATCAGTTATAGGTAGCTCTTCATGACTTTTATCTTTAATGCGCACTTTGCTTCTTTTATTTTTACTGTATTCTTCGCTATCTCTTTTTTTGTCTTTTCTTCCTCGTCCTTCTTAACTTGCTGTTTCTATGCTTAGGGTATCCTGTGTATGAACACATTTCGTGCGTAGTTGTCGCCTTTTGCTTCCGAGAAATGTTCTTTTCTCGTTTTCCTGTGAAAATATCTGCAATAGAAATGGAGCCTTAAACTAACGACTAAACTACTACTTGTGTTTATTGCCTTATGCCAATCAAATATTCTACCGAATGAAATACACTTCACCTGCCTATGAGAGCACTATTTTTCTCACGTATGATTATAGCCCTAGTAAACTTTCTTTCATCGGTGTTCGTACTTTTTTATATTGATTACTCTTTGCTTTGTCAAGTATTTTGCCTCAGTAAATAAGTCTTTAAATACAATAAATGAACATGTGTATTATTCAGCACTCATTACTTTAGAGAGCAGTGCATTTTATCTTGTTATATAGATGTTTTCCTTAATCATTAGCGCTTACTTTGTATTAATATTCTGAGGTCAAACGAGTATCCATTGGCTTTTTATTACTCAACTAACTGAAAAATTTGCCTTTCTTTAGTGTTTATTTCTGTATGAATCTCCTTTGTCATATTAAGTGTTGTTGAACTTTTTCGTCATTATGTTTCTTTAGATCTCTTCAACTTATTGAGCCTCTTTAGCTCTTTAGTTACGTGTAATTTGGTATTTTTTAGTGTACGAATTTTTGTTTACTTTCTCAAGGTTTCTTTGACTCGTGTAGTATTTTTCCTATAATTTGCTGCTTGGATTTGTAAAGCATTCTTATAAGGAGGATTCTTCGTGAAGTTCTTGCCTTACTGAAGATAAATTTCCTGTTCATTCAGCATTTGCATTAAATGAACAGTAAGTATGTTCTTTGTGGATATGCTTATTTAACTTCACAAATACCTTTCTCGGAGTAGTGAAATCTCGTACCGAGATTTTATTTGAATGAGACTGCCTGAGAATTGTTATATATAAAAGAAACACTAAGAAGCTGCCGCCACAAGTCTGAGAAAAAGAAACTTAACAAGGGATTTTCTCTAAATTGTCATTATGGAAAAATTCAAACACCTTAAGTTGGCTTTACACTTCATGTCATTCCCTTGAGTCTCGACTATTTTAAAAGTCAGGTGCGCTCGTCCATGCTTGTGTGTCATGCATGCACGGGAAATCCAAGGTCCCGAAAAATTTAACCTTGATACAAAAATTTTGGAAAACATTTTCACATTTCATCATATACAAACGTATTTTTCTTCATTCTTTAATAAAATCTGTCAATGTTTCTTGTTCTTAAATTCTAAAGACATGTCCGTACTCTTCAAAAGATACGAATAGAAAGGTTTTGTACTGAACATCAAAAGATTTTTATTAGGAAGCGTTATGAGCGAGCAATGTAAGGAATCAAATGATCTTGTCACAGTAGCTGTATTTAAGTAACAATTCTATTGAAATTCAGGCGGCTACGATACGGATCCCTGCTTCAGCGCCCCCTGCGGCAACCATGGCACTTGCGAGGTATCTCCTGAAGGTATACGGTGCAACTGCTACACCCGCTACACCGGCCCCACTTGCCTTGTGGACCAGGGTGAGTTGGCGGATCTCGTACCTTGTCGTACTGGGAGAGTTTCTAGACCTTTTATCAGATTGCAATGACAGTTTGGATTTTTTTCTCATAACTAAACAAATCTAAAAACACCACGCAATGCTAAATTCGTACTAACTTCTTTCCTTGAAGTAAGCCTTCGCTAATTACTATGATTTTACCAGTTTCTTAGAACATAATCAGATGGAACAAGGTCAAGAGAATTTGATGGGTTGGATGTTAATCCCAATATTACCCTCTTAGGAGTTTCGTAATCATTCTTGCAGTGTGAGATTTGGCGTTGTCAGGGTGCAAAATCACTCACTGTTTACCATATTGAATGCAGTTTGTTCAGTAAAGCTATCCTAAAATGTCCCGGCTGGTAGCAATAAACTGAACCTATTATGGTATAGTAGTTTCACAACAGCTATAATGCCTTTTGTGTCACATTATACTCAATAGAACCTCCAGCCCGAGTAACGCATTTCGAGCTTTTTATATATAACTTTTGGTTTGCGATCCAGCCCCTGACTTTTGTACGCAACGTTTGTGTGTAGGGTCTAATTTTCGTCTACAGTAATGGACTCGTCCAAAAAGAGGTTCAAAGCGAATGAGAGCGCTATTAGACACAGCCGTCCCCATTTCGTTTAAGATTCTTTACTGACAAATCATGCGTTACTCATTTCTTCAGCTTTTGATGCCACCAAGCATTTTCATTTCAGGAAAGGCAGTCGTATGACTGACATTAAATTTTTTGCTCAGTTCCCTGGTGTTAGATGTAGAATTTTCAGCAATGACAGCTTAATACCGTTCTTCTTCTTTAAGCGTCTATCTTTTTCGTTCATCCTTTTGACTGAAGTACTACTCCTTTGAAACGAGAAAACCGTCGCATTCAAATGGTTTCAATTATTTCGTAATTTCCGTTTGCTTTTATGCGTAATTTTGGTGCTGAACTTACTGTCTCCCCCTTCTGATCATACGGTAAAACATGCCGTATATGCTCTTCACTTCGACCATAATTTTTGGGGGTTTAACGTTATTTCCAAACAAGTTACTGTAGATTTTGAGAGGAAATATTCCATCAAGTGGTTTACAAAAAATACATTAGAAGCTAAGTTTGTGTAAGCATATTTCAAAGTTTTTCAAAAACTACTCAGAACTTTCGTTGCAACCTGGTGACTAGAATGGATTTTTGTCTCTTATACCCCGTCGCACGGTGTGGGCTTCTAAGCTTGTGCCTCGTTGATAAGAATGAATGTCAGGCCTCATTTCCTTTACGAATGTCAAGAGGATAAATGTGGCTCACAGTGACCTAGTTTCTCTCGGAAATTATTCCCGTTTGGTTATTTCTTGATACAAATGAATTAGTGGATTATTTCGTCTTGAGGATTAAGATAAGTATCTCACAGAACAGACTAGCAGGAAAGAGATTCCCCTCATTACACTCCCCTCATTACACTCCCCTCATTACACTCCCCTCATTACACTCCCCTCATTGCACTACCCTCATTGCACTACCCTCATTGCACTACCCTCATTGCACTCCCCTCATTGCACTCCCCTCATTGCACTCCCCTCATTGCACTCCCCTCATTGCACTCCCCTCATTACACTTCCCTCATCACATTCCTCTCGTTACTCTCCCCTCATCACTCTCCCATCATCACTCTCCCCTCATCACTCTCCCCTCATCACTCTCCCCTCATCACTCTCCCCTCATCACTCTCCCCTCATCACTCTCCCCTCATCACTCTCCCCTCAGCACTCTTCCCTCAGCACTCTTCCCTCAGCACTCTTCCCTCAGCACTCTTCCCTCAGCACTCTTCCCTCAGCACTCTTCCCTCAGCACTCTCCCCTCAGCACTCTCCCCTCAGCACTCTCCCCTCAGCACTCTCCCCTCAGCACTCTCCCCTCAGCACTCTCCCCTCAGCACTCTCCCCTCAGCACTCTCCCCTCAGCACTCTCCCCTCAGCCCTCTCCCCTCATCACTCTCCCCTCAGCACTCTCCCCTCAGCCCTCTCCCCTCAGCACTCTCCCCTCAGCACTCTCCCCTCAGCACTCTCCCCTCAGCACTCTCCCCTCAGCACTCTCCCCTCATCACTCTCCCCTCATCACTCTCCCCTCATCACTCTCCCCTCATCACTCTCCCCTCATCACTCTCCCCTCATCACTCTCCCCTCATCACTCTCCCCTCATCACTCTCCCCTCATCACTCTCCCCTCATCACTCTCCCCTCATCACTCTCCCCTCATCACTCTCCCCTCATCACTCTCCCCTCATCACTCTCCCCTCATCACTCTCCCCTCATCACTCTCCCCTCATCACTCTCCCCTCATCACTCTCCCCTCATCACTCTCCCCTCATCACTCTCCCCTCATCACTCTCCCCTCATCACTCTCCCCTCATCACTCTCCCCTCATCACTCTCCCCTCATCACTCTCCCCTCATCACTCTCCCCTCATCACTCTCCCCTCATCACTCTCCCCTCATCACTCTCCCCTCATCACTCTCCCCTCATCACTCTCCCCTCATCACTCTCCCCTCATCACTCTCCCCTCATCACTCTCCCCTCATCACTCTCGCACTGTTGTCCTAGGTTGGGGATGTTTCTGGCGTAAACAAAGGATAATATGTTTTCTAGCTGTCTCCTTGTGTAAATGCTGGTTTTTTCATCGTTAACTTTTTACCTGGGATATATTATACTCAAAGCCTCCCTAGTTTTGTATCTTCTATTTATGCTAAAATTGTGCGGCTGTTTAGTATTCAGCTTTTCCCGTGAGCTGAGGCAGTGTTTTTTCTGGTTAGTGATTCCAACTTCCTTCATAACAGTTTATTTCATTAACGTGGTGAATTTTTCAAGCCGCCTTAGCATGGGAGCCACTCATTGCTTACGTGGGAAACTACTGCTCATCTCCTTTCCTTTCGTTCACAGTGTTCCTTTCCTTTCCTTCTTCTTCGAATTGTCTACCAAAATTGGGAGAAGCTTCAATTTGGAATTAAACATCGTCCATACAGGCACACTTAGATTCTATAAACCCTAGTGCAGATTGCTTGCTCTGTCTCCATGAGAGACCAAAACCACTAGATTATATAGTATTTCTTATACGTATTAGAAATGAGCGTAACATTTCTGCTACATGACACTCTTAGGCCTGTCTAGACACTAGCTGGAACTAACACGTTAGTGTCTTGCTCAGGGATTGAAAGTGCTCCACTTCCGAACGAGGAAGCAGTCCGCTCTAGGACCAAGAGTGGTCGCCAGATTAGCACACCTGTAGCGTGAACACATTTGCCGCTGTGGTTAAGAAAGTGATGTTGGTCGCAGGTCCGCTGTGCAGTCGGCCAGAACACGCGTGCCAGAACGGCGGGCTCTGCCAGGAAGACTGGCGCGGCAGCAGCACCGCCTGCGCCTGCGTGCCTGGCTACACGGGAGACCGCTGTGAGAGGCTCGTGCAGCACGAGTGCGACCACAACCCTTGCAGTGTGAGTATCAGCTGCATCTTTGCAGGAAATTCACGGAAATTATCATGTTAGATGAATTTATTGAACAGTATGGAGAATAAATTATTTTCTCTACATGTGCTCTCTAAATGAAATGAACCTCCTTTTTTACACACAAATTTAACATTGATTAAAGATTATGTATACCATACACGCACTCAGTGGCGTAGTTTGTGTGAGATGGCTTGAGGCCTCGTAGGATGTGCTGAACGGGGAACGCCGTGATATGAGGAGTTTGTGTCACCAAGCCTGGCTGTATATGACTGCAGTGCTGCATAACAGTGCAAATATATATTTAACAGACCGAACACAGCCCATCTTTAGATCTTTATTTATATTAAGCGTCGGAGGTTACAAAATTATGACAGAGACTCGACAGCTGGGGTTCCGTTTGAGTTAGTCTTTCTCCTTACATTTAAGCCTTTTTTTTATTTAGTTGGGGAATGGCTCACATGTGTAGTTATATGAATGAATATTCAAAAATAGTTTGTAAACCAAAATATCTGCTTCAACTTTTCACAAAACTGAGATTTTACCATCTCGACTGGTGGCTTTAAACTTGAGAGTAAAGGACTAGTAGTTATCGCCATAAATGTTCTAAGTCAATATATTTCGAATTTCGTTAAGTCAATTGAAATTCTTTATTATCAAAGCCCTGACCACGTTCACTAAATCAAAATAAGGAATGACCTTGGCTTACCCAACTGGCGATCAATAAAGTATTCAAGTAGGAGTGTCAGCCATTACTGCAGCTGCTCACAAATTCATACTGGGAAGTGAGCACATGTGCACTATCATCACAAAAAAAGCGTTAATTCGAGCAACGTACCGAACGTGTTGTCAGGAAAGCAATTATTTCGTTTTGATGCACTAGTAGTAGAGTGAGTGACCTTTCCAGACTGAGCAGCCACGCAGAAATTATCCCTACATTACCCTCTACTTGACTCAACACATGTGTGTTGACGTTAATGTGCGCTAGCAGACAGCGTCTATTGGATTTTCATCGTAATTGTGGACATGTGAAGACACTTCACCGCTCAATTAATTTTTTACCCGCAAAAATTTTTGCCAAAGCGTTTTTTTCTAAATAAATATTACTCATCACTAGAAGATATTTGTGCCATGGTTATACATATAGCCAAAACAATTAATAGGATTCAAATGCGTGTGTTTATGAAAACGTTCTCTTCCGGTCTACACTGATGTTCACCTTTACGACGAAGATGTAAGAGACTTCAGGAGGGACTTGCGATTTCGCGAATTGTAGCAAAAGATAACTTTGGAGAATAAATTGAAAGCAGCACTCAATCAAGAACACCAAAATTTTCACACGTCTGCACGCGAAAAAGTTTTACCTGGATTTGAAAAAGTTTTTGCGATTTACAAGAACTCGTGAACATGAAAGCAGCCTAGCTTCTGTTTCCAGCAAGCTCAATCAGCTCTTCAATAGAAATTTGCTTTTACCAGGGAAGTGCGATTAGTTTTGAAATTTAACTGAAATGGTCCGTGACGAGCATGAGATTGAAGTTTTGAATTTAGGGTTGAATTACCACGCTAAAAGTAGATTTGATCCTATTAAACAGGATCTCCAGTTGGAAATATAGTTTATCAAAATATTCGCAACCTAAATCGTGAGGGATTCGCTTCTGTAAAATTTATAGATTCTGCATTAATAGCAGAAATAGCATTTATAGGAGCACTCGTCCGAATAAGGGACGAGTGCTTCTCAGGAACTCTACTTGAACGGCTACCCATTCGTAATTTTCGTTCGCACAAAGAAAAAAGCAGATACGAAAAGTAAATGAATGCAATAAGTTTGTACTGTTTGAGCATGAAGATTATAAGCAGAAGTCCAGCAATGCCTTCAGGGAGATGCAACTATTGTATCTATAGGAATAAGCGCTCCCAGGGGACTATGTGAGGGCCCGAGCTAAAGTTTAGGTAGATTTTCTTTTTGTTAAAATAGAATAGGTTTTTGTTTTGTTAAGGATCATCTTTTTTCGGTTCACTGCTGTCCTGTTTCGTTAACACCTACTACTTTCTTCGTCAACTTTGATCTTGTTTCATGAACTTCTTTATCAACTAACTGTTTCTATGCCCTTTCAGCAAAGATTCCGCATTCCCTTTCTTCCTCTCTTTGGATCGCCTTTGTTGCGGATAGGGAGGCTTTAACTAACTAATAATCTCATCTTACGGAAATGCCAAAATTTATAGAAGCCAGAATGATCCACCGTTGAGACCAATAATATCTTAGGTTCCTGGCATCACTTATCACTTTGCTAAAACCTTGAATAAAATAATAATTTCGTATATCCCACAGAGGTATGTGCTTAAATCGATAGATGAATTCGTTGCCTTATTACGTAGTAAAACCTCAAACGGTATAATATCATTAGATGTTGAATCCTTGTTCATCAATGTACCTGTTTCTGATATGTTAAGCTTGGTTCTGTTTATGTTAAGCTTGAAGATGATGTTCGTAACATCGAACCCCTCATGGGGATACGACTATCGTATCGATGGGAATTAGCACTCCCAGAGGGAAAATGTGTGTGAGTAGAGTTGAGAGTTAGGTAGGCCTTCCTGTTGTTGAGATAAAATGTTTCTTGTCATGTCAAGGACCACCTTTTTCGGTTCACTGCTGTTCTGTTTTTCAGCACCTACTACTATGTTCTTTAACTTTTCTTTTTTCATAAACTTCTCTCTCAACTTATTGTTAACTCAACTTACTGTAAAAGACATGATTGACCATGTTATATGTACATCACAAGCTCGAAAAATATATCATTGAACTTTATAATTTCTCAACACGTATTAATCGTTGTATGATCTGAGTCTTCATGAATGACAATAATTTACCAGTCTGAGCCGACTTCAAAGTACGCTTTAGTGATTTATTTTCCAAATGCAATTAACGTGAGAAATTCTCATTCACACCTCTTCGTCGTAGCTACAAGTAATTTCTTATGAAAGGAAGCCATATCGTACCACACTAAATAAGCACATCACCCAGGTCGCGTGCACACTGTGCACTGGGCTCAAACCTCGGATGGCAGGGCGTCAATTAACTCTTGCCTATACTGAGTCATGCTGCATGCATATTCAGTAACATCGCTAACGTTCACAGACAAGAAGTAATACTGGCCCCCTCAGGGGGATACAATTATTGTATCTATGGGAACTAGCGCTCCCAGGGGGACAATGTGAGGGCCCGAGCTAAAGGTTAGGTAGGCTTTCTTTTGTTAAAATAGAATAGGTTTTGTTGTGTTACGGACCATCTTTTTTTCGGTTCACTGCTGTCCTGTTTTTCACCGCCTACCACTTTCTTCTTCAACTTTTTCTTGTTTCATGAACTTCTTTCTTAGCTTTCTGTTTCTGTGCCCTTTCTGCATAGATTCCACGTTCCCTTAACTCCATACTAAATGGTGCCTTCTTCCTTCCTCTCTTTGCATCTCATTGTTGAGGATAGGGAGGCTTAAACTAACTAATAAACTAAACTAAAGTAATACTGGCCCTCTACGCGCGACTGTATGTTGCAATTATTATTAGGTACCAATTTCAAATTGCAATAACGAGGTTTGTTGCCTGTCAACTACGTCAAACACACAACAGTATTAAATTGAGCTACTTCTAATAGTTTTGATTTTTGGGCACAAATTTCCACAACCTGTGATAGGTTCCTACGATGCTGTCTGCTATCACCTCTCAACATTTAGCACTGGTGTCACAAAACTACGTACAATAAGATCATACTAATAAAAAAATAATGTGGAGAAACAAATAACCAATTACCTATCATACGCCATCGTCGCCTTGCGATTGCTCTTTTAATATTGGGTGCATGAAAGGACGCTAACACCTGAAAGATTCAGTTTTCACCCCCCTCAGGAGGATACAACTATTGTATCTATGGGAATTAGCGCTCCCAGGGGAACCATGTGAGGGCCCGAGCTAAAGGTTAGGTAGGCTTCCTTTTTGTTGTAATAAAATAGGTTTTTGTTTTGTTACGGACCATCATTTTTCGGTTCACTGCTGTCCTGTTTTTCAGCACCTACTACTTTCAACTTTTTTCTTGTTTCATGAACTTCTTTCCTAGCTTACTGTTTCTGTGGACCCTGTGCATAGATTCCGCGTTCCCTCAACCCTATACTAAATGGTGCATTCCTCTTTCCTCTCTTAGAACATCTTTATCGTGGTTAAGGGAGGCTAAAACTTTCTTATATAATAATAATAATAATAATAATAATAATAATAATAATAATAGTAATAATAATAATATTAATAATAATAATAATAATAATAATTCAGTTTTCACCGTCATTTGCTAAATTTTAAGAAACGGTGACGTTTTTACTTAAGCTCATTGTATTTAATTCACTTGAGAACAATGGACGATGGTTGATGGAGAGAGCGAAAACAATTATTGTATGGGGATTTATTTTGTTGTTCGCGCATAAAGTGATGCATTTTCCGCTAAAAATGTGCTGTTGCTTAATTTTCTCGAGTAGGTGATAACTTTAATAATGAAGTATGAAATGCGGCTCATTTATTTAGTAAATTTATTATATTCAATTCATCAAAATTTTCACTGATTTATCAACAACGCAGGGGGGACGTTCAATCTCATCTAACCCCGCCTGCTGTTTTATGTTTCATTTTGGTACGCAAAGCTTTGTTCGCATATCTGATCTGCTCACCCCCCCCCCCCCCCCCCCAGAACGGCGGAACGTGTGAGGTGTCGGCGTTCGGTGACACTGTGGTGTGCGCGTGTCCAGAGGGCGTGACAGGGCAGTACTGTGAGGTGCAGCGGAACGAGTGTGCCTCGCAGCCCTGCCTGCACGGCGGACGGTGCACAGACCTCACCAACGCCTTCATTTGTGACTGCAACAGCACTGGGTGCGTGTGTTGCGTGGGCCCGGGGCTGGGGGTTGTACCGGGCGCAAATTGTGGTCGCTGCAAAGTGAAGCTCATGGTAGCTACGCTTTAAATGTACTTTTTAAACCATTTCTAATACTTTTTGAATGATAGAGAATGTTTCTTTCCTTTCTTTATTCATTTATCCCAATATTATGGCTAAAATAATAAAAAGTGAAGTAATACGTTATGTTATGCGTATTTTTTTCTTTTCTGTTAAAGCTTCTTTTTAGATTTGCTGTTCATGTTTCAGAATGAAAGCTATTCGAATTTTTCTTTAATCCACGGATACCTAATGGAATTCTTTGTATCTTCATTCAAGTCGACAGTTCTTTCATTTACATGAGCGAGCTTAATTTGGCCATCGCTTTTTTAATATCACGGCCTTCATTTATGCTTCGTTATCGTTCTTCAAAAAGTAAAAACTACGTTCACCATTCAATGATAAATATTATGATCTACCGACTTTAAATTTTAAGAACCATTTACATCCGAATTTCATACACGAATTAATAGTCCCACGATGTAGCCAGCAATATACAGAATGGCGAAGCTACAAGCCCTTTCCCACCTAAATAACAAAATCTAGGCTGGTGACGAGCGTGTCTGGTTTCCTGCAGGTACCGGGGCATCACCTGCTCAGAAAACATAGATGAGTGTGGAGAGGAAGCTCCCTGTGCGGAGGGCGCCTCGTGCTTTGATCTCTACGGGGGCTACGAGTGCGCCTGCCCCCCCGGCGCTGGCGGCCCCACCTGCCACGCGGTGAGTAGCTGCTGGTGACCTCGCGCGCCGTGCTGCGGCGTGGCACTGCACGTGTGCCACCTGTTGTGTGTCCCTCTTGTGTCTCTCATCGTGCCTTATTGCAGCCGCACAGCATCGTATTGCAGCCGATGCATCGTCCTATTCATGGGAATTAACCACCCCAAGGGGAAGATATGAGGTCCCCAAGTGAAGGTTAGGTAGGCCTTCCTTTTTTCATTAGAATATGTTTTCTTTTGTCATGGTCTATCCTTTTTTGGTTCACTACTGTCTGTTTTTTCAGCACCTCGAATTTTCTTCTACTTTTATCTTGTTTCATAAACTTCTTATCCAACTCGCTGCTTCAATGCGTAGAGAATTTCAACTGGGTATTCACCTTGAGCATAGATTCCGTGTTTCTTGACTCCATACTAAATTATGCTTTCCCCCTTCCTCGCTTTGGAATACTTTCGTTGTGGTTAGGAAGGGTTAACTATTTTATCTAATATTCTAATAGTATTACTGATTCCTAATGCTAGAAATTCAATATTCTCTACGATACATTATCTTTCAGTAGATGCATTTGTCATTCCCCTTTACGAAATACTCCATCTTTCTCAATTTGAACAACTATTTTCTCAGTATTAGGAATCCGTTACTCTCAGAAGCAAAAGCAAAAGTTCTGTCGTAACCGTCTATTGTATCTCAGTATTCAAATCTCGTCATTGTTAAGTATGTATTAACATTAAGTATTATGTACTCTCTTTATTCTTAATTATTCAGAACTAATAATCTCCTGATCATAAAATATTGAAAACCCCTTACTATTAGAAGTGTTCATTACCTAAATAGCCAAGTTTTGAAATCCCTAGTACTGAAAACGTATAATTCGTTTGTACTGGCAACTGATCCTTGCGCAGGCGATGGACGAGTGCGCCTCTCTGCCCTGCCTCAACGGAGGCACCTGCCAGAGCGGCGCCGGTGGACAGGGACTCTCGTGCGCCTGCCCGCCCAGCTTTGGTGGCCTGCGCTGTGAAGTGGCCCTAGCGGACTGTCCTGACCCCCCATGTGTTGCCTCTTCCCCCTGCCCTCCTGGCCAAGATGGTTAGGATATATGTATTTGTCTGTCATTATGTCAAGATTTTGGAGGCTGTCAGAGAAGACTATAGCGGTTCCTGCAGACAGCAACAACTGCTTACATGCGTGTGTGAGGGTGTGCGTGTCTGCTGCTATTCTAGCACTTGAATTGTTCAGAGACACTCGCCGAGCTACTGTAGACTATGATTGAACAGGTGTAACTGTTGTTGGTGCTCAAGTAATGAGTTTCATTTGGGTCAGAAAAGTTGAAATCAGTAAAATTTGTTACTCGGTGCTGTTGAGTTCCTGGGGTCTTTCATTTCATATTTTAGTTGGGCAGTCATATTTTAGTTGGCCGTTTGTTACTGTAGGAGGGGCATCATCACTCGGTGAGTGCCTTAGTGCAGCCATAATGTGTAGCATAGCTTTTATCCTTGTCGTAAGAGAACGCTTACATTTTTTAAATATTCTTTGCAAAATTTTTCACGAAAGCTTTGACAGACGTCGAAATAATTCGTTTTAACGATGCACCTTGCAATATGGGTCTTTGCTTCGGGAGAGCTGGCTCGTTCATGCTATTGCTGAAAGATTTATTCTCGTGATTTGTTAAAGGTCGGAACACCTTTCAGAAAGCATTGGTCTCAGAACCCGGCAGCTTTCACTAGTTAACCACTTCTAGTTTACCACTGACACGTCATAGTAACCATTATATCTTTTTCACCTGAACTTCTCATAGGTTTGTCTGTCAATAGTTTAGAAGCGCTCCCATAAAGACACTTAAAAGTACATACTCTTGCTTTATAATGTGCATTCTTTTCGATAAACTCGTTCCTTCCATCCAGGACTTCTGTTACTACACCCGTTCATCTTCATTACGCCCTTTTTCACGGGTGAAGCCATTCTCTCCATATTCCCTTACATTCGTAATTCGCCATTCTATTCCTTCTTCAGAACGCTTGTATTTATAGCTTTGCTCATTTTTCTATTAGTAACTAATAAGAATGAATTGCGTACGAAAGCTGGGTGTCAGGCTATTGTCAGAGATGCCGACTAGTGCCTTGTAATTTCGCGGGAGGAAAAATAATTCTCTCGCAAATAATCAAACTGGCGTATCACAGATACTTGCGAACCATATATCCGTCTCAGATTTCAAAATTTAAAAAAGCGAAGGAAAAACTTCAATGGCAAAATTATAAAGGAAGAAGTGAAAACTAAGAAATCTTCAATGGCAAAATTAAGAAGAAATACTTGAAATGAAAAACTAAGAAGACAGTTTTTCAGAAGAAAAGCAAAAGAAAAATTTCAGCAGCCAGAAATTCTTCGGCTCTAAAAACTTCAAAGCTTGATTTTTATATCGGCTCCAATTTCGCAGCTCGAATTTCATTTCGGCTCTAACTTTCGACGGCTGCATTACCAGCGTGAAAAGCTCCATAGCCAGAACTTCTTCGGCTCTAAAACTTCAAAGCTTGATTTTTATATCGGCTAAAATTTCAACTGCTGGAAAATATTTCGCCTCCTGAAAACCTGTGGGCAAGCCCCAACTAATAAATTAAGTCGCCAAAACCTGACTTTCCATTTTCCCTGAAGATATCAGGAAGATCCTTCCGGGATAAGAAGACTCTGAAATTTCGGCTCCCAAGAAGGACCAATCTAGTTTTCAATCGGGCTGAAACAGGACTAGCCCACCTAAATAATCAATTTGCTGGCTCCCAAGAAGGACCAGCAAAAATTGCAACTATATACAATTTGGCACCCAAAGAGGATGTTGCCAAAACCAAATATCTAACAATTTGGCACCCAATGCGGATACGCCACAACCTACTATTTAACAAAGTGGCGAACGAACAGGGACTGCCATACGTACTATTTAACACTGGGATTTAGGGATGTGTTAGGCACACATCTCAGAGGGATACAACAATTGTATCTATGGGAATTAGCGCTCCCAAGAGAAAATGTCCTGTCCCAAGCTTAGAGCTAGCTTGATCTTGAAATGAAATGTTTTCTTTCTAGTGTGGTTATGAAAAGTTTGGTCACGACACGCTCGATTACGACGTGCTCGATTACGACGTGCTCGGTTGCGACGTGCTCGATTACGACGTGCTCGGTTGCGACGTGCTCGGTTGCGACGTGCTCGGTTGCGACGTGCTCGGTTGCGACGTGCTCGGTTGCGACGTGCTCGGTTGCGACGTGCTCGGTTGCGACGTGCTCGGTTGCGACGTGCTCGGTTGCGACGTGCTCGGCTGCGACGTGCTCGGTTGCGACGTGCTCGGTTGCGACGTGCTCGGTTGCGACGTGCTCGGATGCGACGTGCTCGGTTGCGACGTACTCGGTTGCGACGTACTCGGTTGCGACGTGCTCGGTTGCGACGCACTCGGTTGCGACGTGCTCGGTTGCGACGTGCTCGGTTGCGACGTGCTCGGTTGCGTCGTGCTCTGTTACGACGTGCTCGGTTACGACGTGCTCGGTTACGACGTGCTCGGTTACGACGTGCTCGGTTACGACGTGCTCGGTTACGACGTGCTCGGTTACGACGTGCTCGGTTACGACGTGCTCGGTTACGACGTGCTCGGTTACGACGTGCTCGGTTACGACGTGCTCGGTTACGACGTGCTCGGTTACGACGTGCTCGGTTACGACGTGCTCGGTTGCGACGTGCTCGGTTGCGACGTGCTCGGTTGCGACGTGCTCGGTTGCGACGTGCTCGGTTGCGACGTGCTCGGTTGCGACGTGCTCGGTTGCGACGTGCTCGGTTGCGACGTGCTCGGTTGCGACGTGCTCGGTTGCGACGTGCTCGGTTGCGACGTGCTCGGTTATTTGTTAGGTTGTTGTTTTATCTAAGGCTAAGGTCAATTTTCGCGTATAATGAATTACATAAGTAGATTTGCTTGGTTTGCTTTTGTTAGGTAGTAACTAAATAAACATTGTGAGACCAACGTCGTACAGAGGCAACTATCCGGACACATGTCCTACGGAGCAGTTGTCTGCATGGCAATTGTTCTCATCGAATCATCGGGAATACCCTTGCTTTACGAATGAAAATTCCTGCGTCTCTCTTCATACTCATCTTCTCCCCTGATACTCATCTTCTCCCCTGATACCCATCTTCTCCCCTGATACCCATCTTCTCCCCTGATACCCATCTTCTCCCCTGATACCCATCTTCTCCCCTGATACCCATCTTCTCCCCTGATACCCATCTTCTCCCCTGATACCCATCTTCTCCCCTGATACCCATCTTCTCCCCTGATACCCATCTTCTCCCCTGATACCCATCTTCTCCCCTGATACCCATCTTCTCCCCTGATACCCATCTTCTCCCCTGATACCCATCTTCTCCCCTGATACCCATCTTCTCCCCTGATACCCATCGTCTCCCTTGATACCCATCTTCTCCCTTGATACCCATCTTCTCCCTTGATACCCATCTTCTCCCTTGATACCCATTTTCTCCCTTGATACCAATTTTCTCCCTTGATACCCATCTTCTCCCTTGATACCCATCTTCTCCCTTGATACCCATCTTCTCCCTTGATACCCATCTTCTCCCTTGATACCCATCTTCTCCCTTGATACCCATCTTCTCCCTTGATACCCATCTTCTCCCTTGATACCCACCTTCTCCCTTGATACCCACCTTCTCCCTTGATACCCACCTTCTCCCTTGATACCCACCTTCTCCCTTGATACCCACCTTCTCCCTTGATACCCACCTTCTCCCTTGATACCCACCTTCTCCCTTGATACCCACCTTCTCCCTTGATACCCACCTTCTCCCTTGATACCCACCTTCTCCCTTGATACCCACCTTCTCCCTTGATACCCATCTTCTCCCTTGATACCCATCTTCTCCCTTGATACCCATCTTCTCCCTTGATACCCATCTTCTCCCTTGATACCCATCTTCTCCCTTGATACCCATCTTCTCCCTTGATACCCATCTTCTCCCTTGATACCCATCTTCTCCCTTGATACCCATCTTCTCCCTTGATACCCATCTTCTCCCTTGATACCCATCTTCTCCCTTGATACCCATCTTCTCCCTTGATACCCATCTTCTCCCTTGATACCCATCTTCTCCCTTGATACCCATCTTCTCCCTTGATACCCATCTTCTCCCTTGATACCCATCTTCTCCCTTGATACCCATCTTCTCCCTTGATACCCATCTTCTCCCTTGATACCCATCATCTCCCTTGATACCCATCTTCTCCCTTGATACCCATCGTCTCCCTTGATACCCATCGTCTCCCTTGATACCCATCGTCTCCCTTGATACCCATCGTCTCCCTTCATACCCATCGTCTCCCTTCATACCCATCGTCTCCCTTCATACCCATCGTCTCCCTTCATACCCATCGTCTCCCTTCATACCCATCGTCTCCCTTCATACCCATCGTCTCCCTTCATACCCATCGTCTCCCTTCATACCCATCGTCTCCCTTCATACCCATCGTCTCCCTTCATACCCATCGTCTCCCTTCATACCCATCGTCTCCCTTCATACCCATCGTCTCCCTTCATACCCATCGTCTCCCTTCACACCCATCGTCTCCCTTCACACCCATCGTCTCCCTTCACACCCATCGTCTCCCTTCACACCCATCGTCTCCCTTCACACCCATCGTCTCCCTTCACACCCATCGTCTCCCTTCACACCCATCGTCTCCCTTCACACCCATCGTCTCCCTTCACACCCATCGTCTCCCTTCACACCCATCGTCTCCCTTCACACCCATCGTCTCCCTTCACACCCATCGTCTCCCTTCACACCCATCGTCTCCCTTCACACCCATCGTCTCCCTTCACACCCATCGTCTCCCTTCACACCCATCGTCTCCCTTCACACCCATCGTCTCCCTTCACACCCATCGTCTCCCTTCACACCCATCGTCTCCCTTCACACCCATCGTCTCCCTTCACACCCATCGTCTCCCTTCACACCCATCGTCTCCCTTCACACCCATCGTCTCCCCTCATACCCATCGTCTCCCCTCATACCCATCGTCTCCCCTCATACCCATCGTCTCCCTTCATACCCATCGTCTCCCTTCATACCCATCGTCTCCCTTCATACCCATCGTCTCCCTTCATACCCATCGTCTTCCTTCATACCCATCGTCTCCCTTCATACCCATCGTCTCCCTTCATACCCATCGTCTCCCTTCATACCCATCGTCTCCCTTCATACCCATCGTCTCCCTTCATACCCATCGTCTCCCTTCATACCCATCGTCTCCCTTCATACCCATCGTCTCCCTTCATACCCATCGTCTCCCTTCATACCCATCGTCTCCCTTCATACCCATCGTCTCCCTTCATACCCATCGTCTCCCTTCATACCCATCGTCTCCCTTCATACCCATCGTCTCCCTTCATACCCATCGTCTCCCTTCATACCCATCGTCTCCCTTCATACCCATCGTCTCCCTTCATACCCATCGTCTCTCTTCATACCCATCGTCTCTCTTCATACCCATCGTCTCTCTTCATACCCATCGTCTCTCTTCATACCCATCGTCTCCCTTCATACCCATCGTCTCCCTTCATACCCATCGTCTCCCTTCATACCCATCGTCTCCCTTCATACCCATCGTCTCCCTTCATACCCATCGTCTCCCTTCATACCCATCGTCTCCCTTCATACCCATCTTCTCCCTTCATACCCATCGTCTCCCTTCATACCCATCTTCTCCCTTCATACCCATCTTCTCCCTTCATACCCATCTTCTCCCTTCATACCCATCTTCTCCCTTCATACCCATCTTCTCCTCTCACACCCATCTTCTCCTCTCACACCCATCTTCTCCTCTCACACCCATCTTCTCCTCTCACACCCATCTTCTCCTCTCACACCCATCTTCTCCTCTCACACCCATCTTCTCCTCTCACACCCATCTTCTCCTCTCACACCCATCTTCTCCTCTCACACCCATCTTCTCCTCTCACACCCATCTTCTCCTCTCACACCCATCTTCTCCTCTCACACCCATCTTCTCCTTTCACACCCATCTTCTCCTTTCACACCCATCTTCTCCTTTCACACCCATCTTCTCCTTTCACACCCATCTTCTCCTTTCACACCCATCTTCTCCTTTCACACCCATCTTCTCCTTTCACACCCATCTTCTCCTTTCACACCCATCTTCTCCTTTCACACCCATCTTCTCCTTTCACACCCATCTTCTCCTTTCACACCCATCTTCTCCTTTCACACCCATCTTCTCCTTTCACACCCATCTTCTCCTTTCACACCCATCTTCTCCTTTCACACCCATCTTCTCCTTTCACACCCATCTTCTCCTTTCACACCCATCTTCTCCTTTCACACCCATCTTTTCCTTTCATCCCCAACTTATACCTTGTTCCCCGTCATGTCCTGTGACCCTCTTTTGCTCTGTGAGGAACTCAGGAACCAACAAAACCTCGGAGAAAGAACACTGCTTACTCTTGAGGTGCTGAGAGTGAACGATAGGAGTCTCGTTTGACGGAAAATGATGTTGCTGAAATTTATCATGCCCTTCCCGGACAGGAGAGTTATGCGAGTCAGAGCCGCCCCGCGCCAGTCGCGTATCTGAGGCTACATGCGCCCACGACTCGTGCCAGAACGGTGGCACGTGCTCTGCCTCCCCCTCTGGTGTAGAGTGCGCCTGCACTCCGGGCTTCGCAGGCTCCACCTGCGAGACGAACGTGGACGAGTGCGAGCTGGGCACCTGCGTGCACGCTGCACAATGCGTTGACACCGTGAGTGAGCCCTCCTGTTGGATGTGTCTATGCATGAAGCTCCTGCCTCTCACACAGTGTGGTTCACGTAGAGGGACTGTTTCTCTCCACTAGGAGATGTCTTGAGATTTCGAGTCCTCTTCCTTTAGTCCTTTAGTTCAAAACTGTAAATTTTCTTCTACTACCTACAACCTACGCAAGAAATAGGCAAACCATCACTCCTCAAAAATGAAAATTTGTTACAATTGAAAATGGGATGGGATTACTCAAAGCACACTGGCACACGATACACAAGATACAAGTGTGAAGTAACAGCATAAAAATAGCACAAGATACCCACTGTAACAGTCATAGTATTTGTCTGTCAATGCGTGCATCTTGCACTCAGTCATGCTATTGTATGTAGTGTACCAATAGTATCTAACATTGGGCGTTGCATATTTTTTGTGTGTTATGTATGAGAAGTAGCATGTCCTATGTTGAGTATAGGTATTATGATTCGTGTACAAGCAGTATGTTGGGCTGTGTCAAGTTTCTTGTACGTCGTGTACGAACGG
This sequence comes from Morinoia aosen, assembly GCA_030386875.1. NCBI lineage: Eukaryota > Metazoa > Arthropoda > Malacostraca > Amphipoda > Talitridae > Morinoia > Morinoia aosen. The sequence goes on from CM059564.1 coordinate 77,203,615, forward strand.
TATTTTGCACTGTCTAGTTTCATGTGCGTGCGTGTGTGTCGTGTACGAGCTGTATCGGGCACTGTCGGAATGTTGCTCTTCGATTAAGATATTTTTTTAGGCCATACTTTTGCGTATCTTTTCTGCTTTTGATGAAGTGAGTTACGATCAACTCTTGTAGAACCTTTTGAATGTGTACTTTTGGTAAAAATCTATAAAAACTTTAACTTCTAAGGTGTGATGTGTATGCGCGATTTTTACTTTTTTGTTTTGAAAACTAATTAGTATAAAAAGGTGAGTTTATATTTTTCTTACATTTCGAACTAACGGAGTTGTGTTACGTAAATTTACACTATCCACCTTAGTGCATTGACACCCTTTAAGAGCATTGGACGGGCAGTCAGCCCCGGTTAGTTAGGCTTGGATCTAGTACACTATTCTAGTTTTTCAAAGACTAGCCTGAATGGGGAAAATTAGTTCGTGTTAAGTGTTATTTTAGTTCTATGAACTACCTGATGAAAAAAATTGTAAATGGTAGACTACCTGAGAAAAAAATGTGTTTGAGATGTTTTCGTGTAACTGGATTGAAATACGATAGTGAAGAGAACTCACGTTAGAGTCCTACAAAAATGTTGGTCTGTGCCCAGTTTGGCAGCTACGAGTGCGTGTGCGACGAGGGCTGGCGAGGGCGCAACTGCAGCGAGGCAGTTGATGCTTGCGCGTCCAACCCCTGCCTCAACAACGGCACCTGCACGCAGAGGAGCAGCGGTTCCTTCCGCTGCACTTGTCTTCTTGGCTTTACAGGTATGAATAGCAATAATGAGCTCAGTTATTTGTAAAATGAGGCAGTTGACATAAAGACTAAAATCACGTGCACCCACTGGCGCATTGTGCTATAGTCATACATCTTGGCCTTATTTACTAGGTGTGTACGTAGCTGCTCCTTCCCGCTGACTATCCATGTCAATACTTGACAGCGTTCTCTCCCTCGGCTCTCAAGCTGTAGGGAGAACCGAGTGCGATCCCAGTTTCACATTTTACTCCATTTTTAGTATTCTGGCATGTGAAGCAGTAATCTAACTGAGTGATATTCGATGTACGTCCGTTCGAAATAAGTCCGACATGAGCACACTACCTTTGTGGACATGACAAATTTAATTTGACGTATGACCTTTGTCTTGAATACTAATCGTGTGCTGGAACTTTCGCTTGTCAAAATGAACTTGAAAAAAGGAACGACTGTCCCCCACAAGCTGCGGTACGCTCGTTATGGTCATTCATCGAACAGCATAAGCTGCAACTGCTCAATTTTTCCATGCGATTTCAAGTTTTTCGCTCAACTTTATTGGCAATTTGTTAACAATGAGCTCCGAAAATGATCGTGAAGTAGAAGGCAACGAAGAAAATGGTAAGCAGCTTCACAGAGGAGAAAAAGAGGCCCTTGAAAAGCAAGATGTTAAGCTCATACCAGACTTTACTTCATTTATGTCGTTTGCTGAAAGTGATATCTAAGATTGGGAAACGAGTTTAGAGGCAAAATCGAAGAGTGGAATCGATTATCAAAAGAGAAAACAGAATTTTTTTTGGTCGGGATGAGAAGAAAGCAATGTAGAGGTGATCCTGTACCGGGGGCTATAATTTGCGATCGGATAAAATTGAAACATGCCGATTTTGGGGAAAAATTAGGCCTAATAAGACAAAAAAGTGATCTGCTTCATGGGAGAATTAATTATTTCAAGGAGAGCAGTGGCTAACACAATTTTGTGAGGCATGGGAGGGAGTGCTGAAAATATTTTGCCGATGATTTATTTCCGTGTTTAAAGAGTTTTCGAAAGTTGGTTTCACTAAGATTTCCCTTGTTTAATTTTGGGAAAAAATTGATAATTAAAAATTTCATCCACTGTTTGAATTATTTCATGCCAGTTCACAGATGTATGTCACACCAATTTTTTGAATGATTTTCATGAGAATCAATTCTTATTTTTCCTTCATTTCGTTAACAGAAAACCGCTTAATATTCGACCCTTTTGATATGAAGCCTAAGTTCTGGCATAGATCACGGACGTATATTGAGGTACCACTTCTGTATGTTCCCATTCACAGGCGCACGATGCGAGGTGGACAAAAACGAATGCGCCGGAGTGACGTGTCTGCACGGAGGCACGTGCCGTGACGGCATCAACACGTACACGTGCGAGTGCCTACCCGCGTGGTCAGGCATGCATTGCACCGAGCCCTACGATGCATGCTCCTCCGACCCTTGCCTCAACGGTGCACAGTGCGTCTCCAACGACGATCAGGATGTGCCTGGCTTCCAGTGTCTCTGCGCTACCGGTTAGGAACTTCTACTCTAATTTTAAGCTATATCTTAAGTACTTCACCGTTCTGCTCGTAGAAATCACTCTGAGTGAGACTGCGTGTTGTTCAAGTAACTCGTACCTGTACATGTTCCACTAGCTGAGAGACGGGCACAGCTGCTACCTACGAGTATGTGTCGAAGTAGCTCATAATAGTTTGGCTTGCGGTGGTAGTTTTTTCGTCTCACTTTGACTGGGTTATGTTCTCACATTGGTGAGCATGGCAGCGCCTGAAGCGTCTTAAACTCATAAACTTGCTTCCGGTAGAAAATCTATCGTTTTACATTAGCTGCACTCCTCTGGGGCATATAAGTATTGTATTTATGAGAGTTCTCGCTCCAGCAGAACGATGCGCTGCCTCGATCTGAAGGCTAGGTAAGCCGTCCTTACACTGAAATAGAATAGGATTTTTGTTTTGTTACGGACCATCTTTGTTCAATTCAATTTTTTTAGCATCTTTGCTTTCTTCTTCAACTTTTATCTTGTTTCATGAACTTCTTTTAGTCTTCCTGTTTCTATCCGCGTTAGAGTGAGGCACACCTTGTGCATAAATTTCCTGCTCCCTTAATCCCTTACTAAACGATTTTTTCTACCTTCCTCTTTTGAAATCCTCTTTTTTTATTGTTTGGGAGGATCAACTTAACATATAATTTGATCTAATATACGCATCTGAACAAGGGAATATACTGCTGCCAGTGTTCGAACGCAAGGTTATAGAGAACTGTTCTAAACATAATATTTTGTCGTTGATGACCGTGCAATCAATGAACGAACTTATATGTTTGGATTTAGGCGTGATCTTGTGAGACTACCTCCTAAAAGTGCAATATATGATTTAGAACCGCAGCCACATTATAGGAATTCAGATTGAGGCCGTGAGCCCTCGTCAAAATTCTCATGATCAATTATTAACCTTTGTACTTCAGTGCTTTAGTTATTGTTGAGGATAACGTTTGCACTGCATGTCATAGTCAACTATGCAATATAATTATGATTTAAGGGTGAAGCAGCACTAGGTGACGCTACCTTGCATCAAACCAGTCAATAATTGGACAGGATTCGACGGTGTATTGTGCGACAACAACATTGACGACTGCGTGGGGGTGCAGTGCCCAGAGGGGCGCGTGTGCCAAGACCTCGTTAACAGCAGCGAGTGTCGCTGCCCACCAGGGTTTACAGGAGATGCCTGCGAGGAGCAGGTTGACGAGTGCGAGAGCTCTCCCTGCCAGAACGGAGGACAATGCGTCGATGGGCTCACTAACTACACGTGCACGTGCCCGCCTGGCTTTACTGGTGAGTTTAGTAATGTATAGTTGCACGTGCGCGCCCTGTTACGAGCAGCTAGGCAGTATTCATCTGTGTTTCGATGTGAAGCTCACCTTGTAGATGCGTGTCAGATCTCATTTGTTTGGATTGAGTGGAACGAGAGTATACTTCTTTTAGCATTTGATCTGAAGATACTGTGAAAAATTTGAGTTTACATGTATTGAATGCGTATAGTGAGTATATCCATATTTCGAAATACATGTGAGTCTAGAACAGCCTGATACAGCCGAATGAACTAGTTATTTTACTAAATTTCACGTATATACACAGGGCGGCGGGCACTGGGCTAGATAACCTTAAATATAAGATTCCGACCGTTAAAACAAATACTTTTCCATTTAATAACCATGTGATCGAAAAGGCTTCGTAAAAGAAATACAAGGACTTGAAATTTAAAAAATACTAGAGAAAAAATCGTATTCAGAGAGAGGTCGGGAACTAAAATGTATAAGTTAGGGAAGCATTTTTATTATATATATATAAAAATAGAGAACGGTTTTAATTATGACTACGAAAGCTAAAATAACTGACTCATATTATTATTACAACAAAAAGAAACAGTTTTATAAATTAGGTTAGGTAATTCCAAAAGATGTTCAACATATCCATTTGTCGCGATGATGACGTTTAAACGCCGGTGCAATGGTTACTGGACGCAATTGAAGACGCTAGGAGTTTCATCAATCCTTCCAAAGGCTTCAATAATTCTATCGATGAGGTCTTCTCCGAAATGAATCAGTGTTTCGTACATCAACTCTTCAACTGTCCCCAGAAGTTAAAATCTAGGGGCGTAATATCAGTAGACCTTAGTATATGAAAATTGAAATCTTTACTGAAGCTTTTTCAACCATACGATTATTGCCTAAAAGTGCTTATTTCAACTGTCCTAAACGTGCGTTAAAGTTTAACAAAGTGCCGGTCATCCTGTACGTTCTGGGTGTTGACATTTTAAAGTATTCATTATTTATAGAATATAAACTCTTGTAGCTTGAATTTAGTCTAATTTTAAACGTTAATTTATGTACTCTCTTATGTTGGAATGACTTTTAATTTATGGTTATAATTTAGGAATTGTAACTAAAAAGTTAGATTTTCCCTTTTGTTACGATGGGTCTTCAAAAATGTTATAAATCTATTTGTTTGAAAGCGCTTGAAATTCAAGTAGGAAGAACAAGAAATAAGGAATTTTATTTAGAAAATTGTTTCTAACACTAGAACAATTTTTCATTTGAGCTCATATGTACCTATATGTACCAGTATGTACCTAATAACTACCTATTCAAACTAATGACCACCGATGTTTTCAAGACATTGTTGACACCAAACTCTCGTTGCTAACATCATTTGTGGACTGTTTTCAAGCACCTTAACATTTTGAATAATGTCATGTAAATCTTGCAAGTCAATTGGAGGTGTTTTGTAGTTTCGTGAGTTTTATTTAAACAATTCCAGAGAAAAAAAAGTCAGGTTTGGTTTGCCGCGGTGGCTATGCCATGCCCAATTCCAATGGCACGCCCTCCAAAAACCTCGTTTAAAATGGTCTGTACGGAAATAGTTTGGTAGCATGACGTTCCACCTTGCATCTACCCCCTCTGTAGAATCGATTTTCATAGTCAGTACTCTCCTGCGGAGCAACTTATTCAACGAGTTTGTCCAGGTATATTTGACCACTCCGTTGAAGATCGATCCAATGAATTAACTCAGAGTTTACAAGTTAAGGTTTAAAATGAGACTAAGTTCAAGTGCCTACTATCAATACTTTATGAGAAAAATATTTGAAAATTTCAACACTTTTTGTGAGACACTATTGAAAGCTATTGCTGAATTATTTCAAGCGTTTTCATTAAAAAATAGCCTTCATTCATTCCTCAAGTCACCATTCTGGCTGAACGCTCTGTACATCACACTAATCAAAGTGGGTCTGATATAAAAGTACACATACATAAGCTTTACTAAATGAAAGTTTCCTGCTGCAGGACCCAACTGCGAGTCTGATGTAAACGAGTGCTCTCTCACATCTGACCTTTGCAATCATGGGATCTGCGAGAACACTGAAGGCTCTTACCAGTGCTACTGTCTCCCTGGCTACTCCGGCGATCACTGCAGCGTCGAATTCGACGAGTGTTTGTCGCACCCTTGCCACAACAATGGTTCTTGTATTAATCAAGTTAATGGGTACGAGTGTCAGTGCTTACCAGGATTCACGGGAGTAGACTGTGAGACTGACATCAATGAGTGCGAGGTGATGCCCTGCTTGAACGGGGCCACCTGCATTGACCTCATCGCTACTTTCTCCTGCGTATGTGTGCCAGGCTTCACGGATGCCATTTGTGCTACGAACATTGACGAGTGTGAAGTGAGTATCAAGTTTAACTATGCATTTAACTGTTAGTTGATGAGTGGCAATGATAAATTTCCTTAAAAGTAATCCTCTTGCCTTCTAATGGTGAATATCTAGTGTACCTGAATGACAGTCGTGAGCTGCGTGTCCAAATTCTGATGCACTATATCACACTGCACATGAGCAGAAACTAACAAACTATACACAAGAATTTGAAAAAATCGACCAATTTTTCGACCATGTTCGTTTGACTCCATCCTCGTTCTTACCCCTGCGGCTAATGTAGTTCTTCGCTCGCCGTTTGGCGATTTTTTTAAATGTAAAACTTCTTGAATCATACATAGTCTCTTAACCAATTTTTTGTTCTATTCATAATTATTATTTTTAAACATTTATAGCTCCTTTAGGTCCTAATTTCTGGATTCCACATTACCAGCTACTCTCTCTTCCACCTTCGGGAAGAGATTTCTCAAAAATTAAGGTGACACTTTCCGGTTCCGTTTTTTCGATTTGTTGACGCTTTTGTATCACTAGTTGGAGTTCCTCGTACAGGTACTCTCTCTGCTTTATACTTTACTTTGGAAAACAGTTCGTTATATGTATTTAGTATAAATATTTGCCAAGCATTTTATTTTGAAGAATGTACATTTTTTAGAACTAGGCTAGAAAATGGTTTCCCCTCGGTAATTGGCTGCTCGTTCCCTGATTAACGTTCGTAAATATCCCTTGTTTTTGTAGATCTGCTTCTTAGGACAATCTGTGTCTCGAAATGAATTTTATTTCTGTATCCGAGTGTGATGCAGCTTAAAAATTATGAAAATGGTTTTAGTAAATATATGTTTTGAAAATTGTCCTGACGTTGCCTTAGCAATTATTCATGTTAGCACATTAGTTATGTTAAACTTATATGTTACAAAACGACTAGCCAACTAATCTTGTAGGCGAGATTTGTCAGTCGAGGTTTTGACAACCGCTCCTGCTGTGCAGCCGATGCCGTGCGAGAACAGCGGCCTGTGTGTGGACGGCATCAACAGCTACGCGTGCAACTGCTCGGACACGGGCTTCAAGGGAGACCACTGCGAGTTGAACATAGACGACTGCGAGCCGCGGCCCTGCCAGCACGGCTCCAACTGCACCGACCTCATCAAAGACCACGCATGCGCGTGCTATCCTGGCTATGAAGGTAACTCTCCGGCCCCCGGTTGTAGAGAGCCTGTAAGAAATGGGAACTCTGGTTTAAGGAATATTCCTGTGGTGTATTCCTCTCGCAATCAAAGATATTTCCAGGTTTGAAAAGCTGAATTAGTTCTTATACTTGTATAAAAATATTGATAACGCAATTGAAAATAGTGTAGTGCCTACTCATGTCTTCATTAATAGGGTGAATATTATTTCTCAAGATTGCTCATGTTCGTGAGGTGTGCTTGATTCAGTCAAAGCCCTTTATACCGTCAGGTGAGGTGACAAATATTGTTATGATGCCTGTTTGTAACTGAAATGCGTGAACATCTCGTAGCATGTCTCTAAATCTGACTGTTCTGTCTTTATTCTTTTTTGTGATACGAAGTAATAATCATAAAAGTGCTTGCATCCCCTAGAGTCTCGGAGAAGTGAATTTCGTATTTCTTTGAAGGATGTTAAAAGAATGCTTGCAGCTGGTATTCTGTTAGTTCAGAAAACTTTTTATTAAGTTTGTACGTGTGGTATTGGTAGTAATACCATAGCGAACACAGTAACTCTGTTTCTGAATTTTGCTTTCTTGATTATCGAGAAACGCTCGTAAACACCAAACGGCTTCTGATGATAGACAGTTTCAGTATCTTTAATTATTGTTTTCTTGACAATGAACTAGGGAGGAGGACTTTTTTTGCGCTAACCAATATGCTACGCTTTGCTAAAAAATTTTCTCATGATCAGGCAAGAACTGCGAAGTAGACATTCCCGAATGCGAGGCGGCTCCATGCCAATTTGGAGGCACGTGTTACGAGCGCAGCAACACCACACTCTACGAGCTCGGCGTTTTCCAGGACTTCTCTTTCGACTCTGCTGGAGGCTACGTGTGCCAGTGCATCCCTGGCTTCACAGGTACCTGCACTCTATCACTCTATTTATTTTCGCGGCACTGTGCCTTCTGTAAAGTGTTCGAGGTCGAGTAGAAATTGCTATGTCAAGTTATTCCCGCTCATAGGTGAAGGGCGTCAAATCATGTCTGTAGCAAAATCGGGCCTGAGATGTGATTGTCAAGTTAGCCCGAACTTTCGATAATTTAGCACAGTTGTTTGGGGCTCTTCAGTAGTGTCGTACGTTGAGAAGTTAGTGGATGAGATAACCTTCTGATTTTATTCCTTGCCCAAAATCAACAGCTACCACTTAATTTTGGGAGGAAATCTCAGACCTCGCTTGACATTTAGATGTCCTTTTCAAAATAATTTTAGTATACCACGCAAAATTGAGGGTACGGTACTCCACAGGGTACGTGATGTAGTGACCTTATAATGTTCATGTTCAGTCGGTGTTTTATAATGCCGTGTTCACACTCACACTTGTTCACTACAAAATTCTTGTTAGAATAAATTTCACAGAAAAAGGTAGAAAAATTATTCTGTCTCAAATTAATACGAAAAACGTTCAATTTCTACGGAATATATTTTTTGTGTTGGATAACAAGTGTCATGACTGCGTAAATTGCTTTGCTACCTCTTTATTCACTTTCTTTTACTACCGTTAAATTGACTGTTTCTTACTACCTCTTTGTTGAATAGTAGCATCCACTGTTGAACGGGCTCCTCTGCAGTAGTGGAAGGAGCTTCAGTGTCGTGACCTATCGAAATCTCACAGCCTGTGAATGTAAAATATTTTATTTGCATACTTGAATTCCATTCCGGGCATTATTTCCGTTCTGGTTAACTGATCATGGAGATACAGGCCTCCAAGTGTGAAGAAAATTTCTGTACAAGTTAGTGAGGCCACCTAACTGCCTTTGTATCGTGAAGGAAATGACGCCGAAAAATATCGGCAGGACTGCGGAACGAACCACAAGCTTTCTACTCCCATTATATCCTTGATAGTTTTAGAACTAAAGTATTCGTGATATTGTATCCAGTAGAGACGTTAATTCTGCTCAAGCGCAACATTGTTTGGGATTTGTTGTGGCATGCCCCCTTGCGTTGCTTGCGATTGATAAACTGTTGAAACGAGTTGAGACGACTCGAACTTATTATAGATAAATTCGTTGAATATCTGTGCATTTTCACACGCCGTTATACTCATTTGAAAGGAAATTTGAGAATTGATGTAATCGTAGTTTAAATTATTTACAAAGTTCATGTTTTTTTGGAGAATTTTACAATTAGAAAAGAAACGGTCAACTTTGCCAAGTAGAGGATTGAATGCCAAGTAGAGGATTGAAGTTCATATTTTGCTCATTATTTCGAGGTGATTTATTTCCATGCAGGCTTCTTTGGTAATCTCCGTTCATTGTTTTATCATCCTTTTTAACCCGTCGCCACGTCCTGGACTCTTAGAAGGTCGGCGAAGCTAGTACATGTTTCACATCAGTAAACCTAGGGTTGCCATATATGTTCTTAAGCGTATCGTTTAGCGCTATTCATTGGTGTAAGGTAAAATTAGGTGGGGGGAACAGGGAAGGTGAGGTAACAAGCTCAAATCTGTATGAATTCTTCTGCTCAGTCTGGCGTGTAGCTACCGGCGCTGCACAACCCCTTAGAAGGCCAGCAGTGTAGCTGAGGCATACCAGCACACACTCTGCCTCTTAGAAGGTCGCCATCATTTTTATTTTTCTTTGTTTTTTGTTCCAACAATGGGAGTCCAAATCCACAGATTTACTCCTAGGCAAAAAATAATACCACCATTGTATTCGGGAGGAAAAGCTCTATGCATATCAAACTCTTTACAAGCAATGAAACTGCTTGATAACAGCCTATACACAAAATGAACTAAAAAATAAAAACTGTGTTTTACATATAATGCACATAACTCCGGAACTATTAGACCTGAAAAAAAATTCACATACCACAAGATTCAGCAACTCAGAATCTATGAAAATGCATCATAAAAAAACATGAAAGTTCAATAAATAAAAAATGGCCAGTGATTTTCTGATTTCTGTTTTTTGTATTTTACCGAATTAAAAACTCAAATTCCATAGATTTTTGTTGGGGTATCAGCATTTTTTTCCCCACTGACAGAAAGAGCAACTTTCTCTCTTTACAATGAACCCCCAATGAAACTTGTAACATGATTAATGAATGTACAGTTAGTTGCACAGTTGATCCATTTTCTTCAAACCTCCCGGTAGGTCAACCATGTGGAGACGGGTTAAGATTCGACGCATTTCGAGCAAGGCCTGCGAGGCATTTTTCCACAAAGGCAGTTCATGCTTGCTGCTGTCGCCGAGATGGGTTATCTAGGGCTCATTTTCTCTTTTGTGCCTCTTTTTATGGATTTCATTCACGTTACAGGCGAGAATTGCGAAATCAACATTGACGAGTGCGAGAGCAGTCCGTGCGAGCACGGCGAGTGCGTGGACGGCATCAATGCTTACGAGTGTCAATGCGAGCCTGGCTACGAGGGCGTCAACTGCGAGCAGGAGATTGACGAGTGCGAGCGTTTCTCGCCGTGCGAGCACGGCTCCTGCCAAGACCTGGTGAGTGCACGTCGCGATTAGTTCTAGGACTCGAGAGCGGGACTGCATCAGGAGCGATAATGGTGAGAGGTATTTGCTGGTGCGATGAACGTTGGCTGGAGGGAGGGGTCCTGGGGACTCATTGGATGCGGTGGGTAGTTACTGGATGCTGTGAATACTCTCTAGATGCTGTAGGTAATTGATGGATGATGTGGATAGTCACATGGAGTGGAAACATTTCCTTTGTTATGACGAACATTAAATCTGATTTTCCATCGCCAACCCCGCAGGGGTTGGCGTGGGAATCTATTATTTGTGGGAATTAGCGCTTCCAGGGAAATGTGTAAAGTCCCAAACTAAAAGTTAGGTGAGCCTTCCTTATGTTGAAATAGAATAGTTTTTGTTTCGATACAAACCATCTTTTTTCGGTTTACTGCTGTCCGGTTTTTCAGCACCTACTACTTTCTTCGTCAGCTTCTTTCTTTTTTCATAAACTTCTTTCTCGACTTACTTTTTCTATGCATCTTTTGCATAGATTCTACGTTCCCTGAACTCCATACTAGATGATGCCTTTCTTTTTCCTCTCTTTCTAACACCTGTGTTGCGGTTAGGGAGGCTTAAACTAAAATCTAAACTAATATTTTCCTTTGCCAAGTTAAAATCCGAGTGCGTTTTACTATTTCTTCAGAATATGTATCGAAGTAGATGAAAGTGTTTAGGGGCTTTGCTCAAAAAGAGAATAGTTGAACGCCCTGAGGTAAATTGCCAGGAAGTCGGATGATGCAATGCAAGGCAGGAAAAACATCAACCTATCGTCGTGTGCGAGGTGAAGTCATGGTGACGATGTTTTTTTGTAGCAACTATAAGAACATATCGGAATAAGCCAAGAAAAGGAGTTACAGGCTCAGTACGGGTTGTTCTTGACTAGAACTGGTTCATTGTCGAGGCTCGTGTGAGTGGCTTCTAACACCGTGGAGAAAATGTGTGAAGACAAACTCATGGGAAGGGTAACCCAAAGATGATTAATTACTGGCTTAATGCCCGTGCTCTCATTCTTTAGGGAAAAATGGATGTCAAGCGTCAACAAAAATTTATTTATGCCATCTGCATCTGTTCATGCCTTGTAAAGTACCGGAATCATTCGTATGGTTTCAGAATTTCTAAATATTATTCGTAGTGCTGCAAGATTGAATTTTAAATTCTAATTTTCAGCATTCATCTTTTTTGTGAGTAATCTACTTCAGGAGTCTACTTCAGGACACTTCCGATGTTCCCCTTCAGGGAATATCGGATAGGTTTCTTCTAGGCTTGTTTATCCCATGCCACGGGGATTACCGACCCCAAAAGCGATTGTAAGCTGCCTCAGCTATTAATAGGCCTTCAAGACTACCATCTTTCGTGACTACTTTGCTTCTGTTCGTTTTGATGCCTTTTTTGATATCTCTGCAATGGCTTTTCTTCTTCTTCTTCCTTTATAACTTGCTGTTTCATTGCTCAGAGTATTATGTGGAAACGCACTATGCGCATAGATTCCCCGTTTTTTGCAGTACTTACTGAATGGTGTCTTGATATCGCATTTTTTGTGGTTAGGGAGTCTTAAACAGTTATCATACCATAATCTACCATCTGCTTGTGACCGCGAGACTTTTTCTGATGTTAGTGTACTGTGCTTTAGTCTGTGCGAACCACATATTGAATGCGAGGCTTACTTTTAGTTGCCACAAATTTTGAAACCCTATCACTGATATAAAAAAATTATTGAATGAAAAAGAATCCAGCAGCATTCTTTCAAAAAATTCTTTGAGTGTGTTGCAACTATCACGTCTGCAGCCAGAAAAGCGTATTTACGGTTTTGTTCGAAAATGTATTTCACATAACTAGGTTGCGGACTACATGTGCGACTGCGTGGAGGGTTACGGCGGCAAGAACTGCTCCGTGATCTTAACAGGGTGCGAAGATGTGGTCTGCTCCCACAACGGCACTTGTGAGGCGTTGCTTTTTGACGAGACGCGTCATGAGTTCGCGTGCCACTGCCAGCCCGGCTTCACAGGGCGTCTCTGTGACGACCTCACCACCTTCTCATTGGCGGGCTCGTCCCACCTACTTGTTAGCTCACCTTCTTCTCCTGAGGGTGAGCGATCATATCATTGTGTTGCTCTTTGTTAGAAGCCGCTATACAACGCACCATGGCTGTTAGTTTGGCCGTTTGTGGAACTAATTGTGCTCAAAGTTAGGGCGTGATAGGGCGAATTAGTATTTTAACTCATGGGTACATTGTGATCAAAAATATTCAATTGAAAGTTTCAAGGCTTGTTTAGACTGTGCTCACTTCTTTAATTTGTCTGCAGCATTGTGTTGTTAAAAAAGACTAGTAGTAGAATTTCAATCTCGAACTATTCAGTGAGTTGCATTTTGTGGCACTTCAGACTCTTTCATATACAACGATGTTTCCGAGAATTGATAACTTATAAATGGTGTCGTTATTAAAGGAACTCAACTTTTTAAAATTGTTATATCAGGTAGCTGGAAACCTCATATTAAGACGTGTGTTGGTCAGTTATCATAACTCACCTTGTAATGATAAAATATATCGTGACGACTTTCTTCATAATTTATTCATTGAAAGGATTGTTGGCTACCACGGTTCCAAAAATTTTTCCTTATTACTAAATGAACTTCATCCACTATTTGATATTCTATATTTAATTTCAAGACTAAATGTTAATACTTGTGTACCACGGGTTAATGACAAGGCTATGAGAACTCGTCGAACGTGAGGTAGCCAGAGTTGTTGAGTGACTGAAGTGGGGTCTGTGACACCGGGTCAGTGCTGGAATGGTGAGCTGGTTTGATCAAATTGAATTGGTAATGACGAGAGCTGTCATAGCATGTTGCTGCGTTAATGGTAAAGGGATGTGGAAGATTTCTCTGTCAGAATTTAAAACTGGTTCTGTTACGCTGGGACAGTAATAGAGTTGTTTTACAAATCGAGAAACGGATTACAAAAATTATTTTGACGTACGGGGGTAATAATAGCTAGGGTTGTCCTCAAGTGTTGGTGAAATAATACTGAAGGTTGTTTTAGCGTACTAGGGTAATACACCGGATTGAAACTGAGCGGAAATTGTTCAGTAACAGTGGGATCTCAAGTTTCAGTAATGTTCCCTGGTTCCCTAAATCGCCGGATTTGTCCGTTTGTGATTGTTTCTTGTGGGCTATCTTAAGAGTAAAGTGTATACGACTCGACCAAGAGCCCTGGATGAGTCAAAACTGAGAATTCTGGATGATATTCATAGTCTCCCAGCTGAGATGTTGAAGCGGCTAATGAGGAATCTCAACGACAGATTTCAAAAATGCATTCGTAAAGGAGGATGCATCTACGGGACGTGATTTAAAAAAAAATAAAATTCCTTTACCATTTCTTAAATGGCAGGTTTTAGGGTTTCAGTTACAATGAATCATATACATTTTCCGTCACTCTTACTTTTATTGGATTGTTAAAAAGTTCCGGTGTTCGGTGTCGCCCGTTATAAATTATCAGCATAAAATTATTGTCTTCCTACGATAGCAATTATGTCTTTGTAACAGTGATGCTTTACTAGTAGGAAATAATCGTCAGTTTTAAATACCATGGACCATTCTTCCGCTAGGTTACACTCTCGAGCTGTGGCTGCGCACGACGCTGCCAGCGGGCCTGCTGGCAGTAGGCAGCGGCGAGACGTACTTCAGCCTGGAGCTCAGCGGGGGCAGACTCAACCTCCACTCTTCGCTCCTCAACCAGTGAGTGATGGAGGCCTCGGGCTTTGAGCTATCGTGTCTACTCGTCTTATGTTCTTGCTTCGATTTGCAGTAACGCCTGGACATACAAATTTAATTCATTCCGTGACCTACGTACGTCGTCTGTTGAATTATTTAAATGTTGGATCAATTATTCCTATAGGAATACATGTGAAACTATTTAATTCGTTCTAAAGCCCAAAAACCTACCTTTCTTTTCCTTTATAATCGTAGAGATCGTAGACATGTTGCGACCATATTGCTTAGCTAGATTGTTCTCTCGCACCGCGTTCATGGTTTTCTATGATTTTTTGCGTTAATTCAAATGAAAGCATTAATTTTTCTCTCTCTACTACCACTCCCAGTAGCCTTCTTAGGACCCATGATAATGGAATAATGAAAAAGATTGAAAAAATTATACTAATAATCACTAAGAAGTAAGAGCCGATCACCAGACCTGTTTATGGAGTGAAGCGCAATTGTGAACTGACCTCTCTGTCCCATCGTAATGTTGCCGCATAGCGAACTTAGCCACGGAATTTCAACGTCGTATGTTGTATTTTCTGTCGGGTGTAGAACCAATAACTTGATGGAATTTCACGTCTTATGTTGAAGAATTTGTATTTTAAAGTAATCGCATGTCGAGGTATGATTATACATATTAGTGAATTTTTTCAAGTCTTGCTCTAAAAGTAGTATCCAGTTTGCGTTCATAATAAACGAGTCGGAATGAGCTCCTCCTCTGATACGACTGAGCTTTGTTTCACAGTTACATGAAAATGTTTTCGTGCGCCCTTGCAGGTGGGAGGGCATTTTTGCAGGGGAGGGCCTGAACAGCGGCGAATGGGAGCGTGTGGGGCTGGTGATCAACGACAGCCACGTCCTGCTCTCTGGAGGGGAGGACTCCTTTGTGCACCCCATCGCCCCTCTCGAGGGTCACACCTCTTTCACCACCACCGTCCTTGGTATGTATTGTTTATTGCATTTCGTCGCTTATTTGTACTTTTCTATCATGAATGATAAAATTTTCTTACTAGCGAGCCGTGTGAATGAGTGCGAAAAGACTACTCAACCAAAGAGTAGCAATACGATGAACCATTAAAATTGGTTTAATTTTTTACTGTCTATTTGGTAAGAAAGTTGAGCAGATGCAATTAATCTATTTTAAACAGCGACACAACGTGCACAAAACATTTTTATTTTATATTCGTGGTGTCGCACGTCAACGTAAGGGTCGGAGTTTCCCTTGAATCAAAAAACGAATATTGCTCTTGTGTTCTGATTTTTGGGATCAATGGGGATCTAGCGCACTCGCTCGTTCTGGTTGCCCTTCGATAACGCTAAAGTTGAGAATTTACTTCTACAGCGTCATGAGTGCGACACACTCATGATATGTCCGGATGAGAATGAAAACTGGTGAATGTCTAAGGCTTAAAATTACTCTAATTTATATTTTTCTGTGGTGAACTTGGTGGCATTGTGCAACTTTCAGCAAATAATATACGAGAATATATTTGCATAATCAATTTTTAAGCATAAAATATTGGGAATAAAACTTGTATTGTTTAGAGTATCTGAAACAAATGCGTTGCAAGCAAGTTGGCCAAGCTTGAATCATTGAATAATTATTCTAGTCAGTCTGAAACAACTAAGACAGCAGAAATAATGATATATGCTACCTTATTCTATTTAATTTTTTCATCTGTGAGGTAACTTTTGCATGCAGAGTTTTTGGAACGGCCTCCTGCCCATTATTTTCAATTACTAATCAAGAGTAATTTTAATTTTAAAAAATTTGAAACAAAATTTGATGTTTTTATTACTATTAATTGCATTTAATGGGTTGAATAATATTTGAAATTTTTCATGCGGAATGACTAGGTGTAATATTTTTATTTCCGAGCACTCGAATGATATGATCAATAGGAAATGGACAATTTTTTAAGTGGAAGCTTAACATTGCTATGATATTTCGTAAAGGGTGTTATAGGTATGGGTTGAAGTTCACTTTAAAAGAGAAATATTCAGTCACAAACTTTATGAGATTTTCTTGATATTTCATGACAAGATTTGCGGATGAAGCGCAATCTACTGAGTAAGGCTTTTGGAACTATCTCAGTTGCCTGATGTAATGCTTTGCTCATAGCTGAGCTCTACCTCAAACCGAGCTAGATGGAGGCCTCACTTCTTTTCCAGAATAGGTTTTACTTAATGCAATAGCTATGCGCCTTGCTGTCTTATGAAAACTTTCGTTGACGTTGAGGAGGCTTAAACTAACTTATAATCTAATTAGCTGTGCGCCTAAAATCTTGGCTGTTATGCTTATCTTCTTTGTAGAGAAACCTAAATTAGAGAAGAGACTTCCACGATTGTGTATGATAATCTTGAAATTTGTAATATGTTTTGTGTTTTTCAGGTGGAGCGACGACCACTTTGAGAGCAGTAACCAACGGGGCGCCGTTCCTGACCGGGTGCCTTCAGGACGTGGCGATCAACGGACAGCGCGTCGTGCCCGCCAGCTTGCCTGAGATCAGCAAGGTGGGTGCATCAAGTGCCCTCAGGTGTAGAGTGCCTGCAGCCGTACTATTTCTGGCCATTTCTGTTTTTGTGTGCTCACTGCTTGTTCTAGAGCTGAAATAGGTCATCTCTATTCTATTGATGTGTGTATGCGACCGTACAACGGAAGCTCAATATGTTCTAGTGTTTCAACGCGGCCATCTTTGGTTTGAGTCTCTTCACCAAAATTCTCCAGCACTCCCAGTCAATGTTGCGTCCAGTAGAACACGTGAACTACTGGGTGTAAATATATGGCAATGTGGTTTGATTTTTTCTTAAACACATTAACATCTTGTTCCATTGAGTAGCATCTTGTTCTATAGTGCAATGCACGTTTGAGATGCTGAGAAGTCAGAACGTGTGAGGTGTGCACCTAACCTTTTCGAGGTCTGACCGACCACATCAATACAATCTAACGCGTGTAGCGTCTTATTTTTTATAATAAATATTTTACCCTACTACTTTTGAAAAGGTAAATTTCAAGTCTGGGCATTATGAAAGGAGCCCTTAAGCTTTATAGCGACCATTTATTAACACTTTGACTGCCCGAATAGCAAACATTAACTGGGGCATGCTATCATTTACTTTTGATTAAGTATTTATGGATATTGAGTTTCTGACTACTGGTCGGACAGTCGCAATGTGAAAATTCTGTTCGTGTACCACCAGTGGCTCATGTCGCAGTCAAAGTGTCGAATGACTTATCTTTCTTACATGTGTTCAGTTATTAGATCGAGCATGGCTCTTGCTATGCTTAATCTTCTCCTAAGAATAGGTTCGTAGAGAAATAATTATTTATTTGAAGATTCATGTTTTATTCATCTGAAGATTATATTCTATATTGATTGAAGATTCTATTATGGTTCATTCTCATTCCTACTCGTACCATCCAGTAGTATTTAGTTGTTGCTGTAGATCTACATTTTTTAATTTTCAGGCCTATCTTTAAGTTTCACATCTGTTAAAATGCCATTAGTAAAATGTCCTTTTTATAATACGCTCTGATCGATTTCAAAAATATATTTCAACTTTCATTAGTATCTAGTAGTGAACACATTGCAGTCTTTCTGCTCAATAATTGTCCACTTAGATAGAGCTGTGGGTCTTCACATGTGGAAATTAACAAGATGAAGCAGAGAAAAAAAGCACAGTGTGGACGAGAGAACCTAATGATAACGTGAGAAAACTACCACGAAATTAAAGTTTAGACTTGTAAATATTTTAATTTTTTCAATAAGCTCTTGACACCTGTTTTGTTGCCCATTTATTTCCACAACAGATTACCGTGACTACAAGTAATTAATTGTGATCTGTAAATTAAGGTTTCTCTGGTTTTGTTGGATGATGGCTGAGCGGTAGCTATTTAATGGTCTGATGGCAACTACGGATTTCTACGAAGGTTTCCATCACTGAGGGGTGCCCGCGTGAGGAGCAGTGCCAGCCCAACCCCTGCCTCAACTCGGGCCGCTGCGCCGACCTCTGGACGTCGTACGAGTGCCACTGCCGCCGCCCGTACCTCGGCCGCACCTGCCGCCTCAGTGAGTGAAGCTCGTGTCATATTGTGATTGATATTAGGTAGATCGAGTGCAGTTACCTACCACTGGTTCCTGATATATGGAGATGAATGTTAGCATTTACATTGATTTCAAATTTTCTCTATGGTATATAACCCAACTCAATTTTGACTTTCTTATGTTGTACGGTTAATTCGAGTTTATCAATCTCTTCACGGTCCATTACAGAAGAAGTTACTCTGGCATTTAAAACAAAAGTTTTATGTGAGTTTTGTTTCCAATTTTAACTGACTGTGGCTCTCGTAAGAGCGGTCTTAATTGCTTAAGCTATTTTTTCTGCCAAGCATTTATTGTCTTCTGTCTCCTCATGTCCTTGTCTCATTAATTGCGGCCCTTGCTCCACATCTCTCACAGGCTGTGCCAGCTGGTGCTCAAATTTTGTGCTGTTAAATTGTTTAATTCCTTGCTGGAATCTTTGTGATGATGACTGTAACTTAGCAGAAACGATAGGTTGTCTCCTAGTAAACTAATATTATTTTATAGGTCTTAGTCATATTAGACGTATGTGTTTTTTCCTGCTTTTCGAAATTCTCCACAGCTACAAAAATTCACTTATTACCGCTAGTTTACAACGTTTATGCTTATTATTTTATACATAAATTACGCACGCGCCGAAGCAATCACTCCCTTATACATGAATTGCCAAGTCTTAAAACAATGAACATTCTCATCAACCATTTCATGACAATTACTGCTCTTCGTTCGTAAGATGTTATTTTGACGAGCATTGATGCATCGTGGAACCCTTATATCACTGATAGTCTTGAAAATGAGTTATGTTTAACTTGCGCTTATGGAAAGATGGTTAGGGGCTTTCGTTCATTTTATGTTGCAATTTTTTTTAATTGAAATTTTAGTGTCATAAGTGCGTCTTCTTTGGTAATGAAAATATTTGGTGCAATCATCGGAAAAAATTAGTTGAATCGCCTCAGGAAATACATTTAAAATTTGGAATAATACAATCACCTTGGGATAAAAATTATACGCGCTGTCATGTGATGCAAATCGTTTGCTGACGCAATAGGCTATACTGTATTTATTGGAGGTGATCTCGTTCATAAAAGTGACGTAATCTAAAATTTTACTAAACATCATCCTATTTCCCATCTGCAAAAATCATCGCAGCAAAATACTACATTTTTTGGCGAATAAAAAATGAATAAAACAGCAATGAAAGTAACTTTCAAAGAAACCATCTATATAATATTCTGCTTGTTCCTCCGTTAGTTAGTCCGTCCGTTACGCTCTCATCAGAGTTTGCGGTATCATGGATATATGTCCAAATTCCTACGTGTTACATTAAAAGATCGCTGTTAGGCCATCGCCAGGATGGGTCGACTTATGCCTCTGTACTAAGGAGGAAAAATAATTCTTCCCTCGAATAAACTGAGCTCGCGTACCACCGATGCTTGCGGAACGTACTTCTGTCACGGATTTCAAAATTTCGTTAGCTGGTTAGCTCAATTGCTTTTTCGCTTGACTACTATAGCAAGTTTTGCTACTTCGCCACGCAGCGAAATTCTGGAAATTATGGGAAGTTTATCGCAGCAACAGAAAAACTGTTGACGAACCTCCACCCGATAAATATCAGTCAGCAAACTAACTTCTCTTCTATCCCTGAAATACCACGAAGATTCCAATGAAATAACCAGCTTGAGAAATTACGGCCATTTATCGATGAACTGACGACCCTCAGGTATCCCTAAGACAGGGACATTATCAAAAGGGTGGCACCCGAACAAGGACCAACCCACAATTATCCATCAATTGGCGCCCGAACAGGGACTATGCCAAATTATCCATCAATCGCTTTTACATGCATTGATATCTTTGACATTTTATAACAACTTCTCCTAATTGTTAAGAAATATAGTCAAAGAACCGTACCTTTTCTTCATGTTTAAGGGATAATTATAACCTTAGAGATCATAGCCTTGGGGAGCTTGACTTTATAGTTGAAAATTGACTGCACTCTGTATTTATTCAGTATGATTGCTCTGAAATCAATGATCATAAAATGTTTCGATAATGCTTAATGACTTTTTCAATTTTTCCGAATGGTTGCCGAAAAAAAGGTAAAACCAAATTGTTTTTTAGCAGCAGTGATCAGTGGAGTGCTCATTTAAAATTGACCATCAACAAGCCTATATGGAAAACCGTCATTACTAAAATATTTCTTCAAAAATTCGATTCCATTATGAAAGGTATCAAAAGTTGAACACACGCTAAAAGCTCTTTGTAGAGGAGTCTTAATGCTATAGAGTTTAATACGGAAACTACATAAACTGAAAAAACTTTTGCCTTAGCCATGGAATGTCATGCTTACGAAATACAGATGTTTGAAATTTCCCTTCCCTGCGTGTTACCAGAGTGTTCAAATATGAGGGTCAGTCATTGGTTTCAACCTCCATCGTAAATTTAATATTAACGTGTTTGAAATTTAGGTAATTTAAGAATAGGTTACAATGCGAATTACTGCGGAAAAGTAAAAAAAGTGTCGTTAACGTATCTCTTGTAAAAAACAGGTCTGGAATTTTCAAGACAAGACTCGAGCTATTGTTGTTCGTTGTAAAAGAACAATAAAAATTATTTTCCAAAGTTGGCCCCAGAGGTAGGCCCATACCAAGCGCATCTAGTTGTTGACACTCCATCGAAAACAAAAAACAAATTTAAAACAGAATGTTGCAACCTGGTTTTGAATAATTCCCTGCTCAAGACAGGAACTAACTGGGATTTTGCAAACAAGTAGTTTAGATATATTTCTGTAGTTTCGTGCAGCAGTATAATTGTGAATAAGGGATCTACATCGAAAGAGGCCATAAAAAAATTATCAGGATCACCAACAGACACTTCCATCAATAAAATTTTTAGAGTTTTGAACAGTATAAGAATTAGTCGTGAATGGAGACAAAATAAGAACTAAAAATTTAGAAAGACTAAAGCTAGGGGTGCGGTAGGCTACAAAGATGGGTCTGAACGGAAAATTTACGTGAAAGTTAGGTTTATGAATTTTCGGTGAGCCGTATAAAAGACCCGGGCCAGAACCAAAACACATAACCAAAACAAATAAAATCTTCCTATACGAAGATAACCTTAGGGGCCGAATCGCTTTTTTTAATTCTCTTATTTGATTAAAATATAATGGTTAATTTGAGAATTACTGTCTTTGCTTTTTTATTTATTTTGAGGTTATGCAAAAGGCTAAACTTTAATTTTTAGCAGTTGACGAAGAAAGTATTATACACGGAACATATAGAGATATATAAATAAATAGATATAGATGTATAAAATACGTTTACGGGGCGTCCACTTGCCTGAACGAATGTATAATATTAGAATGGCTTGAAGTGCTACATAAGATAATTTTGTTCATCATTTCTGACGGTTCCCGTAATCAAAACGCACGGGAATGATGTTTGCATACTGCAACTCGTTAGTTTTTTTTTTTAAATCTCTCATTTTTAAAAGGAAAAGGCTCATGATGAGCCTGTTAGAAATAGGCTTTTTCTTCAGAATCTAGATGAAACTTTCACCAATTAACTACGTATTTTGGTTGACCTCCTTGTTATGAAGTGAATTCAGATCATAGGGTTAATTTTGCCCCACCAGCAATATTAACTTGTACCCACTGTGTATGGCTTACTTCGTGAGTTAGTTAAGGTTTTATTAAATCCTTCCAAATGAATATCTACTGAGGTCAGAAGTAAATAAGGTACAGGTAGGAGGGGAGTAGTCTGCTGTCATAAGCGTACTGTGAATTTGTCTCTTTCGCATCAAGGCTTAATGTGTTGGGAAAGTTTTTTCTGTTAATTGCTTATATTTGTTACTCGGTCAAAAATATTCAAATTATTTTGAATGACGCACTGAAAATGGAGTTATTTAGACTGAAATAACTTTGTTACACTTAAGGTCGGATATTGCATTTTATTTATTAATGACGTTCGTCTGAGCACAGCATCTTTATTTGAAGCAGTATTCTTTTTCTCCTACGTTTTTGGGCCTCCAGAGACGAAATCGGAGGATCCAACATTTTGTACGTATCTATTTTGTACGTAACGTAACGTTTAAACGTAACATTGTCTGCGCTTTTTGTAACTTATGCCTGATGTTCATAAGTTTGGATGCGCTTAATTCTTTGTTCGATTGAAACTTAGCTTGAGCTCGCACGGTGTGGAAAAGTGAAATCAGAGCAGATCTCGCATCTTCTGCACTCTACAGAGTGAGTCTCACTCCCGAGGCTCAAGGAGACGAAAACTAAAAGTTCAATTCAGTCTTCCTTTAGTTCAGTCACATGATCGAGATTTTATTTGGTTTGAAATTCAGTTTCCAATGAAGATTGATTTTTGTATTTGATAAGCAAGGTTAACGCGATTTTTGTGATGCATTTTTAGGTCTCTGATGTATTCACAGACCATACAGTACCTCCTAACGGTATCCTCAGGTTTTTTCAGACGTTAGTTTTGAAGTTCTTAGAAGTGATTGCATTCGGTGTTAAGCTGAAATATTGATTCTAACTTCCATCGCTTTTACTGCGGAGAAGTTTCCCTGTGGCATCTGGCTTCAGCGATCCTGTTTGTGGTGCTAAACCAGGGCCCCGGCATTCGTGTGCCCATTGTTGCTTCCATTATTGCTTTTTTCAGTGCAATGATATGCTTACTTATAACCTTAAGAGTAATTTTTGCATGATTGTATTTCCAGCAGCTTCTAAGTTTCACTTCATATCCGCCCGTGCGTTTGCATATTCTAGGATTTACTCTGCCCCTGTATGCGTCGCCACTGGTGTTATTATTGTAATTGATTTTAAGCCTCCTAGGTTCTTTGTGATGAATAGAAACTTTTTGTGTTGCTTGCTATTTACTTTGTATTGTGCTGTTTAGGAAAAAAATGTAAGAAATCAGGGAAACTTTTGAATTTAAAATATCATCCCGAATAGATTTATTCTTTGGGACGGCTAATCTAATTGAAACATACAATATGAAAATGCGAGAAAACACTTCTTTCGATTTTCTTAAGAACTTTATCTCTTGATTTTTTATCATTACATTGTCCATCATCTGTAGGAACAGTAACAATTCGAGTTTTCACAGCTCGTATCACTCTCCCTACTGATGATGCGCGGTGTATCGCTCACAGGTTTTAGAAGCAAAATTTAAAAACGCGATTAAAACTGATTTGGTTCTACGGGATGTATTTTATAGTTTTTGATGAAATTATTACGTTGAATAATGAAGATAAGCCTTATATTTGGTAGCCCGTAGCCCGTTTTGGGATATGTTTAGTGCACGTGGAAGAAGAGTTTTGCACAAGTGTTGTTTGAGACAAGAAAGCTCAGTACCACCCTCAGTACCGTAATTTTTTTATTGTCACATCCTCTATGCTGCTGCTTCAGCTAAATTTCTGAACAATAATTGTATGAAGTGCAATGTAATATTGGCCAAATGCTTAAAGTGAAGTGGAATATTTATTGTTTCAAGTGTAATTTAACTTTTGATAATTGTTTTCACTGTTGTGTAATTTTTGTTAATATGCTTCACATGCGGTGTAACGTTTGTCAATTGTTCCACGTGCAGTGTTGAAATTACAGATTTTGTAAGCGCTGCGTAATGCCAGTGTTTGCCAGTCGCTTCGAGTGCAGAACAATCCTTCCCAATTGTTTCAAGAGCTGTGCAATATTTGCTGATAGTTTAAATAAAACTTTAGTTTCTTCTATTTATTTCAAGCGCTGTATAACATTTTCTGTGATGCTTTCATTAGAATTGATTGCTAAAACTCTTTGAAGTAGTTTGGAGACCATTTTTTCAATTTGTACTCGAGTCAGTATGCGGTCAGGTTCATAACAAAAAAAAACGTTTATCTCGGAAGATGAAAACAGGAAATAATTAAGAATATTATTCACAAGTTTCAGAGGAACAGTTACGACAACTTTGTCTTCTTTTAAAGTATATTTTTGCCATTTCTTCAAAATATTTTTTCCCTAAGTGCTTTCACTCCACTCTATTATTTAATCCAGGGCATACTTTTAGTAATTCTTGTGTGGCCCCAGGCTTCACGGCAGCCACACTGGACAACGAGAACTCGAGGAACTCCCTGGTGAGGGTCGGCATCCCAGCCACCGACTCTGCCGCCTTCCGGTCACGCGTCGACGTGTCGCTCCTCGTGAGGACCAGGCAGTCGCACGGCCTCATCTTCTACATCGGCTCCCGCCTCGACCAAACTGGTAACTTGGACTCGAGTAATTATTGCTCTGTTGGAGGGCGTCATGCTAGCTCACTCCAAGGAGGTTTCAAGAGATGATTTTCAAAACCACTGAGAGTTTACGGTTACTAAACATGGGAGCATCGACAACCCGATAGGGAATTAATCGACAGTTTTCTCAAGATGGAGTACTTTAAACACTAAATTATGACATCGAATTTTCGTACCATTTTGTAATGAAACACTGTAAATATTTATTCGAGTTTTCATTTAAGATATCAAAAACTTGCGCCACCCAATAACTGTAACTTGTGTACGCAGGAGCTGCGTACGTGTTGTGCTTCTTGAAGGACGGCCGAGCTGTGGTACGCGTTAGTCTTGGCGGCTCTGAGCAGCAGCTGCGCGTGTCCCAGCCTGCCCTGCACGACGGTGTGCCTCATCTGCTGCAGGTGTGTTTGTGTGCGCTGGTGCTTGAGCGCATGCGTGCTTTGTGAGACCTGCTCACTTTAATGATCAATTCAACTATTCTAGCGACCGTATTCAGTTCAATAGGTAGAGATATGAGCATGAACGTGTGCTCCAATATTGCCATGGTTTTGTTGAATTGAAGTAGTTGCATGAAGACAATTTTGAAGCAATTACTTACTCCAATAATTTTGTTGTTTTCTTATAGCTAGCTAAAGCATCTCGTTATTTTTCCTTGAAGCTGAAACTGGTTTTCCATTGACGGGTAAATATTTGAATGATTTGACTGAATGCCCGCCTCAGCATCGTAAGGCTGTGAGGATATTCATCCACCGAACATATTCCCGCCATTAAATGATCTCAGGCAACGAAAGCTGGAGTGACAGTAAATTTTTCGTACGCTTGTGCTATGGTTTTGTGCACTGCGAGCGGACACATTGGTTTATATACAAGCATGCTAACAGTTTCTAATCTAGTGTGACTGAGCTTTTACAGTCAACTCTAAACAAGTTAAATTTTTGTGGTGCATGTCACCGAAGTGTTCGACGTCTTGCCTGCCTGTGCGCTATAATGATTGCTCGCATATCCTTATACCGCCGCATTGTTGTGGTGTGTGTTCTTGCTAATGATGAGTCAAATTATCGGTTTGATGATCGTAAGATTTTTCTGTATTGTTGAATGAAAAAGTGATAACTATGGAATATTCTCGTCACGATGTTCTAAATATTTGAAAGTGAATCTGACGCTAGCCTTCGTTAGTGAGGATGGCGTCTCGCACTGCACGTTTGCAAGTAGCTTGTTTCAGGTGAAGTTAAGGCAATGCAACTTTGGTGGTCCATACCCTTGTGTTATGTTATAACTTCGGTGTAATTGCTTGATTAAGCCTCCCGAGTTGACCATGTAGTCACGAAACAAGTAGAGGTTAAGAGGTTCTAAAGCAAATCTAGGGCAGCACGTTTCGAAGGTTGTTGTGTATTAATACTATTTGAAATTGCACTTCTGGAAAAGTTATTATCTTAATTGCTCTCATTGTGACAAGGGTTCCATTCTTGTGCAGGCATACTTCGTATCTGAATGATTTGTGTTCCTGTGATTCGCAAAAGTAAACATACTTAATGTTCAGCCCTTGGATGATTTTTATCTTTATAAACGTAAATGCAAGAAACTTTGAACAAAGTATTTTCGTTATTGAAAACTCCGCACGGTTTTTACTTTCTTTACACATTCTTTTTCCATCAGGTCACACGCGATAACGACCAGTTGCTCGTCTTCATCGACGAAGTACAGCGCCTGAACGCAACTTTGACTGTTGAGGGAATCTTCAGCCCTGAAGTTATGTACTTGGGAGGCCTGCCGTCGTCAGCAATGATGCCGCCACTTGAAATGAACTCTACGCCACTATCCAGGTCAAAGCGCCAGCTCGGCATCCGTGTGGACGACAATGACGACTCCTCCCTCAACAACAGGATCACCACTGGCGCCAACAGCACCCCAGACTTCTCGCAGCCTCCCCTGACTGGCGAGTCAGACGCCAGCACTGGAGTCTCTGATGTCCACGTCAGCGCTGGCACTGATGACGTCAGGATAGGCTCTTCTGACGTGAACTTTGATATATCTGACGCAAATACTGGAATTTCTGGCGTACACACGGGTGTTTCCGAGAATGCTTTTGATTCTACCATTCCTCTGGACGACAACATTGATTTTGTATTGAGGACCTCGTCTCAAGAACGTACCACTGAGATACCTGACCGAGAGGGTATGTTATCCACTGATTCCTTAGTAACACCACTTGGAGTGTCTCGCGAAATATCATTCCCTACTTCATCTGTGGCGCCAGCATTGGCTGGAGCAACTGCGTCTACACCTTTTGGAGTTACACCAGCTACTGAATCCCCGACCGGACGTGATCACTTCAAGGGAGTGCTCCAGGATATCAGAGTGAGACTTTAAGTTGTGTAATTTTTTCCAGCTTTCCTATATTGTTTGCCCAATGGATGTTGTAGATAAAAACCTATGCTGCTGTGCATATGATCGTCTTTCTGCGATCATGATGCTGTTCAAAATGTCAATTTAAACAAATACATCATATTCATATCAACATGTCTAACTAATGTATACAAAAAATTTTTAAGGGAATAAATAGTTGTTATTGGTTTAGCAATCGAGTAGAACCATACGCTTCTTTGGACTAGATAGGATTTCTCAGCTCATCTCGGGTTAGAGACGTAGCTTAATGTCGGTCTATGTCAGATCCTTAAGCAACTGATGTTGTTGAGAGGGTCTGCATATATTTCTAATGATAATGCAGCAACGCTTTTGAAAGTTCTCTTCATCTGTTTGGTTGAAATTTGAAGTTAACACTCGCAGCGTAAACGAATTGTTCAACAATAGTTGAAGCCTTTTCTTATGCTCAAAATTCCGTTGAGGGTTAAACCAGACATCAGTAACTGGAGGAAATATACTAATTCGAAATTTTGCTGTGCGTTTATATCATGAATTTTGCAAGCTAGGTCGTTTAAATTGAGAAAATTTGTCAACGAGCTTTTGATAAAAAGAAGTAGTTTGATCAAGCAATTAGATGAACTGACGACCAAGTGGCAGTAAGGTGGTCTGATTTTTATAATGAACAATGATTATATTTTAAGTTGAACAGTGCTAGACGAATATCTAATAATTGTAAAATGATCGACATAGTTCCGAACAGCTGAGTGTGATGAACCCGTTTGCTGGCTCACCACTGCTAGTTTAATTGGACTTGTCTCTAGAACTCATCGAAGGCTTTACTATATGATCATTTGATTCTTCATTTCTTCCTATTTTTTTAGAAACAAGACTACATCAATAAAATGAGTTTTGTATTCGAGTGCCTTTGACTCTATTTCGGTCACCTACTAGGTTTCTTTTTGTTGCTGAGCTCGCGTCGGTGCTATTGAACCACTAAGTGGTCGCTGAAGTATAGGGCAATATTTAAATCCCCTTGTCCTTGGCAGGTGAGCAATGGCTCTCTCACGCGCCTCGTGCAGCCGTTTGCTCTTCACGTCATTGATGGAGAAGAATTTGAGCTTCCTGGGGAGAAGTTCAACGCTGTTGAACTCCTGAACGTTCTTGAGGGCACAGTCTCGGACGCTGCTTGCGACTCCAACCCGTGTCAGAATGGTGCTACGTGCAGCGTCACGTGGAATGACTATCAGTGAGTTTAAGCCATGAACTTCTGCTCATGGAAAAACTGGATGTTTTTCTCTTCAAGCGTGTTGTGAGATTGATGGGGAATAAATCTTCGGGGCAGCATTACATGGAATGATCAAAAATTTATCTGCATTGTATAGATTATCAAGTAGGATTAGCAATAAGTTTATTTCCTTACCCAGTTGCATTTGAAGATTAGTAAAGAGCCTGGAACTGAATTATCACAAAAAATTAACCGTCAAGTTTGTTCTGCAGTCAACGTCAAATAGGAAATAGTTTATGTGTAGCCCCTCTTGTGCAGCGTTGTGCTTCTACTCGGTGGGCTGTTTCACTTGTGGCTCTGAATGAACAATTCGATTAAGAATATTGCATCACGGGAACTGAATTTTGAATTAAGTCATGGACTTTTGGAGAGATTTCAAAACCAGATTGGTGCCGAACAAAACATACCAAATGTAAAAAAATCTAAAATGAATGATAGCAGATTAATTATTCTCGTAGGACTTCTATGACATTTTTAGTCGCCAAAGTAACGAAGAAGAACGGGTAATACGGTAAAACTTTGCAGAAAACTTTGCGAGCAGTGTGACGGTATTTCTGACCAGGTAAGGAAGTCCCTAACCAAATGACTAGGTTGTGTGACGTGGGGCCTTTGCTAGAACGGTGTGAGGAGATCTAACGCTTTTTTGACCACCCATTTAACTCTTCACTAGAGTAATAAAATGTCTTATTGCTATTTCTGAGCTACTTGGAAATAATTCTCTGCAAAGCCCTTGTTTTTATGTTCTCTTTTCTCTCTTTGAAAGTTCACATTTCGTCTACAGCGGTGCAATCTCATTTTTTTTACTCGAGGCCGGGTCTCTCCACACATTCGTATGATCATTGATGAATGTTTATTTTTCCGAAGTCTCATTTTTAAGGGGAAAATATTGATGGAAATGTTCGTTATGCACGGTTCGTCGGCCCAATTGTACAATTGTTCTTGGAATTATCCGGTAATCTTGCCTTTACACGCTGAAGTAGTTAACGCATATATTGCACTTGAGCCGTATATCTCCTGCTTCTTTTGCCAGGTGTGCCTGCCCGTTCGGTTTCAAAGGCAAGGACTGTGACGAGTTGGAGCACTGCGCTCGGCACGGCTGTCCTGACAACTCGACGTGTCACAACCTCGCCGACGGCTTCGAGTGTCTCGCTGACCGCACCATGAACGGCATCAACTCAACCGCCTCTTTTTCAGCGAACCTGACTGCGTCGCCCGCTGTAGTCAATCAAATATCTATCGCCTACAGATCACAGGTTAGCTCGTTGTCACCTCTGTAGTAATCTATTTTTTTATTACATTGTTTAAAAGTAAGCAGCAGTGTTTATCATTTTCAGTAACGAGTACTAACTTTGCACTCCTTAAGGTACAACAATTACAGGATACCGAGTTCTAGGGGAGAAATTATGCACTTTGAGGATACTTCATTTCCAAACGTCGTACCATAAAAGTTGTTTTGGTTCCATCTAATACACGGGTGTTCTTTCTGCCAATGATAGGAGATCTCTGAAATTTCCTGGCCTTTATTAGGGTGGAGCTAGTAAACGCGTTTGTCTTGTACTATCGTGTAACAATGAGTTCCTCCTATAAACAATGTCCCTGTTTGTATTGCGTTTTGGAAGACTTCGTTGGTCACAATTGCATTTCCAATAATGAAAGACTGTGCCTCAGCAAACATTGTGGACGAATGATAGCTCAATGGCAGGCTAAATCTAACGTTATTTCCACCTACTTTCTGTCCCCTATTGATGCTTTTACTTTCCTCATTTAGATACAAAGTGGTATATAACGTTTTATTCTGCGCTCATCGAATGTATCGTAAGGATTAATTAGATCCCCTACATGACAATAGTGTTATGACGTTTCTCAGATACTTGGGCAAGTCAACCGTTACTTAATTAAGACGGGAATTTCTTACACTGAGTATACTGCGAGTTGAAACTTTTGTAGTTTTGAGAGTATTTCCACCCTTTACAGTCAGAGGCATGGTCGTAATGGTTACATTGTTTGACAAAGCAGTGGAAATCATAAAACATATCTAAGTCGTGTGCAGGTCGGGTTCTCAAAGTGACACATTCATGCTCATCATTTCCTTGACCTCGAGCTCGAGTTTGCTCTTGAATTGGAGCAATCTAAACTTTTTTCATTCAATCTTGTTGAAAACATATTTTATACCATAAAAAATTCTAATTGGTAATTCATGTATGTTTTTATTGCATATTATTTTGATGGAATTTTCACATTATGGAATATTTTCTGCTTCCTCGTGGCTTCTAATTAACAATGAGGATTCTAAAATCTTTTACAACAATTTTTAAAACCCTTTCATGTATTTGTTTTAAGTTTTTATATCTTTTTGGGTTTGGTTAATGAGGCGTTGTGGTAGACTACTAATCTGATTACCTTACAGCCTGACGTCATCAAAGAGGAATGTGGGTGAAATTCTCGACTTTTCCTGTGTAGAAAGACAGCTATTTTGTCGCTTAAAAACCTGATTGTTTGTTAACAAAAATATTTTTATCTTGCATGCTGAGTAATCGAAATTTGGTCAGATGTTAAGTTCTACCATTTATGTCGCTGAGTAGACTACCTTCGACCTGTGATTTCAAAGAAGTTGAAATTATGGTTATCCTGGTAACGGTATTTCTCTTTTAAGATGTAGATAAATATATTTTACACTTTTTTCTAATTTAGTATTTCAACTAGGTTTAAAACCCACAATATTTTACATCTCTATTTGCAGGTTGGAGGTTTGATGTTTGTAGCCGAATTTGAAGAAACGATTTTGGAGATCGGAGTCGCTGGTGCAGAGGACGGTGCGCAGGTGGCTGTGCTGCAGAGCAACGCGTCCCAGCTGAGAAGAGTGGACTTTTTCTCTTCTCGAGCCCTGGATGGGAACTGGCATACACTCAATGTCACACTCATAGCAGGCTCAGATGTCAAGGTAATGGCAGATGTCCTAATGGGAAAATTGAGGGAACCTCCATCGCACTTGGGCGGGAACGAATAGATGAAATAAACACTTTAAGGATGCTAAAAACTGAAACAACTGAGGAAATGAAATACCATTTCAACCATCATTTCAGTAAATTTAAGCTAAGCCCCTTTGAGTAACACGTAAAGTGCGAAGCTTCGAGAGGGTATACTGGCTTACAGATATATTTCCCGGCTCACTATAAGAAAATTCCAAACTCTCTTTGAACGGCTTTGATGGTTGGGTGTAAACTAAGTTTAAAATTGATGTGTCTATGTATTTTAATATTTATGCGTCAATCTGAAATCTGACAATCTCTTCATGGTTGCACAATCTCACAAACTGTGGAGTGAGAGTGTGCTTGGGGGGGGGGGGGGGCATCGGTATGATCGTACCCACTGGGTTTTGACGTTCATGTTTAAATAGATCATGACATTTGTTTTTGTGCTGTGTAATGGAACTCGTTTCCAAATCATTCATAAGAAGTGTAGAAATTTTCCTGTCATTTTCTCGCTGTCAAGATGCAAGTCTATTTTCAGTGTAACGTAAGGGTTTGATTTTTGCTGATAATATTACATCTCAAATCGGTGCCACGTTTGGGTGTGAGCAACTCGTACTAACGTACTGATATTAGTAAGAGTGAGCATTTGTTGCTCGTGTGCAAGAACTCAAAATCCCCAAGAATAGTACTGTTAACTCATTTCAACCGTAGATTGGCGTTCTGGACTTCTTTTGTGTCCATCTTACTTCTTGTAGTTTTTGTACCTTCTTTGCTCTCTTTCTTGTCTTTCCTCCATCTTCCTTCCTAGCTGCGTGTTTCTATACGCAGGGGATGTGGTGAGGAAACATACCTTGTGTATAGCTACTGCGTTCCCTTAACACCATACTGAATGGTGCCTTCATTCTTTCTCTTTTTGGAGCATCTTTGTTGTGGTAAGAGAGGCTAAAACTAACTTGTAATCTAATCGATCGTGCTTTTGTATTTTACAAATTGTTAACGTAGGAGAGCGGGATAATATGAAAAACGTGACTTTATTCAACTCGTTTGAGGCCGAGCGCTTCCAGAACCTGTGCAGTGCAGGACAACGACTCGTCGTTTATTTGTCATTGCTTATTTTGTCCATCAGATGGCACCCGTGAAAGTATGACTTCGTGTATAATTAAAAATTGAGTAGAGAATAGCACCAAATCTTAAGTGCTTTTATAAATTTCAGTGCCTACATTCGTTTTCTTTTAGCTTAACTATTCTATTATTCAACTTAATTATTTTCTCATTGTCATAGTTTTAAATAGGTTACTCTTACAATGATTTGTTTTTTGCCCTGGGGTGACCATTATTTAACTCAATGCTAATCTTGGAAAATGCCGTCAAGAGTTTGAAGCCACGACACGACCATGCCATTGAGCACTTTGATGTGTGCGCAGGTGACGCTGGACAGCGCGATTCTGTCTCCTCTCACTCCCCAGCTCACAGTGATCGACTTAAGGACCGTCATTATGCAAGGTAAGTCGCTGCTTCTCGGCAACGTTAAGTTAGAGTGTTATACTTTCAACGAGAAAGCCCTGCGTTCAGCTCCCCACGACTGTGCTGTATATTTGCCGGAGCGACAACCTCTTCTGTTGCTATACAAAACGAGTAAGGGAATTTATAGAAAGACCCTTCTACTGGATTAGCTTGTATTTCACTGCTTCTTCACTAAATTAACCAGTGTAATCGTAAACAAATATAATTGCGAAAAAAGACGATCGCCCCAGTTTATGCGCTTCTAGTAATATTCATGTGGCCTTTTAAGTGAAAACAAACTAAAAAATTCTGGGATCAACACTTGTAGTTCGTGTTAATCAAATAGAGCCAGGGCTGCTTTTTCCGTCCGAGAAACCTGACCAGAAATGTTTCCCCTTTTAGCCATATTGTACGTCGTTGCTGTTAGCGTTTTTAGTTCTCCAGGTGGAGTAATTCGTATTATCAGTAATGACGTTAAATACTTTTTAATATAGAGGTCATATGCTTTATCCACCCTCCAGCCAGAAATTAGAGCTTGTAGATTGTAGCCTGTGTTAGAGCCTATGAATAAAGAGAAACACAAAATGGTGTGCATAATCGAAACCTTCCTTAGGATTACAACACTTTTTTTTTCTTGCTGAAAAGAGTCGTGACTCGTACAGTGCCTAATCTATTGGTTAGGTGAGCTATTGGTTAGGTGAGCGCTCCAAGGGTCCTTCGGCTCCCTCCTTCATGCGTCTGAATAAAATCAGAGATTAATGGATTACTGTAGTTTGAGTAGTACGTAACCCTGCAAATGGCATCCATTCTCAAAATTCCTTTTAATCAAGTGGAATCCCCCTCATAGGTCGACAGGTTGATATGCGATCATGTAAGTATTATACAAACTAATCAAATTTTATGTTTGTTTTACTTCATGTCTCTTATGTTGTTTAAGAGAAACAACTTAATTGATCGATCCATCATTGTACGTGCAATAAGTTTTTAAGCTTCTTAACCTAAGGAAAGGTCTTTAAGTGCAGCTCAAGGAATGGAAAAGTTCCTGCTGTGATTTCTTCTATCCGTCTTTTCAGTTTGCTTTAATCACCAGAGACCTGCGTTTTGGTGAATAAATGGTAGGCCCCCAACTGAGCTCGAGCTTGGATCTTGATTGTCTCAAGACTGATGCCTGACTTCTTTTTACGCTCGTTAAAGATAAAATTTTATTACTATCAAGTTTGATGCGTATCATCTTTTGTATTGGTTAATCATATGCCTCGTAACTAACGCATGAGCCCAATTAAGGTTACGCCTATTTGAGCTGGTCCCCATTTCAGGCGCCTGAGTCGAGTGGGAAATTATGGCTACATTTTTCATTTTCTCAACGGCGAGGAGAGTCACCGTGCTGGTATTGGCAGGAATTGAATATTAGTTTGCTGAAACGTATTTCTTTTGCTTGAATAACTAAAATGGACGTAACTATGTTCATTGTTGTGTCACGTGCATTTCAAGTATTTCAAAATTTTTCTCCTTGATTTCTTCTCCAAATTTGTAAATAACCATAGGTGACTAAATCTACATCTCTCCTCAATTATTTTATCAGAAATTTGTTTCTCTCTCACTAAATCTGGGTCAGACATTCACTGTTGTTAAGCCAGAAGCGAAGATAAGTCGACTGATGCCTCTGTTTTACGGAGGGAAAATAATTCTTCTCGCAAATAACTAAGCTTGCGTATCACAGATGCTTGCGAAACATACTTCCGACACGGACTTCAAAATTTCACTAGCTTGATTTAGTTCGGCTCAAATCCAAAGCTTGTTATATCAGCTCGAAAACGCAAAAGCTTGATTTAGTTCAGCTCAAATTTCGAAGCTTGTTTTATCAGCTCGAAAACTTCAACGCTTGGAATCAAATCGTAATCTTCAAAGCTTGAAAACAGCTCGAAAATCTTCAAAACTTGTAATCAGGTCGAAAACTCTGAAAAATACCGGAAAGATTCGCAACAGTTGAAAACTGTTTACGAACCCCATCTTAAAATAAATAATAAGTCAAAACCTGACTTCTCTCTCATCTTTGAAGAATCAGGAAGATTTCCTCAGGAATAACAAGCCTCGGAAATACGGCCCTCAAAAATCCCTACGATAGGGACGACAATATCAAAGGGTGGCATCCAAGAAGGACCAACCCAAAATAACTATCAATTGGGCCGAACAGGACTCGCCCACCAAAATAATCTATCAGCTGGCGCCCAAGAAGGATACGCCACCCTAACTAATTTAACTATTTGGTGCCCGATTAAGGACTCGCCTACTAAAATAATTTAACAACTGTGCCAAATTTTCAATTACATGGTTTGTTTCGTTCAGGTACTGTCCGACTTGGTGGCGGTGTGGCGTCCTCATCAGCCAACAGCCTCGCTCATGGTGAAAGCTCCGGCGACAGCGTCTCAGGTCAGATCCAGTATACCAAAGTCACGAAAATCGTATTTCATTATCTCAGTCTTGCCATCCATGTTGGTATCTAGAAACTGTGCCTGCTCTTATGTGGGCAATTTTAATTACCTTGATATCATTCGTGTTTTTAAACATCAATAGGTCTCCTCAAGAGAATACAACTTTTGTATTGAAGGGGATCAACCCTGCCATTGGAAAATTGGGAGACCCCGAGCTGAGAGTAGGGTAAGCCTTTCTTTATTGAAATTAAATAGATTTTTGGTTTTGTTAAGTACCATCCTTTCTCGCTTTACTGCTCTACAGTAACTATTGCTGACTTCAACTATTGTCGATTTTTATAAACTTCTTTGTTAACTTACTGTTTTCATTCACAGGTCTTGTGTGGGAACACATCTTGTGCATAGATTCCTCATTCCCTAAACTCTATGGTAAATGGTACTTTCCTCCATCTTTTCTTTGGAACGCAGTAGTCGAGGTTAGGGAGGCATAAACTAACTTATCTAAGCTAGTAAAATAGGTATTTGAAGCACTGAAGTTTGCTTTGAATAACATCTTTACGAGGAGTAGGTATGGTGAGGTCCAACTTGAACTACTGCTATAAGTTTGTATCTGATAGTTTTACGACCCAAAATGCTTGTTAAACTCTGAATTTAAGTGAAATGTAAGCTGCTGAGTCAAATCTGAAGCTTTTTAAAATGTAATTGCGCAAAGTATTCTATTTGTTTAAATCGTGTGAGTCAGTGAATAGTTGCTTGGGCAAATTTATTCCCTTTAGTATCCGGATGTCACCGAGGCAACTCATTGCGAGATATGCTTCTGCACCAATCCTTCATTTCACACTCTCGTGCTCTGTATTTCAACTAAGAGTTTCCAATGCCCTTGCACATGCTTTCTGTCGATTAGATCTTCTTCTAAAAGCCCATATGATCCGAAATACACCACGGTAACTAAAAGAAATTTAGCTTCCTATGACGTGCAAGAGCTGCAGCAGGAAAATGCGGCAAAATTAAGGACACATTTGCTCGTACTGCTTTGAAGTATGGATTAGCTCCAGAAAAATTTTAACTACTTTATAATTGTACGGTTTTTAATTAATGATTTCTTTATACAAGTGCACACATGTTTTGTGCAGAAGGAAATATGACGTCCTCTGTGGCAGTCTCCCCATTCTACCGGGGCTGCTTCGGGGAGGTTCGAGTGCAGGGCCTCCTGCTGCCTTCCTTCATGCCCGAGCTGCTCAGCAACGACTCTTCTCCCAACAAGTTTGTTCTTCTGGTGAGTCGCGTCGGTTGTGGTTAGGGAAATGGACGCGTGTGAGGGGAACGTGGCTCATAACGAGTGACGTTCTCGCTGTGGTCACTTGTGTAAATAGTGAAGTATATACCTCCTAGTGAGGGAAGTACCTCATAGTGAGGGAAGTACCTCATAGTGAGGGAAGTACCTCATAGTGAGGGAAGTACCTCATAGTGAGGGAAGTACCTCCTAGTGAGGGAAGTACCTCCTAGTGAGGGAAGTACCTCCTAGTGAGTGAACTTTGGTTGAGCTAAGAATGACTTCTGGTTAGTGATGTTAGATTGTGTGTAAACTTACAAAATTGTTAAACCCACTTTATTTGAGTGAAATAATCTTGTTGGTAGGACTGGGATAGACTTTTTGCTTGGTTACTGGTTTAAAACTGTGTTATTTCTGAAAGGCTATTGAAACCTCGAACCACGCATCCTGATTTCAGACATTAGTCTGTTAGCAAGACAAACATATTCCGAGGAATTGTTCGATATCAATTTATGTTTATGGTGGCTTTTTGGTGAAATATCTAAATAAAATATTTTGGAACGTTGTATTTTGTTTTTGAAGAGCGAGGACTACCCTGAGAGGGGATGCCGCGTGTGCTACGAGCACGAATGTAAGCACGGCGGTCATTGTGAGGACCCGGAGCAGAACTTCACGTGCTCGTGTATCAGCGGCTTTCAAGGCCAGTTCTGTGAGACCAACATTGATGACTGTGTCGACCACACGTGCCAGAATGGCGCTTCCTGCAGGGACGGCATCAACCTTTACAAGTGCGAGTGTGCACCCGGCTACACCGGAGAAAGGTAGGCCTTGTTTCTAGATGTGAGAGCGCGGCTCCAACCCGTTGTTCGTTCTTTATTGCATTCCATTGAGCCTGCTTTGAAGCGGGGTTACGGCTCCACGATTTCTTTGAGAGTTTCCTGGTTC
Organism: Morinoia aosen; assembly: GCA_030386875.1. NCBI lineage: Eukaryota > Metazoa > Arthropoda > Malacostraca > Amphipoda > Talitridae > Morinoia > Morinoia aosen. Next base: position 77,241,187 of record CM059564.1, read on the forward strand.
ACATTTATTATCAGCCACTATTTTTTGTACTGTACTGGAATTTGGGATCGTAATCGTTTGTATTCAGCGTATAATGTAAAGGTTTAGGTCGCGTTTTCAGTGCGAGAAGCTACACTTTATTATCTTCGTTGCCTTTACGTGCCTCTGTTAGAATTTTTGAACACCCCTTACTCTTCCAAACGACAGGATGTTGCACGCAATACCTACTGCTTTCATAATTTAATATTTTAAATAATAAAGAAAATCACGTTCTTAGGGTAAAGTTTCATAAATATGCATGGAGATTTCATAAACATAGGTCACATTTACTTAAGGTTGAATTTAAAACACGTCCCTAGAATAATTATCACGGAATTGTAAGATTGTACACTCCACTGGGTTGCACGACTGAAGCTCGAAGCAGGAGCAAGTAGGACTAATAGCGACGAGACGTCAGCTACGGAACACAGGCTCCTTTAGATGTCGACCACAGAGCTGCATACGAAGAACAGACTAATGAGTCACTGAAAATTAAACGGGAGCCAAATGATGTATCAGAGTCTTTAACAAAAATGAGCAGTGCACTGGATGCTTCTAGTTACGTGGGTCAGAGAACACCAACGAGAGAGTAATAAGAACAGAGGCAGATCCTAGAAAGTCACTAGGCAAGAGTAGCTAGGAGTAGAATTCTATTAGCAATAATGGTGTTACTTTAAGAATCCCTTACATTTATCATCCAAACTGCTTCCCTAGTTTTGTTAAGTTTACTTTGGATTTCATAGAATACTTGACGATTTATTTTATAGGCAGGTGGAATCAATTTGGCTATGATATTCCGTGGAAAACGAAGCAACATTGTGCTGCATTTGATAGTATATACATCTTTGTTTAACGCCTGAAGAATTACAAATGATTTACCCAATACATTTATCTTGTTACTTTTTGTACGTTTCTTCATAGCCTTAAGGAAGTAATCTACGTTTTGTTTCTAAATATTTTTTACAACTGGGTATTTTTCATTATTTTTAGTATTTGTTTGAATGAAATATCTTCTGACTTATTCTCTATCGTATGGCAGATTTTGTATCTCGGATGATTTTGGGATCAGAGCTGAGCTTCTACGGAATTTTGTTTTAACGAATTCTTGTTCCTGAAAAAACGTTTCACATTTCTGGCTTCTCTGAACATCTTAATGTTCTTGGTCGAGGAACCGGCTCTTTTCTCCGTATAATTTTTATTTAAGGCATTACTTCAGGTGCGTCTTTTTATTTCTTTATTTATGACATTATTTTCGTTACACAAATGGTGTTTGTCTGTGCTTTGTCGATTGTCATAAGGCGACATCAATTGTGAGGAGGAGAAGGAGATCGCTGTCAAATATTTTTATTTTATACAATTTAGAATCCATGATCATATTTGTAATGTGGTGAAGTAATGTCTCTACGATCAACTATGTGATAGTAATTTTCCTCTGCGAGGAACACGAAAGTGTGAAATGATTGCCTGGACTTATTTCACTAAAATTAAATGTTTGGTAAAGCTGTGAAACTGAGATCAACGAGTGCGACGCCGGACCTTGTCTGAACAACGGTACGTGCACTGACGGGCTGGCCTCGTTCACGTGCACGTGTACGGACGAATACATCGGCGATACGTGTGCCGAACTCAAGATTAACAACTGCGAGAGCAAGAAGTGTCAGAATAACGCCACGTGTTCGGATCTCTATCTCAGCTTCGAAAGTGAGTGAGAATTAAAATTCCTTGAGCAATATTTGTAAGTTTATTTGCCAATGCTGCTTCAGATTGCCATACAATCTCTTGGTGTTGTCCGGGTTCTCAGCCAATAAGTTCCCTTGTTGAAGCTGTGAGAAAATTAGAATTCTGCATGACTGTTCGCTAACACTCTCACTCTTTCACCGTTGAAGGCATTTCTGAGTAGCGCTTTGATCTTAAATTTTATTTAATAAAATGTCGATGAATAGAAATAGTCAGTAGCATAATTTTTCTTTCGCATTTTTTTTTTTTTTTGAGAAAATAAAATAAAAATGTGCTAGCTCGCGTTGACCTACGGTCTCAAAGCAGTGAGGTCCTTCAATTCATCGTGCCATGAGCTAGTCGTGAGAATGCTTGACTGGCTGCTTCGTGTCCTCGCAATTTTTGCCTCCCATTTGTGAACTTTGCAAGGCGAGTGCTCTGGCGGTAACATGGAAGGCATGCTCACCTCATTCGATACTGATAAGATAAGAACCTCAGTCGATAAGAGGTTCTTTTCGGTGCGTCGAGATCACCACAAGCCCGACAGCTGCCGTTGTGCCGCGACTGCATTCTTTAGAGGCAGACAGTGTTTCAACTTACTCATACGTCCCAGTATTTGAGAGTTGTTATGAGTGTTTTGTCCTATATAAGCTTTCAAAATTTTGTCCTTCGATTGAGCAGAAAAAACAAATTATAAAATATATTTGGTGTTTGTTTAAGGTATATATCAGGTATAAATATTAGGTTAAATTATGCTGCGCGCCATTTCACTGCTGCTGTATAAATAACTACTGCTTTAGGTTAGAACACTCGAAGCCTTACGTGCGTCGTCGTATTTTGCTGCCAACACTCAGATGACCTCAATTAATCGCCTCAAGTATTTAACTCTGAATGGAGTCCATTTGTTGATAAAGTTCTTAGGAGTGCACCCTGAGTTTGAATTCTTTTCACGTCATTGTTATCGCGAGAAGGACACTTTGAAGCGAATCTTCGAAATCGACCAAGCGTTGTGAAGTCTCGTGTAGTTGGAGAAAACTTGCATCATCGTTAGTCTTTCTTTTTGCTTTAGTGGAACAAGGTTTCTACGATGCCCTTATAGAGCTCTGAACTTGTGTCTCTGTTCATTTCCTTCTCAGTTTTGTATTGACAGGGAATGAATGCACCTGCAGCTTTTCTCCCGAGTAATAATTATGGGTAAAAGAATAGCACTGTTTGCGGAAACTGTGTTGCAGTAAGGTTACCGTTTGTTTTGACCTTTCATATAAATATCATCGTAGCACGGCCCTTCCATTACATCATGGTACTGTAAAATATTTGAAAATGACCATAACAATTGCCTATAATATATTATAGGTTTTGTAATTAATCAGTACCAGATTGTAACCAATGTTACAGTCTAGTACAAATTAATTTTTTAGCTGATGATTGTGTTCTTAACGTATTTTGTAATAAAGTATAATAATTGTTACGAATTTTTAAATTATTTTGATTTTAAATCGTCTTTAGGGATAAAATAATTATAGTTAATATGGTATAATTATATGAGCTTTAACAAAGTTATCCCTGCAGGTCAGCTGGCGCATGTGCCTGACAACTACACGTGCGCTTGTCTCTTTGGTTTCAAGGGCCACAATTGCGATCAATTTGTCGACTACTGTCAAGGCATCAACTGTCACTTCGGTACCTGCAGCCTTACTTTCACCGAGCCTGTGAGTCGCCTTTGTTAAGCCAGGCCTTAGGTTTGTCCACCTGTACTGCTTCTGGTCGCCTGACTTGCGCTTGATCCCTTCGCTATCTCTTAATTGAGTCCTTACAGTATACAGGTTTACTTCTCAGGTGTATCCTGTTTACGCTGGTGACCCATAAATAACTCAACAACATTTCCTGCGATTAGAACGGAAAACTTTTACCTTCATCCTGAAACATAATGGTGTAAAAAATTTCCTATGATATTGTATATCGTCAATATTTTCTGACTTATTCCGAGTAAAATGAAATTAGTTAATGGAGGAGGGTTTATTTAAACAAAAGGAAAGGGTTGCTGCCTCCAGAGACAGGTGTCCCAAATTTTATGATTAGGAATTAAGTTTAATTTATCCTGGAAATTTTTGGGTGTCGTTGGCGGGTAAGCGGTAGCCTTAACGTACACCATGACGTACACCCCTACCTCGTATATCAACACTTCTTTAGTAGCGCTGCCCGAGTTTCTAGGCACATTTTTCTACTGGCAGTTCTTGCGAGGGAAGGGTAGGAATACGACGCGACAGATATTCGTTAATGTATGTGTGGGCGGCAAATACGAACTGGAGGACGAGCACACAAGGACGGAGACTTAACAACCGTACCGACTCGACAATGACTTCGATTTCTGTACGCGTTATACTCTTGCTAACCTTGACTAAGGACTCGCGCCTTGACCGCTTAAATCGACACTCGATCCCTGTAGGAAAAAGGTCCCAACATCAACCCGAACTATGACGCAAACACGGAATACTGAAAAGGCTCAATCCCCAAAATGACGAACCCATGCGAATATTTACAGAGTCCGACTCGTGTTCCGAACCACAAAATTGACCTATCCGGTTCCTAGCGCTCGACCGCTTTGTCCCGCTGCTCGACCCGAAGTGTCCTCAATCTTCTTCTCATAGACTATGACCATACTCCAAAGGATCTTCTCATAGACTCCGCCTCGACAGCGTCATGACTACACAGGGGAGGAAGGGGAGGTTTAGGGAGGTAGTAGATTTTGGTAGTAGATTTTGCGGTAGATTCTACACAGGGAGGTAGTAGATTTTGCGGGTGCTCTGGCTTTCTCCGGACATGGTTAATAAAGCAAGCTCGTCGAACTCGAACAAGGACGATACTTGGTCTCCTTCTTTAATACGTTTATGATTGGCGGTCTTTAGCTCGTTTCTCAGGCGGCCTTCCCGAGCGGATGGGCGAGCATGCGGTTAGTTTTTTTTTATAACGTCTTCGTAAAATATAATATCCAAGACAAAATTATATGACAGGTGTTTCTAGTTTATGACGATATCATAAAATAGAGCTCTCCTCTGGCTCTTACTCGCAACGCACCGTAAGACCGAAATCGAATAAAATTATTTTATTCAATATGAACGCAATTACTTCCTCTCGAGCGATAAAAGGGCAATATAATAGAGGAAATACAGTCAGACGAGCAACAGGGGAAAAGATCGTGTTTTTAATTTGTGTGACAGGAACACAAATATTTTTAGTACAAGTATTCTACCTTTAGTCATACACACTGCTAACGCATGGTATCTGTATCCTCTGCTCATGTAGCACAAGTTTTCACCTATAAATTACAAGTCTGGCATACAAAATAAGTCGTTTTCGACGCTAAGTGTTCAGTAGTTCGTATAATGATAAAAAAAAGCGGTTCACATCTTTCTCCAGACGATAGTTAAAAAACTCTCTTCCAATTACCGTTTTTGTAATCTCAATGTAATCTAAATATTCTCAAACTTGGTAAGTTTGACTAATTGTTCATTTTACCTAGATGTTTTTCGGATGGCGTATTATCTTCTTGAAAGCGATTTTTTTTAAACAGAATTCAATAAATATAATTTTGTTGCACATATTGTTAGTTAGAGGTGCATATAAGGAAAAGTGCCGCATTGTGGACGCTGAAGAAATTGCATTCATCAAGTTATCTCAGCTTGACATAAATCTTACTATTTCGGCTACGCAAATAGCTTCACACTTGAGTACTGCCATTTTTTTCAAACAAAAAAGTGACCCACTTTGCGCATAAATCATTCACCCTCCACCGGTTTGCCACAGTCCTCTTACGACGAGAAGTAGGAACCTTAAAAGTTTTTACCTTATATTTCTGCGGCAGTTGTGTTTGTCCACATACGAGAACAAGAGCAGGTCAATCTAAATTTTGAAATAGAATGCTTCCATTATGTAGGGTACCCTACAAATAACTGTTCATGGTTTAGTGTCAATAACTTCCTGATATAATTTGAATGCTATTTCATTCGACGTGGAAAATAGCGATGCGTTAAAGCTAAAAAATTATTCCCTTTGGTACAATTCCCATTACATCTACTGAACGCATGTGAGCATGCTCGAAAAGTTTTATTACTTGATAAAAAATAATTATTTTATTCCTTAGTTTTCTTCGATCTAAAATTCATATCTTGAAAAATGTGCTTATCAATTCCTTACGGGTGAACCATCCCTTCTGACGCATTCTAAAACATATTTCTTCATAGTTTATGTAGCATGTCTTATTTTGACGTGAGATTGCTACGAATAAACTATTGAGTTACTGAAGGTAATCAGGTATGAACATAGAATAGCTGAGCACTTTATTTTTTGATGCGGGCAATACTTCGACATTAGTGAGAGATGGCCGGGATTTCCGAGTGTTTCGCTAAGTGCCTTTCATTAAGCGAGCAATCTCCTATATTTGAATAAGTAAATGTGTTCGCATTGGCAGACATGCTGCCCTTGAAGTATCTGGCATTAGATCAAAATGTCCCCATGATGAGCAGCATCGTTCTGAAAAACGTTTTCTAATCTTTCAGGGTTGGAGATGTTCATGTAACGAAGGTTACGAGGGCGATCTGTGCGAGAGAGAAACGGACGAGTGCGCTTCACAACCGTGCCGCAACATGGCCACCTGCGTGGATGGGCGCAACAGCTTCACATGCCAGTGTGACGGTCAGTTGCTCACAGCTCGCACTTAGTTGATAATTGGGTTCTAGTTAGTCGGTAAAGCCTGGGTTAATTTTGGGCATGTATTTTTAACATGAACTATTTTTCGAATTTTGTTTCGACTGATAATGGGATTAATCATGGTACTTCTGTGTAAATGCCAAGAGTTTTATTTTTCTCAGATAGTTTCCTAATGTTTTTGTCCTCATAATGATCAATCTTCTCGGTCATTACTCTCATTTTTTTGCGTTTCTATATACTCTGAATTTTATTCAACTGAACTTTGAAATTTGATCAGTCTCTATAATGTCTCCTCAAAAGTATGTCATTGGTCCTGTATCTAGAGCGAAACACAGTTGATTTAACTTGAGCCCGTCATTTGCGGCAGGTTGATCCGAAATTTTTAAGTCAACTTTAATTGACTTACTTTCAACATTCAAATTCCAAATAGATGAAAAAATAATCAAATTGAGAGATCATCTGGTTGTGGTTTGTATGAAAAAGAATGGAGTTTGTGACCACCGCATTACGAAGATCTCAATGGCCACCAGTGGGGTCATTCGGCAGTTAAAGTGTTCATTTTATGGGCAGTTCATAGACAGTGTTGTATTTCTAGGCGTTCTGTCATCATCCAAAAACTTGAGCTGTGAAGAACCTCAAAACGAAATCTAGTTAAACATTTATCACTCAATCATGGGGATATTGCAGCAACCTGCTTTATTCGTGCATGCTTTGGACTGTTAGTTACATTGATAACCGCTCTATACTTGACAAACTATAACCCACTCAAAATTTCATACTCTTAGTATGCACTCAATTGCTTCCATTTAACTCGCATGTCTATTCAGTTGTGTTTTCCGAGGCTCTAAGTAGAACTTAATTTTTACCTAAATTATTTTCATATTCTAATTTAAGACTGCATGCAAACATCTGATGTGTTCATGTTTCATCTCAGAGAAAATAACACATTACGGGTGAAGTAGCACACTCCACCCATGTCATACACCTACTATTTCTGATCCCACTTACTAATGGCTAACTGCATGCATAACCAGCAGCCCTGGGTAAACTTAAAACTCTCAAGTTTCAAAACTTATATTGTACAATTTGATCTAAAACAAGAAGAGAACAGAAGTGTTATCACTAATGAACATAGTCCAATGTCTTTGATAATGCAAATATTGAACAATCATAATCTACACTCTAACAGTGAGACTTTCCTTCTTTCGAGAACTTCACAAGAAAGCTAAGCTCCCAGCAGCCTTGCCAAATCTTAATCCTTCCAGCACCGCTAGTTCTTCATCTTTGATTGCTCTGCCTCACCCTCATTTAACTCATATAAGGACGATATCTGCCTGCCCTCTTATCACTGTTCACGTTCAGAGACTCTTTTCCAAACATTTGATTTAACTTAAAAGTTTTCCTTATAGTGTCCAACCTAATTTCAATCAGCTCTTTTTTTTGCGCCACTATTTCGGATTATTACTTTATTGAATTGAAATAATTTTTTTTGTTAGTGTAAATTTTTTGGTCCACTGCTGGTTTTTAGTCCCAATACTTTTTTTCTTAAACTTCTATCTTGTTTTACAAATGTTTTTTTCCAATTTTAATGTTTCTATGCACAAGGTGTGGGGATACACCTTGTGCATAGGTTCGCCGTTCTCTCAATTCCATTCTAGATGGTACCTTCCTCCTTCTTCTCTTGGCAGCACTTTCCCTCATTCCCTCACGGGATACAATTATTGTTATCTATGGGAATTAGAAAAGAAAGAAAAAAGAAAAACATTTTATTTCCAATAGAGATTATACAAAAGTACCATCATTGGTTTTTAAAATATCTTAAAGTTAATACACTTAGGTGATACACACACATGAGTATTGCAATACTCATGTCACTAGTCGGAAAGAATTGATTGAGGGCTATGTGCTTCTAATCTTGCTTAATCTACATTTGACGATGCACATAATGATAATTACAAGACACAACACAATTTCATGGACGGGGAATTTTCATTGGGGGTTGAGAACACCTTTGACAATTTACGTATTCATGATATGAAACTTCACAATTCTTGACGCCAGGCAATAGTATTAGAATTGTTTGTTTCGGAAGATGTTCAAAAACGTCATTTTAAGGAAGCACGAAAAAGATAAATAAACATATATATAAGCATGGGGACCACGAAAATTACAAGATTTGTATTTCTAATTAAGCAATTTTAACATAACGGTCATTAGTTGATAAGCATTTTATTTAAATATAAATGGATGATCACAAAACAAATGTATAGTTTTTTTACGTGAACGCTTTACAATAATAAAGAGATGACGAGTTAGGTAATGTTACAAGTTGAGAAGGAACAGAACAAAAAAACAATTATCTTTAGTTAAAATGCCAGTTGTCAGTTTAGTACACACATATGTGCATATATACATGTAAATATATTCACATATACATGCACATACATACCTACGCACATACATACACCTAACACGTAAACATACACAAAAACATTTCTATGCATCGAGGCAATCACAATATATGCGCGTTCTATAAAAATGCTGTGCGATGTTCTGAAATATGGGATAATGAGCAAAGGAAGATTCGCGACAACTCTTTCAGTATGCGTTGCTGCTTACAATTTCTAATGAAATATTGTAACGATGTTCTATTAAATATTGTATCGAACAGATCATTGGTTGATAAGCGTCTTATTTATCATATGTCGGTGATCGCGCAACAAATATAATTGCATATGTATACTTTATAGATGCTGTACAATAATCAAGTAAAATGAAGTATTACGTAGTGACACATTCACCTATCTACGTACGCATAGCGTGCCCAAGTACACATATACACAAGTAAGCATGTGCGCAAATATCAGCGTAAACTAATCAGTATAAACTAGCATTCCAATCGAGGGAATCGGAGAAAATTTCTTTTATCATGGCATGAATTTTCTAAAATTTCCGTCCTAAAAATAGTGGCACAAAACAGACTACCTTAGTCAGAAACATGAAAGAGATCTTTCTTCAACGGTTCCCAAGTACAGAAGATTTCCAGAAGCACGCGAAGCTTAGGTGCGGTTGTTATAATATATTCTAGAGCATAAGAGATGATATGATAATTTGCACTACACTAGCCTACCAAGAGCATTTTTGGACGTGACGAAGAGAGAAACATGAATGTCATATAAGGGTGTCATATTAGGAAAAAAATCACATTATCTTTGAAATATGGCGCAAAATGCCTGCAATTGCTAAATATACATAGGTACCACATTTTACATGTACAAGACATTTAAGCTTTGGATTGCCTTGCAATGATAAAATGAAATGATGTGTTGGGTAGTGTTAGAAGTTGGGAGTGAGAAAAAAATCTGGTATTTATAGTTTATATACCAGTTACTAGTCCAGTGCACACAGGTGTATTGTGCACACATGCTCACCAATATACGTACACACATATACAAGTAAGCATGCTTGCAAATCCCAGCGTATAGGCGATCAAATCATAATAGGCGATCGCAGCGTATAGGCGATCGAATACTTTAAGACTGTTTTGTGATTTCTTGAATTATAAAGAAAATGAGCAAGAGACGATTAACCCGCGCACGGTCGCGCATCCCTCAGAAAAGTAGTCAATTTACCCGCGTTACTCTGCCGTTCCCTGTTCACTTACCGTAATAGGCAGAGATGTAAAAATATGAAGTAATGAGTAAAAAATGTTGCTTTACACTTTGATGTTGTCAGATTTTTGATAACTTGAACCGTTTCTTTGTAATATGGAGTCAAACTCCGTAGATTTTTGCACAACATTGCTTCAAAGAGATCAATGGCCATTTTTGTGTTTTGGGAACAATGTAATGTTTTTCACTGCTATTTTATGCAGAAAATCCTTCCAAACCTGCTGATGTTTTTATTTTTCCTCTACAACAATTAGAAAAAAAGTTATGACCATTTATGTCTACTAGGTGTTATCCATTCTTCGTTTTAGTTCCTACATAAATGCATGTTTGCATGTCTGGTTATATTACTGTAAGTATAGTGTTTCGAAACTTTTAATTTTCACACAATATGAATAAAATACTGCTCTACACGCTACTGACTTCAGATTTGTCTTATTTGCCATTTTTACGAAATAAGGCGAAATAAGGCCCTGAGTAGTTTCGCTGGTAACTGAGGCTGCCACTGACTGTTCGCACGCACACCCTCTCACGGTCGCCTCATTTACCACACTGACTGTGCTTACCCCTCCCAACTTCCAAGTGGTTGGAGCTCTGCCTTAACCCCCACAATGTGGGGGTTTCTGGCTCCAGCTGTGTAGCACTCGCTGAGACGATCATTTTGGTGTATAACAACTTGGGGTTATGCCTTACGTCTGGCAACCAGTGAGCCTGGTAAATGAGGCGACCAGTTACAGTGCGCGGGTTAAGCAATGGAGATACCAGGCAAAATGAGATTTGTCAGTACGTGTTCAGTATGTTTTGTAGCTAATAATTATCGTTGAGACGATAGATGACGAATTATTTTGGCTTTAAATTCTCTCGGTGTTTGAATTAGCGCTCCCAGGGGTAGAATGTGAGGTCCCGAGCTGAGAGTTAGGTAGACCTTTTTGATGTAATAAAATGTTGAGGGTTTGTTAACATTTTTTGTTATGTTGAGGATCATTGTTTTTTGGTTCACTGCTGTCCATTTTTTCAGCACCTACAGTATATACTACTTTCCTTCCTCTCTTTGAAACACCTTTGTTGCCGTTAGGTATGCTTAAACTAACATCTAATATAACCTTGGCAGCACACTTTCGTTAGAGCTAGGGAGGCTTGAATTAACTTATAATCTAACCTTCTTTGGTAAGGTGTGGCAATGTGAATTCAAAATTATGTCGTACTACTAGAATATTACTAGCATTTCTCTGACCTATCCTGTCACTCCTGTGTACTTTCACTAGGTTCAACCAATGCTTAAACCGGATACTCCCTTGCCTGTTTTGGGCTAGTGCAAGTTTACGCAAGGATTGGCACTGTTTTAAAAATGTGCCAACACAATTGTGTAACAGATACGTTGTCATTTATATAATTAATGTTGCTCATTTAGTCTAATTTAGTTAAGTTTCCCTTAGTTTTTTTTACATTATCATAGTCGTTCTGCACGAGGTTCTCCTCTTTCAGTTGGCTGGGAAGGCACGACGTGCGACATCGACATAGACGAATGTCTCAACAACCCTTGCAGCGCTGACAGTACGTGCACCAATACACCGGGCTCGTTCGAGTGTGATTGTCCTCCGTACTCGTGCGGGCAGACGTGCTTTCTTCCCAACCCATGTATTGACGTGAGTTCATTCACTGTTTTTGGATTGGAAACGACCCTTTTGTTGCTCATGCCCCAACGTGTAGGATGCTTGGGGACGTACCAACAGGTGTGGAAGCATTGCTATTTGCTAGATTTCATCTTCTCATCAATCGTTTTTTCCCCGCTTTGAAAGCCGCTAAGGAAAATTGTGGTTAAACACTTGCTTAACACGCATAAAAGTGTTTTAAACTCCTGATGTTTCGGGAGGTAATACTGATGATGTATGCTCGTGTCTTCATACACTATGAACTTCGTCCTCCTCAGTGGAGTTATTTGCTTACAACCTCGTCTCGTCGATTTTTTTTCTCTCTCTCATAGAACTTTTTTTCGGTGACTGATAGCAATCTTTGAACTAATTATATTCCGGCGTATGTGTGCAATCAGAAGCTGCTATAAAGAGTTAACAAATAAATTAATTTTAATTAACAATTGTTTTGACCGGCCAGAATTTGCTGCATTCCAGCGTTTAAGACCGGATCTCATGGCTTTTTCGAGCATCAGTAAAACTGAAACTTCCTCCATCCTGTGACCGGGAATTTCTACTCGGGTTCAATAGGGAATACGTCAGGACTATTAGCCACATAGATATAAATGCCGCGAGACGATTATCTGTGATTCACATCAAGTAAATATTTACGTAGTATTTGATAGTTTCTTTTCCATATTTTTGTAATCATCTTTTCAACGCAGTATAGTAGTGGTATGTATATTAAATATTTTTAAGAATTTTCAACTTTTCATTAAAATATAGTCGTTTTTTAGAAGGGATTTCACTTCTGTCTAGAAGTTTTTTGACAAGTTAAAATTGGCTCAGAAGTACAGGTAAAAACAGAATCCTGGAAAGTTATTCGCACTTACGGAAAACTACACTTTTACACCTGGTGGATTTAACAAGATTTGGGTCACTAGAGCACGATGGCTTAAGACGAAAACAACCCGCAGACGAACAGTACGAATACCGCCAAGACACTGGTACCAGTACGTCTCACAGGTAACGCACGGCGAACGAGTGGAGAGTGATTATATCAATACCATACTACTATAGCCATCAGCGCACAAAATTGACCACTTGCGCGGCCCAAATTCTCCACTCGACCCACTACTCCTGACTGGGGTCCTCATCCATCCGACGTTTGCAGCGGCTGCAGCCTCTCACTTGTCCTTAATCTTCGCCTCTCAGTAATATAGGTCAAGTTAAAATTCCTCGCTCACAATCTAGTCATTTATGCGGAAGCGTTGGTTGAATCTTTGAAATGATATTAATGTAATTGTATATCTCGTTCATGATAATAATTTGCTTTGTAAAATCCGGCTGTTTTTTAAATTTTAGAACACACTTCCATGGTTTTCTGTCCGGGATTCTTGACAATTCCAAGGGACTAAATACAGTAGTAAATTATCTCGCTTAGTCGTTCGAAGGCCAGGTTATATTATTACTGAACAAAATATTTGTAGATTATCACTCGCAATGTGCAATGGAATGAGAACTATTCAAGGAAATGTTGTTTCAGATGGGAAAAATTTAATAAATTATTCTTAACATCCTTCTTGGAATGCAGTGATAGCTATTGGGATAATTTCTGCAGCAGTTTCAACCATCTAAAATCCTGCGTTTTCAAAAATCCGGTTGTCTTAAGTGCGGAGATGCTGAATATTGTATGGTCAACCTGCGATAATAATTATTTGGTTTTGGACGATATTAGTCCCTCCTAGTACTTGCAGCTAGTATCCTAGTCAACTAAATTGAAGCCCTTACAGCAAAATAAGCGTATTAGTTACGTCGCTTTTCCTATCCATATTTTGAATAAGACCTTTCAACGAAAAAGATACAGTGTCGAGGCCAGGAAAATTGTTTACATAAAGTTTTTGAGAGTTCCTCGACAAAATGCTACCTAGTTTTGCTCACATTTGTTTCAATATGTCTTACCGTAAAGAAGGAAAAGTAGGAGACTTAAAAACTGCAGAAGAACCTCAAACTTCGAGTTTGCGCGTATAATTAAAATCTACTCTAACGTGTAAGACCTTCAGGGTGCGTTCACACTACGAGCGGAGCGGCAATAATGTTTGTACAGGTTTGAATGCAGAAACGCTTGGCTGTTCACACGACAAGCGGAGCGGCACGCTCGGGAAATTCGTTGGGATTTTTGACGCTCGCGTCGAGCGTTTCTCCTTGGCTCCGCCTTTGGATCGTCATATCTTCCAGGGGTAGAATTGTCGTTTGAGTTAGATAAAACTAGTATATAACTAGTTATTTGTACAACTAATCATATTACAATTATAACTGATGGTGTAACATGTAATATTTTAGTGTAATTTCACTCATTTGGGTTCATTAATCATTTATTTCTATTTTCTTCTGCTTTCTCTGATAAGTTACTTCATTATTGCTTCAGTTTAAGGAATTTATTATGCTTTTCTCGTGATGTTGTTTCATCTTTCTTGTGATGCTGTGCATTTCATTTTATGAACTTGATTAAAGTATAATTATGTACGATTTTTTAATAAAGTTTTCATTTTTTCCGTAAAATGGGAGAAAAAGGAGGCCGTATGATGATGAGGAGGACTCAATGAGTGTCAAATACACAATAAGTTACAAAATTTTAAGAGCTTGGGTGAATTTTTCCAATACGAACGGAAAGCATATCAGTATTTCGAGAACTATTTGGTCAGGACAAGTCAATATTTGTCAGTATTTTTCACTTAGGTTTCTCTGGCACAACCCTGAATTTCTGAAGGGAATTACTTTACGTTCACTCACATTTAAGTCACCACAAGACTTTTTTTGATCGTACTGGTCTACGAAAACCTGTAGTAATATATGTGATACAGCCTATATGGAAAGACTTTAATTTTGCTTAAACTACTTTGCTTTACATGTATCCACAATAAAAATTTATGTATTGCTAAACAGCAAATTTATCTAATCTCGTTGGAAATTTTTCTTTCTATAAGGGATTGTAGTACATCAAAAGTTGCCGGCTTCATCCGTAAATACTCGTAGAATTGTGATTCATCTCTCCTCAGTGCTTCGAAGAGATAGTGGTATTCTCCATAGCGATCTCTCCTCATGTTGATGGGATGGATCTAGTGTTTCCGTTTTGCCGTCGAGCAGCAGAAGCGCATTCACGGAACGCTCCATAGCGACTGATGCTTGTGTAGGTCGCTCTGCTCAGCTCACATGTGAACACACGCGCCGCGCCGCTCCGCTCCGTGCCGCGACGCTCCGCGCCGCTCCGCTCGCTCCGCTCGTAGTGTGAACGCACCCTCAGGAAGCCGTGAATCTAAGGGGATTGGGACCCCCACGGTCTGTGCTCCGACCTCCTGGTTCCCACGAGATACTTTGTTCAGTAGGCAGCCTAAACATTTAGTTTCACGTGGAAACTACTCAAAATTTGAAGTTTAAATCTTTCGAATCAAAAGGTAAAATGCAAATTATGTGTATCAAATGTTAGAACTTCGAATTGTCAATTGGAACTATTAGTTACTATCATAATTGATCGTTTAGAACTGTCAGTTACTGATTTATCAATTAGAACTATCATTGTCCATTCGTTCATTTAGAGCTATCATTTACCAATTGATCATTTAGAATTTTCAGTAATCAATTTATCGTTTAGAACTCTCAGTTATCAATTTACTAATTGAAATTTTTAGTTTTCAATTTATGATGTGTAGAAGATAACCCCAACATTTTTGAAATCAGAAGAATTGCGGTTGTTCACATTTAATTTAGCTGAATGGCTCTTCACAGCAAGCTCTTAATCACTCTAAGACACGGTCACCAATATTGGCATGATATCCAAGTTAGTCTACTTGCTGCTTCTCTGAGGAGGACGAGCTATACTGATGCCAGAAGTGAAGGATCAGCCGACTCAGAAGCGAGAAATCCCAGAAATACCCAATGTAGCTCCAGTAGAATTAACGCGGTATTTTTGCTGCCAACTTTAAATCCTCAATGGTCAATTTTTGTAGATCAGAAAATAATGGAAGTCAGCCTCCAGAAAATCTAGCATGACGAGCAGGTTGGTTGCCGGGGAAAATCAGCGCACCAGCATTCGCCGGCGATCGAGGTAGCCAACCTTTACGAAAAACCTTCTGACGGCATTTGTTAAGTCACGAACTCTGGAAGGTCGCCAAGCTGGTGACCCAATGCATAAATAATTTCTTTGAATTATGCTTGCTTGAAATAATCCGAGCTTGTTTTATTGGACAAAACGATTTTTCTACAAAGCTTGTGAGTTTGCTCAAGTAATGTTTCACGTGTATCATTGAACATGCTGATTGAATCCCCAACCTATAGCCGTAGGCTCAAACCTACGGACGAGTCCACTTTCTAGTACGCCGAGATCATTACCTGTATTGCCACTGAGGACCTTAATAAAGACCTGTAATCGTAAGTATCTTAGGCTTTTAGCCACTGAATTGCGGCGTCTTAATTTTTAGGTTACAGTTATTTACTGATTTGGTTCCAGATTTTCTTTTCGACCGGTAAGTCTACAATGCTTTAGGAGTGAATTTTTATACCAACTTTCTTCCAGTACGACTGCCACAACAACGGGCTGTGCGTGCCACAGTGCAATGTAGACGCTGAGAACCAGACCTGGCCGGTGTGTGACTGCGCAGAGGGCTGGCAAGGGGACACTTGCGAGGAGGTGGGTGAAATGATGGGATGCTCGCAGGCGTCGATCGCATGTGCAATTGTGATTCCCTGTACTGTATGGCCGGGAGTGCGCGCCGAGACTAAGAGAGTTGGCACGGGGCTGACGGCCCTGGAAAATCATTGCTAATCTATATCATAGCAATTGCCGGGAAATGGCAGCACTTGCCTTATACCTTTATTAAGAAGTGGCGCTGCTGGAGTGGGGCTAATTGAGCATTTTTACGCTATTTTTCCTCGCCTGTTGAGAAAACAGCACTTTTTAGTTGGAAATTTGCTTATTATTTAATTAGAAATGGCAAATTCGTCAATTCAGTTGGAGTATTGCAGATATTGACAATTCAGTTGAAGCTCCGTCACCACCATATACGTATTGGTGCAGTAGTAGCGTACATCCCACTGTTATTCAATGTAAAAGGTTTTTCTTTCTATGGAAATTGAAAATATATTTGACTTAAGATCCATCATTAAATTCTCTTACGTGTCGAAACACACGCGAAGTGTCACAAGTATAAGAACTACGGAGCGCATTTTTGCGCAAGCTTATTCAGAAGAACGTAATAAACTTTTGAAAGAGTTCCATTCAATTGTGCGTTTATACCAGCAAGTTGAACAACTTTTCTATGGAGTTTGGTAGATGACATTTTCTTTATTTTCCCTTTCGAAGGTTTGCTTTTCAATGTTCGCAGTGTAACGGATTTGCCATTCCGTATGTTAAAACTTGAAAATGGCTGAATGTATTTTTAATTGGTTATTTTTGTGCTGCAGCCAGTAGCTGTGCTGTCGCAAACGGCGCTCGCCATCCTCATAGGAGCGTTGGTGGGGGTCATGGTGCTCTGCGCCGTCGTGGGGCTCGTTGTATTCCTCATGATGGCCAAGAAGAAGCGCGCCACCAGAGGCACCTATTCCCCCAGCAGACAAGTGAGTGTACCATTCTTGCCCCATTCAAAGCCTGCAGTCTGGTGTTGTTGGCTCCGCGTGACTCTCAATTGATAAGTTATTGAAGATAAAATCAGGCAATTGCTGAATTTCTTGAGTGAACGCTCCTTCACACGCAGATTTTCGATGTTACTTCGATAAGGTGATAGTTTCGAAATAAGATTGTTTTAGTTGAGGGGACCTAAAAGCCGAGTGAAATAGATGTGTACTTTGCACAGGGTGACCCCTCAAAAAGCAGACCCAACTTTGAATTGATGAAGCACTCCATTCTCTCCGGGGTATGAATGAAACTCACAAGTCTAAGAATAAAAAATTATAAAACTTTAATAATCAATGTCTCATTACCAATGAATGTTAATAATACTATGAAAATCTTCCACTTCATTTTAAGCCCCTTTTCCTTCAACAGGACCTCCATGCTTTTCTAGACATAATTGCGCTCTCGACTTCATTGCTTGCACTGCCCTTGAAACCATCTGTGGATTTTCCTTTAAGTAGGTTTCCTTCTCGGATGATACTCTCCTGTAACTGAATCATGTTTTCTGATTTACTTAAATTTGAGAATGAGATGAGATTTGAGATGAAGTGTTTGAGGAGCATGTATGGAGTAACGATCAGGAATGAGTTGGTTAGGGGGCAGACGGGTGTTATCAAACAGTTGAGCAGGCGAGTGGATGAAAGAGTGCTTGAATGGTTTGGGCACGTTGAAAGAATGAATGTTGAGCGGCTGGTGAAAAAAATTTATACGTCGGAAGTGAGTGGTTTTAGAGGGCGAGGTAGACCACGGATGAGTTGGATGGATGGGGTGAAACGTGCTTTGTATGAGAGGGGTCTGACTGTGGACGTGGCGAGAGGGATGACTGCGGACAGAAGTGAGTGGGGACAGTGTGTAAGAAGGTAATTTTATTTTTGACGCGGTACTGGAAGTTGCCCACGTATGATGGGGTTGACCTATCCTGTGCGGGGGGAGGGGCTGCACTCAATAAAGCGGACGGGGTAAACCAGCTATGGCTGTCGGGCCTGACTGTGGAAGGTTGTTGTGCTGGGCTGCTGCTGATTCTGGCAGTCTGGTGCGGCCAGTGCTGCCTCTCTCGCCTCTATAGTGCTAAGAGTGTTGATTGTGGCCTGCTGTCGGCTACCTTCCCATAGGGAGGAGAAGCCTGGTATATGTATGTATGTGATTTACTTAAGGAAAATCCACAGATGGGTAGGAGGGCAGTGCAAGCAATGAGATCGAGAGTGCAATTATCTGTAGAAAGGAATGGAGGTCCTGTTGAAGGAAAAGGGCTTAAAATGAAGTGGAATATTTTCATAATATTAATAAAGGACATTCATTGGTAATGAGACATTGATTAGTAAAGTATTATAATTTTTTATTCGTAGACTTTCGAGTTTCATTCATACCCCGGAGCGAACAGGGAGCTTTATCAATTCAAAGTTGGGCCTGCTTTTTTTGGGACACCTTGTACGTCAGACAACCTGCCGCCTGTGTAGCATAGCAGAATGACAATTATCTGGCTAGGTAATACTCGTGACTACAGTTGATCATGGTCTAAGCGGTAAACTAAAGCTGGTGGTTTCAGAGTTAGAATCATTTGTCTACAGTATGATGCTATGGGCTCTTGCCCAATTTAACATTCTAATAGGATTAACGACAGCTGGCATATGATTTTTTGTAAATCATGCGGATTTATACGATATTCTAGCTATAGTTTCAGACCGGATGCTGATTTGTCTGCATCACCTATGAGGAGTCAGTGTGCATACAGAAATTGCTATTTGATTTAGAGGATGCATCAATTTTTTTTATCGTGTCTATTTTTCCAACCTAATATCGGAATTCGGAAGTTTTACTGTGGCTGCAACAAGTTTCAAGTTTTGTGCTATGAATTTGAGTCCTTTTCTATCAGTAACAGTGCTGGTATCTTATAAAGTATTTGGCATACGATGTTAGCAATCATCACTGTTTTCCTCGCTGATGTTTTCAGTTCTTAACCCGCGCACGGTCGCGCATCCCTCAGAAAAGTAGTCAATTTACCCGCGTTACTCTGCCGTTCCCTGTTCACTTACCGTAATAGGCAGAGATGTAAAAATATGAAGTAATGAGTAAAAAATGTTGCTTTACACTTTGATGTTGTCAGATTTTTGATAACTTGAACCGTTTCTTTGTAATATAGAGTCAAACTCCGTAGATTTTTGCACAACATTGCTTCAAAGAGATCAATGGCCATTTTTGTGTTTTGGGAACAATGTAATGTTTTTCACTGCTATTTTATGCAGAAAATCCTTCCAAACCTGCTGATGTTTTTATTTTTCCTCTACAACAATTAGAAAAAAAGTTATGACCATTTATGTCTACTAGGTGTTATCCATTCTTCGTTTTAGTTCCTACATAAATGCATGTTTGCATGTCTGGTTATATTACTGTAAGTATAGTGTTTCGAAACTTGTAATTTTCACACAATAAGAATAAAATACTGCTCTACACGCTACTGACTTCAGATTTGTCTTATTTGCCATTTTTACGAAATAAGGCGAAATAAGGCCCTGAGTAGTTTCGCTGGTAACTGAGGCTGCCACTGACTGTTCGCACGCACACCCTCTCACGGTCGCCTCATTTACCACACTGACTGTGCTTACCCCTCCCAACTTCCAAGTGGTTGGAGCTCTGCCTTAACCCCCACAATGTGGGGGTTTCTGGCTCCAGCTGTGTAGCACTCGCTGAGACGATCATTTTGGTGTATAACAACTTGGGGTTATGCCTTACGTCTGGCAACCAGTGAGCCTGGTAAATGAGGCGACCAGTTACAGTGCGCGGGTTAAAGATGTTCAGGTCCAAAAACCTGTAAATAAAAATTCCAGCATTAACCAACAATGGTAGATGATGCAAGTTAGGATTGTGTGCTGTATATCATCCATAGCGCACCACGTAGCTGAAGTGTTAGTTCTTTATTCACTCGAGATATATGAAAGATTAATTCAAAAATAAAACATTTTTATGGTATTGAAGGTGCTAATATACATGAGATCTATTGTAAACATTTGCTCTAGTCTGAATAGGGAATATTGTGAGTTTGGATTGGTATCTTAGCTGAAGGGTATCAAGTCCTTGTTCAATATACTTCACGAGTATTTTAACTTTGAGGACAAACTGAAGCCAAAACAAGAATTTCTTTAATTTCGAAGCTTAGACTGCGCATCTCGTATTCATGGTTTGACTTGCGGCTGCTTAAATTCCATCATCCCATGCGAAGATAGTGCCGACGCACAATATTCTACTGCATGATAATTCCATACATAGAGGTCAAGCCATGATAACGCTGTATCCGGCGTCTTTTACATTTTTAATTCTGGTGAGCTTCGGTCTTCAATGCAGTAGCAGCCTCAGAATTTCAGCGCGAACTTATTACTGGTCGAAAATGTTGAGAGCGAGGAGATTTTTATCCTTTCTAATCTCAAGGTTCCGTCTTTGGTGACAGACAACCAACCAATAGAAAGAAAAATGCTAGGACTGGTGAGTAAAATATGGAAGAAAAATTTCTAAAATCGGGGCCGCTGTCCTACAATAATGAATTTCCGGTTTATTTTTCCAGGAGTTCTACAGCCCGAGAGTGGAGATGGATGCCATGATGAAGCCACCACCAGAAGAACGTCTTATTTAATTAGACCTGTACATATATATAAATATTATTTTAGCGTAGTTGACTCTCCTCGGTATTTAATAACAAATCCAGATAAGGTTTTACTCGCAGTGAGAGAGAGCTATATATTTTTACCGGTTCTGTTATGTGGCGAATAGAACTAAAGGTGCAGCTGTGTGGGCGTCCGATGCACCGTTCCATGAACTCGAGTGATCTTACTTAGTGCCTTATCAGAAGTGATATCGTAGAGGCCTTTTTTCATCCACAACGGTGTTTTTCCACCAATCTTATTTATAACGATCAACAATGAGGTGAGTCAATAGCATACATAAGCTGTAAGTTTTAAGTAAAACGAAAGATACTGCAAGCCAGATGTTGTCAGGATATTATTAGTAGAGAATGGATCTGTTGCGAAATTTTCTTCAGGTAGTTGTTTATGAAGGTAATTGGGGATGTCACTGTAATTGTATACGCTATTGATCGGTCTGTCTTCATTTAAAGTTAGCCACTAACGCCTGAACGCTTGATGATCTTAAAACTTTTGAGTCTGTGTGTCGCGATTTAATTTCTCGAGCTTTAAGAGCAATATCCGCTGAATCCATCCAGAGCGGGTCAAAATAGGCGCATTTCCTATAATGTCTCAAAATGACGCTGTATTTATTTATATTACAAATTCCTCACAAAGTGAATTGTTGTACAGAATATTAATCGTCTTCCTAAACAATTTTGAATCAGATTTATGACCAATTATTGGCAAGTATTTACTTTCTCACCCGTTCCTAGTCCAATTTGCCGAATACCTGGTTCCGTCCTGTTCCTGCCTTGTCACTCGGTGACCCGTGAAGTCACTCCAACCCTTCATTGTAGTCTAAGGTTTCGTAGGTCTTCTCGCATCGCGTGACGCTCTTGGTATTTGGTGCGACACATTTCGTCATGGCATGTGTATATGCAGCGCGGTACTGAGAAGCATTTGTAACACAGCACTTATTTTTCGCTAGTGTTTTTATGTCCTCTCAGATTATTTTCGTTAAAATTTTTAGATGAATTTCAATGCTGCTCTATGATATGGTATTAGGTGGCATTGCACGAACTCCTTCAGATTTATCATTCTTCTTATTGCATAACCTTTTACTCGACATGCCTTGTTTTTATCACTCGAAAAATCACTTTCTGACCTTAAAACGGTGTGAAAATGTGGTATATAACATTTTCACGCATCTGGCAATTAAAATGCAATTATTCTTACAGTCGAGTGACCGTCAGACTCCAGTTTGTTGTTCCATTTTAAAAGCACGGAAGATGTATCCATGTTCTATGTCTTTTAGATGATTACCTCATCCCTTTTCTGCTTCAATTAACCTTGATCACGAAAACCCTTCTCTGAAACCATCGATCTAAAAGTTGTGGACGTAACTCCGCACCTAACTGGCGCTTGGATATAGGTTGCCCCGCACGAACGCTAGGAAAGGTTTTAAGTGATGAATTTCTTGAAGATTTTTTGTGCAATTTATACCCGTGTAACAGTGACTGCTGGCGAGAACTGTCACGCTAATCTCAACGGTGCCCTATCGTGTGAGCAGCCGCTCCGTCTGCAGTAGCATGGTTAAGGTAACTTTTTACGAACAATACTTAAGCTTGCATCCCTTTTACACTCGTGTGATAGAAGTGCTGGATTATTATGTACATATTGTATGATCTTTAAATATATAATGTAACAGTATTTTTCATGACGACTGTATGAAATGAATTCAGTTTGTTTATTAGCTTGCGACACGACTTTTATTTTTAAAGTTGCGCATCCACAAGCTAATACTACTTACTTTTTTAACAAATCACAAGTATCGGTAACTCGTTCTAACTTTTGCAAGAAATAGATACTGTACGTAAGTTGATTTGTTTTTGGTAACTTAATCTATTTATATTTGTATTTTTAACTCCTGTGTGTTTATCCATCCGTCCACATCGTCCGTAGATATACCGTACCGTCAGGGTGATTCTGGCTCAATTGTTGAAGCAAATAAGCTGCGTATAGTTGTGATGAAAGTTGCTGAACAAAGAATGTACTTCGTTACCGTGATAGGAAGCAAGTTTAGGATTTTTTTCACTCCCTGTCAAGTAAGTTAATCAATGTAATCAAGGCGTCAGTAGTTTCATTCATAATTTTTATGTAATTCGAAGCATGAAGAACGAGTTGTGTGAAAACTTAGCCAAATAGTCACGCCTCACGGGGATGCAACTATTTTCAGCTGTTGTATCCATGAGAATTGGCGCTCCCTGAGGAATGAGCAAGGTTTACAGCTAATTGTTAGGAAAGCCTTTTTTGTTGAAATAAAATAATTTTTTTCTTTTGCTACGGACCATCTTTTTTCATTTCACTGCTTTCCTGTTTTTCAGCACCCACTTTCTTCTTCAACTTACATCTTGTTTGATAAACTTCTTTCTGAACTTTTTATATCTATGCACCTTGTGCAGAGATTCCACATCCCCTTAAATCAGTATTAATTGATGCCTCCATCTCTCTCCTTTTTGGAACGCCTTTGTTTCGGTTAGGGAGGCTTCAAATCACTTATCTAATCTGCTTAATTTTCTCATTCCGATGTCGCAAACAGCTATACAGCATCACAACCAAAGTGGATGCTTTGTTCTACTTAAGGCTCAAGCTTCAACTTAATTAAGGGATCGTTTTGTATATCTGATTTGTGGATCTCTAGGGGACGCATCCATAGTGTTCAGTCATAGATGTTTGGTATTTATTTACGATCCGAAATATTTAGATTTCACCATAACGCGATCTACCGAGTGCGTTAGTCTTGGGTTACGATCCTTGTGCTGGCCGCGCTCGTACAGCGGGCAATGGGCAGACTAGAGACTCCGAGAACCCTCGCATTGGTTCGCTGGAACATTGCTCGCCTCAAACGTGAGAGTCGCTCTCTGTATTGTAATGCATTATATTATTTGTTATTGTATAGCGTTGTTGTAGAATTTGCCTACTGGGTAGATGAGCTCTAGGGAAATTGTTCTTCAGCTCACTTAGATTATTGTTCTTAATGGCGTGCGCACCTCGGAGGGTGTGTAGGGCTTTTGAGCTCTTCTAGGAGGGGTGCTGATGGTGTTTATCCTCGTCAGTTTGTCTCTAGGAATTGACGCGCTGAGTGGTAACCCCAGCTACTCACAGCAGAATCTCCAACGCCTGTTGTAGACTCTGTTTTCTGGTGAGAGCTTATCATTTATCCTTTATTATCTAAATTGTTCTCTCGCTCATATCGAAGCTGAAATATCGTAAAACCCACCTCTTGTCCGATTTTTTTCGTTTTGCTCCTTTATTCTCTTTGCTAGAACTTTTTTTGTCTCATCTGAATGCTTACGCTGCCTCGTGCCGGCTTTAGTGGAACGTCAAATTGTTCGCATAAACGTCAAATTGTTCGCCTCGCCTTATTGCTCAAACTAAATCTTTACCTATGCTTTCATTATCGCTTTAGTTCAGCAAGAGGGAGACAATGGTGAGTTTGAATATGATAAAGCTATTGCACGCGGTGCCTTCCACTAACTTAAGCTCATGTTGATATCAGTAGCTTAAGTTGGTGGTACACGTAGATGTTTTGCGTAATTTGTTTAAGCAGTGTTGATTATAATCGAAATATTCGACCGCTGATGCAGTCTGTTATTTGGGGCTTGGGGGGGCTACTTAGGAATTGCCTCACAAGTGCAGTGCAAAATGATAGTTTATCCAAAGCAAGTGCTCATTTTCCAGTGATCATTAGATGTTTCAAATAGTTTATGTATCTAATACTCGTTCGATGTTTTTCACTTCTCCCGCCTGCGCAAGGATTTTTTGAACAGCGACAATAAGTTTCCTGTAACGACAATAAATATTGAGCGCCGGTAAAATGAACGCATTTTGGCATCCAGATTTTTAAACCTGATATAATTTTAGGGCACTTTATCTCAGGTCAGCTGTTTTTATTGCCGTGTATTTAAAAATTTTACAGAAATCAAGTTTAAAACGTATATTATTTTACAGTCCCCAGATTCACATGTTAATCGTTCAAGAGCAACTTCCTGCTAGCTCAAAAAATAATTATCTTTGCCTTTTAATGGTCTCGAGGGTAAATTTGAATGGATGTGAATTAATTTTTTAGAGTAGGAGGAGGATGGGATGCACGTACTGTTTCTAGCTCACATCGTTGTATGCCAATCGTGCTCGTCCGTCCTTAGCCACTGAGTATCTACATGTTTTTGTTCAATGAAATTACGGAATGTCATATCTACGGAGCTCCGTAAACTATCCATCGTAGTGTTGATGGAGCAAGGCGTTCTCCATTCTTGTCTTTATGTAGGATGCATTGACCTGGTCATCGTTCTGCATCACACTAAAATTTGAATTATGTTCTGAAGTTCGAAATTCATCAGTCAATTCTTTCAGAATCTGATGACTTCTGCAGAAATTGTCAAATTCTCTTGATAAATCGTCTTGAACGATCACAGATAACATGGAAGTCACGCTAATTTCAGTGGATGAAGGAAAGTATAGGTAACAGAGGTGTCTAGGTTAGAATGTCGTTCAGGTTTCTACCTACGCTCTGTTTCTGGGCATGAATTTACCGTTCGAACATGCACTGTGTAACTAAGGTTTTTTATTCAGCCATTTATGGTCTGTTTAAAGGTCTTCGTGTTTTCAATTTACAAGTAGTTTGACTTTTAAACGTTAATGATTGTTTTGTTGCTACTGAAACATTCCATTATTTTCCTTGACGTTTAAAATGTTAATAAATGAATAAAGTTCTTTCGTCTATTATTATTATCCCTCTCAAGAAAATTCCTTCATTACGATGAAATGAAGTTTAGTTTATTAGTTAGTTTAAGCCTCCCTATCCTCAACAATGAGATGTAAAGAGAGGAAGGAAGAAGGCACCATTTAGTATGGAGTTAAGGGAACGTGGAATCTATGCAGAAAGGGCACAGAAACAGAAAGCTAAGAAAGAAGTTCATGAAACAAGAAAAAGTTGAAGAAGAAAGTGGTAGGCGGTGAAAAACAGGACAGCAGTGAACCGAAAAAAAGATGGTCCGTAACACAACAAAACCTATTCTATTTTAACAAAAGAAAGCCTACCTAACCTTTAGCTCGGGCCCTCACATTGTCCCCCTGGGAGCGCTAGTTCCCATAGATACAATAATTGTATCCCCCTGAGGGGCGATGAAATGAAATAACTGCAAATAAAGGAACAACTTCATTTATCCAATAAAGAACCCATACCGTGGTCACGAAGAGGAGGCCCACGACCACGCTACCCTACCTCGTGCCTTTCTTGCCTTAGCAGACAGGCCTTTGCTCATTTCCAGACTTACTAGGATGGCTACTCAGACAATCGAGTCAGCTACCTGACTTTCAATCAGGCACATGACTTCATGTTAATATAAAGGCAAGTAAGGAGTTGACCCGACTTAACGGATTGAGAGTCAGACACTGTAAAAGTTAGCCCATGCCCAGGCGGAATGGCAAGGCGGGATTTTAAATTCCAGTACGGCACCGAAAACGCCCCGCTGTCTAATCAAAGAAACAGTTTAGTTGTAGCGGGCGCTATCTTTAAAGTTTGGATTCAAGAATCGGCGCGCCTTGGCTCTGAGCTGGCAGAGAGCTGGGCATTTCATTTAATTAGGATATACTCTCATCCTGAACTTTCATGAGTATGATGGTCGAGCGCACTGTGCTGATATCCTTGACTCTGTTGAGACGGGATTCCACCACCGGCCTTGCGCTCGGCCAAAGTGAGGGCGGAGAGCACCGTGGGATCCTAGCTACCACTTATTAAATTATACCCCTTCCATCTTCAAGGAAATTTCACTGTTCCCTTTCCGAATTTTACTGGCATCGAAATTAGTGAAAAGATTATCATAGGTTTTTCGAGTATATCTTTCTTTTTTCGTGTATTGGGAACAAATAAGTCGAGACAAGGATTTGATACAGGTTATTCGTGCCTAGGTGCGGGTATCCAGCCCACCCGCACTTTCCCGTGGTGATGCTGTTAATATACCCGCTTGACAACTCTTGTTGGTCGTTACTTGTATTTGGATAGTGAATTGGTTATTGTAAGTGTTATCAAAACTCACTATCGCGGGTAGAACCAACGCGGGGGGCGCCTAGGGCACTACGGTGCTCTAGGTCAATATATTTATTCATATCAGTTTGTGCGTTCTGAATCTAAAATTAAGGTTGTAGGTTTATAACCTACGTGTTTTGTTGCCTATTGGCGTTCAATTTGTGTTCTGTTTGTGTGCGAAAATCTTATTCTTGTGAGCAACATTATAAATACACATCCCGGTCCTAGAGGCCTTCAGCCTCTAAGACAGGGGACCATGGGGAGGGGTGGTAGGGGTTCGCGGTCGGCAACTAACCAAGGCCGGCCTGTGAACAACACGAAACTGACCAAGACCAACAATGCTGAAACTTCCTCCCTACAAGCTGGTGTCAAAATCATCAGGACACCAATCATCAGAGCAAATCTGCGTCAAGTGAGAGGCAGCTCCGCGACTTCATCGGTGCCTGCTGGGGCAGCGGTGGGCAGTGCGGCGAGTGGCGACGCATCACAGGGAGCAGTTGCAGAGCGAGTGGGAAGATTAGAAGAGAGGGTCAGCGAGCTGACACAATGTATGAGCAATGTGAGCCACGATGGTGGTGCTACCGGAACACTAACATTTAGCAAGGAGCCCTCTACAGCCACAGTGGAAGAAAGGATCGAAAAGTTGGAACAAGCCATCGGCAGGTTGGTCGATGTGGCGTCAGCTGCGTCTTCCCCGGAGAAGCCAAAGAATCCCGGACGTCCTGAAAGACCTCCAAAACAGAACTATGTTCCACTTGAATTGATGAATCTTCCGCCCCCAACTACGTTTACTCGATTTTACACCATGAAATTTACACCAGAGACAAAGCGCGCAATCGATCCGTATACTGTAAAAGCAGAAATCTCATATGCTACCAATTTCCCCCCCAAATCTATCACAACGAGCGGAAGGGAAAGCTTCACAGTCGAGGCGAGAGATGGCGTACAAGGACAGCGCCTGCTATCCATCACTAACTGTGTAAAAACACACTCTTGAAATCTTTAAAGTTTATTTAGCACGCTCCAAGTAGGAAGAGGCACGAGAAAACAAAACTCCTCTAGGAAGCAGTCGCTTTTTGGGACCGGCTTGTGCTCCGCAATCACGCCCAAACAACGACGTAGTTAGGTCCAAGGTGAATTGGCAAGTGCAGGTTCTAAACTGGGGTAGTACCAGGCACATGAAGCACTGGGTCCGGGATACCTCCCGGCTTTTCAGTAGTCAAAATTCCAGCTGAGACGGAAAAGGAATGTTTCCCGGTGACAATCCCAACTGCTCGAACTTCCCGACGCTGGAGGGACGCAACCCAACTCGGAAAACTGCCGCCGGATTGAAGCTGGGAAAGAAACGGACGAGATTTGTGGCTTAACTGAGAAATGAAGTTTGCAACCGCTTATGACTCTTCCTAATTTTTAAATGAACAGGATAAATTTTCAAATCGCACCTAAGACAAAGACCACCAATATGAACTCACAAGCCAAGGAAACCTCTGCCCTTATAGCCGCTTCACAAGGCAAGGGATGGTTCAGCGCAAGCAGGGCTTCTCTCAAAAAACAAGGTGTTCTCTGCAGGGCGTGCAATGGGGGAGCATACTGGCGACAAGAAACAAAGGCACTTTCGTTAGGGCATAACACTCAAAGCGAACAAGCAAATATCACCACAACCAAGGTTTCATATAACAATACATCAAATACACCAACAAATTCTCACCTAGGGAATTTGTTCCCGAGTGAGGATAAGAGCCTCTTTTAGAAGAGTTTATTTGAGGAAAAAAACAGGAAAATAAGTAAAAGGTAACCATTCAGAGCCATTCTATAAAGATAAAGAAAAAGGAGGAGAATCTTTTCCGTAAGAAAATCCCACTTCCTAACGTGGATCGGGAGAACACAAGAAATCGCGAGGATTTCTTTCACGTCTAGGAACTCCCAATCGCAAGTCAATTGTTTAAGGGTGGCCAACGGGCCTTTAAGAGTGGCCAACGGGCCTTTAAGAGTGGCCAACGGACCTTTAAGAGTGGCCAACGGGCCTTCAAGAGTGGCCAACGGGCCTTTAAGTTTAAGTATCAAATTTTAAAGGCTCTTAATGGTATAGCAAAATAACACCCAAAAATAATAATAAATGAAACGAAGATCACAGGCACACTTAAATAAAAAGATAGCAAAAAAAGTGGTCAAGGAAGAGGGTAGAGGGGACTCCTATAGGCTCACGACACATGACGCTGCTGGGTCCCTAGAAATGCGGAAAACCGGCACAACACTCCTTCCTTGACTGGATGGAAGAATTACTTTATTATAATCAATAACAACCTACCTGAAGAAAGACAAACCAAGACAGACGTCACCTCTGTTTGCAGACAGCACACCCAAACGAACTGAATCCAGGTACTAACCGACATGTCACTCAGAGACGCGCACCGGAATTTCCAACATAACATAAATGGCACGCCGTGTGAAGTTTTCCCCCATCCAAAACTAAATACATCGAAAGGGATCATCTACATTAATGAATATAATGTTGAAGAATTTGCCTCAGGACTCAAAGAGAATTATGACATTAAAGATGTCATTGACGCCACCTTTATCAGAACAAAACGCGAACAAACCAGCGCCCTGATTTTGGAATTCAACTCTGAGAAGCCCCCGGAATACATTTACATACCAGGCGAACGATCTGACACCCGTGTTTATCCATACATAGATAAACCAATGCACTGTTCAAACTGCCAGCAGTACGGACACACAAAAAAACGCTGCAGTAAACCAACCACATGTGCCAGGTGCGGAACAACCGGACACACCTTGGATCAGTGTATAGAGACGCAAGCCGTATGCCTTTACTGCCAGGGGCCTCACCCTGTTAGAAGCAAAACCTGTCCTAAACAAATTGAAGAAGAACAAATCTTAGCCATACAAAACAACCAAAAAGTAGGCAAACGCCGGGCTAGGCAGCTGTTCCATAACCCTCAGGACAACGCCATTCAACCCGCCAAGACGTTTGTCTCACACTACCAGTGTACCATGGATCCCAGTAAGAAGCGTAAACTTTCGCCCTGGATATTGGAAAAATGCTTAGAACGCGAGCTTGGACAAAGGCCGACAAAGATAACCACCCAAGGCCCAAACGCATTTGTAATAGAAATAACTGATATAAGCTTAAACAACAACATCTGCAACGTGACATCCCTCAATGGCATCCCAGTCACCACCTCAGAACACCCTCATTTCAACGCAGCTGAAGGGCTAGTGTTTCTGTATGAGTTTGACTTAGCATCCTTCGATACCTTCCGCGCAGGAATCATTGCGGACCACGGACTAAAAGATGCAGTTAAGGCTTCCTGGATCAAACCAAGAAATCCATTTGCCCAACCACTTCTGCTCACACTCCGACAAGATCTCCCCGACTTCCTGACCATACCTGGGGAGCAAGCAAAAACCAAAGTCTACCCTTACATCCCACACCCAATGCTCTGCAAAATGGGCCTCACATATGGCCATACTAAGAAACGATGTACAAGCGAAGTTGCAACCTGTGCTAGATGCAACACTACCAACCACAGCTCTGATGACTGCACAAGCGTCCAAATCGAATGCCACCATTGCAATCAGGACCATTACAGCGGTTCATACAAGTGCCCTGAATTCAAATACCAACAAGAAAACATCACCACTCAACATAAAAACAAACTCAGCAGAGCCCAGGCCAAGCAAAAAGTAGATTCTTCATTCCCACAGCTCCAATTTACGTTCGCAGACGCTGTACGCCGCGAGCCCCCTCAGCCTTCACCTGATCCCGCGCCCATAGCGGACCAGTTGGAGAATGTGGCCGATCATTCCAACGTACCTACAGCTCCGGATAGCAACGTGCGGAGAAAACGTAAAAACTCAGATGAACTAGAACGACCCACCGAAAAGAGACAACTCTCCGAGGCAGTGTGCGCGGACCCAGCTGGTGGCGGGGGGCTTACTGCACACGTACAAGTGGTCTCAGACTACGACTCAGCCATGAGCGACAGCGAGATCACCAGTGAAAACAACCCGACTGTCAGAAGTGAAGCTAAGAAGATCTACGAACAGTATCAACAATAGAACCAATCTTCACATCCTTAAATAGACATGACGCACATTTTACAGTGGAACTGTCAAGGCATACGGGCAAAAAAGGATGAACTGCTGGATCTCATACAGCGCTACAACCCTACCGTCATAGTGCTACAGGAGACTAAACTCTGGCACAATTCTACGTTCTACATTCCACATTACACTTTGATTGCAAAACATGGCCACTTCAATTTCATCCCTCATGGAGGAGTAGGATTACTAGTCCACGAGTCCATTCCTTTCCAGCAAGTTGTATTAACGTCAGACCTCCAAGTGATCGCTGCCACCGTGCAACTATCCAGACCTGTCACAGTGGTCTCTCTTTACTCATCGAGAAGCCATAACCTGACAATCACCGCTCTGCGCGATTTGCTCACTCAGCTGCCCTCGCCAATACTCCTGATGGGAGACTTCAATGCCTACAGCGTTGCGTGGGGATGCAGAAGGAGCGATGCTTGAGGCCAAATAGTAAAAGAATTCATGAACGAGCACAACCTTTCACTTCTGAATACCGGATCTCCAACTCGAATATCCTACGATTCTGAGTCCGCTATAGACTTAACGTTTGCCTCCCCCCGTTTGAGTGCTGATTTGGTGTGGGCTACGTGCGACTCTCCAGAGGAAAGTGACCATTGCCCCATCATCACGAGGATAATGGGCCAACAACTGTATGAACCGAACCGAACGATATGGAATCTGATGAAGGCAGACTGGTCGTCTTATGAGAACCACCCTCAATGGGATGAAATGCTAATTCCCGAGCAGGCAACGTGCGAGGAAGCTCTCGACCTATTCTCAAATAAAATTATGGCTATTGCTTCCGATTGTATCCCCACCATAGTACTCTCCACTGCCCCGCTTCAAAAAGCCATACTGGAGCGCAAAACTCACCCAAACACGCCTTATTCGAGAGCAATGTTACCAAAAATATCGTCAACTGAAAACACCACAGAACGCTTTGCGCTGGAAAAGAGCCAGAGCAATACACCGAAATCTTCTAAGAGATGAAAAGCGAAAGGCGTGGATTACTTTCGCCAACAAATTTTCACAGCACACACCCCTCTCTACGGTCTATGAAAACATACGAAAAATAAAAGAACGCTCGCAGCGAAATATAGCAATCCTCCGCGAAAATAATTCGATTTATTCGACGATCCCTGACATAGCAAATAAGCTTGCAGAAACCTTTAGCAATACTAGCAGTGCCGCAAACTACAGCGCCGACTTCAGGCATGAAAAACAAAAGGCAGAACTTGCCAGACTCGACTATTCATCAATGAACGACGAGGACTACAACCAACCTTTCTCTTTAGACGAACTCAAAACTGCCCTGTGTGCCACCAAAGATACCTCACCCGGTAAAGATAAAATACTCTACAAAATGCTGAAGCACCTTCCTGAAAAAAGCAAACTTGATTTATTATCCGTATACAACAAGTTCTGGCTGCATGGATACTTTCCTCAGATCTGGCGGGAGGTAATCATTATACCTTTCCCAAAACCTGGTAAAACTCCGCACTCACCCCAGAACTATAGACCAATTGCATTGACCAGCTGCGTTTGCAAAACCCTTGAACGCCTAATCAACAATAGGCTCTACGATTACTGCGACATGCACGGCCTGCTCAACAACGTCCAGTGTGGCGGTCGTCGAAATCGGTCAACAACCGACCACCTCATCCGCCTAGAAACAACAATTAGAAGAGCTTTTGCTCACGAAGAACACTTTGTAAGCGTTTTCTTCGATTTACAAAAAGCCTACGACACCACCTGGAGACATGGAATCATCAGGGATCTCCATAACATGGGCCTACGAGGTAGGCTCCCGCTATACATTCAACAATTTCTTCGCAATCGTACTTTTAGAGTGTTACTTAACAATCACCTGTCAGACCCTTTCCCTCAAGAAGAAGGAGTCCCTCAAGGTTCTGTTCTCTCGGTCACCCTATTCATAATAAAAATGAACAACATCCTCAACCACATCCCCAACGACTCCAGATACCATGTATCTCTTTTTGTGGATGACCTTCAGGTGGGATATAGGCATCGGGACCTCAACGTCATCCAACTCAAGCTACAGCACTGCATCGATCGTGTCGTCACGTGGGCCCAACTAAATGGATTTGCCTTCTCAAAAGAAAAATCTAAAGCCATGCATTTCACCTTCCTTCCTGGCATTCACTTATCCCCAACTCTAAAAATCCACACCGAACACTTGACTTTCACTAACGAAATCAAATTTTTAGGCCTTACCTGGGATCGCAAACTCCCATGGAAAACACATGTAAATAATATCAAATCCAACTGCAAAAGAGGCTTAAATATGATGAAATCCATATCATCCCACGACTGGGGAGCTGACCAACACATTCTACTCCATATGTACAGGCTCTTCATCAGATCCAAACTCGATTATGGCAGCGTCGTTTATGGATCTGCCCCTGCATCTACACTGAAAATTTTAGACTCCATAGCTAACGATTGCCTACGATTAGCAACTGGAGCGTTTCGGTCGACTCCCGTTGCCAGCCTGCAGGTCTTGGCGAACGAAATGCCTCTCGGCCTACGAAGGCAACATCTCTCCTTGAGATATTATTATAAGACAAAGAGCCATATTTCCAGCCCTGCATTTAATTTGGCTATACCACCTACCGACAGAAGACTCTTCGCCAATAAAAATATGACGCCCACCTTTGCAATACGCACTTACAACCTTATCAACTCCCTGTGTATGGAGTGCCGCTTGGTGAAACCCTCCTTTTCCTATCGGCTCCTAAACTTGACCACACCAACTTGGAAGACCTGCACAGCAGACATAAATACAGACCTGGCCGCGATGAAAAAGAGCGAGACTCACCCGGCCCTGTACGTTCAAGAGTATAGACGTTTGAAGCGCGAGGTATTCGGTGGTTTTACGCCAGTTTACACTGATGGCTCCAAGAACAGCGATGGAGTGGGTGCCGCTGCGTTGTGTAGCGGCACCCATAAACAAATTTCGCTCCCGCATATATCATCGATATTTACTGCAGAACTCTGCGCAATAGACCTGGCATTTCAAATAATAGGCGAACACTCTAACCTCCGCTTCGTTATATTCTCAGACTCTTTGAGCGCATTGATTATTCTACAAAACAAACTCACTCCCCATCCAGTAGCACGAATGCTCCAACACCAGTTGAACGATTTATCAAATAATAAAACCATACGCTTTTGTTGGATACCGAGCCACGTGGGCATAAGTGGCAATGAAGCAGTCGACGGGCTCGCAAAGGACACAGCCGCACGCCCTGCCAGCCAAGTGGCAGTGTTTTATAAAGACTGGTTTCCCGTGCTGGAGAGCAAGATATATGGTAAATGGAAGACGGACTGGCTCTGCACGACGAGCTTCCTACGTGGAATTAAGCCTGAACCAAGTCCGTGGAAAGAGAGAAAGCAAACGAGAAAAACGGAAGTCGTGTTAAATCGCCTCAGAACAGGACACACCCATCTCACACACGGCTACCTCATGAATAACGAAGTGCAGGAGCCCCCTCCGGGCTGCCCCCTGTGCCTGCGTGCTCGCCTAACAGTGCACCACATCATCATGGACTGCCCAGCCCTGCAAGCTGCAAGACGCCAACACATCGCTGTATGTGCGGATAACTCACTGCTGCCCTCCGTGGGAGACGTTCTGGGTGACAACGCACCGATCGGCCAGCTCGTGGCCTTCCTTCGCGCAATAAATGCGTTCGACCTCATATAACTACATGTTAGGTTGAGTGACTACCGCGATAACATTGTGAATAATGTGTAGAACCTGTCAACCTATCGTCACTTCTAGATCCCTGCTGACACAGTGATGATTAAAACGAAAGTAATCCATGTGACCCTAGTCCGGGTTACTAATCACAATCCCATATAGTCCGGGTTACTAAAGCACTAGTAAGCCTGCGCTGCTACCACTACTGCCGATAATCAATTTTTCAAGCATCCATAAATACACGTCACTCCCGCGGCGTTGTAACTTTGCTGGTTTGTCTTAAGCCGACCGCGTGCTCCGTTATCAAAGACCATCACTCCTACTTTCCCAATGCTTGTTGGGGGGTCCGCAGTTTCATTTTGCTGGTGACCCTGGTGGAAAGTTATCCATAAAATTTTTCTTCTTCTTCTTCAAATCTAAATGAACTCCTTGTTCGGCTCCAAATTTTTACACCTCTAAGCCATCAATTGTTTCTCGGTGGAGTTGTCTTTGAGTCCCCGGAGGGTAAAATCATAACAACGATGCTAATAGTGGTGACTATGAGGAACGCATGAAATAGAGAACATCTACGGTGCTGTTGAGGCGCCGAAGTGGCGTCTTGTGTGATGGAACTATATTTTAGTGAAACGAACAGATCAGGCCTTCATTCGTTGTGAATATTAATTGAAATAAATTTTGTAACTGCTGTTACCTGGTTTGTAGAGGTGGATGTATTAGAAATTGCCCCATATGAAATTTATCGTTTGTTGTGGTGAGGCTGAACGATTAATACTTAATTTTTAACCCTGGAATGCGATATAGTGTGAGCTATTGAGGAGCAAACGAGTCTTAAAGGTACTCCGATTAATAATATTGCGAAGTCATTATTCGATTAATTGCGAACATAACTTGGGTATAATTACCAAAGATAATAATAATAATTATTTTACGGACTCGTTTCTACCGGGGTCACAAGCGTAACGCCAATATGTGACTGTGGACCCCCCCTGCAGTAGCCGGGAAACTCTCAGAGATTTCGACTAAGGCACACTACAGAAAGTTACACTATGCTCCAGCTTTCAGAGACGTCGTACCGAACACACAGAAAGGCAAACAGTAGGTAAGGATTAATAGTGAATGGTTTAGGCTTGTGAAATCTCGCAATTTCCGAAATTTGACAAGTTCCGCGTATCAGGTTACGTCGTGCGCATTTATTCTTTGAAGAAAGGTAATTAATTGATCTACGGGCGCATTGTGACCAAGTATGTTGCTTATTGAAGGTGGCCGGCTATCGTCGGAGAAGACTTCAAGATACTGTCGTCGCGTATTGCGCAGCGCGGCGCAGTCGATGAGAACGTGCTGCACAGTGAGACGCGACCCCAGGCACAAAGGGCAACCAGGCTGAGGCTCTTGTACCTCACTGTTCATGAGGTAGCTGTGGGTGAGATAGGTGTGGTCGCTTCTGAGTCGATTAAGTACGACCTCCACTCGGCGTGGCAGTCTTCTTTTGGGACATGATCCCGGTTCCAACTGGGCCTCGTGCATGAGGCTCCTCCGTTGGTGCCAGCCTTCCTTCCATTTGCTGTGGATCTCTTTCTCGAGAACCGCGAACCAGTCCCTATAAAATGTTGGGAATCGCTCGGGCGGGCGAAGTGCGGCTGCTTTAGCTAGACTATCGACGGTCTCGTTGCCTCGAATCCCCACATGGCTGGGGATCCAGCAAAACTTGATGGTTTTACGGTTCTGGGCAAGGTCGTGAATCTGGTGTTGGAGAAAGCGGGCATGAGGATGGTCCATGCGTTTGTCGAGGAGAACCCGCAAAGACTCAGGGAATCACTAAAGATAATAAATTGGTCCTTAGGATGATCCCGAATGATCTGTAGTGCTAAATCAATGGCATACAGTTCCGCAGTGAATATAGTGGATTCTTGGGGAAGTGAAATCTGTTTCTGAATGCTGCTACAGAATGCCGCAGCGCCCACGACGTCGTTGCTCTTGGAGCCATCTGTGAAGACTGCAGTGTGGCCTGGTAATTTTCGCTTGTTAGTCGGTGGTATTCCTGGATGTATGTTGTTGGATGGGTTGTTTCCTTTTTTAGGGCTGTTAGTTCCAAGTTTATGTCGATGGCGACCGTATTCCATGTTGGGACGTTAAGGTTCAGTAGCCGGTACGAGAAAGCGGGTTTGTTATACGGGGGTTCGAGATTTAGGGATTCAATGATATTGAATGCGCGAATGGCAAATGAAAGCATAACTTTCTTATTTACGTACAATCTCCTGTCAATGGGATGGATAACAGAGTTAAAGGCTGGGTTACCTAATTGGCTTTTCATTTTAAAATAATATTTTAAGGAAAGTAGTTGCCTTCGCAGGTTCAGCGGCATTTCACCGGTTAGAACTTGGAGGCTTGCGGCAGGTGTGGACTTGAAGGCTCCTGTAGCCAGACGCAAACAGTCGTTGGCGACGGGATCCAAGAGCTTGAGGGTGGTGTTGGATGCTGATGCGTAGACATGCATCCGTAGTCAATTATCGATCGAACAAAAAGTTTGTACATGTGGAGAAGAATGGGCTGATCCCCTCCCCAGTCATGAGAGGAAATGGATTTGAGCATGGCGCATCCTTTCTTCCATTTGGCTTTAATTTCGTTGATGTGTTTTTTCCACTATTATTTACGGTAATTTTACGGTAATGTTCATCTTTCGTACATACTTATATAATTTACATTTCAAGTTATTTGTTGTTCCCTGCCTATTTACAATATTCACAATATAGCACCTATGCATATCACACATTGTATACGCCTAGATTCAGTTCTGCAGATCCGCACTGTACACTAAAGTACAAATATGCAAATAGGCTGTTGAATAATTAGAATGGCAAGCAAAACAGGAATTTAAGAACTTTTGTGATCGTAGATAAAGTAATGAAAAAGAATTGATGAAAAATTTCTATGAATATCAGTGCAGCTGGAATGAGATGAAATGTCTGGGTTTTCAGCTTCCCCCCCCATGGGGGGGCAGACCGTCCTACCGCTCGCTAAAACCCCAGAAAAACAAAAATAACAGATATAAATGGAAGTATTTTTGGCCTTCCCCCACTTCCTCCAAAGAGGATTAAGAATTTTTGGATTTTTGTAGATATGTCTGTTGAATTTGATGGTTCAAATAAACTTTGGAGGGGGAGGGGGCCATTGCAAGTAGTCTTGAGCTTTTAAA
This sequence comes from Morinoia aosen, assembly GCA_030386875.1. Classification (NCBI taxonomy): domain Eukaryota; kingdom Metazoa; phylum Arthropoda; class Malacostraca; order Amphipoda; family Talitridae; genus Morinoia; species Morinoia aosen. The sequence goes on from CM059564.1 coordinate 77,279,324, forward strand.
TTTGGAGTTTTGTTTTGAAATGAGACCTGGTGGAAAAGTTAAGTTAGTGCACAGATCGGGATCAAATTGTTGCATGTTGTTCCAGATTTTGTTTGCGTGCTCATGCAGCAGTATGTTGATGGGAGGAACTTTTAGTTGTATGTGCATGTATTGGATGGTATTGCGTCAGTTATTGTGGTGCCTGTGATGAATCTGAGAGCTTTATTTTGAACCTTTTGCAGTTTGGGTATTGCTGATGCCGATGCTGTGTGTAAGGGTATAACCGGGTATATGAGTGCTGATCTTACGTAGGTCATGTAGAGTTTTAGTTTCGTTTTTGTGGAAAAATGAGTGAAAAGGTGAATAGTGTCAAGATTTTGGATGCTATTGCTTGTCTAGTGGAGGGGCCTCCAAACTATGGCCCGCGGGCCACATCCGGCCCGCCACATAATTCTATCCGACCCGCCAAACAAATCCCTGTGCGGCAGCCGTGGAAAATAACTATTGTACGGCTGATTATCGTCGGCCCTGAGTTTTTTCATTTTTCATTCCTTCGGCTAGCATGAATGTGGGAAATATATAATGTGGTCCTTGCATTGAAAAGTTTAGAAACCCCTGGACTCTAGCGGAAGCCTGAGATGATATGCCATGTGTAGTTATCTTTACAGGAATTTTCACTGTTCCCTTTACCAATTTTACTGGCATCGAACTCGAAGTATTTTCTTACGGTTATTTGATGTGCAACTTTCTTTTTGTGGTTTAGGGAACAAAAAAGAAAAACAGACAAGGATTTGATAGAGGTTACCCGTGCTCAGGTGCGGGTATCCAGCCCACCCGCACCTTCTCGTGGTGGTGCCGTTAGTACACCCACTACGACTACTGTCATCCGTACAACCTGTTGTACTGGGATAGCGACTTGATTATTGTAATAGTTTATCGCCAATCAGAATTATTGTGGGTGGAACCAACGCGGGGGGCGCCTAGGGCACCTCGGTGCTCTAGGTTTTGAATTTCTTTTTCATTTTGGTTTACTACGCGTTCGTTAGTGTAAGGTGAAAAACTAGGTTGCATAACCTACTAAATCGTGTATTGTTCCAATTTTGTGTTAAATTTGTAGTTTTGTTCTTAAGCCTAAAATTAAGAGTAAAAACGCCAACCCTGATCCCGGAGGCCGACGGCCTCTGGGGTCGGGCATCATGCCCAGAGGAGCGAGAGGCTCGCGGTCCGGAGGTAAGCGCGCAGGCAGCGAGCGCAAGCCGGACTTGGGAAATCCAGGAAAACGAGAAACTTTGCCAAACCCCATCAAGTCAATCAGGACACCAATCAACAGGGAAACTCTCGAGTCTACAAGCGGTAATGATGGAGGAGTCCTGGTGGAGCGTCGTGGGGCTACGGCCGTGGGCGCAGCGGCCCTGCAAACCACGTCTGAGCGGGTGAGCGAGGTGGAGAGGAGAGTGAGCGGGCTGATGCAGAGTCTGAATGAGATGGGACGGGGCGGCGACGTTCGGGACGTACAGAGTGGCGACCCAGCAACAGTGGAAACATCTACGGAGGAGAGAATCAAAAAAGTGGAACTGGCTGTGAGCCAACTGTCGGACATCATTGGTAAAATAACAAACCCTCCAGAAGGAAAACAAAAACCTGTCAGTCCCCCTGGACCTACCAGGAAGCGAAAATATGTCCCCCTGGACCTCATGGAATTTCCAAGCACAGAGACATTCATGCGCTTTTACTGCATGAAATTCAAACCAGAAACTAAACGCAACCTCAATCCGTATGCAATAAAGGCCAGCGTCATAAATGCTACGGGACTTCCTCCCAAGTCAATTACCACCAGCGGCAAAGATAGCTTCACAGTCGAAGCAAGGGACAACAAACAAGGACAAGCCATGCTGACCATCACTAGTGTGAATAGCGTGCCCTGCGAAGTCATGCTCCACCCAATACTGAACAAATCCAAAGGACTCATCTATATCAATGAGTACAACATGAGCGACTTCGACGAGTTTGCAGCGGGACTGAAGGAAGCTTACAACATCAGCAACGTCATTGACGCTACCTTCATTAAAACCAGACGTGAACAAACCAGCGCCCTTATTCTCGAATTCAACTCCGAAACACCCCCCAGCTATATATATATATTCCAGGCGAACGTACGGACACGCCAGTTTATCCATACATTGATAAACCCATGCACTGCTCCAACTGCCAACTGTACGGTCACACCAAAAAACGCTGCAACAGGTCACCAACCTGCGCAAAGTGCGGCACTGCGGGACACTCAAGCGATCAGTGCCTAGAAGCACAAGCCAAATGTCTCCATTGCCGCGGCCCCCACCCAGTGAAAAGCAAAATGTGTCCTAAGCATATTGAAGAACAGAAAATAGTGGAAATTCAAGCAAAGCACAAAGTGGGCATCCGTCGCGCAAGACAGCTTTACCACGACTCAGACGAATACTCAGAAAAAACATCAAAATCTTTCACCAAGCACTTTCTCTGCAAAATGGATGCAACAGAAAAACGCAAGCTCTCACCGTGGATTCTGGAGAAAAGCATACAACTAGAACTTGGGACTAAACCCAAACGCATTTCCTCTAAGGGGAACGATTCGTTTATAATTGAAATCGACAACTCACGCCAGAGCGATTCAGTCCGCAGCATAAAGTCAATCAATAACATACCTGTCACCATTTCAGAATATTGCCACCCCAACGCCGCCAAAGGACTCGTTTACATATACGAGTATGACCTGTCCGATTTTGAGAACTTCCGCAAGGGACTCAAAGAGGACCATGACCTCTACGATGTGACCAAGGCAACATGGATTCGACCCAAGAACCCACTCGCCCAACCATTGCTCTTAACTTTCCGTGGAGACCTTCCAGAATATCTAACAGTGCCAGGCGAACAATCAAAAAGCAAAGTATACGCCTACGTACCACGTCCAATGCTTTGCAAAATATGCCTGGAATACGGGCATACACAAAAGTGGTGCTCAAGCAACACCACAATCTGTGCTCGGTGTGACAACGCCAATCACAGTGCCACAGAATGTACCAGCCCAAAAATAGAATGTCACCACTGTGGCCAAAACCATCTCACTGGATCCAATAAATGCATTGAGTTCAAATACCAACAAGAAATAGTAACAATACAACACAAATTTAGACTCAGTAGAGCCCAAGCCAAAGCTAAATTGGATTCAGAATGCCCGCAGTATCGGCGCTCCTTTGTCAGTGCAGTGCAGACGACCGCCCCCAATGCAGCGTCAAGTCAAATCCCACCAAGGGAAGTGGAATCTCCGAGGTCTGCTGCAGACAATCCCGCCAAGCCCGCGGACTGTAGCACGCGAAGAAAGCGGAAAAACTCCGAACATCAGGAACGCCCAACGGAAAAGAAACAACTAACAGAGGCAGTGTGTATGAATCCTGATACCGGCGAACTGTATACCACATCAATACAAATGACCCCAACTTACGATTCCGCTCTCAGCGATTGTGAAATAACCAGCGAAAACAACCCTGCAGTCAGAAAAGAAACCGAGGAAATTTTCTACGAATATACAACAAATCCATCCAGACCTGAGCAATGAATAACCCAACCTCAATTCTACAATGGAACTGCCAAGGAGTTCGAGCCAAGAAAGACGAACTGCTGGAATTGATACACCAGCACCGACCAGCAGTCGTAGCACTACAGGAAACCAAGCTATGGCACAATTGCACATTCTCTATACCCCAATACTCCCTTCTCATCAAGCATGGCCACTTTAACTTCACCCCCCATGGAGGGGTGGGTTTGCTTATTCATAACTCGGTCCCATTCAGAGAACACGTTTTGACGTCTCAGCTTCAAGTCATCGCAGCCACCATCCAACTCAGTCGGCCGATCACAGTCGCCTCCATATACACGTCAAGAAACCATAGCCTTACCCTAGAAGTACTTCGTGACCTAGAAAATCAACTCCCTACTCCAAGCATTATTATGGGGGACTTCAACAGTCATAACACAATTTGGGGATGCAGAACCACGGACACTCGGGGGCGCATTCTTGAACAGTACATAGACCAGTCAAATTTCATCCTACTGAATACGGGATCCCCAACCAGAATCTCGTATAACTCCGAATCCGCCATAGACCTAACATTAGCCTCTCCCCGCCTGAACGCAGATTTGGAGTGGTCCACCTGTCTCTCTCCTGAGGACAGCGATCACTGCCCGATCCTAATCCAGCTAATGAACGCTCAACAATGCGAGCCTGGCAGAAAAGTGTGGTGCCTGAAAAGAGCAGATTGGCTCTCATATGAAAACCACCCAAAGTGGAACGAGCTTGAAATCACGCCTGAAACCAACTGTGAAGAGCACCTCCAAGCCATCATTAATGCCATACAAGCAGTAGCTGCAGAATGCATACCCACTATTGAAATTAAAACCTTTTTTCCAAAGCCCTACTGGAGCGCAAAACTGACCGAAACACGACGAAACCGCGAACGCCTATACCAAAAGTACCGCCAGACTAGATCGGTACAAAATGCTCTTCGTTGGAAAAGAGCACGAGCGATCCACAGAAACCTCCTACGTGAAGAAAAGCGGAAAGCGTGGATAAGTTTCGCAAATACGTTCACCATAAATACACCTCTAACAACAGTTTATGCAAATATCCGCAAAATAAAAGGCCAACCCCAACGAAGAATATCTATCTTACAAGAAAACAATACTACCTTTGCCACCGTACCCCAAATAGCAAACAAGCTAGCGATGACATTCAGCAATACAAGCAGAGCCACCAACTACCCTGTCGAATTCCAACGAGAAAGAGAAAAGGTCCAAAACGAAGGTTTGAATTTTTCATCCACCAACTCTGAAGTGTACAACCTACCGTTCTCGGCCGCAGAATTAGAGACTGCGTTATATAACACCAAAGACACCTCTCCTGGAGCCGACCAAATCTCCTACCAAATGCTAAAGCACCTACCCGAAGCCGGCAAGCAGCACCTACTATCGATGATGAACAAACTTTGGCTTAACGGCTATTTCCCTCCAAGCTGGCGGGAGGCCATTATAATCCCCTTTCCAAAACCGCACAAATCTCCACAGTCGCCCCAAAATTACAGACCCATCGCACTAACCAGTTGCCTCTGCAAAACAATGGAACGTCTTGTCAGCAATAGACTCGTGGACTTCTGTGACATGCATGGCTGCCTCACGAACATCCAGTGCGGCGGTAGGCGAAGCAGATCTACAACCGACCACCTAGTGCGCCTTGAAACTACGATCAGGAGAGCTTTCGTACACAATGAACACTTTGTGAGTGTGTTCTTTGACCTTACAAAAGCGTATGACACAACATGGAAATTCGGAATAATGCGGGACCTTCACCATATGAAACTACGAGGAAGACTCCCCTCGTTCATCCAAGAATTCCTGCGCGATCGGACCTTTAGGGTCCGAATAAATAATTATTTGTCTGACCCCTTCCCGCAAGAAGAAGGCGTCCCGCAGGGCTCAGTGCTCTCGGTCACCCTTTTCGCCATTAAAATCAATGGTATCGCCTCTCTGATCCCTCAGGATCCGCGATTTCATGCCTCACTTTTTGTCGACGACTTCCAGCTCGGCTATCGGCATAGTGACCTAAATCTTATAAAAACCAAACTCCAGGAATGTATCAATCGTGCCGTACGATGGACGCAGATGAACGGTTTCACTTTCTCAACAGAAAAATCCAAAGCCGTACACTTCACCACGTTGCCCGGTATTCAAATGCCCATACCTCTAAAAATAGAAAATCAAGAGATCGAGTTTGTAGAGGAAATCAAATTTCTTGGACTTACCTGGGACGCAAAACTCTCATGGAAGAAACACATTGATGAAATTATTGCCAAATGCAAGAAAGGATGTGCTATGCTCAAATCCATATCTTCTCACGATTGGGGAGGGGACCAGCACATTCTCCTCCACATGTATAAACTTTTTGTTCGGTCAATATTGGACTACGGATGCATTGTCTACGCATCGGCTGCCAACACCACCCTCAAGCGCTTGGATCCCGTCGCTAACGACTGTCTACGTCTCGCTACCGGAGCCTTCAAGTCCACACCTGTCGCAAGCCTCCAAGTTCTAACTGGCGAAATGCCACTGAACCTGCGAAGGCAGTTGCTTTCCTTAAAATATTATTTTAAAATGAAGAGCCACTTGGGCAACCCAGCATTTTACTCTGTTATCCCACCTACTGACAGAAGATTGTTCATAAATAAGAAAGTTATGCCTTCATTTGCCATTCGCACCCTCAATATCATGGAACCTCTAGATCTTGAACCCCCTTATATTAAACCCTCATTTTCGTACCGCCTACTGAACATTGACGTCCCAACATGGAACACGGGCACTGTCGACATAAACCTGGAACTAACAGCCCTAAAAAAGGAAACTACCCATCCAACCACATACATCCAAGAATACCGCCGACTAAAAACCGAAAACTACCAAGGCTTCAGTGCAATCTTCACAGATGGATCCAAAAGCGGCGACGGCGTTGGCGCGGCTGCATTCTGTAGCAGCAGTCAGAAGCAGATTTCACTTCCCCATACAGCCAGTATATTCACTGCAGAACTGTATGCTATTGATTTAGCACTACATATCATTCGTGATCATTCTGAAAACCAATTTATTATTTTTTGCGATTCTCTGAGTGTGTTGCGAGTTCTCCTTGACAAACGAACGGACCATCCTCAAGCCCGCCTTCTCCAACATCAGATTCGCGACCTTGCCCAGAACCATAAAACCACCAAATTTTGCTGGATCCCCAGCCATGTGGGGATTCGAGGTAACGAGACCGCCGATAGCCTAGCAAAAGCAGCTGCACTTCGCCCACCCGAGCGAGTCCCAACCTTTTATAGGGACTGGTTCTCGGTACTTGAGAGGAAGATCGACGGCAAGTGGAGAGAAGACTGGCACCAGCGGAGGAGCCTCATGCACGAGGCCCATTTGGAACCGGGATCATGGCCCAGAAGAAAACTGCCACGCCGAGTGGAAGTCATATTAAATCGACTCAGAAGCGGCCACACCTACCTCACCCACAGCTACCTCATGAACAGTGAGGTACAGGAGCCCCCACCTGGCTGCCCTCTGTGCCTGGAGGCGCGCCTCACGGTGCGCCACCTACTCATCGACTGCGCTGCGCTGTGCAACACGCGAAGACAATGCTTTGATGTCTTCTCTGACAATAGCCGGCTACCTTCAGTAAGCAATATACTTGGTCACAATGCGCCCGTAGATCAGCTGGTTACCTTTCTTCAAAAAATAAATGCTTACGACATGATCTGATACGGGGAAATGTTCGGGCTCCTAACTTGTGGCTCTTCATGTTGTATTACTTGAAGAGATTTTTCGGGAAGCCGCGCCGTAGGGCTTTATAGCCAGACGTGATATCGTTTTGGAAGTTTGAAGATGAAGAAACTGTAATATGGCCGGGCGCGCTGCGTTGATACCTCGGGGGTTTCAGCGTGGGTAAGGCGTCCGGCCATAAATGGGTGGGCAGCTGAAACCCCCTACGGGGTTTGGCTGCTCAGTGCGTTCGAATGAGATGTGTTGTGTACAAACTTTATTGGGGAGACACTTGTAATCTTGAGTTGTAATTATGACCATGATGCTCAGATAATTCTGATGTTTCAAATAATAGCAATATTTATCTTGTGGGCTTATCTGGAAGAGTCAGATACGAATTAAAATGTGTGACCTTCGGTGCAATATAGTTTAAGTAACTGAAGCGCTAGCAAACCCATGTTACTACTACCACTACCACTACTGCTCAAACTCCTAAAAATTACGACCCTTCACTAACCCAAACCGTGCATCATCAAAATTTACTCGCTAATTGTATTTCATGTATGTCCAGTGCGACGTATCATAATGCGTAAATCTCTTGTATCTTGCTGTTGTCTGCCTTAATCAGAATATCTGAGTTTTTCCCGGCCATCGCCGGGGGGTCCACATTGGCGTTGCGCTGGCGACCCCGGTAGAAACGTTTCCGTAAAATTATTATTTATCTTTACTCCATGGACTTTGCCTCTCTTTGTGTACGGAATTACTCGGTTGTTGATCATTACATCAAGAGTTTTCCTTCTACTGATTGAGATAATGGCAAATTTCCTGCTGTTGGTTAGTATTTTCCATTTATTTTAAAACAAGTTGATTTGTTCCATTGCTTTTTTGGTTTTTGCTGTTGCAAATCTTGGCGAATATTGTCCTGCTATTATTTGGGTTATATCATCTGCGAAACATATAATCTGTATTTGATAGTGGAGGAGGTAGATCGTGGGTGTAGAAGCTATAAAGTGTGGGGAATAAACATGCTCCTTGGGGTACGCCGGTGTATAATGTGAATTTGGGTCCTATGTAGTTTGTTATTCTTATTGATGCTATTTTGTTGTTCAAGTAGTTGCTTAGAGTCCGTACAAATAGAGAAGACGATTTGTTTGTGATAATTTGATTTAAACCGGATTTAAACCGGAGTGCCGCACCTTGCCAAATGCTTTTTTCACGTTTCTTAAACAAATATCTATTTTACACTTGTGTTCTAGTTTGATAGATATTGTTTCATGCAGAGTTGCTAGGGCCGGGTGAGTTCCTTTGTTGCATCTGAATCCATGTTGCCTGCTATGGAAATGATTGTGAATTGTGAGGAAATTTGTAAATCTGTTGTTTAAAATTTTGTCAAGTAATTTTCCTTATACATCTATGAGTGAGATTGGTTTATAATTTTGAACTGATTTTGGGGATGAGTTTGTTATTGGTAGAAAAATAATTGTTGCGTGTTTTAATCTGTCGGGGAAGTAGCCTGCAGATATAGATATGTTGAAGATGTAAATCAGAAATTGTATCATGTTTTTTGGCAGGTTTTTTAGTTGCAGAGTGGTTATTCCTGTTATTCCTGGTGCTTTCTGTTTGAATGGTCGTAACGCGTGCAATAGCTCCTCAAATGATACAGTTGGAAAATGAATTGGATCCAATCTGTTAATATTTCCGGTTCTGTAAAGGACAATCGAATTTGCTATATTGTTCATGTGATCTTCTACTGCTTCAATTTGTTCTCTGTCAAAATTGGATTTTTCCTGCTCAGTAACTATTTTCTCCCAATGCTCTCTGAAAATAGGTTATTTTTCTTGTGGTGTGTGTGTAGTTGAGTTCTATTATTTTCTATATATGGGACTATTTTGTTTAAAGTTATCACCCATCATCCTCTTGCAAGACGACCAGAATACCTTTGGGTCCTCCTGCAGTTCAAGATTTTGTATCAGTTCCTCCCAAGTTTGATGATATTTTCTTTTGTATATTTCTTGTAGTTGTGTTTTAATTGCGGTCAGGTGTCTAGTGAGTTGTATGGAAGGGCCGTATCTGTAAACATACTGAATTGTTTGTTGATATTGTGCTTGCAATTGCAGGGTTTATTGGGTTAGTCTGATTCCGGGAATGATTCTGTTCTGTTCAGTGAAGCTCACTGTAATCGTAAGAAATTATGTAAAAAACGTAAAAATAAATTAGCTTCTAATTTTCTGATAGAATTTTAAGAGAAATCAAGTTACAGTCAGAGCAACAGCAATATGTATATATATATAAAACGGGTTTCACATCCTATCGGTATTCTCCTCAAAATTATACGGACATGGGTACATGGGATAAAATGGGATACTGTCGTGATCGGGTATCACTTCTAAGAAGCAAATATTTACAAAACCTTGGCACCTAGTCGTAGACTAAACAATAGTCCTGAGGAATAATTTTAATTACTGAAATTTAGAGTTATTTCTGATTTGAAACTACCACTTGAAATAGTGGTACTGTGCGCTGAACGCACACAAAAAAAAACTTAATTCCCCCCACTCCTCTTCCCCCATACGAGAAGTATAATGGCATTGTCAGGAGTTGATTATGTCGATGAGAGAGAAAAATAGAAAATATTCGCTGGGACATTTAACGCATGGTAAGATGATTGAAAATTTATAAATGCTGCTAGAGAACGCCTCAGAAGTCCTTCACTACAAATGAAAAGAACGGAAGAAGAATAGCCAAGAATACGCTATGCCGAAATCGATTGAAACACCGTCATGAATGATTTCGAAGTAATGAGATAACGTTGGCCAAAATTAATTTAGTGAAAACACAGCAAAACCCTCACATCTATTAACCTGTAAACTAATGTACGCACAAAAATGTATTTCAGAGCTTGTTCATTATACGGATGTTAAATATCAATACAGAAAATAGAAAACAAAGATGCGAAAATAATTCTAAAATTGAAAAATTACCTTCATCCTACTACACTGAGCTGACTTCTGTCTTGCTCATTATAGTCAACAGAAAAAATTGAGATAAATATTAGAATGACTTAGAGAACGTAAGAAAAATTATAATGTTCCAACCGAAATTTCAGGAAAATCAAATTTCAGGTAAGCGGGAATTTACCACCGACGTGCTGCAGACCCTATGACAAAGATGCAAAATGACGCGAGACATTTACTCTAAATTCTTTTACAGTTTTAGATTTTTTGATACGGTGGGGAAGCTTGTTCTACAAATGAGCTCCAGAACCTGAGAGGGCTTTTTCTCCCACGTCAGATGAACAGTAACTGACCAAGACATCATTCCTCCGATTTGTTTTTTTTTGCTTGGGATATTGGATGGAAAAAATTTTACCACATCTATATTACTCAGAGGGAGGTACAGAGATGAGAACACTCGTCGAGCTTTTTGGATCATGACTCTGTACTGGATTGGGTCCAGTCGAGTTTTCTTAAAAGAGGGTAGCATGATCGTATTTTTTGAAATTTCCTTTGCATACCACTTTGGCGTCGAAGTCAATACATTTTTGTAACTCTTTTTGACGATATTGAGGTAAATCTCCCCACACTAGACTGCAGTAGTCCAGTCCAGACGCGATAAACTAACGACTGAATCACTAATAACCTGGATTTTTCGACAAGTGTGTTCATAATGCAGTGAAAAAATATTAAGGTTCAGTTGCATACTGTTTCTACGCGTGAGTTGAAAATCATATAAGTTATACCATTTTGTAGATTGTCTGATCAATATTGCAAAAGAGAAACAGAAATTTTGTTTTATTTCATTTCGCATGAAAAACCATTACTACTCCCCTGAAACATTTCAAGAAAAGCTATTCGACAGATGAAGTGAACTTCAGGCGATGGAAAACACCGATGACGTCAATTACAAGTTTCACTTTTCAATAAAAATGTCGAATCAGCCCTTAAGGAATGCGCACCTTTCACTACAGAGAAAGTTAAGCCAAGAATTTCTAAATGGATGACAGACGAGATAACAGAGTTGAGCAAAACTAAAAGGAATTTGCAGCGTGAGTACAAACTGAACGAATCAAACGGTCCGCTTAGAAAACTATAAAAGATCATGAGAAGATCCTACGAAGAAAAGTTTAGGAAGCAAACCGAGACTACTTCCACAAAGAACTCTTGGTGGCAAAACAAAACCCCCCAAAGAACTTGGGAAATCATTAGAGAAGTTGCTAAATAAAAAAAATCAGACTGCAAAAGCATTTTTGACAACCCCTCAAAACGGGAAGTGACTTTAACATTTTCTTCTTAAAAGTTGGGGAAGATGTTTTCAATGAAGTCTCTAGGACAGTTTCGGACACATCTACAGCTGCAAACCTGAGAGATGTTTCATCCCCAAATACTAGAAGCAAATGGAGAGCAAAGCCGGTTAGCGTAACAGAGATACGAAAAATCTTATCCTCACTAAAAAATACTAAAGCGAGAAGACATGATAGCATTAAACAATTTAAACAAACAATTTATTTACCACAGGAGATACAGAGGTAGAATGTTTCGTAAGTCTAGGACAATGGTCAAACTAGAGTATAGATAGAGTAGTATACCTGTGGGCCCGAACAAGTTCAGCGACTTCTAGGGCATCCTACCATCACGTTATTCTAAGGTGTTCAATAATGTTAAACCTAATCCACTTAACCTAGTTTCGCTTGAGACTGATCAAAGAGGTAATTAATTCGATATTTGATACTGTATTTTACAGTATAGGTTAAATCGGCTATATTTAACAATATATTCAATGAAACGATTTAAGAGCAGACTGAAGATCGGTTATCTTACCCATGGCAAGTTGCATTATTAGGACCAGGCATGTAGGAGGCAAGATGTGACTAGGTGATCTTAAACGACTCGTATTCTGATAGGAAGTGAGACTCAAGATGTCTTTTGAATACTTTGTAAGAATTGCTTTCACGGATCTCCGCAGGTATTGAGTTCCAAGTTTTAGTTCCAACGAAGAGGATACTGTGTTGCGACTGGGCCTTCGAATAGTAAGGAAACATGAATTTACTTCTATTTCGGGTTAAATGGTCGTGATGACCAGTTTTTGCACTTAATAATTGCTTTAGACTATTGTCGCCATCATTTCTTAATGTTTTGTAAATGAAATTACAAATGGAGCCATCATAGAGATCCGAAAGTGTAAATATTTGTAATTTTTTTAATGAATCATTTGTGTGAGCATTATATTCTAGGTTCTTTACCGCTCCTATAGCTCTTTTTTGCAGAGTAAAAATTTTGTTGGTTTTATTTTTATCAGTTCCGTGCCATGCTTCTATTCCGTATTGCAAGTATGGAGAAATGAGCGTTTGGTAGAGCATTAGTAAAGCTGCTTCAGGCAGGAAATTTTTCAATTTATTTAGGATTCCGATGGATTTTGATAGTTTTGTACTAATATGAGCGATGTGCTCTCTGAAGGTCAGATGTTTATCTATTATGATGCCCAGAAACTTACATAAGTTGGTTTCTTCGATTTCACCTTCGCCAATTTTAATGCGTGGGAGAGATACATTTTTCTTGTATGAAAATGTAATATATTTCGTTTTATCGATATTAAGGCTTATTTTATTAGCTTTAAGCCACAATGAAACCTTATGAAGTTCATTATTGATACTCCCCGCAATCATAGCGGGATTTTGGTTCGGAAGGACCGCAGAAAGCGTACTGTCATCGGCAAAAAGTATGAATTTGAAGAATGATGTAGATTTAATGATATCATTGATAAAAATCAGAAGTAATGGAGGCCCAACAACAGATCCTTGTGGAACTCCATGGTCTGTGGGTCCGATTTTGCGTCGTCAATGACAACGTATTGACGACGTAATGAGTGTCCTCAAAGACTCCGTGTGGTGTGGACGTGCGTTGCGCTCGCTCCGAAACAAAGTACCTAACGTTAGAAAGAATGTACTCCTAACCTGAATGGGTACACACTCTCGCCATGAGGATTCAAATGTGACTTAAACACACCACAAATTAAAAATTATCGAACTAAGTGTAAAATATTCCCTCAAAAAGTGTGAAAGTGCTCATCACTCGCGTACACAAGGAAGCGAACTCTCTCAATCTTCAAGATGGGGCCCAAGAAGCAACGCAACAACAGCTGCAGCAACAATAACAGCAGTGAGTTTCAGCCGAAGTTTGGTCAATTTCCTGATGTGTCTAGCCTAACGAAAGACGGCAAGGAAGTGGTTTCTGTCCTAATGAAATACTTCGACTCAGCGATGACAAATTTTAAGAGTGATATTGATAAAATGCAAGTTGAAATAAGTCACCTTGAAACACTAGTTGAAACAATAGCGGGAAAAGAAGCAGAGCACAAGATAACTCTCGAAGAACAGAATGAGAAAATAGACTGCTTAGCCTTCCGTCTCGACCAGATGGAAAAAAATGATCAGCGCCGAGACATTGAAGACAAAAAATGTATTCTCGTCATTTCTGGAAGGGACCTACCGCAATCACACTCGAACGAAATCTGCAAGGAAACCGTCTGTCAGCTCCTGAAGGACAATATCAACATCGACCTCTGCGACACTGACATCACATCAGCTAACAGAATAGGGAAAAAAACAGTAACTGGGAACGAAGATCGAAGAAACATTGCATTTGAACTAAAACATTATCACAAGAAACGTGAAATTCTCACCGCCTGCCGAGAAAAGAAACCAAAGTTTTTTTTATAAATGAATACCTCATACCTTCGCGAGCTAACGCTATGTACATCCTTCGAATGGCCATAAGGAAATTCCCGGATAAAATTGGAATCCCGAGAACACAGGACGGAAACATCTTCGTATCTAACCCCGGAAACCCAGATTCAAGACGCCTTCAGATCAACACCCCGGAAGACCTCGAGAAATACCTGATGAAACAACTGAACATGTCATCGAAATAGTTCATGGGTGACTAGACTTGACCAATGTATAATAGATGTGTGTGTGTAAACATTTATAACATCTGTGTGTGACATTTTGTAACAACGCAATCAGCAATTTTTCACCTACCAATATTACTGTGAATTCTTCTTTTTTTTACCACTACAGTAGTTATTACGAGTAAACCATATTAGCTGATTGTATCATTATCGTCATAATCTTCAAAGCTTATTACCTGTTGTATGTGACCTCGTGTAAACGCCCTCAGCAATCAGTTTGCACCAATGTTGTGATATCGAACTCCAATATTATGACAAATATATAACAGATGTGTGTGTAAACATTTATGACATCTGGGTCTGACATTTTGTAACAACGTAATCAGTAATTTTTCACCTACCAATATTACTGTGAATTCTTCTTTTTTTACCACTACAGTTATTATTACGCTTAAACCATATTATCTGATTGTATCATTGTCGTCATACTCTTTCAAACTTATTATCAGTTGTATCTAAACTTGTGAAAACGCCCTCAGCAATCTGTTTGCACCAATATTGTGATATCGAACTCCAATATTATTCGCTCATGGACTGATCGAGTTTGTGTGTACTCACGAAATCGCGCAAGATTTTTTTCTTTTACTCTATTCTCTTTTACTTAATAAGCTACTTTTTATACAAGGATATCCCTTTAAGCTTAACTCTGTACTTCGTTTCTTTTTTAAGCTATATAGTACTTACTTCTTACTGTTTACTAATTTTAAATGACTGATCACGCTAATATACTAGAAGAAATCGGCCCGGATCTCAATCATTTGAACAGGTTATATCCAAACCTAAGCGACTCGCACGACTTTAGGTATACTAATCAAAACTAATCAAAATTCAACGAAACTATACGAATAACTCGCCGTGACTTTTCACTCGTTTGTTGAAACTGTAGATTACTCTATCAAAATTGGAAGAGATACAATGTACTATTACTGAACTTCAATATAACCTAGACGTGATTAGCTTCACCGAAAGCTGGCTAGATGACTCGACCAAAGACATGACTCGATTCGAAAATTATAATAGTTACAATTCGCAACGAAAAAACCAGCGAGGTGGAGGCATCAGCACATATATAACTAACCACATAGACTCGAGAATCATAGCAAATGCATCAATGAATCAGGATCATATAGAATCACTCGTCGTAGAACTGTATAGAGATGGTAAACGCATTGTGCTTGAAACGGTGTATAGGCCTCCTACAGCCTGTCCTATATCCTTCCTAAATGAGCTAAATCGTATCATATCTCAGTTCAACAGATCCTTATACAATGACATAATAATATGCGATGACTTCATTTATGATCTACTGAAACATGAAAGCTATGAACCAATCTCATATTTCCCAACAGCCTTTCAGTCTCAATCTTTCCTTCCGATCATCACAAAGCCAACGCGAATAACCTCTGAGTCTGTTTCGCTGCTTGACAATATCTTTATGACAGACCCAAGTGATTTTCTTTCTGGAGTCCTTACTTCTGACTTATCAGATCATTTTCCTGTTTTTCTTGTTAAGAAAAATGTCTATATTGCTTGCACCAAGCCACGGGCTGAAACTTACTCACATCGTAAGTGAACGAATCAAATTTAGAAGAAATGCGCACCGTTCTAGAAGAATCAATACCAACATTGCAGATCTCTCAAATCAATAATGCAACGAGCATTGATGAAGCAGTAGTAAAGTTGACTGAAACTATAATGGTCGCATACAATCAGCGTTGCCCAATTTTAACTCGTACAGTTACCCCAAAAAATAAAAAAAAGCCCTGGATTACTGGAGATATCGTGATAAATATAAAAAACGTCAAGCGTACCTAACCCTCCTTTACGAAGGGCGAATATCTCGAGAAACATATCACCGATTCAGAAACTATGTGACAAATCAGATAAGGACATCAAAAAAGAGCTACTTTACACGCAAGTTTACTCAATTTAAAGCAGATGTTAAAAAGACTTGTCACCTCCTTAACTCTTGCTGTAAACCGACTTACGCCGATAAAAGAAAATTGAACATGTTGTTCAAGATAATGTAGCATACCATGGGAAGAAAGAAATGCTAATCTCTTCAACAATTTCTTCGTAAACGTAGGGAAAACTATAGCTGATAGTATTCCAAGTGAACCTACTGATCACCTGGAATACATGGATCATTTTCGAGAACACAATTCCTTTTTCTTTACGCCTACCAACTCTTCCGATATAATTGCGTGCATAAGCAACCTGAAAAATAAATCGAGTGGGTTACAAACGTTTCCGAAAAAGTACTTAAAATTATTGCTGATATTGTAGCCCCACTGATAGCCAATATTATTAACCAGTCTCTCTTACTGAGCACTTTCCCGAACTCCCTCAAAGTTGCTAGAGTAACCCCTATCTTCAGAAATGGTGAAAAAAACTGTGTAAACAATTATCGACCTATATCCGTACTTCCAATTATAAGCAAAGTATTCGAAAAAATTGTGCGTAAAAAAGTGTACTCCTATTTTGAACAAAAATCATTTCTTTACGATAAACAATACGGCTTTCGCTCAAAAAATCAACAACACAGGCTATATTAAATCATTTACAATTCCTTTATTCTAATATAGATGAAGGAAAGCCTGTCTTCTCTGTATTTCTTGACTTTCGAAAAGCTTTCGATTGTGTGGACCATAAAATATTACCCTCGAAACTACACTGTTATGGCATTCGAGGGATTGCCCATGATTGGTTCAGATCATACCTAACAAATCGGAAACAATACGTTGTCATTGACAATGCAAAATCGGACCCACAGACAATTAGCCATGGAGTTCCATAAGGATCTGTTGTTGGGCCTCTCCTATTTCTGATTTTTATCAATGATATTATTAAATCTACATCATTCCTCAAATTCATACTTTTTGCCGATGACAGTACGCTTTCTGCGGTCCTTCCAAACCAAAATCCAGCTATGATTGCGGAGAGTGTAAACAATGAACTTCATAAGGTTTCATTGTGAATTAAAGCTAATAAAATAAGCCTTAATATCGATAAAACGAAATATATTACATTTTCATACAAGAAAAATTATCACTCCCACGCATTAAAATTGGCGAAGGTGATATCGAAGAAACCAACTCATGTAAGGTTCTGGGCATCATAATAGATAAACATCTGACCTTCAAAGAGCATATCGCTTATATTAGCACTAAATTATCAAAATCCATCGGAATCCTTAATAAAGTTAAAAATTTCCTGCCTAAGCAGCTTTACAAATGCTCTACCAAACGCTCGTTTCTCCATACTTGCAATACGGAATAGAAGCATGGCACGGAACTGATAAAAATAAAACCAACAAAATTTTTACTCTGCAAAAAAAAAGTATCAGAGCGGTGAAGAACCTAGAATATAATGCTCACACAAATGATTTATTCAAAAATTTACAAATACTTAAATTTTCCGATTTCTATAATGTCTCCATTCGTAATTTCATTTACAAAACATTAGCAAATGATGGCGACGAAGCCTAAAACAATTATTAACTGCGCAAACTGGTCATCACGACCATTTAACCCGAAATAGAAGTAAATTCACGCTTCCTGAAGCTCATTTTACACCTACGGTGTGGAGCGACGGTGAACTTGCTATACACGAGAGGATTGAGCTTCAGTGCACACCGACTTGCTTTACATTGCCGCTCAACACAACGCTCCTTCCCGAGAGACAGCAGACGCAACGCAGGGCTCCCCCTGGGTTTTTCCACCGAGATTTTGTTTTTTTTCGATCCCTCCTGGGTTGCTAGGTTTACTTAACTTTTGATCTATAGCTAAATTTGTTTTTTTCAAGTCAGACAGTAAATTCATCATAAACTGAAGTAAATTTAATAATGCAGTTAAGAATTATTGTTTCAAAACCGTATGCAAATGAATATCTGATTCAAAACCACGCCTATCGGATGGGGTAGAACGTGTTCAACCTGTTTCTCGACCTTAAAACGCGTAACGAACGAGTCTTACGAACTTGCAAGCCCGGCCAAGCCAGGGATAGCTAGCCGGCGCTCCACAGCCTCCACTTCTGTTGCTTTGATTTGCTGGGCACGTTGCAGTGAGGTGACGCGCATTTTGATTGTAAAACTGGTTGTGCATTCTTTTAAATGAATGCCTCAAAATTGATTATTTTAAATATTCAAATTTTCATATTTTTGCCGCGCTAGTATTCAAAATGGCTAGCCCTCCAAAAACGATGTCTAAAAAGTGGTAAATGCAGTCTTTCGAAGAAGAATGGTTAATGGAAAGAATGAAAAACCTGTCACGACATACTCTGTTGATGACATCTCGTACCAATTAATGAAAAGCGCCTTGCACAACAGAAAAGTCAACTTAATATTGAAATTTGCGCTGCAGAACAGAATTAGGAGGAAATACAGGAATAAAATCAGCATTACTATCATTGTTTTTACTGACGTATGTTAACTTTTACTTTTTTCTTGTTAAAACTACACTTCTACGTTTATTTTTAACGAATCTGGGTTTTTTTCATGTTCAATCTAGGTTTATCTGAACATTTTCAGTAGGAGCCCTGATCGTCAGAATTGCTTTTGCAATACTGACAGAATACTTGAGAGAACAATTTGCAGAATATCTACAGAATATCTAGCAAAAGTAAAAAGCTAACATTCTAAAAAACTTTAATACTACCCAATTACGTTCAAAAAACACTGAAAATAGAAAGAAAAAATGAATACCAATTACTAATTTGTTGGTGTATTTTTTACTTCTCATTAAATTTCAATAATCTTCCAATGACACCTGCTGAATGTTTTTCGTCTACTTGAAGTACTTTTTCTGGGAGCAATGCACTCTGTACAATTTTAATTACACTAATTAATTTTACGTTCACATACGCTGTGTATGTTTCTTTGATTTTTTCGAATAGTGAGAGCTGTTTCCTATCTTGGCCTCTCAGTGTTTGAATTTTTATTTTAACCATTGAAATATATTTGGGGAAGTGAGAGATGCTATACTTTTAAAAGCATCTTCTCTGGACACTCTGTTTTTATACTCTGCGAGCTTAACGTTCCATAAACATGGAAATTCTTTACATTTTTCGATAGGAGTTTTAATTTCTTCTGTGCTCCATAATATGTAAGCCATGACTACACATGCTCTATATGGTCTCAAGAGCAACTGAACGCTGTTGACTGGCAGTGCACACCGCCAATATTTAGCATGCAGTATGTTGGCGCTTCTTACCGTGAGCGTGGCAATAAGGGTCATTTTGCTCTGCTCTGGGCGGAGCTTATTTGGCTGGCGGGATGGAGCGACGGTGTGGAGCGTGAAGACACCGTCAATGTAAAAGGACCTTAAAAGAACACCATCCTCGCGACGCTCATTTGAAAAACACTTTCATTAGTACGCACAAGTATTGAAATAAAGGCGAAAATGCATTCAAATACCTTAGCATAGAGACCCTTAATTGCTATTTATACATGGTTATCGTAATACCCATGTTAAGTGTTGAAACAAACGATTTAGAACCTTAATTCTCGGCGTTGGTGGTGGCGATTTTCTCTGTTGGGTATAGGAGAAAAATTCCAAGCACAATACCCCACTCAACCCAGGTGTCTGAAATGGGTACCGGTCTTGACCGGGGGAAAGCGTCATGGCGTCCTGGCGTTAAGGCCCTTTTACATTGACGGTGTCTTCGCGCTCCACATCGTCGATCCATCCCGCGAATCAAATAAGCTCCGCCCACAGCAAAGTAAAATCACCCTTATTGCCACGCTCACGGTAAGGAGCGGCAACATTCAGCATGCTACATATTGGCGGCGTGCACTGCCAGTCAAAAACGTTTAATTGCACCTGAAACTATAGAGAGCATGTGTAGTCATGGCTTCAGTGTTGAGCACGCAACTTCTAAAATGTTGCAGCGCAACCGCAAACGCAACACCACAAAAAAAGTTGCGACGCAACCGCAACAACAACTTTGAAAAAACCAAAGTTGCGATCGCAACCGCAACTTTTTAATTATTAAATACAATTTTAATTAGATATTGTTCAATTTATTTTACGTATATATTGCTATGCATAATAATAATATTAAGATATTCAAAAAAGTGCATTGTATTACTGAAAAAAATTAATAGATCGAGTAAATGTGTGGACTAGGATTTTAATTAAATATCAAGGTACTGAAAGAAACGTTTCATTTATAAATATAGCATGGAAAATGAAATGAATTCCATTTTCTAATAATTTTGAAAAAGTACTCAGCTATTAGTTATATTTTCATAAGAGTTCTGTATATATAGCAAAAAAAATATAAAGAAGAAAAGTACAGAACATTTGTCCACCCTCTATGACGCATAAAGAAAAATCATGTATATGCTCCTGTAATATATGATGTTCCTCTGCTTTTTGTTGTTCCTCTGTTATGATTTAATAGTTGTTTATGATCTCACTGTGACAATGGCAATGCACTGTAATGACGATCAACGTTGCCTTTCAAAAATGTTAACATTTCAAAATGTTTGTCGGAATGCCGAGCAAATCGTGGTCTTAAAATTGCTTTGCCTAAGGAGAACAGTCGTTCGACCGCAGCGCTCGATGGTATTGGAGTGTTAAATTGGATGAACGAAACGACAAATTCACTTGAAGGAAAGCGCTATGCGAACATCAGGGTGGCTAGTTTTGTTGGTTACTGGCTGTTTCAGCTAATCAACTCACATCATTCCGAATAACATATGTTGTATAATGAGTTACATTAAATATACTTATATCCTATAAGCCACGTGTATGTGTATCACTGTATCGCTTAATGCTAATAATAAACGATTGCAAGACGGGTTGTACCATGTACGGTTTAGTTTCAAACGAGTATGAAACGCGTATAAAATTTGATTGAAGTTATTTTAGAAATTAAATTACCATCGGGATGTTGCGGTTGCGAGTTGCGGCCTGACACGTCGAAAATTGTTGCGATCGCAACAGATTCGCCACTCGCAAAAATTGTTGCGGTGCAACGGCAAAACAAAAAGTTGCGATCGCAATTGCCGCCGCAACTTGTTGCGGCGCAAGTGCCCAACACTGCATGGCTTACATATTATGGAACAAAGAAGAAATTAAAACACCTATCGGAAAATATGAAGAATTTCCGTGTTTATATAGAACGTTAAGGTCGCAGAGTATAAAAACAGTGTTCAGGGAAGATGCTGATAAAAAATAGCATCTCACTTCCCAAATTATGATATTGCAATGGTTATAATGAAAATTCAAACACTGAGGGGCCAGGATAGGAAATAGCTCTCACTATTAAAAAATGGAAGAAATATACACTGCGTATGCAAACGAAAAATTAATTACAGTGTAATTAAACTGCGCTATGTACATTGCTCTCAAGAAAAGTACTTCAAAGCACGGAAAACATTCGGCAGGTGAAATTAGAAGACTATTTAAATTAAAGGAAAAGTAAAAAAAGTACACCTACAAATTAGAAATTTGTATTTATTTTTTCTTTTTTGAAGGTAATTGGGTAGTATTCAAGTTTTTAGAGTATTAGCGTTTTATTTCTTCAAATTATTCTGCAAACATTCTGCAAATTGTTCTACCAAGTATTCTGTCAGTAATGCAAGAGCAATACTGACGATTGCTGTCTCTGGGGAAGGAGCGTCGTGTTGAGCGGCAGTGTAAAAGCAATCCAGTGTGCACTGACGCTCAATCCTCTCGTGGGAGGAGCTATAACAAGTTTACCATCGCTCCACACCGTCGCTCCACACCGCTAGTGTAAAATGAGCTTTAGATATAAGGCATTTGAAAATCCAATGTACAGGGCGATATGTATCAGGCTTGATTGGAAATAAAGCATCCGTAGATGCCTTCATTATTACATTATTATTATAATTGCTATTCATACATAGTTGTCGTAGTACACCTGATAATTGTCGACACAGGATTTAGAGAGAATCACAAGTGTCGTGTCTTACAAGACGCGAATTTTGACAAATTAATTGCGGCAACACTCTGCGGATCCGTGCTGGTCCACAAGACTGACGCAGCGTGTTTTTCGAACAAAGTGCTCGTAGTACAACAGTGCTTTCCCGGATAATTTAAGTTTTTGTGTGACAATCAATGTGATTACGTGTCAGAAACTCATCAAGTTAGACGTGTTCTTGAGCTAGCTATATTTGTCGATTGCCTTCATATAACTTGTGTTTTGATAGCGGTGAACAGCCGGTTTTTAGAGCATTCGAGGATGCTTCTGCGGCTGGTGAACCGTCCACATTGAGCCAGACTAGCCGTCGTGATGTTGTGAAACTAGTGCATTTCATAGCGAGTGTGCTGCAGTGTAATGCTTAGAAATAAGTTAGATTCTAGGTCGATAGTATTTTAGCAGACCACCGAATGTGTGGTTTTAACTGATGAACTGATTTCTATTTTTCTTTCACTGTTCAAAGTGATTCTGTATTAACGTCCAAATGTTTTTTTTTTTTGCTCAGCAATATTTGCATAATAGTCACGCTATGTAAGCTATGTTGTCATAGAAAGTAAATATAACATTGTAAACAGTGTCATAGGCAGTAAATGTAACATGGAAAGACTGCCATTTCAATGCATTTGAATCGACACAGATGCTTTCATTTTAAGTTTATCACATTTCATAGATTAGCACAAAAATAACACAATTTTATATTTAATTAAGAATACAAATCAACCACTGCTTCACTATTCAAAGATTTGTGTATTAAAAATACAAACTTATTGTGGTTCTTCCATAGATAAGACATCAGTCGTTTTATATTAAGAAATTTACAATGGCTCATCGTGCTGAACTTTGTACTAACTTTTTGGAAACATAATTTTTTCCTTTCTTTTGTATTGTAACTTCTCAAAAATTTTATTAAGGAAAAGATATAAAATAAAGTAAAATATTTGTCTATCTGTTGGCTCCTCCCCTATGAGCTGAGCTGGGCAAGTTGCGCCAGTCAGTAAGGTGGAAGCCTAAAGTTAAGGCATTCTCAAGGGTAGACTGAGAATAGGCACAGAAATTTATGAGACCACTAGCCCATGTGATTTGTGTTTTCAAGGTGACGTTGGTCAATGTGTACTTGTTGCCCTGTATTAAAATTAAGCCAGTTAAAAAAAACAAAAAAACTGGCGAGCCATGTCAAACCCTTTCAGTATTAGGCTAGTCAATGAGATAGCCGTTGTTATTTTTAATGATAGGATTCTTGACTGACCTGCCGTAACCTAAGTAGCTTTTCCCTGCATCAGAGACCTAACCTTCAATCATTTCCCTCCCCACAGGTAGAGCAAAGAAAAATAAGTAGACATTCCTCTGGTAGATGTAAATAGGCTGTTACGAGATTTTCTAGCGTGAGGGACCTTCCCCCACCGTCTGTAAGTATTCTAAGAAGTACTGTCAGGTTGTTCTATCAAGGTGGTAACCAGTGGTACTGTAGCATTTGATCATGAAAACAGTCAGAGAAGGCCGAGTATTCAAAATTGTAATCAATGTGTGCGTGAGTAGGCTGTTTCCCTTTGGTCCTGTGCGTGTATTGCAAATGTGTTTTTAGAAATGTGTTTTCTAGCAATGTGCTCCGTGAGTGGAGACTTATTCTCTTCCCTGTCAATGCAACTGAAACTTCTTGTTTCATGAATTTCTTTCTTAGCTTACTGTTTTTGTGCCCCTTATGCATAGATTCCGCATTCCCTCAACTCCATACCAAATGGTGCCTTCCTCTTCCCTCTCTTGGAACATCTTTGTCGTGGTTAAGGGAGGCTAAAACTTTCTTATGTAATAATGAATATTGTGTTATGAATTCTGTCATTAGAATATCATACCTAGATCTAACATTGTTTAGCCGTCCTTCGTGTCTTACTCAGCTACCTCTCATATACCTTAGAAGTATGAAATTACTTTCTCGTTATGCAGTACCATATACTTTAATTGATCATTCGACTATGATCTTAAATTAGGATTTTCTTGACATGCAATTGCTGGTCCGAGTCTGAATCATACCTGTTTGTGCAGTCTTACGGAGTCAACGGGTCTTGAAATAAACCGAAGAAACCACGTGTTCTTCTTGGTGTCCCTACGCCTTCCGTTCCTATGCGTGCCGAAGCGAAGATAGAATTTCCGCTAGAGCACCCATAACAACAAGTTAATAAAAAATAAACAATAATATGTATAAAAGAGTTGTTTGCATTTGGAGAAGGGCACTGAGTTTCAGTTTCTGTGTTTCAATTTCTAAGTTTCAATTCCTGAAATTTTTGCTAGAAAGTAAAAGTTTATTTTATATTACGTTCGCTAAGTCATTCTAATATTGATCTTACTCATTCCTGTCAACTATAATGAGCATCACAACTGTTGGTTCAATGCAGCGGAATGAAGGTCGTTTTTCCACAATTAGTAGTACTTCATCTGTGGTGTCCTGAAATGGAGCTTATTATTTTTCTAATAAATTGTCAACTTCAAAATCCATAAATTCGTTTCGCCCATCCGGCAACGCTTCACTCCCTCTTCCGGTGATGCCCCGCATCCGGTAATGCCCCTACATTTTGTTACGCCTCATATTTGTCTATACCAAGGAGGTTTAAGAATGGAGGCGGCATCAGCGCTCTAAAGTAAAGCCAATTTTCGGTAGCTGTAGGGTATACGGGCACACACACGGAGATGGGGCTCAGTGCGTGTCAGACACTCAGCGTGACAGGGCGCCGCTATCCACGCTGCGGTCAAGGACGAGTTTCCTCAATATGAGTTTCTTCATCATTCAGCGAGGATGCAATTGAAATATATGCCTAAGAAAAAAACGTATAGCACAGAGTAGCGCAAGTCTGCCATTTAACAGCGCGGTCTTCAGTCGCTGATGATGGAGGTGGTGCTACCCCTCCACTGCAACACCACCTCCACACAGGGACCTAATGCCGGGTGGGCGGGGCTTGGGATGACAGAAGTGGCTTCACTCGCTTGACTGGCAAAAGATAGCGATGCCGGTTCCATGTATCCAACTTCCTTGATCTATACCCCACATCCGGTGAAAACCCACATCCGGTCCTTCATCTCTATATAAGGCGTCCCAATGATGATATTCGCTATAACAAAACAGAGAATGGTTATGACATTTCTTACTTACGCTAATAGTACTGGCGCAAAGAGTTCGTCAGAGTCAAAGACATGAAAAGTATTGTTTTACATTGCGCGCCGTAATATTTTTAACATAGGTGGAACCGTTCAAAAGTTAAATATCTAAAACTAGTGTTGTCGCAGTGTATTCACAAGAATAAAAAGGAAAGAAGAGTTTACCCCACCAAGATAACGACAGCAATTTGAGACCAGAAAAAGGAGATGTTCTTTGAAGTTATGACATTCGTCGAATCCGAGGCCTTTTTTAAATGTTTCAATAAGACCAAAACATTCCCTCCGTTGTGTTTATATCAAATACATGAGGATCGTAATATTTATATCGGTTAATTTTGAAACAAATGATTGGGAGAAAAGTACGTAGAAAAATGCATTCCCTCCGTTGTGTTGGTCTGATTTTAACACTGGATTTTATTACAAGTGGTCAAGAAAACATTGTGCATGCGATGCGTTGTTAAGAACACTCTAGTTAGTGCACTTCCATATTGAAATTTGAGCTTACGAACGTTGGAACTAGTGAAATGAGGAATTAAGGTTGAAAGTAAAACGGTTAGATCCAAATTAATTTGCGTCTTAGACTGCGAGGTTGATATTAGAGGCAATTTTACATTGTTCTGTATCAACTATGAGGCGTGTCCGTAAAATAAGTTCCGCGGGCTGCTGCTGGTGCCAGGATCGCTTCTATGCGCAGCCAGGCAACAGAGGCAGGTAGTTTGGATCCCCCAATCCAATCCCCCACCAAGCCAGCGTCGCTGCGACGCTCAGCCTTGGCTCAGCAGCCGTCAGCGATGGAGCCCCCTCCCGCGTCTCCCGCCAGCTGCGAGTTGCGGTCTGTTATTCGTTTCCTGGCCGCTAAGAAGAAATCGGCGAAGGAAATTCACGAAGAACTTTGTCAAGTGCATGGAGAAGAGTGTCTGAAGTCCACCCAAAGTGAAGGACTCAATTTAATTACGTGAAGTTTGAAGAACAAACAAAAATGATCTAAGAGGTCACCAGCTTAATGTTCGAGTTCCTGGTGAAAGGTTGAGAATTTAGTTGATTTACATAAAACCAAGTTTGGTGTTCCGTGATAAGGCAGGGTCACCAGACGCCTTGGAAGGCATCAAAAATTATATTGAATTAAGTATGGCCACTGACTCAGAAAGAGTTGGGTATGGTGTTCGGATGCACTCAGCATCAGTTTAATCAAAACTAATACTAGACTTTTCCATGGACTAGACCACTTGGAAGGGCAAAGAAAATATGGGTTAGTTTTTCTGGCCTTTATTTGTTGAGAAGACTTGTCAGCCCCGTCGGTCACTTCAGGATGAACCGTTCCTGGTCCAGTCTTGAGTGGTGATGCAACCGGCTCGCAGCTGTGGTTGTGAGATAGCGAATGTATGTTGCTGGAGGGTAAGTGTGCATGGACTCCCAGTGGTGGTTGAAACGGCTCAGCGTCAAGTGATTTAGACACAGCCAGAGAATACTCAAATCGTCAAGTGACTTGGACGAGGGAAGTAATGAGTATGAGGAATGAGGCGTGAAGGGGAATGAGGAAAAAGAAGGAACCGAGAAGGAGGCAGTTTTTGTCCTTCACCACGTTTGGCTACCGGGTTAGTTACCCCCTTATATGAACGGGCAAGGTAGGTGAATGTGACAGTGGAGTGTGGAGTGTCTCGTGGCTTCCTGTATGGGACGACAGAGCTGGGTTAATTTGCACACGGTATTTTTATATTAACACATGCCAGGCTGCCAAAGTTCTGAGATTTACAATGCCGCCTCAAAGCGAGGAGCTTCTTCGAAAACGACCCCTACCCGCACTCTGGCGCCGGAGTGCAGGCAGGGATCAACTTCGGAGCACTGACAATTTGCTCGTAAAAAATATTAGCCTTAATATTTTTAATGGCATGAAACTACAACTTTATACTAATAATTTGCACAGGCAAAAACTTTTGCCTGATCTGCACTATACAATAAGCTGTACGAGTACTACAAAATGCTCATAATTTTTTGGACAAGAGGTATGATAAAATAAGGACAGGGTTTCTCATTTCCCAATATTCAATTGAGCCAGCATTGCTCCAAAATATTTAATAAAAAATTGAATTAACTTGAGGCACCCATCCTATTAAATTGCAGGAACATGAAGGAACAAGATTAAGATGATACAAGCAGTGAAAACTGAGCATATAGTCACAATGAATTAACAACTAGAAGTAAAATATCTACAGCACTGAGATAGTGCAAAAAATAAGGGAATTCTAAACAGTAAGTATGAGAAAAAGGTGAAACCTCTAAATATGAAGTTCCTGAGAGCAAGACTACACTACTCCAAATAAAATAGCAAGGATAGTCACTTTTAAAATAGACATTATTGCTTAGAGAGTTTAATAGGTCAGCACTAAAAACATAAATGAGAAAATGAACGTTTCGACCACAAGGGTCATCTTCAGCATCTGGGAAAATACAAGAGATTTTTTACAGACAAAAAAAAAATTTACACACATATGAATAACATTTGTAATTGCTAACAGGAAATTTGCAAGGGGAAGGAAGATTGGGCATCATTTAAAACCGGTTTGTCTTTCATGATAAAAAGAGACTCTAAAATTCGAAGATCTGTTTGACTAGAAGATGTTGCAATTATCTGGAAATCATCTAAGCGAACAGGCAAGTCGCACTTTTCTGCATGTGCACGCACAGAGGATTGAGAGGGAGAAGCGAGAGGCCTATTTGTTCGAAAGCTTCGTCCAGCATGCTCTGCTACACGAGTACGCAAGGCCCTTTTTGTGGACCCCACGTACTCAGACGCACACAGTGCGCAACGATACTTGTAGACGACTGAAGAGAGCAAAGCCTTCGGAAGCTTATCTTTGTAATTGAAAAAAGAATTGATTTTGTATGCGTTCACTAAAATTATCCGAAAATTAATATGCATTAAATGTTTTGATAAAAGCGTCAGCAAATCTTTTTTCAATTTTTCAGATTGGTAGCCAAAATATGGTATAACAAAATAAAAATCTTTTTTCCGTACGGTTGTCATAGGTGGGCGGTCACAAAATTTTGAATTTAAAAACTTTTTGATTGAGGAATGTATCAGCCAAGCGGGGAAACCATTATTACGGAAAAAGTTATTCAAAAATTCAACTTCACCATGAAACGACTGAAAACTTGAACATACATTATACGCTCTACATAACAGAGTTCTGATACTATTTAATTTGAAACGAAAATTACAAAAACTATAGAAACTCAAACCCAACCCAGTAAATGTTTGCTTGCGATAGACGGAACTGTGAAATTTGTTATTTCGACGAGTAATCATAGAATCCAGAAACGGGAGACAGTTTTCTTTTTCAAGTTCCATGGTGAACTTAATATTCGGATGCTGGGAATTCAAGTACGACAAAAATAGGTTACAATGAGAACTATCTTTAAATAAAAGGAATGTATCATCAATGTAACGTTTATAGAATACAGGCTTATATTCAACCGGACACATTTCCAACCACCTTTTTTCGTGAAAAGCCATGAACATATTAGCAAATGTAGGTCCTAACGGGAGCCCCATTCCTAGCCCGTCTAATTGCTGATAAAAGATATTGTCAAAAATAAAAAATGAATTTAGAACAGAGAGTTGCAACAAAGTTTTGAACAAAGATTTGGTTAAGCCAATAACAGAATCAGTCTGAGAAAATAAGTAATCTAAACAAATCTCTATGGTCTCGTGTAGCGGAATATTAGTGAATAAATTCTCGACATCAAAAGAAGCCATAAAAAGGTTATCTGCGTTATCAATAGAAACCACATCGCTTACAAAAGCTTTTGAATTTTCCACTGTATAATCATTAGAAGTAAAGGGAGTCAAAATAGGTACCAAAAATTTGGCCAGATTGAAGCTAGGAGTACGGTAGGCTGCAAAAATAGGTCTGAACTGAAAATTCACATCGAAATTGCGTTTGTGGATTTTAGGTAAGCCATATAAAACACCAGGAGCGCTTCCGGAAACAAATAAGGTTTTGTACACATCATCGGAAATTGAGCCAGAATTTTTGAGTTTACGTAAAAAATTATTTATCTTATCTTCAACACTGGTTGTGAATTTTAGTATTGGTTGAGAAATCACTCTAAATTTAGTTGCATCTGAAATAATGTTCTTCATACTATGTATATACTTATCTCTATCAATAAGAACAACACCTCGTCCTTTATCAGGACGTGTAACAATTAGGTCTTTATTTGAGGCTAGGTTTTTCAATAGTGATACATCGTCTCTGCTGAATATGCATGAAAAAATTTTATATGGCTTGAAGCCGTAATAATACTTGTGTGCTAAGATTTTCAATTGATCTTTGACAACAGACGATTCAGATGGTAGTGAAGATTTAAGGCTGGCAAAAAGTTTTTCGAAGTGCAAAAAGTAATTGAAAAAATTTAACTTATAAACTGGCAAAGAAAAATCCAAACCGAATGCAAGTAAATAGGTAAGCCGTGCTGACAGATTCACAGAACTGAAATTAAAGACCACTTTGGAGGGATCACAAGGCTGAAGGTTGCTGTCGATGCCCAGCTGTTTGAGTTTGTTCTTATGAGTCGACTTCGTAGTGATCTCGAAGGAGTTGACAGACCGTTTGACGTAGTTTTTTATAAGCATCTGGGTCACAAAAGAAAAACTTGAACGCAGCGATTGTTCCAGGGTTTTCACATCTAAAGACAATTTAGCAAAAGCCTTCTTCTTCGTAGAAATTTCATTAACGAGCAGTTTTAGTTGCCAGGATTTGTAAAAATGCGAAGACATTAAAGATTTCTTATAGAGTTTGAAGCGGAGAAATTTTGGCACGGTCTCGTAAACTTTGCAGGTTTCCAAAAACTTAATATCCAATTTAATCTTGGCGAGCTTCTTTGAGGAGTTTTCGAATCTTCTAAAAAAGCGAATACTATCCTCACCATAGCAACGACGAAGGTAATGATTTAATTCAATGTTTTGCCGTTTGCAAAGTCTAACTACAAATAAAATAGCAAGGATAGTCACTTTTAAAATAGACATTATTGCTTAGAGAGTTTAATAGGTCAGCACTAAAAACATAAATGAGAAAATGAACGTTTCGACCACAAGGGTCATCTTCAGCATCTGGGAAAATACAAGAGATTTTTTACAGACAAAAAAAAAATTTACACACATATGAATAACATTTGTAATTGCTAACAGGAAATTTGCAAGGGGAAGGAAGATTGGGCATCATTTAAAACCGGTTTGTCTTTCATGATAAAAAGAGACTCTAAAATTCGAAGATCTGTTTGACTAGAAGATGTTGCAATTATCTGGAAATCATCTAAGCGAACAGGCAAGTCGCACTTTTCTGCATGTGCACGCACAGAGGATTGAGAGGGAGAAGCGAGAGGCCTATTTGTTCGAAAGCTTCGTCCAGCATGCTCTGCTACACGAGTACGCAAGGCCCTTTTTGTGGACCCCACGTACTCAGACGCACACAGTGCGCAACGATACTTGTAGACGACTGAAGAGAGCAAAGCCTTCGGAAGCTTATCTTTGTAATTGAAAAAAGAATTGATTTTGTATGCGTTCACTAAAATTATCCGAAAATTAATATGCATTAAATGTTTTGATAAAAGCGTCAGCAAATCTTTTTTCAATTTTTCAGATTGGTAGCCAAAATATGGTATAACAAAATAAAAATCTTTTTTCCGTACGGTTGTCATAGGTGGGCGGTCACAAAATTTTGAATTTAAAAACTTTTTGATTGAGGAATGTATCAGCCAAGCGGGGAAACCATTATTACGGAAAAAGTTATTCAAAAATTCAACTTCACCATGAAACGACTGAAAACTTGAACATACATTGTACGCTCTACATAACAGAGTTCTGATACTATTTAATTTGAAACGAAAATTACAAAAACTATAGAAACTCAAACCCAACCCAGTAAATGTTTGCTTGCGATAGACGGAACTGTGAAATTTGTTATTTCGACGAGTAATCATAGAATCCAGAAACGGGAGACAGTTTTCTTTTTCAAGTTCCATGGTGAACTTAATATTCGGATGCTGGGAATTCAAGTACGACAAAAATAGGTTACAATGAGAACTATCTTTAAATAAAAGGAATGTATCATCAATGTAACGTTTATAGAATACAGGCTTATATTCAACCGGACACATTTCCAACCACCTTTTTTCGTGAAAAGCCATGAACATATTAGCAAATGTAGGTCCTAACGGGAGCCCCATTCCTAGCCCGTCTAATTGCTGATAAAAGATATTGTCAAAAATAAAAAATGAATTTAGAACAGAGAGTTGCAACAAAGTTTTGAACAAAGATTTGGTTAAGCCAATAACAGAATCAGTCTGAGAAAATAAGTAATCTAAACAAATCTCTATGGTCTCGTGTAGCGGAATATTAGTGAATAAATTCTCGACATCAAAAGAAGCCATAAAAAGGTTATCTGCGTTATCAATAGAAACCACATCGCTTACAAAAGCTTTTGAATTTTCCACTGTATAATCATTAGAAGTAAAGGGAGTCAAAATAGGTACCAAAAATTTGGCCAGATTGAAGCTAGGAGTACGGTAGGCTGCAAAAATAGGTCTGAACTGAAAATTCACATCGAAATTGCGTTTGTGGATTTTAGGTAAGCCATATAAAACACCAGGAGCGCTTCCGGAAACAAATAAGGTTTTGTACACATCATCGGAAATTGAGCCAGAATTTTTGAGTTTACGTAAAAAATTATTTATCTTATCTTCAACACTGGTTGTGAATTTTAGTATTGGTTGAGAAATCACTCTAAATTTAGTTGCATCTGAAATAATGTTCTTCATACCATGTATATACTTATCTCTATCAATAAGAACAACACCTCGTCCTTTATCAGGACGTGTAACAATTAGGTCTTTATTTGAGGCTAGGTTTTTCAATAGTGATACATCGTCTCTGCTGAATATGCATGAAAAAATTTTATA
Organism: Morinoia aosen; assembly: GCA_030386875.1. Classification (NCBI taxonomy): domain Eukaryota; kingdom Metazoa; phylum Arthropoda; class Malacostraca; order Amphipoda; family Talitridae; genus Morinoia; species Morinoia aosen. Next base: position 77,311,646 of record CM059564.1, read on the forward strand.
TGGCTTGAAGCCGTAATAATACTTGTGTGCTAAGATTTTCAATTGATCTTTGACAACAGACGATTCAGATGGTAGTGAAGATTTAAGGCTGGCAAAAAGTTTTTCGAAGTGCAAAAAGTAATTGAAAAAATTTAACTTATAAACTGGCAAAGAAAAATCCAAACCGAATGCAAGTAAATAGGTAAGCCGTGCTGACAGATTCACAGAACTGAAATTAAAGACCACTTTGGAGGGATCACAAGGCTGAAGGTTGCTGTCGATGCCCAGCTGTTTGAGTTTGTTCTTATGAGTCGACTTCGTAGTGATCTCGAAGGAGTTGACAGACCGTTTGACGTAGTTTTTTATAAGCATCTGGGTCACAAAAGAAAAACTTGAACGCAGCGATTGTTCCAGGGTTTTCACATCTAAAGACAATTTAGCAAAAGCCTTCTTCTTCGTAGAAATTTCATTAACGAGCAGTTTTAGTTGCCAGGATTTGTAAAAATGCGAAGACATTAAAGATTTCTTATAGAGTTTGAAGCGGAGAAATTTTGGCACGGTCTCGTAAACTTTGCAGGTTTCCAAAAACTTAATATCCAATTTAATCTTGGCGAGCTTCTTTGAGGAGTTTTCGAATCTTCTAAAAAAGCGAATACTATCCTCACCATAGCAACGACGAAGGTAATGATTTAATTCAATGTTTTGCCGTTTGCAAAGTCTAACTACAAATAAAATAGCAAGGATAGTCACTTTTAAAATAGACATTATTGCTTAGAGAGTTTAATAGGTCAGCACTAAAAACATAAATGAGAAAATGAACGTTTCGACCACAAGGGTCATCTTCAGCATCTGGGAAAATACAAGAGATTTTTTACAGACAAAAAAAAAATTTACACACATATGAATAACATTTGTAATTGCTAACAGGAAATTTGCAAGGGGAAGGAAGATTGGGCATCATTTAAAACCGGTTTGTCTTTCATGATAAAAAGAGACTCTAAAATTCGAAGATCTGTTTGACTAGAAGATGTTGCAATTATCTGGAAATCATCTAAGCGAACAGGCAAGTCGCACTTTTCTGCATGTGCACGCACAGAGGATTGAGAGGGAGAAGCGAGAGGCCTATTTGTTCGAAAGCTTCGTCCAGCATGCTCTGCTACACGAGTACGCAAGGCCCTTTTTGTGGACCCCACGTACTCAGACGCACACAGTGCGCAACGATACTTGTAGACGACTGAAGAGAGCAAAGCCTTCGGAAGCTTATCTTTGTAATTGAAAAAAGAATTGATTTTGTATGCGTTCACTAAAATTATCCGAAAATTAATATGCATTAAATGTTTTGATAAAAGCGTCAGCAAATCTTTTTTCAATTTTTCAGATTGGTAGCCAAAATATGGTATAACAAAATAAAAATCTTTTTTCCGTACGGTTGTCATAGGTGGGCGGTCACAAAATTTTGAATTTAAAAACTTTTTGATTGAGGAATGTATCAGCCAAGCGGGGAAACCATTATTACGGAAAAAGTTATTCAAAAATTCAACTTCACCATGAAACGACTGAAAACTTGAACATACATTATACGCTCTACATAACAGAGTTCTGATACTATTTAATTTGAAACGAAAATTACAAAAACTATAGAAACTCAAACCCAACCCAGTAAATGTTTGCTTGCGATAGACGGAACTGTGAAATTTGTTATTTCGACGAGTAATCATAGAATCCAGAAACGGGAGACAGTTTTCTTTTTCAAGTTCCATGGTGAACTTAATATTCGGATGCTGGGAATTCAAGTACGACAAAAATAGGTTACAATGAGAACTATCTTTAAATAAAAGGAATGTATCATCAATGTAACGTTTATAGAATACAGGCTTATATTCAACCGGACACATTTCCAACCACCTTTTTTCGTGAAAAGCCATGAACATATTAGCAAATGTAGGTCCTAACGGGAGCCCCATTCCTAGCCCGTCTAATTGCTGATAAAAGATATTGTCAAAAATAAAAAATGAATTTAGAACAGAGAGTTGCAACAAAGTTTTGAACAAAGATTTGGTTAAGCCAATAACAGAATCAGTCTGAGAAAATAAGTAATCTAAACAAATCTCTATGGTCTCGTGTAGCGGAATATTAGTGAATAAATTCTCGACATCAAAAGAAGCCATAAAAAGGTTATCTGCGTTATCAATAGAAACCACATCGCTTACAAAAGCTTTTGAATTTTCCACTGTATAATCATTAGAAGTAAAGGGAGTCAAAATAGGTACCAAAAATTTGGCCAGATTGAAGCTAGGAGTACGGTAGGCTGCAAAAATAGGTCTGAACTGAAAATTCACATCGAAATTGCGTTTGTGGATTTTAGGTAAGCCATATAAAACACCAGGAGCGCTTCCGGAAACAAATAAGGTTTTGTACACATCATCGGAAATTGAGCCAGAATTTTTGAGTTTACGTAAAAAATTATTTATCTTATCTTCAACACTGGTTGTGAATTTTAGTATTGGTTGAGAAATCACTCTAAATTTAGTTGCATCTGAAATAATGTTCTTCATACTATGTATATACTTATCTCTATCAATAAGAACAACACCTCGTCCTTTATCAGGACGTGTAACAATTAGGTCTTTATTTGAGGCTAGGTTTTTCAATAGTGATACATCGTCTCTGCTGAATATGCATGAAAAAATTTTATATGGCTTGAAGCCGTAATAATACTTGTGTGCTAAGATTTTCAATTGATCTTTGACAACAGACGATTCAGATGGTAGTGAAGATTTAAGGCTGGCAAAAAGTTTTTCGAAGTGCAAAAAGTAATTGAAAAAATTTAACTTATAAACTGGCAAAGAAAAATCCAAACCGAATGCAAGTAAATAGGTAAGCCGTGCTGACAGATTCACAGAACTGAAATTAAAGACCACTTTGGAGGGATCACAAGGCTGAAGGTTGCTGTCGATGCCCAGCTGTTTGAGTTTGTTCTTATGAGTCGACTTCGTAGTGATCTCGAAGGAGTTGACAGACCGTTTGACGTAGTTTTTTATAAGCATCTGGGTCACAAAAGAAAAACTTGAACGCAGCGATTGTTCCAGGGTTTTCACATCTAAAGACAATTTAGCAAAAGCCTTCTTCTTCGTAGAAATTTCATTAACGAGCAGTTTTAGTTGCCAGGATTTGTAAAAATGCGAAGACATTAAAGATTTCTTATAGAGTTTGAAGCGGAGAAATTTTGGCACGGTCTCGTAAACTTTGCAGGTTTCCAAAAACTTAATATCCAATTTAATCTTGGCGAGCTTCTTTGAGGAGTTTTCGAATCTTCTAAAAAAGCGAATACTATCCTCACCATAGCAACGACGAAGGTAATGATTTAATTCAATGTTTTGCCGTTTGCAAAGTCTAACTACAAATAAAATAGCAAGGATAGTCACTTTTAAAATAGACATTATTGCTTAGAGAGTTTAATAGGTCAGCACTAAAAACATAAATGAGAAAATGAACGTTTCGACCACAAGGGTCATCTTCAGCATCTGGGAAAATACAAGAGATTTTTTACAGACAAAAAAAAAATTTACACACATATGAATAACATTTGTAATTGCTAACAGGAAATTTGCAAGGGGAAGGAAGATTGGGCATCATTTAAAACCGGTTTGTCTTTCATGATAAAAAGAGACTCTAAAATTCGAAGATCTGTTTGACTAGAAGATGTTGCAATTATCTGGAAATCATCTAAGCGAACAGGCAAGTCGCACTTTTCTGCATGTGCACGCACAGAGGATTGAGAGGGAGAAGCGAGAGGCCTATTTGTTCGAAAGCTTCGTCCAGCATGCTCTGCTACACGAGTACGCAAGGCCCTTTTTGTGGACCCCACGTACTCAGACGCACACAGTGCGCAACGATACTTGTAGACGACTGAAGAGAGCAAAGCCTTCGGAAGCTTATCTTTGTAATTGAAAAAAGAATTGATTTTGTATGCGTTCACTAAAATTATCCGAAAATTAATATGCATTAAATGTTTTGATAAAAGCGTCAGCAAATCTTTTTTCAATTTTTCAGATTGGTAGCCAAAATATGGTATAACAAAATAAAAATCTTTTTTCCGTACGGTTGTCATAGGTGGGCGGTCACAAATTTTTGTGGGCGGTCACAAAACCTCAATCCTCTGTGCGTGCACATGCAGAAAAGTGCGACTTGCCTGTTCGCTTAGATGATTTCCAGATAATTGCAACATCTTCTAGTCAAACAGATCTTCGAATTTTAGAGTCTCTTTTTATCATGAAAGACAAACCGGTTTTAAATGATGCCCAATCTTCCTTCCCCTTGCAAATTTCCTGTTAGCAATTACAAATGTTATTCATATGTGTGTAAATTTTTTTTTTTGTCTGTAAAAAATCTCTTGTATTTTCCCAGATGCTGAAGATGACCCTTGTGGTCGAAACGTTCATTTTCTCATTTATGTTTTTAGTGCTGACCTATTAAACTCTCTAAGCAATAATGTCTATTTTAAAAGTGACTATCCTTGCTATTTTATTTGTAGTTAGACTTTGCAAACGGCAAAACATTGAATTAAATCATTACACTACTCCAACTTAACACCTAACTACTTCAAGAAACAAAAGAGCTGTGATAGCTTAATTCTGGATTCAAGAATTAATTTGCTTCTCCAGCACATCATGGAAATTATTTTCTAAACAATAATTGGATAGAAATTGTTACTAAGATAATACATGAATTGGGTCCTATATAATTTGAATTTAACATGAAAACCTTAAATTATTGACGCTGAAAATCAATGCGTAGTGGCAAAATCCCCTCAAATTACTAGCTACCTAACCGTAATTGAAAAATGCAATAATTGAGAGCACAAAGATTAATCAGAGGCTGACAACAAAAAGGGAAAACAACAATGACAAAAATGGCGCAGGAAGCTTGAACTAATTGTGCCCGCCAAAGCGCTTGCACAGGATAACACAAAAGAGAAGATGTTCCTAAGTTTAATTACATGAATTGAGTTCTGCAGAACGTTACATAGGCACGATGAAACACTTCTTACGGACAACACAATTATAAAGGAGATGATGTAACATAAGTTAATCACAAATAAGCTGTACTTCCACAGAAATTAACATAAAATCTAGTCTCACCCGTCGCTGCAAAGCACAAGAACCGAAACACAGGAGAGCTAGAGTCAGAGTGCGTTCCGATTACAAAATGGCTAGGCAGTGTTGCCAATACGGAAGTGACGGGCGGAGATACGTGACCGGAATCATGTTTTTCTTTCGGAACACAATTTTGGTAAAATTTCGGGTTTTATCGAATGAATTCAGGTTTGTAAATTTATGAAAATCATTCCATTGATATAACTTAAATTTAGGATGTTCGTTTTAAGGTTTTTATAAATTTAAGTGGAATGAGTCCCAAAAGTTCACCACAAGTGTATGAGCCCCGGGATGGTGCGCCGATGGGTCAGGGACTTTAAAAATGGCCAAACAGACGTCCACAACGAAGCACGTGCAGGGTGGCCATCGGTTTTTGACGAAACAGTTGCCAAAGTCGAAGCGGCAATGCTTGAAGATCGACGGATTACAGTTCGGGAGCTGTGCGAAAAGATTCCGGAGGTCAGCAAAACCACAATTCATAAGATTTTGATTGAACATTTAGGCTATTCAAAGGTCTCGTATTAGACCGAAACTCACAGGAGGGGGCTCCATCGCTGACGGCTGCTAAGCCAAGGCTGAGCGTCGCAGCGATGCTGGCTTGGTGGGGGATTGGAGTGGGGGAGCTAAACAACCTGCCTCTGTTGCCTAGCCGCGCTTAAAAGCGATCCTGGCGCCAGCAGCATCCCGTGGAACTTATTTTACGGACACGCCTCGTAGTAAGCTAAAATAACTAGTACGGATAAAATGAAAGATTTTACAATAACACAAAAATTTAAATTCCGTATGCTACTAGATTTGGCACAAAAAAGTTCATCGGATTCAAATAGATAAGAGGGATCGTTATACAATGCCAACCGTAAAGGCCCCTTCACACGCGCAAATATATCTGCAGACATATCTGAACTGGTGCGGAATTCGTGCGTTTGTACGCTCATTTCAGGTTGGCACAGACTGTATGAGGCAGATGAGCCATGCTTGATAATTTTGGAGCGACCGGCTGCAAACCTTGACACCACTGCAGTGTCACGCCAGCCTTCGTGTGTGGTGCACGACTGTACTCTGCCTCTCTCCCTCCCTATGCACTTCAATAAGCAATTTCTTATTTGTATGTTCACTGCTTTTTAGGAACCATTCTTTAGCCTATTTTGAGCGAGCTTTTACGTCTCTTTTATTTCTTATTCATTGCAACTAAAGCAAATCCTGTCAATTGTACGAACTCGCCGTCTGGAGTCGCAATTCTTGTGCATACTCTCCTTCTAGCTGCTACTGGCATACTGAAGCGTGCGCCAGTCTATGTAAAGTTTGCAGTGTGTTGTTTGCTGCTTGCATCGTGTGAGGGGCCTTGAGACCATGGTAGACTATACCGTGCTTTAGACCGACAAACTAAATTCAGTTCAGATTGTCTGCCAACATATTTGTACGTGTGAGGGGGCCTTTACATTATCAACATTGCTGTGGCAAAACGAGAAAGTCAAAACAGCCTAAAATGGTGTGGCAGAAGCATACTAAAAGAGTGTAGTGTAATATAAGCTCTAATAATAAGTCTGTTGTGTAGTGAACGCTTGGGACTCATTTCACTTGAATGTATAAAAACGTTAAAACGAACATCCTAAAATTAAGTTATATCAATGCAATTAGTTTCATAAATTTACAAACCTGTATTTATTCGATAAAATCTAAAATTTTACCAAAAGTGTGTTCCGAAAGAAAAACACGATTCTGGTCACGTATCTACGCCCGTCACTTCTGATTGGCAACACTGCCCTAGATATTTTGAATCGGAACGCATTCTGACTCTAGCTTTCTTGTGTTTCGGTTCTTGGTGCTCCGCAGCGACGGAAGAACTTACGAAGCGACACACAAACACCACCACCAACCCTCAATTGTGACGTTCCTCAGAACCACTTGAGAACGTCCCCTTTGATTCATTCGGAATGTTCTCAGAACCACTTGAGACGTTCCTCAAAGTCATTGCAGCGAAACGGCTAACAATCATACCAATTGAGCCACAAGGCTCACAGGCAGAAACTCCTACGGGGACTACCTCTTTCGAGATACCATAATTGTAACAATTATCTCCGCATCTGCGGATAGTTATACCAATAAGTCAAACAATTATCACCGCATCTGCGGATAGTAACACCAACCATACATTCTCGCCTGGATCCACAACGGATTCCCTCTAGCCACGACACCTGCTGGAGTGCGTCACCTTACTGGACCCGGATCTTCTTCCACAAGAAGTGGATCCTTCCCACAGCTGCCGTAGTCACGGCACCCAGAGTCAACTAATAAAGCAGAGGCGAGAAGTAGATGTCGTGTATCATTGCCCTACGGAGGTTTAATTCGTGCAAGTCGATAAAAATTAGGTGCCAGTAGAGCACCCGAGTACCTACTCCTTCAGAGGCAAAAGGGCCAAGAAACATTCATGATTAACACACAAAGAAATTGTATTTGTTGTGCCTAGCCATAGACACAAGAATACTGGTGACCCTGCCCAATGTTCATAACGTAATTAATTCTCATCACTAAAACCAGAACTTCATACTGGTTACGATATCCTAACCGAGCTGTTTCTTTGGACTTAAACGTTGACTGTGAAAACTAAAAGAATTTATGATTAATTCAAAACCTAACTTAATTAAAAATACAGCTGTGAAAACTAAAGGAATTTATAATTGATTCGAAACCTAACTTAATTTAAAAATACATTAATTGAGAACACAAAGATTACCCAGAGGCTGGAAACACACAAAAAAAGGACAACACCAACATGACAAGATGGCGCAGTAAGCTTGAAAACGTGCGCCCGCCATAGCGCTTGCACGGACTAAAACAAAGGAGGAGAATGTTCCTAAGTTTGCTCACTACATCTACGCTATCAGAATAATACTTAGGCACAATGAAACACTTCTTAAGGACAACACAATTATGAAGGAGAGGATGTAATATGTTAAATAACAGATAAGCTGTACTTCCACAGAATTTAACACAAAATCTAGTCTCACCCGTCGCTGCGAAGCACCAAGAACCGAAACACAAGAAAGCTAGAATCAGAATGCGTTCCGATTCAAAATGGCTAGGGCAGTGTTGCCAATCAGAAGTGACGGGCGTAGATACGTGACCAGAATCGTGTTTTTCTTTCGGAACACACTCATGGTAAAATTTTGGATTTTATCGAATAAATACAGGTTTGTAAATTTATGAAACTAATTGCATTGATATAACTTAGTTTTAGGATGTTCGTTTTAACGTTTTTATAAATTCAAGCGAAATGAGTCCCAAGCGTTCACTACAGCTACCCCGTGGTGCTCAGTTTACTTCCACCTTGTGGTTAGAGATCTCCAAAATCCTAGGTAGTACCAATATCTCGACCACCGCCTTCCACCCTCAATCAAATGGACTCATCGAGAGAGTCAACCGTGACCTCAAGGCGTCCCTGCGTTGTTTACGGTGTCATGATGACTGGGTCGATCGTTTACCAGTTGTATTACTTACTCTGCGGAATTTGTTTAGGCAGGACCAAAAGTGCACGTCCTCCGAACTGCTTTACGGGAAGTCCTTGAGATTGCCCGGAGATGTTATTGATCCCGCTTACCAAATTGATGACTCCCCCAGTCGAATCACTGATTACGCGGCACGTCTCAAACGCGCAATGCGCGATTTGATTTACCAACCGCCTCGCCCGCCTTTGCCATCTGAAAGCCTTGACCCCTTTTTGAAGAACTGTACACATGTTTACGTTCGGGTGGAGGGTGTAAAAACCCCCTTGCGACGTCCCGATGATGGCCCCTACAAGGTCCTAAAGAGGACGCCTAAGTATTTTGTAATCGAAAGGGGTACCAAGAGCGACAGTGTTAGCATCGACCGGTTGAAGGCGGCTTATGTTTCCGCCCCTGACAACCTTTCCACCACCTCTCATGGGTCACAACCCAGGCTGCAAATTAGCCCCAGGTCAACACCTGTCGAGCCCACTAGTTTGCACTTGTTTGCTTTGGCTAGGACTCTTCCTCCCACTGTGGAGTGCAATGAATTCGTCGTTCCCCTGAATACCGTTAAAAGAACGCTGTCGGAACCTCGTAATTCGGGTGCTCCCAATTCGGTTGATGCTTCGGGTGCTGTTTTTCCCCATCACGAAAATGCCACAGATACTATTTCGTTGTCCCAGTTGGGAATCCTAATGTCAACTTTCACAGCTCCACAGCTTAACCCTTCGACTGCCCCCGAGCGCTGTAGCAGGTTTGGCAGACCTTGTCGTCCGCCAGCCCGTTACGCGCAGACTTAGGGTGGTGCCCTCTGATCTGTCAATTTTTCTTCTATTTTCTTCTGTCAAGCTTTCTGTTGGGATTTTCCTTTCTTAATTCTTTCGAGCATCTTACAGGTAACAGCTTCACTGCTACCAGACCTTTCGGTCTACATGCGTTGAGGGGTAGCTATAGTGAACGCTTGGGACTCATTTCACTTGAATTTATAAAAACGTTAAAACGAACATCCTAAAATTAAGTTATATCAATGCAATTAGTTTCATAAATTTACAAACCTGTATTTATTCGATAAAATCCAAAATTTTACCAATAGTGTGTTTCGAAAGAAAAACACGATTCTGGTCACGTATCTACGCCCGTCACTTCTGATTGGCAACACTGCCCTAGCCATTTTGAATCGGAACGCATTCTGACTCTAGCTTTCTTGTGTTTCGGTTCTTGGTGCTTCGCAGCGACGGAAGAACTTACGAAGCGACACACAAACACCACCACCAACCCTCAATTGTGACGTTCCTCAGAACCACTTGAGAACGTCCCCTTTGATTCATTCGGAACGTTCTCAGAACCACTTGAGACGTTCCTCAAAGTCATTGCAGCCAAACGGCTAACAATCATACTAATTGAGCCACAAGGCTCACAGGCAGAAACTCATACGGGGACTGCCTCTTTCGAGATACCATAATTGTAACAATTATCTCCGCATCTGCGGATAGTTATACCAATAAGTCAAACAATTATCACCGCATCTGCGGATAGTTACACCAATCATACATTCTCGCCTGGATCCACAACGGATTCCCTCTAGCCACGACACCTGCTGGAGTGCGTCACCTTACTTGACCCGGATCTTCTTCCACAAGAAGTGGATCCTTCCCACAGCTGCCGTAGTCACGGCACCCAGAGTCAACTAATAAAGCAGAGGCGAGAAGTAGATGTCGTGTATCATTGCCCTACGGAGGTTTAATTCGTGCAAGTCGATAAAAATTAGGTGCCAGTAGAGCACCCGAGTACCTACTCCTTCAGAGGCAAGAGGGCCAAGAAACATTCATGATTAACACACAAAGAAATTGTATTTGTTGTGCCTAGCCATAGACACAAGAATACTGGTGACCCTGTGGTGCCCGGAAAGATTACTGAATAATTAATACTAATTCAGGATTTAATATTAAAAGTAATTTTGTACCTTTAAAAGTCTTTTATTTAAAAGATAAATAAATATTAAAATAGATAAAATCTACACCGTCTCATGAGACGAGTTCAGCGCCGCTTTATGGCAACATTCACGCTCTTCAAGCATGGTTCGCTGCTCAGCAGCCCATTCCTCCGCTAAACCTCGTAGTGTAAACAAGTGCTCTGATCAACCTGGATCTACAAAACAAAGCTACCTCCCTTACCTTCACCCCATTTTTGACTACACGATAATCTTTATTGGAATTTTACGTGATAATGCGTACTTAGAATCCTACGTCAATTCGGATATTCCCCTTTACTATTCGGATTATAGTACGTTGTGAAGTTCCCCAGTCTCCCACTTTTGAATAATACCGTGGGCCATAATAAATGTTTATCTTTTCGACTAGTCTTTATCCCTTTACTAGTCGTGGCACGAATACCTATCTCGTAGGCAGTTCCAAACGAAACCCCACGTTTGAACTAGCCTCATTGGTGACCCAATCGTGATAAATATAAATACACCCTCCTTCTTTACAATTACACACCATCCATACTAAACAAAGGAAGCACACAATAATGGTTCAGGGGAGGTAGCAAACTCCAGCCGCTGAAGCCGCCGGTTGGACGCCGACACCAAGAACCAAGAAAGAAGACCGCAGTGGCATACCAAAGCCGAAGACTGCAAAACTATCGTGAGTAGCGAATTCACCAGTGATCGAGCACATATTTTTTTTGTTTTTTTTTTGAATATTTTGTGTTTTATTGATTTGCTTTTCATTGCATAAGTAGAGAGTCCATTCCGGTGCACCATAGTATATTTCGCAAGCGAGCTCTTTTCTATATTTCCTATTCCTTTTTTTTATTGATAGCTTTTCCAACGAGTTTCCCCTATTGCGACGTTTTCTCTATTTCCCGCACTACATTTTTCTCCAACTTCTATCGCTATAACTGTTATATTTCACATTATTTTATTTTTTTCCCTTTTCCGCGAGCGTATCCTATTTTCGACGTTTCCTGTATTTACGCATCGCATTTATTTCAATTTTTCAAATTCTTTCGCTATATATATATTTCTCCTTTTCCTATTTTCATTGGGGGAGCAAAGAAATGGAGCCCTCACCACCAAACAGTAACGGTCAAGAAACCGTAGACGACAATGAGTCGCACATTCCCACAAACGCGGCATTGGTACGTCCCCCCGACTTTGATGAGGCTTATCCTCAAATGTTTTTCAACATTCTCGAAAGCCAGTTTATTGTCGCCGGGGTGCGTCGCTCATCGTTAAAGTTCTACCACGCATTAGGCGCGTTGAGTAGCCGCATAGCTCGTCATATACCACAAACGCTCATAGAGGCAGCTGATTATGAGGGGTTAAAAGAGTTTGTGCGCGCACGGTACTCCCGATCCGAAAAGGAACTCTTTGATGAGCTCCTTTCACAGAAGGGGTTGTATTGCCATGACAGACCTAGGGAATTTCTATCAAAGCTACGCACTTTAGCGGCTGAAAGCAACTTAGGCCTGTCGGAGGATTTCCTCCGACTCAAGTTCGTGAGCAGTTTGCCTGAAGCCATACGCCCCTGGATAGCCGCGCGCCAGGAGCACGACTTGGACACTATGGCGTCCATTGCAGAAACCTATATGGAATATTTGCCGAAACATCAGATAGCTGCTGTGGACCCAATTTTTAGAGAAAGGGCACCTGACGCGGGAGCACACACGAATTACCGAAGTAACGCCCGGAACGCAAACGAGGAGAGAGCGGGGCAATACAATAGCCCTAACATACCAATAGGTGTCAGAGCTTTTCGTTCAAACCAGCGTCCTAGGGTCTGTAGAGCACACCTTTACTATGGGGACGAAGCTAGATCATGCCGGCGCTGGTGCTCTAATTACAAACCCGGTTTGCCGGTCTCTCGACCCTCAAGTAGAGCTTCCTCCCCCGCTAGACCTGCTAGCCCGTTCCGTAGGTCGGAAAACTAGATCGGTCGTCTGTTCAAGCTGTGACCGTCGGACGACCGCTTTCAGTAAGCGCACGTATAGGTCGCAGTGAGGTTAATTTGCTCATCGATACAGGGGCGGGGATTAGCATTTTACCACCCGCCTGTGAGGTAGGATACCTACGTCCCACTGCAGTAACACTCTCTACAGCGTCAGGGGAAAGAATTAATTGCAGAGGCGAGGCCGATCTTGTAGTGGACATTAAAGGGCTGGGAAGATCTTTGTAATGGACTATTATAGATTGGATAGCCCTACACTAGAGCACAGCATAGGTTCCACATAGAAAACATAGATAGAGTACTGCACAAAATAGACAATTGCAATGACACAGCAATTTAGGTAAATAGTTCACTCACCTCTTGGATACCTTAACTTAATACTCCATTTTCAATACTGTGGCTAGCAAGAGTAGAGCAGAGATAGACGGGAAATATATAGAATAGCGTAGAATAGAATTAGTACATTAGTTTAGAACTTAAGAAGTTAGATACCAACCACAGTATGGTAATTATTTACACACTCGGTCAACATGTACTTGTTGTTGAACCCGAGGCCAATCGCAGACTGACTTGCGAGTGTTGATCTCTCGAGCGTTGCCAACTTATGGTCTCTCTAACTAGAACTTACACTACTCGCTATATTACACCCCTCCCTCCTTAATTAGAAACCCTCCCCCTGTATCCCCAGTCCCCTTATTCAATATAGTCAATCCTAAAGGTCCATTCTCACCACAGGCTTCCGAGCCCGGGTAGACCTGCGTGAGATGTTAGCACTTGGAGGCTCGTGCATCCTAGCCTCCTGGGTGGGAGTCGGGTAATCAGGTGTTCCGGTGTCAGGTTCATTGGTCGGAGGTGGTGGGTATGAATTTTGAGCAGGTTGTGGAAACACGATGGTTTCCTCCGTAGGTTGTTCCAAGGGTTCAGGGATGGTGTTCAAGCAGGTAATAACTTGGTCCTGGTGTCGACGAACGACCTCTCCCCCCTTCAGTTGGCACTTGTAGGATACCGGGCCTGTTTTCTCAATGGTGGTAGCAGGGGTCCATTTTGGGGAACCCGGCGTGTATTGACGGACCATCACAGGAGACTCCGGCGGAATATCAACCGCGCGAGACCCTGGGTGGTATCTTTTCTGAGCGTCCTGGCGTTGAGCAACTTTGGACGCGATTGCTTCTGACGGCCAAAGCAGATCAAGGACGAGAGCGAGCTTTTCTGCCTAACATCAGTTCGGCGGGCGTAACACCTGTTGTCGTGTGGGGTGTCAGCCGATAGTTGAACAGAAACCTGTCTAGTGCTAGGCGTAGGGGTTCCGTTGACTTTCGTATATTCTTCTTGAAAGTTTGTACCATGCGCTCTGCCAGTCCATTAGTTGAAGGGTGGTATGGTGCGCTCGTAATATGTCGCATACCACATGCCTTCACAAATTCTTGGAACTCGGCCGATGTGAAACACGTTGCATTGTCAGAAAAAATTGTTACTGGAAATCCAAATGTCGCAAAAGTGTGTTTCAGGCACGAGATCGTTTCGCTAGAGGTTGTAGTAGATATGGGAAAAATTTCAACCCACTTAGAGTGTGCATCCACGATCACTAGATAGTATTTTCCATCCATTGGGCCCGCGTAGTCAATGTGTATGCGATGCCAAGGCTTCGCAGGCCATTCCCACGGATGGAGTTCAGCTTTCGTTGGTGCAGCTCGAGTGCTCAGGCACTCGCTGCATGACTTAGTCGTTTCTTCTAGATCTTTGTCCAGCAGCGGCCACCATACATAGCTGCGAGCTAACTCCTTCATCCTGGATGATCCAGCATGGCCAGAGTGCAGTTCGTCCACAATGGCTTGTCTGAGAGCTTGGGGTACAATAATTCTTGCTCCCCAGAGCACACAGCTATTTTGTGTGGACAATTCGTCTCGCCTCCTAGTATACGGAGCGAGATCAGGGTCACCAATTACCGTCGAAGGCCAGCCTACTTGGCAGTATTTGTATACCTTTGAAAGTACTGGGTCCCTTAGGGTGCCGTCGCGGATGTGGGTGCTGGTGACTGGAGCTGACTCAAGGAAATTAACTAAGGACGTCCATTCCGCAGGAATAGGTGTGGCTTCCTCGGGAGTTGTCAAAGGTAGACGACTGAGAGCATCAGCTGTGCCCAACAGCACGCCGGACCGGTGACGCAAGGTGAACTTGTAGGACTGCAGTAGTAAAGCCCACCTTTGAATGCGCCCGGATGCCATCGGAGGAATGCTTCTACCCGGATCAAATAGTCCTAACAAAGGTTTGTGGTCCGTAACCACAGTGAAATCCTGTCCCCACAGGTAGCAATGAAATTTTCGAAGTGCGAACACCATAGCTAGGGCTTCTTTCTCAGTTTGAGAGTAGTTGCGTTCTGTTGCTGTTAGAGTTCGGGAGGCAAAATAGGCGGGGCGTTCAATCCCATCAATAAGGTGACACAGCACCGCTCCCACGAAAACGTATTCCATCACCACGATTTCAGGTTCTAAAATTAAATCCTACGGTCGGACTACGGAGGGCTTTCGAGTAAAGGGCGTAAACCGCTCTGAGTCTTATGCTCTTCCCCCGCTATTCGAGCACGACGGCATTCCTCATAATAAGCACGACGTGGCAACGAGAGAAGACGTCTTGAAGAACCCCGACATCGCTCATCTTGCATCGGAATTTCTTCCTCTGGACTGCAATGCTCCCGTGAGTCTGTTGCTGGGCCGAGACGCTGAAGACGTATTAGTTGCAGATCTGATCCACCGGAAGCCAGCTGTCTACAAAACACCTTTGGGATGGGCTGTTGTTGGAAGAGTCAACCCTTCAGAGCCTCACCCGTCGAACATGCAGATGAGTGTGTATAAAACTCAAGTCGAAGATCACTTTTCGGCTCAGCCTTGTTTCGGTCCTCTGGCTCCAGTCTTCGACACCAAAATGGACGACGAGAGTCCTGGACCGTCCGTTGAGGACAGGAAATTCTTGTCGCTGATTGACGAAAATATAGTTGTAAATGCTGAGGGGCATCTAGAAACTCCGCTGCCATTCAAAGATCGCATGTCTAAGCTTCCAGACAACACGAAGGCCGTCTATCGCCGCTCCAGAAACACTTTGGCGCGGTTAATCAAGGACCCCGCCAAATTACAGCAGTGTTTGAAGATAGTCCAAGACTACGTGGATAGTGGACACGTAGAGGTAGTGCCTTCCCAAGAACTTCAACCGGCCGAAGGACACTTTTGGTATCTCCCGGTTTTTCCCGTTACACATCCCAAGAAAAAGAAGGTGCGCATCGTCTTCGACTCTGCGGCGCAGTATTTCGGACGCAACTTAAACGGAACCTTGCTTCAGGGGCCAGATGCCAACAACAGTCTTCGTGGAGTGCTCCTTAGTTTTCGAGAAAATAAGGTTGGTTTCGTTGCCGACGTGGAAAAGATGTTCCACGCCTTCTATGTCCGTCCCTCCGACCGAGATTTTCTCAGGTTCTTCTGGTTCAAGGACAATGATCCTTGCAAAGCAATTGTCTCATACCGGGCAAGAGTGCACGTCTTCGGAAATCGATCAAGTCCGGCTGTCGCAACTCACTGTCTGCGCCACGCCATTAGGGAAGCCTCAAGAGAGGAGAGAGAAAACGGAGACAGACTTGCCTGGAAAGCTCTGAGCTACGTCGAGCGCGGATTTTACGTTGACGACGGACTGGGATCCGCAGGTTCAGCTCAAGAGGCCGTCGACATTCTAGTCAAGACTCGAGAGTACCTGGAGACGTTCAAGGTTCGTCTTCACAAAATCTCTTCTAGTCATCAGGAGGTTTTGAACGCATTCCCGGAATCGGAACGCGAGGAAGGAAAAGTGGAGTTTTGGGAGGATGGCTGTAGTCAGCGCACCCTAGGAGTGACGTGGAATACTACGACCGACCGGTTTGACGTACATACCGAGGTGGTGAACCGCCCGTTCACGAAACGTGGTTTGTTAGCCACCGTCAATTCAATCTTCGATCCAATCGGCTTAGCTAGCCCCGTCGTATTGGGAGGCCGACTGATCATGCGCACCTTGATCCCTCCCGTAAAACAAGACCCTGAAAATTTGGCAAGGTTGGGGTGGGACGATCCTCTTCCCGTCGCTCATCTTGCGACGTGGGAATCGTGGAAAGAGTCGTTGCGAGGACTCTCCGACCTGTCGTTGGACAGGTGCCTCATTCCTGGAGACTTCGGGGAGGTTCACTCACGAAGTTTGCATTCCTTTGCCGACGCCTCTGAACAAGCCATAGGACATGTCACCTACTTACGATCAATCGATGTGAGTGGACGAGTACACGTGTCTTTTGTAAGCGCTGACAGCAAGGTGGCTCCCAGAGCTGCCACAAGCATACCACGTTTGGAACTTTGCGCGGCCGTCGAGTGCAGCGAGGCCTCCAGAAGAATATGCGAAGAGATAAGCGTCGAGATCAACGACGTAGTGATGTACTCAGACAGCAAGGTAGTGCTGGGCTACCTCAACAACGAAACTAAAAGATTTTCAAAGTATGTGACTAGAAGAATTGAAGCGGCTACGAAGGTTCGTCCCAAGGAACTCTGGCGGTACGTAGCCACAGAGTGCAACCCGGCGGATATGGCCTCTCGTCCTACAAGCGCAGAGAACCTGAAGAGGATACGCTGGTTGACGGGCCCTTCCTTTCTGTGGGAAGATCATCTGCCTGACGAGCAAGAAGGCGCAGATATCTCGCTGTCAGTGAGTTTGCCCGAGGAGAAACTCGTCCAGGAATGCTCGAATTTCGTCACCTCCCTTCAGACCCCAGAGCTTCAGCGTGAAGTTCCTGCCTACTTAACTGGTGACTTTGTCTCTGTTCGTAGAGCATCAAGACTGGCGACGAACTTCTATTTCAAATGGAAGGACCGAACTCAGCAAAGAAAAGGAGTGGCTCTGGCCATCAGACCCTTGGAATCACTAAACTTCGGGGGTGAGAAGTTAGCCATCTCTGACGTTCAACGCGCAACCTTTCAAGACGTGATCAGTAATCTCAAGAAAGAAAAGGACATTCCTCTGCGCCACCCTTTGTCTTCTTTGAGCCCATTTATTGATGCTGACGGTCTGTTGCGAGTAGGCGGACGCCTCAGGCGCGTCAACTTGCCCGGGTGTATAAAGCACTCCATTGTGCTTCCCGAAGACCACCCGCTCACCTCTAGCATTGTGTCTCATTATCACAAACTCTCCGGGCATCAAGGTGCTCACATTTCTCATGGAGCCGTACGAGATGCAGGCTATCATATAGTGCACGGAAAGAAAGTCATCCGTAAGTTCGTAAATGACTGCGTCGTCTGCAGAAAATTGAGAAGGAGACCCGAAGAGCAGAAAATGAGTGACCTACCGGAGGACCGACTTGCTTGCACCGCTCCCTTTACGAACACAGGTTTGGACGTGGCAGGCCCGTGGCAGGTCGTCGAGGGAATCTCTACGAGAAGCAATAAGAGGACTTCTAAGGTATGGGCCTTGGTGTTGACCTGTCTAACCTCTAGAGCGGTGCATGTGGAACCGCTGCCTGCCATGGACACTTCTAGCTTTCGAAACGCTCTTAGACGATTCATGTGCGTTCGTGGATCGTGCAAAATCATAAGGAGCGACCGCGGTTCTAATTTCGTCGGCAGCTATAACCAGGACCTCGACATGAGGTCACTCTCCAAGACGCTGCAAGACTTCGATGTACAGTGGATCTTTAATCCCCCTCACGCACCCCATTTTGGTGGAGTTTGGGAACGTAAAGTGGGAGCTATAAAGAAGGCCATGTTGTTCTTGCTTTCCCAGTGCGGCATGCGAACGCCTAGTAGAGATGAGCTCTACACCTTTTTTCAAGAAGCAGCATCAATCGTCAACAACACGCCATTATGGTCCCTATCGAGCGACCCTAATGATCCACAACCCCTGACTCCAAACATGCTCCTAACGTTGAAAGAAGCGGGCGACAACCCTCCTCTCTGCGACTCCTCCCCTGCAGACCTCATAGCCTACGGAAAGAAGCGCTGGCGTAGAGTCAACCATCTGGCAGAGGTCTTCTGGCAGAAGTGGAAAAGCGACTACATACAGGAGCTTCAATCGCGCTCCAAGTGGACGAAGAGGACAACCAACTTGAGCCCTGGAGACATCGTCATGCTCGTCGAGCCCGCTCCGAGAAATAAATGGGCGATGGGTAGGGTAGTCAGGGTCAAGAAGAGCGGGGACGGTCTAGTGCGTTCCGTAGTGGTATCTCGGGCCGCTGCTGCGGGAGGTACGATAGCGTGCGAACGTCCGATAGGAAAGGTAGTAAGTTTAGGTCTCCGAGGAGACAACTAGATCTCATAGTGTCAGATTCTCGAATTAATTTGTTTAGTGTACTCTATCTATCGTGCCCGTCGCAACTGTGATGCGTCCTTCCAGTCTACCTGTCGAGCTTACCTATATTTTAATATGCTTATTTCAAGCGATCGGCGGAAGGTGTCTCACTGCTGCTGATGGGGGGAGGTGAAGAGCTGCAGACTTCTCCTTCCTCTCCCGGTAGTGGTGTGATGCGTGAAGCACGTTCGCTTTTCTTCCCCTATCTATCTCTCGCTAACTCAGTTTGCGGTTTGCCTACTATAGAGTATTAGATTTGAGTACTGACGGGGTGCGCCTCTAATTTTGTATTATTCGCTCGTAACGTTTCTAACACTAGTCACGTGCGTTGTTTCTTGTGCCTATCGGAGTAAGGAACATTGATCTCTATCTAGATTTAAGAAGTTTCGTATTGTAAACGGATTGATTTATGGTCTTTTAGTATAAGCATAATGTTACTGATTATCGTGTACCAAGCTAAGGTACTCTTTACCTACTATCTTCAAGCCGTCGCAAGGATGTTTTCTGTGTATTTTTCAAAGAAAAATAGGGGGGAGTGTCATGCCTTTCTCCGTCTTTAAAGCCATTTGGGTTTTATCTCGCCATTTAATTGAACCGTTTCCCATTTGACTGTCCTGGAAGCTTCCAGAGCAAATTCGTGATTTTGAAATGAGCGATTTAGGTCAACAACTTAATTCTATCAGCAAAATTAATCGTTAATGTCACTAAATGTCGATTTATGAAGTCGATAATATCTTTATTTAAATTAAGAATAAAAAACTTCGATACATATTTCAACGTTCTAGCTCCGTCCGCGTATGTAAGAGTAACTGCTGGAGTTCTCTGCCCGTTCGTAGATTCTGTCAGCTGGCTGCGCATTCTGGGGTTTTTAACCGCGGATCTGGGTTTCTTATCTGTCCCCTGGGGTTTACAGTCATGAATCGTTAATGTCTGGAAGCTTCTGCCTGTGAAATTTGTACTGAGATAGAAGTTTGTGTTTGAAGATGGCAAGGAATAGGACTGGTCGTAGGAAGGGAGGTGCAAGTGGAATGGATGAGGAGATTGAGTGCATGACTTGTAAAGAGTGGGTAGATATAGATGCATGCAAAGGTTTGAGAGAGATGAGTCGGAGGAAGTTGAATGATCTTGTGTTTACGTGCTGGAAATGTTTGAATGACGAGAGAAAGAAGTTGGAAGAGGAGGTTGAGAGATTGACAATTCTGATGGTTGCTTTAGAGGCTGATTTGAAGGATGAAAGGAAGTTGAATGAAGGAAAGAATGAGAATGGTGCAAATGCAGTGAATGAAGAGGTAAATGGTGGTGGTGCAAGGAGTGCAAATGAAGTGGATGATGGTGCAAGGAGTGCAAATGAAGTGGATGATGGTGCAAGGAGTGTGAATGTAATAAATGAAGTGAATGGTGGTGCAAATGTGCCAGATGAGAGTAGAAGGATGAATGAGCATGATGAAAGAAGTACAAATGGGAAGAGAGTGAAAGAGCAAGCTGTTGATATGCCACATGAGGTGCAGGCGCCTGTAGTGGAAGTGAATGAAAGGAAGATGGATGGAAAGAGTGATGTGAGTGGAAGAGTTGAACGAAAGAGTAGTATGAAAGGGAGAGTGAGACCTACGATTGGAATATGTGGTGACAGCATGGTGAAGAATGTGGATAGGTTTGTAAGTATGACTGACCGTAGTGGATGTACGAGCATGAGAGGAAAGGGAGTGAATGAGATTTGTAGGCATGCTGAGGAAGTGATAGATGGAATGGATGAAGGGATGGTTGTACTGCAAGGAGGTGGCAATGGATTGCTTGAATGTGGGAGAGAGCGTACGGTGAATGCAATTATGAATGTTGTTGAAAGGGCGCGAAAGAAGAATGTAAGAGTGGCTGTGACCAGCCTGCTGAGAAGGCCTGCATGTGGTGAGGAGTATGAAAGGGTCCGAAAGGAGGTGAATAGGGAAGTGCATGAAAGGATTATGTGTATGAAAGCTGAGAGTATGAGAAAGCGTGAAATGGGTTCCAGCTTCCTTGATATGGATAACCTGATCCAGAGTGGATGTTTTCGTAGAGATGGAGTCCACCTTACTCAAGAAGGTGAGATGAAACTCTCCAGGAGATACATCCAGTGGATTGGGTGTACTCACATTGTAATGGAAGGTGGAACTGGATGAATGGAAAGCTATCAGAGCAAAAATGAAAAATGTTGTGAATTGTCCAATAGTGTTGTAAGGTTTGGATGTATAAATGTGCGTGGATGGAATGCAGGAAAGTTAAATGACCTTGTAGCAGAATTTGAGAATGGAGATTTGGATTGTGTTGGTGTAGTAGAGACCCAAATGCGTGATAGAGTCAGTTTAAAATGTAAGGAGAGTAAGTACTATATGATTGGAAAAGGGCGTGTAAGTTGGCAAAAAAGAGGTGGTGGAGTTGGTCTCATTGTAAAAAATGCTCTAAATTGGAAATTAGAAGAAATCCCTGTTGGAAATGAACCTGAGAGTGAAGACTTGTTAGTAATAAAGTGTGAAAGAATGCATGCCAGAGAATATGTTATTGTGGTTGTATGCTATATGACAACTGATGGTATTTTAGCTCATCAAGAAAATGTAAAAATGTATGAAATATTAACAAGAATTGTGCAAGAGCATTGCAGATGCCCTCTGATTGTGATGGGTGATATGAATGGCCATGTTGGTATACTTGGTGAGCCTGTGAATGCAAATGGACAAAAATTGATTGATTTCTGTGATGAGAATGAACTTGAGAACATGAATGTAACAATAGGAAATGGCTTGCATACATGGCAAAGCAGGGAATGTAAAACTGCAATTGATTATATGATAGTGAATAGTAGAGCAAGAATATGTGTCAGAGAAATGTTTGTAGATGAAGATGATTCTGATATTGATAGTGACCATAAAATGCTTGTACTAGAATATAATTGGGGTGAAAAGGAGTCAATGCAGAAGGCCAGCAGAGTAAGAGAAAATTGGCGTATTAAAATGGCAAACTGGGAAGAATTTAGAAATGAATTGAGTAGATGTAACTGGAACAGGTGTGGAAATGTAAATGACCTAAATAAGGAGATTGCTAGAACCTTGTATGATGTGGCAGAGCAAAAGATCGGTAGAATGAAATGCAGGAAAAGTACAGGGAATGCTAGGTGGTTTACGAGTGAGATAAAGGAAGAACGAATGAGAAGGAAGACTTTAAATAAAAAACAACGCTGTATGAGGAAAATGTATGAAAGACGCAGAATTACTGAGGATGAATGGCAGAGTGTATGGAATGAGTACAAGGACCAGCAGAAGAAAGTAAAGAGAATGATCAATGAGGCTAGGATTAAAGAAGAGAGACACCAAGTTGAAAATCTCAGAAAGAAAGGTCCAGATGGGATAAAAGATTGGTATAGGTTTACACAAGGTAATGATAGAGGTAGTGAAGTTCAAGTTGATGAATTAGTAGTCAATGGTTGCAGTGTGCAAGATAGGATGCAAATGGTGAAAGCAGTTGAAGAATACTGGGAGGACATTGGTGGAATGAATGAGCAGGTTACAGATGATGAACCGATTAATTTTCTGATAGATGAACATGAACTGCAAATGGAAGACGAAATCACTTGTGAAGAGATTGTAAGTTTTTTGAAGAAAGTGAAAAATGAAAAAGCATGTGGCCCTGATAAGATACCATATGAGTTCTATAAATGTGGAGGAGAGAGTGTAGTCAGTATGTTGAAATGTTTATTTGATGAGATATGGAAGAGTGAAAGAGTACCGGATGACTGGAACAAGTGTAATGTAGTTCTGTTGCATAAGGGTGGACATAAGAGTATGAAAGAACTTAAAAATTACAGACCAATTGCACTGGGTGACACCGTATGTAAGATATTTTGTGGTATTTTGAATGAGAGAATGAAAAACTTAGTTGAGGAATTAGGAGTCCTGGGAGAAGAACAGAATGGTTTTAGGCAAGATAGACGTGGGGAGGATAATCTGTTTGTAGTGAGTGAAATAATTGAGCGAATGAAGAAGGATAACAAGAAGGTATATTTAGCATTCCTGGATATTGAAAAGGCGTATGACAGAGTGGATCGGGTTAGGCTGTTTGAAATTTTGAGAAAAGTTGGTTTTAGCAGAAAAATAGTGAACATTGTACAGAGTCTGTATGAGAACACAAGTGCTATCTACAGGTTAGGAAATTTGGAAACAGGGCAAGTGAGGAGTGTTAGAGGAGTGAGACAGGGCTGTACTCTGTCCCCCCTGTTGTTTGGATTGTACACAGAAGAATTAGCAGTTCGACTGAGAGGGAGTGGTTTAGGACTGAAAGTTGGTAATGAGAGACTGAGCTGTTTGTTGTATGCTGATGATGTGGTTGTGGTTAGTGAATGTGGTCATGAACTACAAAGGATGCTTGACATTGTGAATGGATATAGTACAGATTTCAAGATGAACTTTGATGCAGATAAAAGTAAGGTCATGGTTATAAATAGTGATGAGACTGATAGAGACAGACTGTGGAATATTGGAGAAATCAGAATAGGTAGAACAAAAGAATACAAATATCTAGGTTGTATGATAAGTGAAGATGGATGTACTAGAACTAAAGGTGAGAAAGTGGCTAAAGCAATGCAGTGGAGTGGACGGTTAGGTAGTGTGGCCAGATACAGAGCAAACAAGTACGAATGTGTGAGAGGAATGTGGAAGTATGTTGCTGTACCTAGTGTCATGTATGGTATGAGTGCTCTTGCTTGGAATGGAAGTGATCTTGAAAAGCTGGATGTGATACAGAATAAGGTAGGACGTGTAGCATTGGGTGCTCCAAAATGGACAGCTATAGAAGCCATTAGAGGTGACCTAGGGTGGAGCCTATTTTCAGAAAGAATGATGAAAGCTGTGCTGAATTATAAGGTGAGAATTGAAAGAATGCAGAATAGCAGGTGGGTAAGGCGAATCTTTGAATGGAATCTGAGTGTAAGCTATTGGGAGAAAGTATGTTGGGGGCATGCAAGGAAACTCAGTATGCAAAAGATTATTCATGTTAGAATTGGGAGACCTGTGGATGACTGGAGTTTAATAAATGTAGGAGGTGTAGGGCCTGAGTGGGACTGCAAGAGGTGGAAGAGAGAGATTGAGAGACAAACAAAAGAGTATGGATTGAATAAGTGGAAGCTTAGCATGATGCGGAAGCCTACACTTAATTAGTATATGAAAAAGAAAGCACCTAAGTTTGAGCTGTTCTATGATGGTAGTTTTGGAAGTCAACTCTTGTTTGCTGTAAGATGTAAGTCATTGAGTGTAAACAGACGTACATGGAGATGGAATGAGAATAATAACAGATTATGTCAGCAGTGTAATAGTGGAGTAGAGGAAACAATTGAGCATTTTGTGCTGGAATGTAGTAAGTATGAGCAAGAGAGAGAGAGTTTTATGAATGTGGTGTCTGAGCAGTATGGAGAGAATGAGTGGAATGCCAGATGTGCTGAAGATGATTGCGGTATGAGCTGTCTTGCTGGATTGGATCAGGAGTGTAATGCGAGTATCACTGAGGCTATGAAAGTGTTTCTTGTGCGTGCCTGGAGTAAGAGACAGTGACTGGAATGAGCCAGTCTGGTAGAATGGGCTGTAATGACCCAATGTGCCGGGGGATGGTGTTTTGACACACTGGCTGTCCCGGTGATGCCTTCCAATGGAGGCTTGTGACAAGGATCGTAGATCCTGAGTAGTTTAGTGGACAAGTCTGGTACCAGGCGCTGAACTCTTTGTGTGAAAATTGTGGAGGGAATTGTAGGCCGTTACAAAGGCCCCGACACTGTCGGCCCTCAAGTTCAAGTTCAAGTTCAAGTTCAAGTGTGTTGGCAAAACAATTAATTTCAAGGAGCTAAAATGATTGTACTACTTGGTAACCTCGAAAACAATAGAAAAGTGTAAGAAAATTTATTCATTAACGCCTTTTTTCGCTGATCTGGGTTTTTTCTTAATCGTATGCTGGGGTTTTTTGGCAACATTCTCTTGGCGTCTATTGTGGCTTCAGCTCACGCTTCGTACTTGAGCAGGAGCTCTCCCGAGAGTGGGTGTGATATTTCGTGCTCAGGCTACCTACCTAATAAGCCTTAAATGTGTGTTAATCCTTTTTTAAGTGATGATCGAACTTCATAAAATTACAGAACTGAAGTGGAAGTGTGCCTTATATCTGTAAAAACGGTAGATAGCCATTCTACCTTTGCGTGTGTCAGTTTTCCCGTGTGTGCTTCAGTAGCTTCAGAATGCTTCACTGTCCGTTTTGTCTTGTTCAAGTTATTTTTTATTTCTCTGTAAGTTTTGACCACTGAGTCTCAAAATCATTTGTATGATCGAAGAAGTGGTTATTTATTGAAGGGGCCGAGACGCTTTAATTTGCAGCATGACTAATTGAAGGTCATGTGCATATTACGAGTCTTCCATTGCAGTTGTCGTGTATTACTGCGCCTCGAGCGCCATATAAAAAATGGCCGACCTTGAACCCTTTCGTGTCATTGTAAAGTTAAGCCTAGTCTGGTTTGTAAATCTCGTGTGCATTTGATAACAATTTAATGTGATCCCTTTACTTTACAAGTAATGTAAAGCATAAAAAAGTAAGCGTAGGGTACGTGTCATAGCGGAGGTCTCGCATAAAAGATGTGAGTAATTTTAAATGTAAGGGCGCGACACTAAGCTCTAGCAATAATTCTGAAACGATTAGAAACTTCTTATTTAATCTTACATTTGTTTTCTCGCAGTGCTTCTTATTTTTCTTGTAATCTGCGTTGTTTTGAAACTGTTTAAATCGCAGAGGCATTGATCGCCTTTGTGAACTTGAATATCGGGAATTAGCGCTCCTCATTGAAAGCTATGGCTGCTCTGTAAAGTTGCTGTCCTTATCGGTAGAGTATTTTTTATGAAATAATTTCGTAGTTGAGTTGAGTTTCTCTTTTCTATCGTTCGGGCCCCAAAATTAAGGTGATGTTTTTCAGCCCCTTTTAGGTATTTCATTTGTTCACGATAGAATTCATGAGAAATATTTTATAAATATACATGCATTGATTAGGTTTTCGATTCCCCCTCCTTTTCTGTCTATTACGGAAAGTTTGCGTATCTTGTAACTCATAGCTTTGTTTTGTTGCTTTCGTCTCTATGACTCAACTTTTTTAAGCCGTTTATCTCTTACTGAGAAGTCCGTGATTGAACTTGTGTGCAATCTAAATTTCACACCCTTTCGATGTCATTATAGTCTGATCTTTACTGAGTACGTGAGTAAAATAAAAGCATTTGTATCTAATTGAAATCAGTGCTCCAAGGAAAAGATATAAAGTTCCGAGCCGAGGCCTGGGTAGTGCCTCCATTTGTAGAACTAAATAACTCTTGTTTTGCAGTGACGTATTCAACCGCGCCCAATACAACCTCCTTCTTCTTCCGGTGTTTTTCTTACCTGGCGAAAGGGAATAAGGGCGCGACAATAACAGCCTAGATTAGCAACTGGATAGTCTGCACAGGCTGCATTGTTAGTTCTATTAGGGTTAGGGTGGTGTTCCCTCCCCCTTTTCTCATGCATAGCATGCACAAAATTATTTTTGTTGTCTTTAGCAGAATTTTGCTTTTTCAATTTAAAGCAACACTTCTTAAGATGGCCTTTTTGGCCACAACCATGACAAACACTGTCTTTATAGGGGCAATCTCTACGCCAGTGCAGATTACCACAGCCGCTGCATGCTGATTTGGGGCTAGCTTGAGCCTGAGTTTTGCCCTGAGGCTTAATAGCAGTTTGCTTTACTCTATGCTGGCCCACATTTAGTATGTAATTA
This sequence comes from Morinoia aosen, assembly GCA_030386875.1. Taxonomy (NCBI): domain Eukaryota; kingdom Metazoa; phylum Arthropoda; class Malacostraca; order Amphipoda; family Talitridae; genus Morinoia; species Morinoia aosen. Next base: position 77,338,356 of record CM059564.1, read on the forward strand.
GGTTGCCTTAACACAACCGTCTCCCTCAGTTGAGTTTCTTTGGCAGTTGCCAGATCCACGGCTTTTTTCCATGTGAGGTCATTTTCATTAAGCAAACAATTTTGAACATCATTACTGGCCACACCCAGTATGAACCTATCAAGAAGCGTCTCTTCCAGAACTTCCTGTTTGAAATTACAGGTGTCTGACAGGGCCTTTAAGCTAGCCACAAAATCAGCAATGCTCTCCCCTTGTTTCTGGTTCCGCTTATGGAACCTAAACCTTTCAAAGATCTGGTTGCGTGTCGGCTTAAAATGCCGTCTTAACGCTTCCATGATCTCCTCATAGGTAGCATCTAAAAGTCTTTTAGGTGACAGTAGGTCTTTGGCTAACCTAACAGTTTTAGGACCCACCAGAGCAATAAATGTTTTAGCTTTATTCGAATCTTCCACTTTATTAATACTAAGGAAGCAGTTTAGCCTGACTTCATATTCTGGGAATTCTTCCTCTAAAGGATTGAATTCTCCCACTGAGCCTAGCATTGGCATTTTTACCCAGCTGTACAGCTAATTGTCAGATATCTACCTGAAATAGTAGTAGCAACAATATCAGTTGCAAGAGTAGCCAATTCAAGAGGCTGTTATAATACCCCATGTTAAAAAAAAAATCAGAAATTTACAGCATCAATACTCTAGTCACTGAATAATATAAATTCTGAGTTCCTTCATTAGTCTAGCCTCTCCCAATAGTTCTACAAAAAATAATCCTCGTCGCCAGTATTATAGATTGGATAGCCCTACACTAGAGCACAGCATAGGTTCCACATAGACAACATAGATAGAGTACTGCACAAAATAGACAATTGCAATGACACAGCAATTTAGGTAAATAGTTCACTCACCTCTTGGATACCTTAACTTAATACTCCATTTTCAATACTGTGGCTAGCAAGAGTAGAGCGGAGATAGACGGGAAATATATAGAATAGCGTAGAATAGAATTAGTACATTAGTTTAGAACTTAAGAAGTTAGATACCAACCACAGTATGGTAATTATTTACACACTCGGTCAACATGTACTTGTTGTTGAACCCGAGGCCAATCGCAGACTGACTTGCGAGTGTTGATCTCTCGAGCGTTGCCAACTTATGGTCTCTCTAACTAGAACTTACACTACTCGCTATATTACACCCCTCCCTCCTTAATTAGAAACCCTCCCCCTGTATCCCCAGTCCCCTTATTCAATATAGTCAATCCTAAAGGTCCATTCTCACCACAGGCTTCCGAGCCCGGGTAGACCTGCGTGAGATGTTAGCACTTGGAGGCTCGTGCATCCTAGCCTCCTGGGTGGGAGTCGGGTAATCAGGTGTTCCGGTGTCAGGTTCATTGGTCGGAGGTGGTGGGTATGAATTTTGAGCAGGTTGTGGAAACACGATGGTTTCCTCCGTAGGTTGTTCCAAGGGTTCAGGGATGGTGTTCAAGCAGGTAATAACTTGGTCCTGGTGTCGACGAACGACCTCTCCCCCCTTCAGTTGGCACTTGTAGGATAGCGGGCCTGTTTTCTCAATGGTGGTAGCAGGGGTCCATTTTGGGGAACCCGGCGTGTATTGACGGACCATCACAGGAGACTCCGGCGGAATATCAACCGCGCGAGACCCTGGGTGGTATCTTTTCTGAGCGTCCTGGCGTTGAGCAACTTTGGACGCGATTGCTTCTGACGGCCAAAGCAGATCAAGACGAGAGCGAGCTTTTCTGCCTAACATCAGTTCGGCGGGCGTAACACCTGTTGTCGTGTGGGGTGTCAGCCGATAGTTGAACAGAAACCTGTCTAGTGCTAGGCGTAGGGGTTCCGTTGACTTTCGTATATTCTTCTTGAAAGTTTGCACCATGCGCTCTGCCAGTCCATTAGTTGAAGGGTGGTATGGTGCGCTCGTAATATGTCGCATACCACATGCCTTCACAAATTCTTGGAACTCGGCCGATGTGAAACACGTTGCATTGTCAGAAAAAATTGTTACTGGAAATCCAAATGTCGCAAAAGTGTGTTTCAGGCACGAGATCGTTTCGCTAGAGGTTGTAGTAGATATGGGAAAAATTTCAACCCACTTAGAGTGTGCATCCACGATCACTAGATAGTATTTTCCATCCATTGGGCCCGCGTAGTCAATGTGTATGCGATGCCAAGGCTTCGCAGGCCATTCCCACGGATGGAGTTCAGCTTTCGTTTGCAATAGACAATTGCAATGACACAGCAATTTAGGTAAATAGTTCACTCACCTCTTGGATACCTTAACTTAATACTCCATTTTCAATACTGTGGCTAGCAAGAGTAGAGCGGAGATAGACGGGAAATATATAGAATATCGTAGAATAGAATTAGTACATTAGTTTAGAACTTAAGAAGTTAGATACCAACCACAGTATGGTAATTATTTACACACTCGGTCAACATGTACTTGTTGTTGAACCCGAGGCCAATCGCAGACTGACTTGCGAGTGTTGCTCTCTCGAGCGTTGCCAACTTATGGTCTCTCTAACTAGAACTTACACTACTCGCTATATTACATGGACATTCGTCATTGCGGAGGTAGTTCAACCGATTCTAGGAATTGATTTCTTGGCCGCGCACTCGATACTTGTTGACTGCCAGAAGAGTAATCTAATAGATACCTTGACAGGTAGGAAAATTCCCCTTCATTTTTCGAAGGATTCCTTAACCGCGTATTCCGCTGAATTGATCCAAATAGATCCCCGGGTACGCAAAATCTTGGCCGACCACCCGATTTTGACCTTTCCTTTACGACTCGGGTCGAACGATGCATCAACCGACTGCCCCGTGCAGCACTCAATTGATACTGGTTCTTGCTCCCCCGTTCACTTCAAGCCACGACCGTTAACGGGTTCTAAACTTGAAGCCGCTCGAAAAGAATTTGAATTTCTGTTGAATGCAGGCATCATTAGAAGGTCCAATTCTCCTTGGGCATCGCCGTTGCACCTCGTTCCAAAGAAGGAACCTGGTAAATGGAGACCTTGTGGAGATTACCGTGTACTTAACTCTCTCACTGTATGTGATAGATACCCTATTCCTCACCTTCGCTCTCTGACAATGTCCTTGCACTCAAAAAAAATATTTTCTAAGCTCGATCTAGAGCGCGCCTACCTTCATATTCCTGTTGCTCCTGAATCTATCCCTAAAACTGCTGTAACGACTCCATTTGGGTTGTATGAATTCTTATACATGCCTTTTGGATTAAAGAATGCCGGACCGACGTTTCAGAGGTACATAGATGCCCTATTCGTTAACGTAAAAAACGTCATCGTCTATTTGGATGATATTCTCATTGCCTCCGAAACCGAGGAAGAGCACTTAAATGATGTGTCCACTGTTCTTTCCCTTCTCGCTCAACATAAATTGCGACTGTCGATTGACAAGTGCAGTTTCTTCCAATCTAAACTGACCTTCCTTGGCTATGAGGTGAGCGCGGACGGCATACGACCTCCCGCTGACAGAGTGGCTGCGATTGCCGACTGCGCCCGTCCTCAATGTTCTCGAGACTTACGACATTTTATGGGCATGCTTAATTTTTTTCGCCCCATGATCCCTTCTTTTGCCACCAAAGCTCTCGGTCTAACCGAACTCTTGCGTAACTATCCGTCAACTAAACAATTGCCTTGGACTGAGGCAGCAAAGCAATCTTTTAGTGACCTAAAACAGGCTCTCGCCGACTGTCCAACTCTTCATTTTCCTTCTCCTGATGCTTCTGAATATCATCTTGTTTCCGATAGTTCTAACTTCGCTGTTGGAGCAGCACTGTACCAACTGATTGACTCCCAACCTGCACCTGTCGCTTTCTTTTCTAAGAAACTTTTCGATGTTCAAAAGACGTACTCGACGTACGATCGTGAGCTACTTGCCGCATTCCTAGCGGTGCTGCATTTCAAATCACTCGTTGACGGTCACTCAGTGACATTGTTCACTGACCACAAACCACTCGTGTCGGCTTTTTACTCCAAAACTCTTGCTAAATCAGATAGGCAGCAAAGACAATTGTCTTTCCTGTCGGAATACGTGACATCAATAGAGTATATTAAAGGAGATCTGAACGTAGTAGCAGACTGCTTGTCGCGCCCCGTTTGCGTGACATCAGTGGACATTTTCGATCTCAAAAAGCTGGCTATAGCCCAAACCGACGACCCTGAAACGAGTGTTTTGAAAGAAAGGCTGACACCCTTCGATATCGCCCCTGATCTTAAACTATGGTGCGATTCCTCTACCGATTGTCCTCGACCCTATGTTCCCCTCGCTTGTCGCGAGCAGATCATGGCGTTCTTGCACAATCTCGCACATCCGGGCTATAAAAATACTGCCAAAAATGTCAAAGCCCGGTTTTTCTGGCCAAATATGGACAAAGATGTCCATCGTTTCGTCCGATATTGTGAAAATTGTCAGCAGGCAAAGGTGCATAAACACACCAAATCTCCTGTGAGCCCTATCGCTCCGCAATCTGATCGTTTCCACACTGTCCATATCGACATTGTGGGCCCTCTTCCTCCTGCTTCCTTACCTACTTCTACAACTTCTTTACCCTTCAAGTACCTATTGACTTGCATTGATCGCGCTACTAGATGGTGCGAAGCTGTTCCTCTGGTTGATACCACTGCTTCCTCGGTCGCCATTGCCTTCGTATCCGGATGGATATCACGCTTTGGTGTCCCGTTGGAAGTGGTGACCGACAGAGGTGCACAGTTTGAGGGAGAAATTTTCAGTGAATTAGCGAACCTCCTAGGTTTTCACCATGTTCGCACGTGCAGCTACAGGCCGCAGTCCAATGGCCTAGTTGAAAGATTGCACCGAACTCTTAAAGCTGCCATTATGGCCCGTAGAGAAAATTGGTATTTCTCCCTTCCTATCGTTCTGCTAGGCTTGCACATGACTCCAAATTCTTCTGGTTTTTCTCCTTTCACCGCCGTGACTGGCGCCTATATGCTTTATCCTCAACCTTTAGTGGCCGATACAAGGCCTAGAACATTTTCTTCGGACGTTATCCAAACCTTTGTCAACGAAATGCACAAGTTCGATTTCCGACGCCTTTCCGAAGGCTCGTGCCATGATTCACCACCTGTTTACGTGCCCGTTGACTTGCAGAATTGCGAAAAAGTTTGGTTGCGAGTCGACCGGATCAAGAGGAGCTTAGAAGCCCCTTATTCAGGTCCTTACAAAGTCCTAGAACGTAACCCAAAATTTTTTAAGCTTAAACTTCCTCAGGGTGATTCAAACGTATCGATTGATCGTTTGAAACCCGCCTATAGTCGTACCCCTACCTCTTCTAAACCCTCTTCTACACCCTCATCTCCGACTCCTCCTGAACCTCCTCCTCCTCAGCCTTCTCCGCGCTGTCCTGAGGTCATTTCAGCACCCTCGCTACCTCCTCCTCGCACTAGATCGGGTCGTACCGTTCGTTTCAAACCCTCAGCGGACTACCACTATTTTGGTGTCTGAGGGCGCTCCGCGTCTGGCCGGGGTAGTGCTGTGGTGCCCGGAAAGATTACTGAATAATTAATACTAATTTAGAATTTAATATTAAAAGTTATTTTGTACCTTTAAAAGTCTTTTATTTAAAAGATAAATAAATTTTAAAATAGATAAAATCTACACCGTCTCATGAGACGAGTTCAGCGCTGCTTTATGGCAACATTCACGCTCTTCAAGCATGGTTCGCTGCTCAGCAGCCCATTCCTCCGCTAAACCTCGTAGTGTAAACAAGTGCTCTGCTCAACCTGGATCTACAAAACAAAGCTACCTCCCTTACCTTCACCCCATTTTTGACTACACGATAATCTTTATTGGAATTTTACGTGGTAATGCGTACTTAGAATCCTACTTCAATTCGGATATTCCCCTTTACTATTCGGATTATAGTACGTTGTGAAGTTCCCCAGTCTCCCACTCTTGAATAATACCGTGGGCAATAATAAATGTTTATCTTTTCGACTAGTCTTTATCCCTTTACTAGTCGTGGCACGAATACCTATCTCGTAGGCAGTTCCAAACGAAACCCCACGTTTGAACTAGCCTCAGCCCTGCCCAATGTTCATAACGTAATTAATTTTCATCACTAAAACCAGAACTTCATAGTTGCTTTAAAATAAAAATAATATATGCTATTCTCGCATGCATCGTTACCTAGTAATAGAAAATTGAATTATTGCCATTTTTTCATTTCAATGAAATTGAAAATTTGCTCAATTAAACCAATTTCAGTCAAGTGATTTAGATTAAATTATTTTGTAAACGTGAAGTAAGGTTTCCAAGTGATGTTCTAGTTTCACTGAACTCAATCGGGCCCACAAGTAGTTAACTCAAACAGCTGTTTATTGCAACTTCTAAGTGCGGAATACTGAAGACAATCCATTATCCACATCTTGACACTAGTCATGGTCACCAGGGTGAGACTGGTGCAATGGTTATGGTTATAAATAGTGATGAAACTGATAGAGACAGACTGTGGAATATTGGAGAGATCAGAATAGGTAGAACAAAAGAATACAAATATCTAGGTTGCATGACAAGTGAAGAGAACTTAGGCTGAGAAAGTGGCAAAAGCAATGCAGTGGAGTGGACGGTTGAGTAGTGTGGCCAGATACAGAGCAAACAAGTATGAATGTGTGAGAGGAATGTGGAAGTATGTTGCTGTACCTAGTGTCATGTATGGTATGAGTGCTCTTGCCTGGAATAGAAGTGATCTTGAAAAGTTGTATGTAATACAAAATAAGGTAGGGTAATTCATCAAATATCGAACAGAAACCACGTGTGTCTAGGAACAACCTTCATAAATCGGTAACTTTTGCTCTGAATAACTGTTGCGGGCCTCAAGATTATTATTGAACAGTTGCTTTCTTGTTCTGTGATGTCGCTTTAAAGACAACGTAGATTGTTGGAATTTATTTACTGTTCTAAAAATTGAATTCTTTATTAACATAATTTCATCAATATCGAACATGAATCGACCAAGAATTTTGATTCAAACAGGATGGTTTGTCAATTAGTTCTCCTCGTATGGAACATTTGTTAGACTATTAGCACGCCACGTATGGTTTGTCTATTAGTACGCCTCGTATATTGTGTCCATTAATATGCCTCGTATGGTCTATCCATTTGTACACCTCTGATAGGTAAATGTAAAGGACTTGACCATAATTGATATTTGAATTTTCGATGCCTTAATAATGTTAATCGCATGAAAATAAACAAGTTTTCTTCAATGCACTTTCCGGCGGAAATGAGTATTTTAAAAGTTATGGCGTTAAATGAGTTACCGGAACTCCATTGTGCATCACCCTATTACAAACGTAAAGAGGTTGGGTCGTGAGGGGTAGCCACAGTTCTTTTAGTTTTATAATTTTCACTAAAAGAACTGTTGCTACCCCTCACGACCCAACCTCTTTACGTTTGTAATAGGGGGTTTGCTCTTCGTCGGCTTGGTTGGCGCGCGGGAACGCCTGTTTACTTTCACGTCGGACCGCGCGGTATATTTTTCCCCACCTCAAACACTGGAGTTACGGTAACTCATTTAATGCCATAACTTTTAACTAAAATACTCGTTTCCGCCGGAAAGTCCATTGAAGAAAACTTGTTTATTTTCATGTGATTAACATTATTAAGGCATCGAAAATTTGAATATCAATTATGGTCAAGTCCTTTACATTTAGCCTCTGATAGTTTGTCTATTAGTACACCTCGTATAGTTTGTCAATTATTATGCATCATATGGCTTTTCTATTTGTACACCTCTGATGGTTTGTCAATTAGTACTCCTTGTATGGAACTTTTGTTTTAGGACGTCCTATATTAAGAAACTTTTTAAAACCCAATATGTTGACATGTATCTCATGTGGCCACTTGGAAAATAAACATTTTTCTTTCATTCTTTTTTTTCTTTGGTGCACTGGATTTTCTTGGAAGTGCTCGCGGTGGCACAGCGGTTAAGGGATCGGACTTGTATGTTGGAGTTGCGGGTTCGTATCCCGGCGCTGGCGCTGCGATTTTCCCCGTTGGGTATAGGGGAAAGCTCAAGCACAATACCCCACTCGACCCAGGTGTCAGAAATGGGTACCGGCTTTACGGGGGAACCGTCATGGTGTCCTTTATATAGTGTTAGTTATAAGACATTTGAAAAACCAATGCTTAAGATCATTTGTATCAGGCTTGATTGGAAATAAAGCATCCCAAAGATGCCGATGTTTGTTTTGTTTGTTTGTTTGAAATAACTGTCTCATTACTTATTTTCAAGAAGCATTTGAATGGAGAGTTATCAAAATTTTAATACGATGTCGATGATTCATTTGCAGTGCTTGTTGAACCATCACCCCTCAGGGGGATACAATTAATGTATCTATGGGAATTGGCGCTCCCAGGGGGATAATGTGTGGGCCCGAGCTAAAGGTTAGGTAGGCTTTCTTTTTTGTTAAAATAGAATAGGATTTTGTTTTGTTACGGACCATCTTTTTCGGTTCACTGCTGTCCTGTTTTTTCAGCACCTACTACTTTCTTCTTCAACTTTGACCTTGTTTCATGAACTTCTTTCTCATCTTACTGTTTCTATGCCTTTTCTGTATAGATTCCACGTTCCCTTAACTCCATACTAAATGGTGCCTTCTTCCTTCCTCTCTTTGGATCTCATTTGTTGAGGATAGGGAGGCTTAAACTAACTAATAATCTAATCTAATCTTGTTGAACCATCATTGTGATCATCAACCTGTGTGACCTTTTTTGGAGTAGAGTGTAAAGCACTCGTCAATGAATTATTATTGATGCTTGCATCAATTTTCTTGGCAAGGGATTGATCATCATTAAATGTAGCCAGACAAATCATTGATGATATTGAGGGCCTTGGAACACCAGCAGCTGATTGATAGCCCCTCACCAGAATTCCCATCTTCAACTATTCAATGTTATTATCAAGCGTTAATACAATATTTTAATGAAATAAAACAGGCGTTCAATAGATTGATTCAGTTATTTAAAAGAATTAAGAATCGAAAAGCCTTGTTCGAGGCATATATTCATGATTTATAAGGAATTTTGATTCGAACACCTTTGTTCACTAATTAATACTGACATGAAAAAGGAACTGAATGTCGAACATGGAATAATTATCAATGTTTTGGGGGGAAAGAAAAAAATACAGCAACAGAACATCATATGACAACACTACTCTCTAGTTATGGCTGGAGGTTGACGGTGACCCAACAACAATTAAACCGTCGCAATTTTCCCGAGGTGCGAAAGATTTTTCAAGTGAAAAAATATGACCAGTTTGTATGGGTCGTACAGAAAATGCGTTCGCAACCGCTGGTAGCAGTTTGCAGCTCAGAGAAATGAGTTTTTATCACTAAAATAGGAGTTTAAGATGTAAGATCACCCGCACTGAGCAAGTTTGGATGCTTACTAAATTTGTTACGCGCATATTTCCAAAGTTGTTCGATAATCAGTTCAGTTCGATATTTGATGAATTACCCTAGGACGTTTAGCATTATGTGCTCCAAAATGGATGGCTACAGAAGCCGTTAGAGGTAACCTAGGGTGGAGCCTATTTTCAGAAAGAATGATGAAAGCGGTGCTGAATTATAAGGCGAGAATTTAAAGAATGCAGAATAGCAGGTGTGTAAAGCATATTTTTGAATGGAATCTGACTGTAAGCTATTGGGAGAAAGTATGTTGGGGGCATGCAAGGAAACTTAGTATGCAAAAGATTATTCATGTTAGAATTGGGAGACCTGTGGATGACTGGAGTTAAATAAATGTTGAAGGTGTAGGGCCTGAGTGGGACTGCAAGAGGTGAAAAAAAGAGATTGGGAGGCAAACAAAGGAGTATGGATTGAATAAGTGGAAGCTTAGTTAGCATGATTCGGAAGCCTGCACTTGAGGAGGCCATCTGGGTAAAAAAATCTGTTATTTACGGATGGATTTGTCTGAAATTGTCCCAGTAGGTGTGAAATGATGCAAAAATCATTTGTTTATTGGATAAAATTTTTGTATCTGCACTGGATTTTTTTTAATTTTTGAAAAATATGATAAAATAGGGTTTTTTCAAAGTTTATCTCCATCTAAAATTTTGAGTTACACAACCAGTACTTTGTTTTTAGATTGCTTGTATGTGTATATAACCATAAGGGCTAGGGAATTTTGATAACTTTTTTTTGTGGATTTTGGGAATTTTTTTTTAAAATTACTTTTTTTCATTTTTTCATGTCGTGTAATTTTCAAAATAATAGATATATAGAAGAATGCTATCCCTTATGGATACATCTTGCTAAGCCCTATCGAATGGTATATAAACCATTCATGAAGCTCTAAAATTGTGGAAGAAGATACATTTGAGAAAACAATTATCAAGTTCCCAGAAAAGCGTGTTTTTTACAAAAAAAAAAGTTTTTCTTCTTATCTTTTGAACTACTGAGTTTTCTACAATGAACTTTTGAGTTTTTGAAGCTCTTTTCAAGCCCTTTTGATTGTTATAATTTACATTGCTGTAGCTCTGAAACTCTAGGAAAAAATCTAAATCAAAAGAAAGTATGTGTAATTCTTCAAAACAAGTACTTTTTTGAAATTTATATTTTTTTTTTTACCAAAATACGTTTTTTTTAAGTCAACTTCTCTGTTTTGTAGCTCTTTTCAAGCCCTTTGGGTTGGTGTGCTTGCCATAGCCGTAGCTATGATACTGCAGCTGGCATCGAGCTATGAATGAAAGCTGCCGTATCATAGCTACGGCAGCACAGCTAAATTCTTAAATTGTCAAAAATTATCAAAAATTTTTACTCCGTGTTAGAATGTTTTGTTTGAATAATGAAAGCACTTTGAGTAGCCCATAAACGAAGTCTATTGCCATTGCCGCAAAGAGTTGAGGATAGGGAGGCTTAAACTAACTAATAATCTAATCTAATCATTGCTGCAAAGAAATACGCTCAATTGACCCCCAATAATGAGGGAGGGGAGGGGTCAAGGTCACGCCACCCCCATCGCTTTCCCCCCCTCTGGTAGGCGTACCATTCGGAATAGACGTAAGCGGAAAAGACCAATGGAAGCGCAAGAAAATTCTCTATAAGATGCATATAAAAACAGAAAATCAACACTTATCCCGATTTCTACCCAGACGGCCTCCTTAACACATTGACACTTGACGATGTCCATAGACGTCATGCGAGTTTTGTCCAAATGCACACCCCCACCATTCTTAATTTATAGTCAGAATAGATGCCCAATGTTTTGTGTCAGTTTATATATTTAATAAACGAGTCTATTGACTGTAAAAAAATAGTGACGTCTATTAGACGTCGTGGCGCTTTTGGTACCCGCAGTGGCACAAACTACTCACGACGTCTCTTCCCGTCATGCAAAAATGGTACGCATTATATCGTATAAACTTTCTTTATTCAGTTTAAAACTATAACACAACACTATTTCATGAATGCAAGTGCAATTACAAGAAAATGAAATGTGTTTCACCGTTTGGATTTAATTTGAAACAGAAATAAAAAATATTTTGATAATTCCTTTGACTAGTTCATTGACAACTTTGGTGCAAATAAAAAAATTATAGACTACGAAAGGAATGAAAAATAAATTCATCTACTGAATGAAAAACTACTGTATCACATAAAACAAGAAAAAGTACAGGTGCATGACCTGAGGTCTAGCCGTATGCATGCTTGCTTAGGTACTCTAATGCCCATGGTAAAGAGCAAAACATGGTACTGGACATAAAGGTGGTGTACCTTCACAATCTTTACATCTGTATCGTGTCTCTATCCTCTTCTTTTCTTGTGTGCACACTCTGCAACGTAGATATCGAGGAACATTTCCTTTCAATGAAGGAATGTTTTCCTAACAGTCAAATTCATCAATTCTTTCATATTCCAAGGGCGTGTTTGAAGGAGCAGATGTTTTCGTTGGCTGTTCCACTTCGTGATCCACAGATGCCAGTGCTCCTATAAAAGCATCTCTGAACTTTAGAATTCGCAGATTTTTTTGTTTAGACACCTTCTTGAAGAGTATGTAAGAATTCATTACAGCAATATCAAGGAGATGGAAGAAAACCTTTTTGTACCATTTTATGGTCTTCCTTGGAGTACTGCAGTAAGAGAGAAGTTGGTCTGAATGATCGACTCCACCCATGTTTGCGTAGTAATCTTGAACTCAAATGGGCTTCAGTTTACTACGTCCAAGATTTGAGGTGCAATCATGGTAAAGGCAAAATAAGGCAAAATAATGATTGTGTGATTTCTCAAAAATATTCTGAAAAAAAGAAAAAATATGAAAACTATATAGATTAGAAAGTATGTTATATCCATAAAAAGAAATTGGAGATATCTAATTACATAAATAATACATCAGGAGTAACACAACGGTTCAAAATCACACACCCGATCACTCAGACGACCGGCGAAATACTGAAATAAGCTGTCAACCAATGTCGTATATCTGTCTTGGAAAGATGACGCAATATGGAAACAGAGAAAGTCCAAAACACTCATACACCCGTTCAAAATTGGTACAAATGGTGCATCTTTCCCACAACCCTATGTAGAAACATACTGCATTGACGTCTCCTCAAGTCCAGGGGTTATTGTGCCAGGTCTAGTTATGACGTCTATAGACGTCTGTGCTAATTGGACCAAACTGGAAAACTGAGGCAAGCGTCAAAGTGTTAACTGGTATATGAAAAAGGAAGCACCTAAGTTTGAGATGTTCTATGATGGCAGTTTTGGAAATCAACTTTTGTTTGCTGTGAGATGCAAGTCATTGAGTGTGAACAGACGTACATGGAGATGGAATGAGAATAATAACAGATTATGTCGGCAGTGTAACAGTGGAGTGGAGGAAACAATTGAGCATTTTGTGCTGGAATGTAGTAAGTATGAGCAAGAGAGAGAGAGTTTCATGAATGTGGTGTTTGAGCAGTATGGAGAGAATGAGTGGTTTGCCATATGTGCTGAAGATGATTGCGGTATGAGCTGTCTTGCTGGATTGGATCAGGAGAGTAATTTGAGTATCATTGAAGCTATGAAAATGTTTCTGGTGCATGCCTGGAGTAAGAGAAAGTGACTGAAATGAGCCAGTCAGGTAGAGTGGGCTGTAATGACCCAATATGCCTGGGGATGATGTTTTGACACACTGGTTATCCCAGTGATGCCTTCCAATGGCAGCTTGTGACCAGGATTGGTAGATCCTGAGTAGTTCAGTGAACAAGTCTGGTACCAGGCGCTGAACTCGTGGTGTGAAAATTGTGGAGGGGGTTGTAGGCCGTTGCAAAGGCCCCGACTCTGTCGGCCCTCAATTTCAAGTTCAAGCAAATCGTGTCGATGAAGCAATCGAACTTGGAGAAGTCGCAGGACGTCTTGGATCTCCAATCCAAGGTTCTTACTCTCTACTGCGATATAGTAACATTACGCTTTTCTTTGTCAGTTAGCTGCTTGCAGCCGCTGTTCATTTAAAAAACCTCACAAAAACTTCTTCAAATGTTGTCTAGCTTAATGTTTCGTTGCCTTATTTCACTTTTTTTATATAAATTGAAGAAACCCATGAGACGTGGGGTTGCTGCCCTAGCAGCTTAACACTAAATTTTGTGGATTTTTTTTTGTCACCTGGTTACTATAAAATGCTGGGCCTGAAAGAAAATGGGGTATTTGTGAAGGAGAGGACAATAATCGATTTTCCAATTTTTGCTGCATGAACAGGTCAATAAGCACCTTCTACACTTCATATCGCAGCAAAAATTTTTATTTCTCAAATCGTTTCAATATCCTGGATCCCAAGAGGAACGCTGTCCTTAAAGAGCGCTGAAGTACGACCAGTTGCCACTTTTTCTGGGTGTTTCTTTTCAATGAAATTTGATAGTTTTCCCACATTGCCAGCGTGTCTTTAATTTCACCTGTAGAAATCACTTCCTCTGGCTCTCCCTCCTCACTCATGCTAATCTCTTCCAAATCTTTTGTGTGTTGCATCATCTGAGCTCCTTCAACTTACCCAGTTGAGAGTTCCTCCTCATGTTCTTTGACAAGTTTGTTGATGTCAGCCTCATCTACCTCCAGACCCATCGACTTTCCGAGAGACAATCTCCTCCAACTCTTCTTGCTCGGTCTCAGGCTCAAACCTTTTGAAATCTCTTTCTGCAACAGCATCAGGCCAAGCATCTGCGCGCTAACTAGAGGGATGCTCCGAAAACACGGCTCGCATCTCAGATTTGGGCTCGTATCTTGAACAAAAATGTGGCCCGAGCTCTGGCTCGTATCTCAAAAAACTCATATGTTAGGCTGCTTGTATCTCAAGGTACCACTGTATTGGTAATATGGTACAATTGAAGACATTTTACACAAATGACATTGTGCTTGCAAATGCTCAGTTTATGAGATATTTAACGTAGAAGTTTTAGGAACATTTATATAATTGAACGGACTTGTAAATAAGCAAAAATACGGTTTTGACATCATCACAATAGGTGAGGTTAGGTTAGGTAAAGTTAGATTAGTTGAATAAACTAACCAAAACTAATCTAAATAAACTTAGAAATAAATTAGTTTTCTTAACCATATCAAGCCCAAAGACTCGCCAAAAAACTTGGCGTGGTTCGCGTCTGCGAAGCGCTGGAAGAGCCATATCAAAACTGCCGTTAATGCTATTCATACCTGAATGTTATTTATGTTATATCTCAAAACTAAGCATTTGCGAGCATGAAGTCATTTGTGTAAAACATCTTGAAATGTCTCCAATTACCTAAATTTTGTGATTAAATTATAAAAGTTTTGGGTAGCATTAAATTCAATATTGACCAATTTTTAGTAAAACTAAGATTGATCATTGAGTTTGTGCATCATCTTTGTCATATCTTAACTTCTATGAGTATAAATTAGTACCAATTATTGCATTAATATGATACTTGATTCAGGTTAAGAATATCAACAAGCAAGTTTAATCTGTATGAATAGAAGTTTACCAAAGATGATGTATGGCTCAAAGCTCTTAGTTCCCAGATTTTCATAGATTTAACATTCTCTTAACTCCATACTAAATAGTGCCTTTCTACTTCCTCTCTTTGTAATGTCTCTGTTGTGGTTAGGGAGGCTCAAATTAACATCTAATTTCTTCACTTGCTGGTCTTTGCACTAGGTACCTTATGTGAGAATGCACCTAGTGCAATAATTTCTTCATTTCCTGCTGCCTAAATAAATGATCTTTTCTCTTCACTGTTGTGTATTTCCATTTCATGTGAAACATTGAATCTCTACCTAGAAGTAATAATATTTATTATTCATAACAAAAGCTGATCATAACTTTTTTGCTGTTGATTTAAAACTAGAAAATCATACCAATAAAGTTGCAGCATTTCTATACAGAGCAATACAACTCTTGTATCTGTGAAAATTGTTGCTCTTATGAGGAATATAGAGGGCTCTGAGCTGAGAAGTAGCTAAGCTTTCCTTTTGTTAAAATGATGAAAATTTATTGCTTTGTTACAGGCTATTTATTATTGGTTCTCTGCTTGTCTTTTTTCAACATCTGTTACATTCTTTAACTTTCAGTTTATATCATGGCCATCTTCTGGTTTCATTAATTCTATGCTTAGGATGTGAAGAAATACTTGGTTTCTTTGTTATCTATCCCCTTAATTCTATACTATAAGATGCTGTTGCTGTGTTTTTTAGAAATATCTTTGATGTGGTTAGTTCCTTTTAAATTCACCTAATTTTTTCTTTTGTTGCCATTTGGTGTCTCTCTTGAATGATTTGTGTTATTTTTTTATTTGTAACAAGCAAGGGTATATTCTATTAGTAGCGTTTCACTTTTAATGAAATATGAAAACTGTTAATTCAAGTTAAAAATATTATTTCAAATTTTTATGTAATAATTTATTCATTAGCCAATGCTGGTAGTATACACTATATATTTTACTATATTAATTGATAGTTTGGGGCTTCGTTGTACTGCTGTTTAAGCAAAATTTATGTAAAATAACTAACAACTTCAAAATTCATTTTTGTTTTGATAAATGTCACAATTGGCATTAAAGTATTTGACATTCAATCAAGAGTTAGTTGTAGCATTTATTGAATGTAGATGTTTTGTAATATGCACTTTATTATAAAATGTTGGATACTTTATACCATGCACTTCATGGTTTATAATTATGGGTGACCACAAGAAATCTGTGTTAGATTTTATTTCACACAGCTCTGTAATGCTATGCAAATTTATGTCAATAAATAATTTCCCACTTCAAAATTAAGTACTATTATTTGAAAATTTATGAATTCATTGATCTCTCCCTGTATTTACTTTCACATTTGTGCTCGGTATACGACATTTTTGCTTCACTTTTGATCATGCAGGAAACTTGGCCTTAATTTTTTACCTAAAATTTCTATTCGTTAAAATATATTCAAACTGCTTTGAGAGGTTATAGTAGATCTGTATGTTATGTACATCTTTATTAGTTAGCATTTTTTTTAGAGATTATGTATGATTTCCTTAGACTCGGTGAGTAAAGTAAATGATACATTTATCATTGTGTTCCTGTGTTGAATGAACAGGATGAAGTTCAAGATTGCCACTTGAACAAAATCTCTCCTCCTATCATTGTTGTTCAGAGAAACAAACATAAACTATGCTATTTACATAAGACATTATGACCTTCATTTTAGCACACAAAAAATACTTCATTATTTTCTAGTTCATCAAAATTTAACTGCACAGTTGTAAGGCAAAGATGCAGTAGTTTTGTGAGCCATTTTCTGAATTTTTGGAGCCTGTCAATATTTATAGTCAGCATCATCTGACAGCAAACTTGTGGAATTTACCATTAGAGCCCAGTATGTCAATCACTGCTTCTGATACTGCCAAGTGAGAAGACTTTTTTGAGGAAATCTAAGCTCTAATTAAATTAAAATTGTGTAAAACTACTCAATTAATTTTGTAGTGTTTGTGTCAGACTTAGGGTCTGTCATACCTCACCTTATAAAAGACCCAACTAATGAATAATCCAAGTTACTAAACGCATTCACATAAAATTTTTGTCTCCAAATACGAAAGAAAATTCAAGTTACAGAATGTGAAATCTCAAAAAATTCAAATAATTCGTGCTCAATTTTGCAGCTGCTCTAAATTGGCTAGGAGGAAGCTGCATCTCCATGATACCAATGATGCTTTTAGTGTGCTTTCAACGCTCAGTCATCACAAAGTTCCAACACTCGCCCACATACGCTAGGCACTCGCCCTGACGTATCTTAGGTTTATTTGCTCAACCCCAATGGTAAATGATTTTTGTATCTTATTCATTTTAATGATTTAATGAATAATTTTCTTTTACCTGTAACACATGTATTTCATACAAAATTGGTGTGCTTTTATAACTTTTCAAAAGTTTAGGCAATAGTAATGGGGGGCCATAGAACAAATCAAGCCTTTTGCATGTAAAATATGACTCTACTTGCTATAAATCACATTAAAAAACCTCTCCAAGATGGAATTAATTTTGTAAGGTGAAATATGACTGTATTTCACAAGTTGGTATATTTTTATAATTTATGCTGCAAAGCAATACTCTTCTTTATAAAGAAACAGTGGATTTAATATTTTTAACCGTTCTTCTCATTTTCATGTCAATGTACTGAAATTTTGTAGCATTTTATTGGCTTTCTCTAGGAGTTGTTGGTCTAGATCTGCCACCTGTTGACCTGTGCTTCCATGATAAATTTAATTATGTATGTTGAGTGATATTCAGCATCCTGTTTCTTTCCAGAAGTATCTCTGAATTGAGATGTTATTTGTTTATTGGCAAGATCTGCGTGTTTTTGGTCGTCATGTGGCGTCTCTGGCTCTGAGAACATCATCCAAAAGGTACCAGTTCTTTTCTTCTTCACAGATAAATCTTTTCATTACGTGTAAGAGCTGTAATTCAGTTGTGTTATGTGTACTTAAGCTCCCTCATGGGGATGAAATAATTGCATTTATGGAAATTAGCACTCATGCTAAGAAAAATTTAGAGGTCCTTAACTGAAACATAGGTTGGCCATCTTTTTGGTTGATATAAAATCGGTTTTTTGTTAGGCTATAAATATTTCAATTTTATTCACTGCTGTTCTGTTTTGTGCACCTATTACTTTCTTCTTCAACTTTTATCTTGTTTCATTAACTTTCTGACTGTTCCTATGTACATAATGTCTTGTATGAGAATATGCCTTATACATGGTTTCAACATTCTCTTAACCCTTTAAAGCCCAAGTGGACTGTATGGTCTTCCTTCAAAAATAGCCTCAATATATTGTATTTCTCGTAAAATTAGTTCCCTGATATGTTTTTTGGACTGCACTGTCAAGTGGGAGTTCTTTCCTCAGCGTGAAATTGATAAATATCTGATGCCGATGCCAGTTTAATGATGGTGGTTGTGATAACGGTAACATGAGTAGAAAATGTGGATGTTAAAGGGTTAACTCCATACTAAATGGTGCCTTCATTCTTCCTCTCTTTGAACCACTTTGTTGTGATAAGGGTGGCTTAAATTTATAATTTAATGTAATCTGTGTGCTTACTCCATTTTATGTATAGGGTTATTTTTTAGTTTCTCATTCGTCTAGTCATGGTGTTTACTTTCAGCTGGATTTATTTACAATTTTCCTTTCATCAGGACTGCATTGCTCTCCTGTACTAGGACTGGCGTGGAGGAGAGGAATGTTTACCAGAAATGTGGATCTGAAGAAACCACATCACAGTTCCAGGTTACTGAAAAAAATGAAATCAAATCCTCCCCTGAGCCTTCTTTGAAGCAAGTAGAACCATCTTGTGAATCAGGTGAGACATACGTGTCAACTAGCCCTATTTTGAATGTACTCTAGTTGAAGTAGTGTATGGTTTTTGATGAAATTATCCCTGACAGTTTGTAAGCCTTTCTTTCTCCTCTATGTTACCTAAATATATGAAGACAAGTTGCTTGCTGCCTAAGTAAATTTCTAAGAAATTGAATGTGTTTATGAATTTCATTGAGTGTATTTGTCTTGTATGCCCATGGTAAATGTATCTTGTTATTGTTGACCTTACTGGGAATTTTCATGTCCTACAGTTATAGAATTTGTATCAATTTTAGGCTAGCCCCTAGTTAGTAACAATCTCATCTCTCTAAAATTCAGCCGTACTCACTGAATCGACCATATTAGAGCATATAGTTTACTATTTAACTGAAATGTTACAAAGTGCATCCAGTAATTCTAGAAAATATTGAAATTTTATTTTGTAGTGCTGTGTTTACAGCCTTTCAAATATAGTCCCTCTTCCCCTATCATGCAAACTGTGGAGCTTGATATTTCTTTGTCCTACCTTTCTGTGTTACAAAAACGTTAATGCAAGATCTAAAAAACATTAGTATGTATTTGTTTCCTCATGCACTTTTTACCTAAAACATTTTTTTATACATGTAATGTAGGGGTGGCCAAAAGTTAACAATCATGGCAGAAAATGACATACATTTTGCTAATTTTCAATTCCCTACTAGAAAAATTCTTAATAGTTACCAACATCAATTTGCATCCTATTCTGTTGCCTGCCAAGGAATTGGTTAGACTAAATCTCATTGAGCTAAGTAACTTCATTGTTAGTGGTCCTATCACCAAATCTTCCTAGTTTCTTTAGAACTCTCAATGTTGAACTATGGTTTCGGAATGTGCTCTATTTTTAGTATTCATAATAGGTGCTAAAAAAATTTTGACAAATGAATTTTTTGTTTATTATTTTTACTCAAAATGTGATAAATCCCTAAGGTTTATAGCAAAACAATTAGACGTAGCTCAAAGTTTGGTAATTTTATGGATTTCTCATCATAAAAGTAATGGCGGTAGTCAAACTCCTACCCACTAACGTCATTCTGGGATTCGTAGAAAGACTAATTTGTTTCTTGATATAATACCAAAGCATACTGGGTTAGTAAAACATACAATAACTGCCTTATGAATAAAATTTGATCTTCATGATGTCATTCAAAAAGGACCTAAGCATTTGATTTGATATAGATTTCAGAAAAAAACAAGCTTACCACCATCACCTGCTGCTTGGAAACCTTAATTAAATGCCAAAAACACAAGAGGAGAATTTTTTTTTATAAGAATTATAATAATTAAAGTACAGAGGAATGGGCTGAGGTTCTCATTAGTGATGGGGCAGCATTTTTGATGTTCAGGAGCTGCGTAAAGAGGGCGTCGTGCCCAATTGGCTCAAATAGTGTGGACCTAAAGTTCACTTTCTAGACTATGGAATATCCAAGCATCATGGTTTAGGGTGGTTTTAGTTTGGTTGTGGTTCTCCATATTGTCTATTTCTCAACATTTAAAATAAATGCCACATAATTTTTAGGCTATCATAAAGGACAAAATTCCTGTGTCAATGACTCTGCAACAGACCACAGCATTTATACAAAATGGTGCACCATGTCATCTAGCCAAAATAGTTAATAAATGGTTCAAAGACAATAAAATTGATGTCCTGGAGTGGATTTGTAACAGCCCAGACCTAAATTAAATCAAAAACTTCTGGTTTACAATGATAAAATTATATTGAATGGTATGACCCTACCCTAGAGATGTGACTAAGAAAAAACCATGCCATTTTTTAAAAAAAAAACACATGTTTTTTTACAAAAAACACGTGGATGTATATATATTTTTTTTTTATTTTGTCTGAAAATAACTCAGCAAGAAAAAGAACCACATTACATTATTTGTTTTCATGTCAAATTACATAATAAAACAGCATACTTCTTCATTGATGGTTTTCCATGGTTTTATGAAATTTTTCATTTTCTGCAGTTTCATGCTTTGATATTTCATTTATTTTACAATACATGTGAATGACCTTCAACTCCCAAAATTGTGTGTTATAATAACATATCTTTACTTATGGTCATTGATAGAGATGTGACTAAAGAACCATGCTGTTTTTTTAAAAAAAAACATGTTGTTTATACAAAAATTATTACTAAAAAATGTCGCGATACGTGAAAAGGGTTACTAATCACGCACGCAGGGGGAGTCTCAACCCCCAAACATGTTATAGTATTATCCTTTATGCTTGCGTACACCTGCATACCAGACTTGGAGAATAAAAGAGTTAGCAAGATTAACACGAATTTATTGGGAAACACGTGGATAAACACACAAGGCATGGGGACGAAATAATTTGAAATGGCACAACGGCGTCAATGAAAAGTACGTAAGTTTCTACCGCCGCAAATATTTAAACACGACATGACACAAAGGTGATGCTTACCGAGCATTCAAATTACAAATACTCCCTCGTTGACAACGATTCACGCATCCACAGTAACACGAATCATAAGATTTGCGAGAATAACACATCACGATTTAACCTGGAATTGTGACACGGTGTCGAATCATACAACGGGAAGTTGATCCTCGAATAAATAGACACACACAGGAAATTGATAGCCAAAAATTAGATGATTCCTCGCGATACTTTGAAAAGCACTTTTCTGTGTGCTTATCTACATCTGAACTTGAACTTCAATCACCACCTAAAGGAGCTCTCACAACTATAAAACACTCGCCCTTTTGATAATAAATGATTCACTGATGGGTATCCACTGCCGATGCTATTGCTCACTGCTGATGTTCCGCGTCGTTCACAGCCGATGTTATTGCTCACTGCTGATGTTCCGCGTCGTTCACAGCCGATGTTATTGCTCACTGCTGATGTTCCGCGTCGCAGCTTAGGCTTGCTGCTGGCGTAGGCTGATCTCTTGCTACCTCGCTGCAGTGGTGCCCTCCTCCGCTTCTTTCTACGGGTAGCTGATCCCTTGAAGCGGTTGTGAGCTGATTCATTGCAGTTTCATGCGTTGAACTTTGCAGTGTTGGTGAGCGATCTTAACTGTTTGCCATTTGCAATGTTGACGACTGCCGCTGAAGATGCACAGATGGTAATTGCTCTTGGTTGAATCTCCGACGCGTTTATTCATGACGATCCCCGATGCGAGGCTGGTTTACTTCGATTAGGCTTCCTTTGTAAGACGGTGCTCCAATGACTTCCGACGTCCAACGTTGTTTTATGTTCCTCGAATTATTAACTTTCAAGTTGCCGTTGGGTATAAGGCCAGCCGACGAGGCTGGCCTATTGTGTAGAACACCCTCAGACGTCTTGCGCAGTCTCTCACGTGTGTTCAAAAATTCCTCCCGAGGCTTCATCTCGCATCCTTATATGTGTTTCGCTACCCTCCTTCGAGATCAGTCTTGAAGCTTCTATTCTACAGAGGCAGCATCTGCAACCTCATTGGCGGAATCCTTGCTTATTCTGACGTCTGGGACTCTCATTGGTGCGTGTTGAGACACACCTTCTTGCGTCATAGCTTTGGCGAGTGGTGATTGGCTCCGGTTGTGCGGGCCTGTGTTCAGACGTCACGTCCGCCTCCTTGCTCTCCAAAGCCTCGGCTTGTGTCGTGCCTGTGTATGTGTGCTTCGATGTGTGCGTCGTTCTCTATGCCTGTGCTCGCCGCACTTGAGGCCGCGAAATCTGACACGCCTACCTCTGCCCCAAACAATCGCCGCTTGTTTTTCCGACCGAACAGTGACGAATTGTCCTTACACACACGGATAAACTTTGGTCGACATTCTCACGCTCAAGAATAACAGTGATAACGGTTTTTTAGACATTTCCTAAAGCGAAGTATTTTCCAAAAATTGCACGAGTGAAGTATTTCCCCACAATACCCGCATCGCCCCAGAAAAATTTGTGCCAACTTGCAAAGTTGGTGCAAATTTTCATCCGTTAATTTAAATTATAACCGTGACGTACCCTTTACGTTAAAAATTTAGAAAATATTCGCCCCCATTTTTCAATCCCTTCGCTTTTCACGACATGAAAATATCCTTACAAATCACTTCATCATTTACCTTCTTGTAGCACACGAATGTTGACACATTTATGAAAAATTCATTAATACCTGACACACTAAATAATTGAAACGCATCTCTTACACACATTATTGTAGTACGCAAATAGCAAAGAACACAGTAAAGGTACCGCACATATCCGACAACTTACACGCATCAAATAAAACACACACGACATATTATTCTCGAATTGCTCTCGGCAAATTCATCGACATAGATAAACATATAAATTAGAGATCGAGAAATCGGCGAATTTGTTACAAGTAGAGACATCCTTTCAGCTTTCTCGGCTGCAATCCACCCAAAAACACAATCTCAAATGGAGTTAATTTTCCAACCTCAAGTTTTCTTCCTCATAATTATCATTTCATCCTGTGATTCAAAGTAGACGTTTTTCTTGCAACAAAAACTTGCTGTTGCTCCTCCTGTGCACCTAGTTACAGCTTGTTGTTGTTCCTGTAACGTGTTACTCCTCTTCGGCTTGCTACTGATCCTGGGCTCGCTACTGATCCTGGCTTGCTACTGATCCTGGGCTTGCTACTGATCCTGGGCTTGCTACTGATCCTGGGCTTGCTACTGATCCTGGGCTTGCTACTGTTCCTGGGGAGGCTCCCCTGCTGACAATTGAAGTTACTGAACCTTTTCCATAAAAAAATTCATCCTTGGCGTCACGTGAATTCGTGGAAAATTCCGTAGATCCTCGTTGCGTCAAATCGCGGACAAATCCTGTAGATTACGGCGTCAATACGCGTTGGACTCCCACGTCGGAGCTCGTCAGCTCTTCCATCATAATTGTAGAAAATGAAGCACATTTATTTGCGAAGATCTTCAGGTTTTGATTCTCAGTCCGCTTGTCGACCAGCCTGACTTAGACCCCTGAGTTTCGCGTTAAATTGCTAATGATCTCCTTCCGTAAAATACGCGTTAAATTGTCTAACCTGGTCCATTTGTACTCGAGAGACAGCGCATTACATGGTTGATCACCTTAGAAACTTTCCTCGCTTTCCTTCAAATCTGCCTTGCGTGAGGCGGAGGTGAGCTACGCGAAGAATTTCTACCTACATACATAAAATAGTTAATTTCCAGCATCCTCAACCAACTCTAGACAAAGCCGAAATTCGTTCGACGGTGTTACTAATCAGTTGAATCACCTAAATATTTCGAAGAAAATAAAACATTCTTGCTCATGACGTACGAACTAGCAGGAGAATTGCCTGTTAGGCCAAAATCCCGAATCCGCATCAATAAAAAAACACATATACATTGGGTATTGTCAAGGCGTCTAACTTTACGTTATACTCTGCCGCGAAGGCTTTTCTAACGATCAGACATTATGCCAACACCGACACACAAGAGAAAAATTACACATGAATTGGGTACTATCAGCTCATCGGACTTTACGTTATACTCGGCCGCGAAGGCTTTTCTAGCGATCCGACACTCTAACAATACCGACATACAAAGAAATGCAGAAATAGACAAAATGTAGTGTTACCAACCCGTCAAGCTTTACATCTTACTACGCCGAAAGGCTCTTCAGACGATCTGACATTGTGATATCACTGACACAAAAATGCAAAAATAGACATGACATAAAAATTTTATACGATTCTCAGCCCCAGAGACAGTGCAGCACATTTAAATTATTCCACGTTGCCGCAAGATTATATGAACATTCAGACAAATATTGTACGCTAAATCGGGAGATTTACCAAATAGGCTGAAATCCCTAACGCACTTAATGTACACATGAAATAACATATGCACAACGAGAGATTTACCAGGTTGGCCGATATCCCGTGTGCTCTTACTCAAAGAAAATAGAAATAGAGTGTTAACATTTCATCAGACTTACGCCACACTGCCGTGCACTGCAGTTTAGGCGGTCTGATTACTCGTCCGCACCCACAAAATCATGAGAAAATTACATTCACATCCTAATTACCTTATTTACCAGCCCTTGAGACGGTTTAGCCTTTATTCATATCATGTCATTCCACTCGAAGAGACGTCGTTGAATTGCATGACATTATCAATATATTTACATAACTCGGGATCCTGCAGTATGTTTTCCATTCAATGACGGAGAGAGTGTTGTATCACCTTAACATAACTATTATACTAAGAAAATTAAATTAGCATATCCGTCGATGTTGGAGTACGAACAGTTTGAGTGCCTGGAACATCCCTATGCGAAGGAAACACCAAAACTTCGACACATGAACGCAGCGACAACTCACACTAAATTGTATCCAAAAGTTAGTACGTCAATCAGGTAGTCTAAATCCGGTAAACATCGCAGTTACTCAAACTCAGAAAATAGGATATGCTTTACTTCTGCTTGTGCCACTGCAAATGTAGGTCAAAATCGCAGTTCCTATTCTCGTTCCCTCACACACCGTTCACCAGGTGGAAAGAAGCAAAAGTTCCTGGCAACGCGCATGGGAGATTCAGAATTAAGGAACAGTTCTTATTCTATAACACTTAAAATAAAATGTAACGCTCCCAGTACGCCAAGATTCACGGGATTCCGCTTCAGTAAGAAAACGCAAAAAACACACCTAGCGAATATACCTTCATGAAATCTCGCCACCCAGGAATAAGTCACATTTCTTTTGTGCAACTAAACATACTACAGTTTCGTGTCATGTGTTATCTATTTACAACGTCTGCAGTGAACCCGGATATTAATCATCCTACGTATTCCTTGCCAAGCCTGCCTAGAGTCTGACCTTCCAGACAATCCCGACATAGAAAACGATTTCATTATTCGCTCTTGTACTTTCATTAGCTGATAA
The DNA here is from genome assembly GCA_030386875.1 of Morinoia aosen. Lineage (NCBI taxonomy): Eukaryota > Metazoa > Arthropoda > Malacostraca > Amphipoda > Talitridae > Morinoia > Morinoia aosen. The sequence goes on from CM059564.1 coordinate 77,364,077, forward strand.
AGGAATGGCATATTGGATTTCTGTAAACATACAACTCGCAAAGACAGAGCACAGAAAACGAGCTATAATATTTTTCGAAGAAATTCCTGCCATAGATGTTCGACGTATTTTCAAAATACATACACCAGTGATATTTCTACTTCATTTACTCTAGCATTCTACATTCTCGCGTTCACATAATACCACACTCGAGCATAAGCACATCAGCTTGAACGTACCGCCACAATTTCTTAATTGCGTGAGCTATTCGCAAAGCAATAAAATCTCGGCAGAGTCTCTCTGCTGTGCGGTGTACCTCTCTTGCCTACATTCTCAAGTAAATTTCCATTGTACACTCCAGTCGCTAAGCAGTTTCAATTTTAACGTTATAAATAAATTCGTCTGCAGAAATAACACTCCATTTCGAAATATTGAGCATTTTCCATTGTGGAAAATGAACATATCCCAATGAAGTTGATAAATACATCCTGATTATGCAAACACAATCTCGTCATCAATTACGATTGAATTTCAATTACTGACGAAACGGTCCACACAATTTGGTTAAGGTTACCGCCTTATCATGTTGAATTCAAAGCATTGTCGAATGTTTCTGCTCCTCCCATCTTACGCTCAAACATTAGAAGGCACGCCAGAGCTACTTTTGTTGATCAGGCAAAACCGACCCCACGAACCTGTCCAAAATTCGCGCACGAACGAGAGAAAATGCGTAGACCAATACGAGGAATGCATTATAAAATCCAAAAATTATTCTGAAGAATTCTCATGGATGTTCCGTTCCCCCGATTTAATTCAATACCGAATGTTAGGTAATTTTCGCCTTCAGTATCTATCTCTTTCACTGTAGTAGACTTCAGTTTCAGTAAGATATAATTTGCACCTCTCACATGAGTATAACTTGAACATTCCCCTAGACGACGAACGATTTGAAGAAAAATACACAATCTTCCAATTAACGCACACTTAAAAATGAAAATTAATTCATCGGTGACATGTAACTGTTTAGACTACAAAAATTGCATTTAATCCACGTGTTCCCTTTGAAATCTACAGATGCTTAATGTAATAAAAATTCCTTCCTACCTGAAGGCAGCTGGGATTGAATAATCTTAAATTACCACGCTCTACCGTCGAATTCACATCAAAAGGAAATTTTTAAACATCATGAATTTATGAAAGTTAAGGAAGCAAAATTTTCATGCTCAGTGAATTTGATATAAAGGTATAGATTGACTCATGTCAGTGTCGAATGGATTGTATACTTGGCACATGGGAAAACTACCCAAAATATTTAATGATTTTAGTGTATTATTATTGAAGCAATTATTTAAATTCTCACTCTGATGTACTGGAGCTTAGCACAATGATCTTGTGAATAAAAAAAAAAGGAGGATCAATTTACTTTACTTAACACACGAGCAGCGGCGTCATTTATGTCTAAGCAAATAAAATTAGACCACGAACTGAATGTGCAGCACCGTTGAAAATTATCACTTACTTTAAACACTACATTTAATTTTTATCCTAAGCACCGTCACTTAATTCATTCAACAGTTTTGCAACAAGAATTTACCACTTCTTTGATAGCAAGGAAATTGATTCTCAAAATTCCCATTATTGCTTCTCAGCAGATGTCAATTTAAATAATTGAAGCACTCAAATATCAACGAATGAAAATATGAATTATGTTGCTAAAGCTGATTGGAGAAGCTTGACGAACACGAGGCCAAAACATTCTGCAAATTATTTTGAGTCAGGTATCATTAAAAATGAAAATTCCAACTAGATTAATTACTAAATGTCTCAAAGCCCGAAAAATGTAAACTTGTTTCAAAGATTCACTTGAGATAAGGCGTTGTCTGCTAAAATTACGGCGTTAGTTTCCAGAGCCATCGCTGCACACCTGAATTAAGTTAAACCTAATAATGGTACAGATCATAGAAAATTCAACCAAAAATTCAGCACTCAAAAAAAAAATTTTTATCGAACACACTGTCAAGAAAACAGTAAGTATTTGATGCAATATTCACTCAGACAATATTAACTAGATCACCTTAGCGGCACAAAAAAAATGAGCAAAGATTCCGGAAAATATCAATTCCTCATAACATTTCGAAAATTAATGGACATGGATTACACTCAGTCAAGTACACTTCAAATTAGGCGCTCAGAAAATGGTTAGACTGCAGCTCCCAGAATCTCAAATTTTATGACTCCGTCCTCCAACAGCGCGATCGGCGGTAGGCATTGGTATACAGCACGTCCACGGCACCGCTCTCTACGTTAGAAATTTTACTCCAAGTTGGAATGCCCACGAAATTACACGGATGAATTGTACCTGCAGAAAATTCTGCTTAATTATCGAGCGACTGTTTGACTGAATTAAAAGCAACAGAAATTTTTAGACAACTGAAAATGAATTCCTTTAAAATTTCCAAGCTGACATACAGACAGTACGCTTGCACAGGATAATTAGAATTTTCCCTGTCGCGATACGTGAAAAGGGTTACTAATCACGCACGCAGGGGGAGTCTCAACCCCCAAACATGTTATAGTATTATCCTTTATGCTTGCGTACACCTGCATACCAGACTTGGAGAATAAAAGAGTTAGCAAGATTAACACGAATTTATTGGGAAACACGTGGATAAACACACAAGGCATGGGGACGAAATAATTTGAAATGGCACAACGGCGTCAATGAAAAGTACGTAAGTTTCTACCGCCGCAAATATTTAAACACGACATGACACAAAGGTGATGCTTACCGAGCATTCAAGTTACAAATACTCCCTCGTTGACAACGATTCACGCATCCACAGTAACACGAATCATAAGATTTGCGAGAATAACACATCACGATTTAACCTGGAATTGTGACACGGTGTCGAATCATACAACGGGAAGTTGATCCTCGAATAAATAGACACACACAGGAAATTGATAGCCAAAAATTAGATGATTCCTCGCGATACTTTGAAAAGCACTTTTCTGTGTGCTTATCTACATCTGAACTTGAACTTCAATCACCACCTAAAGGAGCTCTCACAACTATAAAACACTCGCCCTTTTGATAATAAATGATTCACTGATGGGTATCCACTGCCGATGCTATTGCTCACTGCTGATGTTCCGCGTCGTTCACAGCCGATGTTATTGCTCACTGCTGATGTTCCGCGTCGTTCACAGCCGATGTTATTGCTCACTGCTGATGTTCCGCGTCGCAGCTTAGGCTTGCTGCTGGCGTAGGCTGATCTCTTGCTACCTCGCTGCAGTGGTGCCCTCCTCCGCTTCTTTCTACGGGTAGCTGATCCCTTGAAGCGGTTGTGAGCTGATTCATTGCAGTTTCATGCGTTGAACTTTGCAGTGTTGGTGAGCGATCTTAACTGTTTGCCATTTGCAATGTTGACGACTGCCGCTGAAGATGCACAGATGGTAATTGCTCTTGGTTGAATCTCCGACGCGTTTATTCATGACGATCCCCGATGCGAGGCTGGTTTACTTCGATTAGGCTTCCTTTGTAAGACGGTGCTCCAATGACTTCCGACGTCCAACGTTGTTTTATGTTCCTCGAATTATTAACTTTCAAGTTGCCGTTGGGTATAAGGCCAGCCGACGAGGCTGGCCTATTGTGTAGAACACCCTCAGACGTCTTGCGCAGTCTCTCACGTGTGTTCAAAAATTCCTCCCGAGGCTTCATCTCGCATCCTTATATGTGTTTCGCTACCCTCCTTCGAGATCAGTCTTGAAGCTTCTATTCTACAGAGGCAGCATCTGCAACCTCATTGGCGGAATCCTTGCTTATTCTGACGTCTGGGACTCTCATTGGTGCGTGTTGAGACACACCTTCTTGCGTCATAGCTTTGGCGAGTGGTGATTGGCTCCGGTTGTGCGGGCCTGTGTTCAGACGTCACGTCCGCCTCCTTGCTCTCCAAAGCCTCGGCTTGTGTCGTGCCTGTGTATGTGTGCTTCGATGTGTGCGTCGTTCTCTATGCCTGTGCTCGCCGCACTTGAGGCCGCGAAATCTGACACGCCTACCTCTGCCCCAAACAATCGCCGCTTGTTTTTCCAACCGAACAGTGACGAATTGTCCTTACACACACGGATAAACTTTGGTCGACATTCTCACGCTCAAGAATAACAGTGATAACGGTTTTTTAGACATTTCCTAAAGCGAAGTATTTTCCAAAAATTGCACGAGTGAAGTATTTCCCCACAATAACATGGATATTAATATATTTATGTGACCTTAAAAATCCAATGCTGCTTTTTTTTTTGAACATTGTTTTTTAACAGAAAAATCTTGAACAAAAAAAACATGGCTATTATATTTTATGGGACCAAAAAAATTATTTTTTTAAAAACATTTTAAAAAATCATGACTAAAAAAACACGGATGTAAATATCAGGAAAGTTTTTTTCTTTAATAGAATTGTCTTTAGAAACTTATAAACAAGGAATGTTGTTAATATTGAAATCATGTTTTTTTAGAACTGTACTAGGTCTTAGAATAAAATATCTACAAAGAATCTATTCACTCCATAAAACCTTGTGGAGACCAGCTCCATCCTCAGTAAGTCATTCAGTAAAATTTGGTGAAATGGACAATGAATTTTCACTGTTCCTTTGAAAAACATTTGACTGAATGACTTACTGAGGATGGAGCTAGTCTCTGAAATGTTTTATAGAGTGAATAGATTCTTTGTGGATATTTTATTCAAAGACCTGGTACGGTTCTAATGGATATTAATATATCTTATGGGACCAAAAAATCCATGCTGCTTTTTAAATGTTTTTGTTACAAAAAAGTCATGACAAAAAAACCGGGATATTAATATACTTTATTTTACCGTAAACAACCATGCTGTTTTTTTTTTAAAACATCTTTTTTACAGAAAAATCATGATTAAAAATTGTGGATATTAATATATTTTATGCACCAGAAAAAAACCATGCTGGTTTTTTTCAAACCATGTTTTCTTTACCAAAAAAATTATGACTAAACGACATGGATATTAATGGCTTTTTGTGAAAAAAACATGGTTTTTAAAATGTCATGTTTTTTTGTTCAGATAAAATTTAATAACACTCCTTTTTTTTGTAAAAAATCTTTTTTTCAAAAAGCATGGTTTTTTGGTCATAAAATAAATTAATATCCATGTTTTTTTTACACGTTAGATTAGTCATTAGTTTTAGCCTCCCTACCCATCAACAAATGCGATCCAAAGATAGGAAGGAAGATTATGAAACAAGATCAAAGTTGAAGAAGACAGTAGTAGGTGCTGAAAAACAGGACAGCAGTGAACCGAAAAAAGGTGGTCCTCAACATAAAAAAAATATTTTATTTCAACAAAAAGGAGGCCTACCTAACTCTCAGCTTGGACCCTCACATGGTCCCCTGGGAGTGCTAGTTCCCATAGATACAATAATTGTATCCCCCTGAGGAGTGTTTTTTTACAAAGAAGTCATGACCAAAAAAATGAATAATAATTTTTTAATAAACATGTTTAAAAAAATATGATTGTTTTGGTAACATAAAATATGTTAATATCCATGATTTTAAGATACGATTTTTCATGAAAAATACATATAATAAAACAGCATGGTTTTTTGGTTGCATAAAATATATTCATATCCAGGTTTTCTTATACATCATGGTTTGTAAAAAACATATTTTTTAAAAACAGCATGGGGGTTTTTAGGTCTCATAAATATATTCATGTTGTTTAGTCATGATTTTTTAGTACAAACACATTTTTTGGTCTCATAAATATATTATTCATGTTTTTTCAGTCATGATTTTTTAGTAAAAAAACATGTTTTTTTTTAAAAAACTTCATGAAGCTTTTTAGGTTACATAAAATATATTGTTTTTAGTCATGATTCTTTGTAATAAAAACAGCATGGTTATATTTGGTACCAGAAAATATATTAATATATATTCATTTTTATTAGTCAGAATTTTTTGTAAAAAAATATGTTCTTAAAAACAGCATATTTTTTTTGTCACCTAAAATGTATTAATACCTATGGTTTTTAGTCATTTTTTTGTAATGAAAACATAAAAAAGAAACCATACAGTAAAAGTGATGGCAGATAACCCACAATTACCTAGAGGAGTCTAAGAGGTACAGCAGGAGCTACAGAACTTACCACAGAACTTATATTGATGGAGTCAAAATTCAGAGCTTATTATCTCTGCAAAGTCTGATTTTTTTGGTCACATAAAAATAAAATCAGACATAGTAGAGATAGTAAGCTCTGAATTTTGACTCCATCAATATATAAGTTCTGTGGCTCCTGCTGTTCCTCTTAGATGCCTCTAGGTAATTGTGGGTTATCTGCCACCACTTTTACTGTATGGTTTCTTTTTGATGTTTTTATAACAATAAAATTGCTAAAAATATGGATATTAATATATTTGAGGTGTCCAAAGAAAAACCCAGACATATACCTAACAAAATTTAGGTGTGTGCAAAAAAAAACATAAAAACACGTTTTTTTTTTGCAAAAAAAAACGCAATCAAATAAAACCGTTTTTTTGCATCACTATATGACCCACAGTGGGGGGCAAAATAATACAACATGCTTATTAAATTGCCAAATTACACAGTTCTAAACCACATACAATTACAAAAATTTAACTATGTATTGGGCTAATTGCTGATTGAGAAGGACTAGTTCAAAATCCCATTTAAAGCAATCGTCTTAGTTCTTATCCGCTGAACATTGTTAATAGATAACAATCTATTTTTTTTGTGTTGCATGTTTTTCTCCCTGGTGTTTTTCTTTTTTCATTTTTTTTACTGCTGTCATAACATTTTAGTTCTGTTTATAGTGTTCATAGCTACTGGTACTTACTGCATTGCTCATTTGGTATTTTGCAAATGACTAATCTGTTTTCAATAGACAATGAAAGAATGTGCATAATTTTTGTTTTGATATCTTATTTTCATCATAATTTTAAGAATGGATATTTTATGTAAGCTTCCTAGTTCTCTCTCTTATACACTAGATCTGTGTTGTCTTATGTTATCATTCGATTAAAATTTCTAATGTTTGAATTTTCCCCTCAATAATTTCTGTATGCACAGGAAGCATGAAATATAATATATCATACTATGACAATTGCTGCTAAATTAGCCATGATGGACTAGAAGTAAATGAAAAATTGATACAATTTGAACTATATGACGGTTCATTAAGGAAAGTTTTTATTTTTATTTTAGAAGCAAGTGTGTTCCCATGGCTGAACATCAAAGCAAGCATCTTGCAGACAAGTGACAGGCATCTCTGCCTGCCTGGAGATGTTGGCATCTCCCCTCATCTTATGCAGGTTGGAACTAACCTTATGTTTTGAACCTCTGCTCTGTCTTGTGTATTTCTAATTCTTTCCTAGCTTGATGATTCAGTTCTGTTATAACTTGACAACCTATTTCATTTATGTTAACTCCTGCTGGCTAAAAATTTTATGTTGTATGATACTTTTGTAACTATTGAATATTTCTGAATAAAATTTTAGAATGGGGTTGACTTGCTTTCAGACAAAGTTTTCCCCTATTGGGTAGATAAATCTGAAAATTCCACCACATATGTAAATTAGGCTTTTGAAACATTTTTGCTCGAACACATTTTTTTTAATTAATTCATAGAAAACGATGTCTTCTGAAAAAAAAAAATTTTAGTGGTAGTTTACAAGGCAGAATAATGTGTCAGTAACCAATAAAGTGTGCTATGAACCAAGATGCTACGTTAATAACTGTCAAGATTTGCTAAACTGAAATTTACAATATATTACGTTTAAGATCTCATGCGCAAACACTGTTACTACGCAACTTAGACAATTTATCTTGCAAACTATTAGGTCCAGAAGCATGAAATTTAAGGGGATCTACTACCCTGGACTACCCTTTAACTACCAAATTTTACAAATGTCTTTTCTCCCTTGTGCCGCTAGGGGTGCGGCCTTGGTAGTGGTAAGGAAATACGGAGACGTTTCTTAGGTGTTTACTTGATGGAGGTGACGAGAACGATAGCACCAGGACTAAATTGTCAAGTGCTTATAAAGGCTCTGGTACGCATGGATGGGGGTTGTACCAAAGGGGGCGTACATACCTCCCCATCCCTCTTTCAAAGTGAGGTACTTACCGCAAAAAAAAAATTTTTAATTTTTGATAAATGATTTAAAAAAATTTCATATATGAAATTAATCACTACTAGTAGAAACGTAGCAAATTGGTTGCTCCTCATCGGGTGATTGTTGAAAGTTAAACATCTCAAAAATCACAATATTGAACGAAGTTATTTGAAGTATAAGTAAGCGTGTTTTTTTTTTCATAATACACCTTGTTTTATTTTTAACAATAACAACAGAATAAAGAAACGCACTAACGCAAACGGGAAGAAGGGAGGCGGCAACTGGTTTACAATAATAATGCCTCTTCTTCAACAGTATAAACTATAACGCATTATTTAGTATATAGAAACGCATTAACGCAAACGGGAAGAAAGGAGGCGGCAACTGGTTCACAATAATAATGCCTCTTCTTCAACAGTATAAACTATAACGCATTAACAATAGTATATAGAAACGCAAGCAGGAAGTAAGGAGGCAACGATTGGTTAACAATAACAATGCCATCTTCTTCAATAGTTTAAACTATAACACGAGTTCCTACACTACTACTATGGAAAGATAAAAATCGTCAGTATTTTAGATTAAGGGAATATAAATAAAAACGCCCGGTATAAGGTTATAAAAACACAATTAAAAACTGAATATTGATACGCATAAATTCAATAATTTTAAATAACATTTCGCATTTAACCTTGTTTGATTTAACATGGATATGAAAAATGGGTGTACACGTCCGTGTACTTGAATAGTCGCAAGTTTGGCATCGTCCCGTCTCACATAGAGAAAACGGAGAACTGCTTTCAAGGTTAATTGAAGTCAAAGTTCTTGACTGCGCCCTACGGTTAATTTCAGTCTGGGGAATCAATCTTTGTTGACAGTCGCTGGGCGTCATGCGGTCTCAGCTAGACACCGCACCGGAGTTGGAGGTATTATTTTTTTAACTATTATTGAGCAAGTTGGAAGCTTTCAAAGCTTTGAATGACCATCAGACTATTAAATTAAAGCAAACGATGGTGTGAACGCAGAGGTAATTGTAGATTGTGGAACTCATAAGCACTTAAATTACTTGTAGGGCTATTCTATGATTATAAAGACATTGACTAGGCATCGAGTAAACATTTGGTAATATGAAATATGTTTAAACGGAACATTTTTCAGCAGATCTGTACTCTATTTAATGGGGTTTGATACGTTTACAAAGAACCGAAATATACCTAATTTATTTCCAAATTTGGTTATACCTCCGTTGACAGCATTTCGAAAGTCGTTGTCAGCCTTGGCATGTTTGCCCGCACCGGTCGTTTTGGGGGCCTAGGCCATTTCAAGATGGGTTGCAAATTTATTACTACGTGTCCCCCTACAGTTACAGTGGTTACATTTCTGATAATGTTCCCTTTGTTTTGAGGATATTTCGACGTAGCTGAAAATCCTCTTGTTTTATGCGCTCGGCCAGAAGCTCCATTTGCTTTCGCAAATAATAAACTAGGACTGTTAGGGTTATCATGACTATGATTAGGATCATGAGAAGCACATCACTCACTCGGTCTGGTATCCAGTCGTTGGTTATTTGGCCTTTAGTGTCAACTAGAGCTGCAGTTAGTGTGTCGACACTGATACTACTTATCTTGTTTCCCATAATGTAATGTATCCCGTATTTAGTATTTGAAGTGGTGATTGTTTACTCGTGTATCAGCCACCCGGATCTGCAACGGAAACAAAACCAAGACTATTAGCATGGCCACAAATTTTTATAATGTTACACACCCAATGAAACATATAATCCTAAACACAATTATAAGTGCAATTAAAATATAAATGTATTCGTCGTTTCAATTTGAAAGTTAACAGTGAAAGTTTAACTATTAACTGAAATTATTAAATGCTAACTGAAATATTAAATATTTCTCAAACAGTTAACTGAATGTGAAAACAATTGGAGTGAAAAACTATCAAACTAATTGTCAATCAAATAAGTTAACAACAGTGTTCAGTTTCAACCCGGAAGTTTCTCACTATCTATTCACGATGTATTTCGAATAATTTGTTGATGTCCTCAAGTCGCGAGGTTGATTTTTTCATCAACATTGGTGCTCTGTTGATATGATGCATTTAGCAAATGCGGAACTCGCCCATCATTTTTAATTGGCTGTTCAGCATCAAAATTTGAACGTAATTATTGACTGTTGTGAAACATATCAATTTCACAGATCGTGAGAACATTCGTCGAAGGATGTTCTCTGTGATATTCGTTAATCTTGACCTTTACTTACAAACTTGAACTTTAACACAGGGTAACCTGTTTAGAAGGTTAATTCCTTTGCTGCTAGCAATGAAAATTACTAATACTAGAACACACGAGATTATTGAACACAAGCATACAAGTGATTAATATGAAACGAGATATAGTATATATGAGATTATTACGATGCGAAGGAAGTAACGCAAAGTAGATACTTAATAATTAATTAGCAAAATGGTAACTTGTCACGTCTGAAACGTTATAGTCACTAAAATAGTTATAGGTGAAACAATACGTTGTAACGTTGTCATTTCCTTTTACTTAGGGGCAACACATGGTTCATGTTACTTTTATGGATTTTATCTCCTATTTTGATTTCGACCCAGTGTCCTTTGACTTTCGTAATTAGGCCAGGACCCTGCCATGTAAGCTGAAGCTTATGTGTTTTGTAATTATTTTTTAACTAAACTCTGTCACCTATTTTGAAATCCTTGTCCTTCCTTTTTAGGGTCTGGTACATTGTACGTACAGCCGTATTATTCAAAATAAGATTTCTAACGTTTTCTACGGTTCGCACCGCTTCCCTTGCACGCAAATTCACTAAGTCAATTTCGTCATCGTAACTGTATGTAATGGGGAGATCTTCCCCGCTGAAAAATGCGCATGTGTCTCTATTGAACAGTACAAAGCTAGGTGTATCACCTAAAGTAGAATTATATGCCTTGTTGATGGCGTTCTCCACCATCTCCAAACAATGGTCCCATTCGGTATGAGACAGGGAATTAATATATAGTTTTAGTAAATTGGTTATTTTTTTGTTATTACGTTCAAAAATCGCATTTGAATGGGGGCTAAAAGCTAGAACTTCTTTTTTAGCAATAGCAAGAACTTTGGCAAATTGTTTTACTGCTACCGATTTAAATTCAACTGCGTTGTCGCTTATTAGGGTTTTGGGGTACCCGAATACGGAGAAGCAACTTCCTAAACATGATATTACTGTGTCTGTTCGACGATTAGAGGTAGCATATAACCTACAGAAACATGAAAAAAGATCGATCACAACTAGTATGTATTTATTCCCACTATCGGTAGTTTCAAGGGGACCAAGAAAGTCCATTGAAACTACTTCAAACGGTTCCTTTGCTATCGGGGCTGTTTTTATTTTAATAGGTACGGAAGGATTTGCTTTAAGAAGTTTGCACACTTCACAATCCTGAACAAATTTTCTTATAGCTGTTTTCTCTAAAATATTGAAGTACTTTTGCCTAAACTTGAATAGCGTATGCAACGCATCAGTATGGTACATATAGTGTATGCTTAAGATTGCTTTATTCAACAACGAAGCTGGCATTACTGCTGTTAGTATTGTTGTAATTCGGGAGTCAATGCGTCGTCGTCGGTACAATATGTCATTGACAATTAAATAACTCGGTAAGTCACTAATTGCAGACGTACTTTTATGAAGTAATGCTTCTCGAACTTCAATACAAAAGGGATCGAGCTTTTGCTCGTCAGTGAACTCTCTTGAAGTCCATGAGATCTCTTTTTCTGTCGGGACATAGTCAATTAATTTTGGTGTCAACATGTCATTATCATGTAATTGCTTTGTCTGGTCAGTGAGAACGTCTCGTGTCTTGGCTCGCGTCAGCGCTATACATGTTTCAGATTCAAGTTCAGACATTAAGATGTCACAGCTTTCTAATTCTTTAATTGTGAGCTGATCATTGTTGTTTGGTAGCCCACTTAGGTAGTCAGCTACGACGTTTTGTCTACCTGGTAAATAATGAACAATAGGGTCGTAAGAATGTATGTTTATACACCATTTGGACATAGTGGTGTCGTCTGGCAATTTTCGTGTGAATAGAGGAGTTAACGGACGGTGGTCAGTATACACATGGATGGGATACCCAATAATTAGGTATTTGAATGCTTTAAGAGCACTATAAATTGCAAAGAACTCTTTTTTCGTGGTTGAGTAGCGTTTTTGACTAGCATTTAAAGTTTTGCTGAAATATGCAATTGGACGCATCAATTTATCGCCTGCATTTTCGGGCTGCATCAAGACAGATCCTATGACAAAACTTGATGCATCAGTAAATATGTGAAATGTCTTTGTAAAATCAGGATGTCGTAGAACAGTGTCAGAAGTCAGAGCTGCTTTTATGCAGTCAAAACTTTTTTGACAGTCGTTTGTCCAGTCGAAATTAACACCTTTCTTTAACAATCTGTACAGGGGATTAGCAATCATTGCAAATTGAGCTATGAAGTTGCGAAAATAGTTGGCTACGCCGAGGAATTGCTGCAATTCTTTTACGTTTGTTGGGGCTGGACAATTTTGCAATTTCTCTGAGTATTTACAATGTATACCCTCTGCCGAAATAATATGACCTAAGTACTCTATTTTTTCTTGAAAAATTGACATTTTTCGAGTTTGATAGATAGTTTGCCGGAACGGAACGTAGAGAGGACAGTTTTAATATCGCACAAATGTTGCTCATTAGTTTTTGAGTAAATTAATATATCATCCATGAATACAAAGCACAATTTTCCTAAAATAGGTGCTAGAACAGATGACATTACGCTCTGCAGTACGCTCGGACTCGAAGCGAGTCCGAACGGAATGCGCCTAAAATAATATTTTTGATAATTTACACTGAATGCCGTATATTTCCGACTTTCCTTTTCTAATTCGACCTGATGAAAGGCACTTTTTAAATCTAGAGAGGAAAATACGGTATTCCCACCAAGGGTAGACAAAATTTCGTCCACTCGTGGTATTGGATAACTCTCCTTGATCACTGTTTTATTTAAGGACCTAAAGTCTATCACGGGTCTAATTTCACCCGTCTTTTTTTACCACGATAATTGGGAAATTGAACTCTGATGTTGATTTTTCAATAATTCCCTGTGCGAGCATATCTCTGTTCACCTTGGCCAACTCCTCTTGGTATTTGTGAGGTATGCGATATGGCGGTATGTTTATAACTGGTGCATCAGATTTAAGTACAATCTTATGCTTGGTCACATTCGTGACACCTATAGTTTCGTTTTGTACCGTGATCACGTCACGGAAATTGTTCATCAATTCCAGTAATTTTTATTTTACATCAACGTCATCGCATGTTACATCATTACATGTTAACGGACGGCGTACGTCCTTCTGTACATTAGATACACTTTTGACTTGTGCACCACACTCACAAAAATCTCCGTGAACATCGACCTTCGACTCAAGTTTCTCCTTGGCTATGGTATTTGTTTCACCAAGTCCTGAGATGACTTGTTTGAAACCGATGTAACCACAGAGTTTATCTCAACATTATTCGCCTCATTAAGCGCTTCCTCTACATTTGTGAGGTAAAGTTCGGCCTCCACTTCCTCTTCAGGTAATGCTTCCATATTACAGAGCATTGTGTTTTCACTAAAATGAATTGCCTCATCTGTCGGGTTCAGTACTAATAAAGGTACATTCCCATATTCATTGACTGTAACTATTGCTTCTGCTATCAGTGCTCCATTATCAAATCCTCGTTTCAACACGATATAATTACCTTGTTTAGCTTTTTTGACAAAGGCATTAATGAGCTTGATACAATTAGCAGGCACTTCTATTGCGTCACAGTGAACCACAAGAGGTCTATTTTTTTTCTCTCTTGCCACTGTCTTTGGCCGCTCGGGTACGCACTCGAGTTCAGCCTCTTTTTTCTTGCCTGTTCTTGCAGCGTCTTTTTTTCTCTTGCGACCATTCATTGAGCCCCAGCATCTGGTGCTCTTCCTAGCACAGGCAACTACCTCCGACATTAAACAATCACTGTTTATTATCTCCATTAATATGGCTTCTCTACTTATTGTAGGCTTATTCTCTATTTCATTGAAGGGTACTCTGGTTCCTTCCCAAAGGAGTGAACCGTCCTTCAAATTTATAACCGCGTTGGTTAATACATCTCTACCTAAAATTAAATCATATTTGAAATTAGCATCTTTAATTACTAAAGCACTAGTCTTCAGTACTCTGTCAGTGCCAGGTATTGAGATATTTAAATCAATCTCACCGCTGACATTACTCCTCGCGTTTATGCCTCTAACGCTCAAAAAACTTGGTTTTAACTTTTCTTTGGGGTTTTTGATGTTACTGTAACTAATGAGGCATTTTTCACTACTGCTGTCAAGCAGCGCACTCAAGTACTTGTCTTTATTAGACAATATAATGGTCGGCCGTTTAGTTCTCCTAAACGTAACAAGATCGGCTGCATTTTCACGTCTTTCTCCACTTACAACTGTAGTGTTAAAATATTCTTCAACTGCTTTTTTCTGTGATCTCTCATGAGTCAGTTCTTCATCTTTTAACTTGGCAAACCTATTTCTACATTTAAATAATGGATCAATGTATGATTCACTCTCATTATGATTACATCTTGTCATCTCAGGATCTGGATTCGTTTCGACCACAGCGTTTGGATTAACGAGAACTGTGCGGTGATCCTCGGGCTTCGTCTCATTTTGTTCACCTTTTTTACCTCCACCTGTAATTACTCTCGCTCTAAAAAATTTCTGTCGTCTCTTTCGTACTCCTCGCCATAGTGCACCTCGTGTCTCCCACGGTTATTGCCTCTGTAGGCATTATACCTACGCAAGTATGTTTTATACTGCCTGATTTCATTTTCTGACGCTCTGCAGTTTTGGACGAGGTGTTCTTTTGAACCGCATGCAAAGCAGGGGCCAAGGACCCTAGGTTTGCTCAGATCTCTTTGGGTTCGACAATTGGCTTCAACATGTCCTGAAACGTTGCATATACTGCAGTACAAAGAGCCTCTTGTTCTAGCTGCAGAGTGCACTGGGGCATGATTCGAACTTTCTGCCCGCATAGTGTTACATTCAAGTGAACCTAGTCTTCTGTCACCCACAGAGGCACTGACATTCCTTCCTACTCTAGGATTTCTCACCCAGGGTCGAGGAATTGATCGCCGACCAGCGAAACGCCCTCTACGGTAATTTCCGTAGAAAACTTCACTTTCCTGAGGGGAATCTTGCTCATCAATATTGTCTTCTGACTCGGTAACTTCGGCTACAAAGGTTTCTCTATTGTACTGCGTCTCATAGCGAGTCGCTACTATCTGTTTATTTTCGGGCTGATTTCGAACCGCGGCAACGATACGTGCCAATAATTCCTCTGACGTATTGAACGACCTATCAAATAGTTTCTTAGCAAATGATTCTTCGAGTAATGGTGCTAACACGCTGATGGTGAGACTAAGATCAATACTGTCTCCTACAAAACGTTTTAGTTCTACTTGATTCGAACTTGCCCTGAAAAATGGGTGTCTCGCCCACGCTATTGAATTTGAGTTCAATAAATGTTCCGACAACTTTCTGATTTTTGCAAACGCGGTTACCAACTGGGCTGCGAGTGCATCATTCCTAACGAAACGTAACTTATTTAAATCGCATGCTGATGCGTGAATAGATTTCTCGCCTCTTTCGACATAGATGTCGTCCAAAATTTTGACGACATCTTCGAAAGAATATTGAAGATCTGAATTGACTAACTTTGTTACGATGCTATTAAAATCTCCTACCTGTTTGTTAGTAGATCTAACCAACAATTCTTTCTTTGCACTGTTGGAATTCACATCCGGGAGTAATGTCATATAGGCACGCAAGTTTCCTATATGAGTTTTAAACGTTTTATTCTCAATGAAGTCCGCATCCTCGCGTCTACGTCTTCCTCAAAAAAGGGGAAGCTCTGAGCCTGATAGGATTGTTCCTGACCTCGGCATACTAGCCGCTATCTCCCTTGCTAAACTACTAGGATTTGTACTCGGGCCAACGGCCGTGCTAGCTGCTGGTTCAGTCATTTCAGGATTGCTCTCAGCACGAAATCTAGTCTTACTTGTTCTACCTCTACTTGTTTTGGTCGCTGTTGTTCTAATAGTTTCGTCTGAATCGGACGTGTCCGACATATGGTAGTTAATAATTTTTTACACAATGTTAATAGTTGTAAATCAATATTTGCTTACAGATCAATATTACACACTTTTAGAAATCAATGTTACACATCCTAGCAATCAATATTACACACTCTAGAAATCAATATTACACAACCTAGAAATCACTTCAATAAACACACATTTTATGAAATAATGCACTCATAGAGAAAGTTTTTATCACTCACTTCTAAACGCTATAGCTATCTTGCACAAGTTCAAATTACTACTGCGGCTTCACAGCTCTTGCTACTCTGCTTGTTTTGCCTGACGCAAGCTGTCTATGCACTGTGCATTGCCTTCAGCTGATGCAAAAATAATCTGCTTCTCACGGAGCAAGAAAAAAAAATTACTCGCCAAAAAAATGTTACTCTGCCTGCCTGTGCTGTCTAGCAACCGCGCTGTAATGGGGCGATTCACCAGTCTCCTAAACCGTGTTTGCTGATGAGATGGTGCAATCTGCCTATTCCCCTAACCCCTATTCTTCTGTTTCAGAACAGAGTTATTACTGTTAACTGGTAGAGACAAAGTTCCAAGTGCAGCATAATATTATACAGGCAAATTGTTCATAGCAGCATCAACCAGCAAGGGTAAGAGTAATAGGCATGTTAAAAGGACAGAAATAAAAGAATGTTTGATTTATTGAAATATTTATTGTAAATGATATTGATTATTAATTAGGTAAAAGTGAAAAATTATGTACTCTATTGCTTGTATTAACATTGTAAGTTATTATTTATTATGCGTGGCGGATTGGCAGGAAGACCTCCACATCGACCTCCAGACCTCCAAACCTCTGGATCAATCTCCAATTGGAGAACAGTAGCAGAGGCCAACCGGGGTACTCCAGAGCCATCACCCAGAGCTCTGTGGTACCAGCCTCCACTACGTGAGACCGAAGAGCGGCCCACAACGGCTGAGTCTTCTTCCGGCAGCTTTTGCCGCTGCGGTACTCGCCTGCTGCTGCTGTACTTCGGCACCTCACACTGCTGCCGTACTCCGGCATACCCTGCCGCTGCCGCACTCCGGCATCTGCCCCTCTGGCGCTCCTACCGCTCTTGCAGTCCGACAGGCCAAGCCTTGCGTCGGCCATTATTGCTGGGTAGAAAATCATCCTGGGGTTGCTGCTGTACTAAATTGTTCCTGGTATAGTTGCCCGTTGTGTCATAATCGAGAGAGTTTATTTTGTGTGGGTCATTGTAGGTAGGTTAATTATTAGTGTCCACACCTGGTTATTTTCCTATTTATTTTTCTGTAATCATTGTTAATAGTGTATCAATAAATCAAAAAAAAGAAAGAATCATAAACCCATTACCTGGGAGTGTTGGCTTATTTATTCACCTTGAGACAAAATAGGAGTCATGGGTTGGTCAGAACTAATGTATAGGAGCACGTACGATTTAGGCTACACGTGTTGATGGTAGGAAGCCTACCTGTCCCCCAACATTGTGTTTTTGGTGCCGTGACCAGGATTGGCCGGGATAGACCAGGATTTTCCGGGGTAACCTAAGATTCTTAATATGTAAATTAGGGTAGCTATTTCAACCCGTTATTTAGTTTGAGCTGACCATCAACTTGTTATTCAGCAGTATTGTATACCTGATAATATTGTCTCAAGGTGTTTCGATTGGATAACCAGGATGTGGACTTAGGTTAGGATGTTATTTATTTCATGTGTTTTCTGTGTGCCCTAGTTAGTCATTACCTTTAGGTTCTGGTTTTGCAGCTGAGGCTCAAAGCTTTTCTGTTGACTTGCTAAGCAGCTATATTGTTCTTGTAGACAGAGGGTAGGTCAAACCACGTTGGGAATTGTTATTATTTTTGGCAGAGGATAGTAGTAATAACTTGGAGGTCTTCTCTTCTGGTAGTAGGGTGCCAAGATGGCTGAGCAAGAGGGTTCAGGTGAGAAGGTAGGATCTCCTCCTGCTGCAGATGTGCTCTGTAAAGAAACACCAAACATTTCAGAACAGGAAGAGGATCTGATCCAGCAAAATTGTGAGTATATGAATAAATTTCTAGCCAATCTGGAACAAATGAATACCTCACAAATGTCCAATTCGTCCAAGAAAATGTTGATTGAACTCCAGAAAAATTTCCAACGGATTCAAATTGATACCGGTGAGGAACCAAAATCTACAAAGGTAAGATCTGAAAAACAGGGAGCTATTCCTAAAACAAATGGGCCAGCTCAGCCATCCAAGGATTCTTCCACCTCTGAGGATAGTGTTAGCTCCGATGATGCTACTAGTTCCACTGACTCTCAAACTTTGAGTTCTGACTCATCAGTTCGGGCTAGGACTCCGAAACGGAAACCTCTTCTGACCACCCAGCAAGGGGAACTCAAAACACTGCAAAAACTAATGGAAAGATTTGACAATCGAAGAATTCCGCAACAGGAAAAGTTTGATGAAAAGTCAGGGCAGGACTTGAGAGACTACCTGAAGAGGTTTGAAAGATATTGTGAGGAGAATTTCAAAGGAGATAGTCGCTTCTGGATAGGGGAGCTGGAGAAGCAGCTCAGTGGCCAAACCCTCATGGCAATGAAATCTCTGAGAGATGTAGGGGACACCTACTCCACCATTAAGTACAAACTGGTTCAATGGTATAAAGACATGGCCGAATTACGGAAAAAGAGGAACCGGGAGGATTTCAGTAAAATAAGATGCAATAAAGGAGAACCTCTCTACCTTTACAGCAGCCGCATTGAGAGGTTGTTTAAAATAGCTTAACCCTAAACATAAGGTTCAATCAAGCTCTATTCTACGGGACAAGTTCCTAAAAACTATTCCTAAGGACTTCAAAAGGATCATCTCAACTCAAATGATCAGTGATAAGATCAACAACAAAAAGGTAAAATGGTCCTCCATTCAGAAGTGTGCCAGGTTCAGGGATGTAGAAAAGGAAAACGAAAAAGAATCAGAAAGTAATGAGAGTGTGCAGGGGGACAACCAAAAGGAAATCACTATTAGTGTAGGTCAAAAAAAGCTGTACCGGGATGCTGCTACTCAGAATGACCAAAGAACAAGTAGTGCGAACCAGGCTCCATTCCTCAACAGTCTCAGCTTTGGTAGGCATTCTCCTTAGGACAGCAGAAACCATCAGGCTCAACAAATAAATTCAGTCTCTCTAAACAGTACATCTTCCTTCCAACATCAAAGGCCAAACTACCAGCATTACAGTTACTCAAGACCCAACCCCGAACCACCAAGGAACTTCAACATGAGACCGCCAGCAAGACTTACTTCTCACAACATAACTTGTACTTACTGTAACCGATATGGTCATGGTGCTGCTGAATGCAGAACTAAAACAAATTCCTGCTATGCATGTGGGAGAAGAGGACATTATTACAGAGATTGCAACCAAAGGCCTGCGAGGTTTCGTCCAAGGTCACAATCACAGCATGCTCCCAGGGGGATATCTCAAAATCCAGGAACCCCAGGTGGTACTGTTGCCTTTGCACCCATAACACCTCAAGGAAACCGTGCGCACAGTGACGAAAATCTGTATGGCAGGGCGTCAAACTGACAGGCTCTGGTAAAGACGGGGGTATGCCAGTAGCCAAGAAGCACCCCTACACTTTGTTTTCACCCTTTGAGACCCATAATCGGTTTGATTGTCTTGAAGTAGAAGATGAAGATGGTGATGATCCGGAAACCACTAACTATTTAGGTGACGTCACGGCATAACAAGAAGCACCCAAGTAAAGCCAAAAGAAGAAGTAGAAAGGAAGGAACCTTCCAGACTCTCTTCAGTTTGTGTTGGAGAAGCAAGTCAAAGAACAAAAATGTGCCTCAAGACCAATAATGCTGTTCCAGGAACTTCACAGCCAGATGACAAAAACAGCGCCTGGGTAAATTTGGCAGCTCTGGAACCGGGTCAGTTACTAATCGTAGAAACCCGCATCCAAGACAACAGGATAGAAGCTCTACTTGACACAGGTGCAGCCACTAATCTCATAAGGAAATCTCTTGTTGATCAGTTAAACCTACCAGGCAACCCAGACCACTCTATTGTCCTTCAAGGATTGGGTATAGTAAATGTAAAAACACTTGGTGTAGCACATTTTAACTTCTCCTTTTATGATATAAAGGCCTGTGAAACCACTTTCAGTGTAGTACCTGATGAGGCTATAAATCATCCAATAATATTAGGGACTCCATTCATGGTTGAAAATCAGCTCATTGTTAACATAGGTAAAAGAATGATTTCAAAGGTTGCTAAAAATAATGCAAGAGTTGATATCTATTCAGGTGAAACTGCAAAGCCCATAAGAATAATTCATGAATGTATTCCGGTTCATGTCTCAGAAACTGTCAATTATTCAGGAAAATCTACTGAAATAGAAGTTCAGGTTAATCTCATTTGCCAAAGTGAAGCTTGTAAAAGGGACACCTATTACTATAATGGGAAAATGAAAAATAAGAAGTGTACAAGCATAGATGGCATTTTGTCCGTAAGTAACCAAAAGAACCGGGTGATTGTTCGCCAAAAATTTCCAGGTAAAGATAGTAAAATCAAGAAGGGTGACTTAGTAGGTTATGTGAGCACCATTGTAGAGCTTGAGGAAGAGGTATCAGGAACCTCAGAATGGACCATGGAGAAGATGGAAGCTGAATTAGACATTGGGGAAACATTAGAACCAACTGAGAAAAAAAGGGTTGTTAGTATGTTGAAGAATGTTGAAGAAGCCCTAAGTAAGGATGAAAATGATATTGGAAAGGCACTTGTAACACCTCATAAAATAGAACTCACAAACCACACACCAATATGGCAAAAACCAAGACGATTTGCTGAACCAGTTAGTAAGGAAATAGAAAGACAATGTCAGGGATTAAAGGCTTTGGATATAATTGAGGATAGCCGATCACCGTGGTCTTCACCTGTAGTCCCTATTAGAAAACCGGATGGGCAATTAAGACTTTGTGTGGATTACCGAAAACTCAACAGCGTAACCAAACCTGAAAAATTCCCAATGCCAAATTTAACTGATTCAATCTATAGTGCACACCAGGTCAAGTATTTCACCAAGTTAGACTTAATTAAGGGCTACTACCAAGTCCCTATTGATGAAGAAAGTAGGCCATATACATCATTCAGCACAACCCACAATCAGTATCAGTTTAAGAGGTTAAGTTTTGGTCTTAAAAATAGTGGTATCCAATTCCAAAGAAACATGCAGGAAATCCTCTCTGACTTATGCTTTCAAAACATCATCGTTTATATTGATGATATCTTAATAATAAGCAAATCTTTTGATGAACATCTCTCAATGGTAGAGAAAGTTCTGGCCACCTTAATGAATAACGGCATCAAGATCAAAGTCGACAAGTGTGAATTTTTCAAGAGGAGCGTTTCATTTTTGGGTCATTTAGTCAGCTGCAATGGAATTCAGAAATCCCCAGAGTTCATAGAAAAGGTACTAAACTTTCCAAAACCATCTAACGTAACACAGCTCAGGCAATTTTTAGGTTTAGTCAATTTTCAAAGAAAGTTTGTAAGTCAATGTTCTGTCATTGCAAAACCTCTAACAGAATTAACAGGAGGACCCAAAAGGAAAGTACTTCACTGGACTCCGGAAATGGACGCTGCATTTGAGGCCTTGAAGAGCAAACTAGCTGAGGAAGTTACTTTTTCTTTCCCGGACTATTCAGAAGAGTCTGAGGACCTGGAACTTTTTGTGGATGCCTCAGGCGTGGGGGCTGGAGCATGTTTAATGCAAAAGCAACAAGGAGAGTACAGAACAATAGCATATTCCTCTACTACTTTCTTAGAAGCTCAGCGTTGCTATTCCACCATTGAGAGAGAACTGGTAGCATCACGTTTTGGCATCAAAACTTTCAGAGCATTCTTATTTGGGATCAAATTCATACTTTACACTGATCATAAGCCGTTGTTATACCTACACAACATGTCACGGGAAAACTCTAGGCTGATGCGAACCATAACTGAATTGTCGGAATACGATTTTACAATTGGGTACCGACCTGGGGTACACAATGAAGCAGCTGATGCTCTCTCTAGAGTAATTCATGGTAGACCTACTGTTGCCGAGCATTCACACTGGGCTAATACTTCTGAACTACCCAAAGATTTAAAGGTGGTAGAAAAGGTGGAAGGAGGAGGAAATTCCTTGTTCATAGCATTGTTTTTATTATTATCAGATTTGGACGTGGAGGGATCTGACATGAATTTACCTGAGGACCATGAAGCCCTGCGTGAGCAATTAGTACAACACTTGATAGATAACCCTGAGAAGTTCAATATCAAAATTGACAAAGCTAAACGAAAGCAACTGAAGTTAATGAAAAACTCAGGGGAACTACCATGTGAAGAGGTTCTTTTGGCAGCTAGTGACGTTTTCAGATTGGAAGTTTGGGTGCACCATGGGATGTCTTCACCGGTTATCTTCAAGTCAGATGAGTTGCCACCAATACCAAAAATTTTGCACTTGCAATGTTTGGCTGGAATTCACTTTAATCCAGTTATAGCCCTAAATGCAACATCCAATAAGAGAATTCTGCAGAATGTTCAAGACAAACACATAAACCTGATACAGTCATCAGTAGCCATGTCAGTGGATCTTCATGTAGATTTTCAGGAACCCATAGAAACCAACCCTGATCCAGAAGGGTTATCCCCGAGCATTCAATGTATCTGTGGACACAGTTCTAAAGGAAAATATATTGCTACTATCAAAGAGCACTCTTTCTGTTGTATAATTGATACTGGTGCACAGGTTAGCGTACTTAGTAAAGCTGCTCTGGACCTTATCAACCCTGATGCTTTGGCCATTAGTGTGACGAATAGAGAGAATCAACTATTGGGAGGAATAGGCCAGAACCAGACAGAAATCCTAAAGATTGTGCATTTGAAACCCAAATTACTTGATCTAGAGGTAATGGAGAGCACCCCTTTTGCAGTCGTTGAGACCAAGGCTATGCCGTGCTGTTGCATTTTAGGAGCAAATTTCTTATCCCGGAACCATATAATTCTAGACTTCCATGCTAAACAATTACACATTGATAATGAAGTAGAGCGACTAACCTGCCCCTTGCAGTTAGCACAGGGTACTCATCTTATGAGACTATCAGATTTTTTTGGCCATATACATACAACTTGTGAGAATGCTTCTGATCATAGTGTGAACCCCTTGTCTGATCATGAGCAACATTCCATGACTGAGTCCCATACTCAGGAAATCAATCATGGTACACCTAGGGTAAAGTTCACTATAACTAATGAACAGTTAGTGGATATCCAAAATAATGACCTCACCTTGAGTACTCTGAAAGAGCACATTACTACCAATTTAGATATTCAGCTCTGGAAAAACAAAACCCTAGATCAATTTAAGAGGCACAAGAAAAGCCTTAGAGTACATCTCGACTTACTTATGAGAGACACAGACAGGTATTGCTCAGTGGTAGTTCCCTTTGTGTTAATGACTGAAATTGTTCTCAAAGTACACACCCAACTGGCCCACATCGGCCGACACAAGTTAGTTGACATTATTTTGAGGAGCTTTTGGCATCCAGCCTTGGATAAGATTGCCAGAGATATCTGTGTTGCATGCCCGCACTGCCAATTCTTCAAAACCAGTAGCCAGCACATTATTCCCCCTACTCTTAAGATAGAGACATCATTGCCGTTTGAACTAGTAGCAGTAGATTTAATGGTATTACCAAAATCCCATAAGAACAACTCCATTGTCCTGGTAGCGGTTGATCACTTCTCTAAATGGTTAGCCGCTGTACCATTAAGTAATAAAAAGGCCAAAACAGTTTCTTCTGCATTCTCAAATTTGTTACCTGCATTGGCTCGTTTACCTAACAGGGTATTGACAGATAATGGCCCAGAATTTAAATCAACAGAATTTAATGCACTCCTTGAATCATACAATATTTCTCATATCTATTCCACTCCATACAAGGCATCATCAAATGGGTGTGTGGAGAGGTGCAACCGGACCATTATCCAACTTCTAAAGGGACTAGCGGAAAAAAATCCCAGTACATGGGACATTCAGCTGTCACGAGCCTTGTTGGTCCATAATAATACCAAACATTCACAGTTAGGAATGAGCCCGTCTCAGTGTTTATTACAGGCACCACATCCTACTGATTACAATATCCCTATTGATAGCAAAACCACTTCTACATGGAAAGCAGGACACCCTAAGTTCTCGCCATTTAGTGTAGGTCAGCTTGTCTTAAAGAAAACTATAAAGAAAGGAAATAGGGTCACAAGCAAACTATCTAGATGCTATGAAGGTCCGTACAGAATAATGAAAGTACAGTCTAATAGTGTGACGTATGACCTGCAAAGGAATGATACGAAGGGAGGAAACATTACTAAAGCACATTATAAACAATTAAAGCTATGGAGAGATGTACCAGACTATCTGAAGGAACTTGTCATCTTCAATGAGGAAAACGAACCTCAAAAGGTAACCACCGATAGTGAGGGCAAATCTGGATCAGGTCAAAATGGGCAGAATCTAATCTTTAGTAGTAATCCTAGCGATTCAAGGGAAGAAGCTGTTCTTCCTTTTCTTAGCTGGACGAGTAGAACCAAAGATGTAGATAAGGTTGACAACAAAGTCTCTAAGTCAAAAGAAAAGGTGGGGTTAAAGAAAAGAAAGGAAGGGACCAAAAGGGTAAAACTCAACTTAATTCCTGAAAATTTGAGCAAACTTGCTTGCAGTGAAGCTACCAAAGACCAGGTCTTGCAACAAGTAAGTATGGATTCCCATGTAATAGAAGACATTAATTATAGGATGTCATCTCCTATGTTTAGGGGGGTATCAGATAGTTTTGATTTTGGATTGGATGAACCAGTATCCAGCATTAAAAGCAAAACACCTCAGTCAAGTTCCCTAAAGATAAGTAGTAATATTGAAACACAGGATAGCTCTTTGATAGAGAATTTTTTAATTTGGTCTGAGAGAGCTTGGAGTTACCAAGAGAGTTACCTACAAAAGGTAATTAACTGCTCAGAACAAGAAGCTCAAGAAGGAAACAAGGTAGCAGAAACAGATAAGGAGAGACAAGCTGAAGATATTCATCAACTATTTGCAAGCAAAACTTCAGAGGAAAGTTGTAACTTTTCGGGATTTACAGATGACTTCACAGGATTCACAGCTATTGACAAGATTGGAAAAGAAAAATTGAACATTTTAAAAAGAATTAGAGATCATTCTAAACAGATGCAGAAAGGGACATCCAATTTCAGACGATCCAACAATGAAGTTCTACGGGAAATGTGGCAAAGAAGATACATGTCCAGTGATACAAGAGTAGGTGTTGTAGCAAGTGAAGGTGAGCAGACTAAGAGTCCTCGTGTTTCACCAGCAAGGTTGGATTATACTTCTTCTGGTAGGGTTACTAGAGCTAGAGGGAATGTAGAAAACATGCCCAATGTACAATTAAGAACATTAGAATATAAGGTTAAAAATAAGTAGCTTATAAAAAAAATGAAAAAATGAAAAAAAATTTGATAAAAGACAAAATACAAAAAAACTGAGTCGATTAAGTAATAAGTTGAGGATTAGGTTAACTAGTAGGTTAAGTAACAGGTCGTGTTAATGATGTGTCTTCTATTGCAAACAAATGTGATGCTGTTGAAATGTATATAGACTGTTTGTAAATATTTATTGAAAATCTGTAATGTTTGCGCTTTATATCTGGATTGTCATGATATGTCGAGTGAC
Source organism: Morinoia aosen (assembly GCA_030386875.1). Taxonomy (NCBI): domain Eukaryota; kingdom Metazoa; phylum Arthropoda; class Malacostraca; order Amphipoda; family Talitridae; genus Morinoia; species Morinoia aosen. The sequence goes on from CM059564.1 coordinate 77,390,149, forward strand.
AATACCAGCAACTTGCCGTGTTCTGTCGAACGGTATGTTAACATTAAAGCGTTCTCCGCGTGTTGGTATATATTGTAGTTTGTAAGGTTCAATTAAGATGTCATGCTGTGATAAAAATTCCCTGTGACTTGGAAATTATAGACACCTGAGTTCAATTATTGTAATTATATGTTTAGGATGTAATATTAGTGTATATAACAAGTGTACAGTGTTAAGAAAATAGCAGTACGTGTTAAGTGCACCCTAAGGTTGCACTTGGTGGGGGGGAATGTAATGGGGCGATTCACCAGTCTCCTAAACCGTGTTTGCTGATGAGATGGTGCAATCTGCCTATTCCCCTAACCCCTATTTTTCTGTTTCAGAACAGAGTTATTACTGTTAACTGGTAGAGACAAAGTTCCAAGTGCAGCATAATATTATACAGGCAAATTGTTCATAGCAGCATCAACCAGCAAGGGTAAGAGTAATAGGCATGTTAAAAGGACAGAAATAAAAGAATGTTTGATTTATTGAAATATTTATTGTAAATGATATTGATTATTAATTAGGTGAAAGTGAAAAATTATGTACTCTATTGCTTGTATTATCATTGTAAGTTATTATTTATTATGCATGGCGGATTGGCAGGAAGACCTCCAAATCGACCTCCAGACCTCCAAACCTCTGGATCAATCTCCAATTGGAGAACAGTAGCAGAGGCCAACCGGGGTACTCCAGAGCCATCACCCAGAGCTCTGTGGTACCAGCCTCCACTACGTGAGACCGAAGAGCGGCCCACAACGGCTGAGTCTTCTTCCGGTACTCCGCCTGCTGCCGCTGTACTTCGGCACCTCACCCTGCTGCCGTACTCCGGCATACCCTGCCGCTGCCGCACTCCGGCATCTGCCCCTCTGGCGCTCCTACCGCTCTTGCAGTCCGACAGGCCAAGCCTTGCGTCGGCCATTATTGCTGGGTAGAAAATCATCCTGGGGTTGCTGCTGTACTAAATTGTTCCTGGTATAGTTGCCCGCTGTGTCATAATCGAGAGAGTTTATTTTGTGCGGGTCATTGTAGGTAGGTTAATTATTAGTGTCCACACCTGGTTATTTTCCTATGTATTTTTCTGTAATCATTGTTAATAGTGTATCAAGAAATAAAAAAAAAGAAAGAATCGTAAACCCATTACCTGGGAGTGTCGGCTTATTTATTCACCTTGAGACAAAATAGGAGTCATAGGTCGGTCACAACTAATGTATAGGAGCACGTACGATTTAGGCTACACGTGTTGATGGTAGGAAGCCTACCTGTCCCCCAACAGCGCTGCTGCGATAAGGCGGAAAAACTATCTGTTAATTCAGTGCAAGCTATTATTTACTTAGCTTCCACTGGGTGAATGAAGGAAGTTGTGTAGTCGCTCGCCACTGTAGACGTACACTGGGATGAGGGGAGGAAGTGAAGTCGCTCGTCCCTGTAGACGTAGTAGTCGTTGTAGCTCACTCGTTGTAGGTAGTCGCTCCAAACTGTAGTTGTAGAACAACTTCAATGTCTTCTCCCGATTCAAAGATGAGTACTTTGGTGCTGAAGGGGTAGCAGGTATTTATCCACGCTGAAAGTTGGATAGAGGTCTCTACCAATGCAGTGTACAGGATCTTGCAGCTGATGTTGAGTACAGTCGGAAGTATTTGTCGAAGACTCGTATTGTTGTTGCTTCCAGTCATTTGCGCGATTTAACAATCTTTTCTTCTTTTCTTGACTCTTGCTGAATTTCAAAAATCTTCGTAGTAGGGATTTCTCGTAGGTTTTGAATCTCGTAGTAATCTTCTTCTAACTTTATTATAACTTCTTCACAACGTCATAGGTTAGACCGATTCTGGCCACCATATGTGCCGCTAGGGGTGCGGCCTTGGTAGTGGTAAGGAAATACGGAGACGTTTCTTAGGTGTTTACTTTATGAAGGTGACGAGAATGATAGCACCAGGACTAAATTGTCAAGTGCTTATAAAGGCTCTGGTACGCATGGATGGGGGTTGTACCAAAGGGGGCGTACACCCTTTCTATTTCAACTAGGAGAACGAAAATGCATACAGATGTGTAAAATTGAATTCCAAGCACATTTGCATCGATAAAATTTTTCGATTTTTGCAAAAAAAAATAGTTTATTTCGCGATTATTAGAAAATATAAATCCTTGTGCAAAACCCTACCCACTCTATAATTTCAACCTAGAAGCGTGATTTTGGTCTCGATTGACGCGGAAGGACTGTACCAAGACCGTAACGTAGAATTGTTTTGATTTTCGAACTTGAAAAAAAGTATAGGTACACATATCCAACATGTAAAAAATTTTTTTTTATTAGTTTTTCCCAATAAAAATATAATTTAGAATTCAAATAGAATTTTGCTTCGCTACGCTGTTTCCACTGTCAAACCGCATCGAATGAGACCAAGCTCACGCTTCTGCGTTGAAAATTGTAAAAGGGGTGTGGTATTGCGCAGAAAAAAATATATATATATGTTTGCCCTATACCTTTTTTTCAATCGTGAATTTCAAAAATTTTCAAAAAATCAAATGTGTTTTGAATTCAATTTTGGATATGAAGTTTCATTTACCTAGTTGCAAAAGAATCCTGTAATCTGAAATTAAAAAAAGTATATTGAATTTGTCTTTTTAATACACTTTTTGACACATGTCACCATGAATTTTTTTCTAATCAAAAATTAAAAAAAACTACGTTACGGTCTTGGTACAGTCTTTCCGCGTCAAATGAGACCAAAATCACGCTTCTACGTTGAAAATTATAGTGGGTAGGGTTTTGCGCAACTATATGTATTTTTCTAAAAATTGCAAAATAAATTATTTTTTTGCAAAAATCAAAAAATTTTATAGGTGCAAATGTGTTCGTAATTCATTTTTACATCCACGTTTAAAATTTTCATTCCCATCGGTGCAATAGAAATGTATACAGTGAAGTTTGAACGAAGATTCTGAGTCCAGGGTAGTAGATCCCCTTCAAATGAAGCGCAACAAAGCCTTTGCACACATATTTGAACAAAAAAAATTATTTTTTCATCCCGAAATTGAAATGATCCCTTCAATATTTTATTGTGTAAGCTATAGTATTTTTTTCTTTCAGTATTGGCACCTCCAAATGATGAATTTGTAATTTCAGTGTTTTTGTAACATTTTAATGAGTTGTGTTTCTTTATAATCATTAAGTCTTAGATTAGATTAGATTATTAGTTAGTTTAAGCCTCCCTATCCTCAACAAATGATCATAAAGTCTTATCTCATAACTTGATGTCAGATGCCATCGAAAGAATTCTTTTTTACTGCATTTATTTATTCTCTTTGTGCAACCTCCTACAATTCTTAAAGAAGCAAGCTCTTGTGCAGGGTGTAGTACTGTCTGATCAGCAACAGGAAAGTCTTCGTGAGAGTGCCATCATGACACACCAGTCTCTTGAATGCCGAGTCCAGGAGTGCCCCAAGCTACTCAAGAGAGGTGAGGACTTTTTAAAACAGCTACTACCTACCTCTTGGTAACTGATCTTTGCAGTCCCCCAAAGCTGGACTGCTCAAGCTAGGCGCACAGACTAGACTAGGGCTCCTGCACGGCTGCAATATAATAAACAGACACCCACTAACAATGAGTTATCAAAGTGCACAGTGGGCTATCTTAACATTAATAAAACCAAAAGCTCCAGCAATAGACGCACTTGAACAGCATATCCAAAGAACAAGCCAACTTCATTTTTTAAGGCATCAAGGCAGCCAAAGAATCAGTCAACACAGCGTGCTTAACCCTTTGACTGCGACGTGCGCCACCGGTGGTACACGGAGGTATTTTTCACAATGCTGCTGACCGGCCAGTAGTCGCAAACTCAATTTTCACAAATACTTAATCAAAGCTAAATGAAGTTTGGCTTTTTCCAAATAGCTTACTACGAGGCGTGTCCGTAAAATAAGTTCTACGGGCTGGCGCTGGCGCTAAGGTTGTTTCTATGTGCAGCCAGGCAACAGAGGCAGGTTGTTTGTTTCCCCCACTCCAATCCCTTACCAAGCCAGTGTCGCTGCGACATTTAGTCTTGGCTCAGAAGCTGTCAGCGGTGGAGCTTCCTCTTGCATCTCCCGCCAGCTGCGAGTTACAGTCTGTTATTCGTTTCCTGGCCGCTAAGAAGAAATCGGCGAAGGAAATTCACGAAGAACTTCGTAAAGTGTATGGAGAAGAGTGTATGAGCTCCGGGATGGTGCGGAGATGGGTCAGGGACTTTAAAAATGGCCGAACAGACGTCCACGACGAAGCCCTCAAAATGGCCGAACAGACGTCCACGACGAAGCCCGTTCAGGGTGGCCATCGGTTTCCGATGAAACAGTTGCCAAAGTCGAAGCAGCCATGCTTGAAGATCGATGGATTACAGTTTGTGAGCTGTGCGAAAAGATTCCGGAGGTCAGCAAAAACACAATTGACAAGATTTCGACTGGACATTTAGGCTATTCAAAGGTCTGCGCAAAATGGGTACCAAAAATGCTCTCTGTAGACCACCAGCGGCAGCAGGTTGAAGCGGCCCAAGAATATCTCGCTTTTCACGGAACAACTGAAGAGGAATTTCTGGACTCCATTGTTACTGGTGACGAGACCTGGGTACACTACACGACACCGGAAACAAAGGAGCAATCGAAGCAGTGGAAGCACCCTTCTTCGCCAAGAGCAAAGAAGTGACCAAAAGTAAAAACTGGCTTAAGGGCACGGTCTGGGTCAAATTTGGATAATTGTAGGTTTTCAGTATATAAACTGATCTCGTATAGAATTTTCTTGCGCATCCAACGATATAATTTGACTCTCAAGTACGTACATTGGTTTGTCTCCTAGACAGAAGGCGTGCGCTACCGTGACCTTGGCGCGCCAACTGATGAGTGATATCCCTATTCCCCTTATTACGTTTTGAGCCTTGCTCAACGGAAATAGCATGAGAGTTCATTTATGGCCTTGCTTGAAATGCTTTCCTACTCAAACAAAACATTCTAACACTCAGTGTTAATTATGATGATATAACTGGATGTTTGTTTTGAACCTGGCTGCTCTGAGTCATCAGCTAATTAGCTGTTGTGTAAACATATAATCGCCCCCCCCCCCCCCCCCCCCCCCGCAGTTTTGAAGGTACAGGAATGGCAAACATATTCGAAAGGGCTCAAATAGATCTACCAAATGATCGAGTTGATTAAAAAAAATTAGTTTGTAATTAAGAAAAAAATTTTCTTTGAAGACTGGTGTTCTGAAACTTGCATTTATTATCTTTTGATATGAATCCTTTCCCACAGTTTTGAAGGTACAGGAAGGGCTAATATATTAATCACTAGAACTTCAATAGAGCTACATAAGCTGTGGAGTTCATTTAAAAAGAAGAATTAGTTCAAAAGTTATGAAAGAAATAAAAAACAAACTTTAGAAAAATGACTCATGAAAACTTGTCATTTGACCTTTGAAGTGATTCTTCTCCCACAGTTTTGAAGGTACATGAATAAATTAATATCATTACACCTTTGATCATGCCTAACAATTGAGCACTTTCCTCTGAAACACATAACTTGGATATCAACTTTACATTAATTAGTAGTGGTCTAGCCACTACAATATGCTGTTGAACTAGGTGGTGGATAGAGATAAGTTCATGCTAGTGCTGTCAAAGATTTTAATTCTGCCAAATTCATTTGCCGAAACATTAACGGATATATTTTACATCTATTCCCTCCACTTTCAAGTATTTTTTCAGCTCTTTTAAAGCTGATTCCGCTATATTTGGGCACACTCCTGAACTGGCATCAGAGTCTTCAGAGTCATTTATTACATTTTCCCAAGAAGATGGATCTGGAGATGATGGTGTCAGGACTCATGACACGATCTGAACCCCGGCCTCGGCTGTGGTAAATTTGATAACTCCAGCCCCGGCCATGACAAATTTGTTGACCCTGGCTCCGGCCCAGGCCAAATTTTCAACCCCGGTCGGTCTACAGGCATAATTGTTAACTTTTCTGGTAAAGGTAACATGTAAGGATATTACGTTTGGTTCCTGCAGAATGGTACCTGTAAATTTTTATGAGCCTTTAGGCTTTGTCAGCTCATAATCAGTTTCAAAAATAATTCTGTTGTACACTAAACTAAAGATGAAAAACACCCGTTCAATTGTATGAGAACTTGCTGCGCATGCAGGAACCTGTGCAACGAATGTGCAGAAATATCTTGACAACTTTATCTGTGGTTGCTTCCTTTGTTTATGTTGAGAATTATTTTTTGCTGTTTACCTGGTGTTATTGGGACAAAAATGGAATCCCTGAATTTGTGAAAAAATTTGGAATATAGGATATTCATGCATTACTTAACCCATGACATAAAAAAAGATGCAAATAGCTTCAAGTAGTAATTCAGAATTCTGACTATTTTCAATTCCTTCTTTTGTATTTGCTAGATTTTTTTTGCCATTTTTCATAACGTCAGGAAAATGTTACGGATTGACTGAATGTCTTTCGGAAAGAGCTTGACAGCTATTTTAGGATAGAGTATGTGAGTCTTTCTTCAGCTGTTCACTCATATTCTGCATTCAAATTTGTGCATTATGAAATGAAATACACGAATAGAGAATGGTTATTTTGTGGAGTCTTTTTCAAAAGTTTTACCTAGTCAACACCAAGTAGCTTTTATGTATTTTAATGTTTAGTATTTTTAGTATTTTTAATGTTCAAAGAATATTTATGGTCAAAAAATATAAATAATACTGTGTATCACATTTTATATTAAAATTCCAATTGCACATGCATCTGTAGTTTAGTCTTGTAATCTAGAAATAGAAAGAATTTCAAGGAGGAAAATATTGAAAAACAGTACCCTATAAAACTCTGAATTATTTGAATTTTTTTATGCATAGAGTCCTTCCTGATGAAGTACATTTACTCGTAATGCAAAGAGAGATCCAATAAAAGTCGTTCCAATCCCTCTGTTCGACTTTTTTCCCTAATATGCTTCTGAAGTCTCAGTTTATTACATATATGAAATTAATGCTTGCTTTAACCTCCAAGGAATTGTGCATTGTTGAAGGTTAAACATGCCAGGCTAAAGTTGAACAATAATTTGTTCATGGTCCTCTACGTAAAGAATGTGTGTTCAGATTTGCGGATCCACCCCAGATGTTGGTGTTAGACGTTTTTCCGGTGCTCCTTTAAACTGTGGCTTGGCTTTAATGTTGCAGACATTCAGATGTTGTTCCCTGCACTGAAAGACTTCAGTGCTCCGCTCTCTGTGGTGACGGTATCGCAGCGGACGCGTCACGACATGGCGGGCTGGAGTGAGGCTGTGGAGGAGGAGCGGGAAACCTTGCTAGAAGAAGTATGTATGTCTCAAGTGAATAAACTTGCACGCTAACATGGTAGAGGCTCGTCAAAATGGCCCCCTAGGCATGACATCGATGACTCAAAATTGCGTCAACAAATTTTCTATGGTGCTATACCTGCATTGATGTTGGTTTACACTGAAAAGTTAGAAATTTGAGAAATTTTCAAGGCCGTTCATATAAATAGGTATACAAAAACAGCAAGTTATCAATAAGTGTATAGTGTAGTATAGAAATTTTAAAATTATTTAATTTGTATATTTGGAGTGTTTGCTGTCTGAAAATTTCGAGGTAACAAATATACAAAGAAAGTTGATTATAGTCATAATAAAGAAGAGTGAAATACACTGAATTCCGAAATGGGAAAAATTGCTTCAATTTATTAAGATAAATGTCGACGCGACATTTGATTGAATAGGACAAACCGCTAATATTAAATGCAACAAAATAACTATAAACTCCTTGGAGCAGGACTTCAGGTAGAAAGGCGGGCGTTGGACTTGCGGTCTGCAACTGTGCCGTCATAGGAAGCAATCCGTGCTTTGAAGAGTTAGTTGCGGTTAGTTGGGATTCAGGTTTAATCATAGGTTTAGTACAGTTTATCGTTATAAGGTAAGTTGTTGCTTTTAAGTTATAAGGTAAGTTATAGTTTTAAGTTATAATTTAAGTTATAGTTTTTAAGTTATAAGGTAAGTTATAGTTTTTAAGAATGCATGGGGAAACGTATCCTGAGTACCCAGCTCACAGCATGGCAAGTAATTGGTGCTGAACTTATAGTTTACGAACCTCCACAAGTACTCGTGAGCTTCAGGAGGCCGGGAAGCGGAGTCAGGCGAGTGGATGGTGAGCGGAGCAGTCAGCAGCAAGAAAGGCGCCTTAGCCTCTCATCCCCCATCCGCTCGGTCCTCGATGGAAGGAGAGCGTCGCGAAGCGGATGAAAAGCGTTGGCAGCATGGGATGTTCTGCCTGGGATGCGGAGGCAGGTGAAAACGACAAAGGCTGTGTAGGCTCAGTAATAAAGTTGATGATCAAGTTGTGTGGTCAATGGCTGGAGGCGATCTGAATTGGCATCCAGAAAATTTACGAGGTAAGTGCGGCTTGGCTCAAATGGTGTATTCATTAGGTTTTATTCAGGATGGTAAACCAAAGTTCAAGAACCAAAGACAAGCCTAGAGCTGGATTGTAGAAAGTTTTACATATCAGGTAATTGAATTTGCTACATTAGTTTTAGATTTAATATTCAGAGATTAAGTTTTACTGATAAGTTAAATGTTAATTAAATTTTAGTCCTTAATTTTAAGTTCATGAAGAAACAAGCTTAAAGTTAATAAACTGTAAGCGATTACAGGATATCCTGTAAGTTTTCTGTACAACAAACCTTCTGATCTATTTATTCAATGTCTATTACTAAATTTTACCAGCAACTAGTGCTTTATTATCAAGTCAATACCTCTTAGGAGGCATAGGATAGTCAATAGGCTAAGGTTAGTTATGTTTATCTTATGTTGTGAGGACTGTCGCCTCCAGCAGAAGATCTTGTTTGGTTACCTCAGCTACAGATAGGCGTTCGGGACTCCTATCTTTTGTGCCCACTTGGCTTCTTTAAGTTTACACGCCTTTTTTGTTATCTTTTTCTTTATTTGTCCTTCCTAACTTGCTATTTACATGCGTAGGGTATCCTGTATGGGAACGCACCTTATGGATACATTCTTCATTTTTAACAGTTCAATCAAATGGTCCCTTCTCTTTTCCCTCTTGAAATGGCTTTTGTTGTGGTTAGAGAGTTTAAATATCTGATAATACGTAAACAAGCAATGCAAATGTACGTAGCTTGGGATCTTTTGATGTCAAAGCTCAATATAAGTGCAATTGGCATAATCATTCAATTAACGTTGTGTGTTGAGTATCACAGAGTGCAGTAATATGTATAATTTCTTTAATATCAGGACTGCAGAGCATACCGAGTCGTTTTTGGTGGCTTCTCATTCTAGCACATGACAGCATGCTCATTTAGATATAATTAAAATTTAAGTGCTGACAAATTTCCAATTGTAGATTTGTTGAGTTAATTCCAAGTGCCGCGTTGTAGAATGTGTGTGCCTTCATGAGGTGAAGTTCCCTTTTAATAAAATTCTGTGTGTGCTCTCAAAGTAGTATAGTGATGTTGTTTTCTCATAGTTCCTCTCAGGGGTATACAACTATTGTATCTATGGGAATTAGCGCTCCCAGGGGAACAATGTGAGGACCCGAGCTGAGAGTTAGGTAGGCCTTCCTTTTTGTTGAAATAAAATGTTTTTGTTATGTTAAGGACCACCTTTTTTCGGTTCACTGCTGTCCTGTTCTTCAGCTCCTACTACTTTCCTCTTCAACTTTGGTCTTGTTTCATGATCTTCTTTCACAACTGTTTCTTTGCCTTTCTGCGTAGATTCCGCGTTTCCTTAACTCCATACTAAATGGTGCCTTCCTCCTTCCTCTCTTTGGGTCGCATTTGTTGCTGGGTAGGGAGGCTAAAACTAACCACTAATCTAATCTTTCTCATAGTTCTTACTTGATTTATTATTTCTGTTAATTCTTTGGTGGTTGCTTTGTTAATAAGTAATGTTACTTTCGAAATTTAACTTTTTCATTGTTAGCATTTAGGCAGGTAGCACTAAATTAGTGAACTGTTCAAGGATTTAATGTTCATCACTGTTCACAGTTTATTGAGACCGCCAAGAACATCTGTACGTCGCTGAACAGTGACGGCTACTGGGCGGACTTCATAGACCCGAGCTCTGGGAGGGCTTTCTACGGCCCCTACACTAATTTCACCTTTTTCGAAACTGATGAACGTTACAGGTGATGTCTCATTTCTCCGTGTTATTGCTTCTTGGTCATTAGGGGAGTCATATGTGGAAGCTATCAAAATATGGACTGGAACTGTCCGCGTTAGTGTCTATCAGGAAAAGCTCATATTGAAGAAGGAGAGAGCTTTTGTGGTGTTTGTGTTGTATGTGATCAGGGTTAGCAGGGCATCATTTAAACGTAGCATTTTTATTTCTGTGCTAAATTTTGCGAGGGTTTCATATAGCTGCTGTATGCTATTGATGGAAAAAAAAATTTGGTTATGGTGTAGAACTAATGGGGGTTTATTAAAGATCCACCCATTGATCCAAAATAGGCTGTATATGCTTCGTGTACTTTTTTGTGTATTACTTGTTTACTAACGAGTGTAAAATAACCAATAGATTTTGTGGTTAGAAAGTAATATCTATGTAATATTTAATTCTTTACTGAGACGCGATATTGTATATTTGGACAGAATAGCTCTTTTAATTCAATGAATTTCTGTATGTCCTGCACTTTCATTTTGCCAGAATATTTTTCTAGCTGTGCAATAAGCATACAGAGTGTTCCCAAAATGTGTACTCAATCTTTGATTATCTATTACTGTCAGATTCTTGGACCCTCTGCTATATTTTTTCTAATTATAATTGTGCATTTGCCGGGAAGTTTAAAAGTTCATGTAAGCAATTCAAGTTGTTCTCAAGTGCAGCTGACGAGTGCTGAGAGACGATAATATAGACTACAGTGTATCAGAAACCAGAACGTAACTACAAAAAAGTACAGTGCTCCGCTCGTTTCTTCATCAAAAATTAAACAATTAAGAGCAGAGCAGTGAAAAAAACTGTTAAGGCAAAGTACAGGTAGAAAGCCCCCGTGCTGAAAATTTAAGCCCAAGAAGATAGTATGAAATCCCTCTGGAGGTTGCCGATATTATTTCTACGGGAATTAGTGCTCTCTGGAAGATAATGTTGGGTCTCGAGCTGGAGGTTGGGTAGATTGTTTGTTGTTATGGAAAAGAATTGTGTTTTGTTATGGGCTATCTTTTTTGGTTTACTGTTTTCAGTATCATTATTTTCTTCATCAACTTTCATCTTGTTTCATGAGCTTATTTTCTATCTTGTTATTTCTGTGCGCTGGGGTACTTGTGTGGGAACCCACCTTGTGCATAGAAGGTTCTTTTCACTCCCTACTTAATGGTATCATCCTTCTTCTCTTTGTCACACCATTGTGGTTAGGGAAGTTTAAACTAACTTGCAATCTAATCTTATGACGGGCTGAAAGGTTGATGTATCGTTTGAAGCGCCAGTGCTTGCACTTTTGAATTTGTAGAAGTGTAAATCTTTCAGCAGTTCTTCATTTAAAGCAACTTTTTATGCACTGACAATACCCTAGTGTTGAATTTATACGGCAGCAAATTATTTTCAATGGTTTTTGGCCTGTTTTATTCCTAAAATACCTTTGGTAATATAGAAATCAACCCAATGTCTAGACGAGAAAAATTATCAGTCAGACAACGTGATAACTATTTAACATTGTAGCAATAATTAATTAAGCTTTTCATTAGCATTTGTAAATTTTCCACTTGAGATTCGTCCCATTGGAAACCTGTTTTATTGTTAGGTGTCAAACCTGTCAGATTCGGAAGTGTCTACCTCTTGGCAAACAGAGACAGCACACGGTAGCTTGAACCAAAACACTAACCAACATTCGTCGCCAGTTTTCAATGTACAAAAGAAATAGCAGGAAGATGTAAGAGGACGGGGCACTAGCATTTGCCCATCATTACACGTAGCTATTTTTGGCCGGCCAGGGAGAAAGTAATAACACTTGTTTTGGCAAATGCTTTGTTGTGGATAAGTTGTTTAGTGATGCCGAAACAGGTAACAGGGCTTTGAATCAATGAAGACTTAATAATAAGAAGCCAACTATAAATAAAGTTTTGGAAACGGAGATAACTCAAAATAAAAATGGGGAAGAAAATAGACCAAATTTCTCAAAATTAAATCTCAAAGTAGAGTAAGAAGCAGAACACAAATCATGATCAGAGTGAATTCATGCTGATTTAAGTAATTTTATTGACTAAAAATGAAACAAACAACTGATAAGTGTACTATAAAATGAGTCTGAATGAAGTTAAAACTCAAATCAAATCATAAGCAACAAATTGAAATGATCAACTCAGAGAAAAATATATTTCAACACGGTCTTGAAGTCTAGCAGAATTTAAAAGAGAAAACTCTTCTAACAAAAAAGAAATAAAAAACCAATGTGAAAACATCACGCTCATCATGAAGTAAATCTTTGCTGAAGCGATAAAATACATACAAGTAGAGAAAAATGATGAAGAAACACCAGATTCACACTTGGTCAGGTATGCAAGAATAGCTCTGCTAAGAAATACCACTCAAGTTTTACTGTTAGCACGATTGATTGAAAACGAAGTAAATACAGTGCACTAGGAACCCATACAGTTATTGACCAATTCACACAACAAAGAAAAATCGAAAAACGGCACAATCACGTAAAGTTGACACATTTACAAATATTTATCACCAATACATTTAACATTGAAAATAATTTGACGGGGCATGACAAAGAAGTTACTTGATTCACAAGATGGACATTCTTTACACACACAAGACACAACATTTGGGGCCACGCCTTCAAAGCAACAAAGCTGCCGACCCAACTCCACTGAAGGTTTCAGTATAAAATAGCATGGTGAGAGATTGGGAAAGGAAAATTTCCACATCCTCAGGTGCAATAAATAATCTTGAATTATGGCAAACGTACGACCGAGCTGAGAGTTGGGCTGGCCTTATTTTTGTTGAAATGAAATGTTTTTTTTTTGTCATGCTAAGGACCATCTCTTTTTGGTTCACTACTCTCCTGTATTTCAACCCTTATTACTTTCTTCTCCATCTTTTATCTTGCTTCATAAACTCCTTTCTCAACTTACTGTTTCTATGTACATTGTGCATAGATTTCGCGTTCCTTTAATCCATACTTAATGGTGACTTCTTCCCTCCTCTTTTTGGAACGTCTGTATTGCGGTTAGGGAGGCTTAAATTGACATCTAATCTAAGCAAAAATATGATAGTTTGGTTTTAGGTTAGAACAAAACTGATGCTCAAGTGTGCAGACAACGATGTCTGTTTCCCGTGGTGCCGCTAACTCGACTCCTCATTTTTCTCAGTAGAAATAAGTTCAACGCAGACGAAAGTGGACGTTCCACGATCTCTTCCGTGATTTTGTTGAATTAATTTGCCTACGTTGTCAGTTATGTATCTAAGGCCATGAGCGCTCCCTGGAGAAAATGTGAGGCCCCAAGCTGAAGGTTAGGGACGCCTTTGGTTGAAGTGCAAGTTTTTTGTTTTCTTACAATCTCTTGTTTTTTGGTTTACTGCTGTCTTTTTTCCAGTATCTAATATTTTCTTATTCAATTTTATCTTTAGTTTTATTGACATTTTTCAATTTTGTTCATTCTATGCGACGGGTGTGGGAATGCACTTTTTTCATAGACCTCACCATTTGCTTAATTTTGTACTTAATGATGTCTTCCTCCTTCCCCCTTGGGGGAGGCTCAAACTAATCTAATTTATCAACTGTGTTGAACACTTGCAAACACGGAGTATCTTAAATTCGAGCTTCCTATTGTGCCATTAAATTATTTTAAATTAAATACCATTTTCTTCAAATGCGCATTAGTCTTGGATCTATGATGAGAATTATGTGGATAAAATATAAGATCTGAGCCAAAATCATTTAAAATGTTCGTTTTTGCATAAGACCCTGTTTATGGACATTTTGTTGCTCGTCACCTCAGAGAGCATAGGATGAGAGGTTGGTCAGGTTTGTCTAACTTATGCAATGGCTCACGCACCCCAAGTCGGTGCTGTCAGTTTACCTCAGCTATAAGTAGGTCTTTGGGAACTTATCTTCTCCGTCCACTTAGCTTCTTTCAGAATCCATGTTCTCTTTGCAAATTCTTCTAGCTGTTTTCTTTTGCTTCTTTCCCTAATTGTTGTTTCTTGTGTGGGAACACACTTGGTGTAGAGATTCTTCGTTTTCTACAGTCCATACTAAATGGTCTGTTTCTTCCCTCTCTTGAGATCGCCTTTGTTTGTGGCTATGGAGTCCTAATCTAACTCACATAACAAGAAAATACATCTCTTGCTTATTTAATTCAATTCATATTGTCAAGCTGACTCACAATTGTTATTGCCTACTATGTATTAATAATTTGTTTGTGTACACTGCAGACATCTTGGCTTCACAATAGAAGACCTGGGCTGCTGCAAAGTGCTATCTCACCGCCAGTTCGGGACGCACGTCTTCATGGGTGAGTTGCAGCTTACCTTTTGTATCGGCAGGGGAGAGTTACGAGCTTTACTTAATTTATTGTGTATCTTGAACTTGTTTGGTTGGGTGATTGTGCATGTCAGTTGTTGCTTGTAGCCAATACAAAATGATTTTAGCAGCTGATTTTGAGCAAATAGGAATTGCCAACGTTGTTGATCGGAGAGGGTAAAAATGAAAAGTTAGATTGACTTGAGAGTGAATTGACAATGTAATAACGATGCAGAGAGAATAAAAGCGAGATCAAATAGGCGTTCGGCTAAATAAGTAAAATATTTTGTTTGAGTGCGGTCGTGTGTTGCTATAAAAAAATAGCAAAAGGTGGAGTAAAGCTGACATTTCATCGAATATTTGGTATCGTACTGAGCACCTTAGCGCATTGTTGATCGCTAGTGCCTCTTGATTATACGCCCTCGTGTTACTGGACGTCCTTGTTGCGCCGCTAGTTACAGTCGAGCATTAACGTATGCACGCTCTAACCGTAATTAGGTCATCATCAATGAACGATATGTATGAGAAATCGAGTGGGTATTACGAATATTCTTACACAACAAAATTGTTCTCTTACAATGCTTCCAACAGCTTGAAAATAAGTTTTCTGCAATATAGTTATATTCAAGTAGGTGGCTCAATAGGTTCAGAAAGCAAACATGGTACGAATTCGGTAATCCATATTTCTCCACAGTTAGAGGCAAAGAATTAATTCGTACAAAGTAACAGAACAACTTAATCATCACGCGATACTACATAACTAACCATAATTAACTTCTGAAAGAGGAATTCTTTTTGTGTAAGATTGATTTAATTCTTTAAAGCCTGAGAGGACTTGATTGTCTCTTACAGAGTATGCGTCTAACTCTAATACTACACTTCAGAAGCCAAGTACATGCTTAAGAGCTAATGTGCGTGTCTACTCCATCATCAAAGGATACAACTCTTGTTTCTGTGGAAATTAGCACCCCTAGGGGTAAATGTTAGGTCCCTAACTGAGAGTTAGTAGGCCTCCTTATTCTGGTGTAGCATAGATTCTTAGCTCTCTTAAGGACCTTTTTTTCAGTCCATTGCTATCCTGTTTTTCTGCGCCCATTACTTTCTCATCAACTTTTATCTCGCTTCCTAACCATCATGTGTGGGAACATATCGTATGCATGGATTGCGCATTCCCTCAACTCCACACCAAATGGTGCATTAATCCTTCCTCTCTTTGGAACACCTTTGTTGTGGCTAGGAAAGCTTAAACTAATTTATAATCTAATGTAATCTGCGCTTGAGATGCTGTACCGAATGGCAGGCAGCAAAGTGCACTTTGCCTCAAGAAGCTACGTGCGGTCGCGGTAGTGTGAGGTAGCCCGTTTTTGTGTGACAGTGTGGGCGGTGGACTGTCATGCCTCACCATTGCTATACCAGCTTTGATAATTGTGTTCGAAAACTATTCATTCAAGCTCATTCTTGAAGTCGATACTAGATGGTTGCGTAGCTCATATGGCCTAGTATTATGTTTCTTATATTTTCTGAAACGAGATCTCAAAATCCGTTTAGTCTCGTGACAATGTGGTCGAAACATGACTCCGTGATCTTTCTGAGCACACATGCAATTTTATTTAAAACTTGATGAAAGCATAATTCATCTTTATTATATTTTTTATGGTTCGTGGTGAAACCACGTTATTTTTGCAAAAAAAAATTCTAAATGCCATATTATCCTGGATTTAATAAGTTCTGAATGATATTGTAAGCAGGAGCTATCAATCAGGTATTCGTGTTACCATTCGAAATGCATGTTTAGAATCGTGAACGATACATGTTTATAACTTCGTTGTGTGCGATATTTAGAAAAACTATTTTCATGTAACATCTAGCAAGTTCATTTTCATCTTGAGTTCTCCACTCTAGTAGAGCAACCCGAACTACATAGCTACGAAGGTCATTTCATTATTATGCTCGTGAATCTTGTTTGCTTTCAATGTAGTCACTTTGCTTCCGACTACCGAGTTTCAGTGAATAGAAAACTTTGCAATTCTATCCAAAACGGCATTCCTGTTCATTTGAAGAATGGTTCTGGTATCGTCGGCAAAAAGCTTTTTAAGAGATGAATTACGATGTTATCGTATGTTTTATTTTTATTTTTTTAATTTTTAAGAACCAACATAATTGTGGACTCATGTCAAGATAACACTCCTCAACCACATTGACGCAGCTCGCAGTTTTCCGTTACAACGATGGCGATTTGCGTGCGGGCCAGCGTTATTGTTGAGAATGAGTGGTCTAGCCTCGAGTCACTCTGGTCGGATTTCGTGTTTTTTCTGCTCAGCTTTCTAAGCCTATTTGCAATAACATGGTCCCGTGAGCTGTCAGCAAGAAACTTTTATAATGAGTATATTATGATTGTAAGAAAATATTTGCTTGATCTGTAAATGAGCTCGAAATTGTCTGGATGTGGTGAATGAAGATTAATACCACCACTCGTTTACTGTGTTTTTAATTTCAGTTTAAAATCGAACACACGTTTCTCATATCAGTGATTCGCTACAGGAAAGATTGTCTGACAACGTAGAACCTTCGTTTTTGCAAGGCCGTCATGTTTGTTTCTTACGCAGTCCTCGAGACACGCTGACTTCTTTCCTAGATCGCGCTTTTAACAGCACACGCTATTGATGAAACGAACACGCGTACTTCTATTTCACATCTTATGACGTAGTGTTTGCGATCGACATGTCCTTTTCAACACAGCTTTGCCAACCTTATATTGTTTATGGTATTTTTCTTAGTTAAATTGTTAATGTTACTCGTTCGTTTGAATTAGAATGTGTCCTGCCTAATGGTGTCGTTGTTTTTGAGAATCTTCCTATCAGTGAAGTTAGTGCTGAGAAGTTATTTGAAAAAGGCGAGTACTGGTCGTCTTTTGGTAGTTGATGGAAATGCTCTTGAAAAATAACTATCACAAAGAGAGTAAATCGTGTTATTAAGTATAAATATGAGACAAACCTTACAGTTTTTATTCCTTAAATTTTTTGGTCTAATGACGAGGGGCACACGAGCGACTTTCGTGAGACTAATAAAAGAAATTGTAATGACGGGATCGAACATATTTGCCATCTGTTGAATTTTTATGCCATGCGAGGAAATAAAAGACGTCGCCTAATTCTTCTTGCGAATCTTTCAACTATAAAAAATACTTCAAAACCGCTATTATTTCAGTGAAATGGTTTGATTACACATTAGTTTTTTTGACTTCGTCAATTCCCGTCAAAACTAGTGAGAGGTTCAACAAAACGACAAAGATATGTAATGATGTATCATTGTGTATCACGGACCTCCATTATTGGTTGCCTTCATTACATTCCTTCATAACAATGGTAGCCTTCTACAAAATGTCTTTTACTTTGTGGAAATGTTACGTCAGGCTAATATTTCGTTAACTTCAAATAACTAATGGCACAAGCTCTGCACCTCACTAGCACAAACTCCATGTGCTGTAAACCGGAAACCCCTCCCACCAAAAAATATTCTGTGAGTTAAAGTTTAAATAAACTGATCACTTCTTTAATGATTATCAACACAAACTAAACAAGGGAATGAATAGAGTCATCAGATTCAAGTTAAGAAGTATTCAAGTATACAGTAGGCACTTCTTGAAAGTGGACATGCAACGATACCGCTCCGCGAATCAAACCTAAAAATTATAAAATTACGAGTATTAAGTTTCATAATGAGAGTGAACAGGGGCTGCTGCAAAATTACCTGCAATTCTATTTTAATTTTTACAGTTATGAATTCATGGGATTTACACTTACAGTTAGCTTTGCTTCTGTACACTCATCATGTTGTGTGTTAGTTCAACTGGAATGCGGATTTCGTCAAGTTCAGGTGCTTAACGTGGAAATGTAGTTCGTTAATATAATCATCATCTGGGTGCATACACTACTGGACCATTGAGTCCTCATTTATTTTCACTACGTATTGTGCGCCTCTGGGGGTCATTTTCTCTTCTATGTGTTTTTGATGGAAGTTGATCTCAAAGCTGTTTATTTGAGTCGTTTTTATTATAGGAAAAAATCCAAATTAATTTTTCAAGTGTGGAAAAGAGTACTGACTAAATGATTAGTGCTTTGCAAGTGTTTAGTGGAATCTCATACCATTCTATGTTGCATATCTCAACTCGGGTATGTTTTAGTTGAGTTCTTTCAATTGGACTTGAGTTTTCTGTCAACGCCACAAATTTGTACTGTGGACTGACAGAACTGACTTTAAGTGTATTGCCATTGTTGAGTTACCTCTTTTGTCGAAAAGTTTTGGCTATTCGAGAACATGGCAGTTCTTGACCAGTTAATGAATTGAGTTTTTCTTCCTGTACGAAATTCAAATATAGACTGCATTGTATGTGATGTGTAAAAAGTATCTATTAATGGTAGTATATTCTTGAGTATTCTATTAAGAACGTGTTGAAGTAAATTCAATTTTACACTAATAGAATTTAAAATATTCCAAATTTCTCCTTCTCTGAGCCCAAAGAAATATGTATTATTTAATTCAGGTCAGAACTTTTTAAGCTTTCTATGCGTAATGTATTGGTCATTTTCTACTTCTAGAAGTTAACTAAGAACGTCAGTACTTAAATGACTAGTTATTTAATTTATTAAAGGCATCTTAAATAACATCATAGGGTACGATTATTTGATTCGTTATACTATGTAAATTACATTAAAATTTCTTATGGGTGCACCATCAGTGTATCTCAGGGAGTCGACGCTCCCATGGGAAGGTGCGAGGTCCCTAGCTGAAAGTTACGTGTGTAACTTTCGCTGAAATAGGAAAGGTTTTTAATTTTGTTACGGATCATATTTTGGTTAACTGCTGTCTTTTTTCAGCATCTATTACATTTTTCTTCAACTTTTATTTGGTCTTATAAGCTTTTAAATTTTACCATTTCTAAGCACGAGAAATCCGGTTTGAGAACACACTTGTGAATGTATTCTCTGTTCCCAAATTCCATACCAAATGATGCCTTCCTCCTTCCTCTTTTGGGAACACCTTTGTTGTAGTTAGGAGGGCTTAAACTATCTTATAATTTGACCTATTTACATTACCTTTCTCATTTTTGCTTGTGCGCTAAAAAGGCAGCATTCGTGGTTGTACCAAATGTGTCAGATACGAGCTAAGCATCCGTTTGTGTGTGTCAGGTTCCATCTTCACTGACGCGCCAGTGGGCTGCAGCAGCGCCCTCACTGCCACCATAGCCGCTCTCCACGGCTCCCTTCCGTCGTAACGCAGCTCTTCGCTAGCCCCAAGTCTGTGGTGCTTCGTTCTCATCAGCTCCGTCGTCCTCCGGCTCATAACGCTCTCAGTGCTGGGTTTTGGAACCATTTCTTCGTTGTTTTTTTCAAGGGAAATTTGTTGCCTAATCGTGGAAAGGCGTTTCAATATTACAAAGCTTGTGTGGCTGTACTAAATTGATTTCCTCGAGCTCCCATATGTCCTGGTCACGGCACCAAAAGCTAGGATGCAAAATCGTCTTGAACGTAAATTCTTCTTGACTCTGGTATGCGGGTATTAAGCTCTTTTCAAGTTTCCTAATTTTACGTTATGCGAAAATTATGAAGTGTGAGGCAGTACGTGTGATGGTTGAAAATAAAAGTTTATTTAATTTTTTATGGGATGTCGATACAAAATTTTGTGCTGTGGAATTACAGTAGTAAAAATATATCGACTCTTTTTTACTCGTTTTTGACTCGATATTTTACGATTTTTCCTCGGGTGGATTATTACATTCATTGTAATTTAGACCGTTATCACATTTTTCTCTCATGATAATAAAGCAGGAAAATATTTAGAAAGTGCGTACTTGAATCCTAATGGTTTTTCAGTCGAAGAAATGAACTTAGGCTTTGATTAGGAAATTTTCCCCTAGTGCGTGTAACAGAAGAGGACTCGGTGTTAAGTTTGCTCCTTGTTTGTCATGTAAGAAATATTAATAGTCTATACTTGTATAGCTATTTATTTAAACTAAGACCTAGTGTGGTGACCTTTATGCGATTGTGAAAGTTTTCCTCTGATTGAAAACAAGTTGTACGCAGTTTTAGAAGCCATTGAGAATTGTTATATTTTTTCCGATGAATTAGCTTTGTTCGGTTGGTCGGTTAGGGTGTGTGTCAGGCTCCATCTTCTCGGATGCGCCTGTGGACTGCAGCGCCCCACTGCCACCGGCTATGCTCTTCACGGCCTGACCTCGCTGTCTTCTTTTATTGCTCACGAATTGGTGCACGGTAAATGTGAAGTAACTTTCGAAGTTTGAGGCTTCGTCGTCCTTTACTTTTTCCTTCAAATTTTGTGTAACTTTGTGGTTCATGTAAGATCACTCCATCGAGGTACAAAATCTAAGATATTTTCCAATTTTTAAAAGTGTGTAAAGTTTATTTTTGAATCGTCTATTTCATGCTGTAGTTTTCTTCTCCAGCTTTAAGCTATGGTAAAGTTTGGCCCGTGATACATTTTACCAGCCGTAGCCCTTACTGTGTCATGCTATGAAGAAAGGGCATATTAAGCCATCTATGCTACTTGAGTCGGTTGATCAATGAATTATCTTCATTTTGCTCTCTTGTTCTTAACACTACTGTATGATGATTTTAGGGCTCTTGAATTATGGAAAACTCAAATATGAATGAGGAACGATGAATTTGAAGTTACTGTGCATCTACTTAGCAGTGCCCAAATCTTGATTCAAACCGGAAAAACCCACGTCGAAACTTAATGCACAATAAAGTAATGGGGGTTAAAAGGGAGGTACGATAGGGTAGTGTCATGTGTTGAATGGATGTTCACTGCCTGACCTAGAGAATTACATTCACCTTTTAGTTATGCTTTGGCATGATAAAACAACATTGCCCTACGCTCAAAGTTTCACTACTGAAACAAGAACACACTCAATGTCCAGGTATATTGAGCCTTTCACTCGAAATTGCGACGGGGTTTTAACAGCTTTCATAAAAGGAAACCGGAGGTGGAACTGTTAGGCGCAGCTCTGACGATGGAAGTAGTGCTGTGAACATATTTTAGCTGCCGAGCCTTTGTTGATAGAACCCACTGTATGGCATTTAAGACGGAACAACTCGGGTAATCATTAACTTGAGTCATTGCTGTTCAGTGATTATTTTTTATCACGGCTTATGTTTTTTTTTGCGAAGCCCGAACCATTTACAAACAATTATAAAAAGACTATTCATTCAATAGAGCGATTTTGTAAAAGACTTTTTCGGTTGTTTAGCTTGTTTAAGACTTTGTTTCTGATGAACAAGTTTAGTGAGCTTGTTTCATTCTGTTCTTTTTCAGATGTGGATATATGGAAAGTTATTTTCTTTACAGTGAGTAGAAAATGAATTTGGTCTCGGATTTTTTTTAGCCTTGAACAAACATTAAATTTCCGGCTCAAGCGGTTCTTACAGCTGTTAAGATAACGAGTCTTCATGCCGAAAAATTTAAGCGAAATTTTGTCAAACACAAGGAAAAGGAGCAGACGACTTGCGAAAAAGATTCTAGAAATCTACTGTATTTAGAAGAACTAGTTGAACTGTACATTTTTGATTGACTTCTACTTATGACCAGTAAAAATGGTAAAAGATTTTTAGCGTTAATTTCCTCAATAATATTTCACCTCGGCTAACACAGCATTTTATGTTAAGAGCATTTTTGGAAGTGTAAGACTTCTCCAAACAATCAATCGAATTAAAATTTGTATTTAAACCTTTTAGCCGCTCGGTACATCTAATTTATTACGTGTCATTTGTTTTTATTCTCTCTCGCTAACTTGATAATAATGATATAGTGTCAGGGAATGCCGTTCGTGTGCAATGTTCAGCATAAATGAAGTGCAGTATAATGATCTGAGAAGATTTAAAAAAAAAACTTGAAGAAAACTAGGCGCAGCAAATTGATGCGCTAACTTGTAAAACAATTTAATTTTGAGATCTTGAATTGTACAAGAACAATTCAAAGATCTCAGATGGCAGTTACTTCGCAGTATAAGTGTGCTACAGGACGTTGTCCAGCGTACTTTGGGGGTGTAGCGGTCCCGAATATGTGTAAACTTGAGCTGCGACCAGCGAGAATAAAAGATTGAAAGAATAATGAAAATGTTTTTATTTTCAGTTTACTTTAATTTTGGAAAAGCTTAAACCGTACTGGTAATGATAAAAGACGGTGAAACGAAAGATATAATTCGCAGTTTACAATAACACACGAGCTTCATGACCACGCAGTAGTGGCTGATGTTGAAAGCAGAATGCATGAAAATGAATGATCGTGCATATAAAATGAATCTGTCGACTACCCCAATTTTCGACCTTTTGTCATAGCAAACATATTATACTACCAAACGTTGATGTAAACTTTCGTGTCGAATTATTACTGAAAAATGGATTTCTGAAAAAGAAAAGGGTAAATGTGTAGCATTGGTCAGTAATCGATTTTCCACTTTTCGGTGCCTATCATAGTTATTAAATCGAAATAAAGAAGTTTTCTGCTATGCACTTTTCATCTTAAATGAGTATTTTACGAGTTATAGCGGTAAATGACTTACCGCAACTCTAGTATTTGAAGCGGGAAGTAATTCATCGGGCGCGTTATATGGCAACACTGCAATGGACGCTCCCTTTTGACGCGTTCGAATGCTCGAGCGCATTCTTGCCATCTAAAACGAAAGTTAACATGCCGCTATAATTCGTTATTTTTGGGTGATAATTTCTATTGTATTATTAACTAAAAGATCCTAGAAGTGGGTACAGGCTCCGCAAACTCCGCGGGGTGAGCTAATAATAAATTACGAAGTATTCAAACGTACTCTTAACAGAGCAATAGCGCAAAAAATAAAACCTACCGCTCAAACTCGTAAAATACTTATTTGCCGCAGAAAGTGTATAAAAGAAAAGTAGTTTATTTCGATGTTATTACCATGATTCAAGCAACAAAAATTCGAAAATCGATTAGTAGCTGTTCATTCGATTGAATTCATCCAAGACGAAAATTAACATACCGCTATAACTCGTCAAATAATCGTTTACGACGGAAAGTGCATGGAAGAAAACTTGTTTATTTCGATCTAATTAAGTATGTTTAGGCACCAAAAAGTTGAAAATCGATTACTGACCAATGCTACACATTCACCAAGAAAAGAAATTTGGTATAAGAGCAAAAATTGCACAACTGGAAAAGAACACTGAAATGGATATTTACGCCTATGAACCATGATCGACAGAGATTCTGATTGTATTTTTTGGGCAGTGTAGAAAAAACTCAACGGCATACCAAATGTGCTCAATTGTGACTCTGATTTGAACTTCATTCCAGAGTTCATAATAAAGCCTCATCGGTGATTCTTTCGAAAATATTTGTTGCAAGCCTATAACGGAAAGCGATGAAATGGAGCATTCATTTAGAGTAAACGTTGACCTACTTTGCATGAAGCCTTATATATAAGCGTGCACACTACGAGCGGAGCGGCGCGGCGCGTGTGTTCACATGTGAGCTGAGCAGAGCGACCTACACAAGCATCAGTCGCTATGGAGCGTTCTGTGAGTGCGCTTTTGTTGCTCGACGGCAAGAAACAGGAACGGAAACACTGGGTCCATCCCATCAACGTGAGGATAGATCGCTACGGAGAATACCACTATCTCTTCGAAGCACTGAGGAGAGATGAATCACAATTCACGAGTATTTACGGATGAAGCCGGCAACTTTTGATGTACTACAATCCCTCATAGAAGGAAAAATTTCTAACGAGATAAGATAAATTTGCTGTTCAGTAATAATTCACAAATTTTTATTGAGGATACATGTAAAGCAAAGTAGTTTTAGCAAAATTAAAGTCTTTCCATATAGGCTGTATCACATATATTACTACAGGTTTTCGTAGGCCAGTACGAACAAAAAAAGTCTTGTGGTGACTTGAACGTGAGTGCAAGTAAAGTAATTCCCTTCAGAAATTCAGGGTTGTGCTAGAGAAAGCTAAGTGAAAAATACTGACAAATACTGACTTGTCCTGACCAAATAGTTCTAGAAATACTGATATGTTTTCCGTTAGTATTGGAAAAAATCACCCAAGCTCATAAAATTTTGCAGCTTATTGTGTATTTGACACTCATTCGGTCCTCCTCATCATCATACGGCCTCTTTTTTCTCCATTTTATGGAAAAAATGAAAACTTCATTAAAAAATCGTATATAATTATACTTTAAGCAAGATCATAAAATACACAGCATCACAAGAAAGATGAAACTACATCACGAGAAAAATAAAATAAAATTCCTTAAACTGAAGCAATAATAAAGTAACTTATTAGAGAAAGCAGAAGAAAATAGAAATAAATGATTAATGAACCCAAATGGGTAAAATTACACTAAAATATTACATGTTACACAATCAGTTATAATTTTTATATGATTAGTTCTACAAACTACTAGTTATACATTAGATTTTTTTTAACTCAAACGACAATTCTACCCCTGTAAGTTATGACGATCCAAAGGCGGACCCGAGGAGAAACGCTCGTCGCGAGCCTAAAAAAATCCCAACGAATTTCCCGAGCGTGCCGCTCCGCTCTGCTTGTCGTGTGAACAGCCAAGCGTTTCTGCATTCAGCATTATTGCCGCTCCGCTCCGCTCGTAGTGTGAACGCACTCTTAAGGCCCTTTTACACTGACGGTGTCTTCGCGCTCCACACCGTCGCTCCATCCCGCCAGCCAAATAAGCTCCGCCCACAGCAGAGCAAAATGACCCTTATTGCCACGCTCACGGTAAGGAGCGGTAACATTCTGCATGCTAAATATTTGCGGTGTGCACTGCCAGTAAAGTGCACTGCCAGTGATAATAATATGAACAATGAACAGTCTCCCCTCATTCACTTTAATTATTTGATAATTATTCTTATATATTCATTTGTGACTTCAGATATTTTTCCCAATTTTCTACGGCAAAGGAGGCGAAACGCAGAAGTTCTTGAAGAATAAATACATGTGTTGTTCAAAATTAAGCGATGTTAAAAATGTGCGGCAGGCCTAGTTTTCAATCAGTTACAACATTAATATTTTTAACACATCTTCCAGTAATTAGCTTTCAACTTTGAATATTAACTCAACGTTTCAACATGCAGAAGATAACGATAAACAGTTTTTTATAAACGATTCAGATAAACGTAGATTGAACATGAAAAAATCGAGATTCGTTAATAAAGAAACGTAGTTGTGTAGTTTTATCAAGAAAAAAGTAAAAGTTAACATACGTGAGTAGAAACAATGATTTTAATGCCGATTTTATTCCTGTCTCTCCTAATTCTCTTCTGCAGCGCAAATTTCAACATTAAGACGTTTTTTCTGTTGTGCAAGATTACGCTGGTGACATACTCTGTTGATGATGATGACGACATCTCTTACCAATTTCAGCTTAGGTTTCCAACTGTGACAGTTTTTTCATTCTTTCCATTAACCATTCTTCTTTGAAAGACTGCGTATACCTCTTTTTAGAGACCGTTTTTGGAGGGCTAGCCATTTTGAATACTTGTGCGGCAAAAATATGAAAATTTGGATGCTTAAAATAATTAATTTTTAGATATTCATTTAAAGGAATGCACGACCAGTTTTACGATCAAAATGCGCGTCACCTCACTGCAACGTGCCAAGCTAATCAAAGCAACACAAGTGGAGCGCCGGCTATCCATGGCTTGGCCGGGCTTGCAAATTCGTAGATACTAGTTCGTTACGCGTTTTCAAGGAGGTCGAGAAACATATTGAACACGTTCTACCCCATTCGATAGGCGTGGTTTTGAATCAGATATTAATTTGCACACGGTGTTGAAACAATAATTCTTAACTTCGTTATTAAATTAACTTCAGGGAATAATGAATTCACTGTCTGACTTGAAAAAACACATATATTTAGCAATACATAAAAAATTAACCTAGCAACCCTGGAGGAATCGAAAAAAAAGATCTGGGTGGAAAAAAACAGAGGCAGAGCCCTGCGTGACGATTGCTGTCTCTCGGGAAGGAGCGTTGTATTGAGCGGCAATGTAAAAGCTAGTTGGTGCGCACTGACGCTCAATCCTCTCGTGAGCGGAGCTATTGCAAGTTCCCTGTCGCTCCACACCGCTAGTGTAAAATGAGCTTTACTTCATGACTAGCGGGCTTTCCTAGTGATGCAATATCGTGGTTTATTGTTATGCTTGGACCCCTCAGGAGGATACAAATATTGTATCTATGGGAATTAGCGCTTCCAGGGGCCCGATCTAGGGGTTAGGTAAGCCTCCTTTTCATTTAAATAGAATAGGTTATTGCTGTGTTACATCTTTTTTCGGTTCACTGCTGTCCTGTTTTTCAGTACCTGCTTTCTTCATCAACTTTTTCTTCCTTCAAGAACTTCGTTCTTAGCTTACTGTTTCTATGCACCTTGTGCATTGATTTCGCGTTCCCTCAACTCCATACTAAATGATGCCTTCATCCTTCCTCTCTTGGAACATCTTTGTCGTGGTAAAGGGAGGCTAAAACTTTCTTATATATATATATAATAATGTTTTGTTTGGAATGATCGGAAGTGAATACTGGAAAAATTCTTCAAACAAATCTCAAACGCTAAAAAAGGATGCTTTATTCCAATAAATCAATACATATGACCTTGCACATTGTTTTTTTCAAATACCATATAACGAACACCAGGACGTCATGACGGTTAACCCCGGTCAAGCCGGTACCCATTTCGGACTTCTGGGTCGAGAGGGGTAATTCCAAAGAAAACCAAATTATTCGAAAAAATCTGACGCCTCTGCCAGGCCTCCATCGGACTACCAAACCGATACTGCTACCGCAAAATCAACAGTGAATCAAATTTGCGCACGCGTTGCAGACACACTGGACGACTTGAAACGATCGCTCAAAATGGAGCCTGCTTACACTGTAGGTGACGGACACTGTCTCCTCCACGCCGTAACGACGCAGCTTGCTTCACAACAATTATTGAAATGGAATTATATATCTCTGAAAAAAAGCCATCAAAACTGAGAGCTCCAGAAACAAGGACAAGTATGCAAAATTCGTTGACAAGAATAGTGGCAGTTTCGAACAACTCATCGATAAATACATCGATAGAAAAGTCTTCGATCACGCAGTTGGAGACCTCATACCCCAAATACTTTCTAATGTGACGAGAACACCAATTCACATATTTGATGAAAGAGACAATGGGATTTGGAAGACGACAGTCTCCCTTACATCAAATACTCTGATAAACTGTCCTCTGGAAAACATACACCGGAAACAGGACCACTATAGTGCCCTCTTGAAAATGCGTGATGAAAATCGTGTTGCTCCCGCCCCCATTTTGTGACTAAACAACAGTGATCAAATTGAATTTGAAGCTGAAATCACCAACAGTGAACGCGGCAATAAAGACTTAGAGACGAATACTAAATGCCCTGCTAGACCTAATAAATGCAATAACTCCACTAAAGATCTGCCTATTGAGATAAATAATATCAAAATATTGCACATAAATGCTCGCAGTCTCAATGGTAAAATGGATGACGTACGAGTAATGTTGATCACTAACGATATCGATATTTTATGCGTATCTGAAACATGGTTCGATTCACGAGTCGAAAGCTCATATCTAAGCATTTCCGGGTACACATAGTACCGTTATGACGGAGTCAAGAGTAAGAGAGGTAGCGGTTCATGCATTTTCATCAAAGATATCTACTCTACATCCTTATTTCAGATAAAAGAAAAATGCGAAGACATAGAAATGGTGTGGCTCAATGTTCAAGTAAACAAACACAAGTCTTTCATTATCGGCAGTCTTTACTGACATCCGTCAGCGTCTCTACGTCCAACATTGGATTTCATTGAAAATACGCTTAAATTAATCTCTGCAGCCAAAAAGTCTTTCTATGTTTTCGGATATTTTAACGTAGATCTGACGAATAAAAACAATCAGCTAAGCAAGATGCTGCACAGACTTAATCTCTCTCAAATGGTCCAAGAACCAACGCGAATTACCAACACTTCCAAAACTCTTCTTGACCTAGCAATTACAAACAATCCCCAAGCAGTACTCAGCACAGAGATCTTACCGTCCTTTTCTGATCACCATTCGGTAGAATGCCAAATCAATATTGCAAAAGAGGAACAGAAATCTAGTTATATTACATATCGCATGAAAAATCACTACTCCCCTGAAATATTCCAAGAAAAGCTATTAGACAGATGGAGTGAATTTCAAGGCATGGAAAACACCGATGATGTCAATCTACAAGTTTCGCTTTTCAACGAAAATTTCGTATCAGCTCTTAACGAATGCGCACCTTTCACTGCGAAGAAAGTTAAGCCAAGAATTTCTAAATGGATAACAAAGGAGATAAAACAGTTGGGCAGAGCTAAAAGAATCTTGCAGCGTGAGTACAAACTGAATAAATCAGACAGTACGCGTCGAACATTATATAAAGATCATGAGAAGATCCTACGAAGAAAAGTTAAGGAAGCAAAACGGGACTACTTCCACAAAGAACTCGTGGCGGCAGAACAAAACCCAAAAAGAACTTGGGAAATCATTAGAGAAGTTGCTCAGTATAATAATTCAGACTGCAAAAGCACTTTTGACAACCCCTCAAAAATGGCGAATGACTTTAACACTTTCTTCTCAAAACTTGGCGAATATGTTTTCAATGAAGTATTCAGGACAGTTTCAGACACATCTACAGGGGCAAACCTGAGCGATGTTGCGACCAAATGGAGACCAAAGCCGGTTAGCGTCATAGAGATACGAAAAATCTTATACTCACTAAAGAATACTAAGGCGACTGGACATGATGACATAAGCCTCCAACATATATAAGACAGCTTCCCTGTCACTGCACCCCTCATTCGCTTGATAATAAATACATCTATAGCCACAAACAAGTTTCCCGATCAATGGAAATTATCCATTATTAAGCCATTGCATAAATCTGGTGATATCGACATAGCGTCAAACTACAGACCAATCAGTCTCCTGCCTGTTATGTCCAAAATATTAGATAAAGTAATAACAAACCAGCTCTCGTCTCACGTGGACGAGTCACATCTACTGCATCGCAATCAATATGCATACAGAAGGAATACCAGTACTCAGGACGCCCTGTTAAACATAACAGAAAAAATTTATAATGATATTGACCAAAAAAAATTAACTCTCTTACTATTGCTTGATCTCTCCAAAGCTTTTGGCAGTGTTGAGCATAAGAAACTTCTACAAAAAATTTAAAACCTTAGAATAGACACTCAGTGGTTTGGAAGCTACCTACTAAACCGCTCTCATGCAGTGTGCTTGAATAACAAAATGTCATCATTCATACCAAATAATTTTGGCATTCCTCAAGGTTCAATCATCGGCCCGCTCCTATTTTCAATTTTCATCAATGATTTCCCCACCATGCCGGCAAACACAAAAATCTCAATGTATGTTGATGACGTACAAGTTGCCATGACAAGCTCACCAGCGGATTTAAAAGAAACACAAGCCAACGCTGAAAACCTTCTGAGAAATCTGAAATTGTGGTATGACCATAATGGCCTCAAACTTAATGCAAGTAAAACGCAATGTATTATTTTTGGATCACAGAATGCGACTAAAAATTTACCACCATTCAAGCTAACATTTGGAGACGATACAATTGAACCAGTAGACAAGGTAAAAAATCTGGGTGTTTGGTTTGACAAAAATATGACTTTCAATTCACACGTAGAAACAATGTATAACAAAATTAACGGAACCTTAATGTTCTTTCATCGCATTAAGAACACACTTGACGAAAAATCAAGATTATTAGTGATTCAGTCGTTAGTTTTATCGCGTCTGGACTACTGCAGAATTGTGTAGGGAGATTTACCTCAATGTCGCCAGGAAGAGTTGCAAAAAATGTCTAAACTTCTCCGCTGAAGTAGTATGCAAAGGAAATTTTAATAAATACGATCATGTCACCCCCTCTTTTAAGAAAACTCGACTGGATCCCAATACCGAACAGATTCATGATCCAAAAAGCTCCACCTGTGTTCTCCTCTCTGTACCTCCCCCAAAGTAATGCAGAGGTGGTAAAATTTTTTCCATCTAATATCCTAAACAAAAAACCAAATCGTAGGAATGACGCTTTAGTCAGTTACCGTTCATCTAACGTGGGACAAAAAGCTCTCTCGGTTTCTGGAGCTTTTTTGTGGAACAAGCTTCCCCAGCATATCAAAAACTCTAAAACTGTAATAGAATTTAGAGTAAATGTGTCACGTCATTTTGCATCTCTGTCATAGGGCCTGCAGCATTTCGGTGTGAAGTTACCATCTACAAGATATTTTATTTTCCTGAAATTTCTGTTAGAAAATCAGAAACTATTACATTTTACGTTTGCTAAGCCATTCGTATATTCATCTTACTTATTTCTGTCGACAATAATGAGCACCACAGCCGTCAGTTCAATGCAGCAGAACGAACGTTTTTTCCATAATGAGGAGTATTTCCTCATCTTTATATTGTTATTTTATTTTTTTTCTCTTTTCTGGATTAATATTTAACGTCCGTATGACAAACATACCCTGAAATACATTTTGTGTGTACACCAATATACAGGTTTATAGATGTGAGGGTTGTGCAAAGTTCTTAATGAACTAAATTTTGGCTAACGTTGTCTCGCTATTTCAAAATCATTCTCGAAGGTGTTTTCCATCGATTTCGGCTGGGCAGGGGGGAGGGGGTAATTTAAGCATTTCATTTAGTCTTTTTATATTTTTCCGTGCTTTCAGCGCACACTAGCACTGAACTTTCAAATCGAAAAAAACTCTAAATTTCTGTAATTAAAATTATCACTTTGAACCATTGCTTAATCTACCTATATGTGCCAAATTTTGTAAATATTCGCCACTCAGATGTGATATCCGGCCACAATGTTACTCCGTTTTATCCCGTGTACACATGTCCGTATAATGCTGAAGAGTTGCGTTGTTTCTTGACTGTAACCTGAGTTTTCTTAAAAATTTCTATGAATAAATTAGAAACCAGTTCATTTTCACGTTGTTCGAAGTGTTCTTTTCTTTATAGTTATTTTTTTCCGAATAATTTCTTAGGATTACAGTGAGCTCAACTGTCATTTTCGGTGTAGTAGATGGTAGGTTGTTTTTATCTTTTTATTTTTTATTCTATAAATGTATTTTTTTTCTTCTTATATTTCATTTTCAATAAGTAATATAAATTAATATGTGTGTGTATGTATGTAGGTATATATATTTACATAAATAGATATACATGTTTCTATTTCATTTCTTTACGCAAAATCCATCCGGTTAATACATTTATTGCACTATCGAAATGATTCAAAAATAGATCTATCACTTCCCCAGAGGGCGTTTCTGTGAATCGGATTAATGACAAATACCAATAATGAAATAAAGCGCAATTTGAACATATAAATCGTGGTAAAATTATCTATCTGTCCGTATGTTGTACAAGCTATGACTTTTGATGATGAGTATATGTTTGTTTACGCATTTCTGCCAAAATTTTGTAGATATTTGTCAATCATGAGTGCATGGTAACCGACTTACACTGTATCTCCATTTTATCCCATGTCCCATGTCCTTATGATGTCGCAGAGAATATATCGAGAAGATATGAAATATATTTTTTTGCTGTTGTTGTTGTTATTCCTCGGCGGTAACTTGAGTTTTCTTAAAATTTCTTTTAGGAAATTAAAAAAAACGATTCCATTTTACGTTTTCGAAAGTCCTTTTTCAATTCCTTATTTTTCCACAGGTTATTTCTTACGATTCATCAGAGCTTTGGCTGTCATTTTAAGTATAGAAAGAGCAAGATTATTTTTCATGTTTATTAGCATTTCTCTTACATTCATTTTCAATAAGTATATATATATGAAAATGTGTGTTAGTATGTGCATGGGTGTGTATGTGTGAGCACGCAAACATGAGTGTCTATGTATCAGTGTACACATGCACACTGTTCTAAATTTTCTGTAAATTGTCTTTCATTGTTTATTTATCAAGTTGTAAAAAGCGTCACCCTTGGGTCTGACAAAAAAGTAGCGTCCGGGTCTATCTAGCTAGCCGACTTAAAAGACAAATCATGCCATCAGAGATGACCTCCTTACTCAAAATTTTACCTCAGAAGAGACTGCACCCTCTGAAATTAACCCGCATACTAATCCTCATCCTCCTATATAAACTGCTGCCGCAGAACAGATCTGACCTTTAGAGTGGCTGGATCAGCCAGTGTCTTAACGGATGTTCTCCACCCCTGTTCGAAACTCGGAGAAGTCGTCTCCTACAACGGTTGGAGTGGCCTTTGGAGCTTCGTCCTTTGACTTCTCTCTTCGAACTTATCTTCACCTATCCGGAGAAGATTTGGGGACCTGCGGGAGATCATCGGGGCAAAAATCGCTCAGGAATGTCCCAATGCCTCTTTCTGAGTTGCACCCAGACGCTATCCACGAGAACATGATCCTGTAGATCTCCGACGTGGGATGGACTTGGAGCTGGGGACGTGGAGGATAGCGAGAGCAATTTCGGCGTTACTCCTGACGACCTGTATAGGTGGGTGCATAGGTAGCCTGGACCTACTTTATGTGCCTCAGTCATTAAGAGGAATTTTCGCTCTAGCCGTATGGGAAACGACTCCATTCATTTAAGACTCTTCCGTAAAGATTTTCTAATTGCCCTTAACGCTTTTGCCCTTCTAACTTTAATTGGTTTAAATAGTTGAGACCAAAGGTTGACGCTTTCTCTAGGGTAATTTTTTATTTGTTTAGGGTAATTTAATGGTGACTAGCGGATCAGTGCTGAGTCAATAGTAATTCAGCCGTTACCTTTCTATTGAAATCCGTGTACGTCGTAACTAATGCTTGAATTTTTGTCTTTTCTTTTCGCAGGAAGGGAGTGGAAGTCCGGAGGCGGGGGGGGTCGAGAGCAGGAATTTTGTTTTTGCCATACATGTAATTGTTCTGGACTTTGAACTTAAAAATGATAAAACCCTTTGCCTTTTCACTCCTGACCAAGGTACTATCCTTACTAAATCTTGCGAACACACTTTTCGTACATATATATAATAAGCACATGCACACATATATGTTTCTATTTTCTACTTTTTGCGTAAAAAGCAAAACCTCATGACACATTACATTTTACCTAAAGCTCTGCGATCAGTTAACACTGAACCAAATTCCAGAAATAAACAAATTGATTGCGCTTGCTTAATGATTTATAAATCGATCTATCACGGCCCCGAAGGGCATTTCTGTGAATAGAAGAAATTAAAAGTATAAACAGATAAATGAAATAAAGCGCTCGTGCAAAAATTATCTCTATATTTGTATGCTGAACAAGCCATGCATTTCATTTTTTGAGTGTAAGTTTGTTTACGCATTTCTATATGTGCATGCTGTGTTGCGCGATGTTCTTTATAAATTACTTCGTGACTAACCAATACTTGATTGTCATCTACGATGGTGTTTTAATCTGCTCCGGTATAGCTGTTTTTGTCTTTTTCCTACTTCGATGTTCTTTATAAATTACTTTATGACTAACCTTTTCTCAATACTTGATTGTCATTTACGATGGGGTTTCAATCTGCTCCCGTATAGCGTTTTTTGTCCTTTTCCTACTTCGATAATTTCAACTAAGAACTTGGGAGTTTCGAATAATTCCTTAGCAGTATTCGAATTATTTACAAGTTGTTAGCCATCTTTTGGAATATAAAATATCCAAGAGATGATATTTTTCATTTCTCATTCAACTACCCTTGACAGAGTTAGACTATTAGCGCGCCATGTATGGTTTGTCTATTAGTACGCCTCGTGTATTTTGTCTATTAATATGCCTCGTATGGTCTATCTATTTGTACACTTCTGATATTTTGTCTCTTATAGTACACCTCGTATAGTTTGCCTATTATTATGCCTCGTATGGCTTATCTATTTGTACACCTCGGATGGTTTGTCAATTAGTTCTCCTCGTATGGAATTTTTGTTAGACTATTAGCACGCCACGTATGGTTTGTCTATTAGTGCGCCTCGTATATTTTGTCCATTAATATGCCTCGTATGGTCTATCTATTTGTACACCTCTGATAGTTTGTCTATTAGTACACCTCGTATAGTTTGTCAATTATTATGCCTCGTATGGCTTTTCTATTTGTACACCTCTGATGGTTTGTCAATTAGTACTCCTCGTATGGAACTTTTGTTTTAGGTCGTCCTATATTAAGAAACTTTTTAAAACCCAACATGTTGACATGTATCTCATGTGGCAACTTGGAAAATAAACGTTTTTCTTTCTTTTCCTTACTTTGTGCTTGAGTTTTCCCTTAAACCCAACGTGGAAAATCGCCGTTCCGCTCAGCGCCGGTATTCGAACCCACGACACCTTCACGGATGGGCGCGTTCTTAATCACTCCTACGATGAGCTAAAATGAAATTTGGAAATCCCAACCAGTTGTATAAGTTTATATTAGATAAAATTCTGAGTCATAACAGAGGCTTCGACTGCTACTGACGATCGAATCCAATGTAAATTAAATTTATCTTTATATTTTATATTCCTACACAAGATTTACCACATTACTCGCGGCAGGTTAAATTAGAATTCATTTCCCAATTCAAAATATGATTAATTTTCGGAATCAATCGAGAAAATGAAATACATATGAAGCATTTCTTTATTTGGATTTGGTTAGTCAAGTTCTCATTAAAGCACATATGAGTCGCAGTATGAAAAGCTTGGTGAGTCGCCACACAACCATATTTTTTCTACCGGCAGGCCGCAATCGAGACGGTACAGAAACAGTTGTGGGGAAAGTACAGAAATTTATTGAGATACCTTTCCGAGTCGAGCGCCATCAACACACTAAAGGGGATCATCACAAGATTTTGACTATTTTCATCCGATTCGTTTGAAATTTGGCCAGTATATGTATATGTTGAAAGTAAAATTTTTTACTCCTGTAAATTTTTCGATTTAGGCCTTTTATTACGAAAAATTAGTTTTTTGGTACATTTTTATGGATATTTCAAAAGAAAGAAAGAAAGAAAGAAAGAAGAAAGAAAAAACTTTATTTCCAATAGAGATTGTACAATATTACAATCATTGGTTTTTAAATATCTTAAAATTAATACACTTAGATGATACACACACACGAGTATTGAAAAAACTCGTGTCACTAGTCGAAAAGATATGATTGAGGGCAATGTACTCCTAATCTTGCTTAATCTACATTTGACAATACATGTAATGATAATTATAAGAGATAACGCAAATTCATGGACGATGCATTTTCATTGTGGGGTGAAAACACTTTTGACAGTTTACATGTACATGACATAAAACTTCGCAATTATTGATGCCAGGAAATAATACATGAATCGCTTGTTTCGGCCAATGTTCAAAAGTGTCATTTTAAGGAAGCATGAAAAAAATATATAAATACAAATCCATATACATATATATACGCACATATATATATATATATATATACTTACATACACACACACATACAGATATATATATATATATATCAACAGCTCAAAGTCACATCATCTATCCTTTTCCTACTTCGGAGAGAACTCGTCACTGAGTTTTAATGCTAGAACAAAACTAAACACAGCTTTTGAATTCTTGAAGCATTTCTAACAAACATAAAGTAGAAAATTGGAACATTTGAAAAAGTTTTCTTAGGATAAGCGATATTTTATCTTAACATAACAAATACATTATTTTTGGGTTTGAGCTATATAAATTTTTTCCCCAAATTCGGAAGTTTGCTACTTTACGTTTGTTAGAAATGTTCCAAGGATTCTAAAACTGTCTTTGGTTTTGTTCTAGCATCAAAACTCAATGACGAGTTCTCTTATGAATGTTGAAAGTTAGAGGTTTTGGGTATAAGCAATAAATAAAATTTTTTGTTGTAGTGTAATATAATGGACAATTTATGTAAGTGAATGCTGTTTTTATTTTTATTTCGTTAATCTCCATGCATAACTTCATAATCGCACTGTGAATGGTAATTTACAAAAAATAAAAATAAATAAAACAATTTTATTTATATAAAAATGATGAAATTTTATATTTGTAGTCTGATTCTTATGAAATTTGAGCACTATATTTAACTTTTGACAACAAACACAAGTTTTTCTAATAATTTTTTCGATTCAGGCCTTAGTTTTTCGACAAAATTGGATATATTGGTTTTTTAGTTCATTTTTATTGATATTTCAAATGAATAGAACTCATTCAGTTTTTATGCTAGAACAAAACCAAAGACAGTTTTGGAATCCTTAAAGCTTTGTAAACAAAGTTACGGTTTCGAATTATCCATTTCCCGTTTGGTTTCGTTTTTATACCTGCTGCGCCTCATATGGACAAGCAAAGCGGCGTGCCAGCTCCCCAGCTCTGCGTCAACAACAACGCTCCGAACTGTCCGCCAGCGACGGGGACACGAACACCATCCTCATCAGTGGTACAAGACAGAATAGTTGAAATTAATAAGGACATTTCAAGCGTGGTAGACTCTCCTCATTCTCCAGATTATATGTTCGATAATATTCGCGCACAAACCGATACTGGCAGTAAATTACCCCAGAGCGCAAGCCGTGAGAACAAAATAAAATTTCCAGTACAGAGCAATAGAAAAAACACTGTTGCTTCTTTTAATGGCTACTTGCACCCGCTTCAAAATACAAGCTCTCAAAAAATTCATGAAATTATTCACAATTTGTCTCTAACAGCAGCGTTTTTCAATAAATCCCTAAGACAACGTGAGCCTCTTAGCCCGTCGTCGATTTTCTCTACAGTATCAAACATTCAGAACTTAACCGAGCAACTTTTTGCTTTAAATTCACATATAAGTTTTCAAGACCCTGCACCTGAGGTACCTGCTAGTATCTCTTGTGAAGTCGACTCCAATTGTCGAGAACCTTACGATACTTTGCTGCTAGGTGACAATATCCTAAGCACGATCAGAAGGAAGAACATCGATCGCTCGTGCTGGATCAAAACTGTTCCATCTGGGCGCTTCGATGACCTTCTACATACTATAAATTGCATGCCTAGATTTAAAAATTATATACTAAGTTTTGATGGTCTCTGCCACTCGCCCTCAGACCTTGCTCGAATCAAACAACAAATTGTAAGGAAGTACGCACTTTCTCGTTTTTATATTGCCAATGCTTGCAGTGCGAAAGAATTCAACAAAGCGATGAATTTTTGCAAAAACCTGGGTTTAAATTTGATTCAATTTCAAACCTACCCATGTAATGAAAATGGTGACGCACTCAATAACTTTCAATGGCCTCGCACGCAGGAATAAAAATTTTGTTTTCTTGGACAACTCGCAATGAAATCAACATTGCGAATCACCGTGCCATATTGTCCTCATTTCAGCAAATGTCAATCAATAAACGGAATTATATATCATCCCAATGAATCGAAAACTTCACGGAATGAGAAAAATAGTCTCACTTTAAACTTTGAAAAAGAATATAAGCCTATGCACATCACTGCACATGGTACACCAAATCCTTCAAAATTGATTGCGTCATCAAGCTGAGCTCTGAGTAACTCACCCACCCACAACATGAGGAACGTGAATAAGCCTGAGCCTTTCCCTGACTCGATCTCAGACAAATATGATGTCAGTACGAAAAATAAATTTGCGTTACTTGCAACAGACACAAATAGTAATTGCGACATGCCCTCCTTTTCAACCAATTCTCAACTTTCCAGTGAGTACGCAGGAACCGAGGAAAGTCAAGCGAATAACGATATTCAAAATTATTCCAAAGAAAATTAAATGATTCGAAAAAAAACCTGATGCCTCTGCCAGGCCTCCATCGAACGACCAAACCGATACTGCTACCGCAAAATCAACAGTGAATCAAATTTGCACACGCGTTGCAAACACACTGGACGACTTGAAATAATCGCTCAAAATGGAGCTTACTTACACTTTAGTGACGGACACTGTCTCCTCCACGCCGCAACGACGCAGCTTGCTTCACAACAATTATTGAAATGGAATTATACATCTCTTAAAAAAGCCATCAAAACTGAGAGCTCCTGAAACAAGGACCAGTATGCAAAATTCGTTGACAAGAACAGGGGCAGTTTCGAACAATTCATCGATAAATACATCGATAGAAAAGTCTTCGATCACGCAGTTGGAGACCTCATACCCCTAAAACTTTCTAAAGTGACGAGAACACCAATTCACGTATTTGACGAAAGAGACAATGGGATTTGGAAGACGACAATCTCCGATCCTTACATCAAATGCTCTGATAAACTGTCCTCCGGTAAACATACACCGGAAACAGGACCACTATAGTTTCTCTTGAAAATGCGTGATGAAAATCGTGTTGCTCCCGTCCCCATTTTGTGACTAAACAACAGTGATAAAATTGAATTTGAAGCTGAAATCACAAACAATGAACGCGGCAATAAAGACCTTGAGACGAATCCGAAATGCCCTGCTAGACCTAAAAAATGCAATAACTCCACTAAAGACCTGCGTATTGAGATAAATAATATCAAAATATTGCACATAAATGCTCGTAGTCTCAATGATAAAATGGATGGCGTACGAGTAATGTTGATCACTAACGATATCGATATTTTATGCGTATCTGAAACATGGTTCGATTCACGAGTCGAAAGCTCATATCTCAGCATTACCGGATACACATAGTACCGTTATGACGGAGTCAAGAGTAAGAGAGGTAGCGGTTCATGTATTTTCATCAAAGATGTCTACTCTACATCCTTATTTCCGATAAAAGAAAAATGCGAAGACATAGAAATGGTTTGGCTCAATGGTCAAGTAAACAAACACAAGTCTTTCATTATAATTATCGGCAGTCTTTACAAACATCCGTCGCATCTCTACGTCCAACATTAGATTTCATTGAAAATACGCTTAAATCTCTCTGCAGCCAAAAAGTCTTTCTATGTTTTCGGAGATTTTAACGTAGATCTGACAAATAAAAACAATCAGCTAAGCAAGATGCTGCACAGTCTTAATCTTTCTTAAATGGTCCAAAAACCAACGCGAATCGCCAACACTTCCAAAACTCTTATTGACCTAGCAATTACAAACAATCCCCAAGCAGTACTCAGCACAGAGATCTTACCGTCCTTTTCTGATCACCATTCGGTAGAATGCCTAATCAATATTGCAAAAGAGAAACAGAAATCTAGTTACATTACATATCGCATGAAAAACCACCACTCCCCTGAAATATTTCAAGAAAAGCTATCCAACAGATGGAGTGAATTTCAAGGCATGGAAAACACCGATGATGTCAATCTACAAGTTTCGCTTTTCAACGAAAATTTCGTATCAGCTCTTAACGAATGCGCACCTTTCACTACGAAGAAAGTTAAGCCAAGAATTTCTAAATGGATAACAGATGAGATTAAACAGTTGAGCAGAGCTAAAAGGCAATCGCAGCGTGAGTACAAACTGAATAAATCAGACAGTACGCGTCGAAAATTATATACAGATCATGAGAAGATCCTACGAAGAAAAGTTAAAGAAGCAAAACGGGACTACTTCCACAAAGAACTCTTGGCGGCAAAACAATACCCAAAAGGAATCTGGGAAATCATTAAAGAAGTTGCTCAATATAAAAATTCGGACTGCAAAAGCACTTTTGACAACCCCTTAAAAATGGCGAATGACTTTAACACTTTCTTCTCAAAATTTGGCGAAGATGTTTTCAATGAAGTATCCAGGACAGTTTCGGACACATCTACAAGGGCAAATCTGAGCGATGGTTCATCCCCAAATAGTATAAGTGTCAGGCCGCACAGGGGTTGTCGAAACTTTTGTGTTAGTTACCCATAATCTTAAGTATTTTCTTTATGTGTCCAGCTCCCTGAACCCGGACTTGTCTGTTTCTCTGCGATGATGTTGCGTCTGTGCATTTACTTTAGTTAGCCCTTAAATATCATTTGTCTTGTATGTCGATATTCCAACGTTTCTTGTATTACCTAGCTAAATACGACTAATATTTTAAATGCAATTTTGAGTGTTCTACCATGTTATGCAATAGCTCATGCCTGTACGCACTATTTTTGCAACAGAAAATAAATCACTGTCTTTATTAAAATATATCAGTGTATGTAATAGGGACTTCAAAAAGATTCAGCATTAAACACGTCAGACGATAAGGTCTTAATAGACTCCTCTCTCCAAGTAGACACAGGCTCTAGACTTGTACGACATCTCGTCTAATAAGGGGTTTAAGAAGCCACCTCGGAGGGAAGAACTATTTCGCAAAGTTTGTCGTAAGGAAGAAGCCGTGGCAGTTCGGCATTAACAGAATTCACTTCTGTTGCCCTAGCGGTCCCATACGGCGCAGACAGTTGCTCGTCGTCCTAACGGTACCACCGTAGTTCGGCACTAAGAGAATTTACTTCTGTTGCCCTAGCGGACTTATTACGGCGTAGGTGGTACCCACACAAACCTCCCCCCACACACACAACGGTACCGCAGTAGTTCGGCACTAACAGAATTTACTTCTGTTGCCCTAGCGGACTTGTTACGGCGTAGGCGGTACCCACACGAACCTCAGGAAGGGCAGCTGCGAAGAAAAGCTAGCCCCCGGAAAAAGGTAGCTGCACCGAAGACAGCCCCCTTTTTCCACGAAC
Organism: Morinoia aosen; assembly: GCA_030386875.1. Taxonomy (NCBI): domain Eukaryota; kingdom Metazoa; phylum Arthropoda; class Malacostraca; order Amphipoda; family Talitridae; genus Morinoia; species Morinoia aosen. The sequence continues at coordinate 77,431,405 of CM059564.1, forward strand.
CCTCACGTCGACCGCACGACGGTATCGACAATAAGCAAATGGATACCAAAGCCGGTTAGCGTCATAGAAATACGAAAAATCTTATACGCACTAGAGAATACTAACGCGACTGGACATGATGGCATAAGCCTCCAACATATAAAAGGCAGTTTCCCTGTCACAGCACCCCTCATTCGCTTGATAATAAATACATCTATAGCCACAAAAAAGTTTCCCGATCAATGGAAACTATCCATTATTAAGCCATTACATAAATCTGGTGATATCGACATAGCGTCAAACTACAGACCAATCAGTCTCCTGCCTGTTATATCTAAAATATTAGATAAAGTAATAACAAACTAGCTCGCGTCGTACAAAGACGAGTCACATCTACTGCATCGTAATCAATATGCTTACAGTAGGAATAACAGTTCTCAGGACGCCCTGTTAAACATAACAGAAAAAATTTACAATGATAATAACCAAAAAAATTAACTCTCTTACTATGGCTTGATCTCTCCAAAGCTTTTGATAGTGTTGAGCATAAGAAACTTCTACAAAAAATTTCAAACCTCAGAATAGACCCTCAGTGGTTTGAAAGCTACCTACTAAACCGCTCTCGTGCAGTGTGCTTGAATAACAAAATGTCATCATTCATACCAAATAATTTTGGCGTTCCTCAAGGTTCAATCATCGGCCCGCTCCTATTTTCAATTTTCATCAATGATTTCCCCACCATGCCGGCAAACACAAAAATCTCAATGTATGCTGATGACGAACAAATTGCCATGACAAGCTCAACAGCGGATTTAAAAGAAACACAAGCCAACGCTGAAAACCTTCTGAGAAATCTGAAATTGTGGTAGGACCATAATGGCTTCACACTTAACGCAAGTAAATTGCAATGCATTGTTTTTGGATCACAGAATGCGACTAAAAATTTACCACCATTCAAGCTAACATTTGGAGACGATACAATTTAAGCAATTTAAACAATTTAAACAATTTAAACAATTTATTTACCACAGGAGATACAGAGGTAGAATGTTTCTTAACCCTTTAACGCCCACATTTTTATACTCATATTACCGTTATCACAACCACTATCACTAAACCGACACTGACATTAGGTGGTCACTGTTATCAAGATGGGGAAGGAACTGCCACTCGGCAGTGAAGTTCAAAGGACACATTAGTGAACAAATTGAATAAGAAATACAATATATTATAGTTATTTTTGAAAGAGGACCGTTCAGTCCACTTGGGTGTTAAAGGGTTAAGTCTAATGCAATGGTCAGAGTTGAGTATAGCTACCTGTGGGCCCGAATAAGTTCAGCGACTTCTAGGGCATCCTACCATTACATTATTCTAGGGCGTACAATAATGTTTAACCTAATTCACTTAGCCTAGTTTCGCATTAGACTGATCAGCAGGATAATGAACTCGATATTGATGTTTAATTTTACAATATAGGTCATATGGACAATATTTAGCAGTATATTCGATAACGATTTGGGAGCAGACTGAAAATCGGCGATATTACTCATGGCAAATTGCTTTATTAGGACCAGACATGTAGGAGGCAGGATTTGACTTGGTGATCTTACAAGACTAGTATTCTGATAAGAAGTGAGACTCAAGATTTCTTTTAAATACCTTGTAAGAATTACTTTCACGGATCTCCGCAGGTATTGAGTTCCAGGTTTTAGTTCCAACGAATAGTATACTATGTTGCGAGCGGGCCTTTGAATAATAAGGAAGCATGAATTTACTTTTATTTCGTGTTAAATGGTCGTGATGACCAGTTTGCGCAGTTAATAACTGTTGAAGGCTATTGTCGCCATCATTAGCTAATGTTTTGTAGATGAAATTGCAGATGGAGATTTTGTAGAGATCTAAGAGTTTAAGTATTTGTAAATTTTTGAATGAATCATTTGTGTGAGCATTATATTCTAGGTTCTTTACCGCTCTGATGGCTCTTTTTTGCAGAGTAAAAATTATATTGGTTTTATTTTTATCAGTTCCATGCCATGCTTCTATTCCGTATTGCAGGTATGGTGAAATGAGCGTTCGATAAAGCATTAGTAAGGCTGTTTCAGGCAGGAAATTTTAAACTTTATTCAGGATTCCGATAGATTTTGATAATTTAGAACTAATATGAGTGATGTGCTCTTTGAAGGTCAGATGTTTATCTATTATGATGCCCAGAAATTTACATGAGTTGGTTTCTTTGATTTCACCTTCGCCAATTTTAATGGATGGTAGAGATATATTTTTCTTGTATGAGAACGTAATATAATTTGTTTTATCGGTATTGAGGCTTATTTTATTAGCTTTAAGCCACAGTGAAACCTTATGGAGTTCATTATTTATACTCTCCGAAATCGTAGGGGGATTTTCGTTCGGAAGGACCGCAGAAAGCGTACTGTCATCGGCAAAAAGTATGAATTTAAAAAATGATGTTGATTTAATAATATCATTGATAAAAATCAGAAAAAGGAGAGGCCCAAGAACAGATCCTTGTGGAACTCCATGGCTAATTTTCTGTGGGTTCGATTTTGCGTCGTCAATGACAACGTATTGCTTCCGATTTGTTAGGTATGATCTGAAGCAATCATGGGCAACCCCACGAATGCCATAACAATGAAGTTTCGAGAGTAATATCTTATGGTCCACACAATCGAATGCCTTTCGAAAGTCAAGAAATACAGAGAAGACAGTCTTTCCGTTATCTATATTAGAATAAAGGAATTGTAAATGATTTAATATTGCCTGTGTTGTTGATTTTTTACAGCGAAAGCCGTATTGTTTATCATAGAGAAATGATTTTTGTTCAAAATAAGAGTACACTTTTTTATACACAATTTTCTCGAATACCTTGCTAATAATTGGTAACATGGAGATAGGTCGATAATTGTTTACACAGGTTTTTTCACCATTTTTAAAGATAGGGGTTACTCTAGCAACTTTGAGGGAGTTCGGGAAAGTGCCTAGTAAGAGAGACTGGTTAATAATATTGGATATCAGCGGGGCCACAATATCAGCAATTATTTTAAGTATTTTAGTTGGAAACGTTTGTAACCCACTCGATTTATTTTTCATGTTGTTTATGCACGCAATTACATCGGAGGAGTTTGTAGGCGTAAAAAAAAGGAGTTGTGTTCTCGAATATGATCCATAAATTCCAGGTGATCAGTAGGTTCACTTGGAATACCATTGGCTATAGTTTTCCCTACGTTTACAAAGAAGTTGGTGAAGAGATTAGCAATTTCATTCTTCTCATGGTATTTTACATTATCTTGAGTGATATATCCAATTTTCTTTTTATCGGCGTTATTCGGTTTATAACAAGAGTTAAGGAGGCGCCAAGTCTTTTTAACGTCTGCTTTGAATTGAGTAAACTTGAGGGTAAAGTAGCTTTTTTTGATGTTCTTATCTGGTTTGTCACATAGTTTCTGAATCGGTTATATGTTTCTCTAGATATTCGCCCTTCGCAAAGGAGGGCTAGGTACGCTTGGCGCTTCTTTATATTTATCACGATGTCTCTAGTAATCCAGGGCTTTTGTTTATTTTTCGGGGTAACTGTACGAGTTACAATTGGGCAACACTGATTGTATGTGTTCATTATAGTTTCAGTCAACTTTACTTCTGATTCATCAATGCTCCTTGCATTATTGTTTTGTTGGGTGATGTGCAATGTTGGCATTAAATCTTCTAGAACGGTGCGCATTTCTTCTAAATTTGATTCGTTTATTTTACGATATGAGTAAATTTCAGCCCGTGCTTTGGTGCACGCAAGATAGACATTTTTCTTAATAAGAAAAACTGGAAAATGATCTGACAAGTCAGAAGTAATTATTCCAGCAAGAAAATCACTTGGGTCTGTCATAAAGATATTGTCAAGCAGCGTAGCACATTCTGAGGTTATTCGTGTTGGCTTTGTGATGATCGGAAGGAAAGATTTAGAATGAAATGCATTTAAGAAATTAGAGATTGGTTCATAGCTTTCATGTTTCAGCAAATCATAGTTGAAGTCACCGCATATTATTATGTCATTGTCGAAGGACCTGTTGAACTGAGAAATAATTCGATTAAGCTCATTAAGGAAGGATATACGAGTAGGACAGGCTGTAGGCGGCCTATACACCGTTCCAAGCACAATTCGTTTGCCATCTCTAGACAGTTCTACGAATAATGATTCTATATGATCCTGATTCAGTGTTGCACTTGCTATGATTCTCGAATCCATGTGCTTAGAAATGTATGTACTGATGCCCCCGCCTCGTTTGTTATTTCGTAGCGAATGGTAACTATGATAATTTTCAAATTTAATCATGTCTTTGGTCGAGTCATCTAGCCAGCTTTCGGTGAAGCTAATCACATCTAAGGTATACTTAAGTTCAGTAATAGTGCATTGTATCTCTTCCAATTTTGGATAGAGTGACCTACAGTTCCAACACAGTAGCGAAAAATCCTGCCGGGTTATTCGTATAGATTCGTTGAATTTTGATATATTAGTATATCTGCAGTTTTCAGAGTCGTTTAGGTTTGGAAATATTCTGTTCAAATGATTGAGATCCGGGTCGATTTCATCTAATATATCAGCGTGATCAGTCATTCAAAATTAGTAAACAGTAGGCAGTAAGTACTATTGTATAACTTAAAACGAAATACAGAGTCAAGATTAAAAGGATATTTCTATCTAAAAACTAGCTTAGAAAGTATAGAAAAGAGTAAGAAATCTAGCGTGATTTCGTAAGTACACTCAATAATCAGCCAAGAGCGATTAATATTGGAGTTCAGTATACAAAATTGATGCGTACAAATTGCTGAAGGCGTTGTTACAAAGTTCACATACAACAGGTAATAAGTTAAAAATAAAATAAAAATAAATAGAAAAAAATTAGCGACGATGATAATCTAATCAGCTAATATGTTTTACACATAATAATAACTTGTTGGTTAAAAATTACATACAATTTACGAGGAAAGGCGAACAAGGTGGATATCAATATTCCATCATAACATTGGTAGGTACAAATTGCTGATGGTGTTGTTGCAATTTCCAATACAGTTGTCATAAATGTTCATATATATCTGTCATAAGATTGTCAAAATTGAGGTAAAACTGCCGTATATATCTTTATAGGTTGTAACTGATTCATGACATGAAGTTATGCAGTTTGAAGATCAAGTGTAAAGTTATAGAATTCTAGGCGTTATTGGCATACGAGTATATAATTTGACACAGGTACAATTGAACCAGTAGATAAGGTAAAAAATCTGGGTGTTTGGTTAGACAAAAATGTGACTTTCAATTCACACGTAGAAACAATGTGCAACAAAATTAACGGAACCTTAATATTCTTTCATCGCATTAAGAACACACTTGACGAAAAATCTAGATTATTAGTGGTTCAGTCTTTAGTTGTATCACGTTTGGACTACTGCAGTCTTGTGTGGGGAGATTTACCTCAATATCGTCAGTAAGCCTTGCAAAAATGTATAAACTTCGCCGCCAAAGTGGTATGCAAAGGAAATTCCAATAAATACGATCATGTCACCCCTCTTTTAAGAAAATTCGATTGGATCCCAATACCAAACAGGTTCATGATCCAAGAAGCTCGACGAGTGTTCTCCTCTCTGTACCTCCCCCAAAGTAATGCAGAGGTGGTAAAATTTTTTCCATCTAATATCCCAAACAAAAAACCAAATTGGAGGAATGATATTTTAGTCAGTTACCGTTCATCTAACGTGGGACAAAAAGCTCTTTCAGTTTCTGGAGCTTTTTTGTGGAACAAGCTTCTAAAGTATATCAAAAACTCTAAAACTGTAAAAGAATTTAGAGTAAATGTGTCACGTCATTTTGCATCTCTGTCATAGGGCCTGCAGCATTTCGGTGTGAAGTTACCATCTACAAGATATTTTATTTTCCTGAAATTTCTGTAAGAAATTAGAAACTATTTCATTTTACGTTTGCTAAGATATTCGTTATTCATCTTACTAATTTCTGTCGACAGTAATGAGCACCACAGCCGTCAGTTCAATGCAGCAGAACGAACGTTTTTTTCATAATTAGGAGTATTTCCTCATCTTTATTTGTTATTTTTTTTCTCTTTTCTGTATTAATATTTAACGTCCGTATGACAAACATACCCTGAAATACATTTTGTGTGTACACCAATATACAGGTTTATAGATGTTAGGGTTGTGCAAAGTTTTTCATGAATTAATTTTTGGCTAACGTAGTCTCGCTATTTCAAAATCATTCTCGAAGATGTTTTCAATTAATCGATGCGGCTGAGCTGGGGGGGAGGGGGTTATTTAAGCATTTCATTTAGTCTTTTCATATTTTTCCGTGCGTTCAGCGCACACTAGCACTGAACTTTCAAATCGAAAAAACTTGAAATTTCCGAAATTAAAATTATCACTTTGGACCATTGTTCAATCTACCTATATGTGCCAAATTTTGTAAATATTCGCCACTCAGATGTGATATCCGGCCACAATGTTACTCCATTTTATCCCATGTACACATGTCCGTATAATGCTGAAGAGTTTGTGTTGTGTCTTGACTGTAAACTGGGTTTTCTTGAAAATTTCTTTGAAAAAATTAAACACCAGTTCATTTTTACGTTTCTTGAAGTCTTGAAGTTTCTTGAAGATATGCACGACATATTAATATATATGCTAATTGAAAATAAATATAAGAAAAAAATACATATGTGAAATAAAAATATAAAAAACAAACCTAACATCTACTACATCGAAAATGACAGCCGACCTCACTGTAGTCCTAGGAAATTATTGGGAAAAAATAACTTAAAGGAAAAGGAAAAATAACTCATTTTCAATACGTATGTATATGAATATGTTTGTGTGTGTGTGTGTGTGTGTGCACGCAAATATGAATGTCTATGTATCTGTGTGCACATGCACACGTTTGTTCGTACATATATATACACACATATTCATATACATACGTATTGAAAATGAGTATAAGAAAAATGCTAATTAACATAAAAAATAATCTTGCTCTTTTTACATTTAAAATGACAGCCAAAGCTCTGTGTAATCGTAAGAAATAACTTCAGGGAAAATAAGGAATGGAAAAAGGACTTCGAAAAACGTATAAATGAATTTGTTTTTTAATTTCCTAAAAGAAATTTGAAGAAAACTCAAGTTACCGTCGAGAAACAACAACAGCAACAAATGAAACATATTTCATATCTTCTCGATTTTCCCTGCAACATCATGCAGACATGGGTACATGGGATAAAATGGAGATACAGTGTAAGCCGGTTACAACTCATGATTGACAAATACTGTATCTACAAAATTTTGGCAGAAATGCGTAAACAAAACTATACTCAACATCAAAATTCATGGCTTGTACAACATACGGACAGAACGATAATTTTACCACGATTCATATGGTCAAATTGCGCTTTATTTCATTTATTTTATTTGTCATTATTCCGATTCACAGAAACGCCCTCTGGGGAAGTGATAGATCTATTTTTGAATCATTTCGCTGGTGCAATAAAAATTATTAACCGGATGGTTTTCGCATAAATAAATGAAATATTAGCATGTATATCTATTTATGTAGATATATATATATTCCTACATACGTACACACACATATTAATATTTATACTTATTGAAAATGAATATAAGAAAAAAAATACATACATAAAATAAAAACTTAAAAAACGTAAAGGGAGTTGCACCTTAGTTGCCCCCTCCGCCGAAGACCATTGCCTCGGGCTCCGGGGCTTCAGTAACACCACCATAGTTCTCAGGAACCCTGCCTCACTCACCACCAAACCAACGTTTCCTAATGTCGCGCACATGCCTAGGCATGCCGTCTACGCACACCACGTGCTTAGACACGACGCCAGTGACCTCACCTGACGTCCACTGCTTCGTGCATGAGGGAAATGGGAGTTTCACCCACACCTCGTCACTAACAGCAAATCTGTTATTCTCGCAGCCATCAATCCCCCAGCGATTGACATCAAATGGCACGTGCCAGCGGTACTTAAAAATAGCGCTCGAAGGGACCGAACTAGCATCAGTTTGCTTTCGAGGTGTCACATAGTACCAAAATATGGCCTCCTCAGGAGAGATACCTCCCCTCGCGGCAATCCTCTTGGTCGTCGGGTGATTTCTCTCGACGATTCCGTTGCCACTTGGGGCGTAGGTGGCACGGAATCGCAGAGAAATCTCCCACTCATCAGCTAACTGCTCAATAGTCGCTGATCGAAACGCCGTCGAATTGTCCAACAACAATTCATCACACGGCCCTCGCTCAATTACGACCTCGCGTAAGTGAGCGACAATGCTCGGTGCTGACTCATTTAGCAACCGTCGCCAGATGGCGAACCGCGAGGGTCCACATTCAACCATGGACAGGTAGAGCTTGGCACTGTAATGGGTTACGCCAACATCAACCCGGCGCACGCTCTCCTCCACAGAAAGACCCCCTCACACCACGTGATTCTCCTCCCGCAGAGCGATGTCGATCCGTTGACAGGCCTCGCATCCAGCCAGCTCACACTTCCCCTGCTCTCGCGGTAGATCACTACGGATCTGACGAGCCAAGTAAAATGTCCGAACGATGCTCAAATGATGCGGCAGATGAGCCGCCAAAATGGTGTCCTCGAGACTCTCTCCAGTGGCAAGCTAAGCAGACACCTCTGCGACGGCTTCACCAGCGTCGCGGTAACTAAGCCACATCTTAGGTACCCTGGTCAGCTGGTCGGCCTTGTTCTCGATCGTCGAGACGAAGCGAACAGACACGACCAGACCATGCTCAGCGATCGTCTCACGGATCACCCCAAGACGTCGCTTCACGAGCATCTCCGCCGCGCCCTTCGTGCGAACACGATTGCGGCCATCGACAGTACTGTCCATTTCTTGTGAAGACTATCCGGGAATCACTGGTGACCGTGAAAGATTTAAAACCCCAAGCAATCGCCAAATTGATACTCCGCGCAACAGCCTCCAACTCAGCCACATTTATATGAAGATGCTTTGACTCTTTTCGGAACCAAGACGCATCCTCAACAAAGCGGCCATCGACCTCAAGGCCACACCGACTCCGAGGGAGGTGGCATCAGTCCACACGGTAACCGTACCATGCGGATCAACACTCCATACGCCCCCAACAGGGTCCTCCCTATGAGCTCGCATCAACAGCTCCCCAGCCAACAAGCTAACAGAACTGTCGACCGAGTCGTTCCAAAAGCCGCTGCACCCTAGCCGTTCCAAAAGACTGCAACTTGGACGCAACTACCCCGCCTCGGGGTAATGGCCGACTAGCCAACCATAAAAGGAAAACAGTCCTCTCTTCGTCAATCCGGCATTTGCCGAACCGAACTCGGAGAGAGCAGTCCCCCTCGACATCCTAAGATATCCTTTGGAATATTTCCGTAAAGAAATTCCCAACAACCGATCTCCATCCAGACTCTCAGAAGTCATTGGGTTTCGTCACAAGTCCATTCCTCGTCTGATGGACCCGGAGCTCTTGCGTGCTGAGAACGGATTCACAAACCCCTACAACATCGATATAGTGGTCCGTTTCCTGACGAACCCAGTCGTTCAACGACAGAACCTTGCCGAGAATCACCGTCATGATTCGAGGCGCACACGAGAGGCCGAAGCCTAATCGCGTCAAAACGTGAGGCACACCCTTAAGCTTCATGATCTGGTACCGCCACATATCCTCGAAAACGTGGATCTGCAGGTACGCAGACTTAAGGTCGACGACCTTAAGCTCGCCCCGCAGCTGCCGCCATTTCCGAATCTTGTCGCCACACACAGCGACCATGTCATCACCAGTATGACATTCGACAAAGCCGTTCAACTCACGATAATCCATGACCGGACGGACTTTGTCCTTCGTTGGTTGCACGACGGCCAGCAACGGAATGACGCCCTGGATGGGGCCATGCCATCGCCTCAACCAACCCTTCGAGAACCAACTCTGAATCTTCGCATCATAGCGCTAACGCACGTGAGGCGCCCGAGTACATCCGTACTCCGCGATCCGAGTCTGCAACCCCTCGGGCGGCTTCTCGGACCACCGCCAACTGACGGTCCACCGACCGTCAGCGAACCTATAGCAACAAAGTCAGGGTCGACAATCTCGATCGGCGCTGGCGCACCTCTCGACTCCACCGACCCCGCCACCAGGCTGGCTCCCAGCTTGGCACAGGCGAATCCATTGCTGGACCCCCTACAGCATCCAGCTGACCATGATCTCCCCCAGTCAACTGCATACTTCAAGTCAGGACCTCTCCTGACGGTGACGCCCCCATGTGATCAATAACATCACTCCCTAGGAGACAGTCCACGCCAAGATTCCCCAACTCTGGCATGACGAGCGCAGTGACACCAAAGCAATGCCCCTGCAACCCGACTACCACACAACAGTGCTTCCCCACATGGGAAGTTCTGCCGTCCGCCGTTAGAAACGGCCGCCCCGATCGGGGGCGTTGGCCCACCACCACCCGCGGGCAAACCACCGTCCTCTCGCCCCCGGAGTCTACCAGACACCAAGAACAATGCCCATTCAAAATGGCACGAACGACTGGCAAACGACGCCGCGTCGTAACGCCAGTCTCTCCGAGCGATCCTAGATCGCCCCACCTCAGCGACACACTCGTGCCGCTCATGGTCCCTTTCTCCGAGGGGGCGCCGTCACCTCCCTCGGAGAGAGGAGACCTCCGGTAAGCTCGGCTTACATGGTTTCCATTGAGGAGGACGCGTCGCCCCGACTGGCGTCCTCCGCAGAGAAACCCGACCCACCAACCGTCGGCCTACCTACCGCCGGGCAGTCACAAGCAAAATGCCCGACCTCTCCACACGCAAAGCATGCGAACTTCCTTTTGGTGGGAGCCTTCACGGCCCCCCTGCCAGCAGGCGCCGCAGCGCCTTGCTTCTGCGGGCAAACCCGCACGCGTTGTGCACCGCCACAGCGGTAGCAAGCACCCTTGCCACCACTGCCCTGCTTCCCCGAAGCAGCAAGGTCTGCCCCGAGCCTGGCCCCCTGGCCTCGCCCGGCTACAGCCCTCTGTGCGGCCATTCTCTCCTGCACTTTCGAAACCACAGCATCGAACGGCGCAGGATACGCGTCCTCACGCGAAACTGCCCAAGTATACAGAGTAGTGTGGAGACCCTCGTAGAACTTGACCCTAAAAATCAAATCATTCTTAGTCGACCCCACTCTCCCACCCAGACGCGCCAAGTCATCCAGGTACACGTCCACCGACTCCCCGGCTGCAAGCCGACAGACGGTGAACCGCCTATACGCCTCCTGCATAGGCAACGCAAATTGCGAGACCAGCGTAGACCGAACTACCTGCCACTGAGCAGCATCACCGACAGTCATGGAGCGAAACACCCGAGCGGCCTTGCCGTCGAGCATGAACCCGATGACGTCGGTCGGAGCTTCGCGCTCCAGCTGGCAGAGCCTCCCAAGTTCTCCAGCCACTCCAGCGCGTCGACCGATCCATCGCCGGTCAACTTAGGTAGCTGCCTAGGCAACCGGTCGAGGATCGGGCCACGCGCCTGAGTCAGGATGTTAGCTAACAGGCTAACATCCACAAGCACTCCCACCGCGCTCCCCGCCGGTGGCACTGGCGATCCCGCATCGCCAGCTCCGGCTGCCGCAGCCATCTCAAATGCGTCAGCTGCCTCAGTATCCTCTGTGCGCTCCGCGTCTGGCCAGGATAGTACTGTGGTGCCTAGTAAAATTCTAAATATATTGTAATGAATTATATATTAAAACTAAAGTGTCGGTTGCGATTCAAAGTTAATTTTATTGACACCAAAAAAAAAATATTTCACAAGCGCGTCACGCATCGAATTACTAAAGGCTCTATGGCAACATTTTTCCAAGGCCGACAGTCAGGCTGTAGACGCCAGCCCATTTGCCTAGCTACTACGTCAGGATGTAGACGTAGTGTATTCCCAACTTGAACCGTCTGGGTGAGTGTCTATTTTCTGCCAGTGTTTAATTATTGTGTTGATGAAATAACTACTACTTTCGTGATTTGAGTTCTGTGTAAAATTTTGGTTCTTATAATACATTGAGAATTTTAGAACGGAGCTTACGATAAAATAATATAATTATTTCTTTACATAATTCGTGATTACTAGTGCGACTTACAGACATTACGTTGAATTTTGATAATGAACTAATAATGATATGTGTCCATAGTCGTTATAGTCATTTCTTTTAAATCTTTTGTGCCTAGATATAATAATTGCATTAGGCGTGTCAACGTGCTAGAAAAATGTCTTTACAAGTGTATTAACGTAGACCGTTTTTACAGGCCTACCCCGCGCTACCCCCTTTTTCATTTATAGCCTTTCTTACACCCTACATGCACATTATACTCGTCTTACCTTACCTTATATCGTCGTTACGTTAACGTTGCAGTGTCTAATATCATCTTAATGTCCCGAGGCTCATCTCATTTATTCCTTTTACTGATTGCCTCATTTACTTCGTTTTATTCAAGTTACCCTTCGTCAACAACCGTCATTTGGTTAGATAACACCGACCTAAGTAACGACGCATTTTGACTCGTTACTACGTGCTACGGAGTCAGATCAATAAATTATAGCCGTGAACGACTTATCACTGTTCCCCTACTAGTCGTTATACACAACGAAAAATTCAAGGGAGGTTACAACCAGAACATTGTAACCTGCCACAGTGTACTCGTACAAGCCGAACGGCGTGGTGATGGCCGTTTTCTGGACGTCTTTGGCTTTCACTGGTATCTGGTGATAGGCTTTTACGAGGTCAATTTTTGAGAAAATTGTCTTCTTGTGCAGCTTGTAGTGGAAGTCTTGGCAGTGTGGAATGGGGTAACGATCGGGCTTCGTAACTGCATTTAGGTGCCTGTAGTCCCCGCAAATTCTCCAAGCCCCGGGTTCGGACGACTTAGGGACCATATGCATAGGAGACGCCCAGGCGCTTTTTGATGGTCTGATGATGCCTTGATCTAACATCTTATTGAACTCGTCCCGTGCTGCTTCGAGTTTTTCTGGAGGGAGTCTCCGCGGTCTCGCGTACACCGGGGGCCCGACCGTTTCGATGTGATGCTCTATATCTTTTCTTCCTGGCTGAGGAGTGCGTTCGTGTGACGCCAGTATCTCGGGGAACTCCTTAAAAAGGTCGTTGAACTCCGGCGATGCTTGATGATCGATCCTGTGAATTTTTGCGCTACTCAAGTTTGCTCGCTCACAAGGAATTTCTGTTTGTGTAGTTTGGATGTACAATCTTACATTTGCTGCGTCGACGTTGATTTTGTTCGCGTGTAGGAAATCAATGCCTATGATGGGTTGACCGACATCGGCCACCACAAAATCCCATCTCACGAACAATTGAGGGGCGAGCTGAATGTTCCTTCCTGCCGTCCCGTATGAAGCTATTGGAGTATTGTTGGCTGCTACCAGATCGTAGGACGGGGGTCTGGTGGAACTTTTTCCGTCGGGCGGGATTAAACTGACCGCCGAGCCAGTATCGACCAGATATCGGACGTTGTTCGCGTCTTTAACGTACAACAGCTCGCCTGCTCTTGCCTGCGCGAAAGATGGGGCGCCTACCATCCTCCGCGGCCGTCGTTTCCCGCAAAGCTGCACGGTTGCGTGCACTTTCTTGCACGATCGCCAAAGGTACGGTGGTAGTAGCAGTAAACTTGTTCAAGCCTGCTTCCTTTGTTAGCGTTTTGGACGTTTCTGGGCGCCGGGGCTTGATTCCGCCAATTGTCTGCTTGGTGGACATTTTCTTGCGGGCGTAACGCCCTTCCTAACATTTCTTTGAGTTCTGCTATCTCCTTCATAGCTGCGTCGAATTCGGCTCTCGACACTGTCCGAGCCGTTGATGGCTTGACAGCGTTTACGGTGAGGGGCTCGGCAGTTGAGGACCGACACGCGGATTGCCTTGCTGTGACTTGATCGGCAATCTCCCTGTACTCTTCGTCCGTTTTTCCTCTTCCTAAAGCTTCAATCAGTGGCTGCGCTTCCATTGGCAATTTTGAAAGGTGCATCGAGCGGATGACTGACGGGGGTAGCGGAGCTTGTCTACAGTTGATGAGACGCGTCATTTCCAGGAGCAACTCGGAAGGCGTATTGTCTCCCAGCGTTATTTTAACGATGGCGTTGTAGTTTGTTTCTTCGTCGTGACGCACGAAACGTTGCGTCAACGCCGCCTTTAATGCGTCGTATTTTCCGTTTGCCGGGGGGTTCAGTAGTATCTCTTGTACTCCGGATACAATGTGCGTGGGTCGTCCTCCTAGGAGCGCCCCGAACTTTGAAGCGTCGTCCAGATTCGGGATTTGTGCGAGAAAAACATCGCAGTGAAGGAGCCATCCCTTGATGTCACCACTGTAGGCGGGTAACCGGACATCTCTCCCAGCCATGCTTCCACCTGCCGGGTCACTCTGGGGTCACCAGTGTAGTGTTCTCCCTCAGGCTGCTTTACACTCCGGGCAGACTTGTGAATATCTATTGACTTGTTGTGAATATCGATAGACTTGTGAAATATCTTTGCCTGAAGTGAGTGCCTGAAGTGCAAACGAACCCGGCAAGGTGAGGAAAACACAACTGGAATAAACGCCGTATTATTATGAAGATCGCCGACAATAATGGCACAAGGGAATATTACAGTCGAGTAATACAGTGACAGATGACGTCTTGGCGGACCGACGGTTGCCGGGGAGACGCTGCGTGGTTGAAGGACGAGAGCAGACCGGTGAGGCTGCTGCTGGCCGAGTGTCTCCGACCAAGGAGTACCAGAGGCGCTAGCAGGGAACTGGTGCGTCTAGCAAGCGACAAGACGTGGCGGCTGGCAGTCGAGGCGGCGGTGAAGGCGACGGGTGAGGTGCTGGCGGAGCGTCGAGACTTAGTGTGAATATCAGGGACGCTGAGAGTGTACTGAGGCTGCGCTGGCTGCGTTCGTTCGATGCTTATAGAAAAGACGGAATTAGGGTTTGACGCAGAGTGTGTCGGGAAGAGTAGGGGTGAAACGGAAAAGGATAGATAGGAAACTGATAGAGATGCGCTTTGCGCATATGATGCTAGTGTTTGGGGGTAAGTTTTTGTAGGTAGTTTAAGGGTGGTAAAAGTTAATTACCCGTCAGGGTTTTGTATGGTTGGGTATTTAGTTAGTGGGCATCTTTAATACCGGACGTGGGTGGGTAGGCTTGCCGTAGGGGTTAAGTCTCTCCTAGCGCAAAACATTCGCTTGAGTCGGTGCTGGTCAGTCGAGTCTGTCCGTCCGTCCGTCGTTAGAGTCGTGTTAAGTACATTTTGGTCTCGGTTGAGGTGCGAGTGTTTTCATTTTTGAGCTCAGGAATTGTTTGTGCGTTGTTTGCGGGGTGTCTTGCGGGAATGTGAGTTGTAAATAGAGTTGTGGGTGCGTGTCGTGAATATTTTGCCAGATTCTTTTTGCGTGTTTGTGGAGCGTAATGTTGATTGGTTTCAAGTTTGCTCGGCGGTGTAGTTGTGCAGAGGTGGAGAAATCTTGCTATTCTGAATTTGTTATGTATCTCGTGGCTCGGTTTTGTACGCGTTGGAGTGTTGAGATGGATGTTGGTGGAAGTGTGTGTAGGGGAATGTCTGGGTAGATGAGAGTGGATCTTACTAGGGCGATGTAGAGTTGGTGTTTTACTTCTGGGTTCAGGTGTTTGAATCGGTAAAGGCGTGAGAGGTTTTGATGTGCTATTGCTGCTCGTTGTCTGGTGTGGAGTGCATATCCGGTTGTGCTGATTGTGAGACCCAGAACTTTGCCTGAGCTTGTGTAAGGGTGTGGGATGTTGTTGATGTGCACTGTTGGGTGTTTGCGGGGGCTGATAGCAATTATTTTGAATTTGTTTGTGTTGGTTTGGATTTCCCATTTTCGTTCGTAATCGTTGGTTTGGGCAATGGCTCGTGTTGTTAGAAGAGCTGCCATGTTATATGAATGCTTTGCGGATATGATTTGTGTGATGTCGTCTGCAAAAGCTATGTAGTCAGTGTTGGGTATTGGTGGGGGGAGGTCGTGCGTGAAGTAGTTGTACAGTGTTGGGGAGAGGACTGCTCCCTGGGGGACACCTGACTTGATGGAGAAGGGTGGGCCAGTGTTGTTTGCGATTCGTATGGCTGCGGTGCGGTTAGTGATAAAGCTATACAGGATTTTTGTGAATAGGGGGTGAATTTGTAGCTGTGACAGCTTGAATTTGAGTCCTGTGTGCCAGACTTTGTCGAAGGCCTTGCTTACATCTCGTAGAATGATGTCTGTTTTGTTTCTCTGTGTTTGTTTGATGTGGAGAGTCTCGTGTAGCGTGGCAAGTGCGGTGTGTGTACCTCTTCCGTGGCGGAATCCGTGTTGGCGGCTGTTGTAGATGTTGTTGATGGTTAGATGTTGTTGATGATGGTCTGTTAGCCTGTAGGTTAATATTTTGTCTAGGAGCTTAGCGTGGGTGTCTAGTAGGGAGATGGGGCGGTTATTTTGCACCTCGTGTTGGGAGGTGGAGGGCTTCGGTAAAAAGATCATTATTGCGTGTTTCAGTTTGTTTGGGAAATAGCCCGCTGAGAGGGCGTTGTTATATACGTACAAAAGGTACTGGAGCATGTTTTGTGGTAAGTGTTTAAGGTGGTGTGTCGTTATTTTAGTTGGTCCTGGAGCTTTTTGAGAAAACGTCCGAAGTGCGTTTTTGAGTTCTTCGATTGTGATTGCTGGGTAGTGGAAATTGTGAAGGCGGGAAGTGTCTCCTGTCTCGTGTGGTTCGTTTTGGGGAGCGATGTCGTTCATTTGTGTTTCTATGGTGTGTATGTGTTCAGCGTCGAAATCGTTGTTGGGGGTCATCGATACCTTAGTATATGTTCGACCAGTGTTGTCGGAACAAAGGTTCCTTGGCTTGTGGTGAGTGGTAAAAGATGCCGCCTTCTTTAATGTAGGGGGTGCTTTGTTTTTTATTGTTGCCTGACATACGTTTGATGGCGGACCAGAATTGTTTGGGGTTGTCCATCTTTTTGATGTTAGCGATAGTGTTGTTCCATGTCGCCGAGTAGATACGTTGATATGCAGTTTTTATCTGTTGTCTGAGGCTGAGGAGTTCTCTGTATAGGTGGGGTGAGTGACCGTGTTGTTGGAGATGGTCGTAAATGTGTTTGTGTTTCGTTTGAAGGACGAGTATGGCATGAATGGGTTTGATGCCTGGTGTGGTTCTGTGAGTGATAGTTGGGATAGATTGGTTGGAGGCTTCGTTGATGTGGGTTTCCCATGTGATTAGGTGGTTGTCTATGTCCTCTAGTGTAGGGCTTAGGTCCTGCGGTATTGTGTGTTCGGCGAGAAGGTTGCGGTATAGTTCCCAGTTTGCATTGTGGAAGGAGGGTCGTGGGCGGATGGGAATTTGTATGGGGTTGGCTGATATTGTGGCTATGATGGGGATGTGGTCGGAAGGTGTTAGTAGACCTTGTTCGAGTATGATGTTGTGGAATGTTTGCGTGTTTGTTAGTACGAGTTCTGGGCTAGTACCAGCGCGGTGAGTGATTATCGTGGGGAAGTTAGGGCCGATGTGGAGACATTTGTTCCTGTCTATTAGTGAGTGAACTTGTCTCCCCTTCCTGTTTGCGTATGTGTATCCAAAGGTGGGGTGTATGGCATTCATGTCGGCAAGGAGGTAAGTGGGGTGTTTTCGGTTAAAGAGAGTGTGCATGTTTATGTAGTTTATGTAATCAATGCGTGGAGGTATGTAGGTAGTGGCAATTGTGATTGGGCCTTGTGGTGTTTCTACTGTGATGGCCAACATATCTGTGTGGAGGGTATCGTGCAGCTTGAATGGGAGGTCTTTTCGAATTGCTATTGCTACTCGAGCGTGATTTTCATTTGCTTTGTTTGTGGTATATGTGTTGTAATTCAAAATTTTGATTGGGATGTCGTTACGCATGCACTGCGAGTTGAGTAGAATTATGTGTGGATTCTATTGACGGTAGATGTTGCATAATGCGATTTTATTATTTTGCCAGTGTTGGACGTTGTGTTGGATGACGGTTAGTGTTTTGTTCATATTGTGTGTATCCATTATGGAGTCGAGTGTTTGGGTTTCTTGTGGAGGGTGTCAGGTTTTGAGCATGTGTTCATCATGTCGAAATGTTCATGTGGGAGTGTGGCTATGGGTTCGTTTTCGAGGTTGAATTGGCCGTCAATGATTTCTTTCCAGATTTTATCCGGGTGTGGATGTTCGACGGCGATTTTTAGGCCAAGGGGTTTTGCGGTGAGTTCTTTCACTATCTGATCGTTGGTGAGTTTGCTTGGAATATTCCGTGAGTGCGTGTCGCTGCGGTAGAGTGTAAGCTGGATTGAGTCGTCGTGTGCAGAGGATTCTACCGAGGAGGGGTCTCTTCTTTTTCCGTTTTTTTGTTTTCTTCTTCGGGCTGGACTGCGTTCTCCAGTTTTCTTTCAAGTTATCGTCGCTTGTTTCGTCCTGGGTTGAATTCTCTTCTGTTGAGTGGTAGCTTGTGTCCATTGCGTCTTCGTTGGGGTCGGTGCTTGCTTGATTTGCAGGTGTCTCCGTTGTGTCTGCTTGGGGATGTTTGTTTTGTTCAATGAACATGTTGAATATTTTTTGTGAGTCGCGATTGGGGAACTCGGTGTCCACATCGTAATTTTCTTTGAGGGACTTCGACAAGATTGATCCGAAATCTCCTCCCTGTGTGAGGCTTGCGATGTGGGCCTCGATGATGATAGCGGCCAGTTTTATATGCATTTCGCCATATTTAGCCGATTCCACGGTCGACAGAGCTAAAATCAGTGTCCTCTGAGACTCCATATGGTGAGGATGTGCGTTGCGCTCGCTCCGCTCGCTCCGAAACAAAGTGCCTATTGTTAGAAAGAATGTACTTCTAGCCTGAATGGGTACCCTCTCTCGCCATGAGGATTCAAATGTGATATCAGCATATAAATCATCAAACTAAGAATAAAATATTCCCTCATAAAGTGTGAAGGTGTTCAACCCTCGTTAATGCAAGAAAGCCAACTCTCCAAACCTACAAGATGGGACCGAGGAAGCAACGCAACAACATCAGCAGCTGCAATAACAGCTGTGAATATCAACCAAAGTTTGGTCAATATCCCGATGTGTCTAGCCTAACGCAAGACTGCAAAGAAGTGGTATCTGTTCTAATAAAATATTTCGACTCAGTGATGACAAAATTTAATAGTGATATTGACGAAATGAAAAGTGAAATAAGCGACCTTAAAACACTATCTGAAACAATAGCCGGAAAAGAAGCAGAACACAAACAAATTATTGAAGAGCAGAATGAAAAAATACAAAGCTTGGAGTCACGTCTCGATCGCTTGGAAAAAAATGATCAGCGCCGAGACCTGGAAGATAGAAAATGTACTCTCGTCATTTCCGGGGGGGAACTACCTCATTCACACAACAACGAAAATTGCAAAGAAACAGTCTGCAAAATTCTGAAGGACATCAACATCGACCTCAGTGATGCTGACATCACGTCAGCTAACAGAATGGGAAGAAAACCCCTAAGTGGAAACGAGGATCGAAGAAACATCGCTTTCGAACTGAAACATTACAAAAAAAACGTGAAATTCTCTCTGCCTGCCGAGTAAATAAACCAACGTTCTATATAAATGAATATCTAATACCTTCACGGGCCAAGATCATGTACACCTTGAGAGTAGCCAAGAGAAATTTCCCGGAAAAAATCGGAACCCCGGGGACCCAAGATGGAAACATCTTCGCATTCATCCCTGGACAACCGGACTCGAGACGTCAGATTAACACGCCAGAAGAGCTCGACCAATACCTGATGCGGCAACTGGATAAATCATCGAATCAGGTCTTGGGTGTTCACCTCAATTAGGTATCAAAGCATGTACCTGTGTCAAATTATATACTCGTATGCCAATAACGCCTAGAATTCTATAACTTTACACTAGATCTTCAAACTGCATAACTTCATGTCATGAATCAGTTCCAACCTCTAAAGATATATACGGCAGTTTTACCTCAATTTTGACAATCTTATGACAGATATATATGAACATTTATGACAACTGTATTGGAAATTGCAACAACACCATCAGCAATTTGTACCTACCAATATTATGATGGAATATTGATATCCACCTTGTTCACCTATCCTCGTAAATTGTATGTAATTTTTACCCAACAAACTATTATTATGTGTAAAACATATTAGCTGATTAGATTATCATCGTCGCTAAATTTATTCTATTTTTTTTTATTTTTTTTTTCAAACTTATTACCTGTTGTATGTGAACTATGTAACAACGCCTTCAGCAATTTGTACGCATCAATTTTGTATATTGAACTCCAATATTAATCGCTCTTGGCTGAGTATTGAGTGTACCCACGAAATCACGCTAGATTTCTTACTCATTTCTATACTTTTTAAGCTAGTTTTTAGATACATATATCAATTTAATCTTGACTCTGTATTTCGTTTTAAATTGTACAATAGTACTTACTGCCTACTGTTTACTAATTTTGAATGACTGATCACGCTGATATATTAGATGAAATCGACCCGGATCTCAATCATTTGAGCAGAATATTTCCAAACCTAAACGACTCTAAAAACTGCAGATATACTAATATCTCAAAATTCAACGAATCTATACGAATAACCCGGCAGGATTTTTCGCTACTGTGTTGGAACTATAGGTCACTCTATCCAAAATTGGAAGAGATACAATGCACTATTACTGAACTTAAGTATACTTTAGATGTGATTAGCTTCACCGAAAGCTGGCTAGATGACTCGACCAAAGACATGATTAAATTGGAAAATTATCATAGTTACCATTCGCTACGAAAAAACAAGCGAGGCGGGGGCATCAGAACATACATTTCTAAGCACATAGATTCGAGAATCATAGCAAGTGCAACACTGAATCAGGATCATATAGAATCATTATTCGTAGAACTGTCTAGAGATGGCAAACGAATTGTGCTTGGAACGGTGTATAGGCCGCCTACAGCCTGTCCTATATCCTTCCTTAATGAGCTTAATCGAATTATTTCTCAGTTCAACAGGTCATTCTACAATGACATAATAATATGCGGTGACTTCAACTATGATTTGCTGAAACACGAAAGCTATGAACCAATCTCTAATTTCTTAAATGCATTTCATTCTAAATCTTTCCTTCCGATCATCACAAAGCCAACACGAATAACCTCAGAGTGTGCCACGCTGCTTGACAATATCTTTATGGCAGACCCAAGTGATTTTCTTGCTGGAATAATTACTTCTGACTTATCAGATCATTTTCCAGTTTTTCTTATTAAGAAAAATGTCTATCTTGCGTGCACCAAATCACGGGCTGAAACTTACTCATATCGTAAAATAAACGAATCAAATTTAGAAGAAATGCGCACCGTTCTAGAAGATTTAATGCCAACATTGCACATCACCCAACAAAACAATAATGCAAGGAGCATTGATGAATCAGTAGTAAAGTTGACTGAAACTATAATGAACGCATACAATCAGTGTTGCCCAATTGTAACTCGTACAGTTACCCCGAAAAATAAACAAAAGCCCTGGATTACTAGAGACTTCGTGATATACAGGGTGTTTCAAAAATACACGGCATAATTTCAGGTATGTATTTCCCACATGTAGACAATCAAAATAGTTCATTACAACATATGTCCGGAAATGCTTCATTTCCGAGTTATGGCCTTCACAACATTGAAATTCACCGGAACGTTTTTCTTTCCGCAGGTCGTTGCCATTACAGAAGATGTTCAAAATGACCACCTCCTGCTTGAATACAGACCTCACATCGATGTCTCATTGACCTGCGAACACGATCCCACACTCCAGGAATGTTGCGTATGTCCTCAGAGCGTGCCACAATTCGATTCCGAAGGGATTCCAAATCAGGCACCGGAGACGAATAAACCAATGATTTTAAATGGCCCCACAAGTAGAAATCGAGAGGGTTCAGATCAGGTGAGCGTGGAGGCCAAGCAATTGGGCCACCTCTACCTATCCATCGATCAGGAAATCTTCGATCCAAGTACCGGCGAGCCGTACGACTGAAGTGTGCAGGAGCGCCGTCATGCAAGAAGTGAGCGTGCTGACGATCGATCAGTGGAGTGTCGTCATAAACATCAGGTATGATGTTTTCCAGGAAGTTTGTGTACGCCTGCCCCGTAAGTCTGTTTACAAGTACATGGGGTCCAACTAACCGATCACCAATGATACCGGCCCACATGTTGAGGGAGAACCGCACCTGGTGATGAGATACAACAGTTGCATTTGGGTTTTCATACGCCCATACATGCTGATTGTGGAGATTTGTTATGCCATCTCGTGTGAACTGTGCTTCATCTGTAAATAATACTAAGGCAGGAAAGTTCGGATTTGCAGCACATTGCTGCAAGAACCACTGACAGTACCTAACTCGTGCAGGGTAATCTGCTGGTGACAGCGCCTGTACACGTTGCAAATGGTAAGGATACAATTGATACTCTTTCAGCAGTCTCCAGACAGTCGTATGGGGAACATTCACTTGCAACGCTAACCTTCGTGTGCTGATAGAAGGAGTTCTGTTCACAATCTCCAGAATCTCCTCCTGTTCTTCTGGAGTTGTAGATCTTGGTCGTCCCCTTCCCAATCCAGGAGAGTCAAATTTTCCATACTCGCACAGACGCTGATGGAGACTTACAAATGTCTTCCGATCTGGACATTGTCGCTGTGGGTACCTCTCCTGGTACAAACGACGAGCCAGCGCAGCATTGCCGTCTGCCTTACCGTAGATCAAGTGCATCTCTGCCAGCTCCTGATTTGTGTACATGACACACAGTCGAACGCCAAACACAACACTGAATTTAACCTTCGCCTAGGAATGATCTGTCAGAGTGCCCTCTTAATGTGTCCTTTGACGGCAACGACCTGCGGAAAGAAAAACGTTCCGGTGAATTTCAATGTTGTGAAGGCCATAACTCGGAAATGAAGCATTTCCGGACATATGTTGTAATGAACTATTTTGATTGTCTACATGTGGGAAATACATACCTGAAATTATGCCGTGTATTTTTGAAACACCCTGTATATTAGGAAACGCCAAGCGTACCTAGCCCTCCTTTGCGAAGGGCGAATATCTAGAGAAACATATAACCGATTCAGAAAATATGTGACAAACCAGATAAGTGTTGAAACCTTTCATGTAGCACCTTGAATGTATATGTGTATAATACTGATAATGTTACAGTGCTCTTGTGTAAGAATGTATTTAGACAGCACTATGCGTTGAGAACTGAGCTCATGGTTCTTGTGGATCTCTGCTCGTGGTTCTCGGGCTTGGCTGGAGCCCACTCCACCACTACCGTTCGTAATGTAAACGTGTGTCCTGCTGTGTGTACTGATTATACAAACTCCAAGAGTCTCGTCTTCTTAACCTACATCCATTAGGTTATGGGCACAGTAAACCTTCCGATGAAGCAATATCAAGTGAGGTTATCTTAAGTCCCGAAGCGAAAAACAGCCCGGGACAGCGAGAACAGAAGTTGGTGATTTGTTAGTGCTGTGTGAGACAGAAACGGTGAAAGAGAAAGAAACATGGCAGGCTCCGTAAGTGAAAGTGCAAAGAACTGCCTCACGGCTCTTAATGATAAAAACTATCCTACGTGGAAGCTGCAAATGAAGATGATTCTGATGAAGGAAAAACTGTGGAACTTGGTTCGAGGAACGGAAACCATGCCACAGACTACGGACGAGACTGCTCGAAGAAAATTTGAAGAAAGACGTGACAGTGCACTTGCAACAATTGTGCTTGGTGTCGAAACAAGTCAACTTTATTTGTTGGGTGATCCTACTGACCCTGTGCAACTATGGCATAAGATTGAAGATACATTCCAGAAGAAAACTTGGTCTAACAAGTTCAGACTACGCAAAAGACTCTACAACATGAAACTAAAAGAAGACCAAGACTTACAAACTCATCTCAAAGCATTTGTCGAAATATTTGAGTCCTTGAGTGTGATTGATGACGCTGTTGATGAAGAAAGTCGTGTAATAATCTTGCTGTCGTCACTTCCCGACCATTTCTCCACACTGGTGACTGCACTGGAAGCTCATGAAAAACTACCGTCATGGGATATTGTGACAGAGCGTCTTCTGAATGAAGAAGCAAAACTGAAAAACCAAAGTGCTTCAGACTTCAGTGAAAAATCCCTTGTGACCTCCAAATTGAAAAACTCACGATGCTTCGAATGCGGAAAATTGGGACACCTACGTACCAAGTGCTGGATCTATCAATAAAAATTGAAGAAAGAAGATGGGAACCACACAGAAAACCAAAACAATTTTGTAGCAGGTAAAACAAATTATATCGGTGCATTGTCTGTGATAAATATCAATAATTGTTGGGTAATTGATTCCGGTGCAACAGCACACATGTGTAATAATAGGAATGATTTTTCTTGTATGAATGAGCTATCTAGTCCAATTAACATTGAAGTTGGTGATGGTAGAAACTTGCAAGGTGTTGGTGTAGGTGATGTTGAAGTTATGGTGTTGTTGCCTAAAGGTCGAGTAGATACCTGTGTTGTTAAGAATGTCTTGTATGTACCTGGCTTAGCCTACAATTTACTTTCCGTGCCTCAGATTACAGAAAGTGGAAACTCAGTTTACTTTGACGAAAGCTCATGTAAGATTGTAAATAAAGACGATGAATTAATTGCCTTAGGCAGTAAAGTAGGAAAATTGTATAAACTTAATTGCACCCTTAATTCAGCCGCTAAATGCATGAACGTTTCCTCTGATGAAATTCTGTGGCATAAACGATTTTGTCATCTAGGATTCAATAATCTTAAGAAATTAGCCACTAAGAATCTTGTTAGAGGTTTTGATTGTTCTGTGAGTGGAGATAACATTTTTTGTGAAAACTGTTGTGATGGTAAAAATCATAGGCTTCCGTTCCCCAAAACAAATCACAAAAGGAAACGCCAACCCTTAGAACTTATCCACAGTGATGTGTGTGGCCAGCTTAATCCCATATCACTTGGGAGTGGAAGGTATTTTGTAACCTTCATAGATGACCACTCCAGATATACTTGGGTGTACATTATCAAACATAAGAGTGATGTTTTCAAAGTGTTTCAGGAGTTCAAATCCTTGGTAGAAAATCACTATGATCACAAAATTAAAATTCTGCGCTCCGATAACGGTGGGGAATACATCTCTAATGACTTTGAACAATTCCTAAAAAGGGAAGGAATTATCCATGAAAAAACTGTGCCTAAGACACCTGAACAAAATGGAGTTGCAGAAAGAATGAATAGAACTCTTCTTGACTCTGTCAGAGCTATGCTGTCTGGTTCAAAGTTACCAAAATCATTCTGGGGTGAAGCTATATCAACTGCCGTGTATGTCAAAAATAGGAGCCCTGCTAGTGCATTGAATGATATGACCCCTTATCAGGCCCTTAATGGACACAAGCCCAACGTACAGCACCTCAAAACCTTTGGCTGCAGTGCGTACGCTCATGTCCCCAAAGATGAGAGGGAAAAACTTGATCCAAAATCTAAACCGTGTGTTCTTGTAGGATATGGAAGTGGATCCAAGGGATATCGTCTGTATGACATAAACAGTAGAAGGATATTTTTGAGTAGAGACGTTATGTTCAATGAATCTCAGCAGATGCCAATTGAGAAGGAGCCTTCAGAAGTAAATGATGGTAATTTTACTCTTCTTCCTCAGGATCCAGAACCAGAAGACTCTGAGGGAGGGGTGGAGCATAGACAGTCAGATGCTGGGATGGAGGGAGTGCAGCCTAGACAATCAACCAGATATCGACGGGCTCCTGATAGGTTTGGTGAATGGGTGTATTTAATGAAAAATGAGCTTGATATACCATCTTGTGTTCAAGAAGCACTCAGTGGACCAGAAGCAAAACTATGGGAAACAGCTATGGAGAATGAGATGGAG
The DNA here is from genome assembly GCA_030386875.1 of Morinoia aosen. NCBI lineage: Eukaryota > Metazoa > Arthropoda > Malacostraca > Amphipoda > Talitridae > Morinoia > Morinoia aosen. The sequence continues at coordinate 77,457,382 of CM059564.1, forward strand.
TCTATAAATCAAAACAGAGTATGGTCCCTTGTAGAGTGTCCTAATGACAAAAAACCTATCAAATCAAAGTGGATCTTTAAAAGAAAAACCGGACCCGACGGAAGCATTTGCTCGTACAAAGCTCGCCTTGTGGCTCAGGGCTACTCACAAAAATATGGCATTGACTACGACGAGACCTTCAGTCCCGTGGTTCGATTTGAGTCTGTCAGGACAGTACTAGCTTTGGCTGCCAAATGCAACATGCAAGTCCATCACATGGACGTTGCAACAGCCTTCCTTAATGGAGAACTGATGGAAGAACTATATCTGGTTCAACCTGACGGTTTTATTGTCAAAGGCAAAGAAAATCTGGTGTGTAAACTACAAAAATCGCTCTACGGACTAAAACAAGCTCCTAAGTGTTGGAATACTACACTAGATAGCTATTTGAAGAAATTGGGTTTTGTACAATCTAAGAGTGATGCTTGTATATACACTCGTGTTCAAGATAAGAAACTGTGTATTGTGGCGGTGTATGTAGACGATCTAATAATTGCTTCTGAGTCTGGTGATGAAATAAATCAAATAAAGTTGAGCCTTTCTACCCAATACAAAATGAAGGACCTTGGTGTGCTGAGTTACTTCCTAGGTGTAAGTGTTGTACAATTTAAAAACAATGTCTTCTTGAATCAAACTGCCTACACTGAGGCTCTGTTGTCAAAATTTGGCTTTGATAATTGTAAACCTGTTGCAACTCCCGCCGATGTAAACGTAAATCCGATATGCTCCCCAAATGATGTCGAATTTGACCCTGCCACTTATCAAAGTGCTGTAGGTAGCCTTTTGTATTTGTCAACCAGAACTCGACCTGACATTGCATTCGCAGTGAATAATGTTGCTAAATACAGCTCCAAACCTCTTGAACAGCATTGGATGTGTGTTAAGAGAATATTCAGGTACCTGAGAGGCACCTCTAAACTAGGTCTCTTGTATAGCAAATGTTCTGATACTTGCATTGGTTATTCAGATGCTGACTGGGCTGGTGATAAAAATGACCGAAAGTCTACCTCTGGTTACTGTTTCACCCTCAGTAATTCGGTAATTACGTGGAGATCTAACAAACAAACTTGTGTAGCCCTCTCAACTGCAGAAGCCGAATACGTTGCTCTTGCCGGTGCGGCTCAAGAGGCCGTCTGGTTAAAGCACTTACTCAGTGATCTAAATTTTGGGACTATGGAACCAATGGTTATAAACGAAGACAACCAGTCAGCCATCTGTCTTGCCAACAATCCCAAATATCATGGGAGGAGCAAGCACATCGATATTAAGTTTCACTATGTACGGGATCTTGTAAGTAACAAAGATATAGACGTAGTGTATTGCCCTACCGACGAAATGCTCGCCGACATATTCACCAAGAACCTGCCGATAGAAAAGTTCTCTAGACTAAAAACGAAGTTAGGAATGGTCTCATCTGACACACATTCAATGTGAGAAGGAGTGTTGAAACCTTTCATGTAGCACCTTGAATGTATATGTGTATAATACTGATAATGTTACAGTGCTCTTGTGTAAGAATGTATTTAGACAGCACTATGCGTTGAGAACTGAGCTCATGGTTCTTGTGGATCTCTGCTCGTGGTTCTCGGGCTTGGCTGGAGCCCACTCCACCACTACCGTTCGTAATGTAAACGTGTGTCCTGCTGTGTGTACTGATTATACAAACTCCAAGAGTCTCGTCTTCTTAACCTACATCCATTAATAAGAACATCAAAAAAGAGCTACTTTTCCCTCAAGTTTACTCAATTCAAATCTGACGTTAAAAAGACTTGGCGCCTCCTTAACTCTTGTTATAAACCGAATAACGCCGAAAAAAAGAAAATTGGATATATCACTTAAGATAATGTAAAATACCATGAGAAGAATGAAATTGCTAATCTCTTCAACAACTTCTTTGTAAACGTAGGGAAAACTATAGCCAATGGTATTCCAAGTGAACCTACTGATCACCTGGAATTTATGGATCATATTCGAGAACACAACTCCTTTTTCTTTACGCCTACAAACTCCTCCGATGTAATTGCGTGCATAAACAACATGAAAAATAAATCGAGTGGGTCACAAACCTTTCCAACTAAAATACTTAAAATAATTGCTGATATTGTGGCCCCGCTGATATCCAATATTATTAACCAGTCTCTCTTACTAGGCACTTTCCCGAACTCCCTCAAAGTTGCTAGAGTAACCCCTATCTTTAAAAATGGTGAAAAAACCTGTGTAAACAATTATCGACCTATCTCCATGTTACCAATTATTAGCAAGGTATTCGAGAAAATTGTGTATAAAAAAGTGTACTCTTATTTTGAACAAAAATCATTTCTCTATGATAAACAATACGGCTTTCGCTGTAAAAAATCAACAACACAGGCAATATTAAATCATTTACAATTCCTTTATTCTAATATAGATAACGGAAAGACTGTCTTCTCTGTATTTCTTGACTTTCGAAAGGCATTCGATTGTGTGGACCATAACATATTACTCTCGAAACTTCATTGTTATGGCATTCGTGGGGTTGCCCATGATTGGTTCAGATCATACCTAACAAATCGGAAGCAATACATTGTCATTGACGACGCAAAATCGGACCCACAGAAAATTAGCCATGGAGTTTCACAAGGATCTGTTCTTGGGCCTCTCCTTTTTCTGATTTTTATCAATGATATTATTAAATCAACATCATTTTTCAAATTCATACTTTTTGCCGATGACAGTACGCTTTCTGCGGTCCTTCCGAACGAAAATCCCACTACGATTGCGGAGAGTATATATAATGAACTCCATAAGGTTTCACTGTGGCTTAAAGCTAATAAAATAAGCCTCAATATCGATAAAACAAATTATATTACGTTCTCATACAAGAAAAATATATCTTTACCATCCATTAAAATTGGCGAAGGTGAAATCAAAGAAACCAACTCATGTAAATTTCTGGGCATCATAATAGATAAACATCTGACCTTCAAAGAGCACATCACTCATATTAGTTCTAAATTATCAAAATCCATCGGAATCCTGAATAAAGTTAAAAATTTCCTGCCTGAAACAGCCTTACTAATGCTTTATCGAACGCTCATTTCACCATACCTGCAATACGGAATAGAAGCATGGCATGGAACTGATAAAAATAAAACCAATATAATTTTTACTCTGCAAAAAAGAGCCATCAGAGCGGTAAAGAACCTAGAATATAATGCTCACACAAATGATTCATTCAAAAATTTACAAATACTTAAACTCTCGGATCTCTACAAAATCTCCATCTGTAATTTCATCTGCAAAACATTTGCTAATGATGGCGACAATAGCCTTCAACAGTTATTAACTGCGTAAACTGGTCATCACGACCATTTAACACGAAATAAAAGTAAATTCATGCTTCCTTATTATTCAAAGGCCCGCTCGCAACATAGTATACTATTCGTTGGAACTAAAACCTGGAACTCAATACCTGCGGAGATCCGTGAAAGTAATTCTTACAAGGTATTTAAAAGAAATCTTGAGTCTTACTTCTTATCAGAATACTAGTCGTGTAAGATCACCAAGTCAAATCCTGCCTCCTACATGTCTGGTCCTAATAATGCAATTTGCCATGAGTAATATCGTCGATTTTCAGTCTGCTCCCAAATCGTTATCGAATATACTGTTAAATATTGTCCATATGACCTATATTGTAAAATTAAACATCAATATCGAGTTCATTATCCTGTTGATCAGTCTAATGCGAAACTAGGCTAAGTGAATTAGGTTAAACATTATTGTACGCCCTAGAATAATGTAATGGTAGGATGCCCTAGAAGTCGCTGAACTTATTCGGGCCCACAGGTAGCTATAGTCAACTCTGACCATTGTATTAGACTTAAGAAACATTCTACCTCTGTATCTCCTGTGGTAAATAAATTGTTTAAATTGTTTAAAATGCGTGTTTTGGGCCATTCCTAGGTCGAATGCGGTGAAAATCACGTCGGTTGCTATTTCCCGTGGTGACATAGGGGGAAAGTGCATATTTAGCCGATTCCACGGTGACAGAGCTAAAATGCGTGTTTTGGGCCATTCCTAGGTCGAATGCGGTGAAAATCACGTCGTTTGCTGTTTCCCGTGGCGACATAGGTGGAAAGTGCATATTTAGCCGATTCCACGGTCGACAGAGCTAAAATGCGTGTTTTGGGCCATTCCTAGGTCGAATGCGGTGAGAATTACGTCGTTTGCTGTTTCCCGTGGCGACATAGGTGGAAAGTGCATATTTAGCCGATTCCACGGTCGACAGAGCTAAAATGCGTGTTTTGGGCCATTCCTAGGTCGAATGCGGTGAAAATCACGTCGTTTGCTGTTTCCCGTGGCGTCATAGTTGGAAAGTGCATATTTAGCCGATTCCACGGTCGACAGAGCTAAAATGCGTGTTTTGGGCAATTCCTTGGTCGAATGCGGTGAAAATCACGTCGTTTGCTGTCTCCCGCTGCGACATAGGTGGAAAGTGCATATTTAGCCGATTCCACGGTCGACAGAGCTAAAATTCGTGTTTTGGGCCGTTCCTAGGTCGAATGCGGTGAAAATTACGTCGTTTGCTGTTTCCCGTGGCGACATAGGTGGAAAGTGCATATTTAGCCAATTCCACGGTCGTCAGAGCTAAAATGCGTGTTTTGGGCAATTCCTAGGTCGAATGCGGTGAAAAATCACGTCGTTTACGTTTGTAAGTACATGTCCTTGAGTTTACAAATATTTGATATAAAATATAATATGATGAATGTTTTTTAAATTATTCACGTTAATAGTCTCCCTGTCAAACGTCTCGCAACTCTTTATAATTCACCTTGTAACGGATGTATAAAATGAACTTGCTATATCGAACACTTATGCATTAGGTGCAACCATTGCCAACCAACGCATGGAGTTTGAAGTTGATGATGTTGGTGGAAGCTTTAATTGAAGCTCACACGTGCCAAAGAAGATCAGTTGGTTGTGCTTCTGAAACTATATAAATCATTATGCTTCGTGGAGAGTTTTTAACATCTACCCAACTGAACATTGAAAGCAGTTTTGACTTAATTCCTGACAGCCTGGGGAGAGCTGAAAGACTTCTGAGTTGTAGAAAAAATGTATTCCAGAAATACACCGTGGCGCATCTTTTTTACTTATGCTATATTGAATATTAATAATTAGCTAGAAAAATAACAGCTGGAGAGCAGGCTGGTTTGCTTGTGAAATAAACACTTGTTGGAAGCTGTGGAACTGTTCCAACATGCAGTTCTAAATTCTTATATTTCATTATTATGAGGCATTGTCATATTTTTCTTTGGTATAGAAAGTAAATCTGATGGATATGTCAGTTATCGATTTTCCACTTTTTGGTGCCTGAACCTAATTAATTGAATCAAAATAAACAAGTTTTCTTGTATGCATTTTCTGTTTCAAATGAGTATTTTAGTAATTTACTATTTATAGCGGTAGGTTTAGTTTCATCTTTGATGACGAATCCGCCCAAATGAACAGCTACTCATCGATTTTTGAATTTTTGTTGCTTGAATCATGGTAATATAATAGAAATAAACAACTTTTCTTCTATACACTTTTTTTGTCAAATGAGTATTTAACATGGTATAGCAAGGTTTGGTTTCGTCTTTGATGACGATCGCGCTGGAAGTAGGGTGTAATTTCAGAATTGAAGGGAACAAATTTAAAGAAAGTTCCAAAATTTTTTGATATTACGTGAAAAAAGTTCACTTTTTTCCAAATCTCTATTTAGCTTTGAAAACTTCAGAATCTGTTCATGAAGAATAGTTTATTTGATTAACTAAAAATCTTAGACATTATTGAAATATCAATAGTTGTTAGGTTATTGGCATTGGATAATTTATAAGGCTATCTAATAGCAAGCAAATGATTGTAAATTTCTTAAACGTTTCAATGACTGAATTCAGCTGAGGTTTGAAATAATATAAGCATGCTACAGAACTTAAAATAGCAATTTTGCACCCATATCATTGATATTATTCCATTATTACCAAGTTTGCCAGTAACAAATTACAAACCTGTTTAGAAAGCCTATTTTAATAAAAAATGTTTTTAATCTCCTTGCACTTGGTTAAATTATTGTGCTTATCTGAATTAGTCTCAATATTAAGTCGCATAAAATGCAAACTACTATGACTTCAATATTTTTACCCTTCCTCCTGCAATAGTAATCAATCATTTGAGTCTATGACCCTCACCATAATGTTCTGGAAAATAAAAACATCTTAGAACAAAGTGAGACCAGCACAGCACTGATTATGCATGAATCTATATGCTGTCTGTAACTACTCGGCACTCGTGCTTTTCCTGCACTGTCCAACTTTGTCTTTTTCGGGAATCCGGACGAATCGTTCAAAAGTTTTCAGCTATCTCTCATTGTTCGGTGAAGCTCAGTAAAACAAAAATATTTGTATTTATTACGAAAAAATTGATATTATGTTATTGATAAATAAGCTGTTTATTACAAGAGCTTTTTGAGTCCGAGAAAACAGAAATTAACTTTTGTGTTAACCCTAACTCTTGTGCACAGGTGATCTTATCACAGCAAAATAAAACTATGGAGAGAGTATGGAATAAATGATATCTCTACGTAGAATTCAGTTCTCACGACGAAGCGCTGTTTCTATCTAACTCGAACTACTACGACTGACAATAATTAATTAGTAGCGTGCACTCCAAAGAGGCCCTTTACGCGATAATATTTCATTCAAATCCTGTTAAAATATTTTACAGGAATTGAAAGGACTAGCAAGCAAAACCTCATCTGTACTGCGTAAGTTACCGGTAAAATAAAGTTTTTAAAACTTATTTTCACTACGGTCCTCAGAATGTTTGAAAATATACCGGCATGTGTATTTACTTGTTTACTGCCAATCTTTAAACTAGTTACACACCTGCTGCACATTTTTCAGAATATCCCTTTAAAACATCGGGTATTTATGAACAAAAAAGTATAAAACTATAATTGGCGAACTCACCAAATCAGAATAAAAGTGAGTAGGAACGCTCCAGTACATCAATACCTTTCAACCTTCAATAGCTTACTGACACGATTCAATAATTAGCGCCAGCGGAATGACTTATGACTATAGATGGGTTGGTCATTTGAATGTCAAAGCACTGGCTGCAATTTTAAATGGAACACTCAATGTCTCTTCATATGGCAAAACGGGTTTTTTAGTCATCAATTGCATCATTTTCAATTTTTCTTCTCTGGTCCTGAGCAACAACAAAAAACAGCAATGTGGGGAAATATTTTGTACAACATTTCAAATTGAGTTTGAAAATTTTCTATTATCGTAACTTACAAATATCATGTAAGGAAATGTATCAACTAGCTTTTATTACCACAAGTATGTCATACTAAATATTATGTTTCCCTATCATTTTAATTCCTAATTTTACGATATATGAAATCTTATGAGATCAATTAAGGACGTTTTATATTAGGTAAGTTTTGAAACCCAATATGATGTAATGCATCTCACGAATCAAATTTTTAGAAAATAAATGGGTTTTCTTTCTTTTTTTCTTTCTTATCCCATCTAACTTCATCGAGAAATATCGGTAAAAACTTTGGTAGAGTAATTTTATCGGATATTAAATTACAACTAAATCCACTATGAATTACATATATCAATGTTGAAATTATCTGTGGGATGAATTTTTTTTATTTATATAGATGTTCTCTATGTGAACTTCATACTGAAAAAACCGTTCGATGCATTTATTTGCAAACGTGAACAAAGAAAGAAAATCATTCCCAAATACCTCTTCAAGACACCCACTGCCATTTCGAATGTTACGCTTTGCTCGATTATTTTACATTTTTTGGACTAATGTATTACGTTTTTTAGCACTAATGCCTAATATTTAATTTCAAGTCACCAAATAGGTTGGCAAAAATTAGTTTTCTTTATTTTCATTACACCATCATTATAAACAAAATACGTACGGCGTATTTTAACACAAACAAAAATAATACACGAACATTTACTTCCTCTATAGGAAAAACAGAATTTACGATATAATTATTTCACATTATGTTTTACACTCTACCATGCATACAGCCTGCCAGGTAGCTGCGGGCGCGGGAGTAACTTTCCGGAGCCACTCTTCTCCTAAGTTCATTTTTTTGAGGAACGAGTCGAATTTGTGCCTGAAACAATACCGAAAAGCGATTCATTCTCGTAGGAATAACACTAATTTATTTTTACACGTCTCATTCACAGGGAACAATAACGAATAACTAATACTTTAAAGGGTTTTTTGACCAAAAAAATACATTTTTGTAAAGCTGAAAGTTTTCTCTTTCTAATGAAGTAATTTGAGGGCCATTTAAAACATGATAAAGGGTATAAAATTATCTTTTAATATAATGAGTGATGTTCAGCTGGAACTTGCGTTCTTTCAGCTGCAGCCTCGCTGCAATGCATTCCGACAGCACTCGCTCTTCAGTACTCGAACTTTAGTAGCCTGAGGAGGTTTGCCACGCTTCTGTCTCTCTATTCATCCTAAGTTCATTCTCCCTCCTGAAAAGATGCACATATTAACTAATAATTGTTATTTTGATTAGTTGTATGGTGGAACCTTTTAGAAACTAATTTTAGATAGATTTCAAGGTACTTCGATATTGTTCGACGAAATAGTTCACAAAATTTCGCCTGGCTGCCACATCTAGTTCCAATTTGCCATTGTGTCCAGGCATAAAAAAGTTCCTTGAAATTCTTCCCTGGCTGGAAGTGAGTGCGCCTGGCAGTGTTGCTGTCCGACGTGCTCCTTGAATTACTTGCCGCTTCAAACACTACAGTTGCGGTAAGTCATTTACCTCTATAACTTATAAAATACTCATTTGAGACGGAAAGTGTATAGAAGAAAAGGCTTAAGTCTCGCTGAGCGGCGAAGCCGCTCATCGAGAATGAAAATATCGATTATTACTGGAATTTGATGCTGATTCCGAATATGCAATTTGTTTTGACCGCTCTCAATTTTTTCGATTTTTTTTATTTCTTATTTTTTGAAAGGCGGCTAGCAACAACTGAGGTGGTGCCCAAAGAATGCCATGTCAGTACAGGTTGGGTGGAACCCGGCCCTATCCGGTACTTAGGTCTTCAATACACTGTCTGACCATGTTGGGTCGAGAATGGCAGAGTTCGGATCATGAGGTGGTGCAGGCCAAAGTATGCCAAGTCCGACCAGGTTGGGTTGAGAATGACAGAGTTCGGATCATGAGGTGGTACAAGCTAAAGTATGCCAAGTCCGACCAGGTTGGGTCGAGAATGGCAGAGTTCGGATCATGAGGTGGTGCAGGCAAAAAAAACATTAAAAATGTATAAAAATTTAAAATAAAAAAAAATCACAAAAAAATCGAAAAAATCGAGAGCGGTCAAAACAAATTGCAGATTCGGAATCTGCATCAAATTCCAGTTATAATCGATATTTTCATTCTCGCTGAGCGGCGAAGCCGCTCAGCTAGACTTGTTCCGAAGAAAATGGTAAATGTTGAGGACTTGACCATAATTGATTTTCTAGTTTTGGATGCCTTAATATTGTTAATGAGATCAAAATAAATAAGTTTTCTTCAATGCACTTTCCGTCGGAAATGAGGGTAAATCTGAAGGAGATGACAGTTGTCGATTTTGTAAATTTTGATGCCTTAGCATAGTTAATTAGGTTGAAATAAACAAGTTTTCTTCTATGCGCTTTTTGTCTCAAATGAGTATTTTATTAGTTATAGGGGTAAATGACTTACCGCAACTCCAGTCTTTGAAGCGGAAAGAAATTCGGTCAATATTGAATATAATGTTGTCAATGAATTTCATAATTTCGTAGGTATAGATAGGTAATATAGTCAATTTTAAGACGTTTTACATGAATGACAATGTGCCCGGAAATGCTTATTTTTGGAGATATTTAACTTTGAAGTTTATAGGAACGTTGTTTATAAAATTGAACAAACGGAGAGGTAAATAAGCAGAAATCCGGTTCTGACATAACGATAGGTAAGGTTAGGTTTGGTAAAGTTAATTTAGTTAAGTATCCTAACCTAAGTAAGCCTAAAATATCTTAATTTAACTCAACCATACCGAGGCCGATGACTCCCGCCAAAAAACTTGGGTAAATCTGAAGGAGATGACAGTTGCCGATTTTCCACTTTTTGATGCCTGAACCTAATTAATTGAATCAAAAGAAACAAGTTTTCTTCTATTCTTTTTTCGTCTCAAATGAGTATTTTACGATTTATAGCGGTAAGTTTAGTTTCGTCATTGATGACGAATGCGCTCGAATAAACAGCTACTCATCGATTTTTGAATTTTTGATGCTTGAAACACGGTAACAACATCGAAATAAACAACTTTTATTCTATACACTTTTTTCGTCAAATGAGTATTTAACGAAGTATAGCGGTAGGTTTGGTTTCGTCTTTCAAGACAGAGCGCTGGAAGCGAGACGCCATTGCAGTATTGCCATACAACTCCATCAAAGAATTTCTTTCCCCTTCAAAGACTGGAGTTGCGGTAAGTCATTTACCGCTATAACTAATAAAATACTCATTTGAGACAAAAAGTGCATAGAAGAAAACTTGTTTATTTCGATCTAATTAACTATGCTAAGGCATCGAAATTTACAAAATCGACAACTGTCATCTCCTTCAGATTTACCAAAACTTGGCGTGGTCCGCGTCCGCAAAACACCGGAAGAGCCATATCGAAACTGCCGTTAATGCTATTCTTACCTGGCGTTATTTATCCTATATCTCCTAAACTAAGCATTTCCGGGCACATTGTCATTCATGTAAAACGTCTTAAAATCGACTATATTACTTATATATACCTACGAAATTATGAAATTCGTTGACAACATTATATTCAATATTGACCAGAAATTCTTTGATCGAGTTGTATGGCAATACTGCAATGGCGTCTCGCTTCCAGCGCTCTGTCTTGAAAGACGAAACCAAACCTACCGCTATACCTCGTTAAATTCTCATTTGACGAAAAAAGTGTATAGGATAAAAGTTGTTTATTTCTATGTTATTACCATGTTTCAAGCAACAAAAATTCGAAAATCGATGAGTAGCTGTTTATTCGAGCGCATTCGTCATCAATGACGAAACTAAACTTACTGCTATAAATCGTAAAATACTCATTTGAGACGAAAAAAGAATAGAAGAAAACTTGTTTATTTTGATTCAATTAATTAGGTTCAGGCACCAAAAAGTGGAAAATCGACAACTGTCCTCTTCAGATTTACCGAAATGAGTATTTTACAAGTTATAGCGGTAAATGAGTTACAGGAACTCCAGTGTTTGAGGCGGGAAAAAATATACCGCGCGGTCCGACGTAAAAATAAACAGGCGTTGATGCGCGCCAACCAAGGCAACTTTGCCATAACTCCAATGTTTGAGGCAGGAAAAAATAAATAAGAGAAGCAAACCCCCTATTACAAACGTAAAGAGGTTGGGTCCTGAGGGGTAGCCACAGTTCTTTTAGTGAAAATTATAAAGAAAAGTTGTAACTGACCCATTATGTCGAATGATGCACGAAATACCTGTAGCCATCACCGCTGCTTCAACGTAACTGGCAGCCTTGAGATAACCGCAGGTCCGTCCGTGACTTCAACCCCGGTATAGTGTGGGTTTGGCGTAACTGGGAACATTCGAATTAAGTCTTTTGCATCGACAATATAACTTGTCATCTCATTAACTATGTTTATGCATAGTAGAATTTCAATTGATTTATAATTTTCACTGAAAGAACTGTGGCTACCCCTCACGACCCAACCTCCTTATGTTTGTAATAGGGTGATGCTTCCCTTATTTATTTATTCCCGCCTCAAACACTGGAGTTCCGGTAACTCATTTACTGCTATAACTTTTAAAATACTCGTTTCCGACGGAAAAAGCATTGAAGAAAACTTGTTTCTTTTGATCTCATTAACAATATTTAGGTATCGAAGATTCGAAAATCAATTATGGTCAAGTCCTCAACATCCACCAAGAAAACTTGTTTATTTTGATCTAATTAACTATGCTTAGGCATCAAAATTTACAAAATCGATAACTGACATATCCTTCAGATTTACCATATAGAAACAAGTGTGTTTTTGATTAAGGGAACCATGTTGGGGGCATCTGCAGTCCTCTCCCAATTTTTTTTTATTGCTTTAAATGAGTTTGAGATATGTCCCCGAATGTCTGTAAAAATATCAGGAACGTATCCCAGAGCTAACGCCCCCCCCCCCCCGGGAGGGGGAGAGCATCCCCCTTACGGAACTTTTTCATTTTTGAACCTAGAGCAATGAAATTTGGTATACTGATAGGAAATGCAATTTAGAATCATTTATCATTCATGACAAAATGAGATTTTCTTGAAAAGAAAATGGGAAATCATAGAAAATGACATTTTTGGGGGGGGTTTTCTAAATGCTTCTTCTCCTACAGTTTTTGAGCTACAGTAATGATTTTGGTATCATTGGATGCAGAATAACGTGGACATTCAAAAAAAAAAAAAAAAAATGCTCAAATTTTTAATTTTATTTATTTTTTTTATATATTTCATCATTCATATTCCTCAAGGTAAGCATCCCCCTTTCCAAATATTTTTTTTATTTTTGAATTTAGAGCAATGAAATTTGGTATACTGATAGGAAATGCAATTTAAAATCATTTATCATTTATGACAAAATGCGATTTTCTTGAAAAGAAAATGGGAAATCATGGAAAACGACATTTTTTGGGGGGGGGGTTCTAAATGCTTCTTCTCTGATAGTTTTTGAGCTACAGTAATGATTTTGGTATCATTGGATGCAGAATAACGTGGACATTCCAAAACTTGAATACTTTTCCTCAAATTTCCAATATAAAAATTAAAAAAACAAAAAATAAAAAAAATCAAAATATTCTCAAGAAAATTCAAATTTATGACGTCATAACTTTGAAACAAGAATGAAATTTGAAACCTTCCTAAGACATTGTGAAGCCCTTGTTTTTCTGCATCCAATGATACCAAAATCATCACTGAAGCTTAAAAACTGTAGGAGGAGAAGCATTTTTTTCTTAAATCATCGAAATTGAACAATGACGATTTTCAAGACATTCGTTATAATGGGGCCGAAGTTTACACAGCTAGAGCAATGTGGTTTGCTGCAATTGAAAGTCTAATGTTTACTCTAAAATTGTTAGCGTTTTGATTTTCAAAAATTTTTACGTGAAATTTTTTCCGTAAACTTTTTACCCTAAATTTAAACTCTGACTAGGCCCTATAGCTTTTTAATAAAAAATTCTATAAATTCAAACTGAATTCAAATTCAAAAACTGGTTGCCAGCATTTTTGGAGCCCACGTTGTACTTTCGCATGCAACAAACCGCATTGCTCTAGCTACCTAAATTTCGGCCCCATTATAACGAATGTTATATATATTTTTATTTATTTATCATGAATAACTCATTTTCTATCTCCCAATGCAAAAAAACTTGTAGAAGAAAAGTTGTTGGGAATCTAGAGAACTAGTAGTCTGCAAATTTTCATAGACGTAAGTCCGATAGAAAAAATCTACGGATGGAAAATAAAATTTTGGCCGACTTACCGGCATGGTTCTCTTAAATCATTTAATGCATTGTACATATAGTAATCGGTATTTTGTGATGCCTCCCGGCTACAAGGAGGCAACAAAGTCCCCAAAGGGAAGGGGCACAGAATTCACATAAATACCAGAAACCCAAAAAGAGATGGTAACACTTTTAACTAATAATTTTGAACAATCAGAGCATGGCAATAAAATGGCTCTCACCTTCCAAAAATTTATTTGTTCAGATGAACAAATTCTTCATTGTAGCCGGCTGTCCAAGAACGCAAGGTTCCAAGGTAGCAAGAAAGATGACTGGTGACCAGCGAGGCACAAAGTTGTGTGCACCCATGGCCGCGTTTGGAAACAGTCTCACGTAGCAGTCGGAAAGACTGCACACATCGGCTTTTCTTTGAATCCGTTGCATTGGCTTCAAACTTGGAAGAAAAGTGCAGGCGCATTTTTAGTAGTGAGGAAATACGCTTGCCACTGAAGATGTGAGGAACCACCACCATTGCTCTGTTATTTGCTTATTATTCATTTTATTGCCTTTTAAGTCTATTGACTTGACAGCAGCCTAAGACTTCTTACTGCGGAAGGCCATTAACCCTTTACGGACGACGCAGACGAATTCGTCTGCACTTCTATTATGGCTCATATATTGAAAAATTCTTAGTATATGCTTCAAAGCCTGTTAGGACGTGAGCGTCCATAGTTGGTCTACAAATTTGGAGTATCAGAACCTGCCAAAGTTGAATCATCGGCTCAGTGCAGTCTTAGACATTGAGTGGAGAGGTACAGCGCTTGCCCGCTCCAAATCTGTCGTATTCGAAGAGTCATGGCAGATCATACAGGTAAGATACAGGGTATCAAAAAATTTCATGGAAAAATTAACATTCATTTTTCAATTTTGAAAAAGATTTATTTTGTTACAGTTTATAAGAACATAGAAATATACCTAAATCATGACAAGACGTTTTTGTCCTATACGGATTGCTGTGCAACTGTTTTACTACAGACGTAATCGTCCTACTAGGAATGAAGATATCTTCCGAAGAAATATTTTGCTTGAATTTGTCAAAATTCCCTCCCTATACCGAGTTATGATAATAATTTCCCTGCTTCAATCATTTCAGAGTTCCCAGCACGATTTTTCTATGGGAATGGACCAACTATTGCTCCCAGACGCCATCTTGTTATCGATGCCGAGAGTATTGCACGAGGCAGTGGTGAAAGCGAAGATGACTGCATGTCTATTGGGTCTGACGATTCAGTAGCCGACCCTGACTTTGTTTTTGAAGAACAGTTTGCAATTTCTGATGAAATAAATGAATCATCAGATTTTGAAGGCCCGCAAACTATTGTACTAGAAGTAAATGAGCCAGAAGCGGTTTCTATCCCGCCAGAAAGAAAATCCTATTCAAAAGTAAGCAACAGAACAAATGTTCCAATTTGGGTTACTAGCACTAGCGCTGATCCTACAAAGATCCCAACATTTGAAGATGAAATTGAATATGATAGGACCATCTTGCATCCTCTAGACTATTTCAAAACATTCATCAATGAAGATATTTTGGACCTTATGGTAGAGCAGAGCAATTTGTAAGCCACGCAGAAAAATGTAAACAAACCTTTGAAATTGACTCGTGCTGAACTAGAGCAATGGCTTGGATTGTCTCTTTATTTTTCCATTTCAAAATTGCCTTACACAAGGTTGCATTGGAGCACAAGTATTGGCCGATTCAGAGAACAAATACCCCTCAGGGGGATACAATTATTGTATCTTTGGGAATTAGCGCTCCCAGGGGATCAATGTGAGGGCCCGAGCTAAAGGTTAGGTAGGCTTTCTTTTTGTTGGTATGACATAGGTTTTTGTTTTGTTACGGACCAACTTTTTTTCGGTTCTCTGCTGTCCTGTTTTTCATCACCTACTACTTTCTTCTTCAACTTTGATCTTGTTTCATGAACTTCTTTCTCATCTTACTGTTTCTATGCCCTTTCTGCATAGATTCCACGTTCCCTTAACTCCATACTAAATGGTGCCTTCTTCCTTCCTCTCTTTGGATCTCATTTGTTGAGGATAGGGAGGCTTAAACTAACTAATAATCTAATCTAATCTAATCAGAGAACAAATATCGGATGTTATGACCCGAGATTGATATGAGGAAATCAAAAGTTCTCTGCATTTAGCTGATAATACGAAAGTCAACGAAGACAAACTCTTCAAGATACGCCCTCTCGTTGATCACCTTCAGAAAGAGTCCAGAAAAATTCCAATGATACAAGAACTGTGTGTAGACGAACAAATAGTACCATTCAAGGGCATTAGCTCTATGAAGCAGTATGTTCCCTCAAAGCCCCACAAGTGGGGGTTTAAAATATTCGTGCTTGATGACAAATGTGGGATGGTATATGACTTCCTACCGTATACTGGAAAAGTAGCTCCTGTCAACAGTGAAGGTGTTCCAGATTTGGGTGCTAGCGCAAACGTGGTCTTGCATCTCGCCAAAACCATCCCAAGTAATAAGAACCACATTCTCTACCATGACAACTGGTTCACCTCTATTCCGTTGATGCAAAACTTGGCAAGTCGGGGAATCTGGAGCTGTGGAACAATTCGTCCTTTGAGGCTTCAAGGCATGAAAGACAAAACTCTTGACAAGGATCTCATGTAAAGAGGTCGAGGATCTAGTGTTGAAAAGAAGACAACAAATCTGGATCATGAAGTAACTTACGTGAAGTGGTACGATAATAAGATTGTCAATGTTGTTTCAACCTTCGCCAAAACTGAACCAACAGAAGCTGTCTCACGCTTTGACAGAAAGCAGAAAAAGCGCATCGAGGTAGTAAGACCGAATATCATTACGCAGTACAATCAAGGCATGGGAGGGGGTTGATCTTGCCGATGCTCTGCTGGCTCTCTACAGGATGGATCTGAGGTCAAAGAAAACATACCATCGCTTGATTTTCCATTTGATTGATTTATCTGTTGTGAACAGTTGGAATCTGTATCGGAGGTCTGCAAAATATTTATCGCTAAAAAGAAAAGACGTCCTTCCCCTAGCAGCTTTCAAGCTTACTATTGCAAATGCGCTGATGCGAGCTGGAAAGCAATGCCAAGAAAGTCACCGAAGAGGCAGACCGAGCCCTTCTGCTGCAAAACTGGTGAAACGTCATTTGACACCAATGCCCGATAGCTATGTCCGTCTTGACCGTATTGATCACTTTCCTGAAGTTCAGAGCATTAGGAAAATGTGTAAAAATGACAACTGCAGCGGGGAAACTAACATAGTTTGTAGGAAATGCAACGTCAATCTGTGCTTGAATAAGACAAACAACTGTTTTCTTAAATTTCATGGTCACTAAGCAATGTTTTTTCTCTGTTTCACAATTATGAATAACTATTTTTATTGAAGCAACATGTGATTCTCACGTACTGAAAGCGGATAAATTGAGAAATCTAATATCGTTCTTTTGTTATGCTTTCTTATGCTTCTTCAAAGGATATCTGACTTTCATCAAATGATAACGGATAATTTATGAGATATTATAGGGGCATTACTCATAGACTAATAACCTAGTCTTTTTCGTCAAAGGATATCAGTAATTTTTATTTTGGGGTGGGGTAAAGGATATATAAGGCGATGATTTTTTCTTCTCCGGTGTTCTGCAAAGACAAATCTAGTCCTTTTTTCAGAGGATATCATGAATTTCTCATAGGGATAATGGAAAAAATTACTCCATAAATTATTTAATCTACTTTGTTCCTTCATGAAGGCAGAATCAATGAAATACCATTGTTTGGAGATTAAAATAAATATTTTTGACTTTATTTTGTTTATATTTTACCTTCATGTACCATCGGACGCATTCGTCCACTGCACACTACACTCATGGGATTCCTAGTGAGACGAATTCGTCCTTACAATATAATTTTTATAAAATTCAAGTTTCTTTCAAATTTTTGTGTTTCATGGTGATAAGGATGTGTCTATAATTCAAAAACACAAAAAATAATTTTTTTATTGGAGAAGTCAATAATTCGTCCGTAAAGGGTTAATAATGCCTTACTAAGCCCGCAGAGGATCTTGGCTTAGAGTAACGGCTAGAGTTTCCACAATTTGTGAAGGAGAGGACAATTTTTGCTCCCTAAACATTGTTAATTAGGTCTAAAAAGCAACTTTTCTTCTACATTCACTGACATTCTCCATGGGTCTAATTCTTTGGACTTGATCAATTCTACATTAGCCATTAGAGGTGACCTAGGGTGGAGCCTATTTTCAGAAAGAATGATGAAAGGGGTGCTGAATTATAAGGTGAGAATTGAAAGAATGCAGAACAGCAGGGGGGTAAAGAGAATTTTTGAATGGAATCTAAGTGTAAGCTATTGAGAAAAAGTATGTTGGGATCTTGCAAGGAAACTTAGTATGCAAAAGATTATTCATGTTAGAATAGGGAGACCTGTGGATGACTGGAGTTTAATAAATTTTGGAGGTGTAGGGCCTGAGTGGGACTGCAAGAGGTGGAAAAAAGAGATTGAGAGGCAAACAAAAGAGGATGGATTGAATAAGTGGAAGCTTAGCATGATGGGGGAGCCTACACTTAACTGGTATGCAAAAAAGGAAGCACCTAAGTTTGAGAAGTTCTATGATGGTAGATTTTGGAAGTCAACTCTTGTTTGCTCTGAGATGTAAGTCATTGAGTGTGAACAGATGTACATGGAGGTGGAATGAGAATAGTAACAGATTATGTCGGCAATTTAATAGTGGAGTGGAGGAAACAATTAAGTATTTTGTGCTGGAATGTATATAGTAAGTATGAGCAAGAGAGAGAGAGTTTCATGAATGTGGTGTTTACCTCCCTCCAACTTGTCAACAGGCTAACTTTGAGCAGGCAATTAGCCTCATAACCTCGGTGCTCGAATCTCTGCCACCTCCACTCCCCAGAATCGCTGTTATGGGAGACTTCAACTTTCCAACCATGTGCTGGGAGTCGGGTCATGCCTATGGGGGAACGAGAGAGTCAAGAGTGCAGAGCGAGTACCTCTGGAACTTTATGGAGAGTTTAGCCCTGGAGCAATGCGTCCGCCTCCCAACCCGACTAGACAATGTCCTAGACCTGTTTTTAACAAACGACGACGAGTTGGTCAGACTGGTTGAGGTTGAGGAGACTATTATGTCCGACCACAGATGTATCCTCATATATGGTGACCTTGGCCTGGAGCGGCAGACAGTCTGGGACCGAGGAGCGTCGGGAGGGTCGCTTGACTCTCTCAATTTTATGAGTGATCGCGTAGACTGGTCTGGCCTATCGGGAGCGCTGGGTGACATTGACTGGGATGCACGTTTGGCTGGACGTACCCCCAACGAGATGTACGACGAGATCCTCGCTGTCTTGTCCGAGGTCTGTCCAAGATATGCCCCAACACGGAAGATTAGGGGGATAAACCCATTACCTAGGGACCGGAAGGTACTAATGAGAAAGCGCTCAAAGCTGCTTAAAAGAGTTGGGACGTTGGCGCGCTCAGGGACCGCCAGGGATGGCATCCTTGAGAGAGTGGCTGAGATCGAGAGGCAGCTCGAGGCGTCACATGAGGAAGAGGCAAGATCCTGTGAAGATAGAGCTATCGCCGCTATAACCAATAACCCTAAATACTTCTACTCGTACGCCAGGAGGAAACTTTGCACAAAGTCGGTTGTGGGACCGTTTCGAGTCGACGGACGGAATGTGTGCACCCCTGAAGAGAAATGCGCTGTGATGCGAGCACAGTATGAGGCGGTATTTAGTCGGCCCAAGTTTGGGGAAGACGATGGCGGCTGGGGCCCGAATGAATGGCCGAGTACCACACCGATAAACCTCGTGGACTTTGAATTCGGTGAACGAGACGTTGAGGAAAGCATTGGCGAGCTCTCACCCTCGTCGGCGCCGGGTCCAGACAGTGTTCCGGCTGTCCTCCTATGCAACTGTTGAGTTGCCATCAGCAGGCCTTTGTTCCTGCTCTGGAGGGCATCACTGAGTGCGGGGACCATACCTACCAAACTCAAGCTGGGAATTATTACCCCCATATATAAAGGTGGCGAGAAACACCTACCCCGGAATTATAGGCCGATCACACTGACCTCCCACATTATAAAGATCTTTGAGAAAATAGTAGTGAGAAGGCTGGTGGGATATATGGAGGATGCTGAGTTGTTCAACCCCAGTCAGCACGGGTTTAAAAGAGGGAGGTCCTGCCTCTCACAGTTGCTTGAGCACCAACGGCACATCACGGAGGCCCTCGGTCGTGGTCATGCAGTGGACGCTGTTTACCTAGATTTTGCTAAGGCATTCGATAAGGTAGACCATGGGATCTTGCTTAGAAAGTTGAGGGCTGCTGGCGTTGGTGGCGACTTGTGGAATTGGATCAGGTGCTTCCTTACTGGCAGAAAACAAGTAGTGGCCGTTGACCGATGCCGGTCAGCCGAGTCGCGAGTGATAAGTGGAGTGCCCCAGGGCTCGGTGCTTGGACCACTTTTGTTCCTGGTCCATGTCAGTGATATTGACGTCGGATTACTTCACTCCTGCGCCTCATCATTTGCGGACGATACAAGAGTTTTTAAGGAAGTGGCCAGCAAGCAAGACTGCGAGGCCATGCAGCAGGATTTAATCAAAATCTACGAATGGGCCGAGGTGAACAACATGTGCTTCAATGAAAGCAAATTCGAGCTCCTTCGTTGCGGTCACCATCCGGATGAAACCTTCCCCTACACAACTGCTGGTGGGGTGGTTGTGGAGAGGAGGTCATCAATCAGGGATTTGGGCGTGATCGTGGAGGACGGGGGAAGCTTCACAAAGCACATAGACTTGGTCTCAAAAAAGTGTCGAAGTCAACTCGGATGGATCCTCCGGACGTTTCTTGCCCGGGAAGCAGCGGCCATGATGACCTTGTATAGAGCGCTGATTTTGCCCCTGGCCGAATACTGCTGCCAGCTGTGGAGTCCAATTGCGACGGGGGAGATCCAGAAAGTAGAGGCAATTCAGAGAACGTTCACGTCGAAAATCGTCGGAATGGAGCGGCTCAACTACTGGGAGAGGCTCCAGAGGTTATCACTGTTCTCCCTGCAGCGACGACGAGAGCGGTACTTGATAATTTACACCTGGAAGATGCTGGAGGGATTAGTACCAAACTTTGTTGACCCAAGTCTGGCGTTGAGAATTAGACAGCATCCCCGATTAGGGAGGTTATGTGTCGTTCCGCCATTCAGCAACAGGGCTCTAGCCAGCGTGAGGACGCGCCATGAAAGATCTTTTTTGGTCATTGGCCCAAGACTCTTCAACTGCCTCCCAATCGAACTGAGGGAGTCCCGTGGGAAACTGGCTGCCTTCAAATCAAGGTTGGATAAGTTCTTGGCGTCGGTCCCGGATCGACCTCCGACACCGCATTACTACCAGCCTGCGGCGGGCAACAGCCTCCTGCAGCAGGTGGCGCAGCTGCTAGTGGAGGAAATGTAGCGGCGAGTCGTCGTTGAGGGCGGTGCATCAGCATGGCCCGGGCCTGTCGGGCCCGAACTACGTCCCAGGATTCCCAGGAATCCCAGGAGCAGTATGGAGAGAATGAGTGGTATGCTAGATCTGCTGAAGGTGATTGCAGTATAAGTTGTCTTGCTGGATTGGATCAGGAGTGTAATGCGAGTATCATTGAAGCTATGAAAATGTTTCTTGTGCGTGCCTGGAGTAAGAGACAGTGACTGGAATGAGCCAGTCAGGAAGAGTGGGCTGTAATGACCCGATATGCCTGGAGATGGTGTTTTGACACACTGGTTATCCCAGTGATGCCGTCCAATGGCAGCTTGTGACAAGGATTGGTAGATCCTGAGAAGTTTAGGGGACAAGTCTAGTACCAGGCGCTGAACTCTTTGTGTGAAAATTGTGGAGGGAATTGTAGGCCGTTACAAAGGCCCCGACGCTGTTGGCCCTCAAGCTCAAGCTCAATTAGGAAGTATTGCAGTAGCGTATTCACACTTGTTTAGTTTGATTCACATTTCCATTTTCTAAATGAGGGCCACTTTGATGATATTGTAATAATTTATGGACCTCTATTATTTTACAGACTTATTGGTATTTAATTATTTTTAAGCAGTATGGCAGGTCTGGACAGTATTTCTGGGGTAAGTAACCCAATTATAGAAAAGCTGAGGTGGCTTGGGTGTTATTGAGTCAAACTATGTCTGATTATCATTGCCTCCATCCTTGTTTTAACCCTACATGACCGGAATATAGATGCAGATGGTTTTTAAAATTTTGAAGTTCATTTTTGAGTTGTAGTTGCATCAGAGGGATAGTAACTACAAAAGGTTTCTGAAAAAAAGCTTTATTGTAAATTTTACAAATGGTGGACTAATTCGTCCTTACAGGCTTGCAGCATATGAAATTAACATAAAACAAATTTGTCCATATACTCACATGAAGTTATATATATAAAAAACTTTTTTCCCATTTATTAGCCCTATAAGGAGAAAGAAGAATGTTTTACAGTAGTAAAATAGGCGCTTTCCATTTAAAATAATAATATGTATTTACGAAATATATCAATATATGTGGCATAAAAAAAGTCATCAAAAGAAAAAAAATTGAAGTTTTCATATATTTTTAACTATTTTTATTCATGAGGATAGTAGCACAACATATTTAGTAAATACCTAACTATCAAAAAACCCTGTTGGTAATAATATGTCACTTTGTGGTAAGACTCAGAGTACAATAATAAAGTAAAGACCCTTCAGCAATCATCTAATAAACTAAATTCTTTTCTTCCTTTTACTACTCATAACACAACCTATTCTCCATGGAACTTCGTAGAGCAGTTTACTTTTAAATTTAAGCAGAGATACATTAAAGTGAATGGTTAGGGTAGGCCTTTGTTCAATTTTGTGAACAGTTACATTTAGTGGCCTATTGACGTTCTTTTGCGTTGAATACAAGTTGCTCTGATCAACAAATAATTGAAATATTTCTTCATTAAAAAAATTTGAAATATTCAATTGGTTCTTTCAAAGTCCTATCAAATTCATAACCCTGTTCAAAAATAGGAATTTTGTCCCATCTAACCTGCTACTTTTCACCCATTGCTGTTGAGAGGAGTTTCTTGTGGTAGCTCTCCCTCTTCTGCTTGTAGAAGTAGATTCAATTTCTTCAACTGGTGCATCAATTTCTAGAACACATTCAGTTTCATCCATGGATGCATCTTCCAGATTTTCCGCAATGACTCTGTCAATGGGCATGTCTGCAAAACAGAATACCATCAGTCAAAATAATTACCTGATTTTCAGTGACACAATCCTGGGGAGCAAACATCTAATAAAAATATCCTCATATGAAAAGTTTGTCAGGAAGCTAAATTGGAACTGAAGCATGGTTATTTCCATGAAATACATGAACCTCAAATTGTGTTTCACTTCATACTAAAGCAGACCCTGAAATGTGCATTCTTACCATCAGGACTTGTTGAGCGAAAGGCTGGTTCTTGTCCCGAGTCATCATCAGAAAGATCAGATATATCCGTTTGGCCATTACTATCCAACGTGTCCACAGGCAAGGCTGCTGCTTGTCCTCTAGCCCTCAACCTTGAATTTCTCCCACCATGAAACAACATAGTTAGCATCTCTGGAAAAAAAGGACAAATATATTTCATACCAATTCAGAGTTAATTATGTATTGTAGGTTATGCCGTTTTGGAATTGAAAATAAAAATTATGCCGTCACCATGTAAATAATTTGAATGTTTACTCTTAATTTTATAAATCAACATTTTGCAATCAGCTTGTTCAGATGACATAGGAAGTATCTGGAAACCGAGGGAGGCATAAAATATACTGAAGTTCAGACCCAAAAAAAGTGAAAATAGTCTGAGACAATGAAAAAATACACTTTGTATAATACATAGACATTTATATATATATATATATATATATATTTATTTCATAAACTGTTATAGGCTGAAAATGTATTTCATCATAAACAATGAGTTTCAGGCGTGCATGAAGTAAATTCAGCAGAGTGTTTTTGCAACACACACGTATGTAAATTACTTAGCACATAAAATAAAATACATGGAAATAGATATACTACACTCCAATACAATTTTTCTTTTATAAAATGCATTAGTTACATCCTATAGTCATTGTATTCTGAAAGTTTTTACAAATTCTTTGGCAGCGTTTTCTAGATAAAAGATTGAATTTGGCAACAGCGAGAAGAATGAAAACATTCAGTACACAGACACTGCAAGCAGCTATAGAAAGACAAATTTGAACTAAAACATGCGGGTGTATGCCATTTATTAAAATTGAGATCTATCGGTACAAGAACTAATGTAAAACTCATTTTTTGTACAATTCAAATTTTAGATTTATTGTATTTGCCTACTGTATGAGAGAAAGGACTACTTTGTCCAGTGATGTTTACAGAGATTGAGTTCTGTCAAGGACGAATTTGTCTCCATATTTACAATAGCTGTTGCCTACAAATTTTTTGCTCAAAACTATATTTTTTTTCTTTTAGCACAAAGTTCTAGTATCTAGGTTGCCACGGTAATTTTAATATAGTTCCACTTTATCTGTATGTTCTTCCATGTCTTAGTGATTGCAGGAGATGACAGCCTTTCTGTGACACCACCTTCTCTGATGACAATTAGCCCCACACTGATTTTTTCTGTCATGTATAAGTAGCACCACTTGCTTCTCCGTTGAACTCTATACCGGACGAGTTTGTCCTTAGCTGTGTACGTCTAGACAACTTTATTCGCCAACGAATTCGTCTTATTCGGTCATGTAGGGTTAAGTTAGATATTTTTTTGCTGGGATGCATGGTAATTTTTCAGTGGTATCATTTGCACTAATAAAATCAGAATAAATGTTGAATGTTTGGTAGTAATCGGTTTTCCAGTTTTTGGTGCTTAAACATAGTTTATTAGATCTCAATAAACCAGTTTTCTTCTATGCACTTTCCATCTCAAATGAGTATTTTATGAGTTATAGTGGTAATTGACTTACTGCAACTCCAGTGTTTGAAGCGGAGAGAAATTCATCGAGCGCGTCGTATGGCAACGCTGCAATGGACTCTCCCTTCGATGCGCTCGAATGACCGAGCACATTCCTGCCATCTAAGACGATAGATAACATACCGCTATAACTCGCTATTTTTAGGTGATAATTTCTAATGATAATTTCTAAAAGATGCTAGAATAGTGATGCAAAAAAAACGGTTTTATTTGATTGCGTTTTTTTTTGCAAAAAAACATGTTTTTTATGTGTTTTTTTTTGTTTTTTTGCACACCTAAATTTTGTTGAGTATATGTCTGGGTTTTTTTTTGACACATAAAATATATTAATATCCATGTTTTTTAGTCATTTTATTGTTATAAAAACATCAAAAAGAAACCATACAGTAAAAGTGGTGGCAGATAACCCACAATTACCTAGAGGCGTCTCAGAGGAACAGCAGGAGCCACAGAACTTATATTGATGGAGTCAAAATTCAGAGCTTACTATCTCTACTATGTCTGATTTTATTTTTATGTGACCAAAAAAATCAGACATAGCAGAGATAATAAGCTCTGAATTTTGACTCCATCAATATAAGTTCTGTGGTAAGTTCTGTGGCTCCTGCTGTACCTCTCAGACTCCTAAGTAATTGTGGGTTATCTGCCACCACTTTTACTGTATGGTTTCTTTTTCATGTTTTCATTACAAAAAAAGACTAAAAACCATAGATAATAATATATTATAGGTGACCAAAAAAATATGCTGTTTTTTTAAAAACATGTTTTTTTTTACAAAAAATTCTGACTAATAAAAATGAATACTAATATATTTTCTGGTACCAAATATAACCATGCTGTTTTTTTTTACAAAGAATCATGACTAAAAAACAATATATTTTATGTGACCTGAAAAGCCCCATGCAGTTTTTTTAACCCGTCTCCACATGGTCGACCTACCAAGAGGTTTGAAGAAAATGGGTCAACTGTGCAACTTGCTGTACATTCATTAATCATGTTAGAAATTTCATTGGGGGTTCATTGTAAAGAGAGAGAGTTGCTCTTTCTGTCAGTGGGGAAAAAATACTGCTAGCCCAAAGAAAATCTACGAAATTCGAGTTTTTATTTCGGTAAAATACAAAAAATAGAAATCAGAAAATCACTGGCCATTTTTTATTTATTGCACTTTTGTGTTTTTTTATGATGCATTTTCATAGATTCTGAGTTGCTGAATCTTGTGGTATGTGAATTTTTTTTCAGGTCCAATAGTTCTGGAGTTATGTGCACTAAATGTAAAACACAGTTTTTATTTTTTAGTTCATTTTGTGTATAGGCTGTTATCAAGCAGTTTCATTGTTTGTAAAGTGTTTGATATGCATAAAGCTTTTCCTTCCGAATACAATGGTGGTATTATTTTCTGCGTAGGAGTAAATCTGTGAATTTGGACTCCCATTTTTGGAACAAAAAAACATAAGAAAATAAAAATGATGGCGACCTTCTTAGAGGCAGAGTGTGTGCTGGTATGCCTCAGCTACACTGCTGGCCTTCTAAGAGGTTGTGCAGCGCCGGTAGCTACACTCCAGACTGAGCAGAAGAATTCATACAGATTTGAGCTTGATACCTCTCCTTCCCTGTTCCTCCCACCTAATTTTACCTTACACCAATAATTAGCGCTCAACGAGACGCTCAAGACCATATATGACAACCCTAGATTTGCTGATGTGAAACATGTGCTAGCTTTGCCGACCTTCTAAGAGTCCAGGACGTGGCGACGGGTTAAAAAAAACATGTTTTTTTGCTAAAAAATCATGACTGAACAAACATGAATATATTTATGAGACCAAAAAATGTTTTTGCACTAAAAAAACCATGACTAAAAAAACATGAATATATATATATATATATGAGACCAAAAAAATCCCATGCTGTTTTTTAAAAAATGTTTTTTTACAAACAATGATGTATAAGAAAACCTGGATATGAATATATTTTATGCAACCAAAAAACCATGCTGTTTTACTTTGTATTTTTCATAAAAAATCGTGTCTTAAATTCATGGATATTAACATATTTTATGTTACCAAAAAAAATATTGTTTTTTTAAACATGTTTTTTTTATTAAAAAGTTATTATGATTCATTTTTTGGTCACGACTTCTTTGTAAAAAAAACCCTCAGGGGGATACAACTATTGTATCTATGGGAACTAGCACTCCCAGGCGGACAATATGAGGGCCCAAGCTGAGAGTTAGGTAATCCTCCTTTTTGTTGAAATAAAATGTTTTTGTTATGTTGAGGACCACATTTTTTCGGTTCACTGCTGTCCTGCTTTTCAGCACCTGCTACTGTCTTCTTCAACTTTGATCGTGTTTCATAATCTTCCTTCCTCTCTTTGGATTGCATTTGTTGCTGGGTAGGGAGGCTAAAACTGATGACTAATCAAATCTGTAAAAAAACATGGATATTAATTTATTTTATCTACCAAAAAACCATGCTTTTTGAAAAAAAGATTTTTTTTACAAAAAACAGGAGTGTTATTAAATTTTATCTGAACAAAAAAATATGATATTTTAAAAACCATGTTTTTTTCACAAAAAGCCATTAATATCCATGTTTTTACATCATGATTTTTTGGTAAAGAAAACATGATTTAAAAAAAACCAGCATGGTTTTTTTTTGGCACATAAAATATATTAATATCCACATTTTTTAATCATGATTTTTCTGAAAAAAGATGTTTTTAACCCTTTAACATCCGAATTTTTGTACTCATATTACCGTTAACACGACCACCGTCACTATATACTGGCACTGGCATCAGGCAGTCACCGATATCAGGATGGGATAGGAACTGCCACTCGGCAGAGAACTTTAAAGAACACATTAGGAAACTAATTGAATAAGAAATACAATATATTGAGGGTGTTTTTGAAAGAGGACACTGGTGTCCTCTGGGGCGTTAAAGGGTTAAAAAAAAATAGCATGGTTGCTTATGGTAAAATAAAGTATATTAATATCCGTGTTTTTTAGTCATGACTTTTTTGTAACAAAAACATTAAAAAAATAGCATGGATTTTTTGGTCACATAAGATATATTAATATCCATTAGAACCGTACCAGGTCTTAAAATAAAATATCCACAAAGAATCTATTCACTCTATACAACCTTTCGGAGACTAGCTCCATCCTCAGTAAGTCATTCAGTCAAATGTTTTTCAAAGGAACAGTGAAACTTCATTGTCCATTTCACCAAATTTTACTGAATGACTGAGGATGGAGCTGGTCTCCGAAAGGTTTTATGGAGTGAATATATTCTTTGTAGATATTTTATTCTAAGACCTAGTACAGTTCTAATAAACATGATTTCAATATTAACAGCATTCTTTGTTTGTAAGTTTCCAAAGACAATTGGATTAAAGAAAAATAACTTACCTGATATTTACATCCGTGTTTTTTTAGTCATGATTTTTTAAAATTTAAAAAAAAAACAATTTTTTTGGTTCCATAAAATATAATAGCCATGTTTTTTCGTCAAGATTTTTCTGTTAAAAAACAATGTTTTAAAAAAAAAGCATTGGATTTTCAAGGTCACATAAATATATTATTATCCCTGTTTTATATTCATAATTTTTGTATAAATAACATTTTTTTTTTTAAAACAGCATGGTTTTTTAGTCACATCTCTATCAATGACCATAAGTAAAGATATGTTATTATAACACACCATTTTGGGAGTTGAAGGTCATTCAGGATGTCTACTAGGTTGTTGTGACTCGCACCGCCGCAAAGTACGCTCACAACACGAAAGCCTACTGATTGTAATTCGTGGTAGCACCTGCGGTTCTCGAGGACGCTACACCAGTGCTACGTTGTCCGCTGTTGTCAGCACAAGGAACAGAAAGTCGGGTGGGTTCACAATGTTTATGCCAAACACGTATATACACGAACACATGAGGTTCCTCTACTCGGAGTTCCCCTCCGGTGCCAAATCACCATTACACCATTTACACAAAACCGATGACTTGGGGCACAGCTATTCACAAATAAACATATATATTTTAATGTCTTTAATTTATATGGCCTGAAAGCTGCACAAAAGCGACATGGTTAGGAAAAATGTTTAAACACGGCGATCACAACATATCCCCCCACCAGTGGATACCCTGGGATCCACTCATAAATAAACTGAATCCTGACCGCAGCTCCAATCTAGCATGTGAGACGAACTATCGCTATTGTCTACAATTGGCGATACATATCAGCACATAACTCTCGCTTTTAAAACTATCAATGTGTACAGAACAGTTATTTTTATTAAGCATTGTTTTAATATACACATCTCTCTCAAAACGCAACAAACACCCGTAATACCTCCCGATCACGAGGCATCAACCAGGCTGATATCCGGTCACATCTGCCAACGTATCGTCAATATCATATCGATAACGCCGACAGCACCGTACGCAGGAGACATCTGGTCTTACGCAACGTTTTTTTGAGTTTTAAGAATATAGTCATGTTCGAGTTTTGTCAACGATGGCGCATATTTAACAAGGTGCCTACATGAAAAGCATCAACATCAACCCCAAACTTAAATGACAGTGGAACACATTATTTACCTAAAATTACAACATATACCAATATAAACCAGCACTACCAGTACAACCGCAACACAAATAACTTCAGACAAGAATCTTTAATTTAAATCTTAATTCTAACTTTACAACACAATCTTTATTAACATATCTACCTATCCAAATGGATCGTTTACAAACACAACTCATTAAAATCAGAGGATAGTACGCATTTGCTAAAGCTTAATTAAACGCACATCCCAACACACACATATATCTAAACATTTAACGCATCAACTTGAACGAGTATAAAATCATATTCATCACCGTACATCAAGACTAGTAAAAGGCACATTTATTTATTTATTTTTATCACGCCATTTGTACTCGAGTACTTTAGGTTGCACATGAGGGTAGGTCTCAACAAGACCTCTGGAACGCGTAACTCTCTCCGATACATTAGAGTTACTAATATTTGGCAAATCACACAATATGTCGGCGCTTTCCGACTCAATCCAATTAAATCTTTCGAAACGACTCTCACTTCCCATGTAATTCTTAGCCCATATTTCTCGTAAAAACCTATTGTTACCTCTAAAGCTTGATACCGCCTTTCTAGACTGGACAGAGTTTCTTTTCATAATATTTAAAGCTGCTTTTACCGCCGCAAGATTTTCCCCTACCGACTTACTCTCTCCAAATCCTGAAAAGTTGGCTTCTTCAGGTAAATAATCCGGAGTAGCACATGCAACCCAGGAACCTGCCTCACACTGAGCTACCACATTTAAACTTTCGTTGATTAACTCCTCTTGCACAGTAAATGCCTGTTCAACCACATTTAAAATTACAGCCGCACTCGCACTATCGCTATCGGTCGAAGGCTGCAATACTGGTGAAAGTGATTCACTGATCCTCAAATTCTCTGAATATTGTCGTACTGGTGTAGAAGCTTTAGGTTCTGCGTGGACTTCTGCTTCAACTACAACCCTCTGTAATACCCCACCTAAGTTGGAATCACCTTGCGCCCTGGATTTTCCGCTAACATCGAAATGACGATTTCTATTCTGGTTATTTTGCCCGTTCTGCTCCGGACTAAACCCAAGAAAATCTCCACTCCCCTTATCAGAAAAAACTTGGGAATTCCACGGAACTAACGCTTCAAGAGGAGTAATCTCTGTTATTGTACGTTTATCAGGAGGTGGTGTTAAATGTACTGAGAACTGACCTACCCGCTGTTTACCATCTTCCGCCACATTAACCTCACCATCAGTTACACTCGACGAAACACTATCACTCTCATCGGAAAGAGTCGAATCCCCATCACTACTGCTAGACGAATCACCAGTAGAGCTCAAACTACTAGAACTAGTAGTAGTACTACTATCACTAAAGCCATAAAATGAAGGAACGCAGCTCCCGTTCCCAACAGTTTCAAATTCATATGGCTCTATCAAGTCGGATTCTTCAAAACTACTGTTCATCTGGAAATATTTCAATAAGTATTTTGGAGGCTCGTTCCACGACTTGAGCTGCCTATGATGCACTCTACGAATACTTCCTTCTTCATCTCTCACTTCATAAGTTACACCATTTGATTGGATTTTAACCACCCAAAAGGGGCCCTCAAACTTTGGCTCTAGCTTATGTTTATTTTGTTTACCTATGCGATGAATCTTGTACAATACTTTTTGTCCTATTTTGAAAGCACTAAATCTTTCATGACCCTGCTCCCAATTATTCACAATTTGTTTTTCAATAGGTATAGGGCCACGCAAAAAATGATTTCTCTGCAACAAGAACTGAGACGGACTACAACCAATTTGCGAATGATGAGTGTTATTATACGTAATAAGAGCTCTACTTACTTCTTTGTCCCGATCTAAAGGATTATCATAGGTGATACCCCTCAAAATTTGTATGATTGTCTGATTACTACGCTCCACACACCCATTTGAAGAAGCTCTATAACTGGTGCTATAAATGTGTGCAATATTAAACGAATCTAAAACATCGTTAAACTCCGATGCTCGAAACTCACTACCATTATCAGTTAGTATTGGGTCCGGGATTCTTAGCATAGCTGGTAATACTCTACTTTTCAAAGCTGCTGATACTGTTTTCGATGTTTTATCTTTAATGGGAATGGCGATGAGAAATTTAGAAAAATGATCTATAGCAACTAACAACGCAACATTACCCTGAGAAGAACGAGAAAATTGAAGTAAATCAATGGCAACAAGATCAAAAGGATGAGAAGCCTCTATCTTGCGAGTAGGTGGTGTCACCAACCGAGGAGATGTCTTATAAAGTTGACAATGCCTGCACGATACACACACATCACGAACAATAGAAGCAGCTGCAGGATGCCAGAAGTGCTGTTTCACTAATTTGTCTATCTTTTGAATGCCTATGTGTGCAAGTTGAATGTGAAGTTTGTACACAACATCAATCATTATCATAAATGGAACAACGGGTACATAATAATCACCTATGCTTCTAACAACAATATTTGACATGACACTCAACGAACTGTAGTACCTCCGGAACTGACCAAGACAACGCTGTTTCCAAAAACTTACATGTACTTTATTATTGATCTTTGTCTTCAAAGATTTTATAGCAAAATCATTACTCTGAATATTCCGGATACTTGAGTTTGCAAAAATAAATTTCACCCTCACGTTACGTCTCGCTTCCGCAATGTCATCACCTTCACCAGCACTTTCAATACTCTCTTGATCCACAAGTTCAACAGTTTCTTCATCAATATCTGACCCCGATACACTCGAATTGAAAAAACCAATCAAGCTGACACACAAAGATTCATCCAGGTCTTCCTCCACCTTAAAGGGATACCTAACCAGCTCACCAGCAATGACAAAGCTCAGGGAAAGACTACCATAGTCAATGGTTATCTTGTTCTCTGCCAAGAAATTTGCGCCAATTAAACAACAGCATGGTATGGCATCATTCTCGACTATCGCAAATGGTACTTTCACATCCATTTTTAACCCCTTCAGAAGACAATCAAAATGAATCACACCACGTAGCAAAGCTCTTCGGCCATCAATTCCTATAACTGCAGAATCTTCTACTTCATCAAAATCGAACTGTACACCCCTATCAATCAGCATAGCAGTCACTTCCCTCGTGATTAGGCATACTTGAGATCCTGTATCTATCAAGGCACAAATTTTGACCCCTCCAACTTCCACCGCACAACCAGTACCAACTTCAACTCCATGACCGCATTCCGTTGTACACACATTTACCTCAGCTTCGTCTACATCGTCATTATTAATATTTAAGCCAGAATCATCAAATTGTTGACCTAATTCACTACACTGATTCACAAGATCGCCCTTCACATACGAAACCAATGCCTCTTCATTTACTCGGCTAAAAACGGGGTTGAAGTGAATTCCTGCAATACACTGCAAGTGAATCTTTGGTTCTCCCTCAGAATCAGGAGTTTGTCTTTTAAACACAACTGGCCATTGCATGCCATGATGCACCCAAATTTCCACCTTAAATCTCTCACAAGCTCCTAGCAATAACTCTTCCCTTGGTAATTGGCCCCTTCTTCTCATTGACCTGAGAGCCCTTCCTACTTCTTTCGTGATCTTAATTTTAAATTTAGATGGGTTCTGTGTCAAATCATCAACTAAAAGCTCTCTAAGCCCCAGATCATCCTTAGGCAAATCCACATGTATTTTGTCATGCTTTAAATCCTCTAAACACATGAACAAAGAAATGAAAAATGAATCTCCACCCCCATCTATCTTTTTCATGACCCTCAATCCAGTGGGCAAGCCTAACTCTTCACCTTCATCCTCAAAACACTCACCAGGACTGCACACACTCCTAGACATTGCATCGGCTATTACGTTCTCGCTTCCCGGTCTATACCTTATTTCAAAATCGTACTCGGCAATATCATTAAATGTACGCATCAACCGTGAATTAGTAATGGCCATATTATGAAGAAAGCAGAGTGGCTTGTGGTCGGTATACAGAATGAACTTAGTACCTAATATGAATGGTGAAAATACCTTGATACCCCACCTAATAGCTACCAGTTCACGCTCTAAAGTAGAGTACCTTGTCTCAGCCTTAGAAAATGTAGTAGATGAATACCCAATGACCCTGTAGCCTCCCTGCTGTACTTGCATCAAACATCCTCCAGCCCCCACGGCAGAAGCATCTACAGATAACTCCAACGGGGCAGCTTCATCAGAATAATCTGGAAAAGATAGCGTAACCTCCTCCAATAACTTTTCCTTCAATTGAAGAAAAGCCTGTTCCATTTCTTCATTCCAAGTCAACTTACAATGTTTTTGGCCCCCAGTAAGTTCAGTTAGCGGTCTTGCAATTATCGAACAATTTTGAAGAAAACGTCTCCCAAAATTTACAAGCCCCAAGAATTGCCGCAATTCACTAACAGTTGTGGGTTTTGGAAAGTTACGCAATTTATCACAATACTCCGGAGATTTACGTATGCCATCTTCACCAATTACATGCCCTAAAAAATTCACTTGCCTTTTGAAAAATTCACACTTTGAAATTTTTATTTTAATTCCATTCTTGCTCAAGGTGTTCATTACCTTTTCTACTAATTCCAAATGTTCACTAAACGTTTTACTCAGGATCAAAATGTCATCGATGTAAACCAAGACATTGTTAAAACAAACTTCTGAGAGAATCTGTTGCATATTTTTCTGGAAAGCAATACCACTATTTTTGAGACCAAATGATAAAGTTTTAAACTGAAAATGATCATGAGGAGTACTAAATGCAGTATACTCACAGCTCTCAGCATCTAATGGAACTCGATAATATCCTTTGATTAAATCTAACTTAGTGAAAAATTTTGTATTATGCGCACTGTAAATATGTTCAGATAGGTCCGGCATGGGAAATTTCTCAGTAATAGTCTGCTTATTAAGCTTGCGATAATCTATGCACATTCGAATTTCTCTTTTACCTAGATCAGAAGATTTCTTAATTACTGGTACGATAGGGCTACTCCATGGTGAACTACTACGCTCAATTATGTCTAATGCTAACAGCTCCTTACACTGTCGGTCAATTTCCTTGTTAACAGGCTCCGAAAATTTCCGTGGTCTTTGCCATACGGGAGTGTTATCACTCAACTCTATCCTATGAGGTATAACTTTAGCCCTTCCTATGTCAAATTCATTTCTGCTAATGGCATCCTGAGATCTAACCAACATTTCATACACTAGTTGCTTCTGCTCAGGAGTAACATTATCGCCCAAAATTATACTGTCCTTAAGACTCTCTTCCGACCAGTACTCCAGCCCGTCACTTTCTAAAGAAGGGACTTCCACTAAGGTGCTGACATACCCTAACCTCTCCCCCTTCTTAACTCTAGTGCACTCAGCAGAAGTTCCATTCCTACATTTCACAGCAACAACATTCTCATGACCTACATCAAAGTTAATAATGCCATCAGAGCTGCGCAATTTTGAATTCAACGGTTTTCCTTCAAAAAAGTATACAAGATTTGACATGATGGGCCCCACATTCGCAAGCCTAACCTCAACAGGAATACAAGCTGCATGTTTCCTCTCCACGTCAACATCACAAGCAGCAAACACAGGTATAGTTTCATGCATGACATGGTTTATCTCTCCTGAATCAGAAAAATAATACAAAATTCGGCCTTTGCCCTGATCCAGTCTAGAAATCATCCGTTTAGACATATCAATACATAACTTATTTCGTTTAAGGAAGTTCAAGCCCAACACAATGTCAAATGCAAACTTATCACATTGTACAACATCAAAAGAATAGGAAGCGGCAGGCAACCCTAGCGTTTCACCAACCAATTCTACCCTACCTATAGTTTCAACAAATGTACTCCCTAACCCTTTAATTCTACACTTCAAACGTTCATCAATACATCCCCTACAATCTTTACATACACTCTCCTTCATGATGTTAGCGTTTGCACCACTATCTACCAAGGCCTTATACTCTGTGCCCTGAACAACAAAAGGAATAGTCATTAATTTTCCTGGCAGCAAATGAACAATATTAACATCGTATACCTCAATGGACTCTTGGTCTGTCCTCGTCAGAGGTGTATCAGCATCAACTGTCTCATTACCAATTTTTGCTTGGTCGTCCACTTGAATTTCTGATGACACCACGTTCCCAGCTTCACTGCTCATGGGCTTAGATGATAACTTGTCTCCGCTGCACCCGAGATGTTCCACCATGTCCCTTCTGTCTTCATTACTCTCAGCCATCACCTCAGCTGAGCCTTCAAGACAGCTGTCCGGTTGATGGTCCATTTCGTCATTCAAAACAGCGAATCTATTAGACCATGGTCCACCAGTCAAACTGCCGGAGGATTTCTGATGCCTAAACTCTGGGACACCCCCTCTTGAGCCAGAGTTCCTCAGTTTTCCGAAAGACGTCGCTGCTGGTGTTGCCGCTGAGGAGTGCTTCCGCGATGAACATCAGTTAGGCTCCGGTACCTCTGCTCGGGTAGGCGCTCATTTCCCTCATTCCTTAGCTCATGGGATCTCTGAGTCTCATTACGATAAGGACATGGTTGATAGACCTCAGGGCCTCTTCTGTAGTTGGAAAACTCCGCATCAACACTGAAATGGGAGCGCCTGCTTTTCCCTCTGCCATTACCCATCTTTCTAGGGCAGTTGTAGAAAAAATGCTCCCGGGAACCACAAGCAAAACACGCTCCCAACTTGGACCTACAGTCATCTTCTCTGTGTCCCATACGCCCACAGTAGGTACACGTTGTAGTTCCGCTCTTCAAATGCTGTGGAAATCTGTTAATGTTCCTTGGAACATTCTCACGATAGGTGGGGTTTGCATTCCATAAACTGCCATTAAAACCTCCATTCTGTCGATTTTCATACTGACGCTGACTCTCCTGGTATGGCCTCGGTTTTTCCTTTACCCCAACGTTGATAACGATTTCCTCAACGTCTGATGTTTTTTCCTTTCCTGCTTCAAGGTCACACAAGCTGGCAAATTTTTTCAACTCCCCCCATTTCAGCTTCTTCCCCACCATTCTATGCCCCAAAATTTGGGTTCTCACAAGTTCCTTGAACTTTCGTGGCAGAATAGATATGTATTTTTCTTGCAAAGTTTTACTGGTTGCAACATCCTTGCTCGGATAAGCAACTGCAAACAGTTTTTCAAGCCGAGTAGCAAGCAAATACATGCTCTCACCAGTCATATGTTTTGCTTGCACAAAGTTACCTTTATTTTTACTTTTCCTTGCCAGCTTCTGATTATCATACCAATCTTCCAACTTCCTCTTCAGACTTACATAGGAATCATTTACTGACCTTACGGTTTTCAACGCCTTCAATGTTTCACCTTGCAGTTTAGTTTCCAACTCTCCGATCCAAAATAGTGTTGACCCCTTGAAATTTTGCTGACAATATTCTTCGAACGACTGGAGGTACAGCTTAAGATTCATGCCTGAATCTTCATCAAATTTCTCGAAGGTCGGGATCTTCCTCATGTCCAAATGGCTGAGGGTTTCCACTAATTGGGTGAATTCATTTCCACGATGTCGCCTTTTATTCTTATTTTTTGGTCTTCTTTTCCCTTCCTTACCACGCTGTCTGCTATTAGCACTACCGCTAGAATCACTCGAAGTGTCAGAACTGTCACTAGGAGACTCCTCTTGGCTACTGGATAAGCCGGATGAATAGGCAGGTGACTCAGCATGCCTAACTTTCATTTTCTTCTTAGGAATAGCTCCTGGGCCTGTGGTTTTGCTAGCCTCTTCTGGCTTCTCTGGGTCTTCCGTTTTAGTGAAGCTCACCATCACTTTATCAAAATCTTCCTTCAACTTCTGCAGTTCTTCTCTTGCTTTGGTAGAGACTTTTCCCTCTCGTGAACCTACCGTCATCATGAATTTTTTCATGTGCTGCAAATTTTCGAGGATAAAATCTTCTTCTTCCTTCTCCGAAATAGCCTGCTCTCCCGGATCTGCTCCACCAGTGGCCTCCATTGTCCTGTCGACGCAGCTCTTAGCTGTGCAACCACCAGCACAAGTCACACGGAGGGGAACTCCGACGGAAGTAAACTAGTCTAACCAGCACCACAACTTATCACATACACCGGGCAACGATCTTGTAGACCCTCGAAGACACTATTAAACCGAACACAAACATAGAGGTTCACTGATCCTGGTCACGGCACCAATTCTATGTTGTGACTCGCACCGCCGCAAAGTACGCTCACAACACGAAAGCCTACTGATTGTAATTCGTGGTAGCACCTGCGGTTCTCGAGGACGCTATACCAGTGCTACGTTGTCCGCTGTTGTCAGCACAAGGAACAGAAAGTCGGGTGGGTTCACAATGTTTATGCCAAACACGTATATACACGAACACATGAGGTTCCTCTACTCGGAGTTCCCCTCCGGTGCCAAATCACCATTACACCATTTACACAAAACCGATGACTTGGGGCACAGCTATTCACAAATAAACATATACGTATATTTTAATGTCTTTAATTTATATGGCCTGAAAGCTGCACAAAAGCGACATGGTTAGGAAAAATGTTTAAACACGGCGATCACAACAAGGTATTAAAGTAGTAAAAAGTAGTAAAATTTGAAAAATAGTAAAAAAGTAGTAAAAAGTAGTAAAATTTGACTCAAGGTAGTAAAAAAATTGTTGAGTGGAATAATTCTCCGAAAATTTAAAGTAATGTTACATATTTATAGAGTATGAAGATTTTTTTTAAATTTATTTTTCTCATAATCAAAAATTTACTGCGATTTATGGGAAATATTCCTCTAGAGTGGGGTGTAATTTTAGGATTGGAGCACACAAAATAGAAAAAAGTTTCAAAACTTTTGCAAACAATAGTAAAAACAGTTCACTTTTTCTTCTCATTCCGTTTGATCTGAAAGTTATCTAGTTGTTCTATGATGGAAGGTTCATTTGAGCCATTTTATTCTTAACAAATTATTGAGAGAAAACAATAAAATGGCTTTCGATTTGATGCGATATTTGAGGCTTCATAAATCTTATAAATGTAAATTTAAAAAATGTAATACCAGTTACGATGCATTGTTGGAAACACTTCTATTAGTGCGCGCTTACACTGAGTTACAAGCTTAGGAGCTTGTGATATCAGGAATTAGTGTTGAAAATAAAATAAGGATTTAAAAATTGTGCATTTATGATTATGAGGTCGACATATAACATCTTTTATTTTGTATCAAATATGCATTATACGATCTCAAGGAAAAATGAAATAGCATAGCTACATATTTTCTTGTGGAAGTATATCAAGTGGCTTTGATAGGAATAGGTTTTTCAAGTAAAATAATTTAAATTTTATTAAGAATTACAATTATTTTAAATGTAAAACATCTTGTGAACTTTGTCTTTTAAATTTTATGAATAAACATTAACAACTAGCCAGAATTTTTAAATAGGTAGTTGTACTTATAACTAAATAACTTACATTTTATTGGATTTCACCTTTAGTGGATGCAGTTAGTTACCAGTAAGATATTGAGCATAGTTGGCATAATTGTTCTTTTGGTGCACTTGATACTCTAAAATTAAAGTATTTTATTCACAAATGTAAGCACAGAAATAAAATGATTCTCAATTAGCTTTTAGAGTCCTGCTTCAATTTCAGATGAGTAAGTCGTGAATCAAACTTAGTACATGTCAATTCCTCCTAATGAATAATGTTTAATTCAAAGTCATATATTTGACTAGTAAGGTATTGATTATCGAAAACTTGATGTAGCCTTCCAATTCTTATTCCAAGACAAATATTCTCACACTCAAAGTTGTTGCGGCAGGATAGAAACATTACAATGACGTCAAAGGAACTTCTCCGCAGTTCATTTATATCTAGTAAGTGTTTTTTTTTGGACCTGAGCTTGATTGTGAGCAGTATTATCTTCCTTTGAAAAGACGAGTTTATTCTGTCCACTTCGATTTGAGGAAACGATTTAATGAAACTATTAATTTTTTTTAAATAACCTCTTTGTAAAGCTGAACGTTTTTTTTTCCAGTGACGTTAATTCATTTCCAAATACAGAAAGAATTGTGCTATAAAATTATCTTTTAATACTGTGTGTCATCATTTGAACAAGAGTTTAGTTCCTTTGAAGTTCCTTTTGGCAGTCATGGCGATTCAGTTTCCTCCAGGATGTCGTCATAGCATAGAGATGCTCCATGTAATCAAAGTTCATTCTTCTACTAAAAGTATATAGGAAAGCTACATGAAATTTGCTTTTTCGTGATTGGTCCCGTAATATAACATGTTCATAACCTATTTGTTATTATTGATTGCAATTAGAATGCCGATTTAGATTTTGAGGTACGATAGAAATAGTTTACAAACTCATATTTCCGAAGTGCCATAGTGTTTTGTCATAATGAAATTCCTTGATATTCTACCCTGCTGTAAAGGGATCTGACAATCCCCTGGTGTCTACTAGTTTCCAGTCAGTTTATTTTTTCCATATGATGAACTGTTTTCATCATAGTTGAAAGATGTTAAGACAAGGTCTTTTGCCAAACTTTTCTTGGAGTCCATTTAGGATGGGGTACCTTAGAAATTTAGGTAACTTTTTTGACGTCAAGATTTGGTTGCTCCATGTAGTTGTAGTATTGAGTATTTCAAGTATTAAGAAACTTGGAGCCTTTTATGAACTTTTGGTATTGCATATATTATTGACTCAAATTACTCATTATAGGCCAATTACTTACCTCTGGACATTTGGACAACATTCATTGTGTAAAAAAGGTAGTAATTTTTTGCCGTTGAAGGTAGTAAAAAGTAGTAAAAAGTAGTAAAATTTGGAAATGAAATATCAGTAGTCACCATGTCATTCACATGTATTGTAAAATAAATGAAATATCAAAGCATGAAATCGCAGAAAATTAAAAATTTCCTAAAACCATAGAAAACCATCAATTAAAAAGTATGCTATTATATTTTGTAATTTGACATGAAAACAAATAATGTAAAGTGGTTCTTTTTCTTGCTGAGTTATTTTCAGACAAAATACTAAAAAAAACCAAAATATCCACAATTTTTTTGGCCACTGTTTTTTTTAAAAACGTGTTTTTAAAAGAAAACGGCATGGTTTTTTTTAGTCACATCTCTATGCTAGAAGTGGGTTCAGGCTCTGCAGAGTGAGCTCATAATAAATTACAAAGTATTCAAACGTACTCTCACAGTTCAATCGCGCAAAAAATAAAACATATCGCTCTAACTCGTAAAATACTCATTTGCCGCAAAAAGTGTATAGAAGAAAAGTAGTTTATTTCAACCTTATTACTAAGATTCAAGCATCAAAAATTTGAAAATCGATGAGTAGCCATTTATTCGAGCGCATTTGTCACCATTGATGAAACTAAACCTACCGCTATAACTCGTTGAATACTCATTTGCGACGGAAAGTGCATAGAAGAAAACTTGTTTATTTTGATCTAATTAACTATGGTTAGGCACCGAAAACTGGAAAATTGATTACTACCAAACATTCAGCATTTATCAAAATCAGTTACGCTTTTTATATATTTTTTTTGCTAATTCTACCCTTGCCTATTCTTATCAATAGTTATACTTGGTGTGCCATGACAGTTTTGAAGTCCCATCTTGTAGGATATATTTGTAGTTGTATTAGTTGAAGTGTGCGAGTAAATATAGCTGCAATCCTTCAGTTTTGCTATCAATGTCTGTACTGGATCTGTTAAATACATTAATCACTTGTGTTTTTTGTGATATAAATAAAAGTGAATTGAAATTTAACAGTGAAGTTTTTATTTACATTAGTGGAGTGTCTTACATACTGGAATGCTTAGAGATGTGACTCAAAAAAAAACCGTGCCGTGTTTTTTAAAAAATAACACGTTTTTTTTACAAAAAAAACCATGGCCAAAAAAAAACGTGTATACTTTGGTTTTTTTTAAATATTTTGTCTGTAAATAACTCAGCAAGGAAAAGAACCACTTTACAATATTTGTTTTCATGTCAGATTACAAAATAAAACAGCATACTTCTTAATTGATAGTTTTCTATGGTTTTATGAGATTTTTCATTTTCTGCGGTTCCATGTTTTGATATTTCATTTATTTTACAATACATGTGAATGAC
The DNA here is from genome assembly GCA_030386875.1 of Morinoia aosen. Classification (NCBI taxonomy): domain Eukaryota; kingdom Metazoa; phylum Arthropoda; class Malacostraca; order Amphipoda; family Talitridae; genus Morinoia; species Morinoia aosen. The sequence continues at coordinate 77,498,736 of CM059564.1, forward strand.
CTTCAACTCCCAAAATGGTGTGTTATAATAACATATCTTTACTTATGGTCATTGATAGAGATGTGACTAAAAAATCATTGTTTTTTTTCAAGCATGTTATTTCTACAAAATTATGACTAAAAAACATGGATATTAATATATTTTGTGTGATCTAAAAAATCCAATGCTTTTTTTTTTTTGACAGAAAAATCATGACTAAAATAACATGACTATTATTATATTATATGGGACCAAAAAAATTTTTTAAAAAAACATAAAAAAATCACGACCAAAAAACACGGATGTAAATATCAGGAAAGCTATTTTCTTCAAGCAGACAAACTTATAAACAAAGAACGCAGTTAATATTGAAATCATATTTATTAGAACTGTACTAGGTCTTAGAATAAAATATCTACTAAGAATCTATTCACCCCACAAAACCTTTTGGAGTCCAGCTCAATCCTTAGTCATTCAGTAAAATGTGGTAAAATGGACAATGAATTTTCACTGTTCCTTTAAAAAACATTTTGCTGAATGACTTACTGAGGATGGCGCTAGTCTCCGAAAGGTTTCATAGAGTTTCATTTCCAAGGTTTCATTTCCAAAAAAACAATAAATTTTTTGGTGACAAAATATATTAAAGGCCATGATTTTAAGACACGATTTTTATGGAACACACGTGAAATAAAACAGCATGGTTTTCTTGGTCACATAAAATATATTCGTATCCAGGTTTCTTACACATCATTGTTAGTAAAAAACACATCTTTTAAAAAAACAGCATGGGTTTTTTTAGGTCTCATAAGATATTCATGTTTTTTTATTCATGATTTTGTAGTAAAAAAATATTTTTTTAGTCTAATAAATATGTTATTCATGTTTTTTCAGTCATGATTTTTTAGTAAAAAAATGTTTTTTTTTAACACATTCCCTGCAAAGGGACCCACCGGTGGTCACTTAGGTGATTTTCATAGTGCTGTTGACCCACCTGCAGTCACTAACTTATTATTTATTAATACTTTATAAAAGCTTAATATAGACAAGATCCACTTAATGTTTGCCATTTTCAAAGTTGATTAACGCAATTGACTTTAAGGAGATCATCCGGGGCCCTTGCGATGTCATGGTCATTTTGCTTGTTTTTGTTGTAGAAGGACCCTTAGTTGGTGGACTATTCGTTCCTAAAATTTTATGGTGCTACGACAATAATTCCCCCCTCCCGGGGAGGGGGGGGGGGGGAGTGAAGGGACCAAAATCTTTCAATTTTCCCGATTTTGACCCCATATAAAAAGAGAACAAATGGGAAATGGAAAAAAAGCCGAATTTGAGTGTGTTAGACATGTTTCAAGGATTCTAAAACTGCATTTGTTTTTGTTCTAGCATCAAAACTGAAGGAGTCCGATTTTGAAATATCAATATTAGTGAAATATCAATACCTAAAAACCAATATGTCAAATTTTTGCCAAATCTAAGGCCTGAATAAAAAAAATGAATGGAATCAATTGTGTTTCTTTTCAAAGGTTACATATCATAGTCAAATTTCATAAGAATGAGACTAAAAAAAAAATATTCTTTTTTTGATAAAAAAGGAAAAATTTTATATTTTTTTTTGAAATCACAATTCACAGTTTGAATATGAAGTTATGTATGGAAAGTAAAGTATCGAAATAAAAATTAAAACTGCATTCAATTACATCAATTGTTCATTATATTACACCTCAACACAATTTTTTTTTTTTGCTTATACCCAACACGTCTAATTTTCAACATTCATCCCGGGACTAGTTCTCCAGTTTTGATGCTAGAACAAATCCAAAGACAGTTTTAGAATCCTTGGAACATTTCTAACAAACGTCCCTTCGGCTTTTTTTCAAATTTGAATTCTTTGAAGAAATATATAGCTCTAAACCCAAAAAATTGTTGCTGATTTTTTAAATTTCCAAAAATTTTGACAAAAACAGAAAAAATTTTAATTTGAAAAAAAAAAACTGAATGTGCATTTGTTAAAAATGTTTCAAGGATTCTAAAACTGTCTTTGTTTTTGTTCTAGCATCAAAACTGAAGGAGGAGTTCCAATCTGAAAAATATACCAAAAACACAGTTTTCGTCAAAAAAAAACTGAGGCATAAATCGAAAAAATGACATCAGTGAAAAAGGTTTACTTTCACCAAAAACATATACTGGCCAATTTTCAAACAAATCGGACAAAAAAAGGTCTCAAACCCGGATGATCTCCTTAAATTTGAATTGAATATTGAACTGGAGTTTAACCCATCGCAGTTAACGTGTTAACTGCATGGGGTTTTTAGGTCATATAAAATAGATTGTGTTTTTTAGTATTGATTTTTTTTGTAAAAAAACAGCATGGTTATATTTGGTACCAGAAATTATATTAATATTAATATATTTTCTGGTACCAAATATAACCATTCTGTTTTTTTTTTACAAAAAAAAATCATATCACGTGTCAGAATTTTTTGTAAAAAAACATGTTTTAAAAAAAACAGCATGTTTTTTGGTCATCTAAAATATATTAATATCTATTTTTTTGAGTCATTTTTTTTTTAATGAAAACATAAAATAGAAACCATACAGTAAAAGTGGTGGCAGATAACCCACAATTACCTAGGAGTCTAAGAGGAACAGCAGGAGCCACATAACTTATCACAGAACTTATATTGATGGAATCAAAATTCAGAGCTTATTATCTCTGCTATGTCTGATTTTTTTGGTCACATAAAAATGAAATCAGACATAGTAGGGATGGAAAGCTCTGAATTTTGAATCCATCAATATAAGTTCTGTGGCTCCTGCTGTTCCTCTTTGACGCCTCTAGGTAATTGTGGGTAATCCGCCACCACTTTTACTGTATGGTTTCTTTTTAATGTTTTTATAACAAACAAATGACTAAAAACAATGAATATTAATATATTTTAGGTGTCCAAAAAAAAAAACAAAAAAAAACATATAAAATACACGTTTATTTTTGCAAAAAAAAATGCCATCAAATAAAACCTTTTTTTTTGCATCACTAGGAATGCTCAATTATTTCAAATGCATGATTTTGAATTCATTTTGTGTTATTTTTTTGCAGGAAGAAGATGTTCATCTCACTTATGAAGACCAACAAAAAATAAACAAATTTGCACGCTGTAACACAAGACTTGAGGAAGTTAAAGAAGAATTAAAATCTAAGGAAGTAAGTGGGAAAAACTTGAGGAAAGTCTTAATGACTGAGTGAGAGTCAATGCTGGTCAATTGATCTTTAATTTCAGATAATAATTAAATAAACGATAGATAAACATGCATTTACATTTTTGTGAAGTAATGCTGTACTCAATTGAATCATAGCATGCCAGTGGACCATTGACATGCATGGGATATCTGCACTGCCATTGAAAAATCATATAAAAGTAAATAATCTAAAAATATTTACATACAGGGTAGTGGTGAGAGAACTTATAAAGTCCTGACAAATGAATTTGTATGTAATTGGCTGAATTTCTAATCTAGGCTAATACCACCAGAGTAAGATGGTAATGAATTTTGAAGACAGCCAAATTTCCTTTCTTAAGCATTTTGTGACAGATGTTAATGTATATTATTTTAGTGAATTTCATTTGGTGAGTGCCCAAGAGAATGTAGGGTTTAAGCATTATGAAAAAAGGGACCCATACATGAGCTAATTGCAGGAAAAAAAGTTTTTATCAGATTGAGGTATACAAAGTGAATTGTTATAGGTATTGTACAATTGAGTTCTTTAAAGCCCTCTCCCCTAAGGGGAATACTACTATTGTATCTCCGGAAATTAGACTCCCAGGGGAATTATTTGTGAGGGCTCAAGCTGAGAGTTAGGTAGGCCTTCTTTGTGTTGAAATTAAATGTTTTTTGTTGTGTTAGAGACTGCTTTTTTCGATTCACTGTTGTCCTGTTTTTCAGCATCTACTACTTTCTTCTTCATCTTTTTATCTTGTTTCATAAACTTCTTTGTCAACTTACTGTTTCTATGCCCCTTCTGCATAGATTATGCATTCCCTTATCTCCACACTGAATGGTGCCTTCCTCCTTCCTCTCTTCAAAACTTTTTTTTGTGGGTATGGAGGTTTAAACCAACATCTAATCTTATCTTCAAAGTTCTCTCTATTTTAATTGTGATTTGTCATAGCGTCAAGTCTAGCTTCTTTTTGTAATTTAAAATTAAGTGATTATTATTTATTCATTAACATATGAAAATACCTGATTGCAGATCTAATGTGCTATTGATGTTCTGATAAAGACTTGATGTTTCCAGACGGACCTTCACAACCTAGGCGACGCTGAAGATGAAATGATGATTGCGCTCGATACTGACGAGAAAGTTCCTTACCTTCTTGGGGAGGTTTTCCTCTTGAAAACACAGGTACTATTTTTGGTCTTTTTTTGAGTAAGAAGTGGAACATATGTTTTATGTATTGTGATGGTGTTATGTTTAAAAAAGTATTACTTTGTTAAAAAAGGTTCTAAAAAGACGAGAAGCTTTATGATTCTGACAGAGCAATAGAGAATATGAACGAATGTGACCAAAGGGAGGGACGTTTTTTCTGCTGGCTCAGTTGAGTGTGCCAGCCCGCCTTTGACTCTACGTGCAAGCTGTTTTTTACCAGCTACAAATGGATATTATCATGAGTTTGTATTTGTACCAGTCACTGTTGGGCGAGGGTACTAAATTCATCAAAGTTTGGGTGCTTGGTAGTAATTTATCATAAGAATGCCACTTCTCTCATGTCAGCATCAAATTTTCATCCTTTGTTCAGTAGGTTTTTGTTTACTCATTTCTCGCAACACAGCTATCATGCTACTTAAATTCTAGTTCACAATTTCTGTAAATTGTTTACTACTGAAGTTCTCTTGCAACATCCAGAAGGTAATGATCAACCTTTACTCATTCAGGGAGATTCACCTCAGGTATTTATGGTAATTAGCGCTCCCTGTATAAAATGAGATGTCCCTCTAGAGCTGAATGTTAGTCAGGTCTTCTTTTTATTGAAATAGAATAGGCTTATTGTGTTGTTGTAGCGTGAGGTCTACCTCACTATAACATGAGACCTAGCTCTAGCTAGGACTAAAGCGTGAGGTTAGCATACCAATGGATATTATTCATATCCACACATCTAATTTAGCAATAAACAGTTTGTTCATCTCGAACTGCACCTGGGTAGGCGATTTATAGACCTCACTGTCTATAAATAGACGCGGTAGACCTCACGCTGTAGTAGCACCCTTTCCGGTTTGTCAAGGACCATCTTAATCAGTTCACTGCTGTCCTGTTTTCAACCCCTATTACTTTCTTAAACTTTCATCTTGTTTTATAATCTTCCTTCTTGATATACTATTTCTATGTACCTTGTGCATAGTTAATGCGTTCTCTTATTTGTATACTAAATGGTGCCTTCCTCTTCTCTCTCTTTGGAACGCCTTGTTGCGGTTAGAGAAGCTTAAACTAACATCTAATTTAATCTTACCTTCAACTCCAAGTTAAATAGTCTCTTCATCCATTTTTTCAAGGAATCACCTTAGTTGTGGTTCAGTAGACGAATACTAAATTCCCTAACCTAAGCGATCTTTATTTTGTACCCCCTTACGTGTTTGTATTTTGTGTTTAGTTGACTACACACTTCGAAAATTAACACACGAGTCTGATTAAAGCGCAAAGCGCCCATGTGGTGGCTCACCTCCCCAATTGATTGGAAAGCTTCAATACATGATTAATACGTTTGCTGGGAGCGAAATGAAAAAAAACGGTATTTGTTTTTCAGATGCATTCGTTTAAAGGTAGATTTATCTTTTATGGTTCTTCATATGACAGACTTTTGTGAATTTTTTTCTGAATGCTTCGAAGTAATCGTTAGGTCTGTTAGAGGAATGGTTTCGTTTTCTTTTGGTACGCTTTATTAACATCATTTAACTCTTTGCCTCCCGACGGGAACTCCAGTTCACAGATGGCTAGTGCTTCCAGTTTAGGTAAATTGACAAAATTTCACGGTAATTCAATAAGCAGGGAAATAATTTGAACTAAATGACAAAATTAGGGCAATTAATAGTATTCCTGCTACTATATTTTTAGACATTCCAGAAAGTTGACACGTGCAATTTGCTATTGATATCCACTCGGTGTAAGTTTCATGGTCTATGCAATGCGTTTAATACCTATTTTTTATTTAACTTGAGCAATTTTTTCGTACTTACATTTATTTACAGATATCATTAAGCAAAAACTAAATTGATATTTTTTCAAAATTTTCGACCATTTTTTTGGCGTTGAAGCATACTTTTTTCAATTTCAAAAGGAAGTAAGCACATGCTTATACAGAAAAAAAAAACATGTTAGGGCAATTTTACTGATATTTTAGGGTAAAGACTGCAATTATCTTACAATAAAACTCTTCCCTTAACTATTTGAGTGTTGGGAAAGAATGGGATAACCATATGGGGATCGTATTTTTTTGGTCAGAATGGTCATACTTCTCTGATGTGCAGGAATCTGCAACCGAGAGCATAGGCAAAGAGAAAGAGCTGGTGAGGGAGGAGATCGCTCAGCTCAAGTCGAAAGCTTCTGACTTGGAAGCGTCCATGGCTCAGCTTAAAGCTGATCTTTATGCTAAGTTTGGAAATAACATCAACCTGGAGGCTGACGATGACTAATAGATATACCAAGAAGCCGATCCCATGTATTGCCTTATCCTTTTTTCTGGTGCTGGTCTGTCGGCCGATGCAACACCACTCCAGATGCATCCACTAACGCCACTCCTAATTGATCTCCAATGAAAAATAACTAACCTATAGTTGCATTTTATTTGTCCTATACTGCCTTTTGTACAATTTTCGCAACATGCCTTTTAGCAGCAAGGTAAATTATTTCTGGAGTTCTTGTAGTAGGTTAACAATTAGTAGTAGTAGTAGTAACATAGGTTTACTAGCGCATTAGTAGCTCCGACTATTTCGCGCCGAAGGTCTCATGGTTTTAAAGATACCAGAATTCTACATCACCTCCGAGGTAGTATTATAAGAACATTATTTCGGTGGTCAACTCAATTTCTATTGCCTCAACACACACAGTTATATTTGTTTGCATAAGCACATTACGATTTCTCACTCATTAAGCAGGATCCATTCTACAGGTCGCACCTGCAAAACGTATCGGTATACACCGCGAGTTGATACAAAACAAAAAAGATTTTTAAAATTTTAGCAGGGTAAAGAGTGCGAGAACAGCTGGGACCCCAAATCGGAGGCTCCAGCTACCCGCCCACACTATGGCCGAGCGTCTTACCCACGCTGGAACCCCCTCACAAAGACAAGAGTGGCAGCACGGTACGCTCGGCCATTTCTTCTCCTCAAGTTATAACTTCGGCATGAGTTTGCACTTGCAGAGTGCACACGGATTTCCGTTTTCTGGGCATAAAAGCTCGTTATATTTTACCAATCAAATCGCTTCGTGCAAGAAAGGTCGCTAGCGCTCCGAGGTTGAAACGAGCACGGAGGGGCTCACGAAGCATCCCAATGTGCAGCGACGGGGCATCCGCATCTCGAAGATGAGGGAAGGATTCTCTTCTAGCAGCAGCAAAGTTTGGACATTCGGCAAGTACATGCAGCACCGTTAGTGGTACATGACAGGTGTTGCAGCGCGGCTGTGGGCGACGCTCCATTAGATGACTGTGGGTAAGTCGGCAGTGCCCGATACGCAGCCGGCATAGGATCACCTCCAAACGCCGGCTACGACATTCAGCTGAAGCCCATTCCCCCACCATAGGCTTAAGTACTCTCAGTTTATTATTCAATTCCATGTCCCAGCATTGTTGTCACACATCACGCACGGTAGACTTGATAATGGGGTAGTAATCCCTACAGGGGACACCTGGGTTGTTCGGCAGGTCATCAGATCCAGCAACACGCCGGGCCTCGGCATCAGCTCTCTCATTGCCGGCCACCCCTACATGGCCCGGCACCCAGCAGACTTGCACATGCTTCGGGCTCCGGGCAAGGCGTGACAGTCGGACAACAATGTCACTAATTATTGGGTGATTGCTGTGGTATGCTTGGACAGCTTCATAGACACTCTTCGAGTCAGTGAATATTACAAAATCATAGTAGGGTATTTGCGGGGTTAACAATGAAATGCAAAACAAATGCATAATATATTTCTTTAGTAGGAAATATAAAAACAATCTTATGATACATATCACAGATATTACTATCTCTATAATAAGTGGGGTAAAGCTTGTTTTTCTAGAATAGATGAATAGCAAGGAACAAACAGTCGATCCTTGAGTTATACAGCATTTAGTGCAAAACGCGAACTGCGAATAAAAATCAGCCCCAATTATAATCTCAATCACTCATATTAGTTTGAATAACTGGTACTTATTTTTATCCGTATAAGCTATGGTTGGCGTAAATTGAAACATAACTCGAAGATCGTCAAGGCTTCCATTATCAATTCTACAGAACATTTTATTAAAAGAAAATGAGATACAGGACTGCAAAATAATACTTGACCTAGGTTAAACGGCAAAACGAGAATAATTAACACAAGCATTTCAAGCAGTCAGTGTTGCGTGCGCGATCTAGGCCAAGAAGTGTAAGCAAAATTAAAGAAAAAAAAGCCTAACTATCCACTGCACACATGCAAGTGGTAAGGCAGAAACACAAATACATCATAAGAACGCTGTACTAGAGCAGGTTCAGGTTCCGTCAAAGTGTTGCGATACCTAGCGAGTAAAAACGGATTTCACATTAGTCGGTTATTTACAGCAGGCCTAGCCACAACCCGCCCGGACTTGAATGCGACTTGCGTACGCACCGCAGCCAGCGTGTCAGGCGCGCATTGTACCTCATCTCAATTCCTCTTGGTCTGTTACACTGATTTAAGCTTGGTGGATAGCTTCCAAGTCCGTTAATTACCCTCATGTTAAGATTATACTTGAGTTACCACTCAGCTGGCTCTTAAAATGACCCGAGTAGTTGTCAAAAATTAGTGGCTCCAGATCAGCAAAGAATTACATTTACAAAATGTAAATTTTTTATCAAATAATACACCCCCCTCCCCCACATATAACAAAAGGAATATCAGACGTATACAATGGATAAATTAAAATGATCATACCCTTAAAAAAAGTAGCAAAAAACAGACCGCGGAACATGCTACGTTATGAAATTTCAGCAGATAATGGCGTATTACAATTAGAAAACGTATTTCCACTCCACTACAACGTAGTGACTGCAACGAGTCTCACAGGCATGCAGGCTTGAAACAGCCGTAGGTCAGGTCTACCTGCACTAGCAAGCAACTCCATCCACATGATGCTCAGGAAAAAAGGGCACTTTCACCTGAACCCATCTCCAATAATATAGTTCGCTACCTTTGATTCAAATCGGGTCTTGAGTTTCTCACAAAATGCACTCGAGATGCCTATAGCAAAAACTGGTGAAAAGTTTTCACTAAGAATAGCACTAGATGAACGCAAATTATTCATCTTTTCTACAGTACGCATGTCCGAACGGGAGCATGAGCGCACATACATATCACTAAAGATTTACGAACATTCCTAATAAAATTGCTGTGAGCCAAGGGATGGTATGACACCCAGTGGGTAAACACTAAAATTAATTAAGATTATTTTTGCGAGAAATTCATCTAAATCGTTAGTAGTAGAAATCTTCACTGGAAGCGGACTCGTCACTACTCTGAGTCATCAGAAATACTGGAGTAAGAATCGTTGTCGGAGTTTTCGCTGCCCCCCGTTGAGTTGAAGAAAGTGCTGTTGCCCTGAAAACAACAAAATCAAATTAATATGTGCATTTCCACTTCACGCTTTATTGTATAAAATACTGTCGAACGGTATCATCACATTACATAACTCCCACATTAGGCCTTTCACAATTACGTGTTCAAATGCAACTTCGGTTGTTCCTTTAATGCCTAGCATCCCATGCGTGCACCGCGACACTGCGCACAAGAAGGCCTGTGAGCAGTCAAACAATTAGCGTAGGAAGATCGGCCCCCTTAAGAGCACTCGCATGGCTCACTTACCGGACACCTTCTAAAGCTCGGAATAAACGAGAAAACACCGCAAAACTTTTGCAGCTTACGTCTTCTTCCTTCATGTCATCCAGGCATTTTTTAAGCATCTTGGCAAGCTTCTCCTCTATGAGGCCCAGCAAAATGCGGTCTCTGGGCTCAGGCGCCCAGCACTGCTCCATAATGGCCCAGCACTCGGGGCTGAAGGTTGACAGACACTCCGGCCGCACTCCTGTATAAAAATCCAATTTAGAATCGCTCCTGAAGCAAGTTGTATCTGTTAACACAGCATCACCTGTACTAATACAAGGTCATCAACAATCTTTCCTACAGCAAAATAACATGCGAGTGCTATGGCAGCGCATTAGGAATTAATTCAAAATTGAAGAGAGAGACATAATTTAGCTTCGAAAATAACACAAATGTGTACGTGAGCGCGAAACAAGTGTTAAACGTCAGCAAATCAACCTCGAACATTAGCTGAATATTTTGTTCCAGAGACAAGGTCTTTAGAAATGTTTTCAAAATGGTAGACACATTTGCCGATCATACAACTAGCTAAATAAACACCAATAGCTTTACACAATAAGGACGAACACTTCTTACAGAAATTATAGGCGCACAAAATATTTTTTTAAACTAATGCTACATCAAATTGTTGCCAATAAAATGAGATGCGGACCAGTCCCTCTGGAGGCAGGCATTGCTACAATCTCAAGCAACTAAAAGCTGAGCCATAGATGAATTCCAAAGATACCTCGCCAGGAAAACTCTAAAAAAGTTCCACAACATGCAGAGGAGTCACGCAGGTCGTTAGCCATGTAAAGCTCACCTCTATACACGGCTACCTTAAGATCTTCTTTGCTTTTCTGAAGGCAGAAGTTGCGCGGCATGTTCGTTTTACCCGAGCACAAATACCAAAATAAAACACCAAAGGCGTAGATATCGACGCTATTGTCGTAGGTTCCCGAAAAGAGCTCTGGCGCCATGTGGATAGGCGTCCCTACGATGCTGCCGGTCATCATCGCCTCTGGCTTGCAGAAGTCCAAGTCCGTCACTTTAGCCCGACCTTTCGAGTCAATCTACAGACACCAAAGAAAGTTTCATTATTTTACTACTTGAATAGTGTACTTTTACGCACAAAATTTAAAACTCAATGACTATCAAAAAGACTATAAGAGAATTCGTACTCTGATGACGTCATATGATACATGGTGGCTTTACAAAAGTTTTTTAGCCCAGATTTCTGATAAATTCAACAACAAGATAAAAGTAAGTGGCTGAGGCCAATACAGCCACTGAAAAGTGGTAGCAAGGCAAAATAGATGAACTCACGAGAACATTTTTGGGTTTGATGTCGCGGTGGATGAGTCCTTGAGAGTGAAGGAATCGGATGCCCTGCACCACGTCCAGTGCGATCTGAGGTGCCAAAAAAAAAGATGCCGTGTGGTAAAATATCAGAGTTTTCAGCCGCTTATGGCAAAGCATGAAGCCAAGACGCGACACGTACCATGACAGGCCTTTGCTTTGAACATATCAGGCAGACTACTAACTTGTGTGGTAAAAAAAAAAAAATTGTGACTAACAGTAAACCGAAGACTTCCTGACGCAAAATCTTTTTCTGTAAGAACGTGTAACAATGATACACACATAATAATGGCTAAAACGTACAGAACAGCTTAGGAAATTCACTAAAGATAACCTAATTATAAAGTAAATTGCAGAAAAACAATCAGAAAATAAAAAATAAATGAACTTTCCCCTACATCACGAGAACAGTCGTTGAATGAAAATTTTATAACGGAAAGGCTTTCCAGTACATTCGCTCTCTAGGTAGTACTTAAAATGGTTCCAGACCTAATGGCATTTCACAACTTTATCAAAATTATGAAACAACTTCATCTTTAGGACGCAAGGTCTACTCTCAACAGTAGTTTGGTGCAGTCAATAATGTTTCTCATTGAAAAGAATACAAGAACCCTAATTGCATTTAGATGAATTGCTAGGAACATGACAGCCTTACCCTGAGCCTCTGGAACCACATGAGACCCCGCCTGATGGCCGCGTCCAGGTCGCACTCGTGGACATCCATGACGAGCAGCACGCACTGGTTGCTGGGCACTGCGCTCTTGCCGCCGTAGGCCTTGGCCCCGCTGCGCGACCCCCCGCTCCCCCAGCGCTCGCGCCCCCCCACCCCCCGCGCCGCGGCGGGCTTCCGAGCCTCGCCGTAGTATTTGTCGATGAGGCACGCGTGGATGCCGACTATGCGCGGGTGGGAGCCCATCAGTCTGGGGTTGAAATAAGGGGAAAGTCAGGGAGGATGTGGGAGATGTTCGAAACCTTGCTTAATTATGAAATTAGGCGATAAAGTCGCGAGAAATTGTTTAAGGAATAGTGAAAACAATATCTGATTAGGCAACTAAAACGAACGGTGAATAAGAAAAACCTCAGGGAATTGCTCCTCATGAACACTTCGGTATCAGCATAAAAAAGTTCTCAGTTCTAAAACATAAGCATGAAAGACTAGAGCATATGCACGAATTATCACTAAAATATTGCTTCCCCCGACTAATTTATTCAGGTCTGTTTCAAAATGAATATAATATTTCTTCTAGGTAAAGTATGCTCCTACAGTTTGGAAAGTTTGTTTAACACAAATCAATCTAAAGTTAGTAATGAGAAAGTCAGTGTTCAGCAATGAAGTAACAGTAAACTAAAGAATAAATGTTTCCCAAGGAGATAAAGTTACCGTTTTGTTAGCGCATTATGAGATCTTTAAGCTAATAGAAAAGATGTGTGACAGCACTTGACTGATAGTGAAGCGGTTACGTCCTCGTGTTATACAAATGTGTATGTAAGTATACAGGAGATGAAAAAGAACGCGTAAGATGAAAAAATTTTCCCCATTCTAACTTGAAATAAATTTCGACAAAAAATAGGTGGTGTTCCTATGAGCCTGTGGTTCTTAACCTTTTTTGGTAGTGGCCCAAAATCTGCCCAAAACACACCAACTGCCGCACTCAAGCCTCCATAACGAAAAAAATTTCATTTATAATATGATTATTCTTTTGGAAACAGGTTACTATAGGTTTACACTACGGAAACAAAAATGATTGCTGTCGTGTTTATCAATATAAGCAGCACATAAGAAAATCAGTGACGTCTCGGGTCGCGACCCAAACCAAAGGGTTAAGAACCACTGCTATAAGCGAATTGTCTCTTGATGTCAAAAGAAATGTGCCACTAGTTGTGCACGTTATTTTGTGAACTTCATCAATTTGATCAGATATCAGTATGCAGAGGCTCATATAATATGGAACACTAGAATGAGGGCAATGACGCCACGAGGAGACCTGGTGTAGTGGTACTGCAGGGCGATGTCCCGCCACTGCGTGGGGTCCCGCGGCAGCAGCGTCTTCACGGCGCACGGGGCATACCGCGCCCAGCCCTTGCAGGAGTACACCACGCCGAAGTGGCCGCGGCCCAGCTCGCCTCCCAGTACTGGCAGGCCTGGCAACACAGCGCACGTACCAACATCGTCATTCGCACCAAAATTTCCTTAACTATTTGAGCCAACGTACTACTGGCAGCTAGGGTAAATAGAAATTATATCGTCAATACATATCGATACACTAAATTTGTCAACAAAATCAATACCATGTTCCACCGGTCAGCTATTAGGTTTTCTACACTTCATAAGGCAGAATTACTAAAATTGTTAGTATTTTTTTTTCCTGAAAACTATCGATTACCCCAAATGGTTTCTTACAGATCAGCACTGGACCTGGCGTGTACTTGTGGATCGGCCCAATTTGAGGATCACACACACACACACACACACAACATACACGTCTGTTCTGACACAAATCAATCTTCTTGCAGGGTATCTACTATGTACTGATGGGCTTGTACCTACTACGTGCCTATCCCTGTGCATCACACTTTCAATCACACAAGAAAAAACAACAGTTTCTTAGGTTAAATTTTATGAACGCCGATGAAAATCTTCGTATCTGACACACAATAATTAGATATCATGCATTGCGCCGAGTATTTTAATCCACTGTATTACCGAACGCCACGCTAGAAATAGTTCAACTTCCAAGTAGATATCTGGCACCAGATTTTTTTATATTTTTACGTTGTTGTAGCAGTTACAGCTGGGCGCGTAAGTTATTTTAAGTCAACTGACGCTAAAGAACTGTCGCAGGGAATTAGAATTTTCGTAATTGCACAGGGTGGGTTATGAAAGGTATGTTAGGTTTGAATGGGTACCAGTACGTTGAATTATTCAAGACGTTTACTTCCGTAAATTAAACTAAACTTCAATATTCAATTCAAGGTAAAGTCAATTATAGCATTCAATGTTGCAAAGGACAAATTTAATGAATCATGTCATCATTTGTTTTCGATAAAGCATTCATGGAAATTGAGTTAGTGAACACCAGCGGATCAGCAGCACTATGAACGTCCTCTCGCCGATCAAAGGTGCGTAACGCAGAAGGTAATCAGTCAAGCTAAAACGAAAACAATCCTGATTTCATCCCGAATTATTGGGATTAGAATAGCATTAGTTAGATTAGGGTAGCATAGGTTATGATAGGATAGGTTAGGTTTAATTTAGATTATGTTGCTTCAGGATGAAAAAAAGGTTTAGATAGAATAAGTTAGATTAAGAAAAGTCACGATAGAATAAGTTAAATTAAGAAACGTCACAATAGAATACATTAAATTATAAAAGGTTAGGTAGTTTAATTAAAAAAAAACATTTTTTTACGAGACCCGCGAGTTTTCATCAATACTAATAGTACAAGGTGAGTTCAAGGAACGGACATACGAGTACCGGCGTGTAGTAAGACAGTTGAAAAAGTCTGTAAAAATACCCCTAGGCGGTAAACAAAGTAGTCATGGTAAGAGTAATGAAAATGGCAGCCTAAATAGTGAAACAAATTAAAAATCCACATGTTATTAACATTCAGCTATGAGTTGCGCAACAAGCCAATTCGCAAGGCAGTCAAGTAACACTAGCACGCACCTTGGAATTTTCAAGCGTACTTACGTAGGCTTATTCAACAGAAAATTTAGAAGTACGTAAGTAAGTGAGGTCAAAATAACCAGGTGCATTTTTATTGGAAATGAAATTCCACAATTTTCTTGAATATCAGCTATACCGCTATATAGTGCACGGAAATAAAAAAATTGACGATTTCACGAGTGGGGAAGGGCACACAGCTAACTACACTGATTTATGCACCACAGAGCACACAATTCTCCACACCTAACCCAGCACAGCAGGTCACAAAGAACCTCATTTACCAGAAACCTAAGTTCACAATTCCCCACATTTAACAAAACACCAAAGGCCACAACTCACCCATTCAGCCGAGCACCTGAGAACACAATGTCCCACATTTAACCGTGTACTACAAGTGACAGCTCGCCCTATCTAACCATACACCAAAAATCTAAACTGACCATATTTAACCCTGTTATTGATGGCGTCAGTGTGCAGAGCGAGTTTGGCCAGCTTGGGGGCATGGACGCTCTTGAGCTGGTGCTGCTGGTGCTCTGTGCTGTTGAGGCTGTCGGTGAGCTGGTGCTCCAACAGCTCCATGTTGCTCAGGAAGAGGCTGTGTGCCGCCTTGATCTCCCCGCTTATCTGCCACACAACGCTCAAATTTGCTTGACTTATGAGACTCGCGTATCCAGGGATCAATCATATGATAAAATTTCAATTCTAAATCTATTATGAATTTATTAATTTAAGAAAAATATAACAATTTGCAAAAATTTTTAATTCAAACTAATAGAATTGATGAGGTCTGTCACAGCAAAACGGAAAAAAAGACCAATCCATGCATTAGCAATTACAATGGATTGCAAGCTAATGAGGTATTATTGCATAAATTTCATGTACAGTAAAGTTCAATAACAGAGATTGCAGTTAAATATTCGATAATTTTACATCTAATAGGAAATTTCCTTTAATGGTGAGTAAAGAGGCAACGGAATTGCTCATAATAACGGTCACAAATTTGAATTTAATTTACCTTGGTAGGCAATAGGCAAACTGGACGAGTTTAAAGGAACAAGCTATGTTGAAGCTATGCTTAGCATATGTGCTGAATCAACACAAACTTAGTTACATTAAAATACTGGAAAGAAGTAAGATTACTAGAAATTAATGGATTCACGAGGATCTTCTTCATTTAGAGAAGAGTGTGCACTCGCCCACCAGAAGGCTTATGACATCCAACCCATTGATGCACATTCTGTCTCGGGTGACTGTACTTTCCCACTAGTGCTTCAATTCAAAGGCCATGGTAAATGTATTTCGGTTTAATTTTATCAATAGTTTTCTGTGATAATAGATCTTACTGACAAACTAGTGAAATGAATAATTTTATTTGAAGTTGAAGTTAAAATCATGTCACGCACATTCTGAAAAGTTTCAACAAATTATTCTATAACTTCAGATTTTGAACCATGATAATACATGATGGAACGATGCAAGGTAAGAAGATGGTGTATACTTATTTAGAAGAATGCAATTCTACGTATTTTTGCTTCAGAATGAAAGTGAGCTGCAATTTGTGCGTGTTGTAGCCCAACACTCTCTCTGCCTACAAATCCCATACAGCATCAGTAATGGTGTGCGTCACTTTATTTCACTCGCGGCATTTCCATTTTACAGAAAATGGAAGAACCTTTCAAGCTAAAAACTTTACCCCAAGCAAAGTTAAAATAACGAGCATGTGTGCTCAGTAGTTATTATCTCACCTGAGTGGAAATGGTGCGGGCAAGCCTTTTCTCACTGAGACCTTTGATCATGTCGGAGGCGACTTGCCTCTTCCATTCGGGAGTACCGGGGGCAGCGAGGCGACCTGAGATCTCCTCATCAGCCCGAGCCGTTGGACCTCCACCACTCAGCAGCTCCCTGATGCGTTCCCACACTCCTCGCAGCAGCCCCCAAGAGGACGTGGGACGCACCTCTACTTGATACGCAGCGTTCACCAACTGCGAGCATGAAGTACATCAACGACACGCAAGTGATTCCAATATAACATCAACTAAATTATTAATAGATGTACATTCAAGACACGTCCAAGCACTTCATCACAAGTTTCCTACCAGTCAGGAGACACTGTAAAATTAACTCGAGTGCAAGGCTAACCCCCGCCTCAAACGCATCACATCACCCATAGGGAGCAATAGAGAGTGATGCCGTCACGCATGAGCGAACGGGATTACAAGTCTGTAAACCACTGGTGCACAAACTCACACTTCTCAGATGCAGTATTTATTGTTTCATAGCAAGAAAGGAGAAGTACTTGTATTGGCACGTTATTCTAGCATTTTAGAGTTTATACTACATACTTTATACAATGATATCCCAAACCAAATTATTAAAATAGTTTCTTTGTTAATTTAAGAATATATTCTGTTACGTATTTCATAATCAAAATATTTTACATAACAGTGGCGTGCAAGAGTATCCTCACTCACAGAATTCTCCAACAATACTAGCCCTTAAGGCCAAAGTCATCCCTGCTAAAAGAAAGACTGGAATACAAGAAACTGCGAGTGCCAGAGTACCTTCTTCAGCGCGAGTGACACAGTGGGCTGGTCCCGCTGGGTGCTGCAGTGCTGCTCGAGCTGAGCCAGGCAGCGCCTGAGGGTGCCCAGGCAGTTCTCCCGCAGCCCCTGCACTCCTCGCACCAGCTGCTCCCCCACGCGGCTGTTCACCTCCCGCAGCACGCACTCCTGCACCGCGCCCTCCCAGCACTCCGGACCTCCTGGGCATGGAGAGTGCGTAGTGATGCAGGTTAACTCACAACAGTATCTAGCTTACTGTATTTTTTTAGACTTCAAGTTTCCATTCAAGTTCACAACAAGAACACATTCATAACCATGCTAATTGCACACACTCGATTTGTTAATTTGTTAATGAACAATGGACTAACAATTTCACCTCCAGAGGTGAAATAAAACAATTATTTCCTGAATTAAAGTTTATTTAAAAAAATATGTCGAATGTATGAGCATTGATATATTTGTTAAGAGGCATAACCTCCTCTCGCTTTTACAAGCATTTGCACTCGAATTGGCGTAGATTCCATCGAAGTTGAACACATTACTGCAATTTCTTCATCATGGTACAAGATTTTAAAAAGATCAGTAATAAGCGTTTGCATTGTTGAACAATCTTTCTGGAGCTTACTTTGGATGATAGTCCATAGATTTTTATGGGGTTTATGTCAGGAGAATTTCCAGGCCAGTCTAAATTTTTTAGCCAATTTTATTCAAAGAATGCAAGCATTTTGAGGGAACTATGGCATGGAGCGAGATCCTGCTGAAAATAGCCATCTTCATCACGAAAATCCTGTCTCATCATAGGAAGCAAGTGAGTCTGCAATTTTACTTCCTATGTCTGCAATACAAAAGGAGTTTGTCTGTGCAAGCTGTCTGCAATGCAATACAATTTTGCAGACTCACTTGCTTTCTATGATGAGAAGGGACTTCCCTGATGAAGATGGCATTTTTCAGCAGGATCTCGCTCAATGCCATACTTCACGCAAAATGCTCGCATTCTTTGAAGAAAATAGACTAAAGGACTGGCCTGGAAATTCTGCTGATATACATTCTTTCAAAAATCTATTGGCTATAATTTAAAGGTAGGCACCAGAAAGAAGACTATTCAACAATGCGAAAGCTGATTACTGCTCTTGTTAAAGTCTTGTACATGATGAAGAAATCGCAGATATGTGTTCAACTTTGGTGCCAAATCGCGCAAATGCTTATAAAAGCGAGGTGATACTTCTCATTAAATATGTCGACTCTCATAGATTCGAGGTGTTTTTTTTAAAATAAACTTCAATTTACCAAACTTTTGTTTCATTTCATCACTATCCAAACTAATTCACACAGCACTGTTCCATAAATAGTGATATTTTATATGATGTGAACAGAGTAAAACAGTAAAGAATAAAATAAAGTTACCACCACAGCCGTACTAAAACTGATCCAATAATGAAGAAATAGAGTCCCTTACTAACATTGTAGCACGGACTTAAATGAATTAGTTCTTTGCATTGGAAGCTGCACTACAAGATGGGCTCTTGCAAACTACAGCAAGGTGCAATATATAGTTTATATATGCCTAGTATGGTGACAGAAGAAATTTTCAGCAGAATCTGGTACAATAACATCTCTGTATGAATTCTCATAGTTCGCCACACAGACACAAACATTAATAAAAAAAATTCTGAAAAATTTCCCAAAATTAATGCAAGCAGCGTTATTGCCCAGATTATAAGATATTCAAAAGAAAATAAACTTTCCTTGTAAGCTAAACAAATAAACTCGCTTGCTGAGTGATAATGACAACAAATATGAAAACAAAATTTGAAAAGTGACCTTCCAGAGAGAGGTTTTGCGCGGCGCGTAGGAGCACACTGCGGTCTTGGCTGAGCGTGCGGGCGATGAGGAGCCGGATGTTCTCCTCCTTGTCCCTGGCGACAGCAAGCAGATCTTCGCAGAGCTGCTCCTCTTGCTGGCGGGCATAGGCGAGACGGCGCGGCGCGATCTGCAGCTGACGCGAGAACTCGAAGGCAAACACCACAAAGCTGGACAGGCAGCGGCCTTGGATCTGAAATGCAATCAAGGCAATTGAACAAAAGATGCGTCTCATTGAGAAAGTCTGGTTTTGCCAACGTGGAAGTTTATGAAACGAGACAAATATTGAAGATAGTAACGGATGCTGAAAAATTAGACGGCAGTGAACCAAAATAATGGTGCGTAACACAGGATGGAATAAAGCATTTTATCTCAATACAAGAAGGGCGCCCAACCAAACCTTCAACTTAGAACAGCGTACCTCCTGGGAGTGCTAATTTTCATTGACGCTATACTTGGATCACCCCGAGGAGCTCAGAAACTTTTCTTACACATGAAATACATAGGATGAACAAAAGTTGAACCACGATGGCTTTAGTCACCTTTACAACACGGCATTAGTGAGATTAGATAAGAAAATTTAGATTAAATCCTTCAGAACAGAAAGTACTTCCAGACTAACACTTCCATAGAAGATATTGGGAGATCAGGAATGATTTACAGCATAAATAAATAGAATTCTACATTTTCCATGGGCTTTTATGGACAGAAATTAATCAAATATGATATTCAAAGTACAGTAGAATTCCTGACAACCGGACTAACATGAATACCGGACACCTGACATCTAGACATGTGATGAATATTATAAGCACTGTTTACCATGTTTTTAAGAAAGGAATAACCAATAGAGAAGAATAATAACAAATAATGTTACATTACACACAGTAAAATGAAGTTCATATTTTTTACAATCGTAGAAACATTAATTTAACATGTGTTATTTCTTGGTTTACTCTAACCACAAACATGAAGTTTCGTTCTTGAATGCAAACATGTAATTCTTGCAAATGTTCTAATGTTTGTAATGTTCTGACAAACTTTACCAGCAATCTTTATATATCCTATTTTTTTAGTTTTTAACTTTCCTATCTTCATTGACATCCGAACATGTATGAGTCTGGTTGTTAGGAACTCTACTGCAGTTCTTCAAGTATTGAAGATAAGTGATGGACGGAACAATGAAGTTTATTATTATTGTAGGCTCATGCAAACTTTCCCAATAAAACTTTTAGTGAGCAGCAGAGACTGATGCTTATATAGTTTCATTCCACTGACAAATTCTACGCACAGGTAGAACACAATGCTATCTCATGATACCTGAAAATTATAAATTTTATGAAACTCTAATTGTCCTAATGAATGCTTACTATCAACAGCAATAAAATTATACTCCTTGAAACGTTCCGACCCAATTAAATACTTTGCCATGGCCCAAACAATACCAAAACCGTGAACTTTAATTTATTTGCCTCCGAGCATTCTCTCTGTTCCACCTAAAATGATTTTGATGCGTGACTAACCTCACCACAGGCACAAAAACAATACAGTGAACCCCAAGACTACGGCGTCCCCAGGTTATGTTTCTTTCACGTTACGATGTGGAATACAAAGTTTTTTCGTCCCCTTGTTACGGCTTTTTCCACCTTACGGCTGAAAAATTCCAAAATTCAAACTTGGCGGTCGGTGTTCGTGTGTATGGCTGTGCTAGCCTCACACCACGCTCCTACGTCACTATATGAGTCACTGCATGCGCCACTAAGATGCTGGTCTGCTATTGGTCAAAGTCACAACGTCACTAATATGCCGATATGCTATTGTCCCGCCATACGACGGTTTCGCCTTACGATCCTATCTCTGGAACGAATTAATGTCGTTTGGCGAGGGTCCACTGTATTATGATTCAACACATATGTCGAGACATCATACTATTACATATCAATGCAGAAGGATTTTGTTATGGAAGTTTCAACAAAGTCTGAAAAAAGCATAAATTAGTCCCATACCTTGCCGAGCAGCTCAGATGTGTAAGCGACATGACTTCGCAAGATGCGTTTGGTCCACAGGTGCAGCTTATCAAAGTCCGCAAAGCTCTCAATGATGCCACACTCAACGCACAGCTCAGAGCATTCCAACTCAGAAGGATCGGGTACGTGGCTACCATCGTCTGAGTCACTGAAACTGTCCCCCAGGAAGCTCGAATCACTAAGCAACGTTTGCTCTACTGGGAAGTTATATTTTTTGTTGTATGTTTGAACAAACGGGTTTCTTGCAATCTCGGACATGTTTATATCCTCCCACGTTAAGTGACTGTGGGCAACATGCAACCCTGCACTCCCATCCTCACTGAGGAACCCAAGCTCTTCTGACAGTACTCGTAGGACTTCGTATGGCATTTTGCACCAGTTCTTTGAAGTTTCTTTCTTAATGATGGACTTCATAAGACCATCCCTTGATTCTCTCTTATTCATGTCAACAGGACCCAAGTTGTTTGCAGTACAAGACGAAGTGTAGTCACGTTCTTTCTGCGCTTGTTCGTAAATGTCACTCGTGAGCTTCCTAATTTTTTTAGCCTCTTCTCCTGAAAAACCTTCAGAGCAGTTGCCAGCAGTGATGCAATTCTTGTCTCGCTTCCACAGACGTGCATCTGAGGATTTAGGCGACAAAACAGGTTTAGAAGTTTTCTTTTCATTATCACGCGCATCGTCAGTGAACTTAACAGTTTTGCCCTTAACTGGTTTAGCCTCACTAGGACTTATTTCCGTTAAAGGTGGGCTATCCATCACAAACACCATTGGATGCCTTTCGTTTTGACGACCGTCGGGGGTATAAAACTCATCAGGTGATACAGCCACAGTTGGAGCTCGGGAAGGCGGGGCAGTGTCGTTGACTTTAATTGCATCGGGTGCCTTTTTAGCAGCCTCCACATCACTCTCAGCAGCTACGTTGGGTGCCTTGACACCATCAACATCATCATCGGGAAGAACTTCATTTTTAATATTAGGATCAGCCTGGGTAATGGCCTTCTTTGAAGAGCTTTTACTAGGAAAATTAGGCTTTGCCTGCGTGAGGCTGGCAAGCACATCAGCCGCCTCCTCCTCAGCGTCGGACGCCGCCGCAGATAATGGCCGCAGGATGCCCGTGTCAATGAGGAGGCAGCGCTGCTGATCAGCAGACAACTCGTTGAGAGCGTCCAGTATGGGAGGCACCCGCACGAACATCACAGAACACGGTGGGGAGTGGTCCCGAATCTCTTGCAACTCGTCCAGGTTCTGGCATGGAAATCAACACCATCTTGAATGTGAACTTATGAGGTTTTGTGTTCATGCTTGATAATTAAACCTGACACATACTTTCTTAATCGTATTACATTGAAAGACTGAAATGTGTGGTGGTAAAAATGGTTTAGTCACAATTATGTAAATAATTTAGAACCTTCTCTTAATTTCCTGGACACATAAAATTCAAACATGCAATAATTACCATTCATGCACTATGAGATAAGCAAAGTGCAACGCAATACATAGTACTGGTCTATTTTAACAGTAAATCAGTCTATATCATTCCTGAGCTTGGTGCAATTCACTCAAAGTTGAAGGATACAATTCACTTTATTTTCACTTGAGCAATACTTTGAAGTACTACCATAAGAGGAAAACTTCTACACACAAATGGAGCGATTTCTAACAGAAAAAGTAACGCTGAGTTGGATTAAAGTAAAGATTAGATTAGATTATTAGTTTTTTAAATCTCCCTCTCTGCCACATAAGCGATCTAAAGAGGAAAGAGGAAGGCACCATTTAGTATGGAGTTGAAGGTAGGTAATACCCAAAAATCCACTTAATTGACCTATCGCAACTAGGGAAACATAAATGCATACAGATACATAAAATTGAATTCCAAACACATTTGCTTCTATAAAAATTTTCGATTTTTGCAGCAGAAAGTTTTTGAGCAAACATATTGCATTATTTATATGTTAGCGCATAACCGTACTCCTACAATTTTCAATGTAGAAGCCTGATTTTGGTCTCATTTGATGCGGAAAGACTGTGGCAACTCAAAAATGAAAGATTATTTTGAATTTCAAATTAGAATTTTTTTATGAATTTACCCAAAAATTTTCTTTTTCAAACCAGTCTCAGATTTTTCACCATAAAAATCTTATTTGGAGCTCAGATGAAATTCCGCTTCTCTACGCTGTTTCCACTGTTTTATCGCGATGAATGAGACCAAAATCACACTTCTACGTTGAAAATTGTAGAAGGAGTAGTGTTTTTTGCAAGGGTATGCTTTAATTTTAACAAATGTATATTTGCACAACATTTTTCTACTGCAAAAATGAAAAATTTTTATAGAAGCAAATGTGTTTGGAATTCAATTTTACATACCTGTACGTATTTTCGTTTTCTAGTTGCAATAGAAATGCAGAGAGGAAAATTTGAAGAATAAGTAAGGGCCAGGGTAGTACCTCCCCTTAAGGAAATGTGGAATCTTCACAGAAAGGGCATAGAAACAATAAATTAAGAAAAAAGATTGAGAAACAAGTTCAAAGTTAAAGAAGAAAGTAGTATGTGCTGGAAAACAGGACAACGGTGTACCAAAAAAAGGTTCTTAGCATAACAAAAACATTTTATTAAAGAAGGCCTACCAAACTCTCAGCTCAGGCCCTCACATTTTCCCCTTGGGAGCGCAAATTCCCACAGATATTATAGTTATACCCTCCTAAGAGAGGGATGGATTGGAGTAAATATAAGGTTAAATTTCAATCTCTAAACTAAGCCATGACAATGCAGCCCAATGTAATACTTCAGTAGCAAGCACATATTCAGAAAATATTAAATAAGAAATAAAACAGTCATTTTCACAGAAAGTTACTTAAACCAATCTACAATGTTCATTACCCATACCTCCTGTTATGAAAGTAACACAAACATCATTGTTTAACATGCTCACAACTTGAGTGTATTTAAACTATATTTAAATTCTCAAAATGAATAAATACTACAATGTGATACAAGTTTTAAAATAAGATGTTAACTTTTTCAAGAAAAGCAGTTATTAAATTCTATGAAAAATGATGACCTGGTCATCTGCAAACCTTCGTCAATGCTCGTAATGCAAAAGAAATTTCAACGTTCAATTCACGGCTCATAAACGGTAACATGGTTTCAGACACAAGTGCCCTAAACTGCATCATGCCACAGAAGCATACAAAAATTGTGAAAGAAAGAATTGTGCATCTTAATCTAATTTTCTAGAGTTGATGGCATTGATATTACATTCCTTTTTGAAATCAAGAAAAGTAAACATAAAATAATTTGTTTTGTCAATTTATGTACACATTCTAGCTGAATGTGATAGAGCAAAAGAATTTTTTCAGTTACATAGCCCTAAACAGATTCCAGTTAACCTGAATCTAACATTACCCACTGAAAAGCATCCAAATTCTAATAATATGTGTAAATGGACACTTTTTTTGATTATGAAGTAAACTAACTTTTATCGTAGGTGTCAACTAACAGCGAGAAATAATATCAAGTTCTTCCTATTTTAGTTATACAGGGTGACCAGCACTCAGTTGACCAAACCTTAACATAAGGTTGAGACAATTGAAATAAACCCTTTTCATTCAATAACCCTGTGGTTCAAAAACATCGTAAAGAGTTACAAGGACTTAAAATTTTCACGTGGCAACATAGGTCTCCTGATATTATGCCCCAAAATTTCTCCTTCAAGGGAAATTCAAAACACCGATTCATTCGAAAGAAGACTGTATCCATAGAATTGACACCTCTGCAAGGATTGGCAAAACTCCGGATGCCTTCGATCGCGTCCAGCAATTATTGCACTGGCGCTTGAACGCTTGCATTGCAACAGACGTGCATCATGTTCAACATCTTTTGTAAATACGTAACCTAATTTAAATTTTTGTATGTGTTCAAACTAAGAATGGTTTCCAATATTATTATTATTATTATTATTATTATTATTATTATTATTATTATTATTATTATATAAGAAAGTTTTAGCCTCCCTTAACCACAACAAAGATGTTCCAAGAGAGGAAAAAGGGAGGCACCATTTAGTATGGAGTTGAGGGAACGTAGAATCTATGCACAAGGTGCACAGAAATAGTAAGCTAGGAAAGAAGTTCATGAAACAAGAAAAAAGTTGAAGAAGAAAGTAGTAGGTGCGGAAAAACAGGACAGCAGTGAACCGAAAAAAGATGGTCCGTAACAAAACAAAAACCCATTTTATTACAACAAAAAGGAAGCCTACCTAACCTTTAGCTCGGGCCCACACATGGTTCCCCTGGGAGCGCTAATTCCCATAGATACAATAGTTGTATCCCCCTGAGGGGAGAATGGTTTCCAAATTGTCACATTTCACTCCCCCGTCACTCTCATAATACAAAGCTTTCTTAAAAACGCTTCTAATTTCAAGTCCTACAACTCGTTTAAAGAAGCAATTTTGACCAAACAGTGGTTATTTAGAGAAAGTTTTATTCCAACAGTCTCAACTTTAGGTTGAAGTTTCTTCAACAAAATGCCAGCCACCCTTCATATATTACTGAAGGAAAAGGAATTTGTACTGAAAATATGTGCAAATGCTTACCTGGGAAGTGAAGTGGTCTTTGGTGATTGCGTAGAGTATCACAGCATTGACATGAGGTAACAGCGTCCCCATAAAGCCCAAGCAGTTCTCGACCGTCGTGCCTACACTGTCTGTGCTGCAGTTAGCGCTAGGGTCTCCAGTACAAGGCGGCCGCTCGTTGAATTGCGGAGATATTTTACTATCAGACCGACTTCTTCTGATGGAACTGCAACTGTTTATCTGAGGTAATGCTGACTGAGCATTAGCAGACTTAGACTCGCCTAAATTGGGAAGATGGATTGCAGGGTTTGAGTTCACATGAGTGGGAGATTCAACAACACCAGGCGTTTCAGTGCCTGGATCACACTTTTGAGTATTTGGCATCGTGGAGACCAGCTGCCCGGTCTCAGGAGAGACTGAATTAGATAAAAGCTTATGAGAAATAGGCACACTAGAAGCATTAGGAGTCTGATACATAGAGTAGTCCGCTGGCAAGGACTTGAATGAAGTAAGAGACTCACGAGAGGCAGAGCGTGATGACGGTGCTGATGGCGTAGATCTCCCAACATTAGATTGGAAAAGGGAAGATGTAGGAGTTCCAAAAACTAGGGGTGACTGGGTGTCAATCATATCATTGCATTTGTTCACTGATGCAAGGCTAGTCAGATCGGGTGCTTCAGACTGAGGAGTTGAAGGAATTATTCTTGTACACGGAATGTCCATAGGTGTGCTTCTTTGGGGTGAATCTTTGGCTTCAGTAGTAACACCGTCAATTTCATCTCCACTGCCAATGGGTAACTCATCCACATTATTTGCAAGGGATGCTCCCAGAGAATGGTCAAGATTGCTTGCATTTTTAGGGTCTTTGGAACACTTATACTTATTAATGGAGGGAGTAACAATGATTTGGAGCTGTTCCTTCAGTAGGCAATGATTCAAGCCTATATCCAGCAGAGCATCTCGCAAAATAGGGTCCTGTGAAAATTAAATCAAAATTTTACTACAATCTTCTTAGACATATTTCAACTTAAAAGTATTAAGTAATATGAATAATGATATAAACAATACCATAAAAGAGCTAAATTTAACGTAAATTCATATTGCACTCTCTCTGAGACTCCCTTTATGAGCCATGTGAGAGCACGTACAGGGGGGGTGAGGGGGGGGGGGGGGGGGGGTGGGTCAAGTAATAACACCTTGTACAACTTGCTTTGGGAAACTTTGTTGAATTTTCAAAAGAATCTCTATTAATATCAGTTGATTGTTGATTTAATATTGATAGTACTGCATGTTTTGTTAGAATTGTTCTGTTTTCGAAATTTTGTGTTAAAGAAGCTAAAAGGTGAGAGCATCAAGGTCTTCGGGATGATTTCACCCACCAAAATGGAATCTCCTGTGAGGTTGTACGGCAAAATAAATGCTGCTGAGCACAAGAGGGCTTTCAAAGGAACAATTCAATTTGCAAACTTTTAACAAACAATCAATAAGTTTTATGCCAAATGATGGGTCCTGCATCCATTCATCTTAAAATTACATTCTTCAGGAGGATACTCGTGCAAAGGGTTGGCCTGCTTAGAGTTCAAATCTGAATGAATTAGAAACAACATGAAAGGTTATAAATAAATTTTGTACAGGAAATCATAGGAAAGTTGAATTCAGCTTCATTTGAAATTAAAAAAAACGTAGTAAATAATGGACGTACAATGTAGGAGGTTAATGTTCTCCTTTGGGAAAGCAATTGAGTTATTGCTATTAGAAAACATTTGTAAAAATTCCAATATTGATATCCCTGTTTATTTGCAAGATTAGATTAGACCTGCCATAAAATTGCCTCATACACTCCTAAGAATTTGTAGAATGTTCATGGTATGTGAATAAATTAAATATACGTGCTTAAAAATGGCTCATAAAGTTTGTAATTAAAGAAATATTTTAGCCAGTTACAATATATTCTGAAACTTTTTCAGCATCCTTTCAATCATTTTGCTCACTCCTTTATTCCATATCACTCAGCCACCATAATATGAAAAGAAACTAGAAGCAAGTTTGATCATCCACACAACCTAACAAAACTCACGCCTACTGTGGTACAACGATTTATTTTTGGGAAAAGCACAGATATATATGTACTAAAATGCCTGGCTGCTCTTGCTGTTCATCCACTACAAAGATGTTTTTTTCTTCACACACACAGACAAAAATAAGAAGCAAGGTAAGACTTTGGGTCCCTTCAGGATAGCAACTGAAAAGCTGGTCTAAGTACTTCTCTCAACTGAGGGTTTTTGAGAGCACCAAGCCTTTTGATTTACTGCATAATGGACCCAGAAGTTTATGAACAGCATCTGCTACAGCTCCACTGATCATAGGCACCTTGCAAGACTACTACAGGAAGGATCTCTACAACTCATTGCTGGGCATCACTAATGGAGGCTATCACATTTCTTGTCATAAATTTGGAACCTTCGTTAATATCATAGGTAACGAATTAGTTATAAATGTTACACAGATTAGTATTCCAGACATTAACTCTGAGAGAACACATTAAATACTTTACTTCATTGGCAGTATTCGTCAAGACTTTCATAGAATACAAAAGAATTCATAAGTTAGTTTAAATTCTGTCATTTTAAATGCAGAAACTTGTCATTTTAGCATTTTTTAATTTATCAACAGAAGAGTGTGAAACAACAGTTGGCCATTCTTCCTGACATATTGATGGTTGCAGCACAAGCACAATACATCATCATGCAATCTTCACTCTAAAATCATGTTCGATTATCTCATTTTCTACAGTAACTAAACAGCCTTTTTATTTACATATACTGAACTTATACTGTATGATAATTGACCATGTAAACAAATTACACATAGATAATTAATTTATTAATTACCCTTGTATTATTATAACAAAATTTACTAAGGGTACTTTTTGTATTTTAATTTCACAACCAAAAATTTTTATGCAGCCGTGTACCTTCTAAATAATTGTCTAACACCTGCTGTACTAGTGTCCAGTGTTTAGCATCAGATAATACTGATTAAATTAGATTATTAGTTGGTTTAATCCTCCTTATCTGCAAAAAAAGGGATCCAAAGAGAGGAAGAAGGTAGGCACCATTTAGTATGGAGGTAAGGGAAAGCAGAATCTATGCACAAAGGGCATAGAAACAGTAAGATGAGAGAAAGAAGTTCATGAAACAAGATAAAAGTTGAAGAAAAAAGTATTAGGTGCTGAAAAATAGGACAGCCAGATAGGACACCTTGAATTCGTCCACAAAATTATTAACCCTTTAACGCCCACATTTTTATACTCATATTCCCGTTATCACAACCACTATCACTAAACCGACACTGGCATTAGGTAGTCACTGTTATCAAGATGGGGAAGGAACTGCCACTCGGCAGTGAAGTTCAAAGGACACATTAGTGAACAAATTGAATAAGAAATAAAATATATTATTGTTATTTTTGAAAGAGGACCGTACAGTCCACTTGGGCATTAAAGGGTTAAAATACAATGTAAATAATTATTGTAGCAATACTGCACCACCTCAACTAGATTTAGCTCAGTGAAACAAAATCCTAATTATGATAATGTAAGATTTTACTGATTATTCCAGTTTTTCATGAAGAAACATTAATAGATCATTATTTTCTTCATAAATAAAAAGTTAAAACAATTCTACTAAATACAAAAATAGTAAATACACATTTAATTCTTCATCATTTCTATGTATGCTCAAGGTGGTGAATTTTTTTTCTTACAATTCTGGCAGCAGCATTTTTAAATGCACCAAAGTCTAAAGTTGATAATTTCTACAAGCACCATGGTACTATTTCACTTTTTCAGCATAGCTCCCAACAGTTAGAGGGCAAAGGTTTAAGGTGTCATTCATCTATTGTAAAATTCATTAAATTTAAAGTGCCAATAGTGCTTTAGAATCTACACACACTTGTCTTCTTAGTTTGAGAATCATTTTTGATCATTTTCAATTATGAAGGCCCAATAATCACAATTAATATTGAAAATGATAAATTCCATTTTTGGGTGAAAATGCTTCTTTACAGAAAAGGTGAAAATGCAAAAAAAAATGCTAAGAAATTAAAGATGTACAGTGTGTGGAAATAATCACGAGGGGAGGTACACTGCGGGGAGATAGGTTGCAAAATTCAATGTGGGCGAAATTCACCCTGAAAGAGACTCTTGAATGTATAATGATGTCTTGAAAATTAAAAGCAAAGATAGCACAAGTAATATAAGAAGAGAATTTGCAAAGAAGTTAGGCAAGGTGAGGAGCACTGTGCATGCACACCTTGTTTTACAAGGATTTCCATTCCTCTATTATACTCGGCTCCCCTACCACATATCTGATAAAAACAGCTTAGACAAGGGTTCAAATTGAGTTATGCATCTGGAAAAATGAAATACTCTATAATTGAAAAAAAATTGCAGCAAGAGATGCAAAATGGATTCTCCAGGGGAATGCCATACAAAAAACACACTGAAACTAAAACAAACTTCTCTTCAGAAAGCATCCCAAAAAGAATAAAAATGTCCAGGAGCCATGCTTTGTGTTTGCTGGGATTTTAAAGGCATTTATTACTACAACCTCATTCAAAAAAATTAAACCATTAATTTTGATGAGCAACACCATCAGATGTGAAATGTGGATTACAAAATTTAAACAACTGAGGCTGAAGTTAGTGAACGAGAAGAAAGTAGTACATAAACAAGACAAAACTTGAAATGCTTTTGGATCCCCTTACAAGGCTATAAGGGCTTGGCTGCATTCTGTAACTTCATCCACCGAATTTCCATGACATTACTTCATGAGACTATTATCACTCATTTCCTTTTGTGCAGAACTCTTTGCAAGGAAAACTTGCAATGGTTTAAACAGCTGAAATATACATGGACAATATTTCTCTTTAAAATCCATGACACATTATGGTAATGGCACATTTATATCCCTAAAGACACGGGCTACAGTCATTATTAGTAATGGAAATTATTTTGTGGATGAAAGCTTGTTAAAACACGTCTGACTCTTATTGGATTTTACAGATAATAACACTCAAAATTATTTGGGTAACCTAATATACTCCTGAAACAGAATACCAGGTGTCATTAGGAAGTATGAAAATTTACTTGAAAGGTCACTGTTCAGACAATGTAGAATAACTTTAAGAACAAATGCAAAAAGAAGTTCACAGCTCAAAGAAGGGGACTTTTTACACTTTTCAGACATGGACAAACTCCTGAATTTGCTGTATTCATTTGAAAGGAAGCTATCTTCAGGAGACAGGCCTAGTCCATGAGTGTTTTTAAAAGCAACTCACACACTTCTCAAGCTTAGCAAAGCATTCAATTTTTATCTATGAGAAGATTAACTGAGTTAGTGTAACAACAAAGGTGTTCCAAAGAGAGGTAGGAGAAACGCATCATTTAGTATGGAGTTAAGGGAACAAGGAATTTATAAAACAGGGCCCAAGACCCCCTGAACATAAAAACTACAGTCGAAAAGTAAGGTTAGAAAATAAGACGAGAGTCAGAGTTACTGAAAAACACGACTGCAGGGACCAAAAAAAAAGCCTGTTATAAAACAGAAAAATTCTATTGCATTTTAACAAAGGAGAAGGATGGCTGACTTGACTCTCAGCTTAGGACCTCACATTTCCCCTATGGGAATGTTCATTCTCATGTATACAACAGTTGCATCTTCTTGATGAGTCATATTTGAGAATTACTAGCATAATTTTGCATCAAAATATCACCCTTTTGCTGAAGCAAAATGAATTACGGATGACAATGTTCTACTGTACTGCAGAAGATCAAAAAAAAAAGGGAATAAATTATTGTGCATTGTAATAATCCAATAATCTGAAAGAATTGACCAACAGTCTCAAAATGAAACACAAGCAACTCAAATGAATCAGAAACACTGAAGAAACAATTTGACCCTAAATTCAAGGGAAAAAGAGAATTTAAAATGTTCCTATTGCAACTATTATCATTTGGAGAATAGCCAACATAAGTTTAAGGAGAAACTGAGCAACTCAGATAGTGATAATTCTCTCAGAGCACAAGCTTGATACAATTTTTCTACACTTTTATACTTCAATATTATACTTCTGTACTGTAGTCAATACTTCAATTTTTCATGACTACAGTACAGAAGAATTCTATTATACTAGTCTTGAATAATGCTTTCCAATATTCTTCTCTATCTTTAACACCATTCAGCAGCAAAATCATAAAGTCAATTTTTATGGTTTCAATGAAAATAAGGAATCATAAGAAATGTAACAGCTTCTGCCAGCAATGCCAGGAAATCAGCCAGTCACAATCAGCTAGTTTACTGGAACTTGCCACCTTGCCATAAATAAAATTTGCTCCTTTACTTCTCATACACGTTTGTTCAGACATCCATTCTTAATACAAGCATTCAGTTATGAAACATGACACTACCCATATATGATTTGCAGGTATTCTAACAAACTACAAAAAGTTATAATTAGAGAATATAAATTAGTCCAAAAATTCATAATTTACACTAAGTTTCATAATTACCTGTAGATGCTCACTTGTGAGCTCAATCTCAGACAAGGGCACTTCTTTCACGGCATTTTCAGGTCCACCCAACTTCATTTCAGATTCAGTGGAATTTCTTTGCTTCAAATGAGATTGGAACTTGTGTTCAAGCAAATCTTCTAGCTGAGCAACAGTCATATCCCCAGAGAGTGGCAATCCATGGGGAGTGGGACCAAAAGGTAGTGAGAGGCTCTTTTCTGGCTCTTCTGACTGGCCGACTCGTGCTGTTGTTTGCTCCAAGCTTGAGCCACCAACAGCTGGGACTAGTGAGGACATCAATTTAGCAGGCATAGAGAGGAGGGGAAAGCCATTAGGTGTATTTGTAGGAACTGAGACTTCATTTTTTCTAGGCTTATTTTCATCCCCATCACAAGCACAAGAAGATCCTACAGTTTCAGGGCGCACCACTGTGTAAGTCACCTGACTGGACGAATATGATATTCGGATGCCCCGCCAAGGTCTTTCTTGCTTCTCACTGTTGGACTCTAGTTGTAGCTTATGTGGATCCAAGGTGGTCTTAGCAAGTAGCTCATTTTGCTGTCCTAAAGGAGATGATGCAAACACAGCGTGCTTTGATACACTAACATTGTGAGATTCTTCAGCCCTAGATGAGCAGAGCCCACCCTCAAAACTGGTACTGTGCATGAAACTAGTACTGTCAATGGTGTTGCAGGTGTGCTGCTGTCCAGCAAAGGGCAAGAGGCGGGTACCCAGGAGCTTGGTGAGCACCACCACCTTGCCATAGTTATCCTGGCCAGATATGATGAGGGTCATGGGAGCATGCAGCAGGTGCTGCAGTTCTGCCACCTCAGTAGTTGATGCACTGAAGCTCCCAACTTGCTCTGAAATGGAACAATTGGGTAACTTCCGTACAATCACACATGACAGTGTTACCGAAATATGTAGCAAAAATTACAAATATCTAAATAAAAAGGGCAATATAGTAACACAAAAAATTTATCACTATTTACTTGCAAGCAAAATTTGATGCTGATACTATAGTATGTCACAGGAAGTTGTAATTACCTATACATATAAAAAGTGCTGTGATTTACAACTTATGAAAGAAGAAACCAAGTACTTTCTTCATGTTGCACGCAACATTTCTGGAAGGAAAGGTGAGTGATTGGAGTTATGACCTAGGACATTATCTTACTAACTATTGCTATTTCAGAGCCATCAAATCAAAATGAACACTTCAAAATTTGTATAAAAAAAAATTTAACACAAGAAAGATATTTGTCATATGCACAACAAGACATAGAAAGAAGACAAAATAAATATACTTGAGACATAGAATATTCCAATATCACCAGACTGATTTTACAATTACTCTTCACTCTATTACAATGTTCACATATGACTGTCTCCAGTTAAAATAAAGGGTATCATAGGCAGAGGCATGCAGCTCAAACAAATTGTCAAATCTATCAAAAGGCATCAAAAATACCAAAGCAACTGATAATTCAAATAACATGATTCATTTCCATTTATACAACATGAGAACACTACTTTGATGCACAAAGCTCCTCATTCAGAAAAAAGATCAAGAGAGTATGGTAAAATAACAGAACAACTTTTTACACCAAAAATATTTAGAACATAAACATGACTTTCAATTATCAAACAAAAATTTAACCCATTGTATTTCAATCATATTTTTTAACTGCAATGACTACCATAACAGAAATAAAGGTACATGAGTTCCATATTTTTGAAAGTTTTTGTCACAATAATAATGCAAATTGAAGATGTATAACTAGATCCTTAGTTTTATCCATTTTGAATTATTCCACCATATATATTGAAATTGTGAAATGATTGGATGTTAGTTAAAGCTTCCCTAACTGCAATAATGGCATTCCAAAGAGAGGAAGGAGGAAAGCACTATTTAGTTTGGAGTTGAGAGAATGTGGAATGTATGGACAAGTGCAGAGAAACCATAAGTTTAGGAAAAATTTTAAGAAACAAGATAAGAGTTGAAGGTGAAAGTAGTAGGTGCTATAAACAGGACAGCAATGAACAGAATAAGATGGCCCTTAGAATAAAAAAAAACACTTTACATTTCAAGATGAAGAAGGCCTACCTAACTCTCAGCTTGAAAACTCACATTTCTCCTGGGATTGTAAATGCAAGATACTTTTTATCCCGTACCAGATGATATTTTACAAGAAGGAAGACATTTATCCGTTTGCAAGGAATATTGATT
This sequence comes from Morinoia aosen, assembly GCA_030386875.1. Classification (NCBI taxonomy): domain Eukaryota; kingdom Metazoa; phylum Arthropoda; class Malacostraca; order Amphipoda; family Talitridae; genus Morinoia; species Morinoia aosen. Next base: position 77,533,629 of record CM059564.1, read on the forward strand.
CAAGCAAGAGGATAAACCAATGAATTTGAAATTATTCATACTGACCCACCACCATACTAGGTGCTGGAACACTAAACTGTGGTGCTTTACAGCCCAACAATCACTCCAACAGCAACAAACTTGGATGATGCAGCTTTAGTCTCAAGGCTCAATTATAACATATCCACACACAAAGCAAGAAGTTGATGACTTTCATGCATAATGGCCTTTCAATTCAAAATTAGCTCATCTGCCTTAAGGAGGCGGTTCTACCCAGAATCAGAAAAATGGCTGTCACGTTTGTTGTATGGAAACTAAATCTATGAAATTTGGCATACGTATGTATTTTTTAAAGGGTTATAAGGTGCTTGTCCACAAATTTTTTCAATTTTTGAATTAATAACGGAGACAATGGGGAAAAATGGGTGAAAAAATTTGATATTTTCAAAAGCTATCTCCTCCGAAAGTTATTATTGTAGTGAAATGATTTAGGTCTTATTGAATGCGCAAAATGTTGCTGCATAGCTGGACATGGGCTCGTTATGAAACTCGCAATGGTTTTTGCTTGATGAAATTTGAAAATAATTCTTCAAAAAAATCATGAATTTTTCTGTAGATTTTTCAATGTGACTAAAAAATTACAGAGAATTACAAAGCAAACCCACGTCCAGGTGCGCAGCAGCTTTTTGCCCATTCCATGATACCTAAATCCTTGCTCTACAATAATGACTTTTGGAGATAGATTTCTGTTCTATAATGAAGTGGGCATCGTTGTGGTGTGATGCTGATTGTGTTGATGGGACTTCCGGAGCCTGATATTTATGAGTCTCTCTTGCGCTCTGCCCAGATAACTTATAGCGTTTGGGTCACATGTCGTAATAGAACCTCCAGCGGAAGAGCCGAAGGGCGCCTTGCATTTACAACCACCGGATGGGCATTGTTCAACTTCCGGGCTATGTAGCTCTTAAGGACAGTTGGTGTATCGATGAACCAGTACAATACTAGAAGTCCTACTGTGCGTTTCGTTATCCTGCTGCCTGGTATTCTGCTAGGCAAATTGAAGCTGAAGCTTCCTCTTAAATAAACCTAATGTCGTACTGAAAACTAGCGACATTACAATTTCAAACTTCTTACCTTCAACTTTTCAGGAGGCGGATTTTTCTACAATTTTCAATTTTTTGCAAACTGTATCAAGGTGTCTACTAAAATGTCCATCCTCCATTTTAGCATTTTTTAGCACCTTTTAGCACATTTGAAGATGAAATTTTAGCACCCTTTTCCTTCAATAAGCTCCAATGAGAACCATATACACATACATGCATATACTCTCATACAAAGCACGTTTCACCCCATCCATCCAACTCATCCGTGGTCTACCTCGCGCTCGAAGACCACTCATTTCCGACATATATATCTTTTTCACCAGCCGCTCAACTTTCATTCTTTCAACATGCCCAAATCATCCAAGCACTCTTTCATTCACTCGCCTGCTCAACTTTTTGATAACACCCGTCTGCCCCCTAACCAACTCATTCCTGATCCTATCTCTTCTTGTTACTCCATACATGCTCCTCAAACACATCCAACTTCCTCCTCTCAGCTGCTCTCAACCCCCAGGACTCTGCTCCATACAACAAAACTGGCACAATCAAGCTTTTTTTTTCACACAGTCCCCTCTTAGCTCATTCATACTCAAACTCCTGCATTCAAAAACTTTCCTCATTGCACACAATGTCTCACAGCCTCACTTCTACTTCCATATTATCTTTAACAGTCACATCCAACCCGAGGTACCTAAAATGCTCTACCTCCTCTAAAACTTCACCATTCAACCTCATATCCAAAGTTCCAAACACTCCACCTCTTGAACATCCCATCACTTTACTTTTATTCACATTTACCCTCAATTTCCGCCTTTCGCACACTCTACCAAACACTGCAACTAGAGATGTGACTAAAAAAAAAAACCATGCCGTTTAAAAAAAAAACACGCTTTTTTTACAAAAAAAACCGTGGCCTAAAAAAACGTGGATATTTTGTTTTTGTTTTTAATATTTTGTCTGAAAATAACTCAGCAAGAAAAAGAACCACATTACATTATTTGTTTTCATGTCAAATTACAAAATAAATCAGCATACTTTTTAATTGATGGTTTTCTATGGTTTTATGAAATTTTTCTTTTTCTGCGGTTTCATGCTTTGATATTTCATTCATTTTATAATACATGTGAATGACCTTCAACTCCCAAAATGGTGTGTTATAATAACATATCTTTACTTATGGTCATTGATAGAGATGTGACTAAAAAACCATGCTGTTTTTAAAAAAAAAAATGTTATTGGTACAAAAATTGACTAAAAAACATGGATATTAATATATTCATGTGACCTTAAAAATCCAATGCTGTTTTTTTTAAAACATTGTTTTTTTTTAAAACATTGTTTTTTAACAGAAAAATCTTGACTAAAAAAACATGGCTAGGCCTATTATATTATATGGGACCAAAAAAAAATGTTTTTTTAACACGTTAAGTGCGGCGTGACCCACCGGTGGTCATTTAGGTGATTTTCATAATGCTGCTGGCCGACCAGCAGTCACTGACTCAATTTTTGTAAATACTAAATGAAAGTTAAATGATGGCATGATCGAGTCAATGTTTGCTATTTTCAAAATTTCTTACTACAATTGACTAAATTTGAGCTGGATATTGAACTTCAGTTTAACCCGCCACACTTAACGTGTTAAAACATTTTAAAAAAACCATGACTATAAAAACATGGATGAAAATATCAGGAAAGTTATTTTTCTTTAATCGAATTGTCTTTAGAAACTTATAAACAAAGAATGCTGTTAATATTGAAATCATGTTTATTAGAACTGTACTAGGTCTTAGAATAAAATATCTACATAGAATCTATTCACTCCATAAAACCTTTCGGAGACCAGCTCCATCCTTAGTCATTCTGTAAAATTTGGTGAAATGGACAATGAATTTTCACTGTTCCTTTGAAAAACATATGACTGAATGACTTACTGAGGATGGAGCTAGTCTCCGGAAGGTTTTATAGAGTGAATAGATTCTTTGTGGATATTTTATTCTAAGACCTGGTATGGTTCTAATGGATATTAATATATCTTATGTGACCAAAAAATCCATGCTGTTTTTTGAATGTTTTTGTTACAAAAAAGTCATGACTAAAAAACACGGATATTAATATACTTCATTTTACCATAAACAACCATGCTGTTTTTTGAAAAACATATTTTTTACAGAAAATCATGATTAAAAAATGTGGATATTAATATATTTTATGTGCCAAAAAAACCATGTTTTTTTTTAAATCATGTTTTCTTTACCAAAAAAATCATGACTAAAAATCATGGATATTAATGACTTTTTGTGAAAAAACATGGTTTTTAAAATGTCATGTTTTTTTGGTCAGATAAAATTTAATAACACTTATATTTTTTGTAAAAAATCTTTTTTTTCAAAAAGCATGGTTTCTTGGTCACATAAAATAAATTAATATCCATGTTTTTTTTCAGATTAGATTAGTCATTAGTTTTAGCCTCCCTACCCAGCAACAAATGCAATCCAAAGAGAGGAAGGAAGATTATGAAACAAGATCAAAGTTGAAGAAGACAGTAGTAGGTGCTGAAAAACAGGACAGCAGTGAACCGAAAAAAGGTGGTCCTCGACATAAAAAAAACATTTTATTTCAACAAAAAGGAGGCCTACCTAACTCTCAGCTTGGGCCCTCACATTGTCCCCCTGGGAGCGCTAGTTCCCATAGATACAATAATTGTATCCCCCTGAGGGGTGTTTTTTTTACAAAGTCGTGACCAAAAAATGAATAATAATAACTTTTTAATAAAAAAAAAATGTTTTAAAAAAACAATGATTTTTTGGTAACATATATATGTTAATATCCATGATTTTAAGACACGATTTTTTATGAAAAATACATAAAATAAAACAGCATGGTTCTTTGGTTGCAAAAAATATATTTATATCCAGGTTTTCTTATACATCATTGTTTGTAAAATAAACATTTTTTAAAAAACAGCATGGGGTTTTTTAGGTCTCAAATATATTCATGTTTTTTTAGTCATGATTTTTAGTACAAATAACATTTTTTTGGTCTCATAAATATATTATTCATGTTTTTTCAGTCATGGATTTTTAGTAAAAACATGTTTCTTTTTTAAAAACTGCATGGGGCTTTATAGGTCACATAAAATATATTGTTTTTTAGTCATGATTCTTTGTAAAAAAACAGCATGGTTATATTTGGTACCAGAAAATATATTAATATTAATTTTATTAGTCAGAATTTTTTGTAAAAAAACATGTTTTTAAAAAACAGCATATTTTTTTGGTCACCTAAAATATATTAATATCTATGGTTTTTAGTCATTTTTTTGTAATGAAAACATAAAAAAGAAACTATACAGTAAAAGTGGTGGCAGATAACCCACAATTACCTTGAGGAGTCTAAGAGGTACAGTAGGAGCCACAGAACTTATATTGATGGAGTCAAAATTCAGAGCTTATTATCTCTGCAAAGTCTGATTTTTTTGGTCACATAAAAATAAAATCAGACATAGTAGAGATAGTAAGCTCTGAATTTTGACTCCATCAATAAAAGTTCTGTGGCTCCTGCTGTTCTTCTTAGACGCCTCTAGGTAATTGTGGGTTGATAGCCACCACATTTACTGTATAGTTTCTTTTTGATGTTTTTATAACAATAAAATGACTAAAAACCATGGATATTAATATATTTTAGGTGTCCAAAAAAAACCCAGACATATACTTAATAAAATTTAGGTGTGCAAAAAAAAGACAAAAAAAACACATAAAAAACATGTTTTTTTGCAAAAAAAAAAAACAATCAAATAAAACTTTTTTTTTTTGGATCACTAACTGCAACCAGTCTCCTCAGTTTTTCCTCTGAATCAGCCACAAGCGCTGTATCATCTGCAAACAACAGTTGACACACTTCCCAATACACACCATTTTGTCCCACCAACTGCGCACCTTTTCCCAACACTCTGGCATTCACTTCTCTCACCACACCATCCATAAACAAATTAAACAACCACTGCGACATCACACATCCCTGTCTCACACCTGGGAACCATTCACTCACCTCATTCCCTACTCTCACACATGCTCTTGCAATCAATGTGGAAACTCTTGATCGCATTCAACATTCTCCCACCCACTCCATACAAGCTTACCACTTCCCATAGGGCCCACGATCCACTTTGTCATACGCCTTCTCTAGATCCATAAATGCCCAATTTACATCTTTTCCCTTTAATAAGTATTTTTCATTCACCTGCCTCACAGAAAACATTTGATCCACACAACCTCTACCACACCTAAAACCACACTGTTCTTCAGCAAGCACACGATCCGTCAACACTATCACTCTTCCAGACAGCTTCTCAACGACACTCAGTAGACTTATATCCCTAGAATTACTGCACTCATACCTGTCACCTTTCCCCTTGTACAACGGAACTACACACGCGCTACTCCAATCAATCGGCACTTTACTAGCCTCGAAACATACATTTAATAAACGTACCAACCATTCTACAACCACATTTCTTCCTTTCTTTAGACAATCAACCGTGCAGCCATCCATACCTGGAGCTTTCCCATTTTTCATTTCATCCAATGCACCTTTCACCTCTGCACTTCTTATTTGACTTCTGTTCACGTCACCAAACACAGGCATTCTAACATCACTTCCAACAGCTACTACTCTCGCAATCCTATCATCCCTCACGCTCAGCAGCTCTTCAAAATACTCCGCCCATCTCTTTCTCACATCACAACTCTCCACTAGCAGCCTACCATTTGCATCCTTCACTCTTGCCTCATTCTCCACCTGACCATTCCTAATTCTCTTCACTTCCTTCCAGAAAACCTTCCTTCTCTCCATGAAATCACCTCCCAACTTCCTCCCCCATTCCTCATCCGCCACCCTCTTTGCTCTCCTTACCATTCTTTGTACCTCTTTCTTCCTCTCCTTATGCTCTTCAAAATTTTGCTGGTTGCCTCGTTGCAACCACCTTTCGAACGCCCCCCGCTTTCTTCTCACAGCCGCTCCTACTTCTCCGTACCACCATTCACTCACCTTTCTAATTCCCCCTCCAACTTTCCTTACCCCACACACTTCCCTTGCACATTTCTCCACTGCATCTTTAAACAACTTCCATTCCCCTTCCACTCCACCCACCTCACTTTCCTTCACCCTCCCATACTCTACTTTCATCTTCTCCTGATACTCACACTCACGCTCAGAATCATGCAACTTGCTTACATTCAACACCTCCCTTCCACTCCTCCTTTATACACCTCCCCATATTCCACTTACTCTCAACTTTCTTTCCACCAAGTAATGATCCGAAATCCCATTCATCTCACCACGGAACATATGCACATCGAGCAAACGACCCATCACTCCCCTGGTAATCAAAACATAACTCATCAATGCTCTCTATCAAACCTCCATTCGTCCTCACATATGCATACTTGTTTATACTTTTTTTCTGAAACAAACTATTCCCAATCACTAACTCACTCTCCACACATAACCCCACCAAGAATTCACCACTCTCATTCATCCCAGCTACTCCATACTTACCAACAACACCATCCACCACCTCATCACCCACTCTTGCATTCAGGTCCCCCATCACCACAACTCTACAACCATTCCCCACTCTTGCAACACACTCGGACAATTTCTCCCAAAACTCCTCTCTCTCTCTTCTCCACTCCTTTCCGATCCCGGTCCGTACGCGCTCACAAACACCCATGATTCTTCCCCCCCATTTCACTCGCACCACATTATTCTTGATCACACCTCACCCCATTCAACTACTTTCTCTTTGATTCTTACACTCAATAATATAGCCACACCCTCTCTTGCATGTCCCCCACGCACTCCAGATACTCTCCCCCCCACACTCCCAAACATCAACTCATCACTACCCTTCAACTTTGTCTCACTCAGGGCCAACACATCCATCTTCCGGTTTACCATCATTCTTCCGATCTCCTCCTTCTTACTCTCAGTTGCTCTACTTCCATACCCCCTTACATTCATAGATCCTAGTAATAGGGTTTGAGTGGTCTTTCGACCCCTCTCATCCCCTTCATTGGCCTGCTGCCTCTCGGGAAAATCAATACAGAGAAGGGGATCCTCAGTCCCCTCGCCCTGTCCACTTCAATCGCCTCTTACGACACGCAGCAGACCACGGTGGGAGAATTCTAACCCCCCCCCCCCAAAGGGTTAGAACATACATAGCCAACACTTTCATGACAAATACCAGGTATCAGACAACAGAGATTTCAAGCAGCAAAATTGATTATTGATTATAAGTTAGTTTAAGCCTCCCTAACCACTACAAAAAAAGAGTATATCGAAGAGAGGAAGGCACCATTTAGTATGGGGATAAGAGAATGAGGAATCTATGCAGAAGGGGCATAGAAACAGTAAGTTGTGAGAGAAGTTCATGAAATCAGATAGAAGTTGAAGAAGAAAGTCAGAGGTGCTGAAAAACAGCACAGTAGTGAACCGAAAAAAAGTGGTCCTTACCATAACAAAAAAACATTTTATTTTAACAAAAAGAAGGCCTACCAAATACTCAGCTCGGGCTCTCAAATTTTCCCCTGGGAGCGCTAATTCCTATAGATACAATAGTTGTATCCCCCTGAGGGGTTCCAGCAGCAAAAATGCATGTATATTCAGAACAATTCCATTTTTATTATAAAAGGATTTAAGGCTGGTTTTGAACATCAAAGAAAACCTGAAAAATAAACAAATTTAGTAATATAAAATAATGGTAATTAATATATTTATATTTAAAAGCCCCTACCAGCCAGTTGAAGAATGAGGTCGACTTTTTATGACTATAATAATTAGATATTTGTAATCAAGAACTTAACAAATGAAGAAATAATATAAACTCTGCAATTGTACTAATGAAAAAATACTGCTCAGGTACGGGGGAATGCAGAAACTTCCCCTATTAGGAATGACCAGGTACCAATCCTAACCCTTGCATTTTTACTTATACATATTAATTAAGATCTAAGCAATTTAACATTTTCATAAATTTTTAGCACCTGTCCTTCAATTTTATCACTTTTTAGCACCTTGCTGGTTTTAGCACTCTTTAGCACCTTTAGCACCCAGTAGACACTCTGTATATTACTTGGAAAAATTGACATTCTGAAAGTTATCTGAACATATAACATATCTTTTCTTGCAAGTTTTTTGTTGGTCCTTGAAGGAATTGGTACCACAGGTATCACAGATACATACGGAACTGGTATCACTGATACGCATCACCGCTCCAGGAGCGCACAGTGCGATGTCCTCCTTGATGCACTACACCCCCTCCTGCCTTGGTTTTCCATGCTCACAGAGCAAAGAACGTTGTGTAGCCTTGCTAGATTGTAAACTAAGAGTATTATGTAGAATAGACCAACAAAACAAAATTTGGATATTTCTGTTTCATGTCTAATGCAGTTACTGTCTGGCACTAGCAACTGCATTTAAATCCACCTCCCTTCCCCCTGTTTCCCCCTCTCAATAAGCCCAGAACGTTCTGAACCTTTGCTAGCTTGTAAAATAAGAACTTCTTTATTGAATAGAGCAACAACAACCACAAAAAAGAATCTTCAGGGGCATGGCACATGCACTTGCTGGCTGATCATTGGACCCCCGTCCCCCTTCCTAACATCATTTCCCCCACTTACAGTGCTCAGATTGTTCTGCAAATTTGACAGCTTGTGAAGTAAGTATATCTCCAGCAAATAATGCAATAAAAAAAATCTGGATTCGGTTTGGATGTTCTCCTTAAATACCTAACTAATTATTAGCAAGAAATACAAGTCCACTACCTCATTTTCCAAGCTTCATTTTATTGTTTGTTTGTTCCTTCCTGATTGGAAGCCAAATGTAGAAACTTTGTAGCTAATTTGATCCAGGATACAAATGTTGTTAACAAACACCAGGCTTACTCTCATGAATACTTGTAACAATGTAAATGATTTTGGCAAATGAATTGTTCAAAAAACAAATTTCTACATATCCAAAAACTTTGGGCTACACATCAGACATTTTTGGATAGTGAATTAATTCTCCCAAAATAATTATTTTTAATTACTGTAGTTCATCATTTTAGATTTTCACAGCTTAGATAAGTACATCTTAAGCAATACTTTGTTGTTTCAAACTTCTACACAAGTTCTACTTATATTACCCATAAGTCAACCATGAGGCTAGCATACATATAAAAAATCAAACTAGCATATATAATAGAAATGCTATTGATAACCAATAAAAATTTCCCAACTACAAATAAAATCTCACAAAAAGAGAAAAATTAAAATAATTAACATACCTGGTGTGAGGTCTTCACATTCAGACACATTGCTGATTGCTTGAAAGGTTTCTTTATGAAGTTTACGAAGAGGTTTCAATATTTTACTAAAGCGCTTATACTCACCACTTAAACCAATAAATTTTTTTTCACTCATCTCAACGTTTGTTCAAAATTCAGGTACATAAAATCAAATCATTTATAATTCTAATACAACTAAGACACCTGATAGCGGTAGAATATGGCAGAAATTTTAAAAAACTTGAGTATAACTGTGCAAATGAGTATATAATGAATTATAGCGATATGTTAATTTTTGTCTTTGACGAGAGGAATGTGCTTGAATAAACAGCTACTTATTGATTTTTGAATTTTTCTTGCTTGAATTATCATAATTACATCAAAATAAACAACTTTTTTCCATGCAATTTTTTGGGAAAATGAGTATTTAACGAGTTATAGCGGTGCGTTAATTTTTGTCTTTGATGACTGGAATGCCCTCAATCATTCAAGCGTGTCAGAAGGGAGAGTCCATTGTAGTCTTCCCCTCAGAAGAATTTCTTCCCGCTTCGAACAATAGCAGTAGGAGATTTACCGCTATAACTCGTTAAATACTCATTTGCCCCAAAAAGTGCATGGAAGAAAAGTTGTTTATTTTGATATAATTACCATGATACATACAATAAAATTTCAAAAATCGATAAGTTGCATCTCCTTAACATAAAGTGAAAATGAATGGTTTTTCTCATAAAAATTCAAAAATTAATAAAAAATACTTTAATAGCAAAATAAGCTTAGAGGTATTCACAACATGTTTAGAATATTTGAATGGATGTTCAGAGCCCTAAAATTTTTGCAATTTACCCATACCCCCTCCTGAAAGGGAAATTTCTGAAAAAAATATATTTCTCAGCCAATATTGTACATAGGGATAATTAGTTTTCTTTGTTTGATTCACAATAAACTACAGTTTACAAAATTAAGATCCAGTTTTTTGATATTACTTCAAAAAATATTTAAGAAGTGTTTGAATTAGATAAACATAATATAATTACTTTTAGGTATTACTGTACATGGCAATAAAAAATTTTGTATGCAACTAATGAAAAAAACACTTCTTGGATTTATACTTACCTTGATCTTTACAATGCAAAAAATATCCACTCCATAAGTGGAAAACTGATGGAGAAATAATTGAAAAAATAAAACACCCTTTCCTCAAAAGAATTTTTTTTTGCTGTGCAGCTCAATTTCTCCTACAGTATTTCACTTACAAAGGAAATTTTTATTGCATCGTAAAGATCAAGGTAAGTACTATAAATCTGCGTAGTGGTTTTTTGATCAGTTGTATATAAAATTTTTGGTCGAAATGAAGTATAACCCTTTCACGGAAAGTAAAAATTCCATTCCAAAGAATCACTAAAGAAACGCATTAAAAATTCCTTTCCAAAGAATCATTAAAAGTACACATTTAAAAACGTTTCACATGAATGACATTAAGCTCGCTGATGCGTTATTTTTTAGTTATTCAAGTTTTGAACTTTTGTGTTCCATAGTAGTTCCAGTCAGTTGCGCGCTTGAGCTGGAGCTGTTGGAGTACGTTTGGGTACTTTGTAATTCATTATTATCCAACCCTGCGGAGCCTGAACCAACTTCTAGGACCTTTTATTTAATAAGACAATAAAGGTTATCACCCAAAAACAACAAGGTAAAGCGATATGTTAATTTTTGTCTTTGATGGCTGGAATGCACTGAATCATTCAACTGATTCAAGTGCATAGGAAGGGAGAGTCCATTGTAGTCTTCCCATTCGCACAATTTCTTCCCGCTTCAAACACTCGAGTTGCAGTGGGTAATTTACTGCTATAACTTGTTAAAAACTTACTTCCCCCAAAAAATGCATAGAAGAAAACTTTTTATTTAGATCTAATTAACTATGTTTAGGCACCAAAAAGTGGAATATCAATTATTGTCCTCTTCTTCACTTTCATCAAACTTTTTTATTAACCATCCAATCCTGAAATTACATCTTGCATTCATGCACATTTATACATCCAAACCTCAAAATACTGTTAGACAATTAAAGGAATTTTTTTCTTTTTACTTTAAATGATTTTCTTTCACCCTGTTTCACCTTTCATTAACCCATCTCCCCATGGCCGACCTACCGGGAAGTTTGAAGAAAATGCCGTCAATTGTGCAACTTTCTGTACATTCATTATTCAAGTTTGAAGTTTCATTGGGGGTTCATTGTAAAGGGAGAGAGTTGCTTTTTCTGTCAGTGGGAAAAAAATGCAGCTACCCCAACAAAAATCTATGGAATTTAAGTTTTTATTTCAGTTAAATACAAAAAATCAGAAAATGGTCAATGTTGAGGATTATCCGGGAATCGATTATCCACTTTTCGAATCCTAAACATAGTAAATTAGATCAAAATAAACAAGTTTTCTTCTATGCACTTTCCGTCGTAAATGATTATTTTGCGAATTATAGCGGTAGATTTAGTTTCGTCTTTGATGACGAATGCGCTCAAATAAACAGCTACTCATTTATTTTTTAATTTTTGTTGATTGAATCATGGTAATAACATCGAAATAAACTTTTCTTCCATACACTTTTTTTGTCAAATGAATATTGTACGACTTAGCGCGGTAGGTTTAGTTTCGTCTTTGATAACGAGAAAACCGGAAGAGAGACGCCATTGCAGCGTTGCCATTTGCCGGGCCATATGAATTACTTCCCGCTTCAAACACTTGAATTGCGGTAACTAATTCACCGCTATAACTCGTAAAATACCTATTTACGACAGAAAGTGCATAGAATAAAACTTGCTTATTTCGATCTAATTAACTATGTTAAGGCACCTAAAAATTAAATATCGAATCCCGGATAATCCTCAACATTAACCCGGAAAATCACTGGCCATTTTTATCTATTGCACTCATATTTTTTTTTTTTGAGGCATTTTCATAGAATTTGAGTTACTAAATGGTGTGGTATGTGAATTTTTTTTCAGGTCTAATGGTTCCGGAGTTATGTGCATTATATGTAAAACACAGTTTTTATTTTTTAGTTTATTTTGAGTATAGGCTGTTACCAAGAAGTTTCATTGCTTGTAAAGAGTTTGATATGCATAGAGCTTTTCCTCCCAAATACAATGGTGGTATTATTTTTTGCCTAGGAGTAAATCTGCAGATTTGGACTCCAATTTTTGGAACAAAAAATATATAAATGATGGCAACCTTATAAGAGGCAGAGTGTGTGCTGGTATGCCTCAGCTATACTGCTGGCCTTCTAAGAAATTGTGCAGCGCCGGTAGCTGCACTCCAAACTGAGCGGAAAAATTCACACAGATTTGAGCCTGTTACCTCTCCTTCCCTGTCCCCCTCCCCCCACCTTATTTTACCTTACACCACTGAATAGCGCTCAACGAGACGTTTAAGACCATATATGGCAACCCTAGGTTTGCTGATGTCCCACATGTACTAGCTTTGCCAACCTTCTAAGAGTCCAGGACGTGGCGACGGGTTAAGATATGAGTAACTAGCCCTGATCCATTGAATGAATCTCCTGAAGAATTTCATCTCCTATTCTTGTGAAAGGTGGACTCCAAAAAAACATCCAACCTGGATCAAACTAACTAGGCCTATATCCCAGGAGTTGGCACCCAACTCAGGCCTTCTCACAATTATAGTCCTCATACTCACTGTCTTGTCATGCACATCTCTATTCATTTCCTATCGTACTCGTTTATACTCACCACAAGCAGGTCTCCTAAGAAGATTCGTCACCCAACTCATATTTTACTTTTCGTGCACATTCAACAACATCAACAATCGCATTCACTGTACATTCTTTCCCACATTCAAGCAACTGATTTCCACTGAACATTTGAACTTGAGGGCCGACAGTGTCGGGGCCTTTGTAACGGCCTACAATTCCCTCCACAATTTTCACACAAAGAGTTCAGCGCCTGGTACCAGACTTGTCCACTAAACTACTCAGGATCTACCGATCCTTGTCACAAGCCACTATTGGAAGGCATCACCAGGACAACCAGTATGTCAAAACGCCATCCCATAGCACATTGGGTCATTACAGCCCATTCTACCAGACTGGCTCATTCCAGTCACTGTCTCTTACTCCAGGCACGCATTAGAAACACTTTCATAGCCTCAATGATACTTGCATTACACTCCTGATCCAATCCAGCAGGACAGCTCATACCGCAATCATCTTCAGCACATCTGGCATTCCACTCATTCTCTCCATACTGCTCAGACACCACATTCATAAAACTCTCTCTCTCTCTTGCTTATACTTGCTACATTCCAGCACAAAATGCTCAATTGTTTCCTCCACTCCACTATTACACTGCCGACATAATCAGTTATTATTCTCATTCCATCTCCATGTACGTCTGTTCATACTCAATGACTTACATCTCACAGCAAACAAGAGTTGACTTCCAAAACTACCATCATAGAACAGCTCAAACTTAGGTGCTTCCTTTTTCATATACCAGTTAAGTGTAGTCTTCCGCATCATGCTAAGCTTCCACTTATTCAATCCATACTTTTTTGTTTGTCTCTCAATCTCTTTCTTCCACCTCTTGCAGTCCCACTCAGGCCCTACACCTTCAACATTTATTAAACTCCAGTCATCCACAGGTCTCCCAATTCTAACATGAATAATCTTTTGCATACTGAGTTTGCTTGCATGCCCCCAACATACTTTCTCCCAACAGCTTACACTCAGATTCCATTCAAAGATTCGCTTTACTCACCTGCTAATCTGCATTCTTTCAATTCTCACCTTATAATTCAGCACAGCTTTTATCGTTCTTTCTGAAAATAGGCTCCACCCTAGGTCACCTCTAATGGCTTCTATAGCTGTCCATTTTCGAGCACCCAATGCTACACGTCCTACCTTATTTTGTATCACATCCAGCTTTTCAAGATCACTTCCATTCCAAGCAAGAGCACTCATACCATACATGACACTAGGTACAGCAACATACTTCCATACTCCTCTCACACATTCGTACTTGTTTGCTCTGTATCTGGCCACACTACCTAACCGTCCACTCCACTGCATTGCTTTTGCCACTTTCTCACCTTTAGTTCTAGTACATCCATCTTCACTTATCATACAACCTAGATATTTGTATTCTTTTGTTTTACCTATTTTGATTTCTCTAATATTCCACAGTCTGTCTCTATCAGTCTCATTAGCATTTATAACCATGACCTTACTTTTATTGGCACCAAAGTTCATCTTGAAATCTGTACTATATCCATTCACAATGTCAAGCATCCTTTGTAGTTCATGACCACATTCACTAACCACAACTACATCATCAGCATACAACAAACAGCTCAGTCTCTTATTACCAACTTTCAGTCCTAAACCACTCCCTCTCAGTCGAACTGCTAATTCTTCTGTGTACAATCCAAACAACAGGGGGGACAGAGTACAGCCCTGTCTCACTTCTATAACACTCCTCACTTGCCCTGTTTCCAAATTTCTTAACCTGTAGATAGCACTTGTGTTCTCATACAGACTCTGTACAATGTTCACTATTTTTCTGCTAAAACCAACTTTTCTCAAAATTTCGGTAAATCTGAAGGATATGTCAGTTATCGATTTTCCACTTTTTGGTGCCTGAACCTAATTAATTGAATCAAAATAAACAAGTTTTCATCTATGCACTTTCCGTCTCAAATGAGTATTTTACGATTTATAGCGGTAGGTTTAGTCTCGTCATTGATGAGGAATGCGCTTGAATAAACAGCTACTCGTCAATTTTCGAATTTTTGTTGCATGAATCATGTTAATAACATCGAACTAAACAACTTTTCTTCTATACACTTTTTTTGTCAAATGAGTATTTAACAAGATATAGCGGTAGGTTTGGTTTTGTCTTTGATGACGATCGCGTTGGAAGCGAGTGCGCATTGCAGCATTGCTGTTCGACGTGCGCCTTGAATTACTTGCCGCTTCAAACACTGGAGTTGCGGTAAGTCATTTACCGCTATAACTAATAAAATACTCATTTGAGACGGAAAGTGCATAGAAGCAAACTTGTTTATTTTGATCTAATTAACTATGCTTAGGCATCGAAATTTACAAAATCGATAACTGACATATCCTTCAGATTTACCAAAATTTCAAACAGCCTAACCCAATCCATTCTGTCATACACCTTTTCAATATCCAGGAATGCTAAATATACCTTCTTATTATCCTTCTTCATTCGCTCAATTAGTTCACTCACTACAAAAAGATTATCCTACCCACGTCTATCTTGCCTAAATCCTTTCTGTTCTTCTCCCAGGGCTCCTAATTCCTCAACTAAATTTTTTATTCTCTCATTCAAAATACCACAAAAGATCTTACATACAGTGTCACCCAGTGAGCTATTGGTCTGTAATTTTCAAGTTCTTTCATACTCTTATGTCCACCCTTATGCAACAGAACTACATTACACTTGTTCCAGTCATCCGGTACTCTTTCACTCTTCCATATCTCATCAAATAAACATTTCAACATGATGACTACACTCTCTCCTCTACATTTATAGAACTCATATGGTATCTTATCAGGGCCACATGCCTTTCCATTTTTCACTTTCTTCAAAAAACTTACAATCACTTCACAAGTGATTTCGTCTTCCATTTGCAGTTCACGTTCGTCTATCAGAAAATTTATCGGTTCACCATCTGTAACCTGCTTATTCATCACCAATGTCCTCCCAGTATTTTTCAACTGCTTTCACCATTTGTATCCTATCTTGTACACTGCAACCATTGACTACTAATTCATCAAAATGAACTTCACAACCTTTATCATTACCTTGTATAAACCTATACCAATCTTTTATTCCATCTGGACCTTTCTTTCTTAGATTTTCAACTTGGTGTCTCTCTTCTTTAACCCTAGCCTCATTGATCATTCTCTTTACTTTCTTCAGCTGGTCCTTGTACTCATTCCATACACTCTGCCATTCATCCTCAGTAATTCTGCGTCTTTCATACATTTTCTTCATACTGCGTTGTTTTTTATTCAAAGTCTTTCTTCTCATTTGTTCTTCCTTTATCTCACTTGTAAGCCACCTAGCATTCCCAGTACTTTTCCTGCATTTCATTCTACCGATCTTTGGCTCTGCCACATCGTACAAGGTTCTTGCAATCTCCTCATTTAGGTCATTTACATTTCCACACCTGTTCCAGTTACACCTACTTAATTCATTTCTAAATTCTTCCCAGTTTGCCATTTTCATATGCCAATTTTCTTTTACTCTGCTGGCCTTCTGCATTGACTTCGGTAAATCTGAAGGAGATGACAGTTGTCGATTTTCCACTTTTTGGTGCCTGAACCTAATTAATTGAATCAAAATAAACAAGTTTTCTTCTATTCTTTTAACGTCTCAAATGAGTATTTTACGATTTATAGCGGTAAGTTTAGTTTCGTCATTGATGACGAATGCACTCGAATAAACAGCTACTCATCGATTTTTGAATTTTTGTTGCTTGAAACATGGTAATAACATCAAAATAAACAACTTTTCTTCTATACACTTTTTTCGTCAAATTAGTATTTAACGAGGTATAGCGGTAGGTTTGGTTTCGTCTTTCAAGACAGAGCGCTGGAAGTGAGACGCCATTGCAGTATTGCCATACAACTCGATCAAAGAATTTCTTTCCGCTTCAAAGACTGGAGTTGCGGTAAGTCATTTACCACTATAACTAATAAAATACTCATTTGAGACAAAAAGTGCATAGAAGAAAACTTGTTTATTTTGATCTAATTAACTTGAACTTGAACTTGAACTTGAACTTGAGGGCCGACAGTGTCGGGGCCTTTGTAACGGCCTACAATTCCCTCCACAATTTTCACACAAAGAGTTCAGCGCCTGGTACCAGACTTGTCCACTAAACTACTCAGGATCTACGATCCTTGTCACAAGCCTCCATTGGAAGGCATCACCGGGACAGCCAGTGTGTCAAAACACCATCCCCCGGCACATTGGGTCATTACAGCCCATTCTACCAGACTGGCTCATTCCAGTCACTGTCTCTTACTCCAGGCACGCACCAGAAACACTTTCATAGCCTCAGTGATACTCGCATTACACTCCTGATCCAATCCAGCAAGACAGCTCATACCGCAATCATCTTCAGCACATCTGGCATTCCACTCATTCTCTCCATACTGCTCAGACACCACATTCATAAAACTCTCTCTCTCTTGCTCATACTTACTACATTCCAGCACAAAATGCTCAATTGTTTCCTCTACTTCACTATTACACTGCTGACATAATCTGTTATTATTCTCATTCCATCTCCATGTACGTCTGTTCACACTCAATGACTTACATCTCACAGCAAACAAGAGTTGACTTCCAAAACTACCATCATAGAACAGCTCAAACTTAGGTGCTTTCTTTTTCATATACCAGTTAAGTGTAGGCTTGCGCATCATGCTAAGCTTCCACTTATTCAATCCATACTCTTTTGTTCGTCTCTCAATCTCTTTCTTCCACCTCTTGCAGTCCCACTCAGGCCCTACACCTCCTACATTTATTAAACTCCAGTCATCCACAGGTCTCCCAATTCTAACATGAATAATCTTTTGCATACTGAGTTTCCTTGCATGCCCCCAACATACTTTCTCCCAATAGCTTACACTCAGATTCCATTCAAAGATTCGCCTTACCCACCTGCTATTCTGCATTCTTTCAATTCTCACCTTATAATTCAGCACAGCTTTCATCATTCTTTCTGAAAATAGGCTCCACCCTAGGTCACCTCTAATGGCTTCTGTAGCTGTCCATTTCGGAGCACCCAATGCTACACGTCCTACCTTATTTTGTATCACATCCAGCTTTTCAAGATCACTTCCATTCCAGGCAAGAGCACTCATACCATACATGACACTAGGTACAGCAACATACTTCCACATTCCTCTCACACATTCGTACTTGTTTGCTCTGTATCTGGCCACACTACCTAACCGTCCACTCCACTGCATTGCTTTAGCCACTTTCTCACCTTTAGTTCTAGTACATCCATCTTCACTCATCATACAACCTAGATATTTGTATTCTTTTGTTCTACCTATTCTGATTTCTCCAATATTCCACAGTCTGTCTCTATCAGTCTCATCACTATTTATAACCATGACCTTACTTTTATCGGCACCAAAGTTCATCTTGAAATCTGTACTATATCCATTCACAATGTCAAGCATCCTTTGTAGTTCATGACCACATTCACTAACCACAACCACATCATCAGCATACAACAAACAGCTCAGTCTCTCATTACCAGCTTTCAGTCCTAAACCACTCCCTCTCAGTCGAACTGCTAATTCTTCTGTGTACAATCCAAACAACAGGGGGGACAGAGTACAGCCCTGTCTCACTCCTCTAACACTCCTCACTTGCCCTGTTTCCAAATTTCCTAACCTGTAGATAGCACTTGTGTTCTCATACAGACTCTGTACAATGTTCACTATTTTCCTGCTAAAACCAACTTTTCTCAAAATTTCAAACAGCCTAACCCGATCCACTCTGTCATACGCCTTTTCAATATCCAGGAATGCTAAATATACCTTCTTGTTATCCTTCTTCATTCGCTCAATTATTTCACTCACTACAAACAGATTATCCTCCCCCCGTCTATCTTGCCTAAAACCATTCTGTTCTTCTCCCAGGACTCCTAATTCCTCAACTAAATTTTTCATTCTCTCATTCAAAATACCACAAAAGATCTTACATACGGTGTCACCCAGTGCAATTGGTCTGTAATTTTTAAGTTCTTTCATACTCTTATGTCCACCCTTATGCAACAGAACTACATTACACTTGTTCCAGTCATCCGGTACTCTTTCACTCTTCCATATCTCATCAAATAAACATTTCAACATACTGACTACACTCTCTCCTCCACATTTATAGAACTCATATGGTATCTTATCAGGGCCACATGCCTTTCCATTTTTCACTTTCTTCAAAAAACTTACAATCTCTTCACAAGTGATTTCGTCTTCCATTTGCAGTTCATGTTCATCTATCAGAAAATTTATTGGTTCATCATCTGTAACCTGCTCATTCATTCCACCAATGTCCTCCCAGTATTCTTCAACTGCTTTCACCATTTGCATCCTATCTTGCACACTGCAACCATTGACTACTAATTCATCAACTTGAACTTCACTACCTCTATCATTACCTTGTATAAACCTATACCAATCTTTTATTCCATCTAGACCTTTCTTTCTTAGATTTTCAACTTGGTGTCTCTCTTCTTTAACCCTAGCCTCATTGATCATTCTCTTTACTTTCTTCTGCTGGTCCTTGTACTCATTCCATACACTCTGCCATTCATCCTCAGTAATTCTGCGTCTTTCATACATTTTCCTCATACTGCGTTGTTTTTTATTTAAAGTCTTCCTTCTCGTTCGTTCTTCCTTTATCTCACTCGTAAACCACCTAGCATTCCCTGTACTTTTCCTGCATTTCATTCTACCGATCTTTTGCTCTGCCACATCATACAAGGTTCTTGCAATCTCCTTATTTAGGTCATTTACATTTCCACACCTGTTCCAGTTACATCTACTCAATTCATTTCTAAATTCTTCCCAGTTTGCCATTTTAGTACGCCAATTTTCTCTTACTCTGCTGGCCTTCTGCATCGGCTCCTTTCCACCCCAATTATATTCTAGTACAAGCATTTTATGGTCACTATCAATATCAAAATCATCTTCATCTACAAACATTTCTTTGACACACTCTCTTGCTCTACTATTCACTATCATATAGTCAATTGCAGTTTTACATTCCCTGCTTTGCCATGTATGCAAGCCATTTCCTATTGTTACATTTAGGTTCTCAAGTTCATTCTCATCACAGAAATCAATCAATTTTTGTCCATTTGCATTCACAGGCTCACCAAGTATACTAGGCTAAGGCATCGAAATTTACAAAATCAACAACTGTCATCTCCTTCAGATTTACCTTGACTCCTTTCCACCCCAATTATATTCTAGTACAAGCATTTTATGGTCACTATCAATATCAAAATCATCTTCATCTACAAACATTTCTCTGACACATATTCTTGCTCTACTATTCACTATCATATAATCAATTGCAGTTTTACATTCCCTGCTTGCCATGTATGCAAGCCATTTCCTAGTTATTGTTACATTCAGGTTCTCAAGTTCATTCTCATCACAGAAATCAATCAATTTTTGTCCATTTGCATTCACAGAGAATAATCTTGAGAATGATGACACAGATCTGACTCACGTCACGAGCCTTCCTTTCCTATTTAAGGATTAATCAGTGGATCTTATATTACTAGTCCTAAAATCCGGAATGTCCTTACTGAACGAACACATTTTAATATATCCCTGAATTTTTATTTAACACGGAACAGGAAACAAATCCGACGGATAAGAAAGGAAGAATGTGAAAAAAAACGTTTACTTCTTTAAAAAATTGATACATCAAATGTATTACGACACATTGAAATTACAATGTCTTTGAATATACAAGTCCTTATTGATAAATAAGTCAAACGATGTGAACAATTTCTGTGTCAGGGGTTGATTACGTTATGGAGAGAAAAAACAAAAATTTTTTTCTTGGATATTTTTAAACTTGGCGAGATGACTGAATACTCAAAAAAAATACTAGAGAATGCCATGGAGGTACTTCGCTTTAAGATAAAACGAAAGAAAAAGAGACAAAACACTACTACAATCAACTGGAACACCGTCGTAAATTATTTTCAAGTAGTGGGACAAGGTTGGCCAGAGTTTTTTTGCAAAAAAACAAAGCACAGCTGCACACCTAAAAACATGTAAGCAGACAGAACTTAGATTTCCACCTTGTTTGCTTTCCCACCTTATTTGTATGTAATTTTTACCAGTATGGCTATTATAACGTGTAAACTATATTAGCTGATTATATATGTCATTATCGCCAAAATTTTAAAACCTAACACCTGTTGTATGAGAATTTTGTGACAACGCCTTCAGCAATTTGTACGCACCGCTGTTGTGATATTGAACTCCAATTTTATTCGCTCATGGGCTGAGTATGTACTCAATAAATCGTGCTAGATTTTTTTACTCTTTCCTCTCTTACTTCCTAAGCGCGTTTTTAGACAGGAATATCTGTTTTATTTTTGACTTTGTATTTCGTTATTAGGTTATATATTACTCACAGCTCACTGTTTACCAATCTTGAATGACTGATCACGCTGATATATTCGATGAAATCGATCCAGATGTCAATCATTTGAACAAAACATATCCAAACCTAAATGACTCTGAGAACTTCACGTATACTAATACATCAAAATTCAACAAAACTATACGAATAACTCGCAATGATTTTATGCTTCTGTGTTGGAATTTTAGGTCACTCTATGAAGTTCTCCCAAAGTGGGGGAAACAACTGAATTTGATTTGTAAAGGTTGAATATCGAGGAATTTATCAAGTGACAAGGAAGATGTTCTTTATATAAAGGCGGGTCACCAGTGCTCAGGTAGAGCAAAATGAATGAATTACGGCCAATGACTCAGAAGGAGTTAGGCGGTATTCGGAGGCAATATTTCAAGCGTCTACAATCAACAACAAAATTACCACAAGCCAACACCGGGGGAAAATGAGAGAATAGTTTCACTCGCCAGTATGGTATTTATTGAGGAGAAGATTGAACGCCGACGTGCGAGGCTTGACTCTTGTTCGCGAGAGTCCTTGGGGAGAGTCCGAGGAGGTTGCAGGACTTCAGAAGATTCGTTCAGCTCAGGCTTGTGAAGCGCGTGCTGGAGTGTGAAGTCGAGTATGGTGTAAGTGTGGGAGGTTCCGACACTAAGTGAGTGGTAAATTGAGTGCTGAGTATGGGATTTGTTACCGGTTGGGAAAACTCGGTAAGGGTGGGACTCTAGACCCAATGGTAGTCACGACTGGAGCTTTTAGCGGCTTAGCTGCAGGGATGCAGGCCTTCCAGTTTCATAAGTTAAATAGGAGGGAAACTTGGAGCATACACTCGGAGAGTGAGCCAGGAGGGTGAACCCGGAGGAGTGAACCCGGAGGAGGTAAGCTCCTTAAATTAAGAGGTTAGGGTTTAGTTTCATACGTGTTTGTGAGTGCATGAATGTGTGGTCCAGTCGATCAATTGCCCCTCTGGGGCCCAAGCACTAACACAGGAGAATTGACTAAGAGAATGACGCCTCTGCCTGAAAATGGCTATCTGAACTTGCGAAATGGTTCTCCGTACTGTTTCCAACGGAAGTGACGGGCGGAAACGTAGTCGGAAAATATTTTCGAAAGACATTTTTTGTAACATTTTGGGTTTTAACGAATAAATTCGGTCTTGTAAATTTATAAAATTAATTACATTTGTATAATTTAATTTTAGGATGTTAGTTTTTAATATTATATGAAATTAGGCTGAAGTGCGGCTGAGGGTTCACTACAGCTACCCCCCAACGCATGTAGACCGAAAGGTCTGGTAACAGTGAAGCTGTTACTTGTAAGATGCTCGAGGGAGTTAAAAAGGGAAGTTCCCAAAAGAAAGCTTGACAGAGGAAAATAGATGAAAATAGTGGAAGGTTAACTCTGGAACTATGAAAGTTTCAGCTCGGATCCCCAACTGGGACCATAAAAGAATCTGTGAGGTCAGCATCACTGAGCACAATCGTGCTAGAAGTGTCCGCCGAAATGGAGGCACCCGAATCACCAGACTCCGACTGCGTTCTTTGAACGGTATACCGGGGAATCTAGAATTGGTCGCCTTCCACGTCTTTAGGAACCTCAATCAACTAAGACAAGTACGAATTCGTTGGCTCGACAGGTGTTGACCTGAGGCGAAATCGCAGTCTGGGTTTGTGACATTATGCCCTCAAAAAAAAAAAAAATAAGAAAGATCAGTTCCTTACTTTCCCAAAACACATATGCCGGTTAAATACAGCAAATGTGCGACGTAAGTCGTTTTTACAGCCTCCCTAGGCAACGTGCGTGCTCCTCAGGCGTCCCCAAGGCTACAAGCACACCGACCAGACGACGATACAAAAATTGGGAGATCGGGTAAGAGCTTGGTATTTGGGATACGGAGGAACTTACAAAAGACCAACGGTGCACACCCGGCAGTCCCTTGCAACGATCGCAGCGTTGAAATTTATGGTTGGGGAACATATTTGAAAAAAAATAAGTCAATTTCTCAGAATGACAAGTTGGTGTTTCGTACACGTTATTTAATTTGGTGCTTCAGTAGCAATGGTGCTGCAGTAGCAATGGAAATTGCGAAGGTTATTAGTAAGGAGCTTCAGTAGCAATGGAAAAATAATCCTAGAAGGTCTCCTATGGTTTGCTTCAGTAGCAATGGAAATGCATGAAGAGTTTTGTGAAAGGTGGCTTCAGTAGCAATGGAAAAAAACATGAAGGATTTGTTAGAATAGGCTGCAGTAGTAATAACTTATTATTAGGGAAGAGTTTTAAAGAGGAAAACTATGTTTGATTACTGAGAATTAGAGGAAAAGGATGGAAAGGAACACTACCTCCTCCAAGGTTCAACATGCAACAGCTGCAAACAGCCTCGACATGCGCTCAAAAACCTCCAGATGATGGCTGCGGCAATTTAATTGTTTGATTATTTATCTAGCTCTGGTATGAATTCTGGTCACCAGTATGAAGTTCTCCCAAAGTGGGGGAAACAACTGAATTTGATTTTTAAAGGTTGAATATCGAGGAATTTATCAAGTGACAAGGAAGATGTTCTTTATATAAAGGCGGGTCACCAGTGCTCGGGTAGAGCACATTTAATTGCAAAATGAATGAATTACGGCCAATGACTCAGAAGGAGTTAGGCGGTATTCGGACGCAATATTTCAAGCGTCTACAATCAACAACAAAATTACCACAAGCCAACACCGGGGGAAAATGAGAGAATAGTTTCACTCGCCGGTATGGTATTTATTGAGGAGAAGATTGAACGCCGACGTGCGAGGCTTGACTCTTGTTCGCGAGAGTCCTTGGGGAGAGTCCGAGGAGGTTGCAGGACTTCAGACGATTCGTTCAGCTCAGGCTTGTGAAGCGCGTGCTGGAGTGTGAAGTCGAGTATGGTGTAAGTGTGGGAGGTTCCGACACTAAGTGAGTGGTAAATTGAGTGCTGAGTATGGGATTTGTTACCGGTTGGGAAAACTCGGTAAGGGTGGGACTCTAGACCCAATGGTAGTCACGACTGGAGCTTTTAGCGGCTTAGCTGCAGGGATGCAGGCCTTCCAGTTTCATAAGTTAAATAGGAGGGAAACTTGGAGCATACACTCGGAGAGTGAGCCAGGAGGGTGAACCCGGAGGAGTGAACCCGGAGGAGGTAAGCTCCTTAAATTAAGAGGTTAGGGTTTAGTTTCATACGTGTTTGTGAGTGCATGAATGTGTGGTCCAGTCGATCAATTGCCCCTCTGGGGCCCAAGCACTACCACAGGAGAATTGACTAAGAGAATGACGCCTCTGCCTGAAAATGGCTATCTGAACTTGCGAAATGGTTCTCCGTACTGTTTCCAACGGAAGTGACGGGCGGAAACGTAGTCGGAAAATATTTTCGAAAGACATTTTTTGTAACATTTTGGGTTTTAACGAATAAATTCGGTCTTGTAAATTCATAAAATTAATTACATTTGTATAATTTAATTTTAGGATGTTAGTTTTTAATATTATATGAAATTAGGCTGAAGTGCGGCTGAGGGTTCACTACAACTCTATCCAAAATTTGAAGAGATACAATGTACTATTACTGAACTTGAGTATACCTTAGACGTGATTAGTTTCACCGAAAGCTGATGACTCAACCAAAGACATGATTAGATTTGAAAATTATCATGGATACTGTTATATATCTAGACGGAGATATAATATTAGTACATCCCATCAAGACACAAATAACATATCAATAGACAAATGCAATGACACATCACATTAGGTAAATAAGTCACTCACCTCTTAGATACGTTACAACTTCAATACTCAATTACCAGACATGTGGCTAGTGAGAGTAGAGCGGAGATAGATTGGAATAGCAGGATAGATTAGAATAGAATTAGTAGTAGGTAGTTAGAGAAGTGCTTAGAGGTAGTACTTAGCCGTCTGAGGTAATCTATATATACACTTGCAGTCAGCATGAACTGTTTAGCTGGCTACGACCAATCGAAAACTGGCTGTGAGTGTTGCTCTCACGAGCGTTGCCAACTTAAGGTCTGGCTAACTAGAACTTACACTACTCGCTATATTACACCCCTCCCTCCTTAATTAGAACCCCCCCTTTGTAAACCCTACCCCCTTATTGTACCTAGTCAATCCTAGAGGTCTAATCTCACCACAGGCTTCCGAGCCCGGCTAGACCTGCGTGAGATGCTAGCACTTGGAGGCTCGAGCAACATGGCCTCCTGGGTGGGAATCGAGTAGTCAGGTAATTCTGAATGAGGTTCACTAGTCGAAGGTGGTGGGTATGGATTTTGAGCAGGTTGTGGAAACACAACGGTTTCCTCCGTAGGTTGTTCCAAGGGTTTAGGGATGGTGTTCGAGCAGGTAATGACTTAGTCCTGGTGTCGACGAACGACCTCTCCCCCCTTCAGTTGGCACTTGTAGGATACCGAGCCCGTTTTCTCAATGGTGGTAGCAGGGGTCCATTTTGGGGAACCCGGTGTGTATTGACGGACCATCACAGGTGCCTCAGGTGGAATGTCAACCGCGCGAGACCCTGGGTGGTATCTTTTCTAAGCGTCATGGCGTTGAGCGACCTTGGACGCGATTGCTTCTGATGGCCAAAGTAGATCAAGACGGGAGCGAACTTTCCTGCCTAGCATCAGCTCGGCCGGCGTAACACCTGTTGTCGAGTGGGGTGTCAGCCGATAGTTGAACAGAAACATGTCTAGTGCTAGGCGTAGGGGTTACGGTTGACTTCCGTATATTCTTCTTGAACGTTTGTACCAAACGCTCTGCTTGCCCATTCGCTGAAGGATGATATGGTGCGCTCGTAATATGCCGCATACCACATGCCTTTACGAATTCTTGGAATTCTGCCGATGTGAAACACGTTGCATTGTCAGAAACAATTGTTGCCGGAATTCCAAATGTTGTAAAAGTGTGTTTCAGGCACGAGATCGTTTCGCTAGAGGTTGTAGTAGTTGTGGGAAAAATTTCAACCCACTTAGAGTGTGCGTCCACGATCACTAGATAGTGTTTTCCATCCATTGGGCCCGCGTAGTCGATGTGTATGCGATGCCAAGGCTTCGCCGGCCATTCCCACGGATGGAGTTCAGCTTTCGTCGGTGCGGCTCGAGTGCTCAGGCACTCGCTGCATGACTTAGTTGTTTCTTCTAGATCTTTATCCAGAGGGGGCCACTACACGTAGCTGCGGGCTAATTCCTTCATCCTGGATGATCCTGCATGGCCAGAGTGAAGTTCATCCACAATGGCTTGTTTGAGAGCTTGGGGTACAATAATTCTTGCTCCCCAGAGCACACAGCCATTTTGTGTGGACAATTCGTCTCGCCTCCTAGTATACGGAGCGAGATCAGGGTCACCAATTACCGTCGAAGGCCAGCCTACTTGGCAGTTTTTGTATACCTTTGAAAGTACTGGGTCCCTTAGGGTGCCGTCGCGAATGTGGGTGCTGGTGACTGGAGCTGACTCGAGGAAGTTTACTAAGGACGTTCATTCCGCAGGAATGGGTGTGGCTTCCTCGGGAGTTGTCAAGGGTAGACGACTGAGAGCATCAGCCGTACCCAACAGTACGCCAGACCGGTGACGCAAGGTGAACTTGTAGGATTGCAGCAGAAGAGCCCACTTTTGAATGCGCCCGGATGCCATCGGAGGAATGCTTCTACCCGGATCAAATAGTCCTAACAAAGGTTTGTGGTCCATAACCACAGTGAAGTCTTGTCCCCACAGGTAGCAATGAAATTTTCGAAGTGCGAACACCATAGCTAGGGCTTCTTTCTCAGTTTGGGAGTAGTTGCGTTCTGTTGCTGTTAGAGTTCGGGAGGCAAAATAGGCGGGGCGTTCAGTTCCATCAATAAGGTGACACAGCACCGCTCCCACACCATACGCACTACTGTCAGCCACTACCACTATGGGTTTCTAAGGGTCGAAATGGACCAGGTTCTGGGAGTCCAGGAGTGCTTGTTTAGATTTCTGAAATGCTCTCTCCTGACTTGCATCCCACTTCCAAGGAGTTTTATCCCGCAGTAAGGCATTTAGGGGCTCTAGCATAGTTGCGGAAGATCTTAGAAATTTCCTGTAGAAGTTCAATAACCCCATGTACGCCCTCAGCTGAATCACATTAGTAGGAGCTGGGGCATTCCGAATAGCAGCTACCTTCTCGGCCGTGGGGTGCAATTCATCCTTGTCGATTTGGTATCCATGGTAGGATACCCGTGGCACTCCAATTTGGCATTTATCCATTTTCAGTTTTAGCCCTGCCTCCTGTAGTTTAGATAAGACTTGATGGAGACGCTTGTTGTGCTCTTGCTCATTAGTGGCACTCACCAGGACGTCATCCAGGTAGCAGAACACTCCTGGGAGGCCCTGCAATAGTCCTTCCATGGCACGCTGAAATATTCCAGGTGCCGAGGCTATGCCAAAGCTCAGCCTATTATAAGAAAACTATAATGGATTAGGACACCCTACACTAGAGCACAGTATAGGTTCCACATAGACACAACATAGTTATCGTACTGAACAAAATAGATAATGCAATGACACAGCAAGTTAGGTAAATAGTTCACTCACCTCTTGGGTATCTTAACTTAATACTCAATTTGTAGTACTGTGGCTAGTGAGATTAGAGCGGAGATAGACGGAAATATATAGAATAGAATAGAATTAGTACATTAGTTTAGAACTTAAGAAGTTAGATACCAACCACAGTAGGTAATTATATACACGCTCGGTCAACATTTACTTGTTGTTGAACCCGAGGCCACTTGCAAACTGACTCGCGAGTGTTGCTCTCTCGAGCGTTGCCAACTTTTGGTCTCTCTAACTAGAACTTACACTACTCGCTATATTACACCCTCCCTCCTTAATTAGAAACCCTCCCCCCTGTATCCCCAGTCCCCTTATTCAATATAGTCAATCCTAAAGGTCCATTCTCACCACAGGCTTCCGAGCCCGGGTAGACATGCGTGAGATGTTAGCACTTGGAGGCTCGTGCATCTTAGCCTCCTGGGCGGGAGTCGGGTAATCAGGTGTTCCGGAGTCAGGTTCATTGGTCGGAGGTGGTGGGTATGAATTTTGAGCAGGTTGTGGAAACACGACGGTTTCCTCCGTAGGTTGTTCCAAGGGTTCAGGGATGGTGTTCGAGCAGGTAATAACTTGGTCCTGGTGTCGACGAACGACCTCTCCCCCCTTCAGTTGGCACTTGTAGGATACCGGGCCTGTTTTCTCAATGGTGGTAGCAGGGGTCCATTTTGGGGAACCCGGCGTGTATTGACGGACCATCACAGGAGACTCCGGCGGAATATCAACCGCGCGAGACCCTGGGTGGTATCTTTTCTGAGCGTCCTGGCGTTGAGCAACTTTGGACGCGATTGCTTCTGACGGCCAAAGCAGATCAAGACGAGAGCGAACTTTTCTGCCTAACATCAGTTCGGCGGGCGTAACACCTGTTGTCGTGTGGGGTGTCAGCCGATAGTTGAACAGAAACCTGTCTAGTGCTAGGCGTAGGGGTTCCGTTGACTTTCGTATATTCTTCTTGAAAGTTTGTACCATGCGCTCTGCCAGTAGATTAGTTGAAGGGTGGTATAGTGGGCTCGTAATATGTCGCATACCACATGCCTTCACAAATTCTTGGAATTCAGCCGATGTGAAACACGTTGCATTGTCAGAAACAATTGTTACTGGAAATCCAAATGTCGCAAAAGTGTGTTTCAGGCACGAGATCGTTTCGGAAGAGGTTGTAGTAGATGTGGGAAAAATTTCAACCCACTTAGAGTGTGCATCCACGATCACTAGATAGTATCTTCCATCCATTGGGCCCACGTAGTCAATGTGTATGCGATGCCAAGGCTTTGCAGGCCATTCCCACGGATGGAGTTCAGCTTTCGTTGGTGCAGCTCGAGTGCTCAGGCACTCGCTGCATGACTTAGTCGTTTCTTCTAGAACTTTGTCCAGCAGCGGCCACCATACATAGCTGCGAGCTAACTCCTTCATCCTGGATGATCCAGCATGGCCAGAGTGAAGTTCGTCCACAATGGCTTGTCTGAGAGCTTGGGGTACAATAATTCTTGCTCCCCAGAGCACACAGCCATTTTGTGTGGACAATTCGTCTCGCCTCCTAGTATACGGAGCGAGATCAGGGTCACCAATTACCGTCGAAGGCCAGCCTACTTGGCAGTATTTGTATACCTTTGAAAGTACTGGGTCCCTTAGGGTGCCGTCGCGGATGTGGGTGCTGGTGACTGGAGCTGACTCGAGGAAATTTACTAAGGACGTCCATTCCGCAGGTATAGGTGTGGCTTCCTCGGGAGTTGTCAAAGGTAGACGACTGAGAGCATCAGCTGTGCCCAACAGCACGCCGGACCGGTGACGCAAGGTGAACTTGTAGGACTGCAGTAGTAAAGCCCACCTTTGAATGCGCCCGGATGCCATCGGAGGAATGCTTTAACCCGGATCAAATAGTCCTAACAAAAGTTTGTGGTCCGTAACCACAGTGAAATCCTGTCCCCACAGGTAGCAATGAAATTTTCGAAGTGCGAACACCATAGCTAGGGCTTCTTTCTCAGTTTGAGAGTAGTTGCGTTCTGTTGCTGTTAGAGTTCGGGAGGCAAAATAGGCGGGGCGTTCAATCCCATCAATAAGGTGACACAACACCGCTCCCACACCATACGCACTACTGTCAGCCACTACCACTATGGGTTTCTGAGGGTCAAAGTGGACTAGAGTCTGAGAGTCCAGGAGGGTTTGTTTATATTTCTGGAAGGCTCTCTCCTGACTTGCATCCCATTTCCAAGGGGTTTTATCCCTTAGTAAGGTATTTAGGGGCTCCAGCAGGGTTGCAGATGATTTTAGAAATTTCCTATAGAAATTTAACAGCCCAAGGTAGGCTCTCAGTTGAGTCACATTAGTAGGAGCTGGTGCATTCTGGATTGCTGCTACCTTCTCTGCAGTGGGGTGCAATCCATCCTTGTCAATTTGGTATCCAAGGTAGGATACCTGTGGCACTCCAATTTGGCATTTATCCATTTTCAGTTTTAACCCTGCCTTCTGTAGTTTAGATAAGACTTGATAGAGACGCTTGTTGTGCTCTTGCTCATTAGTGGCACTCACCAGGACGTCATCCAGGTAGCAGAACACTCCTGGGAGGCCCTGCAATAGTCCTTCCATGGCACGCTGAAAGATTCCAGGTGCGGACGCAATTCCAAAGCTGAGACGGTTGTAGGCGAATAAACCTCTGTGGGTGTTTATTACCGTGAGTTCCTTGGAGTCTTCATCCAAGGGTAGTTGAGCGTATGCCTGAGACATATCTAGCTTGGAGTATATAACTCCTCCTGCTAACCCGCTAAATAGATCTTCCACTCTGGGTACAGGGTAGGTATCAAGCCTAGTGGCTCTGTTGACTGTTAATTTGTAGTCCCCACAGATGCGGATGCTTTGATCAGCCTTGAGCACAGGGACGATAGCCGCTGCCCATCTTGAGTACTGTACAGGGGTGAGGATACCTTCCTGCACCAGTCTATCAAGTTCTGCCTCCACCTTAGGTCTAAGTGTGTAAGGCACATTCCTGGCCTTGCAAAACTTTGGTGGTACGGCTGGATCCACTTCTATTTTGAAATTCCTTCAGTTAAAGCAACCTAGACCTGGTTGAAAAAGGTCGGGGAATTTATTTGCTAACTCTTCAGGGCAGGTAGTCAATTTGTTGACATTATTTGATACTATAGTTAGCCCAAGGAAATCAATCAGGTCTCTACCCAGCAAGGCTGGCCCCTCCCTGTCTACAACCACAATAGTTGCTAGCTGAGGAACCATACCACTAGATTCACGCTGGATGTTAGCCCTAATCTCCCCACAAACTACTAGCTCCGCTCCCCCATAAGTCCTAAGCTTAACATCAGAAGGTCTCAACTCGGGCCTTGTTTTTGTTGGTAGTTTACAATAAGCAGCTTTTGATAGGATAGACCTGGCAGCACCCGTGTCTACCTCCATTTCCAGTGGGGTATTGTTTAGTAATATTTTCATTTTAATGGGGGGTTTCATTTCTTCGGCTATTGAGAAAATCTCCTCATAACAGCCTAGATTAGCAACTGGATAGTCTGCACAGGTTGCATTGTTAGTTCTATTAGGGTTAGGGTGGTGTTCCCTCCCCCTTTTCTCATGCATAGCATGCACAAAATTATTTTTGTTGCCTTTAGCAGAATTTTGATTTATCAATTTAAAGCAACATTTCTTAAGATGGCCTTTTTGGCCACAACCATGAAAAACACTGTCTTTATAGGGGCAATCTCTACGCCAGTGCAGATTACCACAGCCGCTGCATGCTGATTTGGGGCTAGCTTGAGCCTGAGGTTTGCCCTGAGGCTTAATAGCAGTTTGCTTTACTCTATGCTGGCCCACATTTAGTATGGAATTAGGTTAACACAACCGTCTCCCTCAGTTGAGTTTCTTTGGCAGTTGCCAGATCCACGGATTTTTCCATGTGAGGTCAGCTTCATTCAGCAAACAATTTTGAACATCATTACTGGCCACACCCAGTATGAACCTATCTAACAGTGTTTCTTCTAGAAGTTCCTGTTTGAAATTACAGGTGTCTGAAAGGGCCTTTAAGCTAGCCACAAAATCAGCAATGCTCTCCCCTTGTTTCTGGTTCCGCTTATGGAACCTAAACCTTTCAAAGATCTGGTTGCGTGTCGGCTTAAAATGCCGTCTTAACGCTTCCATGATCTCATCATAGGTAGCATCTAAAAGTCTTTTAGGGGAGAGTAGGTCCTTAGCTAACCTAACAATTTTAGGACCCACCAGAGCAATAAATGTTTTAGATTTACTTGAATCTTCCACTTTATTAATACTCAGGAAGCAGTTGAGCCTGACTTCATATTCTGGGAATTCTTCCTCTAAAGGATTGAATTCTCCCACTGAGCCTAGCATTGGCATTTTTACCCAGCTTTACAGCTAATTGTCAGATATCTACCTGAAATAGTAGTAGCAACAATTTCAGTTGCAAGAGTAGCCAATTCAAGAGACTAATAATAATACACCTTGTTAAAAAAAACACAGAAATTTATGGCATCAATACTCAGTCACTGAATAATTCTTATTTCCTTCATTAGTCTAGCCTCTCCCAATAGTTCTACAAAAATCCTCGTCGCCAGTATAATGGATTAGGACACCCTACACTAGAGCACAGTATAGGTTCCACATAGACACAACATAGTTATCGTACTGAACAAAATAGATAATGCAAGGACACAGCAAGTTAGGTAAATAGTTCACTCACCTCTTGGGTATCTTAACTTAATACTCAATTTGTAGTACTGTGGCTAGTGAGATTAGAGCGGAGATAGACGGAAATATGTAGAATAGAATAGAATTAGTACTTTAGTTTAGAACTTAAGAAGTTAGATACCAACCACAGTAGGTAATTATATACACACTCGGTCAACATTTACTTGTTGTTGAACCCGAGGCCACTTGCAGACTGACTCGCGAGTGTTGCTCCCTCGAGCGTTGCCAACTTTTGGTCTCTCTAACTAGAACTTACACTACTCGCTATATTACAAAAACAGACCTCTATGGGTGTTGATCACGGTGAGCTCCTTGCATTCATCATCCAACGGAAGTTGGGCGTACGCTTGAGACATGTCTAGCTTGGAGTCTATAACTCCTCCGGCTAACCCGCTGAATAAATCTTCCACTCTGGGTATGGGGTATGTATTTATCAAGCCTAGTGGCTCTGTTGACGGTTAGTTTGTAGTCCCCACAGATGCGGATGCTTTGATCAGCCTTGAGCACAGGAACAATAGCCGCTGCCCATCTCGAGTATTGTACAGGGGTGAGGATACCTTCCTGCACCAGTCTATCTAGTTCTGCCTCCACCCTAGGTCTGAGTGAGTAAGGCACATTCCTGGCTTTGCAAAACTTAGGTACTATGGTGGGATCAATCTCGATTCTAAACTTCCTGCCCTTAAAGCAACCTAGACCTGGTTGGAAAGGTCGGGGAATTTATTTGCTAACTCTTCAAGGCAAGTAGTCAATTTGTTGACATTATTTGCTACTATAGTTAGCCCAAGAAAATCAATCAGGTCCCTACCCAGCAAGGCTGGCCCCTCCCTGTCTACATCCACAATAGTTGCTAGCTGAGGAACCATACCACTAGATTCACGCTGGATGTTAGCCCTAATCTCCCCACAAACCACTAGTGAGGCTCCCCCATAAGTCCTAAGCTTAACATCAGAAGGTCTCAGCTCGGGTCTTGACTTAGCTGGTATTTTAGAGTAGGTGGCCATTGAAAGGATAGACCTGGCAGCACCTGTATCTACCTCCATCTCTAATGGCACACCATTTAGTAACAATTTTATTTTGATTGGGGGTTTCATTTCCTCGGCTAAAGAAAATATTTCCCCATAACACCCATGATTGGGGGCTGGGTAGTCTGCACTGGTTCCATTGCTAGTTCCATTAGGGTTAGGGTGGTGTTCCCTCCCCCTTTTTCATGCATAGCATGCACAAAATTATTTTTGTTGCCTTTATCAGATTTCTGCCCTTTTGTTAGTTTGAAACAGCATTTTTTAGAAAGAAAGAAAAAGAAAAGAAAAGAATGACCTTTTTGGCCACAACCATGACAATTACTGTCTTTATAGGGGCAATCTCTACGCCAGTGCAAACCACCACAGCCGCTGCTTGCTGATTTGGGGCTAGCTTGTGCCTGAGTCTTGCCCTGAGGCTTGTACGCAGTTTGCTTAATTCTGCTCTGACCTACATTTAAAATTAAATTTGATTGCCTCAACCCCACTGTTTCTCTCAGTGTGGTTTCTTTAGCAGTAGCTAGATCCATGGCCTTTTGCCATGTCAGGCCAGCTTCATTCAGCAAGCAATTTTGAATTTCATTACTGGACAGACCCAAAATGAATCCGTCCAGTAAGGTTTCTTCTAGCACTTCCTGTTTGAAATTACAGGTATGAGAAAGGGCTTTCAAGCTAGCCACAAAATCAGCAATGCTTTCCCCTTGTCTCTGGTTCCGCTTATGGAACCTAAATCTCTCAAAGATCTGATTTCTTGTTGGCTTAAAATGCCGTCTCAACGCTTCCACAATCTCGTCATAAGTAGCATCAAGGGTTTTTTAGGAGACACTAGGTCTTTTATAAGCCTAGCAATTTTTGGACCCACTAGTGAAATTAGTTTTGGGGCTTTTCTTTTTCCCCTATTTAGTTTATTAAAAAATAGCAGTGTAATCTAGTTTCATAGTCTCCAAATTCTTCCTCTAAAGGATTAAATTCTCCCACTGAACCTATCAATGGCATATTGAATTTTTAGTAAGTCAAACACACTGTGAAAAGTAAAGAAAAAAATTCACAGCACAAATAGTACAATCACTTGATCAATTCTGAGTTTCTTCACTAGTCTAGCCAGTCTAGCAACACCAGTGAGCAGAACAACAACAACAAAAAAATTCACTAGGCAAATTCTATGTTCCCTCACTAGTCACTACTACTTAGTCACTCCCAGCAGTTCTACTAACATCTCGTCGCCAATGTTATAAGTGTAGTAGTCCTACACTAGAGCACAGTATAGGTTTCACATAGACACAACACAGTAATCGTGCTGACATAAATAGACAATGCAATGACACATCACATTAGGTAAATAAGTCACTCACCTCTTAGATACCTTACAACTCTTAAATACTCAATTACCAGACATATGGCTAGTGAGAGTAGAGCGGAGATATAATGAAATAGCAGGATAGATTAGAATAGAATTAGTAGTAGGTAGTTAGAGAAGACTTTGTTAGTAAATTAGACTTAGACTTAGACTTTGTTCAAGTAAATGGAATAATATTTTCCATAAATTCAACAACTAGGAAACTACGACCGAACTTTTCCATCATTAGTATTGGCAGAAAAATACAGACATTGAGGGGACAACATCGGAGAGAAGCCCCTGCTGTGAAGAAATCTGCGACATCATGCATTGGAACTGATGTAGTACTTAGCCGTCTGAGGTAATCTATATATAAACTTGCAGCAGCATGAACTGTTTAGCTGGCTACGACCAATCGAAAACTGGCTGTGAGTGTTGCTCTCACGAGCGTTGCCAACTTAAGGTCTGTCTAACTAGAACTTACACTACTCGCTATATTACAAGATCCATTCAATATTGTAAGCTAATAATAAAAATAATATAGAATCAAATAATATCCTGCTAACTATTTAGAAGTGCGTTGAAAATATTCTGACTTGAGAACACATGTAATTCGATCAGGTTTATAAATAATTGTGTCACCCTATCAAAGTTTATGCAGTGGTTTTTCGTGCTATGTGGATATTAAAAGTTAAAATAATAAATTTGTGCAACATAAATTTTTTTTACTGATCGTATTTGAAATTTGCATCTTATTCAAGTAGATTCTTAGATGAAAATATAAAAATTAGGTTTTACAATCATTTTGTAGTGCTTTTGACATCGTGACCTATTCTGTAAGATTTAGCGTTGGGAACATTGATTCTTTTATTGATCTTTAAATATTCAACTTTAGCTGCCTGCGGGCCGAGAATTGCGAGGAATGTCACGTACAGGTATCGCAAGCTACAAAACACGTAGAGAGTAAGCCTAGTATTGGATACTCCATCTAGTATTGGATACAATTATTGGGTGTTGGCTCCGGTGCGCGCTGTTGAGTCATTTGGTTGTTTTCTTCTGAAGGTGAAGTGCAAATCAGACATTGGATATTAGTTCAGCCAATATTGGCCACAAATTAATGTAATATTGGATGCTGTCCGTGAGTTGAATTGGGTGCTATTATTTTTCATGGATTTATGAATGGTTTTGTGATTGGATTTATTATTGGATTTGTGACTGGAACAATAAAATAAATAGAGCTGCTCAGACATTATATAGTCGACGTCTGGTAAGTATTCTGGTATGAAAACCTGTGAAGAATTCTCTAAATATTCTGATGAATCATTTAATTCCTACGGATAAATTATGTTAATCATATGATAAATAATATTATTCAAAATTAATATAAATTAATATGATTTACGAATAATAATTACATTACTTAACCCACCGCCAATCTTCAATCAATCTGCGGCTAATATTGGCTGAAACTACTTCCTATATAATTTCATAATTATATATAATTATAATTCCTATATAAATACATATAAGGATATCACCAATACTGGACACGGGAGCCAATACTCAGCACTAAACTATTCCAACACGCACACTGCGCACGCATAACCTGACAGTACATAGCTTAAAAACCTGGAATGCCATTTCCATGAACTTTAATGTAATCAAAATTATCAAGCCTTTCATACCCTACACGTTAACAAATGTCAGTAGTTAAATCTTCTACTTCACTTAAGAACATGGAATGTGATTTTTCATAAATTTTTCCAGAATCAGATTTTTTCGAGGCTTTTATAACTTTTATATAAAAAAATACAAAAGGTTAAATCATTGACTTTGTTCAAGTAAATGGAATAATATTTTCCATAAATTCAACAACTAGGAAACTACGACCGAACTTTTCCATCATTAGTATTGGCAGAAAAATACAGACATTGAGGGGACAACATCGGAGAGAAGCCCCTGCTGTGAAGAAATCTGCGACATCATGCATTGGAACTGAGGGAATTTATGCACCCAACATTTGGGGTCGTGACGTGGATGGTAAAGACGACCTCACTTCAGTCCCCGTCACTCACCCGATCTCGCACCGGCTGCTGTGCCGTCACCCAAGGAAGTTGGATACATGGAACCGGCATCGCTATCTTTTGCCAGTCAAGCGAGTAAAGCCACTTCTGCCGTCCCAAGCCCCGCCCACCCGGCATTAGGTCCCTGTGTGGAGGTGGTGTTGCAGTGGAGGGGTAACACCACCTCCATCATCAGCGACTGAAGACCGCGCTGTTAAATGGAAGACTTGCGCTACTCTGTACTATACGTTTTTTTCTTAGGCATATATTTCAATTGCATCCTCACTGAATGATAAAGAAACTCGTATTGAGGAAACTCGTCCTTGACCGCAGCGTGGATAGCGGCGCCCTATCACGCTGAGTGTCTGACACGCACTGAGCCCCATCTCCGTGTGTGTGCCCGTATACCCTACAGCTACCGAAAATTGGCTTCACTTTAGAGCGCTGATGCCGCCTCCATTCTTAAACCTCTTTGCCGTCACCGGACACGTATAGTGAGACGTATTCTATGCGAGAATTGTACCGTCCCGAGCAGTGTACAATAAGTACAGGAGAAACACTTTCTCTTTAAAGACAACCTCACGCACCTTGAATTTTCGAGCTTCCATCTCAAATTTACTGAAAATAAAAACGTAACTCTTTCAAATGAGCACTAACTCAACTAAAAATGATAAATACGGTTTTCCCAGGAGTTGTGAATAAATATAAGTAATTTCAAAACGAAGAAAGCACCACGTATCGAAATCAAGTTTAGTTAAGATTTCACGACCAGTAAATTTGAAACAAGTCAGTTCAATAAAACGCTTTACCGACCAGCTCCATCTCCAGTTACCAGTCTGCAAAGTTGACAATACAGAAAAAGATCAGTCTTTGTTATAAAATACATGGTTACAATAACATCTACAAGTTAATCAGCAACGGATAAGAATTATTGGCGCTGTTAATTTCATGTTTTTTTTTGAGTCACAGACAATTGTTACCGACAATTTAGTGTTGCACACTTAGCATAGGATGGACTGGTGCCGAGTTTGTGGCTGTAATATAGTGCATGGTGTGGATAGTAACGTGATGCATTATCACGGTGTGAGACAAATACTCAATATCATGACTACTATTGTTATATGAGAGTTATCCTGCTCAATATCAATATTACCAAATGAATATGAGATAAGTTCCCAATATCATCACCGTCACCAGTCAACACCACACGACAGTCACCGCACCCAATACCACCACCACCACCACAACACACCACAACGCCCAATATCATCACCGTCACCAGTCAACACTATACGACAGTCCCCACACCCAACACCACACCACCACAATACACCACAACGCCCAATATCATCACCGTCACCAGCCAACATCACACGACATTAACCACACCAAACACCACCACCACAACACACCACAACGCCCAATATCATCACCGTCACCAGCCAACACCACACGACAGTCACCACACCCAACACCACCACCACAACACACCACAACGCCCAATACCATCACCGTCACCAGCCAACACCACACGACAGTCACCACACCCAACACCACCACCACAACACACCACAACGCCCAATATCATCACCGTCACCAGCCAACATCACACGACAGTCACCACACCCAACACCACCACCACAACACACCACAACACCCAATATCATCACCGTCACCAGCCAACACCACACGACAGTCACCACACCAAACACCACCACCACAATACACCACAACGCCCAATATCATCACCGTCACCAGCCAACACCACACGACAGTCACCACACCCAACACCACCACCACAACACACCACAACGCCCAATATCATCACCGTCACCAGCCAACATCACACGACAGTCACCACACCCAACACATACCACCACCAACACCACAATACACCAGCAACACACTCTCGTAACGGCGCTGTACATGGCCGAGCTGTTGTGGTTTTCTTGTCACTTCAGTGCGAAATTTAATAAAGAATCTAATAGTTCAATTTCTTCACGTGTAAGTTGGTTTAGAAAAGCACCTAGCATTTTCGTACTAAAAGACAGCAATTAATTAAAATTTATATATCTGTCTAATTATAAAATGCAACGTTTCGACGTATCAAATATCATCCTCAGGCTGGAAAAAAACAGAATAATTTTCAGTCACATTGGAAAAAATGCAGAAACCAACACTTAAGTAATATAGACTAGATAAGCAGATCACAAAAGACGAAAGCGACTAGACAAAATAATAACCTTTTTTATCACAGAAATAGTAATAAGACTAGATATATTGTACAAAACCGATGTTCATCACACGAGAGACAGGAGCAAAATGATCGAGCAGCTTCGTCATCTCAGCAAGCTGAAGTTCTGCTGAACAGTTTGAGAGCGAAAAAATCATTCGTGTTTTCATTAAGGAAAGGTTTAAGTTTATGAATGTGTAATGCTTTAATTATATGAATATGATCTTTTTTAATAACATTATAAAGAATTTTGGTGTTAGGGAACAGGTCTTCATTGGATGGTTTGCAACTATGGTCAACACGGAAATGATTGAAGATGGAACCTTGATATATATGAGCTGTTAATCTTTGCTTCAGGGTCATTCTGGTCATGCCAATGTAACGTTTATCGAGAGACTTACATTCTCTTTGGTTACATTTCAATTGATAAATCACACCGGCCTTGTCCAGATCGTTGACCCCAGATGCAGACGGATTATTTTTTACTAATTGGTCACTGATTTTACTGTTCTTATAATACACACAAACTTTAACAGAAGTTTCTGGATTTATTGCCGTAACAAAAGTGTTAACTATGTTGTTAAAGGCCCGTTCGTCAATTTTGTAATTATTATGCATTTGATTTTCGTAAAAAATATTGATACGGCTAGCTACTGTCACTAGCCATCAAACTAGCTACTGTCACTAACCATTACTCTCTATGTGTTGACTGCTGTACACCGCGCCGCAGGGCGGTCGCGGTAATTTTCGTCCGCCGACGGACACCGACATACTAGTTTCTCTAGTATGTTAGATATTTTAAGCATACTAGTTTCTCTTTTATTTCAGACAGACTGGTACCTCCAGTACGTCAGGCCCCGTACAACAACACGCGCTGCCGCAGTTGCGGATACCGCAGCACAGCGCGACACTGCGCATCACAGCGTAGAGTCACTCCACTGAGGGGATATCATCAGACACTGGATAGAGCAGCCAATATTCAGAACTGAACTACTCTCACATGCCCAACTCGCACACTTAGTCCGGTAATGGTTCGCTATACATGTATCATTCACCCATAGGCTGTAAATATAGAATAACGTTTTCTACCCGAACATAGGACCTGCATGCCACACTGATTTTCAATGGTGTTTAAAAAACTGAAATACGAATGTACCAATTAATTTTATTGCTATTTATTACTCTAAAACAAATATACATCTGAATTATAAAATGAATTTCAAAAGCGTAGTATATTTGACATGAAAATATTTACGTTTTTATAGAAGTATTGAACAATTAGAAACACTTCATATGAATACAAACGATTAGGTATTTTGCGGTGACATCACTATTTTATCAAGTGTTAGAAATTCAAGTAATTCAAAGTTAGAATCCAACGCATTGATAAATAATTGGAAAGATATCATTTATTTCTCCAATTTTTGTCTTCGATTAGACTCCAATATTTCCCAGATCTATAATTAGAAAAAATCATTTCATATAAGTAGTTCATTTCACTGTAGTCTGCTTCTCGCTGTCTGCAAGGCTCGGACTGCGTCTCCTACAAGTCGAATAATACAAAATTTACCCTAACAACTGAACGAAAAGTTCGTTTTACATTATCTTTACAGCTTATATTGTATTTTACAGCTGTTTTACACAGGGATTTTGCCGTATACCAAAACTACCTCAACATTTATCACCAATACTACCACACACCATTGATAAAGTCACACACACATCACCGTACATTCCACTAACTTGAATCAGTCCCCTTCTAATGCAACCTCAATGCAACCTAGTACACATAGAATATCATTAAATCATATATACACGAAATAAAAATAGACGCTCTGCGTGAACGCTCAAAGTTCAGCCAATAGTTGCTGTTGTTTTGGTTGTTCGATGGCTAACTATATTTGTTATTTCAGGCTTCATTAAATGGTGTTGTTATTGCTGGTATATTTTGTTGCTGTTATTGTTGGTGGGCGTGTGCGCTTGTGGTGGGTATTGACTGAAGGATTATTGGTTGTAGGATGAATGATGTTGCATAAATAAGGGTCTGATGCTGATTACTGACTTACATGGTTATTTAATTATGATAAACTCAATACAAGGAGTTACATAAT
The DNA here is from genome assembly GCA_030386875.1 of Morinoia aosen. Lineage (NCBI taxonomy): Eukaryota > Metazoa > Arthropoda > Malacostraca > Amphipoda > Talitridae > Morinoia > Morinoia aosen. The sequence goes on from CM059564.1 coordinate 77,575,296, forward strand.
CCAACATTTAGGTATACCATAAGTTGACATTGCTTTTGATAAATACCCTGTCACACTAATTATATAGCTTGCTAGAATAATTTATATAGACATTATGTAGCATATGAATTTGATGAGGATTTCGGTTACGATTTACAATAGTTTACCCAATTCGTTGAATTTTCAAAGAAAACGACATTACCAGGAAAACTTTCTAAAAAATTTAACACATGCCGAACAACAAATTGCTATGAACATTTGTTCTCCTGTCATTTTAGTTCATCAAGAAATGACGTTTCGAAAATACATCCGTTGCAATATTTATCAACAAAGATGAATGACAACAACGGTTTTCTAACTTCTCTGTGTCGGGAACTCAACAATATACAATGATAGAGCTCGACTTTTGAAGCTCAGAAGCTTCAACTGATACCGAATCTGATGGTTTCTTTCGAAACCCTACATAGCGAACTGCTCTTTGGTATATACGTATGTGTGTGTGTGTGTGCGGTGTGTACGTGTGATAGTGGCTCCTCTACCTCATCGGTGTGTGCGTGTGTGTATATTCTGGTACACATGACAGGGCGATTTACATGTAACTAGTGTAAACGACCGGTCCAAAATGACCGGATTCGATATTTCCTTCAGACAAATCCTCCAGCTGTGGATGCCCAACAAATATATCCATGCCAACAGTACCCGCCATTAAACAAATCCTCCAGCTGTGGATGCCCAACAAATATATGCATGCCAACAGTTCCCGCCATTAAACAAATCCTCCAGCTGTGGATGCCCAACAAATATATCCATGCCAAAAGTACCCGCCATTAAACAAATCCTCCAGCTGTGGATGCCCAACAAATATATCCATGCCAACAGTACCCGCCATTAAACAAATCCTCCAGCTGTGGATGCCCAACAAATATATCCATGCCAACAGTACCCGCCATTAAACAAATCCTCCAGCTGTGGATGCCCAACAAATATATCCATGCCAACAGTACCCGCCATCAAAATATTCTTGTACTTGTGCACTGGTGAAACTCGTATCACAGATACGGTCATAGAGCGTCCTTGTGAGCGTCACAGACACACGCACCAACCAATTTGATGTGTTCACTCCCATGCCCATTGTGATAACATGCCACTAATTACGCACAAAATGTAAAAATGAATTTATTAATGTTATTTAGGGAGACCGTTTCATTACATAAGGATATGGTAAACAACATTGGATAAGTTATAACCATGAAAATCTAACACTGACTCAGTGTTTATTTCACTACGAAATATCAGTCAACTCGCCATTTAGGGACAAATAACTCAATATTTAGGTACAGAAGGTGTTGATGTTAAGTTGTGATAAATTCGCTATCACATAAATTTGTAGCAGCGTCCAGATGTGTGAGAACTTTTGGAAAAAAAAATTTTCATATTTACTTCTGTTATCCTAAATATAACCAAAATTTTTCGTCAGGCTCACAAACTTAATGATTCATAAAATCTTTCCGCACAAAATAATCTTTAAAAAATTAAAAAAGCCATCAACGGATGATTTTCGTTATGAATTCTCGAAAAAGACATATACTGCACATATCTATACTGTGTGTCGTATATCAGCAATGGTGAAAAAATACCCTATTGACATAAACGCACGTGTTTCTTTTGTGAGGCAATTTTATAGCTTTCAAGCTGATGTTGACTAGCGTGTGTAATTAGTGCAACGCGTCATGTGTGAACGTTGTAGGTGCCGTACACGCGCAGGTGTGTGGTGTACGTGCCGTACACGCGTAGGTGTGTGGTGTAGGTGACGTACACGCGCAGGTGTGTGGTGTAGGTGACGTACACGCGCAGGTGTGTGGTGTAGGTGCCGTACACGCGCAGGTATGTGGTGTAGGTGCCGTACACGCGCAGGTGTGTGGTGTAGGTGCCGTACACGCGCAGGTGTGTGGTGTAGGTGCCGTACACGCGCAGGTGTGTGGTGTAGGTGCCATACACGCGCAGGTGTGTGGTGTAGTTGCCGTACACGCGCAGGTGTGTGGTGTAGGTGCCGTACACGCGCAGGTGTGTGGTGTAGGTGCCGTACACGCGCAGGTGTGTGGTGTAGGTGCTGAATGTACGCGCAGGTGTGTGGTGTAGGTGCCGAACGTACGCGCAGGTGTGTGGTGTAGGTGCCGAACGTACGCGCAGGTGTGTGATGTAGGTGACGTACACGCGCAGGTGTGTGGTGTAGGCGACGTACACGCGCAAGTGTGTGGTGAGTGTGTGTGTGATGGTGGCTTCTCTACCTCATCGGTGTGGGTGTATTGATACTCTTTTGCGTCTGGCGTATATATGGAACATTTTATTCCAGACAGCTTTTGTGCACAGATTTGAATGTGCATCGAAGGGCAGTTATAGGAGAAGGATTTGTTTATTATATATATCGACGGGCAGTTATATAGGAGTGGGATTTGTATATTATATATATCGAAGGGCAGTTATAGGAGAGGGATTTATATATTACAAATATGGACGGCAGTTATAGGACAGGGTTTTGTGTATTATATATATCGACGGGCAGTTATAGGAGAGGGATTGATATATTACATATATGGACGGCAGTTATAGGAGAGGGATTTGTGTATTATATATATCGACGGGCAGTTATAGGAGAGGGATTTGTGTATTATATATATCGACCGACAGTTATAGGAGAGATATACCGTTTCGTAGAAGATGATTCGTTGCATATTTAATTTCCAAAAATTGTTTGTTTCCATTACAATCAATTGAAATACCTATGGTAATTTTGGAGCTGTCCAGCATAGAAAGAGAAGCTTGATATTCGTAATATTCTAGTCAGGGTTTGTGACTGGAATACGTGACTTGTACACGCTGGTGTGTGGTGAGTGTGTGTCTGGTGGTGCAGTGAAGGTGGTGAACACCTGGAGGGAGGTGTTCCTGTGTTGTGAATTGGGTCTTTGCTGCACAGAAAGATATCTCCGCTGTGGGGAAAGGTACATTTGCAGTAGAGAAAGTATCTTCACTGAAGGGAAAAATGGTCAATATATGTGGATATACTCTAAATTTTAGTGATCAGAATCTTTTACATAACTTACAAATAAAAAATACTTGTATTTGAATCTTAAACTTGGCTGGCAGAAAAATACAGACATTGAGGGGACAATATCGAAGAGAAGCTCCTGCTGGGAAGAAATTTGCGACATCATGCATTGGGACTGAGGGAATTTATGCCCCAACATTTGGGGTCGTGACGTACTGACGTGGATGGTAAAGATGACCTCACTTCAGTCCCCGCCACTCGCCTGATCTCGCACCGGCCGCAGTGACGTCACTGGGCACGTGCGCTGCTCCGTGCTGCACGTAAGGGTTATATCGCCACATGCGGTCCAAAATGTTATTTATACCAAAAGGTAGGGGGGATCTCACGCTAGGTTGAAATATTCAATGCACCATCACAAATTTACTGAAAATTTAAACTACAGCCAAGAATCCAGCCATAACGAAACTAAAAATGTTGAAATCGATACCGGGTAAGGACAGTCGCGGAGTATTGGCTCATGTGTCCAGTATTGAATGAGCTATCAATGAGTCTTGGATCCCGTGGTCGGTATTGGATAATATTCTACTGTTTTACATTTGACATCAAAATATCGATCGGACTTCAGAAATAAGTTCAGCCAATACTGGCCACCGGTCAATCTACACCTTTTCCACTTCAAATTAATCTAAGTCAAGTTCAAATTAATCCAAGTCAAGTTCAAATTAATCGGAGTCGAGTTCAAATTAATCCGAGTCAAGTTCAAATTAATCCGAGTCAAGTTCAAATTAATCCGAGTCAAGTTCAAATTAATCCGAGTCAAGTTCAAATTAATCCGAGTCAAGTTCAAATTAATCTAAGTCAAGTTCAAACTAATCCATCCCTCAGTTGAGTTAAAAAATGATAAAATAATTTGTTAATATGAGATTTTGTGTTAAACATGTATCTATTGGATGTGATAAGCAAGACTGGTTTCGAGGATTTATTTACACTCATAGATATTTATATGCGTGACATTCCACTTTATCACATCTATGAAATCAAACACATGCAAGTACAAAATTTAATCATGTCACTGTATGTAGATTTAATCAATTCTATATTTATTTACAATTCAATTTATAAAACTTTTAGGACTTCAATAACTTTTATAATAATCATTTTATGAATATTTAAGCCTTGAAAGTATTATACATTGAATTGTGAACATATACAAATAAAATCAGTATTAGTTAGAAACGTTTCTTGCATCATTATTTTGTATTGTGAGTAGATCCAACATTTCTTCACATTGACTAACACGGAATTAGAATGAATGGCAACATTTATATTGCTAATGCAGGAATGTATCTGTGTAATAATGTATACAAGTATAAATTGTAATCGCACGGAATTGTACATTAGTACTCAGTGATTCGCGTTTGTATATTTCTTTTAAAGATTAAATTTACATATCGTTCAATGAAAACCTTTTGTATTTGCATGTATATGATTTCATATATGTGGTAAAGGGGAATTTCACGCATATAAATATCTATGAGTATAAATATATCCTCGAAATCAGTCTTGCTTATAACATCCAATAGATACATATTTAACACAAAAAACTCAAATTAACAAATTATTATGTCATTCTTTAACTCAACTGAGGGTTGGATTAATTTGAACTTGACTCGGATTAATTTGAACTTAACTCGGATTGATTTGAACTTGACTCGGATTAATTTGAACTTGACTTGGGTTAATTTGAACTTGACTTGGATTATTTTGAACTTGACTGGGATTAATTTGAACTTGACTTGGATTAATTTGAACTTGACTTGGATTAATTTGAACTTGACTCGGATTAAATTGAATTTGACTTGGAAGATATTGAACTTGACTTGGATTAATTTGAAGTGAAAAAGGTGTAGATCGCCCATTCTGACAGCGTGAGAAGTCACATGCTCACCGCAGTGCATCAACACAACTCCCAACTTTACACTCATGTACGGCCGTTACATTACGGTTGCCGCATCACGCTACATTACTGCCATAACGGTCGCTACATCACGCTACATTACGGTCGTAACGGTCGCGGCATCACGCCACATTACGGCCGTAAAGCTACGGTTTCCTAGAAAAGCGGTGCCGCTACTTTACGGCCGTAATATAGCGGCGGATGACGTCACAAAAACGTTGTCTATTAATTCAGACGCCACTGGTTTCTTAGAGAGCGGTGGCCGCTAAATGGCGGTGCTGCCAGGCGCATGACGGCCGCTGTAGCGTCCGGCCATTAGTTCGTGAACGTTTTTTACGGTGGCGGTGTCTTTGATTCATTGTAAAAACACCGATTATAAGTTTGAAAAGAGATAACTTTACAATGTGGAGCGGCAAAGAAGATGAAATGTTACTTGATTTTGTTAGAAAAATGAAGCTCTGTATAATTTAAAGATTAAAGACTATAGAAAACTCAACTGAAACGAAATCTTTGGAATAATATCGGGACTACTTTTAAATGGATCAGGAAGGTTCATACATATTGTGGGCAAATAACGCAAAATATATATTGGGTATTTTATTATGCACAGAGAGAAAGTGATACATGTACAATATTGTAGGAACTCATAATATTTATACCTACTTTTAATAAATAAGTACGTTAAATAAAGAATTTGCACCTACAATAGAATTTGCATTTAAAGGTCACATCAAAAAATACCAACAAAAACAGAGATCAACCTCGAAAAAAATATATAACAATGACTGACCTGCAGCACTGAATAATAATAATGAAGGCATCTACGGATGCTTTATTTCCAATTTCAAGCCTGATACATATCACCTTGTACATTGAATTTTCAAATGCCTTTATAACTAACGCCAGGACGCCATGACGCTTTCCCCCGGTCCCCATTTCAGACACCTGGGTAGAGTGGGGTATTGTGCTTGGAATTTTTCTCCTTTACCCAACAGAGAAAATCGCTACCGCCAGCGCCGAGTTTCGAACCCGGGTCTCTGCCGCACGGTGGCAGAACCTCTAGCACTTGGCTATCGTGCACTCCCCACATGATGTGGTGCAATAGTATGGTGCCTCTGAGTGGCTTCTCATACCGTCATTTAAAATGTTGGCGTAGGAAATATAGCCATATCATACCCATATTAATGTTGCGCTGCATAATTATGTTGCCATTCAATACTACCTCGCCCGTTAAAGGAATTTTTAATTATTTCTCGAATGCCAGTGCTATTCTATTCATTCCAGAACAAACATCGCGCCTTAAAATGGGTACTGGAAGTGCATCATCGAGATTTTTTTGACATGGAGCAAGTACTTGTGCTTCTCTTAAAATTTTATACAATATACAGGCACACATAATCAATTTGTTTGTAGTTTCTGGGGCAGTAGCAATAGGTTAGGAGAAATTTATGAAATAACTGCACAAAATTCTAAAAGTATTTGCAGTTGCCTTTCGAGCTCAAGATACTGGATGGATATATAATGTTTTTGATGGATCGTGTAGATTGCTATTTTTTGGTGGGGTTTCATCAGATTTTCGTGCAGAGCGAAAGCTTCATCACCAACTATCACATGTGGTACATCATTATTTGACAACGCACCCTCTGTGGATCTACTTTTAAATATCTCACTTTCCTCTGAACCATCTTCTTCAGATGACTCTTCTTCTTTCAAGTTAATTAATAATGCGTTGTCTAGATCGTCCACTCTGACATTGTGAGAAACCATATGTTCACCGCAATGCTCACCGCAACGCATTATAACAACTGCCAACTTCACACTTATGAACGGCCGTTATATTACGTTCGCCGCAGCACGGCAAAATACGGTCGTTAAATAGCGGCACCGCTTTCCTAGGAAACCGTAGCTTAACGGTCGCCGCATCACGCCACATTACGGCCGTAACGGTCGCCGCATCACGCCACATTACGGCCGTAACGGTCGCGGCATCACGCCACATTACGGCCTTAACGATCGCCGCATCAGGCCATATTACGGCCGTAACGGTCGCGGCATCACGCCACATTACGGCCGTAACGGTCGCCGCATCACGCCACATTACGGTCGTAACGGTCGCCGCATCCCACCACATTACGGCCGTAACGGTCGCGGTATCACGCCACATTACGGCCGTAACGGTCGCGGCACCACGCCACAATACGGCCGTAAAATAGCGGCACCGCTTCACTAGACAACTTAGCTTTAGAATGTTCAGAGGTGAGTTAGATGGTAATGCAGAGCCCGGAATGTGATCATGTGGTACTAGAGTAATTCTGAGGGTGGGATCTACTTCCGGTATGGGATAATTTACTGAGTATTGGTTCCTATATCCAGTGTTGGATAATATTCTGTTATGTTGTTTGAGGTGATATATACATCTGATATTAGATATTAGTGCAGCCAATATTAGCATTGGATGCTGTTCGTAAGATTTGTGAATGGTTTTGTGATTGGATTTATTATTGGATATGTGACTGGAACAATAAAATAAGTAGAGCAGCTCAGACATTATATAGTCGACGTCAGGTAAGTATTCTGGTATGAAAACATGTGAAGAATTCTCTAAATATTCTGATGAATCATTTAATTCCCACAGATAAATTATATTGATAATATAATAATTATTGTTATTTATTGTAATTATTTTAATTGAATATTATTATCACTAAGCAATAGCAACATCAGAAGCGTCAGAATCAGAATAGTAACATCAGCACCGGGTTCGAGTCCCAGCGCTGGTGGCGACTTTCTGGAGAGCGTCATGGCGTCCTGGTGTTAGTTATAAGGCATTTGAAAATCCAATATATAAGGTGATATGGAAATAAAGCATCCGTAGATGCCTTCATTATTTATTCATTTAACATCATGAAACCCAATACCCAATACCTAATGAATCTGTGGCCAATATTGGCTGCACTTATTTTCAATATCAGATCAATATTTTGATTTCAAATAGTAAATAAGAGAATATTATCTAATACCGGACACGGGAGCCAATACTCAGAATTACACTATCCTCACACACACACACAACGCACACACACACACAACACACACACACACTCCGCAGGCACAGTCCTGACCTCGTGCCCTATTTGCATCATCGTTAGCCCGTGGGCTGCAAAAATAGTGCAGCATTTTTAGCAAAGTGTCAAGTACTCATTCCTTCAATGTGGATCATTATATGTGGCCAATGATTTTGCCATAATTGTACGAACAAAGTTTTTTTAAACAACGAACTACAGCTTTTTAACTTTAATTTTAAAAAGCTCAAGTTTAATTTTAAAAAGCTCAAGTTTAATTTAAAAAAGCTCCAGTTTAATTTAAAAAAGATCAATTTTTATTAAAAAAACATCAAGATTAATTTAAAGAAGACCAAGTGTAATTTAAAAAGCCTCAAGCAGACTATATTTACAAAAAGATCAAGTTCAATTTTGACAAGCTTATGTTTCTAAAATTGTATACTAATGTAGTAATAATATAATTGGAGCTTATTCATGAGGTTGCATATTTATATAATAGTACTGGCACTGAAAATAGAGTAAATCGAATATCAGACAAACCAAGCGGCTGTAATTTTGTACTCAATTTGACATTCTTTAAGTTTTACCTATGAATCATTTGCTAAGCAGGTCATCGGTACTTTTATTTATTCACAAAAATGATGCGAATAAACTTCATGTAATAAGTAACTGTATGACAATTAGCAAACTGCACTGACAAAAATTGAACATTACTGAGCTTCAACTTTTCAGTCAGTGCAGTTTACTAATTGTCCCACAGTTACTTATTACATAAAGTATTTTTGCATTATTTATGTCAAAAGATATTAGTACCGATGATCTATTTAGCAAATGATTCATAGGTAAAACTTAAAGAACGCCAAATTAAGTACACCATCACAGCAGCTTGCCTTGTCTGATATTCGATTTACTCTATTTTCAGGGCAAGTACTTTTAAATAAATATGCATTCTGACAAATAAACTTTACTTATAATATTATTACATAAGTATGAAATTTTAGAAACATAAGCTTTTCAAAATTGAAATTCATCTTTTTTAAATACAGCCTGCTTGAGACTTTTTACATTAAAAAGCAAGGCAAAAATCGCTACACGTAAAGTCACTTTTATTAAAAATGATCAAATAAAACTGAACGTTTCGGACTCACTGTCCATCTTCACCAAGGAAATTTCTGTTAAACGAAACCAAATAAGAGAAATTAAAGCACTAAAGTAGTACATATAGAAAATCTAAACTTTGAAATAACACAAACAACGGAAAAAAATATGTAAAAGGTAAAGGAAAAACTGAATTACGTTTTGGAACATGAAGCGGGAAAGCACTTTGGGTGTCATTGACAGCAGGTTTCATTTTGAAAATATACAAAGATTCGAGAAGGCTCAGATCTGTTCTGTAGGAGGTACTGTTCTGTAAGAGGTTTTATTCTCAAGCTGAGAAGCATCAATAATGGACTTTTTAAATTAAACTTGAGCTTTTTTAAATTGAACTTGAGTTTTTTTAAATTAAAGTTAAAAAGCTGTAGTCTCTCCAGTACGTCAGACACACTAGTCTCTCCAGTACGTCAGACACACCAGTCTCTCCAATACGTCAGACACACTAGTCTCTCCAGTACGTCAGGCACACTAGTCTCACCAGTACGTCAGACACACTAGTCTCTCCAGTACGTCAGACACACTAGTCTCACCAGTACTTCAGACACACCAGTCTCTCCAGTACGTCAGACACACTAGTCTCTCCAGTACGGCAGACACACTAGTTTCTCCAGTACGTCAGACACACTAGTCTCTCCAGTACGTCACGCCCGTACAACAACACGCGCTGGCGGAGTTACGGCCACAGCAGCACGGCAGGTACCGCGTAGAGTCACTCCACTGAGTGGATATCATCCGGCACTGGATAGAGCAGCCAATACTCAGAACTGAACCATGCTTACGTACACACCTCGTGGGGGAGGGCGTGGCGTTTCATGTCACTCAAGAGCTCGTTAGCCCGTAGGCTGTATTAATAGAAAGGCATAATTTATCACCTTTAGAAAGAGGTACTCAGAGTATGAAGTTTCGAGTGCCTATAAAGAACAGAGACGTAAATGTACGAGTCAATTTAATTCAAATATATTTTCTTCACCAGACTTGAAAATTGAATTAAAGGAACAAGTTGAATGGAATAGTATATTTAACACAATAATATTTACATTGTTTAAGAAAATAATCGATATATATATACAAAACATTTTCACTTTTTTTGCGGTGACATTACTATTTTTTAAATAAGTTCGAAATACAAGTATTTTAAGGTTATAATCCAACACAGTGATAAATAATTGAAAATATATTATTCATTACACAAATTCTTATGTATTCGATTAGACTCCAATGTTTAACAGATCTATAGTTAGATAAAATCACTTCATATATGTAATTCATTTCACTGTAGTCTGCTTCTCGCTGTCTGCAAGGCTCGGTCTACATCTCCTACAGGTAGAATAATACAAAATTTACCCTAACAACTGAACGAAAAGTTCGTTTTACATTATCTTTACAGCTTATATTGTATTTTACAGCTGTTTTACACAGGGATTTTGCCATATACCAAAACTACCTCAATATTTATCACCAAAACTACCACACACCATTGATAAAGTCACACACACATCACCGTACATTCCACTAACTTGAATCAGTCCCCTTCTAGTGCAACCTCAATGCAACCTAGTACACACAGAATATAATTAAATCATATATACTCGAAATAAAAATAGACGCTCTGCGTGAACGCTCAAAGTTCAGCCAATAGTTGCTGTTGTTTTGGTTGTTCGATGGCTAACTTCATTTGATATTTCAGGTTTCATTATATGGTGTTGTTATTGCTGATATATTTTGTTGCTGTTATTGTTGGTGGGCGTGTGTGCTTGTGGTGGGTATTGGCTGAAGGGTTATTGGTTGTAGGATGAATAATGGTGCATAAATAATGATCTGATGCTGATTACTGACTTATATGCTTGTTTAATTATGGCCAACTTAATATATGGGGTTCCATGATCCGATATTAGGTATAGCATCAGTTGACGTTGAGGTCTGATAAGTCTACTATCACAATAGATATATAGCTGAGCCAAACATTTGATGTAAGCATTGTGTTGCATGTGGACTTGATGCGAACGACATTGAATTTACATCTGTTTACCCTCGAATAATTTTCGTCATACAGAAAACCCTTTTTATGAGGTGAACTGTTCTAAATACATAAAATTTTCCCGCACAACATATTGTTTTGAACATTTGTTCCCATGAAATTACAGTTAATGACCAAATAACGTCTCAGTTGAAAAATACGTCGCAATATTTACAAATAAAATCACAAATGACGTCACAAATGACGGGATTCGATATTTCCTTCAGACAAATCCTCCAGCCGTGGATGCCCAACAAATATATCCATGCCAACAGTAACCGCCATTAAACAAATCCTTCAGCTGTGGATGCCCAACAAATATATCCATGCCAACAATACCCGCCATCAAAATATTCTTGTACTTGTGCACTGGTGAAACTCGTATCACAGATACGGTCATAGAGCGTCCTTGTGAGCGTCACAGACACACGCACCAACCATCGATGCTGAGGAGGTAAGAGAGAAGTGGTAGAGGTTGGCACAGAGTGTGCAGAAGAGAAACAGAATAGAAAGGGAAATGGATAGTAGAAGACAAAGGACACAACCCGTGTGCATGACTGGGTACGTTGGTTCTATTCATGTTAGGAGTTTAATTGCATTATGAAGAAATAACCTGTCGAGGCTTTGTTGAGTGTTGTGGGGTTGTGCAGTGTCTGGAATATTGTTTAGAGTTACCGGCAGTTGAACGCTATGCCGGTATGTAGATCTTATAGGTATTTGTGTTGGATTGATAAGTTCTGCTCTTACTAATAAATAAATAAATATTTAAGTGATAAAGTGCCGGGAGGGGTCATGGGGTCCCGGCTGCCCGCCCTTCCTAATAAATCGAGACCAGGCATACCCTCGCTGGTTCCCCAAGAATAAATAAACAGAAAAAAGTATTATTAAGTTATGTTAAAGATCTAAGGCCTGGTCTCAAGTAAATATTGGGGTCGTAGGAGGTCCCAGAGCTAGAAGCCTTGAGCTCCAGAACCACGCATGAGGTCTGTCATAGTAACCTGAAACTATGTTCTCGTACAACTCAGGAAAGTTATCTTGTACGTGTTTCTAGGTTTTGTTTGCTTGATTACGTAACACTATATTGATGGGTTGGAGACGGCATTGCTGGTGTAGTGATTGTGAAGTTATTCGATCTGACCGAGAGGAATTTGCAATGAAACGAGTTGCGGTATTTAGTACACTTTGTAGTTTTGTGAGTGAGTTGTTAGAGAGTGTGTGCAACGGGATGGCCGGGTAAAGTAATGCTGACCTGACGTATGCTAGGTAGAGTTTCCTTTTAATCTTGGTGCTTAACTGTCTGAATCTGAATATTTGGACAGATTTGCTGCTGCTATTGCCTTTCTTATTCCCACCTGAGATGTGTAGCCCCTTATTGAGAAGTTTAGACCCAGAACTTTGCCCTTGGTTTGGTACGGAATATGCTCTTCTTCAATATACACTGTGTCTGATTTTGTTCTTGCTATCGGTACTATTTTGAATTTTTGCATGTTAGTCTTTATTTTCCATTTGTTTCGAACTGGTTGATGTTGATGATTGCTATTTCTGCGTTTTTGGCTATATCCCTGAAATTGCTGGTACGAATTGCTACTATTTGAGTGATGTCATCTGCATTTGCTATGTAGTCTGTGTTTGGTACTGGGCATGGTCGTCTACCATGGTACTGGGTCTGGTATATCGTGGGTAAAAGAGATGAAGAGAGTGGGGGAACGGCATGAACCCTGAGCCACATTTTTCCTTTGAATTCGAGAGGTCTGAACTTTGATTGACTTTCAATACTACATTACAATTTACTGAAAACTTGAACAACTTTTAGAAATTCAGCCCTAACAAAACTAAAAGTTGTTGATATCGATGTACCAAGGAGTAGTAAATAGGTATAACGAATTCTAAAATTCAAGAATGCATGACGCGTTGAAATCATATTTAGTTAGTAAAGATTTCACAATCCATAAATCTAAAACAAGTTATTTCCATAAAACGCTACACGGAGACCAGCTCCATCTTCAGTTAACGGCCTGAAAAAATTAAAATAGAGAATAAGATCAGTTATTTTATAAAATACATGGGCACAATAACATATAAAAGTTAATTAGCAACAAGTAGGAATTATTGGTGCTATTGAGTTCAGGTTAATTCGGATGTATGGAGCTATCTATCGCTTCATGTCATTATTATTTATAGCTCAGTCATGGCTACATTTTATGGTTCATTATCAGTGCTCAGTAAACTCAGCCAGGGTTAGATGTAAATGTAAAAGAAACAGTCCAAAAGGTAATCTCCTATAGTGATATTAATTCTAAAATTTTCTACCGCCCAGAGCGGCTACAAGCCCCACCATCTCACGCAGCGACGGGGACAGCCCCCGCTGTACCCGGCAGCCTTCACCACAGCCCCCGCTGTACCCAGCAGCCCGCGCTGTACCCGGCAGCCCTCACCACAGCCCCCGCTGTTCCCGGCAGCCCTCACCACAGCCCACGCTGTACCCGGTAGCCCTCACCACAGCCCGCGCTGTACCCGGCAGCCCTCACCACAGCCCCCGCTGTACCACGCAGCCCTCACCACAGCCCTTGCTGTACCCGGCAGCCCTCACCACAGCCCCCGCTGTACCCGGCAGCCCTCACCACATCCCCCCGCTGTACCCGGCAGCCCTCACCACATCCCCCGCTGTACCCGGCAGCCCTCACCACAGCCCCCGCTGTACCCGGCAGCCCTCACCACAGCCCCCGCTGTACCCGGCAGCCCTCACCACAGCCCTCGCTGTACCCGGCAGCCCTCACCACAGCCCTCGCTGTACCCGGCAGCCCTCACCACATCCCCCGCTGTACCCGGCAGCCCTCACCACATCTCCCGCTGTACCCGGCAGCCTTCACCACAGCCCCCGCTGTACCCGGCAGCCCTCACCACAGGGCCGCTACGTGGTCGTGCGTACAGCGGGGGCAGAAGTGATGTCATCTTTATCATCCATGTCAACACCCCAAAGTGCGGGTCTAGAAATTTCCTCCGCTCCAGTGCCTCATTTCGCAGACTTCTTCACAGCCGAAACTTCGTGCTTGCGATGAGTTCTTATGAAATACTTGAACTCCGAGTATTGGCTCCTTCCTGCGTCCAGTATTGGATGAGCAATTACTGAGTTTTGGCTCCTGCGTCCAGTATTGGATGGGCAATTACTGAGTATTGGCTCCTGCGTCCAGTATTGGATGGGCGGGCAATTACTGAGTATTGGCTCCTGCGTCCAGTATTGGATGGTCAATTACTGAGTATTGGCTCCTGCGTCCAGTATTATATCCATTTTGCTGAGTATTGGCACCAGTTTTCGGTATTTGAATAGCAATTACGAAGTATTGGCTCTTGCTCAAAATGTTTGATGAGTATTGGCTCCTATGTCCAGTATTGGGTAGACAATAATTACAGACCATTTGACAATATTCGATAATATTCTGTTATTTTCTATTCGAGATAAAAATATCGATCTGATATTGGAAATAAATTCAGGATATATTGGCAACTGAATAACTTAGTATTGGATGCTGATTAGGAGATGGATTGGCTGCTGCGTTTATTAATTTGATTGTTATTGATAATTAATGAAACCTAATTTATATAAACATTATCAATAAATAATGATTATTTAATGTAAATAATGTAAATAATAATAATGAATATATTCACAATATCATTCATCCGCACGAATTAAATGATTGAACAGAATATTCAATTATTTCTTCCGATGTATGTAAACTCTTCCCGAACACTGGAATTCCTCATATTTATTCACAACTCGAAATAGTGAGATCTATAATTTCTAGCTTAGTTATGGCTAGAATTCGTTAAGCAGTTCAAGTCTTCCGTAAATTTGGGCCGCAGCTTTGCAAATTCGTTCCCGTTGGATTAATCATCAGAATGAATTCCTGTTAAATATTTTTCCATCGCCGAAGCGGTGAGAAATACAAGTGCGTGTAACGCATATGTTCCATGACGGATGTTACAGTTGCGTGCAACAAGTCGGCCGGTGCGAGATTGTGCGAGTGGCGGGGACTGAATCTTAACCATCCACGTCAGTACGTCACGACCACAAATGTTGGGTGCATAAATTCCCTCAGTTCCAATGCATGATGTCGCAGATTGCTTCACAGCAGGAGCTTCTCTCCGATATTGTCCCCTCAATGTCTGTATTTTTCTGCCAATACTGATGGAAAATATCGGTCGTGGTATTCCTAGTTATGAAATTCATGTGAGTTGAAGATTTAACCACTAGTCATTTTATATGTAACTTATAAAAGGCTCAAACATTTTCGAT
The DNA here is from genome assembly GCA_030386875.1 of Morinoia aosen. Taxonomy (NCBI): domain Eukaryota; kingdom Metazoa; phylum Arthropoda; class Malacostraca; order Amphipoda; family Talitridae; genus Morinoia; species Morinoia aosen. The sequence continues at coordinate 77,590,809 of CM059564.1, forward strand.
TATGTTAAAATTTATGGCAAATCACATTCCATATTCTTAGGCTCAGGTAAAGGCTTAATCATTAGTAGTTTTTCATGTGCAAGTTATAATAGGATTTTAGCGTAAATGCACATAGTGCCACATACATTGCAAAAATTTACTTACAATATATGTGGATGCACACCCAGAACACTCGGGATGCCTTCAATAACCGCCTGCCAGAATTCATAGCTCCATAGAAGTAATTAGACAACAATAAAATATCGAGGTTTATTTCAGTTCAAACTCAGCGCATTATTTAGCTATAGTCTTAGAAGAAAATTAAAAATAACTTTGCACATGTACATAATTTCTTATACGTCTTCACGCATTAAAGAAGATAAAAAGACGCATTTTCTATTGAATATAAAGATCCATTGATAAAACATAAAAAAAGACCCTCTTTCTATAACGTAAAATGACTTATTGTTAAAGGATAAAAAGACCCATTTTCCATTCAGTAAAGACGCATTGATAATAGATAAAAAAGACCCATTCTCAATTAAATATGAAACCCATTAAATAAAAGATCACAAAAACTTCGCACCTGGGAGAACACACCCCAAGCAACACTGAAGGCTGGCACTCCCATGTGAAGTGTTGCGACTCCCTCGTCCCGACTACGTCATCTCTACACTCGGCGCAAACAAAACCAACAAATTACATTCTTTAGGTTTGAAGTTAGACTTGTTCTACAGATTCCTCAATGAAACGTTTACACTGAAAATTTGTTGGTACAATTTTATAAAAGATAAAGATTTTTCCCATAAAAATGAAAAAGAAATCCATTACTGGTTTTTCGAATCTAGAGCTGTTTACACATACATTAGAAAAACATTTGAAATAATTATGTCAACTAGTAGATGTTAATCTTGCATCGGTGAGATAAGCATGTTTGAAAATGAAATTAATGCACCGGAAAAAATCTATTTGAATTACTCTTTTCCACTCCTTTTGTGGATATTTTCTAGATGCACATGTAACTTTCCAAACAATGCACTAATCGTAGTAAAAATGAAAGAGCAAGACAAGCTACTTGAATCATTTAAGGTATATATTCGAATAAAACCTAATTTCAAACGTTTCGGCCACAGGCCATCATCAGTGATTAGAAATCTGAAAAGTACAAAGTAAAGAGTAAGAATAGACAAAAAGACAAATCAAATCTAAGAATGACCATTCTAAAAACAAGCTGTAAAATTGCGTTAATTGTGATTATCTATTTACAATGGCTAAAGGAAAAGAACTCAGAGTGTTATTTAAAGCCGGCCTAAGTTTAAAAATGTACAAGGACTCTAAAATGCGCATATCTGTATATAACTGGGGTTTTGCTAAAATTGAAAATTGATTAATGGAAATTGCACTATCGCACTCGTCCGAATGCTCTCGAACGGCGGAAAAAGGGGGTTTTGCCAAAATTGAGCCTGTTCTAAAGCTCCTACCAGAATGCTCGCTGACTCGAGTGCGAAGACTACGGGATGTGCATCCAACGTACTCTGATGCACAGCGTGCACAACTAAACTTATAAACAAGAGTAGCTTGCATTCCGGCAGGAAGCTTATCTTTATAATTAAAAAACGACGATATTCTATAACAACTCCTGTTGACAACTCCTACACTTTCGTCTCAGACTTGAAAAAATTTGTCGATGCAGACCGATTTTTTATGGCTTCTTTCGATGTAGAGTCATTATTTACTAACATCCCTCTGCATGAGACTATTGCTATTTGTCTACGTAAACTGTTCGTAAATTCTACTGCAAAAATCATAGGCCTTTCCCGAGAGCTTTTCAAAACTTTTTTAGAATTATCAGTGCTTAATTCATTTTTCGTGTTTGATTCAAAATATTATAGACAGACGGAAGGAATGGCTATGGGCCTGCCTTTGGGCCCAACTTTTGCCAATATATTTATGTGTGAAAATGAAGTTCAGTGGCTGTCGACCTGCCCCGAGTCTTTTAAGCCTGTGTTTTATAGACGTTACATAGATGATACGTTCCTGCTCTTTCGTGAATCATCTCACGCCCAATTGTTCTTGAATTATTTGAATAAAAAACATGAAAACATAAAATTTACCATGGAAATAGAACAAGATCAAAAACTTTCATTTTTAGACTGCCTAATTCATAAATCAAATAAATTTGAGTGCACCGTTTATAGAAAAAAGAGTTTTTCAGGACTAGGCTTAAGTTTTTACAGCTTTTGTCCGTGGTCTTTTAAAATCAATAGTGTCAGAACGTTGATATCCCGCGCTTTTAATATATGCACTAATTTCGCTTTCTTACATCAAGAATTTGATTTTTTGAGATCTTTTTTCAAAAACAATGGCTACTCCGTAAGTTGTATAGATTCAAAAATACGTTTATTCCTCGATAGATTCTATGACAACGGATCTGAAGTTGGCAACATCGACCCCGCCCATCGGACTGCATATGTATCGCTTCCTTAATTACTTTGGTGCGCAGTCAGAGAAGTTAAAGAAAGAATTGGCTGGTGTGTTTTCGAAATATTTTTCTGATGTGAATTTTAAAATAATACTGGTAAACAATTTTAGAATATCGTCGTTTTTTAATTATAAAGATAAGCTTCCTGCCGGAATGCAAGCTACTCTTGTTTATAAGTTTAGTTGTGCACGCTGTGCATCAGAGTACGTTGGATGCACATCCCGTAGTCTTCGCACTCGAGTCAGCGAGCATTCTGGTAGGAGCTTTAGAACAGGCTCAATTTTGGCAAAACCCCCTTTTTCCGCCGTTCGAGAGCATTCGGACGAGTGCGATAGTGCAATTTCCATTAATCAATTTTCAATTTTAGCAAAACCCCAGTTATATACAGATATGCGCATTTTAGAGTCCTTGTACATTTTTAAACTTAGGCCGGCTTTAAATAACACTCTGAGTTCTTTTCCTTTAGCCATTGTAAATAGATAATCACAATTAACGCAATTTTATAGCTTGTTTTTAGAATTGTCATTCTTAGATTTGATTTGTCTTTTTGTCTATTCTTACTCTTTACTTTGTACTTTTCAGATTTCTAATCACTGATGATGGCCTGTGGCCGAAACGTTTGAAATTAGGTTTTATTCGAATATATACCTTAAATGATTCAAGTAGCTTGTCTTGCTCTTTCATTTTTACTACGATTGCTACGGCTCCCTGATGACTTTTATGCACTAATCGACTTCAAATTACTCCCGAACGAAAGAATGTCATATTTTTATAATATAATTTGAATTCGTTAGGTGAAACATTACGCAAATCACCAGTGGGCGAACTTATGTGTTACATTAGTGGCGTAGCTTATCTGAAAAAAAACCTGTTTCGTAAATAATTACCAAACTAAAACATCAAAATGTCCGACAAAAATATCCTGCAAGAAAAGGTTATCTGTCTTAAAAACCAATACAAAAACTACATCATTTTTACCAACATTTCAAATGTTGGGCCTTTCATCTTTGTGTCGTGACCCTCTTTATTTTATCTCGCTGAGGTCACGGTCTTCATTTTCTTCTGCCGTCATTCTTTATTGCGATGCATGATATTTTCCATGTGATTATATTATTAGTCGTGACATTAAGATTATTCGTCACATTTCTTTTATTTTCTACTTGGTAATGTCAAGGTAGCTGCCACCAATACAGGGTTTCTGTATTAATATTTAATTCAATCTTCGGTGAGCGTAACGAGCGACTTAAGGCCATAAATTAATCGTGCATTTTAGCCGTGTTTCCTGGCTTCAAACATTATCACTTTCCTTCTGAATCATCATGTCCTCTCCTACTATTTATCTAAGGGTTATTAAAGACACAGGAAATATCAAAGAAATTCACTATTGAATACAGGAAATAATTGAAACATTAATCATCGAAAATACGCATTAATTGGACGCACGCGATCTACGCATTCACATCCTAATATACTCAGAAGTTTGGGCGGGGACTCGGATCGACATAATATCAGAGAGGGACTTAACTGAGATTTGGAGATCAGGGCTCGCAGTTTGAATGTCGCCTGGCTGGCGCGTTGGAGCAAGGCCGCCATGTTTTGTTGAGGGCAGAGAGACCAGGTTGATGGCTGGGACTATGCCAACAGTAGCAGTTTATGTTGACTTGTTGACAATCTTTAGTTTACGTTATTGGCACTGCAGGTGAGTATTCTTGAAGTTAATCACTTTCGAGCGAATGAGGGCACAGATATTCTAGTATGGCTCTGAGTAGTGAATTTAAGAGGCAAAGCCTCGGCCCAACTGGACCAAGGTAGAGGAACAAACTCCTATGCGACTGCTTGTGATCGTATTCTCGCCCCAACTGCCCGCTCTCCCTCAGGCACCCGCGTTCGGCGTCACCTTGAGGTGCCAACTTTGAATAACGACTTAACAAGGTTACCAATAAGAACATGATATATCCCTACAATCGAATAGAAAACATGCATCATTAACCTTACCCTCATTACTATATAAAAATCCCCACAAACAATGTTATACATATTAATTAAAGCAAATGAAGACATCCGTTGAGGTTCTTGGCACCTTCGGCTGGCGTGATCGTTCGCTACTTGTATCGGCGACGTTCGAACGTTGTTCCTGAAGAGTCGATCGTTCTAGAATTCAACGATGTGATGCTTTCTCGCAGAAATCAGGCTTAATATTCGGTCTTTTGGATCATTTATGAATAAGTCGTTGGCCGGACGACTATTCAGATCCTTAGCGATGTTCCGTACACAGTTATGCGGAGAAGCATAACATTTGTCAATAAACATCTACTTCTACATACAATAGGTGAGTACAGCGCTCATTGCAGGGTACGTTGTCATAGGTACAATAACGAACTTAGCGTTTAATAAGCAACATGACACTACAAACGTCACATAATATTGATGCTTGTAAACTTCGATCCACAGCAAAATTCACAAAAACAAGTCAGTCCGATTCACATTTTCATTAGGCCGGAAGCTGCCTGCAATAAAACAAAAGTTAGTTCTCCATCAGCAGAAAGTTAAGACTTGTACCAGCGACATGAATGTTGTCCGGTCAGCGCGCTGCTCTTGCTGAACACTGAGAGATATTCTTTCTACTCTGGAGATGTACTTTCCATAGTACGTCACCTACACCACACATTTGCGCGTGTACGGCACCTACACCACACACCTAGGAGTGTACGCCACCTACACCACACACCTGCGCGTGTACGGCACCTACACCACACATCTGAGCGTGTACGTCACCTACACCACACACCTGCGCGTGTACGGCACCTACACCACACACCTGCGAGTGTACGTCACCTACACCACACACCTGCGTTTGTACGGCATTACACCACACACCTGCGCGTGTACGGCACCCACACCACACACCTGCGCGTGTACGGCACCTACACCACTCCAGCGCGTCACGTATTCCAGTCACAGGAAACAGTACTGGTGTCAATTACAAGTATACTTAAGAAAGCTCGATAGCTTCCACATATGTCTTTATATCAAACAATAGGTATTTACATACTACCTTCCTAAGACGTTCACCAATCGAGCGTTCTTCTTAGTAATTTTCATTCACATAAAATAATATGCATTAATTTTTTGAGCAATCTTCATTTAATAAATTTGACTTCACACCATTTTGAAAGTAGAAAAAAAATTTTAAAATCATGAAAATGTATATTTAATGTATATTGTATGTGTCTGTGACGCTCACAAGGACGCTCAATGACCGTATATGTGATACGAGTTTCACCAGTGCACAAGTACAAGAATATTTTGATGGCGGGTACTGTTGGCATGGATATATTTGTTGGGCATCCACGTCTGGAGGATTTGTCTGAAGGATATATCGAATCCCGTCATTTTGGACGGGCCGTGTACACTAGTTACATATACATCGCCCAGTCAGGTGTTCCCGAGGGTATAGATACATACACACACTGATGAGGTAGAGTAGCCACTATCACACACACACACACATGTATATCCGCGCGCGCTTCGCGATGTATGAATGCAGAGCGTCGAATGTAACCAAAAGTTCGGCACAAATTCTAAGCTTTACAGCTTCAAAATTTTGGCTTCATTTGTTGTATTGCTGGTTACCCTGCATTGTGAACCTTGATAGCCGTTGTTAATTATGAAAAAAATTTGTATAAATATTTCAATGTCTTTCTTTACTAGGACGCTTTGTCACAATAAACTAAAATTTCATAAAACTAATGTTCTAAAATATATAGTTATATATTTAGGACAGTTTAACTCATAATATTTTTTCTCCAACGAAAATTAATCGATGGTAAACAAAAGTAAATTTTAGGTCTCCCTCGTCAAGTTCCTGTTAGGATTGGCGGGTATGCTAGTTATTAACTTCCAATCCTAATCGTTTTGTTCGATAGTGTTTTTTCGAAATCGTAAGAGAGGGATAATAAGGCATGGGAACTCAGCTTTAGATTTTCTTTATTGAAGGAAGCCGTGATGAGCGATGGCGTGCTTGGCTTCTGAAGATCTTCTCTTAGATGGGAAACTCCGTGCAGGCGAGGTCCGGCGAGCGATGACGTTGGCCAGGTGTGAGTGAGTGTGTTTTGTGGAGGTTACTTTCAGATTGCGGGCAATTTAACAATCCCGAGAAATTCGTTGGCTGTAGGAATAGGCTACAATTCTGCTTAATTTTTGCAGGTGAATGAGAAGCAATTTGGAAATGTGGTTGACGTTGATATATCGATCTTTAATTTATGTCGGATTTTAAGATCGTTAAACGCTGACGACAAGAATCCAGGGTTGGAGCAGTTAATATCTTAGCCAGTAATTTGATAATATACCAGGCTGAAAACAGCTCGAAAACCGAGGTGAATGCAAGGCAACTAAGGTCGAGTTAAATGGTGTCACTCGAAGTTGGAGTTGCATATAAAAATGTGGTTGACGTTGATATATCGATCTTTAATTTATGTCGGATTTTAAGATCGTTAAACGCTGACGACAAGAATCCAGGGTTGGAGCAGTTAATATCTTAGCCAGTAATTTGATAATATACCAGGCTGAAAACAGCTCGAAAACCGAGGTGAATGCAAGGCAACTAAGGTCGAGTTAAATGGTGTCACTCGAAGTTGGAGTTGCATATAAAAATAATAAGCCACGTGAATTTAACTTGTACAGCTCAAAAACCCAAGGAATGTGTGTTGTGGTGATTGGTGCCGTCGAGGGTTAAGAACGGTGTAAACGCACAAGGTAAGGAGGGACGAGAGAGTGAGTCGGCAACCCAAGCGTCGCCGCGCAGTATTGCCAACTCAGAGAGGCTTTAGACTCGAGAATGTCGGTCGTTATTTTATCTCTCATGCATTTACACAAAAACTTCAATGATTACTAATTACAAGTAGAAAATTATTAACAATAATTTAGAGTAAGATTTTTAATGTCAATAATTATTTTATTTAAGTGCGAATGAAAAATTTTATAATTTTACGCTTTGTAGCTGATGCTACATTCCCTTGCAACACAATGCCTATGTCAATTATTTGGTGCAGCTGTATATCTAGTGTGAGAGTGGATTTATCAAACCTTAATGCTATCTTATTCTATACCTAAATTTTGGATCATGGATCCCTAAATATTGAGTTTGACATAATTAAAAAATCATTTAGGTCAGTAATCAGCATCAGATCATTAATTATGTAACATTATTCATCCTACAACCAATAATCCTTCAGCCAATACCCACCACAAGCGAACACGCCCACCAACAATAACAGCAACAAAATATAACAGCAATAACAACACCATTTAAAGAATCCTGAAATAACAAATGAAGTTAGCCATCGAACAACCAAAACAACAGCAACTATTGGCTGAACTTTGAGCGTTCACGCAGAGCGTCTATTTTTATTTCGAGTATATCTGATTTAATAATATTCTATGTGTACTAGGTTGCATTGAGGTTGCATTAGAAGGGGACCGATTCAAGTTAGTGGAATGTTCGGTGATGTGTGTGACTTTATCAATGGTGTGTGATTGTATTGGTGATAAATGTTGAGGTAGTTGTGGTATATGGCAAAATCCCTGTGTAAAACAGCTGTAAAATACAATATAAGCTGTAAAAATAATGTAAACGAACTTTTTGTTCAGTTGTTTGGGGTAAATTTTGTATTATTCTACTTGTAGGAGATGCAGACCGAGCCTTGCAGACAGCGAGAAGCAGACTACAGTGAAATGAACTACTTATATGAAATGATTATTTCTAATTATAGATCTGTTCAGTATTAGAGGCTGTTAGACCAGAGAGCTCTCTTTCCATCTTGGAATAATGGAGTACGGAAACGTTTATAAGTATGAGTGTGGGATAAAGAAACACAGTAGTTAATTAAACTAGGAACTACATGTATTGTACGTCCGTCGAGCACGGCGGCAAGAACAAGAAGAAAGAGCTCGAACTGCTCGATCGCTCTACACAGGCAGTTAATACATGAACATAGAAAACGGGACTGGATAATTTTAATGGGTGACTGCGACAACTCATATATAAAATAATAAATATATATGCTGAAGTTGGATCTCAACACACCCCCTCCAACTGAAGTATTCCATCCCACTATGCATCAATTCACATAGTAATCAATTTGAGCTAAAATTTCAACTTTCAGATCTTTCATTGAACATTGAACAGCAGAAAAACAACAAAAAAAAATCATCAGTGTAGATCAACAGATTACACTGAGCACGATACAAAAAAAATATAACGTCCAATAATGCATAGTCCGCAATAGCGTTAAGGGTATTGTACTCAAGAAAGTTCTACCTTTTTTTGCAATTGGTGTACACAAAGCTAAAATAGAAACATGTCAGACACAGTAACTTAGAATTAAACACACACTTCGAACTCGAGCAACGACTGTCTAGTAACAGGCTTTGTGAACATGTCAGCCATGTTTTCCTCTGAAGGAACAAAGCTCAAAACTGCTTTATTTTCTTGAATAATTGCTCGAATGAAATGAAATCTTATGTCTATATGTTTCGAGCGTTGATGATGAACAGGGTTTTTGGCTAGGTCAATAGCACCTCTATTATCTACAAAAATTTCAACCGGTTCATCATATCCATCCATATCACACAGTAGCTGTTTGAGAAAAATTCCCTCCTGCACAGCATAAGTCAAGGCAACATACTCAGCTTCGCAGCTTGAAAGAGCAACAATATTTTGTTTCTTGGACTTCCAAGATTTCAGTGAACTGTTGCTAGATGATTTAAACACATATCCTTATATGCTCTTCCGGTCAGAGGATCCACCTCAGTCAGAGTCAGAGAAACCAGTAATTTGCACGGGGTTCTCGGATTTCACAAATTTCCAACCATATGAAATAGTACCTTTAAGATACCTCAAAACGAATTTACACAAATTCAGGTGAGCATTTGTTGGACAAGATAAATGTTGTGACAGTAATATAACAACATAGCAGATATCAGGTGTAGTACAAGTCATCAAGTAGATCAGGCTGCCAACTATCTCACGGAACAGTTTTGGATCGCACAAATTCCTAGAATCAGAGCTTACATCAAGCTTGTTGGACTTGAACTTATAAGCATACAATCAGACATCCTGAATTTTGACAAAATTTTCTCAACATACATTGACTGCTTCATCTCAATTGAGTCATGCTTCACATCAAATTCAATGCCCAAAAAACATGAAATTTGTCCAAGATCTTTCATTTTGAATTTATTTGACAACAAACACTTGACTTCCTTTAATACAACAGCGTTAGAAGAGGCCAAAATTGAATCATCAACCCATACAATAATAATCACTTTTCCAGAGTCGCTTTCCCTCACATAGACACAAGTATCACTGAGAGATTGAACAAAATTTTGTTCAACAAGAAATCGATGCAAGAGATTGTTCCAGTTGCGGCCACTTAACAGAAACTTGGGATGAAATTGCCTCAGAGTTAGACTTAGGGATACTGCTCACTCTGTAGCAATAATCGACAAAATGATTAGTGATATTCAATTCATCTTGGTCAACATAGTCTTTTAAATAAGCTGGGGGCTTCTTTTCTCTCAAAGGAAATCTTCTAGTGGCCTCTGCATCTGAAAGAGTTTCATTTTGAATCACTTCTGGGACAGTCCCAGGTTTCAACTCAGCCTCAGCCTTGTCAGCCGTCTCACTTTGTTTCAACTCAGCAGGGTTATCTACAGCAATGAACTCATCCTCACCCACCACATTTCTAGAAATTTTATCACAGAATGTGACACATCTGACTTTTTTTTATTTGACAAGTTTCAGGGAAATAAATCATGTAAGCAGGGCTGCACGAGTCATATCCCACAAAAGTACCCTGCTCTGACCTAGGGTCAAGCTTTCCTGGGTTTTGAACCATGGCAAAACATTTGAACCAAAAATGTGCATATCGGAGAGGTCAGGTTTTCTGTTCGTGAACATCTCAAAGGGAGTTTTGCCTGTCCTTTTGTTGAAACACCTATTTCTGATGTAAGCAGCTGTTCTAACAGCATGATTCCACAATGCTTTTGGCAAATTTGCATGTAGCAACAAACACCTAGCCATCTCAAACAATGATCTCCAAGATCTCTCAGCAGTTCCATTCTGATGGGGAGAGTACGGAGCTGAAAATTCATGCTTTATTTTGTTCTCCGTGACAACAGCTTTGAACAGGTTTGAGGAATACTCGGTGCCGTTATCTGTTCTTAAACGTTTGACAGAGCCAAATGGAGCAGAATCAGCCAAGAATTTTTTAAATGCCCCAACAGTGTCATTTTTACTTCTGATGAAATACACAAAAATGAGGCCTGAAAAGTCATATACAAAAGACATGACATACATGGAATTCTCAAAAGAAGTAGGGCTTATAGGTCCAGCTAGGTCACTATGGACTAGCTCTAAAGGTTTCCTTGATTTTTCATCAGGGTCTCTGCTCCTATACTGACACATTTTACCCTGGACACAGATCTCACAATCGAAATTATGCTTGTTGGTAATTTTCATTCCTTTAGTAATACCTTCTAGGCTCAACACATCTTTTACATTACAATGCCCAAGAATATTGTGCCACTCCTCCAGAGTGTGTTCACCAACAGCATTAATAGAATCAACAGAGCTTTCAGAATTTAAATAATACAGCTTACCACATTTTTCAATATTAAACGCATTCCCATCTGAAGTAAACAACTTTGAACCATTATGATTGAAATTAAATTATGCACCCTGACCAATAGCAGCCTGGATAGAGAAAATATTCTGCTTAAAACTAGGAATACAAAGAACACTTTTTAAAAGAACATTGTGTTTCCTTTTTTTGGCATCAGTCAAGGTAATTTGCGCATCACCCTTACAATCTACAATATTGTTCATTCTAGAACCATCAGCTAATTCAATGAAATGCTTACTAGGGTCAAAACTTTCATCTAAAGATACAAACTTAGATTTATCACAAATAATGTGAGCAGTAGCTCCACAATCCACCAGTAACTTTGCACTGTCTACAACAGAAGCACTTTCTGAGTCTGTTGATACTCTAAAACAATAAGAGCTTTTCACATCTTTGCTATCAGTAGCCGTCGCTTTCGCGGTATCTCTCTTTCTGCAAAAATTAGTATCATGAGATGCACTTTTACAAATAGAACACCATCGATTTTTCTTTGCACTGTGACTTTTACACTCAAATTTTTTGTAACCTGACTTACCACATAAGTAACAAGTAACTTTAGAATCTTTCACTTTCATAATTCTTTCTTCACTTTCGCTGTAGCCTTGACGGGTCTTCTTTGTTTCCTCTTCACTCATGAGAGCCGATTTGAATTTCATGAAGTCCATTTCTTTACTGTCACTTTGCGTGATGACGGTAGAAAAAGCGTTGTAGGCAGCCGGCAATCCCCTGATAATCATGGCGATTATCAGTCCATCGCTGATACTTTCGCCGGCTTTCTTCAGGTAGGATGCAGTTGTCTCTGCCCGCAGCAAATAGTCGGTTACCGTCTCGCCATTTTTCATCTTCAGTGCAGCCAACTCGCAGTACAGAGAAATAATTCTCGGTTTACTGCTGCCGAGGTAATGATCCCGCAGAATCTTCATGGATTTTCTTCCATCTCCATAGGCGTCTCTGATAATCAACGAGAGACTTTTATCATCGAGCCTTTGCACAAGCTCGGAGAAAACTTTCTTATTCTTCTCGACATCCAGACTTGATTCTTCGCCCTCAAGGACGGCACCCAACGATTTCAAGTCTAGGTAGGCCCGAAATTTCACTTCCCACAACTCATACCTTTCGTCATTGCCATCAAAAGTTAGGTTACTGGGCCCACCTGTTAGACCAGAGAGGCCTCTTTCCATCTTGGGATAATGGAGTACGGCAACGATTACAAGTATGAGGTGTGGGGTAATCAAACACACTAGTTAAACTAAGAACTACATGTATTGTACGTCCGTCGGGCACGGCGGCGAGAACAAGAAGGAAGAGCTCGATCGCTCTCAGCAGGCAGTTAACACATGAACATAGAAAACGGGACGGAAGTAATTTAATGGGTGACTGCGACAACTTATACATATGTATTAATGTCACGAGAAATGGGCCCTTCACCTCCTTGTTAACATTTCATTAACAGGAAGATCCGGCTCTCGGAATTGAGGAATGGCACACCTCCAAAGGATACATATGCGACACAAAAATAAATGAATAATAATCGGCAATTACAGTACATATACTAAAAAGAAAAGGTACTGACCGATGAGTTGATACACGACTTACATCCGCGCGATTCTGTGCGCACCTGCCTCGATGAGCTGCCTTTGCGTTGACGGATATTTATATACGCCATATGAATTTAGCATGAATTTATAATTACGGCAGAACTGATACAATACGATAACATTGATTCACAATCTATGAACATGTCATTGGAACACAGTTCAATTTTACAACCTGCCTCAAAGCCCTACCCTACTGACTTACACACAATTGATATCCCAGTAAATCTGGCCGGCCAGCCCTTCCCTCACTTTCCCACACATGAATATGACAGAATACCCCTCAATTATTGTGGCGTTCAGCAGTACAGATGTGGTCATAACGTTCGTTCACACGTTCCTTCTCAAAGGCACAAATCCAGTTCAGTCTCCACAAGTGATTCTCAGTTCAAAAATTTATGACGACCACCTTCCAAATCTCCACTTCTGACTTCTAGCGCGTAACCTCCAATCACGTTAGACATCTGCGACGACCGCCCTGCCTGCAAATGATTTATCAGCTCGTTACATCTTTTAATTGCCAAAAATTGTGTTGAAAATTATTTTACTTTTTACGTTAATGTGACATTATTTTTCATGACTTTTATTTCAAAACTTCTTTTCAAAAGGGAACTGCATATCTTATGATCCAAAACACTCCTTACCCGCCCAACTGTCGTTCAAATTAGTACTTCATATACTGCACAGTTTGGTTACGATGTTTTCATTTCTGGAAAATAGACATGACATTTTTTAATTTCATTTTAATTTACGGGCTCAAAACAACTTATTCAACTTCCTCTATACGTTCAATATATTCAATATTTTCACTTATATTTTTCAGAATGCTTTTCCAGTATGACACTTGGTTACACGTACTTCTTTCTATGATGATGCACCGCGTTAGACTGCTCGCCTCTCATCAGCTCTGTCCCTCCGTTCAAAAAGCTGTACTCCCCCTTTTCGTGAGACCAATCGTGTTCTCACAGGGCTTCTTGAGCGTCCTCCTACACTTCCCTCTAACGTTCCCATTGGTTTTCCCTGAGGCTGTCCTTCTCTTATTTGCTGTTGAAATGTTTTGCCAAGCGCGCAGTAATCTCCGCCTTCTTCTGAGGTTGTTTGCTTTTCGACAATATCGCTCGTTTTCTAACGGACCTCCTAAGCCTACCATGGTGTGTCATAAATCTGTCACCCTCTTCTGTCCAGCGTCCTCAGTCCCAACGCTTACAAGTGCTTCCAATAAATTTCTCTCCATGTAGTTCAGCCGAACCCTCTCAAGTTTCGCTGGCCTCTTCTCCCCATGTTATTTTAAGATCGCCCTGTCTACAAACACTTTTGTGGAAAGGTTTCTCTGCCCTGTAAGAGATCTTTGTAACCAAGTTCCCTCACACATTCCTTCGTGGTAAAACAAATACAAAACTGCCCGATGCTCTTCAGAATGGCCTTACCACAACATTCTTTCAACGAACGTATGGACTCGATCACTCTCTGTACTGCTGAATGCGAACCCTACAATGTTTTTACAACACATAAAGCAAAACCCACTGAAGTATTTTTTTTTTAAAGTACAAAATTTGTTACTCGTAAATTTATTACACATGATTAAAAACTCGAATTTATTACACATGGTTAAGATTTTCCCTAAATTCTCATTTTTAATTCGAAAATTGATTATTCTTAACAGATTCTCGACATAAATATATATACAGTAGAACTCCTAAAATCCGAAATCCCAAAATTCGAAATACTCGTAAAATCCGACATCTTAAAACCCGAAAATTCTAAAATCCGAACCGACGGTAGCGTCATCTGTTGCTAACCGGGCAAATTCATAACTTTACCTAAGCAACAGGATTGTAAATGAGCAGTAGCCGTGTATGTGTGCGTAATACAAACAATTCGTGTTGTAAAGTTACCATGTTACTCTTAGTTACAATACCGTTTAAAACGTACAACTGGTCTTTAGATGTATTTCTCAATGATTTATTTAAACCACAGATTCATCGATAATACATAGATAGGTAGTTATAATTCATTCATCAAGAAACCCATAATGGCGTCTGAACGAAAAGAACAGCAACGAGCCATAGCAAGATATAAGGTATTAACTCTTGTGGAAAAACGGCAAGTACTGCAATGCATAGAAGACGGAATGTCGTATAAAGAAATTAAAAGACGATATGAAATTGGTATTTCTACCATTTGTGATATTAAAAAAAAGAAGAGTAAAATTCTGGCTGCCGTTGGTAATTCCCAATGTAAAAGAACGTTAGGAAGGAAAACATTACACCAACCAAGAGATGCAACTTTTGACAAATGTTTGTACGTTTGGTTTTCAAAAAAACGGAAGGAAGGTGTACCTGTATCAGACCCATTGTTGATTGCTAGATAAGCTAAGATTTTGAAGGAAGAAATGAAAATAACTTCGGATATTACGTTTAGTCAAGGTTGGTTGCGATCATTCAAGCAACGGCATGGCATACGACAGCTAAGTATTTCTGGGGAAAAGCGATCGGCAGACGCAGATGCAGCAACAGTCTTCAAGAACACCTTTGAAAATGTTATGAAAGAAAATGAACTTACGCCCGATCAAATTTATAACTGCGACGAGACAGGGCTCAATTGGAAATGCCTACCAAGTAAAACACTTGCTGCAAATGAAGAAGCAACAGCAACTGGATTTAAAAAGAATAAAGAAAGAGTTACGGTATTAACCTACGCCAATGCTTCTGGGAAGCACAAATTAAAACTTCTAGTGATTGGAAAGTCAAAAATCCAAGAGCATTGAAAGGAACACATAATTTGCCAGCCACATATCGTTCACAACCTAATGCATGGATGAACAAATACATCTTCAAAGAATGATTTTTCAATGAATTCGTTCCAGCAGTACCAAAAATTTGCAAGCAGTGGGAAAGCCTCGTGCAAAGTGCGTGCTTCTTTTAGATAACTGTGCAGCGCATCCAGAGGAAACGGAACTGGTTTCTGATGATGGCAATATTTTCGCATGTTATTTTCCCCCAAATGTTACGGCACTGATCCAACCTATGGATCAAGGTGTAATACAAAGTTTGAAATGCTTCTACAAGAGAAATTTCATTCTTCAAATGATACATGGCGACACACATCCTGGCGAATTTCAGCGCTGCTTTACCATCAAACACGCTTTGTATGCGATAGCGTCAGCGTGGAACACTGTGAAATGCGAAACTCTCTCGAATGCATGGCACCAATTGTTGCATGGCATCAAGTCAATGAATGAAGCATACCATGAACACAACAATTCTGTAAAGTCACGAAATAAAGAGTTAGTTAATGAATCATTTCACTTAGCTTCATCAAGCGGCGCATTCGCAGATATTGAACGTGAGGATGTGGAAAAGTGGATGGAAGACATAGACGAGATTATACACTCCACTCCAAAAAATTATGAGAACATTGAATGCTTGCCGAATCCAGATAGTAGCGAAAGCAACCTTACTGACAATGAATGCCAAGGTAAAACAACGAGGAATGAAGCAGAATCCTACATAGATAAAGTTATAGAATTTATGGAAATGACTCCTTGTTTCAACGGTGATGACACATTGCAGGCGTAAAACTTAAAAACAACATTACTTTCTCGTAAAGCAAGCAACGCAAAATTGAACGAAGTCCGCCAAAGCATCAAGAAAGGTATACAAGAGTCCTTTGATTTTACTGATAATGATAGAGAAGCATGATAAATGATTACAGTTTGTCAGTTTCTGTTCAACCACATTTGAAATTGCTGTTACATTGTGTGTTGTTACCTGTTGTATTTGTCTAATTTTTAACTACATATTGTCTAAATGAACAATACAATGCTTTCCACGATACTATGTTTCTACAAAATAAATATTTGTAATTTAGTTTTCTACAATCAGTTTATGCGTATCTTTTTGTGTTTAATAATATATATTCAATATATGTTAGTCATAAATATTTATATTGCTGCATATTTTCAGTTTGCGTCATACCTTGTCATGGTAGACACTCTTTAAGTTCACAAATAATACATTTCCACGAACAGTTGTTTGATTTGACCTTTTAACACAGTCATAAAGCTTTAGAGTTTAGACCCTTAGTTGAAATTTTCATGACTCAGTTGGCCGTAGAATACGAGTAATATGTTTTCTTTTGGAAAAGAAAATTTGTTCATAGAAAACTTTGAGGGTAAACAATGCTAAATGTGTCCTTCCCGAAATCCGAAAACTTCCTAGTATCCGGAATAGCTAAATGTTCGAATTTTAAGAGTTCTACTGTACTGAAGTAGGATCTCAACAAATTTTCACTCTGTATTTCGTTTTTAAGTTATATATTACCCACTGCTTACTGTTTAATAATTTGAAATGTCTGATCACGCTAATATATTCGATGAAATCGACCCAGATCTCAATCATTTGAACAGAATATATAATAATAGGCAAATAGGCAAACTATACGAGGTGTACTAATAGACAAGCTATCAGAGGTGAACGAAACGTTCAATTATTATGCCTCGTATGGCTTATCTATTTGTACACCTCGGATGGTTTGTCAATTAGTACTCTTAGTATAGAACTTTTGTTAAACTGTGGTGCCCGGACAATTGCTGAATAATTAATAAAAATTTAGAATTTAACATAAAGTAATTTTGTACCTTTTAAACAGTCTTTTATTCAAAGATAAATAAATATTAAAATAGATTAAATCTACACCGTCTTACGAGACGAGTTGAGTGAACCTTTATGGCAACATTTTGCCAAGGCCGACCGTGAGGCTGTAGACACCAGCCCATTTGCCTAGCTACTACGTCAGGATGTAGACGTAGCGTATTCCCAACTTGAACCGTCTGGGTGAGTGTCTATTTTCTGCCAGTGTTTAATTATTGTGTTGATGAAATAACTACTACTTTCGTGCCTTGTGTTCTGTGTAAAATTTTGGTTCTTATAATACATTGAGAATTTTAGAACGGAGCTCACGATAAAATAATATAATTATTTCTTTAGATAATTCGTAATTACTAGTGCGACTTACAGACATTACGTAATAATGATATGTGTCCATAGTCGTTATACCTAGATGTAATAATTGCATTAGGCATGTCAAAGTGCTAGAAATATGTCTTTACATGTGTATTAACGTAGACCGTTTTCACAGGCCTACTCCGCCGCTACCCCCTTTTGTTTACCCACTTACTTGCACCTTACTCGCGCCTGACCATACATTACAATGCCGTTATGTTAATGTGGCAACGTCTAATATCATCTTAATGTCTCGAGACTCATATCACCTATTCATTTTATCGACTGCCTCATTTCCTTCGTTTTGTCCAAGTTACCCTTACGATTACACTCTTTTGGTCATACTATTTTACGTTCTCGTTACTTCTTGAGATTACTGGCCTCAGTAGTCTAAACAATAAACCCATTTCTTGGACCGATTTGTTACTATCCCTTACCGGGGCTTAAACCCCATGATAGACACGAAGGAGGTGCAACAGGAAAATTAGCAACCTCCTACAGTGGTGACCCTTTCGCTCCAACACCCACCTTCATTATATTCACCCAACTCATATTTTTACTCACACATAAAAAAACACCCACTATACATAATTATAACAAAAAAGGGGGTAGCATTGCCGATCGCCGAAGCCAGCAGCCGAACTCCTGCAAGCCGAACGTTCTGGACGTTATTACCAAGAAAGAAGAAAGAAGACCCGGCGTGGTGCCCAAGAAGCCGAACACAGTCATAGCATAGCACTAGTTGTAAGTAGACACTAAAAAAATCCCAGACGGTTAATTTCTCCCCATTTGCAATTTTGTGATAATTAATTTATATTTTCTTTTATGAGTGTACCCATCATTTCCATTGGCCAGTTGCGCAGCATTATTTTCTTTCTAAAGTCTCCCCTATTTTTGACATTTTCTCTAATTCTAACGTTTCGTTTTCTCCGATTCTTAAGAACTACTGTTGTAAATCTCAATTTAGTTAGGTATCCTCCTATTACGATGTTTTACCATCGAAGATCCCTTATTCTCGTTTCTACTTTTCCTTTTGCCTTTTCTACTTTCCTTGGCGGAACCTGTATGCTAATTTATCATGCCTAATACGACTCAATCTGAGTCTTTAACGAGCTTATGATCCACACACGTCGTTTCTCTACGTCCAAAAATGTTCCTTTTTTCCGGAAGATGATGACAATTTTTGATTTTGAGGAAGCGTTCCTGGACGTTCTGTCCACAATCTCCTTCTTCCCTTTCAAATTAAAAAAAAAATGTTTCCTATCTAAAAAAAAAATATCTTGTGCTTCCGCATAGCGGCATGTATATATTATTAACTTATTTACTTATTTCTTCGCAAATAGCTCGTTATGCCTTGCTGTCGTAAAAATGTGAAGTTTCCATAACAAATAAAATAAGTAGCCTTTCTTCTAGTATGAGACGAGTGCATACGGTAAACGGTCCCTGCCGACAGAGCAGCCACTAATTCCTGACCGCACTCGTTCTTGATACTCCTGTGGCATGCTTGACTCCTATCGCCTTATGATATTCCTCCGATTTCCGATAGCATCGCCCAGGGCCTTACTGAACGTACCTTTACCGAACGAATTACTTGAGAGACTAAGGCTAAAAAGTTACCTTTTAAGTGACCCAAAACGTGCTATTGCCGACAGTCCTGCTCATGTTTTTCTCGCTAGAAACTTCACATCCTGGTTCCTGACAGCACACAGATGTTGTTGTCTGTTCCACTCAATATTTCCACTGCTTCTCAGGTAGCCATGACATTCGTATCTTGAGGATATCATGCTTAGGTTTCCTGTTTGAAGTGGTGAACGACAGAGGTGCCATAATTAAAACTAAATTCTGACATAATATGTCCAAAATTGTGTTCATTCCTGAATTTTCTCGGAAACTATCCTCCGAACCGACTTTTCAAACTCCTTAGCCTGTAGATCTACCCTGATTTTTTTCCCCTCTGGTTCAACACAGGTAGTGTTTGTCGTCAGACAAATGTAGCTCCTTTCAAACTAAACCTACCTTCCTTGAGTACGAGGTAAGCGCAGGCGGCGTACGGCCCCTACTGATAAGAGTAGCAACCATTGCTGACTGCGCCTGTCCTCAGTGTTATCGTGACCTGTAATGTTTCAATAACATGTCTAATATTGGTCTTTCTCCTATGATACCTCTCCTTGTCGACAATGCTTTATGTTAATCAAACTATTTCGCCACCACCCCAGCAGCTAAAACGGCTGACATGGACCGAGGCTGCAGAGCAATCTTTTAATGACCTAACACAGGCTCTCGCCACATGTCCTACCCTCGATTTCCTTTACCTCTAACTACCTGGCTTTCCCTATCTCAGTTTCCTCTGTGCGCTCCGCGTCTGGCCAGGGTAGTACTGTGGTGCCCGGACAATTGCTGAATAATTAATAAAAATTTAGAATTTAACATAAAGTAATTTTGTACCTTTTAAACAGTCTTTTATTCAAAGATAAATAAATATTAAAATAGATTAAATCTACACCGTCTTACGAGACGAGTTGAGTGAACCTTTATGGCAACATTTTGCCAAGGCCGACCGTGAGGCTGTAGACACCAGCCCATTTGCCTAGCTACTACGTCAGGATGTAGACGTAGCGTATTCCCAACTTGAACCGTCTGGGTGAGTGTCTATTTTCTGCCAGTGTTTAATTATTGTGTTGATGAAATAACTACTACTTTCGTGCCTTGTGTTCTGTGTAAAATTTTGGTTCTTATAATACATTGAGAATTTTAGAACGGAGCTCACGATAAAATAATATAATTATTTCTTTAGATAATTCGTAATTACTAGTGCGACTTACAGACATTACGTAATAATGATATGTGTCCATAGTCGTTATACCTAGATATAATAATTGCATTAGGCATGTCAAAGTGCTAGAAATATGTCTTTACATGTGTATTAACGTAGACCGTTTTCACAGGCCTACTCCGCCGCTACCCCCTTTTGTTTACCCACTTACTTGCACCTTACTCGCGCCTGACCATACATTACAATGCCGTTATGTTAATGTGGCAACGTCTAATATCATCTTAATGTCTCGAGGCTCATATCACCTATTCATTTTATCGACTGCCTCATTTCCTTCGTTTTGTACAAGTTACCCTTACGATTACACTCTTTTGGTCATACTATTTTACGTTCTCGTTACTTCTTGAGATTACTGGCCTCAGTAGTCTAAACAATAAACCCATTTCTTGGACCGATTTGTTACTATCCCTTACCGGGGCTTAAACCCCATGATAGACACGAAGGAGGTGCAACAGGAAAATTAGCAACCTCCTACAAAACTACTAGCACACCACGAATGGTTTGTCTATTAGTACGCATGTATATTTTGTCAATTAATATGTCTCGTATGGTCTATCTACTTGTACACCTCTGATAGTTTGTCTATTAGTACACCTCGTATAGTTTGTCTATTATTATGCCTCGTATGGCTTATCTACTTGTACACCTCGGATGGTTTGTCAATTAGTACTCCTCGTATGGAACATTTGTTTTAGGATGTCCTATATTAAGAAACTTTTAAAAGCCAATATGTTGGCATGTATCTCATGTGACAACTTAGAAATACACATTTTTTCTTTTTTGTATTTTTTCTAATATATCCAAACCTAAACGACTCTGAGAACTGCATGTATACTAATATATCAAAATTAAATGAAACTATACGAATAACTCGCAATGATTTTTCGTTCCTGTGTTGGAACTGTAGGCCACTCTATCCAAATTTGGAAGAGATATAATGTACTATTACTGAACTTAAGTATAACCTAGACGTGATTAGCTTCACCGAAAGCTGGCTAGATGATTCAACCAAAGACATGATTAGATTTGAAAATTATCATGGATAACAATCGCTACGAAAAAACAAGCGAGGTGGAGGCATCAGGACGTACATATCTAAAGACACAGACTCGAAAATCATAGCAAGTGCAACAATGAATCGAGATCATAAAGAATCACTATTTGTAGAACTGTCTAGAGATGGTAAACGAATTGTGCTTGGAACGGTGTATAGACCTCCTACAGCCTGTCCTATGTCCTTCCTGAATGAGCTCAATCGTATTATTTCTCAGTTCAACAGGTCCTTATACAATGATATAATCATATACGGTGCCTTTAATTATGATCTACTGAAACATGAAAGCTATGAACCAATCTCTAATTTCAGTCGGTAATTTTGCGAGATGCATGGAGCGGATGACTGAAGTTGGTGGCGGAGCTTGTCTGCAATTGTTGAGACGCGTCATTTTTAAGAGTATCTCGGATGGCGTGCTGCCTCCCAGCGTTAGTTTAACAATGGCGTCGTAGTTGGTCTCATCGTCGTGACGAACGAAACGTTTTGTTAGTGTGGCTTTTAGGGCGTCGAATTTACCGTTAGCAGGAGGGTTCAGTAGTACCTCTTGCACTCCGGTGATGATGTGCGTTGGTAGCCCTCCGAGGAGTGCCTCGAACTTTGAAGCGTCGTTCAGATTTGGGATTTGCGTGAGATAAACTTCACAGCGTAGAAGCCATCCTTTGACGTCACCGTCGAAGGTGGGTAAACGGACATCTTTCCAAGCCATGCTGTCGCGTCTTACAAGACGCGAATTCCGACGCGAATTTTAAAAAATCTTTCGGCAACATTTTTGCGGATCCGCACTGGTCTGCAAGACTGACGCAGCGTTCTATTTGACTAAAGTGCGCGTGGAAAGAGTTTCTCCCCGGATAATCTTAAGTTTCTGTGTGCTTAGCAGTGTGATTATGTGTCAGAAAACTACTAATTTTAATGCTTGTGTCCTCGAACTAGCCATACTTGTTGCTCCGTCACCATGTATTGTGTGTTTGATAGTGGTGAACAACCGGTTCCTAGAGCATTCAATGATGCTGCTGGCAACCGGCGAAACACCTATATCGAGTTAGACTAGCCGTTGTGATATTGTGAATTTCTAGTGCTTCCTCTAGCCAGTATGCTGCATTGTGAAGCTAGGAATTCAGATTCTAAAATAACAGTATTTAGCAGGCCCGGTGAATGTGTGAATTTTACAAATTTGCTCATTGATTTTGACTCTGAATTTTGAGTTGAATATTGAACTTCAGTTTAACCCATCACAAGTAACGCGTTTAAGTATAAAAAACATAGGAGGTGAACAGCTGGTGGGTACTAGCAACTTCTCAGCCTGACCGTGCATAGCTCAAATTTTACTACGAAATAAAAATATTTTTTTTTGTCAATATCTTGTTGCATCCTCACCCATGAGCTATGCTGGGCAAGTTGCGCCAGTCAGTAAGGGAGAAACCGAGAGTTAAAGCACTTTCAAAAGTAGGCTGGGAATATACCCAGAAATTTATGCGACCACTCGCCCATGTGATTTGTGTTCTCGGGGTGACGTTGGCCAACGTGTACTTGCTGCCCTAGGGACAGTTCACATGTATTTAAGTTAAGGTAATTAAATTTGCTGACTCATTTCAACCCTTTCAGTATTAGGCTGATAAATGAGATAGCCGTTTTTGACAATAAGATTTTTTGACTATAGCTGATCTGCTGTATTCATGAACATTAACTATAAGCTCTGATTATTCTGCGGCTGAATAGGCCGTAGTACTAGTCTGCTGTCACTATTTTAGCGTTGCCCCTGCATCAGAGACCTGACCCTTTTAAACCTTTTCCCCTCACCAGGTAGAGTAAAGAAAAATAAGAAAAATTCATTTCTGTAGGTTGAAATAGAAAGGCTATTCCAACGTATGAGGGACTTTCCCCCATCGTTTGTGAGTATACGGGGGTGCTGTCAGGTCGTCTCACCGAGGTTGTAAACCCGTACTACTGTGGCATTTACCTTGTGTAAACAATTAGAACTAATTTTAAAGCCGAGTCCCGGCAACTAAAATTAGTGCGTGCACGTGTACTGTCCTCCCTTGACCACAGTGCACATATTTAATTGTTTAGAAACTATAATGGGAAGCTAAAGAAAATCTTCCATGTGTATGATTATAAAATTGGATTCTTGCATTTCTGTGTGCTCAAGACCAAGCATAAGAATGTATTTCCTATTTAGAAAATAAAACCTTCTTTAATATTCTGCCTCAGATGTTCCTATAGTTGTCTCATTGTGTTATAAGTTTGGCCTGACAATTGTTGATCCCTTTCCATGTATTAATTTGCGCATGAGTTGCTCTTCGTACCTTAGTCAGCTACTTCTCATCTATATTTGAACTAGGAGTTCTTATTATGCGGTATTATATACCTTAATTGGTCAGTCGTCTATGTTCTTGGAGTAGGAGTTTTCTTATCATGCGGTTATTCCTCGTATTGTGCCGAACCTGAAATATACTTGTTTGTGCAGTTCACGGAGTCAACGGGGCTTGAAATAAAACTAAAGAAACCTCGTATCTTTGGCGTCCCCTTGAATTCCGTTCATTCGCGTTGATGTAGTGAAGATCAAAATCCACAAATTTACGCGACACATGTTTCCACCTACCGGGTCACTATGGGGTCAACCAGTGTAGTGTGTTCTCCCTCAGGCTGCTTTACACTCCGGGCAGACTGTGAATATCCTTAGACTTTGAATATCTACGCCCGAAGCGAGTGCCTGAGGTACAAACGAACCCGGCAGGGTAAGGAAAACACAACTGGAATAAATGTCGTATTATTGTGAAGATCGCCGACAGTATGGCACATGAGGTAAATATTTACAGTCAGGTAGTACAGTACTCGTGGACGACTTGAAGGACCGACGGTTGTCGGTGAGTCGCGGCGTGAGTGACGTGGCATAGCGGTGAGCCGTCGAGGTGGCGATGAAGCCCGTGAGGCTACTGCTTGCGGGGCAGCCGAGACTTATAGTGAATATCAGAGTTGCTTGGAGCGAACTGCTGCGTGGCGAGTCGCTGCGGGTAGCCTGCTGCGAGGAGAGTCGCAGGGAGAAGACTAAAAGCCGCTGATGTGAGGAGGCTTGCTGGAAGACTTGTGTGAGCCGCTGCTGTGAGGCGGCTCGCTGGAAGATTTGTGTGAATTTTCCCGCTCGATCCACCCAGCGAAATGAGCTGTCTGTCTGTCGTTGCTTATAGAAAAGACTGAAAGAGAGTTTGACACAGTGTGTCGGGGTAAGAAGAGGTGAAACGGAAAAGGATAGGTAGGAAACTGATAGAGATGCGTTTTGCGCATATGATGCAAGTGTTGGAGAGTTTTTTATAAGTAGTTTCAGGGTGGTGAAAGTTAACTACCCGTCAGGGCTGTGTATGGTTGGGTGTTTAGTTAATAGGCATCTTTAGTACTGGACGTGGGTAAGTAGGCTTGCCGTAGTGGATAGGGGATTGTGGAGTAGTACTCTTATGGTGTCTTGTCAAGTGTATTTTGGTCTCGGTTGGGGTGCGAGTGTTTTCATTTTTGAGCTCTGAAATTGTTTGTGCGGTATTTGCGGGGTGTCTTGCGGGAACGTGAGTTGTAAGTAGAGTTGTGGGTGCATGTTATGAATATTTGGCCAGATTCCTTTTGTGTATTTGTGGAGTGTTATGTTGATTGGTTGCAAGTTTACTCGGCGATGTAGTTGTGCAGAGGTGGGGAAATCTTGACATTCTGAATTTGTTATGTATCTCGTGGCTCGGTTCTGTACACGCTGGAGTGTTGAGATAGATGATGGTGAGTGTGTGTGTAGGGGAATGGCTGGATAAATAAGGGTGGATCTCATTAGGGCGACGTGGAGTTGGCGTATTACTTCTGGGTTCAGGTGTTTGAATCGGTAAAGACGTGAGAGATTTTGATGTGCTATTGCTGTTCGTTGTCTGGTTTGTGGTGCATATACGGTTGAGCTGATTTTGAGTCCCAGAACTGTGCCTGAGTTTGTGTAAGGGTGTGGGGTGTTGTTGATGTGCACTGTTGTGTGCCGCTAAGGGTGCGGCTGGTCGTGGTAAGGAAACTCAAGAGATGTTTTCTTAGGTGTTTACTTCGAGGAGGTGACGAGAACGATAGCGACAGGTCTAAGATGCCGACTGCTTATAAAGGCTCCGGAGCGCATGGGGGTTGGGATTGCGCACACAGTTGGATGTTTGCGGAGGCTGATAGCTATTATTTTGAATTTGCTTGTATTGGTTTGGATTTTCCATTTTCGTTCGTAATCGTTGATTTGGATAATGGCTCGTGTTGTTAGAATAGCTGCCATGTTAAATGAATGGTGGACGGATACAATTTGTGTGATGTCGTTTGCAAAAGCTATGTAGTCAGTGCTGGGTATTGGTGGGGGAAGGTCGTGTGTGAAGTAGTTGTACAGCGTTGGGGAGAGGAATGCTCCTTGGGGAGCTCCTGACTTGATGGAGAAGGATGGACCAGTGTAGTTTGCGATTCGTAGGGCTGCGGTGCGGTTAGTGATGGTGATATACAAGATATTTGTGAATAAAGGGTGAATTTGTAGCTGTGACAGTTTGAATTTGAGTCCTGTGTGCCAAACTTTGTTGAAGGCCTTGCTTACATCTCGTAGAATGATGTATTTTTTTTATTATTATGTTTCTCTGTGTTTGTTTAATGTGGAGCGTTTCGTGTAGCGTGGCAAGCGCGGTGTGTGTTCCTATTCCCTGGCGGAATCCGTGTTGACGGCTGTTGTAGATGTTGTTGTAGATGGTGTACAGAAATCTTACAGGCTATCTTGTAATCGCTTAGAGTTAATTAAATTTAAGCTTGTTTCCTCATGAACTTAAAATTAAGGACTAAAATTAAATTAACATTTAACTTATAAGTAAAACTTAATCTCTGAATATTAAATCTAAAATTAATATAGCAGAACTCATTACTTTAATTTCTATAACCCAGCTCTAGGCTCGTCTTTGGTTTTTGAACTTTAGTTTACCATCCTGAATACAGCCAATTGAATACACCATTTGAGCCAAGCTGCACTGACCTCTTAAATTTTCTGGATGCCGATTCAGATCGCCTCCAGCCATTGACCACACAACTTCAACTTTTTAACTGAGCCTACACAGCCTCCGTCGTTTTCACCTGCCTCCGCATGCCCGATGGAACCTCCCGTGCTGCCAACGCAGGGATCCCGGTGGACTATCATCCGCGCCGCGCCGCTTCGCTTCGCTGCGCTTCCCCTCCGTCAAGGACTGAGCGGACGGAAGATGAGAGGCTGAGGCGCCTTACATGCTGCTGACCGCTACGCTCACCATCCACTCGCCTGACTCCGCTTCCCGGTACGTCCTGATGCTCACGAGCTTATTGGAGAGCACGGGTGCTTGCTTCCTACGACGGCAGTCACAGATCGCAAGTGGACCGCCCGCGTGTCTCCCAGAAGACCTGCTCCGAAGGACTCGCACTTTTGTTTGCCCTTAGTTTTAGTGCTTTGGTCTTGTTGAAATGTCGTTCCGACATTTGACGTAATAAATTACGGCAAATTTTCCCATTACGGATCTCCGTGTATTTCACTCTCCTAAATATAATATAAATCAACCTTTTTTTCTATAGATGGTCTGTTAGCCGGTAGGTTAATATCTTGTCGAGGAGCTTAGCGTGGATGTCAAGTAGGGAGATGGGGCGGTAATTTTGCACCTCATGTTGGGAGGTGGAGGGCTTCGGTAAAAAGATCATTTTTGGGTGTTTCAGTTTGTTTGGGAAATTACCCGCTGAATAAAAATATGTACAAAAGGTACTGGAGCATGTTGTTAAATATGTACAGAAGGTACTGGGGCATGTTTTGCAGCAAGTCTTTAAGGTATCCAATATTGCTGATATCCTGATATCCAATATTATTAACCAGTCTCTCTTACTAGGCACTTTCCCGAACTCCCTCAAAGTTGCTAGAGTAACCCCTATCTTTAAAAATGGTGAAAAACCTGTGTAAACAATTATCGACCTATCTCCATGTTACCAATTATTAGCAAGGTATTCGAGAAAATTGTGTATAAAAAAGTGTACTCTTATTTTGAACAAAAATCATTTCTCTATGATAAACAATACGGCTTTCGCTGTAAAAAATCAACAACACAGGCAATATTAAATCATTTACAATTCCTTTATTCTAATATAGATAACGGAAAGACTGTCTTCTCTGTATTTCTTGACTTTCGAAAGGCATTCGATTGTGTGGACCATAACATATTACTCTCGAAACTTCATTGTTATGGCATTCGTGGGGTTGCCCATGATTGGTTCAGATCATACCTAACAAATCGGAAGCAATACGTTGTCATTGACGACGCAAAATCGGACCCACAAAAAATTAGCCATGGAGTTCCACAAGGATCTGTTCTTGGGCCTCTCCTTTTTCTGATTTTTATCAATGATATTATTAATTCTACATCATTTTTTAAATTCATACTTTTTGCCGATGACAGCACGCTTTCTGCGGTCCTTCCGAGCCAAAATTCCGCGACGATTGCGGAGAGTATAAATAATGAACTCCATAAGGTTTCACTGTGGCTTAAAGCTAATAAAATAAGCCTCAATATCGATAAAACAAATTATATTACGTTCTCATACAAGAAAAATATGTCTCTACCATCCATTAAAATTGGCGAAGGTGAAATCAAAGAAACCAACTCATGTAAATTTCTGGGCATCATAATAGATAAACATCTGACCTTCAAAGAGCACATCACTCATATTAGTTCTAAATTATCAAAATCCATCGGAATCCTGAATAAAGTTAAAAATTTCCTGCCTGAAACAGCCTTACTAATGCTTTATCGAACGCTCATTTCACCATACCTGCAATACGGAATAGAAGCATGGCATGGAACTGATAAAAATAAAACTAATATAATTTTTACTCTGCAAAAAAGAGCCAGCAGAGCGGTAAAGAACCTAGAATATAATGCTCACACAAATGATTCATTCAAAAATTTACAAATACTTAAACTCTCGGATCTCTACAAAATCTCCATCTGCAATTTCATCTACAAAACATTAGCTAATGATGGCGACAATAGCCTTCAACAGTTATTAACTGCGCAAACTGGTCATCACGACCATTTAACACGAAATAAAAGTAAATTCATGCTTCCTTATTATTCAAAGGCCCGCTCGCAACATAGTATACTATTCGTTGGAACTAAAACCTGGAATTCAATACCTGCGGAGATCCGTGAAAGTAATTCTTACAAGGTATTTAAAAGAAATCTTGAGTCTCACTTCTTATCAGAATACTAGTCGTGTAAGATCACCAAGTCAAATCCTGCCTCCTACATGTCTGGTCCTAATAATGCAATTTGCCATGAGTAATATCGCCGATTTTCAGTCTGCTCCCAAATCGTTATCGAATATACTGTTAAATATTGTCCATATGACCTATATTGTAAAATTAAACATCAATATCGAGTTCATTATCCTGTTGATCAGTCTAATGCGAAACTAGGCTAAGTGAATTAGGTTAAACATTATTGTACGCCCTAGAATAATGTAATGGTAGGATGCCCTAGAAGTCGCTGAACTTATTCGGGCCCACAGGTAGCTATACTCAACTCTGACCATTGTATTAGACTTAAGAAACATTCTACCTCTGTATCTCCTGTGGTAAATAAATTGTTTAAATTGTTTAAATTGTTTAAATTGTTTAAAGGGGGTGTGTGGTTATTTTAGTTGGTCCTGGAGCTTTTGGGGAAAACGTCCAAAGTGCGTGTCGCGTCTCACAAGACGCGAATTTTTGAAAATGTCTGTGAAAACATTGCCGCGGATTTCCGCGCTGGTAAGCTAACCCAATGTTGCGTCTTTGTCTGGTTGTAGCCGTCAAGTTGAAACGTTCTCCCACTGTTTTGTCTTAACCCGTGGTATCAGTGTAATCGTGTGTGTAAGAAATCTGATATAGAATATTCCTATTCCCAAGTTAGCCACATGTGTTTCTCTTACATGTGTTTTTTTGTGTATCAGATAGTGGTGAGCAGCCAGTTCCAAGAGCATTCAATGATGATTCTGGCGACTAGCGAACCCCCTATATCAAGTAAGTCAACCTTAGGGAATTTTCTGGTGCTCCCAACAGCTAGTATGCTGCATTGTGATGCTAGGAATTTGATTACTTATATTATGTAAATTAAGGTAGCAGCCAGCAGTCTAAGAGATGTTGTAACCTGTAACTATAAAATGGCTGCAGCCAACAGTTTCCTGGGAGTGAGAATAAACTGTTGAACTGGCGAGGTAAGCTGCTAGCTAGTACTAAGAACTTCATATATTGACAGTGCATAGCTCAGATTTTTTATTTTTTGGGGGCTAAGAAGTAAAATGCATTTTTGAATGTCAACAATGTGTCGGCTCCTCACCCATGAGCTGTGATGAGCAAGCTGCACCAGTCCGTAGGGTGGAAGCCCAGAGCTAAAGCGAATTTAAAAGCAGACTGAGAATATGTCCAGAAATTTATGTGATCACTGCCCATGGGATTTTGTGTACTCAAACTGATATCAGCAACAATGTACTTGTTTGCCCTAGGGGCGGTTCACCTATAATTTAAATCGAGTGATCAAAGCTTGTTTGACATGAGAGATAGTCAGACTATTTTTTTAGTTCAATACTATGATCAAATTTGAGTGCAGCTACCTTTCAGCCTAAAGGAGTTCAGCAACTTTTAGGGAATTTACTCAGCCTTATTACAAAATGTGTAGGAACTTGCTCTGACTCATTTTAACCCCTTTCAGCGTTAGGCTGATCAATGAGATAGCCATGTTTATATTAGATAATTATGGCTGATCTGCTGTATTCATGTACATTAATCTCAAGTCCTGACTATTCTACGGGTGAATAAGCCGTCGTGCTTGCCTGTGAAATTTAGTGTAAATGCTGGTTTGCTGTAACTGTTGTAGCGTTGCCTCTGCATCAGAGACCTAATCCTTTCAAATTCCTTTTACACAGGTAGAGTAAAGAATTTTATTAAGATAGCCCCTTCATTTATGTAGGTTGAAAATAGAATAATATGGAGGCGTGAGAATACCGTCCCCCATTGTTTGTAAGTATAAAAATAAGATGTTGTCAGGCTATCTTCCTGAAAGTTGTAAACCCGTGTCTACAGCAGCACTTAATTTGTGTAAACCGTTGGATCTAATCTTAAAGCTGAGTCCCTGCAATTAAATTAGTGTGGGCGAGTAGACTGTCCTCCTTTGATCCCATCTGAGTGTTTACAAAATGTGTATGTCTACAGAATGAGCATTTTAAAAATGTGTATGTTTATAGAATGTGTATGTTTACAAAATGTGTTTCCCGTTTAGAAAGTCAATCCTTCCTCTGACTCAGATATTCCAATATGTATTTAGTCTCGACGTTATTGATCCGCGTCTATGTACTGAGTCGCCATGAGATGTTTTATTTAGTTACTATCTCACTTATTTCATTTCTTTCTCAGTTATTTCGTTAATGTAAATGCTGGTTAATTACCAGCGCGTTAATTTCAACCTAAAAAATCTCCCTATCATGCGGTCATTTAAACTTTTTAGAAACTAAAAACTGTCCTTGTTGTGCAGTTTACGGCGCCACGGATTCAGAAATAAAGAAAGCGTACTTCACCCTTTTTTGTTCCGTCCCCGCCCGTTACGACCCACAAGCGAAGATAGCCGAGCCGCTGCTGGGTCAAGACAGTAAAAAACATACCAGGAGGTATGTCGCGCCCTTACTCCCCAGATTTTCCGCGGGAGAGAAAACCACCGGAAGAAGAAGGAGCATGTATTGGGCGCGTGTGAATACGTCACTGCAAAAACAAGGGTTATTTAGTTCTACAAATAAATCAGCTTGAAGGCACAAAGAAAGTATTCAAGTTTACATTAACCTAGTATTACGATCACAAAGGCGATCAATGCCTCTGCGATATAAACAGTTTCGAAAACAACGCAGATTTTAAGAAAAATAAGAAGCACTGCGAGAAAACAAAATGTAAAATTAAATAAGAAGTTTCTAATCGTCTCCGCTTTTATTACAGAGCTTAGCTGCTGGTACAACAGAGGTAACCAGTGAGTATTACTCGACACGACGGAAACAGGGTGGTACGTCTTTACACTTCAAAATACTCACATCTTTATATGCGAGACCTCCGCTACGACACAGACCCTAAGCTACTTTTCATGTTTTACATCGCCTGTAAAGTAAAAGAAATCACATTATATTATTATCATACGCACACGCGATTTGCAAACCAGACTAGGCTTAACTTTACAAAGACACGAAAGGGCTCAAGGTCGGCCATTTTTTATAAGGCGCTCGAGGCGCAGCAATACACGACACCTGCATATAGATGACTCGTACATGCACAAGACCTTCAAATACAATCATAACGCAGCAAATTAAAGCATCTCGGCCCTTTCAATAAATAACACACTTCTTCGATCATACAAATGATTTTAATAGGCACAAAATTCTTCTTTAAAGAATCTTCCTATCATCTCAACATTTACCCACAAAGTATTAAGAGAACGTTTCGAAACTACTGCCATCGTTGCGGCTCAACTTGAGATATTCGAATGACACACACAAAGGTAGAATGGCTATCTACCGTTCTTACTGATATAAGGCACACTTTCACTTCAGTTCCTTACTCTTATTAAGTTCAATCATCACTTAAAAGGGCTAAGCACACATTTAAAGCGCAGGCACAAGAGAAATTAAGAGGTTGTTTGAGCACGAACTATCGCACCTTGCCCCCCGGAAGAGCATTTGCAACAGTGCGAAACGAGAGCTAAGAGTCAAGGGTCGCCAGCGAGAATGTTACCAAAAAACCCCAGCATACGCTAAAAGAAAAAACCCAGATCAGCAAAAAAGGGCGTTAATGAATAAATTTTCTTACCCTTTTTCTATTGTTTTCGTGGTTACCAAATAGTACAATCATTGTTGCTTCTTGAAATTAATTGTTTTGCCAACACAATTCATGACTGTAAACCCCAGGAGACAGATAAAAACCCAGATCCGCGGTTAAAACCCCAGAATGCGCAGCCCGCATACATAGAATCTACGAAAGGGCAGAGAACTCCAGCAATTAATTCTACATGCGCGAACAGAACTAGAACGTTTGATATGTATCGGAGTTTTTTATTCTTATTTTTAAGTAAAGATATTATCGACATTTAGTGACATTAACGATTAACTTTGCTGATATAATTAAGTCATTGACCTAATATCGCTCATTTCAAAATCACGAATTCGTTCTGGAACTTTCGGGACAGTCAAATGAGAAACGGTTCATTTAAAATGGCGGGCTAAAAACGAAATGACTTAAAGACGGAGAAAAGCATGACATGACACTCCCCCCTATTTTGAAAAAATACACAGGCAAACATCCTTGCGACGGCTTGAAGAGAGCACGTAAAGAGTACCTTAGCTTCGTACACGATAATCAGTAACATTACGCTTATACTAAAAGACCATACATCAATCCGTTACAATACGAAATTTCTTAAACCTAGATAGAGATCAATCTTCCTTAGTCCGATAGACACAAGAACAACGCACGTGACTAGTGTTAGGAACGTTACGAGCGAATAATACAACAAAATTAGAGGCGAACCCCGTCAGTATTCAAATCTAATATTCTATAGTAGTCAAAACGCAAACTGACTTAGTGAGAGATAGATAGGAGAGGAAAAACGAACGTGCTTCACGCATCACACCACTACCGGGAGAGGAAGGAGAAGTCTGCAGCTCTTCACCTCCCCCCATCGGCAGCAGTTAGACACCTTCCGCCGACCGCTTGAAATAAGTTTATTAACAATAGGTAAGCTTTACAGGGAGACTGGAAGGACGCGTCACAGTTGCGACGGGCACGATAGATAGAGTACACTAATCAAATTGATTCAAGAATCTGACACTATGAGGTCTAGTTGTCCCCTCGGAGACCTAAACTTACTACCTTGCATATCGGACGTTCGCACGCTATCGTACCTCCCGCAGCAGCGGCCCGAGATACCACTACGGAACGTACTAGACCGTCCCCGCTCTTCTTGACCCTGACTACCCTACCCATCGCCCATTTATTTCTCGGAGCAGGCTCGACGAGCATGACGATGTCTCCAGGGCTCAAGTTGGTTGTCCTCTTCGTCCACTTGGAGCGCGATTGAAGCTCCTGTATGTAGTCGCTTTTCCACTTCTGCCAGAAGACCTCTGCCAGATGGTTGACTCTACGCCAGCGCTTCTTTCCGTAGGCTATGAGGTCCGCAGGGGAGGTGTCGCAGAGAGGAGGGATGTCGCCCGCTTCTTCCAACGTTAGGAGCATGTTTGGAGTCAGGGGTTGTGGATCATTAGGGTCGCTCGATAGGGACCATAATGGCGTGTTGTTGACGATTGATGCTGCTTCTTGAAAAAAGGTGTAGAGCTCATCTCTACTAGGTGTTCGCATGCCGCACTGGGAAAGCGAGAACAACATGGCCTTCTTTATAGCTCCCACTTTACGTTCCCAAACTCCACCAAAATGGGGTGCGTGAGGGGGATTAAAGATCCACGGCACATCGAAGTCTTGCAGCGTCTTGGAGAGCGACCTCATGTCGAGGTCCTGGTTATAGCTGCCGACGAAATTAGAACCGCGGTCGCTCCTTATGATTTTGCACGATCCACGAACGCACATGAATTGCCTGAGAGCGTTTCGAAAGCTAGAAGTGTCCATGGCAGGCAGCGGTTCCACATGCACCGCTCTAGAGGTTAGACAGGTCAACACCAAGGCCCATACCTTAGAAGTCCTCTTATTGCTTCTCGTAGAGATTCCCTCGACGACCTGCCACGGGCCTGCCACGTCCAAACCTGTGTTCGTAAAGGGAGCGGTGCAAGCAAGTCGGTCCTCCGGTAGGTCACTCATTTTCTGCTCTTCGGGTCTCCTTCTCAATTTTCTGCAGACGACGCAGTCATTTACGAACTTACGGATGACCTTCTTTCCGTGCACTATATGATAGCCTGCATCTCTTACGGCTCCATGAGAAATGTGAGCACCTTGATGCCCGGAGAGTTTGTGATAATGAGACACAATGCTAGAGGTGAGCGGGTGGTCTTCGGGAAGCACAATGGGGTGCTTTATACGCCCGGGCAAGTTGACGCGCCTGAGGCGTCCGCCTACTCGCAACAGACCGTCAGCAT
This sequence comes from Morinoia aosen, assembly GCA_030386875.1. Lineage (NCBI taxonomy): Eukaryota > Metazoa > Arthropoda > Malacostraca > Amphipoda > Talitridae > Morinoia > Morinoia aosen. Next base: position 77,625,576 of record CM059564.1, read on the forward strand.
CAATAAAGGGGCTCAAAGAAGACAAAGGGTGGCGCAGAGGAATGTCCTTTTCTATCTTGAGATTACTGATCACGTCTTGAAAGGTTGCGTGTTGAACGTCAGAGATGGCTAACTTCTCACCCCCGAAGTTTAGTGATTCCAAGGGTCTGATGGCCAGAGCCACTCCTTTTCTTTGCTGAGTTCGGTCCTTCCATTTGAAATAGAAGTTCGTCGCCAGTCTTGATGCTCTACGAACAGAGACAAAGTCACCAGTTAAGTAGGCAGGAACTTCACGCTGAAGCTCTGGGGTCTGAAGGGAGGTGACGAAATTCGAGCACTCCTGGACGAGTTTCTCCTCGGGCAAACTCACGGAAAGCGAGATATCTGCGCCTTCTTGCTCGTCAGGCAGATGATCTTCCCACAAAAAGGAAGGGCCCGTCAACCAGCATATCCTCTTCAGGTTCTCTGCGCTTTTGGGACGAGAGGCCATATCCGCCGGGTTGCACTCAGTGGCTACGTACCGCCAGAGTTCCTTGGGACGAACCTTCGTAGCCGCTTCAATTCTTCTAGTCACATACTTTGAAAATCTTTTAGTTTCGTTGTTGAGGTAGCCCAGCACTACCTTGCTGTCTGAGTACATCACTACGTCCTTGATCTCGACGCTTATCTCTTCGCATATTCTTCTGGAGGCCTCGCTGCACTCGACGGCCGCGCAGAGTTCCAAACGTGGTATGCTTGTGGCAGCTCTGGGAGCCACCTTGCTGTCAGCGCTTACAAAAGACACGTGTACTCGTCCACTCACATCGACTGATCGTAAGTAGGTGACATGTCCTATGGCTTGTTCAGAGGCGTCGGCAAAGGAATGCAAAATTCGTGAATGAACCTCCCCGAAGTCTCCAGGAATGAGGCACCTGTCCAACGACAGGTCGGAGAGTCCTCGCAACGACTCTTTCCACGATTCCCACGTCGCAAGATGAGCGAAGGGAAGAGGGTCGTCCCACCCCAACTTTGCCAATTTTTCTGGGTCTTGTTTTACGGGAGGGATCAAGGTGCGCATGATCAGTCGGCCTCCCAATACGACGGGGCTAGCTAAGCCGATTGGATCGAAGATTGAATTGACGGTGGCTAACAAACCACGTTTCGTGAACGGGCGGTCCACCACCTCGGTATGTACGTCAAACCGGTCGGTCGTAGTATTCCACGTCACTCCCAGGGTGCGCTGACTACAACCATCCTCCCAAAACTCCACCTTTCCTTCCTCGCGTTCCGATTCCGGGAATGCGTTCAAAACCTCCTGATGACTAGAAGAGATTTTGTGAAGACGAACCTTGAACGTCTCCAGGTACTCTCGAGTCTTGACTAGAATGTCGACGGCCTCTTGAGCTGAACCTGCGGATCCCAGTCCGTCGTCAACGTAAAATCCGCGCTCGACGTAGCTCAGAGCCTTCCAGGCAAGTCTGTCTCCGTTTTCTCTCTTCTCTCTTGAGGCTTCCCTAATGGCGTGGCGCAGACAGTGAGTTGCGACAGCCGGACTTGATCGATTTCCGCAAACGTGCACTCGTGCCCGGTACGAGACAAGTGCTTTGCAAGGATCATTGTCCTTGAACCAGAAGAACCTGAGAAAATTTCGGTCGGAGGGACGGACATAGAAGGCGTGGAACATCTTTTCCACGTCGGCAACGAAACCAACCTTGTTCTCTCGAAACCTAAGGAGCACTCCACGAAGACTATTGTTGGCATCTGGCCCCTGAAGCAAGGTTCCGTTTAAGTTGCGTCCGAAATACTGCGCCGCAGAGTCGAAGACGATGCGCACCTTCTTTTTCTTGGGATGTGTAACGGGAAAAACCGGGAGGTACCAAAAGTGTCCTTCAGCCGGTTGAAGTTCTTGGGAAGGAACTACCTCTACGTGTCCACTATCCACGTAGTCTTGGACTATCTTCAAACACTGCTGTAATTCGGCGGGGTCCTTGACTAACCGCGTCAAAGTGTTTCTGGAGCGGCGATAGACGGCCTTCGTGTTGTCTGGAAGCTTAGACATGCGATCTATGAATGGCAGCGGAGTTTCTAGATGCCCCTCAGCATTTACAACTATATTCTCGTCAATCAGCGACAAGAATTTCCTGTCCTCAACGGACGGTCCAGGGCTCTCGTCGTCCATTCTGGTGTCGAAGACTGGAGCCAGAGGACCGAAACAAGGCTGAGCCGAAAAGTGATCTTCGACTTGAGTTTTATACACACTCATCTGCTCGTTCGACGGGTGAGGCTCTGAAGGGTTGATTCTTCCAACAACAGCCCATCCCAAAGGTGTTTTGTAGACAGGGGGCTTCCGGTGGATTAGTTCTGCAACCAATACTTCCTCTGCGTCTCGACCCAGCAACAGACTCACGGGAGCATTGCAGTCCAGAGGGAGAAATTCTGATGCAAGATGAGCAATGTCGGGGTTCTTCAAGACGTCTTCTCTCGTTGCCACGTCGTACTTATTATGAGGAATGCCGTCGTGCTCGAATAGCGGGGGAAGAGCATAAGACTCAGAGCGGTTTACGCCCTTTACTCGAAAGCCCTCCGTAGTCCGACCGTTGGATTTAATTTTAGAACTTGAAATCGTGGTGATGGAAAACGTTTCCTTTTTGTGAGGTAATGCAAAGAAATCTAACAAAGAAGATGTGGCGAAAGAGTTAGTACTTTGGTCATCCAGGATGACGTAAGAGCGGAGAGTTCTACTGCTTCTTCCGGGCGCCGTCACGTCCGCCAAGACCATCTTAGAGCAGCTTCTGTTTTTCGATGGTTGTCACTTTTCCGTATACAGGTTTCCCATTTCTGGAGCGTTGCGTCTCTCGTTGAGAGGCGGAGACCTGCGGGACCAGCGTCCTCGAGGCGCTGGTCCTCCCCTCGAAGCAAAGCCTCTTCCCCGTACGCCGAAATTTTCTGAGTGGCTGCGCCTCTGCCCCTCAGACCCGTCCGAATGAAGCAGCGTGTGATGAGAGCTGGAACCACAGACTTCGCACCTCTGATCTGCGGTGCATTGAGCTATACGGTGCGCTCCGAAACATCGGAAACACGCACCGCTCTCCATAACGATACCCTTACGATCCGCAGCATCCAAACAAGAAAATCTATTGCAAGACTCCAGAGAATGCCCGGAGGTATGGTGTAAGGGGCATTCGGTTCTCGTGTCTTCCACCTGCGAGGATTCAACAGCAAGAACGGTGGCTCGCTTGCTCGACTTGCCCTTAGGTCCAGTATGTTGGTCGTTGTCCAACTTGGTGAGAACTCCCGAGTACGTGCGCTGAGCATTCTCGCGCAAGAACCTGCAGAATTCCTCTGAAGGAGGATGGCGCTTATGAGATTTCTGGTAGCTGAGCTTGGATTTATTCCACCGGCATTTAATAAAATCCGGGAGCTTCTCATAAATTGGTTCGAGGCCCAGAGCGTAATTGTAGTATTCCAAGTCTCTCACCTCCCTCATCTGCCCCTGGATGCTGTAGCACAGGTCGCCCAACTTTTGCAGCGATTGAGCGGTTTTGGGATCAAATTCAGTCGTTTTCATTTGGTCGAATCTCTCGATCATCTTCTTGAACTCCGACGTGATTTGCTCCGACGAGCCATATCGTTCTCTTAGTTGAGAGACGATTTCGTCCAAAGTTCGTTTCGGATCACTTCCGAATGAAGTCCTCAATCCGACGATTGTGTCGCGAGGCTCCCCAGATGTGCGCGCTTCTAGGATGCCGACCACGTCGCTCGGATTTAAAGAAAGGTTCTTTAAGTCGTTGCGAAGCTCAGCGAACCAAGTATGGTAACGTTTAGGCTCGCCTCGGAAAGGGTTGGGAGGTGACTTTTTTAGTTCCATTAAAACTAGATGCCTTGAAGCGGCGTCGAGCCTAAGTTCATTTCCCGCGCAGTAGTCACTGCTGGCCAATGGTTTTTCTAAGTAGCACACAAGCGGGTCTTGAGGGTTGTAATTGGTAGAGTTCCCTTGATTGTTGTCAGCGGCTCGAGTGGGTCTTGATTCCCGTACTCTCCGCGGGCGAGAACTTCGAAGTCCAGCATTGTAAATTCCTCTACTCTCCAGGTTCGGTGGGGGACGTACCTCAGAACGGCTCAAAAAACTAGAGTCGGAGCTCGTCGATGAGCACGGGGCATTTTGACGCATTTTGGAGGCCTTATTTCGCTTTCGATCTTGAAACTGGGCAGCAGCGTCCCGCTGCTGTGCCTGAGAGTCACGAAGGTTAGGTGGAGGGGCGCAATAAAACACACTGCCGTGGTTCTGCGAGACCCATTCTTCGGTGTGCCTAGATTTTTCCGTTTCGCTGACTGCGCCGATCGAACCGCCGGGGCTGGAGAGACCTCTGTTGTTGATCTCGTCTATTTCAAGTGAGATTTTACTTTTCTCTGCCTTAGCTTCTACTTCAGCAAGCTCCACAGCGAGCTCACACTGCGACCTGAGCGCCGCAACTCGTGCTTGGTGCTCAATGTTGATCCTCTTTATAGAACTTTCCAAGTCCACCAGCCTCGTGGACTCCGCCACGGACATAGCTCTAGAGGAGGTGCTTCGCTTTGGCCCCGATCCTCGACCGTCCTTTCTTGAGTGAGTTGACGTGGAGCTCTCGCTGGAAAGGTCGTTCACACGAGGGTTGAGAAAGCACTTTACCTGCCTCTTTAATTGCCGGCAGTCAGCTATGAGATTTTTAGCTTCTTGTCCGGCTCCATTTTTTCTTAGATATTCTAACTCGTTTTCCACGAGTCCTCGCCAATTTTGAAATTGGTGAAAACACTCGAGGGATTCCTGGTTCCATTCTTCTTCAGTCCAGGCTTCCCGTCTGGCGCTTGACAATTTTTATTTAATTATTTCCTGAAGACGAGTCATGCGATCAAGCCGCACGACTCTTGAGTCCTGCCGTGCTCTATCCGTCTCCATTTTTAATAAAGGCCCCTACGCCGCGAAGTCTAATGGCACTTACTTCGTTTAGGAGCGATGCAGCTGTGTGTCAGCAGAGGTCTCGGGAGTATGCCACTCCATAAAGATTGACTGTCGCGCCCTTACTCCCCAGATTTTCCGCGGGAGAGAAAAACACCGGAAGAAGAAGGAGCATGTATTGGGCGCGGATGAATACGTCACTGCAAAAACAAGGGTTATTTAGTTCTACAAATAAATCAGCTTGAAGGCACAAAGAAAGTATTCAAGTTTACATTAACCTAGTATTACGATCACAAAGGCGATCAATGCCTCTGCGATACAAACAGTTTCTAAAACAACGCAGATTTTAAGAAAAATAAGAAGCACTGCGAGAAAACAAATTGTAAAATTAAATAAGAAGTTTCTAATCGTCTCCGCTTTTATTACAGAGCTTAGCTGCTGGTACAACAGAGGTAACCAGTGAGTATTACTTGACACGACGGAAACAGGGTGGTACGTCTTTACACTTCAAAATACTCACATCTTTATATGCGAGACCTCCGCTACGACACAGACCCTAAGCTACTTTTCATGTTTTACATTGCCTGTAAAGTAAAAGAAATCACATTAAATTATTATCATACGCACACGCGATTTGCAAACCAGACTAGGCTTAACTTTACAAAGACACGAAAGGGCTCAAGGTCGGCCATTTTTTATAAGGCGCTCGAGGCGCAGCAATACACGACACCTGCATATAGATGACTCGTACATGCACAAGACCTTCAAATACAATCATAACGCAGCAAATTAAAGCATCTCGGCCCTCTCAATAAATAACGCACTTCTTCGATCATACAAATGATTTTAATAGGCACAAAATTCTTCTTTAAAGAATCTTCCTATCATCTCAACATTTACCCACAAAGTATTAAGAGAACGTTTTAAAACTATTGCCATCGTTGCGGCTCAACTTGAGATATTCGAATGACACACACAAAGGTAGAATGGCTATCTACCGTTCTTACTGATATAAGGCACACTTTCACTTCAGTTCCTTACTCTTATTAAGTTCAATCATCACTTAAAAGGGCTAACCACACATTTAAAGCGCAGGCACAAGAGAAATTAAGAGGTTGTTTGAGCACGAACTATCGCACCTTGCCCCCCGGAAGAGCATTTGCAACAGTGCGAAACGAGAGCTAAGAGTCAAGGGTCGCCAGCGAGAATGTTACCAAAAAACCCCAGCATACGCTAAAAGAAAAAACCCAGATCAGCGAAAAAGGGTGTTAATGAATAAATTTTTTCCCCTTTTTCTATTGTTTTCGTGGTTACCAAATAGTACAATCATTGTTGCTTCTTGAAATTAATTGTTTTGCCAACACAATTCATGACTGTTAACCCCAGGAGACAGATAAAAACCCAGATCCGCGGTTAAAACCCCAGAATGCGCAGCCCGCATACATAGAATCTACGAAAGGGCAGAGAACTCCAGCAATTAATTCTACTTGCGCGAACAGAACTAGAACGTTTGATATGTATCGGAGTTTTTTATTCTTGTTTTTAAGTAAAGATATTATCGACATTTAGTGACATTAACGATTAACTTTGCTGATATAATTAAGTCATTGACCTAATATCGCTCATTTCAAAATCACGAATTCGTTCTGGAACTTTCGGGACAGTCGAATGAGAAACGGTTCATTTAAAATGGCGGGCTAAAAACGAAATGACTTAAAGACGGAGAAAGGCATGACATGACAAGGTATTCCACGAGGAAGAGGTCTTCGGAGAGAACAGAAGTTGGCGGCTTTCAGTGAGTCTTCCAAGAGTCGGAGATGAACTCACATAAGCGAACAACCGCACCCAGGCTTCCCCAGCTGGAAGACCGATTCAATGCAGCCTTGGCAGCCCTGAACGGTTTCCTGATTGGTACGTGCAGCACCACGAGAGCTCAGAACTTCCAGCAAAGTTTTACAGGTATACGATGGAATTCGAGCCAAATCCAAGGAAGTGAAAGCACTCGGTGAGCAGTTGGTCACCGTTCTTGAGAACTCAGGGGCCACATCAGAGGCGAGAGTCATTTAGAACTCATTGACAGTCTCAAGAGCCCGCAGACGGGCGTTAGCAAGTTCAATGGATCACAGGAACGAGGAACTCTTAGGGAGTTCATTCTGGAGTGGGGCGAAGAAGCCTTCAGAGCACAGGAGCTCGAAGTCCAAGAAGAACTCGCCCAGAAACCAGCAGCAAGACGCCGTAAATCAGGGGGACAAGTACTCAAAATCACTTTCGGCTGAGAGCGAGCCAGAGCAAACACGGTTCCAAACATCAGGGCAATAACCAGGCCAGCTCCAGCTCTCCAAGCCAGAGTCACCAACGCTCGAGCTATCACAGCCAGAGGCAAGACAGCGAGAGCGACCACAGCCAGATCCTTCCAAGCGCTAGCTTCCATCACGAGGATAGGGAGTCTTTTAAAGTTCTGGTTTGCTGGTTAAAGGTTGAGAATTTGGTTGATTTTATATCGAACAAAGTTTGGCGTTCCGTGATAAGGCAGGGTCACCAGACGCCTGAGAAGGCATCAATATTGGATGGGATGAATTGATATGGCCGCTTGCTCAGAAGGAGTGGGTCCGAACGCAGTATTTCAAGCGTCTAATAATAAAACAGGCAAATATAAAAACCACAATACAACCATCACTTGGGGAGAATGAGAGAATAGACTATCTCGCCTTATATTTAGTGGAGGTTGAAGGCTGACGTGTGGGGGCTTGATTCTTGGTTCGTGAGACGTTCTTGGAAGAGTCCGAGGCGGTTGAAGAACTTCATACGATGCGTTTCAGCTCAGGCTTGTGGAAACGTGTGCTGGAGTGTGAAGTTCAGGATGGTGTAAAGTGTGGGAGGTTCCGACGCTAAGTGGGAGAGCATAACGGTTGGGTAAACTCGATGAGAATGGAGGCTCTCGACCCAATAGTCTCAACTGGAGATTTTAGTGGCTTAGCTGCAGGGATGCAGGCCTACCAGTTTAGTAAGTTTGGAGAGGAGGCTGAGGAGGTAATCTCCTTCTAATCTTAATGCAGGGTGGCTGCAATTAAGAGGTTAGGGTTTGGCTCTATAACGTGTTTGTGAGTGCATGGAATGTGTGGTCCAGTAGATCCTGTGAGGGAACATCGAGCTGGATTAATTTGCACGATAACGAGCCTATTCATACACATGTGCAAGACTGCTGCAGTCTGCTGCTTACAAGAAGAACAATGGCAGAAGTCTAGTGCTAAGGTCAGTCCGCAGCTCTAGCGCCCGAGTTGCAGCCTGAATCATCTTAACACCCAGAACCGGTGTTCAAGACCAACTGGTCATAAGCTCTATCTTGATTTCACAAGCAGTAACACAACTGAGTATGTAATCTAAATGAACTAACAGCTAGAGGTAAAATAGCTACAGCACTGAGGTAATTCAATAATGTACCAAGAGTAAATATGAGAAAAGGTGAAGCCTCTATTCTCTATAATTCAGATGAGCAAGAATTGCTTCTAGGTGCAGCAAAATTACATATAAAAAGGAGTAGCATATAAAAAGACACAACAGTAAATCAAACTAAAGATGGAAACAAAGTTACAGTGATTTAGGTAAGGCTAGCAAACGCTCAATGAAATTCAAGGAAACAATATTGAACTTACTCATAAATGATCTTTGTGGACAGCAAAGTGTCTTAAAACACTATGCTCAGCACTGATAAAATATCTAAGGAGCTAATGCCAACATCGTAATAATATTGAGAGCACAATAAAGATTCATCGGAGACTAGCAAATACAAAAGGGAAAACAATGACAAAGATGGGGCAGTGAGCTTGAAGCTTGTGCCTAACTAACACCGGCACAGAGAAAACATAGTGAATGTACCTAAGTTAATCACAAAAATGAGCTCTCACTACACAGACAAGTTAATATAATGTAGTCTAGACACAAAAAACACTTAACATTAAACACTTGTTACTTACATATGCCCCCTCTGGGGCCCAAGCACTACACTCAGGAGAATCTCTCACGTGAATGACGACTCTGCCTGGAAGCTTTATATACGCTGTGTACCGGAAGAACGTTTCCGGAACGAATGAACTTGCGGTATGGTTCTACGTGAAAACGCCGTTCTTTCTTGTCGAAGTATTTATTTGGTCAAATTTTAATAGATTTAGGGGTAATGTTGAATGACAATATTAATCAAAAATTTTAAGAATGATTGCGTTAACTTTATTTAATTTTTAGAAGACGGTTTTAATAATTTATGAAATTTAGAATGACGTGCGGCTGAGGGCGTTCAATGCAGTCTGAGCGCCACGGGTCCCCTGGCCGATGCAATAAGAAAATGCTTATTGACCTCAAGGAAGACCCATCAGAGGTGTTGGCACAAATCACCATTGAGAGGTCAAAATTGAGGAGTGGGAACCGTACGGAAAACGATCAGCCCTTTGTCGAGGAGGACACCGAGCACAAGGATGCTCGTACAGGAGCCTGGGTCGACCAGGCGTTCCAACACCGCGTCATGGAGCCCGCAGGGGGCGCGGCGACGGTTACGAACGTTCCACTCAGCGACGCTACTCGCGTGCCCCCGTTGAACCCCTCCGCACCATCATTTCAGCCAAAGGCTCCACCAGCTCACCCGCCGTGGTTTTCGAAACAAGGACACCAGTGATCGACGGAGCCATAAGACTCTCAATGATCGAAAAATTAAAAAAGGGCGTCCAGCCAGCCTTACGCGGGAGAGGCCCATCTGTTCCATAGATGGTTCGATGCCCTCAGGAGAAGGATGGAAAAGCTCGCCGTGGAGCCTATCGACGCCATTGAGATCCTCAGGAGTCACACTTGTGGCGAACCAAGAAGCCTCATTGATGACATAATGTCGGCAACTTACCTGGACACGGCGGCCCTGCTCACCCACATCATCGACCAATTGAAGACTCGTTTCGGCGCCAGCGACAGGGTAGCTGACAGCCTGATCGAACGTCTCGCACACGCGTGAGACATCAAGGGATCAAAAGGCGACCGCACGGTCGGTCCTAAGCTGCGGAAGTTCAGCGACGTCTGTCTAGAGATCCAGCACACCATAATGTACGATCCCGCCCTGTCCTTCCTGAACACCGCCGTAGGGCTATCCCCCATCGTAGAGAGACCGCTCTCCTTCGTAATGGATGCCTGGAGAAGCGAGAGAACTAGGCACAAAAAACTATCCGGGTCACTACCAGATTTTGCGAGGTTCTGCGAATTCATCAGGACACTAGCAGACACGCAGTGCGATAGCTTCGGAGCCTCGAACTTCAACTGGATGAGCGCTCGACACGACACTGCAGCCCCCGCTCGATCTAAACCAAGAGCCCCGCGAGTCCTCTTCGCATTCTCTGAGAATCAACCCAGCAGTTGTGTCTTCCACCAGAGCGCACAGCACGAGACAAGCTCGTGCCAAGCGGTGAGAAAGATGGAAACTCAGAAGAAGAAGGACTTCATATGCGAGCACAAGTTATGCTACCGCTGCCTAGGCACTCACTGGGCCAAACATTGCAAAGAAGTTGTGAAGTGCAATGATTGCGGAGCCGACAATCACAGCACGATGGCCCACCTCGACCGGGCAAAGGCCGGAAATTCCAGAATGGCTGTTAGCAGGGCACGCTTCAAGCAGGACCCGAGTGGCAAACAAACCCAGAGTGAAGTCTGAGAGAATCCGAAAGCCAGAGCACTGAATTCTTGCTCGGCTACGACCGGAGGAATAGTGAGCAGCAAAACCGTACTAGCCGACGTTTTCGACGAGAGGTCGGGTCAGTCGTGTCGCGTCTACGTCATACTCGACGAGCAGAGCACGACTTCATTCTTTTCTTACAAGTTGTTAGACACACTTCGGGTGACAGGTCACAAATCGTACTTCACACTAGAGACCCTGTCCAACCAATCTGTCGTTCGACAGGGTAGATGTGTGTCCGGATTGAATATCAATGGGGTTTCCGAAAGCAAAGTCTTCGAACTCCCGCCAATGTTCGAGTGCGATATCATTCCCGACACCAAGAAGGAAGTCGCGACCAGAGAGCGTGTGGAAAGGACTCCGGAGATAGCTCATCTCGCTCCTCGTTTTCTCCCTCTGGACAACAGAGCAGAAGTCGCGGTGCTTCTCGGGACAGACAGCTAGGACTTACTGTACAGCCACGTCGGCCAACATCGTCAAAGCGCTCCATTTGTCCATCACACTGCCTTGGGTTGGGGTGTAGTCGGCAAAGTGAATGACATCGCCAGCCCCTCAGTCGGGCGAAGATGCAAAGTCCTAAAGATTGCAACCGAAACCACTGACGAACATCTCAGCGCCAGGATGTGCTTCGGGCCGTACCACGAAAAGGACATGTTCGTCCAACAGCCCGACGACGAGATGCCTGGTCTGTCTCACGACGACCGCAAGTTCTTGAAAGCGATTGAGGAAATAAAAGTAAATAGCAAGGGATACCTTGAAGTGCCACTGCCGCTGAGATCGCTCGACGCGGCGCTGCCCAACAACAGGGCGGCTGTGTTCAGTCGTCAAGAGAACACGCTGAAGTGGCTAAAGAAAGAGCCGACGAAGTTACAGCAGTGTCTTGACGCCATGAAGAAAAATATTGACATGCGACGCGTCGAGCAGATACCTGTACGCGAAAGGAACCGACAGGGCGGTCTCACGTTGTACATCCCCATCTTCCTAGTGGTTCGAGAGAAGAAATCCAAAGTGAGGCTCGTCTTCGACAGCACCGCCAAGTATCAAGGGACCAGCCTCAATACGTGTCTACTGTCAGGACCAGACTACAACAACCGTCTGCGAGATGTGCTAACGAGATTTAGGGAGCACAAGATCGCCTTCGTAGCCGACGTTGAGAGCATTTTCCACGCCTTCCACGTACCACGGGCTCACCGGAGATTCTAATGAACCTAATGAGATTCTACTGGTGGGCCAACGACCCTCAGAAGCCCCTCGTGCCACATCGAGCGCGCGTGCACGTATTTGGTAACACCAGCAGCCCCGCCGTAGCCAGGATGTGCCTTCACCGCGCTGCCAATGGAACCGCCAGCGAACTGCAGTCCGAGGATATAGAACACCTCGATTCAGCGCAAGATTATGTAACGTCGCACTTCTACTGCGACGACGGACTTGGAACCGCTCCAAACCCCACCAAAGCCATCGGGATCTTGCGAACAGCTAAATACCTTCTTTCGAGGTACCACATCAGACTGCACAAGATCAAGTCTAACTCCATAGAGGTCGTTAAGGCCTTCCCCACGAGCGAGAGAGCGACTGAAGACGACATCGACCTGATTACAGCCCCCAAACATAGCACCCTCGGCGTGTCGTGGAACATTGCCAGCGACTGCTTTGTGCTGAAAGTGAACATACCAGATCGCCCCCACACGAAGCGAGGACTGCTGTCTGCAATCAATTTGATCTACGACCCTATCGGCTTCGCCAACCCAGCCACACTCGGCGGACGACTCATCCTACGAAACCTTCTCTCCGAAACCGAACGAGCGTCCGGTGGGAAGAGGTTGGATTGGGACGAACCCATTCCAAGCTGCATAGTTCAGTCGTGGCTGTGCTGGCTCCAGAGCCTCCAATGCCTGCACGTACTCTCAATTTGGAGGTGCTTCCTCCCGCGGGAATCGAATGGGGATGACACCCAAACTTTGCATATTTTCTCGGACGCCTCGCAGGAGGCAATCGGAAACGTGACGTACCTGCATTCGATCAACAACAACGGCCAAGGTCACGTTGCGTTTGGGCACGGAGAAAGCCGAGTGGCTCCAAGAGCTGCCACTTCGAACCCTAGGCTAGAGCTATGCGCGGCAGTGGGAGCAGTATTGTCAAGCCTGCAAACCATACAGGAGCTGAAACGGAAACCCGCTCGGGTGTACTTCTATTCGGACAGCAAGATTGTGCTGGGTTACATCAGAAACGACTCGGCGAGATTCAGTCGGTACGCTCAGAGTAGGGTGGACATCATCCGTCAGAGTAGTGACCCGTCTCAATGAAGCTACGTCAACACCACATCGAACCCCGCCGACCTAGCCTCGAGACCAAAAGACCTTTCGAGACTAATGCAGACAGAATGGCTCAAGGGTCCGGCATTTCTAATCAGAGACGTCGTCTCCCCTTCCTCCACCTCGGCTTACCCAACGGACCCCGAGGAACTCCCCGAAGTTGAAAAAAGGGCCGACGCGCAAGTTTTTCGATCGACGGGGGACGTCGCTGAACTCGTGTTCGTCAATCTCTTCTCAAAATTCAGTTCATGGTCAGCCATTCTGAGGATCGCCGCCAGGGTAGTAGCTCTGTCGCAAAAGCTGCTCAACAGAGTCCTTCTACGAAGAGTCAACCAGAACAGCCACATCGCGGTTGCCGACCCTCAGGCCTTGGCTCACAACGTCCTGGCCCTGGAAGCCCAGAAGTCCGCCTTCTCAGATCTGTTCAACCGGATGCGTCAAGGGGGAAGTATAGGCCCTCGACACAAACTTTCCGGCCTCGCGCCCTTTGTCGACCAAAGCGGGCTGATCAGAACGGGAGGCAGACTTGCCATCTCAGACTTCCCAGAAGATATCAAGCACCCCTTGCTGCTCCCCTTTAACCACCCCATCAGTACCGCTGTCATGATGTACTACCATCAGAAGACAAAGCATTAAGGCCGGCAAGTGACTCACGCTTCCATTCGAGAAGCCGGGTACCACATCGAGAACGGCCGGAGAGCGATACAGAAGTTGCTTCAGAACTGCGTCATCTGTCGGCGACTAAGAGCCTCTTTCTTGACCCCACAGATGGCATAACTACCGAAGGAACGCTCCGAAACCGCGCCCCCCTTCACCTTCGTGGGCTTAGACGTTTTTGGTCACTGGATGATAAACAACGGGCCATCCACAAGAAGGATCGTCCCCCTTAGAAAGTGCTGGGCTCTGCTTATCACGTGCCTCGCTTCTCGTGCAGTTCACATCGAGATGCTGCCATCCCTCAACAGCTTCAGGAGGTTCATAGCGATACGAGGTCCCTGCTCGGTCCTGCGATCTGACAGAGGCACCAACTTCGTCGGAGCCAAGAACCTAGCCGAAGAAGTCAAGATCCAGCAGGCCAGTCGGGCCCTGTTGGACCTGGGCGTGCGTTGGGAGATGAACCAGCAGCATGCGTCTCACTTCGGCGGAGTATGGGAGGTCAAGATATGTCAAATCCGAAGGTGCCTAGAAGCAGCCCTCCCGCACGCTGGTCAACACCCTTTGTCCTTCGACGAATTAGACACCCTACTACAGGAAGCGGCAGCTATCGTGAACTCCACCCCCCTGTGGGAGACGTCCTTCGACCCCAACGAACCACTACCAGTGACCCCAAACATGCTCCTGACGCAGAAAACACGCACACCACAGCACGATAAGCCTGCGCTCGCCCGACACAACACCGCTCACGGGAAGCTGCGATGGAAAAAGGTGCAGTACTCAGCAGATCAGTTTTGGTTGAGATGGAGGAGAGGCTACATCTACGAACTACAACAGCGCAGCAAATGGAGGACTGTCAACCCACCGCTAAAGAAAGGAGACATCGTCCTTGTGAGGGAGAAGAAGGCTAGGAGAACAGCCTGGCCGACAGATAGGGTCCAACGAGTGGTGCGGTCCGCCACCGAACTAGTCCTTATCCAGCGCCCCCCCCCCCCCTCGGCGACAATAATTAGTTGGCTCCCCCCAACTAAGGAGGGGGGGGGGAGAGTGTCGCGTCTTACAAGACGCGAATTTTTTGAAAATGTCTACGGCAACATAGCCTCGGATTTCCGCGTAGGATCGCTAACCCAATGTTACGTCTTTGTCTGGTTGTAGCCGTCAAGTTGAAACGTTTTCCCGCTGTTTTGTCTTAACCCGTGGTATCAGTGTAATCGTGTGTGTAAGAAATCTGATTTAGAGTATTACTACTTCCAAGTTAGCCACATGTGTTTCTCTTATATGTGTTTTTTTTTGTGTGTCAGATAGTGGTGAACAGCCAGTTCCTAGAGCATTCAATGATGCTTCTGGCGACTGGCGAACCACCTATATCAAGTAGGTCAGCCTTAGGGAATTTTCTGGTGCTCCCACCAGCTAGTATGCTGCATTGTGATGCTAGGAATTTGATAACTTATATTATGTAAATTAAGGCAGCCAGCAGTCTAAGAGAAGTTGTAACCTGTAACTATGAAAATGGCTGCGGGTAACATTTTGCTGGGAGTGAGAATAAACTGTTGAACTGGCGCCTCATAAGATGTAAACAGCTAGCTAGTACTAAGAACTTCATATATTGGAAGTGCATAGCTCAGATTTTTTATTTATTTTGGCTGAGAAATAAAATACATTTTTGAATGTCAATAATGTGTCGGCGCCTCACCCATGAGCTGTGATGAGCAAGCTGCGCCAGTCCGTAGGGTGGAAGCCCAGAGCTAAAGTGAATTTAAAAGCAGACTGAGAATATGTCCAGAAATTTATGTGATCACTGCCCATGGGATTTTGTGTACTCAAGCTGATATCAGCAACTATGTACTTGTTTGCCCTGGGGGCGGTTCACCTATAATTTAAATCGAGTGATCTAAGTTTGTTTGACATGAGAGATAGTCAGACTATTTTTTTAGTTCAATATTATGATCAAATTTGAGTGCAGCTGCCTTTGAGCCTAAAGGAGTTCAGCAACTTCAAGGGAATTTACTCAGCCTTATTACAAAATGTGTAGGAACTTGCTCTGACTCATTTTAACCCCTTTCAGCGTTAGGCTGATCAAAGAGATAGCCATGTGTATGAGTCGGGTTTTTCTTCCGCACTCTATATTTATGAGTTTTCAAAGTCTCATTTCTGTTTCTTTTCTGAACAGACTCAGTAAGCATGAAGTTACGTTAAATAGATGATTAATGATTTTTAATGATTATGATAGGAGTGCGCTGCCACCAGAGGCTTAGATAGCCTCGACTAAAATTAGATATGAAAGGAACGTGCGTATTTCTTGGTAGCAATGGCGGCGGTAGGCGCGTGTTTCTAGCGCTAGTTCACGAGAGAGATGAGAGGTAAGGGACGACGACTGACGATTTAATCATTTATTAGGTCAATGCTAGCCGGTTGGACACATTCACGAGTTGAGATTGACGCCAAGATCTAGCGGTAATTAACCTGATCCGCGCGTACTTTACCAAGACTTTACAATCAACTTGTCCCAACAACACGCAATCCAACAACACGTCCGACAACAATCCAAGGGACACGATCCAAAGGTGAACGTCGCGCATACGCTTTGCCACAATCACAGTATTGAAAATACACTAATGGGAACGCCGCTCTTAAGTTATGAACTGCAATTACGGGAGCCTCTACTGCCCGAACTCCGCTCGACGTGTTTTATTTACTTTACTCTACCCGTCTCTGGTCCCTCCCGACTCGAGCCCTTGACTGCTCACACTCACGACCGGCGACCGAATGTCCTTTCTCTGAGCCCGCTCTCCCCTGGTCTCGCGCCTCCTTCCCAAAAAGGGGGGTAGGTTTTGTGGGGAGAAGGGATGCAGGGGTGAGCTCTCGTGGGGGCCCCGCTTTCTCCGACCATGACGTATTCAGCCCTTATTGCCCTCCCGCTCTGCCCGTCGTCCCGCGACCGAAGCTGGCCGTCGTTTTATATGTTTCCAATAACTTATAGTGCCCTTGACCAATCTACGTGGTCGCGCTCTACGAGTCCTGCGTCGTCTTTATGACGGAGTGACCGCCGCAGCCCAAGCACATCCAATTATTAAATTTACCATGGCAGTGTTTCGTAATGAGAACGTCTCTCTTATATCTTTCCCAAGACCATAGCACGAAAGCCGGCATTAAATTTACGACCCGTGTCATTTAAGATCCAGTCTTAACATTAAATATATTCTTTTCGCTCGGCAATGCTAACGGCAAAGATGGGATGAATCTGACTTCATGCCCTGACTTTATACACCCTTCCCCCACTAACGCAAAAAGAAATTATGTAATAATTTCTTTTTCTATGTCTTGGCCTCAGTGCATTTCTTACCCGACTGGCGAACACTGATACAAAGCACCCCGAAACGACACCGAACAACAAGACGACAGAACAATGAAGATATGACTCGCGAGTGCTCCTAATATTTCACGAATACATCAATAAATTGCAATGACCCTACTTTAACATGAGACACGTATTTCAGTATTTCGCCTAGCTCGCGGAGACATTACTACAGCCGTGGGTGACGCCCAGCGACTCGCAACTACTACAACCATGAATCTTGCATTACAGTGTTCCGCGCTATAACCGTTGTTAGCGACTGATCATCAGTCGGAATTCCTGATGTCGCAGTTGTTCTGTCCAAAGGTAGTAGGGGAACACCCATGCGGATGAGATCCGCGTGCCTGACGTCCTTGCTTCAATTTCTCCATCATCGCGGGGCACGACCAGGTGTCTGATGACTTCGTTGAGGGTCGTCCCCGCTAGGTGTACTCCCGGCCTTGGGACGAAGTGGACGATGAGCGGGTGCCCCGCCAGGGTCGCAGCCGCTCGCGCCCAGTCCGTATCGGCCGAGACGGTCTCCAGACTCCCGTCTGGAAGCCACAATGACGTCTCGTAGTTGTGCACTGCGACGTATGTCCCGAGCTGGCGCACCACCTCGCTCGGCCTCCGTCTCCGCCCTCGATGCATGTACGTCGCCGTTTCCTACGGCACACGGTCGGGCATTAATTTTGTTACATGGGTTAGATATCAATATAGAGCCTATTTTCAAAAATTTTCCTTTCTTCGCCTCATAATGAGCGCGTATGTTACATGATGAATGAGATATGCTTTTGGGATTCATGAACCTAACAAGTCCTAACAGACTTGAATGACTAAGTCCCCACACTCCTGCACACTATACAGCACATACTCCTGCACACGTTACCGCACATACTCTGACAACACACACACCTCCTGTTCATTTGTCTTTCACTCGTGGTGCAGGTCCTTATGATTAAATGATGAGAATTGTTCCTACTTCCTATTCTTTCCGTGTCAGCTGACTGTTTTTTTTGTTACTGAATGGCATTTGCTAATCTCTCGTGAGAAGCAAGCATCAATTTCGTATGGGTGCAATACGGAGGCGTCCCTCGTTTGCATATATATTTTATGTACCCGTCGCACACGACTTATCTTTTTAATCTTCAAATCTCATGGTATCGGTAACCGCTGCGATGCCTCAAGCATTGCGCACATATCTCTGGACATGCTTAAAAATCCCTCGGTCATGCTTCCCGTAATCTCCCTTATCCGCTCGTCAGCAGACCAGATATTCATAACACCCTCCACAGTTCACGCACGTGTTTCCTACGCGCAGGGGTATTCCCGATCTTACCATTGCCGAATGCCTCTCCGTCTTTCTTACGTCGACCGCAGTTCCGGTCCGTCTCCGTTGGAGGCCGCTGTGGTGCTGGTTTAGCACCGCGCACACGCCCGCACCTCGCTCGCTGTCGCCTTCCTGAAAATCTTCAAAATAACCTTAGTACATTTATCATTAAATATTTCAGCTCTAGCGTCGGTTCGGTGCTGTTCACGCTCTGATTTCTCAGCACAGGAGCCGTCCATCTCTGTTATCTATATTCTTTTTGCTCATCTCTATTTATTTTGTTCTCCCATCTATCTTGTAATTAGCATCGCACACGAATCGCTGTGCGCTTCTCTCTGCTCAGACTGCCTTCTCTAATCTCCGGCGTGTCGCCGCTCATATTACATGAGTTCCAGCGTGGAACGCATCTCAAGTTTTATGGTCCCTCTGTGGCTGCCTTGTCTCGTGGGCTTACGCCTCGAGTCTCTGCCTCGCAAGTGCTCGTCCAGCCTGCCTTTCCACACTAAGCTACGTTATTATTAAAGAGCAGTATTTGCTAAATTATACTATGTCCGTAATGGGACTTGATTAACTCTAGTGTCTCGGTATAAGTTCTGCACAGCTCTCAGGGGTTCTGTTATACGAGATCTTACTATCGGCTAGTATCCGCCTCCTATCAGCTCATGACAGGCTCAGGTTTCGCTCTTCGAAATGAAGCAAGACTCATCCCAAGATAACTCTAATTTGACGTCTCTCGCTGCATTGAGCCTATTTCTCTCCTTTTTTTCAGAAATCAATAAATTTTTCAAATTTATCTTCCCCCCCGACGATACAGGAAAATTCCTTTACAAGTAATTTTTCACCCTAAACAGCCAATGTACTAGACGGATATCTCTATTTCCCATCCCAGTTGCGGACTTTTCAAATCTACACCTGAAAGGCAATTTTTATTAGTAAGACTGTACTTATCAAAACTACCAAAAAAGAATGAAAATTTCGTCAAGTACGCCACTATAATATGTATGCCGAGTCTCTACTAGCCTCTTTTCTGCGCGTCGCACTCGCTTCAGGCGGTTGAGCTCATCTTTTCCGGGCTTGGCTTGAGATCCTTTATGCCTCTCGATTTTATGACTCGTCCTGTGCCGGCTCTAAAGCTCTGCGCACAGTCGCTCGTGCTGGCTGCTAGCATTCCTAAAAGTTATTTGCCTAGCAGTCGACTACTCAGAAATTTTCCTGCCAACCTAGTTGTTGCTAAGCCATTCTGTAAAGGAATTAGATTAGTGCTTATCTACTACTTATTTGCTAGGTAAATCTGAAAAGGAACATTAAATTAGTAGGCCTATCTCCTATTTACTTGCTAGTTTATTCTGTAAAGGAAATTAGATTAGCAAGCGTATTTACTCTCCACTTGTTACATAGGCTTTTGCTTATGTCGTCTTCTCCTCTACTCCTCTACTGGACCTGCAGATCGGAGGGCGTAAGGACGCCTCGCTGCCGGGGTGGGTAGGGGTGAGGGAGCTTCGGGTCTTGTTACATAGATTTCGTCGTCGCTGCTGTCCGAATCGCTTTCTTCGTGACGCACTTTGTGACGTGCTCGACGTTCCTCTCCCTGCCGCTGGGACGCTCGTCTTGTATTACTATTGTCTCCTCGGGCTGAAATGACGCGGGCTTAAGTCTATTTCTGTGGACCGTTATCTCATGCCAGCGGCCGTGGACTTGTCGTATTACGACGTTCATCGGTGTTGGAAGGGCCTGAATTCTGTACGGGCCTAACCAATTGGGTCGGAATTTCCCCATCGCCTTATTCCTTCCTGCTGTATTCCGTAGGAATACGCAATCGCGGACTCTAAGTTCTTGATCTCTCACGCGCTGACATCTCACATCTTTGTCATGTGCATGTCGGCTTGCTGACATCGCGTTTTCGAACGCAATTTGCAATCTGGCAAAGGCGGCGTGAGGAAAATCCTCCTCCAAAGCATAGTTTTCTTCGTCCTTAGACATTTTGCAGCTTAAACTCAGCGATGATCACTCCATTTTTCTTTTCAATCTATCTATTGCAGTTGCAACGCACACGCACTACACTGAACCTCTAATTTTTACGATAAATACTGGTATCCAAGCATAAACACACACAAAAAAAAAATTTTCGGGTGTATCCAAGAGAGGAAATATGAGGGCCCCACTGGCAAAAATTACCGAAATGCGGACTCTCGTGCGTAGGGCATCAAATCATAAGTCAGGAGGGAATCTCCTAACCAAATACCGTTAATTAAACGAGTCCTATACCAGCACAACTTTGCGTAAATATTTACGTTAATCGTTCCCTCAATTTGCAATGTTATTCTTGCATAATCATCTCACTGATCCTAGTTCAGCCCACGACACACAAAAATATTATATATTTTCTTTGGACAACAGAATAACTTTTATGTGGAGTGTTGATCTCTTCCCCAAACACCGATAAGGAGCGACTGATAAAATGCGGACTTGCTACGTATTATTTCTTTCCTAGGGAACACACGAACATTTAAATGGGTGTTTCTACAGACGAATCGTTGGTTTACCCCCAATAACGGAGTAGAATGACACAATAATATCTATTTGCAAACTAGATTTGCACGAACAATCCCTAAATTTGCAATCCTGCTCACAACACAATATTTACCCAATATGTACCTAATTTACACAAAGAGCCGAGAATCAAATGTTTCTTCCGAATAACATAAAAAAAAGGTACTATTCCTAAAGAATTTTCGATGCCTCTACTTCACATGTGCAGCGATCCCTACCAATTGAAATGCACTTTCTTTTGGCTTTCTCGCGCTCAAGGACTGGCTGTAAGGTTTTATGGCTGGGTCCGCTTCTAATCTCACAGAAAATGACACTTCCTGGCTGCACCGCGATATGCGCAATATCTGTTAGGGGCTACACTCACACGACACACATCGAACAGAAAACAATAAATAAGTAAAAATTTGCAGTTGAAGACATACGCAGAAATGAAATGAAATGGTGTTTACTTACAGTTTTTTGTTGATCTTGGACGCCGCTGCCCGCTTGCAGCTCTGGATTGATTGCTTCAGGTTCTTCTCTTCCTCTCACTGTTATTTTCAATCTTTCACCACCTAATAGTTCTATTTCCTCCTCTCTCTCTCAGCGACTAGTTTCCTCCACCGCAAATAGGCACCAGTGTATGAGTCGGGTTTTTCTTCCGCACTCTATATTTATGAGTTTTCAAAGTCTCATTTCTGTTTCTTTTCTGAACAGACTCAGTAAGCATGAAGTTACGTTAAATAAATGATTAATGATTTTTAATGATTATGATAGGAGTGCGCTGCCACCAGAGGCTTAGATAGCCTCGACTAAAATTAGATATGAAAGGAACGTGCGTATTTCTTGGTAGCAATGGCGGCGGTAGGCGCGTGTTTCTAGCGCTAGTTTACGAGAGAGATGAGAGGTAAGGGACGACGACTGACGATTTAATCATTTATTTGGTCAATGCTAGCCGGTTGGACACATTCACGAGTTGAGATTGACGCCAAGATCTAGCGGTAATTAACCTGATCCGCGCGTACTTTACCAAGACTTTACAATCAACTTGTCCCAACAACACGCTAAACGGGAGCAAGTCTCGACACTTATCACGGACAGTTTAACAAGTATTTGAACACAACTCGACTCTTCCTATGAACGTCTGCATACGTCGACAACAATCCACGGAAAACGATCCAAAGGTGACGTATCACAAACGTCCGACAACAATCCAAGGGACACGATCCAAAGGTGAACGTCGCGCATACGCTTTGCCACAATCACAGTATTGAAAATACACTAATGGAAACGCCGCTCTTAAGTTATGAACTGCAATTACGGGAGCCTCTACTGCCCGAACTCCGCTCGACGTGTTTTATTTACTTTACTCTACCCGTCTCTGGTCCCTCCCGACTCGAGCCCTTGACTGCTCACACTCACGACCGGCGACCGAATGTCCTTTCTCTGAGCCCGCTCTCCCCTGGTCTCGCGCCTCCTTCCCGTAGATGGTAGGTTTTGTGGGGAGAAGGGATGCAGGGGTGAGCTCTCGTGGGGGCCCCGCTTTCTCCGACCATGACGTATTCAGCCCTTATTGCCCTCCCGCTCTGCCCGTCGTCCCGCGACCGAAGCTGGCCGTCGTTTTATATGTTTCCAATAACTTATAGTGCCCTTGACCAATCTACGTGGTCGCGCTCTACGAGTCCTGCGTCGTCTTTATGACGGAGTGACCGCCGCAGCCCAAGCACATCCAATTATTAAATTTACCATGGCAGTGTTTCGTAATGAGAACGTCTCTCTTATATCTTTCCCAAGACCATAGCACGAAAGCCGGCATTAAATTTACGACCCGTGTCATTTAAGATCCAGTCTTAACATTAAATATATTCTTTTCGCTCGGCAATGCTAACGGCAAAGATGGGATGAATCTGACTTCATGCCCTGACTTTATACACATGTTTACATTATATAATTATGGCTGATCTGCTGTATTCATGTACATTAACTTTAAGCCCTGACTATTCTACGGCTGAATAAGCCGTCGTGCTTGCCTGTGAAGTTTAGTGTAAATGCTGGTTTGCTGTTCCTGTTATAGCGTTGCTTCTGCATCAGAGACCTAATCCTTTCAAATTCTGTTTCCACAGGTAGAGTAAAGAATTTTAATAAGATAGCCCCTTCATTTATGTAGGTTGAAAATAGAATAATATGGAGGCGTGAGAATATCGTCCCCTATGGTTTGTAAGTATTAAAAAAATGATGTTGTCAGGCTATCTTCCTGAAAGTTGTAAACCCGTGTCTACAGCAGCACTTAATTTGTGTAAACCGTTGGATCTAATCTTAAAGCCGAGTCCTTGCAAGTAAATTTGTGTGCGCGAGTAGACTGCCCTCCTTTGATCCCATGTGTGTGTTTACAAAATGTGTATGTTTACAGAATGTGATTTTAAAAAAATGTGTATGTTTATAGAATGAGTATGTTTACAAAATGTGTTTCCTGTTTAGAAAGTCAATCCTCCTCTACCTCAGATCTTCCAATATGCATTTAGTCTCGACATTATTAATCCACGTCCATATACTGAGTCGCCATGAGATGTTTTATTCAGTTACTATCTCACTCATTTCATTTCTTTCTCAGTTATTTCGTTAATGTAAATGCTGGTTAATTACCTGAGCGATAATTTCAACCTAAAAAATCACCCTATCGTGCGGTCATTTATTATTTTTAGAAACTAAAAAATGTCCTTGTTGTGCAGTTTACGGCGCCACGGATTCCGAAATAAAGAAAGCGCACTTCACCCTTTTATGTTCCGTCCCCGCCCGTTACTCTGACCCACAAGCGAAGATAGCCGAGCCGCGGCTGGATCAATACAGTGCGTTTTTGAGTTCTTCGATTGTAATGGCTGGGAAGTGGAAATTGTAAAGGTGGGAAGTGTCTCCTGTCTCGTGTGGTTCGTTTTGGGAAGCGATGTCGTTCATATGTGTTTCTATGGTGCGTATGTGTTCAGCGTCGAAATTATTGTTGGGGTCATCAATACCTGAGTATATGTTTGACAAGTGTTGTCGGAACAAAGGTTCCTTGGATTGAGGTGAATGGTAAAAAATGCCGTCTTCTTTAATGTAGGGGGTGCTTTGTTTTTTATTGTTTCCTGTCATACGTTTGATGGCGGACCAGAACTGTTTGGGATTGTCCATCTTTTTGATGTTAGCTATAGTGTTATTCCATGCCGCCGAGTAAATGCGTTGGTAGGCAGTTTTTATCATTTGTCTGAGGCTGAGGAGTTCTCTGTATAGCTGGGGTGAGTGGCAGTGTCGTTGAAGATAGTCGTAGATGTGCTTGTGTCTCGTTTGAAGGACGAGTATAGCATGAGTGGGTTTTATGCTTGGGGTTGTTCTGTGTGTGATAGTTGGGATAGATTGATTGGAGGCTTCGTTGATGTAGGATTCTCATGTGATTAGGCGATTGTCTATGTCCTCTAGTGTAGGGCTTAAGTCTTGCGGTATTGTGTGTTCGGCGAGAAGGTTGCGGTATAGTTCCCAATTTGCATTGTGGAAGGAGGGTCGTGGGCGGATGAGAATTTGTATAGGGTTGGCTGATATTGTAGCTATAATGGGGATGTGGTCGGAAGGTGTTAGTGGACCTGGTTCGAGTATGATGTTGTGCATGGAATGTTTGCGTGTTTGTTAGTACGATATCTGGACTAATGGAAACACAGTGAGTGATTATCGTGGGGAAATTAGGGCCGATGTGGAGACATTTGTCCCTGTTTATTAGTGAGTGGATTTGTCTCCCTTTCCTATTTGAGTACGTGTATCCAAAAGGGGGTGTGTGGCATTCATGTCGGCTAGGAGGTAAGTTGGGTGTTTTCGGTTAAAAAGCATGTGCATGTCAATCTAGTTGATGTAATCAATGCGCGGAGGTATGTAGGTTGTGGCGAGTGTGATTGGGCCTTGTGGTGTTTCTACTGTGATGGCCAACATATCTGTGTGGAAGGTATCTTTCAGCTTGAATGGAAGGTCTTTTTGAATTGCTATTGCTAGGCCAGCGTAATTTTCATTTGCTTAGTTTGTGGTGTATGTATTATAGATCCAAATTTTGATGGGGGTGTCGTTTTGCATGCAGTGCGAGTTTAGTAGAATTATGTGTGGATTGTATTGACGGTAGATGTTGCATAGTGCAATTTTGTTATTTTGCCAGTGCGGTTAGAAAATAAAACAGTCAGCGTCTTATTCGTATTGTGTGTATCCGTTACTGTCACTGATTGTTGGTGAATCCTATATCTTCACTACTTCAATCACATTGAACGGACAACAACGGGAACCAAAAACTCGTTGACTCTTCAGTTTATTAGGGGCGCGATGTCACCGTAAACTGCACAACAAGGACACTTATAGGTTCTAAGACAATGAAAAATCACCGCACAATAGGGGGATTTGGGTTCAAAATAAAAAATGAAATTAATGAAATAAGTGAGACAATAACTGAAACAAATGAAATATCTGAGCAAGGTACTAAGATCGCCTAGCTATTACCAGGACTAAGTAAGATCTTCTAATGACAATGATCTAGCACGCCAGTATCAAGAGTATGGAGAGATTTCCAGTACTCTGTTCAACAGGTTAGCAAATTCTAGTTCCAGAAAACAATATATATGGTACTTCCACATTCAAAACATCTCATGGCGGCTCAATATATAGAAGTGGATCAATAATGTCGAGACTAAATGCATAACAATAAAGCAAGTGTTAGAATATCTGAGGCGGAAGAAGGTTTGACTTTCTAAATAGGAAATACATTTTATACTTTGTTTTGAGCACACAGCATTGTACAAAAATTTTATTTTATAAACTTGCACATGGAAGTTTTTTCTTTAGTCTCCCATTATAATTTCTAAACTATTAAATATATGCGCTGTGGTCAAAGGGGGACAGTACATTCGCGCATACTGTGTTTATCTCCGGTTCACACAAATGAAGTTCACATAAATGAAGTGCTGCTGTGGGCACGGGTTTACAAACCTTAGGAAGACAACCTGACAACGCCTTATTTTTTAATACTTGCATGAAATGGGGTACGGTATGCTCACGCCTCTATATAAGTCTTCTATTTTCAACCTACATAAATGGACTATCCTGTTATTTTTCTTTACTCCCCCTATGGTAAAGGGATTTGAACGGATAAGGGCTCTGATGCAGAGGCAACGCTACAACAGGAATAGCAAACCAGCATTTACACTAAATTTCACAAGCAAGCATGACGGCTTATTCGGCCGTAGAACAGTCATGGCTTAAAATTAATACACACGAATGCAGCAGATTAGCCATAATTATCCAATGTTGGAATGACTATCTAATAGATCAGCTCACTACTGAACTAGGTTAAATAAGTTAGCGCAAAAGTTCTACACATTTTGCAATAGCGTTGAGTGAATGCCGTGAGAATGAGTGTAGATTTATGTTACGGAAGTGTGTGATGGCTTTGTCCGAGGTTAGTTTGTCAATGGCAGTAATGTCATCAGTTATGGCGTAAAATCTGTTTGAATTGCTAGTGAGTCGTATGAGGGGAGCTTCCAAATGTTTGGATGTCGTTTCAAAGATTTTTTGTAGGTCTGTGGGATGGCTAGAGTTGATCTTGCGGAGTTGGATTTTGTAGGTGGTGTTAGATTTTTCAGCAGGCTATGTTGGGATGGTTGTGGTGGTTTGATTGGTCGTTCGTGGCTGGGTGTTGTTTTCAGAGGCTGAGTTGGTGTGAGTGGTGGTGTCGTGTGTTGTTGTTTTGTTGCGTATTATTTGGTCTTGTTGGGGTTGGGGTTTGTAGTAGGCTGCGGGAAAACTGGCTCGAGCCGGCTCTCCCTGAGCCTCGTCTTCCCTGACGGGAGGACATGGTGATAGAGGTGTTAATCCTAGGTGTTAGTGTATAGTGTCTCAGGCGTCGGACTTGTCCGGAAGGCGGCTGGTGCCCTACTTGTACTCGCTCCCCCTACTATAATGTGGTTTGCCTAGATGGTCTGGGGCCTTTCGGTACACCAGACTCTACTTCTTTCCGGCGACACTCAGTGATCGGTAAACATAATAGCGAAATAAGAGAAAGCTACTCACACTCTGGTTCGTGGTTGGGAGGCAAGGGCTCAGCATGCGAGGTAGGTGGTCGGCTGCTGTTGAGAAATCTTGGTAGTGAGGAGGTCGTTGCTGAAGATTAGATGCTTCTTTGACAGTTTTCACTGGTGAACTCTGAGCTGCGCTAGCCGCGGAGCTCTTTATATAGGGCTGGCTGTAGCCTCATTGGGCCAAGCTAGCTCTCTGATTGGTCGACGTGTAGTGGCGGGTTGTCGCGGTCTTTGCTGTGCTAAACTTACGTGATTTTCTTCAGATGTCGTCTTGTTGCTTGAAGCGTGTGGCTTGTAGAGGCTTGGTCCGCCCCCCCAGCGGTAGACTTGAGCGCTGATTGGTCGGCCAGTAGGAGCACATCGAGGCTGTGAGGTGGCGCTTTTGACCTTGTGTAGTGGTGTGCGCGCACAGCTAGTTGAGACCACCACAGAACCTACTGGTCACCTGGAGTACATGGATCATATTCGAGAACACAACTCCTTTTTCTTTACGCCTACCAACTCTTCCGATGTAACTGCGTGCATAAACAACCTGAAAAATAAATCGAGTGGGCTACAAACGTTTTTGACTAAAGTACTTAAAGCTATTGTTGATATTGCAGCCCCGCTCATATCCAATATTAGAAATCAGTCTCTCATCCTAGGCACTTTCCCGAACTCCCTCAAAGTTACTAGAGTAACCCCTATCTTCAAAAATGGTGAAAAAACCCGTGTAAAAAACTATCGACCTATCTCCGTGCTACCAATTATTAGCAAGGTATTCGAGAAAATTGTGAATGAAAAAGTGTACTCTTATTTTGAACAAAAATCATTTCTCTATGATAAACAATAGGGCTTTCGCTCTAAAAAATTAACAAGACAGGCTAAATTAAATCATTTACCATTCCTTTATTCTAATATAGATGATGGAAAGCCTGTCTTCACTGTTTTTCTTGACTTTCGAAAAGCATTCGATTGTGTGGACCAAAACATATTGCTCTCGAAACTACACTGATATGGCAGTCGAGGGGTTGCCCATGATTGGTTCAGATCATACCTAACAAACCGGAAACAGTACGTTGTCATTGACGATGCAAAATCGGACCCACTGACAATTAGCTGTGGAGTTCCACAAGGATGAGCCCTTGGGCCTCTCCTATTTCTGACTTTTATCAATGATATTAAATCTACATCTTTTTCAAGTTCATACTTTTTGCCGATGACAGCATGCTTTCTGCAGTTCTTCCGACCAAAATCCCGCTCTGATTGCGGAGAGTATAAATAATGAACTCCATAAGGTTTCATTGTGGCTTAAAGCTAACAAAATAAGCCTTAATATCAATAAAACAAAATATATTACATTCTCACACAAGAAAAATATATCTCTCCCACGCATTAAAATTGGCGAAGGTGAAATCGAAGAAACCAACTCATGAAAGTTCCTGGGCATCATAATAGATAAACATCTGACCTTCAGAGAGCACATCGCTCATATTAGCTCTAAATTATCAAAATCCATCGGAATCCTATATGAAGTTAAAAATTTCCAGCCTGAAACAGCCATACAAATGCTCTACCAAACGCTCATTTCACCATACTTGCAATACGGAATGGAAGCATGACACGGAAAAGATAAAAATAAAACCAATATACTTGTTGCTCTGCAAAAAAGAGCCATCAGAGCGGGAAATAATCTAGAATATAATGCTCACACAAATTATTCATTCAAAAATTTACAAGTACTTAAACTTTTGGATCTCTACAATATCTCCATCTGTAATTTCATTTACAAAACATTAACAAATGCTGGCGACAATAGCCTAAAACAATTATTAACAGCAGAAACTGGTCATCACTACCATTTAACCCGAAATAGAAGTAAATTCTTGCTTCCTTATTATTCAAAGGCCCGGTCGTAACATATTATCTTCTTCGTTGGAACTAAAACTTGGAACTCAATCCCTGCAGAGATCCGTAAAAGTAATTCTTACAAGATATTCAAAAGAAATTTTGAATCTCACTTCTTATCAGAATACTACTCGTGTACTAAATTAAATCATTTACAATTCTTTCATTCTAATATAGATGATGGAAATTGCCCATGATTGGTTCAAATCACACCTAAAGAATCGGATGCAATACGTTGTCATTGATTACGCAAAATTAGACCCACAGACAATTAGCCATGGAGTTCCGCAAGGATCTGTCCTTGGGCCCCTCCTATTCCTGATATTTATAAATGATATTATCAAATCTGCATCATTTTTCAAATTCATTCTCTTCGCCGATGACAGCACGCTTTCTGCGGTCCTTCCGAGCCAAAATCCCGCGACGATTGCGGAGAGTATAAATAATGAACTCCATAAGGTTTCGTTATGGCTTAAAGCCAAGAAAATAAGCCTCAACATCGATAAAACAAAATATATTACATTCTCATACAAGAAAAACATATCTCTCCCACACATAAAAATTGGCGAAGGTGAAATCGAAGAAACCAACTCATGCAAGTTTCTGGGCATCATAATAGATAAACATCTGACCTTTAAAGAGCACATCGCTCATATTAGTTCTAAATTATCAAAATCCATCGGAATCCAGAATAAAGTTAAAAATTACCTGCCTGAAACAGCTTTACGAATGCTTTATCGAACGCTCATTTCACCATACCTGCAGTACGGAATAGAAGCATGGCACGGAACTGATAAAAATAAAACCAATATAATTTCTACTATGCAAAAAAGAGCAATCAGAGCGGTAAAGAATCTAGAATATAATGCTCACACAAATTATTCATTCAAAAATTTGCAAATACTTAAACTTGCGGATCTCTACAAAACCTCCATTTGCAATTTCATTTACAAAACATTAACAAATGATGGCGACAGTAGCCTAAAACAATTATTAACTGCGAAAACTGGTCATCACGACCATTTAACCCGAAATAGAAGTAAATTCATGCTTCCTTATTATTCAAAGGCCCGGTCGCAACACAGTATCCTCTTCGTTGGAACTAAAACTTGGAACTCAATACCTTCGGAGATCCGTGATAGTAATTCTTACAAGGTATTCAAAAGAAATCTTGAGTCTTACTTCCTATCGGAATATTAGTCGTGTAAGATCACCAAGTCAAATCTTGTCTCCTACATGACTGTTTCCAGTAATGTAATTTGCCATGTTTAATACCGCCGATCTTCAGTCTGCTGTTAAATCTTTTTATCAAATATACTGTTAAATATAGTCCATATAACCTATGTTGTAAAATGAAATATCTGACATCGAGTAAATTATCTCACTGATCAGCAAAGCTGGGCGTTATCGCGATAAATTATCGCGATAGTTTATCGCGATAACGATTTCGGGTTATCGGTTATCCGATAATTTTTTTCCCCCCGTTATCGATTTATCGGTATCGCCGATACTTTTGGTTCCAAACTATCGATAATCGATAATTTCAGTTTTTTCCGCTGGGATTCGACATGACGGGGCGGGACGAGTTCGGGACAGGAACTATACGTGTAGGATGTACGTGTTAAGGTGTAATAAGGTGTACGTGTTATGGTGTCAGAGGTCAAGTCCCTGATGGAGAGGAAGGTGGAGGAGTTCTTGCGGCGTGCTGACCTGAAAACCGCCAGCAGCAGCGATGACATGGAGACGTATGACTACTACGCCAGCATTTGTGATGAGGAGGATGACACTGGGGGTCATAACAGGTCTACTAAGTCCAAGGCCGCTCATATTGTGCATGTGTGGCTGCAGGCCAAAGGGGCTGACAGTCTGGCAGACCCTCCCTTCAACGGCGAGAAGGTCCTCATCGACCTCTTTTTGAGGTACAACACGGCGATGCGAGCAGCGCCGCGGTGGAGCGTTTGTTCTCCCTTGGAAAGGACATCCTCCCCAGTTAAAAATTCATACCGTTTTTAGAGCGACAGGTAGCAGAACATAGTGAAACATGGCTGCAGAAGGCCAGAATATTTCTTTGTCGGCCGCTCTCGACTACAATTTCCCGTTCGACGGCCATCCGCTAATCTAATTTGGACGTTATAAGCGCGGAAGAACCGTGCTCTTCCACAAGCCCGGTGTCAAGCTACGCTGTTGGCTTGCGGTCGACTTCGATGCATGGGGCAATTCCAAAGTTACAAAGCTGCCGAGGGAAGCTTAATTGGTAGTCAGAGCTGCCAACTAGGAAATTGGTAAATAAACCTTGAAATTTTAATTTATGGAACGTTTTTATGTTATTAGAAATTTAAATGTCAATATAATAATTTATGCCAGTTTATTATGAATAATACTATCTCGCAGTTCGTCTGAGTAATTTTTTTCTTTGCATTCGAGTTAGAGGGCAACACTACACTGACATGTTGGGTTGGTGAACCTGTCACGCCGTCTCACGCGCGTTTTCGCGCCAGTTTTGTCCTTGGTGTTCTGTGTGACAGGTGTCTTAGTCGTGTCTCTATTATTTAAAACGTTTCAAGAAAAGTGTTCAGTGTTTATATCAGAGCGAGTGCATAGTAAGTGAGGGTGTATTTTATTTGTAATAGATTTGTGCTATGAGGTATAGGATGTTCGCTCTCACGTGAGTTCCTAATTCCATAGAGGACGTTAGAAGCCGGATAGTACGTCTGGCCTGGTACCGGATAGTACGTCTGGCCGGATAATTTGAAACCAACAATAAAGGAAAGAGCCCAACTGTGAGTTCCACCACCTCGGTGAATTGATATATATGACAATTCATCGTTGTGGTGGGACTGGTAGAGAAGGCAATCCAATTTCAGCATCACCAACGGAAAAACAAAACATGGAAACCATACGTGACTTTCCCCCCGGACAGTCTTCATCAACTCTTGAATTGAAGGACCTTCTGGCAGGTAATGAACGATGTGTACATCTACATATTTGTATACGTGTGTGCGTTAGTGTGGGTGTGAACGCGTGTGTGTGTACGTGTGGGTGTGTACGTGTCCGTCTGTGTGTGTGTGTATATACGTGTGTGTGTACGTGTGTGTGTGCACGTATGTGTACGGAAGGCTGGTGTAATCGAGTTCGGGCAAGGTCGAAATAATGCGGCAGGATGTTCGGAACAATGCGGCGCGTGGCCGTTTAGGTGCGTGGAAAGTCGATACGTAGCCGATAGAAGTGGAAATTTAGGAAAAGCTGCAAAGGAAATTCAATGGTTTTGAAGTCGTTTTTTACTGCCATATAAAGTGGTCATGGCGACCAAAAACTACTGCTTTTCCGAATAATATACGGCTAGAAGTCTTGCCAGCATAGAAACTACTTGAAAACGTCTAAAATTTTTAACTGGGTCTGGGCCAAGAGGAGCTGCCTCTCTGATGAAAACTTCAACATTCTTATGTTTATGAAGGGGAACATGCTGCAGAACCTCGTTTAAATTTAGTTATTTTACTTCAAACCGCAGTTTTTATTAGTAGACAGGATAAACATTCATTATTTTTTCTAAAAGTTTTCAAAGACTTATATTTTTTCAAAGATTTTTCTGTTTTCTAAGATAAAGATTAAAAAAAACATTTCGATTTATTTTTTTATTCAAAATACCAATATCGTCATCGAAACTATCGGAATTTAGGATTTATCGATTTATCGGTGATCGATTATCGGCGATAAAATTTTCGGCAATTATCGATTATCGGTTATCGCCGATAAGGTTTTCGTTATCGATTTATCGGTTATCGCGATAACGTTTTTTCGTTATCGTGCCCACCACTGCTGATCAGTCTAATGCGAAACTAGGTTTAGTGATTTAAGTTAAACATTATTGTACACCTTGGAAAAACGTTGATGGTAGGATGCCCCAGAAGTCGCTGAAGTTATTTGGGCCCACAGGTAGCTATATTCAAATTTGACCATTGTACTAGACTTAAGAAACATTCTACCTCTGTATCACCTGTGGTAAATAAATTGTTTAAATTTTTTAAATTGTTCTGTAAAATCACCAAGTCAAACCTTGTCTCCTACATGTAATTTAATCCTAATAATGTAATTTGCCATGGTTAATATCGCCGATCTTCAGTCTGCTCTTACATCGTTTTGTCGCCAATTTCCTGCGAAGCATCAAAACCAGACGTGTCGTCCTAACCGAATTTAAGGATTTTAAAGAAAACAATACTCGCAACGAAATGAGTTTTAATTGATCCCTGAAAGATTTACAAGACCCTTTATGCTTGAAAGGTTCTCGTACCACATGAATTTCGCCTCCTGCTGGGACAAGCAAGGAACTAATTGAATTAAGCCGATACAACTGGTACTTTAGAATAGAATGTTTCAGTAAGTCAATTGTCTTAACTCAAAATTTAACTTCTGTTAATGGCTACAGCACTCTCATGTAACCGTCCACTTACGGATAGCACAACTGCTCGGCTCCCTTCAAGTTAAGAATCTCTAGACGTACACATCGTGCAGTGCACGAGAAGCTCAAGTTGAATGAATGCTTGAAGATTCATTAAATCTGGGATTGAAATACTGTAGAAACACAGTCTAGTTAGAAACTAAGCTCAGTAGTAACACGTATTACAAATATTTCACGTAATTTTTTACATATTTCCAAGTACTCAATTCAAACCTCGTCTGAAGCTCACCTTCAACTTCACTACCATTAACACTGATAAGAAGAAATTAGCTTCGGAAGCTATTTTAGGAAATTATGAGGAATTACAGTTGAAGGAACCTATCCTCGGCATAGGACAGGTTGAGTTGTTAGCGTTAAACTAATCATTACGTAAGGCGTAGCCCGAAGAAGTATTTAATTAACTTTCTCTTAATTGAGAGCAACTTTCACAAGAATTAAACATTATAGTAAAATTGTATAAAACGAAAGTTACTCGTTAAGTTAAGAGGACCCAGCCCAGCATTTTAAGTTATAAGGTTAAATTGACGTGACCTTAGAGTCACTCTAGCTGTGACGTTAGTCACCTTTAAAGTTGAAACGCACAGTTGGCTCTTCTTTTCGAAGATTTTCCTTTATTATATTTAAAAACTTTGTTTACTACTTTACTTCGTTTTACTTTATTAAGAGAGGAGTTAAAAACCAAGGTAAGTTTAAGAAGTGACAAACACCATGCAAAGAAGAATAACTAAATGAACGCAATTGACGTAGTGGCCACTACAAATAATAAATAGGAAACATAGAGCGCAGCCAGAGGGAAAATTAACTAGAGAACCTTTCCAGCGATACTCTGGTGCTTAAAGACCGATTCAACGAGTTGCCTCTCAGTCTCCATCACTCTGTGCCGCCTGGCTCTATCTGCTTAATTTTTTCGATCCTTGATCGGGACCTCGGCTAATGCTGAGATTATTTTCTTTCTTCGTCGGAGCGAAGAATGACGGATGATTCGCGACAGTTTATCGAATATACTGGTAAATCTAGTCCATATGAACTATATTGTAAAATGAATCATCTAATATCAAGCTAAATTATTCATTGATCAGTCAAATGCGAAACTAGGTTAAGTGAATTAGGTTAAACATTATTGTACACCATTGAATAACGTTGATGTTAGGATGCCCTAGAAGTCGCTGAACTTATTCGGGCCCACAGGTAGCCATACTCAAATTTGACCATTGTACTAGACTTAGAAACATTCTACCTCTGTATCACCTGTGGTAAATAAATTGTTTGCCTAAATTGCTTTGACATACACACAAAATGAATTCTTGGGCTCGTTCATCGTACGGATAGTGAAATAATTTGTTACGAAACCCAATGCACAGATTCTGCTTTTTTCATTTCTCTATTTACATTTTGGGAAATAGAAACGTGCGATACTCATCGGGGTAGCGACATATCTTGTTTTCAAATTATTAGCAGGTATGATAAATTTATTTACTGAAATATCTAGTTATTTCAGATCAAAGGTTTAGTGCTAACTTGTTCAGAGCATTAATCGCAATGACTTTATAGTATGAAAATATAGATATATAAATATAGATGTGGTGTTTGCTCCCGCGAAATGGCGCTGCGGAGTTGGGCGCGCCAGCTGGGGGCTGGCTGTCCGAGAGCGGAGTAGCAACACAGAACATATACTAGAAGATCCGCAACTTATCACTAAGCGAGTTTCAGCCCTGTCGACAATGACGTAGGTGCCAATTGGCCAATGACGGAGCCGATATATTGTTACGTGACTCTTGTTTGAATCTGAAGTCGTTAGTCGGCTGTGAGCCTGCGACAGAGGTGGTTCGAAAATTGCAGCAGGAATGGCTCCTTACGTACGCTTAAAAAATGCTCATTGGAAAATTGTGCTACTTATTTATAGCAGGTTTTTTTTATCACCCAAACAACGTAATTTATTTATTATCGTATTGTTTCGACTGATATTAGAATCTGGTGTTTAATGGTTTATAGGTTTAAAATGGTGATGAACTCTTTCCGAAAAACTTAATATACGGCACCGACGTTTTATCACATTTTGAACTTGAGTCTAATTTAAACGCACCTTAGTTTTTAAATATAAATTGCATATATATTCATGAATGCACATTCACGTTTATGTATGGTGAAGGACAATATAAAAAAGTTTTATCAATATAACCGAAATGTACTGCTTTGGCTTTCACTATCCTTATTACGCCAAGAAACGTTTCATAACTTTTGAATAAAAACTTTAGTTCCAATCCGAACGAGTATCATAGTAAAGCCTGGAGACGCAGCCAATTGAAAGCCTTGGCACCAATGACGTCAGCTGCCAGTCATGGCTGCTAGAAGCTGATTGGTTGACGTGCGTGAGTACGTTTGTGTAGACCGGGATTGCGGTCCACCGTAGTTTTGAACTTCTTCTTATGTAACTGTTCTGTGGTAGCAATTAGCATCAGTCGGCGAGGGGCTGTGCTCATGAGAAGGTCATTGCATGTGCGTTCGTTGCTTTATCCTCGGTGATAATTAGCAGTTAGACTGCGGCAGTGTTAATCTGTGTAACAGTGGGAACCTTGTGCGGAAGTGGTCCGTGGGTTGGGCTTGAGGCAAGGCTGCGGTGGTTGTGAGGGGTTTTGGTAGACACCACGATCGGCGGGGTGCGACCAGCTGAAAAGCACGGTGCTTGCCTGTGAAGAGCTGCTGGGCTGTTCGCGCAGTGAAGGTAAGCACGCGTGCGAAGTAGCTGGGCTACGTTTTCGCACACAGTATCATTTTGTTTTTAGACTATGTGGGAAAATCTGCCCCATGCTCGCGAGGTGCACTCACAGATCATAGTGTTGAGTGTTCTGTGGTGCACTCATCGGTCGGAACCGTGGCGTGAAGTTGGGCGAGTCGCTTTGCTACTTTCCATTGTTTTCGGTCGTTTGCAGTCAGTGGGAAGTAATGTCGGTGGAGCTTTTCAGTTTTTAGTTAGGATTTAAGGTGAGCGCTAGTCTGTTGCTGCATTGGAGTCGTCCTGCCGGTGTCAACCCTCTAATTTATCACAATACCTAAGTATCCTTAATTTCTTGCTGCTTCTGTGTTTCAACTATTTTTACGTTTGCGTGACTGTGGCTGTTATTCAGCTTTTGCTTATTTTTGGGTTTAATTTATTCTCTTAAAGGTGTTCAGGATTTTAAACATTGAATTTGAAACATTGAATTGACGGCATATTGCCGCTACTATTAGGGATTGAGCTTTGCTCAAATCTCATTGAACTTGAATTGAACTAACGGCATCTCGCCGTACTTTATTAGAGATTGAGCTTTGCTCATGTCTCAGTGAACCTAAATTCTTTAAATTCAGCTCCTAATACTTGGATGCGCTACTAATCATCCTTGAGCTGTTTTATAATTTATTTCCTCAGGGCCTATGACTTTCAACAAATTGAAACCTTTAACTATTCTTTCTGTCCTTACCTGAACACCTGCCTTTGACTGTTTTCCTCTGAATTTCCTAACATTCTTCTAAAAGTGGTATAATACTCACCAAGTGTGGCAATAAACTTGGGTGAGTTATTGCAGGTTTAATTTGTCCTTATTGATTCTGACTCATTTGAATTTGTTTGTTTTTGTTTGCTCTTATTTTTCGTAATTTTGGTTGTACCGTTTGTTTAACTTAGTTTCGTTTGTCTTCAGTATGATTTCAACGTTCCGTGCCATTGACACAGGGGGCACTCCACTGGCGGTTTTCTTTCTTCAGTCCAGCGTCTCGTCTTCCTCACCTCTGACGTGCAACTTCATCTAGGCCTTGCGGGTGCGTTTAGGTGTGTTGTCTATATTGATATCTTGAAGTTGGTTTCTGACAATAGTACTTTTGTTCCTGGTCTTGTTCTTTTGTACCTAATCTGAACTTACCTTGTTATTGTTTCGCTTCAGGTCGGCATGTGGCCTCTTGCCCTGGCTTCACGCTCTAGCGGCAGCGTTTCTGTCAAGCATACCTTGCTCAGCCCTGCTGAGATGCCGCTCGGTTGCTTTTTCCGTGCCTTGACGCTGCGAAGCATCCTTCCTATTCTGCCTTTGGGCGACCGTTGCACACTATTGCAACTTTGAAATTTGAAACTAATCTTAAAAACTTTGATATAAACCAATTACGGACACAGATGTGTTTGCTTTCGAAAGCCTTAAGGTAAAAACTACCTTGTACGGCTTAGTAATAAAATACTAAAACTTGTACGGCTTTTGTTCCTTGTCGATTAATAATAGAATAAAATTGAAAATGAAAATGAAGTTGTGGAACTTCCCACAACTACAATAGAAAACAAATATTCAAAGATGAAAAATTAATAGCAATAGTCAAAACAACTATCTTCGTACTACATCGAACTGAAAACTGCGTTGCACATTGTGGTCGACGGAATAATTAAGATAAAAATAAAAAAAATTGGCAAACGCAAAAATGAACTAGTTTCTATATTGCCAACAGAATGTTGGAAATTTAAGCCATTACATAAATTTTTAAGCCATTTTGAAATTTAAGCCATTTTTAAGCCATTACATAAATCAGGTGATATCGATACATCGTCAAACTACAGACCAATCAGCCTCCTGCCTGTTATGTCCAAAATTTTGGAAAACGTAATAACAAACCAGCTCTCGTCTTACTTAGACAAGTTATATCTACATACATCACCGCAATCAATATGCTTACAGAAGAAACACCAGTACTCAAGACGCCCTACTTAACATAACAGAAAAAATTTACAATGATATGGACAAAAAAAAATTAACTCACCTGCTATTGCTTGATCTCTCCAAAGCTTTCGATAGTGTTCAGCATGAAAACTTCTACAAAAAATTTCAAACCTCAGAGTAGACACTCAGTGGTTTGAAGGCGACCTACTAAACCGCTCTCATGCAGTGTGCTTGAATAACAAAATGTCTTCATTCATACCAAATAATTTTATCGTCCCTCAAGGTTCAATCATCGGCCCGCTCCTATTTCCAATTTCCATCAATGATTTCTAAACTATGCCGGCAAACACAAGAATTTCAACGTATGCTGATGACGCGCAAATTGCCATGACAAGTTTGACAGCAGATTTGGAAGAAACACAAAGCAACGCTGAAATCCTTCTAAGAAATCTGAAATTTTGGTATGACCACAATGGCCTGAAACTAAACGCGAGTAAAATGTATTGCATTAGTTTTGGATCACAGAATGCGACCAGAAATTTACCACCATTCACGCTAACATTTGGAGACGATAAAATTAAGCCAGTAGATAAGATAAAAAATCTTGGTGTTTGGTTTGACAAAAATATGACTTTCAACTCACACGTAGGAACAGTGTGCAACAAAATCAACGGAACCTCATTGTTCTTTCATCGCATTAAGAACACACTTGACGAAAAATCCAGGCTTAATTATTCAGTCTTTAGTTGTATCGCGTCTTGAATACTGTAGTCTTGTGTGGGGAGATTTACCTCAATATCGTCAAAAAGAGTTGCAAAGATATATTAACTTCGCAGCCAAAGTGGTATGCAAAGGAAATTTCAAGAGTCACGATCATGCCAACCCTCTTTTAAGAAAACTCGACTGGACCCCAATACCGAATAGATTCATAATCCAAAAAGCTCGACGAGTGTTCTCATCTCTGTTCCTCCCTCAGAGTAATGCAAATGTGGTAAAATTTTGTCCATCCAATATCCCAAACAAAAAACCAAATCGGAGGAATGATGCCTTGGACAGTTACCGTTCATCTAACGTGGGACAAAAAGCTCTCTCAGTTTCTGGAACTTTTGTGTGGAACAAGCTTCCCCAGCATATCAAAAGCTCTAAAACTGTAATAGAATTTAGAGTAAATGTGTCTCGCCATTTTGCATCGCTGTCATAGGGCCTGCAGCATTTCAGTATGAATTTCCCATTTACCTGTAATTTTAATTTTCCTAAAATTTCTGTTAGAAAATTAGAAATTATTTCATTTTACGTTTGTTAAGTCATTATAATATTGATCTTACTTATTTCTGTCGAATATAATGAGCACCAGAGCCGTCAGTTCGATGCAGCGGAATGAAGGTAGTTTTTTCCATAATTAGAAGTATTTCCTGATATTTATTTGTTTATTCTTTTCTCTTTTCTGTATTTTTACTTAACGTCCATATGATAAACTCTGGAATACATTTTGTGTGCACACCAATATACAGGCTTATAGATGTGAGGGTTGTGCTATGTTTTTAATAAATTAACTTTTGGCTAACGTTGTCTCACTATTTCAAAATCATTCTCGAAGAGGTTTCAATCGATTTCAGCTGAGCTGGGGGGAAGGGGTAATTAAGCATTTTTTTTTCAGTGCGTTCAGCGCACACTAGCGCTAAACTTCCAAATCAAAAAACTACAAATTTCCGTAATTAAAATTATTACTGTGGACCACTGGTTATTCTACCTATACGTGCCCAATTTTTTAAATATTCGCCACTCAGATGTGATATCCGGCCACAATGTTATTCCATTTTATCCCATGTACCCATGTCCGTATAAAACTGAAGAGAATACCGATAAGATGTGAACCCCGAGATGTTTTCTTTGCTGTTGTGTTGTTCTTTGACTGTAACCTGAGTTTTCTTGAAAATTTCCATGAGGAAATTAAAAACCAGTTCATTTTTACGTTTTTCGAAGTCTTCATTCTTTTTAGTTATTTTTTCCGAATAATTTCTTACGATTGCAGTGGACTCGACTGTCCTTTTCGATGTAGTAGATGATAGGTTGTTTTGTTTATCTTTTATATATATATATATATTGTTATCTCATAATCATTTTCAATAAGTATATATATTAATTTGTGTGTGTACGTATGTAGGTATATGTACATGTATTTACATAAATAGATTTACATGTTTCTATTTAATTTTTTCCGTGAAAACAATCCGGTTAATTAATTTTATTGCACAGGCGAAATGATTCAAAAATAGATCTATCACTTCCCCAGGGGGCGTTTTTGTGAATCGGAAAAATTGAAAATATAATTAGTGAAAAAAGCTCAATTTGAGCATATGAATCATGGTAAAATTATCTTTCTGTCCGTATGTAGAACAAGCTATGGATTTTGATGTTGAATATAGGTTTGTTAACGCATTTCTGCCAAAATTTGTAGATATTTGCTTATCATAAGTGATATCCGGCTTACACCGTATCGTCAATTAGAGGATATGAAATATGAGGATATATTATCTCATATGAGAGGATACGAAATATGTTTTTTGTTGTGGTTCTTCGACGGTAACTTGAGTTTCCTTAAAATTTGTTCTAGGAAATTAAAAACCATTTATACGTTTTTGGAAGTCATTTTTCCTCTTCATTATTTTACCTCAAGTTATTTCTTACGATTACGCAGAGCTTAACTGTCAGTTTAGATGTAGCAAGAGCAAGATTGTTTTTTTATGTTTATTATTATTTTTCTTATATTAATTTTCAATACGTATATATATGTATATGTATGTGTAAGTGTGTATATGTAAGTGCATGTGTGCGCACGCATATATGTACGTCTATGTATCTGTGTGCACATGTACATGTTCGTACATATATATACACACAAATGCATATATATGATTCTATTTCTATTTTTTGCGTAAAAGCAACACCTCAAGACACATTACATTTTACCTAAAGCTCTGCGATCAATTAACACTGAATCACATTCCAGAAATAAATATATTTATTGCGCTTGCTTAATGATTCAAAAATAGATCTATCACGACCCCGAAGGGCATTTCTGTGAATACAAGAAATTAAAAATATAAACAGACAAATGAAATAAAGCTCTGGTGAAAAAATTATCTCTATGTCCGAGTGCTGAACAAGCCAAGAATTTCATTTTTGCGAGTAAGTTTGTTTACGCATTTCTGGATGTGCGTGCTGTGTTGTGCGATGTTCTCTATAAATTACTTTGTGACTAAACTTTTCTCAATACTTGATTGTCATTTACGATGGTGTTTCAATCTGCTCCGGTAAAGCGTTTTTTGTCTTTTTCTTACTACGATTCAACAAATAACTTAGGAGTTCCAAAGAATTCTTTAGTAGTATTTGAATTATTTATAAGTTGTCAGCCACCTATTGGAATATAAAATATTCAGGAGACGATGTTTTTAATTTTTTATTTAACTATCCCTTGATAGAGTTAAACTATTAGCACGCCACGTATGGTTTATCTATTCGTACGCCTCGTATGGTCTATCTATTTGTACACCTCTGATAGTTTTTCTATTAGTACACCTCGTATAGTTTGTCTATTAGTATGCCTCGTATGGTTTATCTATTTGTAGGCCTCGGATCGTTTTTCTATTAGTACTCCTCGTATGGAACGTTTGTCTTCGGACGTCTTATATTAAGAAATTTTGGAAAAAAAAGAAAAAAAAAACGTTTATTTCCAAAAATGTTGGTTGGTACATGAGATTCATGTCAAACATATTGGATTTTAAAAATTTCTTAATGTAAGACATCATTAGAGACAAAAGTACTATACGAGGAGTACTAATAGACAGACTATACGTGTGTTGCGATACAGAGAAGGGGTGGGTTTAGGACCCCCTTTCCATACGCTGAGGGAATTCCAACCCCCACACATGTTATAGTATTATCCTTTATGCTTGCGTACACCTGTATACCAGACATGGAGAATAAAAGAATTTGAAAGATTAAGACACATTTATTTTTGAGATGAACACGTGGATAAACACACAAGGCATGGGAACGAAATGATTTGAAATGGCACAGCGGCGTCAATGAAAAATACGTAAGTTTCTACCGCCATAATATTTAAACACGACATCATACAAATGTGCTGCTTACCGAGCCTTCAAGTTACAAATACTCCCTCGTTGACAACGATTCACGCATCCACAGTAACACAAATCATAATATTTGCGAGAGTAACACATCACGATTTAACCTGGAATTGTGACACGGTGTCGAATCATACAACGGGAAGTCGATCCTCGACTAAATAGACACAATAAATCGGTTGCCTATAAAATTAGATGATTCTTCACGATACTTTGGAAAGCACTTATCTGTGTGCTGCTCTACATCTGAAATTGAACTTCAATCACCACCTAAAAGAGCTCTCACAACTATGAAGCACTCGCACTTTTGATAATAAATGATTCACTGATGGACATTCACTGACGATGCTGTTGCTCACTGCTGATGTTCCGCGTCGTAGCTTTAGGTTTGCTGCAGGTGTAGGCTGATGTCTTGCCCGCGCTGCAGCGATGCCTCTGCCGCTCCCTCATCGTGCCGCCGGCATTCCAACTCGAGTTCACAGCCGCCGTGGTGCCTGGAGTGTCTTAAGAGTTTTAATGGCAAGCCACTTCACTGTAGATTTGCGTGTTGCTTTACGCATTGTGGGTGGACGAACTTAACTGTTTGCCATTTGCAATGTTGACGACTGCCGCTGAAGTTGACTGTCAGTTCGACCCCGATGCACAGATGTTGAATGCTCTTGGTTGAATCTCCGACGCGTTTATTCATGACGATCACCGATGCGAGGCTGGTTTACTTCGATTAGGCTTCCTTTGTAAGACGATGCTTCAATGACTTCCGACGTCCAACGTTATTTTATGTGCCTCGAATTATTAACTTTCAAGTTGCAGTTGGGTATAAGGCCAGCCGACGAGGCTGGCCTATTGTGTAGAACACCCTCAGACGTCTTGCGCAGTCTCTCACGTGTGTTCAAAAATTCCTCCCCATGCTTCCTTCTACGGGCCTTATATGTGTTTCGCTTCCCTCTTTCTCGATCGTTCTCGACGCTTCTATTCTACAGAGGCAGCATCTGCAACCTTATTGGCGGAATTCTTGCTCGTTCTGACGTCTGGGACTCTCATTGGTGCGTGTTGAGACACACCTTCTTGCGTCATACCTTTGGCGCGCGGTGATTCGCTTAGATTGTGTGGGCCTCTGTTACTACGTCACATCCGCCCAACGCCCTCGAAACCCCGGCTTGCCTTGTGATACCTCTACCCCAAACAATCGCCCTCAGCGTATGGAAAGGGGGTCCTAAACCCACCCCTTCTCTGTATCGCAACACGTGGTCTACTAATAGACAAACCATACGAGGCGTACTAATAGACATGAAGGCTCGAAATTTGAGTTTTGCCTTCATAGTTATGGGTCAATAATTCGATACTCGAGTGAATTTCACTTCCTTCCTTATTGAGGATAGTAGTGTTGAACGAAGAATCAAACACCATTAGTTTTCTGTTCAAGGTTCACAAGGTTTTATTCAGCAACAGTTAGCAGTGAATTACTCGTAAATTACGTATATTAGTTTCAAATTATTGTGAGAATGGTCTGCAACAAGAAAAAGGTACAATAGATTTAGCTAGAAGTATTTCAAAGTAATGATACAAAATATCAATAGGAATGGCTATTTCAATATATAACAATTATTGTATTAATTCTAGTTTGGGAAGACCGTGACGCGGTCTTCCAACGACTGGATTGCAGTGAAAGCATCGGAGCCCAGTGACTAACTTAAACTTATTCTACTAAGGCAACTCTAACTCTAAGAAACGCGGAACGCGGTAACAATACAAATTATACGAGGTGTACTAATAGACAAACTATCCGAGGTGTACAAATAGGTAAGCCATACGAGGCGTACTAATAGACGAACTATCCGAGGCGTACAATTAGGTGAACTATACGAGGCATACTAATAGACAAAACTATCCGAGGCGTACAAATAGTTAAACCTTACGAGGCGTACTAATAGACACTCCATACGTGGCGTGCAAAATAGATTAACCCTGTCATGGGCTAATTAATTCAAAAATATAATTTCTGGGATATTTTGTATCCCCAGAGATGGCTGACAACTTATAAATAATTTAAAATACTCCTAGAGAATTTTTCGGAATTCTTAAATTATTCTTGAACCGAAAGTAAGAGAAGATAAAAAAACGTTATACCGGAGCCGCTCGAAACACCGTTGTAAATAACTATCAAGTACTGAGAAAAAGTTAGTTACAAAGTAATTTATAAAGAACATCACGCAACACAACACGCACATCTAGAAAAGAAACGGGTAAACAAACTTACACGTAAAAAGAAATTCATGGCTTGTTCAGCATACGTATAGAGAGCTGGTAATTTTTTACGAGAGCTATTATTTCATTCGTCTGCTCATATTCTTCACTTTGTCTATTCACAGATGCGCCCTCTGGGGTGGTGATAGATCTATTTTTGAATCATTAAACAAGTTCAATAAATAAATTTATTTCTGAAATATGGTTCAGTGTTTACTGGTCGCAGAGCTTTAGGTAAAACGTAATGTGTCTTGAATTTTCGTTGTTACTTAAAAAAT
This sequence comes from Morinoia aosen, assembly GCA_030386875.1. Taxonomy (NCBI): domain Eukaryota; kingdom Metazoa; phylum Arthropoda; class Malacostraca; order Amphipoda; family Talitridae; genus Morinoia; species Morinoia aosen. The sequence goes on from CM059564.1 coordinate 77,670,099, forward strand.
AGAAATAGAAAACATGTATATACATATGTGTGTATATATTTGAACATGTATATGTACTAACAAACATAAAAACAATCTTGCTCGTGGTACATCTAAAATGACAGTCAAGCTCAGTGTAATCGGAAGAAATAACCTGAAGAAAAAAAGTGGAAAATATTTCGAAAAACGTAAAAATGAAATGTTTTTTTAATTTTGTGAGAAAAATTTTAAGAAAACTCAAATTACAGTCGAGGAACAACAACAAAAACAAAAAATCTCGGGCTTCATATCCTCTCGGTTTGCTCTGGAACATCATACGGACATGGGTACATGGGATAAAATGGAGATACAGCTGTAAGCCAGATTTCACTATAAGTAGCAAATATCTATAAAATTTTAGTAGAAACGCGAAAACATATACTCACAATAAAACTATTTTCTTCAACATACGGACAGAAAGCTAATTTGTCCACGATTCATATGCTCAAATTTCACTTTATTTCATTTGCCTAATTGTATTTTGTATTTTTACTCTTCACAGAAACGTTCTCTGGGGCCAATAAAGCCAATATGTTGGCCAATATGTTGGCATATATTTCATGTGGCAACGTTTTTGGAAATAAACGGTTTTTCTTTCTTTCTTTCTTTCTGTCTTTCTTTCTTTCTGTGGCATAGTTTCAATTCCTTGAACCAGGTGCCACAATTTTTCCTTCATAAGTAGCATTTACATTTGCAACTTTCACGTAGGATAGTTTTCATCATTAAGAGCTGTGAGACAATTTTTGCTACTTTCAGAAACTGCCATGTTCCTTTTTTCACTTTCACTGTTTCTGTCTCACATTCACCAGCAGATCACCAACATCTGTTCTTACTGTTCCGGGCGGTTTTTCGCTTCGGGAATTGGGATAACCTTACTGAGAGTATTTCTTCGGAAGGTTGTCTGGGCCTATAACCTGTTAAAATTAGGTTAGGGTAATCACACAGAGACACTAACAATATATGTATTTTCTATAATACACAGTGAGACCGGCAAGGTGACAGCTTTGTTTACATCGTTACGGCGAGAGGGGGGAACGCAGGGCTGCAGAATTTTCTTTGATGATCGTACCAAAACCTCCAAGAAAACGTACTAAAAATTGTTAAAGCGTACCAAATCTATTCAATTAGCAATAAAACGTAAAATTTAAAGGTTTTAACTACTTTTCCAGTTAGAATGAAGCTTCCTCCTCCTCTTCTTCCTTCTTCTAGCTTCCGTCGTGGCTTCCAATTTGTGCAATCTATGTTCTTTGACGTAGATTTTGATTGCATTCACGCATTTAGTGCTGCTTTTTTTAACGAAATAATGTTTTTTGTTTTTATGTAGTTAGGGTCGAAAAGTTCTCTAGCTGCAGAAAAATAATGCGGTATTGACAAAAGCTGCATTATGAACTCGGGAAGCAGCGGGTAAAAATTCTGCGTACCAGAATTTTTCAGACACTCTTTCAGTCTTGAAAGGAGCATCTTGAACAAACAGGTCTCGTCACTTCATATTTATTTTTTCATGCTGCTCTTCTTTCACGAAATTGGAGAAATGCATTGAATATGGTATTATTGAATTACATTTACTAAGACCTTTCAATCTAAACTCTTCTAGTTTTTTGGACATATTGTGTTGACATTTCTCAAGAGAATGCTTTCTTCAGCTGCACCTAAATAAATCTTATTTATATTGACATAGTTTGAGGGGTTGCCTACATTTATTTTGCAATTGTCATTCGAAATCAACAAATCCCTTTTTATGAAATTTTCCACAATAATTCTCACTGCAGTGAAATCAAAATACATTTTTGTAAGGGGACCTTGTAGATTTGCTGATATTCTCAAACAAATTCAGTTTGAGTTACCGCACATTTGTATGAAAAGTTTAGTAACTGCAAAAAATAAGGCTAATATTCCTTGATAGGGCATAGTTTCAAAAATAAACTATAAAAATCTTTAAAACGTACCAAAATTCGGCGCTTTAGGCTACCGTCGTGCCAAATGTACAACCGAGTGACATTTCGAGCAGATCGAATCAAATTTGTACGAACATACCAAATTCGGCAGCCCTGGAGAATGGAGATCGGACAAGGAACAGAACCATGAGCTCAGTTCTGAGAGCAGGGTGCTCTCTAAACACATTTAACACAAGGGGGCTGTAACATTATTAGCATAAAGCACATATACATTCAATGGGCTACAATCAAGATTTCAACAGGCTTCAGATACGAGACTCTTCGTTTCTTCATAACATCTTTGGCTGTCTCATCTGCAGTCTCATTACCAGGGACACCCTTGTGGCCTGGAATGAACTGCAGGTAAACCCCGGGGGAAGAAGCAGTGGGAACAGCTTAGCTTGGATGTCACATACTAAGGGGAGATATTTTTTTGGGTTTCTATACGGTATGAGATGCAGGAAGCTCAAGGAGTCACTAAAAATGACATTATCTTCTATGTTGCTGTTCAACAGTGTCCATTGAAGAGCTTCGTTGATGGCCATAAGCTCACACTCCATGACGTATACTTGAGGTCGGAGTTTCCAGTTCACGGTGACTCCTCTGGAAGGGACAACCACTGCAGCAGATGAGGAACTGGTAGGTTCAGCAATGCAAGATCCATCATTAAATACAGAGATGTATCGAGATATTGGAGTGTTCATTAATCCGTGATACATTCGAAGAACATTTTAGTTGAATAGGGAAAATACTGATGTTGGCAGAAAATCAGTAAGGACGCGGGTTTTTACCTTGAACCATTGAGGAAGCGGTAAAACCAGTCGTGATACCTTGAGAGCCGGGATCTGAAAGTTAACACTGGAAAAAGAGCTCTTGCACGTTATAACTGCCTTTCTCTAGCATAGGAGTACTGAAATGTTGAGAATATGATAGTAGCGTTATCTAACTTTACAATAGAGCTTCAGTAGCAATAAACAATATGGTTACCAATACCGCTTACCTCTACAATACCATCCTAGCTCCATATCACTCTTAACCAAGGTTAATTAAGGCCAAGCAAGAGAAAAGGGAGCAGGAGTTAGAAAAACACAAACAGCACAGACAGAAAAAGTTAATTAGAACAGAAATACTTAACTACAACTAGCAGAGTTGGGCCTAGTGGCGCTAGGTTTTTAGATAATGCCAAGCGCTAGTCGCTAGTCACTAATTTTTGCTGAGTTGTTATTAATATGTATTAAAATCATAGTATAAGCGTGCAGGTATAGAATTTGAATCTGGGACGATTTTCATACAAGTTGGACAATGTGTAATACACGTTTTGGCATTATTCAGACACGACGGTAGTGTTTATAAGTGACGGCCGCAAATGTTGGAGCGTGTTTCACCATGTTTAGCATAATTAAGGCAACAACGCACCGACGCTTCGCACATCGAGCGGTGGCCGCGCTGCAATACAGCTCATCAGTCTGTCATTACCTCTTCGACTGTCGCACTGTTCGCTCCATTGGTGTGAACTAATGGTAAAAGGATTGACGTGGATTTTGCAGCATTTTGACGTGGATTTTGCATTTCCATTTACGTATGTATATTGTCTAATATAATTTTATTTAACCAACATCTCGATCTACTTATAATTTGCTGTAGAACACATTATGTATTTATTTATGTAATTTAGTTTATACCTATCTACCTATATATGCAATTTTTGTGTTCAGAATATCGATAAAAATGCATGATTCAGGCCAGGGTGTATTATAAAAAGGACAAACATGTAATACATCGAAAATATTAGTTTTTTCTTAAGTCTTTCTTCCCTCTGTGTTATTTGTTCAACATTAATGGTAAGGTTCCGTTTTGGAAAAGTATCTCAAAATTATCGCAAAAAAAGAGGGAGGTGGGGGGGGGGGGGGGGGTTGAATAACTTATTTTATTGAAAACTTACTGTGCCCGCTCGAATGAAAACTTTTGCCAAAATATATGAAAATGCTGTCATTTGAATGCGTAATGCATAAATAATTTTTAAAAAATAAAGGAAATTTACTGAAAGGTGAAAAATTCACTTACAAATCTACTTAAAACACTTGTATTGCATGAAAAGGAAATAAAAATTTTAATGCCTACGGTATTTATAAAAAAAATCATAAAAGGTTGTTGTACGAATGCGATAGTTATGAGAATCAATAGCGAAAATAACTATGAACTATAAAACTCAACTGAATAGAAAAGAAAAATTCCTATATGATAAATGGCTGACAAAAATGTTTTGTTTAATGTTTAGGTTAAGGGAGATCGACCCTATGGATGGCCATATGGATCGACCCTATAATTTTTTATGTTTGTTGATTGTAAATGCATTTTATTGAATTTGCAAAATTATTTTTAAAGGATATTTCATGAAAATAACAGTTTATTTCCAATAAAGTTGATACATGAACTGTTCAAGATTGGTTTTTAAAATATTTTAAAATTAACATCCTTAGTTGATCATACTCACATTTTTATTTCCAACTCGTTTCGATGCCACTTACCAGAATTCCAACTCGTTTCGATGTCATCTATCTGAACTCCGACTTCATTTCTGTGTGATATATCGGAATTATAAGTTGATTTTATGTGATCAATCAGATTTAAAACTGTTCACAGGTTTCTAGATGTGCATGTTGCGCGATGTTGTTCACAAATTACTTTTAAACTAACCTTCTCTCACTACTTGATAATCATTTACGAAGGTGTTTCAATCTGTTTCGGTTAGACGTATTTTTTTGGCTTTTCTTATTTCGTTTCAATGAATAATTAAGTAATTCTGAAGGATTCTCTAGTAGTATTTAAATTATTTTTAAGTTGTCAGCCATCTTTACGTGTATAAAATATCTAAGAGGTGATACTTAGACTGTTACTCTCAATAACATAATTAACACCCGATACGATTATAGTATGCCTCGTAAGGTTGTCTATCAATTATAAAGACTTTTATATTGAGAAATTTTAAAAATCTAATGTGTTGTGCATCTCATGTATTAAATTTTTTGAAAATAAACGTTTTTTCTCTCTTTTCTGTCTTTCTTTCATATCGTAATACCCATGTCAATTGTCAAAACACAAATGATTGAGAGAAAAGCACAAAAAATGCGTTCCCTTCGTTGCGTTAATTTGATTTTGAAATGCATATAAGTACAAGTAACTAAGAAAACATAATCCTAGTACCGCATTGTTGAAAATACTGTCGTTATAGTGTGCACTTATATTGAAATATGAGCATATGAATATAAGAACTAGTGATATGAGGGATTGATGTTAAAAGTATAATGGACAGATTTAAATTATTTTGAGTCTAAGACTATATAAGGTCGACATTCAGGACTATTTTACATTCTCACATATAACTAGTATACCAAATAGCGAGCTCGGAGAGAATCAAATATTTCACCATAACACAAATTTAGGATATTTCCTACACTTATAATACTGGCACAAAAAAGTTCACCGAAGTCAGAAACATTAGAAGGATTGTTCTACAATACTAATCATAACATTTACAACATAGCTGGGATAACACAAAAAGTTAAACAACTTAAAATAGTGTTGTCATAATATACTCACGAGTGTAAGAACAAATTGCCCGAAACCCGCAAGTAACAAGAACACTTTAGGACAGGAATATATATATATATATATATACATGTACGAACTGCACATATACACACAGTGGAGGCAAAATGATACAACGCATTGATTAAATCTCTAGATTCCACATTTCTAAGCCACGTAAAATTAAGAAAATTTAATTACATAAACAATAGTATAAAAAAGATTATGACATATATATAACGCACAAATATTTAATAGAAAATATATACAGGAACATGTATAATAGATACGTGAACAAAATTTAAAAAAGCCCAACTTTTTTCTCAGTATTATTCATTGAAATTACTGCATGATTATTCCAGAACGTTCTGATGCATTCTACTATTTGGCAACCGAACTTTCGTTAGTATTCATCTCCAACAACGTGTCATTGGTACAGCTGCTCTCGTTATGAAAGGTTGTAAGCATGGGTAAGCATAAGGACGTCAGCCAAGACCTTCGTGAACGTATTGTGGAGCTCCATAATGAAGGTTTGGGATATCGGAAGATATGAGCACAACTGTGTGTTCCTACATCCTCGGTTGGAAACATAATACGTAAGTGGAAATGCCGGAATACGACTCTCAGCAAGCCTCGAACTGACCGTCCACGGAAAATTAACGACCGTGCTGTTCTAAAATTGGTCCGAACAGTTCTGCAGAAGCCTCAAACTACTCGTGAAGAATTGAAGGATGATCTCAAGACAACAGGGATCGAAGCCAGCAAACACAACCTCAGCAGGGCAATACGCCGTGAAGGTCTTCGCCAGCACCCCGCGTATGATACCTCTTCTCCAGAAACGTCACGTCAAGGTCAGGCTGAATTATGCCTACTACCATTTGAATAAGCCAGCAGCATTTTAGAACTCAGTACTGTGGTCAGATTAAATCAAAATTGAATTATTTGGGACAAAAAGCACAAACAATGATTGGAGGCACCAAACGAAGAGTATAAACCAAAGTGCACCATACCCATTGCAAAGTTTGAAGGTGGCTTAATCATGGTGTGGGGATGTTTCAGCTCGTTAAGGGTAGGTAAACTTCACATTATTAAAGGAACCACGAATGGCAGGAAATATCGTGAAATATTGGAAGAGAAACTCCTACTTTCAGCTCGTTTGTTAAAATTGAAACGTGGATGGACCTTCCAACAAGACAACGATCCAAAGTATACTGCAAACGAAATGAAGGAATGGTTGAGGAAGAAGAAAATAAACATTTTAGGATGGGCAAGTCAATCCCCGGGAATGAATCCGATCGAAAACTTGTGGAGGGAATTGACATTGAAGATGCAGAAGAGAGGTCCCAATAACATCACTGAGCTCAAAGAAATTTGCATAGATAAATGGAATAAGATTACACCCGAAGCTTGTGAAAGGCTGTCAGTGGATTACTCTAAACGTTTCGAAGCCATCTTACTTGGTAATACTCTTGGTATGTTTATATATTTGTTTGGTGTCCGCTTCTTCCGTCTTTCTGTGACTTTCTTAAGGATGCCTAATGACCGTATCTGATACTAAACCTTTTTCACTTTAAATTAATCTAAGTCAAGTTCAATTTAATCCAAGTCAAGTTCAATTTAATCCGAGTCAAGTTCAATTTAATCCGAGTCAAGTTCAAATTAATCCGAGTCAAGTTCAAATTAATCCAAGTCAAGTTCAAATTAATCCGAGTCAAGTTCAAATTAATCCGAGTCAAGTTCAAATTAATCCAAGTCAAGTTCAAATTAATCCAAGTCAAGTTCAAATTAATCCAACCCTTAGTTGAGTTAAAAATGACGTAATAATTTGTTAATTTGAGTTTTTTGTTAAATATGTATCTATAAAACTGGATTCGAGGTTTTATTTACACTCATAGTAATTTATACACGTGAAATTCCACTTCATCACATATATGAAATCAAATACATGCAAGTATAAAATATTATCATTGAACGAAATGTAGATTTAATCTTTAAAAGAAATATACAAGTGCCATTCACTGAGCACTAATGTACGATTCCGTTTGATTACAATTTATACATGTACATTACTACCCAGATACATTCCTGCATTAGCAATAAAAATGTTATCCCTTCTAATTCCGAGTTCGTCAATGTGAAGAAATGTAGGATCCACTTACAATACACAATAATAATGCAAAAAAAAAAATGTTTCTAACTTAATACTGCTTTTATTTGTGTGTGCTCATACTTCGATGTATAATACTTTCAAGGCTTAAATATTCATAAAATGATTATTCTAAAATTTATCGAAGTATTAAAAGTATTATATATTGAATTGTAAATAAATATTAAATTGATTAAATCTACATAACGTCCAAAGATAACATTTTGTACTCGCATGTATTTGATTTCATAGATGTGTTTAAGTGGAATTTCATGTATATAAATATCTATGAGTGTAAATAAATCCTCGAAACCAGATTTGCTCATCACATCCAATAGATACATATTATACAAAAAACTCAAATTAACAAATTATTACGTCATTTTTAACTCGACTAAGGGTTGGATTAATTTGAACTTGACTTGGGGTTGGATTAATTTGAACTTGACTTGGATTAATTTGAACTTGACTCGGATTAATTTGAACTTGACTCGGATTAATTTGAACTTGACTCGGATTAATTTGAACTTGACTTGGATTGAATTGAACTTGACTTGGATTAATTTGAACTTGACTCGGATTAAATTGAACTTGACTCGGATTAAATTGAACTTGACTTGGATTAAATTGAACTTGACTTAGATTAATTTGAAGTGAAAAAGGTGTAGTTTCACCAGTGCACATGTACAAAAATATTTTAATCGCGGGTACTATTAGGATTGATACATTTGTTTGTCATCCACAACTTGACTTATTTGAAGTAAACTATCGAATCGCGCAGATACTATTGCAGTTTCTTGAATTATAAAAATGCAAGTCGGACCCGTGGAAATTCCACTGTCAAAATCATTATTAAGCTAGTTAGACCCGTTAAATAATTCCAACATAACCTATCCTAACCCAACATAATCTATCCTAATCTAACAAAACCTAATCTAACTCTACATAGCATATCCTTACCAAATAAGCTTTCCTAACCCAATAAACCTGTCCTAACTCAACTTACCTATCCTAACTCAGCATAATCTATCCTAACCCAATATAACCTATACTTACCTAGCCTATGCTAGCATAACATATATCAACCTCACCCATCCTAGCTTAACCTATCTTAACTTAACCTATTTGAACCTAATGTTTTAATGTCCTAGCATAACCTATCTTAGACTATCGCTACACATCCTACCTTAGTCTATCACGTCACAACCTAGCCTAACGTATAATGGCAGGACCCGTGAAAATTCCTCGTTCAATTTCATCGTAAAGCTAGGTGGACTCGTGAAAAGATTCCAACATAACATATTCTAACCTAAAACAACATAACTTATCATAACCCAATAATTTTGCATTGATACCGCAATGATCTTTGTACCTAGGAGTGAAGGCTGTGACATAGATAGATAGATAGTTAAAAGCGTATTAATATTTAAAAACATAATTATAAAAATCTTCATATTAGCAAATGCTTACTTAAAAACTAAGAAGGGATCAGAAGATAAAATTAAAGCAATTTAATTATGTAGTGAAATACAATACAATTCTCACCGAACCAAACCACATATAAGGTATTAGAGTAGAAATGTGCAGAAATGTCCATTTTTGATTTTTGATCCATTTTAACTTGATCTAAAAAATTGGAAGTAAACAAAACAGAAGGATCAATATGAAGTACATAAGTACTACGTATTACCGAAAATATTAACTGATATTCCAGTAATTAACATTAGACTACGCTAATCAAATTTACATTTTCCATAGTGATAACATTACTTGAAGATTAGAAGTCTTTAGGTATCAAAACGTAGGCTTAGGTTTTGGCAAAGACTAGTCATTGATATCTAATCATTGTAGGTTCGTACCCACAATGACTAGATATCAATGACAGTATTAGGTGATAGGGTATACCTACTTTGAACTGAATAATCAGCAAAGGCTTTGCATATTTTCAAGTTTTTAGTAAAGTATTTTAACTCCGTGTTGTTTACATTCTATTTTAAACAATTATAAATAGAATTTAGCAAAAATCAGAGACGAAGGCATCAAAGAATAGCGACTCCGATCTCGACCCCACCACATTCGAATGAACGACTCCGACTCAACCACATTCGAAAAAATGACTCCGACGCCGACTCCACCCTAAAACATACGACTCCGGCGACTCTAATTCTCGACACCGACTTCGCAACCCTGCTCAAAAATATGTAATTTTTGGCCTTATTTCAATGCAAGATACTAATTTAAGCCAAGGGTGGGGGCTCAGAAATTGAATTTTTCAATTCAATTGCTCAATTTCAATTATAGGATTTCTACACAAAAATGAATACCGTGTTGTTATCTTCAACGTAAACCATGTTTGAGCGTTCAATTTTTACTCAAAAATACTAAAAAGTGTTAAAATAAAACTTACCGTTATTAAAACCGAACCATGAACATCCATAAAATTCTACCTAGTTGTACATTATGTATGCCAACTCAGTTCGTACAAAAATTAACTTCTTAGTTATAACAGTTCCTGAGCTATGTTCATTTAGTTTTTGAATTCATGTGGCATAAATAGCCTTTTTCTGTCTATCAGATCTAGGCCGCCACAGTTTCGTTATAAAACATTTTTTCTTGAACTCTTTAGGTGATAAGACAAGCGCCACTAACTCGCTCATGAAGTTTGCTAAAGAATCGTTTTGAGTTGACTTGAATATTGTGACGTCTCTGAACTAGTATTTTGAATTCTCCCCACGATGGCGGCCATTTTGAATTAACATAAATTAGCATCAATGGGTATACTTTCGATTTGATCGACAAAAACTGAAGAATTAATACATGCCCAATACGGATTGAGTGTAAATTAACTATATAGCTGTTTCATTCACAGTCTGAGGCTCGCCTAGAAATACTCTATTTTTGAGCCCTTTCCCTACCCTATTTCGGGCCCTGAGGAATAGCAGCGACGGTGTATGCAGTAAATTACAAAAATAGTAATTCGCAAGTGACCCAATGAGACAAAGCTAGTGAAAAAGTTATGAGCACAAAATAATATGAAAACGCAAAATGTAGATGTATGGGCAAGGAACAAACCATGGAGCGTAATGTACCTGAACCTTGAATTGTCAAATTATCAGAAAAAACCAGAAATATTTCACAAGCAAGCCCCAGTGAAATACGTATGAAAACTGTAAAACACAAAACTGCCCATCACGATGAAGTATGTTTTTAATGGTCTAACACTAAATTCATAGCATTTTTATCGTAGAACCGTTTTTATAATCATAATATTTTTTTAAGTCAATCTAACGCAATGGTTTAATACATTACAGAGGCATGTAATTACAGAAACAGTTGTAAAAAGCTACGAAAATTCAAGCCCCTTGTTAGTCTGGGAGACTATTCGGGCACAAATAACAAAGGATGAAAGCAACAGCATCTAAGAATTATCAACTAAGTTTTCTAGAATTGAATTACTTATATTAATATAACTTAACAGTAATCCACCAAACCATTACAAAGAGCCGCTATAGCGACAAATACTGGTGGTGTGAAAACTCGAACAATGCAGATGATGAACAGTTGAATCTCTAGCCACTGATGAATCTCAATTTCTGGCCGCGCTTGATCGCGAACAAACTATTTAAAGATTTAAGCAGAAGGGGCAGGCTGTTCCAATATTTAACCTACTGATGTAAGAAAGGCTTTGAGCCTACACTGAGGAAAAAATCGGGAACATTCAAGTTAAGATCATTCTTACATCGCGTCTGGCTGAGAGAGCTAGCTTTCCCGCAAGGCAGCTCGTTCTGTCATCCCTGTGGGGCTTGAAGAAGGTTACGAGCACAAATACTCGTGAATTTGTATAACGGTGAGAACTCTGACCCAGCGATACACCTTGTTGATATCATCACTATAACCAGGTGATAAAACCTTAATTGCTCGACCTTGTAACCGTCAGACCTTATAAGTCTGAATCCGACTCGAACAACCGCACGCTACAATGCCGTACGCCAAGTGTGGATACACCAATGTGGATACATTACCTTTACCACCATTTTATAAATAATTTTTAAAGATTTATATTGTCTCATTTCCGCTGTTCTGTTGTGTGTCATCTCTTCACTCATCAGCTAATTTCATAAACACCTTAAAAAGGCGCGAAATTCAGTTCGAAATCATTTGCATATGGTGCTCATGATCAGGAACACTTCTTTTGAAAGATAGAAAGTCGATCACACTGTTTTGATTCGTTGAAAACTCCGTATAATTATTGCAAAAAATCCTTGCGAGTACGAGACTAAAGTTTACAGGTAGCCACTTTTTTGTATATGCTCAAATGCATTTTAAGTAGTAGAAATAAGATCCGATTGCAGTTTATGGGTTTGCTAAGAAGCTCTGTTTCAATTAAAATCATAAGAACATGTGGATATAAGTTCCAATTTTGTTATTCAGTTTCTCTCAAATATTATCTGGACTACTGAAAGATACCAGTAAAATTAATTAAATATTGTGTAATTTGTTGCGTTAAAAATAAAACGTAAATTAAATTGAATAGCTTTGAAAAATGGAAGAAATTAGAAGCGTAGAAATATTAAGTAATTTTATCGGATTTTTTTTAGATTTTAAAATAACGACTGACAAATTGTCCTCTGTACGCACACAAAGTAAGATGAAAATAAATTTAACGTCAAATTTGAAAAATTTCCTACGAAAATATGGCCTCTGATTTTATGCTAAGTGAAAATAAACTTGAATACAAATTTGAAAACATAGTTGAATGATTAGAATTGTTTTGTTACGTATACTGTGTAACTTCTAAGCAATTAAAAATACAAGAAAAATTTAGAAACTTAAAATCTGACCCCTACTCGAAAATAAAGATGAAAATAGGTAAAAATGATATAAATGTTAAACTCATTGCACGTACTTTGTTAGTCGGTTAAGAACTTAGCAAAATTTTAAAATATTTTGAATCATCAAAAACTGTCCATGAAGTATTGTTATATGATTTTTCCTGTCATATCACTGGAATATAGTGTGAGATAAAAAAAATTAACGTGATTCCTCATAAAAATCAACGGAGCATTTTTAAATTTATGTGAATGTAAAATTGAAGGTTTTGTGGTAAGAAATAAAAATGATTAATTAATTGTTACAGCGACGTTCTGATAGCATTAGCCAACACATTTTAACATTGTCTTTGCTATTCGTGATACAACTAATCATTTTGGTGCGCTGATCCTAAATCTGTGTTCATATTTGTCAGCGTATGTAATTTTTTTGAATCATTTAACTATATGTGTACAAATCAAATTGGTTAGGATTTTAAAATAACTGAGGCATTTCTAGACAAAAGGCTTCGAATTGCGGCGCTTTAGTTGGCATCAAATGCGTTTTGTGGTAACCAGACGAGATATTTAATGCATATTAGAGTATTCACGTAACTATGCCTTCAAAAATGATTGAGACTCTTGCTCTCAAATCAGGCAGTAGACACCAAGCATGTGTTCCGTTGAAGCGTCCTTAGTACCTGCTTTCAATGCTAGCGATATCTCGGTGGAACCTCTCACCACGGTCGTCTCTGATATCTTCTGTTAAGGATGAGAAGGAATCTAGATGGGAATACACGAAATGCGTCTTAAGAGGCATCCGGCACCCCATGGCTTGCTTGGCCTTTTGCATGTTGTCAATTACCAAGGTTATCTAAAATTACATCCTCATTAATGAGTCGGATTCTTTAAATGAAGAGCAATGCGAAAATTGCTGTACGTAAAGTCATTTTATTAATACAATTAGTACTCAATTAATAAAATTGAACTTTTCGAACTCAACAGTTCATCTTCATCATAAATTCTGCGACAAAACAAAACGAATATCAACATACAAAAAATACTACAACATAGATGGAGAATAGTCTTAGATATAAAACTAAAAGAAAGAAAGAAAGAAAGAAAGAAAAAACTTTATTTCCAATAGAGATTGTACAATATTACAATCATTGGTTTTTAAATATCTTAAAATTAATACACTTAGATGATACACACACACGAGTATTGAAAAACTCGTGTCACTAGTCGAAAATAAATGATTGAGGGCAATGTACTCCTAATCTTGCTTAATCTACATTTGACGATACATGTAATGATAATTATAAGAGATAACGCAAATTCATGGTCGATGCATTTTCATTGTGGGGTGAAAAAACTTTTGACAGTTTACATGTACATGACATAAAACTTCGCAATTATTGATGCCAGGAAATAATATATGAATCGCTTGTTTCGGCAAATGTTCAAAAGTGTCATTTTAAGGAAGCATGAAAAAAAAAAATTTAAACACAAATCCATATACATATATATACGTACATACATATATACATACATACACACACACATACAGATATATATATATATATATACATATGTACGCATAAGCATGAGGACCAAGAAGATTATAAGTTTTGTATTTCCAATTCAACAATTTTAACATAACGGTCGTTAGTTAATAAGCATTTTATTTGAATATAAATGGATGATCGTACAACAAATGTATAGTTTGTACATGAATGCTTTACAATAATAAAGAGATGACGAGTTAGGTAATGTTACAAGTTGAGAGTGAACAGAAAATGACCATTATCTCTAGTAAAATGCTAGTTGTCAGTTTAGTACACACATATGTGCACACATACATGTAAATATATACACATATATGTACACATAAAAAAGAAAAAAAAAATGGTTTATTTCCAATAGAGATGGTACAAAAGTACCATCATTGGTTTTTAAAATATCTTAAAATTAATACACTTAGATGATACACACACACGAGTATTGAAAAACTCGTGTCACTAGTCAAAAGAAATGATTGAGGGCAATGAACTCCTAATCTAGCTTAATCTACATCTGATAATACATGTAATGAAAATTGTAAGAGATAACACAATTTCATGGACGATGCATTTTCATTGTGGGGTGAAAACACTTTTGACAGTTTACATGTACATGACATAAGACTTCGCAATTCTTGACGCCAGGAAATAATATATGAAATCGCTTGTTTCGGTCAATGTTCACAAGTGTCATTTTGAGGAAGCATAAAAAAAAGAAAAATATATATAAATATATACCCACATACACACATATGTACATATACGTATGCATGTGTGTATATATCCATACACACACTCACACACATACACACACACACACACACATATATATACACGCGTTTTACGGCATGTGTGTGCCTAGGTTACGAAAAACACCGGTTTCGTTAACATGGACACACACGTGTGTACATATAAGCAAGAGGACCAAGAAGACTATAGGTTTTGTATTTCTGATTCAACAATTTTAAAAAAAATAAAAACAAATGAAATGCAAACTAATGATTAAGTGTTTGCGATGAAAGAAAGAAAAAGAAAAAACAGTTTATTTCAAATAAAGTACAAACATGAAATAATGGACATTGGTTTTTAAAATATCTTAACATTAACATCCTTAAGTGATAATTTTACATTGGTATTGTAATACCCATGTAAAATGTCGAAACAAAAGATAAAAAAATGATTGACAGGAAAGCACAACAAAAATGAGTTCCCTTCGTTGGGTAACCTGGTTTTGACAGTGCATTTATATATAAGTAACTAAGAAAACACAATCCTCGTAAAGCTTATTTGAAAAATATTTACGTTAATACGCACTTATATTGAAATGAAAGCGAAAATCTCATTCAAATACCTTAACATAGTGATCTATAATTGCTATTCATATATGGTTATCGTAATATCCATGTTAATTGTCGAAACATGGTTCGGAGAAAAGCACGAAAAACTTCGTTCCCTTCGTTGCGGTAGTCTGATTTTGTTAATGTATTTAAATGCAAGTGACTTAGAAAACATAATCCATGAGACACATTGCTGAAAACCCTCTCGTTAGTGCTAACTTAAACTTAAATATGAGCATCCGAACATAGGCACTAGTGAAACGAGCATGAGGGATTGATGTTAAAAGTAAAGTGGGCAGATTTGATTATTTTGCGTCCAGAACTATGAGGTCGACGTTCGGGATTTGAAACAATTTTTCACACTAACGCATTAACTAGTATGCCAATAATTGATGAGTTCGGAGAGAATATAACATTCACCATAACAAAAGTTTATGATATTGCCCACTTACGCTAATTTTACAGACACAAAAGAGTTCACCAGAGTCACACACACGAAAAAGATTGTTGTACAATGCTGACTGTAACATTTTCAACACAGCTGAAACCGTACAAAAAGTTAACTACCTAAAATAGTGTTGCCATAATGTACACACGAGCGTAAGAAAATAAAAATTGCCACACAAAACTAACGAGGACAATTTAAGGCTAGAATAAGAAAATGAAACAATGATTTTCTATAAAGTTATGGCATTCGTCGAAGCCGCGGCCTTTTAAAATGTTTTAATAAGAATGAAAAAAGAAAAATGCTAAAATTCCTGCACAATCCTTCCTTTCTTTGAGTTAATTAATTTGATTTTGAAAATGCAAATAAATATAAGTAACTAAGAAAACATAATCCTTTCTGACCATAGTTGAAAACACTCTCGTTAGGGCGCACGTGTATTGGAATATGAGCAAACGAACATAGGAAATAGTGTTTGGAAAGATTAATGTTATGAGTAAAATGGGCAGATTTAAATTATTTTGGGTATAAGATCATGAGGTTGATTTTCAGAACAATTTTTTTAGTTCTTATGCATCGACTAGTAGGCAAAAAATGAGCTCGAAGGGAATGAAATGGTTCACTATAAGACAAATTTATATTATATACTATCTACGCTGATAATACTGGCACAAAAGAGTTCATAGGAGTTAGAGACATGAGGATTGTTGTACGATGGCAACCACAACATTTGCAGCATAACTGGAAGAGTACGAAAAGTTAACTACCGAAAATAGTGCTGTCATAATCAGGGTTGCGGAGTCGGAGGAATACATTTGCGACTCCTACTCTGACTCCATCTTCCCAGAATTTTGCGACTCCGACTCCGACTTTACCTTTCCAGAATTTTGCGACTCTGACTCCGACTCCACCTCTTCAGATTTTTGCGACTCCAACACCGACTACAACTGTTCACAATTTTGTGACTCCAACTCCACCTATACGCAATTTATAAGATGAATTTTTATTTCTTAATAGCTGTGGGTGCTGCAACCTATACATATGTTTATTATATTCTTTATTTATGAACGTTTTTTAAATTAGCAACAGAATACTATATAACAAGTTTTACTATTATACATATCTACTAGTGTACATGATCCGTGAAAAAGTGAAAATGTCGAGATCCGATGGTTCCATTTAAAAAAGTGTCATGATATAGATGACAAACAAATAGATCCATCCTAATAGCACCCGCGATTAAAATATTCTTGTACTTGAAATGTTCTTAAAAACATTCTTGTACGAGAAGAGGAAAATCACTTCGAGTATCATTTGGAGCGAGGAAGTCTAAAGATGTGTAGGGACTCAAGGATGCGTAAATCAATAATTTGTGGGGCACCTGAAAGGATTTTAAAATGATTCACGGAAAGAGATAATCCACAGTTTCCAGCGTGGGATCGAACAGAGTACAGTGAAGTGGAACCAAGAAGACGGCTGGTTTTACATGTAGCTGCGCCCGGCGTGCTTTACTACTTGGACATAAGAGTTCGACAAGTAGAACTTACGTACTGTGATTCACTACGTGAACAACTAAACTGGTCTGCCAAAGAGGAGCACACAGCAGGTGATAGCTTATCCTCAAAGCAGGAAAGGGCACTGATTGTAAAATTATTGACAAGCATAGAATGAACTTCACGAAGTGAAAATAATTTATTGATGAGGAGTTGAATCTCCTGATTCAACTTAACCGACTAGTGTCCGAAATAAGGAAACTTGAAAGCAAAAAAAGAACAGAACCCTCCATTGTCTTTTGTTCGATCCCACCCAGAAAACTGTTGCGTTCCCGTTTCCGTGATTCATTTTAAAATCTTTTCAGGTGCCCCACACATGATTGATTTGCGTATCCTCGAGTCCCTATACACCTTTAAACTCAGACCCGCTTTAAATGACACTCAAAGTGCTCTTCTTCTTCTCCTTGCGAATGTACACGTAATCATTAGTCCGCGTTTTAATTTGCTTTCATTTTTTATTCTTATATCTAATACTATTTTTTATCTAAGTTTGTTGTAGTATTCGTTTGTATGATGTAGTCTGAATTTACTCAATACGAGTATTTGTTTTGTCGCCAAATTTTGCTGAAGACGAACTGTTGAGCTCGAAACGCTTAATTTGATTCATTTAGACTTTACTCATTGTGTTAATCAAATGACCATGAGCACAGTACAGCGATTTTCACCTTTCTTTTCATTACCAAGGTAGTTCTGCTTTACGCAAACATCAAATGAGTGGCATGCTGCCAACTTAATTTATTGCTTAAGTCCCTGTCACGAATCAATTCAAGGAGCTCCGGCCCTAAAACAAAGCCTGCTTTAAGTTTAGCTCCGTAATTTCTCTTTGAAATACTGGAATCTATCACAATCATGGGACATTGCTTTAGAATATTTTTAATGACGCCCAGGTTAATAAATAGGCATGGAAAATTGGTCATCTTTAAATGTACCAAACACATGTGTTGCACGTTGTATCGAAGAACTGTGGCCTTCTTTTATAACATTATGATTCCTGTTGTCACTGCAGCTCCATTAACATGAAAAACACGCATTCTTTGTGTGTCCTAGCTGCAATTCAAAAAGTAAACAAATTGTTTTGAGATTTCTACAGATTTTCCCCTTATGAAGTGAGTAATGAACTCATTCGGAAATAAATTTCATCGAGTCATCTGTCTCTGCCGTCCCAACAATATTTACGACAGGAATCGACGGTTTTCGCCATCAATTTGTAGCAACACAGCTTTGGTACAAGTAGTGCTTGCAACCGTGAACAGTCTCCATTCATTTTGTAAATGCTTGTTTCCTAGCTGATTCATTAGGCCATCTAAGTAAGAACAGAAATAAACCTCATTTCCTTATTCAAGGAATACAGCTGTGGCCTCTCGGCGTACATCGAAAATTGATGTTCTTGCACTGTCCTCAGAAAAATCCATTGCTGTTGTTGGGAGCCAAACAGTCCTGCGTTCTCATTCTAAACTGGCATATGCCTCACAAAATTATTCAGTCCCTCTGTATTTATCAATGCGCCCACTTTTCCTTTGACTCATCAGCATACATTTTATCACCATTGTTATCATCCTCTTCAGGCGATTAATCATCTTCAGTTACTACACTAGCTGATGGAGGAACTGAGGTTGCTAGTTTCATGCTACAATAGCTGATGGAGGATTGGTTTTATAGCTTATTCAGAATTTGTATGAACAATTTTATCAACTTTTTTTAAAAACCCTCAATAATTGCCATTCAAAAGTCGCAATCATAAACATGGTATTTTGGGCTCATGCCTCATCAACGGTACAACAAATGGCATACCCTTGCGTTCGCAATTGCACTAATCTGCGATCCCTGTATAAAAAGCTGTACGATTTTTGTGAGGTGCACAGAGCGTCACATGCTCGCCAACGTAACAACTTTCCGCACAATTACTTTCTTCGAAGACTAAAACGAATGCTTGTATTCTGCACCGGGACGTGAAAAAATCTGGTAACAGATTTGTAATTAGCATACTCGGTTTCATACAAATAATACTCTCTTACCTGAGCAGACAAACCTTGGTTGACTAGAGTTATCGATCCTATCTTTATGACCAATATCACTGCTGAATTTGAAAAAAACAATGTCAAATGCAAAACCTGAAACTCCAGGAAATGTAAGAGTTTTATTTTAATCAAGGGGAAAATTCGTGAAAGATATTCTTAATTTATTGCAAAGGGAGAGGTGCTACTTGACAATGCTGGTTTGGTTTGTCTGCGCACACCTGACAAGGATTAGACGATCGACTTCACGGCCTTTCGCCTAAGCTTGAACCCCGGTCCCTATCTTACTTAACGTCGTGCTCGCTTCCTGAAAGAAATACACGCACAGAGTAGAATTGTGATAGAATTGTGCATTGTGGACGTTCGGATTGCACCGGAAGATTGTGATGAGCATAATTCAATGTTTGAGATGGGAACTCAAGCGACAAGGTGAATAAACAGCTCATTCTCCCTTCGCGAGGCAATGCATCACTTGAATACTGATTGCTCTCGCCAAATTAATGTGATTAGGAATAAAATATGGTAGCTCTATGGAAAATTAACATGAAAAGCAGCAAGGTGTAATGTGTGTCATAACTAATTTACTAAAATAATTTTGGGTTAGAGATCATAGTTGTATAAAAGGCCAGTAAAAAAATTCAGTTCACTTAATGCATTTCTAAAATTGAAAATACAAATTTTATACCAGAGTTTATGCACAAATCACTTCATTATAATGAGGACATGTCTGCATAAGTTGGGAAAAATAGCTAAACAGCTGTGTATCCCTCAATTGATAAATGAAGAGCATATTAGCTTTACTGTGACTTTAAAACTGCACTCACAGTTCTGAATAATCAAGAAGAATAAAGGAACCATAGGGAGATTCAAGATTCTTAAACACTCTAAGATTAATGCTATAATGTTTTAATAAATTGTGGGAATTTTTTAGGATCACCCTGAATCTTTAGTTCTGCATCGACGATGAACAATTAGATATTGATCCTTTAGAATATGTATAATTGCGGAAAAATGCTGAGTGAACTTTCATTAACTAAAATAGGAATTTGACACTAAAAATAATACAACTGTTGTCAAGATGAATATGTGTATGCGCTCAAAGTATTTGAGAATATTCAATTGTAACGCATTTGAAAATTATCATAATTAAGTTCACAACTTGCTACATTATCACCGACAAAAATATTTCGGTATTTTATGTAAACGTGCGCGAAAATGTGTTCCCTTAATCTAGTTCAATATGTTATAGCTCTTGGGTTATCTCCCGATCTCTCGATCAAAACATCAGACATTTTTGAACTAGACTCATTTAAAGAAAAAGTACACCACAATAAAACTACAGTATGGTAGTGGATCAGTAGACATCGCAGTACAGCACAAAGTATTAAAAATATTTCGTATCAATTTAGTTTACTTAGTTGCAATCATAATCAATTGAGTTCTTCTGGTATTTGAAAAAATAAAAAAGGTGAAGGTTTAACAATTAATTACTAGTGAGAAATTCAAATCTAATATCGGCGAAGGCTCTTTGTTGTGTCACAAAGCAAAGTAAACAAGAAGGCGTAGTACGGGATTTCATAAAAAAATTTCTCGAAATTTTCTTCGTGAGACCAAAAAGCTTTGATGATTTTCTCCGAAGACTTATAAAACCGAAAGTCGAAACAAGCACGAAATTCAATTTTTTGTTAAAATTTCGAAATGCGGTATGTTAGAAATTCCAGCTTGACTAGCACCTTCTCCCATCTCAACACCTTATAGCTCTCTGCCGCTGATAACCAGTTTTTTCAGAAGAGACTTGACAAACTAAGAACTTCCGTGGCCAAAGTTAGGAGGCGCTTGCGCGATAGTGGGCAAAAAAGTTATTTCAAACAAAATCTTTACAAAGTTGAGGAAAGCGCTACTCAACTTAAGCGTATAAGATTTAGTATAGAAGTTTTCCACAGGAATTTCACACCTTCAACTTTCTACCAACCTTCAAATATTGCCGTGCCAGAATTGGTTCAGAAACAAACCATCTTTCGGTAGAAAAATTTTAAGGTTAAGTGAATGTAGGGATTATCTGGCCACTCACCAATTACGTCCCTCAAGCATTTTAGGGCTTCAATACATTGGAAAATCAGAGAAGTTTTCCGCCTGTTCAAAAGATTTCGGTCTATGTTTAAGCAGGCCAGATCGAGGTATTTGGGGCCGCTCTGCAGCTTAAATGCTAGGATCTTCGTCAGTTTTCATTTATATAAATAAGTTAATTGAGAAAGAATGCTCACATTAGGCTTTGAATTAAATTCGTGAATGTAAATTGTGGCCAAGCCCCCAAAGAGATGATAAAATTATGTAAAAATTGATTTAAAATAATAAAATGAAATGAATAAAACTGGGCCACAGCACATAATGAAACAATAAAGAAAGTAAAGTAAACAGGAAAAAATAGGTAAACTTAATATCGACGACTCGTAACCTCTCAAAATCACACTGACCTCTCTTCCGACAATGAATCAATCTAAAGCTCCACAAATGAATTGTTGCGTACAGCGAGATCAGAATAAAAGTCATGACGCATACGTCAAATTTTTTACAATCAAAACCGCATGCAGAAGCGAACAATCCGTACATTCCTGAGAAATTTAGAAAAACCGAACTAGTGAATGACCTACATTGAATCGGACGTTTTAAACGAATGGGTAACGTCTCAAGCACAGCCAACTGGAAATTTTGAATGGTAGAATCGTAAGTATTAACACAAGGACGATATATGTCACTTGTTAAAAATTGTTCGAACTCATACGGATGAATCATGTGATCTTCATAATGATTTAACACCAGTGTCAGCAGGTATAAAAATAGACTACGTAAATAAAGAAGTTCCGCATCTTTCAAAATGAAAAAAATATGTCTTACAACTTAATTCAATGTAGCTACATTCATTCCATGGATCAAAGTAAAATAAGACTCTAATTTAGAACTGGACAAATGAAGTCTTACAGTCATATAAATAAAAATGCGCTTGCTACACCAGAATTTAAAAAGGGAGTTTAACAAAGTAATGAAAAAATCAGTACCCGGCAGAACAATAGAAAACTCACCAAATGGATGAGAAGTTAACGTGTTGATATCAGAATAAGAATTAAATGAAAGGCAAATAAATGAATTTGAAGAATTTTAAAATATTCTCAGAAATCTCGAGTTTATCTTATGCATGCAAAATCAAAAAAAGGAAAATTTGAAAAACAAATTTCAAGTGAGATGATCCAAAATTGACAAACGCAATGTTTTAATGCATGTTTTCAGTGTAATCATGTAGAGAAAAACACGGAGATGATGCAGAACTACTGTTTACTGGCATAGGTTCATTATCCTATGAGTGATTAACAGGGGATCTGTGTAAAGAATTATAAGAAAAGAAAGAATACCAGTTGTAAAATATGCCAGTTGAAGAATTTTTTCTTATGGGAAACTATATTTCTAAAAACGAAAAAACATGTGAATACCAGAGGAGATGGTGTAACAGCATAACAATTAACATCACAACAGAAAATAAATAGAGGCATAAAATTAAAACAAAGCATTTTCACATTGTAATAAAACAACACTATTCCAGGACCTAAGCATTAGCACAACAGTGTATTTGATGTAATTTGAAAATTAAGCTCTCCGGTTTAGGTAAAAAGCGCAGGTAGTTCAGAGAACAGGTTCTGAGAACATTCAAACAGAGCTGTACATTCATTGGCCACCTCATTATCAACTAATCAGAGAAGTGTATGAGACAAAAAATATTTGGTCAACACTAAAAGCACTACTTGAGTATTTTGTAGCGTGACTTTTATTTGCAATGGAAAAATGGAGACGACTACTGTAAACGGAAACACAATTTTGACCTTTTGTTTGTGGTATCTTGTTCTATCATTTCATATAGATAATCCTTATATCTGCAAGGTTTTGAGTACTTTTTTGTGCGCAGAAGTTTTAAAAGTCGACACAAATTTTCAATGAGATTGAAGCCAGGTGATTGGTAAGGCCACAAAAATAGATTGGTTCTTTCATTTGTGAACGGTTCCTTGGTTACTGCTGCCGTACATTTGGGAGTTTCGTCTTGCTGAAGTAACTAGTTGTGCCGGCTATAGAATTTTTTTGGGCTCGGAAGTTGCTCTCCTCTAGTATATGCATGCAAAAGGAATTACCCGTTTTCCCATTTATAATGTGAAGTGTCTTTAACCAATGGAGTTAATGGAATTAATTAATCACCAGTCAAGCGAGTGAAGCCACATCAGCCGTCCCAAGCCCCGCCCACCCTCTATTTAGTGCACCCTGTGGAGGTGGTGAAGCAGTGGAGGGGTCTCACGGTCAGGGTTGACAGATGAATCAGTCAGCTTATGGCCACATTTTACGAGAAACGAAGG
This sequence comes from Morinoia aosen, assembly GCA_030386875.1. Lineage (NCBI taxonomy): Eukaryota > Metazoa > Arthropoda > Malacostraca > Amphipoda > Talitridae > Morinoia > Morinoia aosen. Next base: position 77,693,899 of record CM059564.1, read on the forward strand.
CCAAAATGGCCTCTACAAAGTATACAAACATTTTTCACTTGCAAATCGCAATATCAATACATTTTTTACTCACTTTAACAATATAACGACGAGAGGACCTCTTCGGGATGTTGTAGGTCTTCTGTTTCTTGAATCGTGCGATATTATAAAAAATGGCCAAGTGAATTTCTCATGGCCATGGGGTTCAAAAAATGGCCAATTATTTGTAAATTGGCCATGAAATGCCAATCTGGCAGCCCTGTTCACGGTCACCACCTCCACATCATGTACTGGACACCGCTCTGTAGAATGGCGGAATTGCGCTATTGTGTGCTGCTATAGGTGGTTTTCTTCTGAGGCATAGATTTCAATTGTGTCTTTGCTGAATGATAAAAAACAACCAGATTTACATTGAAATATTTAAATAGCAACCTACATGCAGTTTTGTAAAGAAATGAATAATTACATACGCTTTACATACATGATTTTTTCTGTGTTTCAAGTTAACAAAAAGAGTATTTTTACAACCATAAAGTAATTTAGTTTTGTTATATAGACCAATTTTTATAGAATATAGGCATTATATTTACATACATGAAAATAAAATTAATTTATTTGAAATCTGACAGCTAAAGTTTTTCTGTTTATGAATGATTTCGTTCAATAGTTTAGCAGAGTGATGACACCTTGGGATAATATATTGAGATACAACACATTTTATTAATAAATAAACATGATTTAGAAGAGGATCAGCTTCGACAGAGAAGTTGTGAAATGAAGCGAACAGTGTCTTCTCAATACAAATACGAAGTGGAATTAAGCATTTTTTTAAGTCGTGGGTATTGGGATTCTGTGAAAAAACATACCCTTGAAATATTTGAAGTTTATTAAGCACTCTTCAAGTGAAATAGAGGCACGAAGAAACAAAACTTCCTCTAGGAAGCAGTCACCTTTTGGACCGGCTTGTGCTCCTCAATCACGCCCCAACAAAGCCGTAGTTAGGTCTAAGGTGAATTGGCAAGTGCAGGGCCTAAGCCGGGGTAGTACCGGGCACATGAAGCACTGGGTCCGGGATACCTCCCGGCTTTACAGTAGTCAAAATTCCAGCTGAGACGGAAAAGGAATGTTTCCCGGTGACCATCCCAACTGCTCGAACTTCCCGCCGCTGGAGGGACGCAACCCAGTTCGGAAAACTGCCGAAGGATTGAAGCTAGGAAAGAAAAGGATGAGATTTGTAGCTTTAACAGAGAAATGAAATTCGCAACCGATTATGACTCTTCCTAACTTTAAACGAAACAGGATAAATTTTCAAATCGCACCAAAAAAACCCACCAATATGAACTCACAAGCCAAGGAAATCTCTGCCGCATAACCGCTTCACAAGGCAAGGGATGGCTCAGCGCAAGCAGGGTTTCACTCAAAAAAAGGTGTTCTCCGCAGGGCGCGCAATGGGGGAGCATACTGGCGACAAGAAACAAAGGCACTTTCGTTAGGACATAACACTCAAAGCGAACAAGCAAATATCACCACAACCAAGATTTCACATAACAATACATCAGATATACCAAAAAGTCTCACCTAGGGAATTTGTTCCCGAGTGAGGATAATAGCCTCTTTTTGAAGAATTTATTTTAGGAAAAAAACAGGAAAATAAGTAAAAGGTAACCATTCATGGCCGTACTATAAAGATAAAGAAAAAGGAGGAGAATCTTTTCCGTAAGAAAATCCCACTTTCTAACGTGGATCGGGAGAACACAAGAAATGGCAAGAATTTCTTTTTCGTCTAGGAACTCCAGATCGCAAGTCAATTGTTAAAGAGTGGCCAACGGGCCTTTAAGGGTGGCCAACGGGCCTTTAAGGGTGGCCAACGGGCCTTTAAGGGTGGCCAACGGGCCTTTAAGGGTGGCCAACGGGCCTTTAAGGGTGGCCAACGGGCCTTTAAGGGTGGCCAACGGGCCTTTAAGGGTGGCCAACGGGCCTTTAAGAGTGGCCAACGGGCCTTTAAGTTTAAGTATTAAATTTAAAGGCTCTGAATGGTATAGCAAAATAACACCCAAAAATAAAAATAAATGAAACCAAGAAACACAGGCACACTTAAATAAAAAGATAGCGAAAATAGCGGTCAAGGAAGAGGGTAGAGGGAACTCCTAGAGGCTCACGACACATGACGCTGCTGGATCCCAAAAAATGCGGAAAAACCGGCACAACACTCCTTCCTTGACTGGATGGAAAATTACTTTATGATAATCAAAAAACCTACCTGAAGAAAGACAAACCAAGACAGACGTCACCTCTGTTTGCACTTTGCAGACAGCACACCCAAACGAACTGAAACCAGGTACTAACCCACATGTCACTCAGAGACGCGCAACGGAATTTCCAACAATTCAAAAACATGGCAAGATCTTGCTGACATTTTTTTTCAGCAATTAAACAAATGTGAATGACATTCTTTGATGGATAGGTTAAATGCTTTTTTTCTTTGAGCCTGTGGAAAATTTGCGCTCTTCAATTACTTGCTGCTTATTATTCCCCTATCTTACACGGGAAGAGTGTCACGATAACTATTTTGTATCTGAAGATATTACAGTATGGATACTATGGTTACTAAACTTGTTTAAATGTTGAAATCGAACATTTAAAAGGAGACAATTTCTTGTCCACGCATAGAAATATATGTAAAAACTATAGCGTGTGCTATTCAACTTCCTATAAATTTAAACATTACAAATTATTATTTCACTCGTTCAAAATTTAGTGAAGGTTCATCATTTCTTCCTTGAAAATTCGTCCTCCTTTCAGTCCGAGTAGCTTTCCTATTTAATACAGTATTTAAAGATGGGAAATCCATTAGAACAGTTGGCTCGAGGCGAAAGACATCGAGTCTTCTCATTTTTTTTTCTTGTCATAGGTAATAAGGCAAGGATCCAGCCCGTTCACCATGGAAGTAACGAATGCTAGAGAGAATTTGATGTACGCTGAGACACTCAGTCACTATTTTTGTTTTCGTGTTATTGCCTGTCGGGACTCGGAGCGCCGTTTAAAGAACAAATGTGTTGGAAATGAGCTTCACCTTCTCAGCACGGTCGCTGTGGACGACTATCCAATGACTCCCGCTGTCACTCGCACTTTTGTAACCAGTCTTACCGAGCTTCATCGCACATTCGGGGTATGAAGGGTTTTTCACTTATGTTAATATGTCACTGTCCTCTGGTCTCTCTCAGGGGGGATGGATGAAATGCCGACAGCCGCGAGTCGAATCTCTACTGAGGTACTCTCGAACAAGTGTTGCGCAGCCTTCGATCACGTCACTGGAGAACCGCCTTAATGATTGGATAATATTTTTATTATCCTCCATTGTTAGATTAAAACGTGTGAGCCACATTATTTCACTATTTCACTTGGTGAATGTCTTTGTTCTGATTTGGACGTTTCACCAATTTTATTCATTGATTATCTGATGATGGTCATCCGTAAATGTAACATTTCGTGACGACGGACTCATTTCGTGACGGACTCTTTTCGTGACGACGTGAAAATGCTTCTAGCACTAAATTTCGTTAGGATCAAGATATCCGTAACGTGCTAGGATCAAGATATCCGTAACGTACACTCTGTTTTGCGTGTGTCATAAATCTCAGATCGACGATCATGTATAATTTTAGCTTTCTCTTTAGCTTAAGGAGGTCAACCCAAGCCCCTGGCGGTCCGATGAGCCAATTTTTTGTTGTTGTTAAAAAAGGACCCTTAAGTGGTGGACTATTCGGTCCTAAAATTTTATGGCGCTACGGACACTAGATTGGTCCCCCAGGGGACCAAAAATCCTGAATTTTTGACCCCATATGAAAAAAAAACAAAACGGGAAATGGAAAATTTGAAAGCGTAACTTTGTTTACAATGCTTCAAGGATTATAAAACTGTCTTTATTTTTGTTCTAGCAAAAAAACTCAATGACTTCTATTCTTTTGAAATATCAACGAAAATGGACTAAAAAACCAATATGTCTAATTTTTCAAAAAACTAAGACCTGAATCGAAAAAATGAATTGAAAAAATTGTGTTTCCTTTCAAAAATTACACATGTTAGTCAAATTTCATAAGAATCAGACTACATGTATAAAAGTTCATAATTTTTATAAAAAATATTTTTTTTTGGGGAATTACAATTCACAGTGTGAATATGAAGTTATGCATGATTATATAAATAAAATTGAAAACAGCATTATCGTTATTGTCATTGTCCGTTATATTACAGTTCACATAAAAATTCACTTATGCCTTATTACCAACAACCCTTATTTTCAACGTTCTATAGAATAGAAGTCAGTGAATTTTTATGCTAGGAAAAAAACAAAGACAGTTTTAGAATCCTTGGAACATTTCTAACAAAAGTATGGTACCTTTCTTCACAATTGTACAAATTATTTTTTTTTATCAAGCTTAAAACCCAAAGTTAGTGTATATGCTAGTTAGTGATCAAATATCGCATATAAAAAAACGAAAAGTTTAAAATGGATAATTTACTACCATGCTTTTGTTAGAAATGTTCCAAGGATTCTAAAACTGTCTTTGGTTTTGTTCCTGCATAAAAACTCCATGACTTCTATTCCTTTGAAATATCCATAAAAATGTACCAAAAAACTAACATTTCGATTTAAAAAAAATTATGCCTAAATCAAAAAAGTTACATGAGTATAATATGCTCTTTTTCAACAAATACATATACTCTCCAAATTTCAAACGAATCAGATCAAAATTTAAAATTCGCCTTGTTGACCCCTATATGAAGTAAAAGATTTCGTCAAGTTTTTCTTCCTCTTCACCCAACGCTCTACATATTTACTTCCATTTTAAATAACGTTTATCTTAACTATTTTTTAATATTTTACAATTTTTTCGTTTTCACTTAAAACATGGGGTGAATGAAGGTCACTGTAGAAGTTCGCTTCCGTCGGAGAATATCCGCTGTCGGTATTTCATCCATCGCCTCTGAGAGAGGCATATTTTCTTAAGTCATAAATACTACGTACTCCGAATGTGCGATCTAGCTCGGTAGGACTGGTTACAAAAGTGCGAGTAACAGCGGGGGTCATTGCATAGTCGTCACCAACGCATTGAACAGCGACCGTGCTGAAGTAGGTGAGCTCATATCCAACACATTTGTTCTTTAAACTACGCGAGTCCAGACGTAAAAGCCTATCTGAAAAAGATCTACAAAGGCATGAAGACAGACGATAATTAAAATAGTGATTCAGTATCTCAGAGTACAACATCAAATTCAGCCGTCCAATTTTTTACCATTTTCTCAAGCATTCGTTACGTCCGTGGTATGTATAAGGACAGGATCCTTGCCTTATAACCTATGACAGGGAAAAAATAAGAGAACTCATTGTCTTCTGCCACGAGCAAAATTTTCTCATAGATTTCCCATCGTCAAATAGAAACGAAAAATTCACTTATTAAAAAGGAAAACTGCTCGGACTCCACGGAGAACGAATTTTCAAGAATGAAATGATCAACCTTCACTAAATTTTTTACCTGCAGTCAAGGTAGCTATATCAGGCTTAAAATTTATTCACAAATGAAAGTGACTGCGAGGGCTATAAAAATTTTCAATTGAGGATACGAATATTAGCCCAACATAGGATACTACGAACAGAGAAAATTACTGCTTCATGACCATGTTAAGGTGCTCGCTGAAGACGTTCATCGGCCGAACTTCTGCCTTGAGAACAATTGGGGACTCACAAAAAGACAAACTCACATCAACCCAGCTTTTGATTTCAAAATATTTGATTTATTGAAATTTTGAAATCAAAAGCTGGGTTTCAAATCATTTGTGTAACTGTACAAAGTTGCGCACCACTGAGGAAAAGGGGATGAGACGTAAGGGGTGCTACGCTCCTACTCCTCACAGGCAGAAAAAAAATTCTGAGGGATTCTGAGGGTAGAGAAAGGTGTTTGCTTTAAATTGAGACTATATTATAAATATATGTTTTCAGATGGATTTGGTCAGAAAATAGAGCCTGCCCAAATTGACCCTGTCTTTGCCCTGTTTGTAGGGAGAATGAGTGGGTTCAAATTATTATTACCCTCTAGTAGGCGAACGAGATCGAAATTTATCACTCCAGCTTTAGAATTAAAGGTAAGGGAACAACGTAGAACAAAGCTCTTGTTTATTTCCGATGCATGAAGTTCATATAACTTTATACCATAGGTGCGTCTCCTTAATTCAAAGCGAGGGCTTTCTGAATGAATCAGCGCGGTGTTATAAGGAGAGTTTCAATCCAAGGATTTTTGAAGAAAAAATTTGATTCCTAAATCACTAACGCTGAGAAGTTATTAACGAAATGTTAAATTTTGAAGCTTTATTAACCTATCCAAATGCGGAAATAACGCCAACGCTAAAATAGCCTGAGTTTAAAGTTTAGAAAAACATATGAAGTATTTCAAAAACTAATGATTTATAATAACTTTAAAACGAATCGATTCAAGATGCAGATGGGCCTAAGGTCTTCAAGGAACATGGTAAAATGCACGCTCTAGGAGTAGTAATGTCCGCGCATTAATTACCTTACCAATGCATGTATTTCACTTCATCATAATCAAGAGTAAAATATTCATTTAACTCTAATTTTGTGATACTACTGGAGTTTAAAGAACAATATTCCCATGATGTATATGTAGGTGTTGAAATGTTTTTTTTTTTTGCGGTAGGAATAATTTTGTCGTGCTTGTTTGTTTATAACCCTCTTTAGTGAAAGTTGTAAGTTGTCGGATGCACTTCTTGTCTACAACTGTTATCAACCTAAATAAATTCTTCGCTTCAGTTCATTTTATCAATTAGCTCGTTTTCTATAGCTTCTCAGTTGTTATTCGGATAATGACTCGTCTTCATATGGTCTGTGAATAAGAAGAGTTCGTAAATGAAAATTTTAAATTCATTCCTCGTCTAAAATGTTTTATGAGCACAAATAGGCTACATAGCGTCTACTCTGTTCTTCATTTCATGTCATTTTCAGTAATCCCTTACAAAGTAACCTTCGACTTCGATACCCAGGTAAAAATCATGGTGCTTAAACTTCTAACCCTCACGCTGCAAGAAATAATGAAAAGAATACCATTTAAAAAAATGATCTTGCTCTATTGTCATTGAGTCAGAATTTCTTTAGCGTTTAAAATGTATTTATGAAGCAAATTAAAATTCCATTCCCTTGATTTTTTAGGTGAATTGATATGGAAATATTATTGCTATCCCCAAGTAAACACTTTTTTCTCGAAAGGGTTTATTTTTGTTTATTAATAATTGTAAAATTAAGGTTTTTTGCTAGGGGATTCTGGCTAATTATATAATCCGGTCGCGGAAGTTATTTTAAAATTGTGTTGTGTAAGTTAGGACATATTCCCCAACTTTTGCACAATATCAGTGAAAATAAACAAAAAATTTCTGCCCCGGAGCCACAACAACACGCAAAAATCATACAAATTGGAAATTCTAAAAATAAAGCGTATTAATTTAGAAATTATTTCCAGCGTTAAACGCCAAATTAGAATTGGATTTTAAGAACTCAAATTAAATGGTCGTAAATAACAGTTCAAATTGTTTAAGTTCCAGCTCTCCAGCTTTCATACAATGGTTGTGGTTGTTGGTTCAAACTTCGTTTGCAATAAGACTCTATTTCCAATTTTCCATCATGAAGCTAATTCCAGCTAACTCTGAAGGCGTGGGGCTGCATGGAATCGTCTCCGAAGCTCCAATAAACCGGAAACAACAACAACAACAAATGTGTGTATGGATGTCTTCATTATTAATGGACGATGTTGACGTATATTCTCATACGAGACTCGAATTTTCAGCACCCATGCTATAAGTTATAATTTAATTAAATGTATAAAATTACTCGTACAGGAATCGGGGTTGATAATTCACACTTCGTCCGGAATACGTGAACGAACAGTGCCAACAGAACAGCCTTATGCCTTCGTATGGCGTTCAGCGGTGTATTTCGCACTGTCGGTTGTCGCCACCAGCCTCGTACGATCGCGTTCTCTCACGACATTCTGTAATATTTATTTGTGAGGACAGCATGACCCCACTGTATATGGCCCAAATTATTACAACATCCCATGGGAAGCAGTTAGGGTGCAATACCTGATTTATTTTCAGCTACGTTTCACAACATGGTGTTTCCTTTTTTCTAGCTTAATAATTTGTAATCAGATTCTACGAGTAGCTGTCACCAATTAGTTTGCTGCATATTACTGCAGTTCCCTTCATGAGTGTTCTTTTGATATTAATGAGAAGCCCAAATAAATATGCTAACAGTATAAAAGGATGAATTTTGGTCGTTTCCTGTAGAATAAAAATACAACGGTCACAGACTCTCCCTCAATACTGAAAACTCGTATTTTCCGTTCACAGTTAAGATAAAATTGAGAAAGTTGAGTAAATTAACTAAAGAAATGGTGCTATATGTAAATACCAATTATACATAACTTAGTTTACGTCTCTATCCCCAATCTACCTTAGTTTTCCTGGTAGAGCGGAGGTAGACAGGCTCGTTTTCGTTCGAACTTCGTTTTCTTTGTCAATGTAGACAAACATGACTCTACATCTTTTGTGTTTGAGATGTTTCTCAAACAACCTCAAAGAACAATCAAGCTGATTAGAATGAATGTCTTCCAAGATAGATCATTATTATATAAAAAAGGGAAATAAAGTTATGCATTGTGCTAAGAAATCATGTTGATATTTCGAGCGGGCCAAGTCTCGTAACGGACGCTCGTTCGAACGTCGATCGCTCGCACTGCCTCGATGCAGCCGGCTAAAATAACTGACTACCTGCTTCCCAGCCCAGGGAAAGTGAGTCTTCAGTCTTGAGATAGTGCAGTTCTTCTATGAAAATCAGCCGTTGTGGCTTGTGTCTCGCAGTGTTTGTGCGTTTGTGCAGTCCTTCAGTTGCAGTAGATCGTCTGGAGGAAAGTTTAAAATGGTAAGATTCAACTTGAGAGGTGGAGATGAGTAGAATTTCAGAAAGTCATCAAGTTAAGATACATGTTATATAAATAATAGAGTTGTGCGGAAATATAGAATTTAGTGTATGTAGCAAGCCGCCTTCTTCAAGCTACCGGGCTAGAATGTTTCGAGATATTGCGAACATTAAGGGAACTAAGCGAAATACAATTACAAGTCGTGTTTGTTGAATGACTTGTAAAACGTGACTAGTACGCGTGGAATGGGCTTGGTCCGGTAATAAAATATTTCATTTAATGATGCCAAATACTTTAACAGCGAAGATAAGGGCTTACATTTTACCAGGCCATTCGAAGCAATGAAGCGAACACGCTCAAATTTATTTTTCGTTACCATTTGTCCTTGCCTGAACATATAAATATCACATATGTTGATTTCAGTCGGTGAAAATTTGGGAGAACTTAATTAACAAAATATAACGTAAGAGTTCCGTGGACTGTTAATGTTCTGAAAATATGATCGGCTGATTCTGAACATCAAGCTGGTATTGGACTGACATTACTGAGAATTATTGATAAAATTTCAATTATGGTTTTGTATTTTCATGGTATTTATTTACTGACAAGCCATTTCATGGCTTGGATTTTTGAATTTATTTTATTTTATTCCCTCCTATGGCGTGAATTTCCTAGGTTTTATTTTAGAGAACGGTGCGTGCATTGGCTATGCTGCACATAGAAATTTTACTAATCTATAACAAATAAAGACTGCTGATCAATTGCAAATTTTTGACGAACTCAGTTTTTTATATCTTCTGATGTCCGCTGAATTTTTAAACACGAAATGAATTGTTTCGAAAAAAATGAAAAAATGAAAAACAAAAATGAATTTTTCTGATGTCCGCTGAATTTAATCATTTTAAATAGCTATCACTTTACGAATAGCTCAAAAGAATTATTCGATTTTTCCCCCCACAAATTATCCGAATATGCCTCAGATATTTGAGCCTATTCCACACAAATTTCATATCGTTCACCGTCAAAGTATCTTAACTTCAAATAATATTCATAGAAAAGGTAAAAAAATTAGCTATAGAACAATATGGCGTGTCTTCCGTCAACTGTTACGCAAATATCATCTTCAATACGTATTCCTAAAGTTCTGAGCAAAATGGGTTATTTTGGACTCCCTATGTAGATTTCTTTGTTTTCCTGAAGTTAAGGTTTATTAAAAATATTTCCTCAATTCAGAGTTTCTCATACTCTTTGTGCGATTTCTACAGAATATATTTCTATTTCATTCCTGTTTTTTTTTGCTACCAAAATACAGTTCATGCTTCCATTACCAGTACTTCCATTTTTTTGGAGAATTGAAGTTATTTTTCGAGTGTGTCTTTCCTGCTATTGCGTTATTCTGAAGTTTAACCTGCCCGAAACTTAATGGCTTTTCCAGGCGATAAAAGGTAATCGTTAAAAACCTTTGAATACGTAAACTAGCCATGATGTGCAATGAAAAAAGAATCTCGCATGGCAATGCGTACTGAGTTATTAATCGGTACACGGGCTAATTCTGTTGGACCTTGTATTGATTCTTATGTCATTTATCTTACATGGGGTTGAAGAAAAAATTATTATTCGAACTATCGTCAGTAATCAACGTTTTTATTTTAATTGAATAATGATCTGAAACTTCTTGCCCGTCATGAACTACATGAAAGTGAAAAAGGTCTGGTTTCATGTTTTTGAAGTGAATGAAACACCTATTAAGATATGAACATCCAATAAAAAATACACTCGAAATTAAAAGAAAATAAAGCAAAAGTTGACAGACTGTACTATTCATTCAGTAAAGCAATTGGAAAGCACAATGCTGGCAATACTACTTAGATTATAAGTTTTTCATCGTTTGAACTTTCAAGACATTATCCGCTGTAGAATTTACTGATATATGCAAAAATCTATAGATTTCATTGAAATCTCACATAGATAAACGCTCTAATTCCCAAATTGTTTATGGATTTCAACTTTTGACTGATTGAACTTCCAATACACGACATCAATTTTCATGACGCATTTATGCAGAAAAGCTGAAGGTCATGGAAGGACTACCATGGTGGTCTTTAAAGCCATGTTGGGATGGAACGTCACCGCATACTTTGGACATTATTTTGCTAGGAATGAGAATCACCGGACTTACCCGATGTTGATAATTTTAGGTTGTAACTCGTAATTTTCATTTGGTTTTCAGGTTTTATGTTTTCCCTTGTTGCCTTTGAAATTTTTAGTTATACAAGCTAAAACAACATCGAAAAATTAGGCAGCTGCCTCCTTGTTGTAAGTGTACTTTCGATACAGCGCGAGCAAGTTGGTGCTGTAAGTAAGAAATGTCATTCTTAGGCAACATCATAGTCCTGAAAGATCTGTAACCAAGCAACTGTACAAGTAAATAATCTGCATTATTTACCTAAATTCCTCATTTCTATTTCTCATAATCTAGGGAAGTAATCTTGTTGTGTTGACTACAGTTATTTGAGAAAGTTACGCTCTATTGGTTCCTCTTGAGCATTGTCGGCAGCAAAGGAATGAAAGCAAAGTTCTGCTGTAGCGGAATGACTCAATTTATATTTTTTAAAGTAAGCAATTAATCTTCCTCAGTTACTTATTTTAATGGTTTACTTGAAAGACTCTGTCTGTTGAATGAAACCATTATGCATACCAGTTATATTTCTCCATTTTTCCAGATGGTGAAAGGATTTGAAAGCGAGCATTCCAACCTTTCGTTTGTCCATATCAATCAAACTGCCTCTGCTGGCGCTAACGATTTTGAAAGAGCCTACATCACCAATGGTATGCAGAGGACAGATCCCATGGTGGTCAATGCAGAGCTGCTGGACAAGTCTCTGACAGCTCCTGCAATGCCTGAGCCTATTGTTGCTACTCCTCACTGGGACTTGAATGTAGGCGCTTCAGAGTCTGTTGCTCCGGTGTCCGCGAAGTTGAAGGAGACCATCAGTAGAGTTCCTCGTAGACTGTCGCTGGTGGGGATTGCTAACAATGGACAAACAGATCACACAACGGATGTCTCGAGTGCTGCTGCTACTGGTAATGCTTCTTCAATACATGAAAAGAAAATCAGAACATAAGATAAATATCTGTCTCCATACACAAGGTTTAGTTCAAGCCTCAATTATCACGGCCAAATATTTATTAATTATAACTGCAATCAAGCTTGGTCAGCATCTTCAAATCCTACTTACCTGAGCAATGCCCTGAAAGCCTTCCCATATAAACCGTGAAAATCCCTTCAGCGCCTCTGCTGCAGCCTTTTATCAGTGTATAAGCTTATCTTAGAAACACACCTCGCTAAATTCTTCAGTTTTGAATTTTTATGATGTACGTTTATTTTAATTCAACAAATGACTTGATGACTAATGGTTGCGTTAGAGAAATGGTGAACACCAATGCAGTAAGAGAGATCACGTTAATAGTTTCAATTTATTTTTCTGGTGAAGTCCATATTAGAAGTACTGAAAAAGCTTGGTTTGTTGACATGTTGATTGTTTGTCACGGTCACTCTTCCCTGAGAGTTACTCTTACCAGCTTGAGCTTGAAAATTAATGATCAAGCCTGCCTTACATAGGCACTTGTTTACGTTTTCCGCCAATGCCTGATTCAGTGGAATTCCTTGCGAACTGAAATTTCAGAATGCAAAGAAAATAATTATACAAAACTATCAACACCCTGAAATGAATTGGAAAATTACTCAAAGAATGAACATATTCCCAAACGTATATATGCTCATTTCATTTAAAAAGTTTTACAATATTGTTGGATGTTTGTTGAGTGAGACAAGTTTCCCATGTCAAGGAGGAAAAATTTTGAAACTCGATTAGGTAACTTTGAGCTTTGACAGATCAGCTCACAAATGAAGTTCTAGTGTAAATTTATAGTTTACTAAATTCCTTGTTAAAAATTGCAAAATGTGCGTCCCAAACCTTGTGCCATTTGCTGAATAATAATAATAATAATAATAATAATAATAATAATAATAATAATAATAATAGTTATGTAAATTACTGTTAAATGGCTTTTATATCACGAGATGGAATTTTTGGATGCTACTGATTGCCATGAATTTAACTAATTATTCTATTATCTCGCCTTAATAAAATTGCTTAAATAAGGCTTTATGCATAATACGTTGAGGCAACACTGACCAACTTGATTATGGTTATTAGTAGCCATCAGGAGGTGAAAAATTTACTCATCTTATGCATGCAAATATGGATGTATAGCATGTGTGACCCACATGAATTGTAATGTTAAAATATGAAATTATTATCAGGTCATGCCGTAAGTTCCGTCCGAATTTTGAATAAATAAAATAAGTGTCCAAATGTCACATTTAATCGAAGATTCAATCATCAATGTACATTCTCGAATTACCAATAATTTCCTTTGATCTATTAACAAGCTTATTAAAACCATCAATATTTTGAAAGTCTTTTGGTTTTGGTGTAAGGACCTCTCAAATGTTAGTTTCAACATCTTCTTGCGTTGCAAAAGCTGTTTCTTCCGAATAATTTTGTAAGCTACGAAACAAATGGTAGTCTGAAGGAGCTGCTGAGTTTCCTTTCTTGAACTCATGAAACATTTTGTGCCTCAAATGATGCTTGGATGCTTCCATGTTAACCGAATTTTAATCAAGCACATCTTAATTTTGTTGTTTTTTAAAATAAAATTTAATACCTTAAAATGCATTTAGCCACAAAAATAATGTTCAACTCCATTAGGCACTATGAAATACTCTTTTAATTTTGTTCAGTTTAAAAAAAGGTAAAATTCAGACAAGACTTACAGGATGACCTGATAGGGATTTCTAGGAAGATGTAAGGGTCTGAGTTGAAAGAACGGCCTTTATTTTCCTTTATTTTTTCGCGAAAGAAAAGGATTTTTACTTCGTTTGCATACCATCTTTTTCGAGCTCATATTATATCTTTTATCTCGTTTCTTAAACTTCTCTCAATGTTGCTGTTCTTTTACAATTTTGTGTAGAGAGGTACTTAAAGTGGAGAGGTACTCTACTTGTGTGGAGAGGTACTTGAAGTAGAGAGGTACTCTATTTGTGTGGAGAGGTACTCTATTTCCTTGACTTCATACTGAATAATGTCTTTCTCGTTTTGAAACTTCCTTGTCGAAGTAAAATGCTGAAACAAAGTTATATAATCTAATTTTATTGCGTAAGGTGAGTTGGAAACATCTTTGCTGAAAATTTTTCGTAATTAACTTTTCATAATCGGACATGAGAATGTAGTGCAGAGATTTTAACATAATGTGTACCGTAGTGTTTACCACGGGAAGATTTTCTACCTCATGATTAAATTTATTTTCAGGAGCTGGTTGTCCCACTCGAGGCGGAGATATTGGCTCTAGCGCCTCAGCTGGGGCGGCAGTCAGACGTGAGGCTGCTGTGGCCGATCATCCCGCAGCCGCTCGCGCGCTGTCGCCCGCTCCCTCAGCCAGTGTTCCTGTCGGGAGCCAGCAGGGAGACTGTCACAAAACTGCTCGAATGATAGGGGCAGTGCCTGTTATCGAAACGCATCATGCCAAATTGTTGCAACAAAATGTGCGTTTGGTTGTAGATAATACCAACTTGAGGGAAAAGAATTTAGAGTTGCAAGAGAAATTGAATCTTCTTGGCAGCATCCTTAGAGATCCTCGTAAAAGGGAACTGTTATATGCTCGCCTGCAAATGCACCCGGATGTACAACAGGGCTAAGTTTTTCGCTTCAATAATGGATGAAATTAACGTTTGGTACGTCACACATGTTTCAAGGGGAAATTGTGTGAGGGCCCGAGCTAAGAGTTATCATTTATTCACAAATAAGGGTCATATCCAGAGGTGTACAATAGAGAAACATTTTCATGTATGCGACTATTCGTGCGATTACCATTTTCCACTATGCACAGAGTTCTCCTCACTAAGCGAGGTCGCTCTGATCTTGTCATCGTTGCAAGTTACTTGCCTCTCATATAACAATCCACCAGGCGAATTTATTCCATGAGACACTGTATATCGTGTTCCAGAAATTGTTATTAAATTGGAGAATATCTTTCGAATCATTTGAAGTTTGTTGGAATTTTTATGTCTTCTCGAGGACATATTGGGATTGAGTAGAGCATTCGTTAACTTGTTTTTTGTTGTAATTTTTCGTCTATTAGTGTATCTGGTACTGAGTCTCAGATTTTGAACTGAGCAACTCTCAATAATTTTTGTAAGGATGCTCTTGATGATGTCGACATCGATATCAGTGTTAATCATGTTGGTGATTAGTAACGTTGTGGAAGATAATGTTTATGTTGATGCTAACGATTATGGTGTCGATGTCAATTTTGAAAAATGATGGTGTTAATTTTTTTGGAACAACTGCTGGCGGTAACTATGTTTATATTGTTGATGAAGTGGTTGATCATGATCACAGAGATAAGTTTGAATGTTCTGATGTTGATTTGTGTTATGATACGGATCAACATTACCTCAAAAATGATGGTTTCTGAGAGGTTGATACTCATGACGATGTAGATGAGAGTGTACATGATGGCTATCATGGTGTATGTATGTGTTGATGATAAAGACGACGTTGATAAATGTTACTGATGAAATGGATTTTGATGTTCATTTAGATAATAGCATAGCACTATTCTCGACCCACATTCATGTTGTTCGAAATTGAAGTGGATGAAAACCAAACCTGCCTCACCCACTTCCGAACCAAATCTGGGCAGTGCACAAACATTTCAGGGGTGAAGAAACTACTAAACGTTCTTAACTATTCTTAAATAAGATACCGAATAAATAAAAAGAATATGGTTTGTTATGCATTCACTTTATTAGATAAATAAAATAATTTTTCAATGTTTTTATGAAACTATGCACCCACCGGCGAAATCAGGTGAAATGTTCATTCCACGAAAAGTAGTCCAAGATAAGCCCGTTAGGCTATTGAAATAGAAAAGCTCAATTCACTGATTTTAACATCGCAGCTCTTTTTCAGAGGAGCGTTTTATAATATACAGGGTGTCCAAAAAGTCGAGGTGCAATTTGAAATTACTGAAGCTTTGAAACTATACATGATAGAAACAACCTGTAGACTGAATTAAAATTATTACTGTACCTAGTTTACGCGTGGCTTGTTGATATCTTGTCAAAAAAAATTTTGTGCTAATATTAAAGGCTTCAAATCTTGTCTATCAAACAACTTATCACCCATGGCTTCAACGGAAGAGGTGGTCTATTTTCATGGCTTCCACTTTTCCCAGATTTGACTCCTTTAGGTTATTTTTTATGAGGGCATATAAAAACAAGAATGTACGCAACAAGACCTCGTTCATTGAGAAACTTGAAAGGTAAAATAACCGCCGTGCTCTCTGACATTACTGCTGATCAACTGGAAAATGTTTTTAATGATCTTTAAAAAATCGTGTTACTCTATACATAGCTAATTATGGCGGACATCTAAAAACTTTAGAAGGCTACGATAAATAAATTTAAAAATCTAATTTTTCTTGTTTCTAATACCTTTTACAGATGGTTTCTATTATGCATTGTTTTAAAGCTACAGTAAATTCAAATCGCAGCACGACTTGGTAGATACCCTGTATAGGTGGCAGCAGTGAGCAACTTGTGTTTGTTCAATTTTACCATATAGTTGCGTTTCAGGTATGAAGAGATCTTCCATGACAATGCAGAAGATGTATGACGATTTAGATTTCATTAGTTCAATCGTTCGGTAAATTTTGCTGCTCATTTCGAGGGACCTTGCCCCACCCATACTTAATTGAATTTATCCTACTAATCCCCTCAGGGGGATTGTACTATTACGGGATTGTACTATGACTATTGTATCTACGGGAATTAGCGCTCCCAGGGGGAAAATGTGTGAGGGCTCGAGCTGAGAGTTAGGTAGGCCTTCTTTTTGTTGAAATTAAATGTTTTTTTTTATGTTATGGACCACCTTTTTTCGGTTCACTTTTGTCCTGTTTTTCAGCACCTTCTACTCCTTCAACTTTTATCTTGTTTCAGGAACTTTTTTCTCAACTTACTGTTTCTATGCTCCTTCTGCATAGATTCCCCATTCCCTTATCTCCATATTAAATGGTGCCTTCCTTCTTCCTCTCTTCGCGACGCTCTATATTTAGGGAGGTTTAAACTAACATATAATATAATGCATTATCCTACTAATACCTAGATCCACTTACAACGTACATTTTGCATGATATTTTGCGCTTCACTTAGTCAATTTGTGAACATTTGTTCATTCTATCAACGGGTTCCATATACCTGGAAGCTTATTAGGAAACTGCATCAATCACGTCTGATTTTTCAGGATTACGTTGATTACAGTAGCCGCATATTTTGCCGTAGTCTCTTTTTTCCTTTCCATTTTAAAATTGGGCGGGCAACTGAGTTCTCCCCTTGCTCCAGTCGTTTCTAATACTGAGGGTGTAAAAATTTTCGTTAGGGTGTTAATTTTTAGAATATCTATTATCTATTATTATTATTATTATCTATTGAAACCTATTATCTATTTTGCCTAGCATGCGTTCTAACATTGGTGCCATTAAAATTTTGATCTCCAGATCTCAAATAACTACATGTTTTTGAGCTCGAGCTGAAAAAGTAATCCTTTACTTTAATTAAAATGAGTTTTTTAAATATTTTATGTTGTTTTTCTTTTTTCGGTTCAGGTGTGTTCTTTTTTTAGTACTTATCATCATTTTGTTTTGTTGCAAATAGAAAGGCATTGGTCAGAGAACATCATCAGCGAAGATAATATGAAATTCAAAATTCTCGAAATGAACCTTTCTTTTTGAAATAAATTGAAAATTTAAAAAATAACCAAAAAAATTATTTAGGAAACACCCTATTAGTCACAATCAATATAAACTTCATTGGTTTTGAGGGACGGTTTGGGTTTAAGACGGGCGAAACATTTAAAAATTTGAAGGTTTAAAGTCTCTGAAGCGTATCTTTGTATTGCAAAGTGATATGAGTCGGTTAACATATTACGAAACTTTGCGTGGTCCCGTCTGCTGATTAGGGTGGACGGGTAAATTGGACACCAGTTCGGCCACTGACACCTTGTGCTTCGTTTCTCTAGTTGGAATAGCAAGTCTGGTCGTATTAAAATAGTCCGATACACAACGTGCACAACCCTACTTATGGAACAAAGAAAACTTAGCAAACTGAGGTATCTTATCCCTGAAGTCTGAAATGACCCAACATATAATAAATAATCATGGTAAAATTGAGTTTCGGATTAGAAAATAACATTGTTGTGGCAATTAGAGTAAATCCAACTGTAATATTTCTCGAAAGGATCTAAATGAAAAATGATTAAATATCGGGTTATGGATTCACTGCTGTTGATGAGAGTTAACACGTAATTTTCCTTTTCCTTTGTCGAGTTTTCCTTATTTTTTCTGTGATTTTCTCTTTTCATTAGAACTATGGAAGATTCAAGTCACTCTGTCTTACTCTCTTCTGCAACTTTCATAGTAATCTTTAAAGTTCTTTCAATTTTGATGTTCTTGTAGCCAGGGTATGGGGGCACATCTGGTGCAGCAACTCATTTTGTCTAAATTCCATAATAAATTGTGCCTTCCCTCTTCTCTTCAAAACACCTTTGTTTGACTAAAGAAGGATCAAATTAGCGACTTAATATCAAATGTAATTGTTGTATGAGTTCTTTCGCTGATGGGAAGCTGATTAAAAGAAAATTTTTCGCCTAACCGTAGCCCAATTCATCCTTACTCACTATACAAGAAGACAAAAGGAATCTTCAATCCTGAACTAGCGTTCCTGATGTTAATGCTAGTATTGAAGTGGGCTGATGTGATTATTCTCATGCTAGTATGCATGGCCAAATCAAAATGATGGGATTCGATATTTTCCTTAAATAAATCTTCCAGATTGCATGACAAACAAATACGTTTATATCTTATTAGTACCCACGATGAAAATATTCTTGTACTTGTGCCCTGGGGAAATTTGTATCACAGATACGGTGATTAAACATCTTCAGTAGCTCGCATCAAAAACAACAGAACTATCGTATCGTACTAAACTATCGTAATATTGCCTAGTTACCTGATGTCAATGTTTTAAAAATGGATTTAGTAAATGAGTAAAGAATGAAATGTTGATTGGGAGAGCAAGACTACGTCGAATAATTGAACGTTTAAATTGTACACAGACTCTAAACAAATCTATTTGTTTACATGTCAATTTTGAAGAGTACTGATCGTATGGCTGTCGGATGTAATGACAAATTTCATGCTTGTCAACTGTAACCACAGTAGGACTGGTGTAGATAACGCATCCCGATCCTGTTCAATCAGAGAAGACGTTGATTTTCTAGGATAACATTTTTCTGCATTTTACTTCACTAATGCAATAACACTAATTGTCAATGCTTGTTTCAATTATTGATGTCATTCGTATCCTTCAATTCCCTTCGATATATGGTGATCACGCGTTAAGCACATTGGCAGATAAGAACCCATACAAACTTAGAATGTTTCTTTGAATACAGGTGGTATTGCTAAAAATTTCCTTATTTATCCCGATAAACGCCGCTTCATACAAGGACTTTGCGCATAGATGTTTATGGTGTGCTTAATAGTATGGTACTGCTGATTAAAAATAATGAAATGGCACGAGTGGATCGTAAGGCGAGAATAATTAGCCAAGGACAGCTGAGCATTTTTTAGTATTACAAAATGCATAATTATTTACACTCGTCACGCTCTTGACCGCATTGGCGACTATTATGCACTCGAGAAGCTCATATACCAAAGATTGTAAAGGTTACGTTCTTGAAAACTTACGCTAAATATTATCTGTTGCGTTCTTCACAGACGTTTTCACCCGTATATTGAGGCTGAAACCCTATTGGCTAGCCTGAAATCATGGTATGACCAAAATAGTCTCGGACTAAATACGAGTTCAACGCAATTCATTATTTTTGGGTCCAAAGACGCAATTAAATAAATTCCAAATCTTACTCCTACTGTTGGGAATGATGAGATGGAGCCACCAGAAAAAGATAAAAATTTAGGTATTTAGTTCGATAGAAACGTCTTTCAAATCCCACGTTGAGAAAACTTGCAACAAACTTTACGGAACTTTAATGTTTTTCATCGTTTAAAAAGTATGCTCAACGAACAATCCAGATTTTTGGTCATTCAATTTTGTCCTAGTATGGGGAGATGTACTTCAATATCTTCAAAAAGAGTTACAAAAAATGCATGAACTTCTCAGCCGAGTACACAAAGGTTAATTCAAGAGAAGTGATCACGTAACACCTCTCCTAAATAAACTCGGCTGAACTCACTTTCGAGAATGGTTTCTCGTGCACGAAGCCCAATACGTATTCTCTTCTTTATATCTTCCTCATAGCAATACTCAAATATTAATTATTTCCTTCCCTACTGTCACCAACCTAAAGCCGAAGAGGAGACATAATGTCTTAATCAACTACCGTTCATCTGATATTGGGCAGAAAGCTCTTTCAATATCAGGCTCCCCACTGTGGAACCAACTTCCCGAGTATCAAAATCCCTCAAACATTAAAAGAATTCGATACCAAATTAGCTCGTTATTTTACGTCTACACAATAATTGTGAGCTGCAGTAGACACTGGTAAAGTAATTACTAATTTCTAGCGTTAATTATCCTATCTTTCATTACATTATACCACATATACCGCATTTTGTGGTATGCTTATGCAATGGGATTGCTTGTATGCGAATATTTAAGTATATGTGTGTTTGTATATATATGTCCATGCGTTTTACAGGTATGTATGTGGGTACGTGTGTGTAAGTGCATATATGTAAGTATATATACATACGTAAAATTAACACTCCTTAGTCGGACTATCATTAAGAATTTGAAGACGAAGAATACAGCATGGATAGGTATCATATTTAATACAATATAACGAAGCTAAATTTAAAATATGTGAATTATTTATATTATTAATTATTATTAATCCATATTTTGGTGATTTTACGAGCAAGATGTCCCGGGATATTGAAAACCTTTTTAAACACCACTTTCCTGCGGTAAAATTAAATGTAATTACTGTAAATCTGCTGCGAGTTGGTTCTTTCTTTTGGTACAAAGATAGGATTCCTAAGCGGGTGCGGGCATCCCTGGTATATAAATTTAGTTGCGTACAGTGTACGTCGGCATGACGACGCTGCCTTTTTACGTCAGGATCGCCCAGCACCGTGGAGTTAGCTTTCGTACCGGGAGACCTTTAGCTCAACCTCCTCATTCATCAATCCGCCTTCATACCGAACAGTGTAGCAGCCATATTTCCGAGGACAATTTTTCTATTTTATGCTCTGCACCTAACGAGTTAGATTTGCGCATTTTAGAATCTCTTCACATTGCAAAAGAGAAGCCACCATTAAATAATGCTAATAGTTCATATCCTTTAAAAATTTTTGTATAGATTTTTTTTCTCTTACGGATCACTTTGTCACTTTTCTCTTTGTCACTTTTCTGTTGTCATGACCTAACCAATTTTGGTTTTTATGTTTTCAGACTTACTGAAGATGGAGCTGGTCTCCGAAACGTTTACAATTGACTAATTCACATATTTTAAATTTAGCTTCGTTAAATTGTATTAAATATGATACCTATCCGTGCTGTATTCTTCGTCTTTAAATTCTTATATACATACGTATACGCAAAAAGCAAATCCTGCAAAATTGCAAATTAAGCGGCTTGCATTTTTCCTATACATACGGTACGTTTTAAAAAACTCCCTCCCGTCAAAACTGAGTTTTGATCCGATCGGTCTGAAATTTGGCCACTATATGTATTTTTGCAAGAAAAACACATTGTCCTTTTTGTAACTTTTTTGATTTAGGCCTTAGTTTTTTTTTATTTAAAAAAACTCGTTTTTTTGTTCATTTTTGGGATGTTTTCAAAAGAATAGAAGTCAATGAATTTTTATGTTAGAACAAATACAAAGACAGTTTTGAAATCCTCGTAACATTGCAAACAAACTGACATTCTTAGATTTTCTATTTGAATTTTTTTATTTTTATATATGCGATATTTGATCAATACCTAAAATTTACCGATTTTTTAGGTTTTGAACTAGCAGAAAAAAAAGACAACGTACAAATTGTGAAATCGAGGAATGTCAGTTTGTTAGGAACGTTTCAAGGATTCTAAAACTGTCTTTGTTTTCTTCCTAGCATAAAAACTCAATGACTTCTATTCTTTTAAATTTTGAAAATAAGTAACTTTACAGTAGAGGCCAGAAACAAAATATTTTGTTGAAGTGTAATATAATGGAAAATTTATGTAATTGAACGCTGTTTTCATTTTTATTTCGATAATCTCTATGCATAACATCATATTCACACTGTAAATTGTAATTTAAAATTAAAAAAAAAGTAAAAAAATTTTTACTTATTTCATAAAAATTATGAAATTTTATGTTTTCAGCCTGATTCTTATGCAATTTACTATTATATGTAACTTTTGAAAACAAACACGATTTCCCCTATACACTTTTTTGATTCAGGCCTTAGTTTTTGAATAAATTTGACGTATCGGTTTTTAGTCCACTGGTATTGATATTTCAAAAGAATAGAACTCATTGAGTTTTTGTGCTAGATCAAAAACAAAGACAGTTTTAGAATCTTTAGAACATATCTAACAAAAGTACTTTCGCAAATTTTCCATTTCTCCTTTTGTTTTCTTTTTATATGGGGTCAAAATGTGCTCGAAAATTTAAGATTTAGGTCCCCTTACCCCCCCTGGGGGGGGGGACTGTAGAAATATTTGCCATCCCATAAACTGTTTTAGGATTTTTATATTATCTCATATATAGTGATTCTTATGATGCTCAATCTATTGTCCGTAGCGCCATAAAATTTTAGGACCGAATAGTCCACCACCTAAGGGTTCTTTTCCAACAATAACATGAAAAATACCCATCGGAGAGAAAAGGGGCCCCGGAGGACCTCCTTAAATCAAAATACAGTGATGAGGGAATGCGTATTCGTAGAAAAGATGATAAATTTTATCGGAATTTTTTTCGTTTTTAAGTTTTTGACGAGTTTTTCATGTTACATATACATTTCAAAACATTGTTTTCATAATTTAACAAAGATGCACGAGACATTTCGAACACAATATGTTTTACTGCAACTTGGAGTCTGGTTTTTACAGCGTTGGCGTTCCATTTTTTGGCTGAGGCCAATGATGAAATCCATCCAGGCGAACATTCTTCACAGGGACATGAGCAGTGGGTTCTCATTTTCTTTTCACCTCTATTGATTGCTCAGTGCTAGTATCATCTCTTGGAACATTTTTCGAGTTATCAGCAAAGTGTAAAAAGTTCCTGGTCTGTTCGAAGCTTTTGAGGGACATTGGTTCTTGAATAAGTATATTGCCCATGATGCTGCTCCAATAATCCCTGGCGCATGGCACATGTACGTAAGACATGATACAGATCCCTTTAAATTTTTGAAGATCTAATGTATCAATGTCCAACACTTTGATGGGATCCTTCAGAGCACTGAAAAAATGTATTTCTTCAAGTATCATTGAAATCAAATCTTCAGTGAACAAAAACTTGAAGCAACCGTAAGGAGTCTCTAATTTTTTTATTTCGATGGTTAACTCATTATGTCCCTTGAATTTTAGGCGCTCATCCGGTATCTTGAGATTTTTCTTCTTCCAAATAAAAATTCTAAAAGAGCCTACTCTTTTTGAATCACTATTCACAATTTTTACGGGGGTTGGATTTGTTTTACAAATGGAAATGCAAGTTTCATTTGGGTTCATAATCCTTGTGGAACTCCTTGTTTTCAGTTGCTGCTTTTAATTTTTCAATCTGTTCCTGTGATTGTTCAACTCCCAAACGAGCTTCAACTTCATCTACATAGATCCAATTCCAGCTCCAAATCTTCATCCAAATCTAGTCAATCTTCACTTTCCTCCTCCCCCCTCTCTATTATGTGGGCACTGATTTCTTCTCGTGAAAATCCACTGCGAGTTCGAACATTCTGAAAACAAAACTGAGTAAATATTTATTTTAATAAAGATTCAACACAATAATATTGTATGATGCGTTTTATGTAACACTGTGACAGTTTTTGGCACAATTGTTAAGGCAGAAAAATGTTCAAATGTTGCGCATCTATCGGGCATTCAATATTATGAATAATTAATAATTATTTTTCAGAATGTTGTATCAGTGTATTTTTGGATATGTGTTTTAATATGTAACAACATAGAAATAGTATAATAAAGCTAAATTTTTTCATGGTAATGAAAGAAAACATGGGTTTGTTTCATTTACGACACAAATTTGGTCCGAGTAGAAATATACAGCAAAATCGTGTTTCACCATATATGAAACAAACTAAAAAAATATGCATAAAACATAATTATTTTATGTATTCTGTATGTTTCTCATCATAGAATCAAAGTAATATTACTTATACACAAGCCCAAATTTGTACTCACAAATAAGGCCTGATATACCTGCTATTCCAAACATAATGGTACTGCTGTAGCAGCATCCACACTCGGCAGTGATGGCGTCCAAACTGAACTTTACCACAGAACATTTACATAAGAAGAACATCAAAACTACGGTGGACCCCAAGCCCGCTCTGCACAAACATACGCACGCACGCTAACCAATCAGCAGCCAGCAGTCACGACTGGCCGCTGACGTCATCACGGCCAAAGCTTCCAATTGGCTGCGTATCCAGGCTTTACTGTGATACTCGTTTGGATTGTAAGTCTAATTTTCATGCTCAAGGTATAGACGTTTCTGGGCGTAGTAAGGAAAGTGAAAGCCGAAATAGCGAATTGTGGTTACATTGACAACACTTTTTATTATTTCATTCTCTATACATACACGTGAATGCGCATTCATGTACATATTTGCAATTCATATATAAAGACTAAGGCGCATTTAGATTAGACTAAGGTACTGAATGTGATAAAACGTTGGTGCCGTATATTAAAAGTTTTCGGAAAGAGTTTATTGTCTTTTAAAACCATTCAATATCAGATTCTCATACTAGTCGAAACATTACGATAATGAAGAAATTAAGTTATTTGGGTGATAAAAAAAACCTGCTAATAATATGTTGCGATGTTATTTATATTTATTATACGTAAAGATTACCCAAATAGTTACATAGGAGAAATGGGAAGAAGTTTACGTTAACGTAATGTTTTTTATGTTACGTTCATTGATGAATGATTCGTGCGTACGTTGCTTGATTGATTATAGATTAGTTTTAGCCTCCTTTTACCACATACCACAACAAAGAGGTTCAAAGTGAGGAAGGATGAAGGCAGCATATAGTATGGAGTTGAGGGAACGCTGAATTTATGTACAAGGTGAGTTCCGGCACGGGATCCCGTGCGCATGGAAAGTCAGTTAAGAAGGAAGGTTAAGAAACATGACAAAAGTTGACGAAGAAAGTTAGAGGTATTGAAAAACAGGACAGAAGTAGACCGAAAAAAGATGGTCCTACACAAAACTACGAACATTTTATTTCAACAGAAAGAAGGCTTACCTAACTATCAACACAGTACCTCATATTTTTCCCTTGGGAGCGCTAATTCCCATAGATATAATAGTTGTATCCACCTGAGGGGCGCGAACGTTGTTTCGTAACAATAATGGAGAATATTGAGACAAGACCGCCACGCAAACACTTTGGATTAGGGTTTACAAGCATCCAGTTTTTGGACGAGGCTCAACACACAGCATTAACTAGTATCAGAAGTGAACTACAGTACTGAGGTGGCTAGGTGAGCTAATAACTGACGCCTAAGCAGAGCCGTCGGCATGGCTTTTCATAACATTTTCCAGTTACAACATATCAGTAGTGAGTGTATACGCTAAATAATAGCGGGGTAAAAATGCTTAGGTATACAAAGCAATGAACTACGCATGAAGATTTTGTGCAATTAAAACTTTCAGTATGTGCACAAGCGTGTGCTAAGGAACAAGAATATAGATATGAGACATTAAATCCAATCTCTGCCTCTGCGTCTGTTGAAAGCTTGCACTGTCACGGTTGACACTGCAGTGCAAGAAGAGCAATTATTTGGATAAATTACGAGCTAGTAACAGTACATGAGCTTCCTACCATGATGCACTTCAGAAATATTGTAGCGATATAAGCTTATGAACAAAATTAATGCATTAACAATAAAATATACTTAGGTCAATCAAAAAATATAAACCAAACTTGCTACCAGATGGTAATATTACTCATGGAGAATTTTCTTGAGTTTTTCAGTACAACTTTTGGAGGACATAAGTCTGATCATGTGTCTTGTGCATTGAAGCGTTCTACACACGGCAAAAAATAGTGGCAACTTGTCGGTGACATGAACACAGCAGAAATTACAGTGATGCTGACACAAATCTAAGAACTTAAGACTAGTTTACGAAATCCTGATACGTGCCGATAATTGAGAAAGCAATACAAAAATACTCTCTCGTACAAAATAATCAGGTCAATAAATAGTCTCAAATCCAGCTATGGCATCGTTCTCTCGGTTGTACAATAATACTTTCCGGAGCGACATCTCATCCACTAAAATGAAACAAAGTTTATCTCTAGCACTGACGGGTTTTACCTTCATTTTCAACATGGACACACTTTTAGCACTTGTTCCAAGACGTACTTCGAATTTTTTCATCATTGCACGCACAGTCGAAAGTGAGGGTAATGGTATCAAGTTCCTCATCAGTTGATAGTGGGTCTTTGATGAGCTTACAAGAATGTTCACAACGAGCCACTTCTGATACATGGTGTATGGGTCTCTTGCCCCTTAATTAGAGCTTGACAAATGCACTGAGATAAGGACCAAGTCTGCCACTTACACTTCTCAGGAAATTATCTGTGTTCAACCGCTTGTACAGTACCTTTGATTTTCTCCTGAGCCTTTTCCTAAGTTTTCTCTCGGGAGCTGGTCTGCTGTTTTCAAGGGCAATTGTCGTTCCAGAAGGAGAAGCGAACAACTGTCGCTTACAAGGTACCACTGGAGGACCTGTGTCTTCCAACAAAGAACTGCTGCTTTTGCCACACGAATTCGGAAATAAATTGACGAAAATTAGATTGTATGTTATATTTACTTCCCCAACTTGAAGAAAGTATTAATTGTACACATAAATCAAACTTTAAAGTGATTGAAAGTTTAGGTTTTGAACACAACACATCTAATTAAAAAATATGCCACATTTAATCTACATGGATTGGAATCACAGCTCTGGTCAGTATTCTTTCCCAAGATTTCTAGCATTAAATTACGAATGAGTTCAAACATACCGAACGGTATAAAGTGAGTAACAATGAGAGACAGGCTAGCCCTGTTCAGTACCCAAGAAAGTCAGCGAGTACCGCGAGCTCACCCTTCTAATGAATCAAGCAATATAATTGGATGCATTGTGCAAAGAAGCAATACCTAAATGTTTGCATTAATTCAATTCCAAGGACACAAGAAATAAAGTACAGTTCAGAAATATGCTACGAGAATCACATTTTAATTTTATTTTTTACACAAAGATAATTATATAATTTAATGATAGATGTATTAAATCGAGAAGTTGAATGATCAGAGAGGTAAATGACTGAAAGTGAATATGGTATTGACACTGATAGAAATGACAGCAGGTATTTCTCACAATAATTTTACAAATGCTGCTGTGTCTTAGAATAATGCGTATGTGATAACTTTTCAGCAATCTTTTGAGCTTTTGCTGCTAGCACTCATCGAACGCTGTCCAATTCTGGCTTGTAACTTGAAAAATCTATCTCGCTAGAATTCAAAGACACTTCAAAGAAGTACGAATTCAGGGGTTATTTCAACACGACTAACCTGTGTCGTTTCCCACCACGAAGAAGAGCAGCATTGATTGCTGGAAGCACTGGTGGCAGGCCTTGAGGTGCCAAGAGTGGCAAACCTTGAGGTACCAAGAGTGGCAGGCCTTGAGGTGCCAGGAGTGGCAGGCCTTGAGGTGCCAGTAGTGGCAGGCCTTGAGGCGCCAGGAGTGGCAGACCTTGAGGTGCCAGGAGTGGCAGGCCTTGAGGTACCAGGAGTGGCAGGCCTTGAGGTACCAGGAGTGGCAGGCCTTGAGGTGCCAGGAGTGGAAGGCCTTGAGGTGCCAAGAGTGGCAGGCCTTGAGGTGCCAGGAGTGGCAGGTCTCGTAGCACCAAGGGCAGGAGGTACAGTACCAGCAGCTGATAGAGAAATAAGGGAATAAATTAGGAACAGTGATATTGCATCTCAAATGAAATTGAAGCACACTACAAAATGAGTGGTATTTTCAACAAATTTAATTCTTCCAGAAGCTTTAATTCATGTCATTCAATTCTTACTCATTAGTAGAGAAGGCGGTTTAAGGCTCCACCCCATTAACATAATTTCACAGTGGAAGTGGAAGGAAGCATCTAGTATGCAAGGAAAACACTTAGGTACAAACAAAAAAGAAAGCCGACCTCACCATCAGCTCAGGCCCTGACATTCTCTCTCATGGAATACTACTTCCAATGGATACAAAAGTTTTATCCCATTTATTTGGAAATCATCTAATGTAAGTGATCCTTTATAATGTAAAATAGGCAAAGCCAATTGGTAAATTAAAGATCTGCTGCACTGTAAGGGTACATAAGGAATGAACCACTGGGGTACAGAGGAGGCTCATCAAAAATTGGAAGAGCTCATCTAATTAAATAAATACAAAACCTATTTTTACCTAACCTAACCTGTCAACACAAACACTGCACTAGGTATTTCTCATTCATGAAGCGCCTGAGTTATCACAGGATTGTAATTGAGATTATATTAATTATCTTCGGTGTTCGTAACAACATTTTTGAACATTTCAATTATTTTTCTTGATTCAACACTAAATTTACATGGAAAAAGATTGCTAGTAACATTTTGACCCCTGTATTATATATATGAAATAATTTCCAATTGAATGCTGAAGTTTGTTTCCCTACAAAAAAACTTTCTTTGCTATGTTTCATTGAGTGTAATAAGGAATTGTGTAGCACTCATTTCCTGGATAAATGCTACACACTGTATAGCATGTGTGAATACCATTCTCAAAAGTAATTGGAAATGTACTACCCTTTCTTTGTCTACACTAAGGCTTCATAAGTGACAGCCATGCACTCTCTAAATAAGTGTATATTAAGCTTATTGGCTTCAATTTTTACATGGGATGAATATTTTTTCAAGTGGCCTTGACTTTTTCAAAAATTTCAATGCATTGAACTCAATGTTAACATTCTTTTCTTTCATTTCAATATTCCTCAATTGGAATGGGGAATCATCATTTAAAATATAAACTTACTTTTGTAAGGAGTGGCAGGCGTTGCAGCACCAGGCATTGTAGCAAGAAGTAGGGCAGGCCTTGCACCAGGAGTGCCAAGGCTTGTAGCACCAAGAGCAGGAGGTTCAGTGCCAGCAGCTGATGGAGAAATAAGGGAATAAATTGGGAACAGTGATATGGCATCTTGCATGAAATTGAAGCACACTACACAATGAAAGATATTTCCAACAACCGTAATTTTTTTCTGAACTTCTGTGTCATGGCATCGCCTATTAATACTTTAGGAGAAAATAAGTCATTTTAAGGCTCCACCACCATAACATAGTTTCACAGAGAAAGTAAAAGGGGATGAGTAATATACTCATAGAGCTAAGTACCATTCAATATTAATCCCCACAAACCAAAGTCATTAAGGGGTATGTTGGCTTCTGGAGTACCCATACCATTTTCAAAACACAGCCTTAGAGATTCAATAAATAGGTTCTTATCATCCCTTCAGTGTAAAATTAATCATATGAATTTAAACCTTTTATTCAAGTACATCAATCCACTACCCAGCTTCTAGCCCCTGTATCTTGTAAACTGTTGTACTGATCCTTATGAAATTTCAATTTATTATTTTTAGTATTATTAGTATGTAAATTCCCAAATCTCAATGTGAATGCTTTTGATCTCAATAAGTTTTTTCCTTTTACCTAGATTTTTATTCATTCAATTTTAGTAAAATTTTTATTTGAATTTGAAGTTCATAATAATTGAGATTCCATGTAGCCTACTCTGAACATTTTTTTTAAGAAAGATCCATTGATCATGTTTCTGGACCTTGAATTAACAAAGAGGAACCCTACATAAACTATGTAAACTTTGTAAGGTCATCTTTGGTGACCAACTCTACAAAGCCACCTTTATGAATAACACAGTCTGATCACTGTTCATAGTATTGAAAGTCACCTTTGAAAGTGACTAGATGTAGGATCGAAAGCTGACTTATTCACACCTAATCATTTATTTTAAAGCTGTGTAAAGTAAGAGTAGGTATGATACTATTTTCCTACTAAAGTAAAGAAGCCTGCATGGTGATTCTTTTCATTATAATAAAGGCAATGAGTGGTGCAAAAATAATGAATGAGTCGGGTTTTTCTTCCGCTCTCTCTTGCCTTATGGCCTTAAAGTTCATTTAATCCGCGTCAATTATGAAGTATATGATGATTTTTATTGAAGATACATCGGCCAATACTATGTAGTTCGGGTTATTTTCTGCCCGCTCCAAAGCTTAAGTGTCTTTCATTCATCTGCTGTTACTTTTCTGACAGCCTTATTCGGATGACGTTACGTTAAAGTTCTGAGAAAAGTAGCGTATGTTCGCTGCCACCACCGGGCGAACCCGGAACTAAATTGGAGATTTAATTACGTTAGTTTCTGATTGTCAATTGAGTACTTAGCTGGGTGACGTTAGCGCGTATACGGGAGCTTTTACGACCACCCCTATTCAGATATATAAACTTTTGGTAACGTGGGCTGACGGCCCCCGGCACGTGTTCCATATGCCAGTGACGAGAGAGAAAGGGAAATATACGAGGCCACAGTTTTTTTTCATTTATTGGTGGGAAGGCAAGTACGGATTACACGCGACAGCGTGGTAGAAACTCTTCATAAATTTGATCCAAACAAGACCAATAACTCGCGATTTCCTTCGATCGATTCCTCACGACAACAGACTGTGTACAAACAGTCAACACACGAGCCAACGAAACACGAGCCCGAGGGGTGTTCTGCAATCACCCGACTTCGAGCCCTCAACGCTAACGTGGATATTTGAGCCAGCCGAATTTATAAGTTATAAAGCGGAAATGAGGGAGCCTCACTATCAGAGCACCGATCGCCGTTTAGTTTTTAAAATTACTTCAACTATTCTCTGATCCCTTGAGTGCAGAACTCCTGACCTGTCTCTAGCTCACCGGCGACTAACTTTTCTAAGTACAAATAAACCCTTGGATCGTCTCACACTCCACCTTGACCACCCGGTTACGTCCGTGCTCAAAGCTGGCCCGCCGACTAGTGATCTCTGCTCGTCCGACATAACTGGCCTGGGCAGCGCTCCCTCCTCTCCCGAGAGGGAGGGGGGTCGCCACACGAGCTGGGTAGCAAGGGGTGGCTGGGGTTCGGAGTCGCCCTACTCCCCACACAACCGGGGGTATGGCTGGGGGAGAGGGGTCGGGCCTCCTGGCCCCAGCCCCGTCTCGCTACGGCAAATTAAATAAAGGTCGACCGTGACAGCACGCTAGATGCAGCTCCGGCTAGGGGTCCCGCGTTTTATTGCTGTGTGGCTGTATATGCCCGCGCCTCGAATTATCCCATTTACTACGGGGAGGAATTCTCGTTTGAGAACGTCTCTCTTATATCTTTCCCAAGACCATAGCACGAAAGCCGGCATTAAGTTTACGACCCGTGTCATTTAAGATCCAGTCTTAACATTAAATATATTATTTTCGCTCGGCAATGCTAACGGCAAAGATGGGATGAATCTGACTTCATACCCTGACTTTATACAATAACTGTAAATTTTAAAAAGCTAACAAAATTATTTGAAATGGATCATTCATGCTCATTGAGTGCAATCAAGGTATCACAATAATTACTTCACACAATAGCTATATATAAATTATTTTAGAGTATCTTATAAGTTGCAAGCAAATTGAAAGAACTTAGATAAAAAACATAGGATGATTCAAAGTGTTTAACCATCACTTAATAAAAAACCTACTAATGAGAGATTTTGATTGCGTTAAATTTTAATACAATACAAGCAGTTACTGCCTTACTGGCAATACAAAATTATAGCCAATTTTAGACAATTTAAATCAGCATCTATTTATCTGTTGAAACATTACTTTTAGAATAGCATTTGCAACTAAATCTTGCATGAAAAGTATAGCATTCATTTTTCTTAATGTCAATTAAATTTTGGGGTTATCTACGGCATTATTTATTTCTTTCAGCTAAAGCTACCAACAATATTTCCTAATATATTTTTGATAAAAATTTGAAGCCCATAAAATTTCTACTCTTGATTAACACAGTTATTATACATCAATCCAACAGCCATTCATTATTCAAAATCAATGGTATGAGGATAATCATAATTAGGCCTAGTGAAACTTTGATTTACTGGGTTAACTTGGAATAAACGAAACAACAAAAAGTTTTACATTACCTTGGTCTTGCACAGCTTTTTCTGGAACTGCTAAAGTTTTCAATAACTTTTTGGCATTTCTGAATGGGGACAAAATGAAGTTATAGTCTGAACGAGAGAATTGCTGGCACACACATAAGCCCTCTCCGGCCTTTTGGATCTCTTATCCATCTTTAACGTTACAGAACCACATGCTGCCATCCACTCGTCGTAATTTCCTTTTGGAAATAGGAAAAACGACAAATCAGGACATTGACAGTTATCATTTCCACAATTTTCCATCAAACACTTTTTAAAGCGTAACGTACGGGGCCATTTCTACAGCAATCTTCGTCACACCTCTGTCACAGCTGCTTTCAGATTCAAACAGTCTCCTGCCGATTTTTCGTGACGTCACAATTTCTTGGCTACTCATTGGCCAATTGGCACCTACGTCATCGCGGCCCGGAGCTCAAACTCGCTTAGTGATAATAGTTGCGGATCTTCTAGTATATGGTCTGTGACTTTACTGCTAGAGGCACAGAACACTTACATAAGAAGAACTGCAAAACTACGGTGGACCGCAAGTCCGCTCTAGACAAACGTACTCAAGCACGCCATCCAATCAGCTTCTAGCAGCCATGACTCGCAGCTGACGTCATTGTTGACAAGGCTTTCAATTGGCTGCGTATCCAGGCTTTACTATGATACTCGTTAGGATTGGAACTCAAGTTTTTATTCAAAAGTTAAGAAACGTTTCTTGGCGTAATAAGGATAGTGAAAGTCAGAGTAGTACATTTCGATTATATTGATAACACTTTTTTATATTGTCCTTCACTATACATAAACGTGAATGTGCATTCATGAACATATTTACAATTTATATTTATAAACTAAGGCGCATTTAAATTAGCCTCAGGTTCTAAATGTGACAAAACGTCGGTGCCGTACATTAAGTTTTTCGGAAAGAGTTCATCAACATTTAAACCATTAAATACCAGATTCTTATATTAGTCGAAACAATACGATAATGAAGAAATTAAGATGTTTGAGTGATAAAAAACTGCTAAAAATAGGTAGCACACTTTTCCACTAAGCATTTTTTAAGCGTACGTAAGGAGCCATTTCTGCCGCAATCTTCGTTACACCTCTGTCAAAGGCTCACAGCCGACTAACGACTTCAGAAGTTCAGATTCAAACCAGAGACACGTAACAATTTACCGGCTCCGTCATTGGCCAATTGCACAGAACACTTACATAAGAAGAAGTTCAAAACTACGGTGGACCGCAAGCCCGGTCTACACAAACGTACTCACGCACGCCAACCAATCAGCTTCTAGCAGCCATGACTGGCAGCTGACGTCATTGGTGCCAAGGCTTTCAATCGGCTGCGTCTCCAGGCTTTGCTATGATACTCGTTCGGATTGGAACTCAAGTTTTTATTTCAAAAGTTAA
This sequence comes from Morinoia aosen, assembly GCA_030386875.1. Classification (NCBI taxonomy): domain Eukaryota; kingdom Metazoa; phylum Arthropoda; class Malacostraca; order Amphipoda; family Talitridae; genus Morinoia; species Morinoia aosen. The sequence continues at coordinate 77,727,888 of CM059564.1, forward strand.
GAAACGTTTCTTCCCGTAATAAGGATAGTGAGAGCCAAAGCAGTACATTTCGGTTATATTGATACGACTTTTTTATATTGTCATTCACTATACATAAACGTCAACGTGCATTCATGAACATATATACAATTTATATTTAAAAACAAAGGTGTATTTAAATTAGACTCAGGTTCTAAATGTGATAAAACGTCGGTGCCGTATGTTAAGTTTTTTGGAAAGAGTTCATCACCATTTTAAACCTTTAAACCATTAAACACCAGATTCTAATATCAGTCGAAACAATACGATAATGAATAAATTAAGATGTTTGAGTGATAAAAAAACCTGCTATAAATAAGTAGCACAATTTTCCAATGAGCATTTTTTGAGCGTACGTAAGGAGCCATTCCTGCTGCAATTTTCGATGTACCTCTGTCACAGGCTCACAGCCGACTAACGACTTCAGATTCAAACAAGAGTCACGTAACAATTTATCGGCTCCGTCATTGGCCAATTGGCACCTACGTCATTGTCGACAGAGCTGAAACTCATTTAGTGATAAGTTGAGGATCTTCTAGTATATGATCTGTGCTAGAGGCCGGCAGCCGGCTGCATCGAGCACGCACCATACGCGTTCATTTTGTGGACAGTGCGTCTCGTTTGCGATACAAACCGTAGAAATGCTCCTGCCTGAGTTAATTATTTTTATGTACAGCACAATTAGGTATGTGTCATGTTCGACACACCATGCAGTGAAGGGTTAAATGGGGAATATGATGAATTCATTGGGTGATTTAGAGCATGCTCGTGGAGGCAGTGAACTTGCTTTTATTTTATTGCGCACCCTAAAAAAGATATTTTTGAAAAGCCACTTTGATCGGATAGTTTTGGATATATTTTATTCACAAACACTTTCAATATCACTCCCCGATGTTACATAAGCCAAAGCTCATACGTCAACGTTCGTGGAAACGGTCACAAGTTTTTTCATCCCACTGACTTCATTATAGTTACATTTCTTTTATGGAATTCATAAATAAACTTTATTAAACTTCAACAAACTTGTTATCTTCCTCAGAGCAATGCTGAGATAGTGCGTTTCCATCCACCCACTGTAACCAATCAAAAACCGAACAGAAACAATAATGTCTTAGTCAACTATCGTTCATCTCACTTAGGGCAGAAGGCTCTGTCCATATCAGGCGCCTTACTGTGGAACAAACTTCCCCTGAATATTAAAGTCCCTCAAAGACCTAGAGAATTTAAAGCCAAAATAACTCGTCATCTTGTGTCTCAATAATAATTTTTAGTTACAGAACATACTGAATGAGTACTGACGAATCTCATTTGCCTGGTATCTCCATTGCTGAACAATCTCCCTCGCTCATTGTTTTATAATTCAAGACATCACACAACAGTTTGGAAGTATGCGTAGGTATTATGATTTGACCGCCTATACGTTGTCATTTGCAAACATGGTACCTATGTGTGTGTGTGTGTTTATCAATTGCAGACATTCTGCACCATATTACAAAGATAATGTGTTTTTTTTTTCTAATTTGAAATTGTAAAGCATCCATGTAAAAAAAATTGAAAATATATTCGTTGTGTGATCATCCATTTATACTGCAGTAATATGCTGATTCTGCTTATAGTTATATGCTTATAATAATGTGATACCTATGTTTGTTCATGAATTGCCGACAATTTGCGCCATATTTCAAAGATAATGTGATTTGTTTTCTAATATGAAACCTTTATAGGACATTAATGTTTTCTTTCTTATCCACGTCCCACAATCGATTTCATGTTTCTGACTTAAGTAGACTGTCTTGTGCCACTATTTTTAGTACTAAATTTTATAAAATTCATGCTATAATAAAAGATATTTTTTCTGTTCCCCTCGGTTGGAATTCTGGTTTATAATGGCTAGTTTATGCTGATATTTGCGCACATGCTTACTTGTATATATGTGTACGTGTGCACGCTATGCGTATGACACTCTGTAGAATGCGTATGTATTGCCTCGATGCATAGAAATGCATTGGTGTATGCTTACGAGTTTGCTGTAAGTATGTGCGTGGGTATGTCTGTGCATGCGTATGTATATATATCTACATGTATACGTGCACATATGTGTGTACTAAACTGACAACTAGCATTTTACTAGAGAAAATGGTCTTTTTTCTGTGCACTCTCAACTTGTAACATTACCTAACTCGTCATCTCTTTATTATTGTAAAGCATTCATGTACAAACTATACATTTGTTCTGCGATCATCCATTATATTTATATAAAATGCTTATTAACTAATGACCGGTATGTTAAAATTGTTGAATCAGAAATACAAAACTTATAATCTTCTTGGTCCTCATGCTTATGTGTACATATATGTGTATATATTCACATGTATGTGTGCACATATGTGTGTACTAGACTGACAACTAGCATTTTACTAGAGATAATGGTCATTTTCTGTTCACTCTCAACTTTTAACATTACCTAACTCGTCATCTCTTTATTATTGTAAAGCATTCATGTACAAACTATACATTTGTTCTGCGATCATCCATTATATTTAAATAAAATGCTTATTAACTAATGACCGGTATGTTAAAATTGTTGAATCAGAAATACAAAACTTATAATCTTCTTGGTCCTCATGCTTATGTGTACATATATGTGTTTATATTCACATGTATGTGTGCACATATGTGTGTACTAGACTGACAACTAGCATTTTACTAGAGATAATGGTCATTTTCTGTTCACTCTCAACTTGTAACATTACCTAACTCGTCATCTCTTTATTATTGTAAAGCATTCATGTACAACTTATACATTTGTTGTGCGATCATCCATTTATATTTGAATAAAATACTTATTAACTAACGACCGTTATGTTAAAATTGTTGAATTAGAAATTCAAAACTTATAATCTTCTTGGTCCTCATGCTTATGCGTACATATGTATGTATATATATCTGTATGTGTGTGTGTATGTAAGTATATATATATATATATATATATATATATGTGCGTATATATATGTATATGGATTTGTATTTATATATTTTTTTCATGCTTCCTTAAAATGACACTTTTGAACATTTGCCGAAACAAACGATTCATATATTATTTCCTGGCATCAATAATTGCGAAGTTTTATGTCATGTACATGTAAACTGTCAAAAGTGTTTTCACCCCACAATGAAAATGCATCGTCCATGAATTTGCGTTATCTCTTATAATTATCATGAAATGTATTGTCAAATGTAGCCCTCAATCATATCTTTTCGACTAGTGACACGAGTTTTTTTTCAATACTCGTGTGTGTGTATCATCTAAGTGTAATTATTTTAAGGTATTTAAAAACCAATGATTGTAATATTGTACAATCTCTATTGGAAATAAAAAAGTTTTCTTATGGGAGACATTTTTATGTTTTTCTCTCAGTCTTTCGTACAAGCATTGACATGGGCTGTCATGGTACCCATCTATGTATTATCCACTCGAGACTTTTCTTTTTAAAATATTTTAAAATCAGCGTAGTACATCTTATGTAATAACCATATAGAACACCATTGTTTTATTTTCTAATTCCTGTCCTAAAATATTCTGGTTAAAATTGTGTATCAATTTGCAGTTTCTTACGCTCGTGAGTATATTATGACAACACTATTTCAAGTCGTTAACTGTTCGTTCTGTTCCTGCTATGTTGCAAATGTTATGGTTAGCATTGTACAACAATCCTTCTTATGTCTTTGGCTCCGGTGAACTCTTTTGTGGCGGTATAATTAGTGTAGGAAACATTATACATTTGTGTTATGGTAAAATATTGTATTTTCTCCGAGCTCGTTACTAGGCATACTAGTTGATACGTAAAAGTGAAAAATTGGATGCCGGTACAGTACGATATCTATCGTAGGTTTTAATATCTACAAACCTTTTTACCCTATGTATTTCTTGTTCTGAATTTCTTTTTCAATAACAATTGTAAAGTATCTACGATACGGTGTTGTATACGAGTAGTGCATAAGATTGAAATTAAATTTCCTAAACATATGTTTCAAAAAGAAAATAACACCATGCTTGCAAGAGATTTTTACAAACTAATTTGCAGGGAGAATTCAGTCGTCTTTTATTTAAGAGAGCACAATCTTCTAGGCAACGTTGAAAATGTTCCTGATCATAAATGTGGGTCTATAATGCAGGAAAAAAAACAAGCGTAACCTCAAAGGAGAAACAAAGCAATTTCTGAAATGTCAGAGAAAAGGATGCCAAACATATCGTTCACTTCGAGATGGTAAAAAGTTTTTTCACTTTGCGGACTTGAATGGATTCCTTTGGAAACAAATGTTTTACTTCTCCTTAACCAAATAATCTTTATTAATTTATTCCAATTTATAGGAGATTTCATACTATACCAGAAAATTCACGGTAGATATCATACAATACCGGCACCGAAAATTGTCCTGAATATCGACCTCATAGTCTTAGACGCAAAATAATAATAAAAACGATATTCATTAATGTGAAGTTGCGTTTCACATAGATGACAGAGCGAATAACCACAATCCTCGCCCGTACACTCCGAAAAAAATTCAATCAGATTTTTAATTATGATGCATGCACCTCACGTCAAAAAATTTCTGTTGGGATGGGTATGAGTGGGAATGGGCGTATTGTGGGTCCTTATTTAAATGAAAATTCTTTGACCTAATTGCAGAAATGTTTTCCTTATCACCGCGGAAGCACAAAAACAGTTTCAACAGATGTGGTGGTTTCAGAATGGTGCTCCAGGACAGTCGTATTGTGCAAGAAACGTCACGGGATGCTTTCCTACATTGTCTTGTTGCACTGACACCTCCTATTGAGTGGCCACCCAGGTCGCCAGACCTAACATCGTACGAATTTCGGTGTGGGGTCTATTTAAAGAGCTAAGTGTTCTCTTCTCCAACACATGATCCAGGCAATTTGAAGGACAAAAATCAATATGAGATCGATTCATGGAAGGAAATCCAGATTTGATCAAGAAAGTTATGGCTGGAAAGCGTTTAAAAATGCGAGTCTGATTCAGAAAAATGGAATACATGTCGAAAAAAACGGAAATTAATCACAAAAATCAATTTACTGAACCAATTTCGATTGCATGCTGTCACCAACTGTCTCTGCTCTTTTCAGATAACACTTTGAAATTCAGTACGCTATAAAAATAAGATGATGTGAAAGTTGAATTATGTTGCATCTTGAAGATGTTTGGAGCCTTTCTTTGTTCCGTAGCGAGGAATTCCAGTAAATAATAAGGTAGCCCAACACCACGCATGTTATACACAAAATCTGTTACTAATGTTCTCATAATGCATTTCCAATTAATTTATGAGCATCATTAAAAAATCTGTTCGAGACTTCTACTCAAAAACAAGGCTATCTTTTGTCACGAGAAATCGTCCCGTCTCCTTGTTAACATTTCATTAACAAGAAGATCAGGTTCTCGGAATTGAGGGAATGGCACACCTCCATGACATTACACAATACACAAAAATGTGAGGATGTATCAAGAACACAGTCACTAAGGAAAGAAAAAAAAACCAATGATTGTATACTAAAATAAGAGCTGTACTCACCGATAAGCAGAGACACGACTTACACAGCGCATTTTCTGAGCGCTATTTTTCCTCGGTTAGATGTGATGCTAGCGTTAACGGGGTTCTTAAACGCCATTGAGATGCTAAAGCAACTTTTATAATGGAACACCCTGGTACAAAGCATTAACCGTAAATTACTGGAACTATAAGTAACACACATTGACAAATACTACTCTGCCTAATTGACCGGTCAATTTCTACAAGTGAATTACACATCGAACACATATAATGAAATAATGCCTAACTGTCGGGTTGGCGCATTCCAACAGCACAATGGATGGCTATTTGGCCTCGGCTCACTACTTCTTTCGCCCACGAACAGCTTCAGTTCAATCCCTGTTTCATACACGGTGCATATACTGTCTTTGGACGTTTTCATGAAGAGGTCGTACTTGCAATCAATAGGAACAAAACCGCCCTCCTGTGGAGCAACAAAATTTTGACGATTACTTTGGTTCTACAATTTTCTCATACATATATATGCACATATTCCACATTTAATTCAACTGCTCCAATTCTCTTTCACGTTATATGAACCTATCGTTTCGAGCGGTATCTATCGTAACACAAGAACGAGTCTTACCCGCCCTGACGACGCTACTAAAAATTTTATTTTTTTAAACGACCTCCACGGTACGGAATCTTCTTCCCTCTGCAAAAGCAAAATGTAAACTTTTAATTTGTTGATTCAACAAAAAATGTATCTTAACAGGTTTCGCTTCTCACTTATTTTTCTGAGTATAACATTTTTAAGTTGACACCTATTCACGACGCAGAGTATAACATTTTAAGTTAATGCCTAGCCACGACGCACCTTATCGAGAGGCTCGCAAAAACGCACTGACTCTTGTTTTTTCGTGCTAGCCAAAGTGTTCTTTTGGGGCTACCCTCTTTCCAATCATGACCAATGGTACCTCTCGTGCACTTCTATACAATCGCCTACTCTGTCCCATTGGCTGTTCTCGAGGTTGCACGCATCCTATTCGCTGCGAGGTAATCATGAAGTCAAAACCCGTTTGCGAGCAGGCTTCCCACGCCTTTACCCCTACCCCTACCCTTGCCTGGGCCTATGGGCAATAAATTTTTGCCCTTGCGGTAACATAACACCGCCCTTCTTGTTCGAGCTCTCGAGGTCTGCTTACCAAGCACAACACTAGCGCCAGCTCGAGTGCCCGCTTCGCTTACACGATACATAAATCTATGTTTAATGTAAACATTCAGGCCTTCACACATATTAGAGCGACCCACTCGTACCGTTGGAATGCGCCTGAACACAGTTTATAAACTCACAATTTTAGTTCAAGTAAAAAATAATAAATGCGCACAAAATTCGTTACACACAATTACAAGATTAATTACACATGATTAATTTTTTCCTAAATTTTCATTTTCAATTCGCAAAAATTCATCATTCTTAACAGATTCTTGACACTTTAAAGAACAGAGAACATCATGAACGGACATTTTACTCCAAGCGTACAACCTAAGTAACTCTGACATCACTACAGCGAATAGCTTGGGAAAAAATCTGCACCTGGAAACGCCGATAAAGAAACATTACTTTAGAACTACGACAATACGAAAAGGAGGATGAAGTTTTAACAGCCTGCCGTGTGACTGAACCGAAGTTCTACGTAAATGAATATCTCATACCTTCGAGAGCAAATATCATGCACACTCAAAGATTGTTTCCGGAACAAATAGGATTTGCAAGAAGTTTGGATGGCAATATCAACGTCTACTCTCCGAAGATACCTGGACACGCAACTCCAAGACCTGAGACGATCAACACGCCCGAAGCGCTTATTTGTAATTAATATTTTTAAGAAATTAAATATTAACAATTAAGAAAGTGTTTGTAATTAGTATTTTTATGGACTTCCGTACTGGATTTAATATCATTTTGATATTTTCCATACGATTTCTTTTTGTTTTCTGCTGAATCGCCTTTTTGCCTTTTCAAGGCACCCACGTCGAACTTGTAGCTTTGATTTTCTGCTTACTTAATTGTTTTTATTTATTTTTTCTCATTTTTTTATCGAAGGCTCATATCGAGTTTGCTGCTCAGGCTTAAATTATGTGTTACCACATATCTTTCTAAATCTGAAAATAATTTAGATACGCAAAATCTTTACGTTAATTAAATAACGCCGCTGTCACTTCGATTTAATTCAATTTCATACTATGCTACATCTTATGCGTCATATGCGGATACCACTGGTAAGACAGCCTCGTAACTACGTTATTCGTAATTTATGATTCCTAATGTTCCCGCTCATGGACTGAGTTTGCGATATCCTTATGAAATCTTAATAAATTTTAGACTATTTAGAGTAAGAATCTCTGTGTGTTTTTGTTTTTTACTTTTTAAATTAATTGTAAGTAGGAATGTCTTTATTTGTTTGTTCATTTTAATGAATGTTTGTTTATTTTAATGACTGACCATGTTGATATATTTGATAATATTGATCAAGATCACAATCATTCGAATAGACTGCATCCAAACCTAAATGAAACCGAAATTGCAAGTACATTAATATCAAAAAATGAAATGAATTGATGAGAACAACCTGCAATGGTTTTTCGCTATTATGTTGTAACTTTAGGTCTATTTATCCGAAAATAGATGAAATATCTTATACTATCACTGAGCTGAACAACAATTTTGATGTTCTTAGTTTAACCGAAAGTTGGCTAGAATCTAGATGACTCATCTGAGGACCAGATTCAAATTCAAAACTATTATAGCCATCATTCACTTCGTAATAACGAACGTGGCGGCGGCATCGGTTCGTCAGTTCGTACATATCTGAACACATATCTTCGGAAAATCATTGTAAGTGTAATTATGAATCGTGAACATATTGAGACTCTATAGAACTAACGAGAAATGGTAAACGGATTATACTTGGGACTGTGTATAAACCTCCAACAGCTTGTACTGTCTCTTTCCTGAACAAGCTTCATATTATAATATCTCAGTTTATTCAACATGTCTCTTCACAATGACACAATAATCTGCGGGGACTTCAACTATGATCTCCTAAAATATGAAAGCTGTGAGTAAATCTCAAACTTCATAGATGTTTTTCAATCTAAATCTTTCTTTCCAATCATCACGAAACCAACACGTGTTTCATCAGAATCTGCTACGCAACGGGATAATATTTTCCTGGTAGATCAAACTGATTTTCTTACTGGAATAATAATTTCTGATTTATCTGACCATTTCCCGGTGTTTCTCATCAAGAAAAATGTCTATAGTCCTTGTTCCAGCCCACAGGCTGAAACTGTTTCAGATCGTTGTGTAAACGAATATAACTTCGGAACATTGCGAACTGTTCTAGAAGAATTAATGCCATCATTGGACATCTATAAACTGGACAATAATGCGATTAACATTGATGAAGCAATACTAAATTCAACTGAAATTATAACCACCGCATACAATCAGTGTTGCCCAATAATCACGTGCGCAATTGCGCCGAAAAATAGACAAAAGCCTTGGATTAATGTAGAAATCATGATCGGTATAAAGAAACGTCAAGCGTACCTAGCCTTACTATACGAAGGATGAATATCCAAAGAAACGTATAACAGATTCAGGAATCATGTGACAAATCAAATACGAACATCGAAACAAAACTACTTGACGCGCAAATTTACTGAATATTAAACTAATATTAAAAAAACTTGGCGTCTGCTTAAACTTGGTTATAAACTGAATTATGATGCTACGAAAGCAATAGAGTCCATTGTTCAAAAAAAGGTAAATATCACGAGAAAAATGATATTGCAACAGTTTTTATCAACTTTTTTGGAAACATAGCAAGAAATATAGCTGATAGTGTTTCTAGTGAACCTTCATACCACTTGCAATACATGGACCATGTCCGTGAACACAACTCTGTCTTTTTCACCCCAAGTAATCCCTCCGATGTAATTACGTGCATAAACAACTTGAAAAATGAATCAAGTGGATTATAGACGTTCTCGGCCGAAGTTCTTAAGGCTATAGCCGATATAATAGCACCGTGCATATCTAATATTATAAACCAATCACTTTTTCAAGGCATCTTCTCCAACTCTCTCAAAATTTCCAGATTGACCCCTATTTTTAAAAATGGTGGTAAAAATTGCATTAATAATTATAGACCTATCTCCGTATTACCAATTATTAGCAAAATATTCGAAAAAATTGTGTATAAAAAGTGCATTCTTATTTTGAGCAAAAATCTTTTCTCTACGACAAACAATACGGTTTTCGTTCTAAAAAAATCGACGACACAGGCTGTATTAAATCATTTACAATACCTTTATTCTATTATAGATGAAGGAAAGCTGGTTTTCTCCGCATTTATATACTTTCGAAAAGCATTCCATTGGGTAAACAACAACATTTTACTATTGAAACTACACTGTTATAGCATCAGAGGAGTTCCATATGATTGGTTCAAATCATACCTAACAAATCGAAAGCAATATGTTGGCATTGACGAGCACAATCGGAACTGCTGACAAATGCAATCAGCCATGGAGTACCACAAGGGTCGGTCCTTGGGCCTCTTCTCTTTTAGATCTTCATCAAACGATGTTGTTAAATCTACTTAATTCTTCAAATTCGTACTTTTTGCCGACGACAGCACGCTCTCTGCGGCTCTTCCAAATGAAAATTCAATTTTAATTGCAAAGAGTATAAATAATGAACTGCAAAATGTTTCAATGTGTTTTAAAGCCAATAAAATAGGCTCAATATCGATAAGACAAAATACATTAAATTCTCATACAAGAGAAATATATTTCTTTCACACATTAAAATAGGTGATGGTGAAATTGAAGAAACCAACTCCTATAAACTTCTGGGCATTATATTAGATAAACATCTGACATTCAAAGAGCATATTGCACATATCAGTAGTAAATTATCAAAATCTATTGGAATCCTACATAAAGTCAAAAACTTACTGCCTGAAGAAGCTTTAAAAATACTTTATCGAACGATCATTTCTCTACATCCACAATACGGGATAGAAGCTTGGTACGACGGAACTGATAAAAATAAAACCAATCTGCTCTATGGAATGCAAAAAAGTGCCATTCGAGCGGTAATGAAATTAGAATTTAATGATGACACAAATGATTCATTCAAAAGCCTAACTATATTTAAGCTTTTTGATCTCTACAAGCTATCCATATGTAATTTCATGTATCAAACACTAACTGATGATGGCGACAGAGAACTCAAACAATTATTCACTGCTCAAACTGGTCATCATGATCATTAACTCGAAACAGAAGTAACTTCGTATTTCCTCATCATTCAAAGTCTCGGTCACAACGCAGTAAATCCTCTTAATTGGAACTAAGAATTGGAATGCAATCCCTGCTGAGATCCGCGAAAAAAACTCTTACAAAGCTTTCAAAACAAATCTTGAATCCCTCTTCCTATCGAAATAACAATCATATAACGTAGTTCAAGTCAATTTTTTTTCTTTTGGTACGCCTTATCTTGATAAGGTAATCTGTTATGATAATAATACAGATCTTATGCTCCTAATAATTTTTATTGAATACACTCTTCCCATCTAGCTCATATTAACTATTTCTTTCTTTGTCAAAAAATTAAGCATCGAAACATGGCCACGCTTGTATGCCCCTAGGTTAAGTAAATTTGGTTAAACATAACCGTACAACCGTTGCTGTTGTGTTCACATATTTGTGCTTGATCTAAAAAAATTCAGCATGAAATGAAAACGTGAGCCATTACTATTGAAAAATCGGCTATAAGTATCGAAAATTTTACCATTTCTTGGTAAAATACGTGTCAAAACGTGTTTTTTTCCGAAGATCCTGGTTGCCAGAGGTTATTTTCCGTCGCTGAAGGGCATTTTACTAGACCGCAGTCATATATTTATTTCCATTATTCTGATCCCTTTTGACAGCAATTGTTTAGAGTAAATTTTTGAGTATTTATTAATTTAAATTTGTCGATTTTGTTTGAAATTAAGTTAGAAGTTTTAATTGGTTTCCCTTTGGCACTCGTTTTCCTTATTTTTTTCATGAAAGACACGCCTATTTTCAAATATCGAAAATGAGATTGCGTATCGGAATTTAAAAACACCCCAGTTTTCCGAAATCAGGTGCTCAAAAAAAGTAAAATATTGACAATGATTCGAAGCTTGAATATCTCATTCTTAAAGATAATTTTAGACAAGCCATATGGGTAGATAAGTCCTTTGCGAATGTTATGTAGTATTTAGCGTACTGGAAGAGATTTGTGTAGAACACAGGGATACTTGCTCTGAGACATATGTTTTTCGATCGGCTACTGAGTCCTTATCCTATTTCGGAAGTAGATTACATTTAATTTAATTAAAAGTGATGAATAATAAATCGGATTATAGTGATTGAGTTTTATTATCAGTAACTGAAAGTAATACATTTTTGCATTTGGCTTAGCATTAATAATATTACATAGCCACTTATAAGTTTATTGATAACACACGAAAAAATGCAAGAAAAAATATGTAAAACCGCCTAATCTACTACATAAATTTTAGATGCACTTTATGTTAGTTCGTCGCACTCCCTATGTTAGTAGGTAACATATGTTTGGAAGGCTACTCGCTGACGGTATGTTTTCACAAATTTTAGATAATAAGCAGATGTACATCTCAAAAAAGATAACATTGCGAATAACAATTGCTGAATTATGAAGTTTTTTCTCACTTCTGTAATTGTTTAAAACTAACAAAAGCCACCGCCAGTTACATTGTCATTTGCTATATAAATTTTACCGAACCTTATCAGCTAGCCATGAAACCGCACCCACTTAATTTACATAATTTTTGAGCTGGTCATGGATCCAAGAGGGATAAGCCGATGGTTTTCCGCGAGACAGGGTTTGCCGTATCGCAGCATGGTCATCGCGCCAATCTTCATAATCATAACCATCTACTGTTGGCGCCGTCCATGCCTCTTAAAACCTAGGCTGAAGAAGTAACGTAGCAAAACCAGGTCGATCCTATTGGCGCCAGAAGTGCGATAATCAGCCAGTGTATAGTTCGTTGCTTAATTCTCTTGCTCATATCGAGGTATATTTTGTTTGTTCATACTGAGACATATGTGGATGACATGTGCATTTTGATTTTTTTTGTGTATAACCGATTTACTTAGCTTTATTCATTATCTTTCCAGACACCTCGCAATTCCTCAATATTTTGAAACTTGCTATTAGTAGTGCTATTGCTACCGTTAAAAGACTGTGATCATATTTTGCTCATGTTCCCTGAAACAAATCAAGTGAGCACACAACGGTCTAGTATCAATTCATTGAACCGCTTGGTAAAGGGAAGTCTACTCCCCAAAACGTCGTAGGCCAGAAAGAGAGCCTACATCTACTTTTCCATTGACATAACAAAGCTATAGAGAACTATTGTCGCCAGTGTGATAACAGTTGCACTGTCAACGCTGACTTCCATGGCTCTTCTAAGAACACGCCTATTTCCGGCTAGGATTCCGAATGCGCTTTCAGCGCAACGGCGGCAACGCGACTGTCTGTAGTAGTAGTTGAACAGTCGCTTTCCATAGGACATACCGGTGATATATGGGGTGATGAGGTCTTTTCGTAGCGGGTACGCTGAGTCTCCAAGTAGGAAGAATGGCAATTCTGTTTGCAAGTGTGAAGTAGTTGTGGCAGTTGCTGGGAGGTTAAATGCATTGGAGTCCAAAAGATGCTTAATTTTTGATCTTCCAAAAATTCCTCCATCGCTCTCCTTCCCATACGCTCCGACATCCATGAAAACGAATTTGAGATCCGGGCCAACAACACCTTGTAGCACAATTGAGAAGAATATTTGTAGTTGTAATTATTGGAACCACTGTAGTCTGGGCACTGAAGGGGAATATGTTTACCGTTAATACAACCAATGGTGTTTGGGAAGTTCCATCTATCAAGGAACTCCTTTGCTGTATCTTGAAAGGATTGTCTTGCCGGCATTGACAGATACATTGCACGTAATTCCCAAATAGCCAAGCAAGTCTCCTTGACAATGCCAGCTACGGTAGATACTCCAAGGCGAAAATAAAACGCCTATGACGTGAATGATGATCCCGTCGCCAAAAACCTGAAATTAAAAAAACAAGTATGAAAAAGTACTTGGGTCGTATTGGTAATAATAAAATCGTGAGGAACAATTCTTCTTTACTCAATATTTTTGAAAATTTCTTGAAACACAATATTTTGCTGTTTTCGTTTTTTTTTAGCGAGGTCAAGGACCGTCTGAAATCTCTAAAAGATCCCATGAGAAAGCAAGTGAATTCCCTGCCGAAAATGAAATCTGGTGCCCCAGCCTTTGAAAAATACTCTCAGATTACATGGCCCTATTTTACAAAGCTTCTCAGCATGAATGATGAATTCATAGGACGTACAATAACATCAAGTCACTCTGAGAACGAACAATGCAGCAGACAAGACTACGTTGACCAGAGCTTCGATGGCACAAACGACCAATTGGAGGAAAATGATGGGCAAGGTCTGGTGGAGCAAACACTCCAGGCCTCTGGAATACCCTCACTCAAAAACAAATGTCCGAGCGAGGCATCGACTACTTCTGCAAGTACAGGTTCGCAATCAAAGCGGAAAAGGTGTATAAAAGCATGTTCTGACAACATTGAGCAAGAGAAGCTCAACCTATGTTGAGAAAGCTTTGCTATTACAAGACAGAGAATGGAAGATAAAAAAATCCATTGGAAGATTTCGCTATGGACTTGGCTAATGACCTAAAGCAAATTGAAGACAGAAGACTTCTTTTACAAGCTAAGCAGGAATTGAAGCAAATAAGTTCGAAGGCATTACTGAAACAAATCGATACCAGTTGTGTCCGGGGAACATCTCACGTTCAGCAAATATCTCAAATTCATGTCCCATTTAACCAATATGATGGTCCAAAAGATCCAACAGTATATTCTTCAGAGAATACGCCTGATAGATGGTACAGTAATTGTTTTAATAGGAACATGCCTAATTTATAAATTAGAACCCTATTGTAAAGTATGACCTACAGTAATTTCATGGTTGTGCCTGCTAAGCAAAGTTAGTACACTCCTGATCAAAAGTTTAAGACCACTTGAAAATTTAGAAAAATGCCAACTTTTCATTGATAAATAATTAAATGCATTCAACTAGGGATCGGTAATTACTAAAGGTAAAAGGTGAGCAAGACAAAAAATAACAATTGTAACAATTTATTAAGAAATCATCACTTTTAATGAATAATGACTTTTTCAGTTGATCAAAATGATAAGACCACCTACAACAAATCATAGGAAATCTTTCTTAAGCGACTCTGAGGTGCGCAAACATTGAACTTGGTTATAAGTACTGCCTCCATTCTTGTTAATAACCTCAAAAATTCTTCGTGGCATACTAGCAACGAGGGTTTCCATATTAGGGCTCGAGGAATGTTGTCCCAGCTCCTGAAGATGGCAGCACGAAGTTCGTTTACTGACGCAAATTGTTTACCATTTCCACAAACATCTCTCGCCATCCACCTCCAAACATTTTCTATTAGGTTTAAGTCCGGCGAACATGCTGGATGACGCAAAACAGTGACCCCATTTTCTTGAAAGAAAGTCGTAGTCTGACGGGCGGTGTGGACTGCTGCATTATCCTGCTGAAAATCCATCCATCACCACTCAGACGAGGACCCTCGATCTGCTGACAAAGATGATCTTTGCAACATTCCGACGTAACCAGCAGCTGTTTGACGACCCTGCACCTCCTGAAGCTCCATGGTTCCTCTGTAGGAAAATGCGCCCCATACCATAACAGAGCCTTTACCATTATGGGGTGAAAAGCGTTCAAGGAGGGATTTCTTTGTCATGCCAGTACCGTTGGAAGCCATCAGGGCCACCCGTTTTGAATTTTTTCTCATCAGAAAACAAAACTTGAGACCACTTGTCAACGTCCCATGTGTGGTGCTCACGAGCAAACTGTAAACGGGCCACTTTGTGACGTTGAAGCAGCCGAGGACCTTGTAGACGCTTTTTGTTCTTCATGCCGTTTTGTCGTAAGTGCCGCCTGGTCGTTACTGCACTGCAATCAACATCTGTGAGGACCTTAATTTGCTTGGAAGACCGTCCTCTGTCTTGAGAAACCACCCGCTTTATTCTCCTATCAAATTCAGGTAAATTTTTTTTCAGCCTACAGTACCACTTGACTTTACTGTTCCATAATTCTCTGGGTCCATTAGGAAGTTGCAAATTGCAGTTTTACTGCGGTGAATCTCAGCTGCGATTGCGCGTTGCGACAAGCCTGCTTATGCAGTTCGACAATTCGACCACGTTCAAATTCGGAAAGTTTGCTTGCTTTGGGCATGGTGAAACCTTTACGCTATCAGTGCCAACTCGTAACTAATCTAAAATGCCGGAAATTACCCTTTAACTAAACCTTTTTTACCCTGGTCTTATAATTATGATCAACTGAAAAAGTCACTATTCATTAAAAGTGTCAATTTCTTAATGAATTGTTACAATTGTTATTTTTTTGTCTCTCTCACTTTTAACATATAGGAATTACCGATCCCTAGTTGAATGCATTTAATTATTTATCACTGAAAAATTTTCATTTTTTAAATTTTCAAGTGGTCTTAAACTTTTGATCAGGAGTGTATAAGTCAGTATTTTTCATTTTGCTTTTTCTAGCACAATTCTGAATTTCTGAAGGTAATTATTTTACTTGCACTAACCTTAAAGCCACCAGAGAAAGAAAAAGAAAGAAAAAAAAAACATTTGATTTTCAATAAAGATGGTACAAAAAGATAGCACATCATTGGTTTTTAGAATATCTTAAACTAAATATACTTGGATGATACACACACATGAGTATTGTAATACACATGTCACTAGTCGAAAAGAAAGTCGAAACTGGTCAACTTTTGTTCTATTGGACGTACGTCTATGATATTTTGCAGATTACTAGATCTCCACATTTGTAACAACTTATCTTAAACAAAAATTTTTCATAAGGCCATAGAAAATTAATTCTTAAAAAAAAATTAATATATATATACATATATTATTCATTATAACTTCGAAATTTACAAAGCTAGAGCAATGCGGTTTGTTGCATTTGAAAGTCAAACGTGTGCTCTATCTAATTTACGAGGGGATTTTTCGATATATTTCATTCAGAATTTATATGAATTTGTTTTTGTAAGGGTCAGGGCAAAAGTTATACTTTTAGGGTAAAAAAGTCTACGAAAAGCTTCACAGAAAAAATTTTGAAAATCCCCTCGTGAATTAGATAGAACACACATTTCACTTTCAAATGCAACAAACCGCATTGCTCTAGCTTTGTAAACTTCGGAATTATAATGACAAACGTCTTGAAAACTTATTTTTTTATAAGACCTATTTAAGAAAAAAAATGCTTCTCCTCCTACAGTTTTTGAGCTACAGTAATGATTTTGGTATCATTGGATGCAGAAAAACAAGGGCTTTACAATGTATTAAGAAGTTTTTCAAAATTCATTCATGTTTCAAAGTTATGACGTCATAAATTTGAATTTTCTTGAGAATATTTTGATATTTTTTTCAATTTTTAAATTGAAAATTTGAGGAAAAGCATTCAAGTTTTTGGAATTTCCACGTTATTCTGTATCCAATGATACCAAAATCATTACTGTAGCTCAAAAACTATCAGAGAAGAAGCATTTAGAAACCCCCATCAAAATGTCGTTTTCTATGATTTCCCATTTTCTTTTCAAGAAAATCGCATTTTGTCACGAATGATAAATGATTCTAAATTGCATTTCCTATCAGTATACCAAATTTAATTGCTCTAAATTCAATAATAAAAAAAATATTCGGAAGGGGGATGCTTACCTTGAGGAAAATGAATGATGAAATATATATAAAAAAAATAAAATAAAATTGAAAATTGGGAATTTTTTTTTGAATGTCCACGTTATTCTGCATCCAATGATACCAAAATCATTACTGTAGCTCAAAAACTGTAGGAGAAGAAGCATTTAGAAAACCCCCAAAAATGCCGTTTTCTATGATTTCCCATTTTTTATTCAAGAAAATCTCATTTTGTCATGAATGATAAATGATTCTGAATTGCATTTCCTATCAGTATACCAAATTTCATTGCTCTAGGTTCAAAAATGAAAAAAAGGTCCGTAAGGGGATGCTCTCCCCCTCCCGGGGGAGACGCTAGCTCTGGGATACGTTCCTGATATTTTTACAGACATTCGGGGACATATCTCAAACTCATTCAAAGCAATAAAAAAAAATCGGGAGAATCGACTTTTGGACTGCAGATGCCCCCAAAATGGTTTCCTTATAATCTACGTTTGATGATACATGTAATCTATCTAACCTAATAATACCCGTTGTGTGTTTATTTATATATCTGTTTTGCGTCCGCTTCTTAAGAAACATAGGATGTCTGAGTTTGTGGTATCATGGAGATCGAATTCATCAGTATACCATTAAAAGATATCCTCTACATGCATTGATATGTTTGAATTGCACCAGGATGTGCTCGTTTAGGATAGGCTTGGTTATATTAGGATAGGATAGGTTAGCTTTGGTTAGGTTATATTGACAAAATTTTTGTACGGGTCCACCTAGGAATTTCCACTGATCCTTCTATAACCTAAAAATACCTTTGGTTTATTTGTATTGAGTCCGCTTCTTCCATTTCTTCGTCATGCTCATAAAGATAGCCATAATGACCGTATCTGTGATGCGAGTTTCACCAGTGCGCAAGTATAATAATATTTTTTATCACGGGTACTGTTGGATAGGTAGATATATTTGTTAGTCATCCGCGTATGGAAAATTTGTTCAAGAAAGGTATTGGATCCCGTCAATTTTGGCGGGCCGTGCACACTAGTACTATAATAAGAGCCGCGTCCGTCGGTCGGTCGGTCTGTCTGTCAAAAGCCAGCCTGCAGTGTGTGATGAGCGTATCTGTCCCAATTGAAATTCTGAGCCTTTTACAGATCGTTTTCAGGCAGTTATAAGCCAAGAGTTTAGTCGTTTTCAAGCAGTAAATTAGCCTTTTTCGGAGCAAATGTCTAGTATTTTTAGCCCATTTAAACGGCTATTTCTGGGCATCGAAACGGCTAATGCAACGGCCATTTTGGGCTTCTCTACTACTTGAACGAGGCTATTCACGACCATTTTTGGCTTTTCCATTGCTTGGTCGAGTCTCGTCCTGGCCTTTTTGGGCTTCCTTACTGCTTGATCAAGGCTAATACCGGCCCTTTTGGGCTTCCTTACTGCTTGATCAAGGCTAATACCGGCCCTTTTGGGCTTCTTTACGCCCGGCCTTAAAATCAAAAAGACATGGAATCAAAAGTCCCAAAATGAAACATTATACCAATAAAAATTAAAATTTTCATTTATTTACGAAATAAATATGAAAATTACTAAGTATTGATTTACAACAGTGGCATAATGGAGCAGATCAGATCGCTCCAACATCAGATTTTCTATACGATATAAAGAGTTTGTAAGTCCGGGTCTTGTGGCTGCTTCGCCTAGTGAGTTCAGATTTGAGGCGAGTGAAGCAGCAGCCTTACTTATATACTATCCGGCTGTAGGTATCGGTGATACGCGGCGGAGAAGTGGGAACTTTTCCTAAAATAAATTTACATTGATATATATTAAGATTACTGAACATAGAATGACTAGAATCGAGGTTTGAGGGGTAACTAGGGCAAAGCACTACAAGTTGAATGTTCAGCGATGAAGTAGTGAGACAGAGAATTAAAAGAAAATTATCTAGTATCTAGATACTTTTGGAGAAGTATCTAGTATCTAGATACATTTTGAAGTATCTATGACCAGCTCTGGATATCTACATGAGCATGATATTTTTTTAACTACTAAACCGAAATTTATAGTAATAATTAATTGATGAAACTAATCGAAGCTAACTTTGGCCACCCTTACCTAATCTAACTTAACTAAGTTAGGTTAGTGGAAATTCATTTAGTTCTTTACATTTACTGAAGTAGTACGACTTGTACAACATTTACGATTACGAGTCTTTTTACAATCTATTACGCGTCCAAATAGAGGTCGTCGAAAAGGCTTGAAAACGACTTTAAACGACCCGAATGAGCCCGCAAACAGCAATTGACTAGACCTATAAAAGGCCAGTTGAATGAAGAGCCCTTTTCAAGCCCTAATAGGCCAAGTATAGGTAGGAGTCGGTTTGAAGTCGTGATTTTTGGCCCTTTTGGGCCGTTTTCGACCTTTTATGACTAATTTACTACCTGAAAAGGGCGATAATTTTCAATTGGGGTGATACAAGCTCCAGCCATATATATTTTGACGGGCCATGTTCACGCGGCCTCATCAACTCTCGAGAGATTGTATTTTTTTTATTTCTGACGGCCTTTCTCTCATTTCGAGCTCTTTTTTATTTAAAATAAAGAGGGGTGGACTAGTTGTAATTATAAGAGACAACACAATTTCATTGACGATGAATTTTCATTGTAGGGTGAAAACACTTTTGACAGTTTAAATGAACATGACATAAAGCTTTGAATTTCTTGACACCCTCAAATAATATTAGAATTACTTGTTTCGGCAGATTTTCAAAAATGTCATACCAAAGAAGCATGAAAAAAATATATGTATAAGCATGAGGATCACGAAAATTACAAGTTTTGTATTTCTGATTAAAAATTTTTAACATGACGGTCATTAGTTGATGAGCATTTTATTTAAATATAAATGGATGATCACGCAACAAATTAATAGTTTTTTACGTCAATGCCCTGAGATGACATTTTACGTGAGATGACGAGTTAGGTAATATTACAAGTTGAGAGTGAACAGAAAAAAAGACCGGTATCTCTAGTTAAAATGCCAGTTGACAGCTTAGTACACACATATGTGCGTATATACATGTAAATGTATACCCATATACATGCACATACTACGCACATACATACACCTAACACGCTCACATACACAAATACATATCTATGCATCTATTGGCAATCACAATACATATGCGTTCTACAAAAATGCTGTACGATGTACTGAGATTTAGAATAATGAGCAAAGGAGGTTCGTAACAACTTTTTCAGTATGTGTTGTTGCTTACAATTTCTAATGAAATATTATAACGATGTTTAATTAAATATTGTAACGAAAAGATCGTTGGTTGATAAGCGTCTTATTTATCATATGTGGGTGATCGCGCAACAAAAGATATATATATTTTTATAAATGCTTTGCAGTAATGAAGTGAAATGATGTATTACGGAGTGACACATACACCTATATATGCACACATAGCGTGCACACGTACACACATACACAAGAAAGCATGTGTGCAAATATCAGCGTAAAATAATCAGTATAAACTAGCGTTCCAATCGAGGAACTCGGAGAAAATATCTTTTATTACGGCATGAATTTTGTGAAATTTCTGTACTAAAAATAGTGGCACAAAACAGTCTACCTGAGTCAGAAACATGAAATCGGTTGTTCTACAACGGTTCCCAAGTACAGAATATTTCCAGAAATACGTGAGGCTTAGGTGCGGTTGTTATAATATACTCTAGAGCGTAAGAGATGATATGATAATTTGCCCTACACTAGCCTAACAAGAGCATTTTTGGACGTGAATAAGAAAGAAAACATGAATGTCCTATAAGGGTTTCATATTAGAAAAAAAAATCACATTATCTTTGAAATATGGTGTAGAATGTCTGCAATTGATAAACATACATAGGTACCATGGGGTCTAGTTTGATGCTGGCACAAAAACGGAGAGGAAAGACATAAAATGTATCCTATAGCTGGTTTATTTAGGTTGAAAAGTGCTTGTTAATTCATGAAAGCTATAAAGATAATGAACTTTGTGGGTTGAAAACACTTATGACGCTTTGGCCGACACAGCGTTTATAAGACAAATTCAAGTCGATTGATCAGAAATTTTGCAAAAAACTGTTGTGGGTAAGGTTATGAATGTACGTACATATACATGAATGTACGCACACATAGACACACACAAGCACACGGATACCAGTATACAAGCATGAAATTTTTGAAAATTTCAAATTTTGTTTTCTAATTGAAAATTTTTAACACAATGGTCAGTAGTTGATAAGCATCTCAGTAAAACAAATGGGTGATCACGTAACAAATTTATATTTTTTGGTGAATGCTTTGCAATAGTAAAGAATAGTAAAGAGAGATGACGAGTTAAGTAATGTTGCAAGCTGAGAGTGAACAGAAAATTAGGTATTTCTAGTCCAAATTCTAGTAACTAGTTTAGTACACATTTATACGTATATGTGCAGATATATACGCACATACATGCACATGCACACACATATACATAACCTTAACACGCCCACAAACATACATACCCATGCATCTAGGCAATCATATGATAACACATATGTATTTTGCGGAACGCTGTATGAAATATTGAAATATAAGATAATGATCAAAGGAGGTTTGTAACCATTTTTAAGTGTGTGCTGCAGCTTAAAATTTTCAATCAAATATTGTAACGTAAAGATCATTGGTTGATAAGCATCTTATGTATAATATATGGGTCATCACACAACAAATATACATTTTTTATAAATGCTCTACAATAAAATGAAATGACGTGTTAGGTAGTGTTAGAAGTTGAGAGTGAAAAAGAGGGCGGTGTTTATAGATGGCGGTGTTACATGCTAGTTGCTGGCCCATTGCACACAGGCATATGTGCACATATGCACACTCATTTGCACACATACACGCACACACAGCGCACATACATACACACACACCAGTAAGCATGTTTGAAAATACTAACGTATAGGCGATCAAATCATAATACATACACACACTTCAAAACTGTTGTGTAATGTGTTGAAGTATGAATCAATGAGCAAGGGAGATTATTGAGCAATGGAAATGTTGAGCAAATGAGATTCGTAAATACTTATTCAGTATGTTCTGTTACTAAGAATTATTGATGAGACGCAAGATGACGAGCTATTTTGGTTTTAAATTCTCTCAGTCTTCGAGAGATTTTGATACTCAGGGGAAGTTCGTACCACAGTAATACACCTGATATTGACAGAGCCTTCTGCCCATGCGAGATGAACGATAGTCGACTGAGACATTATTGTTTCTGTTCAGTCTTAGGTTGGTTACAATGGGTGCATGGAAACGCACTATCTAAGCATTCCTCTGAGGATGATATAACGAGGAGAAAACGTATAGAGCTCTCTGCATGAGGAGCCTTTCCTGAATAGGAGCCAACCCGAGCACCTCCCGAGTTTATTAAGGCGAGAAATACGTGATAACTTCTTTTGAAATTACCGTTGCATACCACCTTGGTTACAAAATTCATGCACTTTTGTAAATCCCTTTGAAGGCATTGAGGCAAGTCTTCCCATACTAGGAGGCAGTAGTCAATGCGTGATACCACCAAGGATTGAATGGTCACTAATCTGGATTTTTCATCGAGCGCACTCTTTATACATCGAGCACACTCTTTATAAAAAGTTCCGTAAATTTTACTGCAAGTATTGTCAACGTGAGATTTAAGGGGCATGTTTCTATTGAATCAGTTACCAAGATTTTTAACATTTACTGATGTCTCAATTTCATCGGTTCCCACTCCAAGAGTAAGATTGGGAGTTTTTTTGATTTCATCTTTGGATCCGAAAATAATTCATTGCGTTTTACTAGAATATAATTTGAGACCATTTGGGTCGTACCATGATTTCAGACTAATTCATTGAGTTTCGGCTTTAATTCGCGTCTGTGGTATTTCCGATGCAGAACTTGTTATTGCAATTTGAACATCATCAGTTTACATTGAGATCCGTGTGTTAGACGGCATTGGAGGGAAATCATCAATGAAAATAGAAAACAGCAGCGGACCAAGTATGGATCCTTTGGGAACACCAAAATTGTTTTGAATGAATGGGGACAATTTGTTTTCTAAGTGGACTGCATGAAATCGATTTGACAAGTAACTTTCAAACCATTGTGTGTCTACTCCAAAGTTCAATATTTTTCGTAGAAGTCTATCATGTTCGACGCTATCGAACGCTTTCGAGAGCTCAAGTAGCAGCAGGAGTGTTACATTCTTTTGATCGATGTACTGTATATTTTTCAGAGATATTGAGCAGAGCGTCTTGATCGAGTGCTAGAGTTTCTTCTATAGGCGTATTGATTTCGGTGGAGTAGATTTGACTCGTTCAGGTGAAATGACAGTTGATTTGTCACCACTTTCTTCCATATTTTGGACATGACAGGTTAAAGACTGATGGACCTGTAGTTTGATGCTGTATTTAGGTCACCACTTCTATGCAACGGTCTAATAATGGAGTGTTTCCATTGGTTTGGAAATGTATTGGTTACTATTGATGTATTAATTTTCAAACGAATTCATGGTACTGTGACTGAAAGAACTGTCTTATATATATTGGAGGCTAATACCATCATTTCCAACTGCCTTCTTGTTTTTCAATGAGTGTAATATATATTTCAAAAGTCGACAGGACGTGGTCTCCACCTGACATCAGTCCTCGAGGGTGCAGTGGGGCATGAATTTTCAATTGACGGTCCATTTAGATAGGTACTCACCCCACTATAAACTTGAGCCCTTACTTTTGAAAAGAATGTGTTGAAATCCGTGGCTGTTGCCAAGAAATTTTCAAAATTACTTATGCGGCTAAATTTTATTCTGGGCTGCATCACTAATGATTTCCCAAGTTCGTTTCGAGTTATTCTCAGCCGTTAATATAGTTCCTGGTGGATGTGAGTTTGTTTTGCTTTAGGGATTTTTTGGAAGAATTTTATCCTGTTCTTCATATCTTTCCAGTTCATCACGCGTTGAAAGACGAAGAAAAGTGCTTTTCATCTTTACTAAAACACCCACTACAAAATTCAATATCACTGTCTTTTATAAAAATCAACGTTTCGAAGTACGAACATCATCAAAAATGCAGAGTAAATTTTACTGTCACAGTAATAAGAAATGTAAATCAAATGCAAAAACAGAATCAGACAAAATAAAAACTAACATAGTTACTTTACTTAGTAGAAGTAAACAGGAAGAAATTTTACACCAGTTTAGAGGATTTTATCTCATTCTTCAACACAGACTTTTCCAAATTCAATCAGATTATAAATTTTCCTATTAGCAACTAGATTTTTTAGCTGCTTCCAGGTTTTTTTGTTGAATTTGGCTTCAGAAATTGCGACGCTTAATTTAAAACCCTGAACTTTTGTTGAATAAATTTATACTCTGAATTTTTTTTAGGGCTTGTTTTTAAACAATGTTTCTTCATGAAGCACTCATTTACAGCAGTCATTTCAACCCCAGGCTTTCAACGAAATCCAGACGAAATACCACAATTTTAAACAAATTCACTCTTCGTTTTACCACACAAAGTTGCCCAAGACCTGCAGATGAACAATAATCGCATAGCATGATGCTACTTTCTCCATGCTTTACAGGGAGAAAGATGATGTTTGATTGCGTATAAGTTTTTGCACTTCGCTTAAGTCCATTTCAATCACTGACAAACCCGTTAATATACGTTTTATGTCTCCACAGAACGTTATCAGGACAGCCATGTTTTTTTTGCCAAGAGTATTACGTACAGGCACGCCTCACCTTTGCGAACTAATTCGTTCCTTAGGGTCGCGCGTCCAGCAGGAGTTCGTAAAGTGAGGTTTAATCCTGCATGGGAAATAATGTATTAAATAAAGTTAAGTTCATTAACAGAAACATGCCCTTTGTTAAATTTAAAAAAAAGGAAGGAATACATTTTTGTTAAAGGAGGTTTTATCTAGATAAAATTCATACAATGTCCACGTTTTAATGAAATATACCATGATTTAAATTCGGATTTTAGAAATTTCTTCATTCTTACTTTCTTCACAGTTTTCCTTTACAATGAATTAAACATTTGTTAGGTCGTCTCTATCTGAGAAGAGAAAGTTATTAATGTCATCTGAAGGAACATTATAATTGGCATTTTTAGGAAAGCCTACGATGTTATCACATTCACTTTGCACAATCTCTTCTGGCCTTCGAAACCCACAAAATCAGGGAAAGTTTCTTTCCACCATTATTCATGTTCTTCTGAGTGATTTTCCCCTATGTGTTTCCGATGATCTTCACTGCACAGAAGAGGTTAATTTTTTTCAAAAATTTTAAAATTGATGATCCTCCTTCTTTATTCATTGCTTCGATTAATTTATCAAATGTGAAGCGTAGGTAGTTGACCGTGAAATGCACAACGCCTTGATTCATGGGCTGTATTAGAGATGTATTTGGTGACAGCAACATCAATTTGACATTTGAACTTTAATCTTTAAAAAATGATGGAATCATTATCTACAATCAAAAGAAAGTTAAAAGGAATTTCTTTTATTTGTCAATATTCTTTCGCTTCAGGAATGAAGTTCGGAGAAAATCATGTTTCAAATAAAGCAGCAGTAACCCAGTCAAATCTAAACGACTTATTCGTTAAGACGAGGTTACGGGAAGCAGGAGTTCTTATGTGGGGGTATGTCTTTATTCCAGTAGGAACTCGGAAGTGGAACTCTCTGAGCAGAGTCCTTCTTCAGATCCCCTTGTAGCGCGCTGGCGATTGTTGGTTCAATGACGTTTATGATTGTAATTATGCTATATGATTTGATATTCTCGACGAGGAATCTTTGGGTATTTCTTTTCCATTTTATGAAGCTTCGAGTGATTTGTTTGGGATAACTAGTGTAGAGCACCGGATCTTGCTGCATTCGCCACTGTTCTCTAAGGCTTCCACCTCATAATTATGGTTTACACAGACCATAATTATGATGTAGAAGCCTGAGTGAACAGTGGCGAATGCAGCAAGATTTGGTGCTGCATTCGCCACTGTTCTCTTAGGCTTCCACATCATAATTATGGTCGGTGTAGAACTAACTGAAATGCCAAATTTCTTGACGATTTTTTTTACTGTTGCTGCACTTCTGTTAAGCAATCATGTTCCTTATTTGAATGCTGCGTTTTTTGTTGTTTTCAGTGTACTGAGAATTCTGGGTGATGTTGACACGGCAGAGGCGCTTCGACACTGCAGAAGAAACCGTTGTAGTCTAACGACGGAAAACTAATATGGTTAATTCTAGAAATTTTTTAGAAAAATGTTTGATATTCATTAATCAGCTTTTACTACGAAAGCGTAATATTTCTAAGATTACAGTTAAAAAAATATTTTATTTCCAGGAAGTCTCTATTATGCTATATTTTGACCCTTCTTTAGTTGAATTTTAAAGTCTCAAAGACTCATCACGTCATTCTTAATAACGAGAAAGGCTAGTTTCTAATACGTTATAAATCCTTTTTTGACCTATGTACAGTAATATTTTGACCTCAAGATCAATAGAATCTCGACATAAATAGGTTTATATCAAAAACATTTTGATTAAGAACAATCTGGACTACACTCACCAGTCCAAGCTAAAGGAGTGTAATTCGCTATCGGTTACACAATTTTACCAACAAACAAAAAAACATTGTTATCCCTTTCCTGAGACTTAACAAGGGCTATAGGAGTCCTGAGAACTATATACCCCTCTCATTGATTAGTTGCTTGAACAAAACGTATGAAGAATAATAAACTGAAGAATAAAACTCTACAGAATATCTTAAAAAGAAACGAAATATAGGCCAACATTCGGAAAGGCTGCCTTTAAACGTCGATCGACGTATTCTTCTCGGGGGATTTAGTGCATAAAAAGTAGTCGGGCAATTATAAATTTTTTGCTATTATCTTTCTTGATGAAGACACAGCATACGGCATGATTTGACGCTGTGGTACATGTATAATGAGAGATTGTGATTGCTGGTCTGAGAAGAGAATTGCCAAAGCTCTTGGGAGAATTTTGTAAGAACATATCGAGCATGAGAGTGTGGTAAAATGTTTTCTCCTTTAGAACTAGCCACAGGAACGCCACAGAGATATCACTAAAGTGTTACCTTCTTCGCGGTGAAAATTAAATAGCAGACAAAATTCCCTTCGCAATTTTTAGCTTCTTGTTCGTGGTGATGTCCTCATCGCGTTTTTGGACCGATCACTACTGCAAACGAATGCAACAAAGCTCACAATCAAAAATAGATGGAGTCGTTCACTGGATAAAAAAGTTTCTGATTTTCACGAAAGAAAACTACGGAAATTTAATTTTTTGGAAGGAACGAGCCAATGACGTTTGCAAAATTAAAAATAGACGTTAAAAATCTATCAATTATCGAAAGTTTCGAATTCTTTGGATTTCAGTGGGACAGGAAAACTGAACTGTGAAACTGAAACTGTTCACACAGGGAAACTGAACTGTGTTCGCATGTGAATGCAATCACACGCGAATGAAAGCTGCAAAGAAACAGTCTGCAAACTTCTGAAGGACATCAACATCGACCTCAGTGATGCTGACATCACGTCAGCAAACAGAATGGGGAGAAAACCAATAACTGGAAACGAGAATCGAAGAAACAATGCTTTCGAACTAAAACCTTATACCAAGAAACGCGATATTTTTACCGCCTGCCGAGTAAATAAAGCAAAGTTCTTCATAGATGAATATCTCATACTTTCACGAGCCAACATCATGTACTCACATCATTCATGTGAGAGCAACCAGAAAAAAATTCCCAGAGAAACATGGAATCCCTAGAACTCAGGAAGGAAACATCTTCGTATCTATCCCTGGAAAACCGGATTCAAGACGTCATCAGATTAGCACGCTGGAAGAGCTCGACCAAGGAGGTTTCCATTAAACCCCCTTGAGCTCGACCAACACCTGATGCTGCAACTGGACATGTCATCGAAACAAGTCTTGTGTAATTAGGCTTGAGTGATCACCTGAATTAGATATCATGTCACTTTCATAACATGTAACTAATTAGATACGTCACTGACGCCTAAATTATATAACCTTATACTAAAATTTCATGATCCATAATTTCATGTTTCAAAAATCAATCTCAACCTTAACAAGATTAGATATATCTTTTTCACCTCAATTAGATATCATGTCCCTTTCATAACATGTAACTATCACTGATTAGATATGTCACTGACGCCTAAAATTTTATAACTTGACATTATAACTTCAAATTGTATAACTTCATGTCTTAAATCAATTCCAACTTTTATTAGATTAGATATATCACTTTCCCTTCAATTTTGACAGTTGTATGACAGATGTAAGTAAACAGTTATGACAGGTGTAAGTGAACTTTGCAACAACGCCATCAGTAATTTGTATTTACCAGTGTTATAACGTAATTTAGATTTCCACCTTGTTCTCTTTCCACCTTTTTTGTATGTAATTTTACCAGTAATATCATTATTACGTGTAAACCATATTACTATCATCCAAAATCAATTGCGTCATACGATTAGGTATATTACGGTCCCCTCAATCAGATATGTCCCTTTCATAACATGTAACTGTCGCTGATTAGATATGTCACTGTCGCCAAAATTTTTATAACTTAATACCTGATGTATGAGAATTTCGAGACAACGCATTCAGCAATTTGTGCTCACCAATGTTGTGATATTGAACTGCAGTATTATTCACTCATGGACTGAGTAGGTGTGTACTCACGAAATCGCGCTAGATTTTTTTCTCTTTTATCTCCTACTTCCCAATCTAGTTTTAGATGGGAATATTTTTTTAATCTTGACTCTGTATTTCGTTTTTTCAAGTTATACATTACTCGCTGCTTACTGCTTATTAATTTCAAATGACTGATCACTCTGATGTATTTGATGAAATCGACCCAGATCCCATTCATTTGAATAAACTATATCCAAGCCTGAATGACACAGATAACTGCAAATATACTAATGTATCAAAATACAACAAAACTATACGAATAATTCGTAATGATTTTTCGCTCTTGTGTTAGAACTGTAGGTCACTCTATCGAAAATTGGAAGAGATACAATGTACTATAACTGAAATGAAGTGTAACTTTGAAGTGATCAGCTTCACCGAAAGCTGGCTAGATGACTCAACTAAAGACATGGTTAGAATGGAAAATTATCATAGTTACCATTCGCTACGCAATAATAAGCACAGAGGCGGCATCAGTACGTACATATCTAAGCACATAGACTCGAGACTCGTAACAAGTGCAACTATGAATCGGGATCATATAGAGTCACTTTTCGTAGAACTGACTAGAAGTGGCAAACGAATTGTGCTTGGAACGGTGTATAGGCCTCCTAGAGCCTGTCATGTCTCCTTCCAGAATGAGCTCAATCAGATTATGTCACTGTTCAATAGGTCCTTATACAATGACATAATAATCTGCGGTGACTTCAATTATGATCTACTAAAGCATAAAAGCTGTGAACCAATCTCAAATTCTTAAATACCTTTCAGTCTAAATCCTTCGTTCCGATCATCACAAAGCCTACACGGATATGTTCTGGATCTGCTACGCTGCTTGGCAATATCTTCATGACAGACTCAACTGATTTTGTTCCTGGAATAAATACTTTTGACCAATCAGATCATTTTCCTGTTTTTCTTATCAAGAAAAATGTCTATATCACTTGCACCAAGGCACGGGCTGAAACTTACTCATATCGTAAAGTAAACGAATCAAATTTTAGGAGAAATGTGCACCGTTCTAGAAGAATTAATGCCAACATTACACATCTCTCAACAAAACAATAATGCAACGAGCATTGATGAAGCAGTAGTAAAGTTGACTGAAACTATAATGACCGCATACAATCAGTGTTGTCCAATTGTAACTCGTACAGTTACACTGAAAAATAAATATAAGTCCTGGATCACTGAAGACATCGTGATAAATATAAAGAAACGTCAAGCGTACCTAGCTCTTCTTTGCGAAGGGCGATTACCAGGCCTTCCACGCTTGTCAATCTTTGTACCCTAGGCTGGCATGTATTTTACACTAGAATGTTCCTTGATTACCCTAGAAAATATCAATAAGGGTAATCTACTAATTACCGTATACTCTTTGGTAATAGTACTGGCTTTGCCTTTAAATAAGTCACATTGACAGCTTTTTTAAAGTTCATGGGGGAAATATTAATTAATGAATGATTTATCTGAACACCTTCATTTTGGAAATGTGTATAAAATATCATTCCATTAAAATTATGAAATATATTTCAAATGAGGATCGATAAACATTTCAAACAAACACACAAGGCGCTGTGGCCGACAAAATTGAAGTCCAGGTTTACATAGCTAGTGTTCACAATACATAAATAATAATTGTTGAAAAAAGTAACAAATTTCTAGATAAAAAATGCAGACCCATGTAATATTTTTTCTCGCTTCTTGTATTGAGTCCTTTGACCGATCCAAAACAAATAAAAATGGATGTAGTCTACGTGCGTTGTTAAGTATAGTCTTAGATCTATATGCAAATAATTTCTTATCTCCAGGAAACTATATTACTCACATAAAAGAAAAGATCTTGAAAAACCTAGTACAAACTACAATCAACAACATAATAAAAACATTATCACGTTTTTTGCATCTTATGTTTGTTATGTATTGGCATTGCTGAAGAAATCCCGCCAGTGTGGACCTGGCATTATTTTCACTTTATTACTAGCCCTAATTAAATTAGCATCAAATAGGATATCAGATGCTTTGAATACACAACATGCATCAAACCACGCACGGTTTCATTCTTCAAACTGGTTCTTTGAAAAGTTTTGGTCAAATTAAGGGGGTCATCTGAGCGATTTTTTGTTTATGAACCGATTGTTCCGAAATTTGGTCGGAATAAATAATTTTTAAAATGAAACATATTTCACTTGCATAAATTTTTCCAGAATTAAAATTACCAGAAGTTTTATACATACCAGAATTTTTCTGGTATGTGTAATTTTTAAAAAGAAACATATTTTTACTCGTGTACCTTTTTCCATTTTGGCTTTGGTTTTTAGAAAATGGGAAATATTCGTGTTTTTCAGTTATTTTGTTCGGATTTAAAAAAAAATAATAAGTCAAGAAATTTTCATGATAAAACAAAACCAAAGACAGTTGTGCAATGCTTGAAAAATTTCTAACAAACTAGCGAAGCCAAATTTTCCATTTTCTTTTCTGTTTTTTTTACCCTGGGGTAAAATTCATGATTTTTGACCCCCATCACCCCCAGCTTGTAAGACCCCTCTTGGAGGAGGGATAGGGGGGAGGGGGTCTAGTGCCGGTAGTCCCATAAAATTTTAGGCCACAATAGCCCACTACCTAAGGATCCTTTTTCAGCAAAGAAAAAAATTGATCAATTAGACCAAAATCGCTCAGATGACCCCCTTACTCAACGAATGCGTTTGAAAATGGGAGGGACAACAACGTTTACAGTTGTAAGATTTGGATGGCATGGTAGCTCACAGGCATTTTTACGGCTAAGCGCTGTATCCCAGTAATCAACGGCTGACATGACTGGTGTCGATTGTTCATCCAAGTAATGTTGTCTCCACTCTTCATCAAGAAATTTCTTATCAACAAATTTTTCCATTAGGGAAATTTCGTCTAACATATAAGAGAAAGATGCTGCAGTCGGTGTTGATCATTAAGCAGATTTAGACAGCGTACGATGAAATGTTCAGGGTCCTCGACGGAAAATCTTTTTTGGGTTGGTGAAACTGCTTCAACCAAGAAGCGTCTACAGTTAGGAAAAAGCTCTTTCTCTTGTGAAGTAATGCCAGTTATCTCTAACATCGTTTCAGTTACTGTCATCCCAATGTTGTGTATACTTTTTCAGCTGTTTGCACTAAATCACTAGCGAGTGTTGGATGAGATGGATGCAGCAAAGAAATGATCGTATTCTTCTCAAAAGCAACAAGCATGAAATCCGAACAAAAGCTCCTAATAAGGCTACAAATTTTTCATCCCAGATTGAAGATATTCAACGAGTCAGACTGAAACGAGGTATTCCATACGTTTAATTACCCCAAATTATAATTTAAGAACTTTAAATAAGCGCGGGTTAGTTTGTCGTTGAAAGCATTGGCTATCATATCATTTATCTAAGGTGGATCGCATTAAGAAATTGCACGCCGCACATTGCGAAAAGAACCGCAGCTTGTTCAGTGGAACAAGTTAACTTGTGTTATATTTCGGAATCAAATGTCCATGCAATCCATCTTTGAATTAATACCATCTGCTCATATAATTATTATATGGGTAATTCAACTGCAGTTATTGACAATCTTCGTGTTTTCTTATAATTTTACAAACCAGATTTGAAATATAGATTTTACCCTAGATTTTGCATTTTTTCCGCTTACCCCAGACTGTACTCTAGGAGGGGTCTGATTACCCTAGACTAGGGTAGTTACCCTAGGAGTGGAAGCACTGGCGATTACCTAGAGATATATATATAACAAATTCAGAAACTATGTGACAAACCAGATAAGTACATCAAGAAAAGCTACTTTACGCTCAAGTTTGCTAAATTTAAAGCTAACGTTAAAAAGATTTGGCCCTCCTTTAACTCTTGCTGCAAACCGAATAAGGCTGATAAAAAAAAACTTGAATATGTTGTTCAAGATAATGCAAAATATCACGAGAAGAAAGAGATTGCTAATCTTTTAACAATTACTTCGTAAACGTAGGGAAAACTATAGCTGATGGTATTCCAAGTGAACCTACAGATCTCCTGGAATACATGAATCATATTCGTGGACACAACTCTTTTCTCTTTACGGCTACCAACTCTTTCGATGTAATTGCGTGCATAAACAACCTGAAAAATAAATTGAGTGGGTTACAAACGTTCTCGACTAAAGTACTCAAAGTTATTGATGATATCGTAGCCCCGCTCATATCTAATATTATTAACCAGTCTCTCTTCTCAGGCACTTTCCCGAACTCCCTCAAAGTTGCTAGAGTGACACTTATTTTTAAAAGTGGTGAAAAACCGGTGTAAACAATTATAGACCCATCTCTGTGCAATCAATTTTTAGCAAAGTATTCGAGAAAATTGTGTGTAAAAAAGTTTTTTCTTTTTTTGAACAAAAATCATTTCACTATGATAAAAAATTTGTTTTTCGCTATAAAAAATCAACAACACAGGCTATACTAAACAATTTACAATACCTTTATTCTAATATAGATAACGGAAAGCCTGTCTTCTCAGCATTTCTTGACTTTCCAAGAACATTCGATTGTGTGGACAATAACATATAACTCACGAAACTACACAGGTATGGCATTCGAGGGGTTGCCCATGATTGTTTCAGATCATACCTAAGAAATCGAAAGCAAAACGTTGTCATTGACGATGCAAAATCGTACCCACAGACAATTAGCCATGGAGTTCCACAAGGATCTGTCTTTGGGCCTCTCTTATTTCTGTTTTTTATCAATGATACTATTAAATCTACATCATTTTTCTAATTCATACTTTTTGCCGATGACGGCACGCGCTCTGCGGTCCTTCCGGACCAAAATCACGCTCTGATTGCGGAGAGTATAAATAATGAACTTCATAAGGTTTCATTGTCGATGAAAGCTAATAAAATAAGTCTTAATATCGATAAAGCAAAATATATTACATGCTCATACAAGAAAAATATTTCTCTCCCACGCATTAAAATTGGCGAAGATGAAATCAAAGAAACAAACTCATATAAGTTCCTGTGCATCATAATAAATAAACATCTGACCTTCAAAGAGCACATCTCTCATATTTGTACTAAGTTATCAAAGTCCATCGGAATCCTAAATAAATTAAAAAATTTCTTGCTTGAAACAGCTTTGCACATGCTCTATCAAACGCTCATTTCACCATACCTGAAATACGGATTAGAAGCATGGTACGGAACTGATAAAAATAAAACTAATATACTTCCGCAAAAAAGAGCTGCCAGAGCGGTAAAGAAAGTAGAATATAATGGTCACAGAAATGATTCATTCAAAAATTTACAAATACTTAAACTTTTGTATCTCTACAAAATCTCCATATGTAATTTCATTTAAAAAACATTAACTAATAAGGGTAAAAATAGCCTAAAACAATTATCAACTGCACAAACTATACCATTTACAAGTTGATTTGCTCCAAATGAATTTTCATTTGATCCTCGCGAAATTAGAACTGCTCAAAGTGAACTTAATTTGCTCCTCATGAAAATAGAATTGCTCCAAGTGAAATTTGATTTGATCCTCCCGAAATTAGAATTGCTCCAAGTGAATTTTAATTTGCTCCTAGTGAAAATAGAATTGCTCAAAGTGAAATTTGATTTGCTCTTTTTCAATTTTAAATCATTACATAAGAATTTTATTGGCTTTCTAATGTTATTTGAAAGAATCTTATTGAAATTTATTTTTTCTTTGTGCAG
This sequence comes from Morinoia aosen, assembly GCA_030386875.1. Lineage (NCBI taxonomy): Eukaryota > Metazoa > Arthropoda > Malacostraca > Amphipoda > Talitridae > Morinoia > Morinoia aosen. The sequence continues at coordinate 77,762,894 of CM059564.1, forward strand.
TGATTTTATTCCAATAATGCGTACAAAGATACAGAGTTTTTGCTGAGTACAATTTACAAAAAATACAGAATATAATTTTCCTTGTATGAACCATTACTCATTATCAAACCATTAAACAGAGGAGTCGAATCTAAGACACTTTGATCAAAGAAGCATCACAGAGATACTGCCACGTTGTACATTGCTGCACATCAAGTCGCACATAGTGTAGACATGCTAACGTCATCAGCAATAAGTGTACACCTCAACTTCAAACATCTTCATCTTTCAGAAACCAAAACATTCAATATGATGTATAATAAAACAAGTGCCCGAGACAGACAGAGAATTATAGAAGCCTTCACTAATGAAGAGGACTGGAAGAAAGTTGCAAACGCACTTTGAGTAAATGCTATGACTGCATACAGGTGGCTAAAAAATAGGCAAGTCTTACCATAGAAAATGGAGAAATATTAAGATAATAAGAAATTTCCAAAAATATTGAGGACACTGACAACAGCCATAGAAGAAAATGCTTCGATTACTCTCTCACAACTTCGCAGAAAAGTACACCAAGATCATGACGTTGATCAAGGAGATATTATAGAAATATGTTAATGAGGCAATGAGTGCTGTGAGTGCAGTGAGGCAATGAGGACGTCTGTGTCTTTGCTCCGAAAAAAAGTGCCCAACTGGTTAATGATCATGCATTTCTAACCAAAAAAGAGTGCCCACTCAGACCATGAGGATCCAAGAATAAATTTTATCTAACCAAATTCAAAAATTCGAACAAAAAGTGTGATATTCCATCAAAACAAGCACTCAACCCTTGCTTCTTTTTGAGAGTGTCTCCCTTCTCACACGATGGCGACAAGCCCAAGCAAGGACAACAACAGCGAGGGTATGCTGGAGCTTGACTATCCAGACGTACGAGGCCTGCCAAAACAGAGTAAGCAAGTAGTTTCCATCCTAATTGATCTCTTCAAATCAGTAATGAAAAAATTTTAAAGCGAAATTAGTGACTTGAAAACGACGATTGAAACACTAACGAAGAAAGAATCAAATCAAAATGCAAGGATTGAAGAGCAAAATAAGAAGATAAATAACATAGTCTCTCGTCCAAAGCGACTTGAAAGGAAAGGAGAACGTGAAGAATTGGAGAACAAAAAACGTACTTTGGTTATATCAGGGGAACTGCCGCAATCACGTCCTGAAGAAAATTGCATAGAAACGGTGTGCCAGCTCCTGAAGGACCAACTCAAAATCAACCTGAGTAACTCTGACATCACCACTGCGAGTAGATTGGGAATAAAACCTCCACCCGGAAACGACGATAGAAGAAACATTTCTTTTGAGCTACGACAATACGAAAAGAAGCAAGAAGTTCTGACAGCCTGCCGTGTGACTAAACCGGAATTCTACGTGAATGAATACTTAGTACCTTCGCGAGCAGGTATAATGTACACTCTGAGATTGGCCAAACGAAAATTTCCGGAACAAATAGGACCCGCAAGAAGTTTGGATGGCAATAACAACGTCTTCTCTCCAAAGATACCTGGACAAGTAACTCAGAGACCTCTAACCATCAATACACCTGAAGAACTAGACAAGTATTGGTTGCAACATGTCGGCAAGTCCTCAGTGGAAATTATTCGTGATTAGTATTTTTTTGAACTGACGTAATGAGTTTAATATTATTTTTATATCTGTCCACATGTTTTCTTCTTGATTTTTGATTGAATTACCTTTACCTCTTCATGGCATCCACGTCGACCTTGCAGCTTTGTTTTGCTGCTTACTAAATTGTTTTTCAATTTCTTTCTTTTCTCCTTTTTATCGAATGCTCATACCAAACTTGCTGCTCAGACTTAACTCGTGTATATGTTTCTAAATCTGGAAACAATTTAGATAGTCAAGACTTTTAAATTCCATAAATAACTTCACTGTCACTTCGTTTTCAAATCCATTTCGTCCTTCCTACATCTTATAAGTGTTATATGCGGAAACCACTGGTACGACAGCCTTGTAACAACATTATTTGCCATTTATGATCCCTAATGTTCCTGCTCATGGACTGAGTTTGCGCTCTCCTTATGAAATCATACTAGGTTATAGACAATTTAGACTAATAATCTCTGTGTGTTTTTAGTTTCTTTTTCTGAATTTAATTATAAGTAGGAATGTCCTTATTTTTACCTTGATCCTGTAGTTTGTATCATTTTTATTTTTACGTTACATTTTACTTACTGTCTCTTAATTCTAATGACTGACCATGTTGATATATTCGACAATATTGATCCAGATCTCAATCATTTGAATAGACTGCACCCAAACCTAAATGAAACTGGAAACTGTAAATACCTAAATATTAAAAAATTCAATGAATCGATGAGGAAGACCTGTAACGATTTTACTCTATTATGTTGGAACTGTAGATCCATTAATCCGAAAATAAATGAAATATCTTGTACTAACCCTGAGCTGAACAGCAATTTTGATGTTCTCAGTTTCACCGAAAGTTGGCTAGATGACTCATCTAAAGACCTGATTCAAATTCAAAACTATTATAGCCATCATTCACTCCGTAGTAACAAACGTGGTGGTGGCATCAGTACGTACATATCTAAACATATATCTTCGAAAGTCATTTTAAGTGCAACTATGAATCGTGAACATATTGAGACTTTATTTATAGAACTAACGAAAAATGATAAACGGATTATGCTTGGGACAGTATATAGGCCCCCAACAGCTTGTGACGTCTCTTTCCTGAACGAGCTTCAAAGCATAATATCTCAGTTCAACAAGTCTATATATAATGACATAATAATCTGCGGGGATTTCAACTACGATCTTCTACAGTATGATAGCTGTGAGCAAATCTCAAACTTCATAAATGTTTTTCAGTCTAGCTCCTTCCTTCCAATCATCACGAAACCTACACGTGTTGCTTCTGAATCGGCTACGTTACTCGATAATATTTTTATGTTTGATCCGACTGATTTTCTTACCGGAATAATAATTTTTGACTTATCTGACCATTTCCCGGTATTTCTCATCAAGAAAAATGTCTATAGTCCTTGTACCAGCCCACAGGCTGATACTTATTCATTTCGTTGTGTAAACGAATACAACTTGGGAACAATGCGAACTGTTCTCGAAGAATTAATGCCATCATTAGACATCTATGAACGGGACAATAATGCGGTTAACATTGATGAAGCAATACTAAATTCAACTGAAATTATAACGACCGCATCTAACCAGTGTTGTCCAATAATCACCCGCACAATTACGCCGAAAAATAGACAAAAGCCCTGGATTACTGAAGATATCGTGATCAATATAAAGAAACGTCAAGCGTACCTAGCCTTACTATACGAAGGGCGAATATCTAAAGTAACGTATAACAGATACAGGAATAATGTGACAAATCAAATATGAACCTCAAAGCGAGACTATTTCACGCGCAAATTTACTGAATACAAAACTGATATTAAAAAACTCTGCACCTGCTTAATTCATGCTATAAACCGAATAATAATACTACGAAAACAATTGAGTCCGTCGTTCACGAAAATGTAAAATACCACAAGAAAAAAGATATTGCAACTGTGTTTAACAACTTTTTTGTAAACATAGGAAAAAATATAGCCGATAGTGTCTTCAGTGAACCCACAGACCACTTGCAATACATGGACCATGTCCGTGAACCTAACTCTTTCTTTTTCACGCCAACTAATCCCTCCGATGTAATTACGTGCATAAACAACTTGAAAAATAAATTATGTGGATTGAAAAAATTTTCGGCTAAAGTTCTTAAGGCTATAGCTGATATAATAGCACCGTGCATATCTTATATTATCAACCAATCCCTTTCTCAAGGTATCTTCCCCAACTCTCTCAAAATTGCGAGAGTGACCCCTATTTTTAAAAATGGTGATAAAAACTGCATTAACAATTATAGACCTATCTCTGTACTACCAATTATTAGCAAAATATTCGATAAAATTGTTTATAAAAAAATGTATTCGTATTTTGAACAAAAATCTTTCCTCTACGACAAACAATACGGTTTTCGTTCTAAGAAATCTACAACACAAGCTGTATTAAATCATTTGCAATACCTTTATTATAATATGGATGAAGGAAAGCTTGTTTTCTCCGTATTTCTTGACTTTCGAAAAGCATTCGATTGTGTGGACCATAACGTTTACTCTTGAAACTACATTGTTATGGCATTCGAGGGGCTGCCCATGATTGGTTCAGATCATACTTAGCAAATCGAAAACAATACGTTGTCATTGACGACGCAAAATCAGACCCACAGACAATTAGCCATGGAGTTCCACAAGGATCTGTCCTTGGGCCTCTCCTTTTTCTAATTTTTATCAAAGATATCATTAAATCTACATCATTCTTCAAATTCATACTTTTTGCCGATGACAGTACCCTTTCTGCGGTCCTTCCAAACCAAAATCCCGCTAGAATCTAGGATGGCGGAGCGTATAAATAATGAACTTCATGTTTCATTGTGGCTTAAAGCTAATAATATAAGCCTTAATATCGATAAAACGAAATATATTACATTCTCATACAAGAAAAATATATCTCTCCCACGGATTCAAATTGGCGAAAGTGAAATCGAAGAAACCAACTGAAGTAAATTCCTGGGCATCATAATAGACAAACATCTAACCTCTAAAGAGCACATCGCTCATATTAGTTCTAAATTATCAAAATCTATCGGAATCGTAAATAAAGTTAAAAATTTCCTGCCTGAAACAGCCTTACAAATGCTCTACCGAACGCTCATTTCACCATACTTGCAATACGGAATAGAAGCATGGCACGGAACTGATAAAAATAAAACCAACAAAATTTTTACCCTGCAAAAAAGAGCCATAAGAGCGGTAAAGAATCTAGAATATAATGCTCACACAAATGACTCATTCAAAAATTTACGAAAACTTAAGCTCTCGGATCTCTACAAAATCTCCATTTGCAATTTCATTTACAAAACATTAACAAATGATGGCGACAATAGCCTAAAACAATTATTAACAGCGCAAACTGGTCATCACGACCATTTAACCCGAAATAGAAGTAAATTCATGCTTCCTTATTACTCAAAGGCTCTGTCACAACACAGTATCCTCTTCGTTGGAACTAAAACTTGGAACTCAATACCTGCGGAGATCCGTGAAAGTAATTCTTATAAGGTATTAAAAATAATCTTGAGTCTCACTTCCTATCAGATTCCTAGTCGTGTAAGATCACAGAGTCAAACCTTGTCCCCTACATAACTGGTCCTAATAATGTAATTTGCCTTGGTTAATTTCGCCGATCTTCAGTCTGTTCTTGAATATACTGTTAAATATACAGGTAAATCTAGTACATGTGAACTATATGGTAAAATGAAGTATCTAATTTCGAGTTGATTATCTCATTGATCAGTCTAATGCGTCTCTAGTTTAAGTGAATTAGGTTAAACATTATTGTACTCCTTAGACTAACCTTGATGGTAGGATGCCCTAGAAGTCACTGAACTTATTCGAGCCCACAGGTGGCTATACTCAAATTCGACCATTGTACTAGACTAAAGAAACATTCTATCTCTGTATCACCTGTGGTAAATAAATTGTTTAAATTGTTTAAATTGTTCAAAAAATTTATAAAAAATCGTGCAAACGTTGTAATATATGCTTATATTTCATTTTGTGATGTTTAGTTATGACGTTTCAGCAGTATTATTTTTTCGATAACATCACTTTACCAATTCTTTACAAATTCTTCATCAAAATGCATATGTTCACGAGTTATTAGAAAAATATATATATATTATTTTTTAAATTTTAAAACGCTTCCTATCAATTTATTGTCCAATCCCGCTAGGGATTGCGACGTAAAAATGTTTAATGATAATAATAATAATGGTTTATCTAATAGGGTGTCATCTACCGGATGACCGTAGGTAGGAAATAACCCTTGGGTAATGCAGCTACTGGATGATCGTCAGCTGGTTACCGGTGGAACATATGATCCCAATACCCTGCCACTATAGAAAGTCCCTTTGCTTATATGTCTTCTACTGATATTGTCGCTAGTTTCCTGCGACTCATAAAAACTATACGTATGGTCTTATTCGACTTTAAGGTTAAAATAATACAATATACGCAACGAGGAGATTTTTTAATTGAGTTTCGTTTTACAATACTCTTCGGGCTTTGAGAGACTCCCGTTTCACCAGAATTTCTCCTCCTGCAAACGCAAGCAAGTAACTAATTAAATTAAACCGATACAACTGGTACTTCAGAATATAACAAAAGGTCAATTGTTTAACTCAAAATTTACACTTTATTTAATGGCTACACCACTCTCCTGTAACCGTCCACTTACGGATAGCGCAACTGCTCGGCGCCCATCAATATCAGAAATACTGAAAAACCACAGTATCGTTAGGAACTAAGCTTAGTAGTTGCTCGTATGACATTTCATTTAAATTCAGCATATTTCTTAGTTAAACACTTTAAACCTCGCCTAAAGCTCACCTCCAACTTTAATACCATTGGCCCTGACAAGACGAAGTTAGCTCGGGAAGCTATTTTAGGAAATTAGGTGGAATTGCAGTTGAAGGAACCTATCCTCGGTATAGGACAGGTAGAGTTGTAAGCGTTAAGCTAATGGTTACGTTAGGCCTAGCCCGAAAGAATTAATTTATTTAGCTTTCTCTTAACTTGAGAGTAACTTTCTCAAGAATTAAACATTATAGTAAAATTATGCAAGACGAAAGTTTACTTTTTAAATGAAAAGGACAAAGTCCAACATTTGAGTTATAAGGTTAAGTTGACGTGACTATAGAGTCACTCTTCCAGAGACGTTGGTCACATTAGAAGTTTAAACTTTTCATTTCATTCTTCTTTCAGAAGATCTTCTTTATTACATTTTAAAGTTAGTTTATTTATCTCCTTAATTTTACTTTGATAAGAGAGAAGTTAAAAACCCAGGTAAGGTAAAGAAGTGACAAACACCATGCAAAGAAAAACCAAATGAACAAAACTGAAATAGTGGCCAATACAAATAATAAATAGGAAAATTAGAGCGCAGCCAGTGGAAAATTAACAGAAGAGGCTTCCCAGCAATACTCTGGCGCTAAAAGACCGATTCGAAGGGTTGCCTCTGTCTCCTCCACTCTGTGCCGCCTGGCTCTCTTTTGTCTTTCGGTACTTGCTCGGGACCTCGGCTCATACAGAGGCTCTTCTTTCGTCGTCGGAGCGAAGAACAACGGATGATTCGCGCCGTAATATTAAATAATTAAAGAAGTAATCAATTAATTAGGATTTCTGCATAATAGATTGAAAGGTAATTAATTATTTATAATTATTAATTAAAAAAATATAAATATTTACTAATTAATATTAATTAATCATGAGAGCAGAGATTTGGCAATCAAGGAAGGTTCAAACCAAGGTTCAACCCTGTGGTTAGGGCAATATATAGTATTTTATATATTTTTATATGCACAAGCTGAAAAAAAATTTCGTATTTTGATATTGTAACTATAACAAACTAGAAATTATTTGGATCGATCGCAAATTAACTAAGAGCAAATCAATTTTCACTTGGAGCAATTCTATTTTCCCGAGGATCAAATCAAAATTCACTTGGATCAATTCAATTTTCACGAGGAGCAAATTAAAATTCACTTTGAGCAATTCTGATTTCGCGAGGATCAAATCAAAATTCATTCGGAGCAAATCAAATTGTAAATGGCATAGTCATCACGACCATTTAACCCGAAATAGAAATAAATTCATGCTTCCTTATTATTCAAAGGCCCGGTCACAACACAGTATCCTCTTCGTTGGAACTAAAACTTGGAACTCAATCCCGGCGGAGATCCGTCAAAGTAATTTTTACAAGGTATTCAAAAGAAATCTTTAGTCTCACTTCCTATCAGAATACTAGTCGTGTAAGATCACGAAGTCAAATATTGTCTCCTACATGACTGGTCCCAATAATGTAATTTGTCATGGTTAATATAGCTGATCTTCAGTCTGCTCATAAATCGTTTATAGAATATACTGTTAACATCTAGCCCATATAAACTATTTTGTAAAATGAAGTATCCGACACCGAGTTAACTCTTTCATTTATCAGTCTAATGCGAAACTAAGTTAAGTGAATTAGGTTAAACATTATTGTACACCTTAGAACGTTTATGATAGGATGCCCTTTAAGTCGCTGAACTTATTCGGGCTCACAGGTAGCTATACTCAATTTTGATCATTGTACTAGACTTAAGAAACATTCTACCTCCGTCTCACCTGTGGTAAATATATTGTTTAAATTGTTTAAATTGAACTAGAGTTGCGGCAGTTACTCATTAACCCACATTCACAAAGCAAAGGCTAACTACAGAATAAATCTATATTTAGTATTATTGGTATCTCCCTATAATGGGGATGCAGTTTAGAAGATTCTGATGAAGTTGTTTCGATCCCTTATCTAATCAAAGATCCATTTTGGTTGTGTAGTCTATGCAAATGCACCTACGTTGAAGGTACCGGATGATATGCATGCCGAACAAGGCAATGAGTATCTGAATGAAAAGATTTTATAAAACGCCTGAAGTAGACGTGTCATCCATAACAATATAATTAAACGGATAAATCAAACTTGGAATAATTTTTCACGTACTGTTAGTATAAATCGGAACCAATTACTCAGAGATTGATTCAGAGTGTCATAGAGTACAGTATTCCGATAAAACTAGTTCTAGCATACCGGGTGTCCCACAAAAATATCTCCGACTTTTTAATTACTTATATCTCCACTTTAAATTAACATGTTCGAATTGTCTTTTTTTCACAATATAGCAATTTTTTTTTCCTTTTCGAATAATTTAGGTTTTTGAAAATCAATTGAATAACCAATTTATAATGATCGATTTCGTGAAAGGGGTAGAAAAACTAATTGTTCAAAGGAAAAGTTTTAAAATACAACACTGGTTTTCTTCTTCATTTCTAATTACCTACTGTTAAAAAAAATTTCCAATGATGTATTCTACAAACCACAAAGTATGTATCACTTCCATCATTAATAAATCTCGGACAACGAATAGGAGAAATGTTTCAAGAACTGAAAGAAAACGGTGAAATAATCCGCAAAACTCTTGGTTTAGTGGTGGCTAGAGATAATACTTGCCTTGACTGAAATGGAGGGTATTTCGAAGAATACTAAACTACTTTATTTATTTAAATGTTATTTAAGGTAATGATTTGTTACTCTTTTAAATTTTTGTTTGTTCCTTTTTTTTTTAAAATACAAAATAAGGAAGAATATCAATATTGTTTAAAAACTTTTCTTTTGAACAATTAGTTTTTCTACTGTAAATCAACCATTTTAAAGTGGTCATTCAATTGATTTTCAAAACTTGAATTATTCGAAAAGGAAACAAAATTTACTACATTGTGAAAAAGACAATTCAAATATGTTAATTTAAATCGGAGATTTAATCAATTAAAAAGGCGGGGACGTTTTTGTGGGACACCCGGTATTTCATACCTAGGTTCGTCATTTGCATAGTTTCTAGTACTTTCTACATAGACTCAAAATTGAGAAGCGCTTCGTAGACACAAAAAAAACATCATGAAACACATATGTAGAGATGAGGGGATTTACACAGACGGTTCAATGTCACACACATTTGTAGGAGAAGCTGCCGTGATGGTGAATACTAGTACCAAGTGGAAATAATTGCCGTTCGTATAACGATATACGAACGATATACGATATAATGAGTATAACGATACACAAACTGCATGCAATCAAGCTCATACTAAATGTAATAACAGGAACCCAATTTCACGATTTTTAACGCGGTGCCACTCATTGAGTTACCCTCAATCAACTATGACACCGAAAACAGTAAACTTTTAACCCTTTCAGGGACGCAATATCTCAGTAAAACGTTAGACCTTAACAAAACGTGGTTCATGGTGTTTCGTATTTAGTATCACTTTACTTGAAAGGGTTAACGGATATAACGTTTGAAATGATTCAAACTACACAAGAGGGTAAAACTAAACCGGTCATTTGGGTTTCAGCTCATAAGAATGACGGATAACGAGCTCGCAGACTTGATTGCAAGGCTTAGAAAAAATCTCTAATATAAATTTGGAAGCTGGCTGCTCAAAAATTATGGGGTAAAAACAGTACGCTTTAATGCTTGGAAGCCGAAAAGGCTCTAAAAGTTTTCTTCATTGAAAGAAAGCATCTCAGAAAAATTTAATATTGAATTTTGGGAGAAGTCTCAGAAAACTGCGCGGGGGTGCAGCGATAGCAGCAGAGCAACTCGTGAGCCGGGCGAGTCTCGAGTACGCAGGAAAGAGCGAGACACGGCGCGAGTCCGGCTTGCTTCGCACTGTTGCGCCCCACCTGCATGTAAAAGTTATATGAGAAAATGAGCAAAACATTGAGATTTTACAAAATCATTGCGGTAGAATTTAGGCAAGCTTTATATTCTCAATTTATCGTAATACAGAAGCACTGAATGTGAGCGCACAGACTACGAAGTAATAATTTGATCAAATCGGTACCACATTCAAAGAATAATATTTTTAGACTTAAAGAAAGTAATTTGCACAGCCAAATTGTAATGAAGAAGAGATAGTCCAAGAAGCGCTTGCGAAACGCAAGAACGGATACAGGGTCAGATGCAGGTGCCAAGCACGGCATCGAACGAACCTCAGACGAGGAGTATCCTTGTGGGCCAAAACGAATCCCCCGTGGTGGTCGTCTCAGTAGACGATCCAATCTGCCTTCCCCGCTGCCGACACGGAGTCCCCCCGAAGTCGGACCTAGCCGAAGCTGACGTCAGCCATAACACTGATGTCGTGATCCAGGAAAAGCGAGCAGCGCTAACACAGCTACGCTGAGGTGGATGCTTATCCGTGGGACTGAAAGAGAGATGTTGCAGGTCAGTGTGGAAGTGTATGTCTGCGCTCTCAACCGAAGCACGCTTGAGCACGTCTCCTCTTGTGGGAGGCTGGGCTTGTTCTTCGTTGCATTTGGAACAAAAATTGGATAGATTGAAAGTTGGGACTAAATCCGAGGGGGCTAGCATGTGCAAAAAACTTTCCTAAGACTAAATTAATTATTCAACACAAGGCAGCATCAGTGATAGGTTCTCATTTAGTAAAAAAAATCGTTCCTGATGATTAGGAAGAGGAGATAATAATATGTAACCTGGTATGGCAGCAAAGTTGGTGGGACCATATAACAATAAAGATCAGCCCTGGAAGGTTGAAGAAGAGTGACACTAACGTGAACTGCCAAGAAAAAATAGCCATCAACTGACTGCGACTGAACCACAAAAGGTGACCAAATGACATGCATATTGATTTAAAATAATAAAAGGAAGTGAATAACACTGGGCTCCAGGAATAAAAACAACGAAACAAGCAAAGAGAACAGAAAAAAGGAAACTTAAATACTGGCTACTCATAACCTCTCCAGACTGTCTCAGAATCATAATAACCACTAAGTATGGGTCTGCAGCTGCGAAATTGAAATGTTACGTTCAGCGACATGCGTTCAAAAATCATGTCATGAACGTCAAAATTCCTTACGAACTCAAACTATAAGCAAGGTATACGTTCTCATTGTTCAAAAGCACGGTCTCGACACAGTATCCTCTTTATGCAAACACAACTTAAAATTCAATCCTTGCTGAAATCATCAGAAAAAAAACTCACCAAGCTTCCAAAACGAATCCTAAGCCTTTATTTTTTGTCAAAATGCCGAAAAACTTTAAGTTTTGGCACCCTTAAATTTTGTCAGCTCGTGTGTAGTTGGATTTCTTTCCCTGAACAATAGGCGCTATTCCTCACCATTCGACACCTACAGTCCATGATATCATTCACTACTTACATCAGACGTCTTTATTTAATAGAGCTATATAAATATGCAATCTTTATTATACAAGCATTTATCTATTTTTTTATAACTGACTGACAACACTGCAGTACTTTGGCAATAATGATGAGCTATTTTTGTCAACTGGTCATTGAACGCAAGTTCGTTGCTACTTCCGGCAATAAAATGGTCCCTAAGTGTGGTAACCAAGCAGTGATTGCAGCAGTACAGGTTTTAAGGGCATAATTGTAAGAATAAGTATTGCAAAAAGTTGAAAATTCTTGAGAAACATTCCAACGGAGACTACATGGCATCTGTTAGTTAGAGCTTCTCGTAGCACTCAGATATGAAGAAAAAAGCCTTAACAATTTATGAAAGTTTGAGGATGAACGTAGTAGTGAAGGCCAGTTGTCAGGCTATTGTCAGAGATGCCGACTAGTGCTTTGTAATTTCGCGGGAGGAAAAATAATTCTCTCGCAAATAATCGAACTGGCGTATCACAGATACTTGCGAACCCTATATCCATCACAGATTTCAAAATTTCAACAGCTCGAATTTCAATTCGGCTCTAACTTTCGACGGCTGCATTACCAGCGTGAAAAGCTCCATAGCCAGAAAATTCTTCGGCTCTAAAACTTCAAAGCTTGATTTTTATATCGGCTAAAATTTCAACTGCTGGAAAATAATTCGCCTCCTGAAAAGCTGTGGGCAAGCCCCAACTAATAAATTAAGTCGCCAAAACCTGACTTTCCATTTTCCCTGAAGATATCAGGAAGATCCTTCCGGGATAAGAAGACTCTGAAATTCTGGCTCCCAAGAAGGACCAGCAAAAATTGCAACTATCTACAATTTGGCGCCCAATGTGGATACGCCTCACCAACTATTCAACAATTTGGCGCCCGAACAGGAGGACTTTGAATCCTGAAAACCAAGAAAAATAAAAGAACTTCGACTTCCTGAAGCAAAAGAGAAATTTCAAAATGGATTGCGTCCAACGTGCCCGAGAGTACATGACTGCCCTAGGCCTCACTCCGGAGCAACCAGACTATCGTGAAACCTTTCTTCAAAGAATCCGAATTCTAGAGGAAGCTGAAGAACGAGAACGAGAACGAGCACTAGAAAGAGAAGAACGAGAACGAGCACTAGAAAGAGAAGAACGAGAACGAGAACGAGCAGTAGAAAGAGAAGAACGAGAACGAGCACTAGAAAGAGAAGAACGAGAACGAGAAAGAGAACGAGAGAGAGAAAGAGAACGAGAGAGAGAAAGAGAACGAGAGCATGAAATCCAGCTCCAACAACTCAACCAACCAAGGGCACCAGAAGCCAGACGGGTCAAAATACCCGATATCGCTGCTTTCAACCCTGAACAAGAGGGGATCCAAGAATTCATGCAGCGTTTCGAGAGTCACAGCAACGCACTCGAATACACGGAATTTGAGGCTGTTCTCGCACTAGAAAATCTAGTAACGGCTAAGGAAAGAAGACTCATCCAGACATTGGCCGCTGTCGACCGCTACCAATTTAGGGAAATCAAAAATTTACTGCTGGAGTCCCACAAGATAACCCCGCTAAACTGCGCAGTAACTACTATGAACTGAAGCCTGAGGAAGGAGACAACATGAGTCGATACATCCGGAGATTGGAACAAGCGCTTAACGCATGGCTCACCGGAAGCCAAGTAGAAGAAAACTACGACCAACTGAAAAAGTTCATGCTTATGGATAGGGTCTACTCCAGTCTACCGTCTCACCTTGCCACTCAACTCAAGGACAGAAGCGGTAACACCTTAGCGACTCTAGCTGAACAAGGGGACAAATTTCTACAAGCCCGACCAAATACAACTCTCCAGAAACTGTGTGAGAACCGTCTGTCGACTAACAAAAACGAAGGTCAAGAATCTTCAATGGGAAAACCTTCCAGAAGTTCTCAAGTGAATCGATTTTCTAACACCACAACCGGAAACTATCGACCTTCACCTCCTCAGAACCAAAATTTCAACTATCGACCTCCTCAGAACCGAAATCCCCAGTATCGACCTGCACCGCCTCAGAATCAGAATTTCCAGTATAGGCCAAGGACAACTGGACCAGCTCACGTAGAAGGCAGACCCAACTACTTTAACCGTCCGCCAATCCACTGGAGAACATTCTTCTGTAATCACCATGGAGAAAATCCAACTCATTCTAGCGCAGAGTGCCAAGTACTTAACCCGCAATCTCAGCAAAATACCTCTTCCCGAAATGAAGGAGGTGCGGCCCAACCTACTGCCCACATCAATTATATCGAAGAGGAGTCCCCAGGATATACCCTGCCACCCGTTGAATGCAATCATGCTGCGGATACAACCGGGCTATTACTAGGTAAATTAAAAAAGTGTCAGGGCAAACTCAATAACAAACCAGTAGAAATATTACTGGATGGAGGAGCCACAGCCGTGTTTGTGAAGAAAGCCCTAGTGCCCGAACAAAATATATCCAAAAACAAAATCACCATCAAGTTAGCTAACAGCCAAACTTTCGAAGCGCCATTAGCCAACGTCAAACTTGACTGCCCATATTATCGAGGCAACATCACCGTTGTAGTGATGGATAACCCTGCAACCGAAGTAATCCTAGGACGTGTGCCGGGAACCACATCCTTTGAAGAAGAGCCCACGCCTCCTATCAAAATTGAAACCTCTCATGTCACTACCAGAGCGAGCGCAAAGAGAGAAGAAAATGAAAAATCTAAGGAACCAGAACAGCCGCAAACCAACAAGGAAGAGTTAATTAAACTACAGCGAAACTGCGCCACCTTACAACCTCTTTTCAAAAAGGCCGATAACAAAACTGAGGAGCACCAGAGAAATGGCGGAATCACTACGTACGAGCTTCATCAAGAAGTTCTCTATCGGAAGACCCTCCGAGATGGCCAATCAACCTTCCAACTCGTCGCACCATTGGAGCTGCGGGAACAAATCATGGAACTGGGCCACGATAATCCCTTAGCAGGTCACTACTCACAAAAGAAAACCCTGCAAAGAATCGAACGTGACTTTTGCTGGCCTTATCTAAGCAGAGACGTCATCCGGTATTGCCACTCGTGCCATACGTGCCAAATTCACGCTCCAGCTCGACCTCCTAAAGCCCCGCTCGCAAAACCAGCCTTGGCTGGAACTCCTTTCGCTGCACTAAGTGTAGATATCATAGGACCCATTCAACCTTCTTCCAGTCGCGGCAATCGATACATCCTAACGGTAGTTGATCAGGCTACCCGATATGCAGACGCTAAGGCTTTGCAACATATTGACGCAGTCACTATTGCAGACGCGCTCAATGAAATCTGTACTCGGACCGGATACCCGAGAACCATGACCACCGACAACGGAACGCAATTTACGGCCGAGTGCTTCGAAGAATTTCTAAAGAAAATGGGAATTCAACATCACAAAACTCCACTGTATCATGCCCAATCAAATGGCATAGTGGAAAGGTTTAACGGCACTCTAAAAATGATGCTACGGAAACTAGCGGCCGAACAACCCAAAGACTGGGATCTATATTTACCTTCCTTGCTCTTCGCCTATCGTGACGCGCCTCAATCTGCCACTGGTTATTCACCGTTCGAACTAATCTACGGCCATCGAGTTCGAGGACCTTTAACCCTATTGAAAGAATACTGGACTACCGAGACTTCCGAAGAAACCGATCTCAACACTCAGCAATATTTGCTTGAATTAAAGCACCGACTCAAAGAGACATGTGCCATAGCTCGTGACAACCTCGGGAAAAGCCAAGAGAAAGCCGTGAAGTACCTTCATAGAAAAACAAAACTTAGAAGTCTTCAGCCTGGTGATCAAGCCCTAATATTCGTTCCAGACTCCCGTAATAAATTAACAATGACGTGGAAAGGTCCTTACAAGGTTAATACGCGCCTGGGAACCTACACCTATTTGTTAGACGTCGATGGAAAAGAAAAACTCTATCACATTAACCTACTCCGGAAATATCAAGAGCCTGAAAACTTAAGTAAGGAGCCCGAAATTAATTATCTAGAAATAGAAGAAATGGAAGGAGCAGTAGTGAAAGAAGCATTCACCACTGCGTGCATAGCTGTCGAACCAACCGAAGACGAAGAAGAACTCGATAACAAGAACCCAGAAATTCCACTGAGTTCTGGTGAAAATGTTGAACACTGCGCCATCGACGAAACACGATCCCCATCAGAGCAAGCCCAACTAAAGGAGCTCCTAGAAAAATATAAACATCTCTTCACCGATATTCCCGGACAAACTCAAACAGTCGTACATGAGATCAAAATCCAAGATCCTGCTAACCTACGATTGCAGCATGCGTACCCTCTAACACTAGCATTGGAACCTCAACTCCTAGAAAATCTGGAGCAATGGATTAAATTAGGAATCATTTCGCCATCCAGCTCTCCCCATTATTCACCCTTGCTAGCCGTACGAAAAAAAAAAACGGGAGCCACCGTTTCTGTTTAGATTGCCGCCATCTCAACAGCCAAACTCAATTTGATGCGGAACCTATAGCTGATATTTCCGCCATTTTTTCCCGACTGGCCGGAAAAACCATCTTTAGTAAAATCGATCTAACTAGTGGATACTGGCAAGTGCCACTCCAAAAAGAGTCTCAAGCATATACTGCTTTCAAAACTCGTTCTGGACTCTACGAATTTAAGGTTATGCCATTCGGTCTCGCAAATGCCCCAGCCACCTTCTCAAGACTCGTCCGCCAAGTAATTTCCGGTCTCAAGGACGTCGAAGTCTACATGGACGATATACTCATCGCTTCTGATAGCTGGGAAAGCCACCTCATCGCCCTAGACCAATTGTTGGCCGCTCTTGCTCAACATGGTCTCAACGCTAAACCTTCAAAATGCTCTTTCGGATACCGACAAATCCAATACCTAGGCCACCAATTGAGCAGTGAACAAATCCGGCCTATGAATGACCGGATCGAAGCTATAAAGAACGCTCCTCTACCAAAAAGAAAAACCGAGCTTCGAAGCTTCCTCGGTAGCATAGGATATTACCAGCAATTTATTCCGCATTACACCGAGCAAACTGCCCCTCTCCAAGACTTGCTAAAGAAAAACGTTCCAGATGAAATTCCCTGGACTGATGTTACACAGGATGTGTTTGAGACTTTAAGAAAGGCTTTGACTCAAGATCCGGTCCTGCAATTACCTGACTCAAAGCTTCCTTTTATCCTTCGAACGGATGCTTCTCAAATTGGATTAGGAGCAGTACTACTGTAACCCAGTAAGCACGACTTCCGCTATTATGCACCCATCGCTTATGCTTCCCGACGCCTGCGAGGAGCAGAAACGAATTATTCAACGATCGATAAAGAAGCTCTGACCATATATTGGGCATTCCAAAAATTTGAAACCTACCTATATGGGAGGGAGTTTATATTGCAAACCGACCATCGACCTCTTCTGTATCTGCAACAAGCGGATAAACTAAACCCACGACTTAAACGATGGGCTTTATACTTCAGCCTCTTTCAATTTAAAGCGGAACACATTCCTGGAATGGAGAACCATCTCGCCGACTTCTTATCGCGCTCTCCCAACCAACCAGAACTGGATTCAGCCTCTTCTGAAGAGAAAGGACAAGACTGTTCCTGAGCTGTATTAGAATAAGTGTTTCTAATTGTTAAGAAATATTCTTAAGTATTCTGTATAAGCTATCTGATGTACATATGTACCATTATATTCATTTATAGGTTAAAAAAAAAGGCACAGTCGACATCTGGCTTAATAGCATGTTCGCGACATTACTTGCAGTGATGTCTTCTCGGTAAGGGCGTGTCAGGCTATTGTCAGAGATGCCGACTAGTGCTTTGTAATTTCGCGGGAGGAAAAATAATTCTCTCGCAAATAATCGAACTGGCGTATCACAGATACTTGCGAACCCTATATCCATCACAGATTTCAAAATTTCAACAGCTCGAATTTCAATTCGGCTCTAACTTTCGACGGCTGCATTACCAGCGTGAAAAGCTCCATAGCCAGAAAATTCTTCGGCTCTAAAACTTCAAAGCTTGATTTTTATATCGGCTAAAATTTCAACTGCTGGAAAATAATTCGCCTCCTGAAAACCTGTGGGCAAGCCCCAACTAATAAATTAAGTCGCCAAAACCTGACTTTCCATTTTCCCTGAAGATATCAGGAAGATCTTTCCGGGATAAGAAGACTCTGAAATTCTGGCTCCCAAGAAGGACCAGCAAAAATTGCAACTATCTACAATTTGGCGCCCAATGTGGATACGCCTCACCAACTATTCAACACCAGTGTACAGCGAGTAATGGTTTGTTTAACCTATTTGGGAAGAGATATTGAAAAATCTTAAATTATCAGGAGAAGCTGCTAGTACTGACACAGATACAGCCTCTAATTATTGCGTCGAATTCAGATGGATCATTTTGGAATTAAACATTCTTCTGAACAGGTATTTAATGTAAAATACGAAACGGATCTCGGGCCTACACAACAGCTTAAGATCAAGATGCTTTGCCTACAAAGCACAAAAAACTGACTGACACTGGACCAATGACACTGGAGATGCAAAGCTGAAATCTCTATTAATATACACTGCAGAGTATCCAAGAACAATGAAAAATATTAAAGAGAAGACATTCCCGTAATATGGCGTTCAAACAAAACAGCGTGGATAACGCAAGAAGATTTCTGGGACTGAGTCATTAGATATACTTCGTTCCATTCGTTGAAACATACTTTAGAAAGCAAGGACTAGACAATAGATCTGTATTAGACTTGGACGATACTGCAGCTAGGGTTTGTAATATCGGGACAAAATGATAATCCCTGGATTTCAGGAAGATAATCCCCGGAATTCCCGGGATCCCGGCATTTCTTTATATTTATGCTAATGTAATTTGTTGCCCATGCCCATCACAGTATTTGGCGATATAGGGAGCGAAAAACCTTTACCTGAGAAGATTCTCTAATGAATTCACTTTTTGGAACTGTAGTTACTGATACGACATCAATTGCTACAAGCTTGGTCTCTTGTTCTTCCGGAGTACTTTTATGCACCTTTACGTAATTTATTATTTTTTTGTTTAGGCTTAGTGATTTCACTACTCCTCTCCCTTGCATAAGGGCGATTGGTTCCAATAGGAATTCTGTCTCCTGAGCTAATAGTTGACGCAACTAAGTCAACAACTTCAGTCTTCCCTGTTTTGTATTCACTCTTTAGGTCACATAAAAAAACCAGAGGTAGACCAGCCTTTGCAAAGTAAACTCTTGCCGACTTTATACACTCGCACTTTCTCCAGTTGCATCTTTCACATGGTATCGCCGCACAAAGGCTTTAGTTTGTACAACATCGGCCTTTGTCATCGTATCTATCACAATCTATTCTTTATTACCTGCAAAACCAAACCACAAAATATATTCTGATGCAATAGTTAAACTATATTATAAGATAGTGTAGACTACGCTGTGTAGTGATGTAAATTGCAACAATATTAAAACACTCAAGTACTATCTTAAGCTCTCAAATTGCTCAATCATATGAAGCAGCATGATTTTAAATTATTTTCTCATTTAAATCTCGAAACATATATACTTTTTAGAATACCGGGAATATCCCGGAAAAAAGGGATTCCCGGACCCGGAAATTTCAGCTCCAAATTTCTTATGCTGAAAATTTTTTATTTTTCTTATGCTGGGCACCAACTTTATGTTGCAACGTACGGGTGAAGGAGTCATTCATTGTTAAAGCCTTCTGCCATAGAAATTTGATGCAAGCTCTTGTTAGTTTATACCATGGGAAAAGGACAACATTACAGTTTTTTTAAGAAGCTTCAGCATAAAAAGATGCTGTAAATTCCATAAATCAGTCGAGGGACAACGTTTCCACACCAACGTTGAAAAATGTGGGGCACTAACAGTGGCGCACTTGTGGAAGATTTACGAAAACATTGCTGCACAGAGCTGAATCGAAGAAATTGTGGTACTAACTGAAGAGGCTGGGATAACTGATGTGACGCTAGAAGACATTCGAGATTTTATGAAGAGCCCGGAACACGGACTCTGTAATGATGAACTTCTAAGCATTGGCTACACTTCAGCCTTGACGGAGCACTGCAACAAAGTCGGGAAAGAGGAAGATGCAAATACTCTTCCACGAAAGTAAAAATTAACGAAGTGCAATAACAAAGCTACGGAACTTGAACAATCTATTTCATCATAGGAAGGAAAAGAACACATGAGAGCGTTTCTGTGCGCTGCAATAGATGGTGTTGTGAGTTTTTACAAGCAAGAACTCACTGAACTTACTAGGAATCAAACCTTTACCTTCACATGGTTTTCATTAAACTTCATGTATACATTTTTAATGAATTTTTAATAAATAAAAACATGCTTTTTGCGTAGATTACTAAGCTTTAACAATAACATACACTTTTTATTAACTTTACTTGTGTAGTATGTTGTGAAATACATCTATCGCTGTAAAAGCTCTATGAATGAAGTATTATCAGTTATGATCTTTTTCGTATATCACGTGCTTGAAACTACGATTAGTCATGTTACTCATACCAACGGGACGCGTAAAAATAGCATAGTTCCCCGAAATAGAAGTTTTCTCTACTTACGTCCCTGAACTTTCGTCAGCCATCTCAAATTCTGTTGGTTCGCTCGAATGTTGAGGTTTTCCTTTATTGATGAAATTAAGTAATCAAGTCAAATAATTTCTGCTGCGTGACTGAATCTACAATGGTAATTTGCTGCGTTTAATGAAATGGAACCTAAGTCTTTTCTAGCATATAGCAGATTGTTCTCAGTTGGCTCACTTTAACTTCTGTTAACGAATTTTGTGCTAACTCATTCATTCATCACTCTATCGTCCAACTACGTTAAGTGCGTTAGGTTAAATATAACTGTACAGCTTTTTAAAAGTGGACTGAACGGTCCTCTTTCAAAAATAACAATAATATATTGTATTTCTTATTCAATTTGTTCACTAATGTGTCCTTTGAACTTCACTGCCGAGAGACAGTTTCTTCCACATCTTGATAACAGTGACCACCTAATGCCAGTGTCGGTTTAGTGATAGTGGTTGTGATAACGGTAATATGAGTATAAAAATGTGGGCGTTAAAGGGTTAAGAGCGTTGATGGCAGAATGCCCAAGAAGTCGCCCAACTTCATTGGGTTCTAATTAGACGATTTTCCCACGTGTCCGTTGTGATAGTATGAAGCAACAATTTACTCGATGGATCACTCGTAGCAAATTAATGGTAAAAATTGTTTTCTCACTTAAGTTTAACCATATTCATACATTTAAAATACATTAAAAATATGGCTTCATAGCCTTCACTAGTTTGTTAACTTCACCATCGTCGCTCACGGACATCAGTACTCCTTGTGTTCAAGTTTCTTCACAAGCATGATACATGAAGGTTATTTACTTTGTAAAGAGATATCAAAGTTCTGCTGTTGGAAATGAAGTTACCTCATAAGGGAATTGACACTCACCATCTCCGAGTAGGTGCGGTGCGGTTGCTGTTCGTCTCACCCGTTGACGCCGTGGTGGCGGCTGACTCGAAGCACCTCGTCTTCGATTAATAATTATTGAGTGCGCTCCATCACTTGTGCCCAGTGTTTAGCAGATTGAGCGATAAGGTTTCAGTTGTCACGTAGATGTTACGAACTTACGAGCCCATAGCGAACGTGGGCGAGTTTTCACTTGATGGTGTTGCGTTCGAGGAAAGGAGGAATTTTAAGTGAATATGCTCGGGAAATTTGTTATACTGTTATAAAAATTATTTTAAAAATACCTGTTGTAAAATGTTCTGTCGTAAGTGTTCACTGGCCAACTATGGTCAGGTGGTTTGAAGTAAAGCTGATGTTATGCTCTGCATAAATTTTTTGAATGATTAGGTTATTATAGGTAAGATCTGTTGCGTTTCACAGAGCTTCGAGTGCTCGTACCCATAACCCGGCTGTATGAACTGCGGTTTGTGTTAGCTATCCCTAATTTTAGTGCAATTAACTTTAAACCTACTGTAATAATTCCAAACATGTTTTAGCATATGTTTCGTAGAAGTTATATCTTGATGAAACATTTTTACTAGGTAATTTTTTTTCTGAACGGTACACAATAACTAATGCATTTCTACGTATATATTTCTTGACATTTTTCGCAACCAATTTAAACTGGAATTTTTTTCACTTTGTCGGAGAAAAAATTCAAGGGAATAAACAAAACCCTAACATTTTAACTTTTAAATTTTTTTTCTCTGACTGCTTGATTCTAACGTTCTCTTTACCAGCGGATTTTCTTAGGCATTTTGAATATGACTTAAAATTCAGCATAGTGCCCCATATTAGAGGTCCTTGGTATGGGAAAAACATCTCGGGCTCGTTCATTGAACACTTTCCATTTAGAGTAATTATAAGAATTTCCACGAACAAACCCATCAATTGAGAAGCATGTTTTTTTAACTAACTTTTTACCGCTTCTAATTGTACATCTTCTCTTGGAAACTTTTGATGATAAAGTAGGGCTTGAATCCATTAAGGAGTCTAACTAGCATGAGATAGACTCTGAGTTCGAATTGACGAGTTTGTTAACTGAAACTTCAACCGTTTTCCAGCCTTGTCGCAAATACCATGTTAGCTAACAATGCAGGTATATAAAACACTGATTCTAGTAAGAGCGTAGCTTGAAAAATTGAGCATATGAACATAAAAAATACAGAAAGAATGCACCTGTTGTAAACTAGATGCGTCATGCAGCTCATGGAAGGGATTACATAAAAGTTAAATGCATTTCAAATTGTAATTGGCACTGATGAAATATAGTGCAGATACTGCAACGATTGAAAGCCATACATATTATAGATTAATGTTATGTTTTAACGGGATTATTAACGTTTAACAAGCTTGTACAGTTGATTTCTAGGTTTCATTCTCATAATTTATGCAGTAGGAGAAGTGTTAAATAGCTCTATCCAACAACTGAGGATAAAAATACCTATATAATAGTTTTGCAATTCAACAGTCGAGTTCACTTCTTCGTCCCTGAAAGAGTTATTGAATTATCGGAGTGAACGAGTCCTCGATTTAATTCGTTAAATATTTCGAGGGCGCTTGATTTTCCCTGAGCTCGTGAAAGCTACGAGAAAAAATGATGATAAACTATGTCTCGGTATTCGTTCATTAATTGTTACTATAAGAATTCGTAAAAATTTCCAAACTGATATAGTCCAATTTCCAACTAATGCAACTGTATTCTACATTTCTGCTTTACGAACGTGTGTACTTAACATAAAATTTTTCATGACGTAAAATATTTTATTTCAGTGTCTCAGTTAATATTTCACACGCAGTGCAACAATGATTGCAGGCTGCAAAAACGATGTAAAGGAATAATATTTTCATAAATCGTTTGTCCCACTTATTTCAAGCTAAAATTCGACCACACTCTCGTTTATCTTCGAACTTTACTGAAAATTTAACTTGTTCGAGCTTAAAAAACTGAATGCTAAATAAATTTACGTTTGCAACCGACTCCTTCAAATTCTAATTTCTCAAGCTTTATGATAAGTGCCAAGCCCCAGCTATCATTTTCTGAATAATCTGATATAAAACTACAACCCTGCCTTGACTGCTTCTCATCAATATGACTCGTAGCATTAAACTATTACAATAAAACTCTCATGTCTATGCCAATTCAACTAAAATTTAAAAGTTTATTTTAATGTGACAGGATTAGATTTCCAGAATATTATAATTAAATTCGATATCCGTTCGATTTCACATCTGAGCTGCACCTGCTCTATCATTACCACAATTCTGATTTGTGATTTTCTGTTCACTAGTTATTGCCGCAGCAAACCAGCGCGTGGCATTCTTGTCGAACTCATTTCCTATAATTATTTTTATGTGTTATAATAATTTGCTTGCATAGACTGAATTTTCATTTCAGTATTTTCATTAAATGCTATCTACAGATTTTCAAGTATGGAAGCGGAGAATCTGCACGAATCGTTCGAATATTTTTCCTACCACAGGGCATGTAAATGTAATACTTAAAACAATATAACAAGCATTGATATATACAGGATATTTTTTAAATACGGGACACGAAAAATCTTGAATAACTTTTGATACAATGAATGGAATTTTGGAAAAAACCGGCAGTAGAATCCTGAGATTTATATATTTTATTTGGTTCCTACGTATTCATGATACTACCTACAGTCAAAATAATAATCAGAGGACGCAGTAAAATTCATCCTGCTGTGAAACTGCCGCCGAGATGACGAACTGGACATAGGAACAATTAACTTTCATAAGCACTACATACTTCTCTAATGGAAGGAGCATTATCCTAGTCCAGCCAAGTTTCCAGAGAGCGTACAACCTGCGAAGGTTGTACTCTCTCTTGTAAGATTGCTTGATCGGACGGTCCCACCTTCACCAGAGCTGCAATGAGAAGCGTGCGAAGCCCAATATTGCTTGCAGTCGAGTGGACACTACATGACGAATGTCGTCTTCAAAAATTATTCCAAATAAAAGATATAAATCTCAGAATTCTACTGCGGTTTTGTTTTCCAAAATCCGTCCATTGTATCAAAAGTAATTAAAGATTTTTTGGTTCCCGTATTTAAAAAACACTCTATATAGTAGTTTGTCTTGTTTCATGTATTAGTACACTGAAATTAAAAAATATCTGACCATGTAATTTTCCAAGTCTCCCTCTTCGATTTCATGGCTAATTTTTGCTACTCGCTCTTCAAGCTGATGCTTCGACGTTGAGCTAGTCTGTCTTTTTCTTGCTTTGGCCTAATCGTATAAAAACTTTGATTAAAGTAGGCACAGGAATAAGTCAGCATTGGCACTCATTAATAGTCAAGAAAAATGATACATGAACAGTTCAGCAACATGTATTTAAAAATAAACTTGTTGAGAAAATAAATGGGTAATTTTTATGTAATGAACAGTTCATTTTTTTGGCATTCTAATGAGAATTCCGCATAAAACCAGCAATGACAAGAAAATAGTCTGGTAACCATTTTTTGGGAAGTAGAGTCTAAATTCTAATTTCAGGGCTGAAGCTAACACTCTTCACTTTCAAGGAGTAGAGTTTGACATTTTCAATGTTGCTAGTCGCTTCAAAAAAATCCAATGGTTCAATTTCAATACGAGTGTCTGAGTGAGGAGAGAGCGTTGCAAGAGATTAAGAAAAGCCTTTAAACAATTCCTTAGTTGTTCTGGCGCTAGCGTATGAAAACGTAATTGATGAAATACGCTTCAGGCAGCACTTGATGTATTGACGCTGAATTTTACCGTACACCAAGCAATATTGTGTTGTTTGCTGATCCCGGGATGATCAAACAGTGTGACGGCACTCCTGCCGTTAGCGTTCAGGTCTCGTGTCTGCCTGGAAGCTGCGGCTCTTCTGCCATTTCTCGCTCCAGCGCTCCAGGCAGCGCATTTCGTTTCATCTGCGCCAGGCAGTTTTTTGAGTGAACGACAGTCACGTGCTGCGACAAAACTGGAGACGCGCGGGAGAAAGTGATGCGCCTCGCTGCTTCGGCTTCTGCTTCCTCCTTCGACCAGACATTCAGAGCAGCGCGACTAGCGTAGCGATGCTTTTCGCTCGAGTTCGTTAAATCAGAAGTATATTTACGACGTTGAGTAAAAATATTGCTATTTTAATACCTGTGGCAATTTCAATGTCTCTTTATATACTGCCAGTAATTATTTGAGTTGCATGAGTTAACTCGAAAGCCACATGCATTCATCTACTTTGATATTAAGTGTACAACGAGTGTTTTCAGTTGAAAAATTAAAGACAAATCTATAGCACTGAACTGAGAACAGTGGTAACGAGTTCTTTGTGTTCAGTTGTCAAAGCATTTTTAGTGACAAGCGCTGGACAACAAGACTTATAAGTTTCTGCGAGACATTCTTTTAAATATTAAATTCCAAGAACGTATTCCCTAACAGATAGAAAGAATTAGTATGTCAAGCGAAAAATACCGCCAGCTCAACTCAAACCCGGTCTGCTCGCGTAGTTCCAAGTCGCCATAGGCACAACGCATGCCTGAGGCACTGCACCGTCCTATGTTCTTCATCAGGCTGCTCAACGATATTTGCGCGCAATGTGTAACATGCTCGGGTAACTTTAGCAACCAATTCTATAATGTACTCTACCGTGCACTAACACTTTATCATGTACTCTTGCTCTCTGGGAATATATTTTCTTGAGTTCCACAGTCATATCTGAAATTTTGCGACAGTGTGCCAACACGAATGTTGGCACAAACTGAATATTTTGCATAAGTTTCTGCACTCATGTAGGGAAATGACCAGCTTCCATGTCCAGAATGCGGCCACCTTTCCTGTCATATACCTATTTACGCTAGTTTGAACTTTAATTAAAGGTAAAAAGGGTAAATTTAAACGCCCTTAAGTAACAAAAGTACAAACAGTGACCTTTGTTTCCTGCATCGTTACGTTACAGTCGTGGTCGGAGATTTTGCTTCACAATTTGTGATGTTTCGACGGGGAATAATTAATTTTTGTTTTATCTATCGTTGACTTCGCATAGAATGGGGTTGACTAAACTTTGAAAATCCTAGGACAAATGAAGTGAAGCTTCTTGCCAAATTACTGTACAAAAACTCAGAATAGTTCATTCATTTCTGATACGAGCTTAAAAATATGCGCAGTCGAGCTTGTTTGAGCCGATCATTTTGATTAAGGATTTATCGTACTCGCGGATTTTACTACAATAGAAGTACGTTAAGGTTGTAATTTTATCCCTGGAGCTTACGAGATACATAAATTGAGTCATTTTCACACCTATTTTTATGTTGATCCTTTACAACCAGACGCCGTTAAAAATAATCAGTTACAACATAAGCTGAGCGCAGTTCAATAAACCAGTGGAGAAACGCTCAAAATTCAACACTACTACTACTACATGCCTAATCGACCTGGGCAACATATTCGATATTTCAAGTGCTGTTCACGAGAATTCTCTATTCTAATACCCTTGTAAATAATTATGTAAGTACTCGATGTATATGCTCAGCAAGTATACGAGGCGTTCACAAAGTCTCTTTACCATTTTAAAAATTCATTGCAAATTCAATTGATACGATATTTCATTCAAATTAGTTCTATTGTATTCTGCGTTTATTATTTTTTTACCTCATTTAATAGACCTCTACTTAGGCACTATTAGTTGCACGTAGCACATCAAGGCGGTACTCGATTTTCTGCCATTTTCACTGTAGCACAGCTTCATCAATTGGTCTATATTTCTTCAAAGTTACATCAGTCACTGCAAATGTTTACCCTGACCTTTCAACTGGATATGTGGCACCACACCTGAATGACCTGCAACCAACCATAATTTTTCGGCCAGATGGCGCACAACCACATTAGGGACTGCATGTTCGTATAGGTTCCTCAATCAAACATTTCCATATAGGTGAATTAGAAGGGAAAGGCCAATTCCTTGGCCACCACGTTCATTAGACATAACTCTCCTAGACTTCTTTCTGTGGGGCTATGCTGAAGATGTCGTGAATCGAACAAAGATAATGGACATTACTAACCTGAAGCAAAGGATTACTGATTTCATTGCCGCAATTGATAAAATGTACACCCAGTATATCACTATTCTACATATCTTAATGTACTACATTTGAAATTTTTGATCAATCACACATAATATCACAAAAATTCTTTAGAAAATTATTCGGTGCCAAAACATTACTTCCTTTCGATATTTGTATAAGTGGTGCTATTGTTATGACCAATAGTATGACGTCATTGCGGAACTACCAAGTCTTGGATCAAGCCTACAGTTACAGGAGGCATTTCCCTTACTGAAAATGCGTTGTGACAACTGTTGTTAAATTTTCCCATGTTCATTCATCATAATCCTGCATGAAGTAATACCTCAACTTTAAAGAAGTAGTTCGGCTAATAGTCATGAAAATGGTCCTTGTTTTTCCATTCATGGGTTTTCATGAATCAGTATAAGCAGGTGGGAAATTCTTTGATTGTCGTTGGGAAAGTACCCCTCAATAGTTCTCTTAAAACAACTGACCTTCGAAGACATTAGCTTCTCATTTGATAAAGCGTATGATACTTTACTTATCGTGAGTTCTTGAGGGCCAGCGCATCTCATTTTCCTAACGTGTCTCCGAGTTTTATACCTAGCAGTTGAAGAAGCATTATCACGCATGAATAGTTATCCGCTGGAATGTTAACGCATAGGGTAATTTTCCTACCTCATCGCACATTATTTTCAGAAAGTTAATGTTGGGATCTGCTGACAGCGTCTCTCGTTCCGGTATCGGCAAGGCCCAACCAGTCAAGTGATGACGGTATCCATTTATCGATAACACAACACCATTTCTTGTTGATATCTTAGCATGTGAGGATGATGCATACTCTTCTTCTCCCAATACTTGTTTCACAGTCTAGATTTATCTAATTGACTATGGTGACCTTATATTGGTCTGTGAAAAATGCAGGTTTGTGTTTTCGTTTTTCTTCAGTTAGTTCCAGCCTATTTACCTCGGGTGTGACGTTCAAGGAAATCGAATACCTCGAATTGAACATGAACCTGTGAACATTACGGAACATTGCACACTTTGGCATTTTTTTACAAATTACTATCGTCAATATTTTCGGAAATAAATCTTCCACTGACCAACGCATCAAGCTTCGTTCACACCTAGTCAGTTTTCGCTTGGGAACGACAGTCATTTTTCCAGTGGCGGACTCGTGCTTCATGTTACCAGACTCAAAATCATGACTCGTGATCACGGCCTGGTCTGGTAGGTGACTTTCTTATTCTCAAAATAGATTTATTCACATTAATTAGAAATTTTCGTGACTTATAAATAATACGCACTGCGTTGCTATTTATCCCCATTTTGAATTGAAGTCGAGGTGGTAAAATATAAGAAAGATATAATTAAAAAATATAATTTCGAAAGTAGTGTCCCTAACTGCTATGAACATAAAAAATGAAGTTTTCCATTTATGAGCTCTAGAAGACCTCCAGACTTTAAGTAACTGTTGAAAAAACTTTTTGTTAT
Organism: Morinoia aosen; assembly: GCA_030386875.1. Lineage (NCBI taxonomy): Eukaryota > Metazoa > Arthropoda > Malacostraca > Amphipoda > Talitridae > Morinoia > Morinoia aosen. The sequence goes on from CM059564.1 coordinate 77,791,902, forward strand.
AAATTATGAAATTATTCCTCCTTATAAAATTTGTAAAAATTAAAAAAGAGTAAAGTTAAACGTGAAGGCTGAGCAGTCTCGCAACACGTACCTGGCCACAACAACCAAAACAATTGAGACTATTCGAGTCAAGTCCTACAAAGAAGTCAGTTTCGTTAAGATTTCACGTTGAAGTATTTTTGCTTATTACGTTACAATGTGTTAAAACCTTTTTTAAATTCCACGGTCTCGGGGATTGTAATCAAACTTACTATTCCTAAAATAATGACAAAAATACACGACGCTTTTTAACGTAGAATAGGAGATGGGGTCGTTCATTTTACCCAAGACTCGAAGAAAGTTCTTCGGTTTTGAAATTTTAACGAAAGTCGGGAAAAATTAAACGTTAAATAACTGACAATATTGGTTATTATGCATTCCTTCGTATTAGCATAATTAAAATTTTTCAAAAATATAAATTTCATAAAATCTACTTTTAAAATGGGGTGAACTTATTGCTCTCAATAATAAATAATTATCATATTCATTTTCAAGTATATGAATCGATAAAATATAATTTTATTGAGCTCTTCTTTCAAAAAGCTTGAAAGTTTTGGTGAAGTACAAGTTCATCCCTTCAAAAGACTGACATGCTTACAAAAGATAGTAATGATGCATCTTTAACAAGAATGACCTTGAATCATGGTACATTTATACATCAAGAGCCCCATCTTTTGGTGCAGCATATTTCACGCGCTCTTGTATGCCATGCAAACATCCTTTACAGTCACTGATGATAATATTGCAGTAAGCCCTATCTCAAATGCATTAGCCCAGCGGAGGTATAATGACATGTCTGCACTCAATGTAATGATGTTTCTATTTAGTTAATTCCTCATGGCCGGCTGGCTATTGAAGAACCCTCCCCACCCAATCGAATCTAATGAACAAAATAAGATACACTTTGAGCGTATTTAATTACGTTGTTGATTAAATTCGAACACTGCTCACATACCCTCCATCCAGAATTCAAAGCTATTATCTACTACAGACTGAACAGTGACAGTTGCACATAATTCAGTAAACATTTAGAATGTAAGACATTCTTTCAGAGACTTCAATAATAACTTCGGAAATAGGATTAGATTGCCTCGTAAAAAACACTTGATAAACAATGTCTCGCTATAAATAATTCAATTTCCAGTTGACCTCGTGTCTGCTCCTAGGCTCGTTAGTTAATTAATTCTTCCGTCAGGGTTGTTTGCAAATTTGTCTACCCTGCTGATGTATGACCTTTACCTTAGTTCGACAAATCTTCAATTACTGACTTTGAATGTCCCGAACTTCTTATCCCCTAAGAATATAAAAGTTGTCAAAGCACGTCAGACGAATGTCAAAAAGGCCTATTCGGACGTTAGTCAGAAAAATGGATGTAAAGAAAACACTTGAAAAACATTGTAAAAAACTTGAACTAATCCCTATTCTTCTTACCTTTTATTCATCCAACTTTGTAGCATTTTTACACTCTTTTATGTCGTTATTCCATGTTATGTATTTCTTTGAACTGTTATTTGTTGGTGGCAACACTTTACGCTGATTCCTTTACACTACCTTTGAAAGAGTAAAAGTATACCTCCTAGCTAGCTCTAGCTGCTTCAGATACGTTTTGCTCTTAGTTATTGTTAAGTTAGTGTTCCCACATATCTAACGGCGTGAGATCTCAACGATGTCAACCAGAAAATCAAAAGGTCTTTTTATAGATTTTATCTATAAACCTATCCGTCCCATTCTTTACTTGATTTTTGCCTCATTTTTCATGAATTGCTAGTTCATATTTTTCACTTATTTTGTAAATCAAGTAAATTCATTCTTCCTAACATCTAGCGTAAACATTAACTTGACTTATAATCCTGTTTTCAATGCTCGGGATAACTTTATCGAGTGCTTGTGTCTTCTGTTTATGAATTTGCCCTTTGTCTGTCATTTCTTATGCCTGAGCTTCTTATAAGTTATTTTCATGTTACATTGCAATTATTTCTATTTTTGTTCGCGCATCAATTGCATGGAAGAGATCCGTTCAAGCGAATGAATGATTAGACTGCGTTGACTCGAATATTCATTTATGAATTTTATCGAGGCATTATTTTTTCTCGGATTCATTCGGATTTGGTCGAGCATTAGTTTGAGAGCCTTTTCGTCTGTCACGCGACGCTGTAGATAAGTCTTTTACGTCGTATGAGTCCCACAAAATCCTGAAATCGAACTCTTCCGTTTCTTACGTGCAAAATTTTGTAGAAAATATGTCCCATAAGCCTGTTCGACTTTCTTCATTTAGCTAATCATCATCGCACACATCCTGTGTGATCTCTAGGATGTAGAACTTCCAGTTTTCTATGGAATGTCCTCACACTAGGCTCTTCCTATTCTTCTCGCGGTCCTCTTTTCAAACAACCTACTTTCAGTCACTAATCGGTGCAGCATCTCCAATGGTTTTGTACAGCTCAGTGCATTAGGTGAAACGTGTACATTGCCCCCGCTAATTCTGGTCGTGGTGAGTCATGAGCGACCAAGAGCACTCCAGTGCAAGGAAAACTATACACGCAAGCATCTGCATTCCACACCGTGGGCAAACAGGCTTGTAGCCTCCCTCTGAAGTGTGGAGAAGCTCAGTGCAGTTTAAAAATGAAATGGCTTCAGTTGAGCGAAAGCCCAGTAGCAAGAAAACCGCAAAAACTGTAAAAACTGTGAAAAACTACAGTTGTAGAAAACTGTGCAAGCCAACTGTAAAATTTGGCTTGGTGTCTGCGTCACATCCGAACCACTGTCACGTTGCACTAATACCGCACCGATATTGCAATTCTTCGTCGATTCTTAGCACAATATTGTCGCTTAAGCGCTTTTTCTACTATTCTCACATTTTTCGGTTAGCTAAAATCAAATACTCCGGCCTAATAATTCCTAACTCCTTGGAAGCTTGAAGGCGTTCAATAGCTTTCCTATAAAGCCGGCAGCCTCATGCATATCACTTTATTCCCACCCGACAAAGACTTTTCTCTGAAATTGATCACCAATGTTGCACCTAAGCATTTGTTTTTTGAGCAATCTGTATAATTATTTTGTGTCAGTATTTCTAGACCGACCGTAGTCAACACCGGTGCATTCATAGCCCACACAATTTCTTTCTCTCACCCGCAGCTTACGGAGTGTATTAGGATACCTGCTTGTCCTGTTATAACTCTTTAGCAGCAACTGCCTCACCGTTTGTGACTGTTTCACACATGGAGAAATACATTTTTATAAAAATATGGAATGCGAAACAATAAAGATTCACTATTTTTCAGCTTACCTGTTAAAAAGATGTCGTTAACCTTTCTAATTATTCGGCGTCTATACTTGTTTCATTTAATTTATTCTAAAAGGAAAATTGTTCTTTGTAAAAAAGTCATGAGTTTACTTCCTTAATTCTTCTTCACAAGCACATACGCAGTCACACACAGACATACATAGTTTACACATTACGTATGAATGCTTCTGCAAACATTTCATTATATAAATATATGATCGAATGAACTGAATATGTATGTCCGAGTACATGTGTAGGTATAAAACGTAAAAAGTTTAATCAGTAGTCGATATTGTACTCCAACTATCTTCAATTGTGTTAAAAACCGTTTTTTGATTCGTAACAATACAAGTTTCCATCATGTAATCTAGCCATTTCAGTCTCCATGTCAAGCCCTGTGTCTGCGTTAAATGTAAAAACGTGTAAATGTACTGTATTTGCACTGTATGAGTTACTGAATGTCTCATTATGCTCTGACTCTATCAATATGTATGAAAAGCACTGGGTGCTACTAAGTGCTTGAAACAATTAAAAAAAATTGATAAAACTTCTTTCTCAGCCATGCTTAGGTTCATAAATGTTAGAAAATATTTAAAATTGTATTTTAAGGGTTATCTTCTATATTTAGTGGAATGAATGAGGAACGTACACCATTGTTGAGCTATGTACATATATCGTAAAGGGAAGATAAACTTACAGATTGTCTAACTGTTGATTGGGCCTGAACTAACGGCTTATCACACTTTATCTCAGTTCGAAAAACTTTGAATTACTGATTATAGGGTACGTCCTGAACTTCTAATCCTCTCACCCCCCCCCCCCTCAAAAAAAAAATCTATTTATAAAAGTCGCCAAAGCACGCTAGACGAATCTCAAAGAGGCCAATTCGGAAGTTAAGCAGAAGAATGTTTGTAAAGAGAAACACATGAAAATGATTGCCAGAACTACGGAGGAAAAAACGACTGGCCAAGTGCAATGGTTTTCTTCAAACAAGTTCAAGGACGTAGCGCTTGCAGACATAGTGTTTTCAAGCCAGAAACTTTTGACGGATTCTCCTTTTGCAGTGATAATTGAATGTGGAACACATAGAAAGTTCTTTTGAGGATATCAAAGACTCCAAAAGAACAGCTTTCATACGTCAAAAACTCGTTTACCAGAATTGGTTGTCATTGCTAAAAGTGCAGGAAAAAACGAAATTTCATTTAAACATTTTGCCCTATAGTATGCAGACCTGAACGCCAACTTGCACATCGAATAAATTTTGACTCACGTTCAAAAACGATGAAAGTTTTTTTAAAGCTTCTCTTTTTTTTCTAACATGACAGCGCATTCTCTCACTCGTCAAATAGGACACAACGGTAGTGTCAGGACCATGTTCTGTGTAAGGATTCGAAACCAGCAAATCTGGCCCCTCTCATCACCCACCCCCAAATTAATGAATTTTCTACTTAGTTCTCTTTTGAGTATGAATCCCGTGATTCCTCTCAAATTACAACTGAATCCCTGGAGTGCTCACTCCAGCAATCACGGGAAATAATTGCTCGAGACAATGCTTCAAAAATTTCTCAAGAAATGCGTCAAAGTTTCTGAGGCAGACTCAAGATCATGCTTTTGGCTCAAGTGGGACAGATTCTCATTGAATAGAAATGGAAAGGGGATAATGCTTACAGTTAGATATTATTGTAGATCTCATGCCATTTTTACCACAGTAAAAATATATAATATATTTCTTCATAGTTTAATAGTCCAATTCCTTTGACCTACCCATGTATAATGGTGATTTTTGTATAAGCTAATGAAGTATATTTTTTTCAATTTTAACCAAAACGTTTAAACACATGTCTGATCAGATTAATATGCGTAGTCTGTGGCATATCAGAGTAGCTTTTGTGTATATTCCCTGTGCTGAGCGAAAGCTTTAGCTAAAAGATTGGTATTACATATTACTGATTCATATTCCACGCAAGTGCTATGGCATTTCTTCACGACGTCTGCTAAACTTCATTTAGCGCAGAACGTGACTGTATTACCAGTAATTTCATGGAATATATCTTTAGGGGTGAATAAAAAGCAGAAAGCATTTTAATATTTCATCCATTCATACATGAAATTTTTTTCTGCTCAACCTGTGTAATTACATGCATTTGTTTTATTAACGATAAGTGAGCAACCGTGAAACTAGAACTTGTAACTTCACCTTTACCATCGTCTTTCATGTGCAAATCGTGTTATTTGTTTAGTATTCAAAGAATTATTCTATAGCATACCTTCTTTTCAATCATTTTTATGTCAACAATTACCTAAAGGTCATATGCTGTAGGTCCGCAGAATTATCAACCTTTTGTCCTATTTATTGTCGCATATATAGTTCGTTTTAAAACTTCAAATTTGTTCGCGAGCTTATATTGGCGTTGGTGCTAAAAAATTGCTGAAATGAAATTTTACACGTGACAACAAAGTAAATGCTAATTTTCTTGACGAATCCAGTACAACTCTCTAATAAATATTGGTCAGCCTCAATGAATGACAAGCCCAAATACAAGCGTAAGGGAGCTCTGTAAGCTCGGAGAGGTGTAGACGTGTTCACGGTTGCGTAATCGCGAACACCGCGCGTCTCCCGTTAACTATTTTTGAGTTAGGCATGTCGGTGGACGTTCACGAATTCACGTGTGAGCGAAAGAGCACGTGTGGGTGTGAGCGAAATTCTGGTGATATTTTGCGGTCGTTCGATCTCTTTTGGTGCGGTATATAAGCTGCAGAGCGCCATGCAGCATCAGTTCAGCGCCGCAGCTTCTCTTGAATACTCCACAACAATGGTGAGCTCTGCTACTGACCGCCAGCTGATGTACGAGAGAATCTTTCTTTTTTAAGTGCATAGGCGAGCTTAGCAAACGACGTGCAGTTCGCGCTTCAATGACAAATACTCTTAGAAAATTTGAAAGAGCTCACACCCTTCTCAAGAATATTTTCAACAAGAATGGGGACTATGTTCTGCACTCCGAGCGATTGCATGCTCTAGGTTACCAAGAAACTTAGCTGAAAATATTAAAATTTTAAGTCTAAAATTTTGTACAGCGATAATTACATCCTAATTAAATGTTTCTTCCATATGAGCAGTTACTTGAAGTCAATCTAATGTATAGTTTCACTGTAACTGAAACAGTTCGTTGTAGCCCGCGAGCTCTTTGTATTTACTGGTTCATTTCTGAAAATATTCAACATGCAATGGTGAGCTATTTGTGGGGTCTGTATCCTGCCCATAGATAATATTATTTCTCAATGTTTCCAATGGTCTAGCTGGCAGGCAATTTCCACACTGAAAAACAGATCTTTATTGTAGTGAATAACATGGATTTGGTTAGTTAAATAATTATTGTAATTTATAAGACAAGAATTACTTTCTTTTTTATGCAATACATTGAATCAACTTGAAAATCAAATTTGCAATATTTAACTCAATTTCTTAAACTCGAAGTTGAATTTGAATTATATGTTTTATACTTTTATTACGCTTCAGATGTACTGTTAGGAAAAAGTATACTTGTGCAATATTCTGATCAAACTTCCCTAAATCTCGGGCTGGCAGCAAACATTGGCTGAAGCTCAACGAGCATCAGTTTACTGCTTCCCAGACAGTCATGCGTCCGTATTTGTTTGAGTTTTTACGCCGTCGAGGGTCTTGTTTTTCTCTCGAATAGGAACCTAAATTATCAGACGTTGTTGGTGAAAAGATTCTTCACATCTTGATTTCAAATGCGAAGAATATTTTTTTACGCAAGTAATTTTTTCAAGAACTCGCCTTGGAACCCTGAACAGCCTGAAGCAGAGTCATATTGTTGAACCCGACCCAGTATCAGTTGAGAATTGAATTTCCAAGTCAGAGGAATTGCTTTCAGATGTTATCGATGATTAGAACAATAAGAATGTTTTGCGTGCAAATTTTGAACCATGATAAAGTTTTTCAAAAAAGGTCAAGTTATCCCTTCTGTTTCCACACTCTTTCTTCTGGGGGAAATGATTTTCATTTCAATTGTTCATCGATGTTTTTGTCGCATTTGCGCCAGAATACACCAAGGATCGATGAGTTTCGTTTTAGTGTCAGATACGCCTAGGTAAATTTGCATTTTTTGTGCTTGTATTGCGCTTGTACTTTGTTTAAAAGGAACTTCCTCAAAGGTCACTGGTAGCAATTTGACGTCTAGTACATTTTTCTTCAGAATCACCATACGTCTTAAACGCTAATAGAAGTAAACTTACCAATTCGTAGCTCCTAATGCATTGTGATACATCTCGTCCACTAACCTTTGAATTTGTCACAGAAAAGGCGTCTGTAAAAATTTACTTCTCCTGTAACTTAGCTAGTATGTTTTCTGACGTATTAGTGTTGCAGAAGACAAATGTAGAGCAGTGTCAAAAGAGTAAAATAAGTGCTCTGTATTCGATAAATGCGTACTGAGGTCTATACCTGAGCAGGCCTCTCTGTACCGCACCGTGTTGTCCTTGCTGGTGTGTGTGTCCGTTCTGGCGTGCTTGGTAGCTGGCCATCCTCTCCAGTACCATGAGGGCGACAACGACCAGGCGTCTACAGGTGAGTTTTGGTAGCAGTATCTCTGTTTCTTTCATTTGAAATGTTAATATGTCCTGACCTTTACCTGATTTATCATTACTATACGTCGCTGAACTTCGAAATGAAAATTGTGCGGTTGTATTTTTGCTCACGATTCATAAGTAATTCATTAGAGTAAAACATGTTGATTAAAATCCTTCAACAAAAAGTTCATGTGCAACTCGTCACTCACCAGAAATTTTTCAGCGCCGCCAACTCGTGAAAATATGATGAAGAATAATTTCAGATTATTCGAAGCCTTCTTGTTTAACGAACTGCACAACTAGTTGAGAAACGGGTTATTCAGATTTTAGTGAAATATTTCTGTCCGCGTTAGACTGATGACGAGTCAATTTTAACCAAAAATTATGTGGGGAACTAAATCTCTGTTTTAGCCTAAACGGAACATAATTTGTATTGATTTTGCCATGAAAATGTGCTGAAACTCGGTAATTATTTCTCTGCATAACAAAATTTCGAGTAAAAAGTTTGTAAAGCCGAACAATGAGTTCGTTACCATTCCTAAACCACGGGGACTTGATCAAATTTAAGACATAATTTTTTCAGTCATCATTTTTAGTTCAATGAAGGTATCACCAGAGAAAAAATATTGCCCTCAATAGCCAGCACATTAACTTACTGAGGTCACTATTTTATTGTACGATTCGTCATTGGAATTTTTTTTATTGAGGGCTTCTCTTTCATTTTGCTCATTAACAGGTACATTGGTAATTAGCTGTATAAATGAGTAACTGTACAATTATTTCATCGTAAACTCGGAAGGCCTAATCATGCATACCGGTTCTACAACTTCTGCATCTATGTAATGCACTTTGTATAAAGTATTCTTAAACTTTGACTGTGATTTACATCTTGTGTTGAATTCAAGTTGTAAAGTTGAGCTAATATTGATGTGTGCTTCAGGTCACGGCCACCTCCCCCGGGTGCAGATCAAAGTATACCGTGGCCCCACCAAGGATCATCACTTCGCCCCCTGGGGCTACTGGGTCAAGCAGCCCCACGATGACCACCACCACCACGAGTAACTTTCCAAAAATCTCTAGGTCTAAGCCAGCCTCCCACAAGTGGAGAGCTGCACAGTGGTTTCATGATGGTTCTTCAACAAACACAATGTTTATTTCATAATTGGGATTCTTGAAATGATCAATGAAATTAGTAGACATACAAAAATCGTTGAAGGCATAAAGTTTTTCTGGGATCTGCTTAACACTATTAACGCCCGTCGCTGCGAAAACGAGTGTTAATGTCGAATTTTTCTCATGTGAATATGTTCAGTTAAGGAGTTACAAAGAGAACAGAGCACCTTTGACTTGTCGTTGGGTCAGATATCATTCTATTTAGAACATGAAACTTGGAAGAAAATCAGTCACATACTTATCTCTTTGAGTCTAGCGAGCGCAAGCGATCGGTTAGTGTTTATTTAGCGACCATGTAGCTCAATGAACGAGATCTTTGAAATGAACGCCCGTTTGTGCGTAATGCCGTCGAATGCAGTCGAAACCTTTGTAAATAGTGCCAGTTATTCTTACTACATAAAGTATGTTCTTGATTTTCGCTCTGCTTGATATTCTTGATATTATACAGTATCTTCTCATACAAAGGAATGACTACCATGAGCATTTCATCGCTTCAGAATATTCTCTACCAAATTGAAGTCACGAAGTCATTCTATTTTTGCACTCGTTATTTTGAACACAACTCGTGCTCAGGACACTGTTGATTGCGTGTACAAACGCTCTAATTAAATTGAATACTTCATGTCTTTGTTTTCATTGTCAACTTTTCCGAAGAAGATTTGTAAAAAAGTGAGAGGTCAGTGTGCATTTATTGGGAAGGAATTGCGCCATTTGCCCTGCTAGGAAAACAAGGCTTTTCTCAGATGAAATGAGCAGTGCTTCGTTATACCAAACATTGATGTTAATTATACGAGAAGAAGCAATCATCAACTTTCACTCATGTGAAAATTTACTGATTATGCCGGGGAACACTCATTTGGTTGCGTTCAATGCATGCACCTTTCTATAGCCAATCTGAGTGAGTTGATTTCAAATCTGAAGTCCGTTCTTGTCTGTAAGCTGCAGATTTTATGCAATTTGATGTTTTTGATTTTTCATTATTTTATTGAATGGCAATATCAGCCACAAGGAATGGCAATATCAGCCAATTCTTTTGTTTACTTGAATCTTAAAACGGTAGGAAAGTCATTTCTATATACATATTAAAGCAAAATACACAGAACAATAAAATGTGATTTGAAAGTGAATTACATTATTGTTGGTTGTGCAGTATTTCCTGATAGCGTTTCTTAGAAAACATCTATCTCTATCCCAAAGTTAGATTACCATCCTTCTGAACATCACCACAGCTGTTGAAAGCTTATCAATTTGTTCGTGTATTTTATTTAGGCATGAATTTGCGTTCGTAACTGTTGCGTTTGTACATTTCATCTGAACAATCTCGTTTAATGCTCCAGCAGTAGTCAGCTTCATACTTTTGTCCCATCATTCTTGGTAGCGTTCTTCCATGACCTTTAAGTCTTGTGGAATCGTTCTCCTTGTTCGTCACGCACAGCCCCCTGGTTGTGAGGGAATTTATCAAGGTTGGTGTTCAAATAATGAAGTTTGGTGCTCGTGTTGCACCCGAGATCGCGAATGCGAGGAGCATTCTGTACCCAGTTCTCTGTTTTTCTCCGCCTTATTGTTTTCAAGGAAGTTCTGACATCATCTTAGCAACAAACTGATCATCCCGAATTAGGGTTCGAATCTGCGAGCCATCAAACACGCCTGCTTTGATCTTCTCAAATGATAACCCTGGTAAAGCTGTGATGACGTGCTGGAAACATTCACCTTCGGTTCCCAGTGCCTTGATTAATTGCTTCACCAAACCTAGTTTGACGTGAAGAGGAGGAAAGATAATCTTACCTCTGCTTAAAATTAAGCCTTGTATGATATTTGGCATACATGCTTCGAGGGTGTTACGAATAGGCCAGTCCTTCTGGGCCCGATGTCTGTCTCGTGCTTGGCTGTCACCACAGAAAACATGGAAACTTGGTGAAACTTTTCTTTTGTCCAAGAAGAAAGTTGACCATCTTTAAGTCTATATAAATGATCCGATTGTGCTCATGGTACTTCAATAAGTCCAAGACCATTCTCATATTATCATAGTTTTCCCGCAAATGCACTGAGAGGCCTACAAGAACTGCTCCATTAACATTGGCATTTTGTAAAAGCACACACTTCAGACTGCGTTTTGAACAGTCTCCATTCAGCAGGACTATGATAAGGTACACCCAGTTTTTTGAGAAGCCCTGGGATGTCATGGCAGTAAACAGACTGTCTGTCTTCTGAAATGAAGGTCACAAAAAGCTGGTCACGCATTCTGAAATATGACACTTTAACAGAGTGATCAACAAAATTTCTGCCTTGTAATCTTGACGCCAAAAGCTCTGCTGCTTTCTTCGAAAGACCTGAATCCCGCAGTTATTCATTCAGTTCAGCCTTAGGAAGACGTTTGGGGACGGGAAAGGTTCAGGGTCTAAAGAACAGTTCTCCGATTGTGAACACTTTTCACTTCAACATGAACTTTTTCCAAGTGCGGAGCAGGCCGAACAGCTAACCCAGCCTATCTTTTTCACCGCCTCAATGCATGGTTTTCGCCGCCTAAGCGATTTAATCGCTTAAATCGCTTAGGCGGCGAAAAACATGCGTGCAAGCAGCGAAAAATTTAGGCTGGGAAGGGAATGTTCGCACCAAAAAGTTAGACTGTATAGGGACACGTTAGACTGGGAAGGGAACAGTCAGTTACAAGGTTGGTGGGTTCACACCAACCAACGCAGACCTTTGGGTTTTCCTTTTGTCCAGTCTCGAAGAATTTTCTCACAATTGTGGCAAACAACATGAGGAGCCCATTGCTTGTCTGATCACCGAGATGAAATTCAAAATATGCCTTGTAGACACGCTTGATAAACGAGGAAATGTTACGTCTGTGACGATTGAGTTTGTAGCATCCGCGTGTGTAGCAGAAGGCATCAGGTTTGTTTCTGCAATTATGTGTCTCTTTGGAAGCCATGTTTAAAGTGGAACAAAAAATAATGATCGAAATATTAGAAGCTGTCTATATATACATATATGTACGTGGAAATGCTTCTACGTGATTTGCGCAAGTTCACATTTGTAAAATTTCATTAACCTCAAATTGCATACAAACTATAGCTTGTAGAGAAAAACGAATTTCAGATTGGAAATCAGCGCCTAAAATTTCTTAAGAATTAGTTAAATCCGACCAATGAAACTCGAGGTCACTGAAAAAGTGTTCCCCAGTGTAATAGAAGTAGAAGTTTAACTTATAAACAGGTAAATTAAATTCCAGACCACAGGCTAGCAAACGGCACGGTCTGCCAGGGACATACCTTGATATAGCTCTTTCTATCAGGGATAGATAGAAAGACACTGATAGACCCGCTCTAAATGCTACTCGAAGTGTTTTCTTTCTCTTCCCGTCGCGAACACGTAATCATTAGCTTGCGTTTGTCTTTGTTTCCATTTAATTGTTCTTTAGTTTTACTACCACAACTATTTTCTGTCTATGTTGTAGCATTCCTTTGTACGTTGTAGTTTTAACTTTAAGTTACTCATATTTGTTACCTCGCAGAATTTTAGCTGAAGATGAACTGTTGAGTTCGAAACGTTAGATATTATTCATTTAGACTATACTAACTGTATCAGTAAAATGACTATACGCACAGATATTTTCGCCTCGCTTATGATTTTAAGAATCTCACGCATTGAATGTAATTTTAGATTACGTTGCAGAACGATACGATGAGAATGGCTTTCGTAATATTTTAGACACCAAAATACATTCCAGAATTTAACAAAAACAAAATTTGAACTGAAATTTCTGATTTTCTGCAAAATGTACTATATATTTCCGAAATTTTTGCGCTTCCTGCTGTACAGACGGTCGCTACAACTGCAGCATTATACCCGTCCTGGCAGTCCAAACTACTGCTACGTGATATGAAGACCAAGAAGAAGAAGACTGTCTGCAACCTTATGACCGAGCCTGACTAAAAAATTTCGAACAATTTTTTAGTCGGCTTTAGAATGTAGCTCATATAATATATCTAAAATTTTAAATCTTTCTAAATTTTTTCTGCAACATTTATCTCAGGACGATATATCACTTCTAAAGACTCTGGCTACCAATAAGGATATCATTGTCTCTAGGCCTGATAAGGGTGAACTTGTGGTCTTTGTTGATAGTTAGGTACGTTGAGAACATGAACAATATTTTGTCTGTGGACCAAAAATTAATAAAAATTACTGAGCAATTCACAAATTTTCAATGCGCATCGATGATAAAATAAGCAATTTTTTTACGTTTAAAGAGTAATGGTTCCCTGTGTAAAGATGGTTACGGCCAAGGAGGTTTAAGAATGTATCCAACTTCCTTGGTTACGGCAGACTCCGTGCGACCAGCTCTGGACCCGGTACTTTGTATGGATGGCCTTTCTAAAATTCACAAACCAGATTTCTCCACCAAATTTCAGTTAATTTTTTGTTATTAAACGTAGAGCAATGAAATTTGGTATACAGATACAAAAATGCAAAGAGAAAGTTGTTTTTATATGTGTAAAAATACGATTTTTTTCATAGAAAACGGGTTATGTATAGAAAACGAAATTGGCGGGGGTGTTCTAAATGCATCTCATCTTACAGTTTTTAAGCTACAGTATTGATTTTGGTATCATTAGATGCGAAAAAAGTCAGGCATTACCATAATCTATTTTAAATTCCTATTTAAAAATTTTTAAAGAAAAAAATTCGACAACCATAATTTTTTGCGAAAAATTTCGACTTTGTGACGTCATAACTTTTGATCGGCAACGAATTAGGAGTTGTCATATAAATTATGGTAATGCCTAAAACTTTTCGCATCCAATGATACTAAAATCATTACTGTAGCTCAAAAACTGTAGGAGATGCATTATGAAACCCCAAAATCCGAATCTCAGAAAAAGACAAACAAACATACGTGGGAAATTTTCTGAATCCCTCACACAATTATTGAAGGAGATGGAATACGCAGGAATTTATTTTCATTTGTTCTCTACTTTTAAATTTAGGTCATGCAGCTTTTAGAAATGCGAATAGAAACCAATTAATGCCAAATATTCCTCAAGAGGTATAACTAACTTTAGTTCAGATTTGATAGACTGAAAAGGCACGGCAAAATAGAAATTAAATAGTCATTGACGGCGCCAGACGAACTGGTACAGACTAATAAAGTTTACATACATGACAGCATCGCAACAGCGATCTTACATCTAGTTAAGGGTGTCGTAACGGCGATCTTTTAATTAGTTACATTTTAAGGGTGTCTCAACGGCGATCTTTTAATTAGTTACATTTTAAGGGTGTCTCAACGGTGATCTCTTTATTAGTTACGTTTTAAGGGTTTCTCAATGGCGATGTTTTAATTAGTTAAATTTTTAAGGTTCGAGCTTTAAAAAGGCAATTTATTCGTTTAAAACATATAAAAGTTTTAGAAGTATAATAGCGTTGCGTTCGCGTTCGCAGTTAGGTCGAGATCAACAAGGAGCTGTGAATGATGGTATGGACGTAGAAGTGAGACATCGAGTGAAGGCTGCAAGACATCGGGTGCAATGAGGAAAGTTTTTGAATGCAGGTGTATGAGTGCTAAAAGGGTGAAAGCTAAATCTTGCCAGTTTTGCTGTATGGAGCAGATTCTTGGGGTTTGAGAGCAGCTGAGAGGAAGAAGCTGGATGTGTTTGAGATGAAGTGTTTGAGGAGCATGTTTGGAGTTACAAGAAGAGACAGGATTAGGAATGGGTTGGTTTGGAAGCAGACGGGTGTTGCCAAAAAAACTAGTAGGCGAGGGGATGAAAAAGTGCTTAGGTGGTTTGGGCATGTTTAAAGAATGAATGTTGAGCGGTTGGTAAAAAAGATTTATACGTCGGAGGTGAAAGGTATTGGAGCGTGAGGATGACCACAGTTGAATTGGATAGATGAGGTGAGAACTGCATTGTATGAGAGGGGTCTGACTGTGGACGTGGCGAGAGAGATGACTGCGGACAGAAGTGAGTTGCAGCAGTGTATATAAAGGATGTAATTATTTGTATATAAAGGATGTAATTATTTGATACGGTCGCTAGAAGCTTGCCTGCATGTGAGATGGGGTATATTGTGTGTCCAGCCATGTGCGGGAGGAGGCTGCACACAAATAAAGCGGTGGGTATAAACCAGCTTTGGCTATCGGGCCTGACTGTAGAAAAGGGTTGTGCTGGGTTGTTATTGATCTGGGCAGTTCTTGTGCGGCCTGTGCTGCCTCTCTCGCCTCCTAGAGTCTAAGGATGAAAGATTGAGGCTTCCTGTCGGCCACCCTCCCTTAAGGAGGAAAAACCTGGTATATGTATGTATGTATATAAGACTTAACTAATGTACTAAGCTTGGTATGTATGTAAGACTTAACTTATTGTAATAATAAAATGACAATACTTACAGCGATTTTCGACTTACTTTTAACAAGAATAAAGAGCCAGAACTCATGTAAAAAAGTTTGTTCCAGTGCAAAAGTTTGTTCCAGAACTCATGTAAAAAGTTTGTTCCAGTTTGTTCCAGTGCAACTGTGGTTTGAGTACCAATCCAAGTGTATTCCAGCGGGTGATGACCGCTGCCCTTGCTGCCAGTCATCGAAAGTGTTTCGCAAGTTCTGGGACTCTTCTGCACAGGAACATTTCAACTTCTTTCTTCTTTAAATCTTCTGATCTCCTTTCAGGTTGAAAAGAATCGCACGGAGTCGTGAAATCGCACCAGACGGCCACCAAATGTACGGGGCAGTGAAACACTTGTGGTAATCTTGGTGGAGGCTTTACTGGAGAAAAACATGGGCGGTAACAGGAGCGGTCGAATATGATTGAGCGTCAAACGACAGGTGACATCGCCTTATAAAGGCTGCGAGACGGGGCACAAGAGAAAACGCAAGACAATGAAGGCAAGAGTAAACGCTCGCGCACACCAGAGCGTGAGAGGTCGATGTGCGAATAGATTGTTCTTGTGTGTTTACCTTCTTGAAAGGGTCACTTAGCATTTTTCCAATCATGCAACTCTTACTGACGAGCATTGCTTATGATACCAAGTACCCAACTGTGGTAACATATTTAAACGCAGCTTACAGGCACAGATTTAATTTATTGGCCTACACTTGTTCCGAAACCTAAAACAGATTCTTGATGTGTCACTGCCTTGCTATTATACGGCGTGTGAAGTTACGCATCTCATTTTACGAAATGCCAGTATTATGAGCATAGTAAATTATTCCTAGAAGCACGTTTAGAATATTGAAAGCTTCTTCGAGTAAATAGTGGGAACGAATATTTATTGCTCGAGTGCGTGCACCGAGTTAGAGAGGAAGACGTTTCAGCGTGAAAGTCATTTACTTCTTACAAAAAACATTTCTGCCCACGTTCGATTGTTGCACGGAGATATTTCGAAGAGGAGACAAATGTAAAAATACCATACTGAACACGGTCGAGGCGTTCAGGTTCTGCGCAATTCCCTGTCAGTGAAAATTCATTATAAAAATTCGAGTACTGAAAACCACACATGTTAATATTCTCTCGAATGTGGATTCATAGACTACGAAACCCACAGCAATTCACGCTTCACAGTCGCTAAATTTCCTGAGACGGCAGGCACATTTGCCCTACTGTATCGCTGATCTGTAGATACGTCAGCACTGATGCTGGTGGAAGCTCGTAGAAACATCTTGGAACAATAAAGAACGGGGCCGGATTATTCTTTCATTTCTGTTGGATTAAATGACCGAACATACAAAACCCATTTGATGTCACAAATCATCCTAAGACTCTGGGCTTCTTTGTCAGCGACTTATTTCTAACTTCTTTCCACTAATTGTGATAGAAGATGTAGATTGTACTTAAAATATTTGATCATTTAGCCCGGTTATTCAGTATACAGGCTGTTTCAACAAGCGGTACAAAATTGCACTCCAAGTAGAAAATTGTCATATAAACTCTTTCTCTTATGAAATTTTCCGAAAAAATTGGGTTTTTAAGAGATTAGCTGTTGATTGTTTTAAGGAGGTCAACCCAGGCCCCTGTCGGTCCGATGAGCCATTTTTTGTTGTTGTTGAAAATGGACCCTTAAGTGGTGGACTATTCGGTCCTAAAATTTTATGGCGACACGGACACTAACCTCCCCCTCCCAGGGGGGTGTAGGGAGACCAAAAATCCTACATTTTCGACCCCATATAAAAAGAAAACAAAACGGGAAATGGAAAATTTAATACCTTCACTTTGTTTGCAATGCTTCAAGGATTCTATAACTGTCTTTCGTTTTGTTCAAGCATAAAAACCCAATGACTTCTTTTCTTATGAAATATCAAGAAAAATGAACTAAAAAATCAATATGTTCAATTTAAAAAAAACTAAGGCTTGAATCGAAAAAATGAATAGAAGAAATTGTGTTTCTTTTTAAAAATTACATATAAAAGACAAATTTCATAAGAATCATCCTAAGAGTATAAAATTTTAAAGAAAAAAGAATTTTTTTTTAAAATTATAATTCACAGAGTGAATATGAAGTTAGGCATGGAGATTATCGAAATAAAAATGAAAACAGCATTCAATTACATAAATTGTCCTTTATATTACAGTTCATAAAAAAATATATTTATGCATTATTACTAACAACCCTTAAACAATTTAAACAATTTATTTACAACAGGTGATACAGAGGTGGAATGTTTCTTAAGTCTAGTACAATGGTCAAACTAGAGTATATAGCTACCTGCAACATGTGGGCCCGAACAAGTTCAGCGACTTCTAGGGCATCCTACCATCACGTTATTCTAAGGTGTACAATAATGTTTAACCTAATTCACTTAACCTAGTTTCACATTAGACTGATCTTTGAAATAATTAACTCGATATTTGATGCTGTATTTTACAATATAGGTCAAATCGGCTATATTTAACAGTATGTTTGATAAAACGATTTAAGAGCAGACTGAAGATCGGTTTTGTTACCCATGGCAAGTTACATTATTAGGACCAGACATGTAGGAGGCAAGATTTGACATGGTGATCTTACATGACTAGTATTCTGATAGGAAATGAGACTCAAGATGTCTTTTAAATCTTACTTTGTTCGAATTACTTTCACGGATCTCCGCAGGTATCGAGTTCCAAGTTTTAGTTCCAACGAAGAGGATACTGTGTTGCGACCGGGCCTTTGAATAATAAGAAAGCATGAATTTACTTCTATTTCGGGTTAAATGATCGTGATGACCAGTTTGCGCAGTTAATAATTGTTTTAGACTATTGTCGCCATCATTTCTAAATGTTTTGTAAATGAAATTACAAATGGAAATTTTGTAGAGATCGGAAAGTTTAAGTATTTGTAAATTTTTGAATGAATCATTTGTGTGAGCATTATATTCTAGGTTCTTTACCGCTCTGATGGTTTTTTTTTTGCAGAGTGAAAATTACATTGGTTCTATTTTCATCAGTTCCGTGCCATGCTTCTATTCCGTATTGCAAGTATGGAGAAATGAGCGTTCGGTAGAGCATTTGTAAAGCTGTTTCAGGCAGAAAATTTTTAACTTTATTTAGGATTCCGATGGATTTTGATAATTTACAACTAATATGAGTGATGTGCTCTTTGAAGGTCAGATGTTTATCTATTATGATGCCCAGAAACTTACATGAGTTGGTTTCTTCGATTTCACCTTGGCCAATTTTAATACGTGGGAGAGATACATTTTTCTTGTATGAGAATGTAATATAATTGGTTTTTATCAATATTAAGGCCTATTTTATTAGCTTTGAGCCACAATGAAACCTTATGAAGTTCATTATTTATGCTCTCCGCAACTGTTGCGGGATATTGGTTCGGAAGGACCGCAGAAAGCGTACTGTCATCGGCAAAAAGTGTGAATTTGAAGAATGATGTAGATTTTATATCATTCATAAAAATCGGAAACAGGAGAGGCCCAAGAACAGATCCTTGTGGAACTCCATGGCTAATTGTCTGTGGGTCTGATTTTGCATCGTCAGTGACAACCTATTGCTTCCGATTTGTTAGGTATGATCTGAACCAATCATGGGCAATCCCTCGAATGCCATTACAGTGTAGTTTCGAGAGTAATATTTTATGGTCCACACAATCGAATGCTTTTCGAAAGTCAAGAAATACAGAGAAGACAGGCTTTCCTTCATCTATATTAGAATAGAGGAATTGTAAATGATTCAATATAGCCTGTGTTGTTGATTTTTTAGAGTGAAAGCTGTATTGTTTATCGTGAAGAAATGAATTTTGTTCAAAATAAGAGTACACTTTTTATACCCAATTTTTCTAATTCTTTGCTAATAATTGGTAGTACAGAGATAGGTCGATAATTGTTTACGCAGGTTTTTTCACCATTTTTAAAGATAGGGGTTACTCTAGCAACTTTGAGGGAGTTCGGGAAAGTGCCTAGGAAGAGAGACTGGTTAATAAGATTGGATATCGGCGGGACTACAATATCAGCATTAATTTTAAGTACTTTTGTCGGAAACGTTTGTAACCCACTCGATTTATTTTCAGGTTGTTTATGCGCGCAATTAAATCGGAAGAGTTGGTAGGCGTAAAGAAAAAGGAGTTGTGTTCTCGAATATGATCCATGCATTCCAGGTGATCAGCAGGTTCACTTGGAATACCATAAGCTATAGTTTTCCCTACGTTTACGAAGAAATTGTTAAAGAGATTAGCAAGTTCTTTCTTCGCATGGTATTTTACATTATCTTGAACAATATGTGTAATTTTCTTTTTATCCGCGTTATTCGGTTTACAGCAAGAGTTAAGGAGGCGCCTTAACTCTTGTTAGATTCCTTATTGTCAATATTCAAAAGAATAAAAGTCATTGACTTTTTATGCTGGGAAAAAACAAAACAAAGACAGTTTTAGAATCCTTGGAACATTTCTAACAAAAGTATGATTCTTTCCTTCCCAATTGTACAATTAATTTTTTTTTATCAAGCTCAAAACCCAAAATTAGTGTATATGCTAGTTAGTGATCAAATTTCGCATATAAAAAACGAAAAGTACCAAATGGATAATTTGAAATCATACTTTTGTTTCAATGCCTCAAGGATTCTAAATTTGTCTTTGGTTTTGTTCTAGCATAAAAACTCAATGACTTCTATTCTTTTGAAACACATTAATAAAAATGTGCAAAAAACTAATATTTCATATATAAAAAAATATGGCCCAAATCGAAAAAGTTATACGAGTAAAATATGCTTATTTTCAACAAATACATATTCTGGCAAAATTTCAAACGAATCGGATAAAAATTTAAAAATCACTGGGTTGACCCCCGTAAAGGATGAAATTTAATTACACAATCACTCGCAATATTTATCTTACGAGAAATAGCCTGTCTCGCATTGCCATTGGCATCACCATAAGCAAAATGCATATCTGCCATTTCAGCATTTCTTAAACTGTTCATTTTACCAACGTCGTGGTTTCTTTGAAACTAAACAGCCAACCGTGTCAACAAGACGAACAAGAAGTAAGCTGATTGCACGATCTGGAACATTCTAATCCTTCTTGCTGAAACTTTTCTACCAAATATCGCTATAACTGAATTTTATTATTGTAAACTCTTATAGAATAGAAGTGTTTGTAACGTTAATTCAAAATAAATATTACGAGTATTTGTTTTATCAAATTTTATCCATTAAAACAATGAACAGCTAATATCTCAAAAATCCGAATTTTTAAGCGGAAAATTTCACAGAAGAAAAAGTGTTTATATGACTATTTTCTACTTGCTGTGAAATTTTTTACTTCTTGTTCTGAAACATCCTGTATTATTTGCACATCGTAATTTGGGAAATATATTTCCTCCAGCATTAATGATATTTTAGTGAGAGTTCATTGTTTCTCATCTCAAAGATTTTTCTTTCAATTTACGTAGCGTAAATACGGGCTAAATTCTCTTTAGATGTCGTTTACTGAAAGGCAGCGCGTTTTTTCTAATTTACAACTCAGTGTGGCAATAAACATGAGCAACCAGTTTTCAATTAGCGGTTTTCTGCAGCAGCGCTTGTGTACGCTGTGAGTTTGCTGAAAACCACTGGAGAAATCGGTTTTACATTCAAAGAAAGCTCAACCTGATTGTTCATTTTATTGTTGTTCAGAAACTTTTGTTCACTTATTGTACAGAATAACTTTAAAACTGAGAGAAAAACTTTATTCACTCTTAAATAATTATGTTTCACATTATTAAATAAGCGGAATTATTCATGACAAGCTCATGACACTAGTGATAAGGTGTAAGAAAATAAAAGATGTTGAACGCCTCCTACGTCCAACTCTGAGTGCTTCATGTTTGCGCGGTAGCGGCGGGTGCGAGGCGGGCCACGTCATTGGAAGATCAAACGTGGGAGCTGCCGGGCTGCAAAAACAAGACGCGCTCCAGATTTGAACCGTGCCCTGGCGCTCGAAAACGGACTGATATTAATCCTGGTGCTCTAGTGCAGACAGATTCTTCTTGTAATCATTAGTGCAAACTGATTCAAATGCTGGTGCTTCTAGCAAATACTGATTTTTAAGATGTTCTTTAGCGCAGAATGATTCTAAAGATGTTCTCTAAAACAAACTGCTTCTATAGCTGTTGTTTTAGTATAGACTGATTCTCATATTCTCATAGACTGATACCTCAAGCATCTCATAACATTTCTGTTATTTTCATTTGCCCTGAGTTTCGTTCTATCACACATCTTTTAAAATTACTTCACTAGCGTTCAAAGTTTCTCTTCCGCTATCGCCATCTTATCAGTAAAATGTAGCCGAGTCAGAACGAAAAGTGCGCCCCGCGCGTCCAACGATTTTAGCCCTACCTAATTGAGCAAGCTCTGTTTTCATTTACTAACATTTTGCCGCATTTCAACATTCTTAAGATATAGAATAAGAAAATTCAATTAAGATCTTATTTAAGGCTTGCCAGTTTTTTCAAATACGGCATTCTTTTCATTATCATCATCCAACTTTGATTTCCTCCTGCTTCATCTCGAGTGCGCCAATCTGTAGAGCTGCAGCACTACCTGTCAACGAGGGTGGTCTCCGAAGAGGATCAGTTGACTTTGCGATCTCAGAGGTAGTTGGACCATTAAGGTTTTTAGCTCGTGAAACACGAACCCTTAAAATTTATACATCTATACTATTATTGTAGTACTTCGCCACTTGGGAGGAAGACCCTTGGGAGTGGTGGATTCGTTTTCAAGACGGCAACGTGGATTTGCCTGCCGGTGATCCACTACTCATTTTCATTCCAGTGCCTTTGAATTTTGCGATCTAGCGATCTAGCTTTCACTGACGCACATTTCCCTCCAATATACATAGTTTATACCCACGGGGACATTATACTTCTTTCTGATGCGAAATCATCAGCACTTCTGCCCACTTACTCACAACTTTTCTCACTGTAACACACGCTTTGCTATGAACACAGAAACTCAATAAAGCCTCAAGCAACTTACTCGTCGCTCTATGCACCCCAACACATTCCACAGCGTCTTTGGATTTACTTAGTCATCTAGTTTTTCTAAATTCATAAATGCCTAAAGCGTTTATCTTTTTTCACCAGGTACCTTTCACACTCTAATAAAAAACCTAAAAAAGAAATAAAGGGTTTGAGCGCTATTTGAGGACATTTTTTCATGTTAAATAAACATCGATATTTCGGTAAAAAAGTTGTACATGTATTAATCAAATTCATACAAATATCTTTGATGGTACATCTTTATCAAATATTCTATGAAATCATTTATGACTTCAATGAGTGCTTATATTCTGGTCCGAAACCCTGGACAAGCTGAAATTATGTAGACCTTAATCATTTCAGACATCACCAGAAGAATGGCAGCTTTCAGTAAACCGATGGAACAATGAGGATGTCAATTAGTCTTCCTTTCAACGATGCTAGATTCGTAATAATTCATAGAATTTAAACCTGGTCGCAGCTTGGTAAAAATTCTCTGATGACCAGTCTATGGTTGCCATGATTTTGCAAGGAGCCGAGCCTTGCTGAAAGACGTATTACCTTCAATTCAGAGATCAAAAAACAATATTTGATCTATACAGCTCATAACTACCGTTTTTAGGACATCAATGAATACAACAGCCTTATCTCTAACAAACTGTGAGAAAATGTAAGGAGGCATGATGTGACCTTCACGACTCACAAATCCGTAAAACCATAAAGTAGCTGAAAATATGATGTGCATCACCCTGGGTCTTCAGAAAGATCTGCACAAAACCAGTTCTCATTCCGTCTGTTAATTTTATGATCGTGGTCTAATTTTTTTTCGTTAAAGAGATATCAAAACAAGCAATGTTCGTGGATTTATTTTACTTTGTTAAGTAACCGTTTTAAAACGTATGAAACAGTTTTCCAATATGTTTGTATTTATGAATTTGCCTTTCCTCCTTACAGATGACTTGTATCGAATGTCCTGGTGTACCACAGTTCTAATATTTTACTCTGATTCTTGGAGTTTTTTAGCAGCGGTCCTCATCGATCTTCGGGCTCCTCATCGATAATGTTTCATATATTCCGAACAATTTCGGGTATTATTATGCCATCAGACCGTTGGAAATACTTTTTATTTTTGTAAAAAGAAAAATTATGCCATCACATATCCCTAGATCCAAGTGAACCTTGGGAAAAAATGATCTGGCAACATGTAAGAAGTTACAGATTCCAGGATCACAATGTTTTGCAATTAGAGCAATAATGGTCGCAAGTATTTTCATTTCTTATGTTAACATCTTACTCTGATTGGGCTATCTGAAATAAAAGATAATATTTTAATGATTACAGTGTCATAAATTAAAAACATGCCCTCAAATAACCTTCGTATTCTGTAACCGAGAATATTTCGTATGATGAAATTGCCTAACCTTACGATTCTAGCTCTCGCCAAGCTTAAAAAAAATTGTCTATATTTCTATATTCTGTGGTACCAGAAATAATTAAGTAAAGTTTTGGACATTCACTTGGCAGAAAAACTATCTCTGCATGTTACCCAATATATTCTACAGCCTGATCAGCACCGTTCCATGAAAAACTAACGATGTATATTTGAGCTGGCCATTGATTCTTCACAAATGGAGTGAAATCTTTGACTTCGAGCACTCCAGTGGTGTCCTGCTGGGCGCGAAATACTCGTATAGCAGGATTTATCACATGCGCAGGCAGACGGTTGGGAGGCGTGTGGGGCAGTTCAGCCTCGCGGCCACTTCACATGGACTGCCTCGCAACTGCGTGAACCGCTCCCTAATTGTCCATACTCCCAGATTCTGTTTAATTCATTATTTACAATGTTTTCAACATGGGTGGAGAGAGTAGATTTTCAAGTGTTTATTTGCACATATAGACACGTTATTAAATTTTAATCTTAATTCTCTTCACTGTGAGGGATTTCTAAAAGGATTCGGTAGGCATCTACATTAGTTCCCCGTGCGCTTCATTTTTGGCCTTCTTCACCATAAACTTATACGACTCATTGCTTGCCCAGCCTTTTGTCATTACTTTTTTATGTAATGTTCATAGCTAAATAATGCTCTACTGCGCCCACCAATCATTGTCTACAAACTCGCAGTTTCTTCTGTTCAGCTGCGCTTGTCATTCCTATGGCGTAATAGTTCCGCTCTTTTCAGGCGGCACCGGAAGCCAGTTTTGCAGCGACCTACTGCTGCGGCTTTGATGTTTGGTTATTCTTTTCGGAAGTTTTCATTTACCTGACGAGTCTTGCAGCAACGAAGATTAGCTGCTTTCAGCTCCTAATTAAACTATGCCTAAAAAGTTCCCTCGCTGTAACTGTACAAAGTAACTGTACCCTCGTCTCCGGTTTGAAGCTGAATCCTACACCAGACCAGGACTAAATTTATCTCTTTGAAGAAGATTCAAAGCAGCTTTGAAAGTTATTCTTAATGAAAAATAGATAAACGGGACCCTGAAGGAGTGGATTTGTTCATAAATATAAAAGTTTTGAAACATAATCCTTTACATTTCTCATTGTTCATCGTTAATATTGTTAAAAAAATTGACGTTGCTATTCCAATTGCACCAAATTAGAGTTGCAGGTGGTAATTATTCATTTACTCTATGTGGCACCTGCACCTTCATGAATAACTCGTAAATGAATTACTAGACAAATTTCATGGCCTTGTCGGCCGGCTCTATGCCATTTCGTGTTTGCATTGTTTTTTAGATGAATTTCTACGTATGTAAAATCGTTGGTATTTCTCATATCACTTAAAGTTATTCACACTGAAGTGCATCCCATGTACTTAGTTACCTAAGAAGACGGCAACTCACATTTAGAGTTCGTAGCAGGGACATTACGCAGTGAAGCAGTTGAAACGTTCAACTAAGAATTAACTTTGTCACGCTGGCCAAAGTCCCTTCAGAATCTTAGCGCTGATAGTTTACTAGGTTTGTAAGCGTTTCGATTATTATGGCTAAGACTACAGAGCAATCACACACAAAGGAAAAATTATTTCTGCAATCACCGCTCTCCAGCCGGCCTAAAAAGAAATGTCTAAGGCAGAGGTTCTTAACCTGGGTTCGATCGAACCCCAGGGGTTTAGTGAGTCATTTTCTGGGGTTCGACGGTTTGTTTCACGTGACGTCACGCTCTGCTTGGCCATTATTGGTTGCAGCTGATCACGCCACATCGATTGGCATTGATATCTGAGCTGACTGCTGCAGGCAGCTCAGTTCACTAAAGGGCCTTTCACTCGATCAGTTTTCTCGTCAGTGACACTCACACTCACGGTTCCGCAACACCATATTTGGGTATGCGTGCTCTCTTTAGCTCTCTTTCGGCACTCTTGACGGTGTTGGCTTGACTGTCGCTTTGCTCCCATTTGCATGTCAGTGTCTGCCGTGGATATCTGCCCTGCGGGCGTCTAGTAAGGATGTTTGTTGCTGCTCCTGCAAATCAAATGGTCTCCGCTTGGCCTCGAAAAGCGACGGCTTCTTTTATTAGTTATTTTAGGGAGCAGCCCGCTTTGTGGAAAGTGCACAGCAACGAATACAAGAACAGAGATATAAAAAGCAAGTCGCTCAAATATGTTATTGAAGCAATGAATCAACACAGTATTAGTTTACATGAGAATGGGCAGAAGGAAAAAATTAATACGCTTCAAAAGTAGTTTAGGAAAGAATTTAGAGCCTTTGCTTCCAAAAAATTTGTTATTTAGCAGAGGATAACACCTGGATTCATAGGTGCGGGGAACAATAGTTTATTTTTTACAAGCATATCATAATGCATTCGCCCTGCTGTAGTGTCAGCGCCATTTACAAAGGATTTCCAATATTATTTAATATTCACTCAGAAAATACTGCAAATGTATATTATTTTTGTTCATTAGAATGAAAAAATTAAATATTAAACCGAAGTGCGATTTCAACAATTTGTCCGGCATTTTCAAATAAAATAAAAAACTTTTTCCATGAATTCTCCTTAACATTAAATTTCAGCATGAAAATGTTTCCTGAAATAAATCTAAATATTTATTAGTTTATCTGTACCGCTGTCACATTCACATGCATTATTAAATATTATCACGCAGTAATTTGAGAGGCTTATGATATTTTATAATATTTGCTTGCGGAAGCCAGATTTACGCGTGCATTCTATCGTACAGTTCTAATGATTGTGCGCTAGATTTATATTGTTATTTCTATACCCTAATCACTGTGTCGCTAGGAAATGACCGAATATAGTTCTTCAAGAAAAAAATTCAATTTACGAACTGTACTATTACACGCTGGTACATACAAAACTGTATAGAACGAGCGGAAAATATTAACTGCAGTTGAAGTTATTATGAAGTAGATTATTACATTTGTAGTAGTTGTAGTATTTGTTAGATTTGGTGTGACCAAATTTTACAAATGCTGAAAAAAGGAAGGAATGCGACAAATAATTAGTGAGCAAAATTTGGATATTTAGCCCTAACTTACTACAAATCCGGTTATAACTGCCATTTTCTGGATGTTTAGCCAGCCAATCTTTTGCCCACTATCTATTTACGGTGTTTTTCTTCTCTATGACCGCAAAGCCGACGAGTATGCTTGCTTTGACTATGACGAATCTTTCTCGACAACGCATAGTGAAGCACTGCCAAGCTTGCCAGTGACGCGCCACTTCAGTCACGCGAGAGTACGTGTGAACGCGAGTGTTTTGACCACACTCTGTGAGTGTGAGTGTCACTGACGAAAAAACTGATCGTGTGAAAGCCCCTTAAGTAGTCAGTATCCAACTTGTGATTGTCTTGAGCATACGTGATTTGTGATTTCCCTTTTAATACTTCAAACCCTTGATGTTAACTATGTCGAACAAAAGAAGGAAGTGGTCGGACGAATGCGTCCTGTATGAATTCACGTGCATAACGGAACGTGATGGGAGTCAGCGTCCTTTAAAGCATGATTTGCAATGCTAATTTGAGCTATTCTAGTCTGGCATCGGCAAAACTAAGGGAACAATTCCTAAAGCTGCATGGAGATGGAAAATACCAAAACACAACGCTTGCTGAATTCAAGGTGAAGAGAGCCAGATTCGATGAAAAGGCTACTCTGCCTGTTTTAGGCTTTGTACCCATCGACCAACCGGTCTTAAGAGCATCATGCGAAGTTGAGTACCTGATTGCAAAGCAGGGCAAACCACACACCATTGGTGAGCCACTCGTAAAAAACCAGCTGCGTTGAAGATGGCGAATATCACGCCGGAAAAAGCAACTGGAAATAAGTTTTCTTAAATTCTTCTTTCATATGACACCATCACCAGCAGAATAAATGACATGAACAACGATATCTTAGCTCAAGTAGTTACAGATCTAATTTCAAGCCCAGCAAAATTCAGCCTCCAGCTCGACGAGAGCACCGGTATCTCCAGTCTAAGCCAGCTTTCTGTGTTTACGCGCTATGTGAAAAACGACATGATAAAAGACGACTTCTTACTTTGCAGGCCTCTCTCAACAACAACTAAAGCAGCCGACGTGAAGAAACTTGTGGATGACTTCTTCAGAGACAACGATCTTTCGTGGGACATGGCTTCTGGAGTTTGTTCGGACGGAGCTCCAGTCATGCTGGGACAAAAATCTGGTTGTAGTTCGCTGGTGAAAGCCAATGCACCACACATCATTGTTACGCACTGTGTTCTGCACAAACATGCATAGGTAACAAAAATCTTGCCTTCAAAAGAAATATTGAAAGAAGTAATGAAAATTTTAGTGGAATGTGTGAACTATGTGCGAAATATTGCTAAGAACCACCGCATCTTCAAAGAATTGTGTAATGAATGGGCTTTGAATTCGAAGTACTTCGGTACCATTCAAACGTTCGCTGGTTATCCCGGGGTAAGGTGCTGAATCGTTTTTTTGCCATACGTGTGGAATTAGCCCTGTTTTTGCGAGAGCACCAACATTGTCACACCGATTACTTCTAAAATTCTGAATTTCATTCTCCTTTTGGCACACATGGCCGATATCTTTGATGCTGTCAAACACCTCAATCAATAGATGCAGGGCGGTGGAGTCAACATCATCGAAAGGGAATAAAATCTGAGGTATTTTAAAAAAAGCTACCGGTATGGAAACGACGAACAGAGAATGATAACTTTGCAAACTTTCCCCTGCTGGATGACTGTGTAAGTAAGATCGAGAACGTGTCCGGTATCGGAGATATTTCTGCACCCAGGGCACTGAAGCAAGCAATCGAAATGCACTTAGATGAGCACGCAAAGTCTCTCGACGGATACTTCCCCACTAGAATCTCATATCCAACATGGGTGAGACGGACGTTCACGTTTAGTGTTGCGACAGGAGATGTCAATGATGAATACCTGGATGAAATCATAGAACTGCAGGAGAGCCAGGTTCAACGGCAACTCTTCAGGACTACGCTCTCAACGTTTTGGTTTCACCAAATTGTAGCGTACCCTCTTATTGCTAAGAAAGCCCTCGAGATTCTCATACCGTTTGTTACAACACATCTTGGCAAGCAGGCCTTTTCGATGACGGTAAACATACAAAGGAAGAAAAGGAATAAACTTTGTTGCGAAAATGATATGAGAGTGGCCCTTGCGAAGGCGAAGCCGCGCATTCCTGAAATTGTCGCAGTGAGGCAACAACAATAGGTGTCGAGAATCTGTTAAGAATAACCAATTTTGTGAATTAAAAATGAGGATTTTAAAAAAAAATTTAATTGTGTGTAATAAATTTTGTGCTTACTTATAAATATCTCAGTAAATCCCAGCAGCACAGGAGGGTCGCTTCAACATGTATGTTTTTATGCCTGTATGTTGGGACTCAGCAAATGTTAGATGGGGCGATAAGATGCAAGGGCTCGGACGATGGCTGTTTACATTGTGTGTTGTTTCTGGAGGGTCTATTTTGTGGTGTTAGCAATTTTTTCATTCGGGCGAGCTTTTGGAAATTTTAGACGTTCGGAAAAATGCCTACCCATGCGCAAAACAAAGTCGCCTTGTGGTCAACCATAAATCGAGACACTTAAGCCGAGAGAGGCGGCAAACCAACGGTCGGTTTCGAAAGAGCTGAGCGTGAGAAAAAATGAGGCTAAGAAAGTAATAAAGGCGAGCTGTGGTACTACCAATTAGAAAAAAGGTAGGCGGGCGCTTTGAGGTTCCTAAGATTCTTATAGGTCGATTGTGAGAGAGGGGACAACCCTCGAGAAAATACGCGGGGCATCTGAGGAACAAAAAATAGTTCTGCAGTCAACGCCGGAGCGCGAAGTATAAGAGATAAAACGCGGGTGTGTTCGCTGTAACAAACGTGCTCAAAGATATAATGAAAAGTGGTTATTGGATATATTGAAAATTTATACTAAAGTTTACGCTATAATGTAAATCCAAAAAAATACATTTTCTCGTTTCACTTGCAGAGAGGAAATTTTACGTGTTCCCTTTACCACGTTCACTAAGGGGAGATGACCAAATCGACCAAATTATATGAATCATTTGATGGAACGGAGATGCCACACTAGAAGGGGGGGGTAAAAGAAATATAGTTTCCTTTGGAAAAGATGTTTCTAGATAAATATTGTGAAATTTTAATGTCATTCAGTGAAGTAAAAAAATTGAGAAATTTGAGGGAACGTCATTGACGCGCCTAAAAAGTAACAAGTTAAAATTTTGTCTTGACAGGTGGGACGGAGTCATATATCTGAGGATTGATCAGCTCGAATGAAAGGAAATCGACGTGTAAACATACTGAAGCGGAATGAGCACTATAACGTCATCACTAGACATTTCTGAACAGTGAATAAGACAGGCCTTTGAACTGAAGCGAGTCGCGGACGAATGTTTGTGGTTGAAGTGACCATTGCCCACTGTGCTGCTGGAAGGTTGAAATGAGAATAGACCAGAATTTATCAGGTCTCATGTGTAGCTCTTGTAACTTAGGTAAGGCTGGCCAGCCGCGAAACATACAATATAGTTGTGTGATGTAAGTCATTTGACGTATGCCATTTTGATTCCAATACTTAATTGGCAATATTCCTAATACCATTCATTGTGTGTACGCTCATTGATGTTTGTGTGACGTATAGCTGGAAATCATAAATGTTAGCATATTTATCCCTGTGTATCATGTCCCACAATATTAGAAGCGATCGATCGTAACACCACGGAGGGCGCTCAGAAAATGCGCTGCGTAAGTGGGTCATCTACCATCGGTGAGTATAGCTCTAATTTTAGTATCCAAGCATTTTTTTGTTGTTCTTAGTGACTGTGTTCTTGATACATCCTCATATTTTTGTGTATTGTGTAATTTCATGGAGGTTTGCCATTCCCTCAACTCCGAGAACCTGATCTTCTTGTTAATGAAATGTTAACAAGAGGAGACGGGCCCTTTTCTCGTGACATCTCAATTTGGTAAGATCAACACGATCGCTTTGTAATTTTTGTGAATTTGTGAGTGTAGTGAAACAGTTACATTGCATTTTTTGTTTGGTTATTTCATGTGCAAGACGTTTTCTGAAATTCAGTAGAGGTACATAACTCGTAAAGTGATGATTTTTGTGTTCCGGTGTAAGAAGCCAGCAAGCGCACTACCATATAGCTAAGGAAAGTGAAAGTGTTTATAAAAGTGATAAGATTCAGTGAGAAAATTCTAGTGTGTTCACACGATTAATTCAAAGTTTCAGTAAAATTTCACAGTGAGAAGGTTTAAAAAAATATTTGAGTGGTAGCGAAAATTTGAGTTTTGAAAATTTGAATTGGAGAAAATCGACACCATGCCTGGGCGAGGGAGAAGGAACAATGCTCGTGGAAATGAGCCGGCGGCAAACCCCCAGCCTGAAGAAAACGTAAACATGCCAGAGGTGAGGCTTACCCTCACGACGCGGACAACGCGGCTGCGCCAGTGGCTGCTAAGGAAACGGGCAAAGGTGAAGATGAAGACAGGAGGACAAGAGATGCAGTAAACGCACGACGAGCAGCGTCCAGATCGCAGAGGAGCTACAATATACGTTCTCGGTGTAGGTGAATCGCCAATTAGAAACGAACTGCAGAGGACTGAAATCATGCGTCAACTTGACTTTGCGGGATGTGTTCTTGTGTGTTTAATTTTAGAAAAACTCTTGCGTAGGAGTGAGTTTTTTTAGTGCTGTATTGCTTTAATCTAAATGTGTTCTTTAGTAGAATTGTGTTATTCTAGCTGTGAATTAAATCTAATCTCACTCACTAGAGTGTGATGCTTCGTTCAGTAGGAATATGCTCTAGGTTATGTAACTCCAACTTTCTTTGCTCACAAGAAATTTCGTCTGGACGAAAATCTTGTTCGAGTGATCTAATCTTATACTATGCTTAATTCTCATTTTTCTTTCTTGCTAAGTAAAGGGAAATTGAGCGTTCATTAGGTTAACTTCGTATGTTTCTCAAGAGGAGTACTTTGTTTTCTTTGTAGTATGCTTATATATTTCCTCGCCAGCATCTCGTAAAGCGTACGCGCTTAATACGAAATAACGCTAGCGAATTAATTAGTTTAATCTGAAAGTGCTTAGGCTGAGGTTATCTCAGGCTTGCTGACTTTATCAATACCGTTGAAACCGTTCGCTGACTCGCAACGGGGAGAATATGTTTAGCATTATATTAAGAGTAGCGTGTTCATTCTTGCTGTAGACAATAGTGTGTTTCATTTCTTGAGACGTAAGTAATTGATATCTTGGTAGATTAGCGTAGTAAGTACTTCAGCACAAAACAGGCCAGAACATTGCATAACACGAATGCATCTAGTATAAGCAGCAAATTGAGGAAGAATCACGTGGTACACAAGTAATTGCTTATAAGAACGAAGAACAGAGAACAACGACGCGACATAGGAGATTCATCGCACTTGTATTGGAAGTATTTGACTGTAGAACAAATTCAAGCGTTGCATTGGGAAACGACGAAGATGTATGTACAGCTGGAAATTTTGCACCATGTTCAGAAGAATGCGGAGGGCACAAGTAATTGCCTCAGAGTTGCTTGTGGTCAAACTTGCTGCGAAACACATCGTTAGCCAACAGCAGAGCCAGGAAAGGGCTGCTCAAGTAATTGGCAGTTAATACTTTGAAGTGAACAGCACCACAGAGGAACGAAGCATCAACATGAGGAAGGAAGGAGAAGCGAAAATAATGAAGATAATAGTCTAGGGTGCCTAGAGGTACTAGCGTTCAAAAATGCTTCTATGAAATGGGCACTATTATGAAACAGTGACAATACTTTTGTATTATTGAGTGTTGAAACTTACTTAAGTAATTTGGAATTTGCGTCGTAACATTTATGCCTGGTAAGGCATTCCTGAGATTCGAATGCAAGTTTCCTGTAAATTTTTTTACTAGGCAAATAATCACATTGGAATATTGAAGCCGTATTTTAGGCATCTCTATTTATACGTGAAATAAATTTTCAAAGGGATTACGTAGGATATATTTCGTATGAGACGTACGCTCTTCGAAAAATATTAACCCACGAATTCTCGCATAAATAAGAGTATGGACGCGGACAAATGGATGGAACAGCATCTCGTGTCTCCCAGAAATTATACGTCGACATCAAGGAATGTTGAGAAGCATTATGCAGGATACCACCGCTCATACAGGATACCACCGCCGGATACACCTCGGAATTCTTCAGGATTACCTCGTAGGATTCGGAACCCTATCGCGAATGGAGAGTGTATTGAATGAAATTCGTCGACGCTTCAACTCGTATTTATCGACAGACCAATATAACTTCCTGACTTGCCGATTCGCCTGATCAACGAATCGATGTTCATGAGTAATCTGCCGATTAAAAATTTGAGTTTGAATAAACGTCATAAAATGTAAGTGCAACATTGCATTTGACATGATTGAGTGGTAATTTGAATCGTGATAATGGTCCATCTTATAGAACGAAATCGTGCAGTTAATGTGGTGTATAGAAATTTGTCATGAGTCTGGATACTGGACTCGCAATACTTCCTCCTGAAGATGAGTCACCTAACATCGACGCGTGTGTGATGCTATTAAAATGCCAAAGGAAAAACATGAAGGAAAGCAAATTCCGTCAGCGATACCAAAGGAGTCAACATCGAATCGTCAACAGCATCAAGGAGTTGGACAACAGAACATACAAGCGTTAATTGAACTCTACGAGACATAAAATCATCAATACTGTAGGATGTTAAAGAGGGTAGGGAATGTGCCCGTAAAAAATTTTGTGAATGTCATTAGGGGTGAGTACTCAAGTATTTAGGACGCACTTCACTTCGGCGGAAAACAGATACATCGGTTACATGAACACGAAACAATATATTACGCTGTGCTGATTGTAATGAATAAGATTCTTAATTGTAATGTACCCTGTTTGTTGCGGAATTAATTTTAGAACATAATGTGCTTAAGTAGAATTTACCATGTGTGTCTTATATTGGCTCCATACTGTAGTACTTATTATTCAATAAATAGCTGAAAGCTAATTGAAAAAAAATTGTCAGGCCAATTTTTTAACTCAAGGAGGGCGGTTCTGTCGAGAATCTGTTAAGAATAACCAATTTTGTGAATTAAAAATGAGGATATAAAAAAAAATTTTAATTGTGTGTAGTAAATTTTGTGCTTACTTATAAATATCTCAGTAAATCCCAGCAGCACAGGAGGGTCGCTTCAACATGTATGTTTTTATGCCTGTATGTTGGGACTCAGCAAATGTTAGATGGGGCGATAAGATGCAAGGGCTCGGACGATGGCTGTTTACATTGTGTGTTGTTTCTGGAGGGTCTATTTTGTGGTGTTAGCAATTTTTTCATTCGGGCGAGCCCTTGGAAACTTTAGACGTTCGGAAAAATGCCTACCCATGCGCAAAACAAAGTCGCCTTGTGGTCAAACATAAATCGAGACACTTAAGCCGAGAGAGGCGGCAAACTAACGGTCGGTTTCGAAGGAGCTGAGCGTGAGAAAAAATGAGGCTAAGAAAGAAATAAAGGCGAGCTGCGGTACTACCAATTAGAAAAGAGGTAGGCGGGCGCTTCGAGGTTCCTAAGATTCTTATAGGTCGAATGTGAGAGAGGGGACAACCCTCGAGAAAATACGCGGGGCATCTGAGGAACAAAAGGTAGTTCTGCAGTCAACGCCGGAGCGCGAAGTATAAGAGATAAAACGCGGGTGTGTTCGCTGTAACAAACGTGTTCAAAGATATAATGAAAAGTGGTTATTGGATATATTGAAAATTTATACTAAAGTTTACGCTATAATGTAAATCCAAAAAAATACATTTTCTCGTTTCACTTGCAGAGAGGAAATTTTACGTGTTCCCATTACCACGTTCACTAAGGGGAGATGACAAAATTGACCAAATTATATGAATCATTTGATGGAACGGAGATGCCACACTAGAAGGGGGGGGGGGGGGGGGTAAGAGAAATATAGTTTCCTTTGGAAAAGATGTTTCGAGATAAATATTGTGAAATTTCAATGTCATTCAGTGAAGTAAAAAAAAATTGAGGTATTTGAGGGAACGTCATTGACGCGCTTAAAAAGTAACAAGTTAAAATTTTGTCTTGACAGGTGGGACGGAGTCATATATCTGAGGATTGATCAGCTCGAATGAAAGGAAATCGACGTGTAAACATACTGAAGCGGAATGAGCACTATAACGTCATCACTAGACATTTTCTGAACAGTGAATAAGACAGGCCTTTGAACTGAAGCGAGTCGCGGACGAATGTTTGTGGTTGAAGTGACCATTGCCCACTGTGCTGCTGGAAGATTGAAATGAGAATAGACCAGAATTTATCAGGTCTCATGTGTAGCTCTTGCAACTTAGGTAAGGCTGGCCAGCCGCGAAACATACAATATAGTTGTGTGATGTAAGTCACTTGACGTATGCCATTTTGATTCCATTACTTAATTGACATTATTCCTAATACCATTCATTGTGTGTACGCTCATTGATGTTTGTATGACGTATAGCTGGAAATCATAAATGTTAGCATATTTATCCCTGTGTATCATGTCCCACAATATTAGAAGCGATCGATCGTAACACCACGGAGGGCGCTCAGAAAATGCGCTGCGTGAGTGGGTCATCTACCATCGGTGAGTACAGCTCTAATTTTAGTATACAAGCATTTTTTTGTTGTTCTTAGTGACTGTGTTCTTGATACATCCTCATATTTTTGTGTATTGTGTAATTTCATGGAGGTTTGCCATTCCCTCAACTCCGAGAACCTGATCTTCTTGTTAATGAAATGTTAACAAGAGGAGACGGGCCCTTTTCTCGTGACACAGGCACATTGATTTGCAGTGAATATTCATTACGTTTTTGTTGATGTGCGAAATTCATGTTGTGTTTTTTTCTTTCAACACAGTGATTTTGTGTGCAAATGATGCATGGTACAGTTTGTACACTTATACAGTATAGAGTTATATACATAGGTTTTGAATCTGAAAAAAAAACACATTTTATTTTTCCAACTACGATGAATGCATGTATGGAACTTGTAGGGATCGGTACCACCAAAAAAGTTAAGAATCACTGGTCTAAGGCAATCCAACCGTGTCATTATCGACATTGGCCAGGAAGAGGCTCATAAGCAACACATCAATTCACAGAGTGAACAAAGACTTTGGGTCAAGGGGAAATTTTACGTGTTCCCTTTACCACGTTTACTGGTACCAAATTATTGAATTATTGAACTTGGTGAAGGGAAAGAAGTCAGAGACATGGATTGATACAGGAGTACCTGCTCACGAGCAAGTATCCAGCTGACCCGGCACCTTCTCGTGGTGGTACCGTTGAAATACCCAACTGCTCTTTCCTCTATCTTTTGAGTTTTCTTTCGAGGGATTAAGATTTTAGTTTTTTCCAAATCCCCGTTGTTGGGTAGAACTAAGTCGGGCGGCGGCCCGAGCTCTTCGGAGCTTGGGTCTCAATTGCGTAGTTATCTTCTCTTTAATTTGCCCTATACTCCAGGGCCCTAAAATAACCTATAAGAATAGACTTAAGTTACGCAGACCAATAGTCCATATTGGATTACTACTTTGAATCCCTAAGTAAAACTTTAAACGCTTCCGGCAACAATCAGCGAATACCTCAAACCCCGACCTCGAAGCGGGGAAACCCCCTCTGAAGCCGGAAGTATGCACGCCAAAAAAGAAAAACAAGGCAAAACTACGAATAAGCCCCGACAAAAACAATTCAAGCACCGCTACCAATGTTGGTACAACAGACCTTAAAATCAACACTATCGCCAAAAAAATAAATGGGAACAATGATACACTTCACCTAATAACTGTGAAAACTCCATCACCGGAACCAAACGGTGCCAACCGTAAACTGGATCAGTTGGAGGCTAAATTAAATGAAGTGCTGAACAGACTTGCGGCAGGTGATGCAAGCAAATGCGTCAGCCTCGATAGACACGAAAGTGAAAAAGAAATACAAAATACAGACGACCGAATTGAGAAAATCGAAAACACACTCAAAAAAGTTCTCAAAATAACGCAAGCACAAAACATAGGAAAAGAGAGCAAAACCACGAACTGCGGAAGAGAAAATGCGAAAAAACAAAACAAAGTTAGCAAGTACTCACCAATATCGTTGAACCAAGAAATGACAAAGAGTGATCATTTCACAAAGTTCTTCGTAATCAGATTCAAAATTGAAGAGAGAAACCAAATAAATATATTTTGC
The DNA here is from genome assembly GCA_030386875.1 of Morinoia aosen. NCBI lineage: Eukaryota > Metazoa > Arthropoda > Malacostraca > Amphipoda > Talitridae > Morinoia > Morinoia aosen. Next base: position 77,829,132 of record CM059564.1, read on the forward strand.
CTCCAAGAAGAAATAGTCAAGACAACCGGTCTAAAGGCAAAAAGAATAATTTACTAAGGTAAAGGTAGCTTTATCATAGAAACCCGAAACAAATCTCAATCTGAGCGCATCACCAGACTTAATAACGTCGGCGATATTAATTGACAGATCAGCGAACATCCGTACTACAATCAATCCAAAGGATTAATTTACATTCAAGAATATGATATAGATAATAAGGAAGAATTTGTGGAAGGCCTCAAGAGTCAGTACAATATCAGTGACGCTGTCCGTGCCAATTTCATTAAAACTCGACTCTCCCAAGCCATCCCACTCCTACTAACCTTTAATAGCTACACCATACCAGACACCATTTACATCCCAGGAGAAAAATCAGATAGTGTACCCGTTTATTAATAGACGCATGATCTGCCACAAATGCCAAAACTACGGCCACGCAGCCAAACACTGCCGTAACGAGACAAAATGCAGACGCTGCGGAGAAACAGGCCATGACAGCGAACAGTGTAACAACGCCCTCTCCTGCATGCATTGCAAGCGTGAACATGAAACTGGCCACAGAGAATGCCCGGAACATATCATGGAAACAGAAATAGGCAAAGTCCAACAGGAACAAAGAATAAATAGGCGTCGTGCCACACAGATGGTCACAGGGCACTCCGAGACACCAATACCAGAAGCAAACATTCCCACAACTCATTTCAACATAACAATGCAGGAAAACGAAAAGAGGAAAATTACACCATGGCTTGTAGAAAAATGAATTGCAAACCAAATCCAAAGAAAACCCAAAACTATCCGATCGGGTGGTAAAAATATATTCATTGTAGAAATAGATCGCAAAGAACAAAAAGAAGAAATACAAAAATCAAAGCCATAAACAACATCCCTGTGCAAGTAAAAGAAAATAATACGGATATATATCAAAAAGACTCGCCTACATCTATAACTACGATTTCACCAACTTTGAGAAATTCAAACAAGGCTTACTGGAAAACTATAAAATCAAAAACGTTGAACCAGCCAACTGGATAAAAAGCCGTAACACCAATGCAAAAGCAATACTCCTACCTTTTAGAGGCTCAACACCCCCTGAGTACATCGATATCCTTGGCCAAGACTGCATGAGTAGGATATATGAATACTTCGACCGCCCTATGATGTGTAAAAAGTGCTCAGAGTACAACCATACTGCTAAAAGATGTACCAGTGAAGAGTTCGTGTGTGGAAAATGCGCAACGAAAGGCCATGAAGCAACTAATTGCACGGAAAACAACTTGACATGCTACCACTGCGGAAATAACAACAAAACTGGAGACCGGACATGCCCGGAACAACGCAAGCAACAAGAACTAATTTCTATCCGTACTAAACAAAATGTTTACCCTTGTAATATACCACAAGCCCTTATAATATACCACAAACGATCCCCACAACTCGATCAAAGCTACGCACAAATAACCAGAAACCAAAATACCTAAAGTAACAACACCCTAACCCTCTATGGCGACTTCCAAAAACCAAACGATCACCGAACAAAATATGACTACCCCATTTTGTAACGAATCAGATACAGCTGATTACACAGCCGATACACCAGAAACCCAACCACCGCATACTTCACAACGCGACCACGAAATAAGCGAAAAAGAGATACTCTTCATTAAACCCAACCCAACACAATTGCTCAAACCCACAATTAATATCGCAACTACAGCTGAAAGATCTGAAAATGAGGAAGATGGCACGAGCGAATGCAACCCTATTATGAGACAAGAAGCCAGACGAAAATTTAACCCTTTAATGGTCACATGTAGAATTTAGGTAAAAAATTTATTTTTCTTGTCAAATTCCTTTATCTTTGAAGTAGAGTAACAACTTTTGTTTGAGAATACTTTTCGTGCCTAGCATATTTCTCGAGTTACGAGTCTCAGCAATATTGCTGAGCTGCCACATAACGGTAGCTACACTTTTGTCGAGCTGCCTCATTATGGTAGTAAGATAGACATGCATAATGACTCATTATATCATTATATTTTTCACAAACAATAACATAAGTAACAAACTTATTTCCTTCTAATGTAATTAGGAAATACAAAAATGACTGGTAAACCGGAAATCAACATTTTGTGGTCATATCAACTGAAAATCTTTGGGTTGTTCTGTATCAAATAAAAAAGGTTTTTGGATGGGTTTCAGTGTAACTGGAAGATACGACTGGAGTCACTTGCAATCACCGCCCTGGCGCATGTTCACTTCTTGTGCCCATCAAAGCAGCAAGTTTGCTTATTTTTTAGGTATCAGAATACATCACACTTTACACAATATTGTGAAAAAGTTATCGCGAAAAAAACAACTGATTGAGGGTTAGGGGCAGATCTTGTCATTATCAACAACACCTTTTAACCAAGCGAGAGGTCTTTCTCATTTTCTTCCAAGTTTTCTGTGATAAATAATGTTTTTCCTTTAATAGATAAATGTTGTTTTTCCTTGTGTTTTTCCTTGAATAGTAAATCATGAATGATTTTACTACAGCTTGATCTACAAAGGATCTCGAAGCCCCATTTATTGGGTTGAGTTCTGATTTACAAGCAAAGTTTTCCTGCCCTAGTACTTTCGTAATGCACCATTTTTTCATCTACACTCTTGGATGGGATGCCCTCAACCTTCTTACAGTGATCACAAAGCATTTCAGACAGCTGCCTAAGCTTCCAAAATTTATTGTTATTATTGTGTTTACTATTATTGTTGGTAAAATGTGTGTACATACACACACATATATATATATATTTTATTATATATATATATTATATATATATATATATATATATATATATATATATATACATTCGGAGATATTAACCTTGGTACTTGGTCCCTCTAGCTGTTAGTTTGAGTGTCACGAAAATAAGGCACAGTGTTGCGCACGGCGCTGATCAGGCGCCTCCACTGTGTTAGTTCGAATGGAGGACTCGAAACCTCCTTAGTAAGACGGGGAAAGATGAAAATACAGAGCGGAAAACACAGAAAGAGGAAATGGTAGAACAGTTGGAAAAGTAGAAAAAGTAACTACTGATCTGCTCACCCACACCAATACCTCAGTTCAACATTGGAAAATGAAACACTCAGTTAATGGTACATTATTGATTACTTTATTTCAAGTTAACTACTGAACACGTGATTGGCATGAGGCATTCTCGGCAAGCAAAGAAATTTGCGACACACAATATTAGCGAAAGTTAGTGGCCCGCGTACCTTGTAACGCCAACACAACACACTAGCAAGAAACATATCCTACACAATCCTAGTCGATTGCAGCGCGCGCGGAAAAGCACAGTCACCTATGGCCTATTATCCATGATTCCTCTAACCATTCCGAACGAAGCGTTTCAATGGAATAACCCCGAGCTCTTCTTAACCTTCTTGCAGGGCTGCCAATGAGGCTTTTAAATAAACCCAAGATCATGGGTCTAAAAAACCCAAGATCTAAAATTAAAGCCCAAGATTACCAATATACAAAAACTACATGATATTTAAAGTGTTTTTTTTTCTGTGCGAACAAATTGCAATCATAAGTGGAAAAACATAAAAAATGATTATTACGAAGGATAAAATGCCAAAAACTACCAACTAAAGCTGTTTTTTGCTATTTTAGAAATAAAAACTAAAAGTTTATTACTGTTAGAAAAAATACCCGTAGTTTCAAGCTCTTAATCATTAAACAATGTTTCTACGTTATTGGGACACACGAGTTCGATGCGTCGAAGTTAATGGAGGCCATTTAATTTCAAAACCTGTAACAAGACTAGTTTGTTGAATAAAAGTTAAGCATTAATTTATGGCTTGTTATTAATATCCTACAATACCTCTGACGAAAAGTTCCTAACAAATTGTAAAAATGAGGCTTCTAAATTTAATCAAATAACTACTGTGGATGGCTTGGCGTAAATTTTCAACCGAAAATAAAATTACAGACCTTTTTCTCAACTGTACAAAGCTTGCTGGCTTTATTGCAAAAATAACAAAAACTGCTATAATGGGGTCGGAATTTTAGAGAGTAGAGATAACATTGGCGCCCATGTAGTATCCTACTTTAAGTTTTAAAGTTTCTTTAAGTCATTTGAACTTGAAAAGTAAGGAGTTTTTGGGAAATTATCATTCGTGAAAATCGAGTCATTTTGAGTTTTCTTCAGTAAGTAGAAATATATTCGCACAAAAACACCTTGTATGGTACAAAAAATACATATACTCACGTATAATTATAATTACATGTATCATCAAATGTAGATTAAGTAACATTAAGAGTACATTGCCCTCAATCACTTATTTCGACTTGTGACATGGGTATTACAATACTAATGAGTGTATCATCTAAGTGCATTAATTTTAAGATATTTTAAACACCAATGATGGTACTTTTGTACCATCTGTATTAGAAATAAACTGTGTTTCTTTTTTCTCTGTTTTACGTTAGCGAGATTAATATTTATTTTATCAAAAACTGTACCATCTAGAATTACCTAGGTAAGTTTCGTTCGCTTCATCGACAGATTTTCGGCTATTTTACTATCACGAAATGCAAGCTCACAGACCTCAATGTTAGCAAAGGGTAGATATAGTGCTACGAAATAGACTGCAACCTCATCTCACTCCTCGCTATTTGTTGGCTTTCAGTTGTTCTTTTTTTCAAGATATTGAGTGATACTCGTGCTTCCTTTAGCAACAGCAATTTTTTTCATGAATAAAAGAAACTTTATATTTCAACGACCTAGACTCATTTTTATTTTTTAGTGGCACTTTGCATGCCTTGCAGTAGGTAACTGAGTCTTCGTCGTTGCAGTCATGCTCAAACCATTTTTTTTTATTCCGTTTCACTGGCCCATTTTTCCTTGAAGCACACAGCATTCCATTTGCTCTTCCTTGCTGGCATAATTTCTTCAGTCACTTTTTTAATTTGAATGAACAGAGTTCATTAGAAGATAATCCCTTCAAATTTGAGTTTAATCGAAAAATGCAGATTTTCAAATCAAACCACCGACGAAAATCACATAGCAAATGCAATAACGCGACTGGCACACGCCACACACACTCTAATAAGTTTTTTTTTTGACACAGAGGCGCGCGCTCAGCAGATTGTGATTTGTGACAGGTCACGGTTATGGTACCAGTTCATACGCTAAGTGCTCGTACAGGTTGTGACAGACATGCAACGTATTTCTATCGCACAACGAAACCTTTAAGCGCAATAAAAAGAAGGCATTTGTACGTTAAAATTTGTCTGTGAGAAATTTCTGTGCACCATGATTGAAGTATGAGGCTCAAAACCCAAGATTATCAACATATTCGAAAACAAAACCCAAGAACCCAAGGTACATCGTAAAAACCCAAGATCTTGGGTTAAAACCCAAGCATTGGCAGCCCTGCCTTCTTGTAGCCTGCCAACCTGCTACGTTTAGTTTCTTGTGTGACTTCCCTTACAGTGTGAAGAATTGGCAGTAGGCCACCATGACGCCTCAGCTTGGTGAGCGCCATTTTGGTTAGGTTGCTCTGCAACCCGGAGTTGCTTAGCTCACATCGTTGAGCATTCCAAGCCGCAGAACACACAGACACCCGACCCCTCCTGATAACAAGGAACACATTGAGTAACTAGTTCCATTTAAGTCTTTATTCCCTGCAATACACCTTTTTCAAATAGAATTGATTGAACTAATTTTACTCCCCTTTAATTCTCAAATCATAAAATATTTATTTTCCCTCTGAGAACTAATTTGGGTTAATATTTTACCCCGCTTTACAAAACAAATCACAAAGCACTCTGTTTCCGAATAAGTTACATGAAAACCATCAAGCCTGCACTTCAATAATAAAAACACGAATATATTTGATTTCCCTATGAGAAATAATCACACCCTCGAACTTCTACTCAAATATCAAAGTGAAACTCTAAACACTCCCTGTTTGAGAACATTCTAAAAGTGAAAACCCAAAGAACTAATGTTGCATTAAACTGCTGACGTTACTCGATATTATGACTCCCTTCACTTTTCTAGTAAATAACAAAGAACAACATCTTACCTCCCCTCGAAGATCTTGGAACCCTACATCTTCACTTAGTCAGGATCACGCAGAAATAGACCGGCTGCTTGTTCAAGCCTAGCTTTTTATACCTCACCCCCACAAAGGACGCGTCCCGTGCGGCAGTGCGTTACCCGCGGAAAGTTGAAAGTGACGTGGCATTTCGCGATTGGCTAACCCTCGTGCGTCTCTTCTCTAAACTGACGTGTCTCTTACTTCACAATATTTCTACGCATATTTCTCAAAATAAACCCAGAAACCCTTGATTTCCTAACTCGTAGGCAATTAAATTTTTAACCCACTATTTTCTGTGCTATGTATTCAAGTTGCCCTCGTCTTATTATGTATGCAGTTTTATCGCACTAGCTTTTCAATCCAGCTTCTACCCCCTATACCTCCTCCTCCTTGCTCCTGATGTACGTATGTACGTCACACCTTCCTCTGCCTCTCGGGCAGCATAGCGTCGACCTGCCGGTTGCCGCGCCTATCCTCTCTACGTTTATATATGTATAAGTTTTGTTGAATATATCGTTACATGAGCCACCTTCATTAGCATGCAATATAGTAGTGCCTTTAACACATGTATCATCGCCTTCATCAATGTCATCAGCTATAGCACTATATAGCATCAGCTATATAGTCTGTGTCCATGCCATCATCAGAATTGTCATCATAATTTGGAGCCACACCGTGCAGATATCTATTACTGGTATCATTGAAACCTGACACATCCACTTTGGGGCCTGTGAAGGTTAAATGCAATGAATAACCGCTTTAAATAACGTAGTTCAACAATTATGTTGAGCTGATTCTCTACTCATAATTTTTATCATGAATGGGCAGCACAACAAAATTGTGGACCATTATTCAAGTACCCCACACGGTTTCATAATTGCATAATTATCCACAAAACATGTGTTCAAACGCGTCTCCAACAACAAATTATATATAAAATGCATAATAGGTATGGATTATTTACTAGTTACACTCTGAAATTGAAATAGGAAAGCAGAGAAGTTCGGCGACACGTACACAGGGATCAAAAGGTTGTTGACATTGAGGCTTGCCACTACCTCAATTGCCCAATTATGGTCCATTGCATACGTTTTGTACCTACGTGACGCGTAACAATTCTGTTTAGCCGCCAGAACAATAGAAAACGTTGAGTAACTGCAATTTCATATATTTTATCAGGCTTAAAAATGCCTCGATAATTTTCTTGAGCAAACCATTAAAGGGTTAACGAAATCAAACCCCCAAAGCAGCACAAACCTTCCAAAACCCAAAACAAGAAGCGATCAAGATCACGATCAAAATCACGATCCCCCACTTACAGCTGCTACAGACATGATAAACGACAAAATTACTCAGATAGGGAACAACCACACTACTCTCGTGACTCTAGGATTAGAAATAGATCACCCAAAAGAAAGTAACTAATTGTACGATCGAAAAACAAAACCAAATCTAACACACCCCATGGCTAACGTAGGAATCCTGCAGTGGAACTGCCAAGGCATCAGAGGAAAGAAAGATGAACTAATGGAAACAATACACAACCACAAACCCAGTATAATAGCACTGCAAGAAACCAAGCTATGGGATAACTGCCAGTTTAGAATTAACGGCTACAGTAATGTGCTACGACACGGTCACTACAACAGAACCCCTCATGGAGGTGTTGGAATATGTGTCCATAGCTCAATACCCTTACTTGTGAACTGAATCTACAGACTGAACTACAAAGTGTGGCCATTCAGGCCGACATAGGACAGCTGATAACCATCTGCAGCATCTACATACCCGGTAGACAAACAGTCACAAACGAAAAACTCAATAACCTAATCCACCAACTACCGAGTCCGTTCATCCTAGCCTGCGACTTTAACGGACACAGCACCATATGGGGCTGCAAAAATACAGATAATAGGGGAAAGTTGATAGAAACTGTTATTACAAATAATAACCTTAGCCTATTAAATACCGGCTCACCCACGAGAATAGGATATAATTCAGAATCAGCTATTGACCTGACAATTCGCTCACCTACATTGGCCGTGCTATTGGATTGGGTTGCTTTCGACTCACCGGGCGATAGCGATCATTGCCCAATTATGGTCACCTACCTTAACGAAAATTGTCCCAACCAACCCCCAACAACTATCTGGAACTATTCAAAAGCTAACTGGGATCTATATTCTCAAAATAAAGCATGGAACGAGCCGATGTTGAATACAATAACTAATAACGAACAACTACTCACAGACTTATACCAGCGATTCACTTCAGCAGCTGAAAAAGCCATTCCAACTTATACACCGGGAAAATACTACCCTAAACCATGGTGGATAAAAGAACTCCAAGAATCAAAAGAAGAAAGAGAAAAACTTTACACGAAATATCACCGCAACAAAAATCTTGCAAACTTGTTTGACTAGAAACGAGCAAGGTCAAATCATAAATACAAAATTCGAGCGAGCAAACAGGAAACGTGGAAGAAATTCGTAAACCAACTTGATAAATATACACCAATAGCCAAAGTATACGAAACAATAAGAAAAATAAAGGGTCGAGTACAAGGAAAATCCCATTTACTGATCGAAAACGATATACACTACAGCCCAATCCCTGATATCGTGAATAAACTGGCTGAGAATTTCAGCGAAGTGTCAAGCGATCAAAGCTATTCCCCATAATTTCAACAAATAAAAACCGCTAATGAAACTATACCAATTCATTTCAGTTCACCAAACCTAGAAATCTATAATCAAACATTCCATATGCATGAATTCGAATCAGCCTTAAGAAAAGCCAAAAATACATCACCTGGAAATGATAAAATAACATACGACATGATCAAACACCTAAATATATCGGCTAAACAATACATCCTGAACATCTTTAACAAATTCTGGACAACGGGTTACTTCCCACCGCAATGGCAGCACTCGATAATAATACCAATCCCAAAGCCTGGGAAAGACCATAGTAAACCAAATAACTAGAGACTGATCGCACTCACGAGCTGTCTGTGCAAATTAACGGAACGAATGATCAATAATCGACTGATCGAATACTTAGATTTGCACAATATAATAAGTAGAGAGCAGTGTGGATGCAGAAAGGGGCGTAGCACTACAGATCATTTGGTCAAACTAGACTCAACCATAAGATTAGCCTTCGCAAACAGAGAACAATTCATCTCAGTGTTCTTCGACCCTGAAAAAGCTTACGCCAGAACGTGGAGATATGGGATCATACGGGATTTATTCGATATCGGGCTCAGGGGCAGATTACCTACTTTTATCGCCAAATTCCTAGAACGTAGAACACTAAGTGTCCGAATAGACAACTATAGCTCAAGTATTTACGAACAGCGAAACGGAGTCCCTCAAGGCAGTGTCCTTTCGGTCCCGTTATTCGCTCTCAAAATAAACGACATAGATAAGCAGATCCCACCGGACACTATAAATTCCACCACTCACTATACGTTGACGACTTGCAAGTTGGATACCATCACCAAGACCTCAAGGTTATCCAAAACAAAATGCAATCCTGTATTAATAAAATATTTAAGTGGTCCCAAAGTCATGGCTTCAAATTTTCACCTAGCAAAAGCAAAGCAATACATTTCAATACCATACCCGGACTCTTCCTCAGCCCAATACTTAAACTCAATGATGAAAACATTCAATACACAAACTCATATAAATTCCTCAGCCTGATCTTCAATGAAAAATTGAACTGGCAACAACACATCACTGCTTTAAAGAAAAAAGGGAATGATAGCCTTAACTTATTAAAATCAATGACAGCTCAAAGCCGGGGAGGAGACCAAACCACGATCCTCAAAATCTATCGAAGCATGACAAGATCAATCCTCGATTATGGATCAATAATCTATAACTCTGCCAGTTCAAAAACTTTAAAGCCCATCGAGTCTATTACGTCTGAAGCACTACGAATCGCTACAGGAGCATTTAGATCCAGCCCAACAAATAGTCTACACATTATTTGCAATGAAATGCCTCCCGATATTAGGCGAAATTATCTATCACTCTGTTATTACTACAAAGGCCGAAGTCAACATGGAAACCCCGCCTTCAATTACACTGCGACGCAGAGTAACCGACTACTCTTTCAAAATAGGAAAATAACTCCAACATTTCCTATTAAAATGCAAATACTGATAGAAAAATTAGGCTTTCGGAAAAATCGAGTTAAACCAGGCTTTTCATACCGACTACTAACCATTGATACTCCTACATGGGCGCTAACAAAACCAACAATAAATACCGACCTCACCGAACTACCAAAAAACGAAACCCCTGAATACATAATCCGCCAAGAGTTTAAAAGAATGACAAAAGAAAAATATGACGGATATGTGACAATATACACAGACGGCTCAAGAGGAGAGAATGGCACAGGAGCGGCAGCAGTATGTGGCACTATTGTTCGCTCTGCAACGCTACCGAAAGAGGCCTCAATATACTCAGCCGAAATACACGCCAGCCATCCACTTGGCCCTTTGCATCATTAAAGACAAATGAGATAAAAAATTCGTAATTTACTGCGAATCCTTAAGTGTTGTTAACAACCTAAAGTACGAGACATACCATCCAGTACTACGCCGAATACAACACGACATACACGAAGAACAAAAAGGCGGCAGAGCCATCAACATATGCTGGATCCCCTCCCATGTCGGAATAGGCGATAACGATGCTGCAGATACTGCAGCCAAGAACGCTACCCGAAAAATCGAAGAATTTATCCTAATTTGCTACACAGATTGGAAACCATTAATTCGACAAGCCGTAATTAAGGTAAATCTGAAGGATATGACAGTTATCGATTTTGTAAATTTCGATGCCTAGGCATAGTTAAATAGATCGAAATAAACAAGTTTTCTTCTATGCACTTTCCGTCTGAAATGAGTATTTTATTAGTTATAACGGTAAAAGACTTACCGCAACTCCAGTGTTTGAAGCGGCAAGTAATTCAAGGAGAGCGTCGGACAGCAACACTGCAATGCACTCCGCTTCCAGCGCGATCGTCATCAAAGACGAAACCAAACCTACCGCTATACCTCGTTAAATACTCATTTGACGAAAAAAGTGTATAGAAGAAAAGTTGTTTATTTTAAAGAAAGAAAAAAAGAAAGAAAGAAAGAAAAAACGTTAATTCCAATAGAGATTGTACAATATTACAATCTTTGGTTTTTAAGTATCTTAAAGTTAATACACTTAGATGAAACACACACATGAGTCTTGTAATACCCATGTCACTAGTCGAAAAGAAATGATTGAGGGCAATGTACTCCTGATCTTGCTTAATCTACATTTGATAATACATGTAATGATAATTATAAGAGATAACACAATTTCATGGACGATGCATTTTCATTGTGGGGTGAAAACACTTTTGACAGTTTACATGTACATGACATAAAACTTCGCAATTATTGATGCCAGGAAATAAAATATGAATCGCTTGTTTCGGCCAATGTTCAAAAGTGTCATTTTAAGGAAGCATGAAAAAAATATATAAATACATGTCCATATACATATATACATATAAGTACATATATATATATCATAAATACATACACACAAACATATAGATATATGTATATATATATATGTGCACATAAGCATGAGGACCAAGAACATTATAAGTTTTGTATTTCTAATTCAACAATTTTAACATAACGGTCGTTAGTTAATAAGCATTTTATTTAAATATAAATGGATGATCGCACAACAAATGTATAGTTTGTACATGAATGCTTTACAATAATAAAGAGATGACCAGTTAAGTAATGTTACAAGTTGAGAGCGAACAGAAAAAATACCATTATCTCTAGTAAAAGGCTAGTTGTCAGTCTAGTACAAATTTCGATGTTATTACCATGATTCAAGCAACAAAAATTCAAAAATCGATGAGTAGCTGTTAATTCGAGTGCATTCGTCATCAGAGACGAAACTAAACCTACCCCTATAACTCGTAATATAATCATTTCAGACGGAAAGTGCATATAGAAGAAAACTTGTTTATTTTGATTCAATTCATTAGGTTTAGGCACCGAAAAGTGGAAAATCGAGAACTGTAGTATCCTTCAGATTTACCGTAATTAACCAGTGGAAAACTAGGGGGGAAAATTGCAGAGACAAATTAATGGAAATCCAACCATCACCAGGAATAGAGTTAGAGTTTGGTAAAATATCACGTAAAGAGGAGATAATAGTTAACAGACTCAGAATAGGATATACATTCTTAACACATGGCTACCTAATGAACAATGAAGTACCCGATATCGCCCCAGTATGCGAGTTTTGCAATAACTCAACACTAACTGTCAAACATCTAATCATAGAATGTGAAAGTCTCACCAATAGTAGAAATTGTATAAAGGCTTGCCGAACGCTACAACGACCTACCGTCGAGACGGTATTAGGACGCCAATTAGACGTTAGAGAATTGATGAACTATCTTCGTGTGATAGACGCATATGACCTAATTTAAATGTTTCAGTAACTTTATTTGGCAACTGACTTACCTTTAATGATAAACTGTTGAATTGGTCTTTCGGTCGCAGACGACATGCGTTGAGGGGAGCAACAAAGGACCCGCATCCGTGCTTTATTGTTGATTGTATCAACACCCTTCATCATTATAATTATTATTATTATTTGGGTCAACCTCTTGTGCACAAGGTAGCAAACGTCCTTTTTCTAATAAAATGAAATAAGTTCGTATGGAAAGGTGGAAGAAAGTTTTGAACTGGTTGAAGACCAAAGGATCGGCCATCAAGCCCTTATTGATGAACAGATTTTAACAGTTGATAGATCTTGCAACAGACGTCGCGATTGCTGAATTGCCTCTTGAGCACTAAAGTTCAACCCACGAAGATCGAGAGGAAACGAGCTAGTCTCATGACTTTCCCATTGTTCTATAGAGGATGACGTTTTTATCAACTAATTCGCCGACATGTGCAAAAGTGAATGCCGATTCCTACTGTATCGTCTAGAAAACAGAAATTCTTCTGGAGATGATGGCCAAGGCTTCAAACTTACAGTCCATGTTCCGACAGGATCCCCCTCCTGTCCGTTCGGCGAGCTAAACCGTTGACTTACTCATAGGTCAGGCATATTATTCGTGGAGAATAACTTTGTCCTTTCAACTCGCCTGACCTGAACCTGTTGGATGACTATTTTTGGTTGCAATTTGAAGCCAAAGCCTGTGCGAAATCTCTTAACAGCGTCACAGCCCATAAGACATCAAACAGAGCGTCGAGTCGTAGGAAACGGCAGATGTTATCCATGCAATTTCCAGCTTAGGGGTTGAGCATATAACGCAAAATAATGCTGATTTACGTGAAAGATTCTGCATGAGGTTAACTCAAACATCATTCAAAGCATCACTCATAAATGTTTGCATCATGTTTGCAGGTTTAGCGTAAGGGAGAGATCTATGTAATACCAACTTTATTGCTCCAATTTTTTCGTGTTGTAATTTTGTAGAATCAAACTGTTTCCCATTTAGAATATTATTTGTTTGAAAATACGTCACTTGAATTAGTTTAGAACAGTGAACAAATTGATAAACGTATGAATTAAAATTTACATTGAGCCAATTATTTAACTCCCACTACAAGGAACTTAAAATTTATCTCAATATTTCAAAATTGTATCAGAGGACGAAAACTTTCAAGTCCGACTGAGTGAATTTCAAAATTGAATGCATCGTGAGCTTGTGCTGTTCATTATCGAGAAAATACTTCGGAAAAAATTTCTAGCGTCTCTAATTTTGCACGATTGTCTCACCAGTTTATCGCAAGCCCTCCAAAGTCGCATTAGGCACAGATAAACTAAAAAGAATGCAAAAAGAAGTGAAATATTACAAGACTGGGCTTAATTTCAGGAGAAGGACGGAGTACTGCGAAAATGGCCGTTCGGCAGCTTTGAATTCTGCAGGTAACAAAAAATAAATAAAGCCATTTCATTCATGATGCAATTTTAATAGCTAAATCAAACACTTGGCTTAATAAAACTCTCACTCTATTTATACAACGAGTGTACTGGAGCGATTGCTTCAAGAGTAGAGCGAGACCATCTGCATGATTAAAGATGAATATTTTATGATTCACTTCTAACAACGAGCTCAAATTAAATTCACTTCATTTGATGTTTGCAAGTCGATTTGGCTTAGAATTGCATAAAGATGCATAAGATTTTCATTCAGGTAATACATATTATTCTCGAGCACTAAGTTTATTGTTTTTCTCAATTTCATTCTTTCCATGCGAGTTTAGCGCTGTAGTTGACGGGGTCCAGAAAGCCTGGAATGAAGTAAGGAAATTTGAACTTTCTTTCGATTGAGTACAATTTAATTTCACAATGCACACAACAGTTCTGAATTGTTAACGAAATATTACGAAGGACGGAAACAGTTTCATAATACTTTGGGCTGCACATGACGAAAGAATTATCTAACCCATTATTTTTAGAGTAATGGCTTATTATAGACGATCTTTTTAATCACTTACGTGGTAAGGACGAGCTTGCCTGTCTAATTTGTCTTTCTCAAGGTGTACTTTTCGAAATCATAATGTATCAAAAACAGTCACGAACAAGTTCGTGCGTCGATTCAGAGCCGTCTTCAGCTGATAACGAGTTTAGTATTAAAAGTGTTATCAGAAAAAAGTTCGTCTATGTATGAAACGCTTTTTATGCAGGTCATAGGTTGAATGTGCGCATGTGGGCTCTTAATGTAATTTTTTTTTTCGCTAGGCTACAGCCGTTCGGTGGGGATTGTAGAATTAAACTCACTTTTGCTATCGTTGAAACTACGTTCATTAACGTTTTAGGGGATCGAGAGATCTTGGAGCACCGCAGTAGGATAAACAAAGTAAATGTAAAGCTGAATTTCGATAAAAACTAAATATTTGACCACCAAGTTCTGCAAGCCGTAGTCAGACTTATTCAAAAATAAATGCTTGCTCAATAAGCGAACATATTCTGAAGACATGTTTGAGAATGAAAAATTTTCTTACAGTTAACGCAACACAGACCATGTACAACAGGGCAGTCACAGCGTTGATGTAATGTTAAGAGAACGGTGTACGATTTCAAGGTTAGAAAATGTCTCACAAAATGTCTCAAAAGTTTCGCTCTTTTTCATGAAGGCCCCAACAAGTGCCCTAGGATGCTCGTCCGTTTCACAGGCTTTCATGTCCACGCGACCGTAAACAGCGGGTCATTTAAGCGAGACTCTGCCAACATCTTCCATTGTTTAAAAGCGTGGCCGTCTCGGCTCTGCTCCTATTTTTTCTGAAAAATTTACATTTTCTTTTTCAAATTTGTCTTTTGTCTTGAATTACGAATAATTCTCTTTGTACGAACGAAGGGCCTAACAATGAGGAAAACTGATGCTAAAAATGTCTACCTGAATAACCGTATGGTGGTTTTAAGTGAACATTGTTTTGTTCGCTGACATTAATTTCCATTGTTGAGAAAATATTTTTCCAGTTTTTTTTTCATCAAATTACTGTATGGCAATGTTCCAAATTAGGAGTTAATTTTAGGGTTGAGGTATAACGCTAATGGATATAATGACGTCCGCAGAAAAAATGTATCAAAAGTTCCCTAATTCAGAAAATTAAAATTTATTAACCGTGTATCTCACACAACTTGTTCCTAAAGAAGCGCATTTGTAGATATCTCAACAAACTGTCGTTTAGAATTCCAAGCCTTCATTGGTTTCGACTTTATAGCAACCATCAATTTAAGTGTCTTCACTTAGAATAGTTCCATTCAGTAAAGTGCCATTGATCGTTATCGTTCTCTAGGAGTGAAAGTGAGAAAGTCCTATTTCTTTAATCCAACGAAGATAATATTCCAGAACCACTGAACATTTTAGAAAGTAAAACAGTCCATTGATCTGACACATCACACAGGATCTCAGAACGGAAGCTGTTGTACGAGTCAGCGCCGTGACATAGGACAATAAAAGCCGTAGGGTCCATTAAAACGTCCATGATCTTTAGGCTGGAAATATATTCACTGTTATCGCACTCAAGTATTTTTGAACTATTTTATTTGATTGTATTAGAAGAAGTTGAGAACGAGAGCGAGGGCAGGTTTCAGCGAGGATTACATTTAATATAATTTTCTCTGAAGATTACACACTATGAAATGCTTCGTGCTCTCCGTTATTGTACCTGATATTCATGTTTATTTTATTTTATCACACTATAAAAATAGCCCCATGTGAATACTACAAGTATCGTGTACACCGTATGAGGTACATACCTCGCGCTGTGAAGATGAGTATAAAGGAAATAACTTCATTGTTATTGTAGGGAATTTGAAACCTATTCCTTACTTTAGCAGTTTTTGCCTCTCAATTGTAGAAAAATCTAAAATTAAACAATCGTCTTGTGAAGGGTGAAAACAAAATTTTAATTTGTCGCTCCTTAAAAAAGAGAAAATCAATCGGTGTAATATCTTTAGGTCTGTCGCCTCATTTCAGAGTTGTTGGTGCGTACAGCAGAGAGTAAATTACCCGCACTAATGAAAGAAATCCTGGATTTCTCTGCTGTCCTGGAGGAAAATATTTTTGGCGTGTATTTACCTAATGTTAATTATGACCAGTCATTGACCATTGAGTCAGGTTTCATTCAAAAGAAATTTTCGATGTACATTTTAAGAAAAAATAATTTTCAACTCATCATTTGCGAAATACAGTGCGAAGAAATTTATATTTAACCCTACCTTATTACTGAAAGATGATTTTGAATTTAGTCTTATTTTATTTATAAAACCAGCACGTGGATGCTATTAAGCTTACAAGCAACCAAGGAAGTATTTAAAAAAATAAAATTATTCAAGTTTCATTATGTTCAGGTCAAGTTTATTAAGATTATAGGTGACACACTTCCTAAACTTTTATTTGTTTACCTAGGTACTATCACCGGTGATCATCTTCAACGGCCCAAATTGGGTTCCCGCCACACGCGGGAGACCTATGGCAGATTGAGAAGAGGTCTGCGTTTTTGAATGACTCTGGCATGACAGTAGGCCTTTCAAGTTACTACTGTTTCGATTGTTGCTATCCTAAATGTTACAGTAGAACCCAAAGTTTTGTGCAGCGAGTGATTCTTGGTCTCAAAGATGAAACAAAAGTTTCTCTTACTCAGTGTTGGGCCCGCAACTTTTAAAATGTTGCGGCGCAACCGCAGCCGCAACACCACAAAAAAAGTTTCGACGCAACCGCAACAGCAACTTTGAAAAAACCAAAATTGCGATTGCAACCGCAACTCGCAACAGCAACTTTTAAATTATTAAACATAATTTTAATTAAATATTATTCAATTTATTTTACGTACATATTGCTATGAATAAAAATAACATTAAGATATACAAAATAGTGCATTGTTTTTAAAAAAAATTAATAGCTAGAGTAAATGTGTGGACTAGAATTGAATGAAATATCGATACTGAAAGAAACGTTTCATTGGTAAATATAGCATGAAAAATAAAATAAATTATATTTTCAAATAACAATAAGGTTGAAAAGGTACCTATCTAGTAGCTATATTTTCATAGTAGTCCCGTATATCCATTGCAAAAAAATGAGAAAGAAAGAAACGTTGCATTTGTAAATACAGCATGAACAATAAAATAAATTCAATTTTCTAATGATAATGTTGAAAAGGTACCTAGCCGGTTGCTATATTTTCATAGGAGTTTCGTATATATAGCAAAAAAATTAAAAAACAGAAAAGTGCAGAACATTTTTGCAACCTGTATCACGCATAAAGAAAAACCATGCATATGCTCCTGTAATATATGATATTCCTCTGCTTTTTGTTATTCCTCTGTTATGATTTAATACCGGTTCATGATCTCAATGTGGCAATGTCAATGCACTGTAATGACCCTCAACGTTGCATTTCAAAAATGTTAAAAATTTAAAATGTTTGACTGAAATCCGAGCACGTCGGGGTCTCAAAATAATTTGCCTAGGGAGAACAGTCGTTCGACCGCAGCGTTCGATGGTATTGGCGTGTTAAATTGGATGAACGAAGCGACAAATTCACTTGGAGGAAACGTCGCTATGTGAATATCAGGGTCGCTAGTTCTGTTGATTACTGCTTGTTTCAGCCATGGAGCTAGGATATACTGGAGGGAGCGTAGCCGATTCCAATCGGGTTCAAATTAGCTGCAAAAGTTGGGAGACTGGGGCATTGGCAAGGCCCCACACGTGAGCCAACCACAGACGCTTTGCTGAAGTTGGCTCCTCCTCGCCTCCTCACCTCCTCTACAATTCGCCCTCCCTGGCCTCCCATTTTCCAAAGCAAGATTAGTACTGCTCCACAAGTCAAAGGATGAGGAGCGCGTGCAAGTCACTCTCTAATTTGTTATATTCAAATGCCTGTAATCTTTATAGTTTTCAACTCTTAATGAATCTTTGCTAGTAATTTTGATATTATTAAGTGTCCTCAAGTGAGGAAACACAATTTATTATCTTTCGGAGTCTTAGAATCCCAAATTAATGATTACCGATAAACTCGGCAGCTGGAAAAGCATTCAGCGAGCGTGTGCGCATCCTAGCGTAGTTAGTAGGTAACTGGCTTCCGTGCTGACGTCACACTTGCGAGACGGCTATTGGTTACCACAGACAGAGGAGAAATCTCAAAAACTGGTTCTCTTCACAGACGGCTATGCTCCCTCCATATATACTCCCTCCACGGTTTCAGCCAACCATTGACTTGTTTCAACGAACTTTTCTTCGTTTTTCCTTATCATTCGATTTCATTACGACGTTGAAGAAGTCATCTTCGTCATCTACGTCCTCGTCACTGCTCCCCTCAGCTGAAATACCATTTTCCGATCTGTTATTAGGATGGGCGATTTAATTTTTTGTTATTACCTCCACACTTTGTACTTCTTTTAGCTATTTTAGCTTCAAATTTGGATGCAGAGAGGATGCGTAGATAAAATCGTCGTTGCGAAGTACATTGGCAAATCGCAACATCTAGTTATGTACTGTAGATATGCCGTACCCCAGTCGAAAATTATGGTATGCATCATCGATGAATATGGTCGAGATAATCGGTGTTTTATCGGCGAAATATCTGCCATGTCCAACCTTTATGGGGTACATTATGGTGTGGATATGTCCCGAATCTTCGACCATAACAACCATAATTTCATACCATATTCGACTATATGCTACCAATTCAGAACCATAATATCATACCATATTATACCATGTGCGACCAATCACAACCATGTCATACCATATGCGACTAATTACAACCCTAATTTCATACCATAATCTACCATATGAGACTAACTACAACCATAATTTCATACTACATTCAACCATATTCGACTAATTACAACCATATAGATTTCGAACGCGCAACCATGATCTACCATTACAACAGCCAAAATCAACTATTCACAATTACTGATAGAACTCTACTACAAAAATCAAACATTTCCAATCTTTTATTCACTTTGCATCACTCTGGAGGACTTGAAGAGCTAATATTAGAGACCATACGGTAGCGTCAAGGGGTTGAAGAGACAAATTATCGACCTCTTGACGCTGTTGTATGGTCAGTGATATTAGCTTAAATCAAGTTCTTCAAAGTAATATAAAGTTGAAAAAAATGAAAAAGGTTGACCTTTGTAGTTCGTAGTTCCATCAGTAGTTGTAAATAGTTAAATGTGACTGTTTTAATGGTAAAGGTCGCACGTACGAAATCATTAAGTTTGAAATTAGTTGCATATGCTATATATGGAATGAAATTATAGTTATTGTGAGATTATGGTTGGTATGTTTAGAAAGACAGACTATTGATTTTGCATGAATAATTTATTCGTTTAATTAACCCAAGGAACTTTAATGGAATGGAGGCGGCATCAGCGCTCTAAAGTGAAGCCAATTTTCGGTAGCTGTAGGGTATACGGGGCCACGGGCACACACACGGAGATGGGGCTCAGTGCGTGTCAGACACTCTGCGTGACAGGGCGCCGCTTATCCACACTGCAGTCAATGACGAGTTTTTTTCAATATGAGTTTCTTTATCATTCAGCGAGGACGCAATTGAAATATATGCCTAAGAAAAAAATGTATAGCACAGAGTAGCGCAAGTCTGCCATTTAACAACGCGGTCTTCAGTCGCTGATGATGGAGGTGGTGCTACCCCTCCACTGCAACACCACCTCCACACTGGGACCCAATGCCGGGTGGGCGGGCAAAATTGGCTTCACTCGCTTGACTGGCAAAAGATAGCGATGCGCCTCCATTCCATTAAAGCTCCTTGGTTTAACCCCTTGTTTATCTACAAGAAGTGTCAAAAAAGACCGTATATTTTCAATATTGTAATAAGAAAATACTTTCATACGCGTTTTAACAAATAAATCATTTAGCCAGATATGTAAAAGACTAGAAGAATATCAAGCGCCATAACTGCTCACAAAAAATAAACATGCCAGAGACATCCTATGAACGTCTTGAGCACTGAAGAGGATTCAAGATTTAATTAATCTTGAACATCTTGAACATAAACCTAAAACATTCAACAACCTCTCTTTTAACGTAAACAAAAAATTGACTTTGGTAATTAAATGAAATACCATGAGTAGAGGTTTTATGCAAATTATAAGATTAATTATTTATACGAAATAGGCTATCGTAGCTTCTAATTTCAAATTCAAGTCACGCATGCATACACGAATTCCGCTGTAAGCGACCGTAATCTCCGGTAAACATTTTCAAACTAGTTGACGCAAATGGCGAAACTCTGAACACAAAAATATGCACAGGGACGATGAACAAAAAGTTGATTTCTCCAGACAGAGACCCCTTTCAACATTATGGAAAAGTACTTTGAGAAAAGGACACCACATATTCACTGGTTATTATTACAGGTTTCCCAAACTGTACCAGTTCATCAAAGAACATGAAACAAATTCTACTGGAATAATCAGAACAAATATAGTTGCCTACCATCTGAAATAAAAAATTAGCGAAAGAACAAAAAAAAAGCATTCGAACGCAGTGATCTTCTTCTTGCCACTAGTTAACAGTGATAAACGAGATGTGTTTATGCCGTCTAATGTCCATTGGAATGCAGAAACCACAGTTACTCGAAGATCGAAAGAAGGCCGTGTTTGTGTTCAAATTCCAAGTTGCAGAGACGACTATAATTTGAACATGGGTTTTGTAGATAAGACGGACCAAATGCTGCACTACCACACAATAACTATCACAGTTCATTCAAGTTCGTGTGTTAGATGCCTTAGGGATTTAAAATTTTATTTTCAAAACTTAAATGACCCATCTTCAATTTTCCATGAAATTTATAAAAGAATTAACTTCCACTTTGAACAGAAGTACTCTAATGACAAAAACTAAACTTTTGACTAGTTGGGATACATTTTCAGGGATACGTAACTTCAGCTACAAGTAAGAATTCCAGAAAAAGATGCCATGTATGTTATCAACATGGAATCAGAAAGCAATCACGATATCAGTACAAAACTTTCGAAAACCTTCTTGAACTCAGTGTTATACCCTGCTTTGAAATTGATCACAAGGAACTGAACTTTTGAGTGTGAAAACTGATATTGTAATATATATATAAAATATCTATTCTAATTATATCAGGTGTTTTACGCATTTTATGTAATATTATGTATTACAAAAAATATGCTTGGTGAGCTCTCGATATCAAGGGACATCACGGGTTGCGCAGCGCTCTCGTCACGTTGGTGCACATGCAGTGGGCCTCGAAGCGCGCTCTCAGTACCACCGCACTGCGCCCGCAGTGAAAGGGTTAAGCCTCCTCCTCTTCCTGAAAGCTTGCCGAAGTAGCAGATGATGGACCCGCCAGTGCTGTTGCTGACCCGAGCACATCTCCGCTGAAAAAAATGTTGCGACTAGAAGCCTGTGTTCCAGCTGTGCTGGCTATGCATGTGACACATGGAATTTTAGAGCAATAGTGAGCGAAATATTGAAAGGGTTTGAAATGTAAGGTCTGAGAAGCATGATTGGTACGATTTTGATCAACCTAGAAATTAGGTCAGACATAAAGCGGCGGTGGTTGGAATGTCGGTAGGGCGAGAGAATAAAGTTGAATGTTGAGATGTTTCTGTCATGTGGTGAGAATGAAGGATCAGATGATGGTGAAGAAACTTACATTATCAGAGTCAAGAAGAAACAGAAGTAGGAGACCTCCAACAGCTTGGATAGACTGTGTCGAAGGAGCTTAGTGTGGGAAAGACGCGTGATGAAGCAAATAACTGTGTAATTGATTTGGTAAGGGGAAGAAAGATTTTTGATTTAAGTATGACTGTTACATTGACTAAAAGAGTAACATCACCTACTGGGACATGAGCTTATCAGAGTAGCTACCATCGAATTACTTGCGTTCACCACGGGTTGGGCACGAATGTAAATGAAAGAAGGTATTCACCTAATATTTTCACCAGACAATAACTACTTGCTTCATTAATTCACAGGCCTCTTGAGTCAGTGCATTAATAACTGTTCCTCCATTAATTCATGAAATTATCTAAGGTCCAGCAATTGTAGATAATATTTTATAGTATTGAATACTGCACAAAGTGAAATGTATTATGGCCAATATTCGTAAAACTATATTCACATCAATATTCGATATAATTGCTATGTTCGCAACGCAAAATATTAAAACTTACGTTATGTTCCTCATTGGTGTGGAGCGTGATCGACCACCATCCCAGTCGGGGACAGATTTGAGTACAGTGATAACAGCACTGGAGAAGTTGTTGACAGCCAGACGCGGATGGATTACTTTCCAGGCATCTGATGAAATTAGAGAGATTATGAAAGTGCTGATCGGTTAGATCAAAACGAAACCAGTGTATTGTTCCCGTTAATGTTAATGCCGTCGTGTGCCAACATTAATGAAACTATTATCATGGCACACATCAACTTCGAAACAGATATGACCTTGACTGGACAATAACATTGATAAAATTCGTGAATCTAGGCTAAAATTTACATAGGGCTCATAGTTTACATTGTAGTGATAGATTGTCTGAAACCTGAGAACACTAAGACGGACCAAGAGAATGGTTTTCTGGTTCTCCAACTCGAATCAAAGTTTTAAAATCGTTAAAAGTCATAAATAACCTATCATAATCATTTCCATCAACGACTGTTCGATCAGTTACTATGCAAATTCCATGTTTTGTAAATGATAAAACTATAAAAAATTATAAAACCTGATGAGATTTTTCATACGGTCATACCATAACAACATTTTCCAGCTTGATATTTTCTGGAGCTTTTTTTTGTAGCCTTCCTGTGCGCTCCCAATCCGGTCCAGCTGAAGGAAGCTGCCAGTTTTTTAGTCATCAGCCTCCTAATGAGGCGCCGCACAGTGTCAACTGATGACCTGCCTTCGAGCGCGTTCAACGCAGCAGGCTGAAATTAACAAAAACAAATAAATTAGTGTCTATCATTTGTAATTCCTTTCGTGTAGTTTTCAATTAAATACCGTTGATGCTATCACTAAACTAGAAGATAAAGCATAATCAATGAGGAAATGGAATGAATACCACTACATAGCTACTACTTTGGCTGAATATAAACGAGTAAATTGTTTACGAATTTATAGTACAAAATTGTACTGAGAATGACGCAGAAACGAAATGTTTCATAATAATCCGTTAAAAAATTCTATTGGAAAATAACTATATTAAATTAGCTTAATTAGTCTCATTACGCTATATTAGATCATCAATAAGTACACAGAAGACCAACATTTTCACGTCACAATGGCAACATTCACTCTACTTTACTATTCTTGAGAAGGGATAAAATATGAATTTCACTTTTAATATATGCTGTAATAAACTGTTCTGCATTTGAATTAACTTACGAGTCCTGGATTCTGAAGTAAAACTTCTAGTTCTTCATCAGTATCAGCTGATGGAGGTATCCACTCTCACGAGCCCACTGCTGCTGCTGAGTAGATTCTCGATTGATGCGTTCCTCCTGGAGCATGACGAGAGCCATGTCCACTTTTTTCGTAATCACTTGCAAACTTTTCTTAATGTTGACAATATCACTTGTTAATTCCGGAACTGAGGAAGCCAGTGAACTGCAATTAAAACACAATGGAATTAAAGGCAAATTACTTATAACGTATTTTTACTTTCCTGGAAGCACACAAGGCAATAAAGGTCACGGCAGAAATGTAAAAAAAGCAATGTACCAAATTAACTTTGATGGAAAATTACATAGATTCAACAGTGTTTACTTTAAAAACAGAGAGTGGAACATATTTGACATTTATGAACTACTATTCTTTCATATAGTTTTTCCAATTCACCAGTCCACTGCCAAAATGATCAGTGTTGATTTATAGGTGGACAAGAGTTATGTACTACCTTCAACATTAGAAAGCAGCTAGTCTGATGCATTTATTGAAATATATCTTAGAAAATAGTCATACCAATGAGACTATTACGGAACAGACCTATTAAAAGATTAGTCTAAACAATACACAAGCTAACAATGACTTGCTTCTGTGATGCAATAACTCAATGATGTAAAATTTTTTGCATGCTAACAAATCATAAAGTATTCAAATAGGAGCCTAATGCCAAATTCATTAGAACTCGAGAAATAATCTCATACGAGACTAAAAAATATGATAGCATTGCAACCAGTGTGAATTGACACGAGCAAGGTAAATGATTATCAACTACCTACCACTCCGGAGCAGACATGGCATTACAGCGAGGAAGAAGTGACGCAGTGATGTTGATACGTCTTGGGCATCCCTCCACAGAAGATACGTACTCCGTGCTCGTATAGCCATAGGTATCTGAAGCTAAGTAAAGTTTTTTCTCACAGCCTGAAAATGTTTCTGAAAAAAGAAAAATCTTTAGCTGCATATGTTAGTTGGTGTAAATCACCATAATTATTATTATGATGCACCTAGTTTGAGCTTCTCTAACCCCCGCAAGGCTATCCTCAAGAAGAAATGGGACCATTACATAGGGAAGAAAGAAATGTGGAACATTTATATATATATAGCTATATATATATACATATATGTGTCTGTTCACAAGATATGTTTCCATATAGTTTACTAGAGCAAGTCAACTTATTAAATAACCATTGAAATAGTGATACACTGGCGATATAACCTTTAAATGCATGCTTAGTCTTTGTAGATCAAGACTCAAAATAGTGGTGAGTCTCATTTTGCCCTCTAATTAGAAATAGCTATTATGTAGGTGAATTTTCAATGATATAATTTTGAACTCTTTCAATTTGAAACGAGAAATTAAAACAAGATTATCTGAAAATGAACAAAAAGCTATAACTAAAGAAAAATGAAAAAAAACACAATTTTTTAACAGTAAAAATTGTATGTTACTGGCAAAGTTGTCTAGTCTCTTAAAGTAAAACTCAGAAAATTTCCACATGAAAAGTCTGGATATCTGACAAAAAGTATGGGGAATTTAATTGCAAGAAATCACTACATAAATTTTGCTAGTAGGCAGAAAAAATAAATTTCGCCATCAGGCACCACGTATTGCTATTAGGGAGACAAAAATGTGCGCTGGTAGCCTAACTGATACATGACAGTAGACTAATTGTTGCATTTGCCTATCTCACAATGTTAAGCTAGTGTAGGTTTACTTGCTTATTATAGTTTGTACTCAACTGAATATTTTAAACAAATTTGAACTTCTAATGCAATTCTGGCAGCAAGTAGCAAAGACTCAGAAGTGGCAGTTATTGACATTGATCCATGATACTTATTTATGTGAAAAATTATACAGAATAGCTAAATATAGAAGACTTACTTGCATGCGCCAGTAATTTAACCGAGACTGGTTTCCAGTCATCCGCAGCAGGCAGTCCTTTGGATGCCGCTCTCGAACTTTATTGAAGTCATTATCAGTCATTATCAAAACAAGCATTTTGTTTTGTTCTTGGTTTCTTGGAGCCAAATATTTCGCACAACTTCATGAGTCTTGTCACTAAATTTTACTGCAATAATTTTTTTTGCATTTTCAAGTTCAATCATTGTAGCTACCTACCTATTTCAAGATGGAATAATGGCAATGACTAAATTTAGCTGTCAGCTAATGATGAAGACAGCACCTGCACAACATATGACTCTTTATAAGGGAAAATTATCATTTTTGACACAACATCTTTGAAAGGCATCCAAGTTCTAAGATTTGTTAAATCAGAAACTTTGTAAACCCCTACTTTTGATGATGGAAAAGGGTCCGTGAAGAAACCTAATTTTTGTAAGAAATGTGACAGGAGTATTTCAATTTCACTGTCGCGCTCATGAATTTCAATAACCAATGCAATTTTTCCATCTGCAAGCTGAACACAACTGTTCTTTTCAGAGTAAGACCTTATTTTCAGACAAGAATTATTTTTCATAAACAATTTTTTGTAGCACCTTCTATTTTGTGTACTTTCACAGCACTCTTTGTTCACAATTTTGCATCTGGTTACAAATTTTTGCTTTGTCTCACTTTTCCAGTGTGCATTAGTATAGACCACGTGTTTACAGATTTGAATCAGGGGTTTATATCCAGACCTCACTGCAGCTTCAACATGGGTTCCTAAAAATGTTTCAAAGGGAAAGCAAGAGATGTTATCAAGATTTCCATATTTAAGGTAATCTTGTGGAAGATGGTCCATAGTGCGCCGCTAGGGGTGCGGCCTTGGTAGTGGTAAGGAAATACGGAGACGTTTTCTTAGGTGTTTACTTGATGGAGGTGACGAGAACGATAGCACCAGGACTAAATTGTCAAGTGCTTATAAAGGCTCTGGTACGCATGGATGGGGGTTGTACCAAAGGGGGCGTACATACCTCCCCATCCCTCTTTCAAAGTGAGGTACTTATCGCAAAAAAAAATTTTTAATTTTTAATAAGTGATTAAAAAAAATTTCATACATGAATTTAATCACTACCAACGTAGCAAATTGGTTGCTCCTCATCGGGTGATTGTTGAAAGTTAAACCTCTCAAAAATCACAATATTGAACAAAGTTATTTTAAATATAAGTAAACGTGTTTTTTATCCATAATACACCTTGTTTTATTTTAACAATAACAACAGAATAAAGAAACGCACTAACGCAAGCAGGAAGAAAGAAGGCAGCGATTGGTTAACAATAATAATGCCATCTTTTTCAACAGTATATACTATAACACGAGTTCCTACACTACTACTATGGAAAAATAAAAATCGTCAGTATTTTAGATTAAGGGATTATGAATAAAAACGCCAGGTACAAGGTTATAAAAACACAATTAAAAAAACTGAATATCGATACGCATAAATTCAATAATTTTAAATAACATTTCGCATTTAACCTCGATCGATTTAACATGGATATGAAAAATGGGTGTACACGTCCGTGTACTTGAATAGTCGCAAGTTTGGCATCGTTCCTTGTCTCACATAGAGAAAACGGAGAACTGCTTTCAAGGTTAATTGGAGTCAAAGTTCTTGACTGCGCCCTAAGGTTAATTACAGTCTAGGCCATCAATGTTTGTTGACAGACATTCGGAGTCATGCGGTCTCGGACAGACACCGCACCGGAGTTGGAGGTATTATTTTTTTTTTAACTATTATTGAATAAGTTGGAAGCTTTCAAAGCTTTGAATGACTATCAGACTATTAAATTAAAGCAAACGATGGTGTGAACGCAGAGGTAATGGTAGATTGTGGAACTCATAAGCACTTAAATTACTTGTAGGGCAATTCTATGATTATAAAGACATCGACTAGGCATCGAGTAAACATTTGGTTATTTGAAATATGTTTAAACGGAACATTTTTCAGCAGAGCTGCACTCTATTTAATGGGGTTTGATACGTTTACAAAGAACCGAAATATACCAAATTTGGTTATACCTCCGTTGACAGCATTTCGAAAGTCGTTGTCAGCCTTGACATGTTTGCCCGCGCCGGTCGTTTAGGGGGCCTAGGCCATTTCAAGATGGGTTGCAAATTTATTACTACGTGTCCCCCTACAGTTACAGTGGTTACATTTCGGATAATGTTCCCTTTGTTTTGAGGATGTTTCGACGTAGCTGAAAATCCTCTTGTTTTATGCGCTCGGCCAGAAGCTCCATTTGCTTCCGCAAATAATAAACTAGGACCGTGAGGGTTATCATGACTATGATTAGGATCATGAGAAGCACATCACTCACTCGGTCTGTTATCTAGTCCGTATTACTGTTTGCTGCTATCCAATCGTTGGTTATTGGGCCTTTAGTGTCAACTAAAGCTGCAGTTAGTGTGTCGACACTGATACTAATTATCTTGTTGCCCATAATGTAATGTTTCCCGTATTTAGTATTTGAAGTGGTGATTGTTTACTCGTGTATCAGCCACCCGGATCTGCAACGGAAACAAAACCAAGACTATTAGCATGGCCACAAATTTTTATAATGTTACACACCCAATGAAACATATAATCCTAAACACAGTTATAAGTGCAATTAAAATATAAATGTATTCGTTGTTTAAATTTGAAAGTTTACAGTGAAAGTCTAACTATTAACTGAGATTTATTAAATGCTAACTGAACTACTAACTATTTCTGAAACAGTTAACTGAATGTGAAAACAATTTGAAGTGAAAAACTATCAAACTGATTGTCAATCAAATAAGTTAACAACAGTGTCCAGTTTCAACCCGGAAGTTTCTCACGATATATTCACGATGTATTTCGAATAATTTGTTGATGTCCTCAAGTCGCGAGGTTGATTTTTTTTTCAACATTGGTGCTCTGTTGATGTGATGCATTTAGCAAATGCGGAACTCGCCCATCATTTTTTAATTGGCTGTTCAGCATCAAAATTTGAACGTAGTTATTGACTGTTGTGAAACATTGCAATTTCACAGATCGTGAGAACATTCGTGAAGGATGTTCTCTGTGATATTCGTTAATCTTGACTTGTACTTACAAACCTGAACTTTAACACAGGGTAACCTGTTTAGAAGGTTAATTCATTTGCTGCTAGCAATGAAAATTACTAATACTAGAACATACGAGATTATTGAACACAAGCATACAAGTGATTAATATGAAACGAGATATAGCATATATGAGATTAATATGATGCGAAGCAAGTAACGCAAAGTAGATACTTAATAATTAATTAACTTAATACATAGTCACACAGTCGTATTTTTAGCAAAATGGTAACTTGTCACGTCTGAAGCGTTATAGTCGCAAAAATAGTTATAGGTGAAACACTACGTTGTAGCGTTGTCATTTCCTTTTACTTAGGGGCAACACATGGTTCATGTTACTTTTATGGATTTTATCTCCTATTTTGATTTCGACCCAGTGTCCTTTGACTTTCGTAATTAGACCAGGACCCTGCTATGTAAGCTGAAGCTTGTTTGTTTTGTAATTATTTTTTAACAAAACCATGTCACCTATTCTGAAATCTTTGTCCCTCCTTTTTAGGTTCTGGTACATTGTACGTACAGCCGTATTATTCAAAATAAGATTTCTAACGTTTTCTACGGTTCGCACCGCTTCCCTTGCACGAAAATTCACTAAGTCAATTTCGTCATCGTAACTGTATGAAATGGGGAGATCTTCCCCGCGGAAAAATGGGCATGTGTCTCTATTGAACAGTACATAACTAGGTGTATCACCTAAAGTAGAATTATATGCGTTGTTGATGGCGTTCTTCACCATCTCCAAACAATGGTCCCATTCGGTATGAGACAGGGAATTATTATAGTTTTAGTAAATTGGTTATTTTTTTGTTATTACGTTCAACAATCGCATTTGAATGGGGGCTAAAAGCTAGAACTTCTTTTTTAGCAATAGCGTGAATTTTTGCAAATTGTTTCACTGCTACCGATTTATATTCAACTGCGTTGTCACTTATTAGAGTTTTAGGGTACCCGAAAACGGAGAAGCAACTTCCTAAACATGATATTACTGTGTCTGTTCGACGGTTAGAGGTAGCGTATAACCTACAGAAACGTGAAAAAAGGTCTATCACAACCAATATGTATTTATTCCCACTATCGGTAGTTTTAAGGGGACCAAGAAAATCCATAGAAACTACTTCAAACGGTTCATTTGCTATCGGGGCCGTTAATATTTTAATATGTACGGTAGGATTTGCTTTAAGAAGTTTGCACACTTCACAATCCTGAACAAATTTTCTTATAACCGTTTTCTCTAAAATATTGAAGTACTTTAGCCTAAACTTGAATAGCGTATGCAACGCATCTGTATGGTACATATAGTGTATGCTTAAGATTGCTTTATTCAACAACGAAGCTGGCATTACTGCTGTTAGTATTGTTGTAATTCGGGTGTCAATGCGTCGTCGTCGGTACAATATGTCATTGACAATTAAATAACTCGGTAAGTCACTAATTGTAGACGTACTTTTATGAAGTAATGCTTCTCGAACTTCAATACAAAAGTTATCAAGCTTTTGCTCGTCAGTGAACTCTTTTAAAGTCCATGAGATCTCTTTTTCTGTCGGGACATAGTCAATTAATTTTGGTGTCAACATGTCGTTATCGTGTGATTGCATCTTCTGGTCAGTGAGAACGTCTTGCTTTGCTTGCGTCTTGGCTCGCGTCTGCGCTATACATGTCTCAGATTCAAGTTCAGACATTAATGTGTCACAGCTTTCTAATTTTTTAATTGTGAGCTGATCATTGTTGTTTGGTAGCCTACTTAGGTAGTCAGCTACGACGTTTTGTCTACCTGGTAAATAATGAACAATAGGGTCGTAAGAATGTATGTTTATACACCATCTGGACATTGTGGTGTCGTCTGGCAATTTTCGTGTGAATAGAGGTGTTAACGGACAGTGGTCCGTATACACATGGATGGGATACCCAATAATTAGGTATTTGAATGCTTTAAGAGCACTATAAATTGCGAAGAACTCTTTTTTCGTGGTTGAGTAACGTTTTTGAGTTGAATTTAAAGTTTTGTTGAAATATCCAATTGGACGCATTAATTTATCGCCAGAATCTTCGGGCTGCATCAAGACAGATCCTATGGCAAAACTTGATGCATCAGTAAATATGTGAAATGTCTTCGTAAAATCAGGGTGTCGTAAAATAGTGTCAGAAGTTAGAGCTGCTTTTATGTAGTCAAAACTTTTTTGACAGTCGTTTGTCCAGTCGAAAATAACACCATTCTTTAACAATCTGTACAGGGGATTAGCAATCACTGCAAATTGAGCTATGAAGTTGCGGAAATAGCTTGCTACACCAAGGAATTGCTGCAATTTTTTTTACGTTTGTTGGCGCTGGACAATTTTGCAATTTCTCTGAGTATTTACAATGTATACCCTGTGCCGAAATAATATGACCTAAGTACTCTATTTTTTTCTTGAAAAATTGACATTTTTCGAGTTTGATAGATAGTTTGCCGGAACGGAGCATAGAGAGGACAGTTTTAATATCGCACAAATGTTGCTCATTAGTTTTTGAGTAAATTAATATATCATCCATGAATACAAAGCACAATTTTCCTAAAATAGGTGCTGGAACAGATGACATTACGCTTTGCAGTACGCTCGGACTCGAAGCGAGTCCGAACGGAATGCGCCTAAAATGGTATTTTTGATAATTTACACTAAATGCCGTATATTTCCGACTTTCCTGTTCTAATTCTACCTGATGAAGGGCACTTTTTAAATCTAGAGAGGAAAATACGGTATTGCCACCAAGGGTAGACAATATTTCGTCCACTCGTGGTATTGGATAACTCTCCTTGATCACTATTTTATTTAAGGCTCTGAAATCTATCACGGGTCTAATTTCACCCGTCTTTTTTTTACCACGATAATTGGGAAATTGAACTCTGATGTTGATTTTTCAATAATTCACGGTGAGCGCATTTCTCTGTTCACCTTGGCCAACTCCTTTTGGTATTTGTGAGGTATGCGATACGGCGGTATGTTTATAACTGGTGCATCAGTTTTTAATACAATTTTATGTTTTGTCACATTCGTGACACCTATAGTTTCGTCTTGTAACGTGATCACGTCACGGAAATTGTCCATCAATTCCAGCAATTTTAGTTTTACATCAACTTCATCGCATGTTACATCATTACATGTTAACGGACGGCGTACGTCCTTCTGTACATTAGATACACTTTCGACTTGTGCACCACACTCACAAAAATCACCAAGAACATCGACCTTTGACTCAAATCTCTCCGTGGCAATGGTCTTTGTTTCACCAAGTCCTGAGATGACTTTGTTTGAATCCGATGTAACCTCAGAGTTTATCTCAACATTATTCGCCTCATTAGGCGCTTTCTCTACATTTGTGAGGTAAAGTTCGGCCTCAACTTCCTCTTCAGGTAATGCCTCCATGTTACAGAGCATTGTGTTTTCACTAAACTGAATGGCATCATCTGTCGGGTTCAGTACTAATAAAGGTACATTCCCATTTTCATTGACTGTAACTATTGATTCTGCTATCAGTCCTCCATTATTAAATCCTCGTTTCAACACGATATAATTACCTTGCTTAGCTTTTTTGACAAAGGCATTAATGAGCTTGATACAATTAGCAGGCACTTCTATTGCGTCACAGTGAACCACAAGAGGTCTATTTTTTTCTCTCTTGCCACTGTCTTTGGCAGCTCGGGTACACACTCGAGTTCAGCCTCTCTTTTCTTGCCTCTTCTTACAGCGTCTTTTTTTCTCTCGCGACCATTCATTGAGCCCCGGCATCTGGTGCTCTTCCTAGCACAGGCAACTACCTCCGACATTAAACAATTACTGTTTATTATATCCATTAATATGGCTTCTCTGCTTATTGTAGGCTTATTCTCTATTTCATTGAAGGGTACTCTGGTTCCCTCCCAAAGGAGTGAACCGTCCTTCAAATTTATAACCGCGTTGGTTAATACATCTCTACCTAAAATTAGATCATATTTGAAATTAGCATCTTTAATTACTAAAGCACTAGTCTTCAGTACTCTGTCAGTACCAGGTATTGAGATATTTAAATCAATCTCACCGCTGATATTACTCATTGCGTTTATGCCTCTAACGCTCAAAAAACTTGGTTTTAACTTTTCTTTGGGGTTTTTGATGTTACTGTAACTAATGAGGCATTTTTCACTACCGCTGTCAAGCAGCGCACTCAAGTACTTGTCTTTATTGGACAGTATAATGGTCGGCCGTTTAGTTCTCCTTAACGTAACAAGATCGGCTGCATTTTCACGTCTTTCTCCATTTACAACTGTAGTGTTAAAATATACTTCAACTGCTTTTTTCTGTGATATCTCATGAGTCAGTTCTTCATCTTTTAACTTGGCAAACCTATTTCTACATTTAAATAATGGATCAATGTATGATTCACTCTCATCATGATTACATCTTGTCATCTCAGTATCTGGATTCGTTTCGACCACAGCGTTTGGATTAACGAGAATTGTGCGGTGATCCTCGGGCTTCGTCTCATTTTTTTCTCCACCTTTTTTACCTCCACCTTTAATTTCTCTCACTCTAAAACATCTCTGTCGTCTCTTTCGTACTCCTCGCCATAGTGCACTTCGTGTCTTCCACGGTTATTGCCTCTGTAGGCATTATACCTACGCAAGTGTTTTATACTGCCTAATTTCATTTTCTGACACTCTGCAGTTTCGGACGAGGTGTTCTTTTGAACCGCATGCAAAGCAGGGGCCAAGGACCCTAGGTTTGCTCAGATCTCTTTGGGTTCGACAATTGGCTTCGGCATGTCCTGAAACGTTGCATATCACTGCAGTACAAAGAGCCTCTCGTTCTAGCTGCAGAGTGCACTGGGGCATGATTCGAACTTTCTGCCCGCAAAGTGTTACATTCAAGTGAACCTATTCTTCTGTCACCTACATAGCCACTGACATTCCTTCCTACTCTAGGATTTCTCAGCCAGGGTCGAGGAATTGATCTCCGACCAGCGAAACGCCCTCTACGATAGTTTCCGTAGAAAACTTCACTTTCCTGAGGGGAATCTTGCTCATCAATATTGTCTTCGGACTCGGTAACTTCGGCTACAAAGGTTTCTCTATTGTACTGCGTCTCGTAGTGAGTCGCTCTATCTGTTTATTTTCGGGCTGATTTCGAACCGCGGCAACGATACGTGCCAATAATTCCTCTGACGTATTGAACGACGTATCAAAAATTTTCTTGGCAAATGATTCTTCGAGTAATGGTGCTAACACGCTGATGGTGAGACTAAGATCAATACTGTCTCCTACAAAACGTTTTAGTTCTACTTGATTTGAACTTGCCCTGAAAAATGGGTGTCTCGCCCACGCTATCGAATTTGAGTTCAATAAATGTTCCGACAACTTTCTGATTTTTGCAAACGCGGTTACTAACTGGGCTGCAAGTGCATCATTCCTGACGAAACGTAACTTATTTAAATCGCATGCTAATGCGTGAATAGATTTCTCGCCTCTTGCGACATAGATGTCGTCCAAGAATTTGACGACATCTTCACAAGAATATTGAAGATCTGAATTGACTAACTTTGTTACGATGCTATTAAAATCTCCTACCTGTTTGTTAGCAGATATAACCAACAATTCTTTCTTTGCACTGTCGGAATTCACATCCGGAAGTAATGTCATATAGGCACGCAAGTTTCCTATATGAGTTTTAAACGTTTTATTCTCAATGAAGTCCGGATCCTCGCGTCTTCGTCTTCCTCGAAAAAGGGGAAGCTCTGAGCCTGATAGGATTGTTCCTGACCTCGGCATACTAGCTGCTATCTCCCTTGCTAAACTACTAGGATTTGTACTCGGGCCAACGGCCGCGCTAACTGCTGGTTCAGTCATTTCAGGATTGCTCTCAGCACGAAATCTAGTCTAACTTGTTCTACCTCTACTTGTTTTGGTCGCTGTTGTTCTAATAGTTTCGTCTGAATCGGACGTGTCCGGCATACGGTAGTTAATAATTTTTCACACAATGATAATTGTTGTAAATCAATATTTGCTTACAGATCAATATTAGACACTTTTAGAAATCAATGTTACACATCCTAGCAATCAATATTACACACCCTAGAAATCACTTCAATAAACACACATTTTATGAAATAATGCACTCATAGAGAAAGTTTTTATCACTCACTTCTAAATGCTATAGCTATCTTGCACAAGTTCAAATTACTACTGCGGCTTCACAGCTCATGCTACTCTGCTTGTCTTGCCTGACGCAAGCTGTCTATGCGCAGCGCATTGCCTTCAGCTGATGCAAAAAATAATCTGCTTCTCACGGAGCAAGAAAAAAACTACTTACAAAAAAAATGTTACTCTGCCTGCCTGTGCTGTCTAGCAATCGCGCTGCTGCGATAAGGCGGAAAAACTATCTGTTAATTCAGTGCAAGCTATTATTTACTTAGCTTCCACTGGGTGAATTTTTGTGTAGTCGCTCGCCACTGTAGACGTACACTGGGATGAGGGGAGGAAGTGGAGTCGCTCGTCCCTGTAGACGTAGTAGTCGTTGTAGCTCACTCGTTGTGTAGTCGCTCCAAACTGTAGTTGTAGAACTACTTCAATGTCTTCTCCTGTTTCAAAGATGAGTACTTTGGAGCTGAAGGGGTAGCAGGTATTTATCCACGCTGAAAATTGGACAGAGGTCTCTACCAATGCAGTGTACGGGATCTTGAAACTGATGTTGAGTACAGACGATCGTAGTTGTTGAAGACTCGTACTGTTGTTGCTTCCAGTCATTTGCGCGATTTAACGATTTTCTCTTCTTTTCTTGACTCTCGCTGAATTTCAAAAATCTTCGGAGTAGAAATTTCTCGTAGGTTTTCAATCTCGTAGTAATATTCTTCTAACTTTATTATAACTTCTTCACAACGTCATAGGTTAGACCGAGCCTGGCCACCATATGTGCCGATAGGGGTGCGGCTTTGGTAGTGGTAAGGAAATACGGAGACGTTTTCTTAGGTGTTTACTTGATGGAGGTGACGAGAACGATAGCACCAGGACTAAATTGTCACGTGCTTATAAAGGCTCTGGTACGCATGGATGGGGGTTGTACCAAAAGGGGCGTACAATAGAGTGAACGTTGTAGGAGATGAAACCTTTCCCAAATAAGCAAGCTGATTTTTCAATAAATATATGAAGAAGATTTTCAAATGTTTCAATATTATTTTCTTGTTCTTTTGTTAGCAAAAGTTTCATTGCCAGTGAAAAATGTAAAAAGGTTATGTAGACATCCTTACTCACAACCTTAGAGCTGCACAAAACAAGTGTTTTAATGTATAATAAAATTGTACGAAATTCTGTAGCCTTCCAATGCACCATTTTTTCAATCCCACCTTCTAATTTTCTGGAAAACTCATCTGGCAAATACATAGAACACTGATCCAACTTCTCATTGAATTTGATTTTTGCTCGTGTATCCATATGCATTTTTTTCTGATTGGCTCTGCTGATCTTAAGCCTGTTCAAAAATCTTTTCATTGTGCCCAAAAGGCAGCAGTGCATATAATCAATGATGAAGTCGCTAACCATGCTGCATCCAAATTCTTCTAATGAAGACTTTAGAGGCGACTTGTGATGATTTTCATCTATGCGCTGTAAAAAACTGTCATTTTTTCGTTCAACACAGTTGATTTCAGGGAAGACAACCGTTCGATCATGGTACTGGCCACGTTGAATGCAGCGCTCACAGCTTGAATAACCGCTGTGGCTGACTACTCCTTTTAGTGTTGCTCTTATTGGGGCGTCACATACAAATGGTCCCAGCTTTACTGTGAAACCTTTAGCTCCAAGAGATTGTTGCAGAGTAACAAAATCAAGCAAAAACTGCTCTAGATATTCTTTAGTTGGAGGCATGTGACACAGAGATATTTTATTAGTACAAAATATTGCTGCACAGAATATGTGGCTGGGAATTTCCAATACTTGCAGAAGGATAGGATAAGAATTATACCTGATGGAACCATTACATAACGGCAATCCATCAATATTTATTTCTATGTGAATAATTTTACATTGATTCACATCTGTGGGAGAGTTTAAGATATATTCTTCTAACTGTATCCGCCAGTTTGGAAAATAGGCAAACTCACCATCTCCCATATCTTTTGTATGAAACTCATTTTCTTTTTTAACTAATGATTTTGCTGAAGTAGGCAAGCCTGGATATCTAGGAGCTAGCATAGTTAATAATCTATCAGCCGCTGCATGAGGAACTTGTTTTTCTGCGTTTAATCAGTTTTCTAAGTTAGATCGCAGAAAATTGGTGCAAGCGATAGTGCACACATTGGCAGCTTGTTTAGGCCTTGTGCTTCCTTGGATATTTTCAAATAAATCATTCGATTCATCACTTGCACTAGATGTGTTCACCTGGATGTTTGGTTTAGAGGGTTCACTGCAGGACGTTTCTGCTAATGAAATGAAGCTTTTCATGCCACTCACTACAGTGGCAGTACAATTATTGTCATCTTTCCCAGACCTCTCACATTCACTAGAAGTTTGTACGTCGCCACTGTTCCTCCCAGTCCCTGCAGTACATGATAAGGACATTTCTATGATTTTTTTTCATACGTCGCCGCTTCTGTTTCTGAGATAAATCGAAGAAATTTTTTCTTTTTCCTATTGTTTTGTTAAATTGAAAACAACTGTCTTCACACTCGATCACTTGAACTTGAACTGACGCTCGATCACTTGAGCTTGAACTGAACTTGAAATGATGACAGATACAGATCGCGCAATGTGTGCATTCAAACTGAACCCGCTGCAGGCAGCAGAACAGCCGGCAATCGTTTGTCGGTGCCAGAGATGCGAGTATCGCGTTGCGATAAGCTATAAGAAATTATTACGATGTACGGCCTCATAGCTTTTAGGATTAACCTGCTACTTCGATTCTAATATTTTAAAATGATGCTTAGAAACCATATTTGGCAGAATGAATTAATACTTCTTAATAAACCAGGTAGTTGCTCAACATCAGCCTACCAATGCAGCAAATTAATACCCGTTTGAGCTATGCAGCAAGTAATTGCCCTAGAAAATTCTGAAATACAGCTAAAATCTTTCAATAGAACTGCGTGAAATAATTTGGGTGCTACAAAATACTACAATACATAGCTAATTTAACTTGATGAGTTAATTGAATCGAACAAGTGCTAAATTCGTATTCCGTTGATGATTCACATTGTTCGCAACTTGCAAGCTTGTATAGTCAGTTTGAAACGAGTTTAGAACGGCATATTCGGATTAAAAACGAATGCGTTTCAACGTTGTACAAGAAAATTTGCTATATCGTATACTTAAAACTTCCTTTAACTTCATGTTGAGAGACTTTTGATTTTTTATATGTATATGTATATGTGTATATATATATATTCGTATATTTTGGAACCAGTCTTTCTTTCTAGCATATTCCATTAAAAAGTACGCCGTTTTTATTATTGATTAGTTTTTTATTAATATTTTCTATTTTCCTAAATATATTTCTAGCATCATTGCTAAGGAGGTTAAAAAGGTCGCTAATAGTCGACGCGTTTCGGCGCTCTTGCGCCATTCTCAAGCTATGTAAATAAAATGCAGCTATGATTTCTGAGGTGCTACTGTAATGGCTGCTCGAGATCAAATGAAAGGTAGGGTGGCAGAGTCGCCAATGTGGATTGGCTTTGTTGGCGGCTTATGTCGAATCGGTGGGGCGTACAGTCGGTCGACGCGGCCACGTGCAACTCACGCGGTCAGCGTCAAAAAAGTTTGAGAATGCGATGGGTCCCGGTGCTCTGGTTGTTAATCGTTGGATTTTCTGTTCTATCAATATTGCTTCTATGATCTGTAATCTATTGAAATCTGTTTCTTTGCGTAGAATTTTTGTGTTGCTCACTAATTGGTTTCTTGTTAGGGCTTGGCCGTGTGTTTCCGAAGAGTGTTGTTTTGGGCCTCCTGTAGATAGGTGCATGGTTAGGCGTCTTGATAGGGTGGTAGTTGTCATGCCTATATACGAGCGGTTTAGAGGTTCACAGTCCTCGATTTCTTACAGATTTTAAAAGATACAAGCCCTAAAGGTATACTTGCCTCACTCTACGCTGAATCTTTATTCACGAATAACCCAGTAGTTCCCACAATTGATATGATTTGCAACACCGTATACAAAAACAAGTCACAAGCACCCCCCATTGACAAAAATCTGCTGAAGAAATTACTAATATCATGCACTACCGAGTGTCCGTTCGTACCTATCGACGGCACAATGTATTTACAAACAGATGGTGTTAGTATGGGAAGTCCGCTCGGGGTAACAATCGCTAACTTTTATATGGTAGACCTTGAAAACAAAATATTAGACAACAACCCAGATACAAAACCAGCTATATACTGTCGCTATGTAGACGACTGCTTTTTGGTTGTTGACAACATTACATGCTTGACCAAACTCAAAACAATATTCGAAGCAAACTCTATACTAAAATTCCACACATGAAATTGGCACAGGAAACCATCTCCATTTCCTCGACGTCCAAATCAACCTGAACAACAACAACAACAACTACACCACATCCGTTTACCAACAACCTACCAACACTGGAATTTACCTACATGCTGAAAGTGAAACACCACAAAAATATAAAGACAGTACGATAAAAGCGCTCGTCCATCGCACATACAAGATATCTTCCACTTGGCAGCTGTTCTATGAAAGCATAACAAGGCTAAAGCATGCATTCATTAATAACGGATACTCAAACACATCCTTTGATAACATCTTGAAAGAATATATACAGAAATTAAACAAAAGCACCAACCCGGACCAGCAAATTATACAAACAGTATATTATAAAAACCAATACTCTACAGCATACAAAGCCGATGAACGTATATTAAAGCAAATCATTAAAAACAGCACTAAATGCAACGCTGATAACGAACGCCTACAACTTACCATATATTACAAAAGCCGTACAGTCGCCAGCCTTATCTCTAAAAACAATATTGGTACAAAACTACCAGCCTTGAAACAGACCAATGTCATATACGAGTACAAATGCAACCATGAGGACTGTGAACCTCTAAACCGCTCGTATATAGGCATGACAACTACCACCCTATCAAGACGCCTAACCATGCACCTATATACAGGAGGCCCAAAACAACACGCTTCGGAAACACATGGCCAAGCCCTAACAAGAAACCAATTAGTGAGCAACACAAAAATTCTACGCAAAGAAACAGACTTCAATAGATTACAGATCATAGAAGCAATATTGATAGAACAGAAAATCCAACAATTAACAACCAGAGCACCGGGACCCATCGCATTCTCAAACTTTTTTGACGCTGACCGCGTGAGTTGCACGTGGCCGCGTCGACCAACTGTACGCCCCACCGATTCGACATAAGCCGCCAACAAAGCCAATCCACATTGGCGACTCTGCCACCCTACCTTTCATTTGATCTCGAGCAGCCATAACAGTAGCACCTCAGAAATCATAGCTGCATTTTATTTACAT
This sequence comes from Morinoia aosen, assembly GCA_030386875.1. Classification (NCBI taxonomy): domain Eukaryota; kingdom Metazoa; phylum Arthropoda; class Malacostraca; order Amphipoda; family Talitridae; genus Morinoia; species Morinoia aosen. The sequence goes on from CM059564.1 coordinate 77,869,755, forward strand.
AGCTTGAGAATGGCGCAGGAGCGCCGAAACGCGTCGACTATTAGCGACCTTTTTAACCTCCTTAGCAATGATGATAGAGATATATTTAGGAAAATAGAAAATCTTAATAAAAAACTAATCAATAATAAAAACGGCGTACTTTTTAATGATATATATATATATATACATATATATTCCCAAAGTATGCATAAACTATATTGAGACACCCAATTAATATTACCTGTATTCAAAATTATTCAGTGTTATTGAGTAATGAACAACATGTGGAATAATAGAGTTCTCTTTAAACTAAATATTGGCAAATTAGTAGATTATAATTTCCTATACCGTGAATAAACTTGAAAATTCTTGACGTTTGCGGCGCGTTCCGTATTAAAATTGCTTGTCTATGCTCTACCATTTATGGTCGTAGAACATATATAGCCTACCATCGTCCTTGCCTTCCTGACAAACCTTAAACAACCATAAGTGTCCCAGCCAACATCGACCAAAATAAACCAAAATTAACGGTAGATTTTGGTTGACAGTTATACCAACTTGGTTCTCTAACCATGATCGACCTTAATCTCCCATAGACGTCTATATTCTACCAAAAATACAACCAAAATTTCCGACTGGGACAGCACGTAATTAAACACTTACAACTCACATCATTCCTAATAAAATATTTTATGTAATGAGTTACATTAAATATACATAAATACTGTAAGCTAAGAGTATGTGTATCACTGTATCACCTAATGCTAATAATAAACAGTTGCCAGATGGGTTGTACCCTGTACGGTTTAGTTTCAAACGAGAATGAAACGCGTATTAAACTTTATGGAAGTTATTTTAAAAATCTAATTAAAATCGGGATGTTGCGGTTGCGAGTTGCGGCCTGACACGTCGAAAATTGTTGCAATCGCAACAGATTTGCAACTTTTCCAAAATTGATGCGGTGCAACCGCAACTGCAATAGAAAAAGTTGCGATCTAAATTGCGACCGCAACTTGTTGCGGCGCAACTGCCCAACACTGCACCTACTATAATAATGACTTTCCATGAAATAAAAATCAAGTAAGTGACTATTATGTCTCATCTTTAGACTAGTTAGTTTGAAAAATGCGGAAAGAGCATTGTATCAAATTGAACAATCATATTTTTGAAGGAAAAAGAAACATAAAATTTTTTTTTGACAATCGAATAATTCGGCGGGACTCATTTTCTGTACAAATGTGATTAAAAACTTGTTCGCAATATTTAGGTATTAACTACCCTACCTCAAGGTACACTCAGCATTATACTCAGTCTAACCAAGATGGTGAAATTCACAGAACTCAGGTCTTCAACAAACTTACTGATTTAGGAAAAGTCTTAATTATTAAAACACTCCCCTTTGCATCATTTATGAACAAAGAATAACAATTTTTGTTATCAAGCCGAATTTCCCCTCCTAGTTTTATAGTTGCGACCTATTCTCTTCGCACAGCTATGAACCATATTTGGTTTATTCAATATCATTGTATAGATGTTTCCTTCTGTGTCGATCCGCTGATCTCATAGCGGATCAGGCAATTTACAGCAGGACTCCTAAGGAGACATCAAATAGGCTATAGGATAATGCTGGGCGCTACCTCAGCTATTGATAGATCTTTGAGACTTCTTTTTTTTCGTGCCCACGTGCCCACTTTAATTCTTTCAGTTGTAATGCCATCTTCGCTAACTTTTTTTATTTTTCGATTTCAATACTAACTTGCTGTTTCAATGTGCAACGTACTCTGGGTGAGAACACACTTTGTGCATAGATTCCTTGCTTTTTACAGTCCACACTAAATGGTTTGTCTCTTCTCTTCGCTTTCTTTGGATCGCTTTTGTTGTGGCTAAAGGGAATGGTAACTAGTGATAAATTCATAGCTGAACTTCGTCAAGACAGCAAATCTGACCTGTTTAGGTTATTCTCATAGTTATGAAGTTGTGTCCACCTCGAACATAGATAGATGTTCGGCGGAGCAACAGTTTTACAAATATCACAGGATCAACGTATTAAATTTTTTGATAAAAATTCACTTGATATTTTCTTACTTGAGCAGAACAGACTCGCAAGATACAGTGATCGTGATCGCCACCAAGAATGCGACCACCTACTCGTCACCATCTTCACCAAATGACATCGATATCGTTACCAGTGGCAGTCAACACTCCACGTTTAATATCACGAGTGATGGTCATTTGATCAAATGTTTGAAGACAACTCGCTCCCTCCCACACCACCCATCAAAACGATCAACAAAAAATCATTTTGTGAAGCAAATTTACAATGAAAGTAATGGAGAAGAAATATTTTAAAAACATTTACTCTGAACGTTTCAAGCCTAAGCTCATTCTCAACAAAAAGTCTGCATATAAAATTATAGACAAGTCCGTACACCGAAAATTACAGAAGCGCAGGATAAATGCACGAAAAACAAACAAACAAACAAAAAAACATAATAATTTATCGGTTGACCATTTTCAGAGGGTATGCACTCTGCATTTCGTTGAGAGAAGGTTTGAGTTTATGAATGAATAAGGATTCTAAAATACGTAGGTCTAGGTTGGCGGTACAAGTATCTAATATTTTAAATTTGCTATTATCAATAATCTGCTCATAGGAACCATTACTACAATGTTGTCTGATGCTAGAATGGGTTTGAAAAGTAAGTAAGCGACCTGTACGATGACTTCGACCTGCATGTTCAGCAATCTTCACGTAAAGTGCTCGGTGGGTGGAACCCACATACTGCGATGCGCAACGCCCACAACTTAAATTATTGACGAGGGACACAACTTGAATTCGCACAACTTAAATTATAGACGAGTTCCGTCCACTCCTTTCAGATATAGTTTAATGACGAGGTTCTGCAAGTTGGTAGGAGACCGTTACACTGACTGATGGCCAGGTTATAGTTTTCGCTAATGGGGACTCAGACACTTGCAGTACAGCGACCGCACTCAAAAGACACAAGCGAAACGACTTCCACGCCAACTCCTACACCACTTCAACAAAGATTTTCGAATAGCCGTCACAACAGTGACCGTAATTAGATCAACCCGGCAATAGCCGCCATGTAAATAGCTTCGGTTATCACCCAGATCATCTCTTATTATCGTGGTATACAAAACCCAACTGATATGATTATTCACTAATCCACAAATCCCTTGAACGCACTGGGCAGCCAAACCCGGTAGGGGGTTTCAGCTGCCCACCCATTTATGGCCGGGCGCCTCACACACGCTGAAACCCCCCGAGGTATCAACGCAGCGCGCCCGGCCATATTTCTATTCCTCGTCTTCACCACGAAAGTAAGGAAATGCTAAGCTGAGGATCTCATTCTTCAAGTTAGTTCCGCAAAAAAATAGGCTGAACTCTCTTAAGAACAGGTGAAGCGCTGTTCGAAGTTGCGCGCTCGCTTTTCATGGACATTTCAATCGGCACTTCCTCACTTCGACTTCGAGTTACGGTAATCGGCGTTAGACTCCTCTTCTGCTTTCCCGAGAAAACTTTCGCGTTGTTGCCCGTCAAAAGCGTTGTGGCACGCTTCGCCCCATTCCAATATAGTTGTACATTTCGGTTAAGTTGCGTTTCCTATGTTACAGAAAACAGTTTGTATTGATTCATAGATGCATCATTTCGTGTTTACTGTAATCTTCAAGCAACCATCTCAATCGAATGATGGAATTTACAAATTTGCATATGCATTTATTGCTTTCACATATTCCAGCACTTTATGTACTGGACCACCATCTTTCAGTAAGTCACGAACACTACTCCCGCCAACTTCTCCGCGAAGGATTCTTCCTCTTGTTTGTTGTAATGCAGGGCACACTTCTATGATGTGTTTTACCGTCAGTACTGCGTCTCCAAACCATCCGCATATGGGTCTCTGGCCAAGGGCATCTGGGTTCAGTAAATAGTTGTGGGTCAAGGCAGTATGTCTTAGTCGGAGCCTGTTGATTACCACCTCTTCTTGACGGTTAAACTTATGCTTGCGTAATTTTCACCTCCCGGGGGAGCTCTTTATCTCTCTGAGATCACTTCGTTCCTGCTGCCACTCACCATTCCAGATCTCATATGACCTCCTTCGTATCAATGGAAACCAGTCTTTATATGGAATAAGGGCAGATTCAGCCGGTCTCATTGATGCTTCCTTTGCTGCCAGGTCCGCACGTTCATTCCCACCGATGCCTACGTGGGCTGGCACCCAGCCGATGGTGATACTATTCCCTTCTAGTATCAATTTGTTGTGATTCTACCCACGACACATATAAAAAAACGATCATTCGAAGGAGGTTACTTGAATAGTTCGAAACAACAGAGGAATGTCGTAAGCCGCTGACGGTTATCAACGTTAATGTCTATCTACCAGCTTCTCTCAACCTTCGAAGAGGACGAGAAAGGAGAAAGAGTGTCAACCGACCGACGGAGGATTGCCAGACATCAATACTAGGAAGGTTTTACTATAAATAATATATGTATTGTTCAGTAGCTAACGTTTATTAGGTCATTAATACAATTATCATAAATTGATATTTCATATTGCGAAATAATTAAATACGCTAGAGTTATTTGTAACGCTCAATTGTGAATCAATCCATCTTAAAGATTTTAACGACGTTATCGTACGATGCCAACTACTTGGAAGTTGACAGCCCGCACAGTACCAGGCGAGCCGCGAGAGGGCGGTCAGTAAATTCGCGACAGCCTCAGACGACAGAGCTCTGAATTGTTTCTTGTCAGCGGGCCCCTTTGGGGCCCAGCTTCGTTGTCTCTTACCATGTGTAAATGTGAACTACTCATACTTTCTCAAGTAACATAATGTAATTGGCTGTCCGAGGAACACATATCAACATCATCTCGGAATCCACTATTAAAGATGAGTCTCATTCAGTACATTTTCCCTGAAGCGTCCCCATACTATTTCTTTGTGCGTAGGCTTAGATGAATGCCTTCAGCATACATCAGTAATGTTACTTGTAACGTAAATTAGATGCGCAATGATTCTTTAAGAGTCATTATTTTGTATCGATGTAGGTAATAAATAACCATGTGTCTTCATAGTATCATTTCCTGTTTATTTAGAGAGAGAGAGAGGTTAATGATCAAATTCTCTTCGGTAAATAGTAATACGCTACCAAATTAATATTTAATAATAATCGATTCGCTACCAATAATCTCATTAAATAAATTAGACAATATCTTTATGACAGACCCAAGTGATTTTCTTGCTGGAATAATTAATTCTGACTTATCAGATCACTTCCCAGTTTTTCTTATTAAGAAAAATGTCTATATTGCTTGCACCAAGGCACGGGCTGAAACTTACTCATATCGTAAAATAAACGAATCAAATCTTGAAGAAATGCGCACCGTTCTAGAAGAATCAATGCCTACATTGCACATCTCTCAACAAAACAATAATACTACGAGCATTGATGAAGCAGTAGTAAAGTTGACTGAAACTATAATGACCGCATACAATCAGTGTTGCCCAATTGTAACTCGTACAGTTACCCCGAAAAATAAACAAAAGCCCTGGATTACTAGAGATATCGTGATAAATATAAAGAAACGTCAAGCGTACCTAGCCCTCCTTTGCGAAGGACGAATATCTAGAGAAACATATAACCGATTTAGAAACTATGTAACAAACCAGATAAGAACATCAAAAAAGAACTACTTTACGCTCAAGTTTACTCAATTCAAAACTGACGTTAAAAAGACTTGGCATCTCCTTAACTCCTGCTGTAAACCGAATAATGCCGATAAAAAGAAAATTGAATATGTTGTTCAAGATAATGTAAAATATCATGAGAAAATAGAAATTGCTAATCTCTTTAACAACTTCTTCGTAAACGTAGGGAAAACAATAGCTGATGGTATTCCAAGTGAACCTACTGATCACCTGGAATTTATGGATCATATTCGAGAACCCAACTCCTATTTCTTTACGCCTACAAACTCCTCCGATGTAATTACGTGCATAAACAACATGAAAAATAAATCGAGTGGGTTACAAACGTTTCCGACTAAAGTACTTAAAGTTATTGCTGACATTGTAGCCCCACTGATATCAAATATTATTAACCAGTCTCTCTTACTAGGCACTTTCCCGAACTCCCTCAAAGTTGCTAGAGTAACCCCTATCTTTAAAAGTGGTGAAAAAACCTGTGTAAACAATTATCGACCTATCTCCATTCTACCAATTATTAGCAAAGTATTCGAAAAGATTGTGTATAAAAAAGTGTACTCTTATTTTGAACAAAAATCATTTCTTTACGATAAACAATACGGTTTTCGCTCTAAAAAATCAACAACACAGGCTATATTAAATCATTTACAATTCCTCTATTCTAATATAGATGAAGGAAAGCCTGTCTTCTCTGTATTTCTTGACTTCCGAAAAGCATTTGATTGTGTGGACCATAAAATACTATTATCGAAACTACACTGTTATGGCATTCGAGGGATTGCCCATGATTGGTTCAGATCATACCTAACAAATCGGAAGCAATACGTTGTCATTGACGACGCAAAATCAGACCCACAGACAATTAGCCATGGAGTTCCACAAGGATCTGTTCTCGGGCCTCTCATGTTTCTGATTTTTATCAATGATATTGTAAAATCTACATCATTCTTCAAATTCATACTTTTTGCCGATGACAGTACGCTTTCTGCTGTCCTTCCGAACCAAATCCTGCTATGATTGTGGAGAGTATAAATACTGAACTTCGCAAGGTTTCATCGTGGCTCAAAGCTAATAAAATAAGCCTAAATATCGATAAAACAAATTATATTACTTTCTCATACAAGAAAGATGTATCTCTCCCATGCATTAAAATTGGCGAAGGTGAAATCGAAGAAACCAACTCATGTAAGTTTCTGGGCATCATAATAGATAAACATCTGACCTTCAAAGAGCACATCACTCATATTAGTTCTAAATTATCAAAATCCATCGGAATCCTAAATAAAGTTAAAAATTTTCTGCCTGAAACAGCTTTACAAATGCTCTACCGAACGCTCATTTCTCCATACTTGCAATACGGAATAGAAGCATGGCACGGAACTGATAAAAATAAAACCAACAAAATTTTTACTCTGCAGAAAAGGGCTGTCAGAGCGGTAAAGAACCTAGAATATAATGCTCACACAAATGATTCTTTCAAAAATTTACAAATACTTAAACTTTCGGATCTCTACAAAATCTCCATCTGTAATTTCATTTACAAAACATTAAGAAATGATGGCGACAATAGCCTAAGACAATTATTGACTGCGCAAACTGGTCATCACGACCATTTAACCCGAAATAGAAGTAAATTCATGCTTCCTTATTATTCAAAGGCCAGGTCGCAACACAGTATTCTCTTCGTTGGAACCAAAACTTGGAACTCTATACCTGCAGAGATCCGTGAATGTAATTCGTACAAAGTATTCAAAAGACATCTTGAGTCTCACTTCCTATCAGAATACTAGTCGTGTAAGATCACCGTGTCGAAATCTTGCCTCCTACATGTAACTAATGATAATGTCATAATGTAACTTGCCTTGTGTACCATAACCAATCTTCTCTCTGCTCTTGAATCGTTTTATCGAACATACTGTTAAATATAGCCGACTTGACCTATATTGTAAAATACAGCATAAAATATCGAGTTAATTATCTCAATTATCAGTCTAATGCGAAACTAGGTTAAGTGAACTAGGTTAAACTTTATTGTACACCCTAGAATAACGTGATGGTAGGATGCCCTAGAAGTCGCTGAACTTATTCGGGCCCACAGGTAGCTATACTTAAATTTGACCATTGTACTAGACTTAAGTAAAATTCTACCTCTGTATCACCTGTGGTAAATAAATTGTTTAAATTGTTTAAATTGTTTAAATTGTTTAAATTATAATTAAAGACATTGATAAGTCTCAGTCTAGTTTGATCTTTATTAACTAAAATTAAAGAATAGTGGCCTTCAGTCACGACGATTATCAAGAGAAATGACAGCAACTGAAAGAAACAACGACGAATTATGCCGAAAAAAGAAGAGAGACACAACAAATTGATGCATATCCAACATTATCCCATCGAGAAGTTGGTTGCTTCCAGTATCGTTGCTGATTGCTTGTATACAGCTCAGTGAATCGCTAAATAAAACAAAACGATCAAATTGTGTTTCTTTTATTATGCTGACTGCCAGTTTGATCGCATGAAGCTCCGCAGTCATTACACTTGCAAACAGCGGTAGTGAGATCCTTCTTATGATGTTACCCATCACCGCTGCAGCACCAACTCCCGCCGGTGACTTCGACCCATCAGTGAAGATCAGCATACAGTCATCTTCCGCATTCTATTGTTGAACATTTAGTCCCAGTTGTGAAAGCAGCTTGTCCTGATTCGGAAATTGCGATGAACTTCAAATGTGGTAGGACTAAGTAATGCATTTGCAAAGAATGTTTTAGGAGGCGAAGTGAGTGATAATGTTTATGAGCTCTTGAAAAATCATTATTTTTCACTGATAATGGATGAATAAAAATATAAACGAGCAACAAAGCATTTGGCATTGGTGGCAAGGGTTTTTACAAAAGATGTTGTTAAAGATTCATTTGTGACTATCATCACACTCATTAGTGCTTAAGCAACATGCTTGCGTGGAAAAATCGAAGAGATATTCACTAAAATAGGTACTTTCTATAAAAAGAATATGATTGTATGTATGTACGTATATATGTTTTAAGAGTTTACAAAACAGGGAAATTTTTAGTCAAAAAGGGAAATTTTGAGACCAAAACGGAAATTTAGGTAAGTTAGACTATCTGATCTGGCAACTCTGTTCAGTATGCCAGTAGCAGTCAGGTGGAGAGTACGAGCAAAAATGGCGGCTCCAGACGGCGAGTTGCTACAGCTGATGGGTTTAGCTATTGTCGCAATGAAAAAGAAAAAAATGAGTCGCGAAAACTCGCTCAAATGGGCTAAGGGATGGTTCATTAACAGAAGTGAACATTCAAACGTGAAATTGCTGAATGAACTCCACAGTATTGAACCAGGAGATTGGCATAATTATATGCGTATGAACTATGAAACATTCTATGAGATATAGCATCTAGTATCTCCATTAATATCCAAAGAAGATACAGTTATGAGACAATCTATTCCTGCATATGAGCGTCTGTCGGTGACTGTGCGATTTCTTGCTACTGGACGATCTTTTGAAGATCCCAAGTTCTCTGTTGCCATAGCGCCAAATACCATTGGAAAAAGTCATACCTGAGACCTGCCGAGCGATTTGGACTGTGCTACGTCATCAATATATGAAGGCTAGTAAAACTGTAATTAGCTCTCCAAGATTTATTAGAAAAAACGATGAAATTAAATGTGAAAAGGCATGCATTGTTTTTAAACCATGATTTAAAGAAAAGCGATGAAGTTGAAACATTTATAGTTCTTTTATCAACATAATGTAATATCAGATAGATAATTACCTGTGATTGTATATAAACCATGATTTAAAGAAAACCGATCGAGTTGAAACATTTATAGTTCCGTTATGAACATAATGTAATATCAGATAGATAATTATCTGCGATTGCATATAAACTATGTTATAAAGAAAACCGACAGAGTTGAAACATTTACAGTTCCTTTATGAACATCATGTAATATCAGATACATAATTAGCCTCATTACTGCTATCCATTTATAACTGACAATAGAAATTATTCATACAATGCATGTCTATCCATAATACAAATTTATTGCAAAGTAAAGCTCAAAGGCCCTCTTACTATTTGCGTATTTCTATCTAGTTCGTTCATCTGAGCTAGAAACAAGACATCATAGATTAATTTCTCTGCAATTGGTTGCATAGAGGACGGTGCCCGACGTAGTTTATTTGCGAAATTTTTTGCAACTAAATCCCACTCGTCCTCTACCCTTGAGGATGTGATGCGTTCCGTGATTGCAGCAGCACCTTATCAGACTGTGAGAGTTCTTCCTTTTTAGCTCTTTTCCTTTTTGGAGCAGCAGCCACAGATGCAAAAGTTGTTGAGAGTGCATCATTAGCTCTGACTTCTTCAAGTCCCTCTCCAGAGTCGCTTGGCTCAGGTTCATATTCATTTATTGTCTGAGGAGAAATCATGAATGCATGAATATTAAAATGTGGGGATTGGGAATAAAGAAATAAGATTTATTTTATAATACAGGGTGCGCCAGAGAAACTTACTTATTTGAAAGTTCAATAAAAACAAAAGTACTTCAGTTATTGTTTTAAATTATTTTTTATATGAGAATAAAATATCCGAATTTTTTTTCATGTTGTCTTGAAAATGACATAGGATAAATGGCGACCCCCATTGCGCATACACTGATGAAGTCGATTTTTGAAGTGCGTGTCCACTCTTTGCAGCATATCAATCGATATGTTAGCAACAACGTCGTGAATGTTCTTGAAGTGAGCTATTGTCCGTAGTGTATCGACATAAACCAGCGATTTCAAATAACTCCATAAAAAGGAATCGCATGGGACCAAATCTGAAGAGCGAGCCGGCCATTCGAGCGCGGAAGGCACGTTGCGTAGCAACAATTGAGCGACCGTTAGAAAAGAAGCTCTCGACTGCGAAGGCCCGCTGCTCTCTAGACCAGAGCATGATGGCAACTGACTGGTGGGAGAAACAAACTTGGGAACTTCCATCTCCAGATGCGCCCCCTCTCGCCCCTCTACCCGCTCAACTCACCGCTCGGGAATTTTTTCAAATAAGTAAGTTTCTCTGGCGCACCCTTGTATAAGTGAAATTAATAACACGTTAGGTTAATATTTACATGTATAAACACCACAATGGGCTGTATAAATGGCAACTCACGCCGGCGCCATAATTTTACCCTGGTCGCCTTGACCATAACCGACTGTCATTTAAATTTAATCACTTCTTCCTCTTTATTAGGCAAACATATCCTGAAATTTTCGTGTACATCCATCCTGTCGTTATTGAGTTATTTTGTACACAAACAAACACAAGTGCACAAACGCACACACAAAAGACAAACCGAATTCATTAACGACAGCCGCCGTCTTCGGTGTGGATAATTATAATTGATAAAGACGAATTTATGATGAAACTCCCCAAATTCACACAAAAGAGACTGTTGCAATGTTTATACAGAAATTAGTATTACTAGATTATGTTTAAAAGTGTAAAATTAAGCATGAAATTTTTTTCCAGTTCCCTGCTGATGCCACTGAATGGAAGGCGATTGCCGATGAATATGAAGAAATGTGGAATTTTCCTCATTGCGTTGGCGCTGTGGACGGAAAACACGTCAGTATCGTTCCTCCACCGAATGCAGGCCGCTATTATTAAAACTATAAAGGTTTTCATAGCCTAGCATTGATGGCAATAGTTAATTCAAAGTATGAATTTATACTCTGTGATTTCGGCACCAATGGTAGAGTTTCGGATGGATGAGTAATAGACAACACATTGTTTTATAAAAAATTAAAACAGAAGAGGTTGAACATTCCCCCGGAAGAACCTGTGACCAATACAAATACGGTATTGCCGAATGTTTTTGTTGGTGACGAAGCCTTTGTGCTCCGTGAAGACTTTTTGAAACCATTCAGTGCCCGAGAATTAAGCAAAGGCTCAAAAATTTTCAACTATCGATTATCTCGAGCACGGAGAGTTGCTGAGAATGTTTTTGGAATTATTTCACAACGTTTTCGACTCTTTAGGTCCCCTATAAATTTAAAAATAGAAAACATTCACGCAGTGGTTATGGCATGTTGTATGCTCCACAACTTCTTAAAGGAAGAAAAGGGGAGATGTATATGCTCAAAGCGGCGTCGAAAGCAACCAAACAAACAATACTTTGATCGACATCCAAAGAACTCATAACGACAGGGTTGCTAACAACGCTAATGCAGTACGCTATGCTTTTTCAAATCATTTCAATAATGAAGGCGCACTCCCATGGCAAAACGATATGGTTCAATAATACAGAGAAAACTGTTGAACAATTTCGTTCTCAGATATCACAGCAAATCAATGACTCTACACTGTGCACAACAGATTAAAAGCACGGTATTGTGTAAATCTACATAGTATAAGTATTGGCATTTTATTAGTTTCTATACTTCCAAATGCAATTACTCAAAGAATAACATAGAAGCGGAATTAAATTTTATGTGGAAAGTTCTGCATTAATTTCCCGTTATAATTTATGAAGGATATTGAAGAACATCTTTTACTTGGCGATAACGTAGGTTAATCAAAAATTCAAAAACGAAGAATAAAAATCTAAGCATTTTTTGGACATTTCGGGATAAATCCCATCATCAGCTGAAAACACACGACATGAAATACATGTGATCAGTTACAGGCACTTACAGTTATAACCTCATGGACTGTTAGTGCCTGTAACTGATCACATTTATTTCATGTCGAGCGTCTTTTTTCTCAGTTGATGGTGGGATTTATTCCCAAAACGTCCCAAAAATGTTCAGAATTTTATTCTTCGCTTTTAAATTTTGAATGTAGTTTAATGTACCGTATTGTACACTGTGGTCATACGCTGACTATAGTATAATTAATCATAATTCAATGTTGCCTTTAAAATTTCATTAGAAGTTCATTTGATAATACCTAGTTCTGTGACACACCTTAGGATGCCTATACACAAAGTTATATTCAAATATACGTGAAAATAAAATTTTTCATTAGCAACTTCCAGTTTGTTCATAAAAACTAATTTATAATTTACTGTTTTATTAATCCTTGACAAAAATAATTTCACCGCTTCAGTTTATTTTTAATATCTTTCGGTATATATTTACTAAATTTGAATAAATAAAATTGATAGCAAATATATAAGCATACAACTCACCACTTCATGAGAAAATGCAAACTCATCCAGATTTGACACTGAGGTGCTTGGCGTTTCTTGATCTTTGGTGAACATTAATAATTCATAATACCATTAATTAGGTGAGTAGATCTCCTCTGTGCCACACCCTGACTTACGAGATTTTTCTGCTTTATCAAACTCCCGCCTAAATGCCGTTCTCATATTATTTAATTTTTTGATTAATATTTCTTTCGTAGAGTCTGGGTGTTTTTCTTGTAGGTTCTTCAACAGTACCTCATACTCTGCGGCTTTCTTATATTTATCACAGTACTCTTTTGATTTTACTTTCCAAAGAGATGTTAATTCTTTAAAAAGCGTCAAAAATTCAGTCCAAAAGAGTTGGTCTTCCATAGCGCTACAGCCGAGAATGCGAGAAGAGAGGGAGAAAGCCAAAATACATACATGTACAACCCACGAACGCTGGCTTAGCACTGACGTCACGAAAAGGTTTGCAGCAAATTATCAAGCATAGCCACAGTACAGAGAAGAGAAGTAACTTCATTTCCAGAGTTGGATATTGTGACGTCATAACAATTGTGACGTCACAGCGACAATCATCCACTCAGAGCACGGATGTGAATCGTGAGGGCTTTCGCCACGGTTGTCGTTTAACAATTGTCGTGATGGCTATTCGTAAAAAAAGTGTTCTTACCAGAATTGTTCAAGTAACAGCAAAGACGACTCAAAGCTTAGGTTTTTCAACTTCCCTAAAAAATTATACCTAGAATGGATTGCTGCATCTGGAAATGAAAAGTTGAAAAGTTTATCTCTGAGTTGTTTGAGAACACATCGATATATTTGTGCTAACCACTTCCACCGGTCTGATTTCGCAAGAACATTGTCACGTTTAAAGGCTAAGAGTTGGCTGAATGAGGGTGCAATACCACAAAAATATGTTGACATTCTTTAGTCTGATGAAGGTAAGTGTTTATTTGGGTACATTAGCCTGACCTAAGAAAGTTTGTTACAGTTATGATCATACTAAAATCTTCAAATTTTTAATTTATTGTGATTTGAAATTCGTCTACATTTTGGTGGGTTTTACTTATTTCTTTTGTGGATTATTGGTTGGCTTTCATAACATGTCAGTCACTTTATAGTATAGTTCGTTTCATGCTTATTTCCCAATGAGTTTCACTTTTATAACACTTTTATTTATAGTTTGCATTCCTTTGATATTCTCCAAAGTTTTTAATGTATGTGCTAATGTATTGGTCACCACGAAAGTGTTAAGTAGTTGGTTTTCAGTTCTTTTCAATTAAAAATAAAAATTTATTCCATTTAGAAAGAGTTCACTACTTTACTATTTTAAGTTCTGTAAATTTCAGTTCTCAAATATTACACTTCTTAATCAATGAAGAAGGAATGTTCAAGATCTTGAGTTTGATTCTTAATTTTAGTGTAGAAAGTCCAACGTTGTTGGTGAACATTTGTTTCCTTCAACTCATATTTGTATAATAAATGGACTTCTGCCTGAAATTTTGCTGATACTTTGATTTAACATTTTTTTCTGATAATATGTGTTCTTGAATATCCTGCTATTTTTTGAAAACAGTCATGAATTTATTAATTTGCTGCACAACTACCAATTTTGTAGATATTCACCCCAGAAATACCTATACCTAGCTATGATTCTCAAATCAAGGGTCATTGAAGTAAAGATCACAAGTTATAATATAGCATAAAGAATTGTAAGCCCATTGTTAGCTGTATTTCATGTTTAATTTCATAGAAACAAAGTTCCTTTTTAAATAAGGAGGATGAGACTTTGTCAGATATATAAACTAACACACAGTTGCTATAGTTGGTCAGAGCTTTGGGTTTTTGTCCAAACCTCACACTTGTGCCCCAAAAAATATAGTCCAAAAACTGCAAACCTTTTTGAGCTTTTATCAAGGACAACGTCGGTATTAAAAACTCACAAGACAGAGCTAACAAATGAAAATACCCCTTTGAACTTTATCCTACATCTGAACTCATACATTTGCAACCAATAAAGTAATATAAGCATGTAAATACGTCATTGTTGCTTCAAGTATACTGGATATAAATATTTACAGCTCAATCACAAATTTGCCTTTTGTTCAGTGATATATGAGATGTAGAATAATACCCCTGAATGAATTTTGAAAATAGTTATTTCTTGAACAACAAAAGTTATAATAAATATGCAATATGAGCTTACATTGTTGTATTAAGTTCATTTTTCATCATTTTCCCATATTTTGTAAAATATCACTGAGTGGCTCAGCATGTGAGGATGACTAACTACCTAATGGTTCTTTTAGTATAAAAGGCAAGGGATATGAGAAGCTGAAAATATTCTAGCTCTGTTTTTATTATCTGCATTCATATTTGTTTCTATTAAAGTAGCAGTATATTTATACAACTGTCATATTGGTTACAATGTTCTGAAAAGTTTTCATGTTAGCCATGCTTAGAAGGCACTGTGTAACAGTGATGGATGTGTTTTGTTCTTGAAGTATTCAGGCTCAAATTTGATACCCTGATTCCTTACAACTCCTATTAAATGTTAAAATTGTAAATATTTATATATTAATTGTCAGTCATGTAAGAAAAAATGGAAGTAATTCCCAACGAATAAAATACTGGAATGAAATAAAAACCACTCGAAGAAACAAATATTACTGGAAAAAGATGATAACCTCTAAATGAAATTGGATTTTAAAGAAATGGATTTTGGCCAACCTGAATGAAAGAGTTGTGTGTATCATTTATTTCTCATTGATTGTTATTTGAATATACTCGTTCATACTTTTTTTTAATTCTGAACAATGGGGTATTTAGGTTGTAATTTTGCCAAAGAATATTCAATTAGGACAAAAGAGATTTTAGCCAACCCTGTGACAACCTCCCAGGTTTTAACAGAAGGATAATGATTTCGCTGCAAAGAGCTAACTATGGGTTCTTTTTTCCTTTCCTCACAGCTAATGCTCAGCTCATGTTCCCTGCAAAGAGAGTTTCTCCATCAACCTCTGACGAGTCTCCGTTAAAAAAAATGAGGACTATAATCAGAACACCTCTCAGAGCCCCAGCAAGAACGCCTGTTAAGAACCTTGTCAGAAGCCTGCCCCCACAACCCAAATCAGCTTCCAATCAGCACCTCTGGACTCCCAGCCAGCACTTCAGGAGCAGTCCCTGTGATTACCCTAACAAAGATTTCAGTTAGAAGTACCATGAGGACTCCCATTAGAATCCCCCTTAGATCTTCTGTAGCAACCCAAGTCAAAGCCAGAGTCACAAGTCCTGCCACAGTTTTGTCAAAGGCCTCCATCAATGCTTCAAGTAGTAGCACTCCAGTGATGGTTGGTGTCAAGAGTGTAAATTTACCTTGCCTAATCAGTGAACCTTTAGTGATGGAGTAATGTATTTATCTATCCGAATTTTTTTATTATTTAATTTTTAAAGTGGTCTTAAACTTTTGATCAGCAGTGTATATGTTCCCAATGTAGTTTCAAAAAATTGTAGTTCGATTAATGGCTGCCCAAGGTCAATTCTAACAATTGTGTTAAACTTAAAAGGTTTGCTTTTTTATGTTCGGATTGCTTCTTGTCTTAATAGTAGCTCAAACTTGTTCATAACATAAAATCAGGACCTTTGTTTTTCGTAATGATTTATTCTTCCTGTGCTGAGCCTTCAACAACTGTTGTGTGGTTTGTGTGATCATGATTGTTGATGTGTTCTAGCATTCTGGAGGTAACAATATAATTGAATCACAGAAGATGTGAGGAAAAAAGGTTGTTGGGTCTCATAATGTGTATCGTATGAGACTTACGAGGTATGCCAATTATCAGCTCTACTTATATATTCTGTATTACGTTTTGTTCTTGTTAGAATATAAGTATACCGCTGTAAGCTTCTTCATGGGCATTACGTTTTAGAAAGTTCTTTGTTGCTTTAAGCTCAGCAGGCACCAGGGTCCTACTGGCGTGTTTAGTGTTCGTGAAGTATTTATGCTCTGTGTATATGCTTCAATGCATGGTTTTATCATATAATTCAGGTTCCACACATCTATGTGTAAAGGATCTTACATATAACCAGTCATTTAGATGATTCTCAGCTCAAGAAATAAAGAGGTCTAATAAAACTCTAGAAATACCTAGGACAGCCGGTTATTATTATTTTTGAATTATAGAAATAGGTTTTCTACTACCTTGGTTTCTAATTATTAAATTATTCCATGAACATTCTGTTCGATTTTCTATTAATTTCGTGTAATTTCAAAGTAGATTCCATAACTAGTGAATTTCGCAATACACATTTATTCCTGCGCATGTGATTTAATAGAGTGTGTATGTTTTATTTCACGCATCAAACCCAACTTGTGTATCACAGTCTCAACAAATTGCTAATCCTTCAAATTTGGGTTCAACTGAAAAAGTTGAAAGAGATTCCTTCAACTGGACAGTGAGTGTTGCTTGTTTTATACTGTCTTCATTGCCATTTAAATTTTTTATATTTGTGTAGAACATTTATTAAAATCACACATTAACTTTGCTCATTCTCCTATCTCTCTTTCTTCTCTTTCCCTTTCTTTTATCCCCAACTCACCTTACCATTCTCCTCCACTTTCCCATTCCTCTCGCTCCACCTCCACTTGATTTGTGTATTTTCAAATAATCAAGCCCCTAATATTTCTTCTTCCCTTCATATTCCTACAGTCCTACTTTCCTTCCCTGTCGTGTACAAATAACGTATCACATTCTACGTTACTTATTTTTGTTAGCGCTCGACCTCTTTTCATCTAAATTTTCCCTCAATTGCCTTTTTGTTTATTTTATTTGTTCGTTTCTTCTAGGAAAAGGCAACTCTGACCTAGAAGAAGAAATTGTTTGATCAGCCTTCTGCACTAGTAACGACCAATCTTTCGTCTACATTTTTAAAACCCAAAAGTATGGGGGCTTCTCTCATGAGAAAGGTAGTTAGGGGACCTATCATCAATCGTCGGTATAACCTGCAGAACATAGTACAACAGTTTCATCCATCATTTGGTCCGTACATCACGGAACTTGTCAAATTTAAACTGAAAGGAAAGCGACGCTACACATCGTTTCATAAGTGGATGGCAGTTAACATGCTTGTGAGTTGCAGCATATCCGGGTAGCACAGGGTCCAGTCTCGCGAATTTCTACACCGCCCAACCCTCTCCCTCCACCTACAAGCAGCTACATAAAGTTGCCATTCGCGCCAATTATTGAACTATGTAGTACTACTGAAATTTATTAACGTGTCTGTTCGTTATACATTTATTATTAATCACTGCATTATAACCACTACAAGTACTTAGTAAGTGGATACTTGAGCGGAATGTTAAAGTTAACATGTATTAAAACATTATAATAAGTTTTGAGAACGACCGCTGGTGTTTCGCTATTCAACCCTCCATCTCGGCACGCAAAAACTTGCATTTTTAAACTTTTTGAAGTTAACCTTAAACTAACTGAACTTGGCCTAACCTAACCCAACCTAACCTAACTTAACCTAACCTCTTAACCTAACTTAACTTAACTTAACCTAACCTAAATTAATTTAACCTGACATTTCTGTAGCTGTTTGGAGGTGGGCCCTGTAGCTGCTTGGAGGCGGAGGGAGAGGGTTGGGCGGGGTAGAAATTCGCGAGATTGGACCCTGTGCATCCGGGTACAACTTGTTAAGGAGTATGCTACCACTACCATCGCCTTCTACAATTCTTCGTGTTCTAAAGGCTCACAAAATGAACCCCGGTTGCAATGAGCAGAACATATCAATGTTAAAACTCAAAGTTAATCCCCAAAGTGAACACGATAAGCTAATTTTTATTCTTATGGATGAAATGTCACTAAGAAGGGGCCTGTCGTACAGTCCCGACAAGAAGAAAATATTTGGGTACGCAGACGATGGTTTTCAGAGAAAAAAGAACTTGGTGTCATCAGCTTTGTGCGTTATGGCGTGTGGGGTGAAGAAACATTGGCAATTTCCAATTGGATATTATAACATCGGGTGCTGTTCAATCTACCAGTCTTATTGAAATTCTTCACAGCGTTATAAACTCCCTTAAAACTGAGGGCTTTGTAGTGCTTGGAATAACTTCTGACCAAGGTTCAAATTTTGAAAAAGCTTTCAAATCCCTGGGTTGCTAACATACAAACCCAACTATTGAGCTAGGAACGAAGTCCTACTTTGTCTACACAGACCCTCCCCATCTACTGAAAAACTCTTGAAATCTCTTGCTCAGAAGTGACGTTCCTGTGCCAGGCTTTAAGCACGCTGCAAGCTGGGATCACATCGTCACACTGTTTGAAAAAGAGAAAATGCACAGTTTGAAAATTGTTCCAAAGCTGTCTGATAGGCATGTGCACAGTTTGAGGTTTTCATCAAAAATGAAAGTGAAACTTGCAGCTCAGGTGTTGTCGAATTCTACTGCTGCAGCTCTAGATGCCGGTATTGCGCAAACAGTGAATTATGTGTCAGTTGCAGCTACTAGTTCTTACTGCAAGAAGATAAACAACCTATTTGACGTCTTGAATTCCGTCACATCGAGATGTTCAGTACCTTTACGAAGACCCATATGTACTAATTCGGACCAGTTCAAGTTTCTTCGTGAGTCTGTGTTTTGATTGCAAGAGTTACAAGATCCCAATGCTAGGAAACTATGTAGCTTTATCAATGGATGGATTCAGTCCATTAATGTGATCCTGCAGCTTCGGCAACGCTTGGACGAGTATAAACTACCCTACTTGTCTACAAGGAATATATGTCAAGACGGGCTCGAGTGTTTCTTTGGCAAGATTCGATTCCTTCAGAAATTTCTGGACGCCAGAACATTTGCCGACAGCTACTCAAAAATCGCTACTGCGTCATACATGCGAGCGCCATTGTTTGCTAATTGCAAGACTGTGGATGACCAGCTGGACGGGACTTTGGTTCACTTTTCGAAGGTAAGTGGTGATGTTCATATAACCCTTGAAGTGATATTCAACATAAAGATCAAATACTCGTCGTGACGTCACGGTTGTAAAGTGTCGAGAAACTTTAATTGTTCGCGTTGGAAAAATATATTTTGAGTTATGAAATTCGATTCAAATGTTCCGTTTGGTAATTGTTTTTTATTCTCGAAGGAAAAAAATAGTACATGGTCACTTTAGATGAATGGTCACAGAAAGTGACCATGGTCACCTTATAATCCCTATACTAAGAATGACCGTCGTGTGTTTATATCAGGGTTGCGGAGTCGGAGTCTGGAGTCGGAGTCGCCGGAGTCGCATGTTTTAGGGTGGAGTCGGAGTCGGAGTCGGAGTCGCTTCTCTGAAGTGTGGTGGAGTCGGAGTCGGAGTCGGAGTCGCTTTTCCGAGTGTGGTGGAGTCGGAGTCGGAGTCGGAGTCGTTCATTCGGATGGTGGAGTCGAAGTTGGAGTCGCTATTTTTTGCTGTCTGCGATTCTAATTTTTACTAAAAATTATTTATAATTGTTTAAAACCGAAAGTAAACAAAACAGAGTTAGAATACTTTGCTGAAAATCTAAAAATACGCAATGTTTTTGTTGATTATTTTGTTTTAAGTTTGAAACAGCGTATTTATACCTATCACCTATAATACCGTCATTGTTGTCTAGTCGTTGTGGGTTTGCATTCCTATATATGATAAATACAAGAAAGAAATATAATTTTACTGGAGTAATAATGAATTAATAATGAATAATAATGGAGTTATTTAAGCAAGAATTAGTAATTTGAAGCATTGAAAATTTGTTCTGTATATTTCTGTTTCGTTCATTTCCCCTTCAATTAGTACACAGGAAGTAGCAAATAGTACTAAATGTGTAGCAAGTTACTTGTAGAACATTTCAGCTGATGCAATACATTGTACTCACGTAAGGAGTGGCAACTATGTACGCTCTTAACGATGCATTGATTGATAATGACTAGTCTTTGCAGAAACTTAAAGTTATGTTGTGATCATAAATATTTCTAGTCTTTAGGTAATGATTCATTGCCAATGAGTAGTCTTTGCCAAAACCTGAAGCTATGGTCTGGTACATAAAGACTTCTAGTTCTCAGGTTATGTTTTCAAAATTGATATGGCTTCCTTATCTTTAGGTCAAGTTAACATGTATTATTAATAACAATTTCTGCTCATTTCTAAAGTTATTTCTTGAATGTTGTTTGGTTCTTTCAGAGTTATATTGTTTTTCATTATATCATTATCATGTTGAATTTTTATCTTCGTATCTCTCCCCAGTTTTCAAGGAAGCATACGCTGAAATGGAGAATTTTATATTATGCTTCTACAATTTTAAACACTGAAATAGTATCCGTTTTGCAGCATTACATAATTAATTACTTTTTCTTATGGAAGATTTGGAAATGTTGTAAGGTAATCAATATCGGCATTGAGACACATGAAAAATTAAAATACAATGTAAACGAGCTGCAATGAGAATAATAACACACACTAGCAAAAACTTCACTTATAGTCACACACATAATGTGCCTGAAAGCAATGCCCTATCTCAGCTGCAATGGTTGTTGCATTTATGCGGTAGTACAAATTTTCTTACTGGAAACGTTTCAAATCGCTCCAAAAAACATGAAATTAGAAGAACATGGGCGTTTATTAAAATAAGACAGTGTCAAACATGAAGTAAAAAGTTAGACGAGAATAAGAGATAGTATCATATTACACGCAATGACTAAAAGTGACTTTTATTCGTAAACAAAACGTTCCGAAAACTTCAGTCCCCTGCGACGAAGCAAAACAACTTTCCTATTATAGCTGTGATATAAAATAGTGTTGAGCAATAATATGACACCTTTTCTGTATTGTTACCCTGCATAGTGTAGACACAGAGAATAAGAGGCACCGTGCAAATCTTGCCTACTTTATCTACATGTATATCATTTTGTGGATTTTAAGCATGGTCATTGAATTAACTATTATAATTTCACTGAATGAGTTTTTAATTAGTAATAAAAAAAACTGTGAATACATATTTATGCTTTTCAGTGTAGGCAGTGACTACTTTACCTACTCAGAAGACACTTGTCAGTAATATACAGGGTGTTTCAGAATAAGAGGCAAAAAATTGCCCACCAAGTAGAAGATGTCCGAATAAAAACTTTTTCATCTATGAAATTTTCCGAAGAAAGAGACATTGAGATATTAGCCGTTTATTGTTTTGAAGGATGAAATTTAACGACTAAATTACTCGCAATATTCATTTGAATTTACGGTGATCGGGCGAAATCTTTTAGTTGCATGACCTCCTAGATCTCCTGACATGACTCCATTCGATTTCATATTTTGGGTACACGTGAAGAGCCTTGTCTATGCTACACTCATTGAGTCTGAGAAAGATTTTGTGCCCAGAATTGCAGTGGCTGCTGGCCAGATACATAAATGCCAGACGTGTTTCCTAATATCCGGCAGTCGTTGAGGCTAACATTCGAAAAGTGCATTGATGTAGGTGGAACATATTTTGAACAATTTTGTAAAGTAAATTCAAAATAAATATTGAGAGTAATTGTGTCATTAAATTTCATCATTTAAAACAATAAACAGCTAATATCTCACGACCCCGAATTTTGGGGGAAAATTTCATGGAATTAAAAGTGTTCATTTAGCCGTTTTCTACTTGGTGTGCAATTTTGTACCTCGCGATCTGAAACACTCAGGATATAAAATTGTGTACTCGACCCATGATAAATGATGGGATTTAATATTGTCTTTATACGAATTCTCCAGATGTGGATCATAAAGAAATATATCCAACCTAATAGCACCCGCGATTAAAATATTCTAGTACTAGTGCACTGGTGAAACTCGCATCACAGATACAGTCATTAAGCATCTTTAAGAGAGTGAAAAGGAGACAGACCAACCAACCAAGACGAACAGCCAATTTTATTTGTTCAATGAAATTTCCTGTTGAAAACCTTCCGTATTTCTGATGGCGGCTTTGTGGAAGAAAAAGTTTCCTTCAGATGACCTGTCATAGTTGACAGACAAGAATTTGAAACTGTTGAAATTAGTTCTTTCTTTTCTTCGTCTTTTTGTTTTGCAGCTACATCTTTTCTTTTCGTTTTTTGTTAAAATTTAACTTCCTATAATTAAGCATGTTTGCGCTTCTACCAGACCTGCATCAACCTAAAATCGCTTAAATTAACATTTTTCGTGACGCACTGGAGTCCACTAATTAAATTATCTTTGAGCTTACTCTGCTTGGGCAGCATGTCGCCCTTTTAATGAAGTCGGTCTGGCACCTCTAACTTATTTCACTTGCGTAAAAAGAAGTCTCTTTCTGCGACTTTAACTCCTCAACACGGTAAACAGGCACTTATTATTCAAGGTAATTAATTGTCAATTAATTGTTATAATCTTAGTACTATATGCAATCTTGCAACAAGATACGATATTCAGCTAGTCGGCGACCAGACATCTTAAAACTCTGTTTCTATCTACTCAGAACGCCACTAAAACTTCCTACCGGAGTACCGTGCTGATGACCGGCCACGTCCATTGGTGGTCTTCTATTTTTAATGAGTTTCGATTTTAAACCTAACATTTCGTTAAAGAAAATCTTCGGTCTCCGTTTTGAAGGAATTCAATAATAAAAATAGTACAGAGGACGCTGCAGCGCGTACTGTTGGAATCCTCAAGATATGCCTAACTTGAATGCTGTTTCCCTTTTTGCGCATCTCGGGAAACGACTTGCTATTGTTCCCTTGAAGTTCTTCTGTATTTGAAATAAATGTTCGAACAGTAGCCCTTAAGTTTTAAATCTTGAAATTCCATTGTAATAACATAAGAGAGATTACGCACAGGAAATACCTAAACCAATTTATTTATTTGGTTAAGGCGACACTTGCCCTTTTATTGCATATGAACAATCAACGCTATACCGGGTGCCCCACAAAAATGTCCCCGACTTTTTAATTGATTATACTCGTATCTCCGCTTTAAATTAACATATTTTAATTGTCTGTGTTTCACATTATAGTAAATTTTATTTCCTTTTCAAATAATTTAAGTTTTTGAAAATCAGTTGAATAACCACATTACAATGATCGATTACTGAAAAGGGTAGAAAAACTAATTGTTCAAAGGGAAAGGTTTAAAAGCAACACTGGTGTCCTTCTTCATTTCTCAATACCTACTGTTAAGAATAATTTCAAAATGATGTATCCAACATACCACCAAGTATTTAAACCTTCTGAGAGGTTTCAAGCGTTTTCAATAACAGTGTTTCAAGAACTGAAAGAAAACGGTGAAATAATCTGTAAAACTCTTCGTTCAATGGTGGCCAGAAGTAATACTTGCCTTGAGAGAAATGGAGGGTATGTCGAAGGATACTGAATTACTTTATTTGTTTAAACGTTATTTATGGTAATGATTTGTTACTTTTTATATTTTTGTTTGTTCATTTTTTTCGAGAGTACAAAATAAGGAAGAGTATCAATATTCCTTAAAAAACTTTTTCTTTGAACAATTAATTTTTCTACCCCTTTTAGTAAATTGATCATTGTAAAGTGTTTATTCAACTGATTTTCATAAACTTAAATTATTCTAAAAGGAAACAAAATTTATTACATTGTGAATAAAAGACAATTCCAATATTTTAATTTAAAGCGGAGGTATAATTAATTGAAAAATCGGGGACATTTTTTGGGACACCCGGTATAATAAAAACCCAGGTGTCCGTCAATTTGTAAATAAATATATGTTCTCGTGCGTAATTTCTTCTATTTTATTACAATGGGAATCTGCTTGCTTGGACAATATCATCAATACCATTGATATATTATGAAAAACCTGGCATCTGCTCACTTTTGTTTATAAATAAAAAACATTGCGTCAAAATCGAATCTATTGTCACGAAAATGCTGCTAATCGCAGTGAAAAGGTATGGAAATTTTTTTAAAAACTTCTTGCCGAATAATAATTTAAATTATAATGCAGTGTTGTTGCTTGCTTGGTTGGTGTGTGCGTCTGCGACATTCTTAAAGATGCTTAGTGACCGTAACTGTGATAAAAGTTTTACCAGTGCACAAGTACGAGAATACTGCATTTTAATCGCGGGTACTATTAGGATGGGTATATTTGTTTGTCATCTTTATCTTGATATTTTTTTAAAACGATACCATCGAATCCCGTCATTTTTCACCTATCATGTACTCTAGTAACTTGATTATTAAAATTCTGCAGGCAATTTAAAAGTCGTTCGTTAATAAAGAAAATAGTGAACATATGTACAGGTTTCAACATCTGCAACCGTCTACTACTAAGATTGACAGTCGTGTGTTTATTTACACGTTTCGTGTCACGCTCTTAAGAATCGATAGGAAAAAATTAGCACTGGCGGTCTTGGTTTCAGTTCACGGTCAATTAATACACTCATTTTCGTACAAGTGCTCTAGCTATAATGCCACGTTCAAAACAACTGAGAGATCCAGAGCCTCATATACCAGAGTTTGAATCGTGGATACCGAGTTCGATGGGGTATTGTATATTACAATGTACTGTATTACAATACACTATTGCATATTACAATGTACATACACAAGCTCGCAGTTGCTTTCAGTAATGCTGAATTTCTGCATCTATTATGCGATACGAATGGCTATAACTACTTCTCTTGCGGCTCAAAAATACTGTGTTCCAAGTGTTTATTACTCTAATATGAAAAATAAGTTACCTTTGGAATGAGTTTAAGCATGGAAACTCCACTCGAACGAAAATTTGTTGAAGAAAGGTATTGAATCCCGTCATTTTTGACGGACCGTGAACGCTAGTTAAGAAATAATATATTCATCGTATAAATTATGAATAGGTGGAGTTGGAATCCCAAAATTGTGAATAGGCGGAGTCGGTGTTGGAGTCGCCAAATTTTGGAAAGGTGGAGTCGGAGTCGGAGTCGGAGTCGCCAAATTCTGAAAAGGTGGAGTCGGAGTCGGAGTCGGAGTCGCCAAATTCTGGAAAGGTGGAGTCGGAGTCGGAGTCGGAGTCGCCAAATTCTGGAAAGGTGGAGTCGGAGTCGGAGTCGGAGTCGCAAATTTATTCCTCCGACTCCGCAACCCTGGTTTATATATTGATTTATTTATATGTTTCGCGTTTGGCTCTTAAGAATAGATAGGAAGAAATTAGCACTGGCGGTCTTGGTTTTAGTTCACTGGTAAATTAATGCACTCATTTTCGCTGTACAAGTGCACTATAATATAAGTCTCTTTAAAAACATTACAGAGATCCAGAGCCTTATATACTCGAGTCCGTATCGTGTATTCTGAAGTCGGCGGGGTTTTGCATATTACACTACAATTTACATACTGAAGCTCGCAGTTGCTTTTATTAATGCTGAATTTCTGTATCTAGGATATACACGAATGGCTATAACTACTTCCATTGTAATATATAAGTCACGAGGATTATTTGAGAAATTCGATGTTTCGTCTTTCCATCTGAGGGATTAAAATGGGGGAATTTGATAGGCAGTGAAGCCTGTATCACAGAAACGCACATCACGCACTTTTAGTTTTTTCAAGTATTACTCCTACTATTACTCCTACTAGTGTCCGTACTACTACTCCTACTACTACTCCTACTAGTAGTAGTACTACTAGTACTAGTACCACTACCACCACCACCAGTACAACTACCACTAACTCTATCCTACCACTACCACTACCCTACCACTACCCTACCACTACTCCTACCACTACCCTACCACTACTCCTACCACTACTCCTACAACCACCACCACCACAACTACCACCACCACAACTACCACCACCACAACTACCACCACTACTACCACCACTACTACCACCACTACTACTACCACTACTACTTTTTACTATTCAAACATGGAAGTCGGCATGTGTAAATATTAAACTGTTTTCCTCCTCTGATTCAGCGACCAGAAGATGAGGATTTGTCTCTATAATAAATAAAATTAATCTGTAAGGAACTATGAACACGAACTTGCAAATTATTCTGTATTTTATCAGAAAAATACAAATCGGTTCAAAAACAAAAGTTGAACATTCTAGCGGTACAAATAGAGATTTCAGGGATAGAAATGCGGCTTCGCTTGGGTCTTGAAGATTACTCTTCACTGGCTGCCGGAGAACGCGTTAGCTGTGCAACGCCAAGCAGAAACCAGCCACCGAAGCGATCGCCGCCATTTACTGAAAAGAGAAAGCATAGTTATGAATCGTAGTTAAGTATTGGAGTTCCAGGCAGTCTGAACACCAACGTTATATTTAAAGTTATCGTTATTCGTTATATTTGAAGTTATCGTTATTCGTTATATTTGAAGTTATCGTTATTCGTTATATTTGAAGTTATCGTTATTCGTTATAATAGTTATTACGTGTCCAGCACGAAGTTATAGTTATAATAACAGTTAGTTATAATTATAGTTATAGTTACTCTAAGACACTAAACTTTCAGTTATAAAGTAAAGAAGTTTTTGCCGTATTGATGCATGGGAACGAACGTGCAACTCTAAATCCACCTCACTGAATGGACCGTATGGTTAACGTAGGGTGAGCTAACCTCCAAAACTCAGTGAGTGGACGAGACTTGGAGAGACGAGACGAGACGAGACGAGACGAGACGAGACGAGACGAGACGAGACATACGGGCGCAGCGGACGGCGGCAGGTGTGCGGCCTCAGCCCATCATAGCGAAGGCGCACCGAAGATTGCTGGTTGGTAAAGCGCTAGGGCCCAATACCCCCAGCGTGGAAGGCGGAAGTCAAAAGTAGAGTGAACATCCGCAGGCTGTGAGAAATGGCTGAGAATAGTGATTAGTGCGATGGTAGATGAAGAAGTGAGCTGGAGCTCAATCCGTCACTCTGCAGGTAACTTCTCAGGCGGAGAAATGTTGTATTCATAGGAGGCATTCAGGTTAAATATAGAATTTGATGTTTTTAGCTCACCCAATAAATACATTCAGTGATACTGGACTTAGAAATTGCAACTGTTATGAATAGGTTTAATAATTATGAAATTTGA
Source organism: Morinoia aosen (assembly GCA_030386875.1). NCBI lineage: Eukaryota > Metazoa > Arthropoda > Malacostraca > Amphipoda > Talitridae > Morinoia > Morinoia aosen. The sequence goes on from CM059564.1 coordinate 77,897,682, forward strand.
CAATATACTGATAGTTTGCTCTAGTTTTCTAATTTTAATTCTTAATACTAATTTGCCCGTACTAATATTAATACTAATGTAATACTAATTTGCGCCATGGCCAAATACAGGAAGACCTGTAGAATATTCTGCATACTCCCCGCCGGGGATTAGTTTCTCTGTAAGAAAAACTAATAAGTAATTTAGATCGACAACGAGGTTAATTACACCGAGTCGTCGGCGACCCATGAGCGTATTTTACGCTGAGCAGCCATTGCAGCTTTACGCCGAGGAGGAAGACTTTCTGTAATTGGAAAGTTCGTTGAGGACTTCATACTACCTGGCTCGTCGCGTAGCTCTTCCGGACTCTGCAGAAGTAGTATTAGTGATGACGCATGGCGGTAAACGCGGTCACCTCCCTATTAAAAATCAGGGCAGTGACTTGGTATGTTTATTGGATTTTGGCTTAACATACGCGTAATATGGTATGTTTACTGGAAGAAATGTCATCACATGTAAAAGTGACCCATAAGTCGCTCATAAAAAGTCCATAACGACCTGTATGGCATTTAAGACATGATGGCCAAGGTTTATTTATGGTATTTTTTCCTACATTCGGATTACGGTATTTATTTTCTTACAGGCCAACTTGCCTTCTTCTGATAATAATATGCTTGAATTCCTAGTATAGTAAAAGATACTAATGATGCATGTATTCGAAGCAGCTATTTCGGTATTTTCGAATTTTCAATAAAAAAATGGTATAAAATATTTTTCATTAAAATGTATTCTCGAGACTGTGAAAAGACTCGTAAAAATTGGACGTTTCGAATTTAAAAAAATGGAAAAAAATTGTACATTCGAATTTGTACCTATTGCTGATGATAAGCGAAGGCTCGAAACGTCCAATTTTTACGAGTCTTTTCGCAGTCTCGAGAATACATTTTAATGAAAAATGTTTTATACCATTTTCCTGGTTCTCTCTTTTTATTGATGCTTGTATAGTTGTATAATCAGATCAGACTGTAATGACTTCAATGCTACCCAACCCGGCCTCTAAACATATAAAACGGCATCTATGATTAGTTGAAATGCAACAGCCACCAAGACTATGGTCAGCTGTAAATAGTTGCACGTTAGTCAGCAACTCAGAAAATAGTCATAAACTGAGACGTGACAAGCTGCGTGAGTCATTCAACTTCGGGGGGCTGGGGGAGGGGTTTGCCGACCGGCCACAGCTGTGCAGCATCGCTTGTCAATTATTCTCGAAACACCGAAGTTACAATAATACCAAACACACATTTTGAAAATCTGGTCGATTTTTAGATGGTGGGTCATTTCAATGTAACTGCTGTCATCATAATTTTTTATGTAAGTATAGTAATTTAACGATATGTAGGTAGTAACATGAAAGCGGCTAGTAGCTACCTAACATTTTCTTCATCATCAGCGTGTTGTTCATTTCGTTAAAAGTTCAACGGTTTCTTGCTATATTACTTGAATATGTGAGTTATTCAGTATTGATAAAGAATAAACTCATTTTAGTTACTTCGAAGCATGATGTCATAATTTTTAATCTGGTAAGGAAGTTGGTAACTGTTCTCTAATGTTGCCAGATGTCACAGGAAGCAGTATTCTAGTCAAAACAAATATATGTTGCTTTTATTTGATCTATGTATAAAAAAGCAACATAGGTATGTTTTTGTCATCACATAAAAGGTATTTAAGTCAAAATTTGACGCAACTCATCAGAAAATAAAACAATTTGCTCCGTTGGTCCGTTTCATACAGGATTAAACCTCGTTCAAAGTAGCCTCAAATGAGGCGCGGTTTATACGAGCTGGCCGCACCGTTGCACTATAGTTAGTCACCTCAGTGAATCTTCAGTGCTGCTTCTGTTTGGTTATCGGCTTCATTGTGATACTAATTCCACTTTTCTAAAAATAATATAAAAAATTTACATAGTGCGTTAAAATACAGTTGATAGAATTATATCATACTCAGTCGTGAGTAGGGCCTACTGTTTTTACCTCAATATGCATCATTTTAATCAATTCTGTGACGTTAAGAGTACCTATTTAGCTTATTCCAGTGTGGCGGCAGTCACTTTTTAAAATCTTTTCTGTGTGCCCCTGCAGTTATTTTCTAAACACGTTGCAGTTTTCGCTCAGTGACTCCAGTGATTACTATGATCTTTCAGTGACAGTACAACTGACAGCTTGTGAAATACTTTATCCAAATTCTATGTGGGAAGGAATTGGTTAATGACAAATGATTATAATTTTACGTTTTTAAACACTTATTAGACCCTGCACTACTTTGTAGTTATAACTTGTCAGAACTGTACGAGTACTGGAATGCTAACTATGTATTGATAGGCCTTGTTTAGCTTAGGTAAGGCCGTAGAGGCAGAGATGCTAACTAGCAGTGTAGTTAGAATTGCTTGGCCTGCAAAATCCTAGTAATAATGTAATGATAATTTGAACCACTTGATTATTAGTGACTTGAACATGACTTTCATTTTGTTGATCAGAACTGTTCTTGGGTAAAATATTATGTTTTGCGTGTAATTAATTTCCATTCATTTGAATTCCATTATTGATGGAAATTAGAAATGAGCTTGCATTATTCGCATACCATTATTTTTCTAATATAGGGCCTGCCATCCACATTCAAAAATGTGGCAGATCTCCCCAGATATTTGAATGGAAAAGTAGATGCAAAAAACTACAACATTCAATCTGCTAGAACTGTGAGCTACCTTCATTTTTAACAAGCCCTAAGGAAATAATTCTGAAAGTTTAGAAATCTGGGGAGAAATATGCAAGACTCTCCAGAAATCTGGAGAAAAGTTTCCTCCTTTCTTGAATGTGGCTCACCATTAGACTAAGTGAGCATTCAGTTGTTAACAAGGAATTTTTAAATGCTTGACTATAATTGCAGACCGGACAAACAATATTGACTTTATATGTGTCTAATTAGTATCCATTTTGATTTATTAAAGATCACCATTTAGTGTGGGAGCTGTGAAGCATGCCAATAAGAAAATTCAAGTAAATTTGTGCAGTTGGTACCTAGATAACTAGCAATGTGTTTGCATGACAATTCTTTAGATAATAGTTTTGATACCCATTTTCTGTAAAATTTAGTATATTCATAGATTATTTGTTTTATTTTATTATTTTTTGACATTGATAAACATCATAACATGAATGTCATTCAATGATGTTCAATTGAATATCTGTTTCTGTACAGTGATATTTGAGAACATTTTCAGTAGCTAGGTAAAAGTGATAATTGAGAAAATCCCATACATTTGGCTAGGTTAAAGCAAAAAAAACGTAGGTTACAGGAAATGATTTCAGTGACTCATCCAAAAAGTGCACCTAATGTTAGGCAATGTTTTCCTGTTATTGCTGAAAATATTCTGCCTGGTGCTCCTAACAACAGTGATTCAGACTGCAGCTCCTCTCTTACTGCGAGCTCACCAGGATCTTCCACAAGCATTAACCAGGAGGAACAAAGTGCAGACACAAACATTGCTTTCCAAGAAAATATTTCTGGAAAGTTGAGATATTGCTTTTTTGCGAAGCTTTTCTAATGGCACGTGCCAAATTGAGTATTTCTCTCATAAAGAAAGTTACTCCACCTATCCAGTGAATTCTAAATCTATTGGAATTTATAAGTTAATGGAACCCCTCATCAGGGCTGAAGTTTCTGTAGATAAATTCCATTGCAAGATGTTTCTTGCTCCTTGTGATCATGGTTTAATTGCTTGCCAATTAATTAATTCCAGTGAATCTTGAACTAATAATTAACCCATATCAAAATTGGAAAGGTAAAAATATGACTACTAAAGCAAAAAAATATTTAGGAGTTTATTTTGACAATAGGCAGTGGGAAATAGTTCCATCAAAATGGACAACCAAAATTGGAAACTTTAATAAGTGCTACTGGCCACCAGACGGATCAAATATTCAAGGCTTGGGCAAGGAAAACACGACTCCAAGAAAAAATTGGACTGAATTTATCATCAAGAAGACAGCTGTTTCATCAGGTTTGTAACTCAATGTATATATAATACCTTTCAAAATATAATCACTTGTCTCCCAATTTCTGCGAATTAATTGTACTTTTGTGTTCTATGTTTCCATACAGTTACCTACATGAAAGAACAAAATTGGGATGATATTAATGTATCTTTCACTTTCAATAATCAGAAATACATTTTTGTCCGCCTGTCCCCATTTATACCTAATTATAAATTATTATAAAGAATATAAATAAGAAGTTTTCATTGATAGATGAAATTACATAAATAATTCCTTCGGGCGAGGAGGGCTGCTATCCAATTTTTTTTTATTTTTTTCAAAAATCTCTTCAAGTAAGGACTTAAGACTGACTGAGACTTTGATTTGAACTCAAACTTGGACTTGGTCTAAGAATCAAACTTGGAGTGGGAAGGTTATACTCAAACTTGGAATTCTATTTTGACCTAAACTTGGAATTGAACTTTATTTTGACTTAGGATCCAATTTGAACTTTACTCTTTCAACCATTGAGGCTTTCAACCATTGGGGGTACTCTTTCAACTATTGACTCAAACCATTGGGGCTTGGGCTCATACTTGGACTCACACTCAAACTGTTCTCTAGTTTGGTGCACGAGTTAGCGTTTGGTATGTAGCGTCCCACAACCCGAGGTGTATTTTTTGTGAGGATAATGTTTAGTTTACTGAGCAGATGACTATGACCGGGCTTACAAGAAGATGACACAAGGCAATTTGGCTTCCACTTCTTCTGAAGCTGAGCCATCACCGAGGAGAGTTACGCAAGGCCAGCTGCAATATTGCGGTGTCCGACGAAGTCCTCGTATACAAAAGAGCAATCTACCTAGAACAACAGTCAACAGCAAACGGAAACTGAGCTTTACTCCCAATGAAGGTCAGTTGAGATATCTATTAGGTAGTTAATAGTACTGTTGCAATTTTTTATTAGGAATGAACATCTCTATTTCTAATTTGCATCAGTATTCGGTGATGTCCTTGAACTAAAAATAGAAGTCTTGCACGCAGCCATGTCAGGTTTCAATTTATAACCATATATATCACCTTTGGCTTTTAATATGTAAAGTCAATAGTGGTGAGTCTTCAGTCAATCACCCAGGGTGAATTACTGCACCAAAAATCGCTTCCAAATACAATTAAATTATCAACGTTATTCACTCTACATTTTCTGTTTGGCAATTTAGCCCAGCCTCTCATGTGTTTTTTAAGCTAGTGCTGTTATTACTAATTTTGCGCAGAAGCACAATTCATGAGTTCTTTTTTATCTGCATCTTTTATTTTAAATCTTTATTCACACTAGGTATAGCCATGAGTTGACAGTCAATGTTTCTCTTTTAGGGGTTGCATGCCAAGGTCATGTTTTACTGGTTTATGGTGTGATTTTGATGACCAATACCAGATTTGAAGCAAATTGAAAATAGTTCTCTAGTTTCAATTTAGTTGCAGGTTGTATTTTATAAATTTTGACTAGTTCAAGACCTTTTGCTCATCCTCTTTATTCCCATGAAGCAGCAACTCCCGATGGGTCCTCTTCTGATTGCAGCAATGACGACCCAGATCCCGCTATGGCAGTTCCTCTGCAGCTTCATAAGACCTCCGTATTCACACCTCAATTGAAGTAAGTCACTTTACAATTTTCATTTTTGGTAATTGGAGTTGATATGCGATGTGAATCGTCAATAACATTTGAACATTGATAATAAGACTTGTTGAAGTTAGACTGTAGAAGCAATTTTGACTGATATGATGGGAATAATTACGTCCTCAGAAATTGATCTTCAGTGGAATCCAACGTGAAAAACGGCGAATGGACCAGAATTGAGCAAAAGGTCTCTTCCCTAGACACCAGAGTGACTCAAATAGAAATGGTTGTGAAGGAAAATATGCTGCGTAAGCCATCGTGTGCTGACATCCTCTGTCCACCTCCCGCAAATAACTCTACAGAGTTACTTCAATTAGCATCAAATCCTGAAATGGTAAGCTTGTGTGTAAAAAATTTATGAAATTTCTGACGACTCAACATTATATTGTGTATCAATTTTTTTCTTACAGCATCTTCAATGCTGTATGCAATAATAGGTACTTTATTGTGATATATATGTAGCTAAATGAATACTCAAGTTTTTTTGTGCAAGTGTCTGACGGGAGGTTGTCTCTGGGCCTTATTTTCATTTAGGTGAAGCTTCTTCAGCATGCACGGGAAGGAACGCTATCTAGGGCGATGACTAAGATGTTGAAGCTGTGCATGACCAGGAGTTTAGCACTACAGTTTTCACTTACTGGTCTTGGAAGGTCGAGGAAGAGAGACAAGCTGGCCTTCAGAAACACGATGGCATACCAGCTGATCGAACGTAAGTATCGTATATAGAAAGGAATGCATGCAGCAATTATTCCATTATTCCTTCAGCTAAAATTCAACATTTTCCTTCACGTTGTAATCTCTATGTAACACAAAAGAATTATTATTGTTCAAATGCAAATGAGTGGCGCACGTTGAATGCCTGATAAATTGCTGACTATCAAAATGCAAAAATAATTTCTGGTTTAATGAGCTTAATATGTGTTTGAGTACATTCATACCCTATTGAGGATTATATTTTATTTGTTAAAATATATATGTATATTACAGAGGCTATTTTGAGCCGTCAGCAATTCCGAGAGGTGTCATTGTCGGATATCAACAAGGCGATCACTCTGGCCCTAAAGAACGCAGTTGACTGGGACGGGCATCGTGGGCCCCGGGTGAAGGACTACGTAACGGGGACGGTCGCCACTCACACAGCCTCGGGTGCGAATGCCACTGCAGGCCTAGCAGCGACTGATGCAGCGGGAAAGGACACCACGGCCCAACTTACAACTCTTGCTACAGCAGAGGCGGGCGCCAGTACTCAACTTGGTCTAATGAACGGTATTTTAAGTGAAAGTATCAATATATTAGCTTGTGAGTGAGTCACTTTCAGATAGTTTTTCTATTGCAGTGTTTTCCATCTGCGTGACTCTCAGCTTATTTGACTTGCGTCATTTTTAAGGGATGTAATTTCATAGGTCCACTTTTTTTTGTTCTGTTCTCTTACTTGAAAGGATGAATCAGTTTCAACGATCAGATATCGCATTAGTTACTGGAATGCCTTACTCTAGTAGTACTTATAGGGCGATTCTTAGGAAATCTCATTTAAAAAAAAGATGAACCAACGTTATAGAGAACATTCATTCCGAAACGTTTGCTACAAATAAATGTTCTCTATAACGTTGGTTCTTCTTTTTATTTTGCCTTACTCATTTATTGCGTATGTATTATAAAGGCTATTAAATTGAAAAAACATTTCATGAAAAAGTAGTGTTGAGCTAATTATTTAAATAAATCTTTCAATGATGTACAGTTATTGGCGAACCCTTACGCATGAAAGAAGCATCCATTATCCATGTTTGTTCTATGCTGTATCACACAATATTGGAGAAGAAACTGGCTAAATGTATACATGTATTTCAGTATGTAAGATACTTATGGAGCTGATATTGTGTTGAACATTTCAGCACTTGAAATTGATGTGCTTGAATTGAAACAGATTGCTTGCCAAAATGATAAGATACAGGAAATAACAAGCGTGGATAGTGGTATCTTGTATCATATTTCATGCCTTATGGTTCGCTGTAGCTACTTAGCTAATGGCAGTTCACACACAGATATGATATCAGTATAACTATATATATATAATCAATGTAACATAGCACCTTTTCGTGTTTGTTTGAATAGAAATGAGTAGAAAAAACATTCAATCAATAAGCGGAGTCTTGTTTCTGTATGGAAAATTTATTTTGAATAGTTACCTACTATTAGGCAACATCTATTTATCTGGACAGATGTCCTTATTTGAATATTTAAGAACTATGTTTGTTATAGACCTATTTTTTTTTTATCGGTGTACGTATCATTCGCTGGCCGATTTTCAGATGGCAATTCTTTGATCGTATTATTCATCGTCATTCTCTTTTCGGTTTCAGGAATCTCAAGGTCGATGATCGAGACGGAAGGCCTCATTTATTATATTTTCGTAATATCATTAAAGATCGAAATATGCAGTGACTTTTCAACGTCATTAGTCGTCGTAAATAATCATGATATCATAACAAGTTAAGCAGAAGGTGAATAATGAGATGACTGCAACGCACATTTGTTATATTGACGTCTTCAAACTCAATCAGCAAGGGGAATGACACATGTGGAAATAAGAAGCGATTCACGAAACACATAGCATATTAGGTTCTAAATGATTACAATGCTATTAGATCTCGGTGATCAAGTCGATTCCTATCCATAAGATGACATAAATGGTACAAATTATGACGTTGAGATAAACTGGTGAAGCCTTTAACGTGAAACAATAGATGATAACATAGATTGTTAATATGTTGTGAAGTCTGACAAGGACGTCCTACACAAGGTGAGGCCCCGATGTTGTATCATTTAGTAGAGGAATGCATTGATGATAATAATGTACACATCTTAGGTGAGATTAAGTCTCGGCATTGAGTAATTAACAGAGAACAAAGATCGTCTAGAAGTTATCGAACAAAGTTAATCTACACCTACTACATGAAGTTACGAAAAGGCTTGATGAGAACATGAATGAGTACATGGATGATCAGGGATACTCAGCTGGGGTATTCCGAATAGCGATTGGCAAGTCAAACACGACTTTGAACTAACACTTCCCTTCCGCTCCACCCGCGGGGGTGTAAGCGGAGGTTCACACGACTTGCTCTGTTGGCGGCCCAGGACCTTCTGCCCTTGTGTACATCTGCCCAGAAGGGGCTGAGAGACGCTGTCTCGAGTGCGAACAGACGCGTTACCTATTTTGAAGTTGTTACGACAAAATATTACAGAAAGTAGCAAGTGTTGGGAGATGATTCAAATGGATTAAGCTTTATAATCAAATAGCAAGTAATTTATATAGAATGAACAACATTTTAGGTCCCGCAGGAAGAAGTTTAAATACACGAAGAAATATGGAAGCGTTTGGAAATGATCCTTGGTACAGGCGTTGTCTAGGTGGCAGAGAGTCCGAAGTCCAATGGGGGGGGGTTCGCAGAGGGTGTGTGAGGTTTGCTGGCTGCTTTGCTTGGTGGTTGGCGACGCTTGGCTCGAGGCGTAGTTTTCAGAGTTCAGAGATGCTGTGCTTTATTGTCGAGAGCATTTTCTTCAATGTCGGGTCTTTTAGAAGATAGTTGCTTGGCCAGAATAACCTTTTCTTAACGTTTTTTTGAACACGGCGAAAGTCTGTCCCAGATGAATCACGACAAATCCTCGCCGTCCTCATTTAAATTGCGAGCTCCCGCTCGCTGTTATCCTTCTTCTTGATCTGCGCGCGTGCGACTACTGATCAGAAGAAAAGTAGTTCCGAGAAGACAAATATGGAGCGTGACGGAAGTGGTTTGCATTCACTGGGAAGCGCTGAAACGAGACACCATAAAATGACACAATTTTAGTCGTCCTTTGGCAGGACATTCTCCTAACAATCGATGTCGGTGATCTCCCACGCCGTCATGACTACCACATGCAGCAGTCGTGAAGTTGAAAAACTTCATGGAAAATCCTTTTTTTTTGCCCTACAGTCGCGTAGAGACCGAGGGTGCTCCAGTTCTTCATCTCTCTTGCAGGAAGAAACTCCGAGTTATAGAACTCCACGGGATCTAAGATAGAAGTGGACGTGTTCCTTTAATGGCTGGAACCGTCATCTTTTCTTCATCATAAATGATGATGTAAACGTTGCCGTATCATTGGTCGTCTCTCCATCAATCGCAGCACATCGTCGCTCTGTTTTCTTCATCGTTGTATCCTCTGTCCTTGATGCTCGCCGGGATTGCATCACGTCATGCGCCAACCAGCTGTGCCTCGCGCGCCAAGTGTGTGTGTGCAGACGCAAGCGTGTTCGATTACCTCGAGTTGTCATGGAGACAGGACAAGCCTCTGAGTTACGCGTTGTTGTATGCGAGTGTTCCAGCTGTGACGCTCGCTCTCGTACCCCTACATCGTGCCCGCATTGTGCTTTTCGCTGCCTGGCTGAGACGTCCGCTGCTGCCGCCGCTGCTGCTGCTGCTGGTCTGCGATGTAGTTCTAGTCGTTCACGCACACAGGTGTACGTATGCGCCGACGCCTCAGTGAGACGCTCGCTGCTGTCGCTGCCTCCGTGTGAATGTGTGATGCTCTCTGCCGCTGCTTGGGCCGCAGTGTACGTCCAGTCACGCACACAGATGTATGCGAAGTCTGCGCCTACGAAGTCGCTCAGCACGCAGGGGTTCTCTGCGCAGTGCGCTTCTCATGGAGACTGAAGTCGCCTCTCACGTCCACAGCACCGCAAAAGACTGAAAGTTCCATGACGGTTATTCACTGGCTTTACAAGTTCCAGAACCTTCATTCCCTTTCCCACGCAGGCGTTCGCAACATCAGTCCACACTCATCTCACTCTTTAGTAACTTCATGTTTACAGAAAGGACATACTTTTAACCTACATTTAATTTTATTCCGTTTTTATTCGATACTATGAAGCAATGATAATAATGATTCTCGGAAGGAGAGAATACAATGTTTCCTAATAACGCATTATATTTGAATTTTTACTTAATGGACCGCACGCTATCCAGATTTGAATCGAATTCATTTACATGTATAATTATCATTAAATTCCTCGTTAGGAAATATCAATTTACTCGCACTGAGAGATCATTAACTACTTTACAATTCACGCGACATTTACTTTACAAAGAAAATAATCTAGACATGAAAGAATTATCTCAACATTTAATCGGTGGTCGTAATTTAAATTAGTAATTTGTCGATAATGAAACATAAGTAAGCAGGAATAAAATAAATTTCACTACCCCGCTATTTCGTAAAATACATTCAAACATCACACTAAAACATCCTAAACATCGAGCATCATACTTGAATTTTAAATGTTGCCATGTCGTTACAATGTTGGAATAGAGTCAGTCAGCCGTGTGGGCATGTGGTTAGAGAGAGTGTGGCTGTGTGGCCTGGGCTTAGGAATGTCGGCGAGAGGAAGCCGAAGTGTCGGATAGCCGGGCGATACTGTAAACAGAGCGCAGACCAGGCAGCTTCTACCACACCTCGCAGCTCCACATCCCCCCAAGGTCACACCTCACGCACATTACACTCTCCAAAAACGAACATCCACCCTTAAACTTCTCCTCAACATGTCAAATTACACAAAACAACGCGTTGAAATTAAGAATTGAACCTGAGAATAAATTAATCACAAGATCATAACCTCTCCATCTGAAAAATTTATATGTAACATCAAATTTTGAGTGTACGCAATGCATGTAATATCGTCATTCTGTAGAAAAGATTTACAATTGAATGGAATACTCATTTTAAATAAACTTCCACTGACGTCTGAGAGCACGAAGAAATTTTCAAATAAGCACTTTAATTGAAAGTTTTTAATAAAATTTTTAAACGTTTAGGAGATTTTTCAATTAAATTTCAATGATGTTAATTTTAGAAGTTTAGTTCTTGAACTTTAAGATTCCAAATGAGAAGTTAAGATGATAGAGTGCGGAGCTGTGCGATCGCCGACGTCTTCCTTTGTCTAAAAGAAAATGGCGGCTGGTATCGCGTTGGCAGATGGAAATTTTAACAGCATCCCACTCGAATTAATTATTCTCATACAGAAATTCCGTGCAATAATCAATGGAATGACGCTTGATTTTTATAAATTTTAAATCATTTGGAATTAACTTCTTCATATTGGGTATCTCAATACACGAACAATCAACACAAAATAATATAAATGAAATAAGAAATTTAGAATAGATTCATTAATCGGGATTAAAATTTTTGATTAGAAATGGTTAACCTTGAAGCATGATTATGGAGAGAAATCAGTAAATGAAACAGACAACACGATTATTAGACATGGATAATTTTACAGTAAACAAACACAATAATGAAAGGTAAATAAATTCACAAAAGTAATAAATCAAAATAGAAAGCATGATTAGACATCCTAATAATTTTAGAGTAAACAAACACAATGAAATGAAAGCAAATAGGCTTGCAATTGAAATAAAACGGCAGAATATTAGTAAATAATGGGTAAACTGGCACACGAAATAGAAACAATTTAAATGTAAGCGGGATACAACGATATAGATTACTAAACACCCTGATACAATACTGAGTGTTATGAACAGTCATCCATCACTAGTTGAGTTTGCGTCTGGTAGATCAAATGCAATTTTTATGAAGTATTTGAGGCATCTTTGATTTAATTTGAATGGTTTTGTTATTTTATTATTTTTGATAAATTTCGGCAATTTTGGTAGCGTGACAATTATTTCGAGCGGTCTCTTTCGGAGACGATTGAAGATAAAGATCCCACCGCTGCCACCAAAATGTTATAGACCTATTTTTTTTTTTATCGGTGTACGTATCATTCGCTGGCCGATTTTCAGATGGCAATTCTTTGATCGTATTATTCATCGTCATTCTCTTTTCGGTTTCAGGAATCTCAAGGTCGATGATCGAGACGGAAGGCCTCATTTATTATATTTTCGTAATATCATTAAAGATCGAAATATGCAGTGACTTTTCAACGTCATTAGTCGTCGTAAATAATCATGATATCATAACAAGTTAAGCAGAAGGTGAATAATGAGATGACTGCAACGCACATTTGTTATATTGACGTCTTCAAACTCAATCAGCAAGGGGAATGACACATGTGGAAATAAGAAGCGATTCACGAAACACATAGCATATTAGGTTCTAAATGATTACAATGCTATTAGATCTCGGTGATCAAGTCGATTCCTATCCATAAGATGACATAAATGGTACAAATTATGACGTTGAGATAAACTGGTGAAGCCTTTAACGTGAAACAATAGATGATAACATAGATTGTTAATATGTTGTGAAGTCTGACAAGGACGTCCTACACAAGGTGAGGCCCCGATGTTGTATCATTTAGTAGAGGAATGCATTGATGATAATAATGTACACATCTTAGGTGAGATTAAGTCTCGGCATTGAGTAATTAACAGAGAACAAAGATCGTCTAGAAGTTATCGAACAAAGTTGATCTACACCTACTACATGAAGTTACGAAAAGGCTTGATGAGAACATGAATGAGTACATGGATGATCAGGGATACTCAGCTGGGGTATTCCGAATAGCGATTGGCAAGTCAAACACGACTTTGAACTAACACTTCCCTTCCGCTCCACCCGCGGGGGTGTAAGCGGAGGTTCACACGACTTGCTCTGTTGGCGGCCCAGGACCTTCTGCCCTTGTGTACATCTGCCCAGAAGGGGCTGAGAGACGCTGTCTCGAGTGCGAACAGACGCGTTACCTATTTTGAAGTTGTTACGACAAAATATTACAGAAAGTAGCAAGTGTTGGGAGATGATTCAAATGGATTAAGCTTTATAATCAAATAGCAAGTAATTTATATAGAATGAACAACATTTTAGGTCCCGCAGGAAGAAGTTTAAATACACGAAGAAATATGGAAGCGTTTGGAAATGATCCTTGGTACAGGCGTTGTCTAGGTGGCAGAGAGTCCGAAGTCCAATGGGGGGGGGTTCGCAGAGGGTGTGTGAGGTTTGCTGGCTGCTTTGCTTGGTGGTTGGCGACGCTTGGCTCGAGGCGTAGTTTTCAGAGTTCAGAGATGCTGTGCTTTATTGTCGAGAGCATTTTCTTCAATGTCGGGTCTTTTAGAAGATAGTTGCTTGGCCAGAATAACCTTTTCTTAACGTTTTTTTGAACACGGCGAAAGTCTGTCCCAGATGAATCACGACATGTTTAGGCGAGATCGTATATTATAGAGAAATTAATCTCTAGCATCCCAACAGGTTGTAATTAAATTTTTTTGATGAATAAGTCTTATTATCCTCTTATAAATAGTCTACTTAAGTTTATTCTATTAGTTTCCTCGTTAAAATATGCAATGAATGCATGCATTATTTGCCGTGGCTTTTATGATTCTCCAGTGCATACATTGATAGGTAGGTCATACATTGGATTTGAATATGCTCTTGAAACGGAAAAATGTGCATTATTTGTACCGTGCAATCTACAGTGAAATCTATATTTGTATATTATATATATATTATATATATTCGGTTTCCGTCTTTGCAGAGACAAATTTCAACCATAGATAGAAAAACTTAAAATAATTTGATTTTAAGGAGTGGCGAAAACATTAAAACTCCAGCGTTTCAAGTAATCATGACCTAAAAATGAGCCCAACTAATACTATTCCTACCTGGTATCTGTGTATTAGAACACATTTTCTAATAGATATAAAATACCAGGAAGGAATAGCATTAGCTGGAGTTCTTTTGATGTATTACTCGAAAGCGGGATGATATTTTTTTCACTCCTGAAAATTTATTTTTTATTTTGAGTGTCTTAAGGTTGAAATTTGTCCATACAAAAAACATGTACGCTAATATCCCCAGCAAGCAGTTTTCCAGTTCTTGTACCGACCATAAAATGCCACCGATAGTAGCGTTTTATGGTCAGATCATGGATTGGAAAACTGCTTGCTGGGTATATTTTTAGCATATTGCTGCTATGTGGCCACAGTCTGAAATAGGTCAGTTGATGGGACAATTGTAGCAGTTTTATACGATAAGCCTGTGCGGCTTACGGTCAGGATAAGAGACGACTTCTGCTTCGTGGGCAGCTAGCGGCAGGTTTATGTGAACAGCGTATGCGGTTCATGGTCAGACTATGGTACAATTATCTAGTTTTTTCTTGGACTCGCCACGCATAATTCTACCCTTCCGAGTCCCATAAGCATACCGAACGCTACGCGGTACTCTCCAGTAACGCGAGTATAATACTGCCTCAATTTTTAATAGGGCTGAGCTCTTGCGAACAACAGCAGCCGTTACCTCGCCAAGGGAATTCTCCTCAACGCTCAAGATCACACCTAAAGGGTAAGAGGATTGTTTTAGAAATTTATCTACTAACAACACTAGGTCACCAGGCTTTAGACGAGTATGCTTTACTTTTCTGTAGCGATTTCGGTCGTCAGTGGCCTGATTGATCAAAGTTGCAAGAAATTCTGAGTGGTACAGCTCCTTTAGCTTATTGTGACACTGGATCAAGTTCGACAAATAGCTGTTAATATTTAAGTTAGACTTAGGCTCGTAGTCTTGATCGTCCGTGTCATGCGGCTGCCACTCTGGAATTATAGTTACAGACGGGAGTTCAAAGCCGTGAATTAGTACTTCCGGTGTAATCGGGCAAGGAGTTTCTGTTTCGTTTGAACGCAGCGATTCTTTGAAGGCGATTGGCCTTTTATTGATTAAATGAACCGCCTTGGCTACGAACATTTGAAAATCGCAAAAAGACAGTGTCTTCTTGCCTAGAGATTTGAAAATCAATCTCTTCGTGGCTTTTACACAACATTCTATCAAGGACCCTAGAGCACTGTTTCCCTTTGCATATTGCGACATGGAAATATCATCAATGCCATGCTGCTCCAGGTAATTTTTTGTTTCATGATCATCCAAAAAAGTCCTGATAGTGTTGAAGCCGGCAGAAATCTGACTGCCTAGATCTGCAACACATGATTTGAAAACGCCGTATTCGTAAATATGCCACTGAATGGCTTTCAGAAAATCACGAGTGTCGGCACTGGTGCACACTTTCATATTGATGGCTCGGCTCCATAAGCAAGTTAAAATTAAAATCCAAACTTTTTCCTTTGCGCCGTTTATGGTAACGAACCAGGGGCCCATGTAGTCTAGAAAGACTGACGAAAACGGCTTAGAAGGTGGAGAAGCTCTAAACTCACGGTAATAGCTTTGATTTAGTTTTAGAGGTCTAGCATTCACTCTTCGGCAAACTAGACACCTGGTCAGCACCTTTTTAACCTGAGAGAACGGGTTAAGAACGAAGTAATTTTGTCTGAGTTCCTTCAGAACAGGATAGATGCCACCATGGCAAATTTTCACATGAGTGTCTTCAATGATTAAGTTAGTTAAGAGGCAATTTTTGGGCAGCAGTACCGGATAAGCGTTAGGCTTAGAGTATTGAAACTTCGCTTTTACTCTAAGAAGACCATCGGGGGCCACTAGCACGTTCAAACGCTTGACTAGAGGCGGCATTTTGTTTAAAGGATTTCCATTCCCTTCGAAGTAGTCAAAAATTTCAGCAAACTTTTCTTTCTGTTCTGTTAGAATGATATTATGCCAAGCTAGGGCGTGCAAATTTGTTTTAGGGACGTTAGATTTCATAACTTTGACCTTCAGTTTATGAATAAATTTCAAAACATTAGCGTGCACACGTACTAGCTTAGAGAAAGACGAGAATTTTGTCAGGGGCACCAAATGGGCAGGTTTCCCCTCTCTCGTGACACAAGCTGAGACTTTAGTAGTGTTCAATATTACCTCACTGCTTGAATTCCCCTTACAGACGGAAGAGCCGGCTGGAGAAGCGTCCTCCGGAAGCACGTCGCTCTTGCTGTGCTGACGAGGGAGCACCACGGAAAATTCCTGGTCGTCTGAAGCAGAATCGGCAATGAAGGTAGGTCCTGTAAAATACTGAGATTTCATGAGTTGTTTAATGCTAACGCAGCGTGTAACATAGTCTGCCGGGTTATTTTTACCGGCCGTAAAGTGAAATGTGATTGGCACTTTAGTCGCCAAGGACTCGATTTGCTGAAGCTTGTTCATGGAAAAAACCGTTCTCTTTTGCATTTTCTCAAAATCTACCGAGAAAGATTTTATCCAACAGAGAGCGACTAGGCTGTCTGTGTATAGAGACAAAGAGGTTATGTTAATGGCTGCTACCGATTTCGTGCTAGAGAAATTATCGTACCACTCTACTAAAGCGGATGCTCCCAAATGGACTGCTGTGAGTTCTAGCACTGGAATAGTTTTAGTCTTCATATTTTTCGTGACAATCTTAGATTTACTAGATAGCAAGCTCACCTGGCCTTCACACTCGTTTATGAGGTAGATGACATAACCATAAAGGCTCTTTGAAGCATCAGTGAAGGCTACAAGGGAAAAACTTCCTGTTCTGCTTCCGAAAGACCTAGGAACAGGAGGCCACTTTGATGAATTGACCTGTCTAGCAATGAGGATCCATTCTTTAAGCAAGGACTTGGGGAGCGTCGAGTCCCAATTCAGACTGTCTGATTGCAATTTTTGCAAAAAAATTCTAGCCCTGTTGAGAACAGGACAGTAGATATTAAAGACATCGTAAATTTCATGGATGGTAGAGAGCACTTTTCTTTTCGTATTTGCTCTAACGTCTAATTTTACCGAGCACGGTTGTAGGGTATCGCTCTCTCGATCCCAAGTCATGCCGAGGAGTTTGACGTGCTGCGGAGTTTCTGAGGCGGTCTCCCTGTCAATGCGGTTCTGCAAAGGTAACGCATTAGTTTGAAACTTTTGCAGGGGAAACTTGTACTCTTCAAAAACACCTGGTAGTTTTTCGTAAGAATTTTGAATTTTTGCAAGGCTATCACTCGAGTAACCGCCATTGTCCATATACATCATGTTGTACACAGTCTTTCTAAGTTCCGACAATGCAGGACTGTCTTTAGGGTCATCTAGGATTAAAATTTTATAAATGGCCAGCATTAATAATGTAGGGCTTGGTCGGAGCCCGAACATGAGTCTCAGGCTTTTGAAAGCAACAGGAGTTAAATCGTTTTTCTCGACATTTCGATACCACAAAAAGCAAAGCCTGTTCTGGTCAATTTCGCGCAGCTGAATATTCAAAAATGCTTGCTTGACATCGAAAATTATCAAGTACTTGTCGAACCTGTGCCACGCTAAAGCAATATCTGGTTTTGAATTCAAACAAGGTCCAGACAATGTAGCTTGGTTATGACTGACAGAATTAGGAGTCTTGTCGGAAAGATTTGCAAGAAATACCACACGGCACTTCGTAGTGTCGTGAGTCATGCGAAAAACTCCCATATGGGGCAGAAAGCTGCACTCTGGATGAGTGGTCATAAAGTCATTCAAATTATCAATTTGCTCTATGACGTTATTTTCTGCCTGTTCTTTAAAGACTGCGTCATACAACTTCAATCGTTCAGGAGTTAAAGACAGTTTCTTGAAGTTACTGCGCAAGATTTGATGGGATAGGGCATAGTTTTTCGAAAGTTTGTGTGCTATCTTGTGATTCCACATCAAGGGCATCACTAACCTCCCATCCTCATTTCGTTTTGTGTTATTCAAGACATGAGTTACTAACCTTTCATTTGTTTCCGTCTGCTCAGGGTCTGGAGGAGGGTCATGTCCCAGAACATCCCGGCAGCGGTCGCAGAGTTCCTCCGTCGACGCCAGCGGTGGCTCCGAGTCCCCAGACAGGAGAGGACGGAGCTGCTGCCCCAATTCTTCACCAAGCGCTTGCGATACTTCCGTGGCACCGCAAGAAATGGAGGGTTCGACGGATGGGCTGAAATTGTCACCCGGTAATAAAGAGAGGTTGCGTTTCATCGTATTTACGCTGCCCGTAAGCAAAACTCCTGCCGTTGAGTTAATGAAGCAGGATTGACTGCCGACCTCCCCGAAAGTCACATACTGCATTTGGAAAAGAGGGTCGGACTCAGTACCTAGTACAAGAGTAATTTCTGTAGGATAATTGACATCCCCAGAAAGTGATTTATCTGCTAACCTGTATCCGTTAGCCTCAAAAGCAGTTACTATGGCAGCAATATCAGAAACAGGTAGCGCAATGTTTATCGTTGGGACACATATTGCGTCGACGGTGCACTCAAAATTGTTAGCAATCAAAGGTACACTTACGATTTTTGTGGTGAGAGTCCTGCTGGAATTAAAGCCCTGAATTGTAAGAGTTTCATTTTTCCTCACAACAGGAAGGTTAAGGTTATCCGCAAGGGAGGTTAATATGAAATTCTTTTGACTGCCACCGTCTTTTAGGATCCTTACATTAGAGGACTCTACACATGCAGTCAGAGTGGGTAACAAGTTCATGCCATCGCCAAATTCAGTGAAAGCGTGATGCGTTAATGTAAGAGCATTAGTAACAGGTTTCGTTGCGAGCACACGCTGTTGTCCACCGTCTTTGAGCGGAGATGACTTTCTGCACAAATAAGTCATGTGTTCGCCGCCACATGTACGGCAAGTTGACGAAAACTTAAACTTACAATTCATGGAGTTATGATTTCTGAACGAGCACTTCGTGCACGCATTCATAGTTTTTAATTTGTCTACTTTCTTTGCCGGTGTATCGTACATGGAGCATTTACTCATGGGATGATCTGATACCTTACCATCATTCTGGCACAGAACGCAAAGTTGGTTCTTTGCCTTTACGTTAACTGCCATGGACGCAGTAGGAGCAGCCTTTGGTGGTCTCTGGTCCTTCCTTGCCAAGAGTTCTGTAGGAGCAGACGGGCGAAGGTAGCGTTCTGTAGCTTCAAATATATTGGTTTCAATCTGCGACAAAGAGGGGCGATTAGTGTTCGTAATTTGAATGAGACAGTTTTGGAACTTTTCATTAAGACCATTCCAGCAGAAATAAGCAAGGACGGTGTCTATATCAATATTTAGTTTTTTGAAGTTAGCTATGAGACTTTTCATTTCTCCGACATATTGGTACGGGTCATCCTCCAGTTTAATTTGCGAAAGTCTCTCGATAGCGTTGTACTGCTGAACAACTGGAGATGCAAAAGCCTTGTGCAAAAGATTCTTCGCAGTCTCATAGGTCTGATCTGCAACATCTAATGAATCCAACAAGATTTTAGGCGAGCCAGACACTCTGCTATAGAGGTACACATACTTCTCATAAGAGGTCAAGTGATGTTTGTCGAACACTGCCTCAAAGTTGAAGAAAAATTTCTCTAGACTTTCGTTTTTAGCATTGCTGAACTTAGGTAATGGAATGTCAGGTAATTTAAGCTTCTGCGCAGTGTGAACAATACCTGGAGTAGACGCCGATGCAGAGTCACCTGTTATAGGTGCGATGGCTGATGGAGACTGGAGAGAAGCTAAACAGGTGTACAGTTGATCCTGATACGAATCCTGCTCATCAGAAGCAGTCTCAAGCGCAGAGTCCTCTGCTCCACTGCGAATTAGAAGCTCAAATATATTATTATCAAGTTGTTTAAGTTCTTCCTGTAAAGAAGTTACCTTCGAAAGGTGTAGTTTCTTCTGCTGTTCCGTAAAGTCTGATACAGCAGGGACGATAGTATTATGCAGGCGTGTTGCACGCTGCCTCACGTACTTTCGAGTTTTTTGGAGCGTAGCAAGATCTCCGTTCGACCCGTCCGTCGGAGTTTTAGGTTTTACGCTCGCCATTCCTGTTCCTGGGAAAGGATGAATTTCCTAAAATGTGATAATTCAAGAGGGTTAGTTAGTTAATAGGATATAGCCGCCGCCGCCGCCACTGCTGCCGCCGCTCCGACGTCTCGCCAACTCCAGGAACTACGCTTCGTTCCCCATACTGGCCACCATATAATAAATAAAATTAATCTGTAAGGAACTATGAACACGAACTTGCAAATTATTCTGTATTTTATCAGAAAAATACAAATCGGTTCAAAAACAAAAGTTGAACATTCTAGCGGTACAAATAGAGATTTCAGGGATAGAAATGCGGCTTCGCTTGGGTCTTGAAGATTACTCTTCACTGGCTGCCGGAGAACGCGTTAGCTGTGCAACGCCAAGCAGAAACCAGCCACCGAAGCGATCGCCGCCATTTACTGAAAAGAGAAAGCATAGTTATGAATCGTAGTTAAGTATTGGAGTTCCAGGCAGTCTGAACACCAACGTTATATTTAAAGTTATCGTTATTCGTTATATTTGAAGTTATCGTTATTCGTTATATTTGAAGTTATCGTTATTCGTTATAATAGTTATTACGTGTCCAGCACGAAGTTATAGTTATAATAACAGTTAGTTATAATTATAGTTATAGTTACTCTAAGACACTAAACTTTCAGTTATAAAGTAAAGAAGTTTTTGCCGTATTGATGCATGGGAACGAACGTGCAACTCTAAATCCAGCTCACTGAATGGACCGTATGGTTAACGTAGGGTGAGCTAACCTCCAAAACTCAGTGAGTGGACGAGACTTGGAGAGACGAGACGAGACGAGACGAGACGAGACGAGACGAGACATACGGGCGCAGCGGACGGCGGCAGGTGTGCGGCCTCAGCCCATCATAGCGAAGGCGCACCGAAGATTGCTGGTTGGTAAAGCGCTAGGGCCCAATACCCCCAGCGTGGAAGGCGGAAGTCAAAAGTAGAGTGAACATCCGCAGGCTGTGAGAAATGGCTGAGAATAGTGATTAGTGCGATGGTAGATGAAGAAGTGAGCTGGAGCTCAATCCGTCACTCTGCAGGTAACTTCTCAGGCGGAGAAATGTTGTATTCATAGGAGGCATTCAGGTTAAATATAGAATTTGATGTTTTTAGCTCACCCAATAAATACATTCAGTGATACTGGACTTAGAAATTGCAACTGTTATGAATAGGTTTAATAATTATGAAATTTGACAATATACTGATAGTTTGCTCTAGTTTTCTAATTTTAATTCTTAATACTAATTTGCCCGTACTAATATTAATACTAATGTAATACTAATTTGCGCCATGGCCAAATACAGGAAGACCTGTAGAATATTCTGCATAGTCTCCGCCGACGGTTGTACTCAACGACGAAGACATGACTACCGCGAAGCACTTCGATGGCAACGAATCGGTTGGAACTCTGTTTGAGTCGGCCGAGGTCAACAATGCAGCAGCTTACTTGAGTGGGTATGTTGCTATGAAAGTTGATGGATATCACCGAAGTAAGAAAGGTTCAATGTTACGAGACTGCTCTGCGTGTTCGTTAATTCTTGCGCCTGAAGTCCTAAACACGCACCTCTTCGCGTCATTCAAAGAATATATACAAAGCAATGATCCGCAACGAAGCCTCCATTACTGCAGCAAATCATTCATTGCAACAATCATGAACTACGAGAGAGTATTTTTGTTCTGTTTTGATAAGATCAGTCATGTGCAAGGTTTCTGTGAACTAGCTCAGAAGGTCATTGATGAAGCGTGCTTTCCGCCTATATTGTGCGCTGCTGATGTGAAGGAGATCTTAATCAAAATTTATGTGACTTGCAGGACTTATCAAACCATTAAGCACATCAATAAAGCCTTAGAGAGCAGCAATCCTAGTGATAAAATAAAAAAATTACACATCAATGAAATGTTACAATAAGACTTGGTTTTAGAAAAATTTATCTTTATTTCTTTTCGTTGCTCGTTATTTATTTCTTTGTAATGAACAGCATTGGTGCACGATTGTATACATGTTCGTATTGCTCTTTCTTAAGAATTGTGTATTAAATTTCTCATAATTTATGAGCTAATTCCGTAATTCCTTTTCGCTTTACTTTCGTTCCGCCGTATTGTATTGAATTGAGCGCAGCAATATTCATGTTACAAAAGTCTGCGGTCGTGTAAAAGACTGTCAATTTGTTGCATATGATGCAGAATAGTGTCAATGATAAGATTGTCAAGCATGGACGGAAGGAGGAAACTCAATCAGAATTAAATACAAGTATGTAAATTTGTTTAGAGGAAGGAAACAAGTAGGTTAACATTGAAGTTATTGCTGGTGTTATTATTAGTTCTTTCTATTATTGGCAGTTCATTTATTCTTAATCTATTCGCTGACTTATTACAATTCTCGTGCAATGTCTGTGTTTGAACAAATAGTAATTCCATATTAGTAATCATAATGTATATTTTTTGATTTATTATTTACGATCTACTGAACATATTATCGTTGTATATGTTGCCTCAGAAGTAACCGATCCTTTTAATTTGCTGCTAAAAAAAATACTATGAATGCTAGGATTTTGAAACTAATTTTCTTCTAAGGATAAACAACATATGGTTTATGAAAGCAACGTTTTGAAAACAGGACTCTTTAAGTGGTAGCCCTGACCGTTTTTACAATTTGAACTTTATTATTTATCGTTTCAATAACGCTCCATCGCGCATTACACGATAGTTAAGCTATTTCATGAATATCTCATTAAGTTATTGTAAATTTGTTTATTTTGTTACATAACTCGTGACGAGTCCCACAAGAAAACCTCGCTTAGGGAACAAATTTGGAGAACGAGGGGTCAAGTGAAGCATGATAAATTGTGGGTTTGAAACCGAAGCAAAGTGAGAGTAGCTTTCTAGTTGCTGAGTTAATAAAGTACCACGTTATATGTAAGCATGAACATATTTTTTTTCGAATAAATAAGTATTAACATCATAGTGTTCATAGCTCTGCTTTTATCAACCAATTAAAAGGTCAATTAATTATGGACCGCCCTCATTTTACTTTCTCTCGCTTTGGACAGTGTTTCATTTAATTTTCTGGTGTCAATTTTCGTCTCAGAAATCCCCGTTTGCTCTCATCGATAACCGACGCCTTTATTTCCTGGTGTAAGTAGCCAACTATTGAATCTGTGGGAATTAGCTCTGACATAGGGAAAGATGTAAATATATGTTTGATTTTGTTACGGACCATTTTTTTTCGGTTCTCTGGTGTCTTTTTTCAGCATCTGTTACTTTCTTTGTGCACTTTTATCATATTTCAATAACATTCTTCAATCTTGCTGTTTCTGTGCGTGATGTGTGTGGACGTATCTCGTCCTTTGATTCCCCATTCCCTTTATTGCACACTAAATGGCTTCTTCTGCTGTCCTTTCTTGGGACCACCTTTCACGTGGTATGAGAGGCTTAAACTAACTCAGTATGTAATCGTCGTGGTGTAATATATTACGCACTCTTCAAAGATGCGTATTATATGAGAATTATGTTGACTACTCATGTTACATGGAGATGTTTGTTTACTTTTTTCTAGTTTTACTATTTGTTTTCGATGAGTTGCGGAACGTAGCTTGTTATAGGAAATAGTAAGTACTTACTGTTGAGTACTTTCTTTTAGAAGCAATCAACTAAGTTGAACTGGTGTTCTTCTATTGGAGAAAGAATAGTGTTTATTAGTAAACTAAACTTGAATTATGTCCATGTATTTAGTTTCATGATAAAGCGTTACTGCCATCCATTAGTAGAAAATATAGAGTGCACTTTTACCATCCTAAATGTAAATATTTCATTTAATCTGCGTCGGAATTTTGTTACCGAAAATATGTGTCATGCCGATGACCCTAACTCACGAGTCTCTAATTCACCAAAGCTCGTGTTGACGAATATTGTTGGTTTGGAATCATGGACTTTAATTCACGAATTTGTGGATCAAAACATTGAAATACTATACCCTCAAACAACAGGTAAATGATAGCTTATGTAAATTATGCAGGTACGGATGTGTGCGAGCGAGCACGCCAAATGTCTTTTTGAATGCTCGTTAAAATATGATCCAGAGCAAACAAACTTATTCCGATGAAGTATTCATTGAATAAATAATACAGCCCCAGCGTTTTAGTTTTACTTATATTTCTATTCCAATCGTATTTGACTAGGTAAAAATTATGAGCAAACAAAGAACAGCTGGGAACGCCAGAAGCAGCGCAGTCGAGGTATTGTACGTCTGGCAGAAAGCGCACACGAAATAAACCAATCGGCGGCCGGCTATTGTGACGTCACGCTTAGCCAAAGCACGACGTCACATGCTGCCAAAAGCGGTCGTGCCAACCCCGCTATTTGAAACTACTTCTCTTCTCTGTACTGTGGCATAGCTCATCTGCCTCAGACAGTCTGTGCTAACCTGAAATGTGTGCACAAACTCACGAATTCAGCCCCAGTTCAGATATGTTTGCAGACATATTTGCGCGTGTTAGGGGGCCTTAACGCAAGGTCTGTACTGAGCTTTAGCATTAAGTTTACGAAGGTCCCTTCACTTTCGATTTGGCCATAATTTAAGTCAACATTGCCATGAGCGTGTCTACTTAAACTTGATGAAATTCGTTTCTGCTCTCCAGTTTTATAAACAAACAATCCAAATTCTTTAAATCTCGTACCCTTCGAAACAGACTCAGAATAGGACATACATTCTTAACGCATGATGTCGCGTCTTACAAGACGCGAAATTTTAAAAATTTTATCAGGCAACATTTTGCGGATCCGCGCTGGTCCGCAAGAATGACGCCAGCGTTCTATTTGTTTGAAGTGCGTGGGAGGAACAGGTTCCCGGATAATCTTCAGTTTCTGTGTCTTTTTAGTGCGATATGTCAGAAATTATTAATCCAAAAGTGTCCTCGAACTAGCTATATCGTTGATCGCCATCAAGTATCTTGTGTTTGACAGCGGTGAACAGCCGGTTTCTAGAGCATTCAAGGGTGTTTCTGGCAGCCGGCAAACCACCCACATTGAGCCAGACTAGCCGTTGTGATGTTGTGAATCTGGTGCGTTCTATAGCCAGTATGCTGCAGTGTAATGCTAGGAGTGTCAGATTCTAGATTAACAGTATTTTAGCAGAACACTGAATGTGTGATTTTACAGATTTGCCTGTCAAATGATTTTGACTCCGAGGTTAGGCTTAATATGTGCATTCTCATGCTAAGATTTAACAACTCAAGATGGGGAAAGCTGGAGTATCAGACAGGTTCAGTGAATGTGTGGTTTTAACTGATAAACTGATTCCTATTTTTTCTTTCATTGTTCAAAGTGATTCTGTATCAACGTCTAAATGTTTTTCCTTTTCGCTAGTCAGTTGAAAGTTTAACCTCTATTCATGCTTTTTTTGTCGTGCAGCAAACTAGGATGACATATTTACTGCTTTGCCCTCAGTTGATAAAATCACTGTTAAAGAAATTAAAAACTTATTGTGTTTCTTCCTTAGATTAGACATCAGTCGTTTTATATTAAGAAATTTATAATAACCCATCGTGCTGAACTTTTGTACCAACTTTTTGAAACATAATTTTTTCTTTTCTTTTATATCGTAATTTCTCAAAATTTTATTAAGAAAAAGATATAAAATAAAGTAAAATATTTTGTCAATCTGTTGGCTCCTCACCTATGAGCTGTGCTGGGCAAGTTGTGCCAGTCAGTAAGGTGGAAGCCTAAAGTTAAAGCATTCTCAGAGGTAGACTGAGAATAGGCACAGAAATTTATGAGACCACTAGCTCATGTGATTTGTGTATTCAAGGCGACGTTGGTCAGTGTGTACTTGTTGCCCTGTATTTAAAATTAAGCCATCTAGAAACTGGCGAGCCGTGTCAAACCTTTTCAGTATTAGGCTAGTCCATGAGATAGCCGCTTTTATTTTTAATGATAGGATTTCTTGACTGATCTGCTGTAACCTAAGCTTGTCCCTGTATCAGAGACCTAATCTTTAATCATTTCCCTTCCCACAGGTAGAGCAACTAAAAATAAGTAGTCATTCCTCTTGTAGATGGAAATAGGCTATTCCGAGTTTTTCTAGCGTGAGGGACCTTCCCCCATCGTCTGTAAGTATTCTAAAGCGTTGTCAGATTGTTCTATCGAGGATGCAACCGTTGCCTTTGTAGCACTTGATTAGCCCAAAGATTACAACAAGTTAACAAGTCTACGTGTAGAGAATGAAATGTGCTTCTTATCTTGAAAGTCTGGGATGTTAACGTGCTGACTCAGACGCTAAAAACGTTGTAATCAATGTGTGTGTGAGTAGGCTGTCCTCTTTTGGTCCTGTGCGTGTATTACAAATGTGTTTTTTTAATGTGTTTTCCAGCAATGTGTTCTTTGGCAGGGTGTTCTTGGCAATGTGTTCCTCGACTAGAGAGACTTATTTTCTTCCCTGTCAATGCAACAGAAACCTTTTCTTGTTGCATGAACTTCTTTCCTAGCTCACTGCTCCTGTGCACCTTGTGCATAGATTCCGCGTTCCCTCAACTCCATACTAAATGGTGCCTTCCTCTTTCCACTCTTGGAACATCTTTGTCGTGGTTAAGGGAGGCTAAAACTTTCCTATATAATAATAATAATAATTGTGCTATGAATTATCATTGTGCTATATTGTTCCCATGACAATGCCTCATGACCACTCTCTTATCGCTCTTCTGTCATTAGAATATCATACCTAGTTCTAGCATTATTTAGCCTCTTATGTCTCACTCAGCTACTTCTCATATACCTTCGAGGTATGAATTTCCTTTCTTGTTATGCGGTACTATATATGTTAACTGGTCAGTCGACTATGATCTTAAATTAGGAATTCTCTTGTCATGCAATCGCTGGTCTGAGTCTGAACTATACCTGTTTGTGCAGTTAACGGCGCCACGGATACCGAAATAAAGAAAGAGTCACACGCCCTTTTTTTGTCCGTCGTCGCCCGTTAACCCGCGTTGCTGTAGCGAAGATCATAATCCGCAAGGAAACGCGATACATGACTACCTAATGAACGATGAGATACCCGATATCGCACCTGTATGCGAGTTTTGCAATAACTCAACACTAACTGTCAACATCTAATCATGGAATGTAAAAGTCTCGCAAAGAGTAGGAATTGTATAAAGGCTTGCCGAACGCTACGATGACCTACCGTCGAGACGGTATTCGGACGCCAATTAGACCTTAACACGTTCCCTGCATATTGGGCCATATGTGTACCAACAGGTAAATTGCCCATTTAAGTGCAGGTATAATTGCACGACATTTGGTCTGTTTCCCGACATTTTAAAAAATTAATTGAAATCATACGAGGTAAAATGTTATCGTACAATTGTAATTTTCATAAACATTAGGGAAAAATATTATATATTTAAGCTCGAAAATCGGTTTCTATGTTCTGCTATTTACAAGCTAACCAAACCAACCGTTAACAGTCGGGGAAACGCAGGGAACGTGTTAAGGAATTGATGAACTATCTTCGTGGGATAGATGCTCACGACCTGATTTAAACTAGCACAAACTGTTCACTTACGAAAAGTTAGATCAAAATTCGAAGGTTTTCAGCGCCGTTTTAATATTGTAGAGTGTGCCACAACAATTCAGTTGATTCTTCCTAAGAGTATATAGCGTCTCTCTCTCTCTCGCAGGGAAATTCAAATTAAATCAGATCAGTTAAATTTTTTTCAGCTTCATTCATCACTTCATTAAAAGGCAAGCCACTCTACACACATCAACGAACAACTGTATCGTTCCACTACTTGCTCAAGAAAATAACAATACAGTCAATTCAACCTTTTAATGATTAAATATCGATTTAAATAATTGAGCTCTACTTCCTTAAATTTACGTATCCCAATATTTGCCTACATTGAATACCAAAAAAATCAACACAATATGCACGCGGTGCATTCTCAAATTAAATGCCCTACCTTTAGAAAGTCGAAAAATGATGTAACGATCAATCAAAATAAAACACAATGCACAATAGAAATATAAAAAATGCACATAAGAACAAACTTTCAACTTGAAACATCTTCACATTTCGAAAAAGTACCTAGAATGAACACTTTTCATCTAAAACTTCAAGATTATAGTTGATGTAAGTTTGAACATCCCTAACTGCAACAAACACGTTCCAAAGAGAGATAAACACACAAACACATTCCAAAGTGTACCTATAACATATATTCATTTGAATAAACGGTAAAGAAAACAAGAATCTATGCACAAGATGCTCAGAAACAATCAGTAAAAATAAAATAAAAATAAAATAAAATACACGCACATACACACACTGCCGGTTTCGCGAATACATTACACAACTGAACGCTCATTTTCACACACAAACTCACATAGCAGCTAGCCGAACCCTCTCAACTTATACCCCACGGCCAAAATTTTAACCTCAAATCTTACATTTTCTGATATTCATTAAAAATAAAATACCTACACCCCCCAAAGTTTTTTCTCAACATTTAAGCAACTTAAGCAACATTTAGGCAACTTCTACCGTTTCTTTCCCAAATTCTATTGTTTACGATCTATTTACATAATTACGTTAAATTCATTCAAATTTCCCTCACAATTTCAAACATGATTCGAAAAGAGAAACAAATAACTTCTCATTTAGCAAGCATTTGAAAAAAAGTTTACATTAGATTATGTTAGTTTAAGACTCCCTAACCCCTACAAAAATAGCGTATCTAAAACAGGAAGAAGAAAGCAACCATTTAGTATGGAGATAAGGGAATCCGGAATCTATGCACAAGGAACATGAAAACAGACAGAGAAAGAAGTTCACGAAACAAGATAAACTTGAGGCGTAAAATAAAAGGTGCTGAAAAACAGGACAGCAGTAAACAGCAAAAAATTATCTTTCACATGGCAAAATATATTTTATTTCAACAAAAACGTAATCTGCCAAACTCTCACCACGAGCCCTCACACATTTTCACCCTGCAAGTGCTAATTCCCATAGATAACATAGTTATATTCCCCTGAGGGAAGAAGAAGAGTGAAGAAAATGCGAACCTATTCATAACCTATGTTTCCTCACTCCCACTAAAGACATTCGAATACCAACTTACATGCTCACATAAACAAAATCACCTATATTAATTATTCTGACTATATGTCAAACTAAGAAGTAACATAACAAAATCAAATTAACTATACTATTTCAATAACATGAAAGTGTACCTAAAGTTCAGGTCAAGTCTTACAAATCTCTATCCACAATATTTTATCCCCCACACACAACTATGTAACCAATCTTCTCCCAGACTTGGCATGTTGGGACGAGCATCCTCTCAAAAAAAAAAGAGAGAAAGAAAAACGTTTATTTTCAAGTTGCCACATGAGATACATGCCAACATATATTTTTTTAAATTCCATAATATAAGACGTCCTAAAACAAAAGTTCCATACGAGGAGTACTAATTGACAAACTATCCGAGGTGTACAAATAGATAAGCCATACGAGGCATAATACTAGACAAACTATACGAGGTGTACTAATAGACAAACTATCAGAGGTGTACAAATAGATAGACCATACGAGGCATATTAATAAACAAAATATACAAGGCGTACTAATAGACGAACCATACGTGGCGTGCTAATAGTCTAACTCTGTCAAGAGGTAGTTGAATAAAAAATGAAAAATATCATCTCTTGGATATTTTATATTCCAAGAGATGGCTAACAACTTATAAATAATTCGAATACTACTAAAGAATTTTTCGGAACTCTTCCGAAGAATTCCGAAGACTTCTTCCGAACAATTCTTCGGAAGTAAGAAAAAGACAAAAAACGCTATACCGGAGCACATTAAAACACCATCGTAAATGACAATCAAGTATTGAGAAAAGGTTAGTCATGAAGTAGGTTATAAAGAACATCGCGCAACACAGCGCGCACGTCCAGAAATTCGTAGACAAACACACAATGATATATGAAATGCATGGCTTGTTCAGCATACAAATAGAGATAATTTTCAAGTGCACTCTTCAACCACCGTCCAAAATACAGCTCTCCTACTTTTTAACAACACTCAACGGGCGCTTCTTGCGCTACTCTATAGTAAATGGTTCATCTCCTAAAGACGATTGCAATATCTCTCAATACAAAATTTTATTATGCTAATTGAAACATACCAAAGCACAACAAAATAGTAAAAAGAAATACATCATTTACTGTAAACTTGAGCGAACGCTAAATCAACGCACAGAACCATAAAAACAACAACTTGCGAATATTTACAAAACAAAAAGTCGAACAAGAACAAATAAATAGCTGCAGAAAAAAAACAGATACCAGAAACCCATAAAGAAATCTCCAAAACAAAGTAAAACCTACATAATTACATTTTTTTAAGGAAACAATTTTCTTAAGAAATAATAACTTTCATTTCAACCTTCCGGACTCACGTTACACAATCCATCCTTAATATATTCCTTGTCCCATTTTCGCACAAATCACATTCTTAATTCTACATACATATACCATGCTTTTCCTCCTGATGGGAGGATACCCGATAGCAAGCCAGAGTCATTCATCCTTACTCACTAAAAGACCACACGCCGCACCACAACTGCCCAGATCAATAGCAGCCCTGTACAACCCTGTTCCACAGTCAGGCGCCTGACAGCCATAGCTGGCTTATCCCAACCACTTTATTTGTATGCAGCTTTATATATAACAATATATAAACATTTGGTGCTAAATTTCTTTTTACCTTTTTTACTGTTTAGAATTCAACTAATAATTTTCCAGGAATGAAATACAGAGAAAATATGTTATTTCAGTGTTGAATAAAATGGTTGAACTGAACTGATACAGTTTTTATTTGAACGGATGAACGTAGAGTGTGGTCATACTGAAGCCTATTTGTAATGCTTGAAAAAGTTTGTAGTTATCAAGAGTACAATTCATCGTGAAATCAGGGCTCTCCATTCGATGATTTATTAGCCATTGTAACCGTCATAATATTCGATTTCAAAGATATTAATGATATCAATTTAAGCAATGAAAAGGAATTTATTTGTAGTTTTCAAATCATTTGTTTAACTCAAAATTAATACATGAAGTTTCTCTACACAATGATGTACATTTTTTTAATACATTCTGTAAAATTACGGAATACGCTGACTTTATAAGTACTGAATTTTGTTTTGTGGATATATCGCGATTGTGTAAAATTATTAATCAAGAGGAATTGCTGTATAAGCTCCGAATAAATTATTGATTCTTTATAAACTCATTTTTCTCAATCCACAGGCAAGTCAGAGAGGTATGGTAGGAGTAAGTTAAATCGATGTTTTAGGCTCCGTAGATTTCCACTGGGTGTGTCATGACTGCCCTAAGTGTGTCATGTGAGGCAGTAGAGTGTGCCCTGCCACTTCCGTAACACTCAATTGTGTGCCGGTTTTATGACAAACGTATTACTCGCTTCAGTGTATCAAAATTTCCCGGTATTTTCTCAGTTTAAGCACCAAGTAAGCACCGCTATGGTTTCCTGGAAAAGCGATGTCGCTACTTTACGGCCGTAATGTAGCGACGGAGTACGTCACAAAAATGATGTATATTAATTTAGACGCCACTGGTTTCCTAGAGCAGAGGTCTCCAAACTTTCCAGCCTTAGGGCCACACTGATCACTCCGTTAAGTTTCAAGGGTCAAAACCGTTTTAATTTTTCGGCTATTATCTATAGTTTCTAGAGTAGTCGCCGAGTACGCACACTGAGCGAGCATACGCTTGCTAAATTTGCTAGTTCAATTACTATTGAGTTTTGTTGCGTGCCAGATTGATCACACTGGCGGGCCGGATTTGGCCCGCGGGCAATAGTTATGAGACCACTGTCCTAGAGAATGGTGGTCGCTATATAACGGGGCTGCCAGTTGCATGCCGGCCGCTGTAGCGTCCGGCCCATGGAGCTAGGATATACTGGAGGGAGCAAAGCCGATTCCAATCGGGTTCAAATTAGCTGCAAAAGTTGGGAGACTGGGACATTGGCAAGGCCCCACACGTGAGCCAACCACAGACGCTTGGCTGAAGATGGCTCCTCCTCGCCTCCTCTACAACTCGCCCTCCCATTTTCCAAAGCAAGATTAGTACCGCTCCACAAATCGAAGGATGAGGTGCACGTGCAAGTCGCTCTCTAATTTGTTATATTCAAGGGCCTGTAATCTTTACAGTTTTCAACTCTTAATGTATCTTGGCAAGTAATTTTGATATTATTAAGTGTCCTCGAGTGAGGAAACACAATTTATTATCTTTCGGAGTCTTAGAATCCCAAATTAATGATTAAAGATAAACTCAACAGCTGGAAGAGCAATCAGCGAGCGTGTGCGCACCCTAGCGTAGTTAGTAGGTAACTGACTTCCGTGCTGACGTCACACTTGCGAGACGGCTATTGGTTGCCACAAACATAGGAGAAATCTCAAAAACTGGTTCTCTTCACAGACGGCTATGCTCTCTCCATATATACTCCCTCCACAGTCCGGCCAGCATAGACTCCAGTCTCGCAGGATTTCTACACCGCCCACCCCTCTCCCTCCACCTCCGACTAGCTACATGAAGTTGCCATTCGCGCCAATTATTTAACTATGTAGTACTGTTGAGGTTTATTAACCTATCTGATCGTTAGAAATTTATTATGAATCACTGCAATATAACCACTACAAGTACTTAGAAAGTAGATACTACAGCGGAATACAAAAGTTAACCTGCATTAAATTATTATTATTATTATTATTATTACATCAAGCAAAGCAACCCCAACGGAACGGATCGTGGATCCATAGATTTCACATAGGAAACCCCGCCAGCATCAACTCCACGGACAGTGAAACAATAACAAAGAACAAAGAGAAAACTAAAAACAGAAAGCAGGAGAAGGAGAAGGAGATATCAATCACGCAACAAACAGGAGTTGACAGCACCTTTGAAACCACCCAACGAACCCGAATCAAACACGACAGAGGGAAGGGAGTTCCAGCGGGCAACGGGACAAGGGACAAAGCAACGCCTATACTACGAAGTCCTTCATCTAACTTCCCTCAGCTCAAAACTATGAGCAGCAGCAGCAGCATGGGTAGCCCGAATCCGCTCGGCCCGTGGGGGAAGCATATGGAACAACCAGTGCCTTCTATTGTTGAATAGCTTATAAAAAATGCAAAGTTGGGCAACTAACCTTCTGTGCGCCAGAGACGGCAGCACCAAACCCGGACCTAGCGCAGATGCAGATCTTACAATGCGATCCAAGAGACGCAGGTGGCAATCAGCCGCAGAGCCCCAAACAGGCGAACAATACTCGAGCAGAGGAAGAAGAAAGGCACAGAAGCCTCTCCGCACCAACTGAGGGTCCTGATAAATTCCACCAATTTCCCTCAGGATCCCCAGCCTTTTGGAGACCTGTGAGACTACCCTCCGCACATGAGCCTCCCATCAAACCGCCCACCCAGGAAATCAAGTTCAGGGTAAACCTCAATAACTCCCCGACCTATGACTAGCTCACCGAACGGGGGCTCACTGGTCCTGGATCTACTCACTATGAGTGCCTTTGACTTACTAGGATTAAGTATCATATTCCACCTCAAGCACCATTCGTTGATGCGTAACAAATCAGCATTCATGTCTTCCACCACCGCTGGACGCAACATGGGACCGGGCACAACGGCGACTAATGACGAGTCATCAGCATAAGCAATAAAATTACTTCGCACAAGATCAAACGTCTCACTGGTGTACAAAACAAACAAGAGAGGACCAAGTACACTCCCCTGGGGCACACCTGATACAACCTCACACCAGTCACCCGCCACTCCGTCAACCACCACCACCATGGAGCCATGACCACCACCCTCTGCCTTCGTCCAGCCAAAAACTCTTCACATATCGATAACAACTTGCCACCAACCCCTGCGAGTGCCAACCTGTGCAAAACACCTACGTGGCTAACTCGATCGAAGGCCGCGCTGAAATCCAACTGTACAACTACAGCCTCACGACCTGCATCCAAAGCAGTCTGCAGCAGGTGGGACAAGGATAATAGCGCGTCTGTACAGCCTAAGCCACGTCTGTAAGCAAATTGAGCTGCAGGGAGGAACCCCATACCCTCACAATATCGCGACAGTCGACCCACAATTAACCGCTCGAACACTTTTGCTAGGACTATGGTGATAGAAATGGGACGATAATTCTCCACCAGCGGAGGAGGACCCTTGGGGACAGCCGTCACATTGGCAGATCTCCAGCAACTCGGAAATTAACCAGAACTAATTAGTGACCTAAAAATGACACTAAGTTTGGGAGCTAGCACCTCAGCCGTCTCCCTGAAAAACAGCGGAAACACACCCAACGGGTTATAATAAGTTTTGACAACGACCGCTGGTGTTTGGCCATTCGACCCTCCATCTCAGCACTCAAGAACAGGCATTTTCAAACTTTTTTAAATTAACCTCAAACTAACTGAACTTGGCCTAACCTTACCCAACCTAACCTAAATTACTTTAACCTAACATTTCTGTAGCTGCTCGGAGGTGGAGGGAGAGGGGTAGGCGAGGGAGAAATCCTGCGATATTGGAGTCTGTGCGTCCGGCCATAAGTTGGTGAACGCTTTTTACGGTGGCGGTGTCTTTGATTCATTGTAGAAACACTGATTAGAAGTTTGAAAAAGTAGACTTTACAATGTAGATTGTAGAACGGCGAAGAAGATGAAATGTTAATCGATTTTGTTAGCAATAATGAATCTCTCTCTATAATGTTACGAGTAAAGACTATAGAAAAACTCAACTGAAGCGAAATCTTAAGAATATTATCGAGACTACTCATGAAAAAATCAGGTAGGTTCATGCAAATTGTAGGCAAACAACATCAAATATTTTCTATTTTTTATTATACACAAAGAGAAAGTGAAATATGTATGTACAATATTTTAAGGAATTCATAATATTTATACCTGCTTTTAATAAATAGGTGCGTTAAATAAAGAATTTGCACGTAGAATAGAATTGGCATTTAAAGGTTCCATCAAAAAATACCAACTATACCATAGATCAACATCGAAAAAAATATATAACCATGATTGACGTGCAGCCCTGACTCCACACAAGATGTGGTGCAATAGTGAGGTGTCTCTGTGTGGCTTCTCATATCGCTATGTAAAATAATGACATAAGAAGTATGGCCACACCATACCTATGAATATAAATGTTGTACTGCATAATTATGTTGCCACTCAATACTACCTGGCCCGTTAAAGTCATTTTTAAATATTTCTCGAATGCCAGTGCAATTCATTTCAGAATGAACTTTGTGCGCTGTTGAAGGAACCAAATTTTTAGTGGGTACTGGAAGTGCATCATCAAGATGTTTTGACCTGGAGCAAGTACTTGTGGTTCCCTTAAAATGTTATACAATAAATAGGCACACATAATCAATTTGTCAGGCCTTGTACAACGTTTATGCATGTTTGTTCGTTGTTTTATTATTGTTACGACAGGTTTTTTAATTACACATTACGGAGAATATCTTTTGAAAGTAGAACATTATTCAGAGAATAAAATTTCAAATTCTTTAGTCTCGTGGTTTTATTTCCACGTTGTTTTGTCTATGGATCTTTTACCTGTGCCTCGCAGGTAAATTGTCGAGAAAACTCACAGACATTAAACTCGGAACGTATGAAGGAGAAATAGCACAGAAATAAAGTCCTTCCTTATTCATTTCCTTCCCTTGACTCTAGAGAAACTGTTGGAATAACTCTTAAAGAAAGAAAGAAAAAGAAAAAACTTTATTTCCAATAGAGATTGTACAATATTACAATCATTGGTTTTTAAATATCTTAAAATTAATACACTTAGATGATACACACACACGAGTATTGAAAAACTCGTGTCACTAGTCGAAAATAAATGATTGAGGGCAATGTACTCCTAATCTTGCTTAATCTACATTTGACAATACATGTAATGATAATTATAAGAGATAACGCAAATTCATGGACGATGCATTTTCATTGTGGGGTGAAAACACTTTTGACAGTTTACATGTACATGACATAAAACTTCGCAATTATTGATGCCAGGAAATAATATATGAATCGCTTGTTTCGGCAAATGTTCAAAAGTGTCATTTTAAGGAAGCATGAAAAAAAAATATAAATACAAATCCATATACATATATATACGTACATATATATATACATACATACACACACACATACAGATATATATATATATATGTACGCATAAGCATGAGGACCAAGAAGATTATAAGTTTTGTATTTCTAATTCAACAATTTTAACATAATGGTCGTTAGTTAATAAGCATTTTATTTAAATATAAATGTGTGATCGTACATCAAATGTATAGTTTGTACATGAATGCTTTACAATAATAAAGAGATGACGAGTTAGGTAATGTTACAAGTTGAGAGTGAACAGAAAATGACCATTATCTCTAGTAAAATGCTAGTTGTCAGTTTAGTACACACATATGTGCACACATACATGTAAATATATACACATATATGTACACATAAGCATGAGGACCAAGAAGATTATAAGTTTTGTATTTCTGATTCAACAATTTTAACATACCGGTCATTAGTTAATAAGCATTTTATTTAAATGGAAATGGATGATCGCACAACAAATGTATAGTTTTTACATGAATGCTTTACAATACTAAAGATATGACGAGTTAGGTAATGTTACAAGTTGAGAGTGCACTGAAAAAAAGACCATTATCTCTGGTAACATGCTAGTTGTCAGTCTAGTACACACATATATGCACGTATACATGTAAATATTTACACATACACATGCACACATATACCCACGCACATATTTACACCTGACTCGTAAGCATACACAAATGCATTTCTATGCATCGAGGCAATACATACGCATTCTACAGAGTGTCATACGCATAGCGTGGACACGTACACATTTACACAAGTAAGCATGTGCGCAAATATCAGCGTAAACTAGTCAGTATAAACCAGAATTCCAATCGAGGGAAACGGAGAAAATATCTTTTATTATAGCATGAATTTTATAAAATTTCGGACTAAAAATAGTGGCACAAAACAGTCTACTTAAGTCAAAAACATGAAAACGATTGTGGGACGTGAATAAGAAAGAAAACATTGTCCTATAAAGGTTTCATTTTAGAAAAAAAAAATCACATTATCTTTGAAATATGGCGCAAATTGTCGTCAATTGATAAACAAACATAGGTATCACATTACTATAAGCATATAACTATTAGCCGAATAAGTATATTACTGTAGTATAAATGGATGATCACTCAACGAATTTATTTTTTTTTTACATGGATGCTTTACAATTTCATATTAGAAAAAATACATTATCTTTGTAATATGGTGCAGAATGTCTGTAATTGATCAACACACACACACATAGGTACCATGACGGTCAAGTTTGATGCTTGCACAGAAACGGAGAGGAATGACAAAATGCACCTTCGACTGGTTCATCTACTCTAGTGCACACAGTTGTACGTCACATATACACACCCATATGCGCACATACACCTATATACGTACACACATATACAAGTAAGCATGTCCGCAAATGACAACGTATAGGCGGTCAAATCCTAATACCTACGCATACTTCAAAACTGTTGTTTGATGTCTTGAATTATAAAACAATGAGCGAGGGAGATTGTTCAGCAATGGAGATACCAGGTAAATGAGATTCGCCAGTACTCATTCAGTATGTTCTGTAACTAAGGATTATTATTGAGACACAAGATGACGAGTTATTTTGGCTTTAAATTCTCTCGGTCTTTGAGGGACTTTAATACTCAGGGGAAGTTTGTTCCACAGTAAGGCGCCTGATATGGACAGAGCCTTCTGCCCTAAGTGAGATGAACGATAGTTGACTAAGACATTATTTTTTCTGTTCGGTTTTTGATTGGTTACAGTGGGTGGATGGAAACGCACTATCTCAGCATTGCTCTGAGGAAGATATAACGAGGAGAATATTTATTGGGCCTTCTGCATGAGGAGCCTTTCTTGGATAGGGATCCAGCCGAGTTTATTGAGGAGAGGGGTTACGTGATCACTTCTTTTGAAATTACCGTTGCATACCACCTTGGCTGCAAAATTCATGCATTTTTGTAAGTCCCTTTGAAGGTATTGAGGTAAGTCTCCCCATACTAGGCTGCAGTAGTCGATGCGCGATAACACAAGGGATTGAATGGCTAATAATCTGGATTTTTCGTCTAGCATACTTTTTATTCGATGAAAAAACATTAAAGTTCCGTAGATTTTGTTGCAAGTAGTCTCAACGTGAGATTTGAAGGACATATTTCTATCGAACCAGATACCTAGATTTTTAACTTTTTCTGATGCATTAATTTTATCATTTCCAACTGCAAGAGTAAGATCTGAAGTTTTTTTAATTGCATCTTTGGATCCAAAAATAATGCATTGTGTTTTATTAGCATTTAATTTGAGACCATTTCGGTCGTACCATGATTTCAGGCTAGTCAGTAAAGTTTCGGCTTTAATTTGCGTCTGTGGTATTTCCGATACAGAACTTGTTATTGCGATTTGAACATCATCTGCATACATTGAGATCCGTGTGTTAGAAGGCATTGGAGGGAAATCATTAATGAAAATAGAAAACAGTAGCGGACCAAGAATGGATCCTTGGGGAACACCAAAATTGTTTTGAATGAATGGGGACAATTTGTTTTCTATGCGGACTGCATGAGATTGATTTGACAAGTAACTTTCAAACCATTGCGTGTCTATTCCCAAGTTCAGTATTTTACGTAGAAGTCTTTCATGTTGGATGCTATCGAACGCCTTAGAGAGATCGAGTAGTAGCAAGAGTGTTACATTCTTTTGATCGATGTCACTGTATATATTTTCAGATATATTGAGCAGAGCGTCTTGAGTGCTAGTATTTCTTCTATAGGCATATTGATTTTGGTGGAGTAAATTTGACTCGTCCAGGTGAAATGACAGTTGATTTGTCACCACTTTCTCCAATAGTTTGGACATGACAGGCAAAAGACTGATGGGCCTGTAGTTTGATGCTGTATTTAGGTCACCACTTTTGTGCAACGGTCTAATAATGGAGTGTTTCCATTGGTTTGGAAACGTATTGGTTACTATTGATGTATTAATTATCAGACGA
Source organism: Morinoia aosen (assembly GCA_030386875.1). Taxonomy (NCBI): domain Eukaryota; kingdom Metazoa; phylum Arthropoda; class Malacostraca; order Amphipoda; family Talitridae; genus Morinoia; species Morinoia aosen. The sequence goes on from CM059564.1 coordinate 77,937,256, forward strand.
ATCCATGGTGCTGTAACAGGGAAACTGTCTTTGATATATTGAAGACTGATACCATCATGTCCAACTGCCGTTGTGTTTTTTAGTGAGTATAAGATGTTTCGTAACTCTGGTAAATCGACAGGGCGTGGTCTCCACTTGACATCAGTCCTCGAGGGTGCAGTGGGGCATGAATTTTCAATTGTCGTTTCATCTGGATTGGTACACACCTCACTGAAAACTTGAGCCCCTACTTTTGAAAAGAATGTGTTGAAATCCGTGGCTGTTGCCAAGGGATTTTCAAAATTACTTATGCGATCTAAATTTTTATATGGGGCTACCTCACTAATGATTTCCCAAGTTCGCTTCGGGTTATTTTTAGCCGTTATCAGTGCCTGGTGGAAGTGAGTTTGTTTCGCTTCAGTGATTTTCTTTCGAAGAATTTTTTCATGTTCTTTATATCTCTTGTATAAGGCACTGTTTGATCTATTGTTTTTGTACTCTCGCAAGTTAGCTCTCTTTATTCTGCTCATCTCTTTAACTTCGTCAGTGATCCAAACAGTCCGTTTTGGCTTGTTTTTTTTGGTGACGTAAGGTGCACATTCGTCGAGAGCTGCTGTGAAGTTCTCGTTGAAAATTGACACTTGAATGTCAACATCGTCAGATTGCATCATTTTCTGGAATTCGGTAGACCTATCGAGTAGTTTTTCTTGAAATAGTTCTGCTGAATAGTGCCTTTTCGAGCGATAGGTCATTAAGCGGTATTTTTGTCTTTCCTTCGCAATATTAATTTCACATTCTATAGAGTGGTGATCGGAAATTGAAGGTGATATTACTGTACTAAGTATTGCGGTGGGATTATTTGTGATTGCTAGATCGAGGAGAGTTGCAGAGATTTTAGTGATGCGAGTCGGTTCTTTGACCATTTGTGATAAGCTTAGTTTATACAATAGTTTGCTTAGCTGATTGTTTTTGTCCGTTAGGTCAACATTGAAATCTCCGAAAGCAAAGAATGATTTTTTTGCCTGAAGGATTTTTTTGAAGGTTTCCTCAATGAAATCTAGTGTTCGATTTAGGGGAGACGATGGGTGCCGGTAAAGGCTGCCAATGATTATTGATTTGTGTTTATTCATTTGCACTTCTAACCAAACCATTTCAATGCCTTCGCAAACTTTATTCACTAGTAGTGAAGATGTTGAGTACATTTCTTTCACAAAAATACAAGATCCACTACCTCGGCTGGTTTTAGCGCCATCATAGCGGTACAACACGTAATCAGGAATGTTAAAAAATGAACTTTGGGTTCGTGAATCAAACCATGTTTCTGAGACACATAAAATGTCAATTTTTTCAGTGACCAACATTACTCTGATTTCATCCAATTTACCATTCAGGCTTCGAGCATTTACATGCTTGATTTTGATTTTACCTATATTAGCACTTTTTTTAAAGGTAGCGAGGTTACTATCTCGATGGGATCGTTCAGGGGATTTATCGATTTTGTCTAAGTTGCCCAGGGTGTTTGGCCCAGCATCTGCTATGTAAGAAAGCCTACTATTTGGCTGGGCAGCGGCACTTTGTCAAGATGAGGTAACCCCGGTCTGATTTTTGCCTTGTGTGACAAGAGCACTGTAGTGATCGTTTTTACGATGGAGCAGTAGTGGAGGGTTATTATTTGATAACTCTGAAATGGGAACGACTGATATTTTCAAAACACAATGATCTTTTTCATCCAGGACGAGAAGTTTTTGGCCTGTCACATTTGAAATGATTAGTGGTATAAGGTCTACAGCAGCTTGGTCAAAATGTTTTTCATCAATGTAATTATCTATGAGGTTTTGCATGTCGCCATTGTTCTTGTCAAAAAACTTAGCATATGTGCTGTAGTTTGCTTTACTCTCTGTTTTGATTGCAGCCTTTAGGGAATTGTAATTCCATTTTGATGCTGGTTGTTTTGTAAGTAGATGAGCTACTGCGTGGAGGAGGCAGTGTCCATCGGCTTTGGTGGGAATCAGTTTTATGTTCCATGATCGTTTCAATTCATCCATTGTGGAATTCATGCGTTCACAAATGGGGCTGGAGACGCTTTTTTTCGCACTTTTTTCATGGTTAAGAGGTTCTGAGAGGTGCGAGGAATTTACGTTTTTCTGGCTCTGAATTCCCGTTCTGTGGTGATTTCTCGTATGGGGATTTGCAGAGAACTGAGAAATGCTCGTGTCAATTATATTTTTCTGGTGATGATTGTGCATACCGTTGGGTAGTGGATTTTCCATCGATTGTCGACTGCAATTTTGCAGCGATTTCTCTCTTCCTATTGATTTTACTGCTTCCGAGTATGTGATTGGATGTTGATTCATACTCGTGTCTGAGAGGGGCTTTTCATCCTCTTCATCAGCATTGGATAGCAATGAAAACCTATTTTTTGTAGGCACTCCGCAGTTGTTTGTGGCGGATGCAGGAGAGGGCTTGTTATATGAGGGCAAACATCGGGAGGAGAGGGGAGGAGAGGGTTTGTTATATGAAGGCAAACATCGGTTTATGGTGCTGGAGGTTTCACGTGGATAGGCGGTCAACTTAGAACAATCATTCAACTCATTTTGCTGTTTTGAATAATCATTAGAGTATTCAATTTCTTCATTTAGATCATGGGAGTTTCTGACACAGGAGATAAAATGTGAAGTTAGTCTCAAAGGTGATTTTAGAGCAATTTGTTGAAGAAAATGATGCGTGTCTTCTCGCGTAACGGGCCAAGTGCGGACATTGTTGTAAGCTTCATCAACAGGACCGGTTTTTACATTTGCTCGCAGCGGAATCAGTTTAAGGCCAATTTTTCTGCACAGGCTCGATGCCATGTACAATTGCTGCCCACTGCAGGCACTCACCACATAAATACGAGAAAGAAGATTCTTTGTCATGATCAAATTTTTTAATTTCGTGAGATTTTGGGACGAGAGGCTCAAACCTTTGAAACTAATTATATAGTTCCTGAAAGGAGGTGCGCGTTCAATCTCATCATTGAGATCATTTAGACGTTCCGAAGTTATGGTCTGAATCCTGCATGCACTATCAATGTCACCTCTGTTGATTTTTGTGAGACTATTGTCTCCAACGAGAAAAGTGTCTAAAGGGGATTTCGCATAAGGATGGTTACTCGCAGTTACCACCGGCGTAAAATCATGAGCGCTGATACGATAATTTAAAGCAAAAAGCTGTTCTGTAATCAATTGAATATTTGATACAGTGGAAAAAATCGACGCTGGGCTTGGGGGACAATTTTGTCTCAAAGCTTTATTGAGAAGTGCAGCTGTAAGAGACAGCGTGTTATTTATTTCGTGAATAGTTTGGGAACTGGTCATTTGGAGAGGATGTAAGTACCCATCAAAAGCGGTAACAGGTCTGGTTGTATTTTTCTCCACTGAAAATCTTACGTTATCCTCGCAGTTTACGCTCTGAGGTATTTTACTGCCAGTATCAGCTGCTGCGTATGCATTTTCAAACATAACTTCGCCGCCTGAAAGGTCTACACACAATTTATCATTAAAATTGTAATTAAAATTACCCCTTGTACTTTCTGACTGATTGCACACATCCAAAATTTTATCGCGTTCTAACGATGACGTTGGTGTTTCCGTCGGCGGTGAACGATTTTGAGCTTTCTCAGTGACGCAGAGCAGGGGCGACGTCGCCATGACGCAATCGTTTCGGCGAGACGAAGGAGCTCGCAGTGCTGTGGCAGCTTCCGCCAGTGAGGACGTATCTTCTTCACTAAAGATTCTCGGCTTTGTGGACGATGAATCTTCTCGGATACAGTCCAAAGCGTGGGGTTGAGAGTCGAGTGCTGCTTGTACGGAATTTCTTGAACTCGCTTCGGGTGTGCCCGTCGCAAGTTTCAGAACTTGAGAAGATGAATTATTACTGGGAGCTGAATTATTACAAGCAGCGCCTGAGAGATTTCCGCCCGTGTCAGATGACTCTGATTTTGCAGTCATTAGTGATGCTTCAGGGGCTGAGAAACACTTGCTGATACCAGATCTCACGAACGTCCGAGAAGCATTTTTCGTTTTGAGTGTTTGAGGACCTTGAACAGATGGATTCACATGGGCGGATTTATTAGGTCTGCCTTTCCGCTTTATGGCTGGTGCTTTACTCTTTTTACTGAGCTTTTCGTGCGAAGCTGTACTGGAGGATGTTTTTTCAGATGGGGCAACCTTCCGAGTAGTTGAACGAGTTCTATATTGATACATTGTGACGTTGATAGAGAGGAAGAAAAATTAAATTAAATTTTGTTCATTGGGTTAAAGTAGAAGACCTCGCTTTTTAAAGGTAGATAAAAAGAGACTGCCAGTAGGAAAGCAAGGGGGGGGGGGCTTGGGGTGTAAGACAGAGGAGGACAGAGTGTGAGCGGGAGGAGGGGGCAGGATGCTTGCGGTCGGCAGAGCAGCGTTGCTTGCTGTCCTGCTCGGGGAAGAAAAGAGAAAAGAAAAAAAAGAAGAAGAAAAGAAGAAAAAGAACTTCAACTCTTCCATCAGAAGATTGCTCTGGTGAACTTTTCGAGAAACGTCGGAGTGTTCAAGTTTACTTCACATTGTGGAATTATGCTCTGTCTGTGAACACAGGCTTACTATGTTTAACATGGTAAATTATTTCCGAAGTTGCTGGATCAAGTTTATTTAATTTTTATATTTAAAAGTTCCTTCAAAGAAGAAGAAGTTTTTTATCCTTCTCACATTCAACGTCAATAGTTAATCAAAATTGTCCATCAAAAGAACATGAGGTAAGCAAATTTTTTTTAATCAAAAATTGAATGAGTACATTAGAAATTTTCAACATTCATGCTCTATTGTAACAAAAATAGTTCACAAAAAATGGTCACCATTATTTTCCAAAGATGCGAGTTTGACAGAGCACACTTTCTATTTTGCTTCTGGAGATAACGGCACTTGTTCTTTCACGTTAAGAGTGGAGGTGTTTTGGAGGGATGGAGTGGAGATAGAGGGGGGATGGAGGGGGCAGGGGTAAGCCTGTTCGCGCTGCCCTCACCGGCACTGCGAGAGCAACACTAAGTTTTCACATCTCGCCACTCTGATCTGCTTGTTAAAATGATCATAATTGAATCACCGAAACACTGAAAGTTCACTTTTACCATTTAGTTACGTAGACGGCACATTCACGGACACACAGTTCTAGTTTCGTACTTCGTGGAGTTTTTCTTCCCTCACATTCTGAAACAATTTAGCTTCGGTAACATGGAGCGTGCGTCCACGGTGACAGTTGACGAAAAAAATAAAAAAATAAAAAAAAATAGAAAAAATAAAAAAAAATAAAAAAAAACGCCATAAAAAATTACAAGGAAATGCATCGATCCAAATAAAACACTGCGACCAAAATTACATTAGGAATAAAGAGCTCCTGAATAAAAAATAAGACCAGAACTCTCATCGTTAGGAGTTTAGAAGCACTGCCTACACGTACTATGTTAGAGCCTTGAATGTTCGACAAGGTGGCTGCGGTGGACGTTGAGCTTAGAGAACCTAAATCGCAATTTTGGGAACTAACTGTTTACGGAATTACGTTATTAAGCTATTTGTTTCTATTATTATAGCACTACAGATCACTATATACGTACATTAACACATGAAAACAAACTACCGAAATTTTATAAACTATGAATGTTTCTTAAGTGAATACTAGGTAAGTTAAATAACGATAAGTATTTTGTCCATAAACAGGAGCAAGCTGCATAAATTTCCATGAAATTCGAAAAAAATATGATGTCCAACGAACATTGAAGCTGCATCGTGCTCGCTAAAAGTTTTATCTTGTCACGCCTGCCGAGAGAAGAAGCCGTTCAATCTTTCACCAGTCATAAATAATGGAAATACGGCTTCGCTCTCTGGTTTAGCGAGACTATCGCCGAAGCTAAACTTTCACTTTAGAATCACACAGTGCAAAAAAGTTAGGCTGAGCTTTCTGTCTAGCGTTTGTTCAGTCCGTAGAGCAACGTTCGGCCTTTTTGGCTCAAAATACCGCAACGGTTGAATTTTAAGCGAGGCTGTGGTTATTGTCTGATCGGAATACAAGTAGAGAAAGAGTCACAAATTAATACAGAGCTGAAGCTACTGCCTCTTAAGTGAGAAATGTTGGCAGTTATCCACGTGAGGAGCGAGACTGCAGTTATGAAATTGGTTTTAAATTAACTCATTAATCTGCAGTATAGCATGCATGGCACAGTTTGGTATAACACCGGTGGCTTCGTGTTATCCATTCCTAAGAATTATTTTAGTTCACTAACTAAAATATTACCTAGTGTACTTAATATAAAATTTTAAGCTCATTATAAATGACTCATTTGCCGAAAAAATTGAAGGTTCAAGGAAAACGGTGCAATTTATTAAGTAAAATTTGGTATCTCTAACTTCTTGTACATAGTGTCCGAAACTATAATGATATATTTTAATTAATTACCAAAAATCGGAGTAGAAGAATCTCTCATCGATATGGGTATTTCCAAATCAAAGCCTAACTTCAATTTAGAACCTTTCCCTCCTACGGGATGCGAAGCTCGTTCAAATTCTAAGAAAAAATGAGTTATTTTAAGAAATTTTGGGAGAAAAATGGAAAACAAACAAGGGAGGAGCGAGAAAAGTGGAAGGTGAGCTTTCCGGAGTCGATCTGAAAATGTCCTCTCACAAGAACTTGCAGAGGTAGCTTTCCTGTCGCTGAAACTAACAAAGTCTTAAAGTGAAGTCAGTTTTAGCTCTACAGTAATAAAAGTACCGTCGGAGTCCAGGGTTGCCAGACTGGCCATTTCATGGCCAATTTACACAAAATTGGCCATTTTTTGAACGCCGTGACCATAAGAAATTTACTTGGTCATTTTTAAAAACCTCGCACAATTCAAGAAACAGACGACCTTCAACATCTCGAGGAGGTGCGCTAGTCGTAATATTATCAAATTGAGTAAAAAGTTTATTAGAATTGTGATTTTTAAATGAAAAGTTCTCTGTAAATTTTACAGTGGCCATTTTGGCCATCGTTTTTCGTAAAATGTGGCCATGAGCTGACTGATTCATCTAGCAACCCTTGTACCGTCCTATTAGCTAAGAAACCGTTCACCGTTCAACTGGCTTCTATAATCAAAACAGCCGAGTTTTTCAATAAGTCGTCCCTCCCGCCCTCTCGCTGTTCCTTGTTTGCAAAATTCCCCTAAACTTCAAAATTCTTTGGTATAAACTTTCATACTATTACGAATTGTTAATCAGAATTGTGTAACTGATTTAGTAACAAGTGGACTAAGGCGCTTCAGTAAATCTACAGTTGGGGAAAGTCTGGCGACATAAATTATTTCAACATCATTGCTCCTGCCTATAGAAAGTATGTAGACTTGATCCCAACGGTGGAGATGAGCTTATAGTTGAAGTTAAAACGCTAACATTATGGTCTCGAGTATCAGCATGTAACTGCAGATACGTGAGACCGTTTATCGATAACAAAGAACCGAAGATATCAGCATTGCTTAATTTGGTGCACCGAATATTTCATCGGCACATTCTGGTAAGAGGATTGACTACACTTTACCGTAAATGCCTGCGGTGCCTTCGTGGACACTAACTGCATGCACATTGCACACTGATGGAGTGTTCTTAGAAATTGCGGGCTTCTTACATTATCACTAAGGGAAACAAGTCAAAGAGCTGTGCGGAATAGATGTGCTTGGGTCATAAAGCTTTTGAGAGGAATTTTCAAAGCAGAACATTTAATTATGTCCTAGTATTCGGAAATCTTTTTTACTGGTAGAGTGAACACTATGCAGTCTTTATTTTTGTTTACTTTACGCAACCACTGCATGGTTGCGCTTCTTCCTAACAATTAAAACGAAATACCTGGTCATTATGCTCATTTTCTGACGATCATTATTACTTCAACTACTGGTCTTGAGTACCATATTAATATTAGACTTAACCTTGTAATAAGTTAACCTTCTTATTACATCACCTAATTGAAATTACTAAGTACTAGGTCTTTTCACCCTCCAACTTTCTTTGTTCTCCACTTAAGGCCTTATATCCAGCTCTCCATCAAATGTCACGAAGACCAAACTTAGCTCAGAAAACAGTCGTTGTTCTCACAAGAACTCCTTCCTCCTGCCCTCGCCGCGCAGCTTCCCCGTTTTCGTTTCCTTCCTTTGAGCATTAAAAGGCGGTGCTTTTGATTACTATCGCTTTGGCAATGATTACGCGGTTGCTAAGAATGGTTAAGTTAGGTTGTGAGTAGCAGGGTTGATGAATCGACTTTACTGCTCGAATACATTTCTGCCTTATCTAAGAATTATAAAAAATTGAATAGCACAATAATACTTCACCTCGTACTGTAAAATCTATTAAAAAAGGGGTGAAATTATTGGAATGCTCTTCATTTATACCCGTGCGCATATGATAGGTTTACCTTATGCTACATAAATGTACCAATACGTAGTCAACGTGTTAATGAGAGCTAGCCCTCACTCATATTCACAACGAAATTTAGCCACCCTATAATTTCTACTAAGTGAACAAAATTAAATTATATTCCTCTCAATCAATACACCTCACATCAATTCGAGAGTCTTAAAAATGGCAGTGGTAACTCAGACGGTCAACTAGGTGGGTCAAGAGGTGTGATGTCTACTAGAGCCTCACCGCCCCCAAAGCATCCTCAGCTGAGGCGGTTTTCCAATCGTAATCTCGAAGTCATCGAGTGACTCGGAGTTAAAGCCCTTTTACATTGACGGTTTCTTCGCACTCCACACCGGCGTTCCATCCCGCCAGTCAAATGAGCTCCGTCAACAGCAATGCAAAATGACCCTTATTGCCGCGCTCACTATAAGGAGCGGCAACATTCAGCATGCTAAATATTGGCGGTGTGCATTGCCAGTCAACAGCGTTCAGTTACACTTGAAACTATAGAGAAGATGTGTAGTCATGGCTTACATATTTTGGAGCAAGAAAGAACGCCTTTCAAAAAATATTAGGAATTTCCATGTTTATAGAACGTTAAGCACGCAGAGTATAAAAACAGAGCGTCAAGAGAAGATGCATTTAAAAGTATAGCATCTCACTTCCCAAATTATAACATTACAATGGTTAAAATGAAAATTCAAAGACTGAGAGGTCAAGATAGGAAACAGCTGTCACTATTCAAAAAATCAAAGATATATACACTGCGTATGTAAACGTAAAATTAATTATAGTGTAAATAAATTACACAATGTACATTGCTATCAAGAAAAGTACTTCAAATACACGAAAACATTCGGCAGGTGTCATTAGAAGATTATTCAAATTAAAGGAAAAATTAAAAAAAGTACACCAAGAAATTAGTAATTGGTATCTGTTTTATCTTTCCATTTACAGTGTTTTTTGAAGGTAATTGGGTATTATTATAGTTTTTCAGAATATTAACTTTTTACATTTGCAAATTATTTTGTAAATTGTTCTGCCAAGTATTCTGTCAGCATTGAAAAAGCAATACTGACGATTGCTGTCTCTGGGGAAGGAGCGTTGTACGTTGAGCGGCAATGTAAAAGCAAGCCGGTGTGCACTGACGCTCAATCTTCTCGTGGGAGGAGCTGTAGCAAGTTCACTGTCGCTCCACACCGCTGATGTAAAATGAGCTTTACACGGGTTACCTACAGTGTTTCCAATGGTGACCTGACGCAAAAATTGCATCCGGAACATCGGTTACCCGCGTAACTCCCGCCGAAACCTCGTTTGGAAAATAATTATTACCAGGTTTGGGTTATGACATCACTAATGTTTACAACAAAGTTATGGGTGGACTTTTGCTAATGAAGTGGCATATTCATATTTGCTTATAAACGAGAGATCAAATAGAATAAAATTTATATATGATTGTAAATTATTTATTATTTTAGCCTTTTGTGTAAAGTGTGTAGCATTAAATTTAAAAATAATTTGAAATTAACATTAAAAACACACACAAGCAGTGTTTTTTAATCCGTTTGATGCAAGGCTAAGGGCAGTAAATTGTCATCAAAACTTAAGTATTGCTCATTATACATGAACTAAGCATGTAAGGAATAGTGTTTCTCTAAAGAGTTATATATTTATTTTTACTCCTTCGATATGAATTGGGTTCGTGAATTTGTTTTTACTCAGTTATTTCTGAACTAACACTTTCTTATTGGTTTGGATCAGTGTGGTACTAGATAAATGCGTCTTCGTATTAGCTATTGATTGTTCTCTTACAATGGATAATGATGTCATGTAAGTATGTGAGTTTGACTATGCAAATATAGCCTACTTTTATATATAGAAATATTTTGTTGACATGCAATAAATGGTATACATTGTTAACACATCTACTTGCAGTACAATTTAGCCAAGTTTAGACTGTAACTAAATTAGGATTGAGGTAGAAATATTGTCATCTTTAAAAAAAGGCTGAATATTTAGTCATTAATGATTTTATTGTTATATTGCTTTCGTATTTTTACTTCCAATGCATTTTCCATTTGTCTTTCCTGACAAGTATTTAGTCATCTAAGTGTCGCACATCTTTGTTTTAGGTTCTTCATTTGTTAAAGGAATATCCACTTGAAATTTAACTTCATTATAGCTTTGAAATTTTACGGAAATCTTTTAAAACATCTTTCATCTGAGTTGTTACTCTATAGAATCATATAAGTAGATGATAGCATTCATACTGAGAGTAGAATGACAATATTATCATTTCTTGAAGAAAGCATTTCAGCTTTGCAAATATCAGATAGTTCATGAAAAATGTTTTTTTTCATTATTTCTTCATTAAATTGTTAAAATAAAGTGCTTTGCTCATTCTTGCAAATTTTGAACAACATTTTGAAAATTTTGCAATTATGTTTCAAAAAGGAGACAATTTCTGGATAGGTAGCTAAAACTAATCAAATAGTCAGGTTAAACAGTTATTGAATTATTTCATAGTTGCTATTCTCATATAGATATAACTTAGAAGAAAGCAAACAACTCTTTCAAATTTAAAAAACTCTTTAACGTGACTCAAACTTTTTTTCTGTTCAGACATGAAGATGCAGTCTCATTATCTCCCTTGATAGCAAAATACTTATAAATGTGTCTGGTAAATGCCTGTAGTATGTTCAGCGGATTAAAAGTATTTTCACAGTACTCAGAACATTATTTCACAAGACTTAAAATGTGTTCAGCAATTTTCAATTCAGTAATAGTTGTTTAGCAATAATCTGTTCTGTAGAAGAACGATGGCATTCAGTAATTGTTTACCACTTTAACATCTTATTTTCGTACTCGTGTTACCATTATTACAACCACCATCAGACATGTGGTACTCACTAATATCAGGATGAAAAAGAAACTTCGATTCAAAGGTGAACTTCAAATAACACATAAGGAAACAAATTCAACTAGAAATATAATGTATTGAAACTATTTTTGATAGAGGACCAAATAGTCCTGTGGAATGTTGGAGGGTCAATAAAACAAGCTGTCTTAGTAATGCAATTAGCTAGCAAGTTTTCATTCCCACCTTCTATTTAAAAATTAATAGAAAAATACTTTTCGTTCCTTTTATTGAGAGAAAAAGAAGCCATTAAGGACCAATTATCACACTTTTTCAGCTGGTCTTCTTGACCTTGAGAGGAGAGCTTATTTAATACATAATGTAGAGTTTAGTCAATTATTGTCCAAAGAAGCCTGGCAGAAATTCATTTCAGGAGGCTCTTCATACTGATTGTACATTTACAATTTCACTTGCTGAAGATAGCTCATTTTGTAGAATTTGGGAAAGACAAACACAAAAACGAAAGATATAAGAGTAACCTCCATAAAAATACATTCATGTCCCTTTCTTTTTGAGAAAGGTCTCAAAGAACATTTTAGTTTGCTGTGAAATATTATGAAATGAGCATCACTGACAATGATCCATGCTCTTTGCATCAGCTATGTTGCCTTTAACTTCTTGACACACATTGTGTCATAGTGTAGCATTATTGAAAATTCAGGAAAACTAATTCAAGTCAGCTTACAGCTGATGTGTGTTAAGACAAAGAATGTGAAATTTTCATTCAGTGTAACGAATGTCTTCATAGTGTTGATAAAAGTAGCAATGGCTTCGTTTATTACACAAAATTATTTTTCTAATGTGAATAAAAATTGCAATTGAATCAAGTTGATATCTAAAGCTATACCACTTCCTATTTCATGTACTATCAGTGTTCATCTTGTGAATGTATATCACAGTCTAGTGAAGAGGTCCAATGCCTTCTGTTAGAGGTTCACAATGATTCTGAACAAGTGACAAGTGCATGGATACCTTAAAGTTGATCAGTTAGATAAGTCATTTATCTGGGTTTAGGATTTATTTCACTACAATACTTTTGGAAAATTATTACTTTTCAAGTGAAAAGGTTGTTAGTTTAACGTCAGAAGTGATACAAAGCATTTATCACGACAAAGACAAGAGTCTTGATATTGAGCAGGTGTTTTATGAATGTTTGGCCTTTAATCATCGCTCAGTAAATTTTAGATCAACAGATATCTTGAAGACCACATGAGAAGAATAATAACAATGAAAAAATAATAATGGAAATATTATTTGCAATTAAATAATAATATTAATAATTTGTAGCATTTAAACTTTTCCTTCGTGATTCACCATTTTGAGAGTTCATTCATTTTGATTGCATCAACTTCTGAGAAGAGGTCCACAATTGATAAATGAGCATTGATGAATTTTGGTTATAGAATTAGAGAAATCGGATTTCATCTTTTGAATCCTTTAAATTTGTATATTATGAAATAATATAAATTAAAGTGAATTTATGCTTTACTATCTTTTACAGTAGTGCACATGGGTTGGTTTTTATCAGCATCAGCCTAGAAGTACTGAATTGTATCTGGCCTGAGTAGGCCACTTTCTTCTAAATCTTAGTCACTCTAAGCTCAATTATTTTAATTTCTAGAGAAATGTACATGAAGTTCATCTAGAAAACTGAAAGAAACTCATAGAGCAAAGGGTTGCACACCACTCCACTCGAGAGCAACAGTGAATATCCGTGCAGCTTCAGACTCGGCACCGCATGCTCTACAGCCAAGAGGTTTGTTGCATGGATAGGAAACAGAGTTGATGTGTTCTCTTGTACGTTCTTTTGCTCGTTTTCATTTTTTTCCATCAGAGATTCAGACTTGATTCTGATTTTAACTCATTTATACATGCATTCAACCTTGGTGTGTTGTGCATTGTTTTTAAAATGGCTATATGATGGAGGAAAGTATCATACAGCAAATCATATAAGTTAGAAGTTTTCGGGATGGATATCATCCCTTTTATGCACGGTTGCGGAGTCGGAGTCACCGGAGTTGCATGTTCATGGTGGAGTCGGAGTCGTTTTTCCGAATGAGGTGGAGACGGAGTCGTTCATTCGAATGTGGTGGAGTCGAGGTTAGAGTCGCAATTTTTTGGTGCCTTTGACTAAAATTTCTGATGAAATTCAAGTTATAATTGTTTAAAGCCGAATGTAAACAAAACCGAATTGAAATTTTTTACTAAAAAGCTAAAAATTATGCAATGTTTTTATGTCTATACCTATTACCTAATACTGGCATTGATATCCAGTCATTTGAGTATGTATACATACATAGTGTCTCCAAAAATGGTTATCAAATTGATAACTATCTTTGTCCAGACAACGCTGATAACGCGCACCACAGGATTTGCAAACGCCACGAAACAGGTCATTAGATATAATGCGACTTGCGACATTGTCGTTCAATTTCAAATATTGATGCAATGGTCTTTCAAAAACATTTGAAGACAAACTTACTCTCTTCTAAGCTAAATTTATTTCCTGCCATGCTGTGATAAATTAAATACATCTGCAATTGTGAAAGGCAGCGTGTTAACGACATTTATAGTGTGAGTGCATTTATTTGAGACACCCTGTTTATGTGATACACACGAGCAAGAAGTATCATTTTCATACACGAGTGTATGACATATTTTATGGTTAAAAAGCAAAAATTTGTCGTTGAATGCATTGCAAATCCATTCTTTTAATTTTTGCCTCGTTTATTACCCCATCACTAAATATATAGGAAGTAGAAACTAGTAATAAATGCGCTGAAAGTTACTTGCATAGCAGCTCTGCTGATGTAATACATTTTACGCACACACACAGGGGCAACTCTGTAACGCTTTTAATGCGTCTATCCTCAATTACAGTGGTTCCATATAACGACATTCTCTTGTCTTTAGATTATGCGATGATGAATTGATTGATAATGACTCGTCTATGCAGAAACCTAATGTTATGTTATGATCACATATATTTCCAGTCGTTAGATGCATTGATAATGACTAGCGTTTGTCATACTCTTAATTCTATGTTCTAATATATAAAGACTTCTAGTCTTCAGGTTATGTTGTTACTAATGATAATGAAAATTTAATTAGCATATTCTAATGTTAATAACCGGAATATTCGTTGATTTTTTCAGCAATACGTAGTTTTCATGTGCTACGTATTGATTTCTTTGTTTTGTTTACTTCCTGGTCTTTAGGTCAAGTTAACATGTAATAATAATATCAATTTCCGCAAATTTCTAATATACCTTGAATGTTGTTTGGTTCCGAGTTATTTTGTCTTTCACTATGCATTTCATTTTAATGTTTCATTTTTATCTTCTGATAACTTCTTAGCTTTCAAGTAAGCATATGAAGATTTTTATAATTACGTTTTTAAAATTTTAAACATTAAAATAACATCCGCTTTTCGGCATTGTATAATAAATGACTTCTTTATAAGGAAAATTTGAAATAGTTCTAAGAAAATATCGATATTGATATGTATGAAAAAATGAAAATTTAATGTTAACGAGTTGCAGTGAAAGAAATAAAACAACACTGGCAAAAACCTCACTTAGTCACACACATGTTGTAACTGAGAGCAATGTACTATCTCAGCTGCAATGGCTGATGCATTTACGCGATAGTACAAAAATTCTTGCTGAAAACGTTCCAAATTGCGTTAAAAATATAAATAAATAAAAAATTGGCGTTTATTAAAATAAAAAATTATCATATACATGGCCAAAAGTCAGAATAGAATGCAGAAATAGCACCATATAATATACGAAGAAGCTAGAAATAGCTTTTATTCAAATACGAAACGTACCAGAAATGTCAGGCCCGCTGAAATAGAAAAACGATTTTTACCTTTTGTAGCTGTAATTTTACACAATGTTGACCAATGATATGGCACCTCTTCTGCATTGTTACCCTGCATGGTGTAGAGACAGGATAAAAGGCAGTGCAAATCGTGCCTACCTTAGCTTCACATATATTGAAATTTTTGTTTCTTCGAAGATAGTAATATGATTACCTATTATGATTTCGTTGGATTTGGTGCATATTTTGATGCTATGTCGTAGAAAGAAATTGAAAAAAACTAGCTTAGACTAGCTTAAACTTAAACTAGCTTAGAAAGTATAGAAAAGAGTAAGAAATCTAGCGTGATTTCGTGAGTACACTCAATACTCAGCCAAGAGCGATTAATCTTGGAGTTCAATATACAAAATTGATGCGTACAAATTGCTGAAGGCGTTGTTACAAAGTTCACATACAACAGGTAATAAGTTAAAAAAAAATAAATAAATAAAAAAATCTAAAAAATAAAAATAAATAGAAAAAATTTAGCGACGATGATAATCTAATCAGCTAATATGTTTTACACATAATAATAATTTGTTGGTTAAAAATTACATACAATTTACGAGGCAAGGCGAACAAGGTGGATATCAATATTCCATCATAACATTGGTAGGTACAAATTGCTGATGGTGTTGTTGCAATTTCCAATACAGTTGTCATAAATGTTCATATATGTCTGTCATAAGATTGTCAAAATTGAGGTAAAACTGCCGTATATATCTTTAGAGGTTGGAACTGATTTCATGACATGAAGTTATGCAGTTTGAAGATCTAGTGTAAAGTTATAGAATTCTAGGCGAATTATAGTTTCGTTTCTATAGTTTATAGAATTCTATTTTGTGCTTGTTTTGAGAATTTGCTTGAGTATCCTCTCATCTGTTTTGTATGCTTTGAAGTATTGGTTTTGGTAATAGATTTTGTGTATCTTGCTATTGTTCATGTTCCTCGGAGCTATCGTATTTAAATATTTGTTTAATGTGGTATCGAAAAGGAAGTTTGAGTAGCCGTTATTGATGAATGATTGCTTGAGTTTGGGAACATTTTCATGAAAATGTTTTGTTGTGGGATCTACTTCCTGACGTTTGGAGCGTCGGTTTGTGCGCCGGCCCTTGGGATTATTGCGTTCGCTGCTGCCGAGTGTGGTCGTGCGTGCTTGAGCTTCCGGTTGCGCTCTTGAAGTATCCTTGCGAGATACTTGTGTTGTGTGTTCTTTTCCTTTTGCTGAGACACAAGCAGGTAGGGCCTGCAGCCGTGAAGTGTTTTCACTAGCTCGGAGCTAGTATGTGTTTCCGTTTCTGCCGTGAAGTGTGTTCGTTTCAAGGCAGCGTGTGTTCACACTGGGTGTGCCCTCTGACACACGAGCTCAGGTGTGTGTCTGGTGTCAGCTGTAAGGGAGGATTGGAGGCCGACCCGAGCTCTGGGAGCTCGGCTTTGAGGCCTAGGGTCTCGGGATTTGCACATCCCACAACAAGCTATCTAGGCTTTTTTGCCTTGCTTTGTCGGAGGTGCGTAAGGCAGGGACTGCGTCATCGAGAGATGATGCAGGGTCGCCCGGGGCGGCTAGTGGTGCGTCTGGGACCGCCGCCACGGTTGATCTTAGGCAACTGGCCAGCATCCTGATGCAGGCTAAGGGGCCTATTATTGACCGATTGGGGAGAGCTCTCCCCAAGTTCAGCGGCGACGGCACAGTGGATGTGTCGGAGTGGCTGGATGACCTTGAGCGCAGGTGCAAGGTCGAACAGGTTGGACCTGAGGAGGTCGTAGACTTCCTGCTCGAGGGCAATGCTGCTCGGGTGTTCCGCGCCCTTAGGGTGTCGGAGGCCTCCAAGTGGGAGGTAGTGAAGGCGACACTGCTGGCGCAGTACGGCATGTCGCGGCAGCCTACAGGCGCTTCACGGACCGTCAGCTTCAGGCTGGCGAGGCCGTGGACGTCTATCTGGACGACCTGCAGCGCCTAGGCGCTCGGCTGAGAGCAGGGCCGGAGGACTTGATCTTCCGGGTCAAGTTCCTTGAGGGCCTGCCTCAGGCCATCCGTAAGTGGGCAGTGATGCTCCCGGAGGTTTAAACCTCCAGCTTCGACGAGTTGCTGTCGAAGGTGCGTGACAGGGTGTCCGCACAGCGTGCTGCTGATGGCCTTACTTATGCGAGTAAGGCCAAGGCAGCCTCAGCTTCTTCCGGGAAGAAGCCTGGGCTTGTATGCCCAAGGTGTACAGGGCCTCACCGGGTGGCACAGGGTCCAGTCTCGCGAATTTCTACACCGCCCAACCCTCTCCCTCCACCTACAAGCAGCTACAGTGCCCACCTCCAAACAGCTACAGAAATGTCAGGTTAAATTAATTTAGGTTAGGTTAAGTTAAGTTAAGTTAGGTTAAGAGGTTAGGTTAAGTTAGGTTAGGATAAGCCAAGTTCAGTTAGTTTAAGGTTAACTTAAAAATGTTTAAAAACGCATGTTTTTGCGTGCCGAGATGGAGGGTCGAATAGCCAAACACCAGCGGTCGTTGTCAAAACTTATTTTAATGATTTAATATAGGTTAACTTGGGCATTCCGCTTAAGTATCTACTTACTAAGTACTTGTAGTGGTTATAATGCAGTGATTAATAATATATGTATAACGAACAGATAGGTTAATAAACCTCACTAGTACTACATAGTTCAATAATTGGCGCGAATGGCAACTTTATGTAGCTGCTTTTAGGTGGAGGGAGAGGGTTGGGCGGTGTAGAAATTCGCGAGACTGGACCCAGTGCCACCGGGTGAGGGACTGTACCCAGACTCGCCGCAAGGCGAAGGCAGTGCCTCCTTCGAACAACAGGAAAGAAAGCTTATGCTTTCGCTGCTCGAAGCCTGGGCACTTTGCTCGGGACTGCCCAGAGCCCACAGCTGCCGCTGGCGGCGCTGATTGCGGTTCGGGTTTCCGCGGGGAGGAAGTGGAAAGGGGCACCGCTTCCTCCGGCGTGGAAACCATGGAAGTCTAGGTACTTCCACTAGTCTCTCAACGAGAGGCTTAGCTGTCAGGGACAGCCAACAGCGTCCTGGGGACGTTGTCGTGACTGGCGCTCATGCGCCTGTCACTGGTAACCAGGGCTTACCCATGGCAGCTGGTAGGCTTACTTCGAGTAGCATGCCAGTTGTCAAGGCCATTGTGAATGGCCATTCTGCCTTGTGTCTGGTTGATACCGACAGCGGGTGCACGATGGTGTCCACCCGGGTGGTGGAGGGACTGTCGGGCCTTGCGGCCCGACATTTTGTGACGTCTGATGGTAGAACTTCCTCTGAGGGGAAGGAATGTCAGGCAGTCGTGCAGTTGCATGGGCACTCTTTTAGAGTGCCAGCAATTGCAGTTGAAGGGTTGGAGAATCTTGGCGTTGACTGCCTCTTGGGTGACGATGTAATCGATTACATGGGAGGAGTCACTGTTAAAAGAGGACCCAACTCTCGGTACCAAGTTGAGTGGGGTCAACCCCTCTGCCAGGTGCTGTGGTAGTGCTCCCATGAAGGGAGGTCGTGAGGTTGTTCGTGGGGTTAACTCACTTACGATTAGTGATCACGACTTTGAAGCCACGTTTTCTAACGGTCATTGGACCGTTAGTTGGCGTTGGTCGGCCGGCGAGCCGACGCAGCTTCAAACTGGTGTTGGCGAGTACAAGTGTACGCGCGCGCCAGGCGTACGTGAGAGGTATGCTGAGGAGATCCAGAGTTGGTTCTCTAAAGGTTGGCTGGTGAAGTGGAACGGCCCGGTAAAAGGGGTCATACCACTTTTGGCGGTTGTCCAGCCAACCAAAGACAAGGTGAGACCGGTAATGGATTACCGTGAACTCAACTTGTTCATAGAGTCTCACACTGGTGATGAGCAAACCACTGTGTGTGCCGATAAGGTGCGCAAATGGAGGCAGTTTGAAGGGGAGCTTAAGGTCGTTGACCTTAAGTCTGCCTATCTTCAAATTCGTGTCTCCAGTGACTTGTGGCAGTATCAAGTCGTGAGGTATTATGGTGTGCATTATGCCTTGACTCGCCTCGGGTTTGGCTTGTCATGTACGCCCAGGATTATGACGATGATCTTGGGCAAGGTTCTTTCGATGGACGATAAGATTAATCGTACCACGGATCATTATATTGACGATATAATGGTCCAAGAGTCCATTGTGAGTGCTTCTCATGTGAGAAAGCACCTGCAGTTGTATGGGCTCGAATCTAAAGAACCAGTGAGTCTCGATGGAGGTCGAGTACTCGGGATAGCTTTAGAGAGGTCTCCCACTGGACATCTATTGATGTCAAGAGGAAGTGAGTTGTCTTCCTTCATTTCAGAGATGTCTGAGATGACTAAGAGAGAGCTGTTCTCTGTGTGGCCGCCTTGTAGCTCACTATCCTGTAGCTGGGTGGTTACGACCTCACTGTAGCTTTTTGAAGCGACTGGGGTCAGACGGGCCATGGGATAAGCCTGTCAGTCACAGTGTCCTGAAGCTAGCTAAGGAGCTGGCTTTGAGAGCACTGGCTGATGACCCTGTAAAGGGTCGTTGGCAGGTCAATCCTGATGGTAATGTTACCGTCAAGACTGACGCCAGTTCACTGGCAATGGGTGTGGTCGTCCAGGTGGATGATCACATCGTGGAGGATGCTACCTGGCTGCGGAAGCAGACAGATCATCTCCACATTAATGTCTCAGAGCTTGAGGCTGTGGGACGTGGAATCAATCTGGCTATTATGTGGGGCTTCAAGACCTTCACTATAGCCACTGATTCCAAGAAAGTATTATCCTGGTTGGATAACACTGTCGGTGATCACAGTCGTGTGCGCACCAAAGGAGCAGCGCAGATGCTCATCAAGCGTCGCTTGATGGTGATCAAGGAGATTTGCTCCCACGGTCGAGAACAAAGCTGATCAGCTTACTCGTGTGACCAAGAGCTGGCTTGGTTGTCACACGGCTGACGAGCCGGACTCTGTCTTGGCTGCGTCAGTGGCGGCTTCTGCTGAAGAAGGGACGCCAGAGAGCGCCATTTGGAAGGCTCATTTGCCTCACCATTTGGGCGTTGATCGTACCTTTTATTTAGTCAAGGAGTGCAGGCCGGGCCTTACTCGAGACCAAGTGAAACGTACGATTGCAGGGTGTGAGGAGTGTCTTCGCATTGATCCTGCAAGACGGGTGGAGAACCTTGTCGAGCACGGCAATTTAGCCGTCGAGAGTGACTGGCATCGTGTAGCTGCGGATGTGACGCACTATAACGGTTTACAGTATCTCTCTCTCGTCGATTGCGGACCATCTAGGTTTGCAATTTGGCGAAGGCTGTCGAACGAGTCGGCAGCCAGTGTAGTCGCTCATCTCCAGCAGGTGGTGATTGAGCGAGGACCTTTTGTGGAGCTATTGTAGGACAATTCTGCCACATTTAGGTCGGCAACTGTCACTCAGTTTGCCAACGAATGGGGTATCTCTCTGCGTTTGAGAGCCGCTTATGCCCCGAGCGGTAATGGAATCGTAGAGCGGTAATGGAATCGTGGTACAATGTAATGCCACGGCACGGAGTCGATAGCAACTCTGTGCCTTGTCGTAAGTTATTTGCCTATCCTTGGAGGATGCCTTACGACAACGGCTTAAGTAAGGCCGGAGATGACGGCAAAAACGTGCATTTTGCCGTCGGTGACAGGGTGTGGGTGAAACCCGCAGTGCCCTCTGCACCAAGCAGTGGACTCCTAGGCGAGTCACTGCTGTTCGTTCAAGGCACGTTGTGTGCATTGATGGCATGCCTAGGCATGTCAGCGACATAAGGAAACGTCGCGGCTCTGCCTCTGAGGACAAGCACGATGCATGTGACTCAGACGACGATGGGCCCTATGAGACTCCTGTTGAGCCTCTTCAGGTTAGTGTTGAGGAAGTTCCGGAAACACAACTTGAAACTGCCAACGACACGGGTGAGCCCGTCGTTGACGCAGGTGACGAGGTTGTCACGGAGAATGGTAATGAGATGCCAGGACGACCCGTTCGGGAGCGGCGTCCCCTAATGGTTGAGGGATTACGTCACCTGAGTTCCTCGAGGAACTGAGGGGGATGTGGTGTATTGCTACGCCAGGCGCGTATTCCTACGCGCGGCCAATCACAGGGCTGCACCCGTCGGCGGGTTGCTTGTGTACACATCGTAATTTGTACACAAGCAACCCGCCGACGGGTGCAGCCCTGTGATTGGCCGCGCGTAGGAATACGCGCCTGGCGTAGCAATACACCACATGTTCCCATGTTGAAGCTATTTTATATGTCCTGTGGATGAGAGCTTGTATAGTGCTATCTTTGTACCTTTGGGGGCATTCACTGTTCGCGTTGAGGTATATCCCGGAATTTGTTGGTTTTGTGTGGACGGATGTTATGAACCTATTACCTGTTGCGTCAATTGTTACGTCCAGGAAGTTAAGTTTGCGGTTACTGCCTATTTCGATAGTGAATTTGAGGACAGAATCAAGTTCAAATGCATTTTTTAGGTTGTTAAGAGAGTTTGTAGATTCGATGACAGTGAAGCAGTCATCTACATAGCGACAATATATTGAGGGCTTGAGCTCCGGATGGCTATGGAAGATGTGGTTTTCAAGTGCGGTCATATAGAAATTGGCGAAGGTTACCCCAAGTGGACTCCCCATGCTCACCCCGTCTGTTTGTAGATATAATGTTCCGTCAATGTGTGCATAAGGACATTCAGTGGTGCAGGCTATTAACAGTTTCTCTAGAAGTGTTCTGTCTGAGAGAGGAGAGGAAAGTTGATCTTTGTATGCTGTATCACAGATTATCTTGATAGTTGGAATAACAGGGACGTTAGTAAATAGGGATTCAGCGTCAAGGGAAGCTATAATACCTGTGGGATTGGTCGTTTTCAGTATCTGAATGAAATCATCTGTAGAATTTATTTGATATTTGTGCTAGTAAATAGGGACTAATACTATTAAGTTGTTTTGCTATTTTATAGGTAGGAGTCGTGACCTGAGATATTATAGGGCGTATTGGATTTCCGTTTTTGTGAGTTTTAACAGTTCCGTAGATGTACCCAGGGCTATATGCCCCATACTATTGGCTGGAGTATTTTCTGTGGTTTACCTTTGATGACTGTTCCTATGAGTTTGTTGACTTTATTTTTAATGAAGCAATAGGGTTGCGTGATATCCGGGTGAATTTGCTCTGATCGTTCAAGATGTGTCTAGTTTTTCTTTGTAGTCAGTTTTATTCATGACGACAAAAACGCAGGATTTGTCGGCCCGCCATACCATCAAGTCTGGGTGTTCTTTGAGTTGTTTTGCGGCTAAGGCAAGTTCTTTAGGTAATATTGTGCTAGGCTTGAAGTCGCGGTTTTTAGTTGCTTCTGCTAACAGTTGGGATTCAGGTTAGGGTTGATTCATGTAGGATTTCCAGTTCAATTTGTTTCTTTAAATGGTCGAATTTTGGTTTGTAGAGGCATTTTAATCCGAGAGATAAGACTTCTTTTTGCTTGTCTGTGAGCTCGGCATTAGACAGGTTAATGAATGGCTGGGTCGATTGCGGGAGTAGTATGTTCCCACGATACAGGTTATTAAGTTTATTGGTAGTTTTTGATAAGGTGGCTGCTCGATGTTGGGTTTGAAGTGCGGCCAATCTACTCAGAATTCCAGTTCTTAATTCTGCGTGCATTTCCAAATTATTATTTCCTCTGTTAGGGTATCTATTTCATTTTGTGTAGAGACGGTGGTGGTCTTGGAATTTTCTAACTGATATCGCAGGAGTTTTCTGCGATAATTGAGGGAAAATAAATTATTGCTGTTCACGGGCTACTCGGTCATGATGTTTAAATTCACTATATTTTGGTAGTAGCCCTTCCTTGATACAGGTTTCATTAAAAATAATGCCATATTGATTATTAATGATGGTTTTGTTCAATTTGTATCCACGTCCAAACAACAGTCTGATTCCTGCTTCACAACATAGTCACACAAATGATAAAGTCTAGCTGTACCTACCACTACGGAACCTAGGTCGTCTAGTCCTCCTCACTTCGCAGACCAACTCTACACCTTCTAACTTGCATCAAATGCACATTCTCTCCATCCGCGTAACCGCAGCCACTCTGCCCACATCTCATGATGATCTCCATTCTATTAGCTGCACAACTCAAGCTATTTTTAGCCTGATGTCCGTGAACCTAGACGAAACGCGTCGCAAAATTTAAATCACAAAACGTTAGGGGAGCTTTTAAGTTCAATAAATTCCGATCAGAGTAAACTCTTCCGAAAACTAGAAAAATTGAACAAAACCATTGTTAAAATTCGATATGGCATTATTTTTAATAGAACATATATGTATATATTCACACATATAAAATGTTTAATTAACAATTATTCCATTGTTTTTGTTAATGATTTGTTAGCTTATTTTCTCCAGTTCTCTTATCGTACTTTTTTGTTCACTAGTCGTGAAGCTAAAGATTTCCCCTAAAGTCACATTATTGAAATTACGCAACGCGTTTCGTCCTTCGAAAATATTCAGGCTAAAATAGGTTTTGCAGCTATAGTAATCGAGTGCTGGTTCAATGGCTGCTGATAAAGGAGTGAGCTGTTTGGTTTGAGTTCTAAGGGTGCCCACACACTAACAGCAGTTCAGCGAGTAGCAGGCAGGCAGGCAGTATTTGTGAAGCAGTGAATGCGTTGGAAGCGCACACATTGGAAGCTGGCGGTTGAGCAG
Source organism: Morinoia aosen (assembly GCA_030386875.1). Classification (NCBI taxonomy): domain Eukaryota; kingdom Metazoa; phylum Arthropoda; class Malacostraca; order Amphipoda; family Talitridae; genus Morinoia; species Morinoia aosen. Next base: position 77,961,138 of record CM059564.1, read on the forward strand.
GCAGCAGCAGTTGGCCGAGCGGTCAGCTGTCGGCGCGCGTTGCAAGCGGTTCCTGCTCAAACTGCTGTTGTGTTGCACTGGCAATGCACGATCAGTGCATGGCTCCATGGATCAGTGTGTAGAGAGACGTTGTAAGGTCAGGTACGAAGTGTTGCTCGCTCAGCTATGGATGCAGAATTGCTTATTTCCGAAGTGTTTGCTTGTCCAACCACATGGTGTGCGAAAGATGCTCAACATAGCGACAGACTTTATGTTGCCAAGCAATGGGAAAATATAGGAGTAAAACTTGGAGTCACAGGTGAGTTTTTATTATAAACAAATGTGAATGTAACCTTCATAATTAGATGTGAAAAAAGGCATAATTTGATAAAATATTTTGGTAGTTGAAAATGCATTATACTTGAATGTGCACATTAACCACTTACTACAAAAATAATTTCAGCCTAATTTCTAAAATATTTGGAAAGATAAAGTGTTTTAACTCAAGAAATACCTCAAAATAATCGGTAGACAATGGACGCACAGGAAGAACGTAGCTAACGCGCGTGAACGCTCCACTATCTGTTCCAAACTAATTTAGTGTAAATTACTAGTAGTTACCGAGTCTTTCTCGAACTTGAAGAGGGACGTAGAAGTCCATTTTTGCGGTAAAGGGTTAAGTGTTCTTGAACCTTTGTACGTTACATAGTGATGAAATTTTGCCAAGGAACAGAGCCCTGTTCGGATACAAAATGTTCCTTAAATTTATTTCTGGTATTCTGTGCAATGCGACGCGAATTAGTTGAGTCTCATTTTAGAGGAGCCTTATCCAAGGCAGTTTCTGGGTTCTCAGCAATCAAAGAATAATCTACATCCTCTTTATCGATTATCGTATCGTGAAGCACACATGCTGCCTTGACGATGAGTACAGCATTGGAAGGTTTTGTTTCGATTACTTTGTGTAGAATGCGAAATTTTTGAGTCATGATTCCAAATGCGCATTCTACGCAGCGCCTAGCCCTCGACAACCTATAGAAGTTTTAATATATGTACCTGGAAGATTAACAGACGAAGGGACATTGAATGCATTAGTTTCTAGACAAATGTACAAATCACTGTTTCTAAAAACACCTCCGTCGCTCTGTTTTCCTGCAGCTCCAACATCAATCGTAATAAATTTCAAGTCGGCGTCAGCAACTCCTTGCAACACAATGGAGAAATATTGTTTATAGTTATAATATTGGGACCCTGATAGCTCAGGACACGTGACTCTGATATGTTTCCCGTCTATGCACCCGAAGCAATTAGGGAAATTCCATTTTGTACGAAACCCTTCTTCAACTTTCTTGCAGGAACTCTGATTCGGAGTTGGCATATGCACAGGCTGTAGAACATCCCACAGAGCTTCACACGTTTCTGCAACGATCGAAGCCACGGTTGATGCTCCCATTCTGAACGAGAAAGCTAATCCTCTGAATGACAGTCCTGTAGCCAAGAACCTGCAATAAAAAGACAATAAATATCCACGCAGATTACAATCGCTGCAATTATTCCTTGTAAAATCTTTTTGTATATGTACAGGTGGAAACAGAGAAATGTGTTCAGTTCCCAAAAGCATCTCCAGTAGTGAATTGCACAGTATGTATACTACTGGAACTATGTTTGATTGCTCGGTATATAAGCGGGCCAGTAACTGCAATAATATGGACGAACATTTAAAGACTAGATATGGAGTCTCTGTAGTATCGTTGACGATTTTTTATTAGTCTACACGTAAAACCTTTTTGTTGCCGACCGCTAGGTATATTTCACAACAACCATTATATCTGTTATTGATTGCATCTTCGAAATAAATTCTGCTGCAACTACTTATGTATTTGCGTTCCATGCATTCAGTTGGCTCTTGAGTTTTATAAAATTCATTTTTTATTTTCAGCGGACGCAGCTAAGAAGATATTTAAAATTCTCCGGGACCAGTTTCGACTAGAAATCAAGAAAGTTCCTTTCGGCAAGTCCGGAGATCCAGGCCTGCCAAACTTGTCTACGTGGCCGTTTTTCAAACTGATGTTCTTTCTGCGAGACGAAATGCAAGGGCGGAAAGCGGTTGGAAACTTGACTCAAACAGCTGCGAACATCAGGTCACAAGTTTTGCTCCCCGTAAACCAACCAACAACGTCGCAAGAGTTATCGTCAGACATGTTGTCTTAAATAAACGATGAAAATATTGATATGAAACCGACCCCACCACTACCTACTACTGAACAACCCGTACATCTAGCCCAAGAGGAACAGCATTCATGTTCTGGTGACACAGGTTATATTCCTACCTGTTCGCGCAGTACTTCTCGTTCCCGTAGTGAAACTCCTATTGGACCTCGTAGCAAGAAAAGTAAAACACTCTTAGTTCAAGAACAGCTACTCAATGTTGAAAGAGAAAAAATGGAGTGGTTCAAAATATCTACCGAAGAAGACGATGATGCTGATCGGAAGTTTCTACTTAGTCTTCTGCCACAGATGAAAAGCCTTCCTTCTAAGAAATTAAGCGCATTGAAAATAAAATATATCACACTATTACATGAAGCTACTTATGGAGACACTGACGAGAATTCTCTCTAATTAAAGTGTCAACAATTATTTCTAAGTGATCAGAAAGTGTCAGTGCAAATGTTATGTATCGTAATAAAATGCCATCACTGGAATAAATTTATATTATGTTCTTGTTTATTGTACTCTCCAATAGGTTATAAAGGGAATTGTTTCATTGATTTGCATATTTTTTATTTTCTTTATAAAAATAATCTGATAAAAATTAGTATCATTTGATTTCCTTACCTGAGAGTTACAGAAAGCCTCTCCTCTGGTGAGATGGATTTCCTGAAGTTGTTGGTATTCTTCACTATTAGTGGAGACACTTGTTCCAAAATATAGTCAAATTTTGCCGGCGACATCCGATAATACTTTTTAAACTTAGTGGGATCATTTCGCAATTGGGGAATCAGATGATGGTACTCCCCAAATGTGTCTCTTTCTTCATTAATAGGGTGAACCAATATTTCGCGATCTGATGCTCCTAGCAAACTAAATTTCAGAGCAGTGTTGTCCAATAAGTACATTCTCTTTGCAAAACTCGTTGTACCGTAGTCACAGCGTAGAGCACTGCTGCAACACCAACTGCAACGACCGTCTGTCACACACTGCCGCCATGGAGCTAGGATATATGGAGGGGGCATAGCCGTCTGTGAAGAGAACCAGTTTTTGAGATTATTTTCTCCTCTGTCTGTGGTAACCAATAGCCGTCTCGCAAGTGTGACGTCAGCACGGAAGCCAGTTACCTACTGACTACGTGAGAGTGTGGACACGCTCGCTGAATGCTCTTCCAGCTGTTGAGTTAATCTCTAATTATTAATTTGGGAGTCTAAGACTCCGAAAGATAAAAAATTGGTTTCCTCACTTGAGGACACTTAATAATATCAAAATTTCTAGCAAAGGTACATTAAGAGTTGAAAACTATGAAGATTACAGGCCCTTGATTATAACAAATTGGAGCGACTTGAACGCACACCTCACCCTATGACTTGTGGTGTGTTACTAATCTTGCTTCGGAAAATGGGAGGGGAGTGGTAGAGGAGGTGGGAGGAGCCAACTTCAGCCAAGCGTCTGTGGTTGGATCAGAATTGTGACGTGTCGGGCATTCACACTGCCTGAGTCTTTCAACTTTTGCAGCCAAAGTGAGCCCGATTGGAGTGCGCTATGCTCCCTCCATATATCCTAGCTCCATGACTGCCGCACCGCTATACTGCTCCTGGTGTGTGGGACACACTGCCGGACTGCCTGCCTGCTCAACTGCTGTTAGTGTGTGGGCACCCTTAGAAGGAAGGATGCTGTACAGTCATGTAAGTAAATGTGGGCGAATGGCGAGACTGTTGAGGAAGGTTGGTGGAAACGGGGGTGCAGATGTGGTCAAAACTGTGTGGAGTTGTAGGGTGCGGACAGTTCCAGTATTTTGGTTATTGATGAAAGGGTTTTTGTCGTGGAGGGAGTATATATGGAGGGAGCATAGCCGTCTGTGAAGAGAACCAGTTTTTGATATTTCTCCTATGTCTGAGGTAACCAATAGCCGTCTCGCAAGTGTGACATCAGCACGGAAGTCGGTTACCTACTGACCACGATAGGGTGCGCACGCGCTCGCTGAATGCTCTTCTAGCTCGTGAGTTATTCGCAATATATGTAATCATTAATTTGGGATTTCAGGACTCCGAAAGATCATAAATTGTGTTTCCTCATTTGAGGACACTTGATATCAAAATTACTAGGGAAGGTACATTAAGAATTGAAAACTATAAAGATTACAGGCCCTTGATTATAAAAAATTAGAGCGACTTGCACGCACATCACCCGTTGACATGTGGTGGGGTACTAATCTTGCTTTGGAAAATGAGAGGGAGGGGTTGTAAAGAAGGTGGGTGGAGCAACTTGAGCCAAGCGTCTGTGGTTGGCTCAGAATTGTGACGTCACAGGCCTTGACAGTGCCCGAGTCTTTCAGCTTTTGCAGCCAAATTGAGCCCGATCGGAGTGCGCTATGCTCCCTCCATATATCCTAGCTCCATGGTTTTTGTTTTGAATGAGAATTGCTTCGACTATTGGGAGTCTGTTATCTGATTCTCTATAAATGATTTTTGTGTTGGTGACGAGGTTTTCGCGGATGAGTTCTATTTTATTTATATTGTTTGTGTGTATGTTTGGACCGCCGGAGGCTAAGTGCATTGTTAAACGTCTCGAGACGAAAGTGGTTGTGTATATATGTATATACATATAAGTGTATATATGCTCACATAAATATATATTACATATAAATATACATATATTTACATATAAGTATATATTTGAAAATCATTCATAATCTCGGTTGTGCTCGGCCGGGAGTTTTTTTAAATCGTCTGATTCAATGATGCTAGTTGCGAATCACCTATATATATAAATGATTCGCAGCTGGATCCAGGCAAGATGCTAACTTTTATTAACTTTAAATTTAAGTTGAAAATTTAACTTCAGTTTAACCAATTGGGGTAAAAGTGCTAAAACATGTACTCATGAAGTCATGTTTCGAAATTCATGTGCATGCACTGAATTTCCCTCGCAACGAAAATTGATGACTAAGTATGATAGATGATAGATACAGCACGTCACGTCGTCGTCTCTTCGAAAAAGGGCTTAAGAGCCATAATGTGAGCAGTGGGTGACTCGAGTTGTTCATGAAACGATGAAAATTTGGCACAAAATTTGTTATCTGTGTGCCCCCTTGATATTGTAAAGCTTATCCTGATGAAACTTCATGGAACGCCATTCAGGAGAGCTTACATTTGAGAGCTTTTGAATGGCAGCTTTCACTTTACTCCTAGGCTCGTTGTGGTACTCGGGAATTTGAGCAAGGGTACCCTGCATTGCAATGAAGAGAAAAAATGGAGAATGTCGTACGCAACAAACTATGGTAGGCTGTATCCTACTCTTCTATTTTACGTACTTGAATTAGAAACAATCAAGATGTGAACAAGATTTGAAAATATTTATGTTTTCTGTAACGATACCCTTGGGCTCATGGCATTATGTTTACTCACTTTCGATTACTGCACAAGCGGCGGAGTTGTCAAACTTGATTTTGGTCCTTGTCTGTGCGTGCCTAAACCTGTCATGGAGAATTCTGTTGCTAGGTTTCTCGCGAGCAAGATCTTCATCAACGCTGACGCTGTGCGATTAAGGTTTGCTTCCCTTTCAGTCATCAGATTTGGAACCTGGATATTTGAACAGGAAACTGAAAGACATATTTAAAAATTGTAGTTTTTAGACATGAATTGCAATTTTGCATGACTAATTTTTTTCGTGCCTACTTCCCATTGTAACGAAAAAGCGTCAAATCCACTATCCACAAACATTTAAATGAAAATTTGAAATAAATGGAGGGATATATTAATGACTACTTGGTTACAATACAACTTACAAGATCTTCGCGCTGAAGTATGCAGTCCAGCTCCTCTTCCATTGAAGTCGCAGGCGTGAATCCTCGAGCTGGTGTTGGGTAGGTAGGTTTTTCTGAGTGAAGATGCTCCTTCAGAAGCAAGGCGATCCCAGCAAGTTGATCATATAAAATCTCAACTTTGCACTCTATGCGATCGAATTGACTATGAATGACAGCGATTTCCGTTTTTTTTTTGGCGATGTAACAGAATTGGAAATCAAAAGGATAGAATTCTTTACCTAGTAGATTAATAAATATTATTTAAGAGGGGTTATGGCAGTCTTGTAAGATAACTGAAATGATGTGCATATGTATATCATAGTTCTCGAAACCAGAAAAACAAGTGCAGTTATTGCGTCATTTCAAAAAAATATCTGCATTACCGAGCATGGATATTAAAATGCTTAATTTGAAGAGAGAAGATGTGCACCATATTTGGACATATTAAGTTACGAAATGATTCAAAATACATTTGCATTGTCCCTGGTAGCGCCATAGAACTAGATGTACTTGGTGAGTTCCCTGAGAAGATTGCATTTCTATAAATTGATATAAAACTATTCACAGGATTTACTTAAATTTTTAACGGAAAATCGAATGACCATTGATGAAAACAGAATCACATTCCATGGCAGAGCTCTTCTACCGATATAGTCAATGGTAAAACAAACACTTGCGATGGTGCAAAGCATGGACTTGCACACACAGCCTCTACACCTAACAAAAAAATGCAAAAAAAGAGATTAATTTATTTTTATTTTTTCATAGTTTTATCGCATGCATCGACAAGAAACTATTTCATCAAATTCTTTTCAAGATATGCCGAAGAAAAAAGTTTATAGCAATAGAAGATCCAATACATTCCGTACCTAAAATTTCACGAATGAAATTAGCAATACATAAAATAAATTAGTACTCAACTTGCACTGCAATAGAAAATGACGCAATGACTCATAAACAAAACATATAAAACGAAGTTCACGTATCAATGTAAACGAAACAACGTTATCTGAACGTAATTCTCACCGGCTTACGTTGGGAACGAATTCAGCAGTTGTCACAATTGAGACAGGTTGAGCACTTTGCTCCAGGTCCTTGGATGAATCCGATTCTTCTGAAAGTAAAACCGCGTGCGTGAGATATTTCCAGATAAGTCAAGGTAAGAACGTGTAGCATATTTTTCCTGATAGCCAAACTTCTTCATTTCTCTTTATCATCTTTACAATAATAGTTTTATCAAATTTTCCGGCAGACGATTAACAATTCCACTCACATAGGTGCTAGCGTGGATGACTGCTTAAAACGTAATCTCTAAATCAAAATGTTGGAAATTGAGGTTTCCTGCTGGACATTTTTATGTGTTTTTATTTTTAAAGCGGGGCACATGGAGCAAGGTCGAATTAAACTCTGTTAGGGTGAGTTATGACAAGTCATGTTATGTTCAATTGAATTAAAGGGAAACTAATGTTAACGGCCAACTTAAGGGGGTCATTCAAATTTTTCAACTTTTTTGATCTAATTCGATTGAAATTTGGCCAGTATTTGTATTTGTTCAAAGTAAACATTTTTTACTCGCGTAACTTTTTCGATTTAGGCCTTATTATTTATAAAAATACGAAAAATTGGTTTCTTGGTACATTTTATGGATATTTCAAAAGAATAGAAGTCATCGAGTTTTCATGCTAGAACAAAACCAAAGACAGTTTTAGAATCCTTGAAGCATTGCAAACAAAGTTACGGGAATAAATTTTCCATTTTTTTTTCGTTCTCTTATATGCGATATTTGATCACTTATAACATTTACATTTTTTAACTTATTTTTGCATTAAAAAAAATAAAAGTTTCAAATTGAAAATTTGTTCCTGTAACTTTGTTCGCAATGCTTCAAGAATTCTAAAACTGTCTTTGGTTTTGTTCTAGCATGAAGACTCAATGACTTCTATTCTTTTGAGTGTTGAAAATAAAAAGTGTTGGTTATAGGGCATAAATAAATTTCTATCTGGACTGTAATATAATTGGCAATTTATGTAATTGAATGCTGTTTTTATTTTTATTTCGACAATCTCCATGCATAACTTCATATTCAAACTGTGAATTGTAATTTACAAGGAAAAAATTATTTTTTCATAAAATTTTTGAGTTTTTATATTTGTAGTATGATTCTCATGAAATTTGACTATATGGAATTTTTAAAAAGAAACAATTGCTTCTATTCATTTTTTTGATTCAGGCCTTAGTTTTTTGAAAAAAATAGACACACTGGTTTTTGGTTCATTTTGTTGATATTTCAAAAGAATGGAACTCATTCAGTTTTTATGCTTGAACAAAACCAAAGACAGTTTTAGAATCCTTGAAGCATTGGTAACAAAGTTACACGAGCAAATTTTCCATTTCCCGTTTTGTTTTCTTTTCATATGGGGAGGAAAAATCAGGATTTTTGGTCTATTTACAGGGGAGAGGGGGATCTAGTGTCCGTAGCGCCATAAAATTTTAGTATTGAATAGTCCACCACTTAAGGGTCCTTTTTCAACAAGAAAAAAAAATGCTCATCGGACCGACAGGGGCCTGGAGTACCCCCTTTGAAGTATATGATATTGTTAACGGCACGGTTAAATATTGAGTAGGTTGCTCTTTTGCAATGTTGGATTTCATTCAACAATATTGATTGCAAGAAAACTAATGAGATTTTTAGTGGAAATTGAATTGGTAACCACGTATGGAAGTCGTTGTAATATTCTATTTATATTCAATTATATTTAAACTATGACGTATTACTATCATTGATGCCTCTGTACTTTAAAGCTCGACACGCTCTATCCTCGTCGTTGTTAAAGTATTGTAGAAAAATGATTCCAATTCCAACAATACTGAGAGGCAACAAAATTGAAGAAGAAATCATCTGAAACTGGTTCAAATGAATTAGAACAAAACAATATTACGCACATGTTATTATATACCACAAAAAGTGCATTTTAGAGTGTAGCAACACGAGTGATTACAAAACACTTACTGTATCTTGAACGTTCTGTACCTGTTGCGTTAAATGCAGCTGTCAAGTTTCGTCTCGTCACTTCACTATTTGTAAGATTGATTCGAGGACTTCTGATTTGATTCACCAATGATGACCTGGGTAACCGCTGGCTATGAAGAAGCCCAGCACTCTCTCGAAATGCGATATTTTGCCATGGATCTGGATCCGAGCGCCTTTTCTGCTCCATCTATAGCAGATTTGGACTAGTAATTAAGTCGCCCTTCAGATTCCGCAGCAGATTCTTCACCAAGCATCAGCCTTTCAGCTCTTTCATGGCTATCTGTCAGGAAAGTCCAGTATTAAATAATTTATTTCAATCCACTCGGCATAAAACGTACATGACATTGGAAAGTGTGGCCATGAAGTGATAATATTCGTGGTTTGAATAAATTAACGAGTTCAACTTGCACAAAGATTTTGAATTCGAATATCAGGAATGTTTTCGCAACATATGTACGCCCCCTTTGGTACAACCCCCATCCATGCGTACCAGAGCCTTTCCCAGTTAAAAATCCATGCCGTTTTTAGGTCGACAGGTAGCAGAACACAGTGAAAGATGGCCGTAGAAGGTCAGAACGTTCCTCTGTCGGCCGCTCTCGACCAAAATTTGCCGTTCGACGGCTATCCGCTAGTCTCATTTAGACGGAAACAAGCCGGAAAAATCGAGCCCTTGCCCATGGCCGAATTCAAGAAGAGAATATCGGCTTGCGTTCGACCTATTTGATTAACGGTCGCGCAACATACCTGCTGACTCATTTCTCTCAAGTATTTATTCATAAATGTCACCGGCGTTGAGCAAATCTATTTCGCTGGCATGTTCAAGTAATTATATGGAATTAACATATATAAGTAATTTTCATACTAAGCAACTAAAATTAAAATATGTTAAATAACCCCTTAATTTTGAAATGAAATGAAATGAATAAAGTAATAATGAAATGAATAAAAAAAGCTATGCAGAAATTTTATATTTATGCTTTACTAATTATAGAACATTTCACACAGAGATAACAATTAAAAAAATTCAGGCCTCTATGAATGGGATGTTTTTATTCCAGATTAGGTTATGAGTTAGTTAAAGCCTCCCTAACCGCTACAAAAATAGAGCGTATCGAAGAGAGGAAGGAGGAAGGCACCATTCAGTATGGAGATAAGAGAATGAGGAATCTTAGCAGAAGGGGCATAGAAACAGTAAGATGAGAAAGAAGTTCATGAAATAAGATAAAAGTTGAAGAACAAAATCAGAGGTGCGGAAAACCGGGAAGTAGTGAATCGAAAAATGGTGGTCCTTAACCTAGCAAAAAACATTTTATTTCAACAAAAAGAAGGGCTACCTAACTCTCAGCTCGGGCCCTCACATTTTTCTCCCTGGGAGCTCTAATTCCCACAGATGCAATATTTGTATCCCTCTGAGGGTGTGTTTTATTCCAATCAAGCCTAATAAAATATGTATAGTTGCCAGAACAATTATATGTGCAATTCTCATACAAGAAGAAACAGTTCGTAAAGCAGGCGATGGAGAAGCTCCATTTTAAAAACGAATTCATTTGAACGTTTCAAGCTCTTGGCTCATTTTAAAAAAGGCTTGCAGATAAATCGAAAATTATTCCAATGCTCGCACAATTTGGACAGATCCATAATAGGCAAAAATCTCAAAGAATACGTATATTAAAAACTATACGTAATAGCCCACAAACAGAAGTAAATTGTGACAATCATAACAATATGAAAAGAAATGCAATAGTTTAATAAGAGAATAACTGTTCATCGGTTTATTATTTATATACCGTCTCGAAATAGTGAGAGATACCTACGATAAAAATCAAAATACGATGAATACAATGAATATGCCGGTAATTATAAATTTTTAGGACACCAATAGCTAAAAAATTTTAACATTTCATAGCTCATACAAGCAAAATTTTCGAGGCTGCAGCAGAGACCGTATGGAAACGGTCTTCTGGAAACTACAGAAATTTCTTTAGAATTTCTTGAGTGCAACTTTAGATTTCCGTCTACCACTCGTAACTTTTGAAATAATTCACCTATCGATTTCAAATAACTCTCAAATGAAAGATAAAAACATTCTTAAGGGAAAATCGTACTTGCTAACATTCTTGAGCACTCTCAGACAGCAAAATTCATTTGCCATGAAAATTACAGTTGGTAGCTACCGAGGAATACTTGCTAATCACAGCTGTCAACTAAAAAATTGGTAAATTTACCTAAAACTTTAACTTGCGGATAGTTGTACTGTAATAGGGTATTTAAATGTCAATTTAATCATTTTGTATGGGTTACATTAAATAATACTACCCTGTTGTTCATCTGAGCCAAAATTTTTATCTGCATTCGAGTTAGAGATGGCAACACTGCTCGCACGTGTTGGCAAGACTGGCATTCTGGCAAGCTCTTTCGCGGCAGTTATTCGAATGATGTTGTACGTTACAGTTGCAGTGGTGGTTTCTGAATCATTTAATAAGTTTCAAGCAATGTCAAAATGTATTTCAGTGCGAATGTGTAGTACGTTAGAGTGTATCTTATTTCTGAAAAAAATTCTGCTCTAAAAAGGTATGAGGTGTTCGCTCTCACGTGAGATTCTTATTCTACTGAAGACGTTAAGCCGGTATGGCATGTTGTCAAGTGCCTGATGAAGGTGATGATTGAGACAAGTGCCTCGTCTCAATAATTTTTTAGTGTGAAAGAATAGTAATAATATGTTTATTCAATATTAATTCCATTCATATTTTACAGCGAGTGTTAACACAATTTAGCTTCAAACTTCTAAGTTGCAGTATTATTTTACTTGAGAAACCTTTGAAAAGAAACAATATGTAATGTTTTCAATTCAGATGTACCGATAGTATTAGTATCAGCCTTTTTATATTATCAGTACATCACTAGTTTTCCATTTTTTATTTAGAAAAATTAAACTTCATAAATATTTGACTATCTGCGTTATAAAATTAAGGAATAACGACGATGAAAGAAGAAAAGGTCAATATCTACTTAATTAAATTCGTTCGCGGAAATTAAGAATTCTGTTTCAAAGAATCTCCAAAGGAACACATTTGAGGACGTTTTAAATGAATGACATTTTGCTCACTGATGCGTAATTTTAAGTTATTAACCTGTGAAGTTATAGGAAATTTGTATATAAAAGTGGAGAAACGGACACGTAAATATGATGTAATACGGCATGACGTGATGCTAGGTTAAATTAGGTTAGGTAACGTTAGATTTGCTGAATAAACTTACCTAAAATAACTTAACTTAGCCATACTGACACTGATGGTTACCACCGAAATACTGGGCGTATTTCAAGAATGCAGGTACGATGCAGCCGAATATATAATGTTACTTTAACCGGAACGTAATTCATGTTATAGCTCGAAAATTACGTATCAGCGAGCAAAATGTCATTCGTGTAAAGCGTTCTTAAATGAGCGTTTTTAGTGATTCTTTAAAACAGAGGTCGTGATGTGATTTCCGTGAACGCATTAAAGTAAATACTGACCGAAGAAAACTCCTTATCACCTGATGAACATCAGCATTATTGATGAGTTAGGATTGAATTAAACTTTAAATTGAGAAGCGTCCTACTAAAGCAAGCGTTGCGTGATCGTAGGCTAGTGATGTACAGATATATAGGTAGGGGCAAAATCTGGCCGATATTTTATCGATACTATCCAATAATACGTATTTTAGCGTGAAAATGAGGTCATAAATCATAGAAGTGAAAGTAAAATTAAATAAAGAGCCTATTTATTCCTAGTAAATTAGTTAGCTAACTATTGAATTACAGCGTTTAATCAGGCCCGCTAAGTGAATTTACTACGTTGAATTCCCGATGTCACGGACGATCTGTAAGTGAAAGCTTTGTAGCAAAAATAGTTAAACACAGTGGGGACATACAATTATTATACTTTTACAACTAAAACCTATATAGTTTGACCAAATTTCCAATTCGTAAAGTATGTGACAGGCTAACAAAAATCAAAGCAATTAAATATCGTTGAAGGTGCATGCTAAAGTTTTTATGAATTTAACATAGAAATAACTGAAATTCTATTTTAAATAAGCTCGTAGATCGTAAAATATTACAAAGCTAATTATTTTATTTCAATTTAGCATGTAAATCACCGTTCATTACGAATCTTGCCTTTTTCGTCTATTTTTAGATGTTTGAAAAAATCACGAACAATCTTATAGTTGGTTGCGTGTTTGCGCATCTTTCCGGTTTCCGATCCTATCGATTTTTAATGTTTTCTTTTCGTCAAAGTATGTAATTTGGTGTGGAAAACATTAAAATGATAACCATATTGTGGAGAAACTATTGTTTCGGTCCACTTTTGAAAACAGTTGCTAATACAGCTAGTCTACATTACGTTGCAATACGGTTAGAAACACTTATCTATTATTGCATGGATTTCATTTCGTTATTTTTTTGCAACAATATAGTTAACATAGCAAGAGCAGTTCTATTATTCCTAATCGAAAACTTTATTGTCAATATTGTTATATTATTAGATATATTAGTTAATAATTTTATTACATTACTCATTTTGGGCTTATAATGATTTTATTTTAATGTATTTGTAAAAGCATCGGTATCGGATGTAGTATCGATCAAAGTATCGGTATTTCCAAGTATCGGAGTATCGGTATCTGCAAAAAATGGGTATCGGTATCAGTGTGGGCCAAAAAAATGGTATCGGTACGTCACTAATCTTAGGCAGACGTCACGTGTTCCTGCGTGTGCTTGTGAACACGCGAACGGACACTCAAGCACCTTTTTTCTATGTAAATGAAATAGGTTGTGACAATAATTATTTCTATTCAATTATTTCTTGTGCGAGATTAAATCAAACTTTTATTATTGTATCTAATAAACAAATTTATGCAGTTAGTGTGTGATATTAAGATTTTCTTCTGAAATTTTGCATTGCCGGTCTCCTGAAGGTAGTATAGAAGTAAGAGAGTATCGGCTAAGATCCTTTTTTTTTGGACGCCGGTACCGATACTCGAGAAAAAGGCTGATACTGCCAATTCCGAAACCGATACTATCGGTAGATACCTATTTTTCAGCATGAATATCCAAGTACGTCTTCCGATTTAATAAGAGTTAATAATAAAACATTCGTTTCTTTAATTATTGTGTAATTATTTTATGTAGTGATGTACCGATATCATTTTTTTGGCCGATACCGATACCCACTTTTTGATCGATACTCCGATACTTGGAAATACCGATACTTTGACCGATACTACAACCGATACCGATACTTTTACAATTATAGTAAAATAAAACCATTATAAGGCCTACATAGGTGTTATAATAAATTATTAACTAATGTATCTTATAATATAACAATATTGACAATAAATTTTTCGATTAGGAATAAGATTAAGAAAAACAAAAAACACTATATTTCCAATAGAGATGGTACAAAAGTACCATCATCGATTTTTAAAATATCTTAAAGCTAATACACTTAGATGATAATAATAGAACTGCTCGTGCTATGTTCAACTATATTGTTGCAAATAGATAAGTGTTTCTGATCGTATTGCAACGTAATGTAGACTAGTTGTAATTGCAACTATTTCCAAAAGTGGACCAAAACAATAATTTATCCACAAAATGGTCATCATTTTTGTGTATCTCACACCAAAATACATACTTTGGCGAAAAGAAAACATCAATATTCGATAGACCCCGAAACCAAAAAGATCCAAACAAGCGCAACCGGAATAAGAATAAGATGAATAAGATTGTTCGTGAATTTTTCAAAAACCGTACATTAAAGAAAAATGCAATATTCCTAGTCTGCGGTGATTCATATGCTAAATTAGAATAAAATTATTAGCTCTGTGGTAATTGACGATTTACAAGATAAATTAAAATAGAATTTTCAGCTTTTTCTGTATTAAAATTTCAAAAACTTTAAAATGCACCTTTAAATTTATTTACATAATTGGTTTGAGTTTTGTTAGCCTGTTAAGTTGTAGGAGTATAATAATTTTATGTCGCTTCTGTTTTCAACTATTCATGCTACATATCTTTCACGTACTGACAGTTTGTGCCTCATCGGGCAGTCAAAGTATTAAATTCAGTTAGCGGACTTGATTAAACACTGTAATTCAACAGTTAGCTAACTAATTTAATAGGTATGAATAGACTCTTTATTTGATCATACTTTTACTTTCATGATTTATGACTTTCATTTTTATGATAAAATACGTATTATTGGAAAGTACTGGTCGGATTTTACCAATACCAGTAAAAATGACCGATACCGATACATCGCTACATCAATAATTTTATGACAGGATTTTATAAATACTCGTATTTTTTAACGTTTCTATCTGAATTTCAGATAAAAAAAGAAAGCAATTTACATTTTGTGCAACGACAAAAAAAGACGGTTGGCTGCTCTGGCTAAAGCTTCATAAGAAAATGACGCTGAAACGCGCAATGAGTCGCTTTCTTCTAAAATTTCGCATGTAATTGAGTTCGGACCCGTGACTTCTGGCGAAGATGGCGATTCTTCTGAAGAAACAAGAGATGGAGAGATGTAGAATGCTGGTCTGCAGAGGCACAACTTCCAGAGCATAAACGAAAGCATGGGCCCAACTATTAGCTTCACCACCTCGGTTAATTGATATTTATGACGATTCATCGTTGTGGTGGGGCTGGTTGTGAAGGCTACTATATACTCCTCAATCCTCAATGTGAGCAATGTAAAAACAACAAAATGTGGAAACCTAACCTGAATTTTCCCTCGTCAGTCATCAGCAACCTCTGAATTGAAGGACGTTCTTGAAGGTAATCAACTATGTGTTCAGATACATATTTGTGTGTGTGTGTGTATGTGGTAGGAGGGGGGGGGTTATGGGTGAGTGGGTAGGTGTGTGTGTGGGTGGGGGGGAGAAGGGGTGTGTGTGGGGGTGGGGGGTGTATATGAATAGCTAGTGTAATTAAGTTCGGGCAGGGTCGATTTGCTGCCGCGGGAGGCCAGTACAAGTTCGCGTAAGGTCGGCAGCGAGCCGATATATAGAATGGAAAAGCCGCGAAAGGTCGAATACGGGCCGCGGAAAGTCGATATGTAGTCGATAAAGGTGGGAATTTCCGAAAAGCTGCAAATGGAATTCAATGGTTTTGTAGCCGTTTTTTCCTGCCATAAAAAGAGGACATGGCGACCAAAAAACGGCTGCTTTTCCGAATAAAACACGGCTAGAAGTCTTGCCTTCCGCGGCACAGAAACGACTTGAAGACGTCTTAATTTTTAACTGGGTTATAAGCACTTGACAATTTGGTCCTGGTGCTATCGTTCTCGTCACCTCCATCAAGTAAACACCTAAGAAAACGTCTCCGTATTTCCTTACCACTACCAAGGCCGCACCCCTAGCGGCACATATGGTGGCCAGAATCGGTCTAACCTATGACGTTGTGAAGAAGTTATAATAAAGTTAGAAGAAGATTACTACGAGTCCCAAAACCTACGAGAAATCCCTACTACGAAGATTTTTGAAATTCAGCAAGAAAAAGAAAAAAATGTTTATTTCCAAATTGTCACATGAGATACATGCCAACATATTGGCTTTTAAAAGTTTCTTAAATATAGGGCATCCTAAAACAAATGTTCCATACGAGGAGTACTAATTGACAAACCATCCGAGGTGTACAAGTAGATGAGCCATACGAGGCATAATAATAGACAAACTAAACGAGGTGTACTAATAGACAAACTGTCAGAGGTGTACAAGTAGATAGACCATACGAGGCATAATAATTGACAAAATATACGAGGCGTACTAATAGACAAACCATTCGTGGTGTGCTAGTAGTCTAACAAAAGTTCTATACTAGGAGTACTAATTGACAAACCATCCGAGGTGTACAAATAGATAAGCCATACGAGGCATAATAATAATAGGCAAACTATACGAGGTGTACTAATAGACAAGCTATCAGAGGTGTACAAAATAGATAGACCATACGAGGCATATTAATAGACAAAATATACGAGGCGTACTAATAGACAAACCACACGTGGCTTGCCAATAGTCTATCTCTGTCAAGGGTAGTTGAATGAGAAATGAAAAATATGCCCTAAAAATATGCAAAGCCCTATCACCACCAAAAACATATTTCGTATCTTCTCGATATTTACCACATCATGCGGACATGGGTACATGGGATAAAATAGAGATACAGTGTAAGCCGGTTACCACTCATGATTGACAAATATCTACAAAATATTGATAGAAATGGGTAAACAAACATATATTTAATATCAAAATTCATAGCTTGTACAACATACGGACAGAAAGATAATTTTACTACGATTCATATGCTCAAATTGCACTTTATTTCATTTATCAAATATGACATTAATCCGATTCACAGAAGCGCCCTCTGGGGAAGTGCTAGATCTATTTTTGAATCATTTCGCTATTGCAATAAAATTTATTAACCGAATGGTTTTTGCGTAAAGAAATGAAATAGAAACATGTATATCTATTTATGTAGATACATATATATACCTACACACGTACACACACATATTAATTTATATACTTATTGAAAATAAAATATTAGAAAAATACATATATAAGATAAAAGATAGAAGCAACCTACCATCTACTACACAGAAAATGACAGCTGAGCTCACTGTAATCCTTAGAAATTTTTTGCAAAAAAATAGCTAAAAGGAAGAGAAGACTTCGAAAAACATAGAAATGAGCTGTTTTTTAATTTCTTCACAGAAATTTTTAAGAAAAATCAGGTTGCAAGAGTCAAGAAAAGAAGAAAAGATTGTTAAATCGCGCAAATGACTGGCGGCAACAACAATGCGAGTCTTCGACAAATACTTCCGTCTGTACTCAACATCAGTTTTAAGATCCCGTACACTGCATTGGTAGAGACCTCTGTCCAATTTTCAGCGTGGATAAATACCTGCTACCCCTTCAGCACCAAAGTACTCATCTTTGAATCAGGAGAAGACATTGAATTAGTTCTACAACTACAGTTTGGAGCGACTACCTACAACGAGTGAGCTACAACGACTACTACGTCTACAGGGACGAGCGACTTCACTTCCTCCCCTCATCCCAGTGTACGTCTACAGGGACGAGCGACTTCACTTCCTCCCCTCATCCCAGTGTATGTCTACAGTGGCGAGCGACTACACAACTTCCTTCATTCACCCAGAGGAAGCTAAGTAAATAATAGCTTGCACTGAATTCACAGATAGTTTTTCCGCCTTATCGCAGCAGCGCGATCGCTAGACAGCACAGGCAGGCAGAGTAACATTTTATTTGCATGTAGTTTTTTTTCTTGCTCCGTGAGAAGCAGATTATTTTTTGCATCAGCTGAAGGCAATGCGCAGTGCATAGACAGCTTGCGTCAGGCAAAACAAGCAGACAGCCGCAGTAGTAAATCGAACTTTTGCAAGATAGCTATAGCGTTTAGAAGTGAGTGATAAAAACTTTCTCTGTGAGTGCATTATTTCATAAAATGTGTGTTTATTGAAGTGATTTCTAGGGTGTGTAATATTGATTTCTAGAGTGTGTAATATTGATTGCTAGGATGTGTAACATTGATTTCTAAAAGTGTGTAATATAAATCTGTAAGCAAATATTGATTTACAACTATTAACACTGTGTAAAAAATTATTAACTACCGTATGTCGGACACGTCCGATTCAGACGAAACTATTAGAACAACAGCGACCAAGACAAGTAGAGGTAGAACAATTAAGACTAGATTTCGTGCTGAGAGCAATCCTGAAATGACTGAACCAGCAGCTAGCGCGGCCGTTGGCCCGAGTACAAATCCTAGTAGTTTAGCAAGGGAGATAGCGGCTAGTATGCCGAGGTCAGGAACAATCCTATCAGGCTCAGAGCTTCCCCTTTTTCGAGGAAGACGTAGACGCGAGGATGCGGACTTCATTGAAAATAAAACGTTTAAAACTCATATAGGAAACTTGCGTGCCTACATGACATTACTCCCGGATGTGAATTCCGACAGTGCAAAGAAAGAATTGTTGGTTAGATCTGCTAACAAACAGGTAGGAGATTTTAATAGCATCGTTACAAAGTTATTCAATTCAGATCTTCAATATTCCTTTGAAGATGTCGTCAAAATCTTGGACGACATCTATGTCGCAAGAGGCGAGAAATCTATTCACGCATTAGCATGCGATTTAAATAAGTTACGTTTCGTCAGGAATGATGCACTTGCAGCCCAGTTGGTAACCGCGTTTGCAAAAATCAGAAAGTTGTCGGAACATTTATTGAACTCAAATTCAATAGCGTGGGCGAGACACCCATTTTTCAGGGCAAGTTCAAATCAAGTAGAACTAAAACGCTTTGTAGGAGACAGTATTGATCTTAGTCTCACCATCAGAGTGTTAGCACCATTACTCGAAGAATCATTTGCTAAGAAACTATTTGATAGGTCGTTCAATACGTCAGAGGAATTATTGGCACGTATCGTTGCCGCGGTTCGAAATCAGCCCGAAAATAAACAGATAGTAGCGACTCACTTTGAGACGCAGTACAATAGAGAAACCTTTGTAGCCGAAGTTACCGAGTCAGAAGACAATATTGATGAGCAAGATTCCCCTCAGGAAAGTGAAGTTTTCTACGGAAACTACCGTAGAGGGCGTTACGCTGGTCGGAGATCAATTCCTCGACCCTGGCTGAGAAATCCTAGAGTAGGAAGGAATGTCAGTGGCTATGTAGGTGACAGAAGAATAGGTTCACTTGAATGTAACACTTTGCGGGCAGAAAGTTCGAATCATGCCCCAGTGCACTCTGCAGCTAGAACGAGAGGCTCTTTGTATTGCAGTATATGCAACGTTTCAGGACATGTCGAAGCCAATTGTCGTACCCAAAGAGATCAGAGCAAACCTAGGGTCTTTGGCCCCTGCTTTGCATGCGGTTCAAAAGAACACCTCGTCCGAAACTGCAGAGCGTCAGAAAATGAAATCAGGCAGTATAAAACATACTTGCGTAGGTATAATGCCTACAGAGTCAATAACCGTGGTAGACACGAGGTGCACTATGGCGAGGAGTACGAAAGAGACGACAGAGATTTTTTAGAGTGAGAGAAATTAAAGGTGGAGGTAAAAAAGGTGAAGAAAAAATTGAGACGAAGCCCGAGGATCACCGCACAATTCTCGTTAATCCAAACGCTGTGGTCGAAACGAATCCAGATACTGAGATGACAAGATGTAGTCATGAAGAGAGTGAATCATACATTGATCCATTATTTAAATCTAGAAATAGGTTTGCCAAGTTAAAAGATGAAGAACTGACTCATGAGATATCACAGAAAAAAGCAGTTGAAGTATATCTTAACACTACAGGCGTATCCCGTTTGGACTCGCTTCGAGTCCGAGCGTTCTTCAAAGCGTAATGTCATCTGTTCTAGCACCTATTTTAGGAAAATTGTGCTTTGTATTCATGGATGATATATTAATTTACTCAAAATCTAATGAGCAACATTTGTGCGATATTAAAACTGTCCTCTCTACGCTCCGTTCCGGCAAACTATTTATCAAACTCGAGAAATGTCAATTTTTCAAGAAAAAAATAGAGTACTTAGGTCATATTATTTCGGCAGAGGGTATACATTGTAAATACTCAGAGAAATTGCAAAATTGTCCAGCCCCAACAAACGTAAAAGAATTGCAGCAATTCCTTGGCGTAGCAAACTATTTCCGCAACTTCATAGCTCAATTTGCAGTGATTGCTAATCCCCTGTACAGATTGTTAAAGAAAGGTGTTATTTTCGACTGGACAAACGACTGTCAAAAAAGTTTTGACTACATAAAAGCAGCTCTGACTTCTGACACTGTTTTACGACACCCTGATTTTACAAAAACATTTCACATATTTACTGATGCATCAAGTTTTGCCATAGGATCTGTCTTGATGCAGCCCGAGGATTCTGGCGATAAATTAATGCGTCCAATTGGATATTTCAGCAAAACTTTAAATTCAACACAAAAACGTTACTCAACCACGAAAAAAAAGTTCTTCGCAGTTTATAGTGCTCTTAAAGCATTCAAATACCTAATTATTGGGTATCCCATCCATGTGTATACATAAGCAGTGCAACGATTTGTCCCAAAAATGGCGAATTGCTCCCAAAAACAATAGGCCACACCTCATGAAATGCATCTGTCCAATTACCACGAATTTGAAGACTGCACAAAAATTCCGAAATTACTTATTTTAATTCAAGAAATACGTTTAATACTGTCTATATATTTCGGCAAGTTTCTTGCAAATTGCGATAATTGAACAGATTAGTGTCACAGGGTGAGGCCTATTGTAACAAGTAACAATGCATTATTAGAAAAAATAGCTGCGATGCTGATGAATGCTACAGTAAGAAGGCTCAAATTGTCATCTTCATCGTCGAGCACGAGACAATTACGATAAGTCTCACAAAAAATATTAAGTCATTATAAATTGCCAGTGATTTATAAATAGGTTAAAACATTCCAGATGTTCAACAAATATTTTTATTTCATTTTCAGCAGCCATCATTCAACTATTGAAATAAATTCTTACGAAAATATATTCGGCACGCAAAGAATTTTATCACAGGTTGTTTGTAAGATTCATCACTACAAACACTACGTATGTAACTTTCATTTAAAATTAACCACCACCACCACAAAAGGTCTCATCAAGCAACCGATAACTAAGAAAATTTTACCAATTTTGAATTAAATTTGCGCACTTCCATTCTTACACATCAAATATCTACTATGTCAAACTCTCATAACCACTACACATCTTAGTCTCTTAATTAATTGAGATGAGGAGACGACAGGGCCTGCACTAATGCACTCGAGTCGCAAGTAGCAGAGGGCGAGGTTATCCTTCACAGCTACACCTCTTCAGAAGTAGCCCTCCACCTCCCGCTTTTGTGTGGCTCTAACGTTTGTAATTTCTTTAGAATTATCAATTTACCAGATATTCACATCATAAGCAAATATACAACTCAAAATATTTCAAATACAACTTTCCCATAAAAATGGTGCTACAACACAGAAATTTTTGCAATGCAAATACCTCCTGTTTGATTAAACGAAAATAAAAGATATAATTAGATTAGTTGTTAGTGTCAGCCTCCCTACTCGCAGCAATAAATGAGATCCAAAGTGAGGAAGGAGGAAGGCATCATTTAGTATGAAGTTAAGGAAACGCGGAATCTACGCAGAGAGGGCATAACAACAGTAAGTTGTGAAAAAAGATTATGAAACGAGACCAAAGTTCAAGAAGAAAGCAGTAGGTGCTGAAAAACAGGACATCAGTGAACCGAAAAAAGTTAGTCTTTAACATAACAAAAACATTTTATTTCAACAAAAAGAAAGCCTACCAAAATCTTGAATTTTCGACCCCATATAAAAAAAGAAAAAAACGAGAAAATAAAAAATTTCTACTATATCTTTGTTATATATGTTCCAAGGATTCTAAAACTGTCTTTGTTTTGTTCTAGAATAAAACCTCAATGAGTTCTATTCATTTGAAACATCAATACCAATGGACTAAATACCAATATGTCAATTTTTTCAAAAACTAAGGCCTGAATCAGAAAAATGTATGAAAGAAATTGTGTTTCTTTATGAAAGGTACCTATTCCACTCAAATTTCATATGAATCAGATTGAAAATGAAAAATTCATAATTTTTTTTATGAAAAATATAAATAAAAAATTATAAGGAAATTACAATATATATAATATATTCACAGTGGGAAAATGAAGTTATGCATATAGATTATCGAAATACAAATGAATATAGATTATCGAAATACAAACAACATTCAATTCATAAATTTCCCGTTAAATTACACCTAAACAAAAAGTTTTATTTTTGGCCTGTACTGTATAGTTACTTATTTTCAACATTCAAAAGAAAAGAAGTCATTGATTCTCTATGCTAGCAAGAAAAAAAAGACAGTTTTAGAATCCTTGGAACATTTCTAACAAACTGATAGTCTTTTTTTATAATTTGTACATTTTAATTATTTTTATCATAGTCTAAAAACAAAAATTCGCTATATTTCATACATTGCTATCATAACGCATATATATATATAAACAAAATTCATATACAAAAAAGGACTATCACTTTCTTAGAAATGTTCCAAGGATTCCAAAACTGTCTTTGAATTTGTTCACCATAAAAACATTTGAACTTCTATCTTTTTGAAATATGTATAAAAAACTGAAAAACTAATATTTCAAATTTTTCGAAAAAACTAAGGCCTTAATAAATAAGTTACGCGAACAAAATGTTTTTCTTTCAAAAATACATATACTGGCCAAATTTCAGGCCAATCGGATCAAAACTCAGATTTGACGGGAGGGCCCCCTTAACCCTTCAGCGTCAGCATTTTACTCCTCAAATAATCGTAAAAATAACTACCATCAGAAGACCTACTCTGCCATCAGGGAGTGACAGGTTTCAGAACGAGGATGGAGCTACCCCTCGGCAGTGAATTCCTTAGTACACATTAGAGAACAAAATTACAAGAAATATAATATATTGAGGCTATTCTTGAAGGAGGACCGAGAAGTCATGATGGCCGTTAGAGGGTTGAGCCTCCCTTATCGCTACGAAAAAGATCGTATCGAAGAAAGGAATGAGGAAGGCACCATGTAGTATGGTTATTAGGGACTGCATAATCTATGTAGATGGGGCATAGAAACAGCGAGTTGGAAAAAAAGTTTATGAAACAAGATAAAATTTAAAGAAGAAAGTCAGAGATGCTAAAAAACCGGACAGCAGTGAACCGGTATGGAAAGAAAAAGAAAAAAGATGGACTTTCATAAAACTAATAACAGATCGTTTTAACAAAAAAGTTGGCCTACCTGACTCTCAGCTCGGGCCCTCTTATTTTCCCCCTGGGAGTGCTAATTCTCATAGATACAATATTTGTATCCCCTGCAGGGATTTTCAAAGGCACAACCTTCGCCAAGTTATACACCCCCACTCATATCACCCGTAGAAAAAAAATGTTTGTAGGATTTTCATAGTCAACTTGAACTTTATTCACTCCTGGTAAGGGAGGAGCATGACCAGCTGATGCCGACGGAGCAAGCAAATGAGGCGTCTGAGAGGCGGTCAAAGCAAGAGATGGAGAAGCAAGTAGACTTCGTGGAAGTGTACTCGTTTCCGCCGGAGACACTTCTGACTCATTCCGTCGTCTCTTTGAGCCAGCCCCAATCTTTGCAGCGACGCTGGACCTCTGGAATAGCTGACGCCTTTAGCCTCTGATCTTCATTATGCCCGACTGCAGCTAAAGAACCTGATAAATTGGAATACATCAGTAATATTAACTGCGCGAATAAAAACAAAATAAATTAAATTACCGTTTGCCCAATGACTGTTTTAGCTACCACTGTGTTTGGAGCAGGCCAGGCTAGCTCCACTTGTGATAGCAACATTGGGAACTTTGGCTGCTATCAAAGAATAAGTCAATTAGTTTAACTCTGAATACAACACTTGATATCTGTACCCTATTGCTAATTTTTTCATAAGGTAATTTTGACTGAATCAAATTATTTTATACGGATAAAAAACCATTACATTGCTTATAAATTAGTCATAGCCTGCCTTACCACTCCAAAGATGTTCAAAAAGAGAAAGGATGAAGGCATCATTAAGTTTACCGGGTGTCCCAAGAAACCTATACCTAATTTTCCAGGGCTATAATTCAGAAACTATTGAACTTGAAAAAAATGGGAAGCCACATTTTGTTTCCTAACATTTGTTCCATTTCTGTACAAAATTTCAGATAAATTCTTTCAACCGTTTCATTAAGCAGTTTAGCGACCGATACTGAAAGCCTGTTCTAACACTTTTGGTAAACCTAGAATTTTATGACATTAAAACCATGTTATTATTAACTTTTACTCATTTATTAAATGGAAAATACCACTAAAAGAAAGAACACCAACGAAATGTTCCTCCTATTGTTCGTTTGCTGCAAGGAGATTTGGAACTTTTGCTGCAATCATCAATTTGCATCACCCGCCAATTGGCTGCAAGGAGATGCTCACTTTGGACGAGTGATGGCGAGAATGAGGAGGCGAATGCAACTGTATATTGAGAGAAACAGAGGACACACCGAAGAAACGAACAATAGGAGTAACATATCTTTTTTATTTTAGTGGCATTTTCCATTTAATAAAAGGTTTATACCTTTTAAAACATTTGCTTCAATATCATAACATTCAAAATTTGCCAGTAAAGTGTAAACAGGTTTTCAGCATCGGTCACTAAAGATACTACTTACAAAGAACGGCTGGATCAATTCTCCCGGAATTTTGTACAGAGATGGAAAAAATGCTAAGACACAAAATGTTACTTGCTAATTTCTTAATGGTTTTTGAATTACAGCCCGTGAAATTCAGTATAGTTTATTTGGGACACCCTCTAGAGACAAGGGAAAGTGAAATCTATGCACAAGAGGTGTTCCCGTATAGGATTCCGCGCACACAGAAACAGAATGTCACGTAGGAAGGTTATGAAACAATGATAAAAGTTGAAGAAGAAAGTCTGAGATGCTGAAAAACAGGACGGAAGTGAGCCGAAAAAAGCTGGTCCTTGACCAAACAAAAATGTCTTATTCAAGAAAAACGCTCACTTATCTATCTGGTCCGGTTCTCAAATTTTCCCCTGGAAATGCCAATTCCCATAGATATAATAGTTGTATTCCCCTGAGGGGAACTGATATTACAACGCAACTTAGAGGACTGTTGTTTATTGCAATTACACTACGATCAAATACATTTAAGAATAAACAATGCTTTAAAGAAAAAACAGCGCATTTTTTCATTTATTATAGCATTAAATTACCGATTTTACGTACTGTATTTGATCGTAGTGTAATTTCAATAGACAACAGTCTTCCATGTAGGTTCTCTATGAACCAAAAAAAGTATGAGCTTACACGAACCTAAAATCAACTGGCAGGCTGGATGCTCCTTGAAAGATATTTTCGTCCGTTGGAGAGCCTGTCTTAATAATCCCGAGTAGGACATTTCTTTAGCTACATCAGCCGTCGTGATGCGCTGCATCATTCGCCGCGTGGTGTCCCGCAAACTGACGCCAACGCATCGCTGGAGCTCAGTCCTCTAGTGATAGAAGATGCATTGTTATTGTGTGTAGTATCGAAATAAAATACCTACTCCATGTGAGGAATGGCCTAACTGTACGGATGAAACTCTAATCGCATTTAAATCTCTTATCAACACCGTATCATGCTGAATGACCAGGACGCATTCAGTTGAATTTGCCTTTATAATCAACGCTCACTTGAGAACAAGAAATGAAGAAGCCATAAACATAAGCGTTCTTAAACTAACGACAGTTCATTAAAACGAAACTTCATTCACCTAATCGGATGTACAAACGAAGCGAATGAAACAATTGCGGAACTTCGATGATTGGATATTTAAACGACTAAGTAGAATCGAAATTCATACAGTTTCTACCTCCTTCGGAAGAGTTGCTATGGAGTGTTATTTCTCTAGAAATGATGAATAACTCTGTCAGTTCAGTTTGTTTGAGATAATTCACCACGTCTGCGAGCAGGTGTTGCAAAGACAGCAATCATAGCCTAAAATATGAATTACTTTCAAAAAATGATCAATTTCATGTGTGCGATCACTGACCAACTTCATGTTTTTTCCATGTCAAAATTATATACTTTGATACTTATGCATCTTAAGATCAGGAGGGCGGCTGTTGAACCCAATAATAATTTTCCGGAGATCATTTTCAGATTTGACTTAACATGTCAGTAGAACATAACATCCGGAACTTAGAAGTATAATCATTGTACATGACAGGAATAAAACATCCATTAATCTGTACAGTCTGATAATTTATTATTAAATGCCATTTTACTCGAACAATATTTTATTTTGAACTGGCATCAAAAGTTAACGATCGTCATTAACGGATTCAAGAGTTGCTAAATCCCCAACCGAAAATAATATGTCTCAGACATTTTAGTCCTGAAGTCTTGTATACCAGTTATATTAGCTTCTATAAAATGATAGTTTAGATTAATCTTCCGCTCTGTACGGGATATTGAGCCCTACACTACGATAACTCCTAAAGCTTATGGGGCATCTATTAACGTAAGAGCAATCACTAGGTATGGATGTACGTATTGTGACAGCCTGGAGCATATGCATAATGAAGAATTAATCTTATCCACGTAAAAATTAGAATGCGTTACTCAACCTCAGGATTGTTTTTGTGGTATTGAATTATTAATAGCTATTGGGTTTCCTCACCACTGTTTGATTGGTCGCTATTTGGTCAAGCTCCTCCATTGACGTTGCTCGATGAAATGTTGAGACAGGCTGAACACAGGTGGCAGAAGGCTTCTGAGGTTTAAGAATGGCCAAAATTTTCTTGATGTCACGTCTGTTTGAGCGAGACATGTTGAGCAGAACTTCAATCTTATTGTTGATCTTCTCAATCGCAGTACTGTCCTTCCTGAAATAAAAGTCAAAAAATAAACATAGGTCTATTATGGAGATTAGAATAAAATATAGTTAGACACAGGAGTAATAGAAAAATTTTTCAGCTAACATTTCAAAGTAGGGTAAACTTTAACTTGAGTAACCAAAGTTATTACAGGTAATTGAGTGCAACCAACCCAGGTACATCCCTTTAAAGTTAAAGGCCTAAGTCACGATTTAAAAATGAAACTCATGAAACTCCAAGAAACATGAATGTTTATTTTTTCCATTTTTAAAATATGATATAGAGAAAAGAAGTACACATACATGTTACACATTTTTGCCTGATAGATGTTTCTGAAAATAAGTGAAAATGTGTGGGGAAAAAACAAATTCCAAGACGAAATTAAATAGAATAATTTGTACATTCCAAACATGTAGTTCATGCATTCTCTTGCCTATAAATGACCAATCAACAAGATATGTAACAATTCATGACAATATCTGTTATCAAGGATTCTATTACATAATAATTAACTGCTATATTTAACAGCATTACCTGCATGGGTCTGTAATTGAAACGGGTGTGGGAGCAATGTGCTTGTGTAACTTGAAAGCACTTTGTTAGGGTGCCCCACAGGTAGCTGCAGATGAAGCAACTGAGTCGAAGCAGCTGAAGAAGCAATAGACCGAGCTGCGGCAGGAGAAGAAGTAGTATACTGAGTTGAAGCTCCAGACGATGACACAAAAGATGAACACTCAGGTTGCTGAACTGTGTCAGTCTCATTGCCACCAGGAGTGTACAGCTTCAGTTCAGCACCTCTAAATGTACCTGAATGCAAAAATGAAAAAATGGCATCGTATTAATTACAGATGCAATTTTATTACTGAACATTTACGTAAATTTACAGAAGTTTGTTTAGCATTTAAAAAGCTTAAGTGGAAAGAAAAATAAAAAATGCATAGAAGTAACACTACTTGAAATGAAGCTGTTGTGTTAGCCAACTAAACCTGACTCATGCATTTGTCATACCTTCATGAATTGAAACTGTTCACCTACTGTGGCATTTGCTGAGGGATGTGAGATGCAGTGCACCAGTCAAACAAGGGTTATCAGTGCCAAAGAAAAGGGAGACAAAAGAAGGTTTGATAGGGTCATAATCCCAGTCCGGAATTTCTCTCAGGCCCACAGCTATATCAAGTAAGCTTTTTGCTCATCTACACATAAAATCCATTGCTATACAATATAACATCCAAAGAAATGAAATACTTAGTGCATGCATAATAGAAGCAAATAGTTTGAGTCATTGCTTCTTAAATTGTTGATTGCAACAACTCATTCTTGATTTGCTATCAATTTAAATACTTCTCGTGTATAAATATCATTAGAAAATTCAAAAGATTCAACATTAGAGGAAGTGACACGTCCTCTAAGATCTGTGGATTTCTTTTGAAGATTTAAATTTTGTAAATTTTAGAACGATCAATGCACAAAAAATAAGTAAGGATATGTAAGAAAATACTTACTTGACTGTGCAAGAATTTTCTTCACTCGAGATGTAGCCCAGTTCTCTTCAGGTTGTGCATTATTTTCACTTTGAGAATCGACATGATCAGCATGCAAGGTGCATATAATCAAGAACAAAATGTGAAACCATTAGAAAATCTAATATTGACAGAAGAGATGTCTTTTCTTTGAGATGATGATCACGGTCAGCGTTAGATTTGAATGAGTCGTTTGTTCTTACATCACATTCAGTTTCAAGGAGAGCAACATGCCCACCCCAATACTCTCCTTTTTGCACACATCGTTCACAACTATTGTAGCCGGAGTGTCCCATCATTTGCTTCAAATAGCTCCTCATCGGAGCATGTCATTAAGTCTTTGATGAACTGGTCAAGAAAAATTTCAGGTGGTGGAAGCAACTTGTCAGGAGTGTTTGCGCAATACAAACCTGCACACACAAGCTTTTCAATGTGCATAAACTTTATTAAAATTGGATATGCACAATATTTTCGTGAATTTGTGTACAGAACATACTCTCCAAATTCACTCATTGTTTCAACGTTCACACCTTGATACGATTCTTTTAGAGCTTTGGCAGTCATCGGAATAGATGGGTGAATCACATTAAATCGCATAACAGTCTACTTAAACAATCACTTGACAATTGTTTTTCAGAGGATTTTTTCAAGATTGTCCGATGTAGTTCGTGGAGTTACGCTAAAATTGCAATCTCGGACACAATTGCTTGAACAATCACTTGAGGAATCGCTATGAAATGAAGATATCACTATGCTCAAGAGTATCACTGGTTGAGCTCCGACATTCTTCTGAAGGTTCTTTGATTGACCCTATGCGATTAGGAACATCACCTATTGAATTTTGACTTTTCAATGGAGCAATGTCTTCAGTGAACATGTCTGATCTGTTATCAGGAAGAGTATCGCTCGATAACTTTGAGCAGTTCGCTTCAATAGCATTTTTGGAGGATTCTGGGATAAGTTTATCATAAAAACAAGATTTCGAATCACACCAATCTTCAACTGGGAAAGTATGAGAAACTGCTTCATCTGAATCATCTTCTGAAAAAATTCTTTCAACAATCCTTCGATGCTTCTGCCGCGTTGACAATTCAGAAAATAATTTGCGTTTCTGTGAAGGCATTTCCTGAAAGTAAATTTCAAGCTGAATGACTCTGAGGGTTAAAAAAATATTCACATTGAATCATTTTACAGGCAATGATTTTGCTTGTGTTCATCAGTTTGATTCAAAAACTCTACATCTCATATCAAAATACACAGTTAAAGTAAATCACAATAGAACTTGTAGTGTTACCACATGTTTGAAAAAGTTCTTAATAACTTGAGGGGGACAACTGAGTGATTTGATCAAAAATTTTAAATTTTGCTGAGAAAGGTTCATTAAGTCGAAGGGGCTGTTGTGTCCTAAAATTTATTGGAGTTACGGGTACTACAGCCCCCGAAAGAGGGGTTTCAAGATAGATAGTGAGGGTAAAAAACCGTGAATTTTTGACCAACATTTCATCAGAAAACGAAAGGAAAATGAAAAAAACAGTTATGTAACTTTGCTAGCAATGTTACAAAGATTCTAAAACTTTCTTAGTTTTTGTTCTAGAATATAAAAACTCAGACTTCCATTCCAATGAAGTGTCCAAAAAAAATCCCATATATTATGAAAAATATTCCTCACTTTCTCAAAAACTATGGCCAAAATCACGAAATTTACATAGAGCAAAATGTTATTCTTTTAAAAAATTACATAAGCTGGGCAAATTTCTGAGCAATCTGTCCACATATTAAAATTTAGTTTGTTGTCCCCCTTAATCCTTCTTATTGACCGTAGTTGGAACCTAAAAGTTTTGATGTCATATCTATAATAAGTTTTATGTCTATCTTTATAATTGTAAGGAATTTGAACTTACATATATATTTCACAAACAAAAATATTCCTGGAAAGCAATTTCCTGTTTTGAACAATAATGATAATAATTTTAATCAGAAGAAAAATCATTTTGAAGTTTTTTTTACACTGAGCCATCATAGCAATTCAAATACTAAAATTATTGGAATGAAAGAATTGCCTAATGAGTATTGTATTAGCTTTCACTTAATAAGGTCTAAATACTTCACAATTCACCAAGATAGGTCGTGCAAACCTGAATTAATATTTAATATGAGGTACTAATAGAAGCATCATTGGAAGAATTGCTATGAAATGAACTTCTATCTTTAGGTTCAGAACTCAAGCAAATCTAGAGGGATATCTCTGACTAAGCTTTCATTTGCATTACTGGACGACTCTGAGATCAATTTATTGTACACACAAAGTTTGAAGTCAAACAAGTTTGCTTGGGCAAGTATGAAAAACTAATTCATGTCTGTTATCATTAGAGTGAGAACAACCTCCTACATGAACTCATTTTACAATCATCAAACTCAAGCTCTCCTTTGATATTGTAGAGTCAAGATAGCAAAAGTTCAACAGAAAGTGTCTATCCGTACATATGAGTCATAATGTGAGAATATTTCATAACATTTTTCTCAAATAATATTTCTGGAGTCAATTAACATTTACCAATAGTTTTTTCATAGATACACAGTGCTTAAACACAGTGATTAAATCAAAATAGGAATTATGTTACCACACGGTCAAAACCAGGTCCTATAAACTTAATCATTTTTTGTTTGGTAACTGGTTCCTCTCCCACATATCTGGAATAAATTTCAATGTCTATCTTTATATGAATAAAATAGGCATTCACATATAGGTTCCTATATTTTTCATGGACAAATTTTTACTGGTAAGTAGCGTCTTTTAGTGAATAGACAGAGTAATGTGTTTCATCAGAAGGAAATTGGGTAAATCTGAAGGATATGTCCGTTCTCGATTTTGCACTTTTTGGTGCCTGAACCTAATTAATTGAATCAAAATAAACAAGTTTTCTTCTATGCACTTTCCCTCTCAAATGAGTATTTTACGATTTATAGCGGTAAGTTTAATTTCGTCTTTGATGACGAATGCGCTCGAATAAAGAGCTACTCATCGATTTTCGAATTTTTGTTGCTTGTACCATGGTAATAACATCGAAATAAACAACTTTTCTTCCATACATTTTTTCAAATGAGTATTTAACGAGGTATAGTGGTAGGTTTGGTTTCGTCTTTCAAGACAGAGCGCTGGAAGTGAGACGCCATCGCAGTATTGCCATACAACTCGATCGAAGAATTTCTTTCCGCTTCAAACACTGGAGTTGCTGTAAGTCATTTACCACTATAACTGATAAAATACTCATTTGAAACGGAAAGTGCATAGAAGAAAACTTTTTTATTTCGATCTAATTAACTATGCTAAGGCATCGAAATTTACAAAATCGATAACTGACATATCCTTCAGATTTACCGGAAATAGATCAACAAATTTTACTTTTGAACTGAAACCAATCAAAAAATTTCTATACCAACATTACACAAATAATAGGATCCAAAGAGAAACATTGCCATAGTATCCAATGTATGAGAGAGAGTTGAATGCTTCTCATTTCCTGGACAGCATCTTTCAGAGACAGATTGTAGATTGATATTTTGGTAAATGTATAGTGTTTGACCATAATCGATTTTCCACTTTTGGACCAAGAAACATGGTAGATGAGACGAAAATAAACAAGTTTTCTTCTATGCAATTTCCTTCGGAAATGAGTATTTTAGGAGTGAGAACGGGAAATGAGTTACCGTAACTCCAGTATTTGAGGCGGGGAAAAATACACCGCGCGGTCCGACGTGAAAGTAAACAGGCGTTCCCGCGCGCCAACCAAGCCGACGAAGAGCAAACCCCCTATTACAAACGTAAAGAGGTCGGGTCGTGAGGGGTTGCAACAGTTCTTTTAGTGAAAATTATAAAACTAAAAGAACTGTGGCTACCCCTCACGACCCAACCTCTTTACGTTTGTAATAGGGTGATGCACTATGGAGTTCCGGTAACTCATTTAACGCCATAACTTTTAAAATACTCATTTCCGAAGGAAAGTGCATTGAAGAAAACTTGTTTATTTTGGTCTCATTAACCATCTTTCTTGATCAAAAAGTGGAAAATCGATTATGGTCAAACACTATACATTTACCGATATTTTGAAATGTTATACATACATATTTAAGTACATTTTCATCCCATAAACAATTTACTCTACTAAGTTGAAAGCAAACATTATTTAAATTGGTAAGGATAAGTTGACTAAATTTTCAGAAATTACCCCTCAACACAATTGAACATGAGTGTAAAATGATATTTTACTATAATTTTTGGTCAAACTGGGATTTTGTTAGCATCAGTCAGCTGTTAGGTATATTCGGAAATCCTTGTTCATGACTGTACACAGTTAAACATGGCACAGTCATGTCTTATTTGTAATGGATACATAAATCTTTATAACACCTATCCATTTCTCATGTGAATGCACAACGGTGAGCATTAAAACCGTTAAATCAATTTTTGAAATCTTACATCAGCAGTGAAGCAATTAAAAAATATTCAAATACCAACAATAGTATTCGGGAGTTAGATCTTAGTTCTGTCATGTATTGCATAAATTTGTAAT
Source organism: Morinoia aosen (assembly GCA_030386875.1). Classification (NCBI taxonomy): domain Eukaryota; kingdom Metazoa; phylum Arthropoda; class Malacostraca; order Amphipoda; family Talitridae; genus Morinoia; species Morinoia aosen. The sequence continues at coordinate 77,994,788 of CM059564.1, forward strand.
TAATGAGAATCAAATCTTTCACAGTTCAAGATACTATTTTCAAACCTAGAGAATGAGTTATATGTTACACAACACTGCTCCAACTCGAGCAACTAAGTCAAATAGCATGCTACTTGTTAGTCATTCATGTTACAAGCTGAGCTATTTCATGATTTCGACTTCATTTCTTGATGCAATAAAAATACTTTTCAATAATACGTATTTTATCTTAAAAACGAAGGTCATAAAACATGAAATATAAAATATAATCAAATTAAGAGCCTATTCATACCTAGTAAATTAGAAGCTAACTGTGGAATTACAGCGTTTAATCAGGCCCGTTAACTGAATTTACCAATTTGAATTCCCGATGAGTCACGCACGGTCAGCAAGTGAAAGCTATGCAGCATGAATAGTTACGAAATTTCTATACTTTCACAGCTAAAACATACACAGTTTGATCAGATTTCCGTATCATAAATACTGTGACGGGCTAAATTTCATTATTTTCAAGGGATTCACAGTATCACAAACGAGTATACACACATTTTGATAACAACTGAGAAACTGATCACTTATGTTTCAAAGTACCGACTCCCGACTAATCCCAAGTACAACTAACTTCTCGCGGAAACTGAATCTCTCACACAGACTCACGTGACTGAACTGAACGAGGAACAATCGACACTCAAACAACGCTTGAACGCCTTTCAAACATGGAATATATTGTCTCAACTGATGTCAAATTTAACGTATTTCAGCTCCCAACTCATTATTGATGTTTTTAGCTAGAAACTATCTAGGATATTTTTACGCTATCTAGATTTACAGCTAGTAACAAGAACACCAAAGTCGATATCTAGATGGAACGAAACCTATCTGGATCTAGCTATTTTATAGCTAGAGTTGCAAATATATGCACAATTTTCGAACTCAAGCCTACATAAACGTTCGGAACTTCGTGTTCTGTACGCGAAGGTTCGAGTAATTTTTCTCGTATTTTTTCTCTGATTTGAGAAAGAAATATTTTCATTCGAAAAAATTAACAACTTTTAAAACATTCTCATTAATTGATGCTGTGAATGTATATAGGGTTATAGGTCGTCCATCTTTTGAACATGTAAAACTTAACAAATTCACATAAAATTGATGTATTTAAAAATAAGTCCTTTTGGTTTAAGATCGCGTTCTCTTCAACCGTATAAAGGAACTTAACACTGATATTCCAACTCATCGAAACGGTCACGTTTTAAAGAACTGGAACCTTTAATATCCTTTGAAACGTTTTGAAGCGTGAGTTGAATATTGAATAAAGTCAGAAGTACATTTTGTCAGTTGACATCTAAATATAATTATGCATTTTATACATCCAGGATTTTTTCTTTAGATATAAATAACCTATTTAAATGAAATGCACCTATTCATTATTTTCACAATAATCGTCCTGTATTATTGAAATTCATCCTTTTATTTGCAAAGAAATTATCAAACGCTAAAATTCAGATATTTCATGTCAAATGCTCAACATTTGAAGCTTAAATTAGAAAACATGAACTTCATATTCTAACGTCTTAAAAATTAGAACGTATAAAAATAGCGAAATATGTAAATTTGCTCCTGCAATATCTTAATTTTGAACTTAAGTTTTTGACTCTCATGTTGGAAGAATTGAGGGTCAGACTGTTGCATGTAAAGGATAAGTTAAATAATATTTGACTGTTAGAAATACATCACATAATATTGTGTAACTTTTCATCAATTAAACTTAGGCTTGTGCCATCCAGCATTACCGTTAATTTAAAATTATAAAATATAGCGTAAAAACGATCGTATTTTTACCAGCGTTTTTCTATGGTCGAAATGACCGTCAAAAATCGACGGTAGATAACGGTCATCATTGTCGGTGGGCATTTATATCGTCTTAAATTACCGGTGATCACCAGTAATTTACTTACTGTCGGAAATCTTACGATGAACGATGGAAATCGATAATAAATACCGGTTCGCCGACGGAAAAATTCGGATTGGGTAGTGCAGACGCGAGCCAAGACACAAGCAAAGCATGATGTTCTCACTGACCAGACGATGCAATCACACGATAACGACATGTTGACACCACAATTAATTGACTATGTCCCGACAGAAAAAGAAATCTCATGGACTTTGAAAGAGTTCACTGACGAGCAAAAGCTGAATAACTTTTGCATTGAAGTTCGAGAAGCATTACTTCATAAAAGTACGTCTACAATTAGTGACTTACCGAGTTACTTAATTGTCAATGACATATTGTACCGACGACGACGCATTGACTCCCGAATTACAACAATACTAACAGCGGTAATGCCAGCTTCGTTGTTGAATAAAGCAATCTTAAGCATACATTATATGTACCATACAGATGCGTTGCACACGCTATTCAAGTTTAGGCTTAAGTACTTCAATATTTTAGAGAAAACGGTTATAAGAAAATTTGTTCAGGATTGTGAAGTGTGCAAACTTCTTAAAGCAAATCCTACCGTACATATTAAAATATTAACGGCCCCGATAGCAAATGAACCGTTTGAAGTAGTTTCTATGGATTTTCTTGGTCCCCTTAAAACTACCGATAGTGGGAATAAATACATATTGGTTGTGATAGACCTTTTTTTACGTTTCTGTAGGTTATACGCTATCTCTAACCGTCGAACAGCCACAGTAATATCATGTTTAGGAAGTTGCTTCTCCGTATTCGGGTACCCTAAAACTCTAATAAGTGACAACGCAGTTGAATATAAATCGGTAGCAGTGAAACAATTTGCAAAAATTCACGCTATTGCTAAAAAAGAAGTTCTAGCTTTTAGCCCCCATTCAAATGCGATTGTTGAACGTAATAACAAAAAAATAACCAATTTACTAAAACTATATATTAATTCACTGTCTCATACCGAATGGGACCATTGTTTGGAGATGGTGAAGAACGCCATCAACAACGCATATAATTCTACTTTAGGTGATACACCTATTTATGTACTGTTCAATAGAGACACATGCTCATTTTTCCGCGGGGAAGATCTCCCCATTTCATACAGTTACGATGACGAAATTGACTTAGTGAATTTTCGTGCAAGGGAAGCGGTGCGAACCGTAGAAAACGTTAGAAATCTTATTTTGAATAATACGGCTGTACGTACAATGTACCAGAACTTAAAAAGGAGAGACAAAGATTTCAGAATAGGTGACAGGGTTTTGTTAAAGAATAATTACAAAACAAACAAGCTTCAGCTTACATGGCAGGGTCCTGGTCTAATTACGAAAGTCAAAGGACACTGGGTTGAAATCAAAATAGGAGATAAAATCCATAAAAGTAACATGAACCATGTGTTGCCCCTAAGTAAAAGGAAATGACAACGTTACAACGTATTGTTTCACCTATAACTATTTTTGCGACTATAACGTTTCAGACGTGACAAGTTACCGTTTTGCTAAAAATACGACTGTGTGACTATGTATTAGGTAAATTAATTATTAAGTATCTACTTTGCGTTACTTCCTGCGCATCATATTAATCTCGTATATGCTATATCTCGTTTCATATTAATCACCTGTATGCTTGTGTTCAATAATCTCGTGTGTTCTAGTATTAGCGATTTTCATTGCTAGCAGCAAAGGAATTAACCTTCTAAACAGGTTACCCTGTGTTAAAGTTCAAGTTTGTAAGTAAAAGTCAAGATTAACGAATATCACAGAGAAGATCCTTCAACGAATGTTCTCACGATCTGTGAAATTGATATGTTTCACAACAGTCAATAATTACGTTCAAATTTTGATGCTGAACAGCCAATTAAAAATGATGGGCGAGTTCCGCATTTGCTAAATGCATCACATCAACAGAGCACCAATGTTGATGAAAAAATCAACCTCGCGACTCGAGGACATCAACAAATTATTCGAAATACATCGTGAATATATCGTGAGAAACTTCCGGGTTGAAACTGAACACTGTTGTTAACTTATTTTGATTGACAATCAGTTTATTAGTTTTTCACTTCAATGTTTTCACAATCAGTTAACTGTCTCAGAAAAATTTGGTGTATCAGTTAGCATTTAATAATCTCAGTTAATAGTTAGACTTTCACTGCTAACTTTCAAATTTAAACAACGAATACATTTATATTTTAATTGCACTTATAATTGTGTTTAGGATTATATGTTTCATTGGGTGTGTAACATTATAAAAATTTGTGGCCATGCTAATAGTCTTGGTTTCGTTTCCGTTGCAGATCCGGGTGGCTGATACACGAGTAAACAATCACCACTTCAAATACTAAATACGGGAAACATTACATTATGGGAAACAAGATAAGTAGTATCAGTGTCGACACACTAACTGCAGCTCTAGTTGACACTAAAGGCCAAATAACCAACGACTGGATAGCAGCAAACAGTAATACGGACTGGATACCAGACCGAGTGAGTGATGTGCTTCTCATGATCCTAATCATAGTCATGATAACCTTAACAGTCCTAGTTTATTATTTGCGAAAGCAAATGGAGCTTCTGGCCGAGCGCATAAAACAAGAGGATTTTCAGCTACGTCGAAACATCCTCAAAACAAAGGGAACATTATCAGAAATGTAACCACTGTAACTGTAGGGGGACACGTAGTAATAAATTTGCGACCCATCTTGAAATGGCCTAGGCCCCCAAAACGACCGGCGCGGGCAAACATGCCAAGGCTGACAACGACTTTCGAAATGCTGTCAACGGAGGTATAACCAAATTTGGAAATAAATTTGGTATATTTCGGTTCTTTGTAAACGTATCAAACCCCATTAAATAGAGTGCAGCTCTGCTGAAAAATGTTCCGTTTAAACATATTTCATATAACCAAATGTTTACTCGATGCCTAGTCGAGGTCTTTTTAATCATAGAATAGCGCTACACGTAATTTAAGTGCTTATGAGTTCCACAATCTACTATTACCTCTGCGTTCACACCATCGTTTGCTTTAATTTAATAGTCTGATAGTCATTCAAAGCTTTGAAAGCTTCCAACTTGTTCAATAATAGTTAAAAAAATAATACCTCCAACTCCGGCGCGGTGTCTGTCCGAGACCGCATGACTCCGAGTGTCTGTCAACAAACATTGAAGCCTAGACTGTAGTTAACCTTAGGGCGCAGTCAAGAACTTTGACTCCAATTAACCTTGAAAGCAGTTCTCCGTTTTCCCTATGTGAGACAGGGAACGATGCCAAACTTGCGACTATTCAAGTACACGGACGTGTACACCCATTTTTCATATCCATGTTAAATCGATCGAGGTTAAATGCGAAATGTATTTAAAATTATTGAATTTATGCGTATCGATATTCAGTTTTTCTTAATTGTGTTTTTATAACCTTGTACCTGGCGTTTTTATTTATATTCCCTTAATCTAAAATACTGACGATTTTTATTTTTCCATAGTAGTAGTGTAGGAACTCGTGTTATAGTTTACACTGTTGAAGAAGATGGCATTGTTATTGTTAACCAATCGCTGCCTCCTTACTTCCTGCTTGCGTTAATGCGTTTCTATATACTAATGCGTTATAGTTTATACTGTTGAAGAAGAGGCATTATTATTGTGAACCAGTTGCCGCCTCCATTCTTCCCGTTTGCGTTAGTGCGTTTCTTTATTCTGTTGTTATTGTTAAAAATAAAACAAGGTGTATTATGGATAAAAAAACGCTTACTTATATTTAAAATAACTTTGTTCAATATTGTGATTTTTGAGATGTTTAACTTTCAACAATCACCCGATGAGGAGCAACCAATTTGCTACGTTAGTAGTGATTAATTTCATATGAAATTTTTTTCAATCACTTATTAAAAATTGAAAAAAAATTTTTGCGATAAGTACCTCACTTTGGAAAGTTAGTTTTCTTCAATCGAATTATCATAAGAAACTTATAAACGAAGAACGCTGTTATAATTGATATCATATTTATTGGAACTGTACAAGGTTTTGAAATAAAATATATACAAAGAATCTAATCACTCTGTAAAACGTTTCGGAGACCAGCTCCATCCTCAGTAAGTCATTCTGTAAAAAATTGAAAAAAGGAAAAATTTAGTCATATCTAAAGAACACAAGTTTTTCATTAAAAATCTACACATAAATTTGCAGGGGAAATGAGCTATTTGTACTATTAAGGTCAGGCTTTTCTGTGGCTATGTATAGAGACTCTAAAATACGCAAGTCTAATTCATAAGGAGCAGTACGTAAAATTTGAAAATCATCCTCTGCTATGCGATTGCAGCACTGTTCACTATGAAGGCGAATAGACGAGTGAGGCGGTTGGGTTAACATTCTTCCACTACGGTAGCTGATTCCACGATGCTGGGCAATCCTAATATAAAGTGGCAAAGTCGTCATGCCGACATAGCCAGATGTACATTGTACACAACTAAACTTATAGACAACGGATGCCCGCATTCGCTTCGGAATCACGTCTTTGTAGCGGAAAAAAGAGCCAACTTTAAGAGAATTGACGGCAATAATACATAGTTTCACAGCAGGAAAATGACGTTTAAAAAGGGTTTCTAAATCTCTTGACATCTTATCAGTAAAATCTCCAAAATACGGGAATACACAATATAGACGTTGCATTGGCTCTGGAGGTGTACATGTTATGGTATATTTTTTAGCCAGAAATTTTTTAATTTGAACATGAACTATAGATGAAGGAAACCCATTTCGACTAAAAAAACTCTTCAGAAAAGTAAATTCACCGTGCAAGTCCACATAGTTTGAACAAATATTAAAAGCTCGATTCAATAGTGTCTTTATAGTATTAATCTTGAACCTATAAGTACAGAAACTGAAAAAACTTAAGCCTAATCCAGTAAACGTAACCTTCCTGAAAACAGAAGATTTAAAAGCGCGGCCTGTTCTAGTAATTTGGGAATCTAAAAATGATAAACAATTATTGCTTTCAATTTCAACAGTAAATTTTATGTTAGGATGTTTAGAATTCAAATAATCTTTGAACATGGTGGCATGTTGAAAAAGGGATGGGCAGGTATGTACGCCCCCTTTGGTACAACCCCCATCCATGCGTACCAGAGCCTTTATAAGCACTTGACAATTTAGTTCTGGTGGTATCGTTCTCGTCACCTCCATCAAGTAAACACCTAAGAAAACGTCTTCGTATTTCCTTACCACTACCAAGGCCACACCCCTAGCGGCACAACATATACAGTATGATCAGCATAATTTGTGCACCATTTACCCAGTTCCGGGAGGTGGGGGAACGACAAGTTGGCCGCCGACAAAATAAATCTCTTACCTCGTCTGCATACTACTACAGTCCCTCTCTTCCCTTTGAAACTCCAGTTAACAAAAGACTGCCTGAAATCAGCTTATTTTTATTTCATGAACATTTAGGCGTATTTTTAACTTTGTAGCGTCTACCTTAGCATAGTCTATACCCCTTCCATTGATTCTTTAGTAGTCATATTCGACTACTCAAACAATTCTTGAACTGCGTTCAATAACCCCACTAACTCTTTACTCAATATGCACATAATAAAGTTAAAACCTAAATAATTGAAAATGAAATATTCGATATGAGTATATTACAAAATAAACAAAACACAAAAGATAATTATTCATACACGCGTAAAATACTTACTTGTGGTGACTGCTATATTTTTGAAGGTGAAAGGACGCCAACGTGCCCCTGCAGCAATTTTCTTTCGGATAATTTCAGTAACATTTTCTTCAGTTGGCCACCATACTTTGTTTTCACGTCCTTCACAAAATATCCATACCACTTATTATCCTGAAAGAAAATGCTTGGAGAACATTTTTTAAATCCATATTGATAAGCCTGTAAAATTATCAAAAATGTAAAACTATTTACCCAAGGGAATTTATCACATTTTATTCTGTTTTTTTAATGACCCCTACCAAAGCCGGATGACCAGAACAATAATCCATTATTTTCGATGAGAATTTTCCATCCTAAATTTCGTTAAAAATACCGACCACATATAAAGGCGTAACATTTGGTCACGCTTTCCAAAAGATAGTTTCAATCAAGTTTAAACGAATCTCTGAATCGTTGGAATTGGTTGATGGAATGTATTTTTGTTTAGATGAATGGAATATTTCCTCCTGGCTGGATGAGGAATAGCTATGCAATAATTCTACGCACAATTTATTCAACTCATACATTACAGACGTACACTTCCCTTATGAATAAACAGTTTTTTGAAGACTCAATTGGCCATGCATATGAATGAAGAGCGAATGTATTTTTCCGCTTTGAGTCGAGCGTTAGCGATGTTCGTGCCGGAGGGCCATCACGATGAATCCGAAAGCGAGCTGAATTATAGAAATTAATAATGAGATAACAGCGGGCTCTAAAAAGTGATACCGAGCTTGTGTTACGTGGTTAGCACTCCGTAAAATCACGATATCGCCAACGCTTGCTGTTCAAGTGGATAAACTTTCAGAACACCACTAAATCAAGTTAGGCATACGAGTATACATTCTTTCATTTGAAGGTGACGTCGACAACTATTACACCATACAACGTGATCTAGCGAAGTTCACATTAATAAACTACATTAAATTCTATGCAATAACTTGATGGCAACAAACTTGTTCCGATGAGCGAAAAGCATCATATTACTGTGGATTTGCTCCACAGAAACAATTTGAATTTCACCAGTGTTCATTACGCAATGAATTCCTAAAACCTGTGAATTTATAGGTTGTTCAAAAAAAGGAATGGAATCCATGAGATCAACAGTAAATTATTTCCCATCGATTGCTCGAATAACCCCAATTTTACCAGTTTTTAACATGACACAACTGTCTCTAGTACCGAATTCACCCGATTTCAGTTGTGTCCCGCCTATAAATATAATTTTATTTTGTAAATATACATCCTCACGTAGTTGATTTTGAGGAAGTCTTCTGTTTTCAGCAAATATGTGCCTATATTTCTGCTCCAGTGGCTTGTTAAGTCCTGAAATTCGACCCTTTAAAAAAAATCTTAAATAATTTTCAAATGCGAAACTCGAAACTTCATCTAATGGACCCAATTTTATATAATCATCGACTAAATGAACAACTGAATGTACATTATATGACAGAAAAATTATTCCGTACAACTTGGAAGCAGAATGAATAAAAATTATCAGCATTGTCCTAGCGCTCTCAATATTGCACGTTTGATTTTCATTCAACAATACCCTCATTTCTAGACTCAAATTGAGAAAATTTTTGTAGAATGCTTAATGAACAATGTCTACAAGCACGATTATACCAGCGTATAAAAGGAACAATCTGAACTCGATGGCTTTCCAAAATGACAATGAAGACAAACCTTCAAATAATTTACCATTGAAGTCTGCAGGCACATGCTCAGAAAATGTTTTAATTCTATCATTAAGAAACTTTTGGTCATTAACATTAAGGTGCCATTTCACGTCAGACTTCTTCGAATTTTTCCCACGGTTCAGGATTCGTTTCATTATTCCTACGCACCCAAGGTGCATGTAGTCTAGGGCAAAAGAATTTACCAAACCTACACCCAGATCTTTTATAACCGGAAGAGGTTCAGGTTTATGATGATTCAAATCTGTTTTCGACAGGAATTCTTCATCTGTTTTTGCTTTTGCCGCCGTATCACTGAGGATGACATGGCCTCCTGCAAATGTTCCTCTCTGGTGGCATCGTTCGCATGAATTATAGGAGTTGTAATTTACAATTCGTTTTAGATCGGATCGTACAGGAGCATCAGACACAAATGTATTTATTTGCACTTTAACTTTTCTTTGCGTGATGATGCATCCGTCACGCATCACTTGACACATTTCTTGTACAAATTTTCCAAGGAACTCGTCGACATGAGGCATTTTGTTTGGCTCGCCAATCTCAGAAAGGTATATTCCGACGCAGATAATTTTTTCAGGATCAACGCACAACTGGAGCAATATAGGATTTGCATGGTATTTTCGCGAATCATCGAAAAGGGGAATACCATCAACATTGATGTTAACCAGAACAATATTTTTTTTCATATTTAATTAATTTCAAATATCTCTTCACATTTTCTTGCCAGTTGGGGAAATGCGCATAACGACCGCAATGCATATTTAGGATGGTGACATCACTTTTCTACTCATCCTTTAGTGTTGAGCAGTGAGAATCATCCCTAGGAAAAAGTTATTTACGTGATGCAAAAGATTTGTGATGGCAAGGTTGGGAACATTGGGAAAATCAAAGCTCCAGTTTCGGATGGCAGCTTCAATTTTACTCTCTGTAGATAAAAAACTAAATTAATTTCCACCAAATTCTTCTATAACGTCTTCGTCATCGGTGTCTTTGCTTTGTTCCTCGAAACTTGTTGTTGTTGTTGTTGTTGTTGTCATCGTCGTCGTCGTTGTTGTTGTTGTTGACGTCGTTGTTGTTGCCGTCGTTGTATAAATGGAGGCAGTGCAAGCACTACCGAGGTTTTCTTCATTTAAGTTATCACCCGAAAATCCGCGACTTATTTTAGTTTCCCTTGTCTGTATGTTAAGCGCTGCAGAATTAAGTCAATACAAGATCCCTATGTCTTTTCTGCTGTCTCGATGATAATTCACTATAGGGTTTACTATTCATCATGGTGATATAATTCAACAGTTCGCTATCTGAAACATGCATGATAATATTTAGTGATGTACCGATACCATTTTTTTGACCTATGCCAATACCCATTTTTTAGGCGATACCAATACCGATACTTTTACAATCATATTGAAATAAAACCATCATAAGCTCTACATGGGTGTTTTAATAAAATTATTTACTAAAAATTATAATAAAATAACAATATTGACAATAAAGTTTTCGATAGTGAATAATGAAGCTGCTCTCGCTACGTTAACGATATTTTGAGAGAAAATAACAAAATGAAATCTATTCGATAGATAAGTGCTTCCATTCGTATTGCAACGTAATGTAGACTAGCTATAATAGCAGCTGGCTCTAAAAGTGGACCAAAACAATCAATCAAATATATTTCAAACGGAAACAGCTAAATAATTTCTCCACAAAATGGTTAACATTTTCGTGTTTTTCACACCAAAATACATAGTTTAGCGAAAAGAAAACATTCAAATTCGATAGGCCCCGGAACCGAAAAGACTCTCAAACATGCAAACAATTACAACATTGTTCGTGAATTTTTCAAACATCTTAAAATAGAAAAAAATGCAAGATTCGTAATGTACGGCGATTTACATGCTAAATTAAAATGAAATTATTAGCTTTGTAATATTTGATGTTTTACGAGCTAAATTAAAATAGAATTTTCAACTACTTTTATATCAAATTTACAAAAACTTTAAAATGCATCTTCAACTTAATTTAATTGGTTTGATTTTCGTTGGCCTATCATATATTTATTTAATAGAAATTGGGCAAAACTATCTAGGTTTTAGTTATAAAAGTAGAATCATTTCATGTCTCTACTGTGTTTAACTATTCATGCTACATAGCTTTCACTAAAGACCCTGATACACTGGCGTTCATGACTCGAGAAATTGCGGCAGTGGATCGGGCCGCCAGTGGAAGTGAGAACTGGCGACATGATACACTCAGCACCCAAGATGAAGCACCGGCACCGCGCACAGTGCTTCCACTCCTAGGGTAATAACCCTAGTCTAGGGTAATCAGACCCCTCCTAGGGTACTGTCTAGGGCAAGGAGAAAGTATGCAAAATCTAGGGTAAAATCTGTATTTCAAATCTATCTTATAAAAATGGTGATAAAATATGAGAGATTCTCATCACCTATAGTTGAATAACTCAAATAAGAATTATTTAAGCAAAAGCCATTTATTCAAGGACGTATCAACATTTGCTTTGTAAATATAGCACAAGTTAACGTGCTACATACCGGTACTGAACAAGTTGTGGTTCTTTTCGCAATGAGCGGCGTGCAGTTTCTTTACAAGCTTTGTGTTTGACGATTGCTGGAGTAGTGAGACGCACTCACACTTTTTGCTCTGAGTGGTCGTTTAGCGATCCAACTCAGGTTAAATATGATTTCCAATGATTTGAACCAGGGGTCTCCAACTTACCAGCCCAAGGGCAGTACCGATTACTTTAGTAAGTTTCCAAGTCCAAAACCGTTTTAATATTCTGACATTATTTATCATTTCTACAGAAGTCTACGAGTATGCACCCCCAACGAGTATACGCTCGCTAAATTCGCGCGTTCAAGTACAATTGTAAAATGTCGCTGGCAGGATTTGGCCCGCGGGCCGTAGTTTGGAGACAACTGCTTTAAACAACCAGCTAACCCGCGACTTTCTGAAGTTTTTTGATAACTTGGGGAAATTTAACGCATTTATTAATGCACAAGAAAAAGAGATTAGTTTTCTAACTGTAGATGCATCTTAGTTGAAGTATTTTTACTAATCCATGAAAGGTTTTCCGTCTACAATCCTTAACATGACCTCACACGCTGTCTAAATTTGTGTATTACTTCAATATTGACTCAAAAATCTTTGTTAGTAGAAAATGGCCAAATAAACACTATTTCTTTTGATCGGGCTTGAAGGATGTTAGCTCGTTATTGTTTTAAAGGATGAAATATAATTACACAATGGCGCGCAGTATTTATTTTCAAGTTACGTTCAAATCACTTCTATTCTATAAGAGTTTACAATAATAAAATCTAGTTTTAATGCTATTTGGTAAAAAAGTTTTTGCAAGAAGGCCACATGCAGATCGTTGTTCATACTACACCCAATAACACTGAGGGAAGAACACGTGGCAAGAATTGCAGTGGCTGCTGGTGTGATACCTGAAATACCAGACGTGTTTTCTAGTATCCAGCAGTCGTCAAGGCTTAGATTTGATAAGTGCATTGACGTAGGTGGAACATATTTTGAAAATTTTTCGTAAAGTAAAGTCAAATAAATACTGCGAGCAACTGTGTCATTACATTTCATTCTTTAGAACAATAAACAGTTAATATATGTCGAAAGCCCGAACTTTTTTTGGAAAAATTTCATTAAAGGGAAACTGTTTTTTAGTCATTTTCTACTTGGTGTGCAATTTTTACCTCTTGTTCTGAAACTCTCCGTATATTAGACAAAATTCCTTAAGGAATAGTATGTCGAAAAGAACTGTCTTGAGGAAGAGTGGCATAAACATTACTTGGATGAACAATTAACACCAGACATGTGAGCCATTAATTACTAGGAAACAGTGTTTAGCCGTGCAAATACCAGTAGGCTACCATGTTATCCAAATCTTAAAATTTAAGTTTCAACGTTATTTTCCCTCCCAGTTTCAAATGCTTTCATTAAACGTTTCTTTAGCCAATTAAGTTTGACTAACAGCTTCCAAAGAACCAATATGATGAATGAAACCGTATGTTGTCGCCGTCCATGCTTCTTAAAAAGCTAGTTAGAAGAATTAACCCAGCGTAGCAGTGCTAGGTCGATTCTCTAGGCGCCAGAAGCGTGACAATGGGCCAGCGTATAGTTCGCTACTCAATTGTCTTGTTTGTTTCTAGGTATATTTTGTTTGATCTTACTGAGAAATACATTGATGAGATGTGCATATTCATTCATTTTGTGTATTACCGGTTTACTTAGCTTTATTTTTTATCTTTCCAGACACCTCGCAATTCAATGTTTTGAAACTTGCCATTGCCATTGCTATTTTTTGTGCTAATACCAAAGATATTGCTACCGTTAAAAGACTGTAATCATGTTTTGTTCATGTTCCCTGAAATAAATCAAGAGAACACACAACGGGCTAGTGTCAATTTATTGAAACGCATGGTAAAGGGAAGTCTATTCCTCAATTACCTGGTAGGCCAGAAAGAGAGCCTATACCGTACATTCGTTGTTCGATGCATGCAATGTATCACCTTAGAGCAGGGTCTCCAAACTTTTCAATGTAACCACCACATTTCATATTCCCTACATTCATATGGGCCAAAAGAATGAAAAATGAAAAGGACAATTCCTGTAATTTAATTTCCTCATATATCATTTTTTTTTCAGGGGAACCACATGCACTTGTTTGGCTGGCGGGATAAAATTATGTGGAGGGCCGGTTGTGGCCCGCAGGCCATAGTTTGGAGACCCTGCAGGCTTAAAGAATCTGGCTTCACTCCATCTAATTTTCTAACTAATACTAGTCTAAGGCTAGTCTATTAATGAAACAAAAGAAATGCTACGCATGCAGAACCTTCAGCAATGCCAATACCTTAGACATATAAAATACGGTAAGCTTGATAACGTTTTTATTATGTTGTAGACTGTAGTTATGTACTATGTATTAACAGAACTTCATTTTGAGAGTTGCATAGCTTCCTGGAGATTAAATATTATTTAAATCAAGTTAGGCTTTCTCTTATTTTGACCAGATTGATCTAAGGCTATACTTAACAACGCACGAAGAGTTCATTCATTTTTTATTTATTTTGGATTGGCCAAACGACTGGAACAACGAGCGGGAAAAAATGTAACATATGTCCGCATTTTCAAGCAATTTTTGTTTTTGTATTTATGATTTATGTACGGTGAACACTGGTTATGTCAACCTGAACTTCAATTTTGTGGACCACAGTGCTTGTGTGCTTGTTGAGTTGTTTATCTGTCCATACATGGAAATATTTTTTGTTGTCTTGATAGACGGACGGCATTTTATACACATTTCCATGATGGTCTTCAGATCATTCATTTATTGATAAACGAATGCCCAAAAGCTTTAAAAAGCTGTGAAGTGGCGTAATTAAGGGCTAAGCCAATAGTATTATAAAAGACTATACGGTAATTATTATATTGCCCTCATTTACAATTTTTGGGGTAACCAAGAAGCATTCTGGGGTAAATTATGTACTAGCCTAGGGTACAAAGATTGATGAGCGTGGAAGGCCTGACCGCGCAATGCATTCCAATTTGCAAGGCGTCAGTCTGCCTCAGCGTATCGTACGGATTGGTGCGCAATTGTGACCAGCCGCATAGAGCGCAGGATACAAATAAAACGTCTATTGCGCTGTGCTTTAGCTTTCTGTAAGAGCTGCTTCTCACATTGCACAAGCATTCGTATCTTTGAAATGCATCAATAAAATTCAGCGCTTGAGTTTTGTCAACTCAATTGCGGAGCAAGACATGGCTGCGCACCTCTCCCGTCAACGCACGAAATGCGCACCTCTCCCGTCAAAGCAGGGCCTCCACGGGTGCGAAAGTTCCTACCCTAAAACTGCGTTCAAGATTGCCCTAAAAGTACATAAATTACCCTAAAATATCAAATAAGCCCATTGTTGGTATTACATGAAAATATTCAATGTTTCTGTGTTTATATGTGTAGAAATGACACAACATCAGGGTCATGCGGATATAAGAAAATGTAATTCTCTGACTTTACGGAGTCGTATGTGTCACGATACGTGCAACATTTTATTTTACTTTCACTATAGTTTATCTTCTTTGTACGCTTACCTAGTTACAAGCTCTGTTCAATGAGCGTAAAGTATGAGGTCAAGCGATCTATTCCTGACCAGCAGAGAGAAGAAAAGACATATTAAGAGGAAATGATCGACAAAGTAATAATCGAAACATTTATTTATGGAACTCAACACAAACACAGTTTCACAATTTTTGCTCAAAAAATTAGAGGAATTTAGATGTGAAATAAGTTCATATACACCCTAATTCTCGGTGGAATTGCAAAAAAACGGGGCAAAGAATGTAATGAACATGTAATTATAACTTTATCAAAATTTTCGCAATCACTATACTCAATTGGTTCGAATTTAACTTCGTATAGAGATAATTTATTTTTAGTAAGGCAATGCAGATATTGATCAAGGTTCAAAGTTAGCCCCATTGAATTTTAAATGAGAGTCTCGTTACAAATAAGAATCTCGGCCCATGGCCGGATTATTTTTCGACAGAAGCCTACATGTCAAAAAAGCCAAAAGCCAACAGTCGAATACTTGTAGCTCCTCTAAGAATCGGAGTCCAACGTTAGTAAGCCCTAGTGACAAGAATAATGGAAGAAGAACCTCGATTTATATCTCACAATCTTTTTTATTCGCTTTTCAATATCTGAATTTCCACCAAGCCAACATTTCTTCCATGAAATCGAAAATTCATTTTTTTAACAAAGAAGCCTCAAAATGTTTGTATTTCATCATAACGTTCGTCGTGTCTGAACAGAACCCTACAATGTCGCTCAATTTAATATTTGAACACTGAAATGTTTTTATGAGTAGTAAACAATCCATTGGCTGTGCTTTCTTTCCTCTTGTTCAACAAGAGCAACAGAGGAGCTTTTAATTTCACTCTCTCTCCATTATTGGATGATGACTCCGAGCTGTTTAGCTTTACTGCGATCAGTTGTGTCATCAATTATCACAGAATATAAACTCTATCAGAACAACAAGATCACTTAGCCCTTAATAATGAAGCACTTTGTTTAATAATGTTTGAAGCTCTTTGTTTCCCTAAGCTTCCTTTCTTTAAGAAACATTTGTTTCAGTAGTAACAAAATAGGCATATCATTCTCAGAAAGTTTTGCATATATCGGCAATTCAATTTTTATACCTGACTTGTCAATTGGATCGTGTGTTAAAATGAACAGAGTTTTGGTTTGTGTTTTCCTTCTCTGATCACTAAAAGATTTTTATGGCGTTGAGTGTTACCATGAAGAATAATCTCAGATTTACCAAACGTAATAATAGTTGAGCATCTAGTACAGTATGCCATATCCTTAGTTGAAGTATATTGCTGAGACTTTTTAAACCAGCCTCGAAACAGTTGTTCGCTTCTCTATCCTTCCTTCCTTTTTCGTGAAAAGGGCTTAACAGACGATAAAATGTGGCTTTCCTTCATAGGAGGTGTAGCAGCTTTATCGTACACAAAATCTATTTAATAATAGCAATTTTACTGAGACGCAAGTAACCAAACATTTTGTCACGATGCAATACTGTACGTAACAGCACCTGACACAGTAATTGCACTCGACTGAAACAAAACTACCTACCCTCGGCTCGGGGAGTGTCGTTCTATACACGTTTTATAGCTGTTCAATTCCAGCAAACGACCATGACCGATGTATGGGTGTAAATCTTGATACATTTATGAGTTAGTTATGTAAGGCTAGAAAATATGAAATTCCAAACATTATGTCAAGTTGCACATCACTTTAGTTATTGTTATTACTTTTAATAAACCAAGGTATTATTTGTGCAGCAAATCTGTCCACATTATACTGAAGAGAGATCTGAGTTCTAAAAAATCTGCAGCGATATGCATAGCAATTTGCGCCTTATCGTAGTGTGTGCAATAAAAACTAAATTAATAGCGTGTTCGGGCCAAATACGACTCTTATTGAACATTTTCACAAATGCTTCGGTAGCGTACTTCCTCAATGTACCTTACACAAGGTACATTGTAGCACTTCAGAGCAAACTTGAAATTGGTAATGAAAACAGGTAATTACCCTACAATTTTGCTGCGCTACCCCGACAGAAGTCGAATTACCCTAAAAATCATGAAATTTTATTTACCCTAAACTCTACCCTAGACCACATCTGATTACCCTAAAATGGGGTATTTTACCTTAAAGTGGAAGCATTGGAGGCCTTCCACGCTCGTCAAACTTTGTACCCTAGGCTAGCATGTATTTCACCCTAGATTACTGCTTGATTACCCTAGAAAATATAAATCAGGGCAATCTAATAATTACTGTATAGTCTTTAATAATGGTATCGGCTTTGCCTTTAATTAAGTCACATTGATAGCTTTTTTACAGTTGCTGGGGATAAGATAATTAATGAATGATTTATCTGAACACCATTATTTTGGAAATGTGTATAAAATGACATCATTCCATTAAAATTACAAAATATATTTCAAAAACGGATCGGGAAATATCTCAAATAAACACACAAAGCGCTGTGGCCGACAACGTTGAAGTCCAGGTCTACATAACTAGTGTTCACAATGCATAAATAATAATTGTTAAAAAAGAAAAAATTTCGTGATGAAAAATGCAGACCTGTGTAATATTTTTTTCCGCTTCTTCTATTGAGTCTTTTGACCGATCCAAAATAAATGAAAAATGAATGAACTCTACGTACGTTGTTAGGTGTAGCCTTAGATCTTTATGAAAATAATTTCTAATTTCCAGGAAACTATGTTACTCACATACAAGTAAAGTTCTGGAAATGCCTAGAACAAACTACAATCTACAACATTATAAAAACGTTATCACGTTTTTCGCATTTTGGGTTTCTAAAAAAATGTATTGGCATTGCTGGAGAATCTGTGCGCATGACATTATTTTTCACTTCATTAATAGCCCTAATTAAATTAGTATTATGTGGGACATTACAGTGAATACTCTGCATGAATCAAACCACACACGGTTTCATTCTTCAAACTGGCTCTTTGTAAAGTTTTGGTCAAATTAAATGGGTTTAGTTTTTAAACCGATTTATCCGAAATTTCGCAAGAATGTTCAATTTTTAAAAAGAAATACATTTCACTTGTGCTACTTTTCTATTTTAGCCTTAGTTTTTTAGACAATGGGTAATATTAATTTTTTATGCTATATTATCAGAAATTTCAAAGAAATGGAAGTCAATGAGTTTTCATGCAAGAACAAAACTATTGGCAGTTTTAGAATCCTTCTGACAAAGTCACAGAGTCGAATTTTACCTTTTCTTTTCTAATTTATTTTACATGGGATTTTCTCAGGGTCAAAAATGTACAAAATTTTCGGTTTTGTATAACGACAAAAAAACTTCATGTAAATATTTGAAAAATAAATCCGTTAGAATGTTAGAAATGTTTTAAGGATGCCAAAACTATTATTTTCTTGTATGAAAACTCACTGTCTTCTATTCATTTTTAGGGGGAAAATTTGGTTTTCCCGAAACCGGCGAAAAACATGAATTTTGTGGTAAAATATGATATAACGCTTATTTTATACTTGAATCCTTTGTTCACGCTGTATTACCATCTACAAAAACTATGCATGCGTAATTCCATATTTATATTGTGAAAAACATATTACATGTATAAATTACACGAATGAAATATATTTAACTCTCATTATTTATGTTCACCCACGATAATGTTTTTACTTGTGGACCGATCGTTTTTAAATTTTCGATGTATATGCTATTTTTAAAAGTCAACACATTTTTACTACTGTACCTTTTTCAATTTTGGCCTTAGTTTTTATAAAATGGGAAATATACGTTTTTATGCCATTTTGTTCCGATATATTTCAGAGAAATTAGAAGGCAAGAAATTTTAATGATAAAACAAAACCCAAAGACAGTTTTGGAATGCTTGAGGCATTGCTAACAAACTAGCGAAGCCTGATTTTTCTTCTTTTCTGTTTTCTTTTGATATTGTAGTTAAAATATCATGGTTTTAGACCCCCATCATCCCCCTTTTAGACCCCTCTTGGGGGGGGGGGGTAGTTTTAGTGGCGGTAGTCCCATTAAATTTTAGTATACAATAGCCCACTACCTAAATAACATTTTTCAGCAAAGAAAAAATTGATCATTGAGACCAAAGTCGCTTAGATGACCCCCAAATCAATGAATGCATTTGAAAATGGGAGGGACAACAATGTTGAAATTACAGTTGTAAGATTTGGATAGCATGGTAGCCCACAGGCATTTACGGCTACGGGCTGTTTCCCAGTAATCAACAGTTGACATGACTGGTGTCGATTGCTCAACCAAGAAATGCTTTCACCACTCTTCTTCAAGAAATTTCTTATCGACAAACTTTCCATTGGGAAAATTTCGTTTAGCGTTAAGACAAAGATTTTGCAGTCGGTGTTGAGCATTAAGCCGATTTAGACAGCGTACGAGGTCATGTTCAGGATCCTCGACGGAAAATTATTTTGGAATTCGTGAAACTACTTCAACCAAGAAGCGTCTACAATTAGGAAAAACACTTTCTCTTGTGAAGTACATAATGCCAGTTATCTCTGACATCGTTTCAGTTACTGTCATCCCAATGTTGTGTTTCTTTTTTCCCCTATTGGCACTAAAGCAATAGTGAATGTTAGATGGGTTGGATTCTGCAAAGAAATGGTCGCATTCTTCACAAAAGCAACACGCATAAAATCCGAACAAAAGCTTCTAATAAGGTTACAAATTTTTGATCCCAGCTTGACAATATTCGGTGAATAAGACTGAAATAAGGTATTCAATTCGTTTAATTTCCCCATATTATAGTCTAAAAACTTCAAATAAACAAAAGTTACCTTGTTGTTGAAAGTATTGGCTATCATATCATTTATCTGAGTTGGATCGCAAAACGACAACTCAACAAAGTGTGAGTGCATCCCATTGCTCCAGCAATCGTCGTACACGAGCTAGTAAAGAAACTGCACGCAGCACATTGCGAAAATAACAGCACCTTATTGTGTGGAACACGTTAACTTCTGCTATATTTACGAATCAAATGTCCATGTGTGAAGAACCTTTAAAGTTAAGGATTCAATTTGGAACCAACTTTATTTGCAATAAAGTATTTCTAGGTTTAAGTTGATTTCTGATGGATACATAAAAATGATTGCGTACCACTCCAGCACCATGGGTGACATTCATGTAGTTAGCCGACATGTCGTTGCCTGAATACAACCTGCCTTAGACAGCAGACGTTACTTTAACTCGTATCGGAGCTGTCTGAGCAGTCCACTCCTGCTCTCCGAGCTGGCACCACTGCATACGCACTCTGAGGTCTAACGTGACGTCCTCCGTGACGCCTCCCCGCATCCAGCTGCTTTGCAAACTTTCGACTGTGCTTCCTGCACCTTCTGTCCTGGGGGAGTTTCTGGCGCCCCTTTCGTCATGTTCTCCACGGCTGGGGATGTGGTGATGGGCTGAGTGTGCCACCAGCTGCTGCGACGTCTACGCCTGCCTACCTCTGCTCTGCTCACTCGCTGAGGCTCGCGGACTTGTGGAGGTTGGTGACTATTGTCGTTAACTATGTGAATGTCCATTCCGTGAGCTGGTTTTAGGTGTGCGCAATCCAGGCCTCGTATCTATTCCAATCTCTACCATAACCTGTAAGCCCTATAACTATGATTACGTAAAACTGCAACGGCTTCATAACTACTTTAGAACTATAACTAAAATACTTAATAACTATAACTATAACTATAACGGTTACTATGACCATCTTATAACTACTGTCTGTAAGACAACGAACGATAACTAAAAGGAGGCATTATTATGCTCTGAACCTCAACGCAAACTAAATTGCATTTCTTTATCCCCTTGCAGTTCCTTCGCGGCTTAATTGAGTGCAAGGTGTGACGGTCCGCATCTTCAGCCAGTCACCCTGCTCGTGTGGAGCTTGAATCTCCCTGCTACGCACTTATTATAAATTTTCCTGTTTATCTTTGTCTGGTCAACCTTGTATAAAGTTGTAACTTTCAATATACGGATAAACGCTTCAACATTATTTTTTCTCCCATAAATATTTATTTTCTGTGTGGCGCCCAACGTGGGGCCTGCGTTTGTGTTTCAGGAGTCAGAGGTCGTGGGCTGGAATACCGCGGCATTGCTGTGTTCCATTAACACTTTCTAATTTCTAATAACTTCTAATAACTTCAACTATTGTTTTCAGCAGCAATGGCGTCTGTAAAACCTAAAGAACCTCAGTTGCAGGCCGGAGGCGGAAGTGATCTCACTATTTTAACCAAAACTCGAAAGTACTTAAGACAACGTGTGACTAAACTGCACAATGCTATTTCTGCTGCTGGGTCAGATTACTCTGAACAGCAAAGGGCCTTAAATGTGGCGAAAGTAACCTCTCTACACACGGAGCTAAAGGACCTCGACAAATCCATCTTTGAGTTGCTCATTCGCAGCGAAGCTGCAGACGATGTACTCGCCGCTGCCGCTGATGAGCAGGAGTCCTACGAGGAGCAGTTGTTCGACTGCCTGGCCCTCCTGCAGCCTCAGCCCTTGGCGGTGGCTTCTGAGGCTACGACTAACTCTGCTTCAGCGACATCAGGTATGGATCAGGCTAAGCAAAAATTAAGGCTGCCCGATATACCTCTTCCTAAGTTTAGCAACGCAAAGACTGAGTGTTTTGAAAAATTCATAACTAATTTTGAAGCAATTTTTGATAAGCACGCTTTGTCTTCCTACGAAAAATTTGTTTACCTGTATAATCAGGTGTCTGGCACTCCTAAAATCTTGCTAGATTCCCTCGATACGTCAGAACAAAAATACGAATCGGCTAAAGACTTGCTACAGAAGGCTTTTGCCTCAGAAATTGTGCAAAAATACAATGCCATCGAAAAACTAGCTGCCATGAAGCTGGCTATTCCTGACGATCCCATTGTTTACATTGGAGAAATGAAGGCAGTTATTGCTTCGTTCCGTAAGCTAAAAATTGACGTCGATACGGTTTTAGCGTACTTTTTATGGAGTGCCCTAAATGATAAACTTCAGAGTAGTTTGATTCAAATCACGAATGTGAATCGCCCCTCATTGTCCCAAATAGAAGAGTACGTATTCGAAGCCAACGAACGCTACCAAAAGCAGCTTGAGATTTCCAGCCATTCAGGTAGGAAGGAAAAGGCTCACAAATTTGAGCCTACCGCTGCATTTGCCATAAACGTAAACCGAAAAACTGAAACTTGTGGCTTGTGCCTGAGCGATGGTAGAAACCCTGAGCACCATCTGAGTAAATGTCCTAACTACGATACTGCATTCAAAAAATTTGATAAATTAAAAGCCATTAACGCCTGCACAAAATGTTCTTTCCAGAACCACAGCACTGCGAACTGCAGGTTTAAATTTTCTTCGCGTTGACGTGTTTGCAATGGCGACCATATGACCTATTCGTGTCGCAAGGCGAGACTTCCTCGAGAGGGCACTCGGCGGAGCACCACTTCATCAGCGCAACCGGTAACGAGCGCCTTGACGCTGACACGGTATGTTTTCACAGGGTCTGTGGGCGCTGCTAATATTTTGCCTACTCTCACTGCTGGTATCGGAAACTCAAATATTAGGATATTGAAAGATGGCGGGAGTCAGAAAAATTTCATTACTAGCTCTCTTGCCGATGAACTGGATTTACCAGTTCTGAAGGAAAATGAAACTGTGAATATTCAGGGTTTTAATTCGAGTAAGAAGATTAAACAAAAATTGTGAAAGTTCCCCTAATTTTGAAGCATAAAAAACTAGTTGTTGAGGCGATATGCGTTCCTAAAATAAATATTGCTTTACCGTACAGGGATCTGGAGCAGGTGGTTTTGGCATTTGAGAACGCTGGTTACGAGTTGGCAGACCGGTCCCTCGTAGATAGCGAAAATTACCCCTCTGAGATATCTCTCATATTAGGCGCAGAATCCGATCCGGACTTCAAAATGAGTTACATCAATTTTGGTGGGACTAAGCAGCAGTCCTGCTTCATCGATTCCACTGTGGGAGTGATGTTAGCGGGAAATCTACAACTCATGAAAGACAATTTAAGGTGTCTCCCTCCTTTCCAACCCGATGCTCGTCCAGTACGCGTGGCACCTGCGGTCTCTGTCCCCAGACGGGTGGTCGGCGCTGCTACCGTGTCAGACTGCGCGGACTCAGAGCTCGCGTCCGGTGAGATGGGGGAACCACACGAGCTTGTCCTCCCTTCTCTTGATGGGGCACCGCCAGCAGATTTAGGTGAGCGTTGTGCTGATCTCTTGGGTATAGACCATCTAGAGGAGCCTGAGGAGACAGAATTAAATGATAAATTAGTAAATTATGTACTGAGCAACACTAACAGAAATACAGATGGAAGGCTGGTAATGCCCATCATGTGGAATCATATAATTTCTCACAGACTTGCTAAAAACTATACCTTGTCGAGGCAAATTCTGCAGAGCAACTATAAAAAGCTGTCGCTTGATCCCGATCGCCTAAGCATGTACGATAAAGTAATCAAAGATCAAGAAAACAATAATATCATTGAGAGAATCGATAACATTGAGTCATTCATGAACTGCCATCCTGAGTGTAGTTTTCTTCCTCACATGGGAGTTTTTCGCTTGGGCAACAAAAATTCTTTCGCGACAAAATGTCGCATCGTGTTCCTGGCTAACCTCTGCGATAAGATAAATGGCGCGGTTAGTCACAATCAAGCCACTCTTCCAGGCCCTTGTCTAAATCCCAAGCCGGATGTTGCTCTCGCTTCCCTGAGATTTGATAAATACTTGCTAACTTTTGACTTGGAAAAAGCGTTTCTAAATATTCAACTGAGGGAAGTCGATCAGAGTCGATTCTGTTTTTTATGGTACAGGAACGTACTAAAAGGAGACCTGACTGTTGTCGCATACAAATGTCTTAGGCTCTTGTTTGGCATAAGGCCTAGTCCAACTACCTTAATGTTAGCATTATACAAGTTGCTAATATCCGATGATCCTCAAAATGATCCTGTTCAGTCTAAATTGCGGAAGGTAGTGTATAGCTTAATGTACATGGATAATGGGGGATACTCGACTAACAACCCCAATGAACTTTATCAGGCTTATAGCTTATTACCTTGCTTATTTGAAGACTACCAATTCCCATTGCAGAAGTTTTATACCAATGACCAATCTCTGCAGAATAGCATCGATAAAGATTTTCATACAGACTCTTCTAAGCAAGTTAAGTTGTTGGGCATGACCTGGGATAAAGAGAATGACACTCTAGAGCCCTGTGCGCTTAAACTCGACGTAAAGGCAGATACGAAGCGGAAAATTCTCTCCTCTATTCATGAAATCTATGACGTGTTCAATATATTTTGTCCCATCCTCAACAGGGCTAAGGTGTTCCTCCATAAATTGCAGTCTGATCAATCTATGAAATGGGATGTAAGGCTACCGAAAGAACTATTAAGAGAGTGGAGACTGATCGCAAAACAAGTAAATTCTTCAAAATGCCCTCCGATCCCTAGATCACTGGGAAGCAGAGACGGACGGTACTCTCTACTTGCTTTCACTGACGCCTCAAAGATGTTGTACGGCTATGTCATTTACATGAGAGACAATGAATCGAATACTCTCGGCCTACTCTCTAGTAAATCTAAAGTGGTTAGTAAAAAATTGAAAACTAAAACAATTCCCGTTCTCGAACTTGCCGCAATACACTTGGGTGTTGCAGCTTTGCTAGACTGGTACCGTAACCTTTGTGGCACTAAAAACGTGGTCCCTCTGAACATAGAGTCTCTATTGCTGTACACCGATAGCATGGTTACCCTTCATTGGATTCAGTCATATGCAGTAGATTTTGATAAAATGCAGAAGCGAAACGTTTTTACTATGAATAAGCTTAATGACATAGAAACATTGTGTGGACAAAAACAAGTGAAATTTTGTTTCACGGCAGGTAGAGGAAACCCCGCTGACTTAGTTAGCCGTTGCTCTAGCGTAAAACAACTAAAAAACTCTCGGTATTTCAATGGACCTACCTTTCTTCAGGAGGATGCAGTTTTTTCCGCTGACTGCGATCTCTCGGTGGTGTTGCCCAGCCTCGGCGTGCGTCCTTCCGCCGCCGCGGGAGAAATCCTTAGCGGTGAGGTTACCTGTGGGGTGGCATTAGACAGGAGTGTCAGCAAGGAGGTGGAAAGTGGCTCGGGAGAGGTTCATGAAAGAAAAGGACATTTGATTCCCCTGAACAAATATTCATCTCTTTCTAAACTTGTAAATGTTCACAAGTACGTACTAATG
Organism: Morinoia aosen; assembly: GCA_030386875.1. Taxonomy (NCBI): domain Eukaryota; kingdom Metazoa; phylum Arthropoda; class Malacostraca; order Amphipoda; family Talitridae; genus Morinoia; species Morinoia aosen. The sequence goes on from CM059564.1 coordinate 78,020,487, forward strand.
TTTGTAAAAAGATTAAGATCAAACTCTGAGGCGTCTGACGACCGGAAACCTAATTATTATGCTGCGGCACTCAGAAACATTTTGCTCACGGAGCAGACAGACGCTTTTCAGCAGATTTTCACCTATTTTAACTGTCGGGACAAAACTATTAATAAATTACCGCCTCTAATCAAACGTTTGAATGTGATAGTGTCTTCGGATGGTCTATTAAGAGTCAAATCTAAGTTCATGAAGGAGAAGTCTAGCTCCTATCCGATACTATTACCTAACGGTAGCTTGCTAACCCGACTGATCATCGAAGATGCCCATATTAAGACAGGCCATGCCGGTATTTATTCAGTGTTACATGAATTGCGGAAAAACTATTTTTTCCTTCACCCTTACTCAGAAGTGCGCAAAGTGCTTAGGCAATGTGTAACTTGTCGCAGAGTAAATCAAAGACCCGTGATCTTGAGCCAGAACGTCTATCGTGATTTTAGGAATTCTCCTCCTGCGAAGCCGTTCAGGTCGATATTTCTGGACTACATGGGTCCTTGGACCGTGACTATCAACGACAAAAAACAAAAAGTGTGGATCTTGGTATTGACCTGCCTCTGGAGTAGAGCGGTTAATATGAAGCTTTGCTTGAGCGCGGATGCAAAAGACTTTCTTAGAGCGTTACAGCTTCACGTTTATGACTATGGAATATTTAAAAATTGTGTGGCCGATCTGGGAAGCCAGATATCGGCCGGGTTCAACACTTTGAGATCATTTCTGGACGATCATGAGACCCGCAGCTACTTAGAGAAATTTGATATCAAAGAACTCTCAATGTCTCAATATTGCAAAGGGAACAGTGCATTGGGATCTCTTGTTGAATGCGGTGTGAAGGCTTGTAAACGGCTAATTTGGAAGTCAATTGAGAAAAGGATCTTGCCAATATTTGATTTTCAGTTTCTGATAGCTGAAGCAATACATTTAATAAACAGACGGCCAATCACGTTCAAGGAATCCCTGCGTACAAATCATATTGAACCAGTAGTTCCTATTACACCAGAGATGTTGATTTACGGTCAGGAGCTGCCGTCCGTAAATTTGATTCCTAGCCTTCAACCGGTACAGCTAGAAGATGCTGATTACCAACCTAACTCCGGAAGGGAAATCAGAGAGCATTACTCTAAATTGGTAGCTAGTAACAACAAATTGAATGAAGTTTATCATTCTGAGTTCTTGGCTACATTGATACACCAAGCTACCAACCAGAAGGAACGTTATAAGCCTGTTAAGCATGTACCATTAAAGGTTGGAGACGTCGTCCTACTAGTGGACAAGTTCCTTAAACAATCGTCTTACCCGTTAGGTGTCGTCGTCAAAACGGTGGCCAATTCCATGGGTGAAGTGACGGCGGCCTTCGTTCGTAAGAGTTCCGGCGAGGAGGTATACCGTCACGCTACTTCTCTCATTCTTCTGATTCCAGGAGAAGCTGGCGTCCGGGCTGCGCAAACTTTGCCGGATGACGTGCGCTCCAACTCCGAAGAAAGACGTCGTGGTAGACGTGGAGCTGCGGTCTTGGCGGAGCAAAAAATACGCTCTTTAATGATGAGCGATTGTATATAGATGTATAACCTTGTTCTGTTTTTTAATTACTAATCTCTTGAATCTTCATCTTCACCTTCACTTTCACTGCAGGTGAATTCTCGGGAGGGGGGGGGGGGAGTGTGAAGAACCTTTAAAGTTAAGGATTCAATTTGGAGCCAACTTTATTTGCAATAAAGTATTTCTAGGTTTAAGTTGATTTCTGATGGATACATAAAAATGATTGCGTACCACTCCAGCACCATGGGTGACATTCATGTAGTTAGCCGACATGTCGTTGCCTGAATACAACCTGCCTTAAACAGCAGAGGTTACTTCAACTCGTCTCGGAGCTGTCTGAGCAGTTCACTCCTGCTCTCCGAGCTGGCACCACTGCATACGCACTCTGAGGTCTAACGTGACGTCATCCGTGACGCCTCCCCGCATCCAGCTGCTTTGCAAACTTTCGACTGTGCTTCCTGCACCTTCTGTCCTGGGGGAGTTTCTGGCGACCCTTTCGTCATGTTCTCCACGGCTGGGGATGTGGTGATGGGCTGAGTGTGCCACCAGCTGCTGCGACGTCTACGCCTGCCTACCTCTGCTCTGCTCACTCGCTGAGGCTCGCGGACTTGTGGAGGTTGGTGACTATTGTCGTTAACTATGTGAATGTCCATTCCGTGAGCTGGTTTTAGGTGTGCGCAATCCAGGCCTCGTATCTATTCCAATCTCTACCATAACCTGTAAGCCCTATAACTATGATTACGTAAAACTGCAACGGCTTCATAACTACTTTAGAACTATAACTAAAATACTCAATAACTATAACTATAACGGTTACTATGACCATCTTATAACTACTGTCTGTAAGACAACGAACGATAACTAAAAGGAGGCATTATTATGCTCTGAACCTCAACGCAAACTAAATTGCATTTCTTTATCCCCTTGCAGTTCCTTCGCGGCTTAATTGAGTGCAAGGTGTGACGGTCCGCATCTTCAGCCAGTCACCCTGCTCGTGTGGAGCTTGAATCTCCCTGCTACGCACTTATTATAAATTTTCCTGTTTATCCTTGTCTGGTCAACCTTGTATAAAGTTGTAACTTTCAATATACGGATAAACGCTTCAATATTATTTTTTCTCCCATAAATATTTATTTTCTGTACCATGCGATCCATCGATATATTAATACCTTCTGCTCATTTAATTCTTATTTGGGTTATTCAACTGTACTTATTGACAACCTTCATGTTTTCTCATGATTTTTTCAAACTAGATTTGAAATATCGATTTTACCCTAGATTTTGCATTTTTTCCTCTTACCCTAGGCTGTACCCTAGGAGGGGTCGTGTCACGAGAAATGGGCCCTCCTCCTCGTTAACACTTCATTAACAAGAAGAACAGGTTCTCGGAATTGAGGGAATGGCGCACCTCCATGCTACATAAAGAACACAAAATTAATGAATAATAATCGGCAATTACAGTACATATACTAAAAAGAAAAGGTACTCACCGGTGATCGCTGACCCACTTACGCAGCGCATTTTCTGAGCGCCCTCCGTGGTATTACGATGGATCGCATCTAATATGGTGGGGCATGATACACAGGATAAACTATGCTTAACATTTATAATTTCCAGCTATACGTCATACAAACAATAGTGAGCGTACACACAATGAATGGTGTTAGGAATAATGCCAATTAAGTAATGGAATCAAATAGCATACGTCAAATGACTTACATCACACAATTATACTGAAATATTGGCTGGCCGGCCGCCGCTAAGTTTACAAGAGTTACACATGAGAATTCATCTATCCTGTCCTATTTCTATCTCAGGTATTCCAGCAGCACAGGATGTGATCATTACTTCGACCCTCACGTTTATGAGCCGATATAATTTCAGTTCAAATCACTGTCCTAGGCACAGTTCAAGGAATGTTTGTTGCTAATCGCCAGATTCGTAGCTCCCGAGTATTTCTTTTCTTGCGAACTTCTATCCTCAGGCACAGACCTCCCACCTGCAAGATCAATTTATAACCCATTAATCCTGATAGCACCCCTTAAGCTCCCTTAAAACATTTCAATCTTTACATCACTGTATGCCAATAAATATCAGAAAATTTTATAAAGAAGAATTATCTTTTCCCAAGAAACGGCTTCGCTCTTACCCTCCCAGAGACGTTGCGCCTAAATGTTCCATTAAATGATTCCCACGCTGGTTGGATTTTTTAATTTGCCCATCTGCAAGTAAAACGAGAAAATGTATGAATTTCATGCTCACATTTTGGCGTGAAACTTAGTATAATTTTCAATATAGCCAATAACCACTTTTCATTATATCTGTGAGCACGTTTGTTACAGCGAACACACCCGCGTTTTATCTCTTATACTTCGCGCTCCGGCGTTGACTGCAGAACTACCTTCTGTTCCTAAGCCGCCCCGCGTATTTTCTCGAGGGTTGTCCCCTCTCTCACCTTCGGCCTATAAGAATCTTCGGACCTTGACTGCGACCGCCTACATCTTTTTTAATTGGTAGTACCGCATTCTCACGCTCAGCTCCTTCGAAAACGACCGTTGGTTTGCCGTCTCTCTCGGCCTGAGTGTCTCGATTTATGTGTGACTACAAGGCGACTTTGTTTTGCACATGGGTAGGCATTTTTCAGGACGTCTCAAGTTTCCCAAGGGCTCGCCCGAATGAAAAGATTTGCTAACACCACAAAATAGACCCCTCCAGAAACAACACACAATGTAAACAGACATCGTTTGGGCTCTCGCATCTTATCGCGGCCTCCTAACATTGCTGAGTCAAAAATACGGCATAAAAACATACATGTTGAAGCGACCCTCCTGTACTGCTGGGATTTTCTGAGATATTTCTAAGTAAGCCAACCAAAGCCAAGCATTTATTACACACAATTAAAAATTTTCCCTAAATCCTCATTTTTAATTCGCAAAATTGATTATTCTTAACAGATTCTCGACAGGTCGGATTACCCTAGACTAGGGTAATTACCCTAGGAGTGGAAGCACTGGCGCCACAGAACATTTACATAAGAAGAACTTCAAAATTACGGAGGACCACAAGCCCGCCTGCCACCAGTGCTTCCAGCAAACAATGCTGCTCATCTTCGTGGAGGGAAACGACGCAGGTTAGTCGTGTTGAAATAACCAGAGTTCGGACTTCATTGAAGTGTCTTTGAATTTTAGCGAGATAGATTTTTCAAGTTACAAGCCAGAATTGGACAGCGTTGGATGAGTGCTAGCAGCAAAAGCTCGAAAGATTGCTGAAAAATTATCACATACACATTATTCTAAGACACAGCAATATTTGCAGAATTATTGTGAGAGCTACCTTCTGTCATTTCCATCAGTGTCAATATCATATTCACTTTCACCCATCCACCTCTCTGATCATTCCACTTGTCGATTTAATGCATCTATCATGAAATTATTTAATTATCTTTGGGTAAAAAATATAATTAAGTTGTGATTCTCGTAGCATATTTCTGAACTATACTTTATTTCTTGTGTCCTTGGAATTGAATTAATGCATACATTTAGGTATTGCTTCTTTGCACAATGCATCCAATTATAATGCTTGATTCATTGGAAGGGTGGGCTCGCGGTGCTCGCAGACTTTCTTGGGTACTGAACAGGGCTATCCTATCTCTCATTGGTACTCACTATGTACCGTTCGATATGTTTAAACTCATTCATAGTTTAATACTAGAAACCTTGGAAAAAGAATACTGACCAGACCTGAGATTCCAATCCATGTAGATTAAATGTGGCATATTTTTTAATTAGATGTTTTGTGTTCAAAACCTAAGCTTTCAATCACTTTAAAGTTTGATTTATATGTACAATTAATACTTTCTACAAGTTGGGGAAGAAAATATAATATACAATCTAATTTTCATCAATTTATTGCAGAATTCGTGTGGCAAAAGAAGCAGTTCTCTGTTGCAAGACACAGGTCCTCCAGTGGTACCTTGTGAGCGACGGTTGTTCGCTTCTCCTTCTGGGACGACAATTGCCCTTGAAAACAGCAGACCAGCTCCTGAGAGAAAACTTAGGAAATGGCTCAAGAGAAAATCAAAGGTACTGTACAAGCGGTTGAACACAGATTATTTCATGAGAAGTGTAAGTGGCCGACTTGGTCCTTATCTCAATGCATTTGTCAAGCACAAATTAAGGGGCAAGAGATCATACACCATGTATCACAAGTGGCTCGCTGTGAACATTCTCGTAAGCTTATCAGAGACCCACTATCAACTGATGAGGAACTTGATACCATTACCCTCACTTTCTACTGTGCGTGCAATGATGAAACAATTCCAAGTACGTCCTGGTACAAGTGCTAAAAGTGTGTCCATGCTGAAAATGAAGGTAAACCCGTCAGTGATAGAGATAAACTTTGTTTCCTTCTAGTGGATGACATGTCGCTCAGGAAAGGGTTATCGTACAACCACAAGGTCAATCAGTTCCACATCAAGTTGAAAGGTTCCTCTGTATCCTCTTGTGACGCTTGTTCTCAAATACTAACAAAGCAAGATCTGAACTTGCACATGTTCACTACCTTTAAAGAATATGTAGAATCGGGCGACCAGTCTCTCACCTACTGCAGCAAGGAGTTTATTGACCTGATTATTTTGTACGAGAGAGTATTTTTGTATTGCTTTCACAATTATCGGCACGTATCAGGATTTCATAAACTAGTCTGTAAGTTCTTAGATTTGTGTCAGCATCACTGTAATTTCTGCTGTGTTCAGGTTACCGACAAGTTGCAACAATTTTTTGCCGTGTGTAGAACGCTTCAATGCACAAGACACGTGAACAGACTTATGTCCTTCAAAAGTTGTACTGAAAAACTTAAGAAAATTGTCCATGAGTAATATTATCATCCGGTAGCAAGTTAGGTATATTTTTTGATTGACATAAGTATATATTGTTAATGTATTAATTTTGTTCATAACCTTATATCGCTATTTCTGAAGTGCGTCATGGTAGGAATCTCATTTACTGTTACTAGCTAGTGATTCATCCAAATGATTGCTCTTCTTGCCCTGCAGTGTCAACCTCGACAGTGCAAGCTTTCAACAGACACAGAGATTGGATTTAATGTATCATATCTAAATTTTTGATTCTTAGCACACGCTTGTGCACATACTGAGAGTTTTATTTGCGCTAAATTTGCATGCGTAGTTCATTGCTTTCTATACATAAGCATTTTTACCCCGCTATTATTTAGCATATACGCTCACTACTGGTATGTTGTAACTAGAAAGTGTAATGAAAAGCCATTCCGATGGCTGTGCTTAGGCTTCATTTATTAGCTCACCTAGCCACCTTAGTACTGTAGTTCACTTCTGATACTAGTTAATGCTGTGTGTTGAGCCTCGTCCAAAAACTGGATGCATGTAAACCCTATTCCTAAGTGTGTGCGTGGCGGTTTTGTGGACTCTCCTTCCTCTATATTCTCAATTACTGTTACGAAGCAACATTCGCGCTCCTCAGGTGGATGCAGCTAATATATATATATGGGAATCAGCGCTCCCAAGGGAAAAATGTGAGGTACTGTGCTGATAGTTAGGCAAGCCTTCTTTCTGTTGAAGTAAAATGTTCGTAGTTTTGTGAACGACCATCATTTTTCGGCCCATTACTGTCCGGTTTTTTAATACCTGTAACTTTCTTCATCAACTTTTATCTTGTTTCATAACCTTCCTTCTTAACTGACTTTCCATGCGCACGGGATCCTGTGCCGGAACTCTCCTTGTACATAGATTCCGCGTTCCCTCAACTCCATACTATATGGTGCCTTCATCCTTCCTCACTTTGAGCCTCTTTGTTGCGGAATGTGGTAAAGGGAAGCTAAAACTAATCTATGATCAATCAAGCAACGTACAAAAGAATCATTCATCAATGCACTCGACCTAAAAAACATTACGTTAACGTACCCTTCTTCCCCTCTTTCCGATGTGAAAATTTCACTGTTCCCTTTAAAAATTTTACTGGTGCCGAACTGTGTTATCATCGTTTGTATCGTAAAGAGAGCAGTGTACAGACAAGGATATGATAAGGATTACTTGTCCATAACAAGTATTCTAGCCCACCCACATCTTCCATTGGTGGTACCGTTAGTATACCCACTAGGAGTTGCAACTCATTACATATCGTTTATGTAAATTGACAACATAGTGGTCATAAGCTTATTTATACAAGTGTTGTCCGTGGGTAGAACCGACGTGGGGGCACCCACTAACACGTGGGTTCTTTTCTTATTAGTTTTGCGTAATTATCATGAACTGTTCTTGTGTTTAAAAGGAAAACTAGAAGCGACCCCCTTGATTTATCAAGGAGACCCACACCTTATATAAAAATAAAGGGAGAGCAACAACGCGTATCCCTTCCCTGGTCTTGGGGGTGTTGCACCCCAGAGATCAGGGACCATGGGGGGTAACAGGCGGGGGGGAGCTCGAGAGGCTCCGTGGCCGGTCGCCCCGGCGGGAAGCGCGGTGCTGGCGCTGCATGCGAGTCCGAAAACCGCCAGAACTGCGAGGGGGGCAGCGTGGGGGAGCGGCTTCACGTCCTGCTGCGCCTGCCACTGCCGCGGGACCTACTACAGCTACTGCTGCTGCTGCTGCTGCTGCTGCTGCTGGAGCGGGCGGCTTCAACCTGGTTTATAAAAGGATCGACGCCCTCGAGGAAAAGATCAACTCACTAGTGGACTTAATTTGAAACCTACGACCAACCTACGAAAACACCCTGGCTGACTCCAGACCCAGTGAACCCGAGACTGTGGAAGGAAGGATCAGCAACATGGAGCGCATCATAGAGGATGTATCGGAGGCAGTTTCCGAGCTTCTTCATAAACGCACAAAGAGTGCTCCTGGTGCGGGAAGTGAGCGGAAAAAACAAAATATACCCCACTTGACTTGAATAACCTACCTGAAGAGAAACGCTACAAAAGATTCTATATCATGAAATTTACTCCTGAAAACAAGAGAAAAATCAACCCCTACCATCTCCGAAATGAAATCTACAAACAAACAAACCTCTTCCCGAAAAAATCGCAACGAGCGGTCAAGAAAATCTAGCAATAGAAGTAGTCAATCAACAACGAGGCGAAGCACTTCTAAAGAACACGAAGATAGGCCAAGAGCCCTGCCGAGTTACCGAAGCCGGTCACTTGAACACCTCTAAAGGCCTCATCTACGTCAACGAATTCAACATTGAAAACATTGAAGAGTTTGCGAACGGCCTTGTGGAAAACTGCAATGTCACCACAGTCATTAAATCCTCCTTTATTAAGCCTAAATACCAACAAACGAAAGCCTTCCTAGTAGAATTCAACCAAGAAATTACTCCCGATTACATATATATTCCATGAGAAAGATCAGATACCAAAGCTTACCACTACAAAGATAGACCAATGTCGTGCTCCAAATGCCAGCAGTACGGCCACACTTGGAAAAGGTGCGGCAAAGTTCATCCCATCTGTGGCAAATGTGGACAAGAGAAACACACCTCGGACACGTGCTTGGAGGAGAGAGCGACCTGCCTTCATTGCCAGGAACGACACTGTGCAAGAAACAGGGTTTGCACCAAATACCAGGACGAGGAGAAAATTCTGGAAATCCAGCGAAAGTTCAAGGTGGGGAAACGAAGAGCCAGACAGATCATGAATGGAGTTGAGACCATACCCGAACAAAGAAATAAAGAAGGTGCAACACACTTCATTTGCAAGCTCTCTGAGAGAGACAAACGAAAACTCATCCCATGAGCCTTCGAAAAAAGTCTCAGCTATAAACTCGGCCAAAAACCCAAAAGTATCCGATCCGGTGGCAAAGATCATTTCATTGTCGAAATTTTTCCCAACAATTGCAACATCCAAATTACCAGTATAACCTCTGTCAACGGGATGCCGGTAGAAATCCGTGAACACCCACGGTTTAACACCATACCAGGGCTAACGTTCCTTTACGAATATGACCTGTCCGATTTTGAAGAATTCAAAAGAGGCCTTTAGGAGGAACACAACCTGCAAGATACCCAAAAAGCAACGTGGATCAAGCCTAAAAGTCCCAGCTCCATCCCACTGCTTCTCACATTTCGCCACACTCTTCCAGAATACATAGAAATACCCGGCGAACAAATGAAATCCAATATATACGAATATCTTCCAAAACCGATGCTCTGCAAGAAATGCCAAGAAGATGGCCACACCGTCAAACACTGTCCAAGCGCTGAAGCAATTTGTGGCAGGTGTGACACAAGCGGACACGAGCGAGACCAGTGTACCAGCGGCAAACTCGACTGTCACCATTGTGGAGGTGACCACTTTACGGGTTCAGAAAAGTGTATAGAATATAAATACCAGAAAGAGATACTGACAATTCAGACCCGTTGCAAAATAACAAGAAAACAGGCCCAATTAAAACTCAGTAAAGAACAACCCCAACTCAGACATAACTTTGCGTAAGCACTACAGCGAAACCTGAGCGAAAGCCAGCATTCGCCAGACACAGAAACGGCGAACTGCAGTAGCAGCACAGGGACCAGCCATCCTCGTTCGGCTGCTGCACCTAAACAGGGCATCGTACGGGAGACCACATCCTGCGTCGAAGTCAAAAGAAAACGTGCTGGCTCCGACGATGAAGATGCCCCAACAGAAAAGAAAAAGGTAACTGACGCTTCAGCTCAGCTAAGCCCCACCACAACAAATATAACCGACAATGGAGATGATTCGGCACTGAGTGAGATGGAAACCTTCAGTGAAAATAATCCATCTGTTCGAAGCCAGGCAAGACATATTTACAATGAGTTCACCAAGCAAAATTACACGGATGGGCGCTGTAAAGACCCCTCACCCAAAGAAGGGCGCAAATGCAGCAGGGACACTCCTGGGACGACGGAGCAACGGAGGGAGCGCTCTCAGAGCCAGTCACAACCGCGAGGCCGCTCTCAATAACCCGGAAAGATCAACACTGTCGCTATATGCCACCTATAATCTCATCCCTTCTGCATTTCTTCCCACCTTTATTCTACCTTAACGTACAACATTACCGAAACTAATATCCTTCAGTGGAACTGTCAAGGACTCCGTTCAAAAAAGGATGAACTCGCCCTTCTAACCAATGATTACAACCATATCGCAATTGCTCTTCAAGAAACATAGCTGTGGCATAATTCTAACTTTAACCTCCCACACTATGTGTGCCTCCGTCGAGATGGCCATTTTAACGTTACCCCGCACGGAGGAGTAGCATTATTGATCCATGAAACTGTTCCATATCAAGAAATCCACCTTAACACGCAAATGCAGGCAATAGCTGCTGTCATCCATACAAGCCGAACCATAACCATAGCATCTATTTATTCTTCAAGGGCCCACCCACTAAGTAAAGGACTCCATGACATCATCAACCAACTGCCTTCGCCGGTACTCATCATGGGCGATTTTGACGGCCACAACACAGCGTGGGGATGCGATGATTCAGATGCTAGAGGAAACATCATCGATGACGTAGTAACTGAACTAAACCTAAACATTATCAACTCAGGAGCACCGACGAGAATATCATATAACACCGAATCCGCAATAGACCTGACAATTTGCTCTCAAAGGCTCGCACCTGACCTCCAGTGGTCAGTCGCCAGCTCCCCATACGACAGCCACCACTGCCCCATCACGATCACCTTCATGGATAACCACCAACATGAAGAAGGGAGGGTGGTGTGGAACGTGAAAGAGGTGAATTGGGAAATCTATCAAAATCATCCTTGGTGGAACAGCTTACAGCCAATCAGAGATGAAACTTGCAGTGAAGCCTTGCGACAATTTTACGAAACTATCATCAATATTACGCAGTAATGTGTACCACAAATTGCATCGAACAAATTCTACCCAAAGCCATACTGGACAGACTCGCTGAAGGAAACTAGATGAAATAGAGAAAAACTGCATCAGAAATACAGAAGGAACAAAACAGCACGGAATTGCATCATGTGGAAGCAAGCTAGAGCGACCCACCGCAAAGCACTAAAGGAAGAAAAGAGGAATGCCTGGATTAAGCTGGCCAACACCCTCAATAAGAACACACCCATGTCCAAAATTTATGAAACCATCCGGAAAATCAAAGGCCGCCAACAAAGGAGCATTCATATTTTAAAAGAAAACGACCAGTCGTATACGACAATCCCAGAAATAGCAAACAAACTAGCGTCAGTATTTAGCGAATTTTCCAGCTCTACCAACTACTCCAACCACTTCCAAACAATAAAAGGAATATCTGAGCAGCGGCAGCGAAACTTCTCCTCGGACAACAGCGAAGATTATAATGCAACCTTCACACTGCTAGAACTAAACTCTGCTTTATCCAACGTCAAACACTCAGCCCCTGGTCCTGACCAATTGAACTTTTTAATGAATAAAAATATGCCGGAAACTGCCAAACAGCACCTTGTAAACCTATTCAATAGATTCTGGAACGACAGTTTCTTCCCCGATGAGTGGCGCAAAGCGATAGTCATCCCTTTACCAAAACCAAACAAATCACCTGCACTGCCTGAGAACTATCGCCCAATCGCTCTGACCAGCTGTCTGTGCAAAACCATGGAGCGAATGATAAACACCCGCCTCTACGAGTTCTGCGAAATGCACAGCTTCCTCACTATCATCCAGTGCGGTGGCCGTCGAAGCAGATCAACCGTAGATCACCTCGCCAGACTAGAGTCATTCGTACGCCAAGCATTTGTACGAGACGAACACTGCGTTAGCGTGTTCTTCGATCTCAAGAAAGCATACGACACTACCTGGAAGTATGGCATATTGAAAGACCTCCACTCAATGGGTCTATGAGGTAAACTACCCTTTTATATCAAGCAATTCTTAAGTAACCGTTCTTTCCAAGTCTTGATCAACCACTGCCTCTCTAACCCCTATCTACAAGAGGAAAGAGTACCCCAAGGAGCCGTGTTATCAGTGACTCTATTTGCAATAAAAATAAATCAAAGAGCCCACGCACTACCTCAGGACACTAGAGACTAGACTTCACGCCTCGCTGTTCGTCGACGACTTGCAGATAGCCTACCGCCACAGGGATTTGAACAGCATTCAAACCCAACTGCAGAACTGCATCGACAAAGTCGCCTAGTGGACCAACAACAACGGCTTCTCATTCTCCCTAGGAAAATCTAAGGCTCTGCATTTTAACCTTCTGCCAGGCCTGTTCCCAGACTCAGTACTGCAACATGAATGGGCAAAATATTGAGTACGCAAACGAATGCAAATTCTTGGGCCTGTGGTGGGACAAGAAATTAACTCGGAAACTGCACATAATTAAAATGCAGGACAGCTGCAAAAAGATGATCAGTATCCTAAGATCCGTCTCCTCGCACGAATGGGGCGCTGATCAGCACATTTTGATGCACTTGTACAAAATATTTATCAGGTCAAAAATAAACTATGGATGCATTGTGTATGATTCTGCTTGTAACACCACCCTCAAGGACATCGACACCATAGCCAACGAATGCCTCAGAATTGCCACTGGAGTATTCAAGTCAACGCCGATACCATCCCTACGAATTATAGCGAACGAAAAGCCTCTTCAACTCCGGAGACAAAGCCTGTCCCTTAAAAATCATTACAAGATCAAAAGTCAGCTCAACAACCCTGCCTATAAGATGGTCATCCCACCCACGGGTAAGTGCTTGTTCAACAACAAGCATATTATACCAACGTTTGCAGTAAGAACTAACACTTTGATAGACGAACTAGCAATCGAGAGGAGGTTTGTCATGAATGACTTTTCTTATCGATTGCTCAACATCACAACGCCTACTTGGGAAACACCCCTTGTCAACATCAACCTAAAACTTAAAGAACATAGAAAAGAGTCAACCCCGCCAATCTTATACCAGCAGGAATTTAACAGAATGGTCCACGAGAATTACTCAAACAACACCTTCATCTCCACCGATGGCTCGAAGAGCGACCATGGAGTCGGCGCCGCTGCAGTATGCGGAGATGTAATTCGCAGGGCCGCGCTCCCGTCAGTCGCCTCCATCTTCAGTGCGGTGCTCCAGGCCATACATCTGGCTCTGAACATCATTCAAGAACGACCTACTCAAAGTGACTACACCATTTTGACCGAATCACTGAGCTCTCTGCTCAGCATCCGTGACAAGTGCACCAGACACCCAATGTCGAGAAAACTGCAGCACAGATTACATGACCATCATCAAAATAACAAAAACGTATCCTTCTGTTGGTTACCGTCTCATGTAGGTATTGCTCACAATGAAGAAGCCGACCGTGCAGCGAGGGCAGCAGCCCTAGCCACCCCCTAATTCCTACCCGTCTGCTACACAGACTGGTATCCGACCATAGATCAAAAAATGAACGCAACATGGAGTGAGGCCTGGCGAAAAGGCAGAAGCATTCTCCGCAGCATACGACCGTCCCCAGGACCATGGAAAAAACAGAAGCTGAAGCGCAAATATGAGGTAATCATCAACAGGCTGAGAACTGGCCACACGTGGATCACCCATAGCTACCTCATGAACCTGGACGTTGAAGAGGCACCTCCGGGCTGCCCACTGTGTGAGGAAGCTACTTTGACGGTCCCACATATACTTGTCAACTGCCCCAGCCTTGCTGAAGCCAGAGCCACCCACATCAAAGTCATCAGGAATCCAAACACCGAAGCAACCATCCAGCACCCACTTTGCGATGGTGGACCCCTGACGGAAATACTGGCGTTCCTATGCAGTATAGGACTTCAGAACTCTATATGAGTACCTGGTAAATCGGGTGGAGAAACCGCAATATGGCCGGGCGCGCTACGTTGATACCTCGGGGGGTTTCAGCGTGGGTAAGGCGTCCGGCCATAAATGGGTGGGCAGCTGAAACCCCCTACGGGGTTTGGCTGCCCAGTGTGTTCGAATGTACTGTAGTATGTACACAATTTCAATGGGAAGACAATTGAAACCTTGAGTTGTAATTATATTCATGATCACATAATTTTTGACATTCATATAATGTTGATGTTCGTCTTACGTGGTAAATTGGAAAAGCCTGATAATGGTTAAATTGTGTGACTTTCGGTGCGATATAGTTTGAATAACTGAAGCGATAGTGAACCCATGTTACTACCACTAATACTTACACTACTGCGCTGGTAGCCCGATAGCGCTAGTGTCAAAAGTCTGTTGCTGCCCCGCTTCTCGCATGATCACCTGGGCTGCATGCCAGTTACCGCCAGATCTTGCCTACACGTGCGATACATGCCAGATACCGCCATTTTACAAATCATTCTCTACCGAAACAAAATGTTTATTTGGATAAGAAGACAAAAATATGACGAATTGTACAATTGTATATTGCTGTCGTAATTTTCGCCATGATAACCTGTGAGAATCTCATTAGTATTTCCTTCTTTTGCGGGAATATGAATAATAGATTTCAACTGAACACGCACATTCGAAGGCTGTTGTCCGTTTTGTGTCACAATAGTTCGTTGTCAAGCAAAGTGAACAATATTTATATCAAAACAACTTTCATTTTTTTACTTAGTTATTGCATAATTAAGTTAATAATGCAATGTTCCTATTTCTCCTGCCAATTACAAAACATTGGACTGTGCTTCAACCCCGTATAACCTCAGAATTTTAGAGTACTTGTATATCTTCACCGAAACCCTCATTTAAACAATATGGACAGTTCAAACCCTTTGCAAATAGTGAGTAGGTAGATTCCTCGTCAGAACCAGCCTAATTTCATTTCATACTTATGTGTCACGTGTATTCTTTCTGTGCTTCTGTATTTTATTCTTTGTTCTTGTCCGTCTCATACTTTGTATTTTTACTTCCATGATCTTGTCCGTCTCATACCTTGTATTTTTACTTCCATGATATATTTATAGCACCTACAATAATTCATTTTACTTTGATCTTATATTTCAGACGTAATTCTTTTTTTTCTCGCGTGAACTGATGATGGAGCTGGACTCCGAAACGTTTTCTTAGTAAAGATGATAATTTTTATCGGAATTTTCTTCGTTTTTAACTTTATGATAAGGTTGCGATTAAAGCAAACCAATGACGCGTTCAGATACACTAAGTTAATATAATTGCAACCCGTTGGCTGATAACTGTACGGAGATAATGCTCGTTTGTGCAGGATGTTTCACGACAATAGGTACCCAATTTCACAAGCAGAACATGGCCAGATGAACCGGCAGGCCTCAGCCGAGACGGTTCAAGAAACGGTTTGTGAAGAGTACAGGAATTTCTGGAGAATTTCTTGAGTCCCACTCGCGCGACTTTAAACTTTAGTCCACTACTCGTAACTTTTGAAAGAATGCACCTATTGACTTCAAATTACTCTCAAACGAAAGAGCAAAACATTCTCTACAACTGTGTAATAAACACATCCAAAAATGTTTTCCGAAAACTACAGAAATTCTTCGATGAACCTGTGCGACTCACGCGCCGTCGAAAGACCTAAGTCCACTACTCGTAACTTTTGAAAGAATGCACCTATTGACTTCAAATTACCCTCAAACGAAAAATTGAAACATTCATGAGGGGAAATCGTACAGGCAAACATATTGAGCATTCACATACAACAGGGGGAAACGCTTGCGTTAGCTCCTAATTCTCAACTAACATGTGTTTCCTTGAGCCATTAATCTACACTAGAATTATAGCTCATACATTTCTCCAACGGACTAGCTATTACATAAATGTTTTGCGCGCACTTACCGGAGGAAAGAAACGCAGCTCCCATTTGCCTCTTCCGCTTTACTTTCAAACTCATCAACGAAGTAACTAATCCCAATAAAAGAATGTCTGAGAGACGTCGAGGGTTGCCATGAAGTTCAGTTGGTCTTTCTCTTCTTCGGGTTTCGTTGAGTTGTGGCTTTCGATTCCAGCCCCACCACTCAGACCAGCTGCTGTTTTCAGTCAATCCGAGCAGTGGGACTAAAATTTGGGCCTTGTCCACTTGCTGGGCAACACTTCCCGGCCTTTATTTGAGCTCAAGGTAAACTATCAAATTAACAAATGAAATCCTGGAATTAGATTAAAATATACATGATAATATAATTAAAATTTATAACTTATCAATATTCATAGCATAACGTGACATAACTTACATGATCCACATTCACTACTTTATCACACAGTTTAAATATGGTCGCAAAATAATTGAGAGAATCTATTTTCTTTCTTCTTACTGCGCTAATTTAGCTCGGAAATAATTTGCCGAAAACCATTTCTTCACCACTTTTCTTTAGACAAGTGATAATTGTTTAAAAGAACTCACCTTTGCGCACTTCCCCGTAGATGCTGCGAGGTTTTCTTCGTGAAAATATTCATTCAAACGAACGCCTCCGGTAGGAGGTTTTTTGCTTGTGTCGCATTTCAACTGTTGAACGTAAACGAAAAAACGAAAATAGGTGAGTATAAGAACACTTAATTATCGCATCTTGAGATTACTATACGTGTAAAAATTACACTGAATTTATAAAAGTCATTAGTTACTTCCTTCAGCCGTTTGTATTTCGATGTTAGATTATCCTATTCAAAAATGTTTTCCCCAATAGAAAATATTGTCGTGAAAGTCTTACGGTTAGCGCGTTCATTTTTCATTATAATTAATTCCTAATAAAACAAAAGTCCCTCTTAAATAAGTCAATATGAATACAGCTAAGCTGAACAACAGCGAGAAATTTTATTTTCTGCGCGATCGTCTAATGTGATCGTGATTCCTATGAGTGTAACTCTTTGTGAGTAAGTAGTGACACCAACTGGCTGGGAGTAAAATATATTTAAGTGAAATGTAATGAGCCTTTTGGATTTGTGTGTACGGACAAAATAGAAATAGAAAAATATATATTATATATGTATTTGTTTATGTACGCATACACACATAAATCTACACGTATGCGTGCGCACGCTCATACACCCACACATTCATATAAATACGTATTGAAAATGAGTATTAGGATAAACAATGAAAATAAAACTTAAAACGTCCCTTTGCTACCTCGAAAATAACAGTCGAGCTAAGTGTAATCGTATGAAAAAAACTGAATGGAAAATAAGCAGAAGGGAAATAAGTCAGTATTTCCTTCCACATTATACGTACATGGGTACGTAGGACAAATACGAGTACGACCTAACGAGAGGGTTTTCAGCAATGTGGCACATGAGTTATGATTTCTTAGTCGCTCGAATTAAGTACATTGCCAAATTCCGACGACCGCAGCAAAGAGAAACGCATTTTTTTAGTGCTTTTCTCCGAATCATGTTTCGACAATTAGCCTGGGTGTGATGAGAACCATGCATGAATAGGAATTTAAGATCTAAATAATTTGTTTCCCCACTTAACATGGGTATTACGATAATAATGTATGAATAGCCATTGAAGGCCTCAAGGTGAAGGCATTTGAATGCGTTTTCAGCTTTTATTACAATACATGTGCGCACTAACGAGAGTGTTTTTAAACTAAGCGTTACGAGGATTATGTTCCCTTAGTTACTTTCATTTAAATGCACTGTCGAAATCAGATTACGTAACGAAAGGAACTCATTTTGCTGTGTTTTTCTATCAGTCACTTTTGTTTTGACATTTTACATGGCTATTACCCTACCAATGTGTTATAATCAGTTGAGAATGCAAATGTTAAAATATTTTAAAAACCAATGTATCAATTTAATCTTTGTACTTTATTGCAAATAAACTGTTGTTCTTTTCTTTTTTCTTCTTTCGCTTAAGTTCAATTTTTTCTGTACTAAATTAGAGAGGTCGCACACTGAGATTGACACTTCCTCAACAGTAGACCGACATGTACGCGAGACGGATTTGTCATGTTCGCTTTATTTCAATTTCTTCTGTTAAGACTGGGATTGTGATCGGACTTATATTTTGTAGGAGTAATCCTCGCATTATTAAGAATGCAGTTTAATTTAAATTTGCAAACATATAAAAATCTCTAGGTGCGAGATTGGAGTTGTCATATATTTAGCTTAATAACAGAGAGTAATTCAGTTTATCTTCTATGCAATCGTATGCTATGATCAAGAACACCTATCTATGTAACTCCTTTTGACACCAACTGGTTTTGCGTAAAATGAATTTAAGTTTATAAACTTACTTGAAGTATTCTGACCACTTGGTAATTGAACGCTGCACTGGTCCCCTCTAATTTGCTGAAGCGCGTTCTGTCTCTCTCGAATCGCTTACTTCCTAAAAGGTTGGATAATTTTCGGTACAGTTGACGTTTACTTTTAATGCTCCTACTCGGAAAAGATTTCAAGAGCTCGAGTTCCCTGTCCATTTTCACAGGACAAATCATCAAATAATACACGTACACTTCTCTATAGCCTTAATAGCGACAAGTTTTGATCTTTGATAAGGCGAATTTTCGATTAAGGTCTCCTGTGGTCAATGAGAAGCACAACCTGACACGAAAAAGCTAGAAATAGAACTAACGCTGCATGCATGGAGCATGAATATATCACCAGCCCAGGACTCTGGGTATTAAATCAGTCAGAGGGCTTGCTCAGCGCCTGTTGCAGAATCAGCAAAACAATCTCGGCGCCTAGCTGTCACTCGCACACATTGGTTATGAGTCAGATTAAGACTTTCACGATGGATATGAACTGAAAAAAGAATCGTTTGTTTCCTATTAAACTTTTACATTTTCATATGCGAAAGCTGAAATTGTTCACGCATCCATCTTTTTCGCCAAAATTGAGAACTTTAACGAAATTCACCCTTGGAAAAAATATTTAAACTAAAAATTTTTATCTCCCAAAAGCTGGTGCGATTAATTTATACATTGTGCTCTAAGAATGATTAATTTCAAGAGTTCAAATTAGAATTTTAAATGAATTCAATCAAATCAAAAACATCAATTCGGCAATGTTATATCTACGGCGAGTAAGCAGTAAAAATGTGCAGTTCTAATTCGTTCTGAGTTAGCGAAACATAGGAAACTAGATGAGCAATAATAAGTGGCACATAAACTGTAACACAAGGCAATTGCCAAGCAGCTTGTAGGAGAGGTGGCTGAGAGGAAATTGATAAAAAGTATTCACTTCATATAGGAGCTTGTTGGAAAATTCGATACCAAATGTCAAGGCCGAAAACACATCAAATTAGACAATGACGTATTGGGCGTGACTATATAAAATTTCTGAACAATTTCATGACGGAGAAGCATGGTTTTTATTTCTGATAATATCCTGCATTCTTAAAACGTTCGGGAACTTTCGATTTCAACAATTCATCTATTTAACTCTTTAAGGCAATGCCAACGCAAATGTTTTCTAAATATAGCTTTTAATTTTAAATGAAATATACAATACACCCGTGAATACTCTTAAAACGTCAACTTTGAACTAGTCGCATCTTGAACGCTTGTGAAACTGGAAGAACGCATTGAGGCAAAATGATTGAGGGTAAGGTACTCCTAATCTTGCTTAATCTACATTTGATGATACAGGTAATGATAATTATAAGAGATAACACAATTTCATAGACGATGCATTTCCATTCTTGGGTGAGAACACTTTTGACAGTTTACAGATACATGACATAAAACTTCGCAATTCTTGACGGCAGGAAATAATATATGAATCGCTCGTTTCGGCCGATTGTTCAAAAATCTCATTTCAAGGAAGCATAATATATATCATATGTATATATATATATATATATATATATATATATACATATGAGCATGAGGACCACGACAATTACAAGTTTTGTATTTATAATTAAACAATTTAACTTAACGGCCATTACTTGATAAGCATTTTATTTAAATATAAATGGAGATCACACAAAAAATGTACGGTTTTAACGTGAATGCTTTACGATAATAAAGAGATGAGGAGCTAGGTAATGTTTCAAGTTGAGAGTGACCAGAAAAAAGACCAGAAAAGAGCATACAATTGAGGATACGACACTGAGCTTAATTATTTCTGTTTTCGTTTTCCTACGACTTATTTTAATCATTGTCAAATTCACGACGTTTTTCTGTAATAACTCGCGAAAAATTTCAGCAACAATGAAAAACTCCAAGTCGCATGCACCATGGCATATCCTGAGTCATTAGTGGCAATTACATACTGTAATACTTCACTGTAGTGCACAAATACAGCACTTAATAATATATTTCTCACCTCATAAATTCCTTCTTGAAGTATTACACTTCACCCACTCAAATACTGGATCTTTGTCAACACTTCAAGGTTAATTTTATTCTCGGTTTTCGACTGTAGTACTGAACAATGCTGCTAACCGACAGCTATACTGATTCCTTCACTTCGTATTTCCTAAAGCAATTCACATGAGAAATTTTTCAAGGTGGATATATCTTTTTATTATCCACGGTAACAAAATCAAAACATATCTTAGGGCCATATGTGGAAATATAGAAGCACGAAACCCAATATTTTGTGTGTTTGGTATAAATCATCATTCATGCAAATATTCAATCATTAGTCTCAGTGTCATCCTTACCCATAGCAATATCTTTTGAAATAAAGTACTTTAATTTTTCCCTGTTCTACTTACGTTTATGTAGAACTCGACTCGCGCCGTTTTAGTTGGTATTTAATTTCACCCAGTGCTTATGAATTTTTTCAAAGCTAGAATACGCTTCCAGTCTATCTTTCTATTTTTTGCTAAATCTGAGTATTTGTCTTTTGCTCGAAGGTATTTTCTCAAAATAAGCTTTTCTGTTACCTTTCTTTTCTTATTCGGATATTTACATGATCAACCATTGAAATGCTTATTTGTCCACTTCGGTTGGTGTTGTTCAAATCCTAATAATATGTTCATTGATATTTATGTTGAACTATTTAGTTGTAAATTATAAAAGTTTTTCAGATTTGTGAAGTAGGTCTTTTTTTACATTTTCTCCGGCGAAAAATATCATTTATGTGTTAATGTATTTTCCCACGGTACGATTTCCGCGGTAAGTTTTTTGTCTAGGCTGATGTTTCATTCTTGAGGTTATGTCATTCTGAAAGTGTTTGTTTCGACGTCTCGACACAGTCTTTCAAAATGTTTCAGTGTCCTACAATTTTTTAAAAATTTTATTGCAGGTCAACAAACTTTTACGGTTCGCTTCCTTTGTAAGTAACACTGTCAATACGAGTATTTACGGGCTTATTCCATGTATTATTTTTCCACTGGTAGCTGTAGGTTAGAAATAGTTGTTCTTGTATTTCTGTAACTGATGAATTACATGATGAAATTATAGTGAAATCCTGAATCGCTTAACGAACGTATTCTCAAAAATGAAAAATATGCTCCTCCGCTATGATGTTGTTCAAAAATTTTAAATGGTCATCGTTATATACGTCACGGTCTAGTTCGACGTGTTTCCTGCCTTGACATTTGGCATTGAATTTTTAAACAAATTCAAATGATATGGCCTGTTGATTGGAAATAACGTTGAGGATACTATCATTTCGTTTCTGAGAACAGAGGAAAGTTTGATGTTCTTACAACGCGCGAGCGCGAAAGGGTCAACTAAAGTCTTTCGACTGCGCGTGAGTCGTACAGGTTCATCGAAGAATTTCTGTAGTTTGTAGAAAATTTTTTTGGATGTGTTTATCACACAGTTGTAGAAAATGTTTTGCTGTTTCGTTTGAGAGTAATTTGAAGTCAATAGGTGCATTCTTTCAAAAGTTACGAGTAGTGGACTTAGGTCTTTCGACGGCGCGTGAGTCGTACAGGTTCATCGAAGAATTTCTGTAGTTTGTAGAAATTTTTTTTGCATGTGTTTATCACACAGTTGTAGAAAATGTTTTGCTGTTTCGTTTGAGAGTAATTTGAAGTCAATAGGTGCGTTCTTTCAAAAGTTACGAGTAGTGGACTTAGGTCTTTCGATGGCGCGTGAGTCGTACAGGTTCATCGAAGAATTTCTGTAGTTTGTAGAAATTTTTTTGGATGTGTTTATCACACAATTGTGGAAAATGTTTTGCTCTTTCGTTTGAGAGTAATTTGAAGTCAATAGGTGCATTCTTTCAAAAGTTACGAGTAGTGGACTTTGGTCTTTCGACGGCGCGTGAGTCGTACAGGTTCATCGAAGAATTTCTGTAGTTTTCAGAAAACTTTTTGGATGTGTTTATCACACAGTTGTAGAAAATGTTTTGCTCTTTCGTTTGAGAGTAATTTGAAGTCAATAGGTGCATTCTTTCAAAAGTTACGAGTAGTGGACTAAAGTTTAAAGTCGCGCGAGTAGGACTCGAGAAATTCTCCAGAAATTCCTGTACTCTTCACAAACCGTTTCTTGAACCGTCTCGGCTGAGGCCTGCCGGTGCCAGATGAGCAATTTTTTTCTATAAAATTTTCAGAACACTTTTGGGTTTTTGAGATATTAGCAGTTTATTGTATTAAAGTATGAAAATTTATAATACAATTCCTCGCAATATTTAGTTTGAATTTACGTTACAAACACTTCTAATGTACGAGAGTGTACGATGATGAAATGTTCTTTTAGTGATATTCGATTAAAAGGTTTAAGCAAATACGTATTGAATGAATGAATGTGATGAAGATCTCATGGCCAAAATTTCAGAGGCTGCTAGTGAGATTTTTGAAATGCCAGACGTGTTTCCTAATATCCGGCTATCGTTTATACTTTGTATATAGAATATATATGGGAAATAAGAAAGCACAATACAGTAGTTATCGGTAGTTTGAATGAATTTTAGGATAAGGCTTGTTTTCGCTTATATTTTTGGTCAGGCACCTTTTCCTTTTGGTGGAAATGTCACGGCCTCTCATTAATGCAGCCTTTCCTTTTGAGATTCCACCCTTCCTCCTTGCCACGCTTGTCGGTTGGCACACAATCTTCCTGCCCAGAGACCTCTTGTTAAAAATTGTCCTGCCAGCAGTGTGAAACAAAGTTGCCTGTTGAGATTTGATTTTAATTTGTCCTAATCTCAATTTGAAACGCTGCATTCCTTTCCTAACCTCAGATGAATCAAACAAATCTATTGTATTTTTTAAAAGTTCTAATGTCGAATCCCGTTCATATGAAGTCTCTTTAGAAGTATCCTGCTGGGGAAAATCATTGACGTATACTTCTGCAGGCACAGGATCCTGAGTGGAAACTACTTGCTCCATTCCAGCAACTTTAGGTGGACCATTTCCAAGAGTAGTCATACAGTCACACCTAGTTTCTGTTGTTTGGAAATCCTTGAAGAAGTCATCAGCAGGTACCATTTCTTCTCCGACTGCTACGACAGCAAGATATCTGCGCTGTGAAGAGCAGTTGCAGAAGTTTTGCGGAAGACGCAAAGTCCTGTATTGGGAGCAGGCAACTTGGTGCTTGCATGCACGACCTGTTGATCCATGAGGGAACGTGCACACACCAATCGTGAGGTCGACTTTGTACACACCTTCCGTTGAGCTCAGCACTTCGAAGGTGCACTTTTCAGCATCATCAGTCTGCGAGATGGCCGTCAGCGGAATGGTGCTAGCATTATTTTGAGTGTTGGTTTTCTTCACAGCAAAATCCAGGAGCCGCTGTTTGAGGTAGCCGTTGTAGACCTCTGTCATGACCACTAGTAACGCTGCAGGGTTGTAGACTTTGTTCCTAGAAATAAATAAAGATAATAGCTAAAAGAGACAGCGGATACAACCCCTACATTGTGAAAAGGACAAATTGAAATACGAAATCGAATAAGAAAAATTAAGTTCAAAATGGTAATTAAATTTATAAGTGAAATAATTGAAATTTTAGATACTAATGCATTTCACTCCGAAACGAAAAAGAAGTTCTCACTGAAATTGGTGGCAATAAGTTACATGTCTTCTGTACGTGGAACAAGTTATTGATCTCATACATTGAAGAACGTCGGGCAAAAACAAACTTGGGTTGAACATCTAAATAGATCGGGTGATTATGGATTTACACAATTAGTTATTCAACAGTTTTTTGAAAAGATAAAAAGATTTCAACATAAATTAGATTGTACCTTTATTGCACTCAATCTAATCAAGTTATGTTATTTTACAATAATGATTTCTGGAAGGTGAACTACCTGGTTTACATTTATACCTTAAGAATTGAAAAGTGATTGATGTGCAGTAGTTTAAATGAACATATTTGATCACATACCTGTTGAGCACAATATCCTTAACCACCATCATCATGCTTTCGCAGTAGTTGTTGGTGTGGTGACCTCGTAGCAGATATCCAGCCCTCGATGGAAGGCTCCATACCTCCTTCCTCGCAACTAATGTCTCAAAGTGCCTGATGAAACAAATAATGCATACACTATTTGAGGACGCGACCACAAGTTATGTGCGCATTCAACAAATTGATTATGTTCTCATAAAAAGTATAAATTATTTACCGAGGGCAATAAGACTTCTTAGAAATTGATGTTAAATACATGAAAAATGCAAAAAAAATTTATCGCGTAGGGTACATGCTCTAAATCAATCTCAATGTTTATAATATAAAAAAACATACCGTGTAAAAAAAATCGCACAGAAATTTAACTATTTATCGACTAAATATGTGAATTCTTGTTTTACGTTTTGTACTCACTGAGTGGCTCGTGCGTTGCCAGCGGCAAGAGAACTGTTCTTGTAGTCATCGCAGATATGGCCAAACTCCTCCTTGCTTGTTAACTGCGTAAACCAACTTCTTGAGCATCACAATGAGAGGTTTACGTTGCTGCAGTTGAACGCTGTTCTTGGCGTTCCAAAGCCAGCGCCACGCAGCCTGCAGCACGTGTTAAGGGCCGTTTACACTGGTCTACATTTTGCTGCAGGCTCACGTGTAGACGCCTCGTGTGGAGCTTCACAAGAGACATGTGCGTTTAGATTAGACACCATTGGAGCGAGCCATGGAACGCGCGCTGCTCAACAGGGCTACCACTCTAGATATTATATAGCTAGATCTAGATGTTTTTGCTGAAGCCTAGATGTAAAATTTCGAACCTAGACATTAGCTATAAAATCTACATAGTTTTTTCAGCATGCTAGAAATTTTCTAGCTAGAATTACAATTAAGCTATGTATATGATAGATTAATGTATATTCGAATTAGGAATTCACCCTAATGGTTGGTTACTACTTCATTCTTTTTATATTTGTTAATTCACTTAAGTAAATTGTCTGAATAGTGAAGCAACCATATTCTGATCATGTTATGTTCACATTATGAACGACACCAAGACGGCTATTTCACGGTTCATAAGCTAAAGCACACTATCTCCAATTGCAAAACTAGTGATGATATCAAAAATCATGGAATAAAATGCACATACATTATCAAGAATGTATTGTGACCTCATTTTGACGAAAGACTGACCAATGATATTGGTAACAATGAGTTCAGTTTATTGTTGGGTGGAAGCAATGATATTTCTATCATGAAACTACATGGTGTATCAGTTATATACTAAAGTAATGCATCTATTACAGTAAAATCAACCTACTTAGTAATTGCAAAATTATTAAAAATGATGAAGATAGCGGTGTGAAAGCCTTAAAACAATTGTTGATAAGTAGGAATCTGAGCATTGATAATATGCAATGCAATGCTACAAGCTGTATCAATAATAATTTCAAAAACTAAAAAAAATTCTACTCGCAACACTTGTGGAATTGAAGAATATTTCGATACCAAGCTTTATTAGGGTGAATATCAGGATACTAGATAATTTATATAAAGATAAATTGCCTAATGTAAAGCAATTTATGATATAATTATCCTTATATGCTATTGTTCAACTAATTTATTATAGTAGATAATTAATTCATTTCTAGATAAATTTTTGGATGTTTTATTTTTAAATCTAGATGTTTCGAGATATTTTTTGAGGTCACACTAGATTTTTTGGTCAAACAAAAGGGGCAGCCATGAAGCACAAAACCAGTCAGTGTGGCCTGCTGCTTTGAAATATGTATTGCTGTGGACGAGCTTGTGTGAATATTGCTGCTGCATCGTAGCTACGTAATCTCTTTTTTATATGCATGAGTGAAATGTTACTATATTCGTTCATTTTCATTAAAATATAACGGAAAGCAGCCTCCTTATATTCGCAGCTTTTAGTCTGCCAAAGGCATTGACGGGCTTCGTACATTTCAATTAGAAGCAGTGTAGTTTCTCGCGGCAGTGTTGAGTCAGCCATTACGGGTGAGCGAGAGGCGCTATCTCACTTGATGACTACCAACCGCACACTGACCGGTCTAGAGCTGCGCCTCTCACACATGCGGCGCTGCACGAATTGGATCAAAGGCGAATCGGGAACTTCGGGCTTACACACACAAATATGAGTTTCAGTGGTGAGCTTCGTCTACACGAGTCGCGCCTCACAGCCGAAATGTCCCCTAGTGTAAACACCCCTTAACACGCACAGGAAGAGGCGGCTCTCAGGCCAAACCTCGGCCAGCGCGCCATGCTCGGCATCACTATCATCAGTAATGATGCACTGAGGAATGAGGATATCCCGCACCGTAGAATGCGCGCTGACCGAGCTGGCGCTGCAGTAGCTGGAGACCTGCGAAGGTAGAAACCTTATTATCAGTTTTTAAAAAAATAAATTATTAAAAGCAGTAGAATCACCGTCTTGATTTCTAAGTAACCGTAATATTTCCACAAAAATAATTGGCTTCACAACACCTCTTATTGAATATCAAACGCAATGTTACAATCGTTCCCTTTAAAGAGTGTTATACCACTACCAAACTTATACTTTGTAGTTTTTCTTCGTAGAATTTGGCAATCAGTTATAATTTTTATAGCCTGCATTTTGTCCTTCAAACTGCAGTTCGGCATAGAGCCATTGATTTTATAAGTAATTCCCATAATAATTTTCTCATAATAATTAGAATGGGACATTTATTTTAAGTCATTTTAATCTAATATCTTGTAATATACATTAGTAACTTATATAAGATACATCAGTATAACTTATATAGATGCATCAGTAACTTATATAAGATACATTAGTAACTTATATAACTAAGCAATTTCAAATGTAGGTAAATTACATAACCTAGACAACCTCTACTGTAATCCGCTTCACCGCTCAAGGTGATCCCTACCCTATATTTGGGGAAGAAAACGATTTTGTGTCATTAATCTATTGCCAGCTCCGAATCGACAAATAATATAAGCGAGGACAGTTATTTGGGCAGAAAAACAATGACAGTCATTGTATTAATGTTCAACATTGAATATTTGTTTAGCAATTTTGAAGGGACTCATGGGTTATCTGTAACTACTTGTTTAAGAGGAAAAGTGTTGTTATAGGAAAAAAGGAAAATCTAATTCTATTATGAATATTGAACTTATGTTCTGGGCAGTACGACTGGATTATTCATGTGAAAAAGAATCTTTGTTGATTTATGTCTTTTTCTAATGCAATTTATCTACTTTCTATGTATATAATGAATCTCAGAGACCTCTTCATTATTTGGAAGGTCCCAGAGATTCATTAAAGCCTGAAACAAACAATTGAAAAATAATAGAAATTCATAATAATTCAATTGAGCTAACCCAGCTTAGCCTGACCTTAACATCAAATGGAAACCATAAATTAAAAGTGGCGACAGATAACCCACAAGTACCTTTAAATATATTTTTTACCATTTAAATTCTAACACTTACTGTGTGTTAGTGGTTATGATTCCTTTTTGGCCAAAATTAGCATGGTGACACTTGTACTTGATTAGATCTGACACTTTTTTCTGGTTCCGCCACGCGTGTCTCCACTGTGCAAAGTTATTTTCTGAGAACTCTTTAACCCAACTTTTCAATTTTGTATAATTATCAATGTCAACTTCTATCACAGTTCCAGAACTTATTTGTATTTGCTTTCCGTGAAATGAAGTTGGAAGAGCAAAATTTTCTGCAACACCATCTGGAGAAAGATCTAGTGTATGCAATTTTGGTACAATACATTTATTGGCTACGCCACTACTGCACCCAGCACTTTCCTCTGATTTTTCAACCTCCAGCGAATGACACTCCATATTGCACACGCTTAAGCTCACTGACAGCTTCTGCAAGACTGCAACAGCTGAAGAAATTGGCGCCAAAACCTTGGTCGTTTCGTGACACACTGAAACTGTGTTTGATTTCTAATTCCCCTTAGCAATTATAGCCAGAAATAATAACTAGCAATTATATTAACTGAAGTATATAATAAATAAGCAATGAGAGCTTTTTGAACATAAATATTGTTTACTTTGCTTGACGACGAACTACTGTGTCACGAAACAAACAACAGTCTTTAAATGGGCGCGTTCAGTTGATATCTATTATTTATATTTCCGCAGAAGAATGAAATACAAATGAAATTCTCACAACTTATCATGACAAAAATTACGAAAGCAATATATAATTGCACAATTCGTATTATTTTTGTCTTTTCCAAATAAACATGTAGTTTCGATGGAGAATTATTTGTAGAATGGCGGTATCTGGCATTCATCACAGGTGCAGGGGTGGCGGTGGTGGGGGTGTGTGTGATGGTGGCGGCGGTAGAACGGAGGCGGCGGCTAGAATTTGAAACATCCTGCCCAAACTAGCATTATCTACGTACACTTTTCAGACAGCAGGTAGCAATTCTATATATAAATGTTGTTCACTTTGCTTGACGACGAACTATTGTGTCACAAAACGAACAACAGTCTTTAAATGTGCGTGTTCAGTTGACATTTATTATTCATATTCCCGCAAATGAATGAAATGCTAATGAAATTCTCACAACTTATCATGACGAAAATTACGAATATGTATAATTGTACAACTCGTAATATTTTTATTTTCATATCCAAATAAACGCGGTTTCGATAGAGAATTATCTGTAGAATGGCGGTATCTGGCATGCGTTACAGGTGCAGGGGTGGTGGTGGTGGGGGTGATAGATTTGGGGTAGCACCACGCTGTTGACACTAGCGCAACCGTGAGTGAGCTGTGCTGCCAAGTTTCAGAAGCGTTGCAGCAATCCCTGATGAGGCTGTAGCTATTGCAATGTGTTCATTCTTACGAACATAGGACAACAATACATTGAGAAAAAATGTTTTTCCAGTACCACCTGGTGCATCTATAAATATCAAGCCACCCTCATTTCTATCAAATTTACGTTTAATTGTTTCGAAAATATTTTGTTGTTCTAAGTTCAGTTTAATGATGTTATTAGCGAAAAATTCTTCTGCATTTGGAACATTTTCCTCCTCATGTTGAGCTGCAAGGCATCTTCTGTTTTCATGATCAACAGCAGGAAGTCCAAAAGAAATTGTACTGCGCTCGTACTGTGCCAAGTGATTATCCAAGTCACACAGCAAATTATTATATGATAGTTCAATAGCTTCTTCTTGAAATATATGCTGTTGCATCGCATGTTGCAAGTAATCTTCATAAAGATCTTGACGAAACATGTTCAATAATCGTAGTGGTTCAGAAGGAGAACAGAATAGAAGAATAGTGGCAAATAATGTTCTCAATTGATTTGCCGAGTGGGTAGATCTTACTTCTTACAAACATTGCTCCCATTCATGATCATTCTCTTATAGAAAAAAAGGATTGAGCCATTATTATTATATATTTAGGATATTGAAATACGCGAAGTTCCGTAATGGGAAATATTGATTCAATTGATTAAGGTATATGTCAGAACGACATTTGAATGAGAAGATTAAACCACTAAAACTAAGAGCAACAAGATTATGAACTTCTCAGAGCCGGACTTTAGGTAGGCAGGCGGGCGTTGGACTTGCGGTCTGCGACTGTGCCGTCCTAGGAAGCCAGCCGTGCTCTGTGGAGTTAGTTGCGGTTAGTTGTGATACAGAGTAAATATTTGTTTTAATACAGTTATCGTTACAGTTTTTAAGTTATAAGGTAAGTTATAGTTTTTAAGTTATAAGGTAAGTTATAGTTTTTAAGTTATAAGGTTAGTTATAGTTTTTAAGTTATAAGGTAAGTTATATATAGTTTTCAAGTTATAAGGTAAGTTATAGTTTTCAAGTTATAAGGTAAGTTATAGTTTTTAAGTTATAAGGTAAGTTATAGTTTTTAAGTTATAAGGCAAGTTATAGTTTTTAAGTTATAAGGTAAGTTATAGTTTTTAAGTTATAAGGTAAGTTAAAGATTATAAGAATGCATAGGGAAACGTAGTCCCAAGTACCCAGCTCACGGCATGGCAAGTATTTGGTCCTAAACTTATAGTTTACGAACCTCCACAAGTACTCGTGAGCTTCAGGAGGCCAGGAAGCGAAGTCAGGCGAGTGGACGGTAAGTGGTGCAGGTCAGCAGCAAGGAAGGCGCCTCAGCCTCTCATCTTCTCTCCGCTCGGTCCTCGGAAGAAGGGACGGAGAGCGTAGCGAAGCTGATGAAAAACCACCGGCGCCGCTGGGCTGGTTGCAGGCAGGTTCCGCACGGTGTTCGAGACGAAGGCTGAGTAGGCTCAAGTTTGTATGAGTAATAAAGTTGATGGAAGATGTTTGCTTAGTGGAGGTTGGAGGCGATCTGAATTTGCATCCAGAAAATTTGCGAGGTAAGTACGGCTTGGCTCAAATGGTGTATTCATTAGGATGTATTCAGGATAGTAAACCAAAGTTCAAGAACCAAAGACAAGCCTAAAGCTGGGTTATAAAAATTTTTACGTTATTGAATTTGCTTAAATTATCTGGACTAATTTTAATTTAAAGGTTTGAAGGGCTATTTATGGTTTATTGTTAATTACTTATACCCTTAAAATTAGGTTCAAGAACAAGAAAAGCTTAAAGTCAACGAACGTGAAAACTAATACAGGAACTCCTGTAAATTTATTGTACATCTCTAAAAAGTTCATCATCAGACATGCATGCTTAAAACTTTCACAAATGGTGCCATTGACTGTCAGCAAATTTTCAAAACTCGTTGCTCCAAGTTTATTGTGCAATAACAATCTGAGATAAAACAATTCTCCTTGTGATTGGTGTACTGCGTACACTCGTCCAATTGCTGCTGGGACATCTTCCGTTTGTCTGGCTCTTCTCTGCCACGTTTTATTCGCATTAATCCATGTGTAGTACTGAGGAAAATCACAATAAAGGATACCTCTTACTAGTGGATTTTCTTGATTCATCTGGAAATATGCTGTCAACTTTGTAGCTCTATTTTCTTCTAAAGCTATTTGTGCATGGTCTGGGTCATAAACGACGTGCTGTTGATTAGGCAGGTATATCTGTAAACATTCAACTGTAGGTTGCCTCTCTTGAATAGGAAATTTGAATAATCTCCAGCACGCCTCCGTCGCTCCAATATGGCGGCAATTTTCATAGCGAGTTATTTCATCACGTTCGATAGCGTTAGAAAAACCAATGCTGACACGATCGTCTTCTCTATGCAGAGAAACAGTTGTCTGATCAGCACCTTTGTAAATATATTTGTATAGATATTTTACTGCTTTCACTGAAGCGCACCACTCAATATTGATATGAGCGTGGTATTTTTGCAATAACCATGCGTTGTAGGAAACAACGTTGCGATTATCAATATTAACTGTGCTGTTTCCAACTTGCATAGTAGCTATGAACCCACCTTCTGCAGGACTTCTACGACGATAATTTGGATAAGAATCGTTTGCAACTGATGTCTGTGAATTGTAGTCTTTGGGATAATTCTTGCTGCATTTGCCATCAATCATGCAGGGTGAACTTGGGTTATCTCTTCCACACGGGCCGTGTGTCATGTATTTTGTAACCAAATTGTATAGATGCGTGATGTTTGTGTTTTCAGGATCAGGAAGTTCAGCGGAAACAACTTTATCAATTTCTTGCCAAGTATCATGGTGATTTTCCAAAATAAACAAATAATGACAATGAGGCAATCCTCTTTTCTGAAATTCTATAGTGTTCACATGAGCGATGAGTTTTCCAAGAACTCCAGATTTTATGTCGTATAGTAATTGCTGCTGTTTTAGTCTAAACACTCTTGCAGTTATATCAGGCATATCTGTAGCTGTCTGGCCATTGGAAAGTTGACTAACAATTTCAGGGCATTTTGGATTGCATGTAAAAGTCAGGAATAAAGTAGATTTGCCAAATTTTCTAACAATTGACACAGCATCGTGATAATGTTTAACCATATATCGCGGACTTCCAGTAAAAGAAGGTGGTAATATAACGTTGCGGCCGGCTCGATCAGCGTCGCCTGCAAGTATAGCATCTTCTAAGCCATTGTACAGATTAGATCGTAAAATCGTTTGATTATTGCGAATGTATCGTAGACGGCATGATTGTACTTTTGCAAACTGTTCGACACAATATTGTTGGAATAAACGATTGCCGAAGTGCAATACGTTCACAGACTGTGCTCGTTTCATGATGCGAAAAGAGTGAAATTGTACCAATGAAATTTGACGGGTTCCAGTTGCATTCATAATTCCAAGATGCCAACCGTCAGTGCCAGAAGGAAAAAAACATGGATACATCATAGGATCATACGATCGATGAGAGTCACTCAATGTTTGCAATCGGTGCTCAGAATTCAATTCTCTGAAATTTGTAAGCACTGATCTTTCAAAATAAGTTGTTTCATTATCAACACCATCCGGTATCAAAATTGCAACTTCATTAGAAGTTGGTAGATTATACCTTCTTGATTGTTCAGCATCAGGCTTTTTATCAGCATGTAAGGCAATAAATACGTTTGATGGGATGGTACCGGCGTCTATTTGTTCTTGTATTGATAAAAAAGATTCAAAATAAGAGTTTCCTGCAGAAATGACTGAAGAATGGATTATTCTGAATATATTTTCATCAAAAATGGGGTTTGCTCTGTTGAGAGGCATTCGATGAATTCGTTGCCTTATCTGTTCTTCGGGATCATAGAAGTATGTCTGCAAGCACTAAGGAGAAGTTCCATGAATGTTTCGAGGAGCACCGAAAAGTCTGTAGATAATTCCATGAATTCTATAATTAGAAATTCCTCGTAGAATCGTAGCATCATTTACTTTCATTGAACACATCGCCATCGCACTGTTAAATCTTCTAATATTGCACCGGAAATATTTGGCCTCTGGTGTATTAGCAGTGTAAAGATTAGAGAGCTCATCGGGTAACTCAGGCATATTTGCAATTTTTATCATACCTGATTTACATCAAATTCCGAAATTAGGATTGTTTACGGTCCCTCCTGATTTTTCTCCCATAAACATTAGAGAATTGCAGTGCCGACATCGTACTTACATTAAACCACAACTATGGCGTTCAACGTTAACAGATATCTGAAGAAAACCATCTATATCACAACTCCTGGCTGTATTGAAATTCCGACGTCGATATTACTGACGTACTCTTCTGTGATGAACTGTATTTTGTTATTGAATTCTTTCTCGTGCGTCTTGAGACAATTGTTCTCTTGCAATACGATGCTGAGCTGCATAATGCATTTTATTGTTGAATTCTCTCTTGGAGTTGAGTTGAGACTGCGGTGGTGAGAGGAGGTGAGGTGTCACGCGCCGCTCCGGCGAGAAGCTGTCGGTGCTATAATTTCAAAAACTTCGAAATGTGATGAAAAACTGAGCATCCGTGAATGTGCTTTCTACATCATTGAATCGATAAACTGGAAAAGCCATCAAAAAGAATCAGCTGTGATAAATGCTGAATTTCATCGTGCAAAACAGAATGGTGCTTCCTGTAAACTATGTTTAGACTCGAAGTGTATGCAACAGCCCCCGGAAATGGTCATTTCCGCCTCCCTCCCTGGTGAACCACAAAGACTCCTCCCTCTTCCTCCGCATCCCTTGTCACTCCCACCGACTTGAACCTAACAAGCTTACCACGAATACTAACGTGGAAGCAAATAAGACCTGATGAAATAGCAAATTTGCAAATTGCAAATAGCAAATTGCAAATTGAAATAAAATGCAGTGATAAATGTATGCAATTCTCATCTGTTATTGCGAAATTTGTGTTGAGTGTCAGTGAATATGAGTTAAGTGTCTGTGGGTTTCTTTTCATCGTCTGACAGTTTATTTTTCATCCTATCTTAAAGGCGATGTCACCTTTGTGGAACAAACAACGAGTGCGTGGAACAACCAACGAGTGCCGTGGTCTCCAACGTCGAAATGAAATAGAAAGTGTACTCTGGTAAATTTGCATCTTTTGGGAAAAAAC
The DNA here is from genome assembly GCA_030386875.1 of Morinoia aosen. Lineage (NCBI taxonomy): Eukaryota > Metazoa > Arthropoda > Malacostraca > Amphipoda > Talitridae > Morinoia > Morinoia aosen. The sequence continues at coordinate 78,055,203 of CM059564.1, forward strand.
AGTGACCATCATTCGTGAACTATTTTTATGTTACAATAGAGCATGAATGTTGAAAAATCTCTAACGTACGCAATCAATTTCTGATTCACCAAATTGGCTTACTTATTATTATCATTATTATCTTGTTCTTTTCATGGAAAATGTTGGTTAACTAGTGACGTAAAATCTGAGAAGGATATAAAACTTTTTAATCTTTTTTCATCTTCGGTTTCTCTCATTTGTTATTGCAAAATAAATATGTTGAGTGTTTATAACGCTTAATTTAGACATTTAATTTGCAAAATTGTGTTCAAATTACTTTACCTGCAAGTAACTCTGTCGTTTTATCGAGAAACTGCGCTGAAATAGTGACGTATAACGTGGAAGAGGAAAAAAAATTACTGTAAATGTGAAACCTTGTAAAACTGAGCCAGTAAAATGTGAAACCCTGTACATGTCTGAAACAATAGACCTCTACGAGGGCTCTGCTCCACCTAGCCTGCACCCGCAGTCCTTCCTCCCACCCCCTCCCCCCAGCTCACCCTCTCCTCCACACTTCCTTGTGCCTAACATGAGGACAAATGAATGCAGCCCAGCCCTGCTAGCTTTACCATGCCCATCTTCCTTGACCATCAAAATGCGATGTTTCTGAGTGTTTCTGAGTCTAGCTCCTTTTCATCGCCTGGCGGTTTCTTCTCATCTCATTTTTTAAGGGTACCGTCCGGAGCCCCTGCCAGGCCCCTGTCGGTCCGGTGAGCTTTTTTCATGTTATTGTGTGAAAAGAACCCTTAGGTGGTGGACTATTCGGTCCTAAAATTTTATGGCGCTACGGACAATAAATCCCCCCCCCCCCCCCCAGGGGAGGGTAATGGGACAAAAATTTTGAATTTTCGACCTGATTTCGACCCCATATAAACAGAAAATACAAATGGAAATGGATAGTTTCCCAATATACTTTTGTTGGAAATGTTTCATAGATTCTAAAACTGTGTCTGGTTTTGTTCTAGCAGCAAAACTCAATGAGTTGATACGTTTTGAAATATCCATGAAAATGAACTCAAAAACCAGTATTTCAAATTTTTTCAAAAACTAAGGCCTGAATCAAAAAAATGAATGGAATAAATTGTGTTTCTTTTTGAAAGTTACATATTATAGTCAAATTTCATAAGAATCAGACGTGAAATGAAGAATTTCATAATATTTATTTGTATATAAAAATTTTTTTTCATCTATATTTTTTGGGAAATCACAATTCACACTATGAATATGAAGTTATGCATGGAAATTATCGAAATAAAAATTAAAACTGCATTGAGTTACATAAATTGTCCATTATATTACACTTCAACAAAAATTTTGTTTTGGTTTATACCCAAAAAATACACCATTCAACATTCAAACTGTATCAACTCATTGAGTTTTGATGCTAGAACAAAACCAAAGACAGTTTTGGAATCCTTGGAACAATTCTAACAAAGTTATAATTTGGACTCTCCCAAATTTTAGAAAACAAAAAAGTTATAAGGCTCCAAACCCAAAAATAATTGTTTGTGATGTTGTTTGTATCGCTTATCACAGAAATTTTTTTTCGAAATGTTAAAATTTAAAATTATAACTTTGTTAGAAATGCTTCAAGGATTCTAAAACTGTCTTTGGTTTTGTTCTAGCATCAAAATTCAATGAGTTGATACGTTGTGGGAATTTACACGTAAATGTAATCATCGCCTAGGCTGGTTTCACCACACAAGTGCCACTAAATTTCTAACAACGCTTATCGTAAGTAAGGTAGGATTAAAGAAAGAGTTGTAACGCGAATGTTATCTTAATTTTATAGGAACGAACCGCATTGCAACAATGAACGCAAGTTCACTTGTAACTGTTGAGAAAAACAGTAATTTAGTTTTATCAACTGAATCCGATCCAACTTGGGCAACAGCCAACTCTAACACTAACTTCAGAATCAAGATTGTTGACCACCAAACCAAAGCAGTTCGAGAAGGTCGATATAACTGCTGGAGATCTTGAGAAGATCAAGATGACTGACGCTCAGGATGTTTGTCGGGTTCTCAAAAAAACGATTCCATTAACAGAGGTGGCGAGATCCCAATTATAAGAACGCGACGTAACGACGCTCCCTCGCTAAAGGAGGTCAGGAAACGAGTCCTCAATGAAGTTATCAACTTCGTCGGCAGTCAGCGTCATGATCACGACTCTACGGGAAATTAATAACGCAGAAAAAAAAGAATTAATCAAATCATACAATTACCAAATAAACTTAGTGATGGGTATTTCAGTATTTGTCATTGTCTGCCACCTACATTACGAATTATTCACTTCCGATTCTAGTTTGTACCAACCGTCGTGAAATATTCTCCGAATAGCATTCATCTAAGGTTGAAGCACAAGAAAAATCCATGAGCATAAGATTATCTACGCCAGGGACACGGTTTCACATCTCAGCGGCGAGTTTACTGCAAAAAAAAAGAGATACTGATGACGGAAAACTGGATTAGCGAGTGAAATATGTTTCATTATTACCAATATAGAGATTAATTCTCAACCTTTCGCATATTAACGCACCACTCGCACTAACCTAAACAATTGATGCCTAAGGCGAAATTGACCAGTGCGATGCCAGTGTGTACACCGTCAGGACTTTAAGATTTTTTTAAAGATAGCTACCTCGGTCGTTGTAAGTAGGAAGGCAACAGCAAGGGGAAATAGATTCTTCAAGGTTAGATAGTAAGATTACTACCAGGTAAGAGTCGCTGAAGAGTCAATAAGTTTAGGGCATGCAACAATAGCCATACGGCTAGCAATTTCCGACCAAGGAGCAGGATAGTAAGATATTAAGATAGTTCATCAAAACAATTAATCTACAGATAATAAACGTGCTCGAAATGAAGTAAGACGAGAAGGAGGAGAGTGCACACGACATGGCACCGCGCAGTCACAACAGTTCCAAGCCAACCAGAAGCCGGCCTCCAAATGATGCGGGAAATCGCCGTCGAGGTACACGTACGGATCCGCACTCCGTTAAACAAGTTATATTGAAAATTTTAAATAAATTCACTGGTTAATACTCGTTGACTATTCCAAAATGAGATGTTTTAAATGAATAAGCTGCTACTAAAAATTACTAGCTGGCGAGGTAAGCTTTCTAAATTAAGTTAAGGTCTAGAGTCAAATGTTACGGGTGGAAATATTCCACAACGTCTTGAAATTTACATAAAAATGCATCAAAAAGCTAATTTTTCGTAAAAAATAAGGCCTAAATCGAAAAAATGACACGAGTAAAAAAGGTTTACTCTCAAAAAATACATATACTGGCCGATTTTCAAGCGAATCGGACGAAAAAAGGTCAAAATCCCGGACGGTACCCTTAAAGGTGACGTCTCCTATTTTTCTAACATTTACGAGCAGCAAGCTCTCACTCATCCTTCAATTGTTATCCTTCCTTTTGAAAGTTAATCACCCAATATCAACTCAAAGAATAAAGATTTCAATTTTTCTTTTTCTTTATCATTTTCGCAATGTATCGATTTAGAACCCGATCAACTACTCGGACGGTGTCCCCATCTGAAAATATATCATCCTCCAGTGCAGTTTCGAACGAAAGCTTTAGTATGAAGCCGAATGCACCGACAATAAAGCGGAAAGGGGGGAAACGAAAAGCCGCACCAAAGAAACCACCAGCTCAAGGGTTTCAGACGCTCAAAACAACAAAGGCTACAAAGACGTTCATGAAGTCAGACATCAACAAATGCCTCTCAAAGTCCAAAGCACCACCAGTGACGACCGCAAAATCAAAATCATCCGACACGGGTGAAAATCTTTCAGGCGCCGCCAGCAATAATTCAAAGTAGGTCTTAGCTTCCCAAGTTCTGACACCAACGACGCAGACACCCAAAGCGATTTCAAGCAATTGCACACAAGCAACACTCAACTTGCAGCCCCACACTTTGGACTGTGCTCGAGAAAATTCATTTCCCACAAAGTCAACTATCTCGAGTACAGAAGGTACCGCATCAATGGCGGGAGCTGCCACAGCACCACCGCCTGCTTCGTCTCGTCTCAACGAATGCGTCATGGCGACATCTCCTCTGCCCTGCATCACTGAGAAAGCTCGAAATTATTCACCACCGACGAAGACACCAACACCAACGTCATCGTTAGAACGCGATGAAATTTTAGATGCGTGCAGCGAGTCACACAGTAAAAGGGGTAATTTTAATTATAATTTTAATGATAAATTGTGTGTAGAGCTTTCAAGCAGCGAAGTTATGTTTGAAAATGCATGCGCAGCAGCTGACACAGGCAGAAAAATACCTCCGAGCGTAAACTGCGGGGATAACGTAAGATTTTCAGAGGAGAACAATACTAACAGACCTGTTACTGCTTTTGATGGGTACTTACACCCTCTACAAATGACCAGTTCTCAAACTATTCACGAAATAAATAACATGCTGTCTCTCACAGCTGCATTTTTCAATAAAGCTTTGAGACAAAACTGTCCCCCAAGCCCAGCATCGATTTTTTCCACTGTATCAAATATTCAAATGATTACAGAACAGCTTTTTGCTTAAAATTATTGTATCAGCGCTCATGATTTTACGCCGGTGGTAGGTGCGAGTAACATTGTAAATGCGGAATCCCCTCTAGACACTTTTCCTGTTGGAGACAATAGTCTCACAAAAATCAACAGAGATGACATAGATAGTACATGTAAAATACAAACTATAACTACTGAACGCCTAAATGATCTCTATGATGTGATTGAACGCGCACCTCCTTTTAGGAACTATATAATTAGTTTCAAAGGTTTGAGCCTTTCGTCCCAAAACCTTACTAAGGTAAAATAACTCATCATGTCAAAGAATGTTTTTTCTCATATTTATGTGGTGAGTGCCTGCATTGGCCAGCAATTTTACATGGCAGCGAGTCTGTGCAGAAAAATTGGTCTCAAACTGATTCCGCTGCGAACAAATGCAAAAACAGTTACTGTTAATGAAGCTTACAACAATGTCCGCACTTGGCCTATTACGCGAGAAGACACTCATCATTATCTTCAACAAATTGCTCTAAGATCACCTTTGAGACTAACTTCACATTTTATCTCCTGTGTCAGAAACTCCCAAAACCTGAATGAAGAAATTAAATACTCCAATGAACATTCAAACAGCAAAATGAGTTGAATGACTGCTCTAAGTTGACAGCCTTTCCACATGAAGCCTTTCCCCGTGAACCCTCCAGCAGCATTAACCGATGTTTCCCTTCATATAACAAACCTTCTCCTCCCCTCTCCTCCCGATGTTTGCCCTCATATAACACGCCCTCTCCTTCATCTGCCACAAACTACTGCAGAGTGCCTACAAAAAATAGGTTTTCATTGCTATCCGATGCTGATTGGGCGGATGAAAAGCCCCTCTCAGACACGAGTATAAATCAACATCCAATCACATGCTCAGAAGCAATGAAATCAACAGGAAGAGAGAAATCGCTGCAAAATTGTAGTCGAAAATCGATGGAAAATGCACCGTCCAACTGCATCCACGATCATCACCAGAAAAATAAAAATGACACGAGTTTCTCTCAGTTCTCTGCAGAACCCCATACAAGAAATCACCACAGCCGGCCCCATTCAGAGCCAGAAAAACTTAATTTCCCCGCACCTCTCCGAACCTTCAAACGATGTGAAAAGTACGAAAAAAACGTCTCCACTCCCATTTGTGAACGCATGAATTCCACAATGGATGAATTGAAACGATCATGGAAAATAGAGCTGATTCCCACCAAAGCTGATGGACACTGCCTCCTTCATGCAGTAGCTCATATACTTACGAAACAACCAGCATCAAAATGGAACTACAATTCCTTAAAGACGGCAATCAAAACGGAGAGCAAAGCCAACATAAGCACAGACGCTAAATTTGTTGACAAGAACAGCGGAGACATGCAAAACCTCATAAATAAATACATTGACGACAAACATTTTGATCAAGCTGCTGTAGACCTTATACCACTTATCATCTCGAACGTGACAGGCCAAAAACTTCTCATCCTGGATGAGCAGGATCATTGTGTCTTGAAAATATTAGTCAATCCCTCATCAGAGTTATCAAATAATAACCCTCCACTATTGCTCCATCGTAAAAACGATCACTACAGTGCCCTCGTCACACAAGGCAAAAATCAGACTGAGGCTACCTCATCTTGACAAACTGCTCCTCCAGCAAAATAGTAGACTTTCTTACATATCAGACGCTGGGCCAAACACCCTAGGTAAGGTAGGCAAGATCGATAAATTCTCGGAACGATGCCATCGAGATAATAACTCTGCTACCTTCAAAAAGAGTCCTAATACTAGTAAAATCAAAATAAAACACATAAATGCTCAAAGCCTGAATGAGAAACTGGATGACATCAGAGTAATTTCGCTCATTGAAGAAATTGACATTTTGTGTGTTTCAGAAACTTGGTTTGATTCCCGAACCCAAAGTTCATTTTTTAACATTCCTGATTACGTGTTGTACCGCTACGATGGCGCTAAAAACTGCCGAGGTAGTGGATCTTGTATTTATGTGAAAGAAATGTACTCAACATCTTCACTGCTAGCGAATAAAGTTTGCGAAGGCATTGAAATGGTTTGGTTAGAAGTGCAAATAAACAAACATAAATCCATAATCATTGGCAGCCTTTACCGGCACCCTGGGTCTCCCTGAAGTCTAACACTAGATTTCATTGAGGAAACCTTCAAAGAAATCCTTCAGGCAAAAAAATCATTCTTTGCTTTCGGAGATTTTAATGTCGACTTAACGGACAAGAACAATCAGCTAAGCAAACTGCTGTATAAACTAAGCCTATCACAAATGGTCAAAGAACCGACTCGCATTACTAAAGTCTCTGCAACTATCCTCGATCTGGCAATCACAAATAATCCCGCCGCAATACTTAGTACAGTAATATCACCTTTTATTTCCGATCACCACTCCATAGAATGTGAAATTAATATTGCAAAGGAAAGACAAAAATACCGGTTGATGACTTATCGCTCGAAAAGCCACTATTCTGCGGAACTATTTCAAGAAAAACTACTCAATAGTTCCACCGATTTCCATAATATGATGCAATCTGACGATGTTGACATTCTAGTGTCCATCTTCAACGAGAACTTCATTGCAGCTCTCGACGAATGCGCACCTTACGTCACCAAAAAAACCAAGCCAAATCGCACTGCTTGGATTACTGACGAAGTTAAAGAGATGAGCAGAATCAAGAAAGCTAACTTGCGAGAGTACAAAAACAATAGATCAAACAGTACCTTATACAAAAGATATAAAGAACATGGAAAAATTCTTCGAAAGAAAATCACTGCAGCGAAAAAAACACATTTCCACCAGGAATTGAAAACGGCTAAAAATAACCCGAAACGAACTTGGGAAATCATTAGTGAGGTAGCGCCGTTTAAAAATTTAGACCGTACAAGTAATTTTGAAAATCCCTTGGCAACAGCCCCGGATTTCAATACATTTTTTTTCAAAAGTAGGGGCTCATGTTTTCAGTGAAGTGTCTACCGGTCCAGGTGAAACGTCAATTGAAAATTCATGCCCCACTGCATCCCCAAAGGCTGATGTCAGGTGGAGACCACGTCCTGTCGATTTACCGGAGTTAAGAAATATCTTATACTCGGTGAAAAATACTAAGGCAGTTGGACATGATGGCATCAGTCTTCAATACATCAAAGACAGTTTCCCAGTCACAGCACCATGGATTCGTCTGATAATTAATACATCAATAGCAACCAACACGTTTCCAAACCAATGGAAACATTCCATTATTAGACCGTTGCATAAAAGTGGTGACCTAAATACAGCATCAAACTACAGGCCCATCAGTCTTTTACCTGTAATATCCTATTGGAGAAAGTGGTGACAAATCAACTGTCATTTCACCTGGACGAGTCAAATCTACTCCACCGAAATCAATACGCCTATAGAAGAAACACTAGCACTCAAGATGCTCTGATCAACATCTCTGAAAAAATATACAGTGACATCGATCAGAAGAATGTGACACTCTTGCTGCTACTCGATCTCTCTAAAGCGTTCGATAGCGTCGAACATGATAGACTTCTACATAAAATACTGAACTTGGGAATAGACACGCAATGGTTTGAAAGTTACTTGTCAAATCGATCTCATGCTGTCCGCATAGAAGATAAATTATCCCCATTCATTCAAAACAATTTTGGTGTTCCCCAAGAATCCATTCTTGGTCCGCTATTGTTTTCTATTTTCGTTAATAATTTCCTTCCAATGCCTTCTAATACACGGATCTCAAGGTATGCAGATGATGTTCAAATTGCAATAACAAGTTCTGTATCGGAAATACCACAAACGCAAATTAAAGCCGAAATTATACTGACTAGCCTGAAATCATGGTACGACCTAAATGGTCTCAAATTCAATGCTAATAAAACACAATGCATTATCTTCGGATCAAATGATGCTATTAAAAAAACTTCAGTTCTTACTCTCGCAGTTGGAAATGATAAAATACATGCATCAGAAAAAGTTAAAAATCTAGGTATCTGGTTCGATAGAAATATGTTCTTCAAGTCTCACGTTGAGACTACTTGCAACAAAATCTACGGAACTTTAATGTTCTTTCATCGTATAAAAAGTATGCTAGACAAAAAATCCAGATTATTAGCCATTCAATCCCTTGTGTTATCGCGCATTGACTACTGCAGCCTAGTATGGGGAGACCTACCTCAACACCTTCAAAGAGATTTACAAAAATACGTAAATTTCGCAGCCAAGGTGGTATGCAGCGGTAACTTCAAAAGAAGCGATCACGTAACCCCTCTCCTTAATAAACTCGGCTGGATTCCTATTCAAGAAAGGCTCCTCATGCAGAGGGCCCAATACGTATTCTCCTCGTTGTATCTTCCTCAGAGCAATGCTGAGATAGTGCGTTTCCATCCACCCACTGTAACCAACCAAAAGCCGAACAGAAACAATAATGTCTTAGTCAACTATCGCTCATCTCGCATAGGGCAGAAGGCTCTGTCAATATCAGGCGCCTTACTGTGGAACAAACTTCCCCTGAGTATTGAAGTCCCTCAAAGACAGAGAGCATTTAAAGCCAAAATAATTCGTCATCTTTCGTCTCAACGATAATTCTTAGTTACAGAACATACTGAACACGTATTGACGAATCTCATTCTGCTGGTATTTCCCTTAACTAATACTCTCCCTTGCTCACTTTCGTTATAATTCAAGACATCAAACAACAGTCTCGAAGTACGCGTATGTACTATGATTTGATTGCCTATACGCTGGGATTTGCAAGCATCCATGCAACTGATATATAAACTATAAATGCCAGACTTTTTTCTCACTCCCAACTTCTAACACTACCCAACACATCATTTTATTTTATTATTGTAAGGCAATCCAAAGCCTAAATGTTTTGTACATGTAAAATGAGGTACCTATGTATGTTTATCAATTGCAGACATTTTGCGCCATATTTCAAAGATAATGTGATTTTTTTTCCTAATACGACACCCTTACAGAACATTCATGTTTCTTTCTTCCTCACGTCCAAAAATGCTCTTGGTAGGCTAGTGTAGCGCAAATTATCATATCATCTTTTGCGCTTTAGAGTATATTATAACAACCGCACCTTAGCCTCGCGTACTTCTGGAAATATTCTGTACTTGGGAACCGTTGTAGAACAATCGTTTTCAAGTTTCTGACTAAGGTAGACTGTTTTGTGCCAATGTTTTTAGACGGAAATTTTATAAAATTCATGCTACAATAAAAATAAAAGATATTTTCTCCGATTCCCTAGACTGGAATGCTAGTTTATACTGATTAGTCTGCGCTGATATTTGCGCACATGCTTACTTGTGTATGTGTGTACTTGTGCGTTTGTGTACTTGTACTTGTGCACGCTATGGTACGTAGATAGGTGAATGTGTCACAACGAAATACCTCATTTCACTTGACTATTGTACAGCATTTCTAAATTATATACATACAAGCATATTTGGTTTTGCGATCACCCACGTATGATAAATAAGACGCTTATCAACCAATGATCTTTTCGATACAATATTTAATAAAACATCGTTAAAATATTTCATTAGGAACTGTAAGCAGCAACACGTACTGAAAGAGTTGTCACGAATTTTCCTTTGCTCATTATTTTATATTTCAGAACATCGCACAGCATTTTTATAGAACGCGCATATTGTGGTTGGCTCGATGCATAGAAATGTATCTGTGTATGTTTACGTGTTAGGTGTATGTATGTGCGTAGGTATGTATGAGCATGTATACGTGTATATATTTACATGTATACATGCACATATGTGTGTACTAAACTGACAACTGGCATTTTAACTAGAGATAATTTTTTTCTGCTCACTCTCAACTTGTAATATTACCTAACTCGTCATCTCTCTATTATTGTAAAGGTAAAAAAACTGTACATTTGTTGTATGACCATCCATTTATATTTAAATAAAAGGCCTATCAATTAATGACCGTTATGTTAAAATTGCCTAATTAGAAATATAAATCTTGTAATTTTCGTGGTCCTCATGCTTATGTATATAAGTATTTATCTTTTTCGTTCTTCCTTAAAATGACATTTTTGAACATCTTTCGAAACAAACAATTCAAATATTTCTTGGCGTCAAGAATTGCGAAGTTTTATATCATGTATACGTAAATTGTCAAAAGTGTTTTCAACCCACAATGAAAATGCATCGTCCATGAAATTGTGTGGTCTCTTATAATTATCATCATGTGTATCGTCAAATGTAGATTACACAAGATTAGGATTACATAGCCCTCAATCAATTCTTTTCGACTAGTGACATGAGTATTAAAATACTTATGTGTGTGTATCACCTAAGTGTATTAACTTTAAGATATTTTAAAAACCGATGATGATACTTTTGTACCATCTCTATTGGAAATAAAATGTTTTTCTTTTTTTTTCTTCCTTTTTTCTTGTGCTTCTTGCGACAATTGTTCTCTTGCAGTACGATGCTGAGCTGCATGTTGTTGTTGAATTCTGTCTCGTCCTTCTTGAGGCAATTGTTCTCTTGCAATACGATGCTGAGCTGCATCTTGTTGCTGAATTCTCTCTCGTGTTTCTTGGGACAATTGTTCTCTTGCAATACGATGCTCAGCTGAATCTTGTTGTTGAATTCTCTCTCGTGCTTCTTGAGACAATTCACGACGGAGTTCACGACGTCTTTCAGTATTTCTGAGGCGTTGCTCTTCTCTCTGATCTTTCGATTGTCTTGCTCGCCGCAATTGTTGAGCTAATCTCTTTGCGTTAATTCTTTTTTGTTCATCCATTTCTAAAGTAGGGATAAGTAAATTTTCTAATGAAGAAATTTTAGTCGTAATACTTTCTTTTATATATAAACATTGAGTTGCGAAAATTGTGAAGTAGATGCAGCTGGTTTCACAGATACGCGCATCACACACTTCCGGCTGGCTTCGGACAGACAGAGAGACGGACGGACGGACGCGGCTCTTATTATAGTATAGATTAAATGAAATTTAAATATTTACTAATTAATATTAATTAACCATGAGAGCACAGATTTGGCAATCAAGAAAGGTTCAAACCAAGGTTCAAAACTGTGGTTAGGGTAATATATAGTATTTTATATATTTTAAATGCAAAAGCTGAAAAATTACTTAATTTTGATATTGGAACTATAACAAACTAAAAATTATTTGGAACGATTGCAAATTAACATAGGGCAAATCAAATTACACTTGGAGCAATTCTATTTTCATGAGGATCAAAACAAAAATTAACTTGGAGCAATTCTAGTTTCACGAGGAGCAAATCAAAATTCACTTGGAGCAATTCTATTTTCACGAGGAGTAAATCAAAATTCACTTGAATCAATTCTATTTTCACGAAGAGCAAATCAAAATTCGCTCGGATCAATTCTATTTTCACGAGGAGCAAATCAAAATTCATTTGGAGCAAATCAACTTGTAAATGGTATAGTATGCAAGGAAAACATTCAAGTACAAACAAATGAGAAAGCCTACCTCACCATCAGCTAAGGCCCCCACATTCTCTCATGGAATACTACTTCCAATGGATACAAAAGTTTTATCCCACTTATTGGGAAATCATCAAATGTAAGTGATCCTTCATAAAGTAATGTAGGCAAGGCCTATTGATAAATGAAAGTTCTGCTGCACACTGTAAGGGTACATAAGGAATTAAACACTGGGGTACAGAGCAGGCTCATCAAAAACTGGAAGAGCTCATCTAATTAAATTAATACAAACCTATTTTTGCCAACCAAGACTAACCTGTCAACACAAACACTGCACTAGGTATTTCTCATTCATGAAGCTCCTGAGTTATCTCAGGATTGTTATTCAGATCATATTAATTAAGTTTGGTGTTGGAAATATTTGTGAACAAATCAGTTATTTTTCTTAATTCAGCACTTAATGTACATGAAAAAAAATTGCTAGAAACATTTTGACCCCTCTATTATGTATGAAATAATTTACAATTTAATGCTGAAGTTTGTTTCCCTACAAAAAACTTTCTTTGCTATGTTTCATTGAGTGTAATAATGAATTGTGTAGCACTCATTTCCTGAATAAATGCTCCACACTTTAAAGCAAGTGTGAATACCATTCTCAAAAGTATTTGGAAATGTACTACCCTTTCTTTGTGTACACTAAGGCTTCATAAGAGACAACCATGCACTATCTAAATCAGTGTAAATTGAGCTTATGGGCTTCAATTTTCACATGGGAGGAATATTTCTTCAAGTGGCCTTGACTTTTTAAAAAATTTCAATACACTAAACTCAATGTTAAAATTCTTTTCTTTCATTTCAATATTCCTCAATTTGATGGGGGAATTATCCTTTAAATTGTAAACTTACTTTTGTTAGGAGTGGCAAGCGTTGCAGCACCAGGCATTGTAAAAGAGGTGTGGCAGCCCTTGATGCCCCAGGAGTACCAGGGCTCGGAGCACCAAGAGCAGGAGGTATAGTACCAACAGCTGATGGAGAAATAAGGGAATAAATTGGGGACAGTGATATGGCATTTTGCATGAAATTGAAGCACATTACACAATGAGTGATATTTCCAACAACCTTAATTTTTCCTGAACTTCTAGGTCATGGCATCGCCTAGTAATACTTTAGGAGAAAATAAGTCAGTTTAAGGCTCCACCACCAAAACATAGTTTCACAGAGCAAGAATGAGTAATATACTCATAGAGCTAAGTACCATTCAATATTAATCCCCACAAACAAGAGTCATTAGTTCCTGTTCTCAACACAAATTTACATTAGACTCATTTCATAAGGTGCTCCCAACTGTCCCGCCATGGTGTCCCGAATTACCCGTGGTTACCAGACGGGGCGCATTATGTTCAGTAGTGGAAAATGTCTGACAATGGAGATATGTAATAAAAATTATATAATAAACAGAAACAGAATTCTGAATATCCAATTGGAAAAAAGGTATATATTCAAAATCTTCAGCATTTATGGAAGAACACACTTTTTGGGCAGAACTCAAGTTTTTAGTAGAACTTGAATTATGCTCCCTATTTCTGTTGACAAATCATTTCTGCATCAACTGAAAGTAGAATTCAAAAACTTGCAGAGAAAACGGCTTTTGAAAAATTTTAAAAATTATCTAGCAATACCTGTAGATTGTTCAATGAATGCATATTCTATGTATGTCTCAGGATATGCTGGCTTCTGGAGTACCCTTACCTTTTTCAAAACACAACCTTCGAGATGCATCAATAGGTTCTTTTTACCAGTTCCGTGTAAAATTAATCATATGAATTTAGACCTTTTATTCAAGTTAATCAACCCACTACCCAGCTCCTAGCCCCTGTATCTTGCAAACTGTTGTACTGATCCTTTTGAAATTTCAATTTATTATTATTATTAGGTAAATTCCCCAAACACAACGTGAATGCTTTTGACCTCAATAAGCTTTATTTCTTCTAACTAGATTTTTATTCATTCAATTTAATAAAATTTCTATTTGAAATTCAAGTTCATATTAATTGAGATTCCATGTAGCCTACTCTGAATTTTTTTTCAAGAAAGACACATTGATCATGTTTCTGGACCTTGAATTAACCAAGAGGAACCATATGTAAACTTTGTAAGTTCATCTCTGGTGACTAACTCTACAGGCCACCTTTATGAACAACACTGTCTGATCACTGTTCATAGTATTAAAGGTCACCTTTGAAAGTGACTAGATGTAGGATCGAAAGCTGACTTATTCAAACCTAATCATTTATTTTTAGGCTGTGTAAGGTCAGAATAGGTATGCTACTATTTTTCTACTAAAGTAAAGAAGCCTGCATGATGTTTCTTTTCATTATAATTAAGGCAATGAGCCGTGAGAAAATACCTGTAAATTTTGAAAAGCCAACCAAATTATTTGGAATGGATCATTCATGCTCATTGAGTGCAATCAAGATATCACAACGATTACTTCATACAATAGCCATAGATAAATTTTTAGAAATCTTACAAGTTGCAAGCAAATTGAAAGAACTTAGATAAAAAACATAGGATGATTCAGAGTGTATAACCATCACTTATTCAACAAAACACTAATGAAAGATTTTGATTGTGTTTTTTAATACAATACAAGCAGTTGCTGCGGTCAATATATACTTTAATCTTGTCAACGATTTCCATAATTTTGTTGCGAAGAATCAATAAAGGAACACATTTAAGAATGTTTTACACGAATGAAATTCTGCTCGCTGATGCGTTATTTTCGAATTATTCAACTTTTAAGTTGGCTTGTGCGCGCCACGGAAGCGCGCGCAACTAGTGTAATTTAATTAATAACGGAAGCTAACCCCCTATTACAAGCGTAAAGAGGTTGGATCGTGAGGTGTAGCCACAGTTCTTCTAGTGAAAATTATAAATAAAGGTTTCTAGTGACGTCCGTTTACATCATCTCCAACGGCGCCACCCGGTACCCAAGATGGCGGCAGCCATCTTGGATTCGATGTAAACGGACGTCACTAGAAACCTTTATTTATAATTTTCACTAGAAGAACTGTGGCTACCTCTCACGACTCAACCTCTTCAAGTTTGTAATATGGGGTTAGCTTCCGTTTCTATTGCAAAAACAATGACTGCTTTTGCGCAAAAAATGCCATTCAGGAGCGCCGTTCGTATAACTTTAAACTTAAATAACTCGAAAACTAAGCATTTGCGAGCACATTTTCATTCATGTAAAACGTCTAAAAATCGACTATATTACCTATCTATAACAACGAAATTATGAAAATCATTGACAACATTAAAGCAAAAATTGACCGTTGCTGCCTTACTGGCAATACAAAATTACAGCCAATTTTAGATAATTTAAATCAGCATTTATTTATGTATTGAAACAGTACTTTTACAATAGCATTTGCAACTAAATCTTGCACGAAAAGCATAGCATTCATATTTCCTAATGTAAATTAAATTTTGGGGTTATCTACTGCATTATTAATTTCATTTCAGCTAAAGCTTCCAAAAATATTTCTTATTACATTTTTGATAAAAATTCGAAGCCCATAAAAGTTCTACTCTTGATTAACACACTGCTATTATAAGTCAATCCAACAGCCATTCAAAATCAAGGGTATGAGGAAAATCATAATTAATGAAACTTTGATTTACTGGGTTAACTTGAAATCAACAAAACAACTAAAAGTTTAACATTACCTTGGTCTTGCACAGCTCTTTTTGGAACTGCTGAAGATTTCAATAACTTTCTTGCATTTCTGAATGGAGACAAAATGAAGTTATAGCCTGAACGAGAGAAGTGCTGGCACACACATAAGCCCTTTCCGGCCTTTTGGATCTCTTATCCATCTTCAACGTTACATTACCACATGCTGCCATCCACTCGTCGTAATTTCCTTTTGAAAATAGGAAAAACGACAAATCAGGACATTAACGGTTATCATTTCCACAATTTTCCATCAAACACTTTTTAAGGCGTACGTACGGGTTTATTTCTGCAGTTACACCTCTATCACAGCTGCTTTCAGATTCAAACAGTCTCCTGCCGATTTTTCGTGACGTCACAATTTCTTTGCTCCTAATTGGCAAATTGGCACCTGCGTCATTGCGGCAGGCGCTCAAATTTGCTTAGTGATAAGTTGCGAATCTTCTAGTATATGGTCTGTAACGTAGCTCTGGAAAATGCAAACTGAGCGAATAGAGTTAAAATTTCAGATGATGCTTTATTTTAATTAATCCTGAAGCATATAATTTCGTACATTGTTTATCAAATGCTTTATATCTAACACCTTGAGCTTGAACTTGAGCTTGAAATTGAGGGCCGACAGCGTCGGGGCCTTTGTAATGGCCTACAATTCCCTCCACCATTTTCACACAAAGAGTTCCGCGCCTGGTACCAGACTTGTCCACTAAACTACTCAGGATCTACCAATCCTTGTCACAAGCTGCCATTGGACGGCATCACTGGGATATCCAGTGTGTCAAAACACCATCCCCAGGCATATTGGGTCATTACTGCCCACTCCACCCGACTGCTCATTCCAGTCACTGTCTCTTACTCCAGGCACGTATAAGAAACATTTTCATAGCTTCAATGATACTCAAATTACACTCCTGATCCAGTCCAACAAGACAGCTCATACCACAATCATCTTCAGCACATCTGGCGTACCACTCATTCTCTCCATACTGCTCAAACACCACATTCATGAAA
Organism: Morinoia aosen; assembly: GCA_030386875.1. Taxonomy (NCBI): domain Eukaryota; kingdom Metazoa; phylum Arthropoda; class Malacostraca; order Amphipoda; family Talitridae; genus Morinoia; species Morinoia aosen. The sequence goes on from CM059564.1 coordinate 78,071,975, forward strand.
CTCTCTCTCTCTCTCTTTCTCATACTTACTACATTCAAGCACAAAATGCTCAATTGTTTCCTCCACTCCACTATCACATTGCCGACATAATCTGTTATTTTTCTCATTCCATCTCCATGTATGTCTGTTCACACTCAATGACTTACATCTCACAGCAAACAAGAGTTGACTTCCAAAACTACCATCATAGAACATCTCAAACTTAGGTGCTTGCTTTTTCATATACCAGTTAAGTGTAGGCTCCCGCATCATGCTAAGCTTCGACTTATTCAATCCATCCTCTTTTGTTTGGCTCTCAATCTTTTTCTTCCACCTCTTGCAGTCCCACTCAGGCCCTACGTCTCCTACATTTATTTAACTCCAGTCATCCACAGGTCTTCAATTCTAACATGAATAATCTTTTGCATACTAAGTTTCCTTGCATGACCCCAACATACTTTCTCCCAATAGCTTTTACTCAGATTCCATTCAAAAATTCGCTTTACCCACCTGCAATGGCGATTGCTTCCCGTCTAGGCGATACTCATTTCCAACACCCGGGTAAGTGGGGAACCAAGTTCTCCCTTTCCTCACTACGGATAATTTTAGGGAATCGAACCTCCACCTTTCCCATGAAAGGCCAACGCTTTGCCACTAGGCAACGGTAACCAGTCCAATAAAAGTAATTGAAATACGTCTCACAACTTTCAAATCATCTTAAATACTAGAGACAAATAACACTCAACACTCAGAAATGCGTATTATTTTAAGAAAACACTTCACTACAAACCCTATCAAGCAGGTTTTGGATACCCTGCATTTTTTCTAGTGTAAAACCGTGAAAATATTGAATCCCTTGTTAAAAACTTAGACTCTTACTACATATTACTTATTTCAAATATGCAAATCAAAGTTAACTAGTATTGAAAATTTACTGTCTACTATTGTTTAGAATTTGTGAGAAAACACGCTTGATACTATATAAATGAATCACTTCTTAGGTATAGCAAAAATTTCATAAGGTCATCTTAAATCAAATTCAAACATACTACGCTGTGTATCATAGTGTATATTTATTTTTTTATACTTGTTTAAGTTATTCATGTTTGATTGATGGCGATAAAAACAACTGAGCCACCAAACAGAGATATTCCACAATTAAAGAATAAATATTAGAAGGTACATTTGTGCCGCGTAGAAAATTTCAGTTCGCAGTAGCAATAAGACTGTAATTATAAACTTTATTTGAACCTCGTAGGTGCACTTAGGAAGAGTGATGATAGTTATTTAATAATCTTGAGTGGTCCTATTCTTGATCTTCAGAAGTCAACTTTGCACGCAGAGACATGCAGTTAATCATTATTTACCATCTAATGATGAAGGAATCTACGGATGCTTTATTTCCAATAAAGCCTGATACATATCACCATGTACATTGGATTTTCAAATGCCTTATATCTAATGCCAGGACGCTATGACGCTTTTCCCCGGTCAAGACCGGTACCCATTTCAGACACCTGGGTAAAGTGGGGTATTGTGCTAGAATTTTTCTCCTATACCCAACAGAGAAAATCGCCACCTCCAGCGCCGAGTTTCGAACCCGGGTCTACCGCACGGCGGCAGAACCTCTAGCCACGTGGCTATGGCGAGCACGAATGGTTGTCTAATGATTACATCTAATGATTATAATAGAGTTAGAGGAAAAGTGCTGCGATTTCTTAGCAAAAGCAGAGTGAGATGGCAATGTGCAGCCCATTCGTCCCTTCCTACAGTTTCAACCACTTCAAGTAATAAATCAAGCCCTTTCTCCAACACTTTTAAACTCATAAGACCTCTACCCTGACATTTCTCTCACAACCCAACGCGCCTTATGGTGGTATGTCCTCAATCACAGTCCTTCCATGCCTCCTACTTCGCGTCATCTTCACATTGCTCAAGTCTTTCGAGTAACAACTTACATTAAAATGTGAGCAGCATCCGAACCTAACCAATCAACAATTTAAAATATTTGATTCAACTGAAAAATATTTGTTACAACTACGTAATTGTTTTTAATTGGCTCGAAATTGTTTAAACTTACCCAACTGTACGGTAATTGTTCACTAGTTAAGAGTTATTGGAAATGCAAGGTAACGATTCGAGCGTCACGCAGCAAAAGCTAGATTGTAATTAAATACTGCAGATGGATAACCAACAATCCACGTAATATTGTCCCCGACACGACAGCTTCCTGCACTCCCAGACAGCACACTGCTGCTACAGGAGGGCGTGTAACGCTCCTTAAAATGCTGCTGAATAATGTTCGGTGCGTACAACAATATGATGGGAACTCTTTGTGCACGACTTAGTATATACAAATAAAACATCAAGACCACTTGAAGATGCCGTATAAGATGCAGTCAGAGTTAAGAGAAGAGAAGAGATCCTTGAAAGTTACTACTTCCCTTCAAGAAAATATAAACTCCTAACTGTCACCCAGTAGAATTTTGAAGTACAACTGATGTGGTCATCAAGTGCAGGATGCTGCATCTGTCACAGCCTGCAGTGTCTTGTTGCTCTTGGGATACACAAGCAATCTTTGAACGCCTACAACACAGACCAGGGCATTAACACTTCATATGGACCAATGAGGTAAGGTAAAACATGCTTTAGACAATGCCTGCTTCACTTCGGTCCAAAGCAGCTAAATTACGCGATATTGACAAGGGAATGCCCAATTGCAAGCCCGAAGCCTTCACAATACCTTCCCAACCCTGACATACAACCTCGTCACCTATTCAAACGCCCGCAGTACGCGAACCTCACCGATGGTGAAAAAAGCAAAGCTGCTGCTACTACCGCTGTTAAAACTTAGGTAGCGCCCTTTGTGATGTTGTGTCAGAGGGACAGAGAACTCAACCTTTCACTGGAAGTGTTTCTAGGTAGGCAATCATTGGATTCTCCTTGTTGACCTCTGAATTGCCGAACCTAATTTCAGTGAGCCTGAAATATTGAGCGATAATGTAGATCTGCGCGATATTCTCCTCCTGGCCGAAATCGAAGCGAACATACGGGTAAGGCCCAAACTGCGTGCTGTAGGACTGACCCAAGTAATCCTTACAAGGATGGTAGACGTGGTTCGTCATTAGGGTCATGGAGTCCGATCCCGAGGCAGGGGTAGCGGTGATGACAGTATAATTGTCAATAATATTGACGACAGAGGCAGCCGCGCTGTAGCAGTCGAAACCATGCCCTGCAGTGATGCTGCTATCGGTGTACTCCAGCCCAATGACGCTCGAGAAGAGCCCACAAGTCTTTCCCTCTGGGAAAAAGTAGGGACGTCACAATGGGCCAATAGCTATTTCATAAAACTATGCCGATTGTTTAACAAACAAAGGCGTTTAGCACAAAAATAGGTAGAATTTGAAATGGAGAAAAGAGATAAGTGTCGTAAAAATTAAATACCCTTCATAAGGAAAAGTTAAAAATTGGCTACGCTAACATAGGCTAGGTTAGGCTAGGCTGAGGGTTGACTAAAATCAGCAAATTCGAGCTGAAGGATGCTAGATTAGACCGAAAAACGCTAGGGTAAAATATTCTAGAAAAAACAAAGAAACGTTTTCATTACATAATGCCATACGAGCCTAGCTCAGCAAAACACAATCTTACCATTTACTGTGCCATAACGTAACGCCACCGTGCGAGCAATTCTATAACATCACAGAGCTTGCCATATCATGTCACACACAGTCTAACACCTCAGTTGAAGTAGACGGTGCTTCAAACACCAGCGCTCACGAGAGGACAAGCAGAAGGAGCTGCAGTAGGCTGTCTCTGTGCACCAGGCCCCGCACCACATCAGAAACATGGAGGGGCGAGCCAACACCGCGGGAGGGATGGAGACAGTTGAGTTCAGTTCGCATGCGGGGTCCGGAGCGCCGCTCGGTTGCAGCTGTTGGTACAAAAACGTGAAAGAACCGTGGCGGTGTCGTGCTGGACGCAAAGCAATCACACGCTCTTACTTGGACTGCTGACTTGTGCTTTCAGCTGAAGTTATGTCTCCTAGATGCTCCATGAGCATTAGACGCTTGTCTCCCAGATACTCAACACTGCCAGCAGTGCCCTGCAGCTGATCAGTCGTTTAACTCCATGGGGTTGTAGCTTACATACCTAACATTGCCATCTGACATTTAGAAATTTAAATAGAGACACATAAAAACAATGAGAAAATCTCACCCCAATATCGACATGAGGTAATACCTCTAATTTCTGAGTTCTGTGGTGGTGAGTGAACGTAGATTAATAATGAATGGGAGCACACAAACTCAGTTAGTAGTGCTCACAGACATAGAATAGATTGAGAATTCTTAGAGTATAAAATTCAATCGTCATATACTCGGAACACTACTGCTCCAAAAACCATCGCTCAACAACTCTATAAACAACCAGGAAACCTCCCAGAAATCATCCAGGCTTGGACCTCGTAAGTCCATGCTGCCACGAGTCGGAGAATAATAAAACAGTAAATTACCAATGCAATAAACCTATCTGTTTCATTTTAACTTCTGCTGACTCATCTCAGGCTTGCTCGGTGCAGAATTCATCAAATTGTTTGTCATGTCTCCTAGGCATTAAACAGCGTCAGTGAGCAACCCTAAAGGATCAACTGCTAAGGACAACCTGGTTGCAGACTCAACGGCGCTTTCTTGCTAAGTATGAGTTGCCACCTGTACACAAATATATTTTGTTGAAGGCCTAATATTTGTTCTGTGTGTTATACATTAAAAAATGCATTGCTATAATGTGGCACTGGTTTTCGTGAGTTCGAGCTCCGGAGGGTATTGTTACGCGCCTCTTGCCTGAGTTTCCGGCTCGGCATGTTAGAGAAGCAGTCTGTAACTGAAATCAGCCCAGTACACATATACGTGCTTACCAGCGGTTCCTTACTCCTACCTTTGTAGTCTAAAGCTACTGAAAATTTAGTTTGCAGCTACAGCTAAATAAATCTCTAGATGTGAAAAGAAACTACAGAACACTATGGAAGCCTAACTGTGCCTTCACATCCTCACACGCTCACTCCTGATCACGTGTTTATGGTATTCAGTCAACCTGCCAGGGGTCTGGTCGGAGGAAAGAGGTCACGGTGTGAACACAGCGCACAACCCACCTTGGTATAGTGCCGCTGCCTGACCACCGCCAGCGCCGCCGTCACCACCACGGAGAGAACTACCATGGCTGCCAGACGCATCTCGCTGCCGGACGGTGCCAAGTTGTCGTACGCAGGACCTCGTCACAGCTCGTGTGGGGACGCTGCCGTCCAGTTTTCAACCGACGTAGCTTAGAATCTGCTCACGTAGCTTCTGTTCTGTTGACGCAGCTTTGGATCTGCTGACGTAGCTTTGGATCTGCTGACGCAGCTTTTGATTTTCTGACGTAACTTTCGATCTGCTGACGTAGCTTTGGATCTAAACTTGCTAACGCGTAAAACACGAAGGTGCGTCAGCTGACATAACTCAGTTACAATTATTTTGTTGTGTGATCGTACCTTCTTTTATTCTCTTATCAATCGCTCAAGAACACTTTTCACTACACTTTTCAATCAGTCAAATTTTTCAAAAGCCAGGGGAAAAAATGCCGTCATGGGTAATCGAGAGTGAAAAGAATGATATAATGTCGTAGTTTGAAGTGGATTTAGAACATAGGTTTCAATGAATTGAATGAACAGTTTTTGGAGAGTCGATTAGAATTTTGAAATCTTTCTTTTGAATTGTAAAGATAGATATTCCGAATAGAATCCAATTATGTTATATTGTACTCAATAAATCTTACTTTGTAAGACCTGAGGAACAACAAAAATTATCAATTTAAAGTTTAAGGGAACCATGTTGGGGGCATCTGCAGTCCTCTCCCGATTTTTTTTATTTCTTTAAATGAGTTTGAGATATGTCCCCGAATGTCTGTAAAAATATCAGGAACGTATCCCAGAGCTAACGCCCCCCCCCCCCGGGAGGGGGAGAGCATCCCCCTTACGGAAGTTTTTTTTCATTTTTGAACCTAGAGCAATGAAATTTGGTATACTGATAGGAAATGCAATTTAGAATCATTCATCATTCATGACAAAATGAGACTTTCTTGAAAAGAAAATGTGAAATCATAGAAAACGACATTTTTGGGGGGGTTTTCTAAATGCTTCTTCTCCTACAGTTTTTGAGCTACAGTAATGATTTTGGTATCATTGGATGCAGAATAACGTGGACATTCCGAAAAAAAATTATCAAATTTTCAATTTAATTTTTTTTTTATATATATTTCATCATTCATATTCCTCAAGGTAAGCATCCCCCTTCCGAATATTTTTATTATTATTGAATTTAGAGCAATGAAATTTTGTATACTGATAGGAAATGCAATTTAGAATCATTTGTCATTTATGACAAAATGCGATTTTCTTGAAAAGAAAATGGGAAATCATGAAAAACGACATTTTTGGGGGGGGGTTCTAAATGCTTCTTCTTTGATAGTTTTTAAGCTACAGTAATGATTTTGGTATCATTGGATGCGGAATAACGTGGACATTCCAAAAACTTGAATGTTTTTCCTCAAATTTTCAATATAAAAATTGAAAAAAAAATCGAAATATTCTCAAGAAAATTCAAATTTATGGCGTCATAACTTTGAAACAAGAATGAATTTTGAAAAACTTCCTAAGAAATTGTGAAGCCTTTGTTTTTCTGCATTCAATGATACCAAAATCATCACTGAAGCCCAAAAACTGTAGGAGGAGAAGCATTTTTTCTTAAAATCGTCGATATTGAACAATCACGATTTTCAAGACATTCGTTATAATGGCGCCGAAGTTTACACAGCTAGAGCAATGTGGTTTGCTGCATTTGGAAGTCTAATGTGTACTCTCAAATAGTTAGCGTTTTGATTTTCGAAAATTTTTACGTGAAATTTTTTCCGTAGACTTTTTACCCTAAATTTAAACTCTGACTATAGCTTTTTCAAAAAAAATTCTATAAATTCAAAATGAATTCAAATTCAAAAACCGGTCGTTAGCATTTTTGGAGCACACGTTGTACTTTCGCATGCAAAAAACCGCATTGCTCTAGCTTTCTAAATTTCGGCCCTATTATAACGAATGTTATATATATATTTTTATTTATTTATTATGAATAACTCATTTTCTATGTCCCAATGCAAAAAACTTGTAGAAGAAAAGTTGTTGGGAATCTAGAGATCTAGTAGTCTGCAAATTTTCGTGGCATGGTTCCCTTAAACAAGAGAAAATTATAACAAATGCTCAACTGAAGTTTTGTGGATGACGGGCAAAGTTTTCGGTTCTCAGAGTCGATTTCGCTTTGAATTTAAACTTATAAATTGAAATAGCGACGATATAGAGATTGCAATCAGGAATGTACAAAGAGTTTAAAGATGACATCACGAGGGGAAATTTGCCTTCCCTCATTTGTCTTCAAAGCATAATTTTCAACAGATGTACCGAATTAACTTAAAAAAGGATGCATTATTCCAATCAATCAAGCCTGACACATAACATCTTGTACATTGGTTTTTCCATTGCCTAATAACTAACACCAGCACGCAATTGTAGTTACCCCAAACATCGTATTTAAGAACGGTGAAGCACAATGTTCCTCACTCTGATAAGGGTGAGTTACATGCCCAGCTGTGACAACCAAAAATTCTTCTCTGTGTCAATGGGTAGAGAATTACGATTCAGGATAAACAAAAGTTCAAGTCTGTCCCGATGCGGCAAAATTTTTCCCAAAGCTAAGCAGCGTCATGAGTGATCGTGAGAAACGAAAAAGATCGGAAGAAAAATACACTGCGCGAAGACTCAACTCTCTCCACTCAATTTATGAAGCTAAAATAATATGATGGAATGAAATTGAATAATAAATAATAATGGAGTTAGCAAGATAATAAAAAGAAAAAGTAGCCTCAGAATAAAAATCTTGTCGTGTGAATCCCAGGCACTGCTCAACTCCCTGGACAACCAATGTGTGGTGCTGCTAAAGCGTGAGGTCTACCGCACTATAGCATGAGATCTACCACTAGCTAGAACCATAGCGTGAGGTTAGGTTTAGTTATAAATGGATATTACTGATTCCACTCATATAATTTAGAGATAAACATGTCATTCGTGCATTTCAAACTACACCTCGGTAGGTGATATATGGCGGTAGACCTCGCGCCATAATAGCAACAAATGAGTTATAAAGGTAGTCTCACGGCTGAGATTTAATGCATTACAAGCTCCTTTCTTCCAGCAAAACCCTCCTCTAGCGCGGGAGTGGCGTAGCCTTCTGCACCAGCCACTCGCCACTCGCACCTCTTAGCAAATGGAGATTTGCCGAGTGGCCTGGCGAGCCCCTCGCAATCAAGCTCCGTGAGTGACGAGACATTTCCTGGTCCGATTGGACCAAACTAAACAATCGACACAGCAAGACGAATCATCGCGGACACACCGCAAATCAATCACGACAGTTGCGGGCTGACCCCGGGTGGTGGACACTGCCAGAGCTGCTGAGGCTGAGGTGAGGGGGTGTTCCAGGCTGTGGGGGAGGGGGGAATCCCCCCTCCCACACAATCAACGAAATTCATTAGCCTTGTGAGCTCTGACCCCTGTTGTACCTCCTCCCCCCCACATCTTCACCTCGTTACAAAAAACAAATCTTGACTTCTTTCCAATAACCAAGTCTTGACTTCATTCCAAAAATCAAATATTGACTTCATTCCAAAAGTCAAATCTTGACTTCATTCCAAAAATCAAATGTTGACTTCATTCCAAAAATTAGATACTGACTTCATTCCAAAAGTCAAATCTTGACTTCATTCCAAAAGTCAATACTTGACTCCATTTCAAAAATCAAATCATACTTCATTCACTCATGGGTGTACACTCAACTCCCGCTGAAAGGGGCTGAAGGACTACTTCTACATCGAGGGGCAGTAAGTGTGAATTGAATTTTAGAACGACTTTATATTCGCTCGTAAACTACCATTACAGTTCTTGGTTGCTCCAACTGTAGTGATTTCCTTTGTGAAAATGGTACACATTCATAATGTAAACAGCAAGTTGTTAACCTTCAACTTCAAGTGGCCGATGTTTTTGTGTTCAGTGGCTCAAGAACGAGGCCAAAAACCTAATTCATATAAATGTAAATTTTTATTTATTTATCTATTGGTGAAATAAAGGCTCTCTTAGACAGGAAACTCTACACGGGTCATGTTTTTGTAAAGCAGGGCTGCCTAGAATACTGGCGAAGTAGAGCTACCTAGAAAACTAGACAAGCAGGCTGCCGGTAATACTAGAGAAGCCGATATACCTAGAAAACTAGCAAAGCAGGGCTGCCTGGAATACTAGAAAAGCAAAGCTGTCTAGAATACAATACTAGTAAAGCAGGGCTGCCTGGAATATTTTTCTCTAGTATTCCAGGGCTGCCTGGAATACTAGAGAAGCAAAGCTGCCTAGAATACTAGTAAGGCAGGGCTGCCTGGAGTATTAGGGAAGCAGGGCTGCCTGGAGTACTAGAGAACCAGGGCTGCCTGGAATACAAGCGAAACCGGCCTCCCTAGAATACTTGCGAAGCAAGGCTGCCTGGAATACTAGCAAGAAACTAAACATGCGAGACCTAGGTGATGTAGGCTTTTGGTTTAGGAGCAATGGTTCGCTAGGGTCAGTGGGCCAGGAACAAGAGTGCTTTAGGGTCAGGGGGCTAGTTACGTGTGTGCACTAGGGTCAGGGGGCCAGGCCCAAGGGCGCGTTAGGGTCAAGGGGCCAGGGGCGTGAGAGGCACAACACAAATTCGTCAGGAGCTGCTTGTGTAATTACTCGGAATTTCTGACACCTTCAGCCAGAAACATTGACTCCTATCTCGCGCAATGTGTGCAGAAATATTCCACGCTTCGTATTGCATTACGTTGTTTAGAACGAGTCGGTTATTAGGCAGTTTTTCTCGACACAATTTGTAGAAGTTAATGGGCCGGAGGAGCTCTGATTGATTGTGTTCTTAATTTGTGCCGTCCTGTGTCATATGCTGGGTGTGTTGTATGGTCTTGAAACCTTGTATTGTGTGCTGTGTGTCTTGACGTCTAGTTTTGTGTATTGGGTATTGACGTCTTGTATTTGGCGCTGCACCCAAATTGCAAGTTTTCGGAGAGCAGAAATTCCGACTCTGTTTTTCTCAGACTACTAAAAATTCTGCAAAGATAGCTGTCTTCAAACATTTATTATTAAATGAATATAGGGTTTTACGATGCAAAAACTTGCTGCTGGACACATGCTAGCGAAGTCAATAAATTTGAAACTACATACGATTCTTACATGAAGTGAAACTGTGAACTTATCTCATTACGCCACCCATATACTAATAAAATCGGCTACACCTTATCACAATAATCCACCACACAAATGAGATCTTTACCTTGCATCATTACGCTGTCACCATACAAATAAAATCGGGTGCCAACTCAACCAGACCAGCCCTGTGTGCCGAACTGTCACATCTCAGAACGCTCAATAAAAACCGCCGACAAAATAAGTAATTAAGAAGAATTTTATTCGAGTAGGACACCGACAGACGCTCAGCGTTGCTTTCCAAAACGAACCCATGCTCTGTTCGAACGGAGGCCTCTGCTCCCCTCCAAAGATATCAGATATTGACATCGAGAGAAGTCTCTAATATCCCTTATTTGGTATCCATAATATACGTAGTTTAGCAAACCCTAGTATATTGTTAGCACATCCACAATAGTAGGTATAGCCTAGCAATCAATAATCACATGATCAATAATCAATTATCACATGATTGGCCTAGCAACACCATGGGGGAACACCTAGCTCATGACAACTATCAGTACAAATGCACTCACCTTTCAGATACCTTCTTAGCCCTGAACACTCAACTAGATGATGAATAAGCAAGAGAAGAGCGGAACATGAGCATAGAAAACACAGGAGTAAAGAAAAGAGTTAGCTCAAACACAATAGCTCCTAATAGTTTTATTGAAAGCACGATTGAAGATGTCACTTACTGTTTTTGGGATCCAGTGAAGATGCCCTCCGCTTATTCGCCTGGGCCTGACCTTCTTTCTTTGATTTTCTTCTCCTACTTTTACACACGCTCTCACACTCGCTTACACGAACCACAAAATCGAATGATCCCACCGCTGCCACCAATGAATGTTCTTTATGTTTGATCTTTCTGTGTACGAATCGTTATCTTGTAACGTTAATACTTTTGTGGTATATAAACTAAACATTATTAAGATAATAAGGATTGCTACCACCAGACCCTGACGTCTCGAAATTTGAGTTTATTATTTTAGGAGGAATTGCCAGCTGGTTAAACGTTAGCCTCCGCGTCCAGCCCCTACTTCATCAAGCAAAAATAAATTTTGGTAGCGCTGGCCAAGTTTTTTTAGGAACGTGTTTCCGTTGGGGTTCGTCCGAATGGTGAGGTTAATAACGACTCACCAAATAATCATAAAACTTTACTGGTATGTGAGGCAGGTATAGAGGAGGGGAGAGAGCACGTGCGGGACACCTAACGTTCAATCCAGGAACTTCCACCGGTCGGTAACTTTGGCAACAGGTTAACGTTATTTACTGCCCATTACTTAACTCTCGGTCGATCGATAACAAATATTGAAACTATACCCCTCGGAAAACTATCCCTTGACAACTATTCAGGAAAACAAGACCTAATAACTTTAATCGCAGTAGGGTTTAAATCTATCGTCTCACTGCCAATACTTGAGAGCTAACCAAATCCATCACTCAAGTCTGACTTCCTACCCTCTCGCCTGCGTCCTCTCTGTCTCACGACCAGCCCTAAGTGACTCCTTAATGTCCTCCTGTAAGAGACTCAAAAGAAGCACGGCCAATGGGGAGAGGGGCGAGTAAGGGATGGCTAACTTTGAGCGGTCACTCAGGCAATAGCCGTTGAGCCATAGTTAATCTAAAAGGTCGAGACAGGAACGAGAGGAAGTTCTCTCTACATACAATAAATTTATGATCTGCGATGATCAAGCAATTCGTTCTATGGATGTCTCCGCGGCCTATCCGAAGCCGACAAGCGAGAGTGCAGCTCTTTCTTTATTACCTCGTCATAAACCTTGTCCATCATCTGGTGCTCGATCATAAAAGTATATCTAGCCAAGATTAAAGTTTCTCATGTCCTAATACACCTAATCACTTTTAGGCCTCTGATTAAGTGAAGTTCATGGAGCAGCTCACGCAAGACTCAGCCGTGTTACGCTAGTGTAGATCGTATGAATTTTTTCCTTGGATAATACTGGTCTGTAAGTTTTTAAAGACTTTTTAAGACTCTGCAAGTTTTTATTAGCTATGCGTCCTCTATACTGTAGTCGGGCCATAATTGGAGTAAATTTCCCTAAAAAAACCCATCAATTTACCAAGTCAGCACGTATAAATGATCGGCTGCTTAACAATTTGGAATAACAGTTTGCTTAATATTTTCATTCTAAAAATCCCTGCATAACCGTTAAACCGTTCTTTAGATACGAAAAAAGTTTCAAATATATCAAGCTGCACAAAAAGTGGAAGGCAGGAAAGCACATTCGAATTTTAGAATGTAGGCTGTAAATTTTACCCATACCTTGAAAAATAGAGTTTCTAATGCTCACTTGATGGAATGAAAGCTTAACTCACGTGACAAGCTGGAAGAAACGTGGAAGTTTCAAATTCGTTACGAGGTCCTCAAGTTAAGCGTCCTACACCTACGTCAAGAGAAACTTGTGTTCGATCTCAGTTCCGAGAACGGGAGTTTTTCACTAGAACGCAGCTCTTCCGTGCTGTGACGATTATTTACCTTTCAAAAGATCATATATATGAAACCCTTGTAATTCATCATTGAATAACTTCCCCAGAAGACGGGTAGCAGAACTTAGAATTGCAAGACTCAGCGATTTCTAGAACTGCACTCACTTATCATCTTTCTTTAGGATATGAGGCATGAAATCGATGGTGAGAAAGGATTGAGCGATGTAAATATTTAGTGAAAAAAATGTTCCTCTCGGGTGGGTGCGGAACCACACATGAGGAACGATGTCTGAATAAGTCTTTTCACTACATTCCACACAACACTTCTTGCCTTCCCGTCCATGTTTGGCTAATTATGCCCTTTGTGTCCAGAAATTGGTCAAAATTCAAACTAGCGAACATTGATCATTAACTACGCAGACTTAAATCTGAAGATCACTTGACCATTATGACATTGAATACACTGAAGAAAGACAAACTTTAGAACGAGAAAGCGTCATATTTTTGTCGGTATTCGTGGTTATTATATATTCACTTAGTTGACTACTGATATATTCAATAGCTATTCGTGATGAATAATAAATCACAACACGACCGCCTCCTGCACCCGCACATAGCGCACAGCTGATGCAGCAGGGCGTGTAACGCTCCTTAAATTGTGACTTAATAATGTTCGGTGCGCACACCAATGACATGGGCACACTATGTGTACAACTTAACATATAGAAATCAAACATCAAGATCACGTGAAGATCCCAAATACGATAGAACCAGAGTTCAGTTAAATGATCCGTGAAGGTTGCTGCCTCTTTCCAGAAAACATATACTCCCAACCGTCAGCCTTTAGAATTTTGAGGCCCAAACTGATGTGGTCATCAAGTGCAAGACGCTGCGCCGCCACAGCCTGCAATGTCCTGTGGCTCTTCGGAGGTACAAGCGATCTTTGAACTCCTCGAATACTAACGTTGGTATTAATACATTATCTAAAATGAGGAGAGCTAGAACCCACTTCAATAATCAAAATCCTGCATGGGCTCTCACTAACGTGGGGTTGCAAGCACAATCCCGTTATCTAAGTTCTTCCAAGAGAGCATCGTAATACATTTCAGGCCAAGTCGCACATAATCCTATTCTATACAAACGCCCGCATCACGCGAACCTCTCCGATGGAGAAGGCAGCTAAGACGTCGTTAGAGCGGCTGTTGAAACTGAGGTAGCGTCCCTTGTAGTATCGGGTTAGAGGGACACGGAACTCGTAGCCGTTCTCTGCTGCTGTACCTAGATAGTAAATCATTGGATTCTCCTCGTTGACCTCCGAGTTGCCGAGCCTTATTTCAACAAGCTCTAGGTATTGAGCGGTGATGTAGATCTGCGCGACGGTCTCCTCCTGGCTGAAGTCGAAGCGGACATGCGGGTAACTTCCAAATTTTGAGAGATAGTTCTGCGGCATGGCTTCCTGGCAAGGTTGGTAGACGTGATCTGTCATTAGCGTCGCGGGGTTCGAGGTTCTGTAGGGAGGGGTAGCGTTGATGGCAGTATCCCTGTCGATAATGTTGAAGACGGAGGCAACCGCGCTGTAGCACACGGTTCCGTTCCAGTTTGTGGGTCTATCACCGCTGTACTGCAGTCCAATGATGCTCGAGTACAGCTGACAGAACGAAAACTCTGGCGAAAAAATCGGAATTTTTAATTGATTGTTCATCTCTAATAACCGTAACGATTATTTACCTATCAAAAGATCAAGTTCATAAAAACCTTTTTATTACAGGGTGCGGCTAGCTAACTTCCTTTTTTAAGTAAGTGCTCTGAAGCTTAAAAGATTTCCAGGCTAGGAGGTGTGGTCTCGTTCGATGGAAGAAATTAAATAGTTGTGTAACCTAGTGGTTCAGTCACCATCATGCGTTGGAGTAACAAACAGTGTGCATTTGAAGCTGATGCCTATTCTTCTAAAGGAAATTCGGTGGTTTCTACCTAACGTGCCAAACCCAGCCGATATCACTTCAAGATTACGCTTTGGGGCTTCAATATTGCGGAAATCTATTTTTTGTGCGTGACTACGTAAAGGAAAATAGTTGTATGAGAAAAATGAAAACTTCATGAGCACCGACTTCTGTGTTGCAGAATCGTTTCAAAAAGTTCCTCATTTCACTGAGAGGCGATTTAGAGTGACCGTTGCGTCCTTCCGATTTGTCCCTATGTGACTTTTTTGTGGGGAATGAGTTGTGATAGGTGACACTGGACTGAGCTAGAAAATACAACCGTAATATTTAGTCCCCTGTAGGGCAAAGTTCCCTCGCCATAAACTCTACAACATAACGAAGACTGGTTTCATCCCACAGAGTGTCACAACATGCCTCCGCAACCGACGGTTGGTCAAAGTTGTCACCCAAACACCAATACTCACTGAGGGACAAGCAGAAGGTGCTGCAGTGTTCTGTCGCATCACACCAGGCTGCGCACCACATCCGAATCATGTTGATGCTAACCAACGCCGCGTGAGGGATGGAGCTGGTAGCGTTCAGCTCACACGAGGGGTCCGGAGCGCCGCTTGGCTGCAGCTGTAGACACAAACGCGTAAGAGAACAGCGGGGTGTCGCGCTGGACGCAACGCTAAGTGATCAAACACACACCCATTTGCACTGCAGACTTGGGCTATCAGCTGAATTTGTGCGGTCAGACAATCAGCACTGCCAGCTGTGCCCTGCAGCTGATCAGTCGTTTACCTCCATGATCGAGCTTGTATCCTAGATACTCAACACTGCCGGCTGCGCCCTGCAGCTGGTCATTCTAACAAGTGCAACTGGTGCTAGAATTTTTCAGTGAGTGGGGCTACCCTCTTGGCAAACCCTGACCCCGTAAAATAAGATTCAACTTGTAATTTTGTGGAAACCAAATAATTGTCATTGTTGAAGGCTGTTAATCGTAAACTGTGATGAAGCCTTGTAAGGGATGTGCATACTAATTTATCAATTGTGAAGCATAAATTATTAGGAAATATGCAATGAGCTCAAAGAATGGACAAAAATATTGAACAACAGTGGAATTAATGCACTCCAAAAATTATGTAAGATCATGCATCAAAATGAAGGAAGTTGGAAACCCTATGTACATAAATCATTTACCATACTATAATGGAACATATGTCAAAGTTTAGACCGTCAAGAAAGGTTTTATTTATGATGAATGAAAATATTTTTCTGAGATTGCTGGGAATTGAACCCATGCCTCTTCATGTGAGAGTCACTAGGCCACGGGGACTTAAAGTAACTCCCCTCAAAATGTGATCTTGATCACGAGCAAGGTCATGAAGTGAGCACAGCGCACAACCCACCTTGGTGTAGTGCCGCTGCCTGACCACCGCCAGCGCCGCCGTCACCAGCACGGAGGGTACCAGTAGCCACGCCAGACGCATCTCGCTGCCGGACGGTGCCAAGCTGTCGTACTCAGGAGCCGGATGGTGCCAAATTGTCGTACGCAGGAGCCGGATGGTGCCAAGTTGTCGTAGGCAGGACCTTGTCACAGCTCGAGCGGGCCGGCTGCCGTCAAGTTTTGTGATGGAGGTGCGCTTCTGAGATAAGAGTTCAGAAAACAAATGAGAATAATTTTCTTAGGTCAACTATAACATAACTAAAATTTAACATACACGGTGTGAAATCGGGCTCAACGTAAGTGAAGTGGGAAAAAACGAGACATCCCCACTTCGGAGGTTGAATTTTTAACCAATTTACCTTGTTGTAGCGGTGCATTTTGCAGCGAAAGTTCTTTCGTCGACTTGGCTACTCGACGCTTGTTTTAGGCCAATATTTTCAAGTTTGATCTTTCTTATCCTAAAATTTAAGTTCTAGGCTCATGACAACCTTGCAGAGATGCCGTGTATGACGTTAACTTCGGAATTCATGATTTGTGTGTTGATAGGCTTATTGTTGACAAGTTTCAACCTTCAGTGGTCGACTAATATTTGAGACCGATCGTGTATTGGTTAATTCTGATAAAAAATTGGAATAAGGTGAAATATCCTTGGCATAAGTAACTCTTTTCATGCTCCAGACATGAAAAGAAAGATCCCAACCCAGCTCATATGACGAAAAATGAAGGTAGAAAAATTTCTTTGTAAAAAAAATTAATTTGATCTTGCGGGCAACCGTCAAGCACGTGCAAGCTCGACTGCGCTTTTATTTTCTGTTGCATTAGAGAAAATTACAAAAAAAAATAATTTTTACACTCTCGTTTGGGACAAAAATTTTCAAAGTAGATCTGCTAAGATTTTTTGTATCCTGGTTAATTAACGTCATCACAGTAGTACCGATGCATAGATTTAGTTTGGACATTTAACGTCATCACGGTAGTACCGATGCATAGACATTTAGTTTGGCCCCTTCAATCCACAATCCACTGTGGTCACACAAATGGTGGACCACTTGTGTGACGTCATGATTTCTGGAGCGGGCCTGGAGATACAGTAATCATTAGGCTGTCGACAACCTATGCAATAAAAATAGGGTCTCATACCTCAGGTATGACGCTTAACCAAGTTCTGAAATTTCAAACCTCATATTTAACTTTTCCGAATTGATCTCATACTTCCTGAAGTGTAACGCTTGCATATTCCTGGTCTCATACCTGAGGTGTAACGCGTCACAAATGCCGGAGGTCACATACCTGAAGTGTAACCCGTCACAAACTCCCGCTCCTCACCCAGAACCTCCAGCAACGGGCGAGTTAAGACACCTTCTGAGGCAGACGCCCAAGTCCCGCTCGTTACAAGAAATGTCCTGCTCCACACCAAATAAAACACCACTAATCAGCCCCCACACAGGCCGCAAATCAATCACGACCAATACAAACTGCCTCTCAAGTATTGGACGACAGCGAAGTGACGAGGGGTAAAATTGGTGTCTCACGGACGAATGACCCGCGACTAGTTGATGACTTGCGGGGCGCGACACAAAATTGTCTCGGGACATCGAAAATATCGGCGAAATAATTGTCGTCCTGTCGTGTATGAAATGTGCAAATATATTCTGCGCTTTGCATTAGTTCATAGTAAATAGAACCAGTTGCTGATTAGGCATTTGTGGGACATGTGCAAAAATATTTTGCGCTCCTCTTTCGCACCAAATGGGACCAGTTGCTGATTAGTCTTTTTATTCTGCGATAATCCGCAAAAATTTTCCGGTGCAAGGGGCTCTAAGTGATTAGACATTTAATTTGCGACATTTTTTGTGCTTCGATACATGGTATTGTGTGGCACGAGTCTCGACACCGTGTATTCTACACCGCAACTGAATATAAAGTTTTCAGAGTGCGATGGCAGATTTATTAGCGAAGGCCTGCCATTTCGCTGGACAAATGAATACCTTGCTATTGCCACAAAATGAACGTAATTTGAGTGTGAGGACATTTATTTTCATATAAAGATATTCTTACGAAGCCTCGCAGTCGTACTTATACCAAATAGAGCGAAAATAAATAAAACCACCTAGGATTCGTAAATGATTAGATTTGATCTTAGTTTAAGCCTCCATAATCGCTACATGGACGTTCAATGAAGAAGAAAGAAGAAGACATTATTTAGTATAAAGAGATGAGAAAGCGGAATCTATGCACAAGCTGCTTAGAAACAGGAAGTTTAAAGAGAAGTTCGTGAAATAAGATATAAGTTGAAGAAAAAAGTAGTACGTGATGAAAAACAGCTCAGCAGTGAACCAAATATAAGATGGTCCCTAACATAACAAAAGAAATTTATTTCAACAAAAAGAAGGCCTACCCAACTCTGAGCTCGGAACCTACATTTTCCCCCTGAAAATGCTAATTCACATAGATTCAGTAGCTGTATCCCCCTGCCGATGGATTCATAGATGAACGAAACCAATGCAGTACTTACCTGATCACCATTACCCTACCCCCCCACATGGCGTACTATCTCCCTGTCTTCACAGCGAAAGTTCTTTCGGTGACTCTGCTACTCTACGCCTATTTAAGGTCAAAACGCCTCCCACTCTTGCCACCAACACCTCTTGACACGCACCAGTGGACCTGACGACTCACCTGACATCTCTGGTGGGGGCGTGACTCAAAAATCTTCCATGCATTCATTGCAGGAGCCAGTGTCTTCACGGGACATTGGATGTTTCGTTCGTTGCTAAAATCAATCAAATGAAGCACAAATTTGAAATTCTGCTCAGTTTACGGTGTTCTTCGACCAAAATTGAAGCAGTCATGCGCTGCTCCTAGCTGAACATTTCCGAAGATTTCGCGAGAAGCATCTGGGAAATCGATCATCCGCAATTCCCGCACTCTGCGGACTAGCGACGAAAAAAACTACAACTTTTAGGCTTCTGATTAACTGAAGTTCGTGAAGCAGCTCATGCCGTGCTGCACTAAAACAAATTTTGCTCGACTTTCACGTAAGGACAATAAAATATTCTGCAGGTTTTTGAAGACTTTTCATCAATTCTGAATAATTGTATAATTAAAGCTATGTGCATCTTAAAATTTAGCCATCCCCTACGTAAACTTCATTGAAAAAGTCGTCAAAACCAAAATATTAATAAGCCTACGACCAAGGGGCTGCACCAAAGCGATCTCAAGAAAGTGCAGGAAAGAGATCATTTAGCACTGAGTGCAGTGTGTGGAGTTTATGCACAAGGTGTGTTCCCATACCCTGCACACAGAAACCACGAGTTTGGAAGGAAGAGGAACAAAAGACAAAGAAAAGATAACAAAAACGCCGTGAAATAAGCAAGAAGCCAAATGGGCACGAAAGACAGAAGTCCAGCAGACCAATCTATGGCTGAGAGACTTTACAGTATCCTTCCTGAGGGCGCAAACGCCCATGGTATAGAGTGGACAAACCTAATCTAAATATATTTCATGTCCGATGCTCTCTGAAGGAGACACTTTATTTGAAGATGGACATGCATTACTATCCTCAACTAATCGACCCCTTAGATATGCACTAATAGCTCCCCGCAACATTGCCCCCAACACGACAGCCTCCTGCGCCTCTAGACAGCGCACAGCTGCTGCAGCAGGGCGCTGTAATGCTCGTTAAAATGCTGCTGAATAATGTACGGTGAATGCACCAATAATAAAGGAACACTTTGTGAGCGACTTAACATACAAATCAAATATCACGACCACGTGAAGATGTCATATACGATACAGCCAGAGTTCAGAGAAGAGATCCGTGAAGGTTGCTGTCTCGCATCATGAAAATAGGAACTCCTAATCGTCAGCTTTTAGAATTTTGAGGCACAAACTGATGTGGTCGTCAAGTGCAGGACGCTGCATCTGCCACAGCCTGCAGTGTCCTGATGCTATTGTTGGATACAAGCGATCCCTGAACACCTCGAATACTGACGAGAGTATAACTATTTAATCTTAACTCAGGAGAGATAGAGCCTGGTTCAATCCAAATTTAAAATCAATTTTAAAAGTCAATTTTTAAAATCGTAGACATTTACTGGATCGTACCTTAAGTATTTATAAAAAATTATTTAGGGACTGCAGGTCATTCAGTAGCATTATGAAAACCCCATCAGTAGCATACGGTTGGTCCCTTCGAATGTCGATTTGAATGGGACCTGATGTACGAGAATGAGAAACCTTAACACTTTAACTGCGATGGGTTATACTGAAGGTCAATTTTGACCTTCAAAATAAAGTCAAAAACCGTTAGCAATTTTATAAATACCGAACATTAACTGGGTCCATTAGAGACCATTAATTTTAAAAGATTCCTAACATTTTTCAAACGTGTCATCAAAGGGTCGTATCTCTAGCAACGCAGTAAGAGCTTCAAGGCCAGTGCGTTGAATAACGTCCGAAGACCAGGGTAATAACATTTAACCTACTCTGCTGTGAGCAAGAATCCCTTCTTCAGCAACAAGGCCACATGAGTTCAGTTGTCAATAGCTCCAACAGGTAGAATTGCGCAGTGGAATGTCGTATGTCTACACGAAATCGATGGAATGTCTCCTAGATGCCGGTGTAAGTTTTTTATTTCTCTATTCTAAGGTCTTCAGTACCCGGACCTCTGCGATGCAGAAGAAAGCCGAGTTGTCTCCGTCACGGCTGTTGAAGCTGAGGTAGCGCCCTTTGTGATGTTGAGTCAGAGGAAAAAGGTATTCCTGGCCAAGTTCAGGGGATGTAGCTACGTAATGGATGACTGGATTAACAGATTTATTCACGGAGTTACCAAGACTAACATCCATCTGCTCGAACGTGAAAGAGATGATGTAGATCTGCGTAACGGTTTCTTCCTCGCCAAAGTCGAATTGTACCCAAGGATAAGGTTCGAATAGCGAGCAGTAGCTTTGGTCGTCTAGGTCCTGGCAAGGATGGAAGACGTGGTCTTTCATAAGCGGTATTTTAGGCTTGCTCTTCAACGTGGTACCAGAAACGGTGATGGCAGTATCCCTGCCGATGATATTGAAGACAGAAGCAGATAAGCTATAGCAAAAGATTTCAGCCCCTTCTTCGATGCTGCCACCGGTGTACTCCAGTCCTATGATGCTCGAGTAGAGCTGACAGAACGAAAACTCTGGTGAAAAAATCCCGACATTTAAATGTTTGTTCTTCTTTCAAAGCAGTTACGATTATTTACCTTCAAAAAATCAAATCTATAAAACCCTTTTAACACAGGGTGCGGCTAGCTAACTTCCTCTTTTGAAGTAAGTGCTCTGAAGCTCACAGGATCCCCAGGCAGGTGTGTGTGCTCTCGTTCGACGGAAGGGATCATAAAGTTGAGAAACCTAGGGGTGCGTCACCATCATGCTTTGGAGTAACGAACAGTGTGCATTTGCCGCAGCCGCCTATTTTTCCAACGGAAATTCAATGGTTGCAACCGAGCACGCTGAACCCAGCCGAAATAGTTTCAATATTTCGCTTTTGGGATATTTCTAGACCGACAATTTATTTTTTTGTCGGAAAAACGTCCAAGGAAACTGGTTGTACGCAAAAAAAAAGAAGTAGAACCTTCCAGAGCATCGATTTCTGTGTAGCGAAACCGCTTTAAAAGGCGCCACATCTTACTGAGACGCGGTTTTTAATGGTCGGCACGGTCTCCCCATTTGTCGCTAGGTAACTTTTTGTGGAGATATTTAAAATAAAGTGTCCATTCTGACCGCCTACAAACTCGGAAAGATCTGAAATAATACATTCAGGAGAAACGGCCAATATACCCATCAATATGCTGGAGAGAGTGATAAGAAACAGCAGAATTCGGTTCACCCAGTATATCGATAATGGCGGGCGTCACTCAAGCGAAATGATTTTTCAAACTACGTAAAACCCAACTTTAAAAATGTAAATTTCGTATAAAAAATCGATAAAAAGTAATCTTTACAGTTTTTGTTTTGTCGTAGAACAAAATAAGGAAGTTAGCTTGCCGCACCATGTATATCATTCAATAATTTTCAGATTGGCTTACATGGAAAGTAACATAAGAACATAAATTCATGACACGTGGACCAAGGCAACCACTGTACACGTAAAGCTCTTTGAGACCAGAAATCTGAACTACAACATATACTTCTGTTGGTTTATTACTTTTTACTTCATTAGTTACGCAATCAGATCAGTATTAAAACCAATAACAATATTATTTTCTTGCATAACTTGAAACTAGAAAGTTTTCAATATATTTTTGCCTGAGAATAATATAAGATAGGTTAAAATGAGCTAGTATGGGCATGAGTGGGCTACGCTAGAAAATACAACGGCAGTATTTAGTCGACTGTAGTGCAACTTTACCTTGCCATAAATTCCACAACATCACGGAGACTCTAACTCATTTTCTCACACAGTCTCACAACATGTCGCCGCTGTAGACGGTCGGTCAAGGCGGTGCCCCAATCACCAATACTCACTGAGGGACAAGCAGAAGGAGCTGCAGTGGGCTGTCGCATCACACCAGGCCGCGCACCACATCCGAAACATGTACGTGCTAACCAATGCCACGTGAGGGATGGAGTTGGTAACGTTCAGTTCGCACGACGGGTCCGGCGTGCCTCTCGGCTGCAGCTGTAGGCACAAGCGCGTGAGAGAACAGCAGCGATGTCACGCTCGACGTAAAGCAATCACACACCCTCACTTTGACTGCAGACTTGTGCTTTCAGATTAATTTGTGTGTCCCAGTCCCTGAACACTGCCAGCTGTGCCCTGCAGCTGATCAGTCGTTTACCTCCATGAGCTTGTCTCCTAGATCCTCAACACTGCCAGCTATACCCTGCAGCTGATTAGTCTGATAAATGCAACTAAAACTAAAAATTTTTAATGAGGTGAGCTAATCCCATATCAGACCCTGACCTTAATGAGTGAGAATTAACTTGTGATTCCCTGAAGACGAAATAACTCCCATTATCGAGATTCGTTAATCACCACCCATGATGAAGAATCCTCCGGGATGTGCATATTGTTATATCGATTGTGAAACGTTAGTTGTTTAAGTTGTTAAAAGATAACTTAAGAGGAAATAGACCATGCAATCAAGAATGGACAAGAATATTTAACGACAGTGTAATTGATGCATTCCAATAATTATGTTCAAAACCACACATATAAATGAAGGAAGTTTGAGAGCCCTAAGTAAATAAATCATTTACTGTACTTTAAAGGAACACGTCGAAATTTGAACCGTCAAGATCAGTTTATTTGTTGAGAATAAAAAAATTGCTCTGAGATTGTCCGGAATTGAACCCATGCCTCTTCATGTAAGAGTCGCGCGCTCTTACCACTAGGCCTCGGGGACTTCGGTTGATTCCCGTCATGAAGTGATCGTGATCACGTGCAAGGTTACGTGGTGAGCACAGCGCACAACCCACCTTGGTGTAGTGCTGCTGCCTGACCACCGCCAGCGCCGCCGTCACCAGCACGGAGGGCACCAGCACCACCGCCAGACGCATCTCGCTGCCGTACGGTGCGAAGTTCTCGTACGCAGTAGCCGGACGGTGCCAAGTTGTCGTAAGCAGTAGCCGGACGGTGCCAAGTTGTCGTAAGCAGTAGGTTAACATCGGCATCTTTGGGATGCTTTATTTCCAATCAAGCCTGATACATATGATCTTAGCATTGGTTTTTCAAATGTCTTATAACTAAGCCTATATATAGGACACCATGACGGTTCCCCCGTAATGCCGGTACCCATTTCCGACACCTGGGTTGAGTGGGGTATTGTGCTTGAGCTTTCCCTTATACCCAACGGGGAAAATCTCCGCGCCAGCGCAGGGAACGAACCCGCGACTTCCAGCATACAAGTCCGATCCCTTAACCGCTGTGCCACGGAGATCACGCTGATATATTAGAGTAGCCGTACGGTGCCAAGTTGTCGTAAGCAGTAGCCGGACGGTGCCAAGCTGTCGTACGCAGGGCCTCGTATCAGCTCCTTCGGAGACACTGCCGTCAAAATTTTCTGGTTACGTAGCTTAGGATCCACACCTGTTAACGCGTAAAAAAGGCCGTCAGATGATGTGACTCATTTATAATTATGTTGTTATGCAATTATACCTTCTTTTCTTTTTCGTGTTATTCCCTAACAAACTTTTGCCCCGTAATGCTTACTTAAAGTTGTATTCTGGCTGAGCTAGTCATCGTTTACGAAGAATATATTTTTACTTCATGTAAATTTTCTGTCCTGTTTAAAGCGTTTTCAATACCAGAATGCGTGTTATTTAGGTAATCATTTTTCAAGAAATCATGATCAGAAGTACACTTTTCAATCAGTAGACTTTTCCGAACGCGAGTGAAAAAATCTTTTTCATGATAATCGAGTATGAAAGGAATGATATAATTTCATAGATTAAAGTGGATTTAGAACAAAGGCTTCTTTGATTTGAATAAAATGCTTTCCAAACGTCAATAAGAATTTTGATATCTTTTAAACAGTAAAGGTAGACATTTCGAATAGAGGGCCAGTCATATATTTCACTAAATAAAGTTACTTTTACACGACATAAGGGACAGCAAAAGTTAATAATTTGAAATTAAAAGAAGCAAATGAGAACATATGCTCAATTGAAGTCTTGTGGATGACGGGGCAGAGTTTTCGGTTCTCAGAGCCGATTTCGTTTTGAGTTAAAGGTAATAAATTGAAATAAATTAAGGCGACATAATGATTTCAATCATGATTGTAAAAACAGTTTAAAAATGACACCACGAGGGAGAATTGCTGCACCAGATATCTCTTCGAAGCATGATTTTCAACAGAAGCACTGAATGAACTCAAACATCTTATTCATAGCTCGTCATAGCTGCGTGGCTTTAGGACCCGCCTCCGTGCGGGCAAACGAGGGTTCGGGTCCCGGCGCTGGCGGTGGCGGTTTTCTCTGTTGGGTATAGGAGAAAAATTCCAAGCACAATACCCCACTCTACCCAGGTGTCTGAAATGGGCACCGGTTTTGACCGGGGGAAAGCGTCATGGCGTCCTGGTGTTAGTTATAAGGCATTTGAAAATCCAATGTACAAGGTGATATGTATCAGGCTTGAAATTGAAAATAAAGCATCCGTAGACGCCGTTGTTTGTTTCTTTGTTTGTTTGTTTGTTCAAGTAATGTGAAGCATAATGTTCCTTACCACAACTCAGATGAGGGTGAGAGACACGCCCAGCTGTGACAAACGAAAACGTCTTCTCTCTGGCAATGAGTAAAGAGACGCGTTTTAGAAAAAATGCAAGTTCAAGTCCGTCCCGAAACGGTGAATTTTTTCCATAGCAAAGCAGCTCCACAAATGATCGTGAGGAACGAAAAAGATCAGAAGAAAAATTATAGACGAAACCTTTCTACTCACTGTGCGTGGAATTATCTCTCTCCACTCAATTCATGAAACTGAAAAAATTTGATGCAGTGAAATTGTATGATAAATAAAAATGGAGTTATCGAGACACTAAAAATAAAAAGGGAGCGACAGAATAAAAATCCCATGGTGTGAATCCTAGGTTCCGCTCGAACCCCTGGACAACCAATGCGTGGTGTTGCTATAGCGTGAATTCTACCGCACTTCCTTTAGCTAGTACTATAGCGTGAGGTTAGCTTTGGTTACAAATAAATATTATTTATATCCATAGATTTAATTTAGCGATAAACTCTTCATTTGTACATCTCAAACTGCACCTGGGTAGGCAGGTGCAGACCTCACGCAATAGTAGCACCCAATGCGTTTTAACGATAGACTCAAATTAAATGCTTCACAAACTACTCCCTTCCAACAAAGTCTCCTCCAGTGCTCCAGTTACGTTACCTTCTGCACCAGCCACTCGTCCCTTGCACCTCTCAGCAAATGGATATTTTCTGAGTGGCCTGATGAGCACCTCTCAATCAAGCTCCGTGAGTGACGAGACATTTCCTGCTCCGATTGGACCAAACTAAACAATCGACACAGTCAGACACCAATCAGCCCGGACACACCGCAAATCAATCACGACAATTGTGGGCTGCTCTCACGTGGTGGGCTCTGCGAGGGCTGCTGAGGTGAGGGGGGTGAGGGGAAGAGGGGGGGGGGGGGTTTGCAGGCTGTGGGAGGTATTACCGAAATATATTAGCCCTGTCAGCCCTGACTCCTGTTATACCCTCCCCCCACCCCATCCTAACTTTTTTGCGAAGAACAAATCTTTACTTCGTTTCAGGAACCAATTCTAGAAACCAAATTTTAAATTCATTCCGAAAACCAAATCTTGCTTCACTCCGAAGCCAAAATCTTGACTTTATTCCGAAAACAAAATTTTCACTTTATTCTAAAAACCAAATTTTGACTTCATTTAAAAAAAAAATCTTGGCTTCATTTGAAAAAAAAAAATCTTGGCTTCATTCCCAAAAATGAACCTTGACTTCATTCACTCATGGGTGTACACTGAACTCCCGCTAAAAAGGGCTGAAGGACTTAATAGTATATTGCGGGGTAGTAGGTATGCATGAACCATGGAAAGACTTTAGATTCACTCGTAAGTTACCTACAGTTCCAGGCACAAAGGTGCGTTAGGGTCAGGGGGCCAGGTACAAGGGTGCATAAGGGTCAGGGGGCAGGCACAAGGGTGCATTAGGATCAGGGGGCCAGGCACAAGGGTGCGTTAGGGTCAGGGGCAGGCACAAGGGTGCATAAAGATCAGGGGGTCAGGTAAAAGGGTGCATTTGGGTCAGGGGCAAGCACAAGGGTGTATTAAGGTCAGGAGGTCAGGCACAAGAGCGCAAAAGGGTCAGGGGCCAAGCACAAGGGTGCATTAGGGTCAGGGGCCAGGTACAAGGGTGCATAAGGGTCAAGGGGAAGGCACAAGGGTGCATTAGGATCAGGGGGCCAGGCACAAGGGTACGTTATGGTCAGTGGCAGGCATAAGGGGGCATAATGATCAGGGGGAAAGGTACAAGGGTGCATTTGGGTCAGGGAACCAGGCACAAGGGTGCGTTAGGATCAGGGGGCCAGGTACAAGGGTGTATTTAGGTCAGGGGGCCATGCACAAGGGTGCATTAGGGTCAGGGGGCAGGCACAACGGTGCATAAGGATCAGGGGGCCAGGCACAAGGGTGTGATATGGTCAGGGGGCCAGGCACAAGGGTGCGTTAGGGTCAGGGGGCCGGGCACAAGGGTGCATTAGGGTCAGGGGGCAGGCACAACGGTGCATAAGGATCAGGGGGCCAGGCACAAGGGTGTGATATGGTTAGGGGGCCAGGCACAAGGGTGCGTTAGGGTCAAGGGGCCAGGGGCGTGAAAAGCGCTGCACAAATTCGACAACGCTGCTTGAGTAATTATTCGGAAATTCTGACACCTTCAGCCCAAATGTTTGCGTCCTATCTCGTACAATTTGTGCAGAAATATTGCACGCTTCGTATTGCATTACGTTATTTAGAACGGGTCGCTTATGAGGCAGTTTGTCTCGACACAATTCGCAGAGGTTGATTGGCGTGAGGAGGTCTGATTGGTTGCTTTCTTAATTTGCGATGCCCTGTGAAATGTGTTGGGTGTGTTGTGTGTGGTGTGTTGAGTGTGTTGTGTGGTGTTGTGTGGTGTGTTGGGTGTGTTTTGAGGTGTATTGGGTGTGTTTTAAGGGGTTGGGTGTGTTGTGTGGTGTTGTATAGTGTGTTGGGTGTGTTCTGTGTGGTGTGTTTTGTGGTGTGTTGGGTGTGTAAGTGTGTCTTGAAAAGGGGAGAGAGCACGCTCGGGGCACCAAACATTCAACCCAGTAATTTCAACCGGTCGGTAACTTTGGCAACCTGTTAACGTTATTCACTGCCCACTACTTAACTCTCGCTTGATCGATAACAAATCTTGAAACCATACCCCTTGGAAAACTATCCCTCTACAACTTTCCATTAAAACAAGCCTTAATAACTCTAACATCGCTAGGATTTGAATCTATCGTCTCACTACCAATACTTGAGAGCTAACCGAACTCCTCATTCAAGTATGACTTTCTACCCTCTCGCCTGCATCCGCTCTGTCTCATGGCCAGATAGTAAGTGACTCCCCTAATGTTCACCTGTAAGAGACCCAAAAGAAGTAAGACCAAGGGGGGAGGAGCGAGTAAGGGATGGGACAACTTTGAGCAGTCACTCAGGCTATGGTCGTTGTGCCATAGTTAATCTAAATGGTCGAAACATGAAAGAGAGGTGGTTCTCTTTCCAATGAATTTCTGATCAGCGGTCATCTAGAAATTGTTTCTGGGATGTCTCCGCGGCCTGTCTGAAGCCGAGAAGTGAGAGTGCCGTTCCTCCTTTTTTACCTCGTCACAAAATTCTGGTTATCATTGTGCGCTCGCTCATAAAAGTACATGTCGCCAAACTTAATGTTTCCCATGTCCTTAGATACCCCTAATTCATATTAAATACCTTCAATTTAAGCCTCCTGCTTGCTTGCGACAAAGACAGAAGAAAATACATTTTATTCATACTACTTTTAGGCCTCTAATTTAACTGAAGTTCGTGGAGTAGCTCATACAAGACTCAGCCGTGTTGCGCGATTGTAGATCTTATGACTTTTTTCCATGAACAATATATTGTTTTTTAGGTTGTTAAAGACTTTTTAAGATTTTGCAAGTTTTTTCCCATCCCTATTGAAAATCGAGGACGGTGCACCGGTGGAATATGGTCGACAGGGCTTATTATCCGCGATTTATTGGTCATTCGGCCATCCGACCGATAAAACAACGGTACACCGCCCAATTTACGAGCATGTTATGATTGGCACTACCATCCGTGGCCTCCCGTCCATACACCGTCTTTAATTCGCGGCATCTAGTAGCGATTCGAGGTTGACTTGGCCATGGACGGCCATCTGGCTCAAAATCGCTGATACCGTATTTTCTGACACTTGTTTCTCATGCCCTCCCCCATTCAATAATTACTGCTCTGCATTTGTGGTTAATTCTCAATTGCATAAATTAATCCTTATCGCAGATCGTCAGTAGCTGCAGCAACTGGTTCTAAATGTGCACCCAAACCAAATACGGTAAATATGACTCATGCTAATAGTTTACTTCCCGTTTTAAAATATGATCAACTCTACGGTCGAGTGAAAGTGCATCAAATTGCCGAGGTGTATTGTGGAACGTTTCAATTATATTTAACTTGTTGGGATGTAAATGCACAGGCGTAGTCAAATACATTTCAACAATATCATAAAATTATTATTTATGTAACGGAGGTGAATACTGTATTTCATCCTGTGATTAAACATGATGGGGTTCAACAATACATGGAGAAATATTAATTCTAAACACTTCAACTGTTTGTCGTTTCATTTAAAATGATAAACATACCCAGGTAGCAAGGAATTATTAGGTCAATATTGGGTTGATAATTATTTATTGACCTGATATTGGAATCTTGGTTTACAATAATAGGCTAATAGTAAGACAATATCCAAAAAAGATATATTTATTTATTATATCAACTTGTTATTGGGACAATGTAGTAAATAGTTTCATTTCTAATAATGAACTAACAGTGTATATATCTATGTACGATATTCCCATAAGTGGAAACTATCTCATATGAATTAAGAATATCGTAATTTAATAAAATTTGTATAAATATAAATTATCATTGCCCAAACATTGGGTTGATATCGTACGCCATGAAAACGGAGTAATTTGCATAAAATGTACCAATTAAGTTAATGAATAGTTATTTCAGTCATTAATGAGTGCAGATATATATGACAGATATCAAGAAATATGAATACATTACAATAATATGTATATTCAGAATTACTGTATTCGCAGGTTCACAGTTCTAGTTTTTTCAGTCGTTCAATGAGTTTCGAAGGTCTAGTTTTTACAAAAAAAAATGCTAACATCGTTTGTCATATGTTACTAAAGCAATAAATATCTATATATATATTGAATTAAGAGGATATAAAGTCATTTACATAGATGATATAAATGACTCAATTTCGTAATAATGGTATTGAGTAGGCCTATTCCTACCATATAACCCATTTGGCATGCATCATTCTTTGAGTAAAGCGCTTTCATGCAATTTTTCAAGCACGCATATACAGTATCTGCTGCTCAGATGAACGTAGCGTATGTGGTTGTTTAGCCTGATTTCACAATCCGGTATTGACATCAATCAACTGAAAAAGATCACAAATTATAGTTTTATTCTGCAAAAATAATTCAGTTGTGTAAAAAAACCTATTTAAATTGTCAAAAACACATATTAAACTATTTTTGAGGAGTAATTTTAACGACAAATCGATCTATTGCTAATGCAGCCCTTGAGTCGGACGTCTTGTGTGCGATACGTTAAGCTCGGCCGCAGCCACGGTGCAGCATGAGTCAGGCCACTCAGGCGTGCATCGCGGTAGTTTGAATTTTGTGACTGTCTGAAGTGAATTAGTTGCTGTGCTCTTCATGTTTAGGACATTCATTGCTTAGCTATCAACAGCAAGAGGGCAGTTAATGTGAATTTGAATACATTTAAGTAACTGAAGCAAACGTGTTACCATTTTTTTGTTTCATTAAGTTTTGAACAACTATATTTTGAAACGAAAACGTTCCCTGCGTTTAAAATTTAACCGAACTACGCGTAGATAAACAGCCTCCATACTCCTAACACACAGAGTAGTCATAATTTGTGGCACAACTCATTGTAATTCAGTTGTTCGTGAATTAATGGTCCATAGAAATCTATATTAAGTATTCGTCATATTCGAGTTACTGAGCAGTGAAGGGCATGAATAATAGACGTGACAAACCTTGTTCTAAACGGATTGATGACAATGGTGACCTGACACGATTGGTACAATTGCAAATGTCACTGTGGGAATCATTGAAGAATTTATTTTTTCCAATTATTGATGTAAATGAAGTTATAAATATCGTTTATCAAGACATGGAAAATATTTGTGAAACGATTTTTTTTCAACATGACAAAAGTTTTACAAGGGTGACAAAAAAAAAGTAGTATTTGCTTGGAAGGGTTCTCATTTAAAGTGTATTTTATTGAAAGTGTTCAATTTTACAATGTGTGTAAATAACTGAAATAGTGATAGCTTTTTGAGTGATGCAGTGTGATCTCAGCGCACAAATTTGAGTTCTGACTATTACATTATTTGAGAAAACTTCAATATTATTTCTTTAATTTTCTTATTTCATTAGCTAATTGATACAAGTTTTTTCAATTCATACAAATTTTTTGATATAATAGCTTTATGTATTATACATATGAATTCTTAATTGTTGATGATAAGTGATATTAATGTGTTTTTAACTATTATTCTCTATATTTTTAATAGTACTTCTATTTTCTTTTTTATTGTCCAGAACAGCTGATTAACGGTTTATTCATTAAAATACTGCGCAAATACTACAGAAATGAAAGAGAATTAATATGTCTTTCACAAAATTGTGAAGGAAAGATATACATCCAAGCTAGCAGAAACACTATTCAATGACTCACAACATTGTCATCATTCCTCCCTTTGGAACGTTTTTGCTGTGTGGTTAGGGCTGCCTAAGCTAACTTATAATCTAATTGTTGAAAGCGCATTTTAAAGTTTTTATAAATCATACATAAAAATAACTGAATATTCTATTTTAATTGAGCTTGTTGGTCGTAAAATATTACAAAGCTAATTATTTTATTTCAATTTTGCATGCAAATCGCCGTTCATCACAAATCTTGCATTTTTCTTCTATTTTAAGATGTTTGAAAAAAATCACGAACAATCTTATAGTTGGTTGCGTGTTAGCGCATCTCTCCGGTTTCGGATCATATCGAATTTTAATGTTTTCTTTTCGTCAAAGTATGTATTTTGGTGTGAAAAACATGAAAATGATAACCATATTGCGGAGAAATTATTTTTTCGGTCTACTTTTGAAAACATTTGCTATTACAACTAGTCTATATTACTTTGCAATACGGTTTGAAACATCTATTGCAAGGATTTCGTTTTGTTATTTTATTGCAACAATATAGTTAACAAAGCTAGAGCAGTTCTATTATTCCTAATCGAAAACTTTATTGTTAATATTGTTATATTATTAGATACATTAGTTAATAATTTTATTGCATTACTCATATTGGGCTTATAATGATTTTATTTTAATAAAATTGTAAAAGTATCGGTGACTTGACTTGGATTAATTTGAACTTGACATGGATTAATTTGAACTTGACTTGGATTAAATTGAACTTGACTTGGATTAAATTTAACTTGACTTGGATTAAATTGAACTTGACGTGGATCAATTTGAACTTGACTTGGATTAATTTGAACTTGACTTGGATTAATTTGAACTTGACTCGGATTAATTTGAACTTTACTCGGATTAATTTGAACGTGACTTAGATTAATTTGAAGTGAAAAAGGTGTAGTTCCAAAAGTGGACCAAAACAATAATTTACCCACAAAATAGTTAGCATGTTTGTGTTTTCCACACCAAAATACATACTTCGGCGAAAAAAAACATCAATATTCGATAGGCCCCGAAACCAAAAAGACCCAAGCACGCGCAACTAACTATAAGATTGTTCGTGAATTTTTCAAACATCGTAAATTAAAGAAAAATGCTATATTCCTACTGTACGGGGATTCATATGCTAAAATTAAAATAAAATAATTCGCTTTGTAGTATTTGACGATTTACAAGATAAATAAAAATCGAATTTTCAGCTTTTTCTGCATTAAATTTCAAAAACTTTAAAATACACCTTCAACTTTATTTACATAATTGGTTTGATTTTGGTTCGCCTGTTTTGTTGTTTAAGTATAATAATTATACGTCGCTTCTGTTTTCCACTATTCATGTTACATAGCTTTCACTTACTGACCGTACGTGCCTCATCGGGAAGTCGAAGAAGTAAATTCAGTTAGCGGGCCTTATTAAACACTGTAACTCAACAGTTAGCTAACTAATTTACTAGGTATGAATAGGCTCTTTATTTGATCATACTTTTACTTTCATGATTTATGACCTTCATTTTTATGATAAAATACGCGTTATTGGAAAGTATCGGCCGGATTTTACCAACACCAGTAAAAATGACCGATACCAATACATCGCCTCATCAATAATTTTATGACAGGATTTTATAAATATTTTTTAACGTTTCGATCCGAATTTCAAATAAAAAGACAACAATTTACATTTATGTGCAACGGTTAAAAAGAAAGACGGTTGTATGCTGCATTGGCTACTCTAACGGAAACTTCATAAGAAAATGACGCTGGAACGCACAAAGAGTCGTTTTCTTCTAAAATTTCGCTTGTATTTGAGTTCGGACCCGTGACTTCTGGGGAAAATGGCGATTCTTCTTGTTGACGAGGAACGAGAGAAGGCCCAACTATTAGCTTCACCACCTCGGTCAATTGATATTTATGACGATTCATCGTTGTGGTGGGGCTGGTAGTGAAGGCAATGTAAAAGCAACAAAATGTGGAAACCAAACCTGAAT
Organism: Morinoia aosen; assembly: GCA_030386875.1. NCBI lineage: Eukaryota > Metazoa > Arthropoda > Malacostraca > Amphipoda > Talitridae > Morinoia > Morinoia aosen. Next base: position 78,105,625 of record CM059564.1, read on the forward strand.
GTCCCTCGTCCGTCTTCAGCAACCTCTGAATTGAAGGACGTTCTCGAAGGTGATCAACAATGTGTTCAGGTACATATTTGTGTGTGTGTGTGGGTGGGGGGTGGTTATACCAAATATCTGATCGTTGCTACCAAATATCTACGTAAATGTGTTCGTTAAGGTTGCGCAATTGATTCATATATCCTAAATAGGGGTAGATGATATTTAATATTGGTGTGCGGTTAGCATGGTATGTTAATATTGTTGCTTCTTCACCCTAGCAAGATCAGAATCACAGGTGATCTCTGTACGATGGATAAGGAACGCTCCCAGCTGCCAGTGTATGACGTCACAACCATATGTATATATGCTCGTGACGTCATACACTGGCAGCTGGGAGCGTTTTTTAAGCGATTGGGTAGAGGTGGCCACCCGTGATTTGGAGTTGATTAAGGTTGCGAAGCGAGCGATTCATTGGATGTAGAGTTGGGTTGAGGTTGATTTGAAACCATTCATCGGCCTAAGTTGGTTTTAGAGGTGATTTGAGGTTGATTTGAAGCTGTTCACCGACCAAAGTTGGTCGCAGTATGGACGTATTAAGGGCGCAGTATGGTCGCGGAGACTGGACATTTGACCCTTAAATAGACGATAAACCAACCTCAAATCGTCCATGTTTCCACTCATATTCCACCGGTGCACCGTCCTCGATTTTCAATAGGGATGTTTCCTCCTCACTGTAGTCAGACAACAATTAGTGTAAATTTCACTGAAAACGCCATCAATTTAACACGTATACATGATACGTTGCAATACAATTTGGATTTAAAATTTCTTCTTTTTTTTCATTCCAAATATCTCTGCAAAATCGATCCTTATGTACAAAAAATATGTCAAATATATCAGACTAGGTAAAACTTAAGGAATGGAAAGCATATGCAAATTTTAGAATAAAGGCAGTTTATTTCACCCCTACCTATGAACAATCGAGTTTTCAATGCTCAGTTGATAGAATGAAAGTTTAACACACGTGACAAGCTACGCGGGACGTGTAAATTTCAAATTTGAAACGAAATCTTCAAGAAAGCAAAGAAAAGAAAAACATTTTATTTCCAATAAAGTATAACATGAAATGTTGATACATTGGTTTTTAAAACACCTTTACATTAACATCCTTAACTGATAATAACACATTGGTATCGTAATACCCGTGTAAAATGTTGAAGCAAAAAATGACTGACAGAAAAGCACAACGAAAATAAGTTTCTTCCGTGCCTAATCTGATTTTGACAGTGAATTTAAATATAAGTAACTAAGAGAACACAATCCTCGCGACGCGCATTTGAAAAACACTTTCATTAGTGCGCACATGTATTGAAATAAAAGCGAAAAACGCATTCAAGTACCTTAGCATAAAGACTCTTAATTGATATTCATACATGGTTATTGTAATGCCTTTGTTAAGTGTTAAAACAAATGATGGTATAGAGTCAAGTAGAGTGAAGTACTACACGCATGTCAAGAAAAACTCGTGTCCGTCATTAGAGCAAACCCAGAGACGGGTAGCAGAGGTTAGAATTAAAGAACTCTCTATTTTCTAGGACTGCACTCACTCACACGCTTTCTGTAAGATAACAAGCAGAAAATCGATCGTGACAAAGGAGCGAGCAATGGAAATGTTTCCTCGAAAAACGTACCCCTTGAGTGGGTACAGAATCACAAAAGAGGAATGATGTGAAGATGAATCTCTCCACGACATTCCACAATACACTTCAGGCAATCCCGTACATGTTTAGCTATTTATGCCCTTTATGCTCGGATATTGGTTATTCCTTAAACTAGTGAACATTGATCATTACATTAACAAGGCAGACTTAATCTGAATGCCATTTGATCATTATGGCATAGACTACACTGAAGAAAGCCAAAATTTGGAACGAAAAAGCGTTCATTTTTCAATTGCCTGACCACTGATAAATTCGTAAACTATCCGTGATGATTATTAAATCCCAACGTGACAGCCTCTTTCAACCACCGGACAGCGCACAGCTGCTGCAGCAGGGCGCTGTAACGCTCGTTGAAATGCTGCTGAATAATGTCCGGTGCGAACACACATGATATGGGAACACTTTGTGCGGGACTAAACATATACAAATCAAACATCAAGACCACGTGAAGATGCCGTGTAAGAGGCAGCCAGAGTTCAGAGAAGAGATCCGTGCTGGTTGCTGCCTCCCATCGTGGGAATAGGGGATCCCAGCTCTCGGCCTTTAGAATTTTGAGGCCCAAACTGATGTCGTCATCAAGTGCAGGACGCTGCATCTACCACAGCCTGCAGTGTCCTGCTGCTTTTGTTAGATAAAAGCGATCCCTGAACACCTCGAATACTGATGAGAGTATTAACATTTTATCTAAACTCTGAAGAGCTTGAGCTTTGTTCAATCCAAATTTGAAGTCAACTTTAGTACGCAGTTTTTAAAAATCGTTCACATTTCCTGGATCGTGCCTTAAGTATTTATAAAAATTGAGTTAGTGACCGGAGTTCGATCACCAGCATTGTGAAAATCCCATGAGTGACAACCGGTAGGTCCCTTCGCAGGTCGGTTTTAAAAGGACCTGTTGTACGGAAATGAGAAAATTTGAGAGCTTCAGGAATGCATTGAATACCTCACGAGGGGACAATTAAAGCACGAAGACCAGAGCAATAACATTCTACACAGTGCTTGTAATACGACCATTTGGTGAGTCGTGCTTAGGTTTTTCATGCTGCAAAATGGCCCATCCCAGGGTCGATCGAAAAATTTTAAGAGTCTCCCGAAATTAATGGTATTTTAAGTTCCTAGTTAACGTTTGGTATTTATTAAACTGCTAAAAACATTTAACTTTAAATTTGAATTGAATAATGGACTCCAGTTTAACCTAGCACAGTTAACGAGTTAATCTATTCTACGGGTTAGCAAGAATCACTTCATCAATAGCACGATTGCCTGCGCTCGGTCGTCAATAGCTCGAATAGATGATATTGCTCAATGGTACTGTCGGCATGAAATCGATGGGATTGTATTGTTTTGGTGTATTGTTTTATTTTTCATTTTTCATTAGAGGTCTCCCAGATCCCGGTGTACATTTTTTGTCTTTCTATTCTAAGGTCTCAGCACACGGACCTCACCGGTGCAAAACAAGCCTCCACGTTTGTTGAAGCCTAGGTAGCGCCCTTTGTGATGTTGATTCAGAGGGACACGGTGCTCTTGGTTTCCCTCAAGATTTGTAGCAATGAAATGGATAATTGGATTATCAGAGTTGACCACGGAGTTTCCAAGCCTAATTTCCATCTCCCCAAACAAGGAAGACGTGATGTAGATCTCCGTGACGGTTTCTTCCTTGCCTAAGTCGAATTGTACCAAAGAAATAGCTACAAAGAACGAGCAGTAGGACTGGTCGAGTGAGTCCTGCCAAGGATGGTAGACGTGGTCTTTCATGCGCGGTACTGTACTTTCGGCGTTCGTAGGGCGAGTGGAAACGTTGATGGGGGTGTCCTTGCCGATGATGTTGAAGAAGAAGGCAGACGAGCTGTAGCAGTCTCCGGCCAGCCCCAGAAGAGAGGTGCTAATGTTGTACTGCAGTCCGATGAGGCTCGAGTAGAGTGAGCAGAAAAACGTGGCTGGTGAGAATGTCAAAAACGGTTAATATAATAAAGAATATGCATAGGATCGACCGAAGAAATCGTACTTTCATTTACCAGTCGTTGAGCATTACTAAAAATTGAGTTAGCGACTGCAGATCGGTCAACAGCATCATGAAAATCCCGTAAACACTTTGACTGCGACTACTAAATATTAAATTCAATGCCAAATCACATAAAAAGTCAATTATAGTAAACTATTTTGAAAATGCCAAGCATGAACTGGATCGTGCCTTCATTTAGCTTTGATCAAGTATTTATGAAAATTGAATTTGCGACTACTGGTCGGTCAGCAGCATTATGAAAATTACCTCCGTGTACTACCGGTGGCCCACATCGCAGTCAAAGTGTTAATGGCCCCAGGCAGGTCCCTTCGCAGGAAACGTGTTAGTTAACTCTTTGACTGCGACGTGCGACACCGGTGGCCACGGAGATTTTCAGAATACTGCTGACCGACCAGTAGTCACCAATACAATTTTCATGAACACTTAATCAAAACTAAATGAAGGTGAGATCCAGTTAATGTTTCCCATTTTAAAAATTCCTCACTACGTTTGACTTTAACTTTGAGTTGAATGTTAAACTTCAGTTTTACTTGCCGTAGTCCAAGTGTTGAGCGTCTTGCACTCACTAGGAAACACGCAGAAGGCGCTACAGGAGGGGGTCGCGTCGCACAAGGCCCCCACAAGACAACAGGTGTCTGCTGGGGAGCGTCACCCCCTCGGGGGGGGGGGGGGGGGCGAGGCGTGTGAGGTTCAGGTTCAGCACACACTCTTGTCTGGAGCTCCGCCCCGTCGCAGCTGAGACACGGTTGAGGAAACAAGGTAGGGTCATTTCTATGTGGGAAAACCACCTCTTGTTCGGTTAGCCAATAGAACGGCTTCTTTCCAAACACACTTTAGGACGTCACCATTGCGACATGTCAGTAAGCCAATAGTGGTGCAAAATTTTGGGCTAGCAGTGTTGTCAGATGCAATATGAGAGCTACTATTGGATCGTTGCCATGACGTCACTATTGCGACATATCGTTAAGCCAATAGTGATGCCAGATTTCGGGCTGGTAGTGTTGCCAGATGCAATGTAAGCTCTGCTATTGGTTCGTTGCCGTGACGTCAGCATTGCCGCACCGTCAACGAAAAAAGGACTGATTTGAACCTACCTTGTTTCCTCTACTGTGGTGTGAGTCAGGCTCTTCAGTTCACCCAAGCCAAGGAGATGCGGTTGTGAGCACAACCCACCTTGGTGTAGTGCTGCTGCCTGATCACTGCCAGCGCCGCCGTCACCAGCACGGAGGGCGCCACCAGCGCCGCCAGACGCATCTCGCTGTCGGTCGGTGCCAAGTTGTCGTACGCAGGAACAGGTCGGGGCCAAGTTGTCGTACGCAGGACCTCGTCACTGTTGATGCGGCCACGCTGCCGTCGAGTTTTGTATTGGAGGTTTGCCTCTGAGGGCAGAGTCAAGAAAGCAAGCGTGAAAATTTGTTATAAGTTTGTTTTTACGGCGAAAATTAATTGAATGAAAGATTAAAATCTTGAATAGGAGATCGTGAAGAGCGTCGGAGAGGAGGCACCCTCACGACGTCCTGTGCTTGTTCGTGGTGGCGGGGCAGTTTGCACTCAAAATTTTGTTGTTTTTGAGGCTGCCGCATCTTCTCAATAAGTCTTCAAATTTAAGCAAGCCTTGTCAAAAAGAAAAACAAGCGTCGAGTATTTAGCTGCTTTACAGAGTTGTGTTGTATCACTAACTTATAATTGGTTAGGCGTTCAACGAATGCACACAAACATCAAATTGCGCTGTTTGATCATACATTTTGGTATTCAGGCTAATTGTGGTGTTCTCCCCCAGGCTGCAACACGCTTCGGGCAGGCTTTGAGCTACCTTTTTCGTGATAGGATAGCCCGAAGCGAGTGCCTGAGGTACAACCGTATTCGGCAGGATATGGACAACACGGGGGTAACACGGTAATTATATTGGTGACTGTTAGGTACACGGAACACGGACCATTACACTGGGCCCTCGGTGACTACTATGAGCACTGTTCGTTACTCGTAAATTACGTAATGATTGGAACACAGCACTAATACGTGATGGTTGAAGTACAATACTATTCGAGAAGTACGTAATGATTGAAGCACAATCCTATGTGAGAATAGTGCAAATATGTGGTGATTGAAGTACAATCCTATTCGAGAATGACCTAACTTGAAACTTAATCCTATGCGAGAATAGCACAAATACGTGATGATTGAAGCACAATCCTATTCGGGAATGACGTAATGATTGAAACACAACCCTATGCGAGAATAGCACAAATACGTGATGATTGAAGCACAATCCTATTCGGGAATGACGTAATGATTGAAACACAATCCTATGCGGGAATAGTACTAATACGTGATGATTGAAATACAATCCTATTCGAAAATGACATGAATTACGTAATGATTGAAACACGATCCTATGCGAGAATAGCACAAATACGTGATGATTGAAGCACAATCCTATTCGGGAGTGACGTAATGATTGAAACACAATCCTATGCGAGAATAGCACAAATACGTGATGATTGAAGCACACTCCTATTCGGGAATGACGTAATGATTGAAACACAATCCTATGCGAGAATAGTACTAATATGTGATGATTGAAATACAATCCTATTCGAAAATGACATAAATTACGCAATGATTGAAACACAATCCTATGCGAGAATAGCACTAATACGTGATGATTGAAATACAATACTATGCGGGAATTACGTAATGAATGAAACAAGCACCAATAGCGGGTAACGTCCGCGAGGACGCTACTTACGAACGCAGCGGCGAGACGTGATGATTGGTGCTACGTCGTGCGACTGTTACGAACAGGTCAGCGGTGCTAGCGGGGCGCCGAGACGAGGCTAGTCAGCAGGGTCGGGCCCAGCCGTCACGCGGTTCACCGCTGTAGCTGGTAAGTAGCTACGGCGAGGCTAGCCGGCCGGAGCGGGCGAGAGACGTCGTAGAGCGGCTTGGCCGACGACGCCGGCGCGGGGCGTTTCAACGTGACTTGTTTAAGGCTTTGAAACACCTTGAAGCGTCAAGACGCTACTAGGTTTTAAGACCGTGCAACACCTTGGGGCGTCGATAGGCAGGGCCGGTCTCCGGAGCTTGGTGCAGGTACGCGAGAGATAAAGTCGATCTCGGAAGCTAGATGCAGGAACAGAGGCTGGTGCTAGAGATGTGACTTGAACGAGGACGAGGGCTTGAGTGAGTGCGAGCCTTGTTGGGGTCGCCTTATGTAGGCCTCGAGTGCAAGCCTTGAGTCCGGGCGTGAGTCCTGATTGGTCGCGAGTTTGTGGGCCTGTGGTGCTGGAGGCAGGAAGCCGTTGTAGCTTACGGGCACCTTTTCTCATAGTCGTGAGGCGGCTTCTCTCAGGTCCCGTGTTTGGTTGACTAGGCGCTCCGGGTCCGGAGGTGCTCTGGAACGGATGCGGTTGTAGTCTGGAGGCAGCTTTTCTCAGGTCTTGTGGAGGTCCGCGGCTTGCCGCTGGGATCACCACATAATGTTCTTCTTCATTGTGAGCATTTTTTATACATTTGAATCTCTGTAGTTAGAGGCTTATTTGACCTATTTCTCATGGTGAGGAACTGAGTTTATGAGCAACGGGCACCGAATGGTTGGATGTAGCATCGGGTGTCGTTCTGTGGGAAGTTCTTATGTTTTAACTTTTCGCCTGATTTGACTCTACTATAATTAAAATAGTTCACGACGATGTAAAAATGGGGACAGTTGAAGATCTTGAAAAAGACGTTGCGCTGACAGAATATTTTCCTCTGCTTGACTAGAAGTCGGGTTAAAAAATTTAATTTACCAACAGAATGAATTCAAGTCTCTCACTTAACTTAACTGACCAAGTTTTTTCCCATTATCTGATTGTGACAACCACCACCGTTACCACCACCCCCACCGTTACAACCACCACCGTTACAACCACCACCGTTACAACCACCACCGTTACAACCACCACCTTTACAACCACCACCGTTACAACCACCCCCGTTACCACCACCACCGTTACAACCACCACCGTTACAACCACCACCGTTACAAACACCACCGTTACAACCACCACCTTCACAACCACCACCGTTACAACCACCACCGTTACAACCACCACCGTTACAACCACCATCGTTACAACCACCACCATTACAACCACCACCGTTACAACCACCACCGTTACAACCACCACCGTTACAACCATCACCGGTACAACCACCACCGTTACAACCACCGTCACCACAACCATTATCATCCCAACTGCCATCATCATAACTACCATCATTAGACATGGCACTGGCATCAGGTTGCCACCATCACAATCAGGAAGGAACTGCCACTCGCCACTGAACTTCAAACAACACATTAAATTATGAATTCAACAAAAACAAAAGATATATCAGAGTTCCTTATAGAAGTGCATTTTGAAATCCATCATGACATAGGGTCAAGTGCAACAGTGGATCCTGTTGGCTTGATTTGAGAGTCGAACTTGTGGTGGTTCCACGTAGCTGTACGCGCTCACCACCACACAAGCACAAAAGCGCGACCCCACTGCCTCGAAGCGCTCTCGCTGAACGACCAATCAGCGCTCGAGGCTGGCGCTGGGGTGCCGGACCGAGCCTCTACAAGCTGCGCGCTCCCAGTAGCCAGGCAACATCTGAATACACCCAGACAACCGATTAGAATAACCCACTACAACCATCTAATTATCAGGACCCACAACCCAGCAACACCCAGAATATCTCCATTATTCCCATTCAGATTAACTCCATTCATGATGTCAGATGGAACCCCTCCCCCCTCGGGCAGGCTTGCAATGAGTACACTGGTTCCTTGGACAGTTTGATGTATATAATGTATTTAAAAAAAAAAAAAAAAAAAAATTTTGGGTATATATGTGTAGATGTTGTGTATATGAATCTATGTACATAGAGATAATTTGTGAACATACCGTTCTCTAAATGAAAAAAAATGTGAATAGTAATAGCTTGTGTACATACGAGTTTTGAAAAAAAAATAAAAACATAAATAAATAACAAAAATAATAATAACCTGATAATTGAAAAAAAAAAGATATATGTATATAAATGTATGTGTATGTATATGTGTATGTAATGTATTTAATAATTTCTCGTACGTATATATTAGATAAGTAGTGTAAATTATGTACATATTATTATGCCCTCAGCGTATGTAAATAGGATCTAGGCAACCTTAGCCAGCCTTTAAATTTGGCATATTGTAAATACTGCAAATATTGTAGATTTCACTTCGGTAACTCGAGCGACTAGCATATTTTTCGTATATACAAAGCCTTGAAAGGTCTTCCAGTTCTTCATACTCTAAATTACTAATCCATAAGAGAACTAATCGAGACCACCAAATTATGCGTTTTTGTTCGCCTTTTCTCTCTCCGACTGTCCATCTTCTCTTTCCTATTTATTTTCTTCTGGCACACCCTGTGCCAAACTCTTGTTTTCCTCTCTTTCCTAATGGCACCGCCCCCCCCCCCCCCCCCATTCAGTTCGCACAGTCGCACAACTCACTCAGTGCACTCGCAGGAACCCTGATATTCACACAAGTCTTCTTCCTGCGAGCCTCGTCACTGCAACGGCTCACACAAGCCTTCCAGCGAGCCTCCTCACAGCAGCAGCTCACACAAGTCTTCCAACGAGTCTCTTCACAGCAGCGGCTCACACAAGACTTCTCCCTGCGAATCTCCGCGCAGAGACTCCGACATTCACTAGTCTCGGCGGCTCAGCAAGCAGTAGCCTCACGGCCTCCATCGCCACCTCGACGGCGCACCGCTACGTTACGCCACGGCACGCACGACGCGACTTACCGACAACCGTCGGTCCTCCAAGTCGTCCCTGTGTACTATACTACCTGCCTATAATCATTTACCTCATGTGCCACACTGACGGCGATCTTCTCAATAATACGGCCTTTATTCCAGTCGTGTTTTCCTTATCCTGTCAGGTTCGTTTGCACCTCAGGCACTCATTCCGGGCAAAGATATTCTAAAGTCTAAAAGATATTCACAGTCTGCCCGGAGTGTAAAGCAGCCTGAGGGAGAACACCTCACTACAAACTTAATCGTTAGTTTTAACCGTAAAATTCCTTGATAATGTGGAGATCACAAATGTTATTTCTTCAGTGCAGTCTGTTAACAGAAAGAACACACGCTCTCGAATATAAATAATTTTCTTAATTAGTTCTCTCGGCTTTGACAAAAATTTTAATTTCAAAGTTCATTTTATCCTAATCTTATGAACAGGAATATTAAACATAAGTTCCCAAAAAAATAATGTAAGCTTAAACTTAAGAAAAAAGGTTATAATTTTTGTGGAGACTTGACAAGTAGGTAAGCTGAAAAATTAATAGTAGTAAACCTGAAAACATGGTCTGTAGCAGAACAAAAATCTATTTTATCTCAACAAAAGGCCTTTGTAACCTTTAGACTGCGACTTTACACCTTTCTCCAGCAAAACAGAGACCTCACCTCGTCTACCCCCAGAGAAAGAGACCTGACACCTTCCCCCAGAAAAAGAGAGACCTCACACTCTCCACCCCAAGAAAAAGAGAGACCTCACCCCTTCCACCCCCAGAGAAAGAGACCTAACACCTTCCCCCAGAAAAAGAGAGACCTCACACTCTCCACCCCTAGAGAAAGAGACCTAACACCTTCCCCCAGAAAAAGAGAGACCTCACACCTTCCACCCCCAGAAAAAGAGAGACCTCACACCTTCCACCACCAGAAAAAGAGAGACCTCACACCTTCCACCCAGAGAAAAAGAGAGACCTCACACCTTCCACCCCCAGAAAAAGAGAGACCTCACACCATCGGCCACAAAACAAAATTTATTCCCACCTGATACGAGGAAGGCAACACCACGAGCTCCTTCAGTACCTCCTGCCGGGGGCGAAGTGTGAGACCGTCTGCTTCCGTGCACTGAGACTCTCCGCACTAAATATTGTCTGCTCTGGCGATACTGAAGCATAGAAATTCTAAATACTGGAGACGAACGAGGGTAAATATTGGTCACTAATCCATCACCACCGGCAATAACAGCCTGCCGAGGTGACTGCTGCCGTGACGAAGGGCATGAGGTCAGGGGTTTGCTCCCAGACTCATTTACCTTTTTCTGATCGCGCAGCTCCGCAAAGACAAGAATATCTCTTAGCTAAAATCGCCGTAAGTTCCAGTCAGAAATATTCCACGCTTCGTATTGCATTGCTCTAATTAGAGTGAGTCACTCTTTAGGGGTTTTGACAGGACAAAATTTGCCCAAGTTGGCAAGTCTGATTGGCTTTGGCTGATTAGATTCGTTATTCTCCAGGAAGGTAGCATGGGGGAGGGGGAGGGGTAATGGGGGGGGGCGTCGTGAGAACACATCATTGGAACATAGTTCATAAGCCTTGTAGTGGTTCATGGTGACTATGCCACTACGAGCCTAAAGAAATACACCCAAACTTTTTATGATGACTGAGAGCAACGGTGAGCAAAATCACGTTAAATAAAGCGATTTTCAGAGCAGCTGCTGGGAAAATGAGACAAGGAAAATTAAATTTTTGATATTTACCGAATTACCGATTTAGTTTTGAAATTGTGGAACGGGTAATCTGTGCACAAGGTGTGTGTCTCCACACCCTACGTGCAGAAAAACAAGAAGGGAGGAAGTGAATGGGAACGAATAAAATTTGAAGAATTTATTTGAATAAGTGCTGAAAAACAGGAAATATTGAACCGGAAAAAATGTTATGTCAAAAAACCAAAAACCTGTTCTGTTTCAACAAACAGAAGATCTACCTAACCATCAGCTCGGGACATTTCATTTTCTCCTTAGAGTAACCATCGCGACGCAACCGAAAGTTACCATCAGAGTTTCCCCACACAAAGAAAACACAAACCGCGGATATAACACGTGCAGCACAAAGGGCACACCACGGTAGAGGAAACAAGGTAGGGTCATTTCTATGTGGGAAAATACACCTCCTCTTGTTCGGCTAGCAAACAGAAAGGCTTTATTTCAAACAAACTTTATGACGTCACCAAACCGCAATGTCGTTAGGCCAATAGTGAGGCCAGATTTGGGGGTAGCAGTGCTACCTGATGCAATATGAGTGCTGCTATTGGTTCGTTGCCGTAACGTCAGGAAAACCACACCGTAAACGAAAAAAGACTGGTTTGACCCTACCTTGTTTCCTCTAACGTGGTGCACACACACAGAGTCTCGTGAGTTACACACGGTCAGTAAACAGAGAGCACAAGTCCCCTATTGACAAACATGTCCCTGATATGACTCATCCGAGGATTTTATGCTCCGGAATGCATCGAGTGTTACGACAGGCCTGCGCTTTCATTTCAAATCTCCAAACAAACATCAGCATCTAAGGATGCTTTATTTCCAATCAAGCCTGATACAGATCACCTTGTACATTGGTATATCAAATGCCTCATAACTAACACAACGATGCACTGACGGCTACCCCCGATTAAGCTGGTACCCATTTCAGACACCTGGGGAGAGTGGGAAATTGTGCTTTGAGTTTTTTCCCCTATACCCAACGGAGAAAATCGCCGCCCAGCAATGGGATTCGAACCTTCGACACCTTCATGGAAGGGCAGGTCCTTTAAGCACTCGGCTATGACGAGCAAGACTCACTCGTGCAATGCCAGTGTAGATCTTATGACTTTCTTCCTGGAACAATAAAATGTTCTGTAGGTTTTTAAATCATTGTTAAAACTTTGCAAGTGTGCTTCCTCATCACTTTAGTCGGACCATAATATAGGTAAATGACACAGGAAATGCCATCAATTCAACGGGTTGGCACGTTTACATGATACGACGCACTACAATTTGGAATGAAAGTTTGCTTGATATTTTTTTAGTTTAAATATCCCAGCAAAACCGATCCTTAGATACGAAAGAAATGTCATATATGTCAAACTAGGCATTTCGTCTTCAAGGAACAGTTCGCATCTTTGTGCAGTACTGATACAATCTGCGAGCTTCGTGGGTTCAATGGTTGCCATTAATTTCGGTAATGCCGGGTCTAGGCCCTTAAATAAAAACAGTCGCCATTAATTCGTCTCGGGTAGATTCAACTTGAAGTTATTTTATTACATGAGAAAAGGACGCCGCACAGCTTTCTAATCGCCCAGCGTAATCGTCTATCGTTGACTGGTCCATTTTTACGGCAAACAATTCTGCGTGATAATCGGGTATGTCTTACCAAGGAAACGTGCCTGAGAACGTTCGGACGAAGTAGCTAAATCACATGATTCGAGATCTGCATTAGAGCCCAGGAAAGTCTCGGTGGGTTGTATACACTTATCGAATTATTTCAGCAGTTTGTTCTTCTGTCAATTTTTCGAGAACAGTGCGTTTTTTAACATTCTTCAAAAATTTTATAACAATCGACTTTCCGTCAAATTTTAAATGTTTCTCGAGGACGGGCCCTACTGTTACCGGATTTGGAGTTCCTGAGTCTGTCATTCCTAATATCACGTCTGCTATTTGAAAGTTTGGAACGAGTTGAATCACTTCTCGCAATTTGCAATCCTACTAACGATTAATTTCCAACAACCACTTACACTAATTTCACCACATAATAAACTCTGCTTCGTTAAGAAAACGAGACAATCAATGACAGCGAAGTTAAACTCTCACAAAGGCTTGCCGAAGTTCCGAACAAATCGCTTAAAGGGGCTTTGTGATCCTTCGGCTCATAAAAATAATAACTGGAACACTGATTGCAAACCGCTCAGCTCGGGTTACGTTGCCTATAAGCTTGGTGCTTGACTACAGACGAAATACACGAGATGATTAAGGAATGAGACTTAGGTGATCGGCACAATACACACAGTTTAAATGAAACACAATAGCTCCTAATAGTTCTATTAAAAGCACGATTGATGATGTTATTTACTGTTTTTGGGATCCATTGAAAATGCAGTTCGCTTGGTCGCTTGGGTCTAACCTTCTTTCTTGGATTTTCTTCTATTTTTATTTGCGCTCTCACACTCGCTTACACGAACTATAAACTCGAATTATCCCACCGCTGCAACCAATGAATGTTCTTTATGTTTGATCTTTCAACGAACGATTCGTTTTCTTGTAACGTTATTGCTATCGTGGCATATAAACTAAACATTATTAAGATAATAAGGGTTGCTACCACCAGAGACTGACGTCTTGAAATTCGAGTTTATTATTTCAGGAGGAATTGCCAGCTGGATAAACGTTAGTCTCCACTTCCAGCACCTACTTCATCAAGAAAACAAATTTTGGTGGCGGTGGCCGAGTTTTTCTAGGCGCGTGTTTCTGTTGTGGTTCGTGCAAGTTGTGAGCCTAATAACGACACCCCAAATAATTAGTAAACTTTACTGGTGTGTTAGGCAAGTACGTAGGAAGGGAGAGAGCACGCGCGAGGCACCTGACGTTCAACCCAGGAACTTCCACCGGTCGGTAACTTGGAAATATGTTAACGTTATTTACTGCCCATTACTTAACTCTCGCTTGATCGATAACAAATCTTGAAACCAGACTCCTTGGAAAACTATCCCTTGACAACTATCTAGGGAAACAAGACCTGGAATAATTGGAGTTAATTTTCCTAAAAATGTCATCAATTTAACAAGTCAGCACGTATACATGATACGCTGCGTTACAATTTGAAATTACAGTTTGCTTGATTTTTTATTCTAAAAATCCCCTCAAAATATTTCTTTAGATACGAAAAACGTTTCAAATATATCAAGCTACGCAAAAAGTTGAAGGCAATAAAGCACATTCAAATTTTAGAATGTAAACAGTAATTTTACCCCTACGTATGAATGATCGAGTGTCCAACGCTCACTTGATAGAATGAAAGTTCAACTCGCGTGACAAGCTGGAAGAGACGAATAAGTTTCAAATTCGTGATGAGGTCCTCAAGTTGAGAGTCCTACACCTAAGTGTCAGGCTATTGTCAGAGATGCCGACTAGTGCTTTGTAATTTCGCGGGAGGAAAAATAATTCTCTCGCAAATAATCGAACTGGCGTATCACAGATACTTGCGAACCCTATATCCGTCTCAGATTTGAAAATTTCAACAGCCAGAAAATTCTTCGGCTCTAAAACTTCAAAGCTTGATTTTTATATCGGCTCCAATTTCGCAGCTCGAATTTCATTTCGGCTCTAACTTTCGACGGCTGCATTACCAGCGTGAAAAGCTCCATAGCCAGAAAATTCTTCGGCTCTAAAACTTCAAAGCTTGATTTTTATATCGGCTAAAATTTCAACTGCTGGAAAATAATTCGCCTCCTGAAAACCTATGGGCAAGCCCCAACTAATAAATTAAGTCGCCAAAACCTGACTTTCCATTTTCCCTGAAGATATCAGGAAGATCCTTCCGGGATAAGAAGACTCTGAAATTCTGGCTCCCAAGAAGGACCAGCAAAAATTGCAACTATCTACAATTTGGCGCCCAATGTGGATACGCCTCACCAACTATTTAACAATTTGGCGCCCGAACAGGGACTACGAATCCTGAAAGCTAAGAAAAAAAAAAACTAAAATAAAAACAAGAGGACTTGACTCCCTGAAGCAGAAGAAAATAAAGAAGGACTTTGAATCCTGAAAACCAAGAAAAATAAAAAGGAACCTCGACTTCCTGAAGCAAAGAGAAATGGATTGCGTCCAACGTGCCCGAGAGTACATGACTGCCCTAGGCCTCACTCCGGAGCAACCAGACTATCGTGAAACCTTTCTTCAAAGAATCCGAATTCTAGAGGAAGCTGAAGAACGAGCACTAGAAAGAGAAGAACGAGAACGAGAACGAGCACTAGAAAGAGAAGAACGAGAACGAGAACGAGAGAGAGAAAGAGAACGAGAGAGAGAAAGAGAACGAGAGAGAGAAAGAGAACGAGAGCATGAAATCCAGCTCCAACAACTCAACCAACCAAGGGCACCAGAAGCCAGACGGGTCAAAATACCCGATATCGCTGCTTTCAACCCTGAACAAGAGGGGATCCAAGAATTCATGCAGCGTTTCGAGAGTCACAGCAACGCACTCGAATACACGGAATTTGAGGCTGTTCTCGCACTAGAAAATCTAGTAACGGCTAAGGAAAGAAGACTCATCCAGACATTGGCCGCTGTCGACCGCTACCAATTTAGGGAAATCAAAAATTTACTGCTGGAGTCCCACAAGATAACCCCCGCTAAACTGCGCAGTAACTACTATGAACTGAAGCCTGAGGAAGGAGACAACATGAGTCGATACATCCGGAGATTGGAACAAGCGCTTAACGCATGGCTCACCGGAAGCCAAGTAGAAGAAAACTACGACCAACTGAAAAATTTCATGCTTATGGATAGGGTCT
Organism: Morinoia aosen; assembly: GCA_030386875.1. Classification (NCBI taxonomy): domain Eukaryota; kingdom Metazoa; phylum Arthropoda; class Malacostraca; order Amphipoda; family Talitridae; genus Morinoia; species Morinoia aosen. The sequence goes on from CM059564.1 coordinate 78,121,698, forward strand.
ACTCCAGTCTACCGTCTCACCTTGCCACTCAACTCAAGGACAGAAGCGGTAACACCTTAGCGACTCTAGCTGAACAAGGGGACAAATTTCTACAAGCCCGACCCAACACAACTCTCCAGAACCTGTGTGAGAATCCTCTGTCGACTAACAAAAACGAAGATCAAGAATCTTCAATGGGAAAACCTTCCAGAAGTTCTCAAGTGAATCAAGTTTCTAACTCCACAACCGGAAACTATCGACCTTCACCTCCTCAGACCCAAAATTTCAACTATCGACCTCCTCAGAACCGAAATCCCCAGTATCGACCTGCACCGCCTCAGAATCAGAATTTCCAGTATAGGCCAAGGACAACTGGACCAGCTCACGTAGAAGGCAGACCCAACTACTTTAACCGTCCGCCAATCAACTGGAGAACATTCTTCTGTAATCACCATGGAGAAAATCCAACTCATTCTAGCGCGAAGTGCCAAGTACTTAACCCGCAATCTCAGCAAAATACCTCTTTCCGAAATGAAAGAGGTGCGGCCCAACCTACTGCCCACATCAATTATATCGAAGAAGAGTCCCCAGGATATACCCTGCCACCCGTCGAATGCAATCATGCTGCGGTAATTTCGAATACAACCGAAGTACTATTAGGAGAATTAAAAAAGTGCCAAGGCCAACTCAATGATCAACCTGTGGAAATCTTACTGGATGGAGGAGCCACAGCCGTATTTGTAAATAAAGCCCTTGTGCCCGAAAAAAATATGTCTAAAAACAAAATCACCGTGAAGCTAGCTGACAGCCAAACTTTCGTAGCGCCGTTAGCAAACGTGAAACTTGACTGCCCATATTATCGAGGCAACATCACAGTCGTAGTGATGGAAAACCCTGCAACCGACATAATCCTAGGACGTGTGCCAGGAACTACATCCTTTGAAGAAGAACACACGCCTCCTATCATTATTGAAACCTCTCATGACACTACAAAAGCAAGTGCAAAGAGAGAAGAAATTGACAATTCTAAAGAACCAAAACAGCTGCAAATCAATAAGAAAGAGTTCATTAAACTTCAGCACAACTGTGCTCCTTCAAAGCAGCTCTTCAAAAGAGTAGATAATAAAACTGAAGAAATTCAGAAAAATAGCGGAATCGCTACGTACGAGCCTCAAAAAGAAGTTCCTTATCGAAAGACTCTCCAAAATGGCCACATCAACTCTAATAAGGAGTCTCCGCTATATGGAAAGGTGCTTGAGCCAATCAAAGAAGAAATAGAGAAATTAGAAAGTGATGATCTTAGTACACTAAGGTCTTTCATTCGCGATAAAGGCCTACACCTAAAAAGACCAAGGCGTCCATGGCCACCAGCATCTACGGTAGACCGCAGGACACCCTGGCCTCCAAACAGCAGCTGCTGCCAGAAAACGACGAATGCGTTCCGAGCTCGTCATCTCAAAAGGATCAACAAACAAAACTGGCGACCAGATCAGCGATCAAACTGGCGACCAGATCAGCGATCAAACTGGCGACCAGATCAGCAATCAAACTGGCAACCAGATCAGCAATCAAACTGGCGACCAGATCAGCAATCAAACTGGCGACCAGATCACCGATCAAACTGGCGACCAGATCAGCAATCGAAAATTGGCGACCATATCAGCGACCAAAATTGGCGACCAAGATCAACGATGCACCTTGGCGACCATCGACCTCTTATATATCTGCAACAAGCTGGTAAACTAAACCGACGAGGGCTTCATACTTCAGCCTCTTCCAATTTAAATCGGAACATATTCCGGGAATGGAGAACCATTTCGCCGACTTCTTATCGCGCTCTCCCAACCAACCAGAACTGGATTCAGCCTCTTCAGAAGAGAAAGGACAAGACTGTTCCTGAGCTGTATTAGAATAAGTGTTTCTAATTGTTAAGAAATATTCTTAAGTATTCTGTATAAGCTATCTGATGTACATATGTACCATTATATTCATTTATAGGTTAAAAAAAAAAGGCACAGTCGACATCTGGCTTAATAGCATGTTCGCGACATTACTTGCAGTAATGTCTTCTCGGTAAGGGCGTGTCAGGCTATTGTCAGAGATGCCGACTAGTGCTTTGTAATTTCGCGGGAGGAAAAATAATTCTCTCGCAAATAATCGAACTGGCGTATCACAGATACTTGCGAACCCTATATCCGTCTCAGATTTGAAAATTTCAACAGCCAGAAAATTCTTCGGCTCTAAAACTTCAAAGCTTGATTTTTATATCGGCTCCAATTTCGCAGCTCGAATTTCATTTCGGCTCTAACTTTCGACGGCTGCATTACCAGCGTGAAAAGCTCCATAGCCAGAAAATTCTTCGGCTCTAAAACTTCAAAGCTTGATTTTTATATCGGCTAAAATTTCAACTGCTGGAAAATAATTCGCCTCCTGAAAACCTGTGGGCAAGCCCCAACTAATAAATTAAGTCGCCAAAACCTGACTTTCCATTTTCCCTGAAGATATCAGGAAGATCCTTCCGGGATAAGAAGACTCTGAAATTCTGGCTCCCAAGAAGGACCAGCAAAAATTGCAACTATCTACAATTTGGCGCCCAATGTGGATACGCCTCACCAACTATTTAACACTAAGTAAAGAAAAACTTGTGTACGATCTCAGTTCCGTAAGCGTGATATTTTCACTAGAACGCAGCTCTTCCGTGCTGTGACGATTATTTACCTTTCTAAAGATCATATATATGAAAACCCTTGTAATTCAGCATTGGATAACTTTCCGGGAAGACGGGTTGCAGAAGTTGGAATTAAAGGACTCTTTATTTTTTAGGACTGCACTCACTCACATTCTTTCCTTGGGATAGGAGGCAGGAAACCGACGGTGACAAAGGAGCGAACAATGAAAATATTTCATTAAAAATGTTCCGCTTGGGTGGGTACAGAATTACCTAAGAGGAATGATGTGACGATGAATCTCTCCACGACATTTCACACAACACTTCAGACAATCCTGTCCATGTTTAGCTAAATATGCTTTTTATGTCCAGATATTGGTTATACCTTAAACTAGAGAACATTGATAATTAAACTAGGCAGACTTAATTTGAATACCATTTTACCATTAGGTAATTGACTACACTGAAGAAAGCCAAACCTTGGAACGAGAAAGCGTTCTATTTTCAACAATCTAATTATTTATAGATTCGTAAACTATCCGTGATGAATATTAAATCCCAACGAGACAGTCTCTTTCAACCACCAGACAGCGCACAGCTGCTGTAGTAGGGCACTGTAACGCTCTTTAAAATGCTGCTGAATAATGTACGGTGCCTATGCCAATAATATGGGAACACTTTGTGAGCGACTTTAACATTTACAAATCAAACATCACTACCATGTGGAAATTCTATCCATATACCATGCAGCCAGAGTTCAAAGAAAAGATCCGTGAAGGTTGCTGCCTCCCTTAGAAAAAATTTGAACTCCCAACCGTCAGCATTTAGAATTTTGAGGCACAAACTGATGGGGTCATCAAGTGTTGGACGCTGCATCTGCCACAGCCTGCAGTGTCCTGTTGCTCTTGGGAGATACAAGCGATCTCTGAACGCCCCGAACACTGACTACGGCAAAGTCACTAATTCTACAATGAAGTGAGCTAGAGCCTGGATCAGACTAAAGCCTGCATCATTTGAGTCCTAAGGAGCTAAACTACTCGGTATTGCGCCAAGGAATACCCAATTGCCAGCCAGAAGCCGACGCAACACCTTCCTGACCCCGGCCTATAATCTCCTCTTCTAGCCAAATGCCCGCATCACGCGAACCTCTCCGATGCGCAAGGCATTATATTCGTGGTCATCGAGACTGTTGAAACTGAGGTAGCGTCCTTTATGGTATTGGGTCAGAGGGACACGAAACTCATAGCCGTTTTCTTGACCTCTATCTAGGTAGCAAATCACTGGATTCCCCGCGTTTACCTCTGAGTTGCCGAGCCTAATTTAAACGAGCCTGAAGAGTGCAGCGGAGTTGTAAATTTGCGCGACGGTCTCCTCCTGACCGAAATCGAAGCGGGCATACGGGTAAGGCCACCCCATTTCCGAGACGTAGGACTGAGGCCCGAAATTCTGGCAAGGACGGTAGACGTGATCTTTCATTAGCCCCACGTGCCTCGAGGCAAAGAAGGGAGGGGTAGCGGTGATCCCAGTATCCCTGTTGATGATGTTGAAGACAGAGGCAGCCGCGCTGTAGCAAGCGATTCCATGCCCTTCGTTCATGCTGCTACCGCTTTACTGCAGTACAATGATGCTCGAGTAGAGCATGCAGGACGCAAGCTGTGGCGAAAAAATTGTGACTCTGATCTCTCAAAACTGTAACGATTATTTACCTCTCAAAAGATCATATCTTCGAATCCCTTTTGATACAAAGTGCGGCTAGCTAACTTCCTCTTTTGAAGTAAGTGCTCTGAAGCTTACAAGATCCCCAGGCAGGTGGGTGTGGCCTCGTTTTAGGGGTGGAATCATAAAGTTGTGTAACCTTGTGGTTCAGTCACCATCATGCGTTGGAGTAACGAACAGAGTGCATTTGCCATAGACGCCTATTTTTCTAACGGAAATTCGGTAGTTTCAACCCAACATGCCGAACCCAGCCAAAATCGCTTCATTATTGCGCCATTGGGCTTCAATATTGCCGAAATAAATTTTTGAGGATGACAGCGTTCTGGAAAACTGATTGTGTGCAAAAAATGGAAACATCAAGACCATCTATTTCTGTGTTGCGAAATCACTTTATAGGGCGCCTTATCTTACTGAGAAGTGATTTAGAGTGGCTTTGCGTGCTTCCGATTTGTCCCTATGGCACTTTTTTGTGGGGGTAATTAAAATCCCGTGTCTATACTGACCGCCTACGAACTCGAAAAGAACTGAAAAGAAACTGTCAGGGAAAAGCGGCCAATGTATCCATCAATATGCTGGAGAGAGTGATGAGAAACAGCATGATTCAGTTCACCCAGTGTATCGATAATGGCGGGCGTAACTTAAGCGAAATGATTTTTCAAACTATGCAAAACCCAACTTTAAAAATGTAACTTCTGTATAAAAAATAAATAGAAAGTATTTTTTAGCGTTTTTTGTTTTATTGTTGTACAAAATAAGGAAGTTAGCTTGCCGCACCATGTATATCATTCAATAACTTTCAGATCAGCTGACACGGAAAGTAACATAAGTAACTCATGACCTCTAGACAAGGCAACAGCCGTATACGTAAAGCTCCTTGAGACAAGAAATCGGAACCACAACATATACTTCTGTTGGTTTCTTTCTTTGTTACTTCATTATTTACGCAATCAGATCAGTATCAAAACCTATAAGCAAATTGTAGTATCTCAATATAGGCCTTTCAGGCATGATGTCCTTATCACACTTGGTTTGGGATATCGCGGCACCGGCGGAAGCGTCTTAACCGCAAGACGGAGCCGACGGAAGCGCTGGTTGCGGATTGCCCTATGTCTATATCGTACTTGGGTTCAAATGGGTCGGAAGCGCCCTGACCGCACGCGCCGGAAACCGTGCCTTGGGAGCGCATCGCATTGGTATGCACCGGAAGAGCATTGTTTAACTTCCGAGCGCTATAGCTTATAAGCAGTGTCGGTGTTTGGATGATTCAGTACAAGAAAAGGAACCTAGCTAAGAGTTTCCCTTTCCTACTCCTGAAGCTAACGCTTCAGTTACGGTAGTTACAGCTACCGATACTGTAGTTTGCAGCTACAATTACTAATCCTAATATCGTGATGAAAAACCACGATATAACACATATTATTTTCTTGCATAATTTAAAACTAGAAAGTGTTAAATATATTTTTGCCTGAGAATAATATATGATAGGTTAAAATGAGTTAGTATGGGCATGAGTGGGCTACGCTAGAAAATACAACGGCAGTATTTAGTCGACTGTCGGGCAACTTTACCTTGCAACGTTACAAATTCAACAAGATAACGGAAGTACTTGCTTACTTTTTCACACAGTCTCACAACATGCCGCCGCTGTAGACGGTCGGTCAAGGCGGCGCCCCAATCACCAATCCTCACTGAGGGGCGAGCAGAAGGTGCTGCAGTGTGCTGTCGCATAACACCAGGCCCGGCACCACATCCGAAACATGTACGTGCTAACCAACGCCACGTTAGTTATGGAGGGGGTAGCGTTCGGTAGGCACGAGGAGTTCGGAGAGCCGATCGGCTGCAGCTGTATACACAAGAGTGTGAGAGAACAGTGGCGTTGTTTTGCTGGAAGCAAGGCAATCGCACACTCTCATTTGAACTGTGGATTTATGCTTTCAGCTGAATTTGTGTGCCCCAAACACTCAACACTGCCACCTGTGTCCTGCACCTGATCAGTCGTTTACCACCATGAGCTTGTCTCCTAGATACTCAACACTGCCAGCTGTGCTCCGCAGCTGATCAGTCGTTTACCTCCATGAGCCTGTATCCTAAATACTCTACACTGCCAGCTGTGCCCTGTACCTGATCATTCGTTTACCTCCATGAGCTTATATCCTAGATACGCAACACTGCCAACTGTGTCCTGCTGCTGATCAGTCGTTTACCTCCATGAGCTTGTATCCTAGATACGCAACACTGCCGGCTGTGTCCTGCAGCTGATCAGTCGTACAAAAGCAACTGGCCCCAGAATTTTTCAGTGAGGGAAGCTAGCCCCACTGGCTAACCCTGACCTCGTCGAATGAGAATTACCTTGTAGTTTTCTGGAAATCGAACAACTGTCATTATTGATAGCTGTTGTGCTCGCCTTGGCACAGTGGTTAAGGGATCGGCCTTGTATGTTGGAGACGAGGGTTCGTATCCCGGCGCTGGAACAGCGATTTTCCCCGTTGGGTATAAGGGAAAGCTCAAGCACAATACCCCACTCAACTCAGGTGTCGGAAATGGGTACCGGCTTTACGGAGGAACCATCGTGGTGTCCTATTTATATGTTAGTTATAAGACATTTGAAAAACCAATGCTCAAGATCATATGTATCAGGCTTCATTGGAAATAAAGCATCCCAAAAATGCCGATGTTTGTTTGTTTGTATAATAATCACAAACTGTAATGATGTCTAGTTCGGGTTGTGCGTACTAGTATATCGATTGTGAACAAAGAATTTAAGTGTTAGAAATCCAACTCTGGAGGAAATTTACCATGCACTCAAAGGATGGACAATAACATTGAACATCAACATAATAAATGCAATCCAATAATTACGTACAGAACTACATATGAAATGAAGGATGTCGGAAGATCCAAACCAAATGAATCAATTACCATACATGGAACACATTTCGAAGTTTTTACAGTCAAGAACGGTTTATTTGTGAAGAATAAAAACATTGCTTTGAGATTGTTGGGAATTGAACACATACCTTTTCATTGGAGAGTCGCCCACCCTTACCACTATGCCGCAGGGACCTCATGAGACTCCCGTCAAGATGTGATCGTGATCACGAGCAAGGTCACGAGGTGAGCACAGCGCACTACCCACCTTGGTGTAGTGCTGCTGCCTGACCACCGCCAGCGCCGCCGTCACCAGCAAGGAGGGCACCCGCAGACACGCCAGACGCATCTCGCTGCCGCACGGTGCCAAGTTATCGAACGCAGAAGCCGGACGGTGCCAAGTTGTCGTACGCATGAGCCGGACGGTGCCAAATTGTCGTACGCAGGACTTCGTCACTGTTCGTGCGGGTGCCCTGCCGTAGAGTTTTTGCTGACGTAGCTTTAGATCTGCCGACGCTGCTTTTGATCTACACCTGTTAATGAGTAAAATACGAAAGGACGTCAGCTGATGTAACTTATTCATGAAATATAATAAATAATTAATTTTTAAATAACTTTGTTTTTTCTTCTTCGTTTTATTCCTTTACAATATCATGATCCGTTATGTGCTTCTTTAAGACTGTATTCCAGCGGATATGGTCATCGTCTACTAGGGATATGTTTTAGCAATTTCCTTCATGTGCACTTTGTCTCGTTTGAAGTTTATTAATACGAAAGTGCCTGTTATTCTAGTTGTCATTTTCCAGGAAATTCTGATCATAAGTACACTTTGCAATCAGTCGAGTATTCTGATGGTCATTGAAAAAATTGCATGTCATCATGGGCAATCGAGAGCGAAAAGAATAATGTAATTTCATATATTACACAGGATTTGGAACAAGGACTTCAATGAAATAAATCAGCTAACTTCTGAGAGTCTATTAGAATTTTGAACAAGATTATAAGAGTAAAGATAGACAGGCCAAATAGAGCCCAATCATGTAATATTTTCCTCAATAAGGTTTTTTTAAGGGAAGAGTTCCCTTTTAAAAAACATTTCTTTATTATTGAACCTATAGTAATGAAATTTGGTATACAGGTAGGAAATGCAATTTGAAATCATTTGCCATTCGTGTAAAAAATGCGATTTTCCCCATAGAAAACGAGATATTCATAGAAAACGAGATTTTGGGGGGTTTTTCAAAATGTATCTCCTCCTACAGTTTTTGAGCTACAGTGATAATTTTAGTGTCATTCTATGCGGAAATACGTGTAAATTTCAAAAACTAACTTGGCATTCTCCAAACTTTAGTTTGAAGTTGAAAAAATTGAAAAATTTAAAAAAAGGTCTTTTTTCGTAAAATTTCATACTTTATGACGTCACAACTTTTGATTGAAAATAAATTTCCGACCTGCCATTTAGTTTTCGGAAAGCCCTTGTCAGTCCGCATCCAATGATACCAAAATCATCACTGTAGCTCAAAAACTGTAGGAGGAGATACATTTTGAAGCCGCACATTCCGATCCTCCAAAATAAGGCAAAACAGGTAAACAAAGACTTATAAACAATTTTAATTTTTTCTTCATTATTTTTTATTGGGTCAGCTAAGACCCTTGAAATCATTATACAGTAAAAAAGAGACATAGAAGAAGGCATAGCAACGGCAAGCCGTGAAGAAAGTGCCAAGGGGGAGGTGTAGCATGAGAAAATATCACTTCCCCCTCCCCTCACCCCCATAATTCAACCCCCGTAGCGGGCGAACCAATGACCCTACGAATTTCATTTTTTCACAGGATGTACCTGACATTTTACCCTTGCTATGGCAGCTAAAACCCAATATCTCGAGATAATTAGACATTTTGGCTTAACTCTCCCCTTAAACGACCGAAGGAAAAGAGAAAGTTAACAATTTGAAGTTAAAATAGAATTAAATGTTAACAAGTGCCGAACCGAGTTTTCGGTTCTCAGAGCAGATTTCGTCTCAAATTTAAACTATTAAAGATTAGATTATTAATTAGTTTAAGTCTCCCTATCCTCAACAAATGAGATCCAAAGAGAGGAAGGAAGAAGGCACCATTTAGTATGGAGTTAAGAGAACGCGGAATCTATGCAGAAAGGGCATAGAAACAGTAAGATGAGAAAGAAGTTCATGAAACAAAATCGAAGTTGAAGAAGAAAGTAGTAGGTGCTGAAAAACAGGACAGCAGTGAACCGAAAAAAGATGGTCCGTAACAAAACAAAAACCTGTTGTATTACAACAAAAAGGAAGCCTACCAAACCTTTAGCTCGGGCCCTCACGTTGTACCCCTGGGAGCGCTAATTCCCAAAGATACAATAGTTGTGTCCCCTTTAAACTATTAAATTGAAGTTGATTGAACCGATATAAAGGTTTCATTCAGGAATGTTTAAACAGTTTAAAGATGGCATCACGAGGGGAGAAATGCTTGTCTTGACTTCTTTCGAAGCATAATTTTTAACAGAAGCACCGATTGAACTCAATCATTTTATTCAAGTACGGTGAAGCATAATGTTCCTCACTGCAACTCAGGCGAGGGCGAGTTAAACGCCCAGCTCTGATAAGAAAAGAAGAACGAAAAAGCCATTTTATTGAAAAAGAAAGCCATTTTATTCCTAATAAAGATGTCACACAAGATGATATATCATCGTTTTTTAAAATACTCTTAGATGATACACACATGAGTATCGTGATACCCATGTCACGAGTCGAAACAAATGATTGAGAGGAAATGTATTCCTATTGTTGCTTTATAGAGAAAGTCTTCTTCGTGGCAATGAGTTAAGAATCAATTTTCAGGAAAAACGTAAGTTAAAGTCCTTCCCGAAATGGAAGATTTTCCCAGAGCAAAGCCGCTCCACAAGCGATAGTGAGAAACGAAAAAGATCGTTAGAGAAACGATAGGTGAAACCTTTCTACTTACTGGACGTGGACTTGATTTTGTTCACTCAATTTATAAAGCTGAAACGATATGCTGCAATGAGGTTGTAAGATAAACAACAAAGGAGCGATCGATAAAGAAAAAAGATACGATGCAATGAGATGGTAAGATAAACAACAATGGAGCGATCGATAAAGAAGGTCTAAGGGTAGGTCTGAGGAAGAAACAACGAAACTCATTTATAAATATTGATTTCACTCCAAAAAAACAATTATTGACATCATTCCCAAAACCAAATCTTGACATCATTCCAAAAACCAAATCTTGAATTCATTCCAAAAAAATTTTGACTTCATTCCAAAAAAAAAATCTTGACTTCAATCCAAAAAAAATCTTGATATCATTCCAAAAATCAAATCTTGACCTCATTCAAAAAAAAAAATTCCTGACATCATTCCAGAAACCAAATCTTGACTTCATTCCAAAATTAAAATCTTGACATCTTTCCAAAAATCATCTTTCCAATTTATAAAAATCAAAATTATATTGACTTCATTCAAAAACCAAATCTTGACATCATTAAAAAGAAACAATTATTGACTTCATTCAAAACCCAAATCTTGACATCATTAAAAAAACAATATTGACTTCATTCAAAAACCAAATCTTGACATCATTAAAAAAACAGTTATTGACTTCATTCAAAAATCAAACCTTGACTTCATTCCAAAAACCAAATCTTGACTTTATTCCAAAAAGCAAATCTTGACTTCATTAAAAAAATCCTGACCTTATTCAAAAAAACAAATCTTGACATCATTTCATTCACGAAATCATGCTTTCATCAACTACTAGGTTTATACACTGAACTTCCGCTGAAAAGGTCTGAAGGGCGAACTGTTTATCGAGAATCAATAAGCATGAATTGAACTGTGGAACGACTTTAGTTTATGTCGTAAGCTAGAATTGAAATTCTTGGCAAATGGTTTGTGTTATCGCAGAAATTTCATTTGGACGAAGGAAGATATTCAGCATGAAATTATTAGATTGTTTAGTTTTAACATCAAGTGACCGATTTTTTGTCTCCAGAGGGGGACTTTGAACCGAACTGCTTATATTATTTTATGTCTAGATGAGGATTAGCTAGTTTTTGATCAATAGTAACAAGAGAGGGATCTAGAGTCAGCCCATGATAGTAAGTATTTGACGGAGAGCACAAGGATAGTGTGAACAATAGGAAGTGTGTATAAACTCAGATATTTACTTGAACTTTAAGTTGAAGTTGAGGGCCGACAGCGTCGGGGCTTTTGTAACAGCCTACAATTCCATCCGCAATACCCACAATATTCACACAAAAGAGTTCAGCTCCTGTGTACCAGGCTTGTCCAACAAACTACACAGGATTCACCGATCCCTGTCACAGGGTGCCATTGGAAGGCACCACTGGGATAACCAATACGTCAAAACACCATCCTAAGACATGGCGGGTCACAGCAATGTTAAGGCAAGGGGTCTCGATGTAACAAATGATGCACTTTACAGGGCGGGTGATGATGAAAAAGCGATGAATACTCAGCTGAAAATAATTCATGTTCATGCAGGTTTAGAAGGTTTTATCCTCCAAACGTAGGTACAGCGTATGATTGCCATAGTCTAGGCCCAAAAAATATTTCATATCATTTCACTGACGAAAGCAACTCTCTAAACGTCCTCAAGATCCTTTTGGATGCGGAGTTTGGGAGAATTTAGGTGAAGCAGAAACCTGAGAGCAGCTCAAAAATGAGGCCAAAAACCTAATTCTTACTATTATAAACCTTTTACGTTTTTCTCTATAAAAGAAATTAAGGCTTTCGCAGACATTAAATTTAACGCGCGGCATCTAGTTGTGAAGCGAAGCGGCCGGGAATACTAGCAAGAAACTCAACATCCGAGACCTACGTGGTGTAGGCTTCTGGTTTAGGAGCAATGGTGCATTAGGGTCAGGGGGCTAAGCACAAGGGCGCGTTAGAGTCAGGAGCTAGTCACATGTGTGCGCAAGGGTCAGGGGGCCAGGCACAAGGGCGCGTTAAGCTGGGGATACATTGACACTCGCATTGGAAGCTCACAACCATCGGGCGCGGGCAAGCGCGCGCAGCGAAAGGGCAGCGATCGTTCACATTGGCAGAGCGCTAGCAGGCAGCAGAAGCGTCAAAGTCGGCGGGCAGAGTGTGTTGCTCACACTGCTCAGTTGCAATCCAGACGCTACGTTGGGAGGTACTGCGCTCCGCGCTCTAGTACTTCTCGCCAGGAGCTGCTGATGCTTAGTAGAATAGCGCTAATAATTTATTTCGTATGTCATTGATTGCACGTTCTTCAATGTTCTTGTTTTTGCTGATTTTTGTTGCGCATATGCAGCATAAAATATGAAGGCTTCGGCAAGAACTATGCTAGAAAAACCATATGTAGAAACACTCGATGCATATATGCTACACTCTATGCATAATTGTGGAAGCGCATATTACATGCTAAGCAGAAATATGCATCCATATAAATGCTTCACTTGAATAGCTCCAAATTTATATTTTTTGTGAGGAAAATTGTACAGAAACAATGATACAGGATACAGTGTACTTCTTCATACACGGAAAAAATAATTTCTTTCATAATTTTCTATTAATAATTGAGTGTATACAATTCTCAACTAATTTTTATAACTTATCTAAACATAAATATTTTGAAACAAAAATAATTCTAATCTGAACGAGTCAAGGACGATGATAACGAACGAAAAAAAAAGTAATCTAATCCAAGGCTGGTTCTGAACTATATATTTTTTCATGAATGCCAGGAACATTTCTTAATCCTTCTTTTATACGAGGAATATATTTTAGCATCAAATTCGAGGGTTGCTCTTGATAATTGCGTGGTAGTTGAGAGTTTTAAAAACAAATCTTCTACGATTATCTGCCAGCAAAGTTTTACACTGCGACATCGCAAGAAACAAGTGGAGCAAAAGTGAAGCAAGTTAGTTCGAATATTCCTTTATGGATTCATCCATTGCGTCAGAGATCTCACGAGTCAAAATTGAGTTGATTGTTTTTATCTTTTCAAAACCTTTGTTTATCACCAAAATGCAATTTAACTCTTCATAATACCTTGTATCATATCTGTTCTTCAATGTTTCCTCTACGATATCCATTAATTTTATTGCTCTCGAAGTAAGAAGTCCCTGTATTGTTATGCAAGAGCAATAATAATTATTCATATCCTTCGATAACAATAATTTGATAAAGTGTGCACTAAGCCCAACAAAGTTCTGCGTGATATTATTTAGAAACTAAAACCTTGTACCACGCAAAACTTCTCTAACGTGTTCTGAGTGAAAAAAAGTTTTATATATCACCTGTTTCTCGCAATAAATGCGATAGGGAAATTCTTCCTGGGCTTGAAAATCTTCAAATTCCTTGAAGTATTCTAAATATGATGCTCCTTGTTCACCTTCGGCATGATTGTAGATCACTTTTAGCCGCACTAATCTCAAATACACTTCATAAGGAACTATATCTAAAAAAAACTTGAGCTAATTCCCGCAAAATTAAAGTAAACTTTTGAAGTAGCTGTAGCAACTTACAATTATTATTGATTTACGAAAAATTTCAATTTACAAAATTGATCCAGTTAATCAAAAAGAATTAAATAAAACTGGATGAAAAAAAAGAATATAATTTAAAAGTAATTGGAAGGTTTTACTAGGTTTCAGTTTACTGCCACTTACAGTTAATCATGCATGTTCGCCATATTTTATGCTGTTCCGAGTAAAATATGCGATATGCTCACACTGCATATATACTTGCGGGCATATTTTATGCTACCTAAAATATACTCAAAAGCATATATATGCAATATGTTCAATGTCACATCCCTACTGATGACATGCTGCAGGCTACGGCTCATCTGTAGATGGAGTGATTGACGGGCAGGCGGCGGCAAAGAATGGCTAGGGAGAATGTCCAAGTGAACCTCACTTTGCCCGCCTGCTAGCCCGGCAACAGTGTATGTGCCCGTCGAAGTGACACTCAGAGTGTTGAAAAGAGTGTCAATGTATCCCCAGCTTTAGGGTCAGGAGGGCAGGGGCGTCAGAGGCATAGCACAAATTCAACGAGCGCTGCTTGTGTAATTATTCAGAATTTTTGACACTTTCATCTAGAAATGTAGCGTCCTTTCTCGTTCAATGTGTGTAGAAATATTCCACGCTTCGAATTGCATTACGTTGATTAGAACGAATCGCTTTTTAGGCAGTTTTTCTCGACACAATTCGCAGAAGTTGATGGGCCGGAGGAGCTCTGATTGATTGTGTTATTACTTTGTGCTGTCCTGCGCCATACAATGGGTGTGTTGTGGGGTCTTGAAACCTTGTATTGGGTGCTGTGTATCTAGAGTTGTAGTTCTGTGGATTGGGTATTAACGTCTTAACGTCTTCTTCCTTTATTTCTTCTCTTGTATTTTGCGCCGTACCCAAGTAGCAAGTTTTCGGAGTGCAGAAATTCCGACTCTTCCTTGTTTTTCTCAGAATAATAGAAATTCTTGCAGGATAGTTGTTTTCAAACATATACATTTAAGCGAATATAGGGTTTTGGTGTACAAAACCCTACTGCTGGGAATATCCTGGTAAAATCAATGAAAGTAAAAACTACAAAAAACAGAATTGAACCAGTGTAGTAATCTCATTACGCTACCCCCATACAAATAAAATACCCTACCTTATCTCATTACGCTACCATCACACAAATAAGATCGCGTGCCAATACAGCTAGACCAGTCCTGTGACCAACTGTCACATTTCACAACGCATGACATGAACCGCCGACATCGCAAAGGCTTGTTTACACGATCATTGAGTGCGCGCGTGAGCAGTGAAGAGAGGCGCAAGCCCCGCCCACTTGCTCTCGCTTCAGGCGCATTTACTGCTCAGTGACAGTGCGGACTATGCTTGTTTTCATGCCGCTGGCCAGAGCTTGTCGGTGTCATTACAGCCTCACTGACTTTGAGCAAGTAAATGAGCCTGTAACGAAAGAAAGTGGGCGGGACTTGCGCCTCTCTTCACTGCTCCCGCGCGCACTCGATGATCGTGTAAACAGGCCTTAACGCAACTCGCTTGAGAATATAACTCCAGCTCGAGACAACGTTGTAACAACGCCCTGACGAGCAGGAGAGATCGCATCGGTGCTGTAATAGCATGAAGTCTTTCGTACTATAGCTTGAAATCTCCCTCTAGCTAATACCATAGCGTGATGTCTTCCACACTCTTGCATGAGATCTACCTCTAGCTAGTATTATAGCATGAGAGTAGGTTAGGTTACTAATGGAAATTTCTTATTTCCTTTCATTAAATTTAGCGATAAAGACTTAATTTGTAAATCTTAAACTGCACTTGGGTAGACGATACATGGCGGTAGACCTCACGCTACAGTAGCACTAGTTGAGTGTTAGTGTGGTGTCACTCCAGCACAGCAGCCCACGAGGGGTTCGTGAAGGAACGAAGAAAACACACTGCCATAGCATAGCGATGTTTATTATGCAGCTAAGTAACAAAAAAATACAATAAACAAATTTAATTTCCATTAAAGACCATATCCAATTTCACGAAAACCTACTTTAATATCGCAATGGATAATGTTAACCTTTTTTAAGGTCAGTATTGTAGTACTCACATTAATATTACCAAAACCACCATCATTAGACTTACTCTGGCAACAGTTAGAGACCGATGTTAGCACGAGGAAGGAGCTGCCACTTGGCAGTTAACTCCAAAGAACATACTAGGGAACAAATTTAACAAGAAATACAATATATTGAAGGTATTTTTAAAGTTGGACCGAAAAGTCTAATTCAACGCGTTCCCCGCGTTGCTGCGGCTGTTAACGGTCGAGTTGGTTAGGTTGTAAGAAGTAGAAAAGGGGAATCGAATTTTCAGCTTGAATAAATTTTAATTCTTTCTACTGAATTTGAAAAATACAACAGAACGATAACATTTCACTTTGATTTTATAACAATTATTTCAAAAAATTCGCGAAACAAATAAAATGTCGAGCATTAATACCAACACGTAAATGGGCAATTTCCCTGTTGGTACACATGTGGCCCAATATGTGGAGAATGTGTTAGAGGGTTAACTTCAAATACGCGAAATTACTTGTAGAAGTACCGTTCTGAGTCACAGCCGACAACGATTGGGAGCTACAAACGATCTTTGAAAACCTCGAACTCAGGGAAGATCAGAACACTTCATTTGCATCACCTAGGTGGGTTCGAGAAAAAAATACAATTTACTTCCAATAAAGATGATAAAAATAGCATTGGTTCTAAGATTGTGTTGATATAAAGATCCTTAGTTGAGGTACTATCAACACCCATGTTAATAGTCGAAACAAATGATTGAGAGAAAAGCATGGAAAAATGCGTTTTTTTGTTGCGTAATCTAGGTTTGATAATGCATATTAATACAAGTTGAAAACTATTATACCAGAGATTATGCATTGCTGAACACTCTTATAAGTGCGCATTTACATTAAAAAAAACAAGCTTAGGAACGTGAGATATTGGAAACTAATGTTGAAAAGAGGTTGCTTCTTCAGGGAAAGCCTGCACTACTGTAGTTCAGTTTCCGGTTTAAAACACGCAATATCGCTTTAACGCTTTGGCAGCAACGTGAGCCACCGGTGACCACGGAGGGGATTTTCATAATGCTGTTGACCGACCAGTAGTCTCAAACTCAAATTTCACAAATACTTAATTAAAACAAAATGAAAGCATGACCCAGTTTATGTTCTCTATTTTCAAAATTGCGAACTACAATTGACAGTAAATTTGAGTTGAACATTGAACTTCAATTACGGTCAGTGTGTTTAAGTAACACATTTCTATGCGTCAAGCGCTGCCACAAGCTTTAGACCATCCCCTTGGGTATACAGATCCCATTAGTCCACCAATTTGGGAATGCCGATCCCCTTAACGCCTGTTGACACGATCATTGAATGCGCGCGTGAGCAGTGAAGAGAGGCGCAAGCACCGCCCACTTGCTCTAGATCTAGGCTCATTTACTTGCTCAATGACAGGCGCATTTGTTTGCTCAATGACAGTGCGTCTGTAATGACACTGACAAGCTCTGGCCAGCTCCGTGAAAACGAGCATAGTCCGCATTGTCATTGAGCAGAAAATGCGCCTGAAGCGAGGGCAAGTTTTCGGGGCTTGCACCTCTTTTCACTGCTCACGCACGCACTCAATGATCGTGTAAACAGGTCTTAGTCTGCCAATTTGGGTATGCCAATCCCCTTAGTCTATCAATTTGGGCAGGCTGATCCCCGTAGTCTACCCAAACGCCCGCAGCACGCGCACCTCTCCGATAGAGAGGTACGCCGTTGAACTGCTATCGAGGCTCACGAAGCTGAGGTATCGCCCTTTGTGGAGTTGGGTCAGAGGGACACGGAACTCTTGGCCAGTATATGGCGCTGCAGTCACGTGATGAATGACAGGATTGTCAGAGTTGACATCCGAGTTGCCGAATCTGATGTCCACCTTCTGGAACATGGACGGTGTGATGTAGATATCAACGACGGTCTCCTCCTTAGGGAAGTCGAATCGGACCCAAGGATTGGGTCCTGTCTTCGAGATGTAGGACTGCGAGTCGGAGGCCTGGCAAGGATGGCAGACGTGGTTCTTCATGAGAGACGTGGGGTTCGAGGTTATGGAGGCCGGAGTGGCGGTGATGGGGGTGTCGCTGTCGATGATGTTGTACGTGGAGGCAGAGGAGCTGTAGCAGCTGGAGCCAGAAGCGAGGTTCGTCGTGCTCTGGTTGTACTGCAGGCCCACAATACTCGAGTACATCCCGCACACCATGTGTTCTGCCACGAATCATCATCTTACAGTCTTGTCTGTTTGCGTACCTCATAACTGCATACTCTATTGGTAATGGCTCAATTCCCTATCCTCAACTCTATTGAGTTGTGAATAGGGAATCTCCATGAATAGAAAATCTATTCCCTATTCATTCCCTATTGCTGAATACCTCGCACATCTTGTGGCCTGCCACGAGTTATCACCTCGCAGTCTTGTCTGTCTGCGTACCTCATAACTACCTGCACCTACTCAATGACTACGGAATCTACTGTAAGAAGAACAAGAGTTGGCTTCCTGTCCCTTGAAGTACACGTTCGAGCAATAGAAAATAAGACACAGCAAAGGCTTAGTTTTAAAGGGCTAATTTCTCGGAGCTTAACAATAAGCAGCATACACAGATCATCACCGAGAATCTACAGTATATACATTTCAGTAAGGACTAGGAACTTTTAGTTTTTGAGTGAGCTTCCTATTTAATTTAGAAGAAATCTTTCTGTGATCACAGCTTCACACGCCTTCACGAGGTCAAGGCTACCTAGGGAGTCAAAATCATCAAATCCTGAGAACAAAATGCATAAAAATAAATTATAGAAAACGTGACTACTGGACAAAGCATCGACCTAGACCTCTTTTGAGTGACAAATCAAGTAGTTTCTTGTTCTTTTCTGGCAATTCTTTGGTTTTACCACTTAAGAATTAAAATATCGTACAAAGGCCTTCTCACACAGCTCTTATACATTGACGGAGGTCCGCTACTGTAGCTCTACATGTACAAAGTTTAAAGTCATTTTTGCACAAACAGCTTTACCGCTACGCAAACCACTCAGAAATACTAAAGGACGATCTATCATTGCTTTAAAACTAATGTTCTAATAGTGCTTGGCATTAACTTTTTGAAGCCATAGCCTAACACTCTTGTCGATTCCATCTCAATGCTATGCTATTAGTAAAATCTTGTTCCGATGTTGTATTCAGCGTCCAAAAATACACATTTGTTTAATTTAGGATTACTCGTCTGTAGTGTAACAATGATGAATAAACATTAGGCTATGTTCACTGCACTGAACTGCAGTGCGCAGGTACTGGCCATGACTTCCATATGCCTGACCTGCTCTGCAATTTTTCACCCATTCTCACACCTTCAGTTATCGAGACGGACGGACATTCGCCGCTACCACTCACTGGGAGACATACAGAAGACGCTGCAGTGCAGGGTTTTCCCACACCAGGACCCGCACCACACCCGGTAAATGAATGGGATAGCGGTCACCTCGGGGGGACGGCAAAGGTGATGTTGAGCTTGCACGAGAAGTCTGGGGAGCCACTCAGTTTCAGCTGCGGACAAAGGTAAGTGAGAGAACAGAAGAGCTGTTGGCGTTAGTCGCCCTTTGCACGCCCCTACCGGGACTGCGTATTTTGTAGTCAACATCAACCGCTTTTATCCTAGATACTCCACACTGTCAGCTGTGCCCTGCTGCTGATCAGTCGCTTACCTTCATGAGCTTGTATCCTAGATAGGGTCATGTGGTCACGACCCGGACAAGGTCTCGACCCGGACAGTTTTGATTAGCCAATGAACGATCGAGCCTAGGATGATGCCAGAGCTATGACGCATGAGAGAGGGCGGTCCTAACTAGACGCCATTTGCGAACCTCCCCGCCGAAGCTCCGCTTGTAAGCAAGGTAAGAATTTCGATTTTACGAGGTCGCGATCTTAATTTTCGGCATCAGGATATATTGTGCCATGACCCCGAATAAGGCGTGATCAACTTGTGACTTGTTTTGTTATGAAATATAGCCATGTTGGCATAAAATCAGTGATAATACGGAGTGCCTAAACAACAATGGACTCGTTAGGGGTGCCCGCTAAACAAAATTATGCCGAGTTCTCGACTCGGACAATTTTGAAAATTCATGCAAATTAAGTGTACTAGAAAAACCAATTAAAAAGTGAATGATTGCATAGTTCTTACAACTATAATGTACCATACGTGAGATAAAGCCTTCCTGAGGATAAAGTCGCCCTTGCTGAAGGACACCTTCCACTTCCCAGCAATCGGGGATGTCGACAGTGTCGACCGCAGCAGGGTATTGGGGGTCCTCACAGTCAGCACGGGGACCACCCAACGACAAGCAAACCTGATCAAGCTCCTCCCTCCCTTGAGGGACTTCGACATGCATTAACCCTTTAACGATCATGGCGCCATTCGGCCGTTTCATCTAGCTAGTTTAGTTATTAGCTAGTTTAGTCATTAGTTTTTATACAGATTAGAATTAAAGTTGTAAGTTCTATTATCCCTATTCAGTGTTCACCCATTTTGATTTTCCTAATAGAAAGAAAACAAGCCATACGAAAGAAAAAAGGCGTAGTTTTAAGGAATTCAAGTACCTTTTTTATCATATATATTTTTTTATTACATAGATATTTTGCTACCAATTGTTTTTTTTTACCTTTCAGTGTCATGTTCTGGATGTTCTTAGTAAGAAAAAACATACAACATTGGTGTAAGCGTGTTTTTGGTGGACCAAAACATCCGTCCGGGTTGAGACCACACCCCCGTCCGGGTCGTGAACACGCTGTCTCGACCCGGACAGAGAATTCTGGATTTTAAAAACGGCTGTAAAACCAATACTTTGATATCTATAGATATGAAACTCATAGTATAAGATGGGGAATTAGATAAGCTTTCTTTTTGAGCACAAAATCTCTCCTGTAGCTCAATAACTTTTTTTATGAATATTATTCACTTTACTGTCCGGGTCTTGAACACATCACCCTACTCAACACTGCCAGCTGTGCCCTGCAGCTGATCAGTCGCTGACCTCCATGAGCTTGTATCCTAGATACTCAACACTGTCAGCTGTGCCCTGCAGCTAACCAGTCATGTTGTGTTTACTATAGTTATAAGGGGAGTTGGTTCTGTTGTTGGACTTTGAAATTTTAGAAAGGAGATTGACTTTGTTAATTCTTGTCATTTCAAATTTATGTTATATAGAGCTATTATGTAATGTTAATATTTTTTAAGTAGGGCTTCAACCAGCGGATCGTTTCTGGGATTTTACTTTTCATATTCTTGGAATTGAGCTTTAGAGATATTAGACCGAGCATTCCAAGAATGCGAGATTCAACAACAATCTAAGAGCTACCATCAAATTATCTTCAACAAAAATTTTCCTGGAACCCAACTCGACCATAGAACTTTCAATACACAAATCATTCGATGTGTTTCAATGAACTAAAATACAGAACTTGACCCACAAGATCGACACCATAACTGAAAACGAAGAGAAAATTTTTCAAAGCCTAGTTTAACGTTTACCGAAATAGAGTAATTTTCGTCGCCTCCGAAATACAAAGAAGGAATTAATCACAAAATCGTCCAGCAAAGTAATACCTAAATTTACGTAGAAATTTGACAGGGCCCGCGTGTGAGGTTGGGTTATGTAGCGGTTCAATTATAGTTGTGTCCCAATATTTGCTCAGCTTAAGCTGTCGGGTGTGAGGAGCGCACAACCCACCTTGGTGTAATGCTTCTGCCTCACCACTGCCAGCGCCGCCGTCACCAGCATGGAGGGCACCAGCAACGCTTCCAGACCCATCTCGCTGCCGGACGGTGCCAAGTTGTCGTACGCAGGAGCCGGACGGTGCCAAGTTGTCGTACGCAGGAGCCGGATGTTGCCAATTTCCGTACGCAGGAGCCGGATGTTGCCAAGTTGGCGAACGCAGGAGCTGGACGGTACAAAGTTGCCGTACGCAGGAGCCGGACGGCGCCAAGTTGTCGTACGCAGGAGCCGGACGGTGCCAAGTTGCCGTACGCAGGAGCCGGACGGTGAAAAAGTTGTCGTCCGCAGGAGCCGGACGGTGCCAAGTTGTCGTACGCAGGAGCCGGACGGCGCTAAGTTGTCGTACACAGGAGCCGGACGGTGCCAAGTTGTCGTACACAGGAGCCGGACGGTGCCAAGTTGTCGTACGCAGGAGCCGGACGGTGCCAAGTTGTCGTACGGAGGACCACGTCCCAGCTCGTGCGAGCATGCTGCCGTCGAGTTTTACGGTGGAGTTTTGCCTCTGAGGTCAGAGTCAAGGAAGAAAATAAGAAAACATTTTTAATGTTAACCATAACACAATTAAGTTGTATAATATAGGATTCGAAATCGGACGAGACGTTCGTGAACTGTGAAATACAAGAGGCATCCCTACATCGGAGGTAATATTCTCAACCAAATTTCCTTGTACAGATACAGAGCGGTAAAGATGGTAGCGAAAGTTCTTCTATCGACTTGGCTATTCTCCGTCTTTTTAAGGCCAAAATCTCTAGTTTAATTTTTCATTATAAAGTTAAACTGAATTGAATAAAAATATATTTAATTCTTGTGCACGATCTTGAGTTCGGCAACTCCGACGCCAAACTAAAATATGGTAAAATAGCCTCGCCTTATGTAACTCTTATAATGCTCCAGGGGTAAAACATAGATCCCAACCCAGCTTGTATGTCAAAAAATGAAGGTAGAAAAATTACTTCGTTTAAATTCTTCAATCTGATGGCGCGGGTAAACGTCAGGCCAAGGCTAGCTCGACTGCTCTTTTTTATCTGTTGTATCAGAAATAATTAAAAACCTAATTCTTTACACTCTCATCAAACACAAAAAGTATCAAAGCAGATCTGCTAAGATTTTTCATACCCTGGTTAGCTAATTTACGGGACAAATGAGGCGTGGATTAGAGCTCATTTAGTTTGGTCCTTCAAAGTCCACTCAAATGGCGGACCACTTGTGTGACGTCATGACTTCTGGAGCGGGCCTGGAGATACAGGAAGCATTGGCCTGTCAAAATCCATGTCTACAAACAGGGGTCTCATACCTGAGGTACAACGCTTAACAAAGTCCTGAAATTTCAAACCTCAGTATACTTTTACGAATTGATCCCATACCCACTGAGGTCTAACGTTTAACATATTGCTGGTACAACTTATTCTTACAGGTACAACTTATACAATTGGCTGAGGTCACATACCTCCGGTATAACGCTTAACAAAGTCCTGAAATTTCAAACTTTACGTATAACTTTTACAAATCCTGAGGTCACATACCTGAGGTGCAACGCGTCACAAACTCCCGCTCCTCATCCAGACTCTCCTGCAACGGACGAGTCAAGACACCTTCTGAAGCAGACGCCCAAGTCCCGCTCGTTACAAGAAATGTCCTGCCCCTACCACACCAAATAAAACACCACTAATCGGCTCCTCACAGGCTGCAAATCAATCACGACCCCTCAAGTATTGGACGACAGCGAAGTGACGGGGGTAAAATTAGCGTGTCACGGACGAATGAACCGCGACTCGATGATGATTTGCGGGGCGCGACATAAAATTGTCTCGGGACATCGAAAATATCGGCGAGATAATTGTCGTCCTGTCGTGTTTGACAAGTGCAAAAATATTCTGCGCTCCAATTACTTCATAACAAATCGAACCAGTTGCTTATTATGTATTTGTGTGACATGTGCAAAAATATTCCGCACTTCAGATGATTTCGTAGCAAATGGAAAAAGCTGCTCATTAGGCATTTTATTTTGCGATAATCCGCAAAACTTGTCGGGGGCAAGGGGCTCTAGGTGATTAGATATTTAATTTACGACACCTTGTGTGTTTCGATACATGGTATTCTGTGGCACGGGTCTCGACACCGTACATTTTGCACGGCAACCAAATTAAAAGTTTCCAGAGTGCGATGATAGATTTATTCATGAAGGTGTGACATTTCGCTGGGCACATGAATTCCTTGTTGTTCCCTCAACATACACATAATTCGGTTGCTATGACATTTACTTTCAAACAAATATATTCTAACGAATCCATGCAGTTGTACACACACAAAACGGAGCAAAAAGAAGCCAACACTTCGCAGGATTCGTGGATGAACTTAACTTGTGTACCTATCTGATCACAATTGCTCTACCACATAACATCGCAGACCATCTCTCCGGTCCTCACAGCAAAAATTTTTTCGTTGACTCCACTATTCTACGTTTTTTAAAGTCAAAATTTAAGGTCAAAACGCCTCCCACTCGTGACACCAACACTTCTTGACACGTGCAAGTAGACCTGATGACTCACCTGACAACTGTGGTGGGGGCGTGACTCTGATATCTTCCTCGCATCCATTGCAGGATCCAGTTTCTGCCGTGGAACATTGGATGTTTCGTTCGTTGCTAAATCAATCAAATGAGCAAAAACAGAAATTCTGCACAGTTTACGGTGTTCTAGGATCACGAATACGGCAGCCATTCGTAGCTGCTGTAAATTACTGGCGATTTCACGACAAACATCTGGAAAATCGACTGTCCGCAATTCCCGCACTCTGCGGACTGGCAACGCAGAAAACTACAACTTTTAGGCTTCTGATTAACTGAAGTTCGTGAAGCAGCTCATGCCGTGCTGCACTACAACAAAATTTGCCCGACTTTCACGAAAGGACAATAAAATATTCTGCAGGTTTTGAAGACTTTTCACCAGTTCTGAATCATTACATTATTTAAAGTATGTGCATCTTAAAATTTAGCCATCCCTTATCTAAATTTCATGAAAGAAGTTATGAGTATTATTATATTAATAAGCTTCATATTCAGGAGCTACACCAAAACGATCTCAAGAAAGCGCAAGATAGAGACCATTTTGTATGGAGTGCA
Source organism: Morinoia aosen (assembly GCA_030386875.1). Taxonomy (NCBI): domain Eukaryota; kingdom Metazoa; phylum Arthropoda; class Malacostraca; order Amphipoda; family Talitridae; genus Morinoia; species Morinoia aosen. The sequence goes on from CM059564.1 coordinate 78,146,425, forward strand.
ATGAGTGGAACCTATGCACAAGGTGTGTTCCCACTCCCAGCACACAGAAACAGAAAGATAAGAAGGAGAACATAAGACCTGGAAGAGATAATAAAAATTTGAACGAAGTATAGTGAGCACGAAAGACAAAAATCCCGAAAACCTATCCATAACTGAGGGACCTAACAGTTTCCTTTCTGAGGGTGCATGTGCCCATGGCAAAGGAGAAATCAAACTCATCTGGAATATTTCTATCCTATGCCTTCGCAGAAAGACATTATATTTGAGGATGAACTTCCATTACTATCCTTAATCAAAAAACTGGATACTTAAGGAATACACTAAAAACTCCCCGCAACATTGCCCCAACACGACAGCCTCCCGCACCTCCAGACAGCGTACGGCTGCTGCAGCAGGGCACTGTAAAGCTCGTTAAATACAGCTCAATAATGTGTGGTGCGTACAATAATGATATGGGAACCCTTCGAGAGCGACTAAACATCAAATCAATCAAGCAGCTAAACAAATATGCTCTCCATCGCGCAGCCAGAGTTTGCAGAAGAGATCCATAAAAAGAGTTGCGTTGCTTTAAAAAATAAAGAACTTTCAGCAGTCGAGGGCATGCCTTTAGAATTTTGAGGCACAACTGATGTGGTCATCAAGTGCAGGACACTGCACCTGCCACAGCCTGCAGTGCCCTGTTGCTCTTGAGAGACACAAGCGATCTCTGAGCGTCTCGACCACTAACCAGGGAATTAATATTAATCTGGACCACTGAGAGGAGCTAGAGCCTGGTTTAAATAAAGCCTGCTTCAATTTGGTCCTAACAAACTAAATTACGCGATATTGCGCAATTAAATGCCCAAGTGCCAGCTAGAAGCCGTCGCAACCCCTTCCTGACTTCTTCTACCCAACATCCTCTTCTGCCCAAACAACCTCCTCTTTTATCCAAACAACCTCCTCTTTTATCCAAACAACCTCCTCTTTTATCCAAACATCCTCCTCTTTTATCCAAACATCCTCCTTTTTTATCCAAACATCCTCTTCTTTTATCCAAACATCCTCTTCTTTTATCCAAGCATCCTCCTCTTCTATCCAAACATCCTTCTCTTCTATCCAAACAACCTCCTCTTCTATCCAAACAACCTCCTCTTCTATCCAAACAACCTCCTCTTCTATCCAAACAACCTCCTCTTTTATCCAAACAACCTCCTCTTTTATCCAAACATCCTCCTCTTCTATCCGAACAACCTCCTCTTCTATCCAAACATCCTCCTCTTCTATCCGAACAACCTCATCTTCTATCCAAACAACCTCCTCTTCTATCCAAACGCCCGCATCACGCAGACCTCTCCGATGGTGAAAGCAGCGAAGCTGCTGCCATCACCGCCGTTAAAACTTAGGTAGCGCCCTCTGTGGTGTTGTGTCAGAGGGACAGGGAACTCATAGCCTTTCACTGGAGTTGTTTCTATGAAGGCAATCGTTGGATTCTCCGCGTTGACCTCTGAGTTGCCAAGCCTAATTTCAACGAGATTGAACTCATGAGCGATGATGTAGATCTGAGCGATTGTCTCCTCCTGGCCGAAGTCGAAGCAAACGCTTGGGTAAGACCCATATGCCGAGATGTGAACCTGACTCCCGTACTGCTGGCAAGGTTGGTAGACGTGGTTTGTCATTAGGGTCGCAGAGTACTTTAGCGTGGCAGGAGTACCGGTGATGACAGTATCCTAGTGGATGATGTTGAAAACAGAGGCAGGCGCGCTGTAGCAGTCGAGTCCATGCCCTTCAGTGGTGCTGCCACCGGTGTACTCAAGCACAATGACGCTCGAGTAGAGCCCACAAGTTTTGTTCTCTGGCAAAAATCGAGACGTTACAATGGGCCAATAGCTACCTGATAAAACTTAAGCAATTTTTTTACGAGCAAAGGACTTCAGTGCAAAAATAAGCAGAAATTGAAGTGGAGCTATGAAATAAAGTGTCGCCAAAAATTAAATACCCTAAATAAGGCAAAGTTAAAAAAGGGTACGCTAACGTAGGCCAGGTTAGGCTAGGCTGAGGGTTGACTAAAATCTACAAAGTCACGCTGAAGGATGCTAGATTAGACCGAAAAAAGCTGGAATAGAAACGGTCTAAAATAACCAATGAAACGTTTTCATTCTATAACGCCGTGCCAGCCTAGTACAGCAAAACACAATGTTAGCAATTACCCTGTCATAACGTTACGCCAACGTTTCATCAATTTTATGATATCACAGAGCGTGTGGCGCATGTCTGAAACAGCCTAATACTTCAGTCCAGACAGACGTTGCTTCAAACACCAGCACTCACGAGAGGACAAGCAGAAGGAGCGGCAGTTTGCTGTCTCTGTGCACCAGGCCCTGAACCACATCAGCAACATGGAAGGGTGAGCCAACACCACGGGAGGGATGGAGACAGTTGAGTTCAGTTCGCATGCGAGGTTTGGAGCGCCGCTCGGTTGCAACTGTAGGCATAAGTGCGTGAGAGAACAGCAACATTGTCATGCTGAATGCAACGCAAAGCAATCAGACATCCTCACTTAGATTCCAGACTTGTGCTTACAGCATAATTTCGGTATCCCATATATCCAACACTGCAAATTGTGCCATGCAGCTGATCAGTCACTTACCTCCATGATCTTGTATCCTAGATACTCAACGCTGCAAGCTGTGCCCTGTAGTTGATCAGTCGTTTACCTCCATGAGCTTGTATAATAGATACTCTACACTGCCAGTTGGGCTTTAGAAATTTAAATTAAGACTCACGAAAATAATGAGAAAATCTCACCCCAATATAGACAAAGCTAATTTATACCTCTAGTGACCGAGTTCGGTCTTGGTGAATGAATGTAGATTAGATTAGTCGTTAGTTTTAGCCTCCCTACCCAGCAACAAATGCGATCCGAATAGAGGAAGGAGGAAGGCCCCATTTAGTATGGAGTTGAGGAAATGCGGAATCTATGCAGAAAGGCATAGAAACAGCAAGTTGTGAAAGAAGATCATGAAACAAGAAAAAGTTGAAAAGGAAAGTAGTAGGTACTGAAGAACAGGACAGCAGTGGACCGAAAAAAGGTGGTCCTTAACATAACAAACACATTTTATTTCAACAAAAAAAAAGAAGGCCTACCTAACTTTTAGCTCGGGCCCTCACATTGAATGAATGTAGATCAAAAATGAATGGAAGCACGCAAACACAGTTGGTAAAACTGACAGATAGATAAAATTGGGAAACGATATTAAGGTATGATTTTCAATCACTAAATACTGTGAGCACCACTGCCCAAAAAACCATCCTTAGACAATTCTAAAACAACTGAGGAGCCTCCCAGAAATCGTCTGGGCTTGGACATCATAAGCCGATGCTACCACTAGTCGGACAATAATAAAACAGCGAAATACCAATGCAATAAACCTGTATGTTTCATTTTAACCTCTAGCGCCTTATGTCAAGCTTGGTCAGTGCAGAATTCTTAACATTATTTCTCTTGTTCCTAGGCGTTGAACAGCGTCAGCGCACCTGACGTCAGTGTCTATTGAAGTATAATATTTATACGGTCGAAACATAACTGTGCTATCACCTCCTCAGACGCTCAATCCCTGTCACGTACTATGGGGTTCTGTCAAGCTGCCTAAAGACCTGGCCGGAGTGAGGAGGTCACAAGGTGAGCACAACCCACCTTGGGTTAGTGTTGCTGCCTGACCACCGCCAGCGACGCCGTCACCACCACGGAGGGCACTACCAGCGCCGCCAGACGCATCTCGCTGCCGGACGGTGCCAAGTTGTCGTATGCAGGAGCCGGACGGCGGCAAGTTGTCGCACGCAGGAGCCGGACGGTGGCAAGTTGTCGCACGCAGGAGCCGGACGGCGGCAAGTTGTCGCACGCAGGAGCCGGACGATGCCACGTTGTCACACGCAGGAGCCGGACGGTGGTAAGTTGTCGTACGCAGGAGCCGGACGGTGGTAAGTTGTCGCACGCAGGAGCCGGACGGTGCCAAGTTGTCGCACGCAGGAGGCGGACGGTGCCAAGTTGTCGCAAGCAAGAGCCGGATAGTGTCAAGTTGTCGCACGCAGGTGCCGGACGTTGCCAAGTGGTCGTTCGCAGGAGCCGGACGGTGGCAAGTTGTCGTACGCAAGAGCCGGACGGTGGCAAGTTGTCGCCCGCAGGAGCCGAACGGTGCCAAGTTGTCGCACGCAGGAGCCTGACGGTGCTGTCGCACGCAGGAGCCGGACGGTGCCAAGTTGTCGCACGCAAGAGCCGGATAGTGTCAAGTTGTCGCACGCAGAAGCCGGACGGTGCCAAGTTGTCGCACGCAGGAGCCGGACGATGCCAAGTTGTCGTACGCAGGAGCCGAACGGTGGCAAGTTGTCGTACGCAGCACCTCGTCACTGTTCGTGCGGGCACGCTGCCGTAGAGTTTTTGCTGACGTAGCTTTAAATCTGGCGACGCTGCTTTGGATGAACACCTGTTAACGAGTAAAATGCGAACGGACGTCAGCTGATGAAACTTATTTAAAAAAATAATAAATGATTTATATATAAATAATTTTATTTTTCCTTCTTCGTTTTATTCCTTAACAAACTCATGCGGTCATGCTTTTTTTAAAATTGTATTCCAGCGGATTTGGTCATCGTCTACGAAGGATATGTTTTTAGCAATATCCTTCATGTGCACTTTGCCTCGTTTGAAGTTTATTATTGCGAAAATGCGTGTTATTCTAGCTGTATTTTCCAGGAAATCCTGATCATAAGTCCAATTTTAAAACAGTCGAGTTTTCTGATAGTCGATCATTGAAAAAATTTCATGTCGTCGTGGGTTTTCGATGGTAAAAGAATGATGTAATTTCGGATATTAGATGGAATTTAGAACAAGGACTTCAATGATATAAATTATTCAACTTGTCAAGAATCTGTTGAATCTGTTAAGAATAATCAATTTTGCGAATTAAAAATGAAAATTAGGGAAAAGTTTAATCATATGTAATAAATCTTTTAATTGTGTGTAATATATTTTGTGCTTACTCAAAAATACGGTTAAAACATCTCAGAAAGTTCCAGCAGTACGGGGGCTGTATGTTTGTGTGTGTGTCAGTTTGTGTGAGCTTGACAGATTTATAGACCGACTTGTCCCTTGGAAACCCGAGAACGACGCGATCCCTTTGCTAGGAAAAGCGCCCTAATGCAAAGCCAACAAATATAGGTGTGGTGAGAAAGGCTTTGTATACATTCGGACCACAAGCTGTGTTGTTTCTGGAGAGGTCGATTTTGTGGTGTTAGCAAATTTTCGAGAGGGCATTCGGGCGAGCCCTTTGAAACTTTAGACGGTCGGAAAAATGCCTACCCATTCGCAAACCGCCTTGTTGTCGAACAGAGAGAGCGTGACACTTAAGCCTAGAGAGGTGGCCGAGCAACGGTTTGAAGGAGCTTGGACGTGGGAAGCAAGGGTACCAAGACATAGCACAGGAAAGGGGTAGGCGGGCGCTTCGAAGTTCGAAGGGTCTGATTGGGCGAAATGAGTACAGAGGACAACCCTCAAGAAATAGGCTAGGCGGCGTAACGTACAAGGGGCAGTTCGACAGTCAACGCCGTGGCGCGAAGTATAAGAAATAAAACGCGGGTGTGTTCCCTGTAACAAACGTGCTTAAAGAAATAATGAAAAAGTGGTTGTTGGTTATATTGAAAATTTACATTAAAGTTGATGCTATAATTGTAATCCAGAAATTTATACATTTCTCGTTCTTACTTTCAGAGAAGTAAATTAAAATCCAACCAGCGTGGAAATAATTCAATGGAACGGTTAGATGCAACGTCTCTGGGCGGGTAAGATAGACACAGTTTCTTAAAAAAAAAGATATCGTTGAAATAAATATTGCGACAATTCATTGTAATTCGGTCATGTAAAAAATGTGAGAGATTTTCGATCATGTAAAAAAATTTGAGATATTTGAGGAAACGTCATTTGACGCGCTTAAAAAAGTAACTAGTTAAAAAATTTGGTCTTGACAGGTGGGACGGAGTTAAATATCTGAAGAATTGATCTGCTCGGAAGAAAGGGAATTGACGTACGAAGATACCGAAGCGGAATGAGCAGTATAGCGTCATCAATAGACATTTCTGAACTGTGCATAAGGCTGTGATTTGAACTGAAGCTGTGTGGGCTCATTAATGTGTGGGGTCAAAGTAATGATCACATCATGTGCTGCTGGAACTACTGAGATAGAATAGACCAGAATTAACCATGTCTCATGTGTAGCTCTTGCAACGCAGGTAGGGCTGGCCAGCCAAGGTGAATCTTTCAGGATAGTCATGTTATTCACGCTTATTGATACTTGTGTGACGTATGGAAGCAAATCATAAATATTAAGCATATTTGACCCTGTGTATCATGCCCCACAATATTAGAAGCGATCGCTCACAGCATCACGGAGGGCGCTCAGAAAATGCGCTACGTAAGTCGTGTCTCTGATCATCGGTGAGTAACACTCCTTTTTTAGTATATGTACTGTAATGTCGATTATTATCCATTAATTTTTGTGTTGTTTATGTAATGTCATGGAGGTGCGCCATTCCCTCAATTCCGAGAACCTGATCTTCTTGTTAATGAAATGTTAACAAGGAGGAGGGCCCCTATATTCTCGTGACATCTAAATTTGGCAAGATCCAAGTGATCAAAAAAAAATTTTATTTACATCTGTGAGTTAACAGCAGTGTTGTGTGTTTTAATATTTTTTTGTTGTGTTTTACATGCGCGTGTTGAAGTGAAATTTAGTGCGTACCCAAGCTTATGAAGTGCTACAACGATTGGAGAGTGTATCATTTCGAGAGCGATAAATTGTCATTGTTACAGAACGAGAAGCTAACAAGTGTGTAATGATATACAGCTGAAAATTTTGAAGAGATCAAAGGGTGATAAAAATTGATCTAAATAAATTTCTCAGGAGCTTGAATAATCAAGGTAACGTGATGTTGAAAATTCACAGTGAGTAGTTTTCTTGTTAATGAACTGCGTGAGCGTGAGTGATTATTTGTGAAGTCGTGAAGCTCGTGTTTAAAGAAGATAAGCATCATGACGAAGGAACGACGACCGTGGAAACGAACCAGTGGTACCCGCACAGCCGGAGGAGGAAGTCAACATGCCGGTGGTAACCAGTTGCTTGGGAGCCATAGGGGCCAAATTCAGGAGGGGCGATGATGTGGGGGAACATATGGCAAGGTTGAAGTTTCTGACCGGTAACCTGAATAACAGCGAGCAGGTATCAGCCTTCTTCCTATGCCTAGGTCCACAAGAGGCAAAGGAATGCAATCAAATAATTGGTACACTAGCGAACCTACGAGAAGCAGAAACATGGCTGCGCAAAGAAGCAGACAAACCGAGAGGGAGTTTCTGAGTACCTGACGCGCCTAGAAAAGCTGTAAAACGAGAATTATCTAGAACATCCGGAACGAGTCATTATAGATTTGATGTGGCTCGGATTAAGGGCAGACATCACGAGACCCTTCCGAAGTGATGCGCGACCTACGACTGTACAAGAATTGAGGGACATGGCAATCGAAGTGGAAAATCGACGGATAGTACCAGTACCAAGGGAAACGACAGAGAGGAGGGAACCGGAGAGAGAGAGAGCGCAGCGAAGCGAGAGGAGGCCACAGCATGAGACTGCACGTGTCGGCCATACGATGCGGCATTCACCACATCGGCAAAGAGGCTACTACCATGAAGTGCCACCCTGGAGGGAAAGGAACAAACAGATACGACACTCTCCTTATCATCGAAGAGGAAATTATGAAGCGCCACACTGGAGCGAAAGAGGCAGACTTAGGAGTCATTAGCACCAAATTTACCACGCAAGAGAACCACAGCCGCATCAGGAAGTACCACCTGCACCTGAGGTAAACTTGGCGCAGTATAGAACAGTGCCACCGCCGTGCTTCAACTGCGGAAAATTTGGGCACCTAAAAGCTGATGGCAGAGTGCAACATTTTGCAGGACCGTCAAAAAACGGAACAGTAGACCGTTAGCTCCAATAATAAATCCAAGCGTCATACTCCATGTGAATGGTACACCTGTAACTGCCCTTCTTGACACAGGAGCAAATATATGCTTGGTAAAAGAGCGTGTGGTTGCAGGGATCAATAATGCTAGTGTAAATGGAACGTCGACTGCATTAAAAACAATGGGAGAGGAACCCGTACCGGTGCTGGGAAAGATTAATGTGCCAATTAAAGTCAACGGTCAGAAGATTGTACAAAGATGCTTTGTTGTGCGGGAAAATGCATTCCCAGGAGACCTGTTAATAGGAGTGGAAGTAATGAACAAAGTCAATGCAAAGCTAGACTTCGGAAAACGTAGGGCATCACTGTTTGGTACTTACGTGAACATGTTTTCAGCACCAGGACCCGCTTCTCCGAAAATTCTGTGGGTAACGCGGGAGGAAGCATCGGTTACTCTCGCTGAGGACATTACAGTGAAGCCTCGCGCGCAAACTATGGTGAAGTGCCGAGCAGATGTCAAGTTTGATGGAAAGGAGGTGATTTTAGAGCCTAGAATTAAGTGGGTGCCGTACGTGGGAGCCACCGCAGCAAAGGTACAAAACGGGTATGTTTTGATGCCTGTACTTAACCCTTTTGCCGAAGAAATCGCTCTGACTGAAGGAGCAATAATTGCAACATGCCACGAAATCTCGAATGAAAATGCAACTGCAGAAGAGAATAATGATGAAAGCAGCGAAGCAGAGAATCTCCGCAGAGAGAAACGCTTTCAGCAAATTGATGAGCTTGACCTCAGTCACTTGGATGCTGAAAAACAAGAACAAATCAGAAACCTGCTGAAGGAATATCACAAAACAATCAGTGCATACGAGATGGATATTGGCCACGTTAAAGGAGTAAAATACAAAATTTTGCTGAGTGATTACAGGCCAATTCAAACAAAAGGATGGCGTATTCCCTACACCAGCCAAGAAATTATTGATAAAAAGATCTCGGAGATGATTGAAAGTGGAGTTGTGCAAGAGAGCACAAGTGCTTGGAAAAACCCACTCGTACTCGTAAGGAAGCCTGGGGGGGGGCCACAGAATTTGCCTTGATTTGCGAGCTGTAAACATGCGGGTAGTGAACGAACACTACCCGATTCCCAACATTATAGGGACACTGGAAGAGGTGGCTGGCAAATAATACTATTCCATTGTCGATGCAAAATCAGCCTTCCATCAAATTGAGCTAGATGAAGAAAGTAAGCAGTACACGGCGTTTCAAACTCGACAAGGAAACTTCGAGTTCTCTAGGCTACCTATGGGACTCAAGTGTTCAACATCAGTGTACCAGAGAGTAATTTGTCATGTTCTGAAAAGGCAGCTTGGAAAATTCACCGCCATTTATTTGGATGATGTGTGCATCAGCTCTATGACTTTTGAGAGTCACCTAGAAAATTTAAGGGAAGTGTTGCACGAATTTCAATGTACTGGAGTAAAAATAGGCTTAGACAAGTGCAAATTTGCGCAAAAACAAGTGAAGTACCTAGGATGTTACATCAGTCGTGAGGGACTTATTCCAGATCCCAAGAACGTGGATGCGATGCAGAATTACCCTAGGCCCATGACCGCCCGCAAAGTCCGCTCGTTTGTGGCGGCACTCAACTTCTACCGGCGGTTCATTCCGCACTTCGCCACAACAGCTGCACCCCTTAATGCGCTGACTAAGAAGGGGAAAAAATTCAAGTGGAATGAAGAACACGAGCAAGCCTTCTGTAAACTTAAACAGCTAATGATAGAAGCTCCAGTTCTGAAGAAGCCTTCTCTAAATGAGACGTATTATTTGAGCTGTGATGCCTCAAATGAGGGCTCGGGCGCGGTACTTGCACAAAAATGTAATGGTAAGGAACAACCGATTGGATACTTCAGCAAAAGATTCAATGAGGCTGAAAAACGTTATTCCATCACGGAACGTGAAGGATTAGCAGTAGTGGCTGCGGTAAATCACTTTTCACCTTACCTGTACGGCAATAAATTTGTGGTGATAACGGATCACACGGCCCTCAAATATTGGTTCAAAGGAAAAAACACCAAGAACAACAGAATTATGAGGTGGGCCCTGACACTCTCACAATATGATTTTGAGGTAATTTATCGGCCAGGAGCTCAGAACGTTGCACCCGACGCGTTGTCTAGAAACATCGCGAACAGCAACGAAGAAGAAAATCAAGACGACGAAGCCCCTAAAACAGTGTTCGTCACGACGATGATAGGCGAAGCACCCAATGTACAGGAAGCGGAGATTAGCTTGCAGAAGGAAAATGTGCGAGCAGAGCAATTAAGAGGTCCTGTGTGGGGGCTGGTGCTCAGCTACCTAGAGAGCGACAAAACGGGAAATGTGCCAAGTTTAGCCATGAGTCCCGAAATTTTTGCCGATGATGGAATACTGTATTACAGAAAAATGCAACGAAAACCTAATAGAACGAGGCACTTGATTGTTGTACCAGACGCTCTGAGAGAAGCAGCAATAACGTTAGCACATGACAGCACAATCGGTGCACACCAAGGTCGTGCTAAAACGTGGAAAAAGCTCACGGAATTCGGGTACTGGATTAACATGGCGCGTGACGTTAACAAATACGTCGATTCGTGCATGCAGTGTCAGAAACGTAAGATCAACAATCGCATTTGTGTTAGCATGGGTTCATTCCCTGAAATTGACAAGCCTCTGGATAGAGTAGGCGTTGATTTAATTGAAATGCCAGTGTCGAATGAGGGCCACAAGTACATCCTGACCGTGGTCGATCACTTCAGTAGATATGTTGCAGCGTTCCCGCTCAGAAGCAAGACAACTGAGGAAGTAACGGAAGCGTTGACTAAATTCGTGACTACGTACGGCCCAGCCAAGACGCTCATCTCAGACAGGGGCACCGAGTTCATGTCAGCTTTATGCAGAAATGTATGTGAAAAATTGAAAATAAAATACTACAACACATCAGCATATCATCCCCAATCAAACGGGATGACCGAACGGCAAAATCAGAATATCAAGACTATTTTATCACATCTTGCCGCCATAGATCAATCCTCGTGGCACCTTTCTGTTCCTTGGACGTGCCTGGCACTGAACACCAGCTACCAGAGCGTCATTGAAGAAATTCCATTCTATTTGTTCTTTGGTAGAGATGCTGACATTCCAATCATTGAATGGCTAAAAACCCGGCGAATAGATTACTCTCTGGGAGAAAACTACGCGGCAGAAGTAACTGAACGTCTTCACAATGCCTTCAAGGTTGTTAAAACAAAATCAAAAGCGTCACACGACAAGTCGGTGCAATTATAAGAGCGAGGAGTCAAGAACAACAAAGTCCATGTGGGCGACATTGTTCTGCCCATAATCCGACCGGAAGGCCTGAAGCTGACGGCGCATGGCCGACGGATTGGATTGGCCCGTATCGAATAATTGGAAAAAGCGAGTTCAATGCAACTATTAAAGCACTTTATAATGAACGTGTAGAGAGAGTGCATCTAGATAGGCTGAAGGTGGCGTTTCTCAGAGGGGAGGCTTACCCTTGCCATGAGGATGACGCGGCTGTGCCAGTAGGGGCTGGCAATACAGGCGAGAGTGGAGAGCAACACATGAGGACAAGAGGCGCGGGAAACGCACGTCAAGCTGCGTCCAGGACACACCGGATCTACAATCTGCGTTCTCGGTGTAGGTGAATCGCCAATTAGAAACGAACTGCAGAGGACTGAAATCATGCATCGACTCGAGTTTGCGGGATGTGTTCTTGTGTATTTAATTTTAGAAAAACTCTTGCGTAGGAGTGAGTTTTTAGCGCTGTATTGCTTTAATCTAAATGTGTTGTTTAGTAGAATTGTGTTATTCTAGCTGTGAATTAAATCTAATCTCACTCACTAGAGTGAGATGCTTCGTTCAGTAGGAATACGTTCTAGGTGATGGATCTCCAATTTCCTTTGCTCACAAGAAATCTCGTCCAGAACGAAACTCTTGTTCGAGTGATCTAGCCTTATACTATGCTTAAGTCTCATTTTTCTTTCTTGCTAAGTAAAAGGAAATTGAGCGTTTCATTAGGTTAACTGCGTGTGTTTCTTAAGAGGAGTACGTTGTTCCCTGTGTAGTATGCTTATATATTTCCTCGCCAGCATCTCGTAAAGCGTACGCGCTTGATACGAAATAACTATAGCGAATGAATTAAGTTTCATCAGAAGTTCTTAGGCTGATGCAATTTCAGGCTTGCTGATTTTTCAATGTCTTAGACCGTTCATTTAAGGTAACGGGGAAAATATGTTTAGCGTTAGATTAAAAGTAGCGTATTCTTTCTGGCTGTAGTGTTGAATTTCTGAGTCTTGTGTCTTTCTCGTGCCCTGAAAGAGCATCGTGAAACACGAGGTTCTTGAAGGAATTATAATCTTATCTTATTCTGTAGAGAGTAGTACGTTTCTTTTTCAGACTTAAGGAATTGATTTCTTGGTAGATTATCGTGGTAAGTACTTCAGCACAAAAACAGGCCAGAACATTGCATAACACGAATGCGTCTCGTATAAGCAGCAAAATTAAGGAAGAATCACGTGGAACACAAGTAATTACTTATAAGAACGAAGAACAGAGAGCAACGACACGACATAGGGGATTCATCGCACTTGTATTGGAAGTATTTGACTGTAGAACAAATTCTAGCTTTGCATTGGGAAACGACGAAGATGTATGTGCAGCTGGAGTTTCGCATCATGTTTCGGAAGAATGCCGAAGCCACAAGTAATTAGCTCAGAACCGTTAGCGGTCGAGCTGTGGCTGAAGACATCGTCCAGACATGTCGTTCGCTAACAATCTCGGACCGGAAGGGCTGCTCAAGTAATTGGTACTTAATACTTCGAAGTGAACAGCACCACAGAGGAACGAAGCATCAACATGAGGAAGGGAGGAGAAGCGAAAATAATGAAGATAATAGTCTAGGGTGCCTAGAGATACTAGCGTTCAAAAATGCTTTTATGAAATGGGCACTCATATAACACAGTAACAATGCTTTTATATTATTGAGTGTTGAAACTAACTTGAGTAATTTGGAAGTTGCATTGTGACATGGGTGCTTACTAAAGCATTCCTGTAACGCGAATGCAAGTTTCCTGTGAATTTTTTCTAGGCAAATGATCACATTGGAATATTGAAGCCGCATTCTTAGGCATCTCTATTTATACGTGAAATAAAAATTAACAGAGATTACGTCGGATAGACTTTGAGTGAGGCGTACGCTCTTCAAAGAATATTAACCCACGAATTCTCGCATAAATAAGAGTGTTTACTCGGACAAAATAAAAATATCATCGCGTGTCTACCAGAAATATCTACGTCAACATCAAGGACTATGGACGCGCATTCTACAGTGTACCACCGTGCATGGCTCAGGAATACCCCTCGGATTCTTCAGAATAACTTCGTAGGATTCGGAACCCCCATCGCGAATGGAACCGGTATTGAATGGAATTTATCTACGCTTCTACTCGTATTTTTCAACAGATCAATATGACTTTATGACTTGCCGATTCGCCTGATCAACGAATCAGCGTTCATGAGTAATCTGCTGATTAAAAATTGAGTTTGAATAAACGTCATAAAATGTAAGTGCAACATTGCATTTGACATGATTTAGTGGTAATTTGAATCGTGATAATGATACATCTTACAGAACGTAATCGTGCAGTTAATGTGGTGTATAGAAATTTGTCATGAGTCTGGATATTGGACTCGCAATACTCCCTCCTGAAAATGAGTACGTACCTATCTTCAACGCGTGTGTGAAGCTATTGAAATGCCAGAAGAGAAGCATGGAAGGAAAGCAAATTCTGTCAGCGATACCGAAGGAGTCGACATCGAATCGTCAACAGCAGCGTCAAGGAGTTGGACAACAGAACATACAAGCGTTAATTGAACTCTACGAGATATAAAATCATCAATACTGTAGGATGTTAGAGAGGGTAGGAAATGTAACCGTAATATTTTGTGAATGTCATTAGGGGTGAACACTCAGAATATTTATGACGTACTTCACTTCGGCGGAAGACAGATACATCGAGTAAATGAAGACAAGACAATATAGAAAAATGTTGCTGATTGTAATGAATAAGATTCTTAATCGTAATGTACCCTGTTTCTGCGGAATTAATTTTAGAATATAATATGCATAAGTAGAAGTTACCATGTGTGTTTTATGTTGGCTCCATACTGCAGTAATCAGTTTTCAACAAATAGCTGGAAGCTAATTCAAAAAAATTGTCAAGCCAATTTTTTAAGTGTAGGACGGCGGTCTGTCAAGAATCTGTTGAATCTGTTAAGAATAATCAATTTTGCGAATTAAAAATGAAAATTAGGGAAAAGTTTAATAATATGTAATAAATCTTTTAATTGTGTGTAATAAATTTTGTGCTTACTTAAAAAAAATTTTGTTCGTTGAAATACGGTTAAAACATCTCAGTAAGTTCCAGCAATACGGGGGCTGTATGTTTGTGTGTGTGTCAGCTTGTGTGAGCTTGACAGATTCATAGACCGACTTGTCCCTTGGAAACCCAAGAACGACGCGATCCCTTTGCTAGGAAAAGCGCCCTAATGCAAAGCCAACAAATATAGGTGTGGTGAGAAAGGCTTTGTATACATTTGGACCACAAGCTGTGTTGTTTCTGGAGAGGTCGATTTTGTGGTGTTAGCAAATTTTCGAGAGGGCATTCGGGCGAGCCCGTTGAAACTTTAGACGGTCGGAAAAAAGCCTACCCATTCGCAAATAAAGCCGCCCTGTTGTCGAACAGAGAGAGCGCGACACTTAAGCCTAGAGAGGTGGCCGAGCAACGGTTTGAAGGAGCTTGGACGTGGGAAGCAAGGGTACCAAGACATAGCACAGGAAAGGGGTAGGCGGGCGCTTCGAAGTTCGAAGGGTCTGATTGGGCGAAATGAGTACAGAGGACAACCCTCAAGAAATAGGCTAGGCGGCGTAACGTACAAGTGGCAGTTCGACAGTCAACGCCGTGGCGCGAAGTATAATAAATAAAACGCGGGTGTGTTCGCTGTAACAAACGTGCTTAAAGAAATAATGAAAAAGTGGTTGTTGGTTATATTGAAAATTTACATTAAAGTTGATGCTATAATTGTAATCCAGAAATTTATACATTTCTCGTTCTTACTTTCAGAGGAGTAAATTAAAAACCAACCAGCGTGGAAATAATTCAATGGAACGGTTAGATGCAATGTCTCTGGGCGAGTAAGATAGACACAGTTTCTTAAAAAAAAAAGATTTCGTTGAAATAAATATTGCGACAATTCATTGTAATTCGGTCATGTAAAAAATGTGAGAGATTTTCGATCATGTAAAAAAATTTGAGATATTTGAGGAAACGTCATTTGACGCGCTTAAAAAAAGTAACAAGTTAAAAAATTTGGTCTTGACAGGTGGGACGGAGTTAAATATCTGAAGAATTGATCTGCTCGGAAGAAAGGGAATTGACGTACGAAGATACCGAAGCAGAATGAGCAGTATAGCGTCATCAATAGACATTTCTGAACTGTGCATAAGGCTGTGATTTGAACTGAAGCTGTGTGGGCTCATTAATGTGTGGGGTCAAAGTAATGATCACATCATGTGCTGCTGGAACTACTGAGATAGAATAGACCAGAATTAACCATGTCTCATGTGTAGCTCTTGCAACGCAGGTAGGGCTGGCCAGCCAAGGTGAATCTTTCAGGATAGTCATGTTATTCACGCTTATTGATACTTGTGTGACGGATGGAAGCAAATCATAAATATTAAGCATATTTGACGCTGTGTATCATGCCCCACAATATTAGAAGCGATCGCTCACAGCATCACGGAGGGCGCTCAGAAAATGCGCTACGTAAGTCGTGTCTCTGATCATCGGTGAGTAACACTCCTTTTTTAGTATATGTACTGTAATGTCGATTATTATCCAATAATTTTTGTGTTGTTTATGTAATGTCATGGAGGTGCGCCATTCCCTCAATTCCGAGAACCTGATCTTCTTGTTAATGAAATGTTAACAAGGAGGAGGGCCCCTATTATCTCGTGACAAACTTCTGAAAGCCTATAACAATTTTGAAATTTTTCATAGCAGTATAGACAGACAGGCCAAATAAAGTCCAATCATGGAATATTTTACCCAACAAAGTTACTTTTATACGACAGAAGGAAAAGGGAAAGTTAACAATTTGAAGTTAATTAAAATAGAAGTAAATGTTTACAAGAGCTCAGTCCAAGTTGTATGGATGACAGAACCGAGTTTTCGGTTCTCAGAGCAGATTTCGTTTCAAATGTAAACTAATCATTGAAGTTAATTGAGCCGATATAAAGGTTGCAATCAGGAATGTTTAAACAGTTTAAAGATGGCATCACGAGGGTAGAAATGTTTGCGTTGACTTCTCTTCGAAGCATAATTTCCAACAGAAGCACTGAATGAACTCAAACATCGTATTAAAGTACTTTGAAGCATTATGTTCCTTACTGTAATTCAGATGAGGGCGAGTTACACGCCCAGCTCTGCGACTCTGCGAGAGCTACCGAGGTGGAGGGGCCGAGGAGGGCGTAGAGGGGGGCTGAGGTGGTGGGGCCGAGGGGGGCGTGGTGGAGGGGGGGGGGGCAGGGGCAGGGTAGGGCTGAGGAAGAAACAACGAAATTCATTTACCCTAGGAGCTCTGACTCCTGTTGTTCCCTCCCCCCCCTCCCCCTACATCTTGACTTCATTCCAAAAAATATATCTTGACTTCATTCCCAAAAAAAATCTTGACATCATTCCAAAAACCAAATCTTGACCTCATCCCAAAAAAACCTTGACATCATTTCAGAAATCAAATCTTGACTTCATTCCAAAAACCAAATCTTGACTTCATTCCAAAAACCAAATCTTGACATCATTTCAATAACGAAATCTTGATTTCATCCACTAATTGGAGTATACACTGAACTTCCGCTGAAATGGTCTGAAGGGCTAACTGTTCATCGAGAAGCAATAATTATGAATTGAACTGAGCAACGACTTTAGTTTTAGTCGTCATCTAGAATTGAAATTCTTGGCTAATGGTTTGTGCTATTGCAGAAATTTCATTTGTACGAAGGAAGATATTCAGCGTGAAATGATTAAATTGATTACTTTTAACATTCGGTGACCGATTTTTTTTGTTCAGAAGTGGACTTTGGACCGACCTGCTTATATTTTATGTTCAGATGAGGAGTAGCTAGTTTTTGATCAATAATAAAAAGAGAGGGATCTAGAGTCAGCCCATGATAGTAAGTATTTGACGGAGAGCACAAGGATAGTGTGGACAATGGGAGGTGTGTATACGAGATATGTAAAAAACTCAACTTATCGACTCAGATATGTAAAAAAATGATACACTATACAGGGCGGGTGATGACGAAAAGGCGATGAATACTTAGTTGAAAATAATTCATGAGCATGCAGGTTTGGAAAGTTTTATCCTCCAAACGTTGGTACAGCGTATGATTGCCATGGTCTAGGCCAAAAAAAAATTTCAGATCATTAACTGCCGAAAGCATCACTCTAAACGTCCTCAAGATCCTTTTGGATGTGGAGTTTATGAGAATTTAGGTGACGCAAAAACCCGAGAGAAGCTCAAAAGTGAGACGAAAACCTAATTCTTACTATTATAAAACATTTACGTTTTTCTCTATAAAAGAAATTAAGGCTTTTCCAGACATCAAATTTAACGCGCGGCATCTAGTTGTGAAGCGAAGCAGCCGGGAATACTAGCAAGAAACTTCACATCCGAGACCTACGTGGTGTAGGCTTTTGGTTTAGGAGCAAGGGTGCATTAGGGTCAGGGGTCCCGCAACAAGGGTGCATTAGGGTCAGAGGTCCAGCAACAAGGGTGCGTTAGGATCAGGGGGCCAGGCACAAGGGTGAGTTAGGGTCAGGGGCCAGGCACAAGGGTGCGTTAGTGTCAGGGGGCCAGGCACAAGGGTGCGTTAGGGTCAGGGAGCCAGGCACAAGGGTGCGTTAGGGTCAGGGGGCCAGGCACAAGGGTGCGTTAGGGTCAGGGGGCCAGGCACAAGGGTGCATTAGGGTCAGGGGGCCAGGCACAAGGGTGCGTTAGGGTCGGGGGGCCCGGCACAAGGGTGCGTTAAAGTCAGGGGTCAGGCACACAGGCGCGTTAGGGTCAGGGGGCCAGGAACAAAGGTGCGTTAGGGTCAGGGGGCAGGCACATGTGGACACTAGGGCCAGGGGGTCCGGCACATGTGTGCACTAGGGTCAGGGGGCCAGGTACATGTGTGCACTAAGGTCGGGGGCCAGGCACATGTGTGCACTAAGGTCGGGGGCCAGGCACATGTGTGCACTAAGGTCGGGGGCCAGGCACATGTGTGCACTAAGGTCGGGGGCCAGGCACATGTGTGCACTAGGGTCAGGGGTCCAGGCACAAGGATGCGTTAGAGTCAGGGGGCCAGTCACACGTGTGCATTATGGTCAGGGCCAGGCATAAGGGTGCGTTAGAGTCAGGGGGCAGGCACAAGGGCGCGTTAGGGTCAAGGGGCTAGGCACAAGGGCGCGTTAGAGTCAGGGGGCCAGCCACAAGGGCGCGTTAGAGTCAGGGGGCCAGGCACAAGGGCGCGTTAGGGTCAGGGGGTCAGTGGGCCAGGGGTGTGAGAGGTATTGCGCAAATTCGACAAGCGCGGCTTGTGGAATTACTCGGAATTTCTGACACCTTCAACCAGAAATTTTGCTTCCGATCTTGCGCAATGTGGGCAGAAATATTCCACGCTTCATATTGCATTACGTTGATTAGAACGAATCGCTTTTTAGGCAGTTTGTCTCGACAAAATTCACAGAAGTTTATGGGCCGGAGGAGCTCTGATTGATTGTGCTATTACTTTGTGCTGTCTTACGCCATATGTTAGGTGTGTTGTGCGGTCTTGAAACCTTGTATTGTGTGCTGTGTGTCTTGAGTTGAAGTTTAGAGTATTGGGTACTGGCGTCTTGACGTCTTCTTCCTTGCTTTCTTTCTTTTCTTGTATTTTGCGCCGTGCCCAAGTTGCAAGTTTTCGGAGTGCAGAAATTCCGACTCTTCCTTGTTGTTCTCAGAATAATAGAAATTCTTGCAGGATAGTTGTTTTCAAACATTTATATATAAACGAATATAGGGTTTTAGTGTACAAAACTCTGCTGCTGGGAATATCCTGGAAAAATCAATTAAAGTGAAAATAACAAAAACCAGAATTGAACCAGTGTAGTAATCTCATTACGCTACCCCCACACAAATAAAATACCCTACCTTATCTCATTACGCTACCACCACACAAATAAGATCGCGTGCCAATGCAGCTAGACCAGTCCTGTGACCAACTGTCACATTTCACGACGCACGATATGAACCGTCGACGCCACAAAGGCCTGTTTACACGATCATCGAGTGCGCGCGAGAGCATTGAAGAGAGGCATATGCCCCGCCCACTTGCTCTCGCTTCAGGAGCATTTACTGCTCACTGACAGTGCGGACTATGCTCGTTTTCATGGTGCTGGCCAGAGCTTGTCAGTATCATTACAGCCACACTGTCTTTGAGCAGGTAAATGCGCCTGGAGCAAAAACAAGTGCGGGGCTTGTGCCTCTTTTCACCGCTCACGCGCGCATTCAATGATCGTGTAACAGGCCTTAACGCAACTCGCTGGAGAATACAACTTCAGCTAGAGACAACGTTGTAACAACGCCTTAACTAGCTGGAGAGATCGCATCGGTGCTGTTATAGCATGAAGTCTTTCGTACTATAGCATGAGATATTCCTATAGACAATACCATAGCGTGAAGTCTTCCACACTCTTGCATGAGATCTACCTCTAGCTAGTATTATGGCATTAGGGTTGGTTAGGTTACTGATGGGAACTTCTTATTTCCTTTCATTAAATTTAGCGATAAAGACTGTCAAGGAATGGAAAGCTGTAGGAATTAATGTTTTCGGGTTATACTTTTTCTTATTTTATGTCGCCCGGTGTTGTACTTCAGCTTGCTTTTCATCGGTCTTTCTTACTGTAGTTTTGCGTCGGAAGAAAACGCGTGCTGAACGCAACATCTTTTCTTATATATTCCGGGAGATCTAGGAATTCATTCATAGCTTCAGCAGTCACCGCTCGAGGCGGAGGTGCGTTTTGTTTTAGGATACTTATGTGCTTTATTTATCCGTTATAGCCCTGACAATATTTCCAATATTTTCATTTTCATGTTCTAGTGTGTAACAGCTTGGTTTTGATTGTTCATCAGTTAAGTCTCCAGTCGTCCCCCACACTGAGATACTCTGGCAAGTTCCAGCCACAATCTGACCGGGTTCCTATATGTTAAGGAAAATAGTCGTTCACTCGTTCTACGCAACTCCGAGCTGACAGCCGAAGAGTGCCAGAGACTGAGGGTGGCAGTTTCCGGAAGCCAGATAATTTCCTGGCTCCTTTGATTGCGACTTTTTGTGGACTTGACTTCGCGTCGATCTACAACTTTACGTCCTACCTTAGAAGCTGCGATTTGGCCAGCTCGAAGCAGTCTATTCTCTTGGCCTTTACTTGTTTAGCCTACTCGCATAGTTTCTGTTTACTCGTTTATTTGCTACGGCAGTACTGTGGTCAGAATTGCCCACAATTAATTTTGTTTAATGTCATTACTTATAGCTGTCTTGGCGTCCGTATTTATTATTTAGTTCTATTTTGTTATCTATTCTAAATTTCGTGCATTCAAGTGTCCCGCTCTAGATATCACTTCATTTCAAATGTTCCACTTGAGTAAACTTTAAAACCTTGTTCTTATTTTTACACCGGTTCACCCAGTCGTATATCCGTAACCTGAACAAAGACTTAATTTGTACATCTTAAACACCTATCTGGGTAGGCGATACATGACGGTAGACCTCACGTTACAGTAGCACTAGTTAAGTGTTCATGTGTCACATCAGCACAGCAGCCCACGAGGGGTTCGTGAAGGAACGAAGGAAACACACTGCCATAGCATTGCGATGTTTATTATGCAGCTAAGTAACAAAAAATACAGTACCTAATTTAATTTCCGGTAAAGAATAGATCCAATTTCACGGAAACCTTCTTTAATATCGCAATGAATAATGTTGACTTTTTTAAGGCCAGAATTGTATTACTCACATAATTATTACCACAACCACCATCATTAGACTTACTCTGGCATCAGGTAGAGACCGACATCAGCGCGAGGAAGGAGCTGCCACTCGGCAGTGAACTCCAAAGAACACGCTAGGGAACAAATTTAACATGAAATGCAACATGCTGAGGCTATTTTCAAAGTTGGACCGAAAAGTCTATTATTACGCGTTTCCATAGTTTCTGAGGCTGTTAACGGTTGGGTTGGTTAGGTTGTAAGTAGTAGAATAGGGAAATCAATTTTTCAGGTTGAATAAATTTTAATTCTTCCTACTAAATATGAAAAATGCAACAGAACGATAACATTTCACCTTGCATGATAACAATTATTTTAAAAAAATTCGCGAAACAAATAAAATGTCGAGCATATATACCGGCAAGTGAATGGGCAATTTACCTGTTGGTACACATGTGGCACAATACGAAGGGAACGGGTTAACGCGTTGTTAGAGTCAGCGGGCTGTAAAATTGGCTGATTGCGCGGGCTGTAAAATTGATTTGGCTAGGTTGTAAAAAGAAGACTGGGAAAATAGACTAACTTCCTCGAATAGGTTTCCATCCTTTTAAGAAATGTACATAATATAAGTGCTGAATAACATTTTCCTTGTACGATAAAAATCCTTCAAATAGAGCTAGCGAAATGGTTTGAAATGTTAGTCATTTATATTGGTGCCTATATGAAAAATTAACATAGTGGCACACATTTGTCCCACTCCGTAGTCAACGTGTTAGAGGGTTAACTTCAAATTCGCGAAATTACTTGTAGAAGTACCGTTCTGGGTCGCAGCGTTTGGGAGCTTTAAACGATTTTTGAAAATCTCGAACTCTGGCAAGAGCAAGAACACTTCATTTGCACCACCTAGGTGGGCTCGAGAAAAATATACAATTAACTTCCAATAAAGATGAAAAAAAAATTCAATGGTTCTAAGATTGTGTTGATATAGAGATCCTTAGTTGATGTACTATCAACACCCATGTTAACAGTAGAAATAAATGATCGAGAGAAAAGCATAGAAAAATGCATTTTTTTGTTGCGTAATCTAGGTTTGATGATGCATATTAATACAAGTTGAAAACTATTATACCAGAGACTATGCATTGCTGAACACTCTTATAAATGCGCATTTACATTAAAAAACAAGCTTAGGCACTTGAGATATTGGAAACTAATGTTGAAAAGAGGTTGCTTCTTCAGGGAAAGCCTGCACTACTGTAGTTCAGTTTCCGGTTTAAAACACGCAATATCGCTTTAACGCTTGGGTTGCAACGTGAGCCACCGGTGACCACGGAGGGGATTTCCATAATGCTGTTGACCGACCAGTAGTCTCAAACTTATATTTCACAATTACTTCATTAAAACAAAATGAAAGCATGATCCAGTTTATGTTCTCTATTTTCAAAATTGCGAACTACAATTGACAGTAAATTTGAGTTGAACATTGAACTTCAATTACGGTCAGAGTGTTTAAGCAACACATTTCTATGCGTCAAGCTCTGCCACAAGCTTTAGACCATCCCCTTAAGATACCAATTTAGGTGTACAGATCCCATTAGTCTACCAATTTGGGAATGCCGATCCCTTTAACGCCTGTTGACACGATCATTGAGTGCGCGCGTGAGCAGTGAAGAGAGGCGCAAGCACCGCCCACTTTCTCTGGCGTTCAGGTTCATTTACTTGCTCAATGACAGCCGCATTTATTTGCTCAATGACAGTGCGTCTGTAATGACACTGACAAGTTCTGGCCAGCTCCGTGAAAACGAGCATAGTCTGCATTGTCATTGAGCAGAAAATGCGCCTGAAGCTAGGGCAAGTTTTCGGGGCTTGCACCTCTTTTCATTGCTCACGCGCGCACTCAATGATCGTGTAAACAGGTCTTAAGTCTGCCAATTTGGGCATGCCAATCCCCTTAGTCTATCAATTTTGGCAGGCTGATCCCCGTAGTCTACTCAAATGCCCGCAGCACGCGCACCTCTCCGATAGAGAGAAGCCAAGATTGTCAGAGTTGACATCCGAGTTTTCGAGTCTGATGTCCACCATCTGGAACATGGACGGCGTGATGCAGATATCAACGACGGTCTCCTCCTTGTCGAAGTCGAATCGGACCCAAGGATTGGGTCCTGTCTTCGAGATGTAGGACTGCTAGTCGGAGGCCTGGAAAGGATGGTAGACGTGGGGTTCGAGGTTGTGGAGGCTGGAGTGGCGGTGATGGCGGTGTCGCGATCGATGATGATGTACGTGGAGGCGGAGGAGCCATAGCAGCTGGCGCCAGAAAAGAGGGGTGTCTTACTCTGGTTGTACTGCAGGTTCATAATGCTCGAGTACCCCGCGCACGCCATGTTCTCTGCCATGAGCCATCATCTTACAGTCTTTTCTGTCTGCATACCTCATAACTACCTACACCTACTCAATGAATAAGGAATCTATTGTATGAAGAACACGAGTCAGCTCTCTGTTACTTTTGGTACAAGTTCGAACAACAGCAAAGGCTTAGATATGAGGGGCTAATTTCTCGCTTAACAGTTCGCCAGCATCCACAAATCATCACCGATAATCTACAGTATATACATTTCAGAAAGGAGCTGTGAAATTTTAATTTTTGGGTGAGTTTCCCACTATTTCAGAAGAAATCTCACTGTGATCACGGCTTCCCCACGCCTTCATGAGGCCGAGGCGACCCAGGGAGTCAAAATCATGGAATCCATAAACAAAAAATTAAATAAATTCTAGAAAATTCTGACTACTTGACCACATATCGACCAAGACTACTTTTATGTAACCAACCAAGTAGTTCCCTGTTCTTTTCTGGAATTTTTTTTGTTTCTGCCAATTTAGAATTGAAGTTTCGGACGATTACCTTCCACGCAGCCCTCATACATTAACGGAGGTCCTCTGCTGTACATGCACGAAGTCTAAAATCATTTTTGTATTAAGTAAAACAGCTTTACCGCTACGTAAGCCACTCAGGAATGCTAGAGGACTATTAATTCTTGCTTTAAAACTAATATTGTAATGAAGTTTGGCATGTATTTTTCATGATCATAACCTAACACTTTTGTAGATTCCATCTCAGTGCTATGTTATATCTTAAATCTTACACCGATTTTGATTCAGTGTCGAAAAATATATATTTACTTAATTTTAGATTACTCTCCTGAAGTGTAATGAGGGTGAATAAACTTTAGGCCATGTTCACTGCACTGAACTGCAGTGCGCAGGTACTGGCCATGACTTCAATATGCCAGGATTGCCCTGCCATTTCTCACCCATTCTCACACCTTCAGCTATCGAGACGGACGGACATTCGTGGCTACCACTCACTGGGAGACACACAGAAGACGCTGTAGTGCAGAGTTTCCCAACACCAATACCCGCACCACACCCGGTACCGGAAGGGGTTGGCGGTCACCTCGGGGGGGACGGCCAAGGTAGAGTTGAGCTCGCACGAGGAGACTGGGGTGCCACTCGGCTTTAGCTGCGGGCAAAGGCAAGTGGGAGAACAGCGGAGCTGTTGGCGTCAGTCGCCCTTCTCACGCCCCCACCAGAACTGCGTATTTTGTCTCCAACATTAACCGCTTGTCTCCTAGATATTCAACACTGCCAGCTGTGCCCTGCAGCTGATAAGTCGTTACCTCCATGAGCTTGTATCCTAGATACTCAACACTGCCAGCTGTGCCCTGCAGCTGATCAGTCATGTAGTGTTTACTATAGTTATAAGGGGAGTTGATTCTGTTATTCGACTTTGATATTTTAGAAAGGAGATTGACTTTGTTGATTCCTGTCATTTCAAATTTATATTATTTAGAGCTATGATGTAATATTAACATTTTTAAATAGGGCTTCAACCAGCGGATCGTTTCTGGGATATTACTTTTCAAATTCTTTGAATTGAGCTTCAGAGGAATTAGACCGCGCATTCCACGAATGCGAGATTTAACCACAATCCAAGAGCTACAATCCAATTTTCTTTCGCAAAAATTTCCCTCGAACCCAGCTTGACCACAGAACTTTCAGTTCATAAATCATTTAATGTATTTCAATGAACTAAAATCCAAAATTTCACCCACAAGATCGACACCACGACTGAAAACGAAAAGAAAAATTTTCAATACCAAGCTCAACGTTCACCGAAACAGAGCGATTTTCGTCGCCTCTGTAAAACAAAGAAGCAATTATTATTATTATTATATAGGGCGTTTCAACACCGAAGACGCTACGAAGACGTTTCATCGGTGACTTCGGTATTTCCTAGTTCGTCATTTCTGTACATAAAGCAAATATCATTCCTATCATCGCCCCGTGGCGGCATAGTTGTAGTTTTAAGGTATGTTACGTTTTACTTTAGTACTGGCATGGTGTGTAGTTCAGCTCGCTTGGGTCAGGAAAAAAGACCATCACCACGCGCTGCCTCGCAAGTTAGCTCCTTACATAAGCTATTAAGGTTTGAATATTTTCTATCTAGTTTGCAGGTCCGGTCAGGGTTGAATTTTACTTGTGGTAGCTGGTACCCCCATGCGGGGGTTCCAGCTACCCTCCCACACTTGGCCGAGCGATTCACCCATGCTGGAACCCCCCTCCCCAGCAGGGCGCCGAGAGCTGTAGCACATGTCGCTCGGCCATTCAGCTATATATTATTAAGAGCACCGATAGAATGTAAGAAGAAGTATAAGGGTCCTCTGTATTCCGTCGGTTTCCCAACCAAGCAATCGGACAAGGAGAGGTTGCCGGGGTTAGGGCCAAAGAAACGTATACGCTCCTCCATGTATGAAGGGCATTCAATAAGTAGGTGTTTTACGGTCAGGGGCACTATGCAGTCCTCGCAGTAAGGCGGTGCGCTGTTGTCCATCAGGTATCCATGAGTCACCTGAGTGTGACCTATTCGTAGGCGTCACAGTGTCCTCTCCCAGTGGCGGTTGGAACACAGCGCGTTGGGTAATGGTTTGGTGTTATTGTGGATGCTTCTGAGCTTATTATTGGCCACTGTGTGCCATTCTTCAGTCCATGCGGTAGTCAGGGTTTTTCGGATGTACATTTTCATGTCCGATCGTGGCAGTCCGACATGAATTACTGGTCCGTCTTCTGTCGCAGTCCGAGCAGCCGCGTCGACGGCTTCGTTTTCGACTACTCCAACATGGCTTGGTACCCAACACAAGTAGAATCTGCGGTGTTCATGAAAAAGTATTTCCTTAATCGAGGCAACTATGGGGTTTGGGTGGCAGATGTTGGTTATTGCTTGTATGGAGCTTCTTGAGTCAGTTGCGATAGTGATCGAATTTCCGGGTAGCGTTGAGGAGTATGATATTGCATCCCGGATGGCGAGCAGTTCTGCCGTGTAGTGGGATGCAGTATTTTGGATCCGCACTGTGACTACTCGGTCCCCATGCTTGTAGCCATATGCAACACCTTGTTCGGTTTTCGATCCGTCCGTGAAGATCACTGAATTTCTTTCATGCCTTGCCAAATGATCCACAAAGGCTGAGCGCACTACCTGAGCGGTGTTGGCCCCCTTGTTAAAGCCATATAGCTCTTCACAAATTACCACGTTGTTCATCTGCCATGGTGGGATTGGGAGAGTTGTCTCCATGAGGATGCGGGACAGGTCAATGCGGTTAGCCTTCAGGAGTTTCTTTGCTCTGCCAATGAAAGATTTGGAGGCATCTTGATCCTGGTCATCATCGCTCTCTGTGTCGTCCACAGCTTCACACACCTCGTGCAGCGGGGCAGTCGGATTACAACATACTCGGATGTAGTAGTTGAGAAGTTTAATGTTTAAAGAGACATTCATAGGTCTTATTCCACTCTCTGCATGAAAGCTTATCACTGGAGAAGAGCGGAAGGCTCCAGTTGCAATACGTATGGCTGCGTTTTGGATAGTTGAAATTGACTGCAATAGGGAAGGACAAGCGCAGGAGTAAGCTTCACGTCCATATTCTATTTTTGGTTTGATCAGCATGGTGTAGAGCCTGAGCAGGGTGAGTCGGTCTGCCCCCCAGCTCTTATGGGAGACATTCAAACTTTGGATGCACGACTTTTTTAGTTGCATTATGTGTTTGCACCATGTTAGGCCGTTGTCTACGCAGAGACCAAGGTACTTGTGATGTGTTACGCAGGCTATTGGTTCATTGTGGAGGGCCAGGTTCGGGGCAAGTTTCGGACAGTTCTGTTTTCTGCATACATGCACACATTTGGTTTTGGCTGTTTAAAAGCGGAATCCTGTTTCAATCGTCCATTTCTCAAGTGAATTGAGGGCCAACTGGAGTTGTCGTTCTACTCCTCTTGTTGATGGCCCAGAGGCATAAATCATAAAATCATCAACATTCAGCGAAGACCGGACTGAACGTGGGAGGTTGGTGCCAATATCATTGATGGCGACCATAAAGCAAAGGCAGCTGAGTACGCTGCCCTGCGCCACTCCGTTTGCCAGTGTTCGCGGTTCTGAGAGGTCGCGTCCAACTCGCACCTGTATTTTTCGATCAGCCAAAAATTCCCTGATGAATAAAGGGAGGAGACCTCGCAATCCATACCCATGTAGCTTCTGGAGGATTCCATATTTCCAAGCTGTGTCGTATGCTTTTTCAATGTCGAACATGACCACTATGGAGGGCATCCGCGAGGCGATGGCGTTATGGAGGTGACTCTCCAGCTGAACTAGGGCGTCCGTGGTGCTCCTGTTGCGTCGAAAACCTGACTGCGTTGGGGTTATGTGTCCGCTCAACTCCAGAGCCCACATGAAGCGCTTGTTTACCATTTTCTCTAGCAGTTTACAGAGACATGAAGTTAATGAAATTGGTCGATAGGATTGCGGATCTTTGGGATCTTTGTTGGGCTTTGGGAAGGCGAGAACTATTGCGGTGCGCCATTGGTGAGGTATACATGAGGTTGCGTAAATTTTATTATACAGACGTAGGAGAAGGTTTTGTAGGCTTGGATGACTGTGCCTGATCATGGAGTACGTGATCTCGTCGGCGCTGGGAGCCGTCTCGCCTACGAGCCGTAGTGCAGATTTGTATTCGCTTATGTTGAAGGGTGCGTTATACGGTCGATCTTCGGGTGTTGTAAAATCAAGGAGTCGTTTTTCGGCCTCTCTCTTGTGTCTTGCAAATTGAGGAGGGGCATTAGTCAGGTTGGACGCCTGAGAGAAGGTCACGGCAAGTAAGTTGGCAACGTCCATGTGCGATGTCAGTAGCGGCGAACCTATCCCATTCGAGTATAGGGATGGTGAAGGGTCGACGGTATATTTGCCTGATATTTTGTTGATTTTCTTCCAGATTTGGTGAAGGCTGGTGTGCTGGTTCAAGGTAGATACAAATGTTTTTCATGAGTTCTGCCGACATTGATTAAAAACCCAGCGGCAACGGGCTTTGGCTCTATTGTATGCTATTTTGTTAATTAATGTGTAGCGGTTTTTTAATGTTCGTTCGGCTCGTTTCCTTTCTGCTTTCGCCAGTCTGCACTCCTCGGACCACCAGGGCACAGGCGGTCTTCGCAGAGCTCCTCCACTGCGGGGTATGGACGCTTCCGCAGCCGCGCGTATTTTGTTTTCGATGAGGGTAACTAATTCCTCGATTGACGCTTGCTCGGGGGAAAGCTCCTGTGTCCACCGCGGTAAGAGTCTCAAAGAGCCTCCAGTTAGAATTTTTTGTGAAGAATCGCGATGGTAGTCCCGCAAAGACACGTTGTTCCCGGAAGGTTATTTCAATGGGGTAATGATCGCTATCATATAAGGAGTCATGGACTTTGTATGAGAAGTCGGCAATGCAGTCTGGTGAGCAGAAGGACAGGTCAATACAGGAGTATGTGTTGGTTTGGATGTGATAATGAGTGGGATGTAACCCCTCCGTCAGTAAACATTTGTTGTTGTTCGTTAGGAGGTCTTCAAACATTCGGCCACGGTAGTTTATTAGTTTTTCTCCCCATAGATGGCTTCTTGCATTCATATCTCCAAGTAGCAAGAACGGCGGGTGCAATTGTTGAATCAGCTGAACCATTTGTTCCTTTTGGATTTGGTGATGAGGAAGATACACTGAACATATGGTGTACTGTTTGTCGAGGTAAAGTTTAACTGCAGCAGCTTGAAGGTCGGTATTCAGTTGTAGGCGATCAAAATTAACCTTATGGTGTATAAGGATTGCCGCACCTCACTCGTGTCCGTCGTCGCGAACTGGAGGTGATAGAACGAGCGAGTAGTCAGCAGGTGCGCGTGTATTTGGGTGCTTGATAAGGGTTTCTTGTAGGCAAACACAAACCGGTGATATTTGTTTAAGTAGTAGTTTTAACTCTGAGAATCTTAACTTATATGAGTGTAGATTCCATTGCAGTATGCTGCTTAACATTTATTGTGAGAGGGAGCCCAGGGCCATTCAGCGCCAGGCTGAATGGGCTGTTGTTTTTCCCGGTCCAGTGCTTGCTGGTGGGCGGGTTGTTCCCTGTAATACAGGGATGGGCTCTAGGTTTTTTGGTTTAGGGCGCATTGGTTGAGTTGATTTTTTGGTGGGGTCTGAACTGTTAGTTCCAGTTTTTGTGATTATGGCGTCCGCGTATGTTTGAGGACGCTTTTGTTTGGTGGAGTGTTGCAGTGACGGTCTGGTCTGTTCCGTGCTTTTGCTGGTTAGATTAGTTTCATTTCACATGCTTCCTCCGTACTGTCGTAGTTAACCAGGCCGGCTGGGTCGGTTGTAGTCGCTTTTTGCATAGATTCGCCAGTTCGCCTCTTTTGTCGCGGTGGAGAGGCCGAGGTACCGGCAAAGGCTTCTCCTTGTTTGGGCAAGGTGTCAGGAAGCGAGGTTCGACGCTTTCTCGACTCATTCGCTATCTGGCGGTTTTCGGGTTGGCTTTGTTGTAATTTCAGGTTTTCAGGTTTGCAGTTTCCTCCATCATCTTCGTCTGCTAGTGATGCAAACCGACCTGAATTTAAGGCTTTGTTCTCCATATGTGGCGATGGGGAAGGACATGAGAGGACGTCTTTGTTAGATGGGGTATATTTGGTACCTAGGGGAGTTGCATTAGGGTTATTAGAGTTTGATCTGTTTGTAACAAATCTTTAGGTTTTATTTTGCTCGTGGAAACGGTCCCTTACTTTTTCCATGGCTTCCGAGAGGGTGATATGCTCTCTAGCTTGTGTGGCTGCAACCTCCGCTCGGAACTTATATGCGTCGCAATCGCTGCTACTCGATGGGTGGTCTCCACTACAGTTCACACAGGATAGGGTCTCTGTGCACGTTGACATCCGGTGTCCACTGGTTTCACACCGTGCGCACGCTTCTTCCGTGGCTCTACACCAGTTACGCGTATGCCCTAGTTTTTGGCATTTGAGACATCGCATTGGTTTTAGCACATATAATTCCACTACCTCCCTGTGCCAATCGGCAAGTGTAATAAGGGCAGGCAGTCTTGCACGGGCAAAAGTTAGAACGTATCGGCTGGTGTTAACCAGCTCTCCGTCAACTCGCCTTTTCATTCGTTCTATCTTTTCCACTCCTTGATCCTTCAGTTTCACGAGCAGTTCCTCTTCCGAGCTCTGCCCCATGGCATCGCTGAAGACAGTCCCCTTGACCGAGTTCAATGTCCTATGGAGCTCCACCACCACAGGTACATTGTTCAATTTGGTTAATGTGGCCAACGTACGGCCTTGCTCCTCATTTTGCACCTCCATTAGTAGGGATGGTCGGTTCATTTTCGAGATCCTCTTGGGGTTTCCAATCAACTTTTTTAGTTCCTTATCTGTTGATACGATATTTATCTGGGATTCAATGTTTACTCCTGGGAATGTCAAGACGAAGTAAGGAGGGAAGAATCGTTCCTTACTAAAGACGTCCTCCAGTGTTAGCAGTTGCTTTATTTTTCTTTCCTTGATTCTATTCCTTTTCATTTTGTTGTTATTATTGTTTCTGTCGACAGATTGAGGGTTTTCCTCTCTCTGGGGGTTGACGGGTGGCCGAAGCCCGTCAGGCGGTGAAAGATGAGTGGTAGCTTCGGCGTCGTTAGACGCGTCATATTGGCCCCGTCCCAAACTAGGTTTGGGAGCGCGAGCCGTACCACCCTCCTTAGCACCATGACCGGGCTGAGATCCCGCAGCAGTTACGCTGGGTTTCTCAGCACTTCGCTTTTTGTTTTCACTCATAGGGTTGATTGTTTTGTGGATGCACGACCGGGCTTAACCCCTCCATAAGGCGCAAAATTCATGCAGAGCGGGGCCCTGTTGCGATGTTGCAGCTGTAGCAAGTCGCGCATCCCCACCCAAGGGTGGCAGTCGTGCATCCACGGTGCCTGCTCTTTGCCGCCGCTCCAGACTTCAGATGCCCTTTCCCTTTTTTTATTATTTTTTTTTATCTATTCATTTTTTTATGAAAATACAATAAACTATAGAGCCAGAAATATAAAGTTTGAAACAAAGAGATGATAGAGAGTAAACAAAGAGGGAGACATTCAATAGCCAAAGTCAGGAGCGACGTTGCCACCTCTCCGCGAGGCCACCGAAGTGACCCATCGGTGACGCGGCAGGCGCGGAGAGGAAAAGAAGGAATTAATCACAAAATCGTCCAGCAAAATAATCGATAACTTGACGTGCAAATTTGACTGGGTTCCGGTGGGGGGGGGGCTCAATTCTAGTTGTGTGTCCGATATTCGGTTATCCTGAGCTGTCGAGAGTGAGGAGGTCACAAGGTGAGCACGACCCACCTTGGAGTGGTGCTGCTGCCTGACTACCGCCAGGCTGGCGCCAGCGCCGCCGTCACCAGCATGGAGGACACTAACAGCGCCGCCAGACGCATCTCGCTGCCGGACGGTGCCAAATTGTCGTACGCAGGAGCCGGACGGTGTCAAGTTCTCGTACGCAGGAGCCTAACTGTGCCAAGTTGTCATACGCAGGAGCCGGATGGGGACAAGTTGTCGTAGGCAGGAGCCGGACGGTGCCAAGTTGTCGTACGCAGGAGCCGGACGGGGCCAAGTTGTCGTGCGTAGGAGCCGGACGGTGCCAAGTTGTCGTACGCATGAGCCGGACAGTGCCAAGTTGTCGTACGCAGGACTTGATCACAGCTCCTGCGGGCACGTTGCCGTCAAGTTTTGCATTGGAGGTCTGCTTCTGAGGGCAGATCAGAAGAATAAACGAAAAAGCTTTTTTCAGTTTATCTTCACGACACAAAGTGGTAAAATCTGCCATTAAAGATCAGCAGGTGTGCATTGTGAAACAATGAGACTTGTGGAACACAGAGCACCCGCAAGACGTAAGGTGTCCTTTTTCCAAACAACTAAATTGTCGTATAGCGTAAAGGCCCTTTTACATTGAACTGTGTCTTTGCGCTTCACACCGTCGCTCCATCCCGCCAGTCAAATAAGCTCCGCCCACAGCAATGCAAAGTGACCCTTATTGAGTGGTAACATTCAGCATGCTAAATATTGGCGGTGTGCACTGCCAGTCAACAGAGTTCAGTTGCACTTGAGACCATAGAGAGCATGTGTAGTCATGGCTTACATATTATGGAGCAAAGAAGAAATTAAAACTCCTATTGAAAAATATAAAGAATTTCCATGTTTATGGAACGTTAAGCTCGCAGAGTATATAAACAGAGTGTCCAGAGAAGATGCTTTTAAAAGTATAGCGTCTCACTTCCCAAATTATGATACTGCAATGCTTAAAATGAAAATTCAAACGCTGAGAGGCCAAGATGGGAAACAGCTCTCACTATTCAAAAAAATCGAACAGACACACACAGCGTAAGTAAACATAAAATGAATTACAGTGCAATTAAACTGCACAGTGTACATTACTCTCAAGAAAAGTACTTCAAATTCACGGAAAACATTCGGCAGGTGACATTAGAAGACTGTAAATTAAAGGAAGAATAAAAATATGTACACCTACAAATTAGTAATTGGTATTTATTTTTCTTTCCATTTTCAGTGTTTTTTGAAGGTAATTGGGTATTATTAAAGTTTTTTTAGAGTATTAGCGTTTTATTTCTGCAAATCATTCTGCAAATATTCTGCAAATTGTTCTGCCAAGTATTCTGACAGTATTGCAAGAGCAATGCTGACGATTGCTGTCTCTGGGGAAGGAGCGTCGTGTTGAGCGGCAGTGTAAAAGCAAGCCGGTGTGCACTGACGCTCAATCCTGTCGTGGGCAGAGCTGTAGCAAGTTCACCGTCCCTCCACACCGCTAGTGTAAAATGTACTTTAGAGCCAGTAGCGGAAGTTCTGCAGTCGGCTTGGACACGTAACGTGTTGTTCTTCTTAGGCAAATTACTCGAGACTGAGCATCCTTTTCATTGACTTTGAGCGTCCAGCCAGCAACCAGACAAATACTGAACGAGGTACAATAAAGGATGGAGTTTCAAATGCCTCATACATTCAAATGCTTGTACATTGGTTTTTCAAATTCCTCACAACCAACACCAGGACGCCATGACGGTTTCCCCCGGTCAAGCCGGTGCCCATTTCCAACACCTGGGTAGAGTGGGGAATTGTGGCTGAGTTCTCCCTTTTCCCAACGGGAGAGAAACATCGGTTGGCCCTGTAAGACAGCGACAACCTCCATGTTAGATCCTGTCGTCGGAATTCATCTTTGTGGAATTCCATAGGATATGTCATACAAATCCCAGGAAACACTACATGACTGATCAGCTGCAGGGCACAGCTGGCAGTGTTGAGTATCTAGGATACAAGCTCATGGAGGTAAACGACTGATCAGCTGCAGGGCACTACTGGGCTACATATATGTTATGAATAGATGTTTATTAGAATTGCAAATTACTCGGCACTGTTAATGGTTTGGGACGTAAAATTTGAAGGTTTCATTAGCACTGATGCCTGCGCCACAGTTTGGACCGGCGTCCTATCACCTCCCTAATCAAATAAGTTTTTGAAACCCTTAATAGGAAGAAATGTTCAAGTGTCCTTCTTCAATATCAAGGTAAAAGAATTTAGTTAATCTTGAATGGCTTGAGTTTTTTTTTCGGCATCTAAACAGACGTGTTTGTCTTAGAGATTTGGACTACTCTTTAGATATCGTACGTTGACACCATTTATTAACATTATATACAAAAGCTTCAGCCTCCGTTTACCACGATAAAGATGTTCCAAGAGAGGAATGGATGATGGCACCATTTAGTATAAAGTTTAGGGAACGCAGAATCCATGCACAAGGTGCATAAAAACAGTAAGCTAAGAAAGAAGAAGAAAGACAAACTGTAAAGAAGAAAGTAGTAAGTGCTGAAAAACAGGACAGCAGTAAACAGATAAAAGGTGATCCGTAACAAAACAAAAACCTATTCTTTTTCAACAAAAAGAAGGCCTACCTAACCTTTAGCTCGGGCCCTCACATAGTCCCCCTGGGAGCGCTAATTCCCATAGACACAATAGTTGTGTCCTTTTTCGGGGTGTTGACACCATTTTTCCTTTCGAAAATATCCCTAAAGATCAGCTATGTAGAATTTTATATTTTGTTTCTTTTTTCTTCCTGAAAGACACCATGAAATGTGAATAGTTTTTTAAATTTTCACATTTCAAGGATGACAGCATCTCTTCATCGAGATTTTTATCCTGCCTATATATGCGTGGTTAAATGGAACGATTGGTGAAAAGTATTCTAAGCGTATGAGCTACACAAACATGTTGACTAGGCTATATACTCCTAAGTATATTTTGCCTACAAATATATAAAACAGCATTCCATACCTAACGTATTAAATATATTCTAGGGACTAACGGTTGTAAATTTTGGGGAATAATACGAGGTGAAACAGTCCTTAGAAATCATTAAAGATCCTTCCAGCCCCCACCATTACAACCACCGCTATTACAACCCCCACCACCATTACAACCACCACCATTACAATCCCCACCATTACAACCCCCACCACCAATACAACCCCCACCACTATTGCAACCCCAACCACCATTGCAACCCCAACCACCATTACAACCCCAACCACCATTACAACCCCCACCACCATAACAACCCCCACCACCATTACAACCCCCACCACCATTACAACCCCCACCACCATTACAACCCGCACCACCATTACAACCCACACCACCATTACAACCCTCACCACCAATACAACCCCCCACCACCATTACAACCCCCACCACCATTACAACCCCCACCATTACAACCCCCACCACCATTACAACCCGCACCACCATTACAACCCCCACCACCAATACAACCCCCACCACCATTACAACCCACACCACCATTACAACCCACACCACCATTACAACCCACACCACCATTACAACCCCCACCACCATTACAACCCACACCACCATTACAACCCCAACTATTACAACCCCCACCACCATTACAACCCCCACCACCATTACAACCCCCACCACCATTACAACCCACACCACCATTACAACCCACACCACCATTACAACCCCCACCACCATTACAACCCACACCACCATTACAACCCACACCACCATTACAACCCACACCACCATTACAACCCACACCACCATTACAACCCCCACCACCATTACAACCCACACCACCATTACAACCCACACCACCATTACAACCCACACCACCATTACAACCCACACCACCATTACAACCCACACCACCATTACAACCCACACCACCATTACAACCCACACCACCATTACAACCCACACCACCATTACAACCCACACCACCATTACAACCCCCCACCACCATTACAACCCCCCACCACCATTACAACCCCAACTATTACAACCCCAACCATTACAACCCCAACCATTACAACCCCAAACATTACAACCCCAACCATTACAACCCCAATCATTACAACCCCAACCATTACAACCCCTCCATCATTTGCGATTTAAACAGAACAGAAGCTTTTAATGAAGCTCATCACTTGGAACTAGCATTTTTATAGAAATGTTTTTATAGAAATATTTTTAGAAAATGGTTTAGCAGAAAATACGTGTGGACTCATAATTACAACCTTGTATGTGGGACCTCACATTCACTCCCCAGTGACGTGAATCACTGATGGTAAGAAAATTACGAAAGCAATATAACTTTGTTAAATTACACTTTGAGATAAGTTCAAAGAAGATTTGCGAAACTTGTGTCACAGTCCGGTATGTGGGACCTCACAGCCACTCCCCAGTGACGTGAATCACTGATTGTAAGAAAATTACGAAAGCAATATAACTTTGTTAAATTACACTTTGTGATAAGTTCGAAGAAGACTTGCGAAACTTGTGTCACAGTCCTGTATGTGGGACCTCACAGCCACTCTCCGGAGGGCGGCTCCTCCACCTCACCACAAATTTGGTCCCCACCTGCTGTGAGCAGGCAACGGTTTAGATTATAGGTTAGTTTAAGGATCACTAACCGTTACAAAAAAGAGCGTATCGAAGAGAGGAAGGAGGAAGACACCATTTA
The DNA here is from genome assembly GCA_030386875.1 of Morinoia aosen. Taxonomy (NCBI): domain Eukaryota; kingdom Metazoa; phylum Arthropoda; class Malacostraca; order Amphipoda; family Talitridae; genus Morinoia; species Morinoia aosen. The sequence goes on from CM059564.1 coordinate 78,182,957, forward strand.
GTATGGGGATAAGAGAATGAGGAATCTAGGCAGAAGGGGCATAGAAACAGTAAATTGAGAAAGATGTTCATGAAATAAGATATAATTTGAAGAAGTAAGTCAGAGTTACTGAAAAACAGGACAGCAGTGGCACCGAAAAAAGGTGGTCCTTAAAATAGCAAAACCCATTTTATTTCAACAAAAAGAAGGCCTACCTAATTCTCAGCTCGGGCCCTTACATTTTCCCCCAAGGAGGACAGGCAACACTGAGAGGTTCTCAACCTCCTGTAGAGAGCAAGCAGAGGGGAAGACGTCTGCTGCAGCCACTCCTCCAGGTACTGAGGGGCCACCAAGCCACTCGACACGCCGCTCAGATTTCTCTAATCATAGAGCTGCCACCATGTCACAAGTCTACACGAGTACTAAACGCTCAATGAATCAGTGGATTGAGTCAGTGCGAACATCAAAAATTCAATAAATCAATGAGTGGACCGGACAATCACTACACCCGATTGAAACCGGGCCTGCCTGTTTGGGGGACAGCAAGTTTTGCAGTTCGTTTATCTTGCTCAGCTTCGACTAATTGGAGGGCAAATATGCAGAGTGACCTACCCAGAAATCAGAGGTCTAAAACTGGCTGAGTGGATTAAGTGATAATTTCATCTCAAGTAGTAGTAGTAGTAGTACTTATAGGGCGAATTTTTATAATTTCATCTCATAGCGGCGTAGATGTCTTTCAGGCAGAGTGGCCTAGTTCCTAGAGTGGATTAAGTGATAATTTCATCTCGTAGCGGCGTAGATGTCTGTCAGGCAGATTGGCCTAGTTCCTAGTTCAGTTCCAGTTAGTAACTTGGCTAGGAAAAGCCAGTTTGACAACCCTGCGATGAACACCACGCCTCTAGCTTGAGTGTTGTAAAATTCTGTGTTTTGTGGGCTAGGACACAGCACATTTACCTTCTAATTCTACTACAACAACCAAAACTTCCCGCTGAAGATTTGCATCAAGGGATGAAAATAATGTTCCAAGCTTTACGCTGCATCACGGTAATTGGAACACTCGGGTGTTAGGCCGTGAATGGATAATTGGTAGGCTGAGAGGCCCTGGTTGATTACATTCCCTGTTTACGACGATTGATTGTGCCTGTTCTGGTAAACGGTAAACAATTCTCCAGCTCTGCGGCAATTCTTGCGAATTGGATTTTGCACGCGCTCTCGTAAAGAAATTGAAAAAGTTATGGAAGTGTGTTCCCAAAATGGACACATATACATACATATCACTGTTTTTTTAATGTCTTAACTTGAAGATCCTTTGTTCACTAACAAACATGGACGTCATGATACCCATGTATACTGCCTGGCTAATGCTTGAAAGAAAAACACGAAAATGTATCATCTTTGTTGAATAATTTTAAATTGAATCATAAATATAAACACAGGCAAAAAGATCCAAACTATCCATAATGAAGAACTAAAAAATATGAACCAATGAACCATCCATAATTTGAACAATTTATGGTCAGTTTTTACTTTAATGTTGTCAACGATTTTCATAATTTCGTTGCCATAGATAGGTAATATAGTCGATTTTAAGACGTTTTACATGAGTGACAATTTGCCCGCAACAATGTCATTCTTGTAAAACGTTTTTAAATGTGTTCCTTTATTGATTATTGGCAACGAAATTATGAAAATCGTTGACAGCATGAAAGTAAAAATTGACCCAATTTATTTACCCCAAGCGATACAGAAGTAGATAGATACTTAAGATTAAGTTTGAGTATAGCTACTATAGCTAAAATCGATGAACTTTTTACTCTACAAGAAGAGCCATCAGAGCGGTAAAGAATCTAGAAAGTAACTCTCACACAAGTGATTCATTCAAAAGTTCACAAATACTTTAACTTACGGATCTCTACAAACTCTCCATATGTAATTTCATATTTTTAAAATGAAAAGGAGAACCAAAGCGTATATAAACATTTTTACTTGTAAACGTTTCGGAAAATCTGGTTTCCATCATCAGTACTGAAAATGAAGTAACAGATAAAAAATGAAATTATATGTCTACTACAATAAGAGAACTTCTAGTAACCTCAGTAAACATGAAAAATGAAAAGCGAGTATAAACAAAAAAGCGGGAAAAGGTACTGCTAAAAACTATAATCGTACACCTACACACACACACACACACACATACACCCACCCACACAGACACTAAAAACGATAGGCATACCTAAGCTGTTGGGGCGATATGTAATTTTGCGGCACTTTGATCATTATTCAATTTCGGTTTAACTGTATATATGAATAGTGATTCTAAAACTCTCAGATTTTGTTCTCTATTAGTTTTAGCAAGAGTTGAAAAATTTGAGGTTTTAAATGGATGGTCGCACTTAAAACAATGGTCTCGGGTTGCAGACTGAGAAGGGCAGGCGTATGGACGACCTGTACGGTGAGATATACCTGAATGTTGGCTGTGGCGAATAAACTGTTGGAGCATTGTGCTACCAACATACGATTGCATGCAACACTCACATTCATACAGATACACACAACCACTTTGCAGGCATTCATTCACGCGTTCCTTCCTATGAAAAAATGAGGCTATTTTAAGGGGGTCCTCCGGAATGAAAATTTTTTTGCTCCGATTGGTCTGAAACTTGGTGAGTATATGTAGTATTGCAAGACAAACATATATGAACTCGAAATTTTTTGATTTAGGCCTTAGTTTTTCCGAAAAATTTGAAAAATAGGTTTTTTGGGTCATTTTCATACATATTTTAAAAGAATAGAAGTCATTGAGTTTTTATGCTAGAACAAATTCAAAGACAGTTTTGGAATCCTTGAAACATTTCTAACAAATATATATTCGGGGTTTTGCATTTATTTTCTTACTTTTTTATATGCAAAAATTTACCAATATATCAAAAAAACCTACATTTTTGGATTTGAACTATTATAAAAAAAATGAAATGTAAAAATGGAAAAAGTGGGAATATAACTTTGTTAGAAATGTTCCAAGGATTACAAAACTGTCTTTGTTTTCTTCCTAGCATAAAAACTCAATGACTTCTATTCTTTTGAATTTTGAATAGAAGTAACTTTACAGTATAAGGCAAAAACTAAATATTTTGTTTTAGTGTGATATACTGGAAAATTTATGTAATTGAATGCTGTTTTTATTTTTATTTCGATAATCTCTATGCATAACATCATCATATTCACAATGTGAATTGTAAAAAAAAAAAATTAAAAATTTTTTTATGTTTTATAAAAATTACAAAATTTTTTGTTTTCAGTCTGATTCTTATGAAATTTAATTATTATATGTAACTTTTAAAAAGAAACACAATTTCTTCTATACATTTTTTTTATTCAGGCCTTAGTTGTTGAAAAAATTTGACATTTTGGTTTTTAGTCAACAGGTATTGATTTTTCAAAAAAATAGAACTCATTGAGTTTTTGTGCTAGAACAAAAACAAAGACAGTTTTAGAATCCTTGGAACATATCTAACAAAAGCATATTCGCAAATTTTCCATTTCTTGTTTTGTTCTATTTTTATATGGGGTTGAAATGGGCTCGAAAATTTACTATTTTGGTGCTTTTTCACTGGTGTTGATATTTCAGGATGTAGCTCCTCATTCAGTTTTTATGCTGGAACAAAAACAAAGACAGTTTTAGAATCCTTGGAACATTCCTAACAAACTCAAATGGGCTTTTTTCACATTTCCCATTTGTTCTCTCTTTATATGGGGTTGAAATGGGGTAGATGATGCAAATTTTGGTCCTCTGGTGGGTCCCTCCCCCCCCCTGGGGGGGGGGATCTATTGTCCGTAGCGCCATAAAATTTTAGGACCGAATAGTCCATGACCTAAGGGTTCTTTTCCAACAATAACATGAATATTACCCTGTTGTATAGTGAAGCACTGGTTCCGGCGGATGAGATTTATGAGTCTCGCTCGGCACGGTCACATGTAATCGATGGGGCATCCGCCGGAAGAGCCAATGGTCGCCTGGCGCTTACGAGCACCGGATGAAGCGGAAGCTCATTGTTTCGAACTAGACTTAAGAGCAAGCTGTGTGAACTACAAGATCAGTACATTATTAGAAGTCCTGCCTGTGAGTTTCTCTTGTCCTGCCTGGTTTGCTGCTAGGCGAATTGAAGTTAAAGCTTCCTACTAATACGAACCTAATATCGCCAGAAAACAGCGATACTACATACCCCATCGGAGGGAAAAGGGGCCCAGGAGGACTTTCTTAAAATTGTTCCTATTAAATACACGAACGTCAATGGAGATAAAATACGTATGCACCAACGACATGAGTTCTTTCTTCATTTCAGTATTCAAATAGCCGAGGTAAGGTAAGTTGAAAAATACTTTTTCTTTTGCAGCCGTCAAAGTTAAAGGAGGAGAAAAAAGTTTTTTATCCAAAAATGTTTATACAATCCTATTAATTAGGTAAATTGGGTATTTGTTTTTAAGCAACATTCGGCGCAAGAATTCAACCTCTTCATGAAAAATTTGATACGAACTAGAAATATTATATGCTCTGTGCAGGAGCGTATTAACACATGATTTCACATATCCCTTGTAAATACAACTAAAATAATTTGTTGCAAGGCCCGTAAATGTGGGTTTTCTGTAAACCGATGTTAGCAACGTAGAATTATTTTTTCGAATTAACACGTCTAAAAAAGGTAATTGGTTATTGTGCTCCATTTCCATCGTGAACTTGATATTAGAGTGAAAATTATTAATGTATTGAAAAAACATCTCAGCATGATCCTGGGAATCAAAAAGTGCAAAGGTGTCATCCAGATATCGTCTGTAGAATTCATTAATTTTCATTTATAAAACATTGGCCAATGATGGCGACAATAGCCTAAAACAATTATTAAGTGCACAAACTGGTCATCACGACCATTTAACCCGAAATAGAAGTGAATTCATGCTTCCTTATTATTCTAAGGCCCGGTCGCAACACAGAATCTTCTTCGTTGGAACTAAAACTTGGGACTCAATCCCTGCGGAGATCCGTGAAAGTAATTCTTACAAAGTATTCAAAATAAATCTTGAATCTTATTTCCTATCAGAATACTAGTCGTGTAAGATAACCAAGTCTAATCTCGTCTCTTACATGACTGGTCCTGATAATGTAATTTGCGATGGTTAATATCGTTGATCTTCAGTCTACTCTTAAATTGTTTATAGAACATACTGTCGACATCTAGTCCATATAAACTATTTTGTAAGATGAAGCATCGAATATCTAGTTAACGATTTCATTGATCAGTCTAGTGCTCAACTAGGTTAAGTGAATTATGCTAAACATTATTGTACACCTTAGAATAGCGTCGATGATAGGATGCCCCAGGAATCGCTGAACTTATTCGGGCCCACAGGTACCCTAGCTATACTCAAATATGTCCAGTGTAGTAGACTTAAGAAACAATCTAGTGCTGTATCACTTGTTTTAAATAAATCATTTAAATAACATTTTTGTCTAAATTGTTTAATATGCAAACAGTGTGTTGTAATTCGTATATTGTAATATGCAATACCCGGCCGAACTCGGTATCTACGATACGGACTCGAGTATATAAGGCTCTGGATCTCTCTAATTTTTTTGAAAGTGACTTATTATAGTGCACTTGTAGAGCGGAAATTCGTGTAATAATTTACAGGTGAACTGAAACCAAGACCGCCAGTGCTAATTTTTTCCTATCTATTTTTAAGAGCGTGACACGAAACATATAAATAAAATTATAAACACACGACAGTCATTCTTAGAAGTAGATAAACGGCTGTTCTTTGTCAATTAGTACGCCTCGTATGGTTTATCTATTTGTACACCTCGGATTGTTTGTCAATTAGTACTCCTCGTATGGAACTTTTGTTTTAGGACGTCTAATATTAAGAAATTTTTAAAAGCCAATATGTTGGCATGTGTCTCAAGTGGCAACTTGGAAATAAACGTTTTTTTCTTTCTTTCTTTCTTTTCTTTCCCCTAGACACCAAAACGCCGCGCGTTAGTCCTGCTGTGTTCTGGCTTCCTTATCGATTTATTATAAACAAGTTTTGGGTTGGTATTGTTTGCCATGCGAGATGCCGATCATACGTAAATTTTTTTGTAATAAGTAATATAAGAAAGGTATATAAGAAAGGTAATAGAAAGATCTTTATCTAGAAATTTTTCTCAAAAACATAATTAACCCCTGACACGCGGGTTTTTACACCTCGTGTGGTTTGTTTAAGGGTACCGCCCGAAGCCCCTGCCAGGCCCCTGTCGGTCCGGTGAGCTTTTTTCATGTTATTGTTGGAAAAGAACCCTTAGGTGGTGGACTATTCGGTCCTAAAGTTTTATGGCGCTACGGACAATAAATCCCCCCCCCCCAGGGAGGATAATGGGACAAAAATTTTGAATTTTCGAACTGATTTCGACCCCATATAAAAAGAAAATAAAAATGGGAATGGATAGTTTCCCAATATACTTTTGTTGGAAATGTTCCATAGGTTCTAAAGCTGTGTCTGGTTTTGTTCTAGCAGCAAAACTCAATGAGTTGATACGTTTCGAAATATCCATGAAAATGAACTCAAAAACCAGTATCTACAATTTTTCCAAAAACTAAGGCCTGAATCAAAAAAATAAATAGAAGAAAATGTGTTTTTTTTAAAGATACATATAATAGTCAAATTTCATAAGAATCAGACTGAAAATGAAAAATTTCATAATTTTTATTTTCATATAAAAATTTTTTTCATTTATATTTTTTGGGGAAACCACAATTCACACTGTGAATATGAAGTTTTGCATGGAAATTATCGAAATAAAAAATTAAAACTGCATTGAGTTACATAAATTGTCCATCATATTACACTTCAACAAAAATTTTGTTTTGGTTTATACCCAAAACATTTACCTTTCAACATTCAAACTGTATCAACTCATTAAGTTTTGATGCTAGAACAAAACCAAAGACAGTTTTGGAATCCTTGGAACATTTCTGACAAAGTTATAATTTGGACTCCCAAATTTTAGAAAACAAAAAAGTTATATGGCTCCAAACCCAAAAATAATTGTTTGTGATGTTATTATAAAGTATCGCTTATCACAGAATTTTTTTTCAAAATGTTGAAATATTAAATTATAACTTTGTTAGAAATGCTTCAAGGATTCTAAAACTGTCTTTGGTTTTGTTCTAGCATCAAAATTCAGTGAGTTGATACGTCTTTAAATTTATATAAAAATGCATCAAAAAGCTAATTTTTCGTAAAAAAAATAAGGCCTAAATCGAAAAAATGACACTAGTAAAAAAGGTTTACTTTCAAAAAATACATATACTGGCCAATTTTCAAGCGAATCGGACGAAAAAAGGTCAAAATCCCGGACGGTACTCTTAAGGTTCTTTATAATGGTTTGTGTAGGACATGTTAAAGGAGATCTATATTAACACTTTGACTGCGCCGTGAGCCACCGGTGGTGCACGGAGGTAATTTTCACAATGCTGTTGACCGACCAGCAGTCGCAAACTCAATTTTCACAAATATTTAATCAAAGCTAAATGAAGGCACGATCCAATTTATTTTTGGTATTTTCAAAATAGTTTACTACAATTGACTCTAAATTTGTGTTTGACATTGAACTTAATATTTAGTTGTCTCAGTCAAAATGTTAAGAAAATTTTAAAACCCCTTGCGTTATACTACATTTCGCTGAAACACTTTTTTGGGAAATAAATGGTTCTTCTTTTCTCTCTATCTCTTTCTCCAATGTGTCCCTCATTTCTATCTCGAACATCTATTTTTACTTTGTACATTTTGCACGCCCAGGCAGTACACTGATATACAGAAATAAAGAAAGAAAGAGAAAAGAAAAAACATTTTTTCCAAAAAAAGCTGACACATGAGATACACGACGACATATTTACTTTCAAAAATTTTTTTTAAATATAAGACAAAGAAAACTTAGAGGCTTTCGAGATTTAGATAATACAAGTCTCCAAATCTTGATGATAGCAGACAAGATGCTATCTATTTTTTGCGACCGTTCCCTGAGGAGACGAAATGGCCCGCTTGTTCCCCAGACACTAGGTACCTGCGGTACCTAGACGATACATTCGTTTTGTCTCGTTCACAAAAAGAGGCCCAAAAATTCTTTGACTACATGAATAGATATCACGCCAAGATAAATTTCCCAATGGAAACTGAGCAGAATGATAAATTGCCAAGTTTAGATGTTATCGTAAAGAAAACTAATTCAACGTTCACCACCTCTGTTTATAGAAAACCTTCACATACGGGATTATGTACCAATTTCTTCAGCTGCATTTATAAGGATTATAGTAAAACAGGTGTCACCATATTATAAATACCCTGTATCTTTAATTAACAATCTGATTAACGAGTTTTTAGACAAAAAACTTTCCCCTCCGTGTAAAATTCTGACCGCACCAAAGCAGAAAGTTTTCGTCGAGCTCTTTTTCTTGGGTCTCTTTTCAAGGAGAAGACAAAGGCTCTTTTGTCTCTGATATTCTCTCACTTTACTTTCATTGACGTGTTACCATTTTATAGAAATAGTTTTAAAATAAGTTCATTTTTCAACAGGAAAGAGAGTTTGGAAGAGTGCCTGAGAAATGGTTGAGTCTACTTGTATAAATGTGATTGCTGCTTGCAGTCCTATGTTGGAAGTACCACACTCCATGCAGCAATATATTCGTCACGGCCAACACTGTTATTTCCCAAAGAATCGGCCGTCCATACTCGTCTCCCTCCCAGTCAGCCATCAGAGATCATTGCCATAGTTCAAACCACCCTTTCAAAAGTTCCAATTTCTTCACACTTTGTAGAACTGCAGAGGAATTTGACCTTAGAATTATGGAATCATTGTTTATTTTTACCCATAGACCTCAGCTAAATATTGATCAAAGTGCGAGAAATTATATATTGCCCCAGCTGTGTAAATAGGAGCGTGTTGGAATGTTTGTGTGTCCATGTGTGGGTTGTCCATGTTAACGAAACCTGGTTTCCTGCAACTTAAAACACACACATGCTCACATATGCCAAAATAATAACCAAGCTAGTTTCTGAGTATTTTTCCCTAATATGCCCTTTCCCGCCGCACCCGTTAGTATATGACACGGGAAAATCCGATATCGGGTTTTCCCGTTATTAATTAAAAACGTCGTTTGAGGTTACAAGAATCCAGAAATGCACACATAGCTCAAAATTTGCGACTTTTCCAGCGGATTCGGGGAAGTTATGTGTGCTATGATGCGTGTGCTGTGTGATTCATGTGTGCGCTGTGTGTGTTTGTTTGCAGGTGTTTAAAGCAGAGTCCAACCAGGTTGGGTCGAGAGAGCCCAAGTTCAGGTAAAAAACAAGTAAAAAAAGTCATAAAAAGTCATACAAAAGTCATAAAAAAGTAAAAAAACTAGGCGGAGTAAAAGCTCAGCTGGGCGTAGTTTAAAATTTGATTTCAGGCGGAACTTGAATGATGATGTCATTTTTGAAACTGTTTCCATCGGTGTTACCGGTTTGGGCGATCTTGGCCAGAAATCCCTTCAAACCGATATCAGTTTTTAGCTTTTTGAGGTGGATTTGGAATGGATTTGTACGATTTTATTTTATTTACAAAGTCCATTAGGTTTAGTTTAGTGTTTGGGACTCACATAGGGGCAAATAAAATTCAAAAAACCCTTCAAAACGTGCAAAGCCCAGTGGGCTATCGACCCCGACTGAGCCCTTCATATTACAAACAACAAGCCTGTAGTAGCCCACCCGCCCAAGCCTTTCTGCTGCTTACCTAATTCCACTAATTAGCGAGATTTTAGGCTCCGCCCCTCGCACTAATAGGCCCCGCCCCTCGCACTAATTGGCTATAGGCCATGGATGGGCGTTCAGTCCCTAATTGGTAATTCTGCAGTGGACGTCCCTAAAACGAGCACGGAAGCGTTGGTTGGGCAAGAAATGTTACAAGAATCCTGAGCGGGGTACAAAAATCCTGAGCAGGGTACAGGAATCCCGATCAGAGTACAGGAATCCAGTGACCTGGGCGTGACCTTGGCGCAGAGTGCAAAAGTCCAGACTTTAGTGCAAAAATCCAGATTATGGCACCGCTAGGTTACAGGAATCCGGATGAACATGTGTGTTGTGTGTATTTTGTGTGCGTGTGTGTATGTGTGTGTGTGTATATGCAGTTCTGTTACTTTGTGTAGATGTTGTGGTGTGTTGGTTTGATTGCTAGAATTTAGGTGTATGTGTCCGTATGGCTTCGAATATTTAAGAAAAGTTGTGTTTTTATTTTTAATGGTTAGGCATAGCTATTTTTCGTATAGTATTATTAATTTCTTATAGCTTTTTCTCAATTTGTTCGTTATCGTTTTTTATTCCTTGTTTTACAGCACTAATGATGGAATCAGAGATTCCGAAACGCTTGCCATTAAAAAAATTTTCCCTTTTATATTGGTTATTCGTTTCATTTTACGCATTAGATTTCCCAGAAATCGCCGTTTAAATTCTATTAAATTATTCGAAAAGGAAACAAGATTTACCACATCGTGAAAAAAAGACAATTCAAATATGTTAATTTAAAGCGGAGATAGAATCAATTAAAAAGTCGGGGACATTTTTGTGGAACACCTGGTACATTTAATTACTATAATTGTTTCTGTATTAATTAATTCAACAAGCACTGCAACTGCAAGTCTACAAACTTTATTGACTTGACATAAATACACTCCCAACCTCAACCGTAATTCAACATGCATTGAGCCACTAACCGGCGTTATGCATTACGTCATCGTGATGCGTCCTGACAGGGTCTGAACCCCGGCCCCGGCCGTGGTAAATTTGATAACCCCGGCTCCGGCTATGACAAATTTGTTGACCCCGGCCCCGGCCATGGCCAAATTTTCAACCCCGGTCGGTCTATAAGGGTGCATAGATAAATACAATGATTTGTCACAAATGTTACCTTATTTAGAGCAGTGTGCCTTCGGATGCTGCTCTAAGGAAATGAAACTCTTTTGCCAGAGACAAGTAAAGCTCTTGGAACACTTCCATGCGAAATGTATCACGAATATTCAGAGCTTCACCTGGAGAGACCGAATGCCTCGCACTGAGTAAGAGTAACATTAGCTAGTGGGTATATCTAGCTTTGAATGTATCCTCCAGAGCAGACAACAGAGGCAATTAGGGCCAGTCTACCAAGAAGAACCCTTTATTAGTACATCTTGAGTTGGAAAAAAAACATTGGCTGCCAAAAAAGGCAACCAATTACTAAACTGAGAAAACATTGAAAAGATTCCCCATTGATTCAAAATATCTTGAGGCCTTGACAGCCGACAAGGGTAGAGCGGCGTGCTGTCAGTCATTGGGGACCGGATCATTTTGAGGAAGAATGGACGTATCCGAGGAATGGTAAGCGGCTCCAGTGTCACGAGGGAGCCTCTCAATCAAATTCTCCCACGAATTCCGACTTTCTGTGTTCGGAGTGTGGTTCCTTATGCAAGTTCAGGTACTGCCTTTGGAAGGACTACCGAAGCCCGTCCGTTGAAGGAATACACGTCGTCGTCTAAATCGATGGATATCCTTAAACAAGAAAAGTAAGAAAGCATTTTGTAACAATACAAAGGCGCCAACTCTGTCGAATCAATTGTGAAAAAGAATATGTAGCTCATTTCTTCACCCATATCCCCGCTATTTCCCAAATTCAACTTGTTACAGTCAACGAACAACGGCTATCGTTCGAGAGACAGCATTTTACTTAGTTGAAGTCCAACTCCACACTTGAGGCCGCCAGCGATGTGCGCGGCCATGGCATACACTCGCTCCTTACCATCTCATAAGTTAAGGTGTGACAGGTATCAAATTTTGTTACGTGTTAGAAATGCCTCGGTAACATTTATATAGAAAACCTGCTAACCAAATTCATGATTTTAAACTTGTAATTATTCTATACTTTAGTTTTATTCACATCAGTAGGCATCATGGCACACAATAATACACAGTCTCTGGCTTCTCATGCTCAAAAATGTTTCTTTTAGTTTCAGCGAAGCGAAAGTTTTACCTGGCATAATTTTATTTAGCAAAGTCATGCCTGTCAGAAAGGGATCAAAATTGAATTTGTAATGACGGTTGATGTTTGAGATTTGCATACTGATGCTAATCTGATTGTCCATTGCTAGTCTCATTTGAGTGGTTTTCCATGCGAGGAATATTCCCATGTTTGTTAACATTGGTATGGACCTCATGTCAACAGCATTTTACCGACTCTGATATTCCACGAACACAAGTCTGAATACTCAAGCAAAATTTGCGTTTATCCAATAATTTATTTTCTCAAGAATCGCTTTTATACCATCTATATTTGATGATCCGTTAGTACAAATTTGATAAATATTTTTGAATCTGGCAGCGAATGTGAAACATCTGACTTTTTCTCTTTTCAAATAACACCCTGGTTTGTTAGAAAATGTTTTTACAAATCGTTTAAATTTTTGTAAACATCTCATATCATTTTACTTGATGGACTTGAACTAAAAGTTTTTCTAAGTAAGTACTTAAGTTTATTGTGCGATCTTCTGTAATTTATTGGTTAAGCTCTGGATGGAGTACATCGCAGCGTGTCAGTTACATACACTTATCGAGGACCTCATGCGAAAGTGGTATGGTTTCCTACCTTTACGTATTGTACTCCAATGTAGCATCACTGTCACGGTTTCATTCGTGTCATGGGTGTAAGTCCACGATTATAATAGAACTAATTTCAATTTTTCAGTCTTTCAATACTATTCAATCAATAAATAAATCTGCTGCCATCAAATGCATTAAACTGCGAGAAAGGAGTAATTTTAATGAGAACGTGGAGGTATCTCAGTATATTATTCGGTAGCGTTGATCAGATCATGCCTTCAAATAACAATTATTAATTGAATTGAACGATCATCTAGTTCGAAACAAACAAGTTCCCAAGACACTTGGGATTTAATCAAAACATTTATTACTAAAGAAACTGCTAACACACGCCATCGTGAGAGAATGTTCAGAAGGAAAACGTTGATATCTATTGATGAAATCGGAACACTAATCTTGAATGGGTTGGTCGTTCAAAGCATCCACAGATACCGACGCTCAACAATGCTACAGGAGATCCAGGTGATAATTTATATATACTGTAGTCGACACTATGAAAGTTGGTATCGAAATGTCCTTGCTATTGAGATTTCATAAAGCACAAGTTCACTAGTAATTGTGGTGGTACTTCAGATAACAGTTCAATGATGAGAGTGAATGAGTATTATTACGAAAATATATTTTAACGATTTTTCAGTATATAGAAGGTGAATGGCGAGTGTTATTATTGAAAACACCAAGCTTTCTTTATTGAAGCACTGATATATATGATGTCCTCAGAGACATACCATTCGGTGGAGGCGCTTCGTACGCTTTCTCAGATGCCAACTTGCTGGGCGCCTGCGCTCCACCCGCTGAATGAGGGTTACCTACTCCTACGCTGAAGAACAAATGCGCTACATCGGTATTAGACCAAACAAGAGTGTAGGGGCTACCCTGCCGGCCTTCCGCACTTCTTCCCGGTGACGTCGGAAGACATAGATTAATCCTTTATTTAGTGCGATGCTTCACAGATTGGTACCTTTTTGTGATCATAGGAGCCTACTGTAGTCTCCTTCTAACGTGTGATTATAACCTGTTTATTGTAGCTCACGTAGCTTAAGCCCTGTCGCTAGTTTTGTTTCTTTTTCATTCTAGACTTGAACCATCCCAATTGAAAATCAAGGACGTTTCGCCGGTGGGTACGCGTAGGTTCCTAGGCGTTTTTTAGTTGTATTACGCGCGGTTTAAGGGTCAAATGTCCCCTTTTAGGACACAAAACTGCTCGCGAATCGCCGCTGTTCCGCCCTGCCTAACGGCCGTTTACCGCCTTAGAACCAGATTCGAATCGCGGCTGGCCGTCCATGGATTATAGGTTAAAAAATCGCTCCCGGTTGCACGTGCCTCGCCTCACGGGGTGTACAATATTGCACTGGAAGCTTTGGATCCTACAATACATTCACATTTACTGCATTGCGAATTTATTGACCCATTAAGCTCAGTACAATATCGTACATCCAACGAGATCGCTGCACGTGCAACTGGGAGCTCAGGTACATAAGACAATACATTAGAAAGGACATAGAATCTCGCTCTTTCTTCAACTTTTATTACAAAAATGAAACATTCTCTACACTATTATTTACATGAATATCTTATTTCCATTAATCACAGCCTTCTCACCAATAAAACACCAAAATAATATAGGAATTAAAAATGAAATCACAATCCGTTTAAAATGCTGCATGTAACAAACAAATATCAACTGCATAAACATAAGAATGCGAACTTGCCTAGCGCCAGACCTGCTAGTGAGATCTTCTCTCGCCGTTAATTCAAGGTTTGACCCTAGCAAGCCGCGAGCAGTAGTAAAAGTGGTGTGTTTGTTCGCAGGCTGGACTTACCCTGTGCCACGGGAAGCCACGCTCGTGTCGGTTCATGTTCGTCCGTCTAGTCTACTAACTAGCTCACTCGCTGGCTTGTAGCCTAGTGCACCTGGGTGCCTTATGCTGCACAGGTCCTGGGTGCCTTATCCTGCACGGGTCCTGGGTGCCTTATCCTGCACGGGTCCTGGATGCCTTATCCTGCACGGGTCCTGGGTGCCTTATCCTGCACGGGTCCTGGGTGCCTTATCCTGCACGGGTCCTGGGTGCCTTATCCTGAACGGATCCTGGGTGCCTTATCCTGAACGGGTCCTGGGTGCCTTATCCTGCACGGGTCCTGGGTGCCCGGTCCTGTCGTGTGTTCTGTGGCCGCAGTTGTGCTCGCCCACCATCACGGTTCTCCACCTGCATTCTACATTGCTAACTATAAGTTAAGATATATATATTTTTCTTTATTTATGCGATCAATAAAACTATTGGTTGTTTCGTGTATCAATTCCCGAGGCGGTTCGAGTGGCGAGAGCGTTTGCTGGTTTTACCTGACATCCCCACAACATTTACCTGACATCCCCACAACTAGAGCTGTACGGAATTCTTCCGTCGCTTGGCCCTGACAAAGAGTCAACTAGAAAATATAGAAAATCATTTTCAAGCATACATATGCTCTCTATATTTTTTTCTCCCAACATATAGTGAAGGACTGCAACAATACCGGGTGTCCCACAAAAGTGTCCCCGACTTTTGAATTGATTGTATCTCCGCTTTAAATAACATATTTGAACTACCTTTTTTCAAAACGTAGTAAATTTTGTTTCCTTTTCGAAAAATTTAAGTTTTTGAAAATCGGTTGAATAACTTCTTTACAATGGTTGATTTACTGAAAGGGGTTGAAAACTAATTGTTCGAAGGAAAAGTTTTTAAAACAATATTGATACTTTTCTTTATTTTGTACTTTCCAAAAAAACCAAAAAACAAAAATTTAAAATAGTAAAAAATCATTTCAATAAAAAGCGTTTAAATAAATAAAGTAATTTAGTATGCTTGGACATACCCTCCATTTCTCTCAAGGAAAGTATTACTTCTAGTCCCCTTTGAACGAAGAGTTTTGCGGGTAATTTCAATGTTTTCTTTCAGTTCTTAAACCATTTCTTCAATTCGTTGTCGAAGAATTATTAATGATTGAGGTGATACACCCTTGGTTCTATGTAGGATACATACTCGTGAAATTATTTTTAACAGTAGGTATTGAGAAATGAAAAAGAACACAAGTGTTGTTTCTAAAACTTTTAATTTGAGCAATTAGTTTTTCTACATCTTTCACCAAATCGATCATTGTATAGTGGTTATTCAACCGATTTTCAAAAATTTCCAATAGAGTTAAAACATGAAATGTTTCACATTGGTTTTTAAAATATTTTAACATTAACCTCCTTAGTTGATAATTACACATCGGTATCGTAACACCCATGTAAAATGTCGAAATAAAAAATGATTAACGGAAAAGAACAACAAAAATGAGTTCCTTTTGTTGCGTAATCTGATTTTGACAGTGCATTGAAATATAAGTAACTAAGAAACCTAACCGTCGTAACGCATAGTTGAAAATCTCTCTTGTTAGCGTGTACGTATATTGAAATAAAAGCGAAAAACGCATTCAAAACCTTAACATAGAGATCCTTAATAGCTATCCATGCATGGTTATCGTAATACATGGGTTAATTGTCGAAACAGAGGATTCGGAGAAAAGCACGAAAAAAGTGCGTTTCCTTCGTTGCTGTGGTCTGATTTTGGTTATGCATTTCAATACAAGTGACGAAGAAAACATAAGCTATGTAACGCATTGCTAAAAACCCTATCGTTCGTGCATAATTATGTTGAAAGATGCGCATACAGACATACAAACTAGTGGTACGAGCATGAGAAATTGATGTGAAAAATAAAATGGGCAAATTTGATGTATTTTGAACCAAAACTACGAGGTCGACATTCTGGACTTGGGACAATTTTTCATTCTAACGCATAAACTAGTATGCCAAATGAGAAACTCGGGGAGAATATAATATTCACCACGACAAAAATTTATATTTTCTGCTTACGCTAATAGTATTGGCGCAAAAGAGTTCACCAGAGTCAAGCCTGATAAGGATTGCACAAAGCTATCCGTAACATTTTCAATACAGCTGGTACAGCACAAAAAGTTAACCACCTAAAATAGTGTTGTCAAAATGTACTCACGAGAGTAAGAAAGTAAAAATTGCCACACAAGTAACATGAGCAATTTAAGGTTAGAATAAGAAAATGGAACAATAATGTTCTGTAAAGTTGTTACGAACGTCGAAACCGTGGCCTTTTAAAATGTTTTAATATGAACGAAAAAAAAATTTAGAATACCTTCACATTTACATCCTTCTTTTCCTTGTGTTAATTAATTTGATTTCGAAAATTCAAAACAATATAAGTAACTAGGAGAGCACAATCCTTGTGACACAGTTGAAAACACTCTCGTTAGGGCGCACTTGTATTGAAATATGAGCAAACGAACGCAGGCCCTAGTGACTGGAGTGATTAATGTGAAGAGCAAATTAGGCAGATTTAAATTATTTTGCGCCTAAGATAATGAGGTCGACATTCAGGAAAAATGTTTTTTCGTTCTTTTGTATCGACTAGTATACCAAAATAATGAGCTCGAAGGGAATAAATTGTTCGAATATATCTGAACGGGTCAGTTGTTTGGTTTAATCGCAACTTTATGAGGAATTTAAAAACAAGGAAGATTCCAAAGAACTTAATCATATTTACAAGGAAAACGTTGCGGAGTCCAGCTCCATGATCAGTTCGTAAAAGTACAAATCAAGATGTCTGCAAAAAAAGAAAACAAAATGTTGGATACAAGCATTACAGGAAATTACGAAAAAGAATTAAAACTTCAACACATGGTTCAGAAAAAAAATTAGAAAAGATTGATTGTTCTCTAGTTACAATTCGCAATGGGTAGGAACTGTCAGTATTATTGAGGGCCGGTTTTCGTTTAAAAATATTTAGTGACTCAAATTCTAAGGTCACATGCAGTTGATGCTGAATCTAAGATTTTGAAGTCTGCAACGGATATCGGTACACTGCATTTTTCCGCGTGATTACGTACTGCGGAGTGTGATGGGTGGGCTAATTGGTTCCCCGTGCGGAAGCTTCGACCCCGATGCTCGGCCATTCTGATGTAAAAATTTCGCGACGTCATGCCGTCGTACGATGATGTGCACTGCGCTCAACTGTATGAAGAAATCAGAGAGGCTCGCATCTCCATCGGAAGACTATCCTTGTACCGGTAAAAAGAAGCAATCTTAAAATTGTTAACAAGAGCTCTGCGCAACTGAAGGTTTTGAAAGTATTTATCACACAATAATTTCAGTTCGTATGACAATTTTTCAGAAGGTACTCCAAAATACGGGAAAGAGCAATATAAATGATCTTTATTGTTTTCTTCAATAGTCTGCAATGCGTATTGTTTCGAGAGGAATTTTTTAATTTGCAAATTGATGACACCCAAGGGAAAACCGTCAGTTGTAAAATATGTGCGCAAAAATTCGAATTCACAATGAACATTTTTGAAGGTTGAACATATTTTATTATCTCTATTGATTAAAGCTTGAACACAATTAATTTTGAAGCTTGTTGAACAAAAACTGAAGAAACTTGAGCCTAATCTTGTGAAAGTTGGTTTGCGGTGCACCGAGGTCTGAAAGTGATCTCCGTCTCTTGTCACGAGACAGTCAAGAAAGGCAAGGGAGTTATTCCTTTCAACTTCTACAGTAAACTTTATTGATTGATGTTTATGATTAATACAGTTCAAGAACTGCTCAACATGAGATGGATGGTTGAATAGAACGAAAGTATCGTCTACGTATCGATTATAGAACACCGGTTTAAAATCAGAGGGACATTCCTTTAACCACTTTGTTTCGTGGAAACACATAAAAATGTTGGCAAAGGACGGAGCCAGCGTAAGCCCCATTGCTAGGCAGTATATTTGTTTATAAAGTTTGCCTGCAAATACAAAGAAGGAGTGCGTTACAGGTAATTCCAGTAGTGTACTGAACATTTTGGGT
This sequence comes from Morinoia aosen, assembly GCA_030386875.1. Lineage (NCBI taxonomy): Eukaryota > Metazoa > Arthropoda > Malacostraca > Amphipoda > Talitridae > Morinoia > Morinoia aosen. The sequence goes on from CM059564.1 coordinate 78,201,537, forward strand.
GTTAAACCAATAAATTTTGAGCTGCCTTCCGAAAATAAACGGTTTAGACAAATGTTAATAGTTTCCTGAAGAGGAATGTTAGTGTAAAGAGGTTCAATTTGGTGTAGCATTTGGTTTAGAGTTCGGCCTCCCCGTTTACAAACTAAATTTTTTTAAAATACTTTCTAGCATTTGAAAAATTGGCTCTTGTGCTTAAAAATAATGCGTTTTCAAACTATCCGTAATTCATAGGCACTTTGAAAATTTTAGCTCATAAACATTATTATAGTTTCAAGCCACATAAAATATTTTCGTCTGTCTTTCATAGAAGTGACATATCCCTCTTGAAATCACTGGCCGGTAACAAGCAGTTAATAATTTGTAAACCTGACAAGGGGAAAGGGGTTGTGTTAATTGATCGTCAAAAATATGATGCAAGCATGCTTCAGATATCAGATACCTCCAAATTTGTTTCGGTTACAGAACCAATTAATAAAACAATACTGAGGGTTGAAGATAAAATAAAAAATTTATTACGTTGCTTGGAAGATTTGACTAATTCCCCATTAGAAAATCTATCGAATTTCCATGTGTTAGGTTCTTCTCCGGCGGTACTGTATGGTCTACCGAAGATTCACAAGCCTGATTTCAGTTCAAGATTTCAATTTAAACTGATTGTAGCTGCTTATAATAGTCCGAGTTATAGATTGGGTAAACTCTTCGTACCAGTCCTCAATAATATTACTTCAAACGTGTATACAGTCGACAATGCCTTCAAATTTAGCGATAACGTTTGAAGTATTTCATATGTAAAAAATTTTAACAATGGCTTCATTTGATGTTGAATCTCTTTACACTAACATTTCTTTTCAGGAAACTATTAACATTTGTCTAAGCCGTTTATTTTCAGAAGGCAACTCAAAAATTATGCGTTCAACACCCAAAATGTTCAGTACACTACTGGAATTACCTGTAACGCACTCCTTCTCTATTTTTGCAGGCAAACTTTATATACAAATAGACGGCCTAGTAATGGGGCTTCCGCTGGCTCCGTCCTTTGCCAACATTTTTATGTGTTTCCACGAAACAAAGTGGTTAAAGGAATGTCCCTCAGATTTTAAACCGGTGTTTTATAATCGATACGTAGACGATACTTTCGTTCTATTCAACCATCCATCTCATGTTGAGCAGTTCTTGAACTGTATTAATCATAAACATCAATCAATTAAGTTTACTGTAGAAGTTGAAAGGAATAACTCCCTTGCCTTTCTTGACTGTCTCGTGACGAGAGACGACCACTTTCAGACCTCGGTGCACCGCAAACCGACTTTCACAGGATTAGGCTCAAGTTTCTTCTGTTTTTGTTCAACAAGCTTCAAAATTAATTGTGTTCAAGCTTTAATCAATAGAGATAATAAAATATGTTCAACCTTCAAAAATGTTCATTGTGAATTCGAATTTTTGCGCACATATTTCAAAACTAACGATTTTCCCTTGGGTGTCATCAATTTGCAAATTCAAAAATTCCTCTCGAAACAATACGCATTGCACACTATTGAAGACAACAATAAAGATCATTCAAATTGCTCTTTCCCGTATTTTGGGGCGCCTTCTGAAAAATTTTCATACGAACTGAAATTATTGTGTGATACATACTTTCAAAACCTTCAGTTACGCGTAGCTCTTGTTAACAATTTTAAGATTGCTTCTTTTTACCGGTACAAGGATAGTCTTCCGATGGATATGCGAGCCTCTCTGATTTCTTTATACAGTTGTGTGCAGTGCACATCATCGTACGTTGGCATGACGTCGCGAAATTTTTATATCAGAATGGCCGAGCATCGGGGTCGAAGCTTCCGCACGGGGAACAACTAATTAGCCCACCTATCACACTCCGCAGTACGTAATCACGCGGAAAAATGCAGCGTACCGATATCCGTTGCAGACTTCAAAATCTTAGATTCAGCATCAACTGCATGTGACCTTAGAATTTTAGAGTTGCTTTATATTTTTAAACGAAAACCGGCCCTTAATAATACTGATAGTGCCTACCCTTTGCAAATTGTAACTAGAAAACAATCTTGTCGATCTTTTTTTCTGAACCATGTTTTTAAGTCTTTATTTGTTTATTTTTTAGTGATTTCCTGTAATGCTTTTATCCGACATTTTGTTTTCTTTTATTGCAGACATATTGATTTGTACTTTTACGAACTGATGATGTAGCTGGACTCCGAACAGTTTTCCTTGTAAATATTAAAGTTCTTTGGAATCTTCCTTGTTTTTAAATTCCGAATAAAATGTTTTACCAAAAAACAAATTTAAAATACTCACTTACTACGCTGGTAATACAGGCACAGAAGAATTCACTTGAGTTAGAGACATGAGGATTGTTCTACAATGGTAACCATAAAATTTGCAGTATAGCTGGAATAGTACGAAAAGTTAACAACCGAAAAATAGTGTTGTCTTAATACACTCACGAGCGTAAGAAAGAGAAAGTTATCAGACACTACTAAGAAGAATAGTTGTATGAGAAGAATACGGAAATAAACAAATAAAGATAATGAAAGTTCTACAAAGTTGTTACATAAAATGAATTACGTCGCATTTTCAAATGTTTTAATATGAGCGAAAAATGCTTTCAAATGTCTTAAGATTTAGACCCTGACTTGCTATCCACACATGAGGATCGTTATACTCATGCATGTTAATAATTATTATTGAAACAAATGGTTCGGAGAAAAGCTCGGAAAAATGTGTTTCCTTCGTTGCATTGCTCTGATTCAGCAATGCATTTTATGACAAGTGATCAAGAAAACATTCTCCATGTGAAGCATTGTTAAAAAACACTTTACACACACACATACATATATATACACAAATACACATACGAGAGTCACATGTGCGTACATACATGTACTTAGTATTAGCATACAAGCAATCATATTGCATATGTATAATAAAAGGATGTCTCGATTGTTGTGTAATGTAACGAAAGATAGGATAATTAGCAATGAAAATTCCTGACTTCTTTTCCAGTACGTACTGCAGTTAACACTTATTGTTTAGACGGAAGATAGCGAGTTATTTTAGTTTTGAATTCTCCCCAATTGAAATTATGAGTCTTTACAGAGCGTTTTCAGGCAGTTATAAGCCAAGAGATTAGTCGTTTTCAAGCAGTAAATTACCCCTTTTCAGGTCTGATGTCACTTATTTTAAGCCCTGTTAAACGGCTATTTATGGGCATCGAAACGGCTAATGCAACGGCCATTTTGGGCTTCTCTACTCAGTCGGAAATTATGGTATGCATCATTGATGATTATGGTCGAGATAATCGGTGTTTTATCGGCGAAATATCCGCCATGTCCAACCTTTATGGGGTACATTATGGTGTGGATATGTCCCGAATCTTCGCCAATAACAACCATAATTTCATACCATATTCGACCATATGCTACCAATTCAGAACCATAATATCATACCATATTAAACCATGTGCGACTAATCACAACTATGTCATACCATATGCGACTAATTACAACCCTAATTTCATACCATAATCTACCATATGAGACTAACTACAACCAGAATTTCATACTTCATTCAACCATATTCGACTAATTACAACCATATAGATTTCGAACGCGCAACCATGATCTACCATTACAACAGCCAAAATCAACTGTTCACAATTACTGATAGAACTTAACTACAAAAATCAAGCATTTCCAATCTATTTTTTCACTATGCATCACTCTGGAGGACTTGAAAAGCTAATATTAGAGACCATACAGTAGCGCCAAGGGGTTAAGGGGATCATCCCGGTTGGAGGCCTTTTTTCGTCCGATTCGTTTGAAAATTGGCCAGTATATGTCTTTTGTGAATGTAAACCTTGACTCCAGTCATTTTTTCGATTTAGGCAAAAAATTTTTTTTATGGACGAAAAATGATTTTTTTGGTATATTTTATGTATATTTCAAATTGTATCTCCTCATTCAGTTTTGATGCTAGAACAAAAACAAAGACAGTTTTGTAATCCTTGAAACATTTCTAACAAACTCAGATGGGCTTTTTTAAAAATTCCAATTTTTTCGATTTTTTTTTTATTTTTGAAAGTTTCTGAAATGAACAACAGTTTTTTGGGTTTAAAGCTATATATTTTTTCCAAAAATTCAAATTTCAAAAAAAGCCCTTCTGAGTTTGTTAGAAATGTTTCAAGGATTCTAAAACTGTCTTTGGTTTTGTTCTAGCATCAAAACTCAATGAGGAGATACATTTTGAATGTTGAAATTTGTTTTTTTTTGGGTATTAGCCATAACAAAATTTTTTGTTGAAGTGTAATAAAATGATCAATTTATGTAATTGCATGCAGTTTTAATTTTTATTTTGATAATTTCCATACATAACTTCTTATTCACACTGTAAATTGTAATTTCCAAAATAAAATAAAAAATAAAAATTTAATTATTTTATTTTTAAAAATGAAATTTGTTTTTTTCAGTCTGATTCATATGAAATTTGACTATGAAATGTAACTTTCGAAAAGAAACACAATTTATTCAGTTTTTTTTCGATTTAGGCCTTAGTTTTTGCAAAAATTTGACAAATTGGTTTTTACGTATTGATATTTCACTGGTATTGATATTTCAAGACGTATCTCCTCCAGTTTTGATGCTAGAACAAAAACAAAGACAGTTTTAGAATCCTTAGAGCATTTCTAACAAACTCAGTAGGGCTTTTTATCCATTTCTCATTTGTTCTCTTTTTATATGGGGTCAAAAAAATCGGTCAAAAATTGAAAATTTTTGGTACTTTTCACTGATATTGATATTTCAAAATGGGACTCCTCCTTCAGTTTTGATGCTAGAACAAAAAAAGACAGTTTAAGAATCCTTGGAACATTTCTAACAAACTCAGCAGGGCTTTTTTTACATTTCTCATTTGTTCACATTTTATATGGGGTCAAAATCGGTCGAAAATGAAAAATTTTGGACCCCTCACCACCCCACGGGGGGGGGGGAATTATTGTCCGTAGCGCCATAAAATTTTGGGACCGAATAGTCCACCAACTAAGCGTCCTGTTCCAACAAAAACATGAGAAATGACCCCCGGACCGAGAGGGGCCTGGGATGATCTCCTTAAAGAGACAAATTATCGACCGCTTGACGCTATTGTATGGTCAGTGATATTAGCTTAAATCAAGTTCTTCAAAGTAATATAAAGCGAAAAAAAAATGAAAAAGGTTGACCTTGGTAGTTCGTAGTTCCATCAGTAGTTGTAAATAGTTGATTGTGACTGTTTTAATGGTAAAGGTCGCACGTACGAAATCATTAAGGTTGAAATTAGTTGCATATGCTATATATTACATGAAATTATAGTTATTGTGAGATAATGGTTGGTGTGTTTATAAAGACATACTATTGATTTTGCATGAATAATTTATTCGTTTCACCCCTTGTTTATCTACAAGAAGTGTCAAAAAAAGACCGTATATTTTCAATATTGTAATAAGAAAATACTTTCATACGCGTTTTAACAAATAAATCATTTAGCCATATATGTAAAAGACTAGAAGAATATCAAGCGCCATTACTGCTCACAAAAAAATAAACCTCCCAGAGACATCCAATGAACGTCTTGAGCACGGAAGAGTATTCAAGATATAATTAATCTTGAACATCTTGAACATAAACCTAAAACATTCAACAACCTCTCTTTTAACGTAAACAAAAAATTGACTATGGTAACTAAATGAAATACCATGAGTTGAGGTTTTATGCAGATTATAAGATTAATTATTTATACGAAATAGGCTATCATAGCTTCTAATTTCAAATTCAAGTCACCATGCATACACGAATTCCGCTGTAACCGACAGTAATCTCCGGTAAACATTTTCAAACTAGTTGACGCAAATGGCGAATCTCTGAACACAAAAATATGCACTGGGCGATGAACAAAAAAGTTGATTTCTCCAGACAGAGACCCCTTTCAACATTATGGAAAAGTACTTTGAGAAAAGGACACCACATATTCACTGGTTATTATTACAGGTTTCCCAAACTGTACCAGTTCATAAAAGAAAATAAACAATTTAAACAATTTAAACAATTTAAACAATTTATTTACCACAGGTGATACAGAGATAAAATGTTTCTTAAGTCTAGTACAATGGTCAAATTTGAGTATAGCTACCTGTGGGCCCGAATAAGTTCAGTGACTTCTAGGGCATCCTACCATCAAGGTTAGTCTTAGGAGTACAATAATGTTTAACCTAATTCACTTAAACTAGAGACGCAGTAGACTGATCAATGAGATATTTAACTCGAAATTAGATACTTCATTTCACAATATAGTTCATATGGACTTGATTTAACAGTATATTCGACAAACGATTCAAGAACAGACTGAAGATCGGCGAAATTAACCAAGGCAAATTACATTATTAGGACCAGTTATGTAGGGGACAAGGTTTGACTCTGTGATCTTACACGACTAGTAATCTGATAGGAAGTGAGACTCAAGATTTTTTTGAATACCTTATAAGAATTACTCTCACGGATCTCCGCAGGTATTGAGTTCCAAGTTTTAGTTCCAACGAAGAGGATACTGTGTTGTGACCGAGCCTTTGAGTAATAAGGAAGCATGAATTTACTTCTATTTCGGGTTAATGGTCGTGATGACCAGTTTGCGCAGTTAATAGTTGTTTTAGGCTATTGTCGCCATCATTTGTTATTGTTTTGTAAATGAAATTGCAAATGGAGATTTTGTAGAGATCCGAGAGCTTAAGTATTCGTAAATTTTTGAATGAGTCATTTGTGTGAGCATTATATTCTGGATTCTTTACCGCTCTTATGGCTCTTTTTTGCAGGGTAAAAATTTTGTTGGTTTTATTTTTATCAGTTCCGTGCCATGCTTCTATTCCGTATTGCAAGTATGGTGAAATGAGCGTTCGGTAGAGCATTTGTAAGGCTGTTTCAGGCAGCAAATGCTACTGAAATAATCAGAAAAAATATAATTGGCGTACCATTTGAAATTCGCGGTATAAAATTAGCGAAAGAACAAAAAAAAAAGCATTCGAAAGCAGTAATCTTCTTCTTGCACTAGTTTACAGTGATAAACGAGATATGTTTTTGCCGTCTAATGTCCATTGGAATGCAGAAACCACAGTTACTCGAAGATCGAAAGAAGGCCGTGTTTGTGTTCAAATTCCAAGTTGCACAGACGACTATAATTTGAACATGGGCTTTGTAGATAAGACGGACCAAATGCTGCACTACCATACAATAAGTAGAAAAACTATCAAGTGGTACAAAAAACTAGCACCTCATTTCATACAAGTTCGTGTGGAAGATGCCTTAGGAATTTATAATTTTATTTTCAAAACTTAAATGACCTATCTTCAATTTTCCATGAAATTGAAAAAATAATTAACTTCCACTTTGGACAGAAGTTCTCTAATGAGAAAAACAGTAAACTTTTGACTAGTTGGGAGACATTTTCAAGAGTACGTAACTTCTGCTACTAGTAAGAATTCCAGAAAAAGAGGCCATGTATGTTATCAACATGGAATCAGAAAGCAATCACGATATCATTACAAAACTTTCGAAAACCTTCTTGGACTCAGTGTTATACCCTGCTTTGAAATTGACCAAAAGGAACTAAACTTTTGAGTGTGAAAACTGATATTGTTATATGTAAATAAAATATCTATTCTAATTATATTAGGTGTTTTACGCATTTTATATAATATTATGTATGAATTGTCTATGCTTGGTGAGCTCTCGATATCAAGGGACATCACGGGTTGCGCAGCGCTCTCGTCACGTCAGTGCACAGCATGGTAGACGAAACAAGGTAGCTGCAAACCAGTCTTTTATAAAATCGAGTGGTGTGTAGGTGACGTCATGACATCGCACCAATAGCAACGCTCAGATTGCATCTGGCAACACTGCCAACCCGAAATCTGGCATCACTGTCAGCGTTACTGGTACGACAATCATGAATCTAGCCGTGCCGTTCAAACCAGGGTTGCGGAGTCGGAGTCGGAGTCGGGAGTCGGAGTCGCCGGAGTCGCATGTTTTAGGGTGGAGTCGGAGTCGGAGTCGGAGTCGGAGTCGCTTCTCTGAAGTGTGGTGGAGTCGGAGTCGGAGTCGGAGTCGCTTTTCCGAGTGTGGTGGAGTCGGAGTCGGAGTCGGAGTCGTTCATTCGGATGGGGTGGAGTCGAAGTTGGAGTCGCTATTTTTTGCTGTCTTCTATTCTAATTTTTACTAACAATTATTTATAATTGTTTAAAACCGAAAGTAAAAAAAACAGAGTTAAAATACTTTGCTGAAAATCTAAAAATACGCAATGTTTTTGTTGATTACTTTGTTTTAAGTTTGAAACAGCGTATTTATACCTATCACCTAATACTGTCATTGTTGTGTAGTCGTTGTGGGTTTGCATTCCTATATATGATAAGTACAAGAAAGAAATCTAATTGTACTGGAGTAATAATGAATGTTTTGCAGTTACTTAAGCAAGAATTAGTAATTTGAAGCATTGAAAATTTGTTCTGTATATTTCTGTTTCGTTCATTCCCCTTCAATTAGTACACAGGAAGTAGCAAATAGTACTAAATGTGTTGCAAGTTACTTGTAGAACATTTCAGCTGATGCAATACATTGTACTCACATAAAGGCCCGGCTACACTGTGCGTTTCTTCGTGCAACTCACGCGCGACTCGCCCTAATTTGACGCATGCATGTCGGATGGACGAGTGCTGCATGAACTTCGACGGTGTGCGGTTTTTGACGCGTCTTCTTGTGCAGCAAGCATCTGTGGCGCGTAGTTAGGAGTGAACTACACATCATTTCAGGGTCATCGCCCGACAGCTCTCCCATTTTGCATTTGTACTTTATCATGGAGTGTTCTATTGTACTTCTGTTTATTGCTTGCGCTTTCTACAACGAGTGATTGGGCACGCGAGCTGGTGCTCCAGTTCAGAGACCAATTTAAAGTAAAGGAATGCCTCTGAAACGTCAAAAATTCAACATATACGATATAAAGTTATGAGAATTTGCTTACAAAACTATGTTAACATCTCTAGACACTGAGAAGGCATTGACAGTTGATATAACCACTATTATAAAAGTAGCCGCGTCCATCCGTCTGTGTGACTCCCTCTTCTAATCGATAGCTTTGATAGCAACAAGGATAAAGCTTAAGAAATACAAGAAATTATTCTATTGCATTATTTTTCTGTGGTGATTAAATTCCCTTTCATTTGGATTATGGTATCCAGAGCACGCAATCAGCAAATTTTTACAAATAGAAATTTTCTTTGAAGCTTTCTCTGCTGAAATTCATCATTTTGCTTTGATATTTCTAAATGATAATGCGAAAAAATGTTTTATATTCGTTTGACCAGTAACCTGGCTACCAATTAGTATAAAGCCGAAGATTTTGGAACTTGAGTTATCGTTTGCGAAATTGTGATTTCCTTGAAAAGCTCGGAAGAGATAATAGACATTTCAGAATAAAATTCCACCAAAAGAGGCCACCACGGATAGAAATGTTTTCAGGCTCAATTGACATTGTTTTTAGTTTTTTTCAGGCTCAATTGACATTTCGAGCTTAGTTTTATGCTTGCTAAACAGAGGACATGTAACTTTTCGTTGTGGTGTAACTCTGTCATTTTGAACTAGTAAAAATACAATTCACACATTGAAGACACAGTATTTTTAGGCTGAACAAAATGTTCAGCATTTAAAAAAAATCGAAGCAGGTATATACAGAGGAGGTACAGCGACTGACCCAATCTTGCTATGATTTGTTGTCATTTCTTAATGATGGGTAGAGAGACGGCAGTCAACATCAAATTTGCATAGTCAACTAGTCGCTCAGGTAAGTCATGTGTATTATTTATTTGTATACAGAAAATATACAAGTTAAATAATTCTTCCCATTGCATTTGTACCTGAGTGAATAAAACCAAAATCAAAAATGAATACCGTGTATATATTTTTGAAATATATAGCATTTATTTCGAGTAAATCAACCCTGTTTCTTGTTAATTAGATAGCTTAACCCGAAATTAGAATGAAACATAGTTGGGTAGTTATGTCTTTGATTGACTGTAAATTACTTATACATGAAGGAAATAGACAGGTAGCGTGAGTCACTAGTCGTTCTTTTTTTCTTCCCTATCGCACATGCGATAGCTACTAACCGGAGCGCACGTTCATCAACATCCATACTCTACGAGCCGCAGCATGCAACTGACCCCGCTGCTCCGCGCACTGTAGTCTGTAGTGTAGCCGCTCAGGCATGCAGAAGTTAAAAAATGCCTGAGATTCGCGCAGTAAAAAACGCATAGTGTAGCCGGGCCTTAGGGCGTGGTAACTATGTACGCTCTTAATGATGCATTGATTGATAATGACTAGTCTTTGCTGAAACTTAAAGTTATGTTGTGATCATAAATATTTTTAGTCTTTATGTTATGATTCCTTGCCAATGAGTAATCTTTGCCAAAACCTGAAGCTATGGTCTGGTACATAAAGACTTCTAGTTTTCAGGTTATGTTATGAAAATTGTTGTAGCTTCCTTGTCTTTAGGTCAAGTTAACATGTATTATTAATAACAATTTCTGCTCATTTCTAAAGTTATTTCTTGAATGTTTTTTATTTTTTTCAGAGTTATATTGTATTTCACTATATCATTATCATGTTGAATTTTTATCTTCGTATCACTCCCCAGTTTTTAAGTAAGCATACGCTGAAATGGAGAATTTTATATTATGCTTCTACAATTTTAAACACTGAAATAGTATCTGTTTTACAGCATTACATAATTAATTACTCCTTCTTATGGAAGATTTGGAAATGTTGTAAGGTAATCAATATCGGCATTTAGACACATGAAAAATTGATATACAATGTAAACGAGCTGCAATGAAAATAATAACACACTAGCAAAAACGTCACTTAGTCACACAAAAATTGTAACTGAAAGCAATGCACTATCTCAGCTGCAATGGTTGTTACATTTGTGCGATAGTACAAATTTTCTTACTGGAAACGTTTCAAATCGCTCCAAAAAACATGAAATGAGAAGAACATGGGCGTTTATTAAAATAAGAAAGTGTCAAACATAAAGTAAAAAGTTAGACGAGAATAAAAGATAGTATCATATTACACGCAAAGACGCTAAAAGTGACTTTTATTCGTAAACAAAACGTTCCGAAAACTTCAGTCCCCTGCGACGAAAGCAAAACAACTTTTGCCTATTATAGCCGTGATATAAAATAGTGTTGAGCAATAATTATAATATGACACCTTTTCTACATTGTTACCCTGCATAGTGTAGACACAGAGAATAAGAGGCAGTGTGCAAATCTTGCCTACTTTATCTACATGTATTTCATTTTGTGGATTTTAAGCATAGTCATTGAATTAACTATTATAATTTCACTGAATAAGTGCTTACTTAGTAATAAAAAAACTGTGGATACATATCTATGCTTCTCAGTGTAGGCAGTGACTACTTTACCTACTCAGAAGACACTTGTCAGTAATATACAGGGTGTTTCAGAATAAGAGGCAAAACATTGCCCACCAAGTAGAAGGTGTCCGAATAAAGACTTTTTCTTCTATGAAATTTTCCGAAGAAAGAAACATTGAGATATTAGCCGTTTATTGTTTTAAAGGATGAAATTTAATGACTAAATTACTGGCAATATTTAGTTGAATTTACGTTGATCGGGCGAAATCTTTTAGTTGCATGACCTCCAAGATCTCCTTACATGACTCCATTCGATTTCATTTTTTGGGGAGACGTGAAGAGCCTTGTTTATGCTACACCCATTGAGTCTGAGGAAGATCTTGTGGCCAGAATTGCAGTGGCTGCAGGCGAGAGACCTTAATGCCAGACGTGTTTCCTAATATCCGGCAGTCGGTAAGGGTAACATTCGAAAAGTGCATTGATGTAGGTTTAACACATTTTGAACAATTTTTAAAGTAAATTGAAAATAAAAATTACGAATAATTGTGCCATTAAATTTCATCATTGAAAACAATAAACAGCTAATATCTTTCGACCCCGATTTTTGGGGGAAAATTTCATGGAATTAAAAGTGCTTATTTAGCCATTGTCTACTTGGTGTGCAATTTTGTACCTCGTGTTCTGAAACACTCAGTATATAAAATTGCGTACTCGACCCGTGATAAATGATGGGATTTAATATTGTCTTTATACGAATTCTCCAGATGTGGATCATCAAGAAATGTATCCAACCTAATAGTACCCGCGATTGAAATATTCTAGTCCTAGTGCACTGGTGAAACTCGCATCACAGATACAGTCATTAAGCATCTTTAAGAGTGTGAAAAGGAGACAAACCAACCAACAAAGACGGACAGCCGATTTTGTTTGTTCAATGAAATTTCCTGTTGAAAACCTTCCGTATTTCTGATGCCGGCTTTGTGGAAGAAAAAGTTTCCTTCAGATGGCCTGTCGTAGTTGACAGACAAGAATTTTAAACTGTTGAAAGTATTTCTTTCTTTTCTTCGTCGTTTGGTTTTGCAGCTATATCTTTTCTTTTCGTTTTTTGTTTAAATTTAACTTTCTATAATTAAGCATGTTTGAGCTTCTACCAGATCTGCATTAACCTAAAATCGCTTAAATTAACATTACTCGTGACGCACTGGCATTCACTAATTAAATTATCTTTGAGCTTACTCTGCTTTGGCAGCATGTCGCCCTTTTAATAAAAGTCGGTCTGGCACCTCTAACTTATTTCTCTTGCGTAAAAAGCAGTCTCTTTCTGCGACTTTTACTCCTCGACCCGGTAAAACGGCACTTATTATTCAAGTTAATTAATTGTCAATTAATTGTTAAAATCTTAGTGCTATATGCAATCTTGCAATAAGATACGATATTCAGCTAGTCGGCGACCAGACATTTTAAAACTCTGTTTCTATCTACACAGAACGCCACTAAAACTTCCTACCGGAGTACCGTGCCTATGACCGGCCACGTCCATTGGTTGTCTCTTATTTTTAAGGAGTTTCGTTTTTGAAACTAACATTTCGTTAAAGAAAATTTCCGGTCTCCGTTTTAAAGAAATTTAATAATAAAAATAGTACAGAGGACGCTGCTGTGCGTACTGTTGGAATCCTCATGATACGCCTAACTTGGGTGCTGTTTCCCTTTTTGCGCACCTCGGGAAAAGACTTGCTATTGTTCCCTTGAAGTTCTTCTATATTTGAAATAAATGTTCGAACAGTAGCCCTTAAGTTTTAAATCCTAAAATTCCATTGTAATAACATAGGAGAGATTACGCACAGGAAATACCTAAACCAATTTATTTATTTGTTTAAGGGGGCACTTGCCCTTTCATTGTATAAGAACAATCAACGCTATACCGTGTGCCCCACAAAAATGTGCCTGAGTTTTTAATTGATTCTACGCTTTAAATTAAGGGAAGCTTTTCCAAAAAACTGAAACTTTTTTTCTATTTGACTTACGTCTATGAAAATTTGCAGATTACTAGATCTCTACATTTGTAACAACTTATCTTAAGCAAAAATTTTTCATAAGGCCATAGGAAATTAATTATTTGAAAAAAATAAAATTATATATATACATATAATATTCATTTTCACTTCGAAATTTACAAAGCTAGAGCAATGCAGTTTGTTGCATTTGAAAGTCAAATGTGTGCTCTATCTAAATTACTGGGGAATTTTTTGAATCATTTCAATCAGAATTTTAATGAATTTTTCATTGTAAGGGTCAAAGCAAAAGTTATAATTTTAGGGTAAAAAGTCTACGGAAACCTTTACAGAAAAAATTTTGGAAATTCCCCAGTAGTTTAGATAGAGCACATATGTCACTTTCAAATGCAACAAACCGCATTGCTCTAGCTTTGTAAACTTCGGAGTGAAAACGACAAACGTCTTGATAAGTTACTTTTTTTATAAAACCTATTTTGAAGAAAAAAAAATGCTTCTCCTCCTACAGTTTTTGAGCTACAGTGATGATTTTGGTATCATTGGATTCAGAAGAACAAGGGCGTTACAATGTACTAGGAAGTTTTTCAGAATTCATTCTTGTTTCAAAGTTATGACGTCATATATTTGAATTTTCTTGAGAATATTTTGATTTATATTTATTTCAATTTTTTAAATTTTTATATTGGAAATTTAGGGAAAAGCATTCAAGTTTTTGGAATGTCCACGTTATTCTGCATCCAATGATTCCAAAATCATTACTGTAGCTCAAAAACTGTAGGAGGAGAGGCATTTATAAAACCCCCCCCAAAATGTCGTTTTCTATGATTTCCCATTTTCTTTTCAAGAAAATCGCATTTTGTCATAAATGATAAATGAGTCTAAATTGCATTTCCTATCAGTATACCAAATTCCATTCCTCTAAATTCAATAATAAGAAAAATATTCGGATGGCGGATGCTTACCTTGAGGAATATGAATCATAAAATATTTAAAAAAATGAAATGAAATAAAATTGAAAATTTGAGAATTTTTTTTTTTTTTGTCCCCGGTATTCTGCATTCAATGTTACCAAAATCATTACTGTAGCTCAAAAACTGTGGGAGGAGAAGCATTTAGAAAACCCCCCCATAAATGTCGTTTTCTATGATTTCCCATTTTCTTTTCAAGAAAATCGCATTTTGAACTAGCTTATATAATTTTTATGTGCAATTTTTCTTATGTTGTTACAATAATAATCTCAGCGACCACATTAAATTAATTGGTCCGTCTCTTTTTCACGCTACTGAAGAATGCTTTATGACCGTATCTGTGATACGAGTTCCACCAGAGCACTTGTGAAAGAATATTTTAATCACAGGTAGAACAAGAATAAAGATATTTGGCGGTATTCACATCTGGAAGCTTTATTCAAGACAAATGTTGAATCCTGTCATTTTTGGCGGCTGTGTGCTGCAGTGAATAATATTCCTTTGGAAAACTAGGTCGTATTACCCTAAATTATGTTGTATACGTCTCCATTTTCTTTCACAGAATTGGTCAACCAATTCCCACACTCCCGATGCAATGTAATAATTAATTAGTGTGGGACTGTCGTACGATGCGACAGTTGTCGTACCATGACGCAACGCCCCGCATGGCAGCTGGTCGGTCGGCAGTGTACTCATGGCCGTTGTGAAGAGTAGTCGCGCGTGTGGTTTCGCTCTTCGGTTTTTCGTCGTTCTGTGCCGGCGTGTTTCTTTCGTTACGTCTGTGAGCAAGGCGGGTGCCTTGCGATCGGAATTCCTCTGGTCCTACGAGGAAGGTCAACCAGCTGCGGCAGCTGCTTGGCGATTCTGCTGGCGGTGGAGGCACCGAGCAGAATTGACGGTAAGCCAACAAGCTATCTAGGCTTTTTGGCGGTGGTAGCCTTCTTGTGGGCAGCAAGATGGCGGCGGCTGGAACGGCTGCGTCAGCTGAGGTGGCTGACGCAGCTGGGAAGGCTGCGGCAGCCGGAGCTGGCGATGCGGCATCGCCAGTGCCGCCGGCGGGGAGCACGTCGGGTGTGCTTGTGGATGTTAGCCTGTTGGCTAACATTCTGACTCAGGCGCGTGGACCGATCCTCGACCGTTTGTCTAGGCAGTTGCCTAAGTTGACTGGCGATGGGTCGGTCGACGCGCTGGAGTGGCTGGAGAACCTGGAGAGGCTCTGCCAGCTGGAGCGGGTAGCTCCGACCGACGTCATCGGGTTCATGCTCGACGGCAACGCCGCTCGAGTGTTTCGCTCGATGACTGTCGGTGATGCGGCTCAGTGGTCGGTAGTTCGGTCTACGCTGGTTTTGCAATTTGCGTTGCCTATGCAGGAAGCGTATAGGCGGTTCACCGACCGTCGGCTTGGGGCCGGGGAGTCGGTGGACGTGTACCTGGATGACCTGGCGCGTCTGGGTGGGAGGGTGGGGTCGACTAAGAAGGATTTGATTTTTAGGGTCAAATTCTATGAAGGTCTCCCCACTACTCTGTATACGTGGGCAGTTTCGCGGGGGGACGCGTATACTGCGCAGTTCGACGATGTGGTGTCGAGAGTGCGGGAGAGAATGTCCGCACAGAGGGCTGCTGCCGGGCGTGGCCAGGAGGCCAGGCGCGGCGCAGACCTTGCTGCTTCGGGGAAGCAGGGCAGTGGGGGCAAAGGTGCTTGTTACCGCTGCGGCGGTGCACACCGCGTGCGGGTTTGCCCGCAGAAGCCAGGCGCGGCGGCGCCTGCTGGTAGGGGGGCCATGAAGGCTCCCGCCAAAAGGAAGTTTGCATGCTTTGCATGTGGGGAGGTCGGGCATTTTGCTTGCGACTGCCCGGCAGTAGGTAGGCCTGCGGTTGGTGGGTCGGGTTTCTCTGCGGAGGACGCCAGTCGGGGCGACGCGTCCTCCTCAATGGAATCCGCGTAAGCCAAGCTTACCGGAGGTCTCCTCCCCCCGAGGGAGGTGATGGCACCCCCTCGGAGAGAGGGACCTTGAGCGGCACGGGTGTGTCGCTGGGTCGGGGCGATTTAAAATCGCTCGGAGCGACTGGCGTTACGACGGGGCGTCGGTTGCCAGTCGTTCGTGCCATCTTGAATGGGCGTTGTTCTTGGTGTCTGGTAGACTCCGGGAGCGAGCGGACGGTGGTTTGTCCGCGGGTGGTGGTGGGCCAATGCCCCCGGCCGGGGCGGCCGTTGCTAACGGCGGACGGCAGAACTTCCCATGCGGGGAAGCACTGTCGTGTGGTAGTCGGGTTGCAGGGGCATTGCTTTGGTGTCACTGCGCTCGTCATGCCGGAGTTGGGGAACCTTGGCGTGGACTGTCTCCTCGGGAGTGATGTTATCGATCACATGGGGGGCGTCACCGTTAGAAGGGGTCCTGACTCGAAGTATGCTGTTGACTGGGGGAGATCCCGGTCAGCTGGATGCTGTGGGGGGTCCAGCAATGGACTCGCCCGTGCCAAGCTGGGAGCCGGCCTGGTGACAGGGGCGGGGTCGGTGGGGTCGAGAGGTGCGCCAGCACCGATCGAGATCGTCGACCCTGACTTTGTTGCTAGGTTCGCTGACGGTCGATGGACCGTCAGTTGGCGGTGGTCCGAGAAGCCGCCCAAGGGGTTGCAGACTCGGGTCGCGGAGTACGGATGTACTCAGGCGCCTCACGTGCGGGAGCGCTATGAGGCGGAGATTCAGAGTTGGATCTCAAAGGGTTGGTTGAGGCGATGGCATGGCCCCATCCCGGGCGTCATTCCGTTGCTGGCCGTCGTGCAACCAACGAAGGACAAAGTCCGTCCGGTCATGGATTATCGTGAATTGAACGGCTTTGTCGAATGTCATACTGGTGATGACATGGTCGCTGTGTGTGGCGACAAGATTCGGAAGTGGCGGCAGCTGCGGGGCGAGCTTAAGGTCGTCGACCTTAAGTCCGCGTACCTGCAGATCCACGTTTCCGAGGATCTGTGGCGGTACCAGATCGTGAAGTTTAAGGGTGTGCCTTACGCTTTGACGCGATTGGGCTTCGGCCTCTCGTGTGCGCCTCGAATCATGACGGTGATTCTCGGCAAGGTTCTGTCGCTGACCGATCGCGTTCGTCGAGGGACGGACCACTATATCGATGATGTAGTGGTGTGTGAGTCCATTCTCAGCGCGCAGGAGCTCCGGGAGCATTTGGCACGGTACGGACTTGTGTCGAAGGAGCCTGAGTGCCTGGATGGAGGCCGGCTGTTGGGCATATCTTTGCGGAAAGATGCCAACGGACATCTTCGAATGTCGCGGGGGACTGCTCTCTCCGAGTTTGGCTCGGTGAATGCCGGCCTGACGAAGAGAGGGCTGTTCTCCTTGTGCGGTCGGTTAGTCGGCCATTACCCCGTGGCGGGGTGGCTGCGTCCTTGTTGCAGTTTCTTGAAACGGCTGGGGTGCAGCGGCTCTTGGGACGACCCGGTTGACGGTTCTGTCAGCTCGTTGGCGGCGGAGCTGTTGGCGCGGGTTCGTCGGGACGACCCCGTTGGGGGCGTGTGGGGTGTCGACTCGCACGGCACGGTTACCGTGTGGGCTGACGCCAGCTCCCTCGGAGTGGGTGTGGCCCTTGAGGTCGATGGCCGCATTGTGGAGGATGCGTCCTGGCTCCGAAAAGAGTCGGACCACCTTCACATCAATGTGGCTGAGTTGGAAGCGGTGGCGCGGGGTATCAATTTGGCGATTGCGTGGGGTTTTGAGACCTTCACGGTCGCCAGCGATTCCCGGACAGTCGTCACATGGATGGACAACACTGTCGATGGTCGCAGTCGCGTTCGCACGAAGGGTGCGGCGGAGATGCTCGTGCAGCGACGTCTTGGGGTGAACCGTGAGACGATCGCCGAGCATGGTCTGGTCGTGTCTGTTCGCTTCGTCTCGACGATCGAGAACAAGGCCGACCAGCTGACCAGGGTACCTAAGAGGTGGCTTAGTTACCGCGATGGTGGGGAAGCCGGCGCAGAGGTGGCGGCCGTGCTTGCCACTGGAGAGAGTGTCGAGGATGCCATTTGGGCGGCTCATCTGCCGCATCATTTGGGCATCGATCGGACGCTCTACTTGGCGCGTCAGATCCGCAGTGATCTGTCGCGCGAACAGGTGAAGCGTGAGCTGGCTGGATGCGAGGCTTGCCAGCGGATCGATCCTGCGCTGCGGGGGGAAAATCTCGTGGAGCGGGGGGATCTGTCTGTGGAGGAGAGTTGGCGCCGGGTTGGGATTGATGTAACCCACTATGGCAATAAGCTCTACCTGTCATTGGTTGACTGTGGTCCCTCGCGGTTCGCCATCTGGCGACGGCTGCTGAATGAGTCAGCAGCGAGTATTGTCGCTCACTTGCGTGAAATCGTAATTGAGCGAGGGCCGTGTGACGAGTTGCTCCTGGACAATTCGACGGCGTTTCGATCAGCGACTGTGGAACAGTTCGCTGATGCGTGGGGGATTTCGCTGCGATTCCGTGCCGCCTACGCCCCGAGCGGCAACGGGATCGTGGAGAGAAATCATCGGACGATCAAGAGGATCGCCGCCAGGGGAGGTATCACTCCTGAGGAGGCTACATTTTGGTATAATGTGACGCCCCGGAAGGACACTGAGGCGGGCTCAGTCCCTTCGAGCGGTATTTTTCGGTATCGCTGGCGAGTGCCGTTTGACGTCAATCTTCGGGTGATTGATGGCTGCACGAGCAACAGCTTTGCTGTCGGCGATGAGGTGTGGGTGAAGCCCCCACTGCCTTCATGCACGAAGCAGTGGACGTCAGGTGAGGTTACCAGCGTCGTGTCAAAGTACGTGGTCTGCGTAGACGGCATGCCCAGGCATGTGCGCGACGTCAGGAGACGGCGCATTGGTGGTGACCGGGGCCGTGTCCCCGAGAATCATAGGGGCGCTGATGGCGCTGCGGTGCCCGACGCAGTTATCTTCGGCGGAGGTGGCGGCGGTGGCGCAGCTCCTCTTGCGTTGCCTGAGAGGGCGGTGGTGGACGCATTAAACGCGGCGCCAGTGGCGCCGGCGGCAGATAACGAGTTTAGTGAAGACTCCCTTGAGGAAGAGGGCGAGGAGCCTGCCGCTATCGATGGAGAGGCGGAGCAGCCCCAGGGGGAGCCGGGGCAATTGAGGCGGTCACGCCGTGAGCGACGGCGTCCCTCGTACCTAAGCGAGTACGAGTGCTAGGCACCCCGCCACACTAGTTTCCCGAGAAACTGGGGGAGATGTGGGACTGTCGTACGATGCGACAGTTGTCGTACCATGACGCAACGCCCCGCATGGCAGCTGGTCGGTCGGCAGTGTACTCATGGCCGTTGTGAAGAGTAGTCGCGCGTGTGGTTTCGCTCTTCGGTTTTTCGTCGTTCTGTGCCGGCGTGTTTCTTTCGTTACGTCTGTGAGCAAGGCGGGTGCCTTGCGATCGGAATTCCTCTGGTCCTACGAGGAAGGTCAACCAGCTGCGGCAGCTGCTTGGCGATTCTGCTGGCGGTGGAGGCACTGAGCAGAATTGACGGTAAGCCAACAATTAGTAACCGTAAAAATTATTTTATATGGTCATAAAAAATGTTTGATCGACCTGATTAACTCAAATAATTGAGTTCCACGTCGTCCCTGCAACACACACGGTCGATGTATCCAATATCATTATTGGACTTTGCACGCCATCCTAGCCTTTGCACGCCATCCTGTCTTATTAGAACACGGTTATATAACATCGGCCGTACTACACCGTACAGTGGAGAATTTCTTGATTTCAAGGTATGATTGAATTGCTGACAATGATCTAGTGTGCTCGCCATTGCCGTGTGTCTATAAGCCCTGCCTGCCGTGCAGGAAACGCGGGTTCGAGTCCCGACGCTGGATGGCGATTTTCTATGTTGGTATAGGGACAAAATTCAAAACACAAAACCCCACTCTACCCAGGTGTCTGAAATGGGAACCGGTCTTGACCGGGAAGAGCATCATGGCGTCCTGGCGTTAGTTATAAGGCATTTAAAAATCCAATGTACAAGGTGATATGTATCAGGCTTGATTGGAAATAAAGCATCCGTAGGTGCCTTCATCTCGAATTGCCAATGAGTAACGAGGGAAGCACGTGACCAGTTCTATGGGAAATTCCTGAATGTTGGCTGTGTCTAATGTATTGTTGAAGTTTGGCACTACCAACACAAGTCAGCATGCAGCAGTCACGCATGATATTGTAAATTTATTAATTAATATTATTTAAATAATATACAATAAATAATTATTATTTATTGATAATGTTTATGTCAATTAGGTTTCATGAATTATTAATAACAATTAAATTAATAAACGCAGCAGCCAATCCATCCCCTATATAATCAGCATCCAATACTATATAATTTTGTGGCCAATATTGGCAGAACTCATTTCCAATATCAGATCGAAATTTTTATCTCAAATACAAAATAACAGAATATTATCGAATATTGGCATATGGTCAGTAATTGCCTACCCAATACTCAGCAATTGCTCATAAAATACTTTACGCAAGAACCAATACTTTGTAATTGGCTTCCTAATACCAGAAGTTGAAGCTAATACTCAGTAATTGCCCATCCAATACAGGACGCAGGAGCCAATACTCAGTAATTGCCCATCCAATACTGGACGCAGAAGCTAATACTCAGTAATTGCCCATCCAAAACTGAACGCAAGAGCCAATACTCAGTAATTGCCCATCCAATACTGGATGCAGGAGCCAATACTCAGTAATTGCCCATCCAAAACTGAACGCAGGAGCCGATACTCAGTAATTTCCCATCCAATACCGGATGCAGGAACCAATACTCAGTACTTGCCCATACAATACTGGATGCAGGAACTAATACTCAGTACTTGCCCATCCAAAACTGGACGTAAGAGCCAATACTCAGTAATTGCCCATCCAATACTGGATGCAGGAACCAATACCCGGTACTTGCCCATCCAATACTGGACGCAGGAACCAATACCCAGTACTTGCCCATCCAATACTGGACGCAGGAAGGAGCCAATACTCGGAGTTTAAGTATTTCATAAGAACTCATCGCCAGCACGAAGTTTCGGCTGTGAAGAAGTCTGCGAAATGAGGCACTGGAGCGGAGGAAATTTCTAGACCCGCATTTTGGGGTGTTGACATAGATGATAAAGATGACATCACTTCTGCCCCCGCTGTACGCATGACCACGTAGCGGCCCTGGGGTGCGGGCTGCCGAGTACAGCAGGGGCTGTGGTGAGGGCTGTCGGGTACAGCGGGGGCTGTGGTGAGGGCTGCCGGGTATAGCGGGGGCTGTGGTGAGAGCTGCCGTGTACAACGGGGGCTGTGAGGAGGGCTGCCGTGTACAGCGGGGGCTGTGGGGAGGGCGGCTGTGTACAGCGGGGGCTGTGGTGAGGGCTGCCGTGTACAGCGGGGCTGTGGTGAGGGCTGCCGTGTACAGCGGGGCTGTGGTGAGGGCTGCCGTGTACAGCGGGGGCTGTGGTGAGGGCTGCCGTGTACAGCGGGCTGTGGTGCGGGCTGCCGTGTACAGCGGGCTGTGGTGAGGGCTGCCGGGTACAGCGGGGGCTGTGGTGAGGGCTGCCGGGTACAGCGGGGGCTGTGGTGAGGGCTGCCGGGTACAGCGGGGGTTGTGGTGAGGGCTGCCGGGCACAGCGGGGGCTGTGGTGAGGGCTGCCGGGTACAGCCGGGGCTGTGGTGAGGGCTGCCGGGTACAGCGGGGGGGTGTGGTGAGGGCTGCCGGGTACAGCGGGGGCTGTGGTGAGGGCTGCCGGGTACAGCAGGGGCTGTGGTGAGGGCTGCCGGGTACAGCGGGGGCTGTGGTGAGGGCTTCCGGGTACAGCGGGGGCTGTGGTGAGGGCTGCCGGGTACAGCCGGGGCTGTGGTGAGGGCTGCCGGGTACAGCGGGGGGTGTGGTGAGGGCTGCCGGGTACAGCGGGGGCTGTGGTGAGGGCAGCCGGGCACAGCGGGGCCTGTGCACGTCGCTGCCCGAGGTGATAAGGTTGGTAGCCGCTATGAGCGGTTGAGAAAGTTCATTTAAGGAATTTTCTTTTGCTTTTTTCGCGTAAGTGGACAATTTACATTCACCCTATACTAAATTTACTAAGCCCTCAATCACAATCATGAAATGTAGCAATAACTAAACTAAAAATACTAATAAAGAGAAGCGATCGGTTGCTCTATACATCCAAAAAAAGTGAACTCAATATCGACAATAATTTTTATCCGTTGCTGTTAACTTGATGTTATTGTGCCCATATATTTTATAAAATGACTGATCTTGTTCCTTACTTTTAACTTTGAAGACTGTTAACTGAGAATACGTTTTGTTGAACTGACTTATTTTAAATTTACTAGTTCAAACATGCTAGTCGGCATTAATCTGAAGAATTCCACCCCTTCTTTCTTGAGTTAAATTCTCTCGTGCCACTCGACGTTGTCCAGCGTTATGCCGAAGAATGTGCTCGCTTCTTTCATGTGTTAAGGGCCTTTCACACGATCAGTTTTTTCGTCAGTCAACACTGACACTCACGGTTCCGCAACACCATATTTGGGCATGCGTGCTCTCTTTTGCTCTCTACTCGGCACTCGGCACTGTCAGGTTTGACTGCTGCTTTGCTTCTATTTGCGTGTCAGTTTTCGCCCACCCGGCGTCTAGTAACGATGGCTGCGATCGCTCTCCCGTATCAAATAGTCTCAGTCTGGTCTCAATGATAAATTAACTATTTTCGTGAACAGCCTGCTTTGTAGAAAGTACAAAGCAACGAATACAAGAGCAGAGATATGAGAAGCAAGTCGCTCAAATATGTTATTGAAGCAATGAATCAACACAATATTAGTTTACATGAGAATGGGTTGAAGGAAAAAATTAATACGCTTTAAAAATAGTTTAGGAAAGAATTTAGAGTATTTGCTTTCAAAAAATCTATTATTTAGCAGAGGATAGCACCTGGATTCAAAGGTGCGGGGAACAATAGTTTATTTTTTTACAAGCATATCATAATGCATTCGTCCTGTTGTAGTGTTAGCGCCATTTATAAAGGATTTCCAATCTTATTTAATATTCACTCAGGAAATACTGCAAAGGTATATTAATTTTGTTTATTAGAATGAAAAAATTAAATACTTAACCGAAGTGCGATTTCAACAATTTGTCCGGCATTTTCAAATAAAATAAAAAACTTTTTCCATGAATTCTCCTTAACATTTAATTTCAGCATGAAAATGTTTCCTGAAACAAATCTAAACATTTATTAGTTTACCCGTACCGCTGTCACATTCACATGCATTATTAGATATTATCACGCAGTAATTTGAGAGGCTTATTATATTTTATATTTGCTTGCGGATGCCAGATTTACGCATGCATTCTATCATACAGTTCTTATGAATGTGCGCTAGATTTCAATTGTTATTTCCAAATCCTAGTCGCTGTGTCGCTAGGAAATGATCGAACATAGTTCTTCAAGAACAAAATTCAATTTACGAGCTGCATTATTACATGCTGGTACATGCAAAACTGTATAGAACGAGCAGAAAATATTACCTGTACTTGAAGTTATTATGAAGTAGATTATTACATTTGTGGTAGTTGTAGTATTTGTTAGATTTGGTGTGACCAAATTTTACAAATGCTGAAAAAAGACGGAATGCGACAAATAATTAGTGAGCGAAATTTGGATATTTAGCCCTAACTTACTACAAATCCGGTTATAACTGCCATTTTCTGGATGTTTAGCCGGCCAATCTTATACCCACTGGATCTTATACCCCTAGCTAAATTTACGGTGTTTTTTTCTTCTCTATGCTGCAAAGCAGATGAGTATGCTTGCTTTGACTACGACGAATCTTTCTCGACAACGCATAGTGAAGCACTGCCAAGCTTGCCAGTCACGCGCCACTTCAGTCACGCGAACGTACGTGTGAACGCGAGTGTTTTGACCACACTCAGTGAGTGTGAGTGTCACTGACGAGAAAACTGATCTTCTGAAAGGCCCTTTAAGCTCTCTATAGCTACTTGGTGTTGCTCTGCATTATTCCGTAGAATTTCCAAGCGCCGTTCAAGGGTCAATTCATCTCTAGCGTCTCGTTGGCGAGCAGCATTGCTTAGTCTTGCCCTTTCGCGTTGTTCATCCGATCATCTTCGGCGTTTTTCTTGCTGTCGAAGTCTTGCTGCTTCTCTCTTGTGGTAGGTCACATTTCTATCCTTGGTGGCCTCTTTTGCCGGAATTTTATTCTGAAATGTCGTCTATTATCTCTTCTGAGCTTTTCAAGAAAATAACAATTTCGAAAACAATAACTCAAGTTCCAAAATCTTGGGCCTTATACCCAGTGGTAGACAGGTTACTGGTCGAACAAATTTAAAACATTTCTTTTTGCATTATCAATTAATAATATCAAAGCGTCATGATGAATTTCAACGGAGAAAGCTAAATAGAAAATTCCGATTCCTAAAAATCAGCCAATTGCGTATTGTGGATACCATAATCATGAGGGGGTCACACATACGGAGGGACGGACGGACGCGGCTACTGATATGTTAATGATAGGTCGTGAAATCTTTACTAAATATGATTTCAATACGTGGTGTTTTCTTCGTTTTGAAAATTCGTTATATCTATTTACTACTTCTTGATACGTTGATTACAATAATTTTTAGTTTAGTTAAGACTAAATTCCCAAAGTTATTGTAAAATTTCAGTAAATTT
The DNA here is from genome assembly GCA_030386875.1 of Morinoia aosen. NCBI lineage: Eukaryota > Metazoa > Arthropoda > Malacostraca > Amphipoda > Talitridae > Morinoia > Morinoia aosen. Next base: position 78,226,685 of record CM059564.1, read on the forward strand.
GTTATGCAGCATTTAAAATCTCTCCGCAGGGTTGTGATCACTATTTTCTGAGTTCTAATAGTAACTTTGCACCGCGTGCAGGGGTCAACGCCTTGCGTACAGCACGGAGCAGCGCAAGTGCTCAGTGACGTCACTGCGGCCGGTGCGAGGTTGGGCGAGTAGCGGGGACTGAAGTAAGGTCATTTCTACCCTCCACGTCAGTATGTCACGACCCCAAATGTTGGGTGCATAAATTCCCTCAGTTCCTATGCATGAGGCCGCAGATTTCTTCGCAGCAGGAGCTTCTCTCCGATATTGTCCCCTCAATGTCTGTATTTTTCTGCTGATACTGATGATGGAAAAGTTCGGTCGTTGCTTCCTAGTTGTGAAATTCATGGAAAACGTCGTTCCATATTCTTAAACAAAGTCGAAGATTTAACCTTTTGTAATTTTTATATGTAAGTTATAAAAGCCGCGAAAAATCTAATTCTGGTAAATTTATGAAAAATGACATTGCATATTCTTAAGCTAAGTTGAAGATTTGGCCGCTAACATTTGTTCACGTGTAGGTTATAAAAGGCTCAAAAAAGTTTGATTTTATTATAGTTCATGGAAATTATATACCATATTCTTAAGCCAAGAACTGTCAGGATATTCTTGCGAGTGCGCGTGTTGGAATAATTTACTTTCGGGTCTTGGCTCCCGCGTCCAGTGCTGGATAATATTCTCTTATTCTTCATTGGAGATAAAAAATATCGATCTGATAAAGGAAATAGGTTCAGCCAATATTGGCTGCAGATTGATTGAATACTGGGCGGTGGGTGTAGTAATGTAATTATTATTCATAAATAAAAAAATTATTTAATACATTGATCATAAATAATATCAATTATTCCGTCATTAATACAGTTTATCCATAGAAATAATGTGATTTATCAAAACATTTGTAGAATTCTTTACCGGTCTTCATGTCTACTTGAACTTTAACTAAATCCCTCTCCTATAACTGCCCGTCGATATATATAATATACAAATCCCTCTCCTACAACTGCCCGTCGATATATATAATATACAAATCCCCCTCCTATAACTGCCCGTCGATATATATAAAATACAAATCCCTCTCCTACAACTGCCCGTCGATATATATAATATACAAATCCCTCTCCTATAACTGCCCGTCGATATATATAATATACAAATCCCTCTCCTACAACTGCCCGTCGATATATATAATATACAAATCCCTCTCCTACAACTGCCCGTCGATATATATAATATACAAATCCCTCTCCTACAACTGCCCGTCGATATATATAATATACAAATCCCTCTCCTATAACTCCCCGTCGATATATATAATATACAAATCCCTCTCCTACAACTGCCCGTCGATATATATAATATACAAATCCCTCTCATACAACTGCCCGTCGATATATATAACATACAAATCCCTCTCCTATAACTGCCCGTCGATATATATAATATACAAATCCCTCACCTATAACTGCCCGTCGATATATATAATATACAAATCCCTCTCCTATAACTGCACGTCGATATATATAATATACAAATCCCTCTTCTATAACTGCCCGTCGATACACACTCAAATCTGTGCACAAAAGCTGGCTGGATTAAAATATTCCATATATATGCCAGACGCAACAGAGTATCAATACACCCACACCGATGAGGTAGAGAAGCTACCATATCACACATACACGCACCATGCATGCACACACCTGCGCGTGTACATCACCTACACCACACACCTGCGCGTGTACGTCACCTACACCACACACCTGCGCGTGTACGTCACCTACACCACACACCTGCGCGTGTACGTCACCTACACCACACACCTACGCGTGTACGTCACCTACACCACACACCTGCGCGTGTACGTCATCTACACCACACACCTGCGCGTGTGCGTCACCTACACCACACACCTGCGCGTGTACGTCACCTACACCACACACCTGCGCGTCACCTACACCACACACCTGCGCGTGTACGTCACCTACACCACACACCTGCGCGTGTACGTCACCTACACCACACACCTGCGCGTGTACGTCACCTACACCACACACCTGCGCGTGTACGTCACCTACACCACACACCTGCGCGTGTACGTCACCAACACCACACACCTGCACGTCACCTACACCACACACCTGCGCGTGTACGTCACCTACACCACACACCTGCGCGTGTACGTCACCTACAACGCTCACACTTCCCTGCGTTACATCAATGTTCTACCCCCATCAGGATCAGCTCAAAAGCTGCAACTTTTAATGATGTTAGTAGATACAGGAGCAGGGCATAACGTCAAGCCATGTGCTTTCGCGGACCGTTCTTGACATTACACAACAAATTAATTTACTTAGAAATACTGTGATTTTCGAGACCTGGTTGTAATAAGTATCCATTGAATATCACAATCAGTTTCGAAAGTTATTTTTGGCGTAAAAATGTATATTTTAAGAAATCGTATAGATCGAAAGTCATTCTGCACTCAAATTAGGGATAACCAAAGTAAATATACACGGGATTTTTCAACGGTGAATTTCAACGCAACAAAACGCCCGCATCGACAACAGGATGTAACTATTAATTTATGTGATAGCGAATTTGTAAAACTGAATTTCAACTTATTCTGTTCTTAAATTATAAGTAATTTATCCCTATATATCGAGTTAACTGAAGTTACGAAATCAAGAAAATATTGAGTCAGCGTTAGATTATTATCATTTATCCAATATTTTTTACACAATTCTTCTGTGATTAAACGCCAAATGTCTCCTCAAAGCTATAAAAATCAATCACTGTATATATTTTGTGCGTAATTTGCGGCATGTTATCACAATGGGCATGTGAGTAAACACATCAAATTGGTTGGTGCGTGTGTCTGTGGCGCTCACAAGGACGCTCAATGACCGTATCTGTGATACGAGTTTCACCAGTGCACAAGTACAAGAATATTTTGATGGCGGGTACTGTTGGGATGGATATATTTGTTGGGCATCCACAGCTGGAGGATTTGTCTGAAGGAAATATCGAATCCCGTCATTTTGGACGGGTCGTGTACACTAGTTACATATAAATCCCCCAGTCATGTGTACCAGAGTATATACACACACACACACGCGCAAACACACACACACATGTACATCCGCGCGCAATTTGCCACGTATGAATGCAGGGCTTCAAATGTAACCAAAAGATTCGGCACTAATTTCAGGCTCTACAGCATCAAAATTCAGGCTTAATTTGTTATATTGCAGGTAACCCAGCATTGTGAACCTTGATGACTGTTATCGTTAGTAAATCTGATTTATAAAAATTGCAACGTATTATTTTACTGAGACGCTTTTCACAATGGAGTAAAATTTCATGAAACAAATGTTCTAAAAAGTTATGCGTGCGGTATATAATGAATATTCAGAACAGTTCATCTTATAATGTTTTTTGTGCAATGGAAACTATTCCAGGGTAAACAAATGTAAACTTTAAGTCGCCCATACCAATATCACGTGCAACACAACGCCTGCATCAATTATTTGGCTCAGCTATATATCTATTGTGATAGTGGACTAATCAAACCTTAATGTAAACTTATTCTACACTTAAATGTTGGAATATGGATTTCTATATATTGAGTTTACTATGAGTAAACAATGAAATAAGTTAGTTCATTTTGTCTTGAGATCATTATTTATGCAACATTATTCATCCTACAACCAATAATCCTTCAGCCAATACCCACCACAAGCACACACGCCCACCAACAATGACAGCAACAAAATATACCAGCAATAACAACACCATTTAATGAAGCCTGAAATATCAAATGAAGTTAGCCATCGAACAACCAAAACAACAGCAACTATTGGCTGAACTTTGAGCGTTCACGCAGAGCGTCCAATTTTATTTGGAGTATATATGGTTTAATAATATTCTATGTGTACTAGGTTGCATTGAGGTTGCATTAGAAGGGGACTGATTCAAGTTAGTGGAATGTACAGTGATGTGTGTGACTTTATCAATGGTGTGTGGTAGTATTGGTGATAAATGTTGAGGTAGTTGTGGTATATGGCAAAATCCCTGTGTAAAACAGCTGTAAAATACAATATAAGCTGTAAAGAGAATGGAAAACGAACTTTTCGGTCAGATTTTGGGGTAAATTTTGTATTATTCTACTTGTAGGAGATGCAGACCGAGCCTTGCAGACAGCGAGAAGCAGACTAGAGTGAAATGAAATACATATATGAAGTGATTTTATCTAATTATAGATCTGTTAAACATTGGAATCTAATCGAGGACATTAGAATTTGTGAAATAAATAATATCTTTCCAAATATTTATCACTGTGTTTGGTTCTAACCTTGTGATACATGAATTTCGAACTCATTTGAAAAATAGTATAGTCACCGCAAACGACTTGATGCGCGATGTAAATATATATATCAATTAATTTTCTTAAACAATGTAAATATTATTGTGTTAAATTTACTGTTCCATTCGACTTGTTTCTTTAATTTGATTTTCAAGTCTAGTGACTAAAATATATATGAATTAAATTGATTCGTACATTTACATCCCTATTCTTTATAGGCGCTCGAAACTTGATAGTCCGTAGAACTTTGTTAAAACCCGTGTAACTAACTTCTACCACCCTCACACTACCTAAAAAAAAATTAGCCCCTAACACTAGCATCATATGCGCAGAGCGCATCTCTATCAGTTTCCAATCTACCCTTTTCCGTTTCACCCCTTCTCTACCCGACACACTCTGCGTGACTGCGTCAAACCCTATCTCCGTCTTTTCTATAAGCATCGAACGAACGTGTAAGTTTTTTTTCGTAGTATACTATGCCTTCCTCTTTTTACAGCCTACGGGCTAACGAGCTCTTGAGTGATGTAAAATGGCATGTCCACCCCCAAGAGGTGTGCATGTGAGAATAGTTCAGTGCTGAGTATTGGCTGCTCTATCCAGTGTCGGATGACATCCCCTCAGTGGAGTGACTCTACGCGGTGCCTGCCGTGCTGCTGTGGCCGCAACTCCGCCAGCGCGTGTTGTTGTACGGGGCCTGACGTACTGGAGAGACTAGTGTGTCTGACGTACTAAAGAGACTAGTGTGTCTGACGTACTGGAGAGACTAGTGTGTCTGACGTACTGGAGAGACTGGTGTGTCTGACGTACTGGAGAGACTGGTGTGTCTGACGTACTGGAGAGACTGGTGTGTCTGACGTACTGGAGAGACTAGTGTGTCTGATGTACTGGAGAGACTAGTGTGTCTGACGTACTGGAGAGACTAGTGTGTCTGACGTACTGAAGAGACTGGTGTTTCTGACGTACTGGAGAGAATAGTGTGTCTGACGTACTGGAGAGACTAGTGTGTCTGACGTACTGGAGAGACTAGTGTGTCTGACGTACTGAAGAGACTGGTGTGTCTGACGAACTGGAGAGACTAGTGTGTCTGACGTACTGGAGAGACTAGTGTGTCTGACGTATTGGAGAGACTAGTGTGTCTGACGTACTGGAGAGACTAGCGTGTCTGACGTACTGGAGAGACTAGTGTCTGACGTACTGGAGAGACTAGTGTGTCTGACGTACTGGAGAGACTAGTGTGTCTGACGTACTGGAGAGATTAGTGTGTCTGACGTACTGGAGAGACTAGTGTGTCTGACGTCCTGGAGAGACTAGAGTGTCTGACGTACTGGAGAGACTAGTGTTTCTAACGTACTGGAGAGACTAGTGTGTCTGACGTACTGGAGAGACTAGTGTCTGACGTACTGGAGAGACTGGTGTGTCTGACGTACTGGAGAGACAAGTGTGTCTGACGTACTGGAGAGACTAGTGTGTCTGACGTCCTGGAGAGACTAGTGTGTCTGACGTCCTGGAGAGACTAGTGTGTCTGACGTCCTGGAGAGACTAGTGTGTCTGACGTCCTGGAGAGACTAGTGTGTCTGACGTACTGGAGAGACTACAGCTTTTTAACTTTAATATAAAAAAAACTCAAGTTCAATTTAAAAAAGCTCAAGTTTAATGTAAAAAGTCCATTATTGATGTTTCTCAGCTTGAGAATAAAACCTCTTACAGAACACCTCTAACAGAACTGTACCTCCTACAGAACAGATCCCGCACGAGAAAAAGAACTCTCGGGAGGCTCGAGACGAGGATGGAACTCCTCGTGCGAACTCCCGTCTGCACTTTCCCACCCCTCCTCTGAAGCAGCAGTAGAAATAGACAACTCCAGAGGGTATAGCAGAGAAATTTTAACGGCAGTTTCAGAGTTGTCAGCTTTAACTCTTCTAACAACACGGACCTTGCCATCGCGTCCAGGCAACAGAGCGATGATACGAACTAAGGTCCAAAATGGTCTAGGTCTTACAGGATGCCGAAGTAGGACAACCTGACCCACAGATAAAAATTTATTGTTAAGAGGGAGAGTTTTTAACGGATAAGGACCACGTAAAGAAAGAAAATATTGAGTATACCAGAGCTCCCGGAACTTGGCAACCATCACGTCGCGCCGCTCTAGGGCTGAGAGCAAATGCTCCCGGCGCTCACCGTCTTCGGTCTCCAAGTCCGGAATCTCATCGGAAAGGATTAACGAATTAGAGGTAGGATAAAGTTGAAGAAATTGTATAGGAATGATAGGCAAGATCGTGTCCCCCGTCTCAGTGTAAGAAAGAGGACGCCGATTAAGATTAAGGGTAATATCAGAAATGGCGGTAAGAAAGGGAGAATACGGATAGGTACTGCGACCGAAAAGTTTATACAAACAATCCTTAATGGATTTGAACAAGCGTTCCCAGATCGCTCCAAATTGAGGACTATAGATCGGGATAGTCTTAAATTTAACGTTAAAGGTACGAAAACGATCTTCATACAGAGAAGAAGTTAAAACCTCTGACAGAAGATCAGGAGCCGCTAAGAAAGTCCTAGCATTATCGGAATAGACTGTAGTAGGAACTCCCTTATCGTTGGTGAAACGAATAAAGGCGAAACAAAATTCTTCCAACGTCATGGAAGGAAGAAGCTCAATATGAATGGCTCGGGTCTGAAAACAAGTGAATAACAAGAGGTATACCTTCTGTTTATAACCAAAGGGTCTAATACCCAGAAATGGGCAGAAAAGTCCATTCCCGTTGTAGCGAAAGGCCTCACAAAGTTTATACGAGTATCAGGTAAAGCAGGAGGATCAGGATAGGAGAAATGTTTAGAGTTAAGCTTTTTGCAAATTGTGCACTTAGATAACACGCTACGAACAACACGCTTACAGTGTGGTATCAAATAACCGTCCAGCTTGAGCTTTTGCACGGTGGTATCAATACCTTGATGGTTTAAGCATTTGTGCGTATGCAAAATTAACAGATTAGTCAAATGCGAAGAACTAGCCAACAGAATCGGATTTCTAGTATTGTAATCCAACTCTTCAGAGGCAACAATACGGCTACTAGATCTGACTAAACCGTGAGAGTCAAGAAAAAGATTAAAGGATCTAACTAGCAGAGGCGGACGAGGACTTTTGTTAGTCAAGGCCTCAATCTCGTCTGCGAAATACGTTTTTTGCATAGAAGAAATGAGATACAGAAAGGCTCGCAGTTTAGCCTCACCCCCATCTGCACGCCTAAAGATAGCGACAGCTCTAAATACTTTCTCCATCGTACCCAATAGCTTGGGATAGGAGGAAAATCGTTCAAGCTCCACAATCGAAGCTTGAAGTGGGGGATTAATATTAACTGCAACACATGCATCTGAAACAAATTGGTGCGGAATGCAACCCAAGTGACCCTTGGGCCACTTGTCCGTATTTTCTCGTATCCAAGAAGGACCTTCTAACCATAAAATTTTACTCTGTAAAAACTTAACAGCTTTAACACCACGTGTCAGCATGTCTGCCACGTTAAACATAGTAGGAACATACTCATAGCTGAAGGAAGCAAAAGTTTTATATTCTAATGTTTTACGCACATCTTCTAAGTCTTTAAGTCTATTGCTTACAAACACATTTTTTGTGGAGGTTTGCCGCTCAACAACCAAGCTAATGTGACCTGGGAGTCCGTCAACAAAACTACGCTCGAGACCTTATAAGGGAAATTAACGTCACACATCAGAGATACAAGACATTGATAGGCAAGAAATACGGCCAAAAGTTCCAGAGAAGGAAGAGTTCTTTGGCGCGGAGGCGAAACCTTAACTTTAGAGAACAAAAGCGTACTGCGTTCTTCTTGGACCCCATAAATACAGGTACCAAAGGCGTTAGCACTAGCGTCACAAAACACTATAAGTTTAACATTTTTAGTTTCGTCTAAATTCATTCTAGGAAACTCGAAATTACTCAACTCAGAAAACTCATGACAATAATCATGCCAGTCCTTATGTAACTCGTCTGGAACATCTTGATCCCATCCTAGTCTCAGAGGCGTTAACTTTCGTAAAATGAGCTTACCACGTACAGAAAAGGGAAGCAAAACCCCTAATGGGTCATACAAAGACGCAACTTCAGACAGTATGCTCCGACGCGTTTTACAGGAAGAATCCAAACTTTTTACGGACAGAGAAAGAAGATCAGAGGAAGAATTATAATTGTATCCCAACACTCTGGAGTGCACTTCGGCACTACAAAGAGCAGGGTCAATTTGCGAGAGAAGTTCAGAATTATTGGATTGCCATTTGCGCAACGGAAACCCACTCTCTTCAAAGGCTCGGTTAGCGCGTTGAAAAGTTCTAAGCGCAAGCTCAGGACTATTAGTGGTAAAGACTAAGTTATCGACGTACAGCTTATTGGCCATAACGTCTCGAACTACTAGGTCAGTCAAAGTGTCTGCATGAAGTTTAAGAAGATAGTTTAGAATATAGGGAGATGCCACGAACCCGAACAACAGAGTCGTGTATCGAAAGTATTGAAATTTACCGTCCTTGTAAAGGACGAAACTGAATTGGTTACGGTCAAATTCACAGGCTAGTTTTCCCTGCAGAAAAGCCTTAAAAATGTCAGAGAGCATGACTATGGAGTTAGCACGAAAATACACCAAGAGTCCCAACAAATTGTTAATAAGATTTGGACCTACATACGAGGCTTCGTTTAGACTTCGTAAGTTTCCTATTTTCAAAGAACAGTTGAAGACAGGGCGAATTTTAGAGGTTTCGACATGCTCACGCACGACAGGTCGGTGAGGAATCCATTTGTGCTCTCGCACGTCCAAAGTTTTGAAAGGCAAGGGTTCTATTATTCCTAATTCGAGTTGCTCAAGAAAAAAATCATTATACTGCTTCTCAATCCCCTTACGAGCGTTATCAGCTGCAACTTTACGAGCAAGAAACCTCGCGAGCTCGAAACTATGGGGAACTTTAGATAATAAATTTCGATTCCAAGGCAGACGAATTGAATACTTGCCTTCCACATAAGTGACACTACTTTTGAAATCCTCCAACTCCCTGTCATACTCTGCCTCTATCGAGGGCACCCCTATGAGCTCCAAGTCTAATAACTTATCTAGACCTGCCTGTACATCACAACGCTCGGTAGCGTCCAACACGGAAGAACACACTTTAGGAGAGTCAAAAAAGATCTTCAGCGTACTTCGGAAACGGTTTTGGTTTAGTTTACATTTAGATCTCTTTCTTTTAGATTTCGGTTTAGTTAAGAAAGCAGAAGAAGAAGAAGAAATTTTACTCAAATGAGTGTTAGAAACCTTGACAACAGAAGTTGATGAGCAACTGTTTATTGTCTCAGTTTCAGAGGCAACAACAGGAGAAAGAGAGGACTTATAACACTTAAAGTCCCCGAAAGGTAGAAACACATTAGAAACACGCATGACCTTATAGTCGGCTACGCGTTGTAATTCAAGGACTTTAAATGCTTGAAGAGCATCGACACCTAAAATGCCGTTAACTTGAATATTATCCTCAACTATTTCCGGAAAGGAAGTGGATAGAGGAAACTTAGTTTTAAACTGAGCAATTTTAGCTTGCAGACCCTTAATCCCCATTTGAAGGTTTAAGTTCTGCATAGCAAAGACATCAAGCTCGTACTTCTCACTGTCTGGAAGCACGAGTTCAATGTTAATTTGCTTACCCCTTAACGGGACAGAAGCTCCTACAGTGCTAACAGTAAGTTTCTGTAAATCAACTGTAGCACAATCAGGGACAACAGTAGCTAAGTCGATTAGCGACTTCTGACTACCTGTGTCAATCAAGAAATTAATTCTCTTAACTACCCCGCAATACTTAGTAGAAAGCGCTACAATAGGGCACATCCGAAGACGTGCCTTTAACCGTCATGAGGAGGCGGTAGCAAGGGTAGAAAAGGCTACAAATTTGGGACACATAGGGCTAACGAGGGTGTTAGCCTTGCAGAAAGAACAAGAAAATGGAAGACCCTTAATTTTTGCAGGGCACTCAGAAATTACATGTTTGCTACTTAGACAAACTGTACATAGTAATAACTCACCAACGCGTTTTACGCGCTTTGCATGCGTATCAAATTTCTTACAAGAAAAGGACGAGTGGCCTGTTAAATTACAGAAACGACAAACCTTAACACTGGGCAACTTATCGAGCACAGGAGAAGGTTTAGTTTTATCCCTAACTTCCGCGCGAGTAATTCCCCCCACCCTCTCATTTCGGACGGGAAGAGATGGTTTAGGTTTATGATAATTTTTAGTTTCAAGAAGAGAACGCACTTGATGTGCATTCTCAAACATTTCTAATGAAAAGAAACTCGCTTTAAAATAGCGAAGGAGTTCCAAGAGAAAGAAGTCAGGGAGTTTAGTTTTAATGATAGAAGAAAATAGTAGGTTGCCAGACTTCTCGCTACAGAAGTCTAACCCCAACTTAGATAGCTCAAGTAGCCGAAACTTGACCTTAGAGAGAAAGTTCCCTATTTCGGCCAAGCTCTGGACACTAGGACAGCTGATTAACTCATCAAGAGCCATAGAAATAAGTTTATCAGCATTGAGAAATTCTTGCTTGAGTAAAGCCCAAGCAGATCTGAAACTAAACTCTTCATTAGGAAGACCTTCAACAAGACTGAGAGCCCTCCCTTGAAGCTGATTTTTAAGGAAGATAAATTTTTGCCCCTCACTCATACTAGGATAAGCTTGAAGGGCATTAAGAAAAGACTCTTGAAAATGAAGGAAAGCAAAGGGACAGCCCTCATTGTCGCTAAACTTCTTTAACGTCAACTGAGGGGCTCTAAAGATATTCAAAGGAACATCAGAAACTGAAGCCTTAGAAGGCTCAGAAGTAGGAGCGGTATCACTCAAGTTTGACACCTGGGAAGTAGGAATAGAATTTTTAATTTCAGACAAAAGCTCTATCACCTGCACCTCATACTCGGCACGCCTAGCAAGGTCCTCATCAGACACTTCACTAATATCAGAAGGAATAGTAGCGGACAGTTGTCTATAGGACTGTAAAAGGCCACTCAACTGAGGAACGGCTTCCAGACGGAAAGATAGGTCACAACCAGGAGACAGAACTTTCTTCCGAATAGCAGTTATACTACACTTCAAACCCCGCAATATTATGCCTAGGGCTGCAGCATTATTATTGTCACACATTATTATAAGAAATGCAATTATCAGGCTTATCAGGAAAATTTTTAGCTAAAATATAGGTCTACACTTATCAAGTGGACAGATTACATCCCTTTAGAAAATATAGAAAAATACTAATAATACAGAAAAATACACAAAAATTCAATTACCCCACCAGGCACTTTTAAGTTTCACAACATTAATTTTTGTTTACACTTACACTTTACACAAATTTCAAAATTTTAGCCTTAAATATCTTTAGGCTTTAAACTTACACAAATTAATGAGAGTGAACCTAAAACGTTTAGGCAAGGTAAACAAAGACTAGTACCTTTAAATGTAAGGCTAGTAACGCAACTACCTTGCCCAAAAAAATACAATAAAGGTAACACTCAAAACAACTTAATTCTAGTGAGATCCAACAGCCGAACCCCGGCTATCCGGACAGCACAGCTATATCGATTTAATGTAAAAAAATATTTGGCTTTTATTAGTTTATAATGAAGAAAATTTATTAAAGAAGAAAATGAAAATTTACAAGAAGAAGAAAAAATAGGTACCAGGATATTATCCTGTCGCACTCCAGCCAAGCTCTAACGTCATAAGCACGGAGAAAGCCGGCTGAATTGACGTTTTAATTAAAACTGCTATTAGCAGTGTTTGAGAGAATTTATATTCTTTAAGTGAGAAGAGTTACCAATTTAAGAAAAAAGCTAATAAAGTTAAACTTTGAAAAGATGTGAAGATAATTATCCTTCAAAATTGGAGGAATAATTATCCCCGAAAGAAGAAATCAAAGTTCAACTTCAAATAAAGAAGTCAAAGAATTATTTTCGAATAAAGAACTATGTCCCGCCGTCCGACCAACGGCGAAACTTCCAGCAGAAGCTGGCTCAGAAAGACATAGTCTTGCCAACTGGCCTCAAGAGAAGGTCAGGGAACACTGCAAACTAACGCTTAATCATGACAAAAGGAACAAATAATAGGAGGCTCACCTTAAGGTTTCGAAAATAATGTCTCAGGTGACACCTTCTTCAATATAGCCGGCTGTCCAGGGCGAGATGCCCGTAGAAGCAGGGTCGGAACCGGTCAGTCAGAGCGCGCATAGCACATGCGCTCACGACCGAGGGTTGTTGGGATCTGACGTGACGAGCCAGGCGCAGCTCTCACGTCATCTTGCTCAAAGCCGCCGATAGAGGTTTGGATTCGATCAAGGAGATAAGTTGAACAAATTATTTTTATGTTCATGATGTAAGTCGCCAGGAAATGTGCAGGACTCCCACCAATGCCCCGCTTTGTCATAGATTAGCAGCGTTTACAATTTAGGCTTGGTTTTAAAGAAACCAAAGCCCTAGTCCCTTATTATGCAAGGTGTCCCTTTAGTATTGAGCAATGGCTGGATTTGCGACAATTCCACTCCTATGATTTTAATACTGGTTCGTGATCTCGATGTGACAATGTCTATGCACTGTAATGACGATCAACGTTGCCTCTCAAAAATGTTTCAGCCAATCATCGACTTGTTTCAACGAACTTCTCTTCGTTTTTTCCATCTCATCCGATTTCATTACGACGTTGAAGAAATCATCTTCTTCGTCATCTACGTCCTCGGCACTGCTCCCCTAAGCTGAAATACCATTTTCCGATCTGTCATTAAGATGGGCGATTAGTTTGTTGTTATTACCTCCACTCTTTGCACTTCGTTTAGCCATTTTAGCTTAAAATGTAGATGTAGAGAGGACGCCAAGATAAAATCGCCGATTTGAAGTACATTGGCAAATCGCATCATCTAGCTATGTAAATTTGCCGTATAACACATAATTCTACACTGACAACTCACATCATTCCTAATAACATATGTTATATAATGAGTTACATTAAAATATACTTATATACTGTAAGCAAAGTGTATGTGTTTCACTGTATCGCCTAATGCTTATAATAAACAGTTGCCAGATGGGTTGTATCCTGTACGGTTTAGTTTCAAACGAGAATGAAACGCGTATTGAACTTTATTGAAGTTATTTTGCAAATTTAATTGACATCGTGATGTTGCGGTTGCGAGTTGTGGCCTGACACGTCGAAAATTGTTGCGATCGCAACAGGTTCGCAACTTTCCAAAAATTATTGCGGCGCAACCGGTTGCAACTGCAACAGAAAAAGTTGCGATCGCAATTGCGACCGCAACTTGTTGCGGCGCAGCTGCCCAAAACTGCGGATAGTTGAGAACACTCTCGTTGGGGCGCTCTTGTATTGGCGTATTTTGTATTGGCATAACTTTTCCAACTAAGAACTTGATACTAACTTTCTATTTCTGCAGTAACGCTTTGAGGAAACCTAATAATGCTTATAATTAAAGCTGTGCTAATGTACACATGCATATATGGACGCGTATGTGAAATTGTCAGCGCTTAAAATATGCGGCTCCAGGTTAGATATATGCGATTGCGGAGTGTCGTATGCACAGTACTCGCAATTATAGGCAAGCAATATGCGACTGCTGAATGAAGGGCTTCAGTTAGTTGGATATTGTGCGATAATTAGTTGGATAGTTAGTTAGTTAGTTAGTTGGATATTGTGGAATAATAATTTCTGACTTATCTGACCATTTTCCGGTGTTTCTCATCAAGAAGAATGTCTATAGTCCCTGCAACAACCCACATGCTGAGACTTTTTCATATCGTTGTATAAACGAATATAACTTGGGGACAATGCGAACTGTTCTAGAAGAATTTATGCCATCATTGGACATCTATGAACTAGACAATAATGCGATTAACATTGACCAAGCAATACTAAAACTAACTGAAACTATAACGACCGCATATAACCAATGTTGTCCAATAATCACCCGCCCAATTACGCCGAAAAATAGACAAAAACCTTGGATTACTGAAGATATCATGATCAATATAAAGAAACGTCAAGCATACTTAGCCTTACTATACGAAGGACGAATCTCTAGATTAACGTATAACAGATTCAGGAATCATGTGACAAATCAAATACGAACATCGAAACAAAACTACTTTACGCGCAAATTCACTGACTACAAAACTGATATTAAAAAAACTTGGCGCCTGCTTAATTCATGCTATAGACCGAATAATAACGCTAAAAAAACGATTGAATCCATCGTTCACGAAAATGTAAAATATCATGATAAACAAGATATTGCAACAGTGTTCAACAACTTTTTTATAAATATAGGAAAAAATATAGCCGATAGTGTCGTTAGTGAACCTACAGACCACTTGCAATACATGGACCATGTCCGTGAAACCAACTCTTTCTTTTTCCCGCCAACTAACCCCTCCGATGTAATTACATGCATAACCAACTTGAAAAATAAATCAAATGGATTAAATACATTTTCAGCTAAAGTTCTTAAGGCTATTGCTGATATAATAGCACCGTGCATATCTGATATTATCAACCATTCGCTTTCTCAAGGTATCTTCCCCAACTCTCTCAAAACTGCCAGAGTCACCCCTATTTTTAAAAATGGTGATAAAAACTGCGTTAATAATTATAGACCTATCTCTGTTTTACCAATTATGAGCAAAATATTTGAAAAAATTGTGTATAAAAAAGTGTATTCGTATTT
This sequence comes from Morinoia aosen, assembly GCA_030386875.1. Taxonomy (NCBI): domain Eukaryota; kingdom Metazoa; phylum Arthropoda; class Malacostraca; order Amphipoda; family Talitridae; genus Morinoia; species Morinoia aosen. The sequence goes on from CM059564.1 coordinate 78,241,836, forward strand.
TGAACAAAAATCTTTTCTCTATGACGGACAATTCGGTTTTCGTTCTAAGAAATCAACGACACAAGCTGTATTAAATCATTTACAGTACCTTTACTCTAATATAGATGAAGGAAAGCTTGTTTTCTCCGTTTTTCTTGACTTTCGAAAAGCATTCGACTGTGTGGACCATAAGATATTACTCTCGAAACTACACTGTTATGGCATTCGAGGAATTGCCCATGATTGGTTCAAATCATACCTAACAAATCGGAAGCAATACGTTGTCGTTGACGACGCAAAATCGGACCCACAGACAATTAGCCATGGAGTTCCACAAGGGTCTGTCCTAGGGCCTCTCCTATTTCTGATATTTATAAATGATATCAAATCAACAACATTTTTCAAATTCATACTTTTTGCCGATGACAGCACGCTTTCTACGGTCCTTCCGAGCCAAAATCCCGCTATGATTGCGGAGAGCATAAATAATGAACTCCATAAGGTTTCAATATGGCTTAAAGCTAATAAAATAAGCCTCAACATCGAAAAAACAAAGTATATTACATTCTCATACAAGAAAAGCATATCTCTCCCACACATAAAAATTGGCGAAGGTGAAATCGAAGAAACCAACTCATGCAAGTTTCTGGGCATCATAATAGATAAACATCTGACCTTTAAAGAGCACATCGCTAATATTAGTTCTAAATTATCGAAATCCATCGGAATCCTGAATAAAGTTAAAAATTACCTGCCTGAAACAGCTTTACGAATGCTCTACCGAACGCTTATTTCACCATACTTGCAGTACGGAATAGAAGCATGGCACGGAACTGATAAAAATAAAACCAATATAATTTTTACTCTGCAAAAAAGAGCAATCAGAGCGGTAAAGAATCTAGAATATAATGCTCACACAAACGATTCATTTAAAAATTTACAAATACCTAAACTTCCAGATCTCTATAAAATCTCCATTTGTAATTTCATTTACAAAACATTAAGAAATGATGGCGACAATAGCCTGAAACTATTATTAAGTGCGCAAACTGGTCATCACGACCACTTAACCCGAAATAGAAGTAAATTCATGCTTCCTTATTATTCAAAGGCCCGGTCGCAACACAGTATCCTCTTCGTTGGAACTAAAACTTGGAACTCAATACCTGCGGAGATCCGTGATAGTAATTCTTACAAGTTATTCAAAAGAAATCTCGAGACTCACTTCCTATCGGAATATTAGTCATGTAAGATCACCAAGTCAAATCTTGTCTCCAACATGACTGTTTCCAATAATGAAATTTGCCATGGGTAATATGTAATTCGCCTTCAGTCTGCTGTTAAATCTTTTATCGAATGTACTGTTAAATATAGTCCACATAACCTATTTTGTAAAATGAAATATCTGATATCGATTGAATTATCTCACTGATCAGTCTAATGTGAAACTAGGTTAAGTGAATTAGGTTAAACATTAATGTACACCTTAGAATAATGTTGATGGTAGGATGCCCCAGAAGTCGCTGAACTTATTCGGGCCCACAGGTAGCTATATTCAAACTTGTCCATTGTACTAGACTTGAGAAACATTCTACCTCTGTATCTCCTGTGGTAAATAAATTGTTTAAATTGTTTAAATTGTTTAAATTGTTTAAATTGTTTAAATATCAAATATTGAACCGTAAAGTAATGATTCTTTACGATAGTCTTCAATATTTAAAATATATTGCATTTGCTGCTAATGAAGAAAACATGAAAATATTCACTGGATGCCATGCAAAAATCGATGCGCAGCGATGGGATTCGAACCCGCGACACCTTGACAGAAGGGAACTTAGTCAAAGCGAGCTTCCAGCTTTCTTTGATTTTATTGTAAATGAAAATGGTTAATTTTAGTTAACTTTATGCTGAACCAAAAGGATTATCTTCGTTATTGATAAAGATGAAGTCTCAGCCGATATTTGGACAAAAACAGTGTAGACTCTTATAATGTTTTACGATAAACGAACAGTTTTCCCGCTATAAGTATTGTACAGATTTCCGTCCACAGAGTCATATTCTGGGAATTCATTCATGAAAGTATCATTCCTTACACTTTGGAGTACTTTGCGCATGGTGTAACTACTAAATAATGATAATCATTAGAATAGTATAAGAAATTTGTTCACTTCTTCAATCATCTACATATTATGAAATATATCGCTAAATTTCAATACGAAAATTAATAAAAAAATTAGAAAAAAATTATCATAATTTTCCTCTACGTAATCCCTCTCATTTCGGAGATCCCAGAATACCAAACATTCGCATTAGGTTTTGAATAACGAAGTATTGCAGGAATATTCAAATCCGTATATAATCTCTAAATGTCGATTGCAGATTTGATTGCCCTTATCTAAGTCCAGAAAGCGAAATCACTATAATGATGCAAACTTTGGGAATTCGTTGAATTTCTGGAATTAGAGGGATTACTTTGTTGAGTTTCTTCTCATTTTTTAACAAACAGGCACAGCACAACAGAGGGATTTATCATTATTTCACTGAATGCATGTTTCGGAAATTGATACAAATTTTACAGTTGTATTTTCACTTGAACACTTTTGTACGTATAGGTAGGCCTATGTGTGGAAGAGAACAAGAAAACTATCACTAGATGCACAAAACTATCACGCTATAAAAGTCTTCAAAACTTGAAACTGCATTAATTTCAGTTCGGACACCTTTATTGTATTTTATTGATGAACCATATTTAACAACAAATGAGAGGGATTACGTAGAAAAAGTCTACATGAGTAAGACACATGAAAATGATTATTCTACAACTGAGAAAAAAAATATCGTCACCTCCGGGATTCGAAGACCCACGATGTGGGGAAGGCTATGGACAAGAATTCAAACAGCACTTCATAACTTAGGTGAGCGCGGCCTTCGGCAGCGCGGATTACCAGGCTAGGAGAAGGTGGAGAAACCTTGCTCTCTGTCATCCTCCAGGGAGCGTATGACAGTTTTATTATATACTCAGAGTTGGAGAATGAATCGATCTTTATAATGAGACCAATTTCAAATTTTTAGGTGCAATAGTTCAGGAATTATGAGTGCGTCAAAATGAGCCTTATAGAGAAAATCAGTCGACCATTCAGAGAGTAGGGAAACATCTATCCATGCCTCCCCAGGGAGCGTATGACAGTTTTATTATACACTCAGAGTTGGAAATAGGATCGATCTTTATAATGAGACCAATTTCAAGTGTTTAGGTGCAATAGTTCAGGAATTATGAGCGCGTCAAAATGAGCCTTAAAGAGAAAATCGGCCGACCATTGACGGGCCACGAAAGCCCTGCTTCCTGCCTCCGCTAGGGGCGTAAAAAAATTTTTTAATTACATAGATATGTTGTACTCGTCAAGCGCATTCATTTGGTACTAATTTCAAGATTGTACGTCTTATAGTTTAGAAATTACCCTTTTTGTCAGGGTAATTTGCGAAGGATCTTAGATGGGTTCTCTAAAATGGCGCGCCGGTATATTTGGCACGCTAGTGTGTTCCAGGCTGATGTGTGTAATAGTTCTGTCTATTTATATACGTTCAGCATTATTTTTTGCTGATATATTTGCTTGTGGTGTACAAATCAACTTTGTAGAAGAAACCTCAATGCGTTAACGCGTAAGCATTGTATGTGATTAATTAAAACTAATGCCGTGATTCGAGTTGATTTCATTCTGAGGCCAATGTTCTGCTAAACTGATATTCTCAATCGGTCAATGTCGGGTTTAATGCAATCACGGAAATAAAAAATTTCAATCCGGAAAATCAGTATCGCAACACATTTAAGAACGATTTACAAGAATGACATTCTGCTCGCTGATGAGTTATTTTTGAGTTATTTAACTTTGAAGTTATACGAACGTCGGATATAAAAGTGAAGGAACGGACTCGTAAATGTGCTATAATACAGTATTGACGTAACAATTGGTGAGCTTGGGGTAGGTAATCATAGGTTAGTGAAATAAACCAACCTAAAATGATATAAACCAATCTAAAATAGCCTACCTTAACTTTTTGCGCCAAGAAGTGGACGTGTCCCACCTGAGAAGTGGGCATGACCCAACAATGCAGCGATGAAGCAGCCGACCATATAATGCTATTCCTATCTGAACGTGATTGTTATATCTCGAAAATGACGCATTAGCAAGCAGAATGTCATTTGTGTAAAACATTCATAAATCGGTTCCTTTAGTTATCCTTGGGACCGGAATTTTTAATTTCCGTGATTGCATTAAACCCAACATTGACCTTTTAATCTTCACGATGTCACGTATTAGGTCGTTCAATTGCATAACAAATGTTTTTAGGAAAAATAATTTTATAATGCAAAGCTTGCACAATACCTTGAGAAGAAGCTTCTCACTTCTGCGTTGAGACTGCTTCTGGTAATTTGCTTGAACACTGAAAGTAAATTACTAGTGTGAGTCATGCTGATACTTGTTAAGAATTCATGGAGTAAATTTTAAGTATTGCATGAACTTCTAACAATTATTCAATTATATCAAATTGACCACTTAACACTAGAATCTTCCAAATAAACTGGTTGAACAGTGGAAACACATCTGAACCTGATGTACCTTATATCATTTCAGCTAGTAGATGAGTCTATTACTGTGAGCACTAAATTATCTAACCTATAATTATTGTTCAAAAATGAGTTAGAGTTTTAGTGTACAGTTTCTTGGGGGAAAATGAAAAAAAATTCTACCTAACAACTTAATGCTGAGATGCAAGACTGCTAAAGAAGACTCTAGAAGCCCAAAAATAATGCATCAGGGAGCAGAATATCATTCATATAAAACATTCTTAAATGTGTTCCTCTAGTGATTCATGGCAGCAAAATTATTATAACTAGCATGACCCGTGGAAATTCCACAGACAATGTCATCAATAAGCTTTGGGGACCCGTGAGAAAATTCCGTCAACATTATTTAATAAATGTGAACATAACATATTCTAACCTATCTTGTCCTAACATATGCTGACCAAATCTATCCTAACCCAACATATCTCATCCTAACCGTACTTTAACCAACGTCATCCAAAGGCTAGGTGGACCCGTAAAAAATTTGGTCAATATTACCTAACAAATTCTTACATAACATATTTTAAACTAACTCATCCAAAACTAACATATACTAACCTATCCTATCTCAACGTACCGTATCCTAAGTGAAGCTATCCTGATAATTAGGAAAACATAAAAAGCATCAACCCGTAAAAAATTTCGTCGACATAACCTACCTAACCTACTCTAACCTAACATATCCTAACCTGGCCCAACCAAAGCTATACTGATAATATATCATAAATAAAAAACGTCTACCCGTGAAAAAATTTCCTCAACATTATCGAACAAATTCGACCATAACCCATTCTAACCTAAGCTATCCAAACCTAACATATTCTAACCTAACTCTTCCTGACCTAAGCTAACCAAACCTATCATGAAAATATGTCAAACATAAAAAATGTGGACCCTTGATAAAATTCTGTCAACATTACCCAACCTATCCTAACCTAACATATCTTAACCAATCCTAACCTATCCTATCCTAACCTGTCATATCCTAACCTGTCATATCCTAACCTATCATATCCTAACCTATCATATCCTAACCTATCATATCCTAACCTATCACATCCTGACCTATCTCATCCTATCCTAACATAACTTAACCAATGTCATCGTTAGGCTAGGTGTACCGGTGAGATAATTCGGTCAACATTACCCAACAAATTCTAACCTAACCTATCCTAACATGTATACACTAACCTATCCTATGCTACCCGAAGATTTTCTGATAATTTCTCAAACATAAAAAACCGTTGACCCGTGGATGAATGACGTCAACATTACGTAACCTATGCTAACTATATATCCTAACCTAACCTATCCTATCCCGACCTAACCTATCCTAACCAAATCTACCCTAACTCAACTTAACCAATGTCATTGTTAAGCTAGGTGGAACCGTAAAAAAATTCGGTAAACATTACCCAAGAGATTCTAACATAACATATTCTGACCTAACCCATGTTAACCTAACATATACCAACCTATCCTATCCATTCTGCTTGTTTTCGTATATATAGTATCTTCGAAGAGACGATAACGCGAGTCATGGCGCCTTCAATAATTACTGTAATTTGAAATCAAATTTGTATGCAATGCAAAGTTTGTAAAAAATAAAAGAAATTAAAAGAAAAATAAAAAATAGAAGCAAATGAACAATAAATAAAAATAAATGAATACATAAAAAATATTAAAATAGAAAAAACGGAAATAAATAAAAATATTAAAAAAATGGTACATAAAAATTAGAAAAATAAAAAAATTGAAAAAAAATGAAATAAACAACCTATACATAATTTAAAAATAAATATGCAAAAATAGAGAAAAATAAATAAAAGATAAATAAAAAAATAACAAATTGAGAAAAATAAATGAATTGAAAAAAAATGATATAATCAATAAAAATAAAATTTGGAATAAATGAAAAAGTGAAAAGAAAAAATAAGAAAAATGAAAGCTTCGAAAAAATAAAAAAATAATACATATATAAAAAAATACAACAAATAAAAATTAGGAATGATTAAAAATAAAAAAAATAACAATTACAAAAAAATGAAAAGTTTTAAAAAAATTGAAAAAATTTAAAAAACAAATGAATAAAAAATGATTGAAATAAATTATAAAATAATTACCAAATTAACAAAAGTTAACAAATCAAAAATAAATTACCAAATAAAATATAAATTAATGTATATAAAATACTTAATATAAAATAAATAATATAAATACCCTCCCCTAACTCACCTATCCTATCAAGCCTATTAGATGTAGAGCGTTACCCACGAATTTAGTTTTAAGCGTATTAATATATAGATCATTGATAACATTGAACTCAATATTGACCGTACCATCAAGTGTTTATAATCTTTAAACTTTCCTAGCCTTCCTTGTTGCACTTTGAATGTTGCATTACTGAACGTAATGTAAAATGTGGGTACTTGGAAAGTATTTACAGTGGATCAAATTGAGCAATGAATATCCAGAGAATTAAGAGCAATCAGTCTTAAAGTAACATCTCTACTTTTTTATTGAATTTGCTGTACTATTTTTTCAAATTATGAGAAGGATTGTAGTGAATAACTAAACATACGTGATGGATGTCACTGGCACATGTAACATTCAGGTAAATGTATAGCGTTGGTCAGTAATCGATTTTCTACTTTTCGGTGTCTAATTGTAGTTAATTAGATCAAAATAAACAAGTTTTCTTCTATGCACTTTCCGTCTGAAATGAATACCTCATGAGTTAAAGCGGTAAATGAATTAATGCATCTCCAGTGTTAGAAGCGGAAAGAAATTCATCGATCCTGTGGTAGGGCATCACTGCGATGAAGTCTCGCTTCCAGCACGATCATCATCAAAGACGAAACCAAACCTACCGCTATACCTTGTTAAATACTCATTTGACGAAAAAGTGTAAAGAAGAAAAGTTTGTGATTTCGATGTTATTACCATGATTCAAGCAACAAAAATTCGAAAATCGACGAGTACCTGTTTATTCGAGCGCATTCGTCATCAAAGACGACACTAAACCTAGCGCCATAACTCGTTAAATACTCATTTCCGACGAAAAGTGCATAGAAGAAAAATTGTTTATTTAGATCTAATTACCTATTTCTAGGCACCGAAGCGTGGAAAATCAATTACTGACCAACGCTACACATTTACCAACATTCATGTACCATTCTGGTCAAAAACAGAGTGTAATGATATATAACTTGTGTTTTGAGTTTTCTAACTTGGGAAGTAGACAATGCTTGAAGAGATAACATTCTAATATGTTTGTTTAACACTTAGGAAAATTGAAGCCATAGCATAAACTTCGAAAATTCTTTTAGATACTTCAGTGCAATGTATTTTACTTCAGAATTGAGATCTTGTTTACCTATGTAGCAGCAGCTCAGCCTGTAAACATTAATTAAAGCATCTGAATATAAAATCAAAAGAATTTGACAGATGTATGCTTCAATTTGTGCTAACATTTCATGACTATTAAGTCAGATATTAACTCTTTATCAAGGATGAATTGAGACTAGTATTATACTTCAGCAAAATTGGCCACCAATGCAATATTGCCAAACTTATTTGTCAATGTGAAAGAAATAGAGACTTCTCCACTCCCTTACCTTGAGGCATATTATCTATTGTTCACCAAGTTTTCTTCTTGAGTTTTATTTACAAGCTTTAAACACAGTGCAAACTAATGAAAGTAAGATGTTTTGTTGTTTCCCTTCAATATTTTATTTATGTATTGATGGCTGAAATAATCCCTCTAATGGTCCCTTAAATCCCTCTTTATCACAAAGGAAAGACATTTTAGTGTAAAATTACATAATTACCAATGTTGTGACTAATTTGTTGTAAATGGCATTATGAACCGTTTTCCTAATGTTTTTGTTTTACTATTATTATTATTTAACCTTTTACGGCCGGGACTATGTGTTCGTGCAGAAAAAAAAAATTCGCACGGTATCTCGATGTTTTGGACAGTTGTGAGTTGGACCCAGTCATTAAATTTTAGAAATTATATTATTCATGAATTTACATATACTGAACTAATTCGTTCAGTTAGGGCCACAAGTGGGTATTTCGCTATCATGGAAAAAGATGAACATCTACATAAATGATTAAAAAAATAGCAATAATTCGTGACAATTTATTATAAAACACAGTTCTTATATTTTCCAAAAAATACCAATACGGCTGGAGATGAAAATTAATTAATTCCTATTTTAGAAGTGTTTATTTTGTTTATAATAATCCATGAACTAGGACGGAAATAACGACCAGAGTAAAAGGCTTTGTAATTGGTTTCAAATTACTTATTGCTTATAAATATGGCAATTCCTTCCACCTAAACAAATGTATTGAAATAAACCGTATTGTTATCAAAGTCAGTAGAAATGTATAATAACCAAAATATATACTCCAAGTAAATCTGATGAAAAATACGCCAAATTAATTTTTTCTGTAAACATCATTGCTAAAGCTAGATCAATATATTTTCACTAGAGTAAAGCTTCAATTTTCCAGTCCTTCAGTACAGGAAATTCATACAGAGCTTGCAGAGTATGATAATTGGCAAAATGGTTCCTTTTTCCATAGAAACAGATAGATGCACGTTGCATTTACGACGGACAACATTTGTTGCCCCAGTGCATCCTCCAAGTCTGCAAATGCGTCGTGCTTCAGCCACATATGCCCAGTGGCTTGTCTGATACCTCACATGAGTTTCAGATTGAGCTGAAGGGACAGGGAATCTTTTCTTTTTGTGCGCTGACTTTTCAGAACTTCAATTGTAGATGGATAATCATTGGGATCACCTTAATGAACCTGTCTTCAGTCATGGGCTTGGTGTGGTCATGGGGGAGGTATTATCCACCAAATGTGGGTTGGACTTTATTTCAAGCCATCTTTCTGCTCATGCCTTACAGGCACCTCTCGAAGACCGGGCAACTGGGTGCTCCAATGCATCCTAACACTGTTACTTTGATCCAAGAAAGGTAATAAATTGGGCAAATCTATTGCTCTATTGTTGGAGCAGAGTATAAATTGCTTTGGTTCACAGGGAGATCCAAAAAAAATTCAAACAAAAATTCTTTTATGTAGGCGATAGGACTGGAGAGACCAAGATCCTGGTAGCTTTCACCAGTACTGAATGTGGAAGTTTGTATTGAATCAGCCAAATCATTCAGAGCCCTGAATTTGTTGTCTTCCTTTCCAGAGCTCGCTGGTCTCCAGAATCAGTTGATATAGTATTATTATAATTTCAATGACAACGGGATTGCCACCAAATTCAGTTTTTTCACCGGAAGGAACCTCTACGTTGAAGTTTTTGGGCTCTGACACTGCATCTGAAATAACGAAAAGCAGTGAAATGATTGTATAAAATGCTACGAAATAATGATATTACAGAAATTTACAATATGTATCCCTGTTTTCGTAACGTATTATTTTACCGTCCCCATAAAAATGAATTTCGTCCGGAACATACTCAGGGTCTAAAACACTATTATCACTGTCATATTCTTCTTCCATATCGCTGTCGGCAGCAGCCAAAAACGGACTAATGGTACCGCTGAGATGATTAGATCTCTTACTGTAGTACAGATTTGTTTCTATTCCTGTAAATTAAGAACAAATATGAATGAATTATAACTTTTCGGCGGACAATAGCCGAACTGAACTATTTCGTACAGCCCAAAACAGAAAGCCCAAAATCCTAACTGAACGAATTAGTTCACTGAACTTATCAAGGTTTAGTAAATGCGCATTATGACATATAAACAAAATCATCGTTCCATGCCATTATTGAAGATGTATATTAATTTCTCAATATTTTTTATTTCAGTGCTACTCACCTTCTTATGATCCATGAGTGTAATAAAGTGAAGTGTCGGGGAAGTTCACAACACCGACCGCGCCTAGCTACAAACAGCGCCGCACTGACTAGTTCTCGTGCGAAATTACCATCTTGCGATATTCGGCATGCAGATCGGAGCTGTATGAATGCGTCTAGTTAGGCCATGAAACAACTAGCGTAAAATATCTCTCGCATTTCTTTCATATGTTCCACTGTACGAATTCGTTCACGTAGGCCGTAAAGGGTTGATCAATTTTACTATTGTTCAATGGAGTGAATGTCATATACTTGTTGTGGAGTTTAACCTATATTTTTTGAGGGAGTTATTTGTGGCTATTTTGTTAGGTATGCATGAGAAAATAGTTTCAAATATAGGCCATATTGACCTTTTAGTTTTGAGAACAGAATTATTTACTTCCACCCATTATGCCTTCAACATTATTGCATGATTTTGCAAAAGCCAAAGCTCAAATTTCAATGCAAGTAGAGATGATCAAGAGCAATTTTGACCAATATGTCTCTGTATTACTATTTTTATTATTTAACTAATTTCAATCATTGTCAAACTTAGAATATCTTGACCATAGGAATACACTGCCAAATTTTTCTCATATTTTGTACAAACATTGACATGGTCTGTAGCAGCATCCATGTCAGTATTTCAACTAAGGATCTGTGTGTTCAAATAATTTGAATGCATGGCTGAATTTTTCTAACAACTTCATTGAAAATAAACTTTTGTTGCAGTAGTATAAGTAAAACTCAATCCCACCAGTCTGCCAAAATTAGGTTCAAGAGACACTCTCTCCAGTGCAAATGCTTGTTTCAAGTATTTAGTTATGTAGAATGTTTTGTTAGCATCATGTGACAATTTCTTGATTCTGGTGCTTGTGAGTGTATTGTGACTGCATTGTTTAGGTTGTCAATTTGATGAATTGAACTATTTGTGTTGAGTAATATTTAGTTATCATAATGCAGCAATTATTATATTTATTGTGTTGGACCCAGACGAGTTTTTGTTCCATCATGAATTATTTATGAAATATAAATATATTGTGTGGTGAAAACTTTCTCCGAGCTGGTTGCCTAGCCTACTAATTGATACGTAAGCACCAAAATGATAGTTCTAAATGTTGACCTCTCAGGTTTGATACAGAATTATCTAGTATACCCATTGTACTTCTAAGCTCATAGCTCATCATAATTTAAGCTCATATTTCAATGTAATTAAACACTGACAAAAGTATCTTCATAAATACATAACTGGCATTATTTTTCTTAAAATTTTTCATTGCTTATGTTTGCATGCATGGCCAATCATGAAATAACTCATGAAAAGGAATACATTTTCATATTTTTGGTCCAAAATTTATGAGACAATTGACAGTTATTATGATGCCCATGTACGATTATGATCCATAGAACGGTATATATAGCTATTTTAAAAACCAATAAAATTTATTTATGGCCTTTATTGGAAGTAAACTATTTTTGTCACTTTTTTTCTTGAAAAAGGCTCTGTATGCCAAACTTGAATGTATCTGCAGTCTCCAAAGCTACTCAGTCTATTGTTCTATGATCATAAAAATGAAAATAAGACGTGCTAGTATAAGAATGTCTTTAATTGGTAATTGTTTTGGCCTATTTTTAAGCCATTCTTCCTCACATTTTGTAGTTTTATATGAACTTGTGTAATTCTGGACTGTGGGATGAGCAACGCCATTGAAAGTATTTATTTGAAACTAAATTTGTCATGTTATTGTCAATGCAGATAGAAAATTTAGACTACAAAAAATTTCAGAATATTTAAATTGTATACATATTGAATTATTAGGTAGAGGTTTAGTAAAAAAATCATCAGAAATTTCAAATTGAATTAAGCTGTCACATGATGTATAATATTCTTCTACGCACATTATGGTTGAAAGATCATCAATGATCATTAAGGGCATCAACCATTTCCCCTGTCACTGAGGTGCAGTCAGGAGGTGCACCAGCACTGCACTGAAGTGCATAAATAGAAGAACATTCTTGAACTTCACAATGCTTAATTTGCTACATTCCTGAGAGTTTTAAATGTAACATTCATGAAGCTGTTGTGAGTAAATTAGAGCCTTTAATGCCAACCACTTTGTATATTTTTATTAGGGAAAATAATGAAGTAAAACAAAAGGAAAAGTGCTCTCAAGCCCTGATAGGTTAAAACTCCATAGCACTCAGAGGCTCAGAGAAATTGCAAGATGGCCTAAGAGATCCAGCAATTCGAGCATAACACTTTGGTCCACCAGGAAGTCACTGGTTGAAGAATCTGAGACACATAACTGCACCTCCAGTGTTGACAGCTCACATCAACAGTTTGGGCAACAAAGTGCAGGAAAGCATAAAAGTAGGAAGGTAATAATGAACTATCAACAACTGCTCTACATCTCATCCTGAGTACCAAGCCAGACTCCTTACCGTGTTCAATGGTGTATGAGGAAGAAACTATTACTGGAATGCATGTAGAAAATACTATCAATAATGCTACAAAGTTTCTAGTCATGGGACCTGATTAATTTGCCCAATTTCAACTGTTGTCAATTCATGAATAAGAAATTCACTTGAAGTACAGTAAAGTTGGGATTATCAGTCAGTGATGTTGAAGTGCAGCTAACTCCAATAGTTTGCTAAAAAAATTGCATCAAATGTTGATTGAGCTTTTTATTCTGAATATCATTGTTTTCAAATTCATTAAAATCAGCAAACTTCTGTGGCCATCTCTGCTGCTCAATCCATTGGTGTCCAAGTTTTGTGGTTGAGGGAACAACTCCATTATAACAAACCCTAGTTTTCTGTTATCAAGGGAGTGCTCTCAAAAATGAAGCTACTAGTAGGAAATAATGATGAAATATTAAACGATGTAACTTGTTATATAATTGCTAATGAAAAGCAATATTTTAACTTAATATGAACAACAAAAAAGACAAAATTATATTGGTGGCCAAGCACCAGCAGGACAAACTGACGAGTCATGCATCATATGACTCAGTTCAGGAGATATGGCATTCTCACCTTGATTTACACTAGAAAATTATCATGTGTACTTGATATCTTTTGAATGCACAGTTAAATATACCTGCCCAATCAGATATTTCTCATTACCACACTGCATTTTTTCCTTCCTATCTTGAGGACTGTAGGAGTCTAACCTCATTCCTATGGGAGTCAATTGTAGCAACCAAGGAAGTTGAATACGTGGAACCAGCATCATTGCTCTAAAGTGAAGCCAATTTTTGGTAGCAGTAGGCAGACGCCCCCAGAAACGGAGATGGGCTCAGTTCGCAAGTGGCACTCTGCGTGGAAAGGTGCAGCTTATCCATGCTGCGTTCAAGGACTAATTTCCCAATATGCCCAGCTCATGCATTATACACATGTGCAGTTACTTTCATGAAAGATTCAGACATAGGTTTTCACGTGTACACACAGAAATTTCAGGAACTGCAAACGTTGTTCAGTTCTTGATGTTGGAGGTGGTGCTACCCCTCCACTGCAACAACACCTCTACACTGGGGCCAAATGCCGGGTGGGCGAGGCTCGGGACGGCAAAAGTGGCTTCACTCGCTTGACTGGCAAAAGATAGCGATGCCGCCTCCATTCCATTAAACCTCCTTGGTAGCAACACATATCCTAGTTTGAAATATTCAGACTAGGAGAAAATTTTATGTGAACAATTAGAGTCATAAGCAATGGGTAAAGATATGACTACTTAGAACACAACTGCATGTTAAAAAGTTAGTCAGTTAGTTGACATTAATGGGATTATCTCAAGATTTTGACTATTTTCATCCAATTTGTTTGAAATATGGCCAGTATATGTATATGTTGAAAATCAACTGTTTTTACTCAAGTAAATTTTTCGATTCAGGCCTTATTTTTTACGAAAAATTAGTTTTTTGGAACATTTTTATGGATATTTCAATAGAGGACTTGTCATTGAGTTTTTATGCTAGAACAAAACCAAAGACAGTTTTAGAATCCTTGAAGCATTGTAAACAAAGTAACAGTTCCGAATTTTCCATTTCCTGTTTTGTTTTCTTAGTGTATATCTTTATAAGCTATAACTGCATACAACACACTTAGCATGTAATTAGCCACAACCGATGGTCAAATTATTGGTTCTCATGTCTGATAGTGAAGACTTTACCAGCAGTTGGTCTCTAACAACTGATGTTGCTTCTTACTCAACTTGACAAAGTTATGAATACATTTGATCTCTAAATAGGATTTGTAATTCTAAAATCAACAGCAAACAATTGCCAGGAGGACATGTCAACATGTAATTTTCTTTTTATCAATTAGTTCACATATGTTTAATTTAATGTTATTTTCAGTTCAGGAGTTGATATTCATTAATTTTGAGAAAACTATCATGGCTGGAGTTCATGTCTGTGCTGTTTGTGAACATATATATGATGAGACTGACAGGAAACCTCTCATGTTGCTCTGTGGCCACACATACTGCCAGCAGTGCCTTCTTAACGTGGTGTCAGGGAGCAGCCCAGCATGCCCCTCCTGCAGGAAGGAGATTGTGACTCCAGTGGATGAGTTGCCTGTCAACTTTGTTGTGATCCCCTCTAGCTCTGGGGAAGCAGCCTCAGGAAGTGTGGCCAGCGCAAAGATGTTCTGCAATACTCATAAAAATGAGTTGGACTATTGGTGTTCACAGTGCAAAGTTTTAATCTGCAAACAATGTCTTGTCCCGACACATGCTAAGCATGAGTTTATTTTGACAGAAAAAATATTCAGTGATGAGGGAATAATTCCTGATCTTAGAGATCAAGTTAGTGCCAATTTGCTCCAAGTGAAAGCTTCAATCCATACCGCACAGCAGCTAGAATCATTGACAAGCATTAATGATGAACTAAAATATTTAATTCCTATGATGAAGAAGGCTCTTCTGAAGCAAGAATCAAGCCTTTGTAATTTTTTTAAAGTACTGGAGAAAATTTCATCAGAGTCCTCATCAGAGCAAAAGAACCTTGTACTGAAGATGTTGAAAGATCAAAATCAAGAAAGGAAATGTGGCCTCAGGAAGTTTGGCCAGCACAAAGATGTTCTGTAATACTCATCAAAATAAGTTGGACTATTGGTGTTCACTTTGCAAAGTTTTATTCTGCAAACGATGTCTTGTCCAGACACATGCTAAGCATGAGTTCATATTGGCTGAAGAAATATTTGCTGATAAGAGAATTCTCCCACATTTAAAAAGTCAAATTGATACCAATTTGCAACAGTCTAAAGCTTCCATTCATAATTTACAGCAATTAGAATCCTCAGCAAGCATTATTGATGAAGTAAAAAGTTCTATTCCTCAGTTAAAAAAGGCTCTTCTTAAACAAGAGTCAACCCTTAATAACATTTTGAAAGTAATGAAGGGAATTACATCAGAGCCCTCATTAGAGCAGAAGAACCTTGTGCTGAAGATGCTGAAAGATCAAAATCAAATGCAGTTCAAAGAAGTCCATGTCAGTAAAGCCCTCAAACCATTCCAAGACCAGGGTGTGCAGTGCCAGGTGAGTTAGATGAGTTTGCCATCAATACATGTTCTTTTAATGACTAATGATGATTAATTTACTTGTCAAGTTTGAGAGATTATTATTTCAATAGATGCAATATATGTTTTTTCTTATACAGATCAGCGATTTAGCCAATGGGAGAAAAGACAAGCCCATTGAGAAGTACATGCCTGATGGTCTCCCTTGGACCATCATCTCCAATGAGCTGGCTGAAAGAGCTTTGTGCACCATGAAGGAGACTGACCACCAGACTCCTAAAGCAACTGTGATATCGACTGATGAGAGCCCAATACTGTGCCTCCCTGAACTGCTACAGTACCTGGCTGCCTCAAGTGCTACAATGGAGCTGCAGCTTATGGATAGAGCTGTAAAAAATCCATTTAAAAAAGACTGGCTTCCTCTGAAAGCAGGAGGTGAAAAATCAACCGACTTCAATCATTGGTGAGAATGATGAGCACAGAGCAAATGTTGAAGTGCAAGTTATAGATTATTATTATTATTTAGAGAAAAAGTCTGAAAGAATGTTATTGCTAGAGTACCAGCTGCAGATCTAATAATATAAGGTTATAAAAGTACAGCTATTACCTAAATGCTAGGAACATGTATGTGTAGTGAGGTAAAAGGAGAGCTTTAACCTGGGTAGTGATTAGAGATTATGTCAGACTCAGAGCCTACAATGTGAGATCTGTCTGTGGCAGTTATTTAGTAGGTGGGAAATTTGTGGCTGAACTTACACACAAGACCTGCTTCTGCATTGTGGTGTTGGTTGAGGAAGTGTTAGGCTAACTGAGGTACCATAAACGTTGAACTTTCATTGTGTTTCATAAACTTCCTCCTTCTTAACTTACTGCTTCAATGTGTAGGGTCTAATGAAGGAACACACCTTGTGCACAAATTTAATGTGATTTAATTTTAAAATTATGTCTTGCTTTTTCCTCTCATGGTAATACCTTTATTGAAGTTAGGGAGGCTTGAATTATTTCAAATTGTCTAATCAAGCAGAATTTTTTAGCCATTTGATCTCATATTGTTAGTAATCTGTAGTCATTTTCACAAGCAATATTGATTAATAAACTACATTTACTTTACTTAAATTCAGGAGTTAGTGGCTGAGGCTTTGTTTGTTTATTTCCTTGAAAAGTAGTCATCTGAAAGTAAAATTTCAATGCTGATAAAAATGTAACATTTTTTCATTCATGAATTTAGTAAAATGATTGCCTTAAACAGCTATCTTGATCTTGTGTTTTGTTGAATAAATTGTTCATTTCTGTATTTCTATGCAAAGTTGTATGCATACGGTTTTTGTGGGATATTTGATTAGTTAATAAACTTGAACTTTTGAGTATTTCTGGTGTTAGTACAACTTTCCAATATGGTTGCTGGTACAAATATATTTTGCATTTTCCAGTTATAGGTTGAAATCTCTGGCTGACTCGCTGGTGTACTTCCAAACCTTGGCTACTGCTTCGACTACCGCTGGTGAAGTAGTGAATGATGCTGCCAAAAACAAGGTGATCATCCTCGTGTATCCTGCGACTCGCACCTAAAGGGTGGGGCAGAAAAACCTATCCGATTTCAAATCCCTTTTTCTCAGAAGAGGGAGCAGGTAGAGTAGTGGGGTAAAAACCGTTAGAAAGCCGGTTTTATGCCATTTGTCAGTAGTCAACATGCCTTGGTCTGGTGAACATCGTGCTTTTGTTATTGAGCGGTTTATCGAATACGGCGGTTCGATAATTGCTACACAACGTGCTTTTCGAATTCATTTCGGACTCGGGCGTCATGATCCTGTTCCACATCACGCTACGATTAAAGTGTGGGTGTCAAATTTTAGACAGACGAGTACAGCATTGAAAAAGAAGTCGCCTGGACGTCCCAGGACAGCAACAGGACCTGAAAACGTGGCCAATGTGAGAGCCGCGATTGAACGTTCCCCGCGTCGTTTGGCGCGAAAACATTCGCTCGCTTTGGCGATTTACAACCGCAGTATTCGGCGCATTTTGCGCCGGGACCTCAAAATGCATCCCTACAAAATGGTTGTTGCACAGGAATTAAGTGTAAGGGATTTTGAAACCCGTACGAACCTGTGTTGCGATCTCCGAGAACTCCCAAACGACGATGTTGTGCTCTTCACGGACGAAGCCCATTTTCACCTATGTGGTGCCGTTAACAGGCAGAATTTTCGATATTGGAGTGACGAAAATCCTCGAGAAATCCATCAGGAACCCCTCCATAGCCCAAAAGTGACTGTGTGGTGTGCTCTTTCCCGCCTAGGCGTCTGGGGGCCTTACTTTTTTGAAGAAAATGGGCAAACCGTAACGGTCAACAGCGAGCGCTATTGTTTCATGCTGGAAAATTTTCTTAGACCCAAAATGGAAGAAAATGGCGTGGAAAATGTGTGGTTTCAACAGGATGGTGCAACCGCCCACACATTGCGACGATCAATGGACATTCTCAGGGAACTGTTTCCCGGTCGCCTCATTTCCCTGAGAGGTGATCTTGGCTGGCCGCCGCGCTCACCGGATCTCACTCCATGTGACTTCTTCCTTTGGGGTTACCTCAAATCGAAGGTTTACCAGCATCGACCAAGGACCCTTCTTGCTTTACGAAGGGAAATTGCTCGGGCAATTGAAGAAATTCCTGTGGAAATGACGGTGAAAGTCATGGAAAGCTACCGCGAGCGCCTAAATCAGTGTATCCGCTCACAAGGACGACATTTGAGTGATGTGCTTTTCAAAACTTAAATTTAAAAATGGCATAAAATTTGCGATATGCTAATAAAAAAATTTTTTTGACAAGTTGAGTGGTTTTAATTTTATAACGTTTTGAAATCGGAGAGGTTTTTCTGCCCCACCCTGTATGATGTCTGTGAGTATAATCAGTATTGACTATTAGATCGATTTTTGTTGGACTATTCTGTCCAGTTTCTTACAATATATTTTTTCCTTTGAAATCTTAAGCTAGAGTAGCTTAACATGACTACAAACAAATAAACCTTCATAAGAACAGTTGATTCAAACTAATTCCTTGTGCTAGTTTGAAGGAAATTGCTAATAAACTGAAGGGTCGCTTCCACCATTACACAAATCTGTTGATTGTTTCTTTCAATGACAATAAGCTCCATTACCAATAATGGAAAATGATAATCCTGAATGGTAAGTGTGATCTTGATATTCATGCTCCAAGACAGATGGTGACACAGAAGATTCATTTCCTCTGTTTCCAAAGTAATCAGGGATTGAACACTTGATGTAACTATTAGTCAGTTCAGACACAATTCTATCAATGTATGTTTTGTCAAGATTTGAGAATAATGCAATTGAAACCTAAGTGAAACTGAATAATACGAGTATTCTATTTTGATTCACAGAAATGATCACAGATAAGTTTTTCAGAAGCAAAACAAATGGACTTGAGGTTGACTGGGAGTTATGTGGTTTTTGTATTGAACTCAAAGTATTGAAAAATGGGAAAGCTTTAGGTATGGATGGCTGCATGGTTGAATGTCTAAAGAAAGGAGGAAATGTGGTTGTAGAATGGTTGGTACGTTTATTAAATGTGTGTTTCGATGCTAGTAAAGTGCCGATTGATTGGAGTAGCGCGTGTGTAGTTCCGTTGTACAAGGGGAAAGGTGACAGGTATGAGTGCAGTAATTCTAGGGGTATAAGTCTACTGAGTGTCATTGGTAAGCTGTACGGAAGAGTTTTAATTGGAAGAGTGAAAGTGTTAATGGATCGTGTGCTTGCTGAAGAACAGTGTGGTTTTAGGTGTGGTAGAGGTTGTGTGGATCAAATGTTTGCTGTGAGGCAGGTGAATGAAAAATACTTATTGAAGGGAAAAGATGTATATTGGGCATTTATGGATCTAGAGAAGGCATATGACAGAGTGGACCGTGAGGCTTTATGGCAAGTTGTAAGCTTGTATGGAGTGGGTGGGAGACTGTTGAATGCAATCAAAAGTTTCTACATTGATAGCAGAGCATGTGTGAGAGTAGGGAATGAGGTGAGTGAATGGTTCCCAGTTGTGACAGGTGTGAGACAGGGTTGTGTGATATTGCCGTGGTTGTTTAATTTGTGTATGGATGGTGTGGTGAGAGAAGTGAATGTCAGAGTGTTGGGAAAAGGTGCGCAGTTGGTGGGACGAAATGCTATGTATTGGGAAGTGTGTCAGCTGTTTGCAGATGATACAGCGCTTGTGGCTGATTCAGAGGGAAAACTGAGGAGACTGGTTGCACAGTTTGGTAGAGTGTGCGAAAGGCGGAAATTGAGGGTAAATGTGAATAAAAGTAAGGTGATGAGATGTTCAAGAGGTGGAGTGTTTGGAACTTAGGATGTGAGGTTGAATGGTGCAGTTTTAGAGGAGGTAGAGCATTTTAGGTACCTCGGGTCGGATGTGACTGTTGAGGATAGTATGGAGGTAGAAGTGAGGCATCAAGTGAGTGAAGGCTGTAAGACATTGGGTGCAATGAGGAAAGTTTTTGATTGCAGGAGTTCGAGTATGAATGCCAAGAGGGGACTGTATGAAAGCTTGATTGTGCCAGTTTTGTTGTATGGAGCAGAGTCCTGGGGGTTGAGAGCAGCTGAGAGGAGGAAGTTGGATGTGTTTGAGATGAAGTGTTTGAGGAGCATGTATGGAGTAACAAGAAGAGATAGGATCAGGAATGAGTTGGTTAGGGGGCAGACGGGTGTTAGCAAAAAGTTGAGCAGGCGAGTGGATGAAAGAGTGCTTGGATGGTTTGGGCATGCTGAAAGAATGAATGTTGAGCGGCTGGTGAAGAAGATATATATGTCGGGAGTGGTCTTCAAGCACGAGGTAGACCACGGATGAGTTGGATGGATGGGGTGTGTAGTATCTTGGTATTTCAGCACGATATGAGGTTTATAGAACAGAACTTGTCGCTCGGTTCGCCTAGCCGTAAACCAGGCAGCTGGATAGCAAAACGCACAGCAGGACTTCTAATATTGTACTGACTCAAAAGGGAACACACATGCCTTAAGACTAGAGCGCCCCCGGAAGTTAAACAAAGCCCTACCGGTAAGTGCACCACACGGCGGCATCCATCGGCTGCGTTTTATGACACTTCCGCCGGTGACCGCGATATCCCAAACCATGCACGATAAGGACATCCTGTGAGTTTGCCATGCGAGGCCCACAACAATGATCTTCTGGGACTCGTAAACCTAGGCCTCCAGTGTCATACTATAACGATGCATATTTTAATATATAACAGGGTGAAACATGCTTTGTATGAGAGGGGTCTGACTGTGGATTTGGCGAGAGGGATGGCTGCGGACAAAAGTGAGTGGGGGCAGTGCATAAGAAGGTAATTTTATTTTTGACGCGGTACTGGAAGTTGCCCGCGTGTGATGGGATTAACCTGTCCTGTGCGGGAGGAGGGGCTGCACTGAATGAAGTGGTCGGGGTAAACCAGCTATGGCTGTCGGGCCTGACTGTGGAAGGTGGTTGTGCTGGGCTGTTGCTGATCCTGGCAGTTCAGGTGCGGCCAGTGCTGTCTCTCTCGCCTCCTAGTGATTAAGTGTGGTGATTGTGGCCTGCTGTTGGCTACCCTCCCACAGGGAGGATAAGCCCGGTATATGTATGTATTGAACTTGTATCACTGGAGCTTGATAAACTTGGGTGGATAGATTTTGACACTAAAGAGGGAGTCTATCACAGAAATTATGAGTTCTACAGTTTTTCAAAATAGAAAGGGAAGCTCATAGCTTGAATAATACTTGAACAAAGGCAAAAGTAAACAAATTAGGTTTTGTGACCATACTCCTGTTACAAATAAGAGCCTGATATTTTCCACGCGACCAGCCTTGACATTGGTCATCT
Source organism: Morinoia aosen (assembly GCA_030386875.1). Lineage (NCBI taxonomy): Eukaryota > Metazoa > Arthropoda > Malacostraca > Amphipoda > Talitridae > Morinoia > Morinoia aosen. Next base: position 78,263,686 of record CM059564.1, read on the forward strand.
TCATGCCGCTGTAGACAGCCGTGTAGTTAGGGGAGCCGTGAGTGAACCGCTCACAGTCCAACATAAAGTTTGATCAAGATGAGAGGAAACATACAAATTTTCTAATGTCCGTGAAATCATGCCAATTCGAATCAATGACGATAAGTATTACAATGAAATCTAACTAAACATGCTAGTTATCCATAAAGTACTGGAAATTGGGTTGAAATATCTTCAGTAGTAAATGCTATCCAAAGTCTGATCCGGGTGTGGTAGAACCTGAACGCAGATGTTTCACGTATCTGATGTGGTTTCTGAGGTGCTTTGTCCTGTAAGGAAGCCTAAAGAACCAGCGTAGCTGAGGTTTTGGAAAATTGGTTTTAAACCTGAATTTAGAAATACTTACTCTGATCTTAATTTGTTGAAATACTGATGCAAGCATGCCACAGAAGTCGTACTGGAGAGCTGCAATATTGTACAACTTAGTGAGTTTGCAAGAGTCACAACATAATTGGTTTGGTGGCAGAGTTCATATTTACATTGATATTAATTATTTGCTGAATGATATGGTAATCAATCAAGTGTTTATGTTGGGTGATGATAAATATTTAAATGTGCACTAAATTTTGTTAAGCATCTGTTTAAATACCATCTAAATCATCAATTAGCACCATTGTAGCTAACTACATTGCAACGTTTCAAAGTCCTGAAGTCAACATCAGTTATTGAGAAGCTATTTCAGGATTGGTTACCACTGTCTCTTTACTTGGTTGTGACTCATTTATCTTTCATTAAATCTGTTAACGTTATTTGAAATACAAATTAAATTACAAGAAATTAGTATTTGTTAACAGAGGTGTCAAATTTAGAACTTTCACCGTAACAGCACAATTTCTAGTAGCCATTTAAACATCACATAATAGATTACCAAACAAAGTATAGATTCCCTCTCCATCATCCAACGTGCAAACTTTGCCTTTTAACAGAAACAACTGCTAAATCTTTTTATGTGACTCATATGAATGTTGTGATCAATAGTTATCTATTTCTACAAAATATAAGATAAACTACAGCATTCTTTTGATTGGAAGAATGTTTATTTAAGGAATTCATCAACGCAGTGCAGGATGTTGCAACAGCAGAGCTATGGTTCTTGGCAGAATGTTTCTCAGAAGCTCCGATTGACTTGCCGGACAGTCCAACTTGCTGGCTTTCCTGTAGTGTTGCATCCCTGGGGACTGCAAATGTAGCATCTTCCTGAACCATCACAATGGAGGCGACTTGGGGACTGAGCGAACAACCATTTGAGAACAGAAAACATGATCTCAATGCGCTTGGATTTAATGTATTTTTTCATACATTGATATTTCGAAAAACAGGCAATAGGCTGAAGAAAATAGTTTTGTTCAGGGTCAACTTACATTATAATTTCTAGTCTTGAAAACACAAAACTATTCATTCCATGTATTTTGAGATGTTCATATTTATATGTATTGTTTAATTTTGTAAGAATTTTGCCATTTTTTAAGAATTTTTAAGAATTCTGCAGATCATTTTGCCAATTACAGAACATCCTTTTGCATAAAACACAATCCTCGTTCCTTAGGGTCACTTTTAGAACGTAAATACATCTTTAGGAGATTTCGATGTCATTTTTGACCAATGTAGGGTTCTTAGTTTCTAATTTGCCTGTAGAAAAAGAATAATAACACTAGGAATGTGCCTGCAAGTCAGGAAAAATTAAATGTTTAATTGTCTTGGCCTCCTGAGAGCCTAGCTTGAACTGAGCGTGTGGGCGGGTCAATAGAAGTGATGAAATTCCCCATCGCTGAGTGCTGCATTAGCTGAGATCCTGACCATCCTGTGCAGTTAACTGAAGCTTACTTTTGCTACTTCATCAGGTGTGTTGGCATTCGGCAAGGTTGTTAAAGGCGACACGGGGTCCTGGCCCCTGCCTCTCGAGGTCCATGTCGTTGGGATGGATCCCTGGGAACACCAACACTTGGAGTGGGTGAAGTGTATCCTGTCGTCCCTGTACTACATTGCCCAGCCTGGCATGGGGTGAGTTGGACAGTTCCAGGATTTTAATTTACTGAACCCTCCTAATTTAGCAGCTTGTATAAAATAAGATGCACTAAAAAGTGATAGAATTAATATTTCTTAACTTCCATTTATGAAATATATGACACTTCTTCTAATCAAGATTCTGAGGGCCCCGGAATGGATACAGTTGGGGGTTAAAAAAAAACTGATGTGGGTTGTACATGTAATGAGTTGAGTCCTGATTATTTTCCTGTCAGTGGCATCATCGATACATCCCTGCGGTAGCAGTGGTATCATGGATACACACCTGTGATACCTGTGGTATCATGGATACACACCTGTGATACCTGTGGTATCATGGATACACACCTGCGATGGCAGTGGTATCATGGATACACACCTGCGATATCTCTGCTATCATGTATAGACACCTGCAATGGCAGTGGTATCATGGATACACACCTGCAATATCTCTGGTATCATGGATACACACCTGCAATATCTCTGGTATCATGGATACACACCTGTGATGGCAGTGGTATCATGGATACACACTTGCGATGACAGTGGTATCATGGATGCACACCTGCGATGGCAGTGGTATCATGGATGCACACCTGCGATGGCAGTGGTATCATGGATGCACACCTGCGATGGCAGTGGTATCATGGATACACACCTGCGAAATCTCTGGTATCATGTATAGACACCTGCGATGGCAGTGGAATCATGGATACACGCCTGCAATATCTCTGGTATCATGGATACACAACCGTAATGGCAGTGGTATCATGGATACTCACCTGCGATGGCAGTGGTATCATGGATACTCACCTGCGATGGCAGTGGTAACATGGATACACACCTGCGATGGCAGTGGTACCATGGATACACACCTGCAATATCTCTGGTATCATGGATACACACCTGCAATATCTCTGGTATCATGGATACACACCCGTAATGGCAGTGGTATCATGGATACACACCTGCGATGGCAGTGGTATCATGGATACACACCTGCGATGGCAGTGGTATCATGGATACACACCTGCGATGGCAGTGGTATCATGGATACACACCTGTAATGGCAGTGGTATCATGGATACTCACCTGCGATGGCAGTGGTATCATGGATACACACCTGCGATGGCAGTGGTATCATGGATACACACCTGCGATGGCAGTGGTATCATGGATACACACCTGCAATATCTCTGGTATCATGGATACACACCCGTAATGGCAGTGGTATCATGGATACTCACCTGCGATGGCAGTGGTAGCATGGATACACACCTGCGATGGCAGTGGTATCATAGATACACACCTGCGATGGCAGTGGTATCATGGATACACACTTGCGATGACAGTGGTATCATGGATACACACCTGCGATGGCAGTGGTAACATGGATACACACCTGCAATATCTCTGGTATCATGGATACACACCTGCAATGGCGGTGGTATCATGGATACACACTTACGATGACAGTTGTATCATGTATGCACACCTGCGATGGCAGTGGTATCATGGATACACACCTGCGATATCTCTGGTATCATGTATGGACACCTGCGATGGCAGTGGTATCATGGATACACACCTGCAATATCTCTGGTATCATGGATACACACCCGTAATGGCAGTGGTATCATGGATACACACCTGCGATGGCAGTGGTATCATGGATACACACCTGCGATGGCAGTGGTATCATGGATACACACCTGCGATGGCAGTGGTATCATGGATACACACCTGCAATATCTCTGGTATCATGGATACACACCCGTAATGGCAGTGGTATCATGGATACTCACCTGCGATGGCAGTGGTAGCATGGATACACACCTGCGATGGCAGTGGTATCATAGATACACACCTGCGATGGCAGTGGTATCATGGATACACACTTGCGATGACAGTGGTATCATGGATACACACCTGCGATGGCAGTGGTAACATGGATACACACCTGCAATATCTCTGGTATCATGGATACACACCTGCAATGGCGGTGGTATCATGGATACACACTTCCGATGACAGTTGTATCATGTATGCACACCTGCGATGGCAGTGGTATCATGGATACACACCTGCGATATCTCTGGTATCATGTATGGACACCTGCGATGGCAGTGGTATCATGGATACACACCTGCGATGGCAGTGGTATCATGGATACACACTTGCGATGACAGTGGTATCATGGATACTCTCCTGATACCACTGCCATCGCAGGTGTGTATCCACGATACAAAGAAGGCCCACATGACGAGGGTTCCAGCGAGTGACTGGTGGAGAGCAACTTTGTAATCCCATTGTTTTGTTCCAGCGAGTGACTCGTGGAGAGCAACTTTGTAATCCCATTGTTTTGTTCCAGCGAGTGACTCGTGGAGAGCAACTTTGTAATCCCATTGTTTTGTTCCAGCGAGTGCTGCGTGTACCTGAAGGAGTGGAACTTTTATCCAGCCTACCCAAGGGAGCTGTGCTCCGTGTTCGCTGTGCTTGGCAGGAAGTTCTCCACGCAACACCGCCTGTACCTTCCTGCTCCAAATTCTATGGGATGGATGCATGCCTATTGCCAAGCGGCTAAGCAACACGAGATCGCCCTGGAATTCGGGACGTGATGAATTCGGTCGCAATTGTGATCACGTGGCGACATGCTGGTCACCTACACGTGGTGCGGTGTTGTGTGCGCTGGTAAACTGCTTCAGCATTTCCCCACTTATTTATTATTTTTAATTCATTTACTAATTTTATCTTACGCCAAATCATAATTTTGGTTCAATGCTGTTTTTATAGCATTAATTCCCATTACAAGAAATTTATCAATCTTCGATCAACTTTTTTTTATTAAAAAACGCTCTTTTCATTAATTAATCGCCGTTTTAATTATGATTAACACTATGAATGCGACTGATAAATATTAAGTTTACTACCAAACTCAAATTTAAAGTCAATTGTAGGCAACTATTTTGAAAATACCAAACATGAACTGGATCGTGCCTTCATTTAGCTTTGATCAAGTATTTCTGAAAATTGAGTTTGTGACTACAGGTAGGTTAGCAGCACTGAAAATTGCCTCCGTGTACCACCGGTGGCGCACGTCGCAGTGGAAGTGTTAATGCCAAAACCATGAAACGTTGAATAACTCGTGCACGTGACCTGTCAAAAATGATGAGATTTGATAGTTTTTTAGACAAATCCTCCAGATGTCGATGCCAAACAAATATATCCAGCCTCATTGTACTCGCGCCTAAAATATTCTTGTACTTGTGCACTGGTTAAACTCGTATCACAGATACGGTCATTGAGCGTCCTTAACAACTTCACAGACACGCACCAACCAACTGCTGGGTATTATTATTTAATACTTGAAATTAGCCAAGAAGGTATAAAAATATGCTATTTCTTTTACATCGCAGAAAGCTTCATTTAATTCATCACGCTATATTTTTGACTTAATGGAAAAAGTAAGCAGATGCCAGTGTTTTATATCATTTGAGTGGTATCTATGATACCAACCAAGTAAGCAGATTTCCATTGTAATAATATAGAAGAAATTAATCGTAAAAGTTATATTTATTTGGATATTTATGGGGACACCTGGCGTTCTATGGTGTGGTGTAGTGCGAATATTTCATTACTTGTGTATCCATTCCGTTCTGTTGCATCTAGTTAATGGTAGAGAAATAATTGTATGAATTATTTTTCCTTTGTGATGCCTTGACTCGTTTTCTTGTGTTCCAGTTGATGGGTTTTTTCATTTTAATCACCGCACATGTGAAGTTGAGGAAAAAGGCTTGAAGCTTTGAGGTATTTTGATGCATTACTGTGCATTGCGGTCATGTGCGGTCTCTGTGTAAAGGAAGTATACGACAGGATCACACGTGAGGGTGTCCCGATAACAAACCGTTTATATCGCAGACGTTAGGTGTGACGCTTGATGTTATTGAGAGAAGAATAAAGCTGGCTGCCCCACCTGGCTTGTTAGGTGACCCTGTGCTGCTGTGAGATGACGGCTGCAGTGAGACGGAGCACCTCGCACCTCTGGCAGCCTCACATCTTGTAGCGCTCCTTGTAAACACGCCTCACATCTTGTAGCGCTCCTTGTAAACACGCCTCACATCTTGTAGCGCTCCTTGTAAACACGCCTCACATCTTGTAGCGCTCCTTGTAAACACGCCTCACATCTTGTAGCGCTCCTTGTAAACACGCCTCACATCTTGTAGCGCTCCTTGTAAACACGCCTCACATCTTGTAGCGCTCCTTGTAAACACGCCTCACATCTTGTAGCGCTCCTTGTAAACACGCCTCACATCTTGTAGCGCTCCTTGTAAACACGCCTCACATCTTGTAGCGCTCCTTGTAAACACGCCTCACATCTTGTAGCGCTCTGTGTAAACACGCCTCACATCTTGTAGCGCTCTGTGTAAACACGCCTCACTTCTTGTAGCGCTCTGTGTAAACACGCCTCACTTCTTGTAGCGCTCCTTGTAAACACGCCTCACATCTTGTAGCGCTCCTTGTAAACACGCCTCACCTCTTGTAGCGCTCCTTGTAAACACGCCTCACGTGGCCCTGAATGTGACGAATGTGTGCAGGCAACGATTTGCTGGAGAAGTCTCAATGGCTTGTTGTCGTTCTTGTCCCTTCAAAGTAATGGGAGCTCAAAAGTGTGTGTTCTTCCAAGTGTTCATTAGTTCTGTGTTTCTTGAGTGTGCTGTGTTTTTGTGGTTGAATAACTTTATAATGCACTTATTTTCTTCTATTTCTGTCACTTGGTTAACAGTAAAACCTGAGTGGTATTTCTTGGCAGAGCTATTTTTGCACATGATATAACCAAGTGTTGATGTGGTGAGTGTTGCTTCATTGTTCAGCTCTGCTTTGCTGATATATGTTTCTTTTGCTTTAGGTTAAGATTTACTTTATGTTGGGTATGTTTTCTTCTGGTATGTTGGTTTACTCATTTTTTTGTTTGTTTGATGGTTCTGTTGTTTTCTTCCCCAATTTTGCTGCATTTCAAGACCTTTTATAATAGAAACTTTTCATAAGTTTTCAATTTGAATTTGTCTCCCCAATGAGTCGGTTTGAGGTAAATTTAATCCATTCATTGTTCATGGTCCATTTTTTCAGTTTCTTCTTTACATTTATCGTCAATGCATTTACCTTGTTTAGCTAAAGTTGATTCTCAGCATATTTGCCTTTTGCTTTTCACCTTCTCTGGAGTTTAATTTTCATGAATCTAAACGGACTAGCTCTGGTTTATGCTCTTTTTCCTGCATTTTTATTTAAATTATCACGGATTTCAGGGCTTTATTTATAGTGGCTTTCCCTGATCTGTTTATTGATTCCAAGCCCTGCCAATTTTTTTGGCATCACTAACCACCTGTTCTACAATAAACCACCATTTCCCAAAACGAGTTTCATTACTCCCTCTCTGTGGGGCCAAAAACAGCTCCGTGTGATGTACCACAGCCAGGCCCCGTCCTCTCACAGCTTCTGCAGGCACGCAGTCCTTTTTCTACGTCAAATCTCTGGTGGGTGGCCGACCTCCTGCACGTGTATCTGTGATACCGTGTCTGTCTCTGTCCTTATTTTCGCGCGATCCTCTCAGGGGGAGACAACTATTGTATCTATGGGAATTGGCGCTCCTAGGGCGATTATGTGAGGTACCGAGCTAAATGTTAGGTCGCTCTTTTTTTTGGTTGAAATAGAAAAGGTTTTTTGTTTTGTTACTAACCTTTTTTTTCCGGTTCACAGCTGTCCTGTTTTTTCAGCGACTACTACTTTTTTCTTTAACTTATGTCGTGTTTCTTGTTCATTGTTGTAAATACCGCAATAGGTGTTGTAATGTCTGCAGAAGTGGACGGATGAACTGATACGGCAGAAAAATACTTCAGTTTACAATAACTTTCAAAATACGAGATAACCTAAAACACAACTGAACAGATTAAAGAAAAGACCTTGATACAGAAAAATTTGAGTGATTAAAGCCTTCTCATTGATACAGACCAAAGACTGGTCAACTATGACCCGCGGGGTACGATGCATGGAAGTTTACATTGGTGCTTGAATACATCAGTCCTTATTAGATGGGAATCATTTCCTTGAAGAAGTCCTAACAAAATTATGCAGGCAAAGATGATTTTTGTAGGCCACGAAAACGGGTCGGTAAATGTTACGTGCCCCTTAACTGCCCACGTGCCACATCTGGCACACTCACTAAATGCTGAACACAACTTATTTCATGCAGAATTTGTGCCCTTATGTAATTTGTGAAGCTTTCTGACGGACGGCAGTTCTGTCCTCATTGTGGTGTTGGTGGTCACCTGATGCCAGCGTCAGCCTGGTGACAGGGTCAGCCTGGTGACAGCGTCCGCCTGGTGACAGCGTCAGCCTGGTGACAGCGTCAGCCTGGTGACAGCGTCAGCCTGGTGACAGCGTCAGCCTGGTGACAGCATCAGCCTGGTGACAGCGTCAGCCTGGTGACAGCGTCAGCCTGGTGACAGCGTCAGCCTGGTGACAGCGTCAGCCTGGTGACAGCGTCAGCCTGGTGACAGCGTCAGCCTGGTGACTGCGTCAGCCTGGTGACTGCGTCAGCCTGGTGACAGCGTCAGCCTGGTGACAGCGTCAGCCTGGTGACAGCGTCAGCCTGGTGACAGCGTCAGCCTGGTGACAGCGTCAGTCTGGTGACAGCGTCAGCCTGGTGACAGCGTCAGCCTGGTGACAGCGTCAGCCTGGTGACAGCGTCAGCCTGGTGACAGCGTCAGCCTGGTGACAGCGTCAGCCTGGTGACAGCGTCAGCCTGGTGACAGCGTCAGCCTGGTGACAGCGTCAGCCTGGTGACAGCGTCAGCCTGGTGACAGCGTCAGCCTGGTGACAGCGTCAGCCTGGTGACAGCGTCAGCCTGGTGACAGCGTCAGCCTGGTGACAGCGTCAGCCTGGGGACAGCGTCAGCCTGGGGACAGCGTCAGCCTGGGGACAGCGTCAGCCTGGGGACAGCGTCAGCCTGGGGACAGCGTCAGCCTGGTGACAGCGTCAGCCTGGTGACAGCGTCAGCCTGGTGACAGCTTCAGCCTGGTGACAGCTTCAGCCTGGTGACAGCTTCAGCCTGGTGACAGCTTCAGCCTGGTGACAGGGTCAGCCTGGTGACAGCGTCAGCCTGGTGACAGCGTCAGCCTGGTGACAGCGTCAGCCTGGTGACAGCGTCAGCCTGGTGACAGCGTCAGCCTGGTGACAGCGTCAGCCTGGTGACAGCGTCAGCCTGGTGACAGCGTCAGCCTGGTGACAGCGTCAGCCTGGTGACAGCGGTTGTGATGTTGGGACCGTGGCAACAAATTGTGCAGGTACGCGTTACAGAGGCAGGTGCAACGCGGGCGTCTCCAACACTGACGTTCTCGCTGCAATAAAGTTTCCCGGCTTGCACTTGATAAAATGTACGAGAATAGGTGAGGGAAATGGGCTATATATCAGAGGGCTACTTTCCATTAATTTTTAAGCGTTATTTTGAAATAGAGAAAGTAGACACGCGCATCGGGAAAACAAAGCAGAAAAGTCAACACACCAAGTACCAATGTTATTTATTCATGATTTAATGTTCGTACAGCGTTTGATGAATATAATTACAGAACTTTCAGTTATTTTTCTATTGAAAGAAAAGGTTTAATTCGCTTTATTATATTGAGAGCTAATTTTTTGTGTACCTATCAGAGTTTCGAAATTTATAATGCCAAAATAAACCGGTTAATTAACTCCAATTGGGGAAAAGAAAAACAGTTTATTCCCAATAGAGTTGAAACATGCAATGTTTAACATATGATTTTAAAAAATCGTAGCATTAACATCCTTAGTGTATAATTACACATTGGTATCGTACTACCAATGTGTACTTTCGACTCGTGAATCGAACCATGTTTCAGATACGCATAAAATATTGACATCGCTGGTAATCAACATACCCCTTATGTCATCCATCTTATAGTGGAGACTGCGAGCGTTTATCGTATTATTTTTATATTATTTATCTCCAAAGGCAGAAGTGTATTTGAATTATTGAATTTGCTAGGTCTATTAGAGCATTCGGTGTTGCCATCTAGGTCATTATTGCTGCGTTCACTGGTCGTGATATCAGTTTTAGGAGAGAATTCAGTCTGGTCAATGTTATTTAGTCACAAAATGGGGACGGGAGCAGCACGGTTTTCATCACTCATTTATACTAGGGCGCTATAGTGGCCTTGTTTCCGGTGTATGCTTACCGGAGGACAGTTTATCAGAGCATTTGATGTAGGGGAGATTGTTGTCTTCCAAATCCCATTGCCTTTGACATCAAATATGTGAATTGGTGTTCTCGTCACGTAAGAAAGTATTTTGGGTATGAGGCCCCCAACTGAGTGATTGTAGACTTTTCTATCGATGTATTTATCGATAAATAGTTTGAATTTGCCACAGTTCTTGTCAACGAATTTTGCATATTGGTTTTTGTTTCTAAAGCTCTCAGTTTTGATATTTTTTTCAGGGATAAATGACTCCATTGCGAGGTTTGTTATAAAGCAAGCTGTGTCGCTACTACGTGGAGGAGACAGCGTCCTGCAGCTTAAGTGAAAGTTGGCTCCATTTTGAGCGATCGTTTCAAGTCCTCCAGTGTGTCTACAACGCGTGTGCAGATTGGGTCCACTGCCGAGTTTTCAGCATCAGTATCGGTTTGGTCGTACGTTGGGGGCTCTGCAGAGGCAGGAGATTTTGTCAGGGGCCGTTTTCCATTGCAATGATTCTGTTCCGACTAGACTGCGGATATATGATCTTCGAGAGGTCTAGTCTGAATTACGGGTATCAAAGGCATCGAGGAAATACGCGGTCTCTTCGAATTGGTTTCTTTATTCAATGGCCGTTGACACCGTAAAAACTGCACAATAAGGGCATGTTTTAGATTCAAGAAATAAAAACTATAGTTAACAGCACGAAATGTACATTTCTGGGTTCAAAAATGAATTTTAAGGACAACGCAGAATGACATCCTTAGGTTGAAAATTATAGTTGAAATTATGGCTAATCGCACACAAGGACATTTTCTAAGTTTAAGAATGAACTCACAACGAATACATCTTGGGTTCAAATGAGAGAATCTGCAATTGACTACACAATCAAGAAATTTATAGGTTCAAAAACTTCCACAAATGACCACAATGACATTTCTTGACTTCATGAACAAACAAGAGAAACAACCGACTAATGCTCGAGGGGCAACTAGCTATCACTAGAACCAAACAAGATATTCTAATAATAATGATCTACCACGCCAGTCTCAAGAGTCTGTGGCAGAAAATAAAATTTGACTTCTCAATCATGAGATGCATTTTTGCACACGGCAATGTAGAATCGCATCTTATTCACATAAGACTAAAGGCACGACAAATGAAACAAGCACTATTATATTTGAGGTGGAAACCAGAAATTTGACCCTTCAAACTTGAAATACATTTGCACACGGCAATGTAAAGTCACACGTTATAATATGCACATAGAAGTCGCTCTACTTGCCTCCCATAATTTCTGCACTGTGCACATACTGTGCGCTGTGGTCAAAAGAGGACAGTCTACTCTCGCATACTCACGTTTTGTGGGGGGATGGTATTCTCACGCCATATAAGTCTTCAATTTCAACCTACATATAGATAGAAAGGCTATCCTAGTTTTGCTTTACTCTACCTGGGGGAATACACAAATAATTAGGTTTTTGATACTGAAGGAACGTTACAGCAGGAATTTATACTATGATTATATCTTTGTCCTAAGCTTGAGAAACAGTCCTACCATCACTCGTGTGAAAAGCCGTGTAAATCATACGTATGCTAGTATCAACTTAGGCACATAAAGTCACACGGGCATGGGCGCATTAAGAATTCCTGCGGACATATTCTCAGTCTACCTCAAATTCACTCCAGCTCTAGGCTTCCACCTTGCTGACTGGCGCAACTTGCTCAGCCCAGCTCATGGGTAATGAGCCAATTTAATATAAACATAAAAAATTTTTTTTATGACAAATAAAGGAGAACTAATCTCAGTCCGAGCTACGCAATTTCTAGAAGCACGGGTTATCAGTTCTATCTAGCTGCTTATATTTGAAAGTGTCAATTTAACTAATTATGCTCACTCTCAGCAAGTATTGGCTGCTGCCATCCTCCAATAATTCCAGACAAATTCATGTTGCAGCATAGATCAATTCACACTGCACATCCATAATGCAGCATAAATCAACCCACACTGCAAGTTCACAATACAGCACAGATCAACTCATACTGCAAAAACAGGAAAAATTCTCAATGGCAAATTCCTGTTGCTGGGAGCAACAGGAGTTCTGTTTCCAATAATTCCAGACAAATTCATATTGCAGCATAAATCAACTCACACTGCAAGTTCACAATGCAGCGCAGATCAATTCATACTGCAAATTCACAATGCAGCATAAATCAATCCACACTGCAAGTTCACCATGCAGCACAGATCAAGTCACACTGCAAAAACAGGAAAAGTTCTCAATGGCAAATTCCTGTTGCTGGGAGCAACAGGAGTTCTGTTTACAATGGTCTGACTCGATATAGGTGTTTCGCCGGTTGCCAGCAGCATCGTTGAACGCTCTAGGAACCGGCTGTTCACCATCAAACACACAAGACATGGACATATATCTAGATCAGCGCACGAAATATTTAAAGGTTAAACAATTTTTAACACGTTTACACTTAGAAGTTACAATCTTGAGCTCTATCTTAGGAGAACGTCTGCACTCGGTCAAATTAGACAATGGAAGACGCTGTGTTGGGCTTGCGGACCAGTGCGCGGATCCGCGGCCGATGTTGCCACAGAGTTTCTTAAAAATTCGCGTCTCGTAAGACGCGACACTCCCCTCTTTTAGTTGGTGCTGGCGCCAACTAATTACTGCCGCCGGGGGGGCGCTGGAGGAGGACCAGTTCGGTGGCAGGACGCACCACTCGTTGGACCCTGTCGTTGTCGTTTCGTCGTGCGAGCCGCACAGTGGCCGTCCTCAACGACCCATCGTGGCTGGTTCAGTGGCGGGACGCCACACTTTACGTGCTCGTCGCAGTTGTCACGCCCCGCGGGACGCGTTGGTGTTGTCTTCGGCGATGGGTGGGTGGCCTTCCACCTGCTGCGCGGGCGTGGCTTATAGAGGATTCCTCTCTGCTTCCCGGACCAACGTCGAACTTTCCGTCGCTGGCGGGTGGTGGACCCTTGGAGGGGTCCTGGCGTTGTCTCCTGGTCTTTCTCGACACTGCCCGGCATTCCTCGTGCGTTGGCGAGTGCGTCATGCTCGTCCCGACGCTTCGGATTCCGACGGCAGCTTGTCGCGTAGGCGGTACTGAGAGGCTGGTTAAGGGAAGATGGAAGTGGGTGCTTGGCGTTTCCTGGAGGGTCGGGGGCCGCCGGGCGGCCTTCCCCTATGCTTGGCCCGTTCCGTCGAGCTCTCTTGTCAACAGGTGTGCGCTCAGCATGGTGCGCGGCGTACTTTCTCTTCAGATCGCCAGGGTACGGAAGCTCCCGTTCTAGTCTCTTCTTGGACTTTGGTGATGCGCTGTCTGGATCGCACCGAGCGTCCATTTCATCGTTTGTCGCTGACTGGTTGATAAATCTCGTCGCTGGTGGGGCTTCCGCTCGGTTGTCTTCCTCTGCCCTGGCGTTTTTCATCTTTTCAGTGTCTCCGCGGTCATCGGGAGGCCGCGGTTGAGAGGTCTCATCGCTGTGCTGATGGGTAACGGCGTCTTTTCCTGAAAACGGTTCAAGACACGCCTCCGGGCCACAGGTTTTGAGAGCGGCTTCGGCTACGATTCTTGCGACCGTGTAAGAGTGCTCTCCTTCGGGGCTGACGTCGTCGTTCACCTTGCCGACCACTGCCCAGCCTAGAGCAGTGTGGTGGACGAACGGAGCCTTACGGCGTTGTTTGTCGGAGTGACTGTAGAGCAGGTCTCCGCAGTCCGTCCCCAGGAGCACCGCGACTTCTGCGTGTTTGTCCAAGGGCAAGAAATGATGAGCGAAGTGCGATATCTCCGGGGTTCTTGCGACGCGTTCGTAGGTCGCGACTGCTTTCTTTCTATCGGGGATGGAGTTGCATTCCAACATTGGTGGGAGCTCGAATGTTTGGTCCTCGGACACTCCCTTTATTTTCAGCCCTGACACGCGTCTGCCGTATCGAGCGGCGGATTGATCGGTCAGCGTTTCCAGCTCGTAGTGCGTCTTGGGGGTTGTGACGCGGAGGGCGTTCAACAGCTTAGGAGAGCAGAAGGACGTGGTGCTTTGCTCATCTAGGATCACGTAGGCGCGGCACGACCGACCCGTGTTCTCGTCGATAACGTCTGCCAGAACAACTTTGCTGCATGCACTCTTCTCGGCTGTGGATATGCGGGAGGCCAGGGCCACGGCTCTAAATCTATCCCCGAGTTCGCTCTGAGCCCTGTCGTCGCTCGGTTCTCGACTGGGTCTCTCCCGACGAGTGCTTTCACTCGAATTTCCAGCCGCTCGCCAGTTGAGGTGAGCGGTTGTGGTGTGATTCTCGGCTCCGCAATCGTCGCACTTCACGACTTCTTGGCAGTGCTTGGCCCAGTGAGGCCCTAGACAGCGGTAACACAGCTTGTGCTCACGTATGAAGTCCTTCTTCTGAGATTCCATCTTCCTTACCGCTTGACACGAGCTCGTCTCGTGCTGTGCACCCTGGTGAAGAATGCAACTGCCGGGACGATTCTCGGCAGACGTATAAAGCACTCGTGGCGCCTTTGGCTTAGGGTGAGGAGGAACTGAGGCGTTGTGTCGAGTGCTCATCCAGTTGAGACTCGAGGCCCCGAAACTGTCGCATTGAGTATCCGACAGTGTTCGGATAAATTCACAGAACCTCGCGAAACCAGGTAGTGATCCGGACAATTTTTTGTACCTAGTTCTCTCACCTCTCCAGGCATCCACCACGAAGAAGGGCAGTCTCTCTACGATGGGGGCTAGCCCCATGTCGGTGTTCAGGAAGGACAGGGCCGGGGTGTACGTCATGGTATGCTGGACCGAAAGACAAACGTCGCCGAGCTTTCGCAGCTTAGGGCCGACCGTGTGGTCGCCTTTTGACCCCTTGATGTCTGACGCGCGCACAAGGCGCTCGATCAGGCTGTTAGCCACCTTGTCGCTAGCGCCGAAGCGAGTCGTCAATTGATCGATGATGTCGGTGAGCAGGGCCGCCGTGTCCAGGTAGGTCGCGGACATTATATCATCTATAAGGCTTCTTGGCTCGCCACAAGTGTGACTCGTGAGAATCTCGATGGCGTCGATAGGCTCCACGGCGAGCCTTTCCATCCTTTTCCTGAGGGCATTGAACCACCTGTGGAACAGATGGGGCTCTCCCGCGTAGGGCTGATGGGGCGACCTTTTTAGGTCTTCGATCATCGAGAGCCTCATAGCTCCGTCGATCACTGGTGGCCTTGATTCGAAGACCACGGCCGGCGAGGTGGAAACCTTGGGCTGGAATGATGGTGCAAAGGGGTTCATCGTGGGCGCGTGAGCGGTGTCGTCGGGTGGAAAGTTCGTGACCGCCGCCGCGCCCCCTGCGGGCTCCACGACGCGGTGTTGGAACGCTTGGTTGACCCAGGCTCCGGTGCGTGCATCCTTGTCCTCGGCGTCTTCCTCGCCGAAGGGCTGATCGTTCCCCGTGCGATTCCCACACCTCAATTTTGACCTCTCAATGGTGATCTGTGCCAACACCACTGATGGGTCTTCTGTGAGGTCGATGAGCATTTTCTCATCGCCTCGGCCAGGGAACCCATGGCGCTCAGACTCCCTATCCTTGCGATGGGAGCTAGCGCTTGGAAGGCTCTGGCTGTGGTCGCTCTCGCTGTCTTGACTCTGGCTGTAGTAGCTCGAGCATTGATGACTCTGGCTGCGATGGCTGGAGCTGACCTGGCCACCGCTCTGACGTTTGGAGCCGTGTTTGCTCCGACTTTTAGCTGGATGGGAATTTGAGGACCTTTCTTCCCGGGTTGCGGTGTCCTGCTGCTGCTTCTAAGACGAGATCTTTTTGGACTGCTCGGAAAGTCTCTTCGCCACACTCCGTGACGAACTCCCCAAGAGTTCTTCGTTTCTGTGGTCCATTGAACTTGCCAACTCTCTTCTGCGAGCTCTGGCGAGTGTCAATGAGTCCCGAACAACTGTTGCTTCAGCCGTGGCCCCTGAGTTCTCAAGAACGGTGACCAACTGTTCACCGAGTTGTTTCACCTCTTTGGCTTTGGCTCGAACTCCAGCGAATACCTGCTCGACTTCGTTGGAAGTTCTGAGTTCTCGCGGTGCGGCGCCGTTCAAGAGACCGTTTAGAGCTGCTAATGCTATGTTGAATCTGTCTTCCAGCTGGGGAAGTCTGGGTGTGTGCGAGCGCCTCAGTGGGCTCATCTCTATTCTTGTTGCTGGAGTACCGTCGCTAAAAAAACTTTTTACTGTTCCGACTAGACTGCGGATATATGATCTTCGAGAGGTCTAGTCTGAATTACGGGTATCGAAGGCATCGAGGAAATACGCGGTCTCTTCGAATTGGTTTCTTTATTCAATGGCCGTTGACACCGTAAAAACTGCACAATAAGGGCATGTTTTAGATTCAAGAAATAAAAACTATAGTTAACAGCACAAAATGTACATTTCTGGGTTCAAAAATGAATTTTAAGGACAACGCAGAATGACATCCTTAGGTTGAAAATTATAGTTGAAATTATGGCTAATCGCACACAAGGACATTTTCTAAGTTTAAGAATGAACTCACAACGAATACATCTTGGGTTCAAATGAGAGAATCTGCAATTGACTACACAATCAAGAAATTTATAGGTTCAAAAACTTCCACAAATGACCACAATGACATTTCTTGACTTCATGAACAAACAAGAGAAACAACCGACTAATGCTCGAGGGGCAACTAGCTATCACTAGAACCAAACAAGATATTCTAATAATAATGATCTACCACGCCAGTCTCAAGAGTCTGTGGCAGAAAATAAAATTTGACTTCTCAATCATGAGATGCATTTTTGCACACGGCAATGTAGAATCGCATCTTATTCACATAAGACTAAAGGCACGACAAATGAAACAAGCACTATTATATTTGAGGTGGAAACTAGAAATTTGACCCTTCAAACTTGAAATAAATTTGCACACGGCAATGTGAAGTCACACGTTATAATATGCACATGGAAGTCGCTCTACTTGCCTCCCATAATTTCTGCACTGTGCACATACTGTGCGCTGTGGTCAAAAGAGGACAGTCTACTCTCGCATACTCACGTTTTGTGGGGGGATGGTATTCTCACGCCATATAAGTCTTCAATTTCAACCTACATATAGATAGTAAGGCTATCCTAGTTTTGCTTTACTCTACCTGGGGGAATACACAAATAATTAGGTTTTTGATACTGAAGGAACGTTACAGCAGGAATTTATACTATGATTATATCTTTGTCCTAAGCTTGAGAAACAGTCCTACCATCACTCGTGTGAAAAGCCGTGTAAATCATACGTATGCTAGTATCAACTTAGGCACATAAAGTCACACGGGCATGGGCGCATTAAGAATTCCTGCGGACATATTCTCAGTCTACCTCAAATTCACTCCAGCTCTAGGCTTCCACCTTGCTGACTGGCGCAACTTGCTCAGCCCAGCTCATGGGTAATGAGCCAATTTAATATAAACATAAAAAAAATTTTTTATGACAAATAAAGGAGAACTAATCTCAGTCCGAGCTACGCAATTTCTAGAAGCACGGGTTATCAGTTTTATCTAGCTGCTTATATTTGAAAGTGTCAATTTAACTAATTATGCTCACTCTCAGCAAGTATTGGCTGCTGCCATCCTCCGATAATTCCAGACAAATTCATGTTGCAGCATAGATCAATTCACACTGCACATCCATAATGCAGCATAAATCAACCCACACTGCAAGTTCACAATACAGCACAGATCAACTCATACTGCAAAAACAGGAAAAATTCTCAATGGCAAATTCCTGTTGCTGGGAGCAACAGGAGTTCTGTTTCCAATAATTCCAGACAAATTCATATTGCAGCATAAATCAACTCACACTGCAAGTTCACAATGCAGCGCAGATCAATTCATACTGCAAATTCACAATGCAGCATAAATCAATCCACACTGCAAGTTCACCATGCAGCACAGATCAAGTCACACTGCAAAAACAGGAAAAGTTCTCAATAGCAAATTCCTGTTGCTGGGAGCAACAGGAGTTCTGTTTACAATGGTCTGACTCGATATAGGTGTTTCGCCGGTTGCCAGCAGCATCGTTGAACGCTCTAGGAACCGGCTGTTCACCATCAAACACACAAGACATGGACATATATCTAGATCAGCGCACGAAATATTTAAAGGTTAAACAATTTTTAACACGTTTACACTTAGAAGTTACAATCTTGAGCTCTATCTTAGGAGAACGTCTGCACTCGGTCAAATTAGACAATGGAAGACGCTGTGTTGGGCTTGCGGACCAGTGCGCGGATCCGCGGCCGATGTTGCCACAGAGTTTCTTAAAAATTCGCGTCTCGTAAGACGCGACAGATTCTCTACGTGACTGCGCACGGGATTTTGATTTTCGTAGAGGCTTGATGACCAATGGATTTTTCCGAGTTATTTAATTTTCTTTGGAATGAAGGGGAGACAAGCTTGAGCCCATCGCTCGACCGTCAATTTATTCGTAAGTTTTCCCATTGAACACAAAAAATGAATCTTTTGGTGAGATGTCCAGCAAGCGTTTGAATTGAGCATTGAGCTATCATTGTCTGAAATTCAATCATCCTTTCAGAATAAATAATTTCCCTATTTTTCTCTTATGTACCGCAAATAACGAATAAGATCTCAGTATTTTAGAATCTTTCTTTATATCTCCTCATAAACCTAACTTAGTCTACGCAGAATAAAGATTTTAAAGGAAGTTCTATGTAAATTCGTACATAAATTCTCTGAAAGCTCTCCAACCAAGAAGACTGTTTTGAAAACTGTTTTAAATACATTTTAGCAACATTTTTCTTTCAATGTACTATATACCTTTTTTCAACTATTATTCCTCTCATTACTGAGACAACCAATTTTAATGAGATTATATACATTTAGGAAAAACATTTTTCTCTACCTAATACAGAAAGCAAATCAATTATCTTTATTCACTATTAAGTTATTAACTCTTAAAGTTGGGTTTACTTTTTTATGGTTCATACGATAGACAATAACTTTCCGTTAGTTTCAAGTGTTCTACATCTTTTAATATCAGTAGTTCCCCTCAGGGGGATACAACTATTGTAAACAGTATCTATGGGAATTAGCGCTTCCAAGGGGACAATGTGAGGGCCCGAGCTAAAGGTTAGGTAGGCTTTCTTGTGTTTAAATAACGTATGTTTTGTTACAGACCAACATTTTTTCGGTTCACTGGTGTCCTGTTTTTTCAGCACCTACTACTTTCTTCTTCAACTTTGATCTTGTTTCATGAACTTCTTTCTCATCTTACTGTTTCTATGCCCTCTCTGCATAGATTCCACGTTCCCTTAACCCCATCCTAAATGGTGCCTTCTTCCTTCTTCTCTTTGGGTCTCGTTTGTTGAGGACAGGGAGGCTTAAACTAACTAATAATCTAATCTAATCTTAAAATCAGTAGAGCGCAATGCAGTATGGGGCTCTACACAAAGAGCTCTGGACTTGGGAATTACAGAGCTCGTCGGTGAATTTTAATCACTAAATCAAAATTTGTTTTATTCTTCGCATTTGTGTATTTGACTGCATTGTTCAGACGGTCCTTGCGTGAAAATTAGGGTAGTACATAAACAATTTTTAGTTCTAGATTCATGTTCATCCATCTACATCGCATTTGTAGAATTCTCGACACACGCAAGCCAAAAGGTTTTCTTCAATAAAGGATATAAAGGATGATTTATTCCAATGTATCAAATCTGATACAAATAATCTTGCACACTGATTTGTCAAATGCCTTACAACTAACACGAGGACGCCATGACGGTTACCCCCAGTCTGACTGGTACCCATTTCTGACACATGGGTGAAGTGGAAAGTTTTGTTAGAGTTTTCCCTCAACTCGACAGGGCAAAACCCCCGCGCTGCGCCGGGATTCGAACTGGCGACACCACGTTCTTAACCACTCGGCTACGGTGACCACGCGATGCGATAACATGCGATGTGCTTGCTTCCTATCGACTGGGAGATTCTCATTCTTACGTTAACTCACACCAGCCCTCGTATTTGTGGGAATTTATTGATGAGTCCATTTAATTTCTCATATTCATATGTTTTCACTGGTAGTGTACCGAAGGCGGGACACTTTTGTGGCAAATATTATGTGGAATGTTTTCTTCTTTTCTGTAGCACTAGGGTTATACATTGTATGTTAAACCATGTAAGCCCTGGTTCGATACTAGTTTGGCACTGCCAGTATTTTTTAAAAGAAAAGTAACTTCTTTGCTACCTGTAGAAAATGGACGAAAAGTATAAAGGGGTACTCTTCCCATCAATGAACTTGCACTTCACTCACTTGCCGACAGCTATGGCGAAAACTTATCTGTACAACGAAATTATGATAATGGAGGGGCCTATGTAGAGACTTCAGCTTTTGTTACTAACTGCTACAATAGAAAATATTTCAAAATCTGTATACGGTTGAAGATTTCGGACAATTTCTCAACGTGTACAAATTCAGTAGACATTTTGCCCTCGTTTATTTATTTCAACTGGAGTGTGTTGGATGTATTGGAATTATGAAATTTATCCGTCAATTCTGGTTTATTTTCACGCTTTTTTCGTGCCTATTGTGTTCACTATTTGCTTAGATTATCGACAGTGACCAAATTAATGTTCTTTTATTTAAAATAAATTTATCTTTACGATTTCGTTAGTATTTGAATTGATAAGCTACGTAGACAGTAATACATAATGGATATACATGTCCATTGCCTAGCGTGACCGGCACTTTGTTGAACAAACTTTAATTTTAGTTATTAACCGTTTTTTGAGACTCTACCTAGTACTGATATAAGGCCCTTAGAATTCTATTTCTATGCACATTTGAAGAGTTTGGTGTACGAAACACCGATTCATTCTGAAGAAAACCCAGTCAGTAAAATTGTTGAAGCCTCCGCAAAGATTCGTTTAACTCCTGGCGTCTCCGGTCGCGTCCGGCGATCATTGCACTGGCGTGTGAACGCCTGCGTCGCAACGGACGAGCGTCGCGTTGAACATCTACAAATACGCAACCTAATTCCAGACCCTCGACAGCGAAAAAGTATGGCAAATTGGGTCAAAAAACTACAGGACTCCAAAGAAATAACGCTAAGGGCTGTAGAGTGATTTCCTTCTAACGACACTTTGTACTTACAAAACTTGTATCAGATTCAATTCAAAACTTACAAATGTTTTGTAGGCCGTGGAATACACGTTCTTGTTGAGAACTGCTTGTATAATACCTGTTTGCGATCGACATGTTCATTACGAGCACTGTCTTATCATTTCAACTTATGTTTGAGTAATGAAAGATGCGTTCTAAGTTCACATTTGGTGTCAAAATATAATAAATATCGTAAAACGCACATTCGTGAGCGCTTTTAATAATCAGAGCTACTTATAGATGTGCTACATTTTGCCATGATTTTTCGCTGTTGAGGGCATAAAAATCGGTTTCTTGTTGCAATAATTGGGGCTGTACGTTATTCTGTTAAATGTGTTAATGACAAAAATGATTTCCTAACTAATTCATTCGATTTCATTCGCTGGCCACTCCCAGAGTTAGATTTTTCTCTGAAATATTTCACTTTTCATATCCTTGTAACAACCGAACATTCCTGACCACACGGCTACTGAGTGAAGCGGTCCCGACCTTCTGTTAAAGTTTGTTTGACAAAGTGCTTGTCCACAATTGTATACGTTTACCTGCATTTATTTGACTTATCAATCTTACAATAACTCAACGCAGGGAACATGTTATAGGTTTCTCTAGATCATTTTTTCGATAATTTACACGACTATTGAGATGTCCAAATATTTTAATCCATGTATTTAGATATGTATAAATCAAAAATATCTTTTAAATCCTTATTGAAGATGTTTGATTTTCTTTTTATCCATTCTGTCAACAAAACTGAAGAATGCCTTTTTGTGTCACGTTAACGTTACATAATCATAGAGAAAACGTCACCTCAAATACATCAAATATTAAACGATGGATTTAATTAAAGTTAAACGGAATGTTGGCACTTATGATACGCGCAAAGGACAAGAATTGCATTCTGATGGTAAGCCGTCAATAATAACATCCGTTCTGAATAACTCGAGGTCTCGCGTGTCGAGCTATCATCGAAGGTTAAATGAAACCCGTCAATCCCTTGGAATAATTACTTCAATTCTTCATTTCTGCATTGATATGGAACTGTAAGCATCGCAATAATCACGGAAACTACCAAATGTACTACTATTCTAATTTGAATGAACAAATATAGAGCATTAGCATGATACATGCATTCTTTCTTCGGGATGACATGAGTAAGTTGTAGATGCATAAAATTCGGTAATTTTAAGATCTCGCAGCAGTATTTTATTGTCTATAGGAGCTTCTCGCAATTCATCCTTGTTCATGAACTCCCGTCCATTCGCAGGAAGTTTTTGTTTCACAATCCTCCTCAGGTTTTATTGTGTTTAAATTCGATAAATTAACAGAGACTTGATGTTTTGAAGCGTACTTTTTTTAGAGCTACTCAGTTACTTACATGCGAGAGGCGATTTTTGCATGGAAATATTCATTTAAATTAATAAACACCAGTTGAAAGCGAATCAAAGCTCTGGCAAGTTATTTTTGGCATTACATTCTAAATCAAACGACCTAATCCAGTTATTGTTCCCCGAATTTATTTGCGCATATTTGGCCGAGTGGAGACCAACTGAACTGAAGTCCATGTCAGAATTTTAAATATGAAAAGAATACAGAAGCAGTTAGACATGATAGCATTCCTGATTAGTTTGTTAAGTAAAAATAAAACGGTACATTTCCAAAAAGTTGATAAAATAAGTTAAATACAATGATTTTTAGAAAATCTTTGATACCAAGAGCATTAAATCTAATGTTGGAACAAGTTAAGAACGTCTCTTTCAGAATCTTTATCCTTTTATTAAGAAGAATACTTCGGCTATACGGCGCGTCGCAGTTCTCGAAGTCAACAGGAACGAGAAACGAGAACAAGGAACAGGCGAGCGCGAACGCACCAATACAACTTTGAAAAATTTATCAATAGATTAAAGATCTAATAAAGAACTAGGTTCATGTAATATGAAACGTATGACATCAGATTATACTCTGTATCGCAAAAGTTAACTCTTACCGAGAAACGAAACGAAGGCTTAAACTTTATTTGGCCTTGCTCTTTCCAACAAGGTGAAGACATTAAAACCAGCAACATACGCTGATGCAGCAGAGGCGGCAGGAAATTACATGGAAGATTGATTCTTCCTAAAGAAGAGTAAAGAGATTCAATTCGAGGAAATAATCGTATAGAGAAATATTCGTCAATTTTCAATTTCGTTTAAGAGGTAAATTTCGTCAAGTACTCACTTTATTTTATGCCGAAGAAGAGCCCTACGGCTTTCAGAGATTTAAAGAGGAAATCAGTATAAGGTGCCAGTCCAGCGCAGGCATGCAATTAAGGTTACGAATTACCCTAGTCTACTCAAGCAGTTAAATAGCCTTAAGGCGCGTTCTAAGGTTACTTGTCCCATGGGCACGTTAAGGTTAATTGTTAAGTGGCCCTTGGGCACGTTAAAGTTAAGGTTAAGTGGCCCTTGGGCACGTTAAAGTTAAGGTTAAGTGGCCCTTGGGCACGTTAAAGTTAAGGTTAAGTGGCCCTTGGGCACGTTAAAGTTAAAGGTAAATACGCCATCAAGGCAAAACCTTGAAAGCCCACCAACGGGCTTTACTAGTACTAATCACTGGACTGGTCAGGAGCACGAACATGCATTACGTAAATAATCAAAATGAAATAATAACGGCACCGTTTAAAGATAAAAGTGAAAGAAAGGAAAAGGAACAAAATAATAGAAGAGCACAACGGCACTTGCTGCCGAGATCTCTCTCACTGCCTGACTACTTTGTTTAAGAAGACCACGGTCGAAGTGAGAAACTTTGATAATGAGAGGTCTTCATGGCGCGTCCTAAATTTTCTCACACGGTACATTTCCAAAAAGTTGATAAAATAGGTTAAATACAATGATTTTTAGAAAATCTTTGATACCAAGAGCATTAAATCTAATTTGAGAAATATCCGCAATTAATAGAAGTTGAATTAACAGAGGGCATAGCAATACAAGTGCATTTCCTCAGCAGCACATTATAAAACGAAAAAGAGTGTAAAAAAATTAACTAATAGAACGACAACAAAACATTCATAGGTTAATACAGTAACATTTCCACAAAAAAAGACAGTCCATTTTCAAAGAAGTTTTTGCATGAAATTTATTACAACCATTTCCAATTTGAATAACGCTCAACTTAAAAGGCTTAAATTGAAAGACAAACCGTATAAAATAGATAACAGCTGCGTTTGAGTTTAATAATTGATTGATAGAATTCAAATTATAACCTATTTTTGTGGTTATATTAGATTATTAGTTTGTTTAAGCCTGCCTATCCTCAACAAATGAGATCCAAAGACAGGAAGGAAGAAGGCACCATTTAGTATGGAGTTAAGGGAACGTGGAATCTATGTAGAAAGGGCAAAGAAACAGGAAGATGAGAAAGAAGTACATGAAACAAGATCAAAGTTGAAGAAGAAAGTAGTAGGTGCTGAAAAACAGGACAGCAGTGAACCGAAAAAAAGTTGGTCCGTAACAAAACAAAAACCTATGTTATTTTAACAAAAAGAAGTCCTACCTAACCTTAAGCTCAGGCCCTCACATTGTCCCCTGGGAGCGCTAATTCCCATAGATACAGTAGTTGTATCCCCCTGAGGGGTCTATTTTTGTGAATATCTTTCTTTAAGCACTAGCACTGGAAGTTTATGAATATCGTCAAAACTACTGAAAAATACCTTGGCGAAAGTCTCTTCTTACATTCACACAAGGGCTCAGTCTACCGCAGCAGGAGTTGATTTTGTTGAAGGTATAATGGCTGGAAATAAATTATTTTGCCTCGAATAGTCGAGGTTTTAAAAATTTTAAATTAATTTTTCCTGCACACATGTTAAAAAAAACGTACCTTATCACTAGTTCGGGAAATCTGATTTATAATAACAAAAATTTTGTCTCCTAATTCTCACTAATA
Source organism: Morinoia aosen (assembly GCA_030386875.1). Lineage (NCBI taxonomy): Eukaryota > Metazoa > Arthropoda > Malacostraca > Amphipoda > Talitridae > Morinoia > Morinoia aosen. The sequence continues at coordinate 78,289,065 of CM059564.1, forward strand.
TAATGCTGGCATAAAAGATCCCCAATCGTCCCATACGAGGAAGAGCGGCCGTCGCACAAGGCTTACCTAAACATGTTACCATCAAAAGAACTGTGAACATAAATGAAAGCTTATTGAAAACATTAAAGATGATAGAATGTAAATAAGAACCAGAGTAAAAATGAACATTACATTTATTGCAAACGTTTCGGAATTAAAATTCCACCACCAGTGCTGAAACAGGAGAGAAAAAAAATTGTCTATTTTAAAAAACAAAAATTATTTATATCCCACAAAATTCTTTAAATGTCTAAAAAGCCTAATTTGTCCATTCATACTCAAACAATAGCAAACTCCTAATTCACACAAGCACACATGTACACGCCAATTCAATAACAGCGAAACACACCATGCATACACACACTATGGAGTACCGAACTCCGACAATTCATCAGACATAGCCAACACGCAGGAATATCTCATAGAACTGGTCGTGCACTAACCACTCCACCGAAATTATGAGGAATGGATGGAAATATTTTTATTGCTAATGCAGGAATGTATCTGTTAAGTAATGTACTCATATAAATTGTAATCAAACGAAATCGTACATTAGTACTTGGTGAATCGCTGTATACAGGGTGTGGGTGGAACTCTTGGTACAAACTTCCGCTACTAGTAGAAAATACAAATTTAAACACTTTCTCGTCAGTGAAAAAAATCGAAAAATGCTTAGTTTTTTAATTATTGGGCTTAGCAGTTTTTAATGGTGCGCTTAAAGAACTCATGGCGATCCTAGTTAACCACATGCACTAATGTTCAATAATAACACACGAGGGTAATGAAAAACGTTAAACAACATGAGGTACTTTAATAAATAATAGAAAGTAACGCATCAAATTAGGTGTTCAAAATTTCGACCATTTACATTGATACACGCACGACACCTTCGTCGAAGCGAGTTGCATACGTTGCCAAACATTTCTGGGTCATCAGCGATATCTCCAGCAGCGACTGCAATTCGAGCGACAAGGTCTTCTTCCGACTCCACAGGTGTCGCATAAATCAGAGATTTCAAGTGTTCATAAGAAAAAATCTAACGGAGTCAAATCAGGTGATCTCGGTGGCCAGGACACAGCACCACCACGACCAATCCATCGATTTGGAAATTGTTGGTCAAGAAACCGTCGCACATTTAGAGCATAATGTGCCGGAGCTCCATCGTGTTAAAACCAAAGTCGTCTACGAATACCTAATGGCACATTTTTCAATAAACCAGGAAGGACTTCTTCAAAAAAGATTTTGTACACATCTCCAGTACGACGCTCTGGCAGAATGTGTGGACCAATGAGTTGATTGTGCACGATACCTGCCCAAACATTGACAGTGTAGCGATGTTGGTGATGACGTTCATGGATGACATGAGGGTTGTTCTGCTGCCATGAGTGAAAGTTATGATAATTAAAAATTCCATCAAGGCTGAAGGTTGCTTCATCCGTAAACAACACACACTCTGTAAAATTGGCATCTTCTACCCCCCGATCTAAAAACCTTTGCGAGAATCACTCACGAGGACCATAATCAACGAGAAGGAGACCCTGGACTCTCTGGAAGTGATACGGATGATAATTATTCCGGTTCAATACATGCCACACTGTACTAGGGTCACGAATACCTAAAGATGCTGCTGCGGCACGGGTGCTCGTATGCGGGTTTCTACGGAAATGTTCCAACACTTCTTGCTCTCGATGATAATTTATTGGGTGACCAACGTCTAATCTGTTTACACTAAAACTGCCGGTTTCCGTCAATCTTCGGTGCAATGCAGTGAATAATCGATGGTCAGGGACTTCTCGATTAGGGTAACGTTCGTGATAGATTCTCGCGGCACGTCTTGCATTACCATTAGCAGCACCATAAGTGAAATGCATGTCTGCCATTTGAGCATTTGTAAGGCGATACATCTTACCACTTCAGTGCCACAGTGCTAACTGACAAAAGATACACACACATACGCTTCTCACCAGGGGTCGCCAACGTTCACTAGGAATTTCTAGAAATTTCCTGAATCTGTGAATTAATGTTTTAAACTGTAAATAAAGCATGTTCGATTCTGCCAACACTTGTTCATTCTAATTCCCCATATTGCCCTTATTCCTGTCTGTTGCCAAATTGCTGTTGTGTTCTTGAAGCGTAGCATTAAAAACTTCTAAGCCCAATAATTAAAAAACTAAGCGTTTTTCGACATTTTTTCACTGATGAAAAAGTGTTTAAATTTGTATTTTTTACTAGTAGCCGAAGTTTGTACCAAGAGTTCCATCAACACCCAGTATTTCTTTTAAAGATTAAATCTACATATCGTCTGGTAGTAATCTTTTGTATTAGCATGTGTATGATTTCATACACATATATATACATATATATATAAATCCAAGTCAAGTTCTATTCAGTCCAAGTCAAGTTCAATTTAATCCAAGTCAAGTTCAAATTAACCCAAGTCAAGTTCAAATTAACCCAAGTCAAGTTCAAATTAACCCAAGCCTAGTTCAAATTAACCCAAGTCAAGTTAAATTTAATCCAGCCCTAAGTTGAGTTAAAAATTCACATAATCACTTGTTAATTTGACTTTTTTGCGAGTTAAATATGCATCTATTGGATGTGATCAGCAAAACACTTTTTTCCTTTCAGCCCCGAATACATAAAATTTCCGCCAGTGTTGCAATTTAAAGACAAGCTGTCGTTAAATGTGCTAAGTATCCAGCATCAGGAAGCAGAGTGGAATCAGATCTTTGATCGGTGTAAAAGATGCAAGCCAAATATAAAAACTTCGTATTATTCGATTCATTAAAGTTGTTTTAAAATTCTTCATTGATGGCAGTGTGCATACATTCAAATATTTATGCTCATAAGGCAATTTTATGTTACACATACTCATAGTAGTTTCGAGGATTTATTTACACCTCTAGATATTTATATACGTGAAATTCTATTCTATTATATCTATATGATAAAATAGAATTTTACGTATATATATCTTTACACCGATCAAAGATCTGATTCCACTCTGCTTCCTGATGCTGGATACTTGGCACATTTTACGACAGCTTGTCTTTAAATTGCAACACTGGCGGAAATTTTCTGTATTCGTTGCTGAAAGGAAAAAAGTGTCATGCTGATCACATCCAATAGATGCATATTTAACTCGCAAAAAAGTCAAATTAACAAGTGATTATGTGAATTTTTAACTCAACTTAGGGCTGGATTAAATTCAACTTAAGTTGGGTTAATTTGAACTAGACTTGGGTTAATTTGAACTTGACTTGGACTGAATTGAACTTGACTTGGACTGAATTGAACTTGACTTGGATTAATTTGAACTTGACTTGGATTAAATTGAACTTGACTTGGATTGAATTGAACTTGACTTGGATTGAATTGAACTTGACTTGGACTGAATTGAACTTGACTTGGATTAATTTGAACTTGACTTGGATTAAATTGAACTTGACTTGGATTGAATTGAACTTGACTTGGATTAAATTGAACTTGACTTGGACTGAATTGAACTTGACTTGGATTAATTTGAACTTGACTTGGATTAAATTGAACTTGACTTGGATTGAATTGAACTTGACTTGGATTAAATTGAACTTGACTTGGACTGAATTGAACTTGACTTGGATTAATTTGAAATCAAAAAAGTGTAGGAAGTAAACGCATTAGTGCAATAATGTTTGCTAGCTTAGTGTTTTTCAACTTCATCCTTTCGAGAAGAATATTCACATTACTCACACTTGAAAAGCGGACCTTTACCATGTTTGCCCGCTATGTGTCGTTTAACATTACTCATATGTGCAGAAGAATATTCACATAATTCACACCTGAACAGCTGACCTTCACAATGTTTGCTGGCTAGATGTAGTTGAACGTTCCGCACATGAGCAGAAGAATATTCACATAATTCACACCTGAACAGCTGGCTTTCACCATGTTTGCTGGCTAGATGTCGTTTAACATTACGCATACGAGCAGAGGAATATTCACATACTTCACACTTGAACAGCCGACCCTCACCATGTTTACTGGCTCGGTGTTGTTCGACATTCCACTTTTGAGCATTAGAATAGTCACATAATTCACATTTGAACAACTGACCTACTCTATGTTTCCTGGCTAGGTGTAGTTTAAGTCTATCCTTACGAGCAGAGATATAGTCACAAAACTCGCACTTCAATAGCTGCCCTTCACCGTGTTTACTGGCTCGGTGGTGTACAACATTCCTCTTTTGAGCATTGGAATAGTCACAAAACTCACACTTGAACAGCTGACCTTCACCATGTTTGCTGGCTAGATGTAGTTTAACGTTCCGCACATGAGCAGAAGAATATTCACATAATTCACACCTGAACAGCTGGTTTTCACCATGTTTGCTGGCTAGATGTCGTTCAACGTTACGCATATGAGCAGAGGAATATTCACATACTTCACACTTGAACAGCTGACCCTCACCATGTTTACTGGCTCGGTGTTGTTCGACATGCCACTTTTGAGCATTAGAATAGTCACATAATTCACATTTGAACAACTGACCTACTTTATGTTTCCTGGCTAGGTGTAGTTTAAGTCTATCCTTACGAGCAGAGATATAGTCACAAAACTCGCACTTCAACAGCTGCCCTTCACCATGTTCACTGGCTCGGTGGTGTACGACATTCCTCTTTTGAGCATTGGAATAGTCACAAAACTCACACTTGAACAGCTGACCTTCACCATGTTTACTGGCTCGGTGTTGTACGACACTCCTCTTTTGAGCACTGGAATAGTCACAAAACTCACACTTGAACGGCTGACCTTCACCATGTTTACTGACTCGGTGTTGTTCAACATTTCTCTTTTGAGCATTGGAATAGTCACATAATTCACACTTGAACAGTGGACCTTTACCATGTTTACGGGATAAGTGCATTTTTACATCATTCTTACGAGCTGAGGAATAATCACAGAACTCACACTTGATCAGCTCACCTATACCATGTTTGCTTGCTAGGTGGCTTTTAAAAGTGCTCTTGTAAGCAGAGGAATAGTCACAGAACCCACACTTGAACAGATAGCTTTCCCTATGTTTGCTGGCAAGGTGTAGTTCAATGCTTTTCTTACGAGCAGAGGAATAGTCACACATCTCACACTCGTATGTAGTAACATCCCAATTTATGCCTGACACGGAGGTGCAACTCCATAAGGCTCCTACTATCAGTGGAATAATTACAATGTTCACACAGAAAAGACCGTGACATACGTCTGTCAGGAGGTGCGGCCTCAACACCACTGCCGCTACCCGACACATTTGATGGTAGCGAGTCGCTCCCTCAACTCCAGCGCTCCCTCAACTCATCCTCTGCTTCTGCGTGCCCTGAACGTGCCTCAGTGCAGTCATCCTGTACTTCTCTCTTCAAAGTAACTGCATGAGAGCCCAAATTTGAACTGGCCTGTGAGAAAATTTTTCCGATTATTCCTGTACAAAATTCGAAAAAAATAACAGTATTATAATTAAGTTGGAAATAAAATCAACAAAGTACCCATGTACTTAAGAAACAAGGTTTTGCACTTGAGTATCTGTAATAATCTTGTTCTTAACCAAATGAATTCCAGTGTTAATCATAAAATGCAACGAAAATATATGAATACAGGAAGCAAAAATAACGATAGCATCAGCACAATTTGAAAAACACTTTCTCTGTACACTGCCTTTAAGAACTTCAATACAGAGTAGAAAAAATGGTTTACTCATTGCTCCTTTACTTGAAGAACTTTTTTTGAAGAAGTAAACATGAAAATTTTTCTACATGCAATTGCGCCCGTCATTACCATTATGCTTCGAATCATGATTTTTCCATAGAATTTTCCGATTAAGGTTTTTCTCTTCAAAATACAGAACTAACATTATTTTTCTTATATTTATAGGCAACAACAATTGTATAAAGGCTATTATTCTTGAATACAAACAGTGTATGAAACGATTTCTTACACAAGCAATACAACTAAAAAATTATTCATTCGTTGGTCTCACACACCGCAAGAAAAACGTATACAAATTGGAAATCTAATTCCTTATGTAATTCATGCGGTTTCAAGTGTGCAAGACTTAAACACGAACATGTTTTTATCAAAAACTTAGTAGCAAATGTTTGAGGAAGTTGAATAAGGAAAATAAAACAACAAAGGATTTAAAAACGATCACCCGTGTGAAGAAGTTAGCATGCGTTGTTTATGCCACTCACTGAGGCAATCAAGAAAGGGCTTCTCGACACTGGGGATACAAGACACACGCTGAAAATATCTTCATAACAATAAATGAAGGCATCATAGCTTATTCAAAACTATCTGTGGTAGGAGAACAGGAATTAAATGGATCGCATAGGGAATTATAATACAAGACTCAATGAAACCATAAAAACCATCTGGAAGCCTGAGCAACCGTAATAAAAATGAAAAAGATATGCTACTTTAATAATTCAATCATTGAAGGTTCGAATAGAATCTAATTTCAAACGTTTCGGCAACAAGCCATCATCAGTGGTAAGAATTCTGAAAAGTACAAAGAAACAATAGTCTATTTAAGAATGATAAATCTAAAAACAAGTTATGAAATTACGTAAATGCGATCATCTGTTTACTACGGCTAAAGGAAATTAAATAAGATAATACTCTAGAATGGGCATAACTGTATAAAACTGATGTTTTGCTAAGACCGAAAATTGAATAATGGTGATAACGTTACAACACTCGTCGGAATGTTCTTGAACGGCGGGAAGTAGGGGCTTTGACAAAACTGAATCTGTCTGAAGCATCTACCAGAATGCTCGCAAACTCGAGTGCAAAGAGTACGAGATGTGCATCCAATGTATTCTAATGCACAACGTGCACAACTAAAGCATGAACTAGAGTAACTTGCATTGCGGAAAGAGGAATGCAAGCAAGGAGAGCATGCAAGGAGAGCATGCAAGGAGAGCATGCAAGGAGAGCCCGCAAGGAGAGCCCGCAAGGAGAGCCCGCAAGGAGAGCCCGCAAGGAGAGCCCGCAAGGAGAGCCCGCAAGGAGAGCCCGCAAGGAGAGCCCGCAAGGAGAGCCCGCAGGGAGAGCCCGCAGGGAGAGCACGCAGGGAGAGCACGCAGGGAGAGCACGCAGGGAGAGCACGCAGGGAGAGCACGCAGGGAGAGCACGCAGGGAGAGCACGCAGGGAGAGCACGCAGGGAGAGCACGCAGGGAGAGCACGCAGGGAGAGCACGCAGGGAGAGCACGCAGGGAGAGCACGCAGGGAGAGCACGCAGGGAGAGCACGCAAGGAGAGCACGCAAGGAGAGCACGCAAGGAGAGCACGCAAGGAGAGCACGCAAGGAGAGCACGCAAGGAGAGCACGCAAGGAGAGCACGCAAGGAGAGCACGCAAGGAGAGCACGCAAGGAGGGCACGCAAGGAGGGCACGCAAGGAGGGCACGCAAGGAGGGCACGCAAGGAGGGCCCACAAGGAGAGCCCACAAGGAGAGCCCACAAGGAGAGCCCACAAGGAGAGCCCACAAGGAGAGCCCACAAGGAGAGCACACAAGGAGAGCACACAAGGAGAGCACACAAGGAGAGCACACAAGGAGAGCACACAAGGAGAGCACACAAGGAGAGCACACAAGGAGAGCACACAAGGAGAGCCCACAAGGAGAGCCCACAAGGAGAGCCCACAAGGAGAGCCCACAAGGAGAGCACACAAGGAGAGCACACAAGGAGAGCACACAAGGAGAGCACACAAGGAGAGCACACAAGGAGAGCACGCAAGGAGAGCACGCAAGGAGAGCACGCAAGGAGAGCACGCAAGGAGAGCAAGCAAGGAGAGCACGCAAGGAGAGCACGCAAGGAGAGCACGCAAGGAGAGCACGCAAGGAGAGCACGCAAGGAGAGCACGCAAGGAGAGCACACAAGGAGAGCACACAAGGAGAGCACACAAGGAGAGCACGCAAGGAGAGCACGCAAGGAGAGCACGCAAGGAGAGCACGCAAGGAGAGCACGCAAGGAGAGCACGCAAGGAGAGCACGCAAGGAGAGCACGCAAGGAGAGCACGCAAGAAGAGCACGCTAGGAGAGCACGCTAGGAGAGCACGCAAGGAGAGCACGCAAGGAGAGCACACAAGGAGAGCACACAAGGAGAGCACACAAGGAGAGCACACAAGGAGAGCACACAAGGAGAGCACACAAGGAGAGCACACAAGGAGAGCACACAAGGAGAGCACACAAGGAGAGCACACAAGGAGAGCATGCAAGGAGAGCATGCAAGGAGAGCACACAAGGAGAGCACACAAGGAGAGCACACAAGGAGAGCACACAAGGAGAGCACACAAGGAGAGCACACAAGGAGAGCACACAAGGAGAGCACACAAGGAGAGCACACAAGGAGAGCACACAAGGAGAGCACACAAGTAGAGCACACAAGGAGAGCACACAAGGAGAGCACACAAGGAGAGCACACAAGGAGAGCACACAAGGAAAACACACAAGGAGAACACACAAGGAGAACACACAAGGAGAGCACACAAGGAGAGCATGCAAGGAGAGCACACAAGGAGAGCACACAAGGAGAGCACACAAGGAGAGCACGCAAGGAGAGCACTCAAGGAGAGCACTCAAGGAGAGCACGCAAGGAGAGCACGCAAGGAGAGCACGCAAGGAGAGCACGCAAGGAGAGCACGCAAGGAGAGCACGCAAGAAGAGCACGCTAGGAGAGCACGCAAGGAGAGCACACAAGGAGAGCACACAAGGAGAGCACACAAGGAGAGCACACAAGGAGAGCACACAAGGAGAGCACACAAGGAGAGCATGCAAGGAGAGCACACAAGGAGAGCACACAAGGAGAGCACACAAGGAGAGCACACAAGGAGAGCACACAAGGAGAGCACACAAGGAGAGCACACAAAGAGCACACAAGGAGAGCACACAAGGAGAGCACACAAGGAGAGCACACAAGGAGAGCACACAAGGAAAACACACAAGGAGAACACACAAGGAGAACACACAAGGAGAGCACACAAGGAGAGCATGCGAGGAGTGCAAGCTATGATTATAAGTAACTAATTCAAAGTATTCAAGAGAAGAGTAAACAACCAGTTAAACGCATTGAAGAGGAGAGTAAACAACTAGTTGAACGCATTGAAGAGAGTAAGCAACCAATTGGAAGCATTCAAGAGAGTAAGCAACCAATTGGAAGCATTGAAGATGAGAGTAAGCAACCAATTGGAAGCATTGAAGATGAGAGTAAGTAACCAATTGGAAGCATTCAAGAGAGTAAGCAACCAATTGGAAGCATTCAAGAGAGTAAGCAACCAATTGGAAGCATTCAAGAGAGTAAGCAACCAATTGGAAGCATTCAAGAGAGTAAGAACCAATTGGAAGCATTCAAGAGGAGAGTTAGCAACCAATTGGAAGCATTCAAGAGGAGAGTAAGCAACCAATTGGAAGCATTCAAGAGGAGAGTAAGCAACCAATTGGAAGCATTCAAGAGGAGAGTAAGCAACCAATTGGAAGCATTCAAGAGGAGAGTAAGCAACTAATTGGAAGCATTCAAGAGGAGAGTAAGCAACCAATTGGAAGCATTCAAGAGGAGAGTAAGCAACCTATCAGAGGCAATCAAGAAGATAGTAAGCAACTACTTATAGCACCTGGGGTTCCTGATGCCAGTCAATTGGCTCATCCTTTACAATAACGGCCTCCAGCTCAGCATCAGGCACTTCACTTTTGATGTAAATTTCTTCTAGATGGCTCCCACAGCTCGGCCTGTCACCTGCAGGTGACACAAGCTAATAGAAAAAATCACGTCTGGGATAGTAAATTCATAACAGCTTTCAACTGTTTAAATAAAAATTTTCTTAGAATTCAACCCATGAAAAATTGGAACAATTTTGCAGGTTTTGAAAAGAAATTCAATAATACTTATTCTAGCTTTTTTCAAAAAACAATTTTTAATCTAAATTGTTAATATCTAAGAACATTGATGTCATGCTTTACAGCATGACTGTAAAGGAGCAACGTTAAGAATTTGACGAAGCGACTGGCCAACGCTTTTGTTCAATAAAATTCGAGAAGAACCATACTAGCTTGAGTCTGCGAGAGAGCATCACGTCATCGAGACTTCTAGAAGGAACGTCGCCAGAACATCGACTCCAAGAACACCGAGGAACAAGGGCGTCGTCTGACCGAAGGAGTTGCCGAACGCCAACAGAAAATGCCGGGAACATCTACGAGTAATTTAGCATAATATTTTCTTAATATTAATATTGTTATGTGGGGAATATTAATATATATATTTTAGCAAAAGTAAGTACCAATGTATGTTTAATTGTTGAATTGTTTTAGGAAATATCTTCTGTTCATACATCAATCTTGCGATAACGTTATTACTAGTCAGCATCTCAAATGATCGCGTCGCCGTGAGGGTTGCCTTTGAAAGGGGGAGTCAGTCAGTGAGGCCATGGCAACCGTTCAGTTAAGAGCTCAGAACACGTCGTGCTAGCCTGTCCCCATGGGGCTGGCTAGGGCCTTGTCTTTCTTACAATATGTAATCAAGTGAACTACGCATATATTATCAAGTAAAGTAAATTAATTGGTTGTCACGGAACACATATTAGCTACCATTCCTGGAGTCCTCAGATAAGATAAGTCCCATTCATAAAACACTTATCCATTCTAATGCAACCTCATTTCTTGCCTCTGTGCAATAGGTAAATCATAGAAACATTCAGCGTACATCCGATATTTAATTAAATGTGACTAAATGCTTTAGATCCATTTTGATTATTTCTGTGTCAAGATTAGATAATAAATAGTGATGTCAATGCCTCGTAAATTTCCCCTTTAATAAGAGAAGAGTTATCGCTTCTGTTAGAGAAAAAAAGGTTAACCCGCTACAATAATGATAAATAACGTAAAATAATAATTATATTGGAGACGTTGAAAAGTCTCGATTGATCTTTGTTAACAACAAAATAGAAGAATGGTGACCTCAAGTCACGACGCCTAAAAAGAAATGATAGCAACAATGACGAAATATGGAAAAGAAAAGAAACGGCCCCATAGCAAATATGATGAGTAGAGCATCATAACATTGAGGATCTAAATGAACTGAATCAATATTTAACCTAAACAAGCAAATTTAAATGATAAATGTGAGAAACCAAATCTCCCAAATAAATAGACCTTGCAATTCATACAAAACTGGCAAACATATTTAAATTGGCATTAAAATATAAACTTTGCTCTTATATAACTTTTGAATGTTATGAAAATTTGAATAAAAAGAATTAACATTACGGGAGGAAGTTTCACAACAAATACCAAGACCATAACTCAACACAACTTTTCATACCACTGAACACAGAAATCCTCACATTCAACAGAGCTAAGCTGAACATTTTGGTCACAATTTAAGGGTTCTTGATATTACTTACAAAGAATGAAGCAATATTACAACCAAATCTCATCACAAAAATGCAATGAAACACTATAGTTTGAAATCCGATATTGCATTTTTGAAAAGTTTTTAAATACATAACATAACACAAAGCATGGTTCAACAGATGAAGATTATCAGTAAGATAAGATTTACCCTGAGAGTACTCCCTATTAAAGTCTGTGGTGTGAACGGTCAGGTTGCAGGCACTAAAAATTGTGCCATGGAAAGGAATAATGAATAAGGTACTTCAATGATCTACCCTGAAAAGAGATATTAATGTAGTATTGCACTTTCAATTATTCACACTAAATCCCCACGCGTGATTGAGTATGCCAAAATGTAGGCAAAATGACAGCATAAAACCTAAAACAAGTTACTGATGATATTGAGAATATTTGAACAAAAGGGTATTCAAATAACTTGGACCAATTTTAAATATGAATTATGTTCGAGTGCCAAATGATTTTCTTGTTTCTTCAAGGTTCAACAACTTCAGTCTTTAGCAATTTCAACCATAGAAAGATTAACACTCAAACAACGTGTTAAAGTGATTGAAGCCTATTACAAAAATGGGCGTTGAAATAAAAAAGAACTTCCTGCACTTCTGCAATTTTTTGGTAAACATACGCGACCAACCGAGAGTGCAATTGGGAAACTTTTACGGCCAGAATTGAATGTTCTGGATGTTGAAGATTTCTGGTTACAACAGGACGGCACCACATGTGACACAGACAATGCAACAATGGCTTTACTGAATGAGAAGTTCCCAGGTAGCATCATCTCTAGAAATCGAGAAGTCAATTGGCCACTATGACCTGGTGACTTGACGCAGTAGATTTCTTCCTTTGGAGTCATATCGAAAGGTCAATGCCAACAAGCCAACAACAGTTCAACAGCTGAAGGATGAAATCAGAAGACATATTGGTGAGATCGAGGACTAACTATGCAGAGACGTAATCAAACATTTTTACCATCAAGTGGCGGTGTGCTGCCAAAGCCTTGGCTAATATTTGAGCGATATTATCTTCCACACATAACTGCACTGTTAGCACTGTTTTATCTACTGCTAACTACAATCCATCTTAATGAAACACCCTTTAATTGCATCTAGTGTTGCCACATCTCCACTCTGCATGGGATTTCGGATTTATCTATGCTCCTAAAATTCATACAACGTACGTACTAATCACATCATGTTCAAACTTTGTTTCAATCTTTTGAAGGACTAGAGAAATTTCATTAAAATCAGAATTGGTTACAAATCCCATGTCAAAATAAGGATTAAGAAATATTTAATGAGCAATTTTATTTTTCTTTTCAACACAAACCATGGGACACAAAATCTTATAATTTATTATCCTCTGCTTATACATTAAATTTCGAATTTTCATGGCAGCCAGGTCTTTTTTTTAACCCAGAATGGAGAGCTTTCATCTTAAAACCATTTTAATTTATTTTCATACTATCAAGGCTCAGTTATCTACCATAATATCAACTGTTTTTGTCTCATACCCAGACAAGAATCAAGTCTCACCTTGCACTCTGTCCTCTGCTGCAGCTTCCTGCTTGATGAAGTCCTGCCTGCAACACAGCCTCTCCACTTCAGCATCTGTCTGCTTATGCACCATAACTACTGCACGCTCCATGCTGGGTGTTTAGGTACCTGAGCAATGGGCAATGGAATGCTAGTTTGCTCTGATATTTGAGAATACTAAAGCTACATCCAACAAAAAAATAAAAATGAAACACTGTCCTTCCATCACTCCAGAAAATATGTGGGCTAAACATTTCAATGATGCAACCTCCGTATATATAATGAATTGGACAATTTTAGATTCATTTCTTTAATGAATAAAGTAATTTAATTTTTGCCCATGTGTTATAGGATGAACAATTCAAAGCTTTTTTTTGTGAAAAAACATGCAGTCAAAATTTTTTCAATAAAATGCAACCTATTTTTTCAATCATCCAATTTTTCAATGAATAATGCCCTATAATATTACTTTGTGAGTCAATGGTTTGTTTTTTATGGTCTAGCAGTTTTATAACAATCAGCTATTAAAAGATGAGATTTAAGATTGGGTCTCTCATGATGGATCAATTCTGAGTAATTACCATAGGTCAAAGGTTTACATGCCACTTGAACATCACAAGTTGTAGAAGTTACAGTTTTCATTAGATTCTCCCATTGGTGGAGCATAAACAAGGCAGAAGAAAACATAACGATTTAATTTTTGAATGCTATCTGCTTATCATCAAGCAGGTCTCAAAAAATGGTTATATGTGATATCGTCAGTACCTAAATCATGAGAATAAGTAAACTATGTAGAATATGCAACCATTCTGTCATAATTAGCAGTGGGCCTTGAGAACTGGCATAGTAAGTTCAAACATAGCAATTATGTTAGCAGCAATAAATGAGACTCATTCATTGACACGTGCAATCAAGAGTGAAATGAATGAATAATTCAAACAATCAAAGATCAATGCTCTAGAAAAAAATATATCTGCACATGTGTAAGGGACACGAACGGTTTTTCCTTATGAAATTTAAAAAATTAATACGAAATACTACAGGAGAAAAATAAGCTCTGAGGGATTCAAAACATGTTTAGAACATTAGAATGGACGTTCAGAGCCCTGAAAATTTTTAAATTTACCCATACTCCCCTCTCAAAGGAAAATTTCTGAAAAACGATATTTCTCAGCCAAAAGTGTACATAGAGAAGATTAGTTTTTTAGTTTGGTTCACAATAAATTGATTGGCAAGATTAGATTATTAGTTACTTTAAGCCTCCCTATCCTCAACAAATGAGATCCAAAGAGAGGAAGAAAGAAGGCACCATCTAGTATGGAGTTTAGGAAATGTGGAATCTATGCAGAAAGGGCATAGAAACAGTAAGATGAGAAAGAAGTTCATGAAACAAGATCAAAGTTGAAGAAAAATGTAGATGTTGAAAAAACAGGACAGCAGTGAACCGAAAAAAAGTTGGTCTGTAACAAAACAAAAACCTGTGTTATTTTAACAAAAAGAAAGCCTAGCTAACCTTTAGCTTGGGCCCTCACATTGTCCCCCTGGGAGCACCAATTCCCAAAGATACAATACTTGTATCCCCTGAGGGGTATTGATCTGCAAAATTGAGATCCAGTTTGGTGATATTGCTCTAAAAGAAATTTTTAGGTGTTTGAATTTATGAAACAATATAGTTCTTTCAAGTTATTACTTTACAAAGCAACAAAAAAATTTCTATTCAACTCATCAAAAAGTTATCCCTAAGATGTATAACACTTACCTTGATCTTTATGATGCAAAAAGATTGCCTCTATAAGCAAAAAACTGTTGGAAAAATAATTGAGAAAATGGATTGCCCTTTTCTCAGAACAAGTTTTTTTATGCTGTTCAACTCAATTTCTCCTACAGTTTTTCACCTATGAAGATCATTTTTGCATCATAAAGATTAAGGAGAATAATATAAATTTCAGGAATTTTTTTTTATCAGTTGATTATAAATTTTTTTATTGCCATTTAAAGATAAAAATTAAATTTTTATTCAATTCAAGCCTTTTTAAAAATTTTTGGAACTGATGTTAAAAAACTTGATCTCACTTTTGTAGATCAATTCATTATGAACCGCATAAAACTGATTGTCTTTACGTACAATATTGGCTGAGAAATAGCGTTTTTTAGAAATTTCCCTTTGAGGGGGGACGGGAAAGGGGATACGGGCAAATTTAAATTTTTTAGGACTCTGAACGTCCATTCAAATGTTCTAAACATTTTGTGAATACCTTGGAGCTTGTGTCACTCTTGAAGTATATTTTATCAATTTTTAAATTTTATGAGAAAAAACTGTTCATTTCCCTTGACATTGTAGTTCAACATAGATCATTTCGGAATTGTAAACAAAGTTTCATACGGTAACATACATTTTGTGTTACAATATACATTCTGTACATATAAAGTGATGCAAAGAATTGTCATTTGTATGACATACAACATTATATGAGGGGGCATCAAAATGTTAGTGGAAAATGGACATAACTGAAAAATATATGAAAATAATATGTTGTCAATGCACCAGAACGTTTCTGTACCAACGTTTCATGACGTGTTCTCACATGAACCCTTAAATGAATGTTACAACGCAGTGCCGCCATTTGCAAGGCAGCAACCGTTCAAGTAACATGGCATCTGCCAAAATCGAGGCCAGGACAAACATCAAATTCATGGTGAAGCTGGGGTGGAAGAACAGCCAAATCATTGACTCTCTGGAACGAGTTTATGGTGACAGTGCCCAAAAGAAATCAGCAACCCACAAATGGATTAGTCGTTTCAGAATTGGAAGAAATGAGACTGAAGATGATCCCGCAGTGGCAGGCCGTGCACATCAGTTTGTGTGGAAAACATTGATGCTGTTCATGACCTCATTGAAAAGGATAGGCAAATAACCACCGAATCAGTAGCAGACACTCAAAATCTCCATGGGTTCTGCACACACAATTCTGGGGGAGTTAGGGACTGAGCAAGCTCTCTGCTTGATGGTTTCTAGGCTGTTGCCCCAGATCAGCAGGAATCAAGGGCAGATCTTTCTATGGAAATATTGAACAAGTGGGATGAGAACCCTGAACTTTTTCTGCAGCAAATTGTGACTAGGGATGAAACATGGCTCACCAGTACAATCCCGAGGACAAAACTCAATCGAAGCAGTGGCTGCCCAGAGGTGAAAGTGGGCCAGTCAAAGCAAAATCTGAGAGTTCAAAAGGAAAGGTTATGGCCACTGTCTTCTGGGATGCAGATGGGATCTGGTTAGTTGATTTCCTTGAGAACAAGAAGACTATTACAGCTGTTTATTATGAAGCAATTTTGCAAAAATCGACCAAGAATATTGCAGAAAAATACCCTGGGAAGCTGCAACGGCATGTCCTCTTCCACCACAACAATGCACCCGCTCACGGCGCTTGGCTGACAAGAGCTGTGCAACAGGAATTTTGATGGGAAATCATTCGACATCCAACTTATAGCCCTGACTTAGCCCCATCCGACTTATTTCTGATTCCAAACCTGAAAAAGTCATTGAAAGGTACCCAGTTTCCATCAGTTGAAGCAGTAAAAAGAGCTCCCATGACATGGTTCAAATCGCATGACTCAGTTTTACATCGATGGACATAAAGGCTGGTATCAGCATTTGCAGAAATTTATTGACCTAGATGGAGCATATGTTGAAAAATAAACATTATAACATGGACCGTTTTTTCAAACTGTCCTTTTCCACAAACTTTTTGAAGAACCCTCGCATGATTAAGTGCAATTTTCCCCCAAAAGTTGAGGGACAAAATTTCTACACAATTATGAATATATTAAAAGTTCTTTGAATTGTTCATCTTCACTATTCCCAACAGAGTGTTAAAAGCTTCAGTTTCTTACTCTTCACTGCCTTATGGCCGCAACACAGCTATTAAGAGAAGATATTGCCTTCAGGTAGTTTTTCTTTAATATTGAATCTATAGCAATGAAATTATATATACTGATAAGAAATGCAATTGGAAATTAATTGTCTTCTATAAAATAAAGCAATTTTCCCCATAGAAAACATGATATTCATAGCAAACGACATTTTTTTTCAATGCATTTCCTCTGATAGTTTTTGAGTAGAAGTAACAATTTTGGTGTCATTGGATGCAAAAATACTTGTACTTTCCGGAAACTAACATGGCATTCTTCAAACTTTTAGTTTAAAATGAAAAAAACATGAAAAATACCAAGGCATGTCTTCTTTCGTAAAATTTTGTACTTTATGACATCACAATTTTTGATCAAAAATGAATTTCGAATTGCCACATTAAGTTTTTGGAAAGCCCATTTTTTTGCATCCAATGATTCCAAAATCATCCCTGTAGCTCAAAAACTATAGGAGATGCATTTTGAAACCCCCCAGTCCAATCTTCCAAAATAGGTGAACGAAGAATAAAAGAGCAAGGAAAATCGCTTTAATAGAAATCCTAATGTCACTGATGAATGTATTTTGAAATTTTTATAACTCGGTGATTTTGTATTTTTACAGATGATTGAAAATGACCAAAAATTGGTTGAAACATTCCTTTTTGGTAAAATGTTTTTTAAAGATATATGTTTTCAATTAAAGCAATTTTCTTTGCTCTTTTATTCATTGTTAGACTTTGCAAAAAGCAAAACCTTTGCTTATATCCATATCTTCAAGGTAAACAAAGAAACATGAACCATCTCAATTTTTCTTTATTACAATTGGTTGGGTCAGCTAGGACCCTTGAAAGCATTATACAGTAATAAAGAGACATAGAAGATGACATAGCAATGTCGCACCATGAAGAAAAAGCCAAGGGGGAGGTGTAACATGATGAAATTCCCCTTCCCCTCCCCTCCTCCCCATTCTTCAAACTCCCGTAGCATCGGACCCAGTGCACGTATGAAGCTATTTATTCCACAGAAACTTCATAACATGCTCGTCTTGCTTTTGAAAAGAAAATAAAAATCTCAGCCATTTTTCTAATTTTGGGCGCTATCTCCCCTTAACACGTTAGTTGCGATGGGTTAAACTGAAGTTCAATATTCAACTTAAATTTAAAGTTGAAAGTGATAAGCAAATTTATAAATATCAAACATTAACTGGGCCTGTTGAATACCAATAATTTAGAAAGGTTGTTAGAATTTTTCAAAACGACCGATCGATGGGTCGTTTCGCAGCAGGAAAAACCTAACTACGACCCACAGGTGGGTCATACCGCAATGAATGTGTTAAAGAGATTGAAAACAAAATAAGGGAAAATTGACAAGAACAATTATCTAATAGCATATAAAAGGAACAATCATGTACACCACATGCAAAAACAATGAATCAACACAGCAAAAAACATCACAAATGCTGAATAGTTGAGTAGTAGTATGTCTAATGCTTCATTTCTGATGCAAAAATATTTTTACAGAAGAAAAACGGAAGATTGTCTGGTATGAAAAACGAAAATGTGTTGTCAAAATAAACAAGGTGATTCCATACAGGCTACTCTATGCAACAGAACAGCAAGTTCTTGAAAATTAAAAATGATGAGGTATGAAAACTGATAGAAACAAAGTGGGCACAAAAAACAGAAAACACAACTGTTCAGGTTAAGACAACTGAACAGCTAGAATAAATTTCTACTTTTGCTTGAGCTTAACTAGATGAACAGTAGCTTCACATTTTCTAGGAGCTTTTAAGCTAAAACTCGTACTCTTCAGTAGTGTTTCTCTGAAAGAGTTTGCCATGAAACTGATGCAAAATAACTTTAACTTACTTCCATGAAAAGGTATTTTATTTACAAAAGGAAGTCGATTATGACTACACATGGTGAAGTTTTATGCTACATTACTCAAGTACATTTTATTGAAAAAAAGTCCAACTTTTGAAACGGTCTCAGTGAGATTTAATACAGGAATAGTGAATTGGATAATATGCAAGGTTCTTCAGGGGGTCCTCCGAGGCCCCTTTTCTCTCTGATGGTCATTTTTCATGTTTTTGTTGGAAAAGGACCCTTAGGTGATCGACTATTCGGTCCTAAAATTTTATGGCGCTACGGACAATAGATCGCTCCCCCCAGGGGACCAAAATCCTAAATTTTCAACCCTATTTCGACCCCATATAAAAATAAAACAAACAAAGAAATGGAAAATTTGCATAAAAATACTTTTATTAGATATGTTTCAAGGATTTTAAACTGTCTTTGTTTTTGTTTTAGCATAAAAACTCAATGAGTTCTATTCTTTTGAAATATCAACACAAGTGGGCTAAAAACAAATATGTCAATTTTTTTCAAAAACTAAGGCCTGAATCAAAAAAATGTATAGAAGAAATTGTGTTGCTTTTCAAAAGTTACATTTAATAGTCGAATTTCATAAGAATCAGACTGAAAACAAAAAATTTCATATTTTTATGAAATAAGTAAAATTTTTTTTATATCTTTTATTGTAATTTATTGTAATTCACAGTGTGAATATGAAGTTATGCATGGAGATTATCGGAATAAAAATGAAAAAAGCATTCAATTTCATAAATTTTCCATTACATTACACTTCAACGCAAATTTTGTGTTTGGCCTATACTGTTAAGTCACTTATTTTCAAAATTCAAAAGAGTAGAAGTCATTGAGTTTTTATGCTGTAGTGAAGAGACTTCACTACGTATTGTGTACGGCAACTGTACCGCTGGCGTGCACATGGAGCTCCGTCCTACTGCTGCTTGGCTGCAGCTAAAGTGGGCGGCTGCTCGACTGGAGTAGGCAGTTGCGTCGGAGCCTTCATGGTGTGCACTTGTCTACGAGCAGGCTAATAAAGCGGGTTGCCTGATGTTTGTAAGTGCCCCATGTAGTGCTTGCTCTATTCCTATTTTACTGGGTAACGCCTAAGGTGTTTTGCCAGGGTGGTCAGTCAGCGGTAGAGCCGCGGTTTCGTGTACGAAAGGCGGCTATCGCGAGACCCGCCCTGAGTCTGTTCTGTGAATTGTCATTCCCCTGTTTTAATATATACTCTTGACTTGTCCGTGCCGTACTTTGACCTCGTATCTGGCCTTAGCTATTTAAGCCTGAGTAGCTATTCCCTGTCTGGCCGGCATCCTGACAGGTCGGTTTCCAGTAACTAAACGTTATCAGGCTCGTGGTCGTTACATTTGGTGTCAGGAGTGGGATTTGGCTTCAGATACGGGGACGGTCGGTAGGATAAGGAGTAGTGCAATAAATTGGGATTTTTAATAAAACTTATTATCGTTTGCTGGCAGTAGACATTTTTTTCGTGGCTTAATTTGGGCTAAGAGTGAAGATGGAAACGAAATCTGAGTTAGCTGACGTAATGCTTAGTCTCACAGAGGCAATCAAGGGCTTACGTTCAGACAAATTGCCTCCACCGGGGAAGTTTTCAGGCAAGTCTAGCGACGGTCAGGTCTCGGTTTTCTTGACTAAATTTGAGAATTATGCAAGTTCTAAGTACCAGGAAAACAAGTCGGCTTGGGTTCAGGAATTGCCAGAACTTCTTGAGGGGGAAGCCAAGAATATAGTTCAAGCATACGGAACGGGAGCTGACTATGGGGAAGTAAAAAATAGGTTGATTCAGGAACTAGAGCTTCACGAAAAATTAAGTGATGATGGGTACACAGAATTCTTGCGGGCAGAAAGAAATAGGGGTGAATCACTGACTTGCTATAGTATTAGGCTTGAAAGGCTGGTAGCATAAGTGGATAGTGTAGGAAAAGAGGGCAAAGAACTCTTGGCTCGAAATAAATATATTGGCTCACTGGCACCGGAGCTGGTACGTCGGCTTAAGTTATTCGTTGGCCATCAGGAATCCATTGCACTCAGTGCAGTTGCCAGACTAGCAGCCAGTTTAGAAGCCGATATGACAGCTACCGAGGAAAGGATAGGGAATCATACTCGAGCGGAACAAATTCACTTAGCGACGCCATACGCGCCAGAAGCAAGTAATGATAGCATTGAGCACCAGGAACGCAGACCGGCCCGATCAATGCGTTGTTTTCGTTGTGGACAGAAAGGACATTTTATGCGGGACTGTACACAGCAGGTAGCAAATAGAGACAGATCCAGGGAAGTTGTCGGTTCGGAACGCGGGTTGAAATGTGCGTATTGTGGCAAGAAGGGGCATTTGATGAAGGACTGTGAGGGATTTTTGGAGAAATGCGCAGCTTGTGTATGGTGTGGGGAAATCACACATCGCAGTTTCCAGTGTGCGCACAAACCAGGTCGACAGTCGGGAAACTAGGTGACTCTGGTGTGGAAGGGGCACAGCCGGAGCAGTGTCATGATAGTCCCCAAAATATTGAGATGGTACGGCAGAAGCGTGAGGTAGCGGTGGCGTACTCGGTGGTTGTTGAGGTTGGTCAGTTACAGGTTGATGGCCTAGTAGATACAGGCGCGTCGATCTCTTTAATTACAGAAGAGCTGCTCCATAGAATTCCGAGTGTTCAGGGAAAACTTCGCGCTTCCGCCGTTGATAATGTTGTAGGAATTTCAGGAAACGAGATTCGAATAGAAGGTGAGATATATTTGGCAGTAACGATTGGCAGAACTAAGTTCCCAAGGCATAGGTTTTTGGTGATGACTAAGCCGGTACAGTCATTCAGTTGTGTCTTGGGCTTGGAATTTCTTGATAGCTTCAAACTTACGTTGAATGCATCAGATAGGACTTTGGAGAAAGGAAGTAGTCAAGATCGTACAAGAATAGCCCGGTTGAAGGTGATGACTTCGCGCAGAGCGGAATTTCCAGTTTTCAGTGCGGCGGAAGTGACTGTACCTTCTAGGCAGATGTTGCGTTTGTCCGCTCAAGTGAAGAGGGCACCAAATAAATTTGAAGGGTATTTAGAGCCAGTCGATAATGGGACTCGTCCATTGATGGTAGCTTCATCAGTAAATGTCGTAGACGATGAACATATTCGAGTAGAAGTAATGAACCCATTTGACAGTGATGTGAGGTTAGCCAAGCACACAAGACTAGGTACTTTGGTGGCTTTGTGTCGGGAAGAAGTAGAGCAGGATGAAGAGATGGACGAGGTGCCGGGTGACCTTAGCTTGGACGGTACGGATCTGACTGCAGAACAAAGGACGATAGTTGCTGAACTGATGACTGCGCATAAAGACGTTTTTGCGACAGATGAGGCAGACGTGGGGTGTACCGAGACAGTGCGGCACCATATAGATGTTCAGGGTGCAGCGCCTGTAAAACAAAGAAATAGACGTTACCCGGGGCCCATGAAAGAGGAAATCGACCTAGAGGTAAAACTATTAGCGGAAAAAGGTATTATTGAGCCATCTAAGTCACCATGGTCGTCTCCGTTAGTGCCAGTTAGGAAAAAGAACGGAAAACTAAGACTTTGTGTGGACTTTAGAATGTTAAACAGCTTGACAAAACTAGACTGTTTTCCGCTGCCTCATATAGGAGATACGATAAACAAACTTTCGGGAAATTATTATTTTTCTACGCTTGATTTGAAGTCGGGATATTATCAGGTGCCTCTGACTGAATCTTCGCAAGAACTGACTGCTTTCTCTACTGGTACGGAACTGTATCAATTCACTAGGCTTCCGTTTGGCGTATGCAACGGGCCGGCTACGTTCTCACGGCTAATAAGTTTAGTAATTAAGGGGCTACCGAGTGACTCTGTGCAAGCTTACCTTGACGATATTTTGGTCGCCAGTGGGACGTTTGCTGAACATGTCCAGGCGCTGGAGAGAGTGTTCGGCCGGCTTCGGGTTCACGGGCTCAAGCTGAACTTGGAAAAATGTTGTTTGTTTCAAGAGCAGGTCGATTACTTGGGTCACTCCGTCGGTAGACTTGGTGTGAGTCCGCTGGAAAAGAATATAGGGGCGATCCAAGAGTTTCCAGTGCCACGAACGGTACGGCAGTTAAGATCCTTCCTGGGTATGGTGAACTATTATAAGAGTTATATAAAAGACTCCGCCAATTTACTGCACCCCTTATACCTGGCGACAGCCATGGTGAAATGGGAATGGACTGCCGAGTGCCAGCAAGCATTTGAGAACGCGAAAACCGTATTGGTGACCGCTCCAATTCTAGCGTACCCAGACTTTGTGACGGGACAGCCATTCGTATTGACGACTGACGCTAGCGGATGGGGAGCTGGCGCGGTGCTGTCTCAGGTGCAAGGCGGTCAAGAAAGAGTGATCGGTTATGCCGGGGTCAGTTTTAATAAGGCCCAAATGAGATACAGCGCAACGGACAAAGAGCTAGCGGCAATCAGGTTTGCAGTAAATCACTTTAGAATTTACTTGAGTGGTAGGAAATATGTGATTCGAACGGACCATCAGCCTCTGATATATCTTCACAATATGAAGCGTACCGACGACCGACTGATGAGGACGTTGGCTGACTTGGCTATTGGTCAGTATAGCATCGAGTATGTGCCCGGGAAAACTAATGTAGTTGCTGACTGTCTGTCCCGGGTGAATTTTCCTTGGTCAGTTCCAGAGGGAGACAAGAATGCTCCCGAGCCAGAATGTGGGGAGTACCAGGTAGCCGAAGTAGAGGGGGGCCCAAATTCTTTGTTTGTGGCGTTGAGCCGAGCCTCGGGTCTGGGAGACGCGTTGACGCTCCGAGAGCAGGCGATAGACAAATTATTGCAGGAACCCAAAGCCTTCGGTAGGACTGGTAAGGCCGCGGATCGTAGGATGATTTCGAGTTGGAAAAATCCGGATGTTTTCCCTCCATGGGAGGCTCTCGTGGCGTTTGCGCAGTTATTTGACTTGAGAGTGGAGGTAGTTTGCAAGCCAGGAGGGTTGGTTGTTGTAAATCCTGTGGGGGAGAAGGGAACTGTTAAATTGGAATGCAAAGGAGGCGTGCATTTTAATGTTATCATAGCATGTATACCAGCAGAAAGGGTCAATATAGCAGCGCCTCACGAGCAAGGTAGCCAGGAGGGTACTTGCCAGTTGGCTGACCTCCGGTTAGGAGAGGAAATACAGATGTTCGCGCCGCATCAACTGCAGGACCAGAGGTTGGTGAGGGTGCGCGAGGCTCTGGAAAGGAAGGAAAAAGACCCAGCATTAGGATATTTGCGACGACATTTTAATAGCTTAGTGATACATAGCGGTGCCATATGTTACAAATACAAGCTAGGGGGCGAGGAAAAGTTCCTACCAGTGATTCCAGACAGTCAATTGAAGGGCTTAGTTAGACAGTTTCATGAACATGTAGCACATGCGGGGCAGACTAAGGTTAGCAAGGCATTCCGGCGGTGTTACTTTCATCACAGCCCATACAAGACTATCAAGAAAGTGATAAGAGAATGTCGGACGTGCCAGTTGCATAAAGGAGTAAGTCCAAAAGAGTACCCGCTGTACGGGTTGAGTACTAAATGCACGGCGCCGTATGATATTTATGCGGTGGATCTGATGCAATTGCCGCGTACACCCAGAGGACATATAGGACTGTTGGTGGGTATTGATTTATGCTCTAAATTCGGACACGCAATACCTATACGTTCAAAAGCTGCGCCGGGAGTTGCGCGTGCGTTGGAGTATGGTATATTGGCTAGTTGCCCTAGAACCCCTAAAATTTTGCGGTCCGACAATGGTCCCGAGTTTCGAGCTAGGTTGTTCGGACAATTGTTAGACCGGTACGGGGTGCGGCATGAGCGCTCGATCGCCTATGCTCCGCATACTAATGGAGCTGTGGAGAGACTCAACCGGACCATCAAGGAGAGACTCGCCACGGCCTGCGCTGGTAACCCTGGGAGCTGGGATCTGGAAATAGCAAGAGTGATGTCCCAGTACAATAGACTTACCCACAGTGAGACCGGTCGAGCCCCGAGTGAATTCTTCGTGAAGGAGGCTGCGGTGCCAGATCTGCCAAGGCCACCCCGGATGTGGCGACCCGCTGGACCGAAGTTCCGACCGTTCGCAGTGGGAGAGCTGGTCCTGCGGCGGGTACCTTACGCACGAGAGGACGAGAGGCATAAACTCGCCCCACAGTTCCAGGGTCCCTACGAGGTGCTGGAGGTTGACAGGAACCAGGTCACCTATAAGATACGGGACCTGCAGCGGCGAAGGGCTCCTTTCAAGGTACACGTGAGGCAATTGAAGAAATATTATGGAAACGACATGGGTCAGGACCAGCCAGCGCAACTCGAGAGGAGGAACGAAGCAGAAGGTCTGCCGCAAAGACAGCCACGCAAGAGAACCCGTCGAGAAGTGGGGCCAAAGGAAGACGGGGTTGGGGCAGCAGGAGAGATGCAAGAGGACCAAGTGGCTCCCGTGGAAGATGAGTGGTTGGGTCGCCCAATTCATCCGCTGCCACCATTTCCGGCAACGCAGCAGGGGAAGGTGACGGGCGACGACACCAGCGGGGACTTCTCGAAATTTCTCAGACAATACCCGGATCTTCCGCCGTGCGAGGAGAGCCTTGACTTTTCGGGGTTCATCGGCCAGTACCCGGATCCCCCTCTGTTGCGAATGGGGAGAACGGAGGTGCCGGAAGCAGAACGCGGACCTCTCATCTTGAGTGGGGGAGAGGCGAGTGAAAGCGGAGCTGCGGCAGAAGACACCTCCGATTTTTCAGGTTTCGGGGGGTGGTCGCCATTGGAGAGAGCGCGCCCAGATGTACGAACTTCTACCCCGGCGGAGGAAGGTGACGAAAGGGGTAGCGACGCAGGGTGTTTGGAGGTAACAGAGGTGAGTGCCTGTGATAATACTTGGCGGAGAACGGAACCTTCGGAGCCAGAAGATGAAATATTGCCTCGATTAAGACCAAAAAAGAGGTTAGATTATAAATGCTGAGTGTCTACTTCGATACTGCTCGGATTGTTTTGTTTCAGGCCCGGGGATCTGTTGCTGCAGGCGATGGGCCAACGTAGCACGGGGTGCGATGGTCCGACCTGGGCTGCCTGTTCGTGTCCCGACCCTGCAGATGTCTTCTGAGGCGCGGCCGGTGCGGATGGTTGCCTGCCATCGCAACCCGACTGGTGTGAAGCCCTTGGATGTCCGGGTCGGATGTGACGGGCGGAGGCGCATACTCTTCAGAGATCGTGGTCTCTGTTGCGAGCTGGGAACGCCATGGGAGGTGGACTTCTGCCGCCTGTTTGGCTGCTAAAGTGAAGCCTGCTCAGCGCCGGTTGCAGTATGGAGGAGCAGTCGCCGGTGTGCAATCTGCAGTCGTGTCGGCAGGCACGCGGCAAATCTGCAGCCGGACGTTTCGTCGTCACCTGCGAGACTGGCGGGAACTTGGAAGACAGAAGAACCGGATAGTGTTATCAATTTTAGAACAATGATGTACATAGTAAACCTTTTAGTAGTTGTCCAGTTGTCACGTGCTAGATGCATGTTTTCCTTAATGTATAACTTTTTAATCTTGTGCGGTAATTTGAGGATATGAGAGGCTTTAGTTGGAGCGATGAGTTCTTACTAAATTAAGAAGGATGTAGTGTAGTGAAGAGACTTCACTACGTATTGTGTACGGCAACTGTACCGCTGGCGTGCACATGGAGCTCCGTCCTACTGCTGCTTGGCTGCAGCTAAAGTGGGAGGCTGCTCGACTGGAGTAGGCAGTTGCGTCGGAGCCTTCATGGTGTGCACTTGTCTACGAGCAGGCTAATAAAGCGGGTTGCCTGATGTTTGTAAGTGCCCCATGTAGTGCTTGCTCTATTCCTATTTTACTGGGTAACGCCTAAGGTATTTTGCCAGGGTGGTCAGTCAGCGGTAGAGCCGCGGTTTTGTGTACGAAAGGCGGCTATCGCGAGACCCGCCCTGAGTCTGTTCTGTGAATTGTCATTCCCCTGTTTTAATATATACTCTTGACTTGCCCGTGCCGTACTTTGACCTCGTATCTGGCCTTAGCTATTTGGGCCTGAGTAGCTATTCCCTGTCTGGCCGGCATCCTGACAGGTCGGTTTCCAGTAACTAAACGTTATCAGGCTCGTGGTCGTTACAATGCTAAAGAAAACAAAGACAGTTTTAGAATCCTTGGAACATTTCTAACAAAACAACATTGCCACTTTTTCAATTTTTACATTCTATTTTTTTTATCATAGTTCATATATCAAAAATTTCAGTATATTTTATATATTGATAAAATATCACATAAATACAAATAAAAAAATAAAAATAAAAAATTCCTGAATGCACTTTTGTTAGGGATGTTCCAAGGATTCCAAAACTGCCTTTGGATATTTTCTAGCATAAAAACTCAATGACTTCTATTCTTTTGAAATATGTTTAAAAAATGACTCAAAAAACTAATATTTCAAATTTTGCGGAAAAACTAAGGCCTAAATCAAAAAATTTTGCAAATCAAATATGTTTGTCTCGCAAAAATACATATACTGACCAAATTTCAGACCAATCGGATCAAAAAATTTTTTTTTTAAGAGGACCTTAAAACAATGAAAAATTAGGTATAAAAAATATCTCTGGTATATAAATGATTATGAAAAACCATTTGGTGAACAATAACCAAAATGAATCATTTTTTCAAAATAATGTCCTTTAGGTGCCCTCTATTCCAACACATACGAGTACATTTATCTAGGCGGCCAAAGAAAGTAATCACAACATCTCAATGTGTTTATTAATCACAGAAATCTCATTTTGAATTTGCTGTTTCACAGCTGGAATGTTCTGGGAGGATTTAACTGATACACCTTCAATTTTAGGAGCCTCCAGATGTCATGAACAATTCCCACCGCCACCTTGATGAATGTGTGCATCAGTATGGAGGCTACCTAGAGGACATCATTTCCAAAAAAATAATTCATTTTAGTTATCATACACCAAATGGTTATTTATGATCATTCATATACTGAATAAATTTTTTATACGTTATATTTAAGAACCCTTACAAACCTTAAAACATTGAACATCCTGTACATTTAACAACACAGAGAACAAAACAAAATTTAATGGAACACCTGAAAACACACAATCTTTTCAACTATGTCAAGAAAAAGAGGCTACAGCCCACATTGTACATGACTACATGGATTAATTGTATGCAATTTCACATTGGTCAAAATTTTCTCTCATTATGATTACTTTTTTTAGTATCATTCAGTTTTTTCCTTATTTTCTTTGTTTGTAATTTTATTTTCAACATGAAGAATAGTTCATATTGCACTTTGTAACATTGCTCCACTGAAAAACAATGTCAGAGCAGTAACTTACTTTATCTACACTGTTCCCCAGCAGAATACTGTAGCATACATTGATTTAACATTGAAAATGCACTGAGACTGGTGGTGGCCATTTTGAAAACCAAACATGTAACAAAATTCAACGTTAAAATTTGACCATTTTAATAAAACTACACTCAATCTTATAATAATAATTTCATAATTTAAAGCTTTTTAAAACTAGTTACACTACTAACAGAAACAATGTAATTACCAAAGTCTTTTTCTTAAATTAATGTTAAGTAGCCAAAAAACACAACTAAGATTTACCCTTCATAGTCAAACAACCCACAGATTGAACTATAAATAAATTAGATGAAGGCTTGCTAACCCCAACAAAGGATATCCAATGGGAGAAATGTACCGATTAGTACAAAGTTAAGGAAATGAATTGGGTATGTTAATCTAAGCCTTCCTTTCCCCAACAGATGTTCTAAAGGGAAGCAAGATGAAGATGATCTTTATTTTGGAGTTGAGGGAACAATGCATTAATGCAGGAAGTGGGCTCCTAAACAGGGTCTCCTGCACACAAGAACATCAAGTTAGGAAGAGAGTTCAGCAAACAGAAGTAAAGTTGAAGAAGCTATGGATACTGAGAAACAAGATGTCAGCAGCTAAAAAAATGGTCTGCAGCTAATTGAACCTATTCTTTTTTAGTGAAAGTAAAAACCTTCCTAACTGCAAGCCTGGGATCCCACAATTCCCCCTGAGAGCAGTAGTTCCTACAGACAAAGATGTGTTACCCTCCTGAGAGGACAATAATTTTCGATCATTAACTCTCATTCACCCACGCCCTTTGGACACTTCTTCTACAGCAAGTCTCAACAGCACCATATGGATTTATCCTTGCCGTGTGATAAGACTTCAAATATTCCAGACCTAATGGAAGTGATACAATTACACTTCCTATTTACCAAACCTGTGTCACTCTTTCAGGCTAAAATCCTCCAGTCATTCCCACCATGAATGAATTAGTTAGGCACTCACAATCACTATCCATCTCCAACTATTGCTCATCTTCTGGCTTCCTCTAATGAAATACCCAGATTGTAAACACTTCTCCAACTCCATTCTTTCATTTAATTTTTGGCCAACCTATAATATTCCTTCCCTACACTTCTGACTTCATTGAATCCTTTACAACCATTCCTTTTTCTTTTCCCTCTTCTATGTGTGGCCCAACCATTTCAACTAACAGCAGTTCACACATCATACTACCTTTCCTTAGTTTGACAACTGAAGAAAAACTTGGACACAATAAAAATTCAGTATATAAAATTAAAGAGCTCAGAATACCTCAAAGGTCTTGAATGAAGTTGTGAAAGAAAAAAATTTGGCAATGGATATCTTGGAACAAAGGACCATTTCAAACTGAATAAAACATTCCAAACTGAATGAAACTTAGAGGAACAAATCACAGAAAAACCAAAGAGTCACAAGAATTGAGGAGAGGGCATCAAAAAAGTAGAGCAGGCTATGAAGGCACATCTGTCAGACTCTAGAAGTCAATCAGTGGCCCTTAATACTGCTTGGCACTACAGCCAGCACCAACTCAATGGTCTCCACCTGACACTTTCTGCTCAGGAGGTAAACAAGGACAAACAACAATAACCTTCCTGGTTGAAGTGTGGCATCAACTCATTGCACTGTACAAATGCAACAGCAGTATATGAGGTCACTCAAAAACATCAATCTAAAATGAAAGGAAAATGTGAGTTCCAATAATCTTCACTATATCAACATCAACACAACAAATAGTTCAACCCTGCAATGCATTGAAACTATGATAATTAAAGACTGCCAACATCAACTATCGTTGGATTATAGAAGAATCACTAACCTAATGGTTAGTGAGTCATGATCATGCAGGATATCCTTTCTCCAAGAAGGCAGGTTTTTAAGGTTATTCAAGTATTAAATATATTGATTACATTTTTATTGTCAATTTATTTCCTTTCTACTGACAGATAAAGCTGAAAGAAATAAAAGGACACTCAGTACAGGAACAGAACTGAATAAATATAATGTAACTCATATACATAAGAAAATAAAGTATATTCAACCAATTGAACAATAAAGCATTTCATTTCCTTACAATAAAATTTCTTTTCAGCATTTAAAGTCAGGCACCTTTTCCTTAAAACTGCTTACAAACTTTTCCATGCTTGGTACTTTCTTCTATTTTCACCTTTTCTAATTCATTATTAGCAACCCCAAACACTCCTAAATACCATGGGCAACTCTTTTCTTCTATTCAAACTTACATTTATTTTCTACAAACAACTTTTGATAAACCCTTTTTGTCTTTATTCTCATTCACAACCTCCTGGAGTCCTTCCATAACAGACCCTCATAAGCACTTTTACTAGTCTATAGTTTCTTATAAACTTGGCCACTAATGCTAAAGTATCAGCACTCAGTAGCTGCAAAGTAATGATGACTGTGCCCTGCCCACCAAACATTTCCAACCCTCTCCCCAACCCAACAGTCGTGCCCTTGCCCAACACAAAACTCAGTCTGTACAGTATAGATATTTAACAAAGGCAAGACTTTACACACAACTGATGCATACTCACAAGCACTGCACACCATTTCCTTACACTTTCAATTCTCACACACACCCTGCTTTAAATACAATAGCTCATGTTGAGCACCTAACTCTTTATATCAGACACTCTTAGCACTTCCATGAACACTTTCTGAAGAACCATATCATCCACATTACCATTGGTTCCACTGCTAAAATCAGATCCACACATTCTCTGTTCAGCTAAAACAACACACTTTGTCACTTTCTGTTTCATCTTTTAAATGATTCAATAACACTCTGCCACACAGGTAACCAGCCAAGCTCAATATACTTATACTTCATGAACTAAAGCTCACTCTCCTACCCCCTTTTATGCAAAAGAGTCACACACCACACTCCTCAATTCCATCAGCTATGTATCTACCACAAAAAATAAAATTCAACAACCACAAAAAGCAAACCATGTCACACATTATATCTTTGAATGCAATATGCAACTCTGTCTAATTCCAGTGATTTCTCACACTTTGTTTTTTCCCAGTCAAGCTACAAGTTCTAATCTCAGAAAAATTCAATTTTGGATACTTAACCAATGGCATTTTCTTTACCTATCACTGCTATTCTCCTTTCTTTTTTGTAGTTTAATATCAGAAAAATGGAACTATTTTACACAAAGCTTTCCAATTTCATTCAATATAAAGCTGATCACGTAAAAAATTATATTGCAAGCAAAATACTTTTTTAGGTGAAAAATATTTCTTCTAATGTATAAGTTCAAAGACTTCTCAGACACTCAATCACATATTGACAACTAGTCAATACCATCAGCCAAATATACTGCAGCCATCACAGAATGGGGTCAAAG
Organism: Morinoia aosen; assembly: GCA_030386875.1. Classification (NCBI taxonomy): domain Eukaryota; kingdom Metazoa; phylum Arthropoda; class Malacostraca; order Amphipoda; family Talitridae; genus Morinoia; species Morinoia aosen. The sequence goes on from CM059564.1 coordinate 78,320,618, forward strand.
TTAAGCGTGATGCAATCAAAGAAAATGGAAATTTTATTCCCAAGAATCACTAAAGGAACCCACTTATGAACGTTTTACATGAATGACATTCTGCTCTCTCATGCGTTATTTATGAATTAATCGACTTTGAAGTTGGCTACCGCACGCCAAAGGAAGCCGCCAAAAGGAAGGTGAATTTCATTAATAACGGAAGTTAACCCCCTATTACAAACGTAAAGAGGTTGGATCGTGAGGGGTAGCCACAGTTCTTCTAGTGAAAATTATAAATAAAGGTTGAAAGCAATCCATAAAGGTCACAAACAATTGTGTTTACATCTGCTCCATGATTGCGGCGGCCGTACCAAGTGGCGCCATCTGTGAGCGGATTGTAAAGGTGATGGTATTACGTGGCACCATCTATGAGCTGACTGTAAAGGTGACGACGTAATAATGACGACTAAAAAAAACGTCAAAAGCACCAAATACAAGAAATTGTTCGTTAAGGAGAGCGTCCCCCTTATGAATCCTTGCTTCTGGGATTTCTTGAGAAACTGGGATTTTTGCTGTTATAAGAAGTGTAAGAGGTCAGGTACATCCTGTGAAAAAATGAGACTCGTACGTTCACTCGTTCGCCCGTTACGGGGATTTAAAGAATGGGGGGGAGGGGAGGGGGAAGTTGTATTTTATCATGTTACACCTCCCCCATGGCACTTTCTTCACGGCGCAAAGTTGCTATGTCATCTCCTATGTCTCTGGATTACTCTATAATGATTTCAGGGGTCTAACTTGAAATAAAAATTTTAAAAAAATTTTTATTGGTATTGTTTATGTTTCTTTGTTTTGCTTATAATGTAAACAATGGTTTGTTGGGGTTTCAAAATGCTTCTCCTCCTACAGTTTTTGAGCTACAGTGATGGTTTTGGTATCATTAAATGCGGGAAGACGCGGGCTTTCATGGATGCTAAAATTCGTTTCCTCAAATTTACATTTTCAATATGAAAAAGTGTAAAAATAGGAAAAAAATGCCCTTTTTCGGAAATGTAAAAATTTGTGACGTCATAACTCATGAGCAATAAATAATTTTGGAATGAATTTTAGCATCCATAAAAGCCCGTGTCTTTCCGCATTCATTGATACCAAAATCATCACTGTAGCTCAAAAACTGTAGGAGGAGAAGATTTTTGAAACCCCCCCCTTCAAACTTCGTTTTCTTCTATTTCCCATTTTCTTTTCAAGAAAATTGAACTTTTGCTCTAAGCAAAAACAATTCCAAATTCAATTTCCTATCAGTATATCAAATTTCATCGTTCTAGGTTCAATAATAAAGAAAAAAGTCCGTATGGGGGACGCTCTCCTTAACTTTTTCGTGTTATTAACACGTTAACTGCGATGGGTTAAGCTGAAGTTCAATATTCAACATAAATTTACTTGTGCTCTCCGTGGCACAGCAGTTAGGGGATCGGACTTGTATGCTGGAAGTCGCGGGTTCATTACCAGCGCTGGCGCGGAGATTTTCCCCGTTGGGTATAAGGGAAAGCTCAAGCACAATACCCCACTCAACCCAGGTGTCGGAAATGGGTACCGGCTTTACGGGGGAACCGTCATGGTGTCCTATATATAGGGTTAGTTATAAGACATTTGAAAAACCAATGCTGAGATCATATGTATCAGGCTTGATTGGAAATAAAGCATCCCAAAGATGCCGTTGTAAACCTTTTTTTTGTGTGGTAATCAACTCAATTGTGGTAATCAACTTTAAAAATGGCAAACATTAACTGGATCTGGCTTTTATAAAGCTTTCATTGAGTATTAATAAACAATAAGTTAGTGACTGCAGGTGGGTCGGCAGCACTATAAAAATAACGTAAGTGACTACCGGTGGGTCCTTTCGCAGGGAATGTGTTAACTGATAACAGGATGTAATTTCAGAATTGAAGGGAACAAATTAAAAGAGAGTTTCAAAAATTTTCAATCATACGTGAAAAAAGTTCACTTTTTCCCAACCTCTATTTAGTTTTGAAAACTTCAAGATCTGTTCATGAGGAATAGTTTATTTGATTAATTAAAAACCTTAGACATTATTGATATGTCAAAAGTTGATAGGTTATTGCGTTTGGATAATTTATAAGGCTACCTAAATATGCAGTTTAGGGGATCCACCAAAATCAAGAATTCCATTCTCAAGATCACTAAAGGGGCCCAGTTAAGAACGTTTTACACAAATGACATTCTGCTTGCTAATGCATTATTTTTTAAATATAACAATTATTACGTTCAGATAGGAATAACGTTGTATGATTGGCTGCTTAGTTGCCGCATTGTTGGGTCACGCCCACTTTTCTTGCTGGACACGCCCACTTTATGGTGCGAAAAAAACAGCGTTGGTCGGGTAAGTTAAGGTAAGCTATTTTAGCTTGATTTACGTTAGTTTAGGTTTGTTTATTTAACTCACCTAACATTACCTACCCAAACCTTACCAATCGTTACGTCAATATTGTATTACAGCACGTTTATGTCCGTTCCTTCACTTTAATATATAACGTTCGTATGACTTCAAAGTTGAATAATTCAAAAATTATGCGTCCGCAAGCAGAATGTCAAACTTGTAAACGTTTTTAAATGCGTTCCTTTAGTCATTCTTGGGAATGGAATTCCTAATATTGGTGGATCCCCTAAACTGCATCTTCACCAAAGCATATTTAGTTCATTGAGCACAGGTTTACTGATTATTGTGAATTAATTTGGTATAAAGGTATGAACTTATTTCAATGACTGCTAAAAGCACTTCGAACCAGATATGAAATGCAAACCAAGGGCTTTGGCCTATCAAAGGCAAGTGTTTTGTAGGACCGAGTACACCTTGTAGTTCCGTGGGGTTTACCGAGGCTTTGAGTCCGAGTACAACTTGCGAATCACAAGAGAGAACTTGAAGTTGAGGGCCAACAGCGAAGGTGCCTTTGTAACGGCCCATATTTCCCTCCGCACCAACAATATTCAGGTAAGAGTTCAGTACCAGGATAACGAGGTAAAGACACTTGAACTTGAACTTGAACTTGAGGGCCGACAGTGTCGGGGCCTTTGTAACGGCCTACAATTCCCTCCACAATTTTCACACAAAGAGTTCAGCGCCTGGTACCAGACTTGTCCACTAAACTACTCAGGATCTACGATCCTTGTCACAAGCCTCCATTGGAAGGCATCACCGGGACAGCCAGTGTGTCAAAACACCATCCCCCGGCACATTGGGTCATTACAGCCCATTCTACCAGACTGGCTCATTCCAGTCACAGTCTCTTACTCCAGGCACGCACAAGAAACACTTTCATAGCCTCAGTGATACTCGCATTACACTCCTGATCCAATCCAGCAAGACAGCTCATACCGCAATCATCTTCAGCATATCTGGCATTCCACTCATTCTCTCCATACTGCTCAGACACCACATTCATAAAACTCTCTCTCTCTTGCTCATACTTACTACATTCCAGCACAAAATGCTCAATTGTTTCCTCTACTCCACTATTACACTGCTGACATAATCTGTTATTATTCTCATTCTATCTCCATGTACGTCTGTTCACACTCAATGACTTACATCTCACAGCAAACAAGAGTTGACTTCCAAAACTACCATCATAGAACAGCTCAAACTTAGGTGCTTTCTTTTTCATATACCAGTTAAGTGTAGGCTTCCGCATCATGCTAAGCTTCCACTTATTCAATCCATACTCTTTTGTTTGTCTCTCAATCTCTTTCTTCCACCTCTTGCAGTCCCACTCAGGCCCTACACCTACATTTATTAAACTCCAGTCATCCACAGGTCTCCCAATTCTAACATGAATAATCTTTTGCATACTGAGTTTCCTTGCATGCCCCCAACATACTTTCTCCCAATAGCTTACACTCAGATTCCATTCAAAGATTCGCCTTACCCACCTGCTATTCTGCATTCTTTCAATTCTCACCTTATAATTCAGCACAGCTTTCATCATTCTTTCTGAAAATAGGCTCCACCCTAGGTCACCTCTAATGGCTTCTATAGCTGTCCATTTCGGAGCACCCAATGCTACACGTCCTACCTTATTTTGTATCACATCCAGCTTTTCAAGATCACTTCCATTCCAAGCAAGAGCACTCATACCATACATGACACTAGGTACAGCAACATACTTCCACATTCCTCTCACACATTCGTACTCGTTTGCTCTGTATCTGGCCACACTACCTAACCGTCCACTCCACTGCATTGCTTTAGCCACTTTCTCACCTTTAGTTCTAGTACATCCATCTTCACTCATCATACAACCTAGATATTTGTATTCTTTTGTTCTACCTATTCTGATTTCTCCAATATTTCACAGTCTGTCTCTATCAGTCTCATCACTATTTATAACCATGACCTTACTTTTATCGGCACCAAAGTTCATCTTGAAATCTGTACTATATCCATTCACAATGTCAAGCATCCTTTGTAGTTCATGACCACATTCACTAACCACAACCACATCATCAGCATACAACAAACAGCTCAGTCTCTCATTACCAACTTTCAGTCCTAAACCACTCCCTCTCAGTCGAACTGCTAATTCTTCTGTGTACAATCCAAACAACAGGGGGGACAGAGTACAGCCCTGTCTCACTCCTCTAACACTCCTCACTTGCCCTGTTTCCAAATTTCCTAACCTGTAGATAGCACTTGTGTTCTCATACAGACTCTGTACAATGTTCACTATTTTTCTGCTAAAACCAACTTTTCTCAAAATTTCAAACAGCCTAACCCGATCCACTCTGTCATACGCCTTTTCAATATCCAGGAATGCTAAATATACCTTCTTGTTATCCTTCTTCATTCGCTCAATTATTTCACTCACTACAAACAGATTATCTTCCCCCCGTCTATCTTGCCTAAAACCATTCTGTTCTTCTCCCAGGACTCCTAATTCCTCAACTAAATTTTTCATTCTCTCATTCAAAATACCACAAAAGATCTTACATACGGTGTCACCCAGGGCAATTGGTCTGTAATTTTTAAGTTCTTTCATACTCTTATGTCCACCCTTATGCAACAGAACTACATTACACTTGTTCCAGTCATCCGGTACTCTTTCACTCTTCCATATCTCATCAAATAAACATTTCAACATACTGACTACACTCTCTCCTCCACATTTATAGAACTCATACGGTATCTTATCAGGGCCACATGCCTTTCCATTTTGCACTTTCTTCAAAAAACTTACAATCTCTTCACAAGTGATTTCGTCTTCCATTTGCAGTTCATGTTCATCTATCAGAAAATTTATTGGTTCATCATCTGTAACCTGCTCATTCATTCCACCAATGTCCTCCCAGTATTCTTCAACTGCTTTCACCATTTGCATCCTATCTTGCACACTGCAACCATTGACTACTAATTCATCAACTTGAACTTCACTACCTCTATCATTACCTTGTATAAACCTATACCAATCTTTTATTCCATCTGGACCTTTCTTTCTCAGATTTTCAACTTGGTGTCTCTCTTCTTTAACCCTAGCCTTATTGATCATTCTCTTTACTTTCTTCTGCTGGTCCTTGTACTCATTCCATACACTCTGCCATTCATCCTCAGTAATTCTGCGTCTTTCATACATTTTCCTCATACTGCGTTGTTTTTTATTTAAAGTCTTCCTTCTCGTTCGTTCTTCCTTTATCTCACTCCTAAACCATCTAGCATTCCCTGTACTTTTCCTGCATTTCATTCTACCGATCTTTTGCTCTGCCACATCATACAAGGTTCTTGCAATCTCCTTATTTAGGTCATTTACATTTCCACACCTGTTCCAGTTACATCTACTCAATTCATTTCTAAATTCTTCCCAGTTTGCCATTTTAATACGCCAATTTTCTCTTACTCTGCTGGCCTTCTGCATCGGCTCCTTTTCACCCCAATTATATTCTAGTACAAGCATTTTATGGTCACTATCAATATCATCTTCATCTACAAACATTTCTTTGACACACTCTCTTGCTCTACTATTCACTATCATATAGTCAATTGCAGTTTTACATTCCCTGCTTTGCCATGTATGCAAGCCATTTCCTATTGTTACATTTAGGTTCTCAAGTTCATTCTCATCACAGAAATCAATCAATTTTTGTCCATTTGCATTCACAGGCTCACCAAGTATACCAACATGGCCATTCATATCACCCATCAAAATCAGAGGGCATCTGCAATGCTCTTGCACAATTCTTGTTAATACTTCATACTTTTTTACATTCTCTTGATGAGCTAAAATACCATCAGTTGTCATATAGCATACAACCACAATAACACATTCTCTGGCATGCATTCTTTCACACTTTATTACTAACAGATCTTCACTCTCAGGTTCATTTCCAACAGGAATTTCTTCTAATTTCCAATTTAGAGCATTTTTTACAATGAGACCAACTCCACCATCTCTTTTTTGCCAACTTACACGCCCTTTTCCAATCATGTAGTACTTACTCTCCTTACATTTTAAACTGACTCTATCACGCATTTGGGTCTCTACTACACCAACACAATCCAAATCTCCATTCTCAAATTCTGCTACAAGGTCATTTAACTTTCCTGCATTCCATCCACGCACATTTATACATCCAAACCTTACAACACTATTGGAAAATTCACGACATTTTTCATTTTTGCTCTGACAGCTTTCCATTCATCCAGTTCCACCTTCCATTACAATATGAGTACACCCAATCCACTGGATGTATCTCCTGGAGAGTTTCATCTCACCTTCTTGAGTAAGGTGGACTCCATCTCCACGAAAACACCCACTCTGGATCAGGTTATCCATATCAAGGAAGCTGGAACCCATTTCACGCTTTCTCATACTCTCAGCTTTCATACTCATAATCCTTTTATGCACTTCCCTATATATGACAATAGCAGACCACAGTGACTGAAATCTGCAACGCCATTCCGCTGATGTGGATTGAGAGCGTACAATTTGAAATTTTCGTTTACTTTTCTCTAACAGAAATGAATTAATATACCTTTCAAATAAAAAGATGCTTATCAATAAATGCGCCTGATGTTAAAACTATTAATTAGTGAAACAAACTCGTAATTTTCTTGTTGCTTGTATCCTAGTTTATGTGAACATGTGTATGTGCACATACATTTAAATATATAAATATATATGTGCATTTACGCTCTACAGATTTTAGAAATTTTCTCTTCAAATGTCCCATAAACACTTTATTTCTCAATTTTCTCTATATATGCTATCGTCAAGCTTCTAAAAATATGCAGACGAGCACAAAACACTTCATTGAAACAACTGGACCGCCAGTTTACTCCCGAGCTAGACGTTTACCGCCTGATCGATTAGCTTTAGCCAAGAAAGAGTTTGCGCGCATGCAAGAATGCGGCATCATCCGCAGTTCCAAAAGCCCTTGGGCTAGCCCTCTCATGCTAGTACCCAAGGCTAACGGTGAATTCAGACCGTGCGGAGATTTCCGCAGGTTGAATGCCGTTACTCTACCTGACCGCTTCCCTATCCCTTACCTTCATGATTTTAGTGCAAATTTAGAGGGAGCACAAATTTTCTCAAAAATAGACCTCCAGAGCGCCTTTCATCAAATTCCACTTGAGGAAAGTGCGATACCTAAGACCGCGGTAATCACTCCGTTTGGTCTCTTTGAATTCCTCAAGATGTCGTATGGTCTCCGGAACGCACTTCAAACGTTCCAGAGACATATGTCTGAAATTTTCTCAGATCTCACTTTTGCCTATGTGTATCTTGATGACATCCTGGTGGCATCCGCAACCCCGGAGCTACATAAAGACCATCTTAGGGTCGTGTTTGAAAGACTGTCCGACAATGGACTCCTGGTAAATTCTGTCAAATAGGAGCTCGGAAAGCCATCACTGATTTACTTAGGTCATGAAATCTCTAGCCTAGGTCTAAAACCCTTGCCTTCCAAGGTAGAGGTAATCAAAAACTTTCCTCTTCCTCAGACCCAGAAGGAACTGAGAAGTTTCCTAGGTTCTGTTAACTTCTATCACCGCTTTATCCGCAATTGCGCGCAAACGTTAGCCCCGTTGTCAGATTTGCTGGAACCAAAGAGAAAAGGTAAATCTACGGATGTAAAATGGACGGATGCAGCACGTAAAGCTTTTGACGAGATTAAGCACAAGCTAGCTACCGCGACTGAATTATCCTACCCGATTGCCAATGCTGACTTCAGTTTAGTGGTTGATGCCTCCAGTACTGCCGTTGGTGCTGTTTTGCAACAAAAAGTAGGTACTAATATCTCACCTCTTGCCTTCTTTTCCAAAAAGCTATCGCCCACTGAGCGTGCTTACAGCGCGTTCGGTAGGGAACTCCTTGCTATCTACTTGTCTGTGAGACACTTTCGTTATGCTCTAGAGGCAAGGGAGTTCGTGATCTACACAGACCACAAACCCTTGACCTCGGCTATCAAAATGCCAACTGAGCGCCACTCGCCAAGAGAAGCTCGACATCTGTCTTTCATTAGTCAGTTCACCACGGATATCAGATTCATTAAAGGTCTCGACAATACCGTTGCTGACTGTCTATCTAGAATTAATTCTGTCCAAACCGGTGGGGAAATCACCTTCGGTAACATTAGTAATGCTCAAAAGGAGGATCCTGAACTCCAGGATCTTCTCAAACCTACTAACACTACCTCTTTGAAATTAACCTTGGTTGACGGCGTGTACCGTGATGCTGAGCGACTTTCTCGTTTGTATCTGCCTGCAACTCTCCGCAGAGTAGCTATTCTTCACTATCATTCTCTCTCTCATCCTGGTATTAACCGTACATTGCGTTTGATTTCCGATCGTTTCGTCTGGCCAGCGATGCGTAAGGAGGTTAAGCAAATTGTGCTAAATTGCCATGCATGTCAGAGCAGCAAAATTGTGAAACATAACCGTGCAGCGCTACAGAGTTGTGCATTTGCAGGACACTGTTAAATAGTAGGTTGTGGCGTATCCACATTGGGCGCCAAATTGTTAGATATTTGGTTTTGGCAATATCCTCTTTGGGTGCCAAATTGTAGATAGTTGCAATTTTTGCTGGTCCTTCTTGGGAGCCAGCAAATTGAATGTTTAGGTGGGCTAGTCCTGTTTCAGCCCGATTGAAAACTAGATTGGTCCTTCTTGGGAGCCGAAATTTCAGAGTCTTCTTATCCTGGAAGGATCTTCCTGATATCTTCAGGGAAAATGGAAAGTCAGGTTTTGGCGACTTAATTTATTTGTTGGGGCTTGCCCACAGGTTTTCAGGAGGCGAATTATTTACCAGCAGTTGAAATTTAAGCCGATATAAAAATCAAGCTTTGAAGTTTTAGAGCCGAAGAATTTCTGGCTATGGAGCTTTTCACGCTAGTAATGCAGGCGTCGAAAGTTAGAGCCGAAATGAAATTCGAGCTGCGAAATTTGAGCCGATATAAAAATCAAGCTTTGAAGTTTTTAGAGCCGAAGAATTTTCTGGCCGTTGAAATTTTCAAATCTGAGACGGATATAGGGTTCGCAAGTATCTGTGATACGCCAGTTCGATTATTTGCGAGAGAATTATTTTTCCTCCCGCGAAATTACAAGGCACTAGTCGGCATCTCTGACAATAGCCTGACACGCCCTTACCGAGAAGACATTACTGCAAGTAATGTCGCGAACATGCTATTAAGCCCGATGTCGACGGTGCCTTGGCCTATAAATTAATATAATGGTGCATATGTACATCAGATAGCTTATAAAGAATACTTAAGACTATTTCTTAACGATTTGAAACACTTATTCTAATACAGCTCAGGAACAGTCTTGTCCTTTCTTTTCTGAAGAGGCCGACTCCAGTTCTGGTTGGTGGGGAGAGCGGGATAAGAAATCGGCGAGATGGTTCTCCACTCCAGGAATATGTTCCGCTTTAAATTAAAAGAGGCTGAAGTATAAAGCCCTCGTTGGTTTAGTTTATCAGCTTGTTGCAGATATTAAGAGGTCGATGGTCGCCATTGTGCATCGTTGATCTTGGTCGCCAATTTTGGTCGCTGATCTGGTCGCCAGTTTGATCGGTGATCTGGTCGCCAGTTTGATCGGTGATCTGGTAGCCATTTTGATCGCTGATCTGGTCGCCATTTTGATCGCTGATCTGGTCGCCATTTTGATCGCTGATCTGGTCGCCAGTTTGATCGCTGATCTGGTCGCCATTTTGATCGCTGATCTGGTCGCCAGTTTGATCGCTGATCTGGTCGCCATTTTTATTGCTGATCTGGTCGCCAGTTTTTTTCGTTGATCTTTTTTAGATGACGAGCTTGGAACTCAGTCGTCCTTCTCCGGCAGCAGCTGCGGTTTGGAGGCCAGGGTGTCCTGCGGTCTACCGTAGATGCCGGTGGCCATGGACGCCGTGGTCTTTTTAGGTGTAGGCCTTTATCGCGCATACCAGACAGTGTATTACGATCGTTACTTTCTAATTTCTCTATTTCTTCTTTGGTTGGCTTAAGCACCTTCCCATACAGAGGACATTCCTTGTTGATCTGAAGCTGTTTTGGTTCTTTAGATTTTTCAATTTCTTCTCTCTTAGCACTCGCTTTTGGAGTGACATGAGAGTTTTCAATTATGATAGGAGGCGTATGCTCTTCTTCGAAGGATGTAGTTCCTGGCACACGTCCTAGGATTATGTCGGTTGCAGGGTTATCCATTCCTACGACTGTGATGTTGCCTCGATAATATGGGCAGTCAAGTTTTACGTTTGCTAACGGCGCTACGAAAGTTTGGCTGTCAGCTAGCTTCACGGTGATTTTGTTTTTAGATATATTTTGTTCGGGCACAAGGGCTTTACTTACAAATACGGCTGTGGCTCCTCCATCCAGTAAGATTTCCACAGGTTGATCATTGAGTTGGCCTTGGCACTTTTTTAATTCTCCTAATAGTACTTCGGTTGTATTCGAAATTACCGCAGCATGATTGCATTCGACGGGTGGCAGGGTATATCCTGGGGACTCCTCTTCGATGTAATTTATGTGGGCAGTAGGTTGTGCCGCACCTCCTTCATTTCGGGAAGAGGTATTTTGCTGAGATTGCGGGTTAAGTACTTGGCACTCTGCGCTAGAATGAGTTGGATTTTCTCCATGATGATTACAGAAGAATGTTCTCCAGTGGATTGGCGGACGGTTAAAGTAGTTGGGTCTGCCTTCTACGTGAGCTGGTCCAGTTGTCCTCGGCCTATACTGGAAATTCTGATTCTGAGGCGGTGCAGGTCGATACTGGGGATTTCGGTTCTGAGGAGGTCGATAGTTGAAATTTTGGGTGTGAGGAGGTGAAGGTCGATAGTTTCCGGTTGTGGAGTTAGAAACTTGATTCACTTGAGAACTTCTGGAAGGTTTTCCGATTGAAGATTCTTGACCTTCGTTTTTGTTATTCGACAGACGGTTCTCACACAGTTTCTGGAGAGTTGTATTGGGTCGGGCTTGTAGAAATTTGTCCCCTTGTTCAGCTAGAGTCGCTAAGGTGTTACCGCTTCTGTCCTTGAGTTGAGTAGCAAGGTGAGACGGTAGACTGGAGTAGACCCTATCCATAAGCATGAAATTTTTCAGTTGGTCGTAGTTTTCTTCTACTTGGCTTCCGGTGAGCCATGTGTTAAGCGCTTGTTCCAATCTCCGGATGTATCGACTCATGTTGTCTCCTTCCTCAGGCTTCAGTTCATAGTAGTTACTGCGCAGTTTAGCGGGGGTTATCTTGTGGGACTCCAGCAGTAAATTTTTGATTTCCCTAAATTGGTAGCGGTCGACAGTGGCCAATGTCTGGATGAGTCTTCTTTCCTTAGCCGTTACTAGATTTTCTAGTGCGAGAACAGCCTCAAATTCCGTGTATTCGAGTGCGTTGCTGTGACTCTCGAAACGCTGCATGAATTCTTGGATCCCCTCTTGTTCAGGGTTAAAAGCAGCGATATCGGGTATTTTGACCCGTCTGGCTTCTGGTGCCCTTTGCTGGTTGAGTTGTTGGAGCTGGATTTCATGCTCTCGTTCTCTTTCTCTCTCTCGTTCTCTTTCTCTCTCTCGTTCTCTTTTTCTCGTTCTCGTTCTCGTTCTTCTCTTTCTCTAGAATTTGGATTCTTTGAAGGAAAATTTCACGGTAGTCTGGTTGCTCCGGAGTGAGGCCTAGGGCAGTCATGTACTCTCGGGCACGTTGGACGCAATCCATTTTGAGATTTTTCTTCGCTTCAGGAAGGCGAGGTTCCCTTTTTTTTTTCTTGGTTTTCAGGAGTCAAAGTCCTTCTTTAGATGCAGCTTTCCAGAGTTCGGATCGCTGAGTTCGGGCGCCACTTTTGTTAAATAGTAGGTTGTGGCGTATCCACATTGGGCGCCAAATTGTTAGATATTTGGTTTTGGCAATATCCTCTTTGGGTGCCAAATTGTAGATAGTTGCAATTTTTGCTGGTCCTTCTTGGGAGCCAGCGAATTGATTATTTAGGTGGGCTAGTCCTGTTTCAGCCCGATTGAAAACTAGATTGGTCCTTCTTGGGAGCCGAAATTTCAGAGTCTTCTTATCCCGGAAGGATCTTCCTGATATCTTCAGGGAAAATGGAAAGTCAGGTTTTGGCGACTTAATTTATTAGTTGGGGCTTGCCCACAGGTTTTCAGGAGGCGAATTATTTTCCAGCAGTTGAAATTTAAGCCGATATAAAAATCAAGCTTTGAAGTTTTAGAGCCGAAGATTTTCTGGCTATGGAGCTTTTCACACTAGTAATGCAGGCGTCGAAAGTTAGAGCCGAAATGAAATTCGAGCTGCGAAATAGGAGCCGATATAAAAATCAAGCTTTGAAGTTTTAGAGCCGAAGAATTTTCTGGCTGATGAAATTTTCAAATCTGAGACGGATATAGGGTTCGCAAGTATCTGTGATACGCCAGTTCGATTATTTGCGAGAAAATTATTTTTCCTCCCGCGAAATTACAAGGCACTAGTCGGCATCTCTGACAATAGCCTGACAGACACAAATTCGACTCCGTACACCTAGATTTGGTGGGTCCTTTGCCTTTGTCGCGTGGTCATTCCTATTTGTTAACAATCATTGATAGATTTTCCAGATGGGTTGAGGCCGTGCCTCTTCCTGATACCCAAACTGAGACTGTAGCTCGCGCTTTCATGAGTAATTGGATTTCCAGATTTGGGGTTCCCTTAAGTGTCACGCATGACCGGGGATCACAATTTACCTCCAAATTCTGGAGTGAGCTTAGCGCCGCTTTAGGTTGTGCAAACACCAATACCACCGCTTATCACCCGCAGTCGAATGGACTTATTGAGAGAGTCCACAGAGATTTAAAGAGTGCATTGCGTTGACTTAATTGCAGTCACGACTGGACCGACAGACTTCTAGTAGTATTATTAAGCATTCGAAATTTATATAGGCAGGATCAGCAGTGCACAGCGGCAGAAATGTTGTATGGGAAGACGCTTCGCCTCCCGGGAGACATTGTTGACCCAAAACCGTTGCCTGAATTTTCATCTGCTGACCGTTCCGCATATGTAACCTGTCTCAAGGATTGCATGCGTCAGATCAAGTATGTTGCTCCACGAATGCCTCAGACAAAAGACAAACTTGATCCTGCTTTGCAACATTGCACACATGTTTACGTACGTAACGATAGTATTAAACCAACCCTCACACGCCCTTATGATGGCCCATTCAAAGTAGTGAAACGGACGCCAAAGTATTTCGTCCTGGAAAGATCTGGTTCACCCGACCCTGTGAGCATAGATCAATTAAAGGTCGCGTATACCTCCGATAATAGTGTGATTTCGAACTCTTCATTCTCTCCACAGAACTTCCTTTCCACTGAGACTCGATCATATCGTCCACCTCAGTTTCCTCAGTTGGCTGCATTGCCGCCTAGTCAACTTGAGTGTAATCCTTTCTTTTTGCCTGTATCTTCAAACCCTATCTCAAACCCTGTCGTAGACTTTAATTCTAGCTCTCTTAGTGAACCAGCGACAAGTCTGGAGAGACCAGACGAGACCGCTGCAGTAACTCCTGTTCCTAGAACTCTTGCTGATCTAAATTTGCAGACCCGTTTGGTCAAGCTCCCCCGCTCAGTAACATTTTCCGACCGACAGACCCGGTATGGTCGTGTAGTTCGAACTCCTTCCCGCTGCAAATGATTGTAGCGGGTGGACCTTTCGGTCTGCGCCTTGGGGGGTAATGTAGCACTAGCTACAAAAATGTATAAATACAGTGAAATTTTCATTCACATTTAAATAGCATAATTATTGGCATTAAAAATCTTACTCTGAATTATTATTAACAATTTTCTACTTATAATTAGTAATCTTAGAAGTTTTTGTGTAAAAGCACAGAAATGAAATAATACCACCGATAGACGTTCGAGTCTTTGAATCGTTACGATGGCAACATCGCCGCTGACGCTATGTTAGGTTCGTCACTTCTTGCTTGTTCGTCGCCACGTGTGTTTCAGCGCCTTGTAAGTGAAAATAAGGTGTTTTCGACATTAAAAAATCGTGCTTAAATATTATGTGCTTGTCATTGTTGTGTAAGATAAGTGAATCTCCATTCGGTGCTGTGTAGTTGTAAGATGTGCAAAAATCGTCGTAGATAATTCGTGCGAGTGGCACGGCGGATCGCCGATGTGTTCACAAAGATGGCGTAGCGTAAACTGCTGTGTCATGTCATTTTTTTATGTTCACTGTATTATGTTTTGAATATTTCTCTTTTGCTGCAAGAGATACGTTTAGTGTTTCTTTTCCCAGTGTAGTTGACATGTGAATGAATTAGGAGTGCTTTTCTATTTTCGGACGGATATTATAGAGTACGAAATTCAGGCATGCACATTCCTGCAAAGTTTTTAGCTGTTCCATATTTCATTATTCCATAAATCGTATGCTTAATCGCATGTAGTTTTCAATATGAATAACCATTATGTCATTGCTAAAGATTCTTGTGAATTTCATGCTCTTATATTTAAAGCAAGGGCAGTAGTGAAAGAGCTTACCAGCTGTTAAAATCTATCCTATTTCATGAGCTTGACAAAGGGAGAACAATTCAAATAGCTCGTGTTGAATCTGTAGGAAGACTCAGTGTTTCTCCGTGATGGGAATTTACCATGTGCAGTGTAGGGATTGTCAGTTGTGGAATTTTCCTTGATGTCTCTCCGGGAACCTTCTCATTCAGCGTCTTCGATTATTTCAGATCCTCGACGCCAACGAACGCCAACACAACATTATCCCTGGGCCTTAAGTTATACCCTCAAGTTTACCCTTGATTCTTTAGACTCGACTTTTACATTCACTGAGCCTGAAGTTGCTTCGAGTTTTACTTACCACTCAAGCATCGAGTACACCATTCATTCTGAATAAGTTCCGACGTGAGTCGAACTCTAAACTCGACCTTACTGCCTGGCATTTGCCTCGGTTTTGCGAGCTGATTTCAGCCCAGTATAATTATATAATTTGCTGGCTAAATAATCCATCTGCTCCAACTACGGACAATTGTCTTCAGTGTGTAATAATTCTTAAACTCAAATTAAGACTTGAAGCCATTCCTAAAGCCCTGATTCTCTGGCTTGTTAAATGTTGCTCGCACTCTGAAAGTGACCTCCACACAAACACACTCACTCACCCCAGTCAACGTCATCACTTGCCGGAGCCTTCGCCTGCTCGGACTGCACCATCTCAGTCAAGCTCTTCATCATCGAGAAACGCATCGGTCCTCCTGGTTTTCCTCCAATAAAAATCCAAGCTGAGTCAATCCAAAGATTGTTATCATTCCCCTCTCGTTATCGTGATCTTAAACGTTTTCTCGAGATTATTTGCGTTCGGTGGTTCGGTATCCTCGTACAGTCTACCCCGACCATCATAAACGTAAAACACATACATTTAAATATATAAATATATATGTGCATTTACGCTCAACAGTTTTTAGAAATTTTCTCTTCATATGTCCCATAAACACCGTATTTCTCAACTTTCTCTATATGCTATCGTCAAGCATTTAAAGAGAAGTCCCATGAATTTGTTGTGTGAATTAAAGCGTGCACTCTTAATTAAGCTATCAACTCACTTTTTTTCATTTTTTAATAATAATAATAATAATAATAATAATAATGAAGGCATCTACGGATGCTATATGCTCACTCTAACTGATATTTTTGAGTGTCTGCCTCAACAAAAAAAATCCTAATCATGTTCCTTGACGTCGAGAAATACAAAGCTATTATGTCAATGTATGTATTACCTGTCATAAGTGTTTTCGATACACAAAGTTCGTTATATTTGTGAGGCCAGGTGTTGTTGCTTCAACCGTCGAGTTTTGTTTGCGGCGAGTGAAGCAGCGGCCTTACTTATCCCTTTCTCCGCTGTGCCTCTCCGCGGCACAGCGGTTAAGGGATCGGACTTGTATGTTGGAAGTCGCGGGTTCGTATCCCGGCGCTGGCGCGAAGATTTTCCCCGTTGGGTATAAGGGAAAGCTCAAGCACAATACCCCACTCAACCCAGGTGTCGGAAATGGCTACCGGCTTTACGGGGAACCGTCATGGTGTCCTATATATAGGGTTAGTTATAAGACATTTGAAAAACCAATGCTAAGATCATTTGTATCAGGCTTGATTGGAAATAAACCATCCCAAAGATGCCGATGTTAACCTTAACCTTAACCTTTAACGCCCAAGTGGATTGTACGGTCCTCTTTCGAAAGTGCCCTTAATATATTGTTTTTATAAATAAATTTTTTCCCTAATGTGTTCTTTGAATTTCACTGCCGAGTGGCAGTTTCTTTCCCATTTTGGTATCTGAAACAATCTGATGGCAGCGCCAGTCTAATGGCGGTAGTTGTAATAACGGTAATATGAGTATAAAAATGCGGACGTTAAATGGTTTTATATCTTTTATGGTAGTTGTGTCGGTGGTACGGGGCGGAGAAGTTGAAACTTTCATATATTAAGGTTACTGAACAGTTGTAGAATTAGAAATGAGATTTTACTGGTAACTAAGGTAAAGCATTACATGTTCATGTTTCCATGAATTAGAAAACACTATTCAACTTCAACTAACCAACATTGGATACATCGTATGTCATTCTATCCGTTTTTGTACAAGCCATTAACCTCCCGTCATGGTATCTATGTATCAAAAGCTAGGTTCCAATGACTTCCGGCCCATATTTTACCGTCGTTGTATAGACGATACATTTTTGCTGTTCCGTGAGGAATCCCATGCAACATTATTTTTCGATTTCATTAATAGTCAGCATAAAACTATAAGATTCACTATGGAATGTGAAGAGCATAATAAATTACCTTTCCTGGATTGTTTAGTGACTAAACGAGAGAATAAATTTGAAGTGTCGGTGTACCGAAAAAATACATTCTCTGGCCTAGGAATGAGTTTCCATAGTTATTGCACTTTCAATTTTATTATAGATTGGATAGCCCTACACTAGAGCACAGCAAGGGTTCCACATAGACATAGACACAACATAGTAATAGACATCAAGTTAGGTAAAATAGTTTACTCACCTCTTGGATACCTTACAACATAGATACTCAGATACCAGAATGTGGTTAGCGAGAGCAGAGCGGAGATAGAAAGGAATATATATAGAATAGGGTAGCATAGAATTAGTACATTAGTTTAGAAATTAAGAAGTTAGATACCAACCACAGTAGGTAATATTATGTACACACTCGGTCAACATTTACTTGTTGTTGAACCCGAGGCCAATCGCAGACTGGCTTGCGAGTGTTCCTCTCTCGAGCGTTGCCAACTTATGGTCTCTCTAACTAGAACTTACACTACTCGCTATATTACACCCCTCCCTCCTTAATTAGAAACCCTCCCCCTGTATCCCCAGTCCCCTTATTCAATATAGTCAATCCTAAAGGTCCATTCTCACCACAGGCTTCCGAGCCCGGGTAGACCTGCGTGAGATGTTAGCACTTGGAGGCTCGTGCATCCTAGCCTCTTGGGTGGGAGTCGGGTAATCAGGTGTTCCGGTGTCAGGTTCATTGGTCGGAGGTGGTGGGTATGAATTTTGAGCAGGTTGTGGAAACACGACGGTTTCCTCCGTAGGTTGTTCCCAGGGTTCAGGGATGGTGTTCGAGCAGGTAATAACTTGGTCCTGGTGTCGACGAACGACCTCTCCCCCCTTCAGTTGGCACTTGTAGGATACCGGGCCTGTTTTCTCAATGGTGGTAGCAGGGGTCCATTTAGGGGAACCCGGCGTGTATTGACGGACCATCACAGGAGACTCCGGCGGAATATCAACCGCGCGAGACCCTGGGTGGTATCTTTTCTGAGCGTCCTGGCGTTGAGCAACTTTGGACGCGATTGCTTCTGACGGCCAAAGCAGATCAAGACGAGAGCGAACTTTTCTGCCTAACATCAGTTTGGCGGGCGTAACACCTGTTGTCGTGTGGGGTGTCAGCCGATAGTTGAACAGAAACCGGTCTAGTGCTAGGCGTAGGGGTTCCGTTGACTTTCGTATATTCTTCTTGAAAGTTTGTACCATGCGCTCTGCCAGTCCATTAGTTGAAGGGTGGTATGGTGCGCTCGTAATATGTCGCATACCACATGTCTTCACAAATTCTTGGAATTCAGCCGATGTGAAACACGTTGCATTGTCAGAAACAATTGTTACTGGAAATCCAAATGTCGCAAAAGTGTTTTTCAGGCACGAGATCGTTTCGCTAGAGGTTGTAGTAGATGTGGGAAAAATTTCAACCCACTTAGAGTGTGCATCCACGATCACTAGATAGTATTTTCCATCCATTGGGCCCGCGTAGTCAATGTGTATGCGATGCCAAGGCTTCGCAGGCCATTCCCACGGATGGAGTTCAGCTTTCGTTGGTGCAGCTCGAGTGCTCAGGCACTCGCTGCATGACTTAGTCGTTTCTTCTAGATCTTTGTCCAGCAGCGGCCACCATACATAGCTGCGAGCTAACTCCTTCATCCTGGATGATCCAGCATGGCCAGAGTGCAGTTCGTCCACAATGGCTTGTCTGAGAGCTTGGGGTACAATAATTCTTGCTCCCAAGAGTACACAGCCATTTTGTGTGGACAATTCGTCTCGCCTCCTAGTAAACGGAGCGAGATCAGGGTCACCAATTACCGTCGAAGGCCAGCCTACTTGGCAGTATTTGTATACCTTTGAAAGTACTGGGTCCCTTAGGGTGCCGTCGCGGATGTGGGTGCTGGTGACTGGAGCTGACTCAAGGAAATTAACTAAGGACGTCCATTCCGCAGGAATAGGTGTGGCTTCCTCGGGAGTTGTCAAATGTAGACGACTGAGAGCATCAGCCGTGCCCAACAGCACGCCGGACCGGTGACGCAAGGTGAACTTGTAGGACTGCAGTAGTAAAGCCCACCTTTGAATGCGCCCGGATGCCATCGGAGGAATGCTTCTACCCGGATCAAATAGTCCTAACAAAGGTTTGTGGTCCGTAACCACAGTGAAATCCTGTCCCCACAGGTAGCAATGAAATTTTCGAAGTGCGAACACCATAGCTAGGGCTTCTTTCTCAGTTTGAGAGTAGTTGCGTTCTGTTGCTGTTAGAGTTCGGGAGGCAAAATAGGCGGGGCGTTCAATCCCATCAATAAGGTGACACAGCACCGCTCCCACACCATACGCACTACTGTCCGCCACTACCATTATGGGTTTCTGAGGGTCAAAATGGACTAGAGTCTGAGAGTCCAGGAGGGCTTGTTTAGATTTCTGGAAGGCTCTCTCCTGACTTGCATCCCATTTCCAAGGGGTTTTGTCTCTCAGTAAGGTATTTAGGGGCTCCAGCATAGTTGCAGATGATTTTAGAAATTTCCTATAGAAATTTAGCAGCCCAAGGTAGGCTCTCAGTTGAGTTACATTAGTAGGGGCTGGTGCATTCTGGATTGCTGCTACCTTCTCTGCAGTGGGGTGCAATCCATCCTTGTCAATTTGGTATCCAAGGTAGGATACCTGTGGCACTCCAATTTGGCATTTATCCATTTTCAGTTTTAGTCCTGCCTCCTGTAGTTTAGATAAGACTTGATAGAGACGCTTGTTGTGCTCTTGCTCATTAGTGGCACTCACCAGGACGTCATCCAGGTAGCAGAACACTCCTGGGAGGCCCTGCAATAGTCCTTCCATGGCACGCTGAAAGATTCCAGGTGCGGACGCAATTCCAAAACTGAGACGGTTGTAGGCAAATAAACCTCTGTGGGTGTTTATTACCGTGAGTTCCTTGGAGTCTTCATCCAAGGGTAGTTGAGCGTATGCCTGAGACATATCTAGCTTGGAGTATATAACTCCTCCTGCTAACCCGCTAAATAGATCTTCCACTCTGGGTATAGGGTAGGTATCAAGCCTAGTGGCTCTGTTGACTTTTAATTTGTAGTCCCCACAGATGCGGATGCTTTGATCAGTCTTGAGCACAGGGACGATCGCCGCTGCCCATCTCGAGTATTGTACAGGGGTGAGGATACCTTCCTGCACCAGTCTATCAAGTTCTGCCTCCACCTTAGGTCTCAGTGTGTAAGGCACGTTCCTGGCCTTACAAAACTTTGGTGGTACAGCTGGATCCACTTCTATTTTGAAATTCCTTCCCTTAAAGCAACCTAGACCTGGTTGAAAAAGGTCAGGGAATTTATTTGCTAACTCTTCAGGGCAGGTAGTCAATTTGTTGACATTATTTGATACTATAGTTAGCCCAAGGGAATCAATCAGGTCCCTACCCAGCAAAGCTGGCCCCTCCCTGTCTACAATCACAATAGTTGCTAGTTGAGGAACCATATTACCAGATTCACGCTGGATGTTAGCTCTAATCTCTCCGCAAACTACTAGCTCCGCTCCCCCATAAGTCCTAAGCTTAACATCAGAAAGTCTCAGCTCGGGTCTGGACTTGGCTGGTATTTTAGAGTAGGTGGCCATTGAAAGGATAGACCTGGCAGCACCTGTATCTACCTCCATCTCTAATGGCACACCATTTAGTAACAATTTTATTTTGATTGGGGGTTTCATTTCCTCGGCTATTGAGAAAATCTCTCCATAACAGCCTAGATTAGCAACTGGATAGTCTGCACAGGCTGCATTGTTAGTTCTATTAGGGTTAGGGTGGTGTTCCCTCCCCCTTTTCTCATGCATAGCATGCACAAAATTATTTTTGTTGTCTTTAGCAGAATTTTGCTTTTTCAATTTAAAGCAACACTTCTTAAGATGGCCTTTTTGGCCACAACCATGACAAATACTGTCTTTATAGGGGCAATCTCTACGCCAGTGCAGATTACCACAGCCGCTGCATGCTGATTTGGGGCTAGCTTGAGCCTGAGTTTTGCCCTGAGGCTTAATAGCAGTTTGCTTTACTCTATGCTGGCCCACATTTAGTATGGAATTAGGTTGCCTTAACACAACCGTCTCCCTCAGTTGGGTTTCTTTGGCAGTTGCCAGATCCACGGCTTTTTTCCATGTGAGGTCATTTTCATTGAGCAAACAATTTTGAACATCATTACTGGCCACACCCAGTATTAACCTATCTAGCAGAGTTTCTTCCAGAACTTCCTGTTTGAAATTACAGGTGTCTGAAAGGGCCTTTAAGCTAGCCACAAAATCAGCAATGCTCTCCCCTTGTTTCTGGTTCCGCTTATGGAACCTAAACCTTTCAAAGATCTGGTTGCGTGTCGGCTTAAAATGCCGTCTTAACGCTTCCATGATCTCCTCATAGGTAGCATCTAAAAGTCTTTTAGGTGATAGTAGGTCTTTGGTCAACCTAACAATTTTAGGACCCACCAGAGCAATAAATGTTTTAGCTTTATTTGAATCTTCCACTTTATTAATACTAAGGAAGCAGTTTAGCCTGACTTCATATTCTGGGAATTCTTCCTCTAAAGGATTGAATTCTCCCACTGAGCCTAGCATTGGCATTTTTACCCAGCTTTACAGCTAATTGTCAGATATCTACCTGAAATAGTAGTAGCAACAATATCAGTTGCAAGAGTAGCCAATTCAAGAGGCTGTAATAATACACCTTGTTAAAAAAAAATCAGAAATTTACAGCATCAATACTCTAGTCACTGAATAATAATATAAATTCTGAGTTCCTTCATTAGTCTAGCCTCTCCCAATAGTTCTACAAAAAATAATCCTCGTCGCCAGTATTATAGATTGGATAGCCCTACACTAGAGCACAGCAAGGGTTCCACATAGACATAGACACAACATAGTAATAGACATCAAGTTAGGTAAAATAGTTTACTCACCTCTTGGATACCTTACAACATAGATACTCAGATACCAGAATGTGGTTAGCGAGAGCAGAGCGGAGATAGAAAGGAATATATATAGAATAGGGTAGCATAGAATTAGTACATTAGTTTAGAAATTAAGAAGTTAGATACCAACCACAGTAGGTAATATTATGTACACACTCGGTCAACATTTACTTGTTGTTGAACCCGAGGCCAATCGCAGACTGGCTTGCGAGTGTTGCTCTCTCGAGCGTTGCCAACTTATGGTCTCTCTAACTAGAACTTACACTACTCGCTATATTACAAATTTTAAACTGAATTGCATTAAAACTTTGCTTGCTCGTGATTATAAAATTTGTTCTAATTTTAGCGTCCTGCACTTAGAATTCTCTTTTTTATAGAATTTTTCCGCCAAAATGGTTTTAGGTCTTCATTTATCGAGCACCAAAAAGGAAAGTTATTAGCAAAAAAGTTTCATAATGATCATGTCGGACCAATATTTAACCATTCAAGAACTAACGACTCAACCAATTTATTTGCGTTTACCATATTTTGGACTGTATTCTGAAAAACTCAAAACTGAATTACTTGCCTTGCTTTCTAGACTTTTTATAGGCATAAAATTTCATATAATATTAGGAAACAAATTTACAATTGGTTCGTTTTTTAATTATAAAGACAAACTTCCTTCTACCATGCAGGCCTCACTAGTGTATTCATACCGTTGTGCACGATGTGCATCCGAGTACTTTGGCATGACCACACGTACTCTCGGAGCTAGAGTGGCCGAGCATGTTGGAGTTAGTTACCGTACTGGTATTCCATTGCCCCGTCCATCTCACTCCGCTGTTCGCGACCATGCTGAAACGTGCAATATATCTCCTCGCTCTAGTCATTTTAAAGTAGTACGTGTAGCTTCAAGTGTTTTAGATCTTAGAATTTTAGAATCGCTTTTCATTTTTAAATGTAAGCCTTCTCTTAACAATCAGTTGAGTTCATACCCTCTTAGCATCATAGGTTAGAACACGTTCCGGGTTATTTACTGCATTTTTACTTCTTTACTTTTTTGTGGTTTTAAATCCGTGTTTGTCAGTTTGTACAATTACGTTCATTTTTAGTTTCAGTGGTATATGTCAGATTCTTTTGATGAGCTGATGATGGGTATTTGCCCGAAACGTTCTAAGTATAATGAAATTTTTATCAGTGATTTTTGCTCCACTATTTTTATTGAAATCTATGTATGTTTCTCAATTAAAGGCATTTGCATCACGTTTCGAAAACAATGTAACTTTTTTATTTGTTAACATTATAGGATATTAGTGTTTTCTTCTCTCATTCACGTCCTTAAATGTTCTTGTTAATCTTGTATGGCGCAATTTTTCAAATCATTTCTTACGCTCTTGAATATATTATGACAACAACATGTAGGTGATACATTTCACATAGCACTCCAGTTCTGTCGTACATGTCTTGGTAGCCGATGGAGAATAATCGTTTTCATGCTTCTGACGCAATAAGACTGTTTTGTGCCTTTATTCTTAGCGTAAAAAATCATAGATTCGTGACGTGATGAAAAACATTGTCTCCGAGTCGATTGGAATACTAGTTTATACGTAGGAGTGAAAATATAGTACTGAATGTCAACCTTGCTTAGACGCAGGATTACTTTTACCCACCCATTTTACCTTCAACTAATTCCTCATACCGCAAGTCTCCGAGATCGTTTCTCACTGTAAAGTGTGCACTAAAATGTTTGCAACATGCTTCGTCTCTGAAATTGTTTTATTTTTTATTTGCAGTTACATATATCCTCTAATTTAAGTTAAACATTAGGAATACATTGCCCACAATTTGTTTCGACTAGTGACTTAGGCATTAAAAAACTCATATGTGTATCATATAAGTGTATTTACATTTAGAATTTTTAAACACCATTGATGTATCATCTTCATGGTAAAACACCTTTTTTTCATTTCTCTACAGCCTATTCGGAAGACTTAAACATGGGCGTAAACTGTCTTTTTGGCTTGAACTGTCCGCTTATTTTGTATTTTTTATCTCATAATAGAAGAAATTTTCAGTATTTCCCAACATTACGAGACCTAATTACCACAATTTGTTCCCGTGTTTTCAGTTCTGCATTGATGCGAGATTATCATTAGATTTTTATCGAAATAATTCTCTCACGAATGCATGCCTTGAGGCTCCCTTATTTAAGGGTGGTTTCATTTCATGTGTCCGTTTATCGCAACATGATACTAACAGCGAAGTAATTGCAGCTTCAAGAGCCCTGACATCTTCATAATAGCGCACCTAACTGTGAACTTTTTTGTCACATCATTATTATTATTAGAAAGTTTTAGCCTCCCTTTACCAAGACAAAGATGTTCCATGAGAATAAGGATGAAGGCACCATTTAGTATGGAGTTGAGGGAACGCGGAATCTATGCACAAGGTGCATAGAAACAGTACGCTAAGAAAGAAGATCATGAAACAAGAAAAAGTTGAAAGAGAAAGTATTAGGTGCTGAAAAACAGGACAGTAGTGAACTGAAAAAAGATGGTCCGTAACAAAACAAAAACCTATTCTATTTTAACAAAAAGAAAGCCTACCAAACCTTTAGGTCGGGCCCTCTCATTGTCCCCCTGGGAGCGCTAATTTCCATAGATACAATAGTTGTATCCCCCTGAGGGATCTTTTGTCAACTCTGTGCATCATACATCAATCCCGTGACGGCACATCTTCATAGCAAAAAAAAGTAATAACTTTGATGAAATGCTTCTCAGATAAACAATGGCATTCATGCATCGTCAACTATTAACATCATGATCATCCTATGACCGTGAGCATTTATTTTGGGGTCTCAAAGGAGTGAAAATCTATTTCGTCTCAACTATTAATTACTTCAGCAACAATTGCGAATTCAGTTCAAACCAGGTACGAAAACGACTTGAACTGTACTTTAATTTTACTTTTTAACGAAATCTTGACAAAACCTAGTGGATCAAAAGTATTCTAATGCCTGAATCAAGGAAGAAACACGACACACCACACGATCTCAGGAAAATGGCAATATTCATCTCACACGGTCTCCGAACGATGAATTAATACATTATCAACACTTTATAATAGAACGTAATGTGTCTCCTAAAAGTCATATATGAATATATATTTTGTGTGGAATTTCTCCCATCTTATCGCAATGGGATATCATTCAACACATCAAATTGGTTGGTCCATCTCTCTGTTGCGCCTTTAAGGGCACGGTTTGGGTCTATTTCCGGATAATGGTTATTTTTCGGTTTATAAACTCATCTTATAGAAATTTTTCTTGCGCATCCAACGATATAGTTGGCTTTCAAGTACGTCAATTGGTTCGTCTTCTGGACGGGGCAAAAGACGCGCGCTAGTGTGACCTTGGGGTGCGCCAATGGGTGGGTGACCTCCCTCTTCCCCCCCCTCCCTTACGAGTCAGTATGGAGTGTTTCTCTACGGGAATAGCATGAGAGTTCATTCATGGCCCTACTTGAAATGCTTTCGTACTCAAACGAAACATTCTATTACTCAGTGATAAATTATGATGGTGTGAGTGTTAGTTTTGAGTCCGGCTGCTGAGTCATCAGCTAATTAGCTTGCTGTGTAAACGTAAACGCCTCCCGAAGTTTTAAAGCTACAGGAATGGTAATTAAATCAATCGAAAGGGCTCAAAAAGAGCTACAAAGCAATACAGGTAATTAAAAAAAATTAGTCGGCATTTAAAAAATTTTTTTCAAAAAAACTGTTCTGAAACTTGTATTTACTGACTTTCGATATGGATCCTTTCACACTGTTTTGAAGGTACATAAGAAGGTACAGAATCGCTGATAAGACTCAATTCAAAAATTAGTATAGAATGAAATTTTTTTTTTGAAAAATGGCTCTCTTGAAAACTTACCTTTTTGACTGTCGAAAACCTACTCATCCCACAGTTTTAAAGGTACAGAGATGGCAAGCATACCAATCAATAACGATTGAAAAGGTCTATAGATCCGGTGCAAATTTTTTTTAATTTCAATTCATGTTCAAAATTAAAAGCAAAATTATTCAAAAAAATGGAAAAGAGGTCATTTTTTTGGGAAAAAATTTGTCAAAATTCAAAAAATAAAATAATCGAAAAACTTTTGCACCGGATCGCTAGACACGACAATTTGCTATCTAGAAAATATTTTCTCAGTTCTGTGAGCTCAAAATTGTAGGAGTAGGATTTTCCGCAACACATGTTTTTTCATGTTTTTTTAAAAATGATCATATTCATGTATGGTTCCGAAAATACGCACAAATAAAAAATATTCATAACAATTCGCACCTACGGTAGATATCTCAGAAAAATCCACCGAGCAAGACAATTTTAGAATCCTTGGAGCATTTCTAACAAACTCAACTAGGCTTTTTTTCAAATTCAAATTTTTTTAAAATTTCTAAACCCAACAGTAATTTTTGGGTTTAGAGCTATATATTTTTTCGAAAAATTTTAATTTGAAAAAAGCCTATATGAGTTTGTTAGAAATGTTCCAAGGATTCTAAAACTGTTTTTGGTTTTGTTCTAGCATCAAAACTCGATGACTAGTCACATTTTGAATGTTGAAAGTTATTTGTTATGGGTATAAGCCATAACAAATTTTTTGTTGGAGTGTAATATAATGAACAATTTATGTATTTGAATGCGGTTTTATTTTTATTTCGATAATTTCCATACATAACTTCATATTCACACTGTGAATTGTGATTTCCAAACCCCCCTCCCCCCAAAAATTTTTTTTTTCATATATATGAAATTTTTTATTTTCAGTCTGATTCTTATGAAATTTGACTATGATATGTAACCTTTGACAAGAAACACAATTTATTTCGTTCATTTTTTTGATTTAGGCCTTAGTTTTCGAAAAAATATGACATATTGGTTTTTAGGTTTTGATATTTCAAGATGTATCTCCTCATTCAGTTTTGATGCTAGAACAAAAACAAAGAAAGTTTTAGAACCCTTGGAACATTTCTAACAAAATCAAGTAGCCAAATTTTTATTTCCCGTTTTGTTGTCTTTTTATATGGGGTTGAAATGGGGTCGAAAATTAAAGATTTTGGTTCCCTTACCCCCCCCCTCCCCCCTGGGGGGATGTAGTGTCCGTAGCGCCATAATATTTTACGACCGAATAGTCCACCACCTAAGGGTCCTTTTCCAACAAAAACGTGATAAATGACCATCGGAGCGACAGGGGCCTGGGATGATCTCTTTAAATGAAATATTATGACGAATATAAAAATTTAATATAGAAGTGTTGGCTGCTTGCACACCTAAATATCGATACCACCCATTATAATGACTGAGAATCAGTGTTATATATTTTTCTATATATTTTTGTCAGAAGGCAATTTTTCCCGTTGTGTCGCAAACCCCCTAAGACATTCTCAAGGACCCCAAGGGGCCGGGGACCCCAGTTTGGGAACCACAGACATAAAACATTAGAGTAGGGTACCAGATTTGTACTTTTTCTTACAAACCCACAAACAAGAAACAATTCAAGATTGTGACCGTTAATCCTGGAATATAAACGAAGAAAAAAATTTGCAGTGCAAGTCTGATAAATGTCACAAGGATGAGGCAAGAAACAGTATAAAATAGAATTTGAACAGCTGATTGTCATGCGTCATCCTAAAAAGCCATTCAGCAAATGAAAAAAATGTCTCATTTCATTCAAAAAAGACACCACAAATTGAGTAGAATAGAACGCAAAATGAATAATGCAGTGTTTATAAGGAAATAAAATTTTACCGACAACGACGCAACTGAGGCCTTAGATTACATTAGAAAAGATGGTTTAGGGCTGTATAATTATAGAAGTGGTTTTTAGAGAGAATGAGGAAGAAATCATTCAGTAATCACTTTTGGAAGCGCAGGGTTTATGCACATGGATCATAGAAACAGCACGTTGAATGGAAATTTATGAAACAAGGTAAAGTTGAAGGTGTAACGAATAATGAAAAACAGGACTGCAGTAAACCAAAAAAGATGGTTCTCAACTGTTCCGACTAGACTGCGGATATATGATCTTCGAGAGGTCTAGTCTGAATTACGGGTATCGAAGGCATCGAAGAAATACGCGGTCTCTTCGAATTGGTTTCTTTATTCAATGGCCGTTGACACCGTAAAAACTGCACAATAAGGGCATGTTTTAGATTCAAGAAATAAAAACTATAGTTAACAGCACGAAATGTACATTTCTGGGTTCAAAAATGAATTTTAAGGACAACGCAGAATGACATCTTTAGGTTGAAAATTATGGTTGAAATTATGGCTAATCGCACACAAGGACACTTTCTAAGTTTAAGAATGAACTCACAATGAATACATCTTGGGTTCAAATGAAAGAATCTGCAATTGACTGCACAATCAAGAAATTTATAGGTTCGAACTTCCACAAATGACCACAATGACATTTCTTGACTTCATGAACAAACAAGAGAAACAACCGACTAATGCTCGAGGGGCAACTAGCTATCACTAGAACCAAACAAGATATTCTAATGATAATGATCTACCACGCCAGTCTCAAGAGTCTGTGGCAGAAAATAAAATTTGACTTCTCAATCATGAGATGCATTTTTGCACACGGCAATGTAGAATCGCATCTTATTCACATAAGACTAAAGGCATGACAAATGAAACAAGCACTGTTATATTTGAGGTGGAAACTAGAAATTTGACCATTCAAACTTGAAATACATTTGCACACGGCAATGTAAAATCACACGTTATAATATGCACATGGAAGTCGCTCTACTTGCCTCCCATAATTTCTGCACTGTGCACATACTGTGCGCTGTGGTCAAAAGAGGACAGTCTACTCTCGCATACTCACGTTTTGTGGGGGGATGGTATTCTCACGCCATATAAGTCTTCAATTTCAACCTACATATAGATAGAAAGGCTATCCTAGTTTTGCTTTACTCTACCTGGGGGAATACACAAAATAATTAGGTTTTTGATGTTGAAGGAACGTTACAGCAGGAATTTATACTATGATTATATCTTTATCCTAAGCTTGAGAAACAGTCCTACCATCACTCGTGTGAAAAGCCGTGTAAATCATACGTATGCTGGTATCAACCTAGGCACATAAAGTCACACGGGCATGGGTACATTAAGAATTCCTGCGGACATATTCTCAGTCTACCTCAAATTCACTTCAGCTCTAGGCTTCCACCTTGCTGACTGGCGCAACTTGCTCAGCCCAGCTCATGGGTAATGAGCCAATTTAATATAAACATAAAAAATTTTCTATGACAAATAGAGGTGAACTAATCTCAGTCCGAGCTACGCAATTTCTAGAAGCACGGGTTATCAGTTCTATCTAGCTGCTTATATTTGAAAGTGTCAATTTAACTAATTATGCTCACTCTCAGCAAGAATTGGCTGCTGCCATCCTCCAATAATTCCAGACAAATTCATATTGCAGCATAAATCAATTCACACTGCACATCCATAATGCAGCATAAATCAACCCACACTGCAAGTTCACAATACAGCACAGATCAACTCACACTGCACAAACAGGAAAAATTCTCAATGGCAAATTCCTGTTGCTGGGAGCAACAGGAGTTCTGTTTCCAATAATTCCAGACAAATTCACACTGCAGCATAAATCAACTCGCACTGCGAGTTCACAATACAGCACAGATCAACTCACACTGCACAAACAGGAAAAATTCTCAATGGCAAATTCCTGTTGCTGGGAGCAACAGGAGTTCTGTTTCCAATAATTCCAGACAAATTCACACTGCAGCATAAATCAACTCACACTGCAAGTTCACAATGCAGCGCAGATCAATTCATACTGCAAATTCACAATGCAGCATAAATCAATTCATACTGCAAATTCACAATGCAGCATAAATCAATCCACACTGCGAGTTCACCATGCAGCACGGATCAACTCACACTGCAAAAACAGGAAAAGTTCTCAATGGCAAATTCCTGTTGCTGGGAGCAACAGGAGTTCTGATTACAATGGTCTGACTCAATATAGGTGTTTCGCCGGCTGTCAGCAGCATCGTTGAACGCTCTAGGAACCGGCTGTTCACCATCAAACACACAAGACATGGACATATATCTAGATCAGCGCAAGAAATATTTAAAGATTAAATAATTTCTAACACGTTTACACTTAGAAGTTACAATCTTGAGCTCTATCTTAGGAGAACGTCTGCACTCGGTCAAATTAGACAATGGAAGACGCTGTGTTGAGCTTGCGGACCAGTGCGCGGATCCGCGGCCGATGTTGCCACAGAGTTTCTTAAAAATTCGCGTCTCGTAAGACGCGACATCAACAAAGCTAAAACATTTCATTTCCACAAAACATGCCCTCCTTAACTTTTAGTTCAGAACCTCACTTATTCCCCTCGTGAGCACCAATTCCCACGGACACAAAAGTTGCATTCTGCAAAATGAGAAAACCGTAAAAACTTTGATCACACGGGAGAGCTACGATGTTTAAAAAATGTGAGGTGCGATGTAGTGATTAGACATTTGAATAACAAATAAATCTGCATTTCACATCTACAAAGAAAACGCATTAGTGCAATAATGTTTGCTAGCTAGGTGTGTTTAATCTTTATCCTTTCGAGCAGAAGAAAAGTTACATAATTAACACTTACATAATTCAACAGCTAACCTTTACCATGTTTGCTGGCTAGGTGTAGTTTAACATACCTCATTCGAGCAGAGGAATATTCACATAATTCGCACTTAAACAGCTGACCCTCACCATGTTTGCTGGCTAGGTGAAGTTTAAGATTTCCCTTGAGAGCAGAGGAATATTCACATAATTCGCACTTAAACAGCTGACCCTCACCATGTTTGCTGGCTAGGTGAAGTTTAAGATTTCCCTTGAGAGCAGAGGAATATTCACATAATTCACACTTGAAAAGCTGACCTTCACCATGTTTGCTGGCCAGGTGACGTTTAAGATTTCTCTTGAGAGCAGAGGAATATTCACATAATTCGCACTCAAACAGCTGACCCTCACCATGTTTGCTGGCTCGGTGTAGTTTGACAACACTCTTACGAGCAGAAGAATAGTCACATAACTCACACTTGAACAGCTGACCTTTACCATGTTTGTAAGCTAGGTGAAGTTTAAGATTTCCCTTGAGAGCAGAGGAATATTCACATAATTCGCACTTAAACAGCTGACCCTCACCATGTTTGCTGGCTAGGTGAAGTTTAAGATTTCCC
This sequence comes from Morinoia aosen, assembly GCA_030386875.1. NCBI lineage: Eukaryota > Metazoa > Arthropoda > Malacostraca > Amphipoda > Talitridae > Morinoia > Morinoia aosen. The sequence goes on from CM059564.1 coordinate 78,352,084, forward strand.
TTGAGAGCAGAGGAATATTCACATAATTCACATTTGAAAAGCTGACCTTCACCATGATTGCAGGCCAGGTGACGTTTAAGATTTCCCTTGAGAGCAGAGGAATATTCACATAATTCGCACTTAAACAGCTGACCCTCACCATGTTTGCTGGCTCGGTGTAGTCTGACAGCACTCTTACGAGCAGAAGAATAGTCACATAACTCACACTTGAACAGCTGACCTTTACCATGTTTGTAAGCTAGGTGAAGTTTAAGATTTCCCTTGAGAGCAGAGGAATATTCACATAATTCGCACTTAAACAGCTGACCCTCACCATGTTTGCTGGCTCGGTGTAGTCTGACAGCACTCTTACGAGCAGAAGAATAGTCACATAACTCACACTTGAACAGCTGACCTTCACCATGTTTGTTAGCTAGGTGCAGTTTAAAATAATACTTTCGAGCACAGAAATAATCACACAATTCGCACTTAAACAGCTGACCTTTACCATGTTTGTTAGCTTGGTATGGTTCATCTTCGTTTCTACGAGCTGAGTCATTCAAGTTACGCCTGTAAAGTCGACTTTGAACATGTCTGCCTATTTGAGGTCCTATTTTGCCTTTACCAGACAAACACTGCTTCAAGTTTCCTTCATTTGCTGAAGAATATTTGCACAATTCACACTTGTACACCATAATATTGTGCAATGCACCTTCTTTAGGTGAATCAGAACTGGACTCTACTACAAAACGAAAGTTACAGAAATCACATCTAAGCTCTCCGTGACCATGTTTATTACGACGCTGTTCCCCCGTCATTTTCACACCTGAATATTGATAACTCCAGGATAGACCTTCGTGCCGGCTTTCATTATCATGCTGCTCCACTATGTGCCGCTTCAAAATACCCATGTACATAGTAGGGAAATCACACAACCCACAATTGTTGTAACATCCCAATTTGTGCCTGACACGGAGGTGCATCTCCATAAGGTCCCTCCTACCAGTGGAGTAATCACAATGTTCACACAGTAAGGGCCGTGACGCGAGTCTGTCAGGAGGTGCGGCCTCAACACTACTACCGCTACTCGACACATCTGATGGTAGCGAGTCAGCGCTCCCTTGAGATGCTCCAGCTGGTCCCTGATGAAAAGCACTTGTGTTGCACGCACCAGGGCTGTCTTCCCTTAACTCATCCTCTGCTTCTGCATGCCCTAAACGTGCATGAGTGCTGTCATTGTCTACTTCTCTCTTGAAAGTAACTGCACGAGAGCCTGAACTTGAACTGGCCTGTGAGAAAAACTTTTCCCGATTATTACTGGCACAGATTCTCAGGGGAAAAAACACATTATACGCAAATTGCAATTTAGAAGTACCTACGAGTATGCTCATGGTAACCATGAACTTTTGAAATAAAGTTGTGCACCTAAGCATCAGTTCTTATTTTAATCTTGAGCCAATTCACTCAACTTTTCTAAACAAAATACAAGAAAAATATATGAAAAATAATACAGGAAGCAAAAAATAACGATTGCACAGGAGACTTTTCAAAAGTACATTCTGTCTTCACAGCCGGTTAATACTTCAATACAGAGCAAAAATTTAATGAAGTATTCACGCAATATCTTCTACATGCAATAGCGACTGTCACAAACACAATATTTTGGATCAAAATTCCTGCACAAAGTTTTAATGTTAATGTTTTTCTCCTTAAAACATAAAACTAACTTCATTATTCTTCTTAAATTTACAAGCAACGTCAATTTTATTAGATATATTGTTTCTGAATAACTGAAAGTAGAGTGGCTGAAGTGATTTCTTGAAGTGAAGCAAAACAACTAAAAATTATTCATTCATTGGCCTCACATACAAAGCATGAAACACGTATAAAAATCAGAAACCTGACTTGTACTTAATACGGTTTCACGTTAGGCAACAGTTCCACACAAACATCTTTAAATCACAAGTTTGGCAGCCAATGTTTAAAGAAGTTTAGAAGGCAAACAAAAACTTCCAAGCATCTTGAAACGATCACTAGCGTAAACCAGTTAAAGTGCGTCGTTCAAGTCAACTCAACTCATTGAGGCACAACGCTATTAAGAAAGGGCTCCACGACACTGAGGATACAAGAAGCATGCTGAAAATAGCGTTGATAACATTAATTAAGGGACCATAGCTTAATCAACACTAGCTGTGGTTGGGGAACGGAAATAAAGTGGATCACATCGAGAAAAACAAAACAAGACTCAATACAAGCAGTCAAAGATATTATCACTCTACAACAGGCACAATTTTTGAAAATAAAATATATTGCACTAAATACCAATTAGGGAACCAAATAACCAATAAATCTTGATTCAACAGAATTGAAACTCGAGAATAATGGTGTGTAGGGAGACTATTTTTTTGGAACCAGAGGAAAACATTGCTCAGCTGCTAATGAAACAGCTTGCAATAAATTAAGCTAATCTAAAGTGAGATGCTTCAAATCATTCATAAAGCAATTAGAATAAAATTAAATCCACTGAATGACAAGTTTTATCAATTATATCTGAAATGCTAACAACAGGAAGAGGTGAAAGCAACAAAAATGAAATAAATGTCACCATATAGTGGCCAAGAGCGGGTAAAAACAGATTACAGTTTAATGAAATTCATATTTTTTGTATAATTATAAATACTCTACTGAAAACAAACAAAAGCATTCAAGAAGCAAATGAGTAATCAATTGGAAGCTTTCAAGAGGAGGCAAACTAACCAATCGGAAGCATTCAAGAGGAGAGTAAGCAATCCACAGGAAGCACTCAAGAAAAGATTAAGCAGCCAATTGCAGCACCTGGGGTTCCTGATGCCAGTCAATGGGCTCGTCCTTTACAGTAACAGCCTCCAGCTCAGCGTCATGCACTTCACTTTTGATGTAAATATCTTTTAGATGGCTCCCAGAGCTCGGCCCATCACCTGCAGGTGACACAAGCTCATTGAAAAAAATTACATCTGAGATAAAAAATCTAGTAACAGCTCTTTATGTGTAAAAATACAAAGATAATTTCATGATTTTGACAATGTCTACAATTTGGTTAATATTTTAACACATAAAAACTGGAACAATTTAGAAAATTTGGAAAAAATCAAGTAATAATTATAGCAGGCAACACAATGCAACCCTTCCAACTAAATAGTTAATATTTCAAAAGCTTTGGAGATTAATTGAACTTAATCATATTTTAGGTTACACCAGCAAATTTAAATGACAATATTAAGCAAGAAACCGAGTCTACAGAATAAATTGTAGTTACAAATCAGAATAAACAAGCAATTCCAATAAAATTTGCATTAAAAAATGTGTTTTGGACTTCACTATATTTCTGAAGGACATCAAGCACGTTTGAATTAAAAATTAATGTAAACCAATTTTTAAATCATTCATGCAACAATTAAAATAGAATTAAATCTAGTGAGTGACATCTTTCTCAATTAAGACACCATTTCACAAACTTGTGGGAGGAAGTTTCACACTGGAGACAAAGACCAAAACTCAACAAAACTCCTTATACCACTGAAGTCCTCATCTTTAAAAGATCAATACCACAGTTTTTTGAAAGTTTTCAAAGTAGATTAGGTGCAAGTTTAAGCGTACTTTTCCAAAACTAAGGTGTTATAAAGTTAGGAAGGAGAAAGGCAAAATTTAGTATGGTGTTGAGGAAATGAGGAATCTATCCACAAGCTGCACAGAAACAGTAGGTCAAGAAACCAGTTCATGAAACAAGATTACACTGGGTGCAGAAAGTAATGAATACTGAAAAACCCGACAGAAGCAAACCACAAAAAAAAAGGTCCATAACAAAACAAAAAAAATATTCTAAAAAAAGGCCTACATACTTTAGCGCTGCACTTCACATGTTTCCTCTGGGGGTGCTTATATTCATAGAAACAATAGTTGTACCCCCACGAGGGTGTGATGGTTTTTAAACACACAACATTACACTAGTAGCATGGTTCAGCAGAAAGAAATCAGTAAGATAAGGTTTACTCTGGGAGTAATTCTTACAAAAATACATGGTGTGAATGCTCAGTTGGCAGACACTAAAAGTTGTGTCATGTAAAGAAATAATAAACATGGTACGCCACTGATCTACTCCAAATAGAGATTTACATGCAGTATTGCACTCAGCACTCCCAAATGCTCACACATCATCTACACACATGGCTGTGTACACCAAAATGCATGCAAAATGACAGCATAAACCCAAAAACAATAAGTTACAGATAATGTTGATAACACTAAAACTTTCAGTCTCGTATTGCCACATCTCTACTCACAGCATGGGACTTTCAATTTGTCCAAGCTCCTGATATTCACAAAACGTACATACCAACTGTACTATATTCAAACTTTGTTTCATCTTCTATATGACTCAAGAAATTCTATTGAAACCAGAATTGGCCATACAGACCATGTCAAAATAATAATTAGAGAGATATATTTATTGTGCAATTTGGTTTCACTCCTGAAAACAATTTTTGCAACATTATATCCTATTAGTGTACATGACCAAACAAAAACGAGGGGATGTGATATTTTTTCTAAATAAATCTCCCAGATGTAAATGACAAACAGCTATATCCATCCTAAGTAAGATATCCACGATCAAGTACCTGGAACACTTTGAACGCAATTGGTAAAACTGAAGTTCAATATTCAACTCAAATTTAATGTCAATAGTAATAGGCAATTTTGAAACTAGCAATCAGTAACTGAATCATACCCTCATTTAGCTTTAACTAAGTAATCAGGAAAATTGTGAGTCCAACTACTGGTAAATCAACAGCATTATGAAAATCTTATCCATGGCCTCCAGCAGCACACGTTGCAGTTGGAGTGTTAAGAGCTTGACAGAAAGACAGGCCAACCAAAAAAGCAACACCTGTTAATCCATGTAGAAACTCTGCCGATTTTGATAAGCTGGGGAACATTAGAAAAAACATAGAAATTTGTTTATTTAAAAAGACACCTGAGTTTATTATAATATAATGATAATTAATTTTTCTTGACAACATTTCAAGATATCATTAACAGTAGGTCTTGCCCTCAAACCAGTAGTGTGTGTCTATATACCATTTGGGTTTATTTCCACACTAGAAAGGCTTAGTTTTCTGCTTTAATATCAACTTTCTTTATCTCATACCCAGAACAGAGCTAAGTCTCACCTTGCGTCATGTTCTCCTCTGTAGCTTCTTGCTTGATGAAATCCTGCCTGCAACACAGCCTCTCCACTTCATCACCCGTCAGCTTGTGCACCATAACCACTGCATGCTCCATGCTGGGTGCTTAGGTACCTGAGCAATGGGATGCTTGTTTGCTCTAATATTTGAGAAAACTGAAGCTATAACTTGAAAAAATTAAAAACATTACACTGTTCTATCATCATTATAGACAATAATAAGTGGCAACACATTTCAATAATGCAATATAACCATATATCAAGTGGATCAGACAATTTAAAGTCATGAATTAAAAGAATAATGATTTAATTTTCATCTTTGAGTTATAAGATGAACCACTCAAAGCTCCTGAAGTGAAAAAAGTGTCCAGTCAAAATGATTATTTCGTTTAAGTGAAACATGTTTTTTAAATTATTTAGTTTTTCAAATGAAACTCGCACTATTCAATTACTTTGTAAGTTATTTCTTTATTTTTTTGTGGTCTGTTCATTTATAACAATCAGCAAGCACAAGATGAGAATATTTATTTTTTGGTCTCATATGATCAATCAATAATGAATATATGAGAGAAATCAAAAGTTCATATATCAACTAGAACATCAAATTGTACAAGTTACTGTCTTCATTAGGATCTCCCATTGATGGGACATCATCAAGGCAAAAGTACATAGTTGTCTAGATTTAGTTTTAGAATGTTATCTGTCTGTTACAAATTAGGGTTCACAAAATGGTTGCAATTACATATCATTAGTACCTATGCCATGAGAATTAGTAACTTAAGATGGATGTAATCATTGTCATAATTAAAACAAGATCTTGAAAACTGACATAGCAAATTCAAATGTAGCACACAATGAAGGAACAATGCTACACAAAAAACGTCCATTCACAAATATGCTCAAGAATATTTCAGTTCAACCAAGATTATTTCTGAAATAAAAACGAAATTCCAGCAGATGACATTTTTTTTCTTATAATATACAATCCATAAACACAGAGTGTTTGTAAACTCTAGGTACAAACCTCGGCAGTGGGTAGAAAAATTGAAAAAAAAAAATTTTTTGATGAACAACAAAAAGTCTGGACAGCAATTGTTTATGGAAAATTAAATGAGAAGTTTCACAATCCCTGCATCTGGCAACATTTTTCTACATGTGTGGTCCATGGTGTGAAGTAGTTTAACACTATTAATTGCAACCCAAATTCCAAAAAAGCAGATATGTGCATGGCATGTTGATACAAGATTGAGAGCTAGAATGCATCCAGACCAGTTCTGCAACTGTAATGTACCTGATCATTGATTCTTTACAAGGTTGCATCAACATCCGCAAGACGTCTGCAGTTTAGAGGTGAAGAGAAGAGAAGCAGATGGTCGAAGGCATGGGCAAATTTTCGCTGTGGATGAAGAGCAGATACCACACGGCACATGATCTCGGAATACGTTGCTACACTAAAGTATGGAACATACTCCATGCTGATGGCCTGTACGCTTCATGTTATGAGAGTAAAAGAACTGCTGCCAACTAACTTATAGCCCCGTGAACGAATTGCACGCTGGTTCATAAATGAGAATAATGCAGATTATGAATTTTAAAAGAGTGTACTCTCAACTGATGAGGCAACTTTTACGCGTGGTAGAATGTTTAACACGCATAACTTACACTTGTGGCAACCTGACAACCCACATGCTTAGCATCAGCGCAACCACCAAGTGCGGTCTACTGTGAATGTAAGGGCAGGAATTATTGGCAACCATTTGGTTGGGCTGTATGTGCTTCCAGCATGTTTAACGGAGAAAAACCATCAAGTTTTTCTCAGGGAGTTATTACCTGACCTAGAAAATGTACTTGTAACCATCTTCTAGTCTCCACCTTATCCAATTCATTATAAGCAGCCCCAAGCACTCCCAAATACCACAAACAACTTTTGATAAACAATTTTTATCTTAATTCTTATTTACAACCAGCTGGAGTCTTTCCATAAGAGACCCTTATAAACACTTTTACAAGTCTAGTTCTCTTCACTTGAGCTAATAATGTTAAAATATAAGCACAGAGTAGCTCCAATGCATTGATGACCATGCTTTGAGCAGCCAACATTTCCACCCCCACCCCCCATACATCATGTCTTGCTTTCACCTGACACCAAATTCAATCTATATAAATATTTAACAAACAGAACATTACACACTACCAATGCAAACCCACAAGCACTTCACACCATTTACTCACTATACATTCAGTTCTCACACATGCTCTGCAAACAATATAAGCACATAGTCTTGAACTTCTTGCTCTTCACACCAGACACTCGAAGCACTTGAAACAACCCTCCCTGATCGACTGTATCATCCATTTCATTTGTTTCACTGCTAAAATAAGATCCACACATCCTCTATCATGCCAAAAACTGAACAGCTTGCCTCCTATTGCACTTTCTGTTTTCTTTTTCATATGATTCAATAGCACTCTGCCATACAGATTACCAATCATGCTCAATATACTTATTCTTTATGAATTAGAGCTCTCATACCTACTCTTACTTTTATACAATTGAGTCACAACAAATATTCCTCAAATCTTTCAGCAATGCATCAACAACAAAAAAATTCAGCAACTACAACAATCAATCAATGTCACAAATTTTGTTGAATGCTCAGATGCCACTGTTCAATACCAGTGCTTCACCCTAGAGTGCTTTTTCCAGGGTAGACTTCAATTTCTACTCACTTGATCATTCATCTTTGGATCAATTGCATTCTCTTATTTTCACTGGCATACTCCTGCCATTTTTTGTAGTTTAATTTCAGAAAATATAATTGTTTTAAGGGAAGCATTTGCACAAAATGGTCAACTTTTGTTCTATTGGACGTACGTCTATGAAAATTTTGCAGATTACTAGATCTCTACATTTGTAACAACTTATTTTAAACAAAAATTTTTCATAAGGCCTTAGAAAATTTTTTATTTGAAAAAAATAAAATTATATATATACATATATTATTCATTACAACTTCGAAATTTACAAAGCTAGAGCAATGCGGTTTGTTGCATTTGAAAGTCGAACGTGGGCTCTATCTAAATTACGGGTGGATTTTTTTAATCATTTCAATGAGAATTTTTATGAATTTATGAATTGTAAGGGTGAGAGCAAAAGTTATAATTTAGGGTAAAAAAGTCTACGGAAATCTTTACAGAAAAAATTTTGGAAATTCACCCTTATCGTAGATAGAGCACATATGTCACTTTCAAATGCAACCAACTGCATTGCCCTAGCTTTGTAAACTTCGGAGTTATAATGACAAACGTCTTGATAAGTTACTTTTTCAATAAAACCTATTTTTAAGAAAAAAAATGCTTCTCCTCCTATATTTTTCGAGCTACAGTGATGATTTTGGTATCATTGGATGCAGAAAAACAAGGGCTTTAGCATGTATTGAGAAGTTTTCAAAATTCATTCTTGTTTCAAAGTTATGACGTCATAAATTTGAATTTTCTTGAGAATATTTTGATTTTTTTCTTTTTAATTTTTCAAATTTTTATATTGGAAATTTGAGGAAAAGCATTCAAGTTTTTGGAAGGTCCACGTTATTCTGCATCCAATGATACCAAAATCATTACTGTAGCTCAAAAACTATCAGAGAAAAAGCCTTTAGAAACCCCCCCCCCAAATGTCGTTTTCTATGATTTCCCATTTTCTTTTCAAGAAAATCGCATTTTGTCATAAATGATAAATGATTCTAAATTGTATTTCCTATCAGTATACCAAATTTCATTGCTCTAAATTCAATAATAAAAAAAATATTCGAATGGGGATGAGGAATATGAATGATGAAATATATAAAAAAATAAAATGAAAAAAAATTGAAAATTTTAGATTTTTTTTGTCCACGTTATTCTGCATTCAATGATACCAAAATCATTACTGTAGCTCAAAAACTGTAGGAGGAGAAGCATTTAGAAAACCCCCCCAAAAATTTTGTTTTCTATGATTTCCCATTTTCTTTTCAAGAAAATCGCATTTTGTCATTGATGATAAATGATTCAAAATTGCATTTCCTATCAGTATACCAAATTTCATTGCTTTAGGTTCAAAAATGAAAAAAAGGTCCGTAAGAGGGATGCCCTCTCCCCCCCGGGAGGGACGTTAGCTCTGGGGTAGGTTCCTGATATTTTTACAGACATTCGGGGACATGTCTCTAACTCATTTAAAGCAATAAAAACAAAAATCGGGAGAATCGACCTTTGGACTGCAGATGCCCCAAAAAGCTCCCCAAATGCTTCCCTTAAATGATGCTTTTGTATTTTATTCAGCAAAAATTTGATGACACTACAACTTACAGCACAAACAAAATCCTTTTTTTCACTCAAGATTATAAGTTTATTCAGATATTCAAGTTCAAATACTTCTCTGACAATAACATACTAACAAATAGTGCACACGATCTGTCAAAAAGCAACATCCAAAAAGTTTAAGGGCACGGTTTGGGTCTATTTCTGGATTCTGGTAATTTTTCAGTTTATAAACTCATCTTATAGATATTTTTCTTGCGTATCCAACGATATAATTGGCTTTAAAGTACGTCAATTGGTTAGTCTTCTGAACGGGGTAGAAGACGCTCACTAGTGTGACATTGGGGTGCACCAATGGATGGGTCCTCCCTCTTCCCCCCCATTACGAGCCAGTATTGAGTGTTTCTCTATGGGAATAGCATGAGTGTTCATTCATGGCCTTACTTGAAATGCTTTTGTACTCAAACGAAACATTCTATTACTCAGTGATAAATTATGATGGTGTAATTGAGTGTTTGTTTTGAGTCCGGCTGCTGAGTCATCAGCTAATTAGCTGGCTACGTAAACATAAATGAATCCCAGAGTTTTAAAGCTACAGGAATAGCAATTATATCAATCGAAAGGGCTTAAAAAGAGCTACAAAGCAATACATGTAATTGAAAAAAAAAATTAGCCAGCTTTGAAAAAAAAAATGTTAGAAAAAAACCCTGCTCTGAAACTTGTTAATATTGACTTTTGATAGGGATCTTTTCCCACTGTTTTGAAGGTACATAAGAAAGTACTGAATTGCTGATAGGACTCAATTTAAAAATTAGTAAAGAACAAATTTTTTTTTTGGAAAAATGGTTTTTGTGCACACTTACTTTTTGATTATCAAAAACCTACTCCTCCCACAGTTTTGAAGGTACAGCGATGGCGAGCATACCAATCAATAGCGCTTAAAAGGGAAAATAGATCCGGTGCAAAAGTTTTTTTAATTTCAATTCACCTTAAAAGTTAATAGCAAATTATTCATAAAAGTGGGAAAAAAGGTCATTTTTACGGAAAAAAGTCCTCAAAACTCAAAAAATCAAATAATCTAAAAACTTTTGCACCGGATCTCTGGACAAGACAATTTGCTATCTAGAAAATATTTTCTCAGTTCTCCGAGTTCAAAATTGTAAGAGTAGGATTTTCCGCAACACATCTTTTTTCATGTTTTTTAAAAAATAATCTTTTTCATGTATGGTTATGAAAAATATGCTCGAATAAAAAAATATTCATAACAATTCACCCCTACGGTAGATATCTCATAAAAATTCACCGAGAACTTACAGACTTTTTTTTACACTGAACCGTCCCCTTAAATGAGCACTGCAGAAACATTTCCTTAGTATAAAAATATCATTAATTAATATAGCTAATTAACTTATTGTGTTCAAGTGATGAACATGTGATGACTGTGATCATTTTTCAATTCTTCCCATCTGAACCTCACGCATGCCCAAATGAAACTAAATTTATCTTGAAGAGACTCACAACTTAAGGTGGCCGTATAATCAGAATTAAGAAAATGGCCATCACATTTTTTCTAAGGAATTTAGATCTATGAAATTTGGCATACGTATGTATTTTAGAAAATAAATAGAGGTTGTGTCATCCACGTTTTTTTCATTTTAGCCATAATGATGGAGATAATGAGAAAAAAGGGGTAAAAAATGTATCATTTTCAAGCCACTTCTTTTCAGAAAGTAATTATTGTATAGAAATGATTCAGGTGCAATTGGATGCACAATGGATTGCTGCATAAGGAGTCAGCGGTTTATTTTGAATTTCAAAGTAGTTTAGTTTTTATGAAGTTTTTAAAATAATTGCGAGTCATTCATTTGTCTGTAGATTTTTCAATGTAACTAAAATACTACTATGAATTCTAACAAAATCCTTTGACTCTTAATGCAGCAACTCTTTGCGTATCCAATGAAACCAAAATATTGCTCCACAATTACCAGTTTATGAGAAGAAGCGGCTGGAATATTGAGATTTGCATTGTTAAAAAAATGCATTCTAGTACCGAACAGGTCTTTTCATTTACAAGCTAATCAGCGCAGTTGACGTTATGAAAGCTATTCTAAAATATTAATTTGACTTCTGCTATCTTTCATTGAAGTATTTTGTGGTTCCTTGTCAAAACCAGTCCACAAGTGGTACCAGGGCCTGGTACTTAGAGAGACTAGCATGAGGCTCAGGGGTAACGCATCGCTCCGATGCACCTGAGGTGCGCTTCAATCCCAACTAAACTTAGCAGATGCAAGACCAGCTACCCTGAGCTTGACAGGGAGATTCAGCTAGTTGTTTGACATCGTAATTGCTTCGGCATTTATGTCACACTGAACTCCTCCGCAGCCAGCAGTCTTACTTATGTCTACAGAACAGGAGGGAGGGGGGGAGGAGGTCCATGGGAGGTACTGTTTTCGTTAAAGTTCTTGAACAGCTGAATGATAAATAAACATGTCTTTAGATATAAACAGTCTGTGAGCAATATCTCAGTGAAATGATATGGCACATGAGTGCTGACATGCCAAGCAACCCTTCCTGCCGCTTCTTCTTTCTCTGTTTAATCGCCTTAGGTGCTTCAGATGTTACCAAATTACTCATTAACTACTTATTAACTGTGCATTGCTCTACCAAACTAAGCAATAAAAAAATAGAATTCGACCAATTTTAAACTTCTAACAAGACAGTCCCCTTAAGGAGGTCCTCCGAGGCCTCTTTTCTTTCTGATAGTTATTTTTCATGTTTTTGTTGCAGAAGAACCCTTAGGGGATGGACTATACGGTCCTAAAATTTTATGGCGCCACGGACAATAGATCCCCCCCAGGGGGGGTGAGGGGTAAGGGGACCAAAATCTTAAATTTTCGACCCCATATTATAAGAAAATAAAAGAAATGGAAAATTTGCGAATATACTTTTGTTAGATATCTTCCAAAGATTCTAAAACTGTCTTTTTTTTGTTCAAGCATAAAAACTCAATGAGTTCTATTCTTTTGCAATATCAATACCAGTGGACTAAAAACCAATGTCAAATTTTTTCAAAAACTAAGGCTTGAATCGAAAAAATGTGCAGAAGAAATTGTGTTTCTTTTCAAAAGTTACATATAATAGTCAAATTTCATAAGAATCAGACTGAAAACAAACAAATTCCATAATTTTTATGAAGTAAAAAAATTTCAAATCTATTTTGTAAATTACAATTCACAATGTGAATATGATGTTATACATGGAGATTATCAAAATAAAAACAGTATTCAATTACAAAAATTTTTCATTATATTACACTTCAACAAAACATTTTGTTAATGGCCTACACTGAAAAGTCACTTATTTTCAAAATTCAAAAGAATAGAAGTCATTGAGTTTTTATGCTAGGAAGAAAACAAAGACAGTATTGGAATCCTTGCAATATTTCTAGCAAAGTCATATTGCCACTCTTTCCATTTCCACAATTTAATTTTTTTTAAATAGTTCTATTTCAAAAATTTCGGTATTTTTGATATATTGGTAAAATTTTGCATATATAAAAAATAGAAATAAATGTAAAATCCCCGAATACATCTTTGTTAGAAATGTTCCAAGGAATCCAAAACTGTCTTTAAATTTGTTCTACCATAAAAACTCAATGACTTCTATTCTTTTGAAATAGGTATAAAAATGACCCAAAAAAAAAAAATTTTCAGACAACTAAGGCTAAATCAAGAATTTGACAGTTCAATTATGTTTGTCTTACAAAACTACATATACTGACCATATTTCAGACAAATCGGATCAATCAAAAAAATTTTTTTCCGGAGGATCTCCTTAACACGTTAAGTGCGGCGAGACCCACCGGTGGTCATTTAGGTGATTTTCATAATGCTGCTGGCCGACCAACACTCACTGCCTCAATTTTTATAAATACTAGATGAAAGTTAAATGAAGGCATGATCCAGTCAATGTTTGCTATTTTCAAATTTTCTTACTTCAAATGACCTTAAATTTAAGCTGGATATTGAACTTCAGTTTAACATGCCTCACTTAACGTGTTAAATATGCTTGATATGGTAGCAAGGTAATGGAACTTTTTTCAATAATACGCTAATGAAGTGTTATAACTAGTGAAAGAAGAAAAAAATTTTGGCTACACAACAATGATTACGGATTTCTCTATTTATATCATAAATGTTAATTGTATGTAAAATGCTAACAGCATTCTCATCAAATACCCTGAAGTACATTTTTCTATGAAATTGTCTTGAGAGCAACACACTATTACTGTAATCATGCAGCTTCATGCAAAACTATTTTCTCAATGCCCATTCCAACAAGGTAATCTTAGTATTATGAACAAGCAAAAAAATGTGATAATAAAAATTTTACCTATATTATTAATCCCCGAGAAATATTTGATTTTTACTAACCTGTACAATTTTCTCATCACTCAAATATAAATGTATTCATTTATGAAACCTCTGCTGTGACAATTGTCCCAGTGACAACCCACAATGCAACAAAGGATGCCAATGCGTGTTAGTCAGCAAATAATGGTTGAGAGGCAAGGGTTAGGTTTAGTGTAGCAAAAAAAAACGTTTTATTTGATGGCATTTTTTTTGCCAAAAAAACGTTTTTTATGTGTTTTTTTTGCACACCCAAATTTTGTTAAGTATGTGTCTGTTTATTTTTAGTCACATAAAATACATTAACATCCATGTTCTTTAGTCATGATTTTTTTGTAATAAAAACAACAAAAGGAAACCATACTATAAAAGTGTGGCAGATAACCCACAATTACCTAGAGAAGTCTAAAAGGAACAGCAGGAGACATAGAACTTATATTGATTAAGTCAAAATTCAGAGTTTACTATCTCTACAAAGATTTTACTTTTGTGACCAAAAGATCAGACATAGTAGAGATACGGGAAACGTTCCTTTGGAGAAACGGGTAGAAATCTTTAACAACGAATTGATGAGCATGCTAAGAATGTGCAGAGGAAGAATAGGTTATCCCTTGTCTATTAGCATTCCGAAAATGATAACCATTCTTTTGATATTGAAAATGTATCTATCTTATAAAATGTTAAAAATTAATACGCCCGAAAAATTGTCGAAGCAATATACAGTGTTTAGGAACCAAACAAAATTAATCATCACCTTGATGTCCCCGCACAGTTTCTTCCTTTGCTCATCAGTTGCCCTTGATCAATGATTTTTGGCTTGCATCTAAAAATTTAATAAAATGTTTTGTATACTAGATACACGCGGATACCATAAGAGGTTTTGTTGAAGAATACATCGTTCCCCTGATGACGGCTAGAGCTAATCTAGCCGAAAGCTTGGGTCAAAAAATTGAATTTGTCTTTGCTGATCCCAAAAATTTCGAAAAAATGGAAATAGTAGAGATAGTAAGCTCTGAATTTTGACTCCATCTCTATAAGTTCTGTGGCTCCTGCTGTTCCTCTTAAGACTCCTCTAGGTAATTGTGGGTTATCTGCCACCACTTTTGCTGTATGGGTTCCTTTTGATGTTTTTATTACAAAAAAAATCACAACTAAAGCAGAACATTAATATTAATGTATTTGATGTGACCAAAAAAACCATGCTATTTCTTTCTAAAAAACATGTTTTTTTACTAAAAATCATCACTAAGAAACTGGATATTAATATATTTCATGTGACCAAAAAATTAAAAATCAAATATCATGTTTAAAAAAAATCATTTGTAAAACAACATGGAAATTAATATATTTTATGTGACCATAAAACCATGCTGATTTTCTTGCATTTTCTAGTCAATATGCAGTTTAATGCGCTCATGGAAATTAAAAATTCTGTTCCGAGGGATCACTAAAAGGACACATTTAAAAAAACTTTTATATGAATGACATTCTGCTTGCTGATGCATTATTTTTGAGTTATTTAACATCAAAATTTTTTCTTTCATAGCAGTTCCAGTCAGTTGCATGCTTGAGCTGGAGCTGTTAAAGTACATTTGGGTACTCGTAATTCATTATTAGCCAACCCTGTAGAGCCTGAACCCACTTCTAGGGTGTTTTAGTTAACTACACAATTAACGTTATCACCCAAAAATACTAGCTGGCCTGGTTTAGTGAATACTTGAATCTACAGTATTCACTACTACGCTTTTGCTAATGTTCTACGGTGGCCGCCATATTGAAACTGATGTCAACTGCATATCAATTTTAGTATTCACTACCCCAGTCCTGCTAATATTTTTAGGGTGATACATGTTTGTGTTATAAACTATAACATCCTAGAAGTGGGTTCAGGCTCCGCCTGTAATGGGGCGATTTACCAGTCTCCTAAACCGTGTTTGCTAATGAGATGGTGCAATCTGCCTATTTCTCTAACCCCCTACTTTTTCTGTTCCAGGACAGATGTATCAATGTTGAATAGTAAAGCAGAAAATTCCTAAGTGCAGTATTACAGCGTACAGGCAAATTATTAAGAGCGGCACCATCCAGCAAGGGTAAGAGTAATAGGCAGCGATAGGATTAAAATAAAAGGATAGGTTTAGTGATTTATTGAAATATTTATTTGTAAATGATATTGTTCATTTGTTATGTGAAAGTGAGAAACTATGTACTTTATTGCCTGTTTTATCATTAGAAGTTATTATTTATAATGCGTGGCGGATTGGCAGGAAGACCTCCAGACCTCTGGTCCAAACCTCCAGATCAACCTCCGATCAACCTCCAATTGGAGAGCAGAAGCAGAGGCCAACCAGGATACTCCAGAGCCATCACCCAGAGCCCTGTGGTACCAGCCTCCACAGCGTGAGACCAATAACAGCCCACAACGGCTGATTCTCCCTCTGGCGTCTCTTGCCGCTGCGGTACTCCACCTGCTGCCGTTATACTTCAGCACTTCCCACTGCCGCTGTACTCCAGCATACCCTGCTGTTGCCGCACCCCGGCCTACTCTGTCGCTGCGGCGCCCCGGCCTACTCGGTTGCTGCCGTAATCCGGCATATCCTGCCGCTGCCGCACTCTGGCATCTGCCGCTCTTGAGCTCCTACCGCTCTCGCGTTTCCTACAGGTCGAGCATTGGGCCAGCCATTATTGCTGGGTAGGAAATCATCCTGGGGTTGCTGCTGTGCTAAATTGTTCCTAGTATAGTAGGCTACTGTGTCATAATTGAGAGTGCTTATTTTGTGCGGGTCGTAGGTAGGTTAATTATTAGTGTCCACACCTGGTTATTTTTCTATGTATATGTGTGTAATTATTGTAAAAGAGTACTAATAAACTAAAAAAAGAAAGAAAATTATAAACCCATTACCTGGGAGTGTCGGCTCAATTATTCATCTTGAGACAAGATAGAAGTCATAGGTAGGTTAGGTCTCTCACAACCAATGTACATTAGTGCTATGGATCTAGGTCACACATGTTGATGGTAGGAAGCCTACCTGTCCCCCAACATGCCGGGTAAGCCAATAATAAATTACAAAGTACCCAAGCGTACTCTAACAGCTCAAGCGTGCAACGCAATTGCTATGGAAGACGAAAATTCAAAACTTGAATAACTTGGAAATAACGCATCTGCAAGCAGAAGATTCTTATAAAATGCTTTAAAATGTGTTCCTAGTGATTCGTTGGAGCGGAAATTTTAATTTCCGTGAGCGCATCAAACTGCATATTGAACACTTTTTTACAAAAAAGCATGTCTAAAAAATATGGATATTAATATATTCAATTTGACCTAAAAAATCATCATTTTTCAAACATGTTTTTTTACCAAAAAGTCATTAACATTCATTTTTTGGTTATGACTTCTGTGAAGAAATGGATATTAATATATTTTATGTGACCATAAAAACCATGCTCTTTTTACAAAAAATTCACACAAAAAAATCATAAATATAAAACATGGATATTAATATATTTTATCTAAACAAAAAATACAATGCTATTTTTACAAAAAAAGTTTTTTTTACAAAGAAATCATTAAAATCTATTTTTGTCATTTTTATTGTAAAAAATAAACATTTTTCTACAAAAAAACATGGTTTTTGATCACTTAGAAGACATTAATATACACATTTTTAGTCATGATTTTTCTGTAAAAAGATGTTTTTAAAAAAACAGCATGGTTATATTTGGTCAAATAAAATATATTGACATCCATGATCTTTAGTCATGATTTTTCTGTAAAAAAACAGTTTTTTAAAAAAAGCAGCATTGGGTTTTTTGATCACATAAAATATATTAAAATCGACATTTTTAGTCATGATTTTTTGTAAAAAATGTTTAGAAAAAAAACATGTTTTTTTGGTCACATAAAAGATAATAGTACCCATGTTCTTTTCAGTCATGAATTTTTTGTAGAATAACATGTTTTAGAAAAACAGCATGGTTTTTTGGTCAAATATAATATATTATCCATGTTTTTCATGTCATGATTTTTCTGTAAAAAAATAGCATTGGTTTTTTGGTCACAAAAATATATTAATATCCATACTTTTTAATCATTTGTTTTTGTAAAAATAACATGTTTTTAAAAAACCAGCATTGTTTTTTTTGGTCACATCTCTATCAATGACCATAGTAAAGATATATTATTACAACACACTATTTGGGAAGTTTAAAGTGATTCACATGCATTGTAAAATAAATGAAATATCAAAACATGAAACCACAGCAAATAAAAACTTCAATACAAACATAGAAAACCATGAATTAAGAAGTATGCTGTTTTATCTTATAATCTGACATGAAAACAAATAATGTAAAGTGGATCTATTCATTGCTGAGTTATTTTCAAACAAAATAATAAAAAAAAATATCCACTATTTTTTAGCCATGTTTTTTTTTGTAAAAAACATGTTTTTTTTTAAAACTGCAGTTTTTTGAGTCGCATCTCTAGTTAGGCTGCAAGGCTAGGGCTAAAAATTTATAGGGAAAAATATACATAGAGCTAAACAAGGAAGCTAGTAAACAAGGTTCTATTATTAAATTCATTGCAAGATTTAAATGCCCTACAAACGTTTGACATAGAATGAGTTTTTCCTAAAAAGCTCCTGCAATTTGAAGTTACAAAATACAATAAGACTGGAGTGTTCAATGTTATTATGCAAAATAGTCATTTGAATAGCCAATCAATGACAACAGATTAATATAAAATTTATATGTATCTGTGACTGAATATTGTTGAAGAAAGGAACTAGTTATCAATAACAGATTTGATATCTTTCAAAACAAATTGAATAAGGAAAAAGAAACTATTTTTACAATTGATTCGAAAAATCTTCAAACTTTTTAATCCTGAAATATTATAAACCCATTAGAGCCTATGCATAGATTTTTCTATCCTCCATAAAAATGTTATTATTTTGCTCAAATCTAATTTTAATGTTTCTGACCAGTGTGTGCATGCGTTTAGACTTGTGCAAGGTAAGAACGCATTCCAAACGTGTTCGGCAGCCGGTTGTTTATACAATCAAACAGTGCATGGAACATGGCAGCTACACTTCCCAGCACAACTTACTTGTACCGTTTGTGGTATTTTTCACAATATGACAATATTTTGTTGAACTGTTTATGATCAAAACAGAGTAAAATGATTAGTTTACAAATCGGAATGCATTTTTACTATAAAAATTACAAAGTGAAGGGGAAATTTCCATTCAAATTTTCCACATAGATTTTTTCACACAGATCATAGACACTACGGCATGTAAAATGCTGCAGAATTTCAGCTCAGATTGCTCTTAGCTAGTGTGTATTTATTTACTCTGTGTTATTGCGTCATGAGTAGCATTATGTAAACATTTATGTTAATAATGTTACTGTGTTAGCAAGTGCTTCCATGTCACAGATAGTCAATGAAATACTAAAATATATAGATGTTTATATGTGCTTTTCCCACTCACAATGAAAATGGAGAATTCTACATGAGCTTCCCAGAAGTAAACGAATAGTCTGATGGTGATAGCAGGGTTGCGGAGTCGGAGTCAGATGTTTTAGGGTGGAGTCGGAGTCGCTTCTCTGAAGTGTGGTGGAGTCGGAGTTGGAGTCGCTACTCTGAAGTGTGATGGAGTCGGAGTCGCTACTCTGAAGTGTGATGGAGTCGGAGTCGCTACTCTGAAGTGTGATGGAGTCGGAGTCGCTACTCTGAAGTGTGATGGAGTCGGAGTCAGAGTTGGAGTTGCTTTTCCGAATGTGGTGGAGTCGGAGTTGGAGTCGCTTTTCCGAATGTGGTGGAGTCGGAGTCGTTCATTCAGATGTGGTAGAGTCGTGGTTAGAGTCGCTATTTTTTGGTGTCTTCGATTCTAATTTTTGCTAAAAATTATTTATAATTCTTCAAAACAAAAAGTAAACAAAACAGAGTTAGAATACTTTGCTGAAAAATCTAAAAAATATGCAATGTTTTTGTTGATTATTTTGTTCTAAGTTTGAAACAGCGTATTTATACCTATGACCTAATACCGTCATGTTATCTAGTCATTGAGGGTTTGTACAAATATATATAAGAAACCTACGAGTGTGAAATATAATTTTTGTACTCAGCATTGATGTATATTTTTCAGTCAACAGCAGGAATTAGTAATTGAAAGCATCGCAAGCTCATTCTGTATATTTCAATTTTGTTCATTTCTCTTTCAATTAATACATAGGAACTGGAAAGTAGAAGTAAATGTGCTGCAAGTTACTTGTAGAACATTTCAGCTGATGCAATACATTGTACTCACATAAGGAGTGGTAACTCTGTATCGCTCTTAATGATGCATTGGTTGATAAAGACTAGTCTTTGCAGAAACTTAAAGTTATGTTGTGATCATAAATATTTCTAGTCTTTAGGTTATGATTCATTGCCAATGAGTAGTCTTTGCCAAAACCTGAAGCAATGGTCTGGTACACAAAGACTTCTGGTTTTCAGGTTATGTTATCAAAATTGATATGGCTTTCTTGTCTTTAGGTCAAGTTAACATGCATTTATAATCAAAATTTCAGCTCATATCTAATGTTATTCCTTGAATGTTGTTTGGTTCTTTCAGAGTTATATTGTATTTCACTATATCATCATCATCATGTTTAATTTTTATCTTCGTATCACTCCCCTGTTTCTAAGTATCCATACGCTGAAATGGAGAATTTCATAATTATGTTGGTACAATTTCAAAAACTGAAATAGTATTCGTTTTGTAGCATTATATGATTAATTACTTCTTGTTAAGGAAGATTTGAAAATGTTGTAAGGTTATCAATATCGGCATTGAGACACTTGAAAAAAATTTAAATACAATGTAAACAAGCTGCAATGAAAATAATTACACACAGTAGCAAAAACTTCACTTACAGTCACACACATATTATAACTGAAAGCAATGCACTATCTCAGCTGCAATGGTTGTTGCATTTATGCAATAGGACAAATTCTCTTGCTGGAAACGTTTCAAATTGCTCCAAAAACACGAAATGAGAAGAACATGGGCGCTTATTAAAATAACGAAGTGTCAAATACAAAGTAAAATGTTAGACGAAAATAAGAGATAGTATCATATTACACGCAGAGAAGCTAGAAGTGACTTATATTCATAAAAAAAACCTTTCGAAAACGTCAGGCCCCTGCGACAAAAGCAGAACAACTTTTGCCTATTCTAGCCAAAATGTAACATAGTGTTGAGCAATAATATGACACCTTTTCAGCATTGTTACCCTGCATAGTGTAGGTACAGAGAAGAAAAGGCAGTGTGCAAATCTGGCCAACCTAATCTACACGTATATCATAACTTTGGGGTTTTGAAGCATAGTCATTGAATTAACTATTATAATTTCACTGAATTAGTGCATACTTGGTGATAAAAAACTGTTGATATATACATATCTATGGTTCTCAGTGTAGACAGTGCCTACATCACCTACTCAGAAAACACAAGTCAGTAATATTCAGGGTGTTTCATATTCAGAATAAGAGGCAAAAAATTACACACCAAGTGAAAGATATCCAAATAAAAACTTTTTCTTCTATAAAATTTTCCGAAGAAAGAGACATTGAGATATTAGCCGTTTATTGTTTTAAAGGATGAAATTTAATGACTAAATTACTCGCAATATTTATTTTGAATTTACGTTGATCGGGCGAAATGTTCTAGTTGCATAAACTCCTAGATCTCCTGACATGACTCCAATCGATTTCAATTTTTTGGGACACGTGAAGAGCCTTGTTTATGCTACACCCATTGAGTCTGAGGAAAATTTTGTGGACAGAATTGCAGTGGCTGCAGGTGAGATACCTTAATGCCAGACGTGTTTCCTAATATCTGGCAGCCGTTAAGGCTAACATTCGAAAAGTGCATAGATGTAGGTGGAACACATTTTGAACAATTTTTTAAAGTAAATTCAGAAGAAATATTGCGAGTAATTGTGCCATTAAATTTCGTCATTAAAAACAATAAACAGCTAATACCTCCCAACCCTGATTTTTTGGGGAAAATTTCATAGGACAAAAAGTGTTTATTTTGCCATTTTCTACTTGATGTACAATTTTTTACCTCGTTCTGAAACACTCAGTATACATAATTTTGAACACGACTCATCATAAATGACGGGATTCGATATTGTCTGTATAGAAATCTTCCAGATGTGGATCATGAAGAAATAATTCCATCCTAATAGCACCCGCGATTAAAATATTCTAGTACTTGTGCACTGGTGAAACTCGCATCACAGATACTGTCATTATACATCTTTAAGAGCGTGAAAGGGAGACAGATCAACCAACAAAGACGAACAGCCAATTTTATTTGTTCAATGAAATTTCCTGTTGATAATCTTCTGTATTTTTGATGGCAGCTTTGTGAAAGAAAGTTTTCTTCAGTTGGTCTCTCTTAGTTCACAGACAAGAATTTGAAACTGTTGAAATTAGATCTTTTTGTTCTTTGTTTTTTGTTTTACAGCTGCTTCTTTTCTTTTCTTTTCGTTTTTTGGGTTTAAATTGAACTTTCTATAATCAAGTATGTTTGCGCTTCTAGCAGGCCTGCATTATCCTTAAATTGATTTAATTAACATTACTTGTGATGCTTTGGCGTTCACTCATTAAATTATCTTTGAGCTTGCTCTGCTTGGGCAGCATGTCGTGTTTCTAATAAAAGTAGGTCTGGTAACTCTACCTTATTTCTCTTGCGTAAAAAGCAGTCTCTTTCTGCAACTTGAACTCCTCGACCTGGCTCTTGCAGCTTCTTGAATAGGCACTTATTATTCAAGGTAATTAATTGTCAATTAATTTTTAAAATCTTAGTGCTATATGCAATCTTGCAATAAGATACGATATTAAGCTAGTCGGCGACCAGGCATCTTAAAACTCTGTATCTCTATACTCAGAACGCCTCTAAAATTTCCTATCGGAGTACAGTGCTGATGACCGGCCGCGTCCATTGGATGTCTTCTATTTTTAGCAAGTTTCGTTTTAAAAACTAACCTTACGTTAAAGAAGATTTTCGGTCTCCATTTTAAAGGAATTTAATAATAAAAATATTACAGAGGACGCTGCTGTGCGTACTGTTGGAATCCTCAAGATACGCCTAACTTGGGTACGGTTTCTCTTTTTGCGCATCTTGGGAAACGACTTGCAGTCGTTCCCTTGAAGTTCTTCTGTATTTGAAATAAATGTTCCAACAGTTGCCCTTAAGTTTTAAGCCCTAAAACTCCATTGTTTTAACATAGGAGAGATTACGCTCACGAAATAGCTAAACCTATTTATTTATTTGTTTAAAGGAGACTCTTGACCTTATTGTGTAAGAACAATCAACACTATACTGGGTGTCCCATAAAAATGTCTCGGACTTTTTAATTGATTATATCTCCGCTTTAAATTTACATATTTTATTATCTTTTATTTACAATTTAGCCAATTTTGTTTCCTTTTCAAACAATTCAAGTTTTTGAAAATCAGTTGAATAACCACTTTAAGGGGGCCCTCCGAGGCCCCTTTTCTCTCCGATGGTCATTTTTCATGTTTTTGTTGGAAAAGGACCCTTAGGTGGTGGACTATTCTGTCCTAAAATTTTATGGCACTGCGGACAATATTTCCCCCCCCAAGGGGGGGGGGGTAAGGGGACCAAAATCTTAAATTTTCGACCTCATTTTGACCTCATATAAAAGAAAAAAACAAGAAATGGAAAATTTGCGAATGTACTTTTGTTAGATATGTTCCAAGAATTCTAAAACTGTTTTTTGTTTTTGTTCTAGCATAAAAACTCAATGAGTTCTATTCTTTTGAAATATCAATACCAGTGGACTAAAATCCAATATGTCAAATTTTTTCAAAAACTAAGGCCTGAATCCAAAAAATGTAGGGATGAAAATGTGTTTCTTTTCAAAAGTTACATATAATAGTCAAATTTCATAATTTTATACAATGAATAAAATATTTATATATTTATTTATTTTTAGGTAAATTATAATTCACAGTGTGAATATGATGTTATGCATGGAGATTATCAAAATAAAAATGAAAACAGCATTCAATTACATAAATTTTCCATTATATTACACTTCAACAAAAAATTTGTTTTTCGCCTCTACTGAATAGTTACTTATTTTCAAAATTCAAACAGATAGAAGTCAAAAAGTTTTTATGATAGGAAGAAAACAAAGACAGTTTTAGAATCCTTGGAACAATTCTAACAAACTGACATTTCTTGATTTTCCAATTTGTACGTTGTCTTTTTTTTCTGTGAGTTCAAAACCTAAAATTTGGTATATTTTAGGTATTGATCAAATATTGCATATTGAGGAAAAATAAAGCTTCAAATAGAAATTCCAGGTCAATCAGTTTGTTTGCAATATCACGAGGATTCCAAAACTGTCTTTGAATTTGTTCTAGCATAAGAACTTTTTGACTTCTATCTTTTTGAAATATGTACAAAAATTACTCAAAAAACTTATTTTTCAAATTTTTCAAAATAACTAAGGCCAAATAAAAAAAAGTTTTCTCGCCAAATATGTTTCTCGTTCCAAAAAACATTTACTGGCTGAATTTCAGACCAATCGGATCAAAATTCAGGTTTAAGCGGAGGGCCCCCTTAAGATGATCGATTTACTGAAAGAGGTAGAAAAGTTGTTCAAAGGGAAAGTTTTAAAAACAACACAGGTGTTCTTCTTCATTCCTCAATACCTACTGTTAAGAATGATTTCATAACGATGTATCCTACATACCACCAAGTATTTAAACCCTCCGAGAGGTTTCAAGTGTTCTTAATAATAGTGTTTCAAGAACTGATAGAAAACGGTGAAATATTGGGTAAAACTCTTCGTTCAATGGTGGCTAGAAGTAATACTTGCCTGGAGAGAAATGGAGGGTATGTCGAAGGATACTAAATTACTTTATTTATTTGAACGTTATTTAAGGTAATGATTTGTTACTCTTTAAAATTTTTATTTGTTCGGTTTTATGGAAGGTACAAAATAAGGAAGAATATCAATATCATTTTAAAAAATTTTCCTTTGAAAAATTACTTTTTCTACCCCTTTCAGTAAATTGAACATTGTAAAGTGGTTATTCAACCAATTTTCAAAAACTTAAATTAATCGAAAAGGAAACCAAATTTACTACATTGTGAAAAAGGCAATTCAAATATGTTAATTTAAAGCTGAGATATAATTAGTTAAACTTCGGGGACATTTTTATGGGACACCCGGTATTATAAAAAGCCAGGTGTCCGTCAATTTATAAATAAGTATACAGTATGTTCTCGTGCGTAATTTCCCCAATGTCATTACAATGGGAATCTGCTTGCTTGGACAGTATGACAAATACCATTGAAATATTATGAAAAACATGGCATCTGCTCACTTATGTTTATAAGTAAAAAAACATTGCGTGAAAATCGAATCTACTGTCAAAAAATGCGACTTATCGCATTTAAATTTAAAAGCATTTAAATGCTTCAAAAGTATGGCAAATTTTTTAAAAACTGCTTGCGAACAATAACTTATATTATAATGCACAGTTGTTGCTTGCTTGGTTGTTGTGTGCGTCTGTGACGTTCTTAAAGATGCTTAATGACCAATGCGAGTTTTACCAGTGCAAAAGTACGAGAATACTGTATTTTAATCTCGGGTACTATTAGGATGGATATATTTGTTTGCCATTTTTATCTTGACATTTTTTTTAAAACGATACCATTGAATCCCGTCATTTTTGACCAATCATGTACACTAGTATCTTGATTTTTAACAACCTGTAGTCAATTTTAAAGTTGTTCGCTAATAAAGAATATAATGCACATATGCACAGGTTTCAACACCTGTAACCGTTTACTACTAAGAATGACTGTCGTGTGTTTATTTATTCGGTTTGTGTCACGCTGTTAAGAATAATTGATAGGAAGAAATTAGCACTGGCGGTCTTGGTTTCAGTTCACGGTCAATTAACACACTCATTTTCGTTGTGCAAGTGCTCTATAATAAGTCACTTTCAAAACAATTAGAGCGATCCAGAGCCTTATATACTCAAGTGTGTATTGTGAATACCGAGTTCGGCGGGGTATTGTATATTGTAATATGCTGTATTGTACATTACAATATACTGCATTACAATGTACTGTATTGCATATTACAATATACATACACAAGTTTGCAGTTGCTTTCAGTAATGCTGAATTTCTGTATCTTGGACACGACACGAATGGCTATAACTACTTCTCTTGCGGCTCAAAAATACTGTGTTCTGAGTGTTAATTACTCTATTAAGAAAATTAAGTTATCTTTGGAATAAGCTGAAAGCATGGAAACTCCACTCAAACGAAAATTTGTTGAAGAAAGGTTTGAATCTTGTCATTTTTGACGGTCCGAATACACTAGTTAAGAAATAAAATATTCATCATATAAATTATGAATAAGTGAAGTTGGAGTCACAAAATTGTGAATAGGCGGAGTCAGTGTTGGAGTCGCCAAATTCTGGAAAAATGGAGTCGGAGTCAGAGTCGCCAAATTCTGAAAAGGTGGAGTCGGAGTCAGAGTCGCCAAATTCTGAAAAGGTGGAGTCGGAGTCGCCAAATTCTGAAAAGGTGGAGTCGGAGTCGCCAAATTCTGAAAAGGTGGAGTCGGAGTCGCCAAATTCTGAAAAGGTAGAGTCGGAGTCGAAGTCGCCAAATTCTGGAAAGGTGGAGTCGGAGTCGCAAATTTATTCCTCCGACTCCGCAACCCTGGGTGATAGTGGCAAATGAGATAAAGAAGCAGAAAATAATTCCAAAAGACTTGGTCAACTTCTCCAAGCTTCAGCTCCTATTGCTCAGGATGAAGAGGAAGACATTGAAATGAAAGTCTCAATTCTAAAGCTAAAAGGACAGCACAACATTGCCATCTAATAAAGCTATGTCATCAGAAAGGCCACAGAACTTTTTAGAATTGTCCAAATGCCATTCAAGCAAATTTGTATGCAGCACAGCATAAACCTTAGATGTAACAGCATAGGACTTGAAAGTTTCCTGGGAGGCATGTTTCTCACTTCTATCTGTCCTTTACCACCATTAAAGAAATTCTGGCTTCAGATGTTTTAAAATGGCTTCAAAGCCACTTGAGAAGAGATTGTTTACGAGATATTTTACATCACATATTTTTAGGTAATAGCACGCCAACAGAAGATTATGCCACTCAATTGGGACCATTTCTTGGACACCTACAGTGCAAATTTATCAATCATGGAAGTTTTCCTGAATATCTTGCAATAAATGAAAGCATGATACCTTCCTTAAGAAGATCACCCCAGGCCCTTGTCGGTCTGGTGAGGTTTTTTTTGTTTTGTTGTTCAAAAAGGACCCTTAGGTGGTGGAATATTCGGTCCTAAAATTTTATGGCGCTACGGACAATAGATCCCCTCCCCTTGGGGGGGAGGGAGGGGTTAGGGGACAAAAATCTAGAATTTTTAACCCCATTTCATTACCATATAGAAAGAAAACACAACTGGAAATGGAGAGTTTGAGAACTTACCTTTGTTAGAAATGTTTCAAGGATTCTAAAACTGTCTTTATTTTTGTTGTAGCATAAAAACTCAATGAGGAGATACGGTTCAAAATTTCTGTAAAAATGAACAAAAAAACCAATGTCTAATTTTTTCCAAAACCTAAGACCTGAATAAAAAAATGAATGGATGAAATTGGATTTCTTTTTAAAAGTTACATGTTATGGTCAAATTTCATAAGAATATGACTGAAAATAAAAAATTTCATAATTTCAAAATGAACAAAAAATTTTTTTGGGGGAAATCACAATTCATGGTGTGAATATGAAGTTATGTATGGAAATTATCAAAATGAAAATTAAAACAGCATTCAATTACATAAATTGTCCATTATATTACACTTCAACAAAAAATTTTGTCATGGCTTATCCCAAAACAAATAACTTTCAACATTCAAACTGTAAATTTCAAATACCTCCTCATTGAGTTTTGAAGCTAGAACAAAACCAAAGACAGTTTTAGAAATCTTGGAACATTTCTAACAAAAAAATGAAGTTTTTTTTCCAAATTTGAGAAAGAAAAAATGCTATATAGCTCTAAACCCATAAATAATTTTTTGTGATGTAATCATAAAATATTGCTTTTCAAAATGATAAAATTTTGCTACATTTTGGTGTTAGAAATGCTTCAAGGATTCTAAAACTGTCTTTGGTTTTGTTTTAGCATCAAAACTCAATGAGGAGATACGTCTTGATATATACATAAAAATGTACAAAAACTAATTTTTTGTAAAAAAAACTAAGGCCTAAATCTAAAAAGTGACAGGAGTAAAAAATGTTCACTTTCGAAAAATACATATACTTGCCAATTTTCAAACAAATCGGACAAAAAAAGTTGAACAACTGGGATGATCTCTTTAAAAAAGCACTTTGCTAAACAACTTATCTGGGGTAAACCCATCTGTTTTGGCTTCCAAATGTGGGTGATGTGCTCCAAAGGAGATGGTTTGCATTCATTTGATCTCTACTTTGGCAAAAATAAAACCCAAGCAATTTCTAATATTCCAACTATTGGCTTAGGTAGAAATATTTTGCTGAACTGGATTGTAAAAGCAGAAATTCCACCTCAAAATGAACAAAAGATATTCTTTCATAATTATTTTAGAAGTATTTCATACCTTAGAACAACAGAACTAGTAAGTGTTCAATGTCCAAGAAAAGCTAATTGAAAAAAATTATGGGACAAAAGAAGAATGAGGGGTAATTTATTGAAGAAATAGGAAGACAAGAAGGAAGTTACTTTACCAGTTTTGATTCCACAGCAATGAAGTCTGCAAAATGATACAATCGGAGTGCCAGGAAGTATAAATCTGCTCTATCCAGTTTGCATTCAACTCTACAATGCCAACATGGGATGATGTTATGGATCAAGCTGTTGCTCCATCCAGGATGTGAATACAACAGAGAAAATGGGGGAAGCCAGTTATTTCCTCTATGCTGACAAGTCACTGTAAATAATGCTCACTAGCAAATGAAAAAGAAAGGCACATCAGTGTTACATTATAACACTGTTTCATTATAACTAATGGACACAATAGTTGTCAAGGAAGGTAACATCAAGGCTGACAGACATAGTAAGACATGATTGCAAGAACCACTGGATTGTGCGGAATGAACAAGCTAAGGTGCACAGACAGTGCTAAGTCAGGGTATCGTTTTTGTGCAGATAATATGACGGCCTTCATCCAAGATGTTTCAAAGCATATCACACACCTACATGAGCACTTTTCCATCCTTTCTTCATGTGTGATGGGGTAAACATTCAATCCGTGTCATTAAATCTCCTTTTAGTAATGTCACAGCAGCTTTCATGAATGGAAAATTGTTCAAAATTGTTGTATCATATATATATATATATATCTAGGTCAGCTTGTAGAGGTTTTTGTTAGAAATTAAAAAAATATATAGACTTTCCTGTTTACTTAATGGCAGATTTTAGTCTGGAATGCCTGCGAGTAGATTTTTTGACTTGACAATATCTCACTTTCTATCTGTACTAACTTTATGAAATTAATAAGGCACATTAGGTACAAAATCTAAAGAATTTCTGCCAAGTTTTATTGTCCTACTATTTCTCAACTTTTGGCTCTTATGGGTCAAAATAAGTTACATACCACCCTGTGACTCCCTCCATACTTTTGAAAGCCGAGCCATGTAAAAGCGCCTGTGGTGTCTGAGCAATCGCAATTTGACTGAGCTTTTCCTGCCAATAGCACCGACTTACAAACTCTGACCCCCAGTAAACTATTCAAAACGTTCCAGCCTTTCCTTCCCTACCTGACGACAGCAGTAGCTCCAGTTTTGGGGCTTACAACCCTGCTGAGATTTTGTCTTCAGAACAATTACAATTTACAATTTTGTCTTCAGAATAATCTTCACTACAATTTCGTTCACTTTTAATAATAAAATTAAACCTAAAAGAACCACATTATTTTCTGAAGCATGCAAGGAATTAACAATTAGTGATGTACCGATACCATTTTTTTGGCCGATACCGATACCGATACCGATACCCATTTTTTGGCCGATACCGATACCGATACTCCGATACTTGAAAATACCGATACTTTGACCGATACTACTACCGATACCGATACTTTTACAATCATCTAACCTAATAATACCCGTTGTATGTTAGTTTATGTATTAGTTCGGTGTCCGCTTCTTAAGAAACATAGGATGTCCGAGTTTGCGGTATCACGGAGACCGAATTCCTCAGTGTAACATTGAAAGATCGTCTGTAAATGCAATGATATGTTTGAAATTTTATCAGGATAGGTTAGTAGTATTGGATAGGTTGTTGTGATCGCCGTAATTTGCGCATTTTCCTAACCATGTCGCTTTTGTGCAGCTTTCAGGCCATATTGAATAATTAAAAGACATTAAATTAAATATAGTAATTTGGTGAATAGCTGTGCCCGAAGTAATCATTTTCGAGTAATGGTGATTTGTCACCGGAGGGGAACTCCGAGTCAAGAGAGCTTTGTGTGTTCTTGTGCATATGTGTTCGGCATAAACATTTTAAACCTACCCGACTTTCCGTTCTACGTATTGGCAACAGTGGAAAACGCATTAGTGGTGTAGGGTCTACAAGAACCGCAGTTGCTACCATGTAATGACGATCGCTAGGCCTTCGCGTTGTGAACGTGCTTTGCGGCAGTGCGAGTCACGACATAGAATTAGGATAGCATAAGTTAGATAATGTTGACGGAATTCTTCCATGGGTCCATCTAGCTTAACGATGACATTGTCCTCGGCATTTCCATGGGTCATGCTGCTACCTAATAATACCCTTGCCCTTGGTTTATTTGTTTGGTGTCTGTTTCTTCCATTTCTCTGTCACTCACGCTCATAAGGTTAGTTATAAATTTATAATGGCCGTATCTGTGATACGAGTTTCAACGGTGCGAAAATATTTTTCATCACGGGTACTGTTAGGATGGATATACTGCATTTGTTTTTCATCTACATCTTGAAAATTCGTTCATGAATAGTATTGAATCCCATTTTTGGCGGGCCGTGCACACTTGTATTAAAATAAAACCATTATAACTCCTACATGGGAGTTATAATAAAATTATTTCCTTATATATCTAATAATACAAAAATATTGACAAAAAAGTTTCCGATTGTGAAAAATAAAATGATCTTGCTATGTTAACTATATTGTTGAGAAAAACAAAAAAATGAAATCCATTCAGTAGATATGTGTTTCTAATCGTATTGCAATGTAATGTAGACTAGCTATAATAGCAACTGGCTCCAAAAGTGGACCAAAACAATAGTTTCTCCAAAAAAGGATCGTCATTTTCGTGTTTTATCCACACCAAATACGAGTACATACTTTGGCGAAAGAAAATATTAAAATTCGGTAAGCCCCGAAACCGAAAATATCCGCAAACAGGCAACCATCTATAAGATGAAGAATTTAAAAACGACAATTTCAAGGAACTTGATCATATTTATTAGGAATACGTTTCGGAGTCCAGATCCATCATCAGTTCTTCTTCTTCTTTCTTCTATTGGTGTTTATTGGAGCTTCGAAGAGGTCTCCATGCAGCTCCACGACTGAGCGTTTGTTTCTCTCGTCAGAGCTGGGCCTGGATTCAACAGAATGGAGAAGAGTTTCAGCAAGATGCTTTTAGTAGTCATCCTTATTTACATATTGCATGTATCCATATGTATTCAACTTATTTCATTTCTATTTCTTCAATTCCTCTTATTTGTACTTTTACCATAATAGACATGCAGCACAGTACTTAAATTGTATGTTAGTAACTAAGGCATGCCCTAACTTGTGTCACACATGAGTATACCGGACTTATTTGAGGGTCCAGCCTGGGACGGTGCAGCCTGGAGCTTCTTAGTACCAATGTGGTAATTTAAACAAGAATTTACTCTACTGATTCTGATGAACTAAGGAGACTCCTGTGGACAGGACTCTGAAGGAGAGAGAAAAGGGAGTTAATTAATGGCTATAAGGGATGTAGATGGAGAGTGAAAATTCTCTTTACAGAATGCAGTGCTTTCAGTGCCCTAAACGTATACAGCCACTTTGCCTAACAAACAACACTGCGCAGAGGGCTTCCATCCTCCGTCTCCAAAAAGCCAGAAAACTTATTTGGAAACTTGAATATAACGTTAGTGCCCATGAGTGGTAGTCACATGTCTACTTTGTTAGAAATGCAAATAGTGGGAGGGCAGTAAAAGGTTATGCTAATGAGTTTAGAAGCAAGGAAAATTACAGATGTACATTTAAATAATTACATAGATAAGTTGCCTAGTAAGTAGAGTAGATAAATAGAAGAAACTAGACAAAAAACTCGAGATTGTGAGCAAATTGATCGGGTTTTGGTCCTTAAAAGAATAATGCGTCTAGCAACAAAGGCAGTTTTGCAGATTTCAGATGGCATTCAAGTAATTGGAATCTTTCAGGAATTTGGCCACTGCGTCTATTATTTGTTCCTGTATTAGAGCCTGGAAAGGGCCTCCCCCAAGGATATTCTTCAGAGACAAGGGTACTCTTAAGGTAGTTAGTGTGTTAGACAGGTTAGTACGTTCCCCGGCCAGCAAGGGACATGTGAGCAAGAAATGTTCTATGGTCTCTACACTACCACATGGACACAAGGGACTGTCTACCATTCCAAACCTAGCTAAGTGAGCCTTAACACCCGCATGACCAAGACGAAGTCTAGCTATTGCTGTTTCTACAATGCGATCTTTGTGGTGTGCCCATGGCCACCATCCAACTGAATCCCTAATTTGAGCGAGGAAGAGGCCCCTCCCCGTAGCCCTCACATTGCCTCTCCACTTACTATCCCAGTATGCAAACAGGAGATCATGAATTAGGCTTACCGTTTCTTCCCTGGAGGCAGTAGTTATTGTACGGTACCGTAATGAGTGAGCTTCCTGGGCAGCTCGGTCAGCAGCCTCATTCCCTGCTAAGTTTTTATGTCCAGGCACAAACTGCATCTTTACGTCATGGGACCTGCTCAATGTGAGTAAGTTATTTTGAATTTTATACACGAGTGATAGATAGTTTTTAGGTTTCCTGTTCTTAATTAGGAATAACGATGCTTTTGAGTCCGTGATTATGGCCACTTTTTCCTGGTCAAGCAGGTTATTTTGCGCCCACATCAGAGACTCAAATATGGCATACAGTTCTGCCTCGATTACCTGGACTTCAGGGCGGAGTTTCCAATTTAGGAGAACTCCTCTGCTGGGGACTACCACTGCTGATGATGTAGACTCTGCTGGCTCAGTTATTCGTGATCCGTCAGTGTAGATGGGGGTGAATCCGAGAAGTTTTGTTTGCATTAAATCCTGGAAGAGTTGAATAGCAATGTTTGGGGTCATGCAAGAGACGGGGGTGGATGCAAACTCTGTGTATATATGCTCATCTGTATTATACCAAGGGGGCAAGGGAGATATTAGTGGAGAGGTCAAAAGTTGGGGAGAGCCAAGGCTGAATTTGGAAAATATTAATCTGGTCATTGACGTGAATGAAGGCAGATTGCTGGAGGCTCTATGGGGTTCGGTAGTTTGATAGTGAGCCTTCAAAAGGTCATTTGTTACTGGACACAGTGGTAGCTGAATTAATCTACAATAGTATCTGCACATGACCAGTTCCCGGTGAATATCCAATGGAGGAACATGGGACTCCACCTGTAGCGAATTTATTGGGGTGGTCCTTCGGCATCCTGTTGCTATACGAAGACAGTTGTTTTGTAGTACTTCAAGTTTAGCTAAAACAGACGGGGCTGCAGTTGCATATATGGCAGCAGCATAATCTAGTCGACTTCGGACCAAAGTTTTATACAACTTAAGCAAGAGCTTGCGATCAGCTCCCCATTGTCTGTGAGAAATTGATTGCAGGAGGTTGCATCATCAGTTTGTAAATTTACAAATCATTATGTCTGCAATAAAAGATAAAGCAAAATGTTGGATACAGTTATTAAAGGAAATCAAGGAAATAAAAACAAAATTAAAACATGTCCCAGAAAAACAAAAATCGACACGATTACTATTTAGTTACAATTTGTTATGGGTAGGAACTATCAGAATTGTTGAGGGCCGGTTTTCGTTTAAGAATATGTAGCGACTCTAAAATTCTGAGGTCACATGCAGTTGAAGCCGAATCTAAGATTTAGTTGCATTTTACTGCGTGATTACGTACTGCGGAGTGTGGAGGAGTAAGCTAATTAGTTCCCCGCGCGGAAGCTTCGACCCCAATGTTCGACCATTCTGTTATAAAAATTTCGTGACGTCATGCCGACGTACGATGGTGTGCACTGCACTCAACTGTATAATTGTCAAAAATAAATCAGAGATCGAGGTTAGCATCTCCATCGGAAGCGTATCCTTGTACCGGAAAAATGAAGCAACCATAAAATTATACAATTCCGGTACAAGGATACGCTTTTGATGGAAAAAGAGCCTTTCTGATTTATTCTTACAGTTGTGTGCAGTGCACATCATCGTACGTCGGCATTACGGCACAAAATTTTTATATCAGAATGGCCGAACATCGAGGTTGAAGCTTCCGCACGGGGAATGAATTCGCACAATTCGTACGTTATCACGCAGTAAAATGCAACGAACCGATATCCTCTGCGGACTTCAAAATCTTAGATTCGGCTTCAACTACATGTGACCTCAGAATTTCTGAGTCGCTACATATTTTTAAACGAAAACTGGCCCTCAACAATTCTGACAGTTCCTACCCATCGTAAATTGGAAGTAGATCATGTCGATTTTACTTTCTCTGGGACATGTTTTGATTTTTTTTTTGTTTTCGTGATTTCCTTTAATGACTGTATCCAACATTTTCTTTTATTGTAGTCATAATGAGTTTTAATTTTACGAACTGATGATGGACCTGGACTCCGAAACGTATTCCTAGTAAATATGGTTAAGTTCATTAGAATTTTCCTCGTTTTTAAATTCATCAAGTTGCGATGAAAGCAATCAACTGACCCGTTCAGATGTATTCAACAATAAGATTGTTCGTGAATTGTTCAAACATCTTAACATAGAAGAAAAATGCAAGATTCGTAATGAACGGTGATATGCATGCTAAGTTGAAATAAATTATTAGCTTCGTAATATTTGGCGATTTACAAGCTAAATTAAAATAGAATTTTCGGCAATTTCCATATTAAACTCACAAAAACTTTCAAATGCACCTTCAACTTTATTAAATTGGCTTGGTGTTTGTTAGCCTGTCACATACTTTAAGAAATGGATATTAGGTCAAACTATAAAGGTTTAGTCGTAAAAGTATAAAAAAATTATGTAGCTACAGGGTTTAACTATTCATTTTAAAGAGCTTTCAGTTATGACCGTGACTCATCGGGAATTCAAAGTAGTGAATTCAGTTAGCGGGCCTGATTTAACGCTATAATTTAACAGTTAGCTATCTAATTTACTAGGTATGAATAGGCTCTTTATTTGATTAAAAGTACGCACAGCCCGTCAAAAATTACGGGACTCACTAACTTTCTTGAACAAATTTTCCAAATGTGATGCCCAACGAATATTTTCATCCTAACAGCGCTCGTGATGAAAAATATTCTTGTTCTTACGCACTGGTGAAACTCGTATCACAGATACGGTCACTGTAACTCTCCTCATGAGCGTGACAAAGAAAATGGAAGAAGCGGACTCCAAATAAACCAAGGGTATTATTAGATAGTAGCAGGACCCGCGGAGATTCCATGGACAATGTCATCGTTAAGCTAGTCGGACCCGAGAAAAAATTCCGACAGTATTACCTAACCTGTGCTAACCTAGCCTAACCTAATCTAAGCTAACCTATTCTATCCTAACAAAACCTATCCTGATAAAATGTCAAATATTTAAATGCATGGAAATGCCATCTTTTAATGTTACACTGAGGAATTCGGTATCCATGATACCGCAAACTCACACAACGCGGACACCAAATAAATATATAAATAAACACAAAACGGGTATTATTAGGTTAAATACTTTTACTTTCATGATTTATGACCTTCATTTGACTGATAAAATACGTATTTTTGGAAAGTATCGGTAAAGTATCGGCCAGATTTTGCCGATACCGATACCGATACCGATACCACTAAAAATGGCCGATACTGCCGATACCGATACCGATACCGATACATCGGTACATCACTATTAACAATAATTTATACAACTCTTAATAAAAAAAATTTCTCATTAATATCATGAGCAAAAATTTTTATTAAATTGTTGTAACATTTCCCTTGAGGGAAAACAGTGTGATTTCTCCAGTATTCAAAAATTAATTTAGTTGAATTAATATTAGTTGCAATGAGAATTGTTTTTTCACAGATATTGATGATTTCAGCTTTATACTTCAAACTCATTACATAAGCATTGAATAAAACAAGCTAATGATCAAGTTTTAACAATAAAATAAACTCAAGCTCTCTTTGAGTTATTAAATTTCAAAACTAGAAATAATAGCCTTTAACAAAGAACTAGTATCAAGAAAATAGCCTTTCCACCCACAAGTAAAAAAATTCAAGAATTAAGAACACGGTTGGGAGGAAACAAAAGTTCGTTGGTTATTGACGGATTTCTTTTAGATTTTTACAATAGGCATCAAATGATGCGGCATTTCTTTCTGAACTCATGATTTTTGTATATTCATAAAAAATGTGATTTTTTAAAATAACCTGAAAAAGGTGTTGCGTAGAAGTGTCCATCACCTACAATTTTGAAGTTACAGAACTGGAACAATGTTTTCTAGGTAGCTAACTGTCTTGTCTTAAAATATGGTGGGAACGTTTTTTGAAAATTTGAATTTTTGAATTATGAGTTTCTTCCCAAAAACTAACCTTTTTTTCCTTTTTTTGAATTATTTTACTTATAATTTTCAACGTGATTTGAAATTCAAAGACTGTACCACCGCCTCCCTAGCATATTTCAATAGCTATTGATTGATATATTTGCCATTCCTGTACCTTCAAAGCTGTGAGAGACGGGCCTTTTCAAAGATCAAAATGTTAAGTTTTCAGTAGAGCAATTTTTCTTACTTTCTTTGTATTATTAGTGAACTTAGCATTTTTTTATAAATTTTACTGCTTATGTAGATCTCTCCAAGCTCTATAAATTGGTATATTAGCAATTACTGTACCTTCAAAACCGTGGGAAAGGTTCCATGTCAAAAAACAATGAATGCATATTTCAGAACATCAGCCTTTTAACAAAAAAGTTATTTTTCCTGAGCACAAACATTCATTTTTCCAACTCTATTGCTTGGTAGCTCTTTTTGAGCCCTTTTGAATGATATATTTGCCATTCTTGTACCTTCAAAACAGCGGGAGGCAATTATATGTTTACACAACAGCCAATTAGCTGATGACTCAGAGCAGCAGGACTCAGAACAAACAGTTACATCATCATATTTAACACTGAGTGTTAGAATGTCTTGTTTGAGTACTACAGCACTTCAAGCAAGGCCATGAATGAACTCTCTTGCTATTCACGTCGAGGAATGCCCAAAACCAATTTGTAATTGGGGGGGAAGGGGAAAATCACGCATACATTGGTGCGCCAAGGTCACGTTACTGCGCATCTCCTACTCCGTCTAGGAGACAAACTAATGTACATACTTGAGAGCCAATTATATCATTGGATACGCAAGAAAATTCTCTTTAATATGAGTTTATAAACCAGAAACCTACCAGTATCCTAATTCGACCCAGACCGTGCCCTTAAGTCAATACATTTGGGGTGAACTAAAATGAAGTATCACTAATGTGTACAGAAGATGATTAAAAAGAGCAGCAACTTGAAATTTGTGGGAAAAATCCAGTGGAATAATGAATTTATTAGCCAAATTACTAAGCTTATACAGTCATACCCAGGGTTGCGGAGTCGAAGGAATAAATTTGCGACTCCGACTCCGACTCCACCTTTCCAGAATTTGGCGACTCCGACTCCACCTTTTCAGAATTTGGCAACTCTGACTCCACCTTTTCAGAATTTGGCAACTCTGACTCCACCTTTTCAGAATTTGGCAACTCCGACTCCACTTTTTCAGAATTTGGCAACTCCAACTCCGACTCCACCTTTCCAAAATTTGGCGGCTCCAACACAAAATCCGCCTATTTGCAATTTTGGGACTCCAACTCCATGTATTCATAATTTATAAGATAAATATTTTATTTCTTAACTAGCGTACACGGTCCGTCAAAAATGACAAGATTCAACACCTTTCTTCAACAAATGTTTGCTCGAGTGGAGTTTCCATGCTTAAACTTATTCCAAAGGTAACTTATTAGAGTAATAAACACTTGGAACAGAGTATTTTTGAGTCGCAAGAGAAGTAGTTATAGCCATTTGTGCCGTATCCTAGACACAGAAAATCAACATTACTGAAAGCAACTGCGAGCTTGTGTATGTATATTGAAATATGCAATTGAATGTATTGTAATACAGTACATTTAATATACAAAACCTAGCCGAACTCGGTATCCACGATTAGAACTCTGGTATATAAGGCTCTAGATCTCTCAATTGTTTTGAAAGTGGCATTTTAGCAAGAGCACTTGTACGAAAATGAGTGTATTAATTGACCGTGAACTGAAACCAAGACCGCCAGTGCTAATTTTTTCCTATCGATTCTTAAGAGCGTGACACGAAACGTTTAAATAAACACACGACTGTCATTCTTAGTAGTAGACGGTTGCAGATGTTGAAACCTGTACATATGTTCACTACATTCTTTATTACCGAACGACTATTAAATTGACTGCAGAATGTTAATTGAGAAATTACTGGAGTACATGATTGGTGAAAAATGACGGGATTCGATGGTATCGTTTTAAAAAAAATATTAAGATAAAGATGACAAACAAATATACCCATCCTAATTGTACCCGCGATTAAAATACAGTATTCTCGTACTTGTGCACTGGTAAAACTTTTATCACAGTTACGGTCATTAAGCATCTTTAAGAATGTCGCAGACGCACACACCAACCAAGCAACAACATTATATTATAGTGTAAATTATTATGCGGCAAGAAGTTTTTAAAAAAATTGCCATACCTTTTTACTGCGATTAGCCGCATTTTCGTGACAATAGATTCGATTTTGAGGCAATGTTTTCTATTTATAAACAAAAGTGAGCAGATGCCAGGTTTTTCATAACATTTCAATGGTATTCATGATACTGTCCAAGCAAGCAGATTCCCATTGTAATAAAATAGGAGAAATTACGCACGAGAACATATATTTATTTACAAATTGACGGACACCTGGGGTTTTATTATACCGGGTGTCTCAAAAAGTGTCCCCGATTTTTCAATTAATTATATCACCGCTTAAATTAAAATAATTGAATTGTCTTGTATTCACAACGTATTAACTTTTGTTTCCTTTTTGAATAATTTAAGTTTTTGAAAATCAGTTGAATCAGTTGACACTTTACAATGATCAATTTACTGAATGGGGTAGAAAAACTAATTGTTTAAAGGAAAAGTTTTTTAAGCAATATTGATACTCTTCCTTACTTTGTACTTTCCAAAAAATGAACAAACAAAAATATAAAAAAGTAACAAATCATAATCATAAATAACGTTCAAACAAATAAAGTAATTCAGTTTCCTTCGACATACCCTCCATTTCTCTCAAGGCAAGTATTACTTCTGGCCACCATTGAACGAAGAGTTTTACAGATTATTTCACTGTTTTCTTTCAGTTCTTGAAACACTGATATTGAAAACACTTGAAACCTGTCAGAGGTGTCGTGACCCTCTTTATTTTGTCTCGCTGAGGTCACGGTCTTCATTTTTCTCTGCCGTCATTCTTTGTTGCGATGCATGATATTTTTCCATGTGATATTATTAGTCGTGACATTAAGATTATTCGTCACAATTCATATATTTTCTACTTGGTAATATCAAGGTAGCTGCCACCAATACAGGGATTTTGTATAAATATTTAATTCAATCTTTGGTAAGCGTTACGAGCGGCTTAAGGCCATAAATTAATCGGGCATTTTAGCCGTGTTTCATGGCTTCAAACATCATTACTTTACTTCTGAATCATCATGTCCTCTCCTCCTATTTATCTGAAGGTTATTAAAGACACAGGAACATCAAAGAAATTCGCTATTGAACACAGGAAAATATTGAGACATTAATCATCGAAAATACGCAAGCCAATTGAACGCACGCGATCTGCGCATTCACATCCTAATATACTTAGAAGCATGAGAGGGAACTGGGATTTGACATGAAATCAGAGGGAAACTTATCTTGAGATTTGGAGATCAGGGCTCGCAGTTTGAACGTCGCCTGGCTGGCGCGCTGTAGCAAGGTCGCCATGTTTGGTTGAGGGCAGAGAGACCTGGTTGATGGCTGGGGCTATGCCAACAGTTAGCAGTCTAGGTTGACAATCTCTAATTTACGTTATTGGCACTGCAGTTGAGTATTCTTGAAGTTAATCACTTTCGAGCGAATGAGGGCACAGATATTCTAGGATGGCTTTGAGTAGTGAATTTAAGAGGCAAGCCTCGGCCCAACTGGACCGGGGTTGATAATTTGAGCTCGTACGTGACCGTTCTCGTTCGTCTTCCTCGCCCGACTGCCGCCGCTCTCTCAAGCAACCGCGTCCAGCGTCACCTTGAGGTGCCAACTCTGAATAACGACCTAACAAGGTTACCAATAAGAACGTGATATATCCCTACTATCAAATAGAAAACATACATCATTAACCTTACCCTCATTACTATATAAAAATCCCCACAAAACAATGTTAAACATATGAATTAAATCAAATGAAGACCTCCGTTGAGGTTCTTAGCATCTTCCGTTAGCGTCTTCGTTCGTAACGCGTATCGACGACGTCTGGGCGTTGTTCCTGACGAGTCGACTGTTCTTGAATTTAATGTTGCAATGCTTCCTCGCAGAAATCAGGCTTAATATTTGGTCTTTTGAATCATTTATGAAAAAGTCGTTGGCCGGACGATTATTCAGATCCTTAGCGATATTCCTTACACAGTTATGCGGAGAAGCATGACATCCCCCGTGGCCGAACAAATTACAAGCTCCTGCTTGTGCTCGAAAGGCTTATCTTCGACGTTGCTCACACGTGCAGCCGACGCCTTAATGCGTGGATCATGGGAAGAGTCAAGATGCTTACAACTGGAGTTTGCTCTTCTGGCGAGCGCTGATTCAGAGTCGTCAAATAAAGGAGTCATTATAGTCGTCCTATGGGCAGAACCGTGTCCTATATATGACACCGACTTCTCCCTCCGTTGCGTGGATCACTGCAGTAATCCTTGAGAGTGAAAACCCTCGGAAGTGTAGCGAACACTT
This sequence comes from Morinoia aosen, assembly GCA_030386875.1. Taxonomy (NCBI): domain Eukaryota; kingdom Metazoa; phylum Arthropoda; class Malacostraca; order Amphipoda; family Talitridae; genus Morinoia; species Morinoia aosen. Next base: position 78,393,405 of record CM059564.1, read on the forward strand.
CCAAATACACCCAAGTCGTATAATCCTGGGCTGCATGACTTGCTCCACCACTTTGCAGAAGTCTTATAGAGATCTCCGAAATATATTCCGTGTGTCGTCGGTCGAAGTGGACTACTATCTCGTGGAGTTCATCATCTTTTTTTGGGGTTGCGTAGGACTCGCTGCCTTTATGCTGAGATCTTTGAGTTGATACGTTGATTTTCATCCGGGCCTCCGTATTATTTTCATCGTCGTTGATTACATCTGAAGCCGTCGTCGTCGAATCCATCCGAAGTCCGAAGTCGTGATTGAAATCCCAATGTTGAGCTGTCCTTTAAATTTTAAATGCCAGTCGTTTTCTATTCACCGTGCCTCAGTAGAAAATTAGCCGCGGTCGTCGACCCAGTCCGCTGATAAGAAATTTTCTTCGCGTACTCGTTTTCTACGAGTCGTGTGCGAGCTCTGGTCTGCCGCTGCGTGTCGTGCCTCAAGCGTCGAGGTAGATGGTGGGGTAGGGAGCGGGGTGCAGCGTGCGTTCGTGTGTGCGCGGCCAACCCGTAGTAGTGATGCCGTCCGAGCAGGGCGACCGTGATACGGCTGTGGTGGAGTCTCTCACCACTCTTGGTGACTGGCGAGAGATGGTGCGCCGGCACAAGCGTTCAACCGCGCTCAGCTGATGTCATCCACCATTCCTGAAAGGTGAATCCCATTAAGTGTTTGTTCTGATGTCCTTCTTTGATTTTTTCCCAAGTCTCCCTCTACATCACATCAACCAAGCCTTCCCTCTCAAACTCCCAAGTATTTACAAAAGAACTTAAGCATCCTACGTTTGAATTTTACGTTATTATAAGCAAATTACGAATAGAACATAAGGTTCAAAAAAAATTTATTTAAGTATAGATCGCAAAGTTTAAATTTAATTACATCCTACGAGTACACACACATTTATGGAATTATCGAAGTACATGAAAGTGAAACAAATTGAACTATTTTCCCCACACAGAAATATTAATTACAAAAATTATACATAGTATTTAAATTTGACCAACTCGACGCAATGAAATTCATAGTCACGTTCAGGGCCAGTAGAACAAGTATGCGCAAACATATTAATATGAGATCGTCGTGATTGAACTCTTTCGTTAGAAATAAATCCTGGCTGTATCAAATTTTTTCTTTGAAATCACGAACTAAATTTACTTCACTATTCAGATACGTTGTTGTGTTTTCCTAGTAGTTCGCGTATCATTTATACTACGTTTCAGTGACAACAAGAGTCCCCATGTGAGGTATTCGCAGGTTATTAATTATTTTAAGAGTAATAGTAAATCTAATTCTTTAGATTATACGCCAAAATGAAATTGGTCCAAGGAACCGTAATTAAATTTTTGCAAACCTTAACTAACTAGTAACTCTAATAGCAGACAAATGTCTCCAGTTTACATTCATTCTCATTGGAATAATGTCGTTGGTAATTGGATTTGAATTCATTGTACGTAATACCCAGATAATTGATCAAGAACTCGCACAACATATTGGAAAAAGATAAAATTTATTATACGTTGACTTTAAATTGTATTAGCAATTCATAGCATCCGTAGTAAATTCTCAGACAGACTTCGTGTAAGATCGTTAGTATTTAAATTTTGAAAATAAAATTCACATGATATTGACATAATTATGCCGTGGTATCCGCAGGAATTTGTTTGATGAACGTCGAATAAGAAATTTTACACGCAGTAATGATGAAATAATTAAATTTTTACGTTCTCACATGTAATTAAATTTATTTTTCATTAGAAAAACGTAAATATTACATGCCTAAACTAAGAAAATCGTGATTCACAACATTTATCGTTCGCGTTATTGAAGTTTAGAATCATGGAAAGCTCTAGCGTGTGGCATTTGTGGCAGTTCGTTAGCGGGTACGTGGGCTTTGTTTATGTATCACATGCCATTGGCGTGGGGGAGCGAGCGGCTGCTGCGGTAAGCCAGCCCTACCCAAGGACTTAGGAATGTTCGATCTTAACATTCGTCTCCAACGTAGCATGTTACATTTCAGTTTTTACATTACAGTTTTAACGTTGGGTAGTGCAGAAAATGTTACATACATGGTAGTTAAAATTAATTGATGAAGGGATACGTTGCACATCCGCACCTATTACGAGTCTATCGACAACATTGAAATATGAAACATTAATACAACATTACTTTATCGTTCCAAATGACATTCTGTAAATAAGTATTCATTAGGAAGAGAGAAACGAGATGATTCAGATAAAGAAATTATTTTTAGTCGGCCAAATATAAATTTTTATATTTGAATGTTTGAATGCACGTATATATTTTTATTCGGAGGTATAAGTTCGGTAGGCATGAGATTTTACAGTAACATTCACATTTAAGGGGACCGTCCCGGTTTGAGACCTTTTTTCGCCCGATTCGTTTGAAAGTTGGCCAGTATATGTCTTTTGTGAAAGTAAACCTTTTTTACTCCTGTCATTTTTTCGATTTAGGCCTTAGTTTTTTTTTTTTGACGAAAAATGTGTTTTTGGTATATTTTTATTGATATTTCAGATTGGAACTCCTCCTTCAGTTTTGATGCTAGAACAAAAACAAAGACAGTTTTAGAACCCTTGGAACATTTCTAACAAACTCAAATTCGGCTTTTTTTGAAATTAAAATTTTTTCTATTTTTTCAAAATTTTTTGATATTTCAAAAATCAGCAACATTTTTTTGGGTTTAGAGCTATATATTTTTTCAAAGAATTCGAATTTGAAAAAAAGGCGAATTTGAGTTTGTTAGAAATGTTTCAAGGATTCTAAAACTGTCTTTGGATTGGTTCTAGCATCAAAACTCGAGAACTAGTCCCAGGATGAATGTTGAAAGTTAGAATTGTTGGGTATAGCAAAAAATAAAAATTTTTGTTGAAGTGTAATATAATGTACATTTGATGTAATTGAATGCATTTTTAATTATTATTTCGATACTTTCCATACATAACTTCATATTAAAAGTGTGAATTTTGATTTAAAAAAAAAAATGAAAAATTATCATTTTTTTTTCAACAAAATGAATTTTTTTATTTTCAGTCTGATTCTTATAAAATTTGACTATGATATGTAACCTTTGAAAATAAACACAATTGATTCTATTCATTTTTTTGATTCAGGCCTTAGATTTTGCAAAAATTTGACATATTGGTTTTCAGATATTGATATTTCACTAATATTGATATTTCATAATGGAACTCCTCCTTCAGTTTTGATGCTAGAGCAAAAGCAAAGACCGTTTTAGAATCCTTGGAACATTTCTAACAAACTCAAATTGAGCTTTTTTCCATTTCCTATTTGTTCTCTTTCTATGTGGGGTCAAAATCGGGAAAAAATGGAATATTTTGGGTGCTTTTCATTCATATTGATATTTCAAAATGGAACTCCTTCAGTTTTGATGCTAGAGCATAAGCAAAGACCGTTTTAGAATCCTTGGAACATTTCTAACAAACTCAAATTGAGCTTTTTTTCCATTTCCTATTTGTTCTCTTTATATGTGAGGTCAAAACCGGAAAAATTGAAAAAAATTGGTCGCCTAACCCCCCCCGGGGGGGGGGGGAAATTATTGTCCGTAGCGCCATAAAATTTTAGGAACGAATAGTCTACCACCTAAGGGTCCTTTTACAACAAAAGCATGCAAAATGACCATGGAATCGACAGCATCTGTCAAGGGCCTGGGACGGTCTCCTTAAAGCAAAACTCAAATCCCACCGCTCAGCCCCCATATGTCGTGACCCTCTTTATTTTGTCTCGCTGAGGTCACGGTCTTGATTTTTCTCTGCCGTCATTCTTTGTTGCGATGCATGATATTTTTCCATGTGATATTATTAGTCGTGACATTAAGATTATTCGTCACAATTCATATATTTTCTACTTGGTAATATCAAGGTAGCTGCCACCAATACAGGGTTTCTGTATAAATATTTAATTCAATCTTCGGTAAGCGTTACGAGCGGCTTAAGGCCATAAATTAATCGTGCATTTTAGCCGTGTTTCATGGCTTCAAACATTATTACTTTCCTTCTAAATCATCATGTCCTCTCCTCCTATTTATCTGAAGGTTATTAAAGACACAGGAACATCAAAGAAATTCGCTATTGAACACAGGAAAATATTGAGACATTTATCATCGAAAATACGCAAGCTAATTGAACGCACGCGATCTGCGCATTCACATCCTAATATACTTAGAAGCGTGAGAGGGAACTGGGATTTGACATGAAATCAGAGGGAAACTTATCTTGAGATTTGGAGATCAGGGCTCGCAGTTTGAACGTCGCCTGGCTGGCGCGCTGTAGCAAGGTCGCCATGTTTGGTTGAGGGCAGAGAGACCAGGTTGATGGCTGGGGCTATGCCGACAGTTAGCAGTCTAGGTTGACAATCTCTAATTTACGTTATTGGCACTGCAGTTGAGTATTCTTGAAGTTAATCACTTTCGAGCGAATGAGGGCACAGATATTCTAGGATGGCTTTGAGTAGTGAATTTAAGAGGCAAGCCTCGGCCCAACTGGACCGGGGTTGATAATTTGAGCTCGTACGTGACCGTTCTCGTTCGTCTTCCTCGCCCGACTGCCGCCGCTCTCTCAAGCAACCGCGTCCAGCGTCACCTTGAGGTGCCAACTCTGAATAACGACCTAACAAGGTTACCAATAAGAACGTGATATATCCCTACTGTCAAATAGAAAACATGCATCATTAACCTTACCCTCATTACTATATAAAAATCCCCACAAAACAATGTTAAACATATGAATTAAAGCAAATGAAGACATCCGTTGAGGTTCTTAGCATCTTCCGTTAGCGTCTTCGTTCGTAACGCGTATCGACGACGTCTGGGCGTTGTTCCTGACGAGTCGACTGTTCTTGAATTTAATGTTGCAATGCTTCCTCGCAGAAATCAGGCTTAATATTTGGTCTTTTGAATCATTTATGAATAAGTCGTTGGCCGGATGATTATTCAGATCCTTAGCGATATTCCTTGCACAGTTATGCGGAGAAGCATGACAGAGGGCTTTAATACTTGGTGGTATGTAGGATACATCATTATGAAATTATTCTTAACAGTAGATATTGAAAAATGAAGGACACCAGTGTTGCTTTTAAAACTTTTTCTTTGAACAATTAGTTTTTCTACCCTTTTCAGTAAATCGATCATTTCAAAGTGGTTATTCAATTGATTTTCAAGAACTTAAATTAATTGAAAAGGGAATGAAATTTACTAAAATGTGAATCACAGACAATTTAAATATGTTAATTTAAAGCGGAAATTTAATTATTCAAAAAGTCGGGGAGATTTTTGTGGGGCACCCTGCATAGCGTTGATTGTTCTTATACAATAAAGGGCAAGTGTCCCCTTAAGGAGAGCGTCCCCCTTATGAATCCTTGCTTCTGGGATTTCTTGAGAAACTGGGATTTTTGCTGTTATAAGAAGTGTAAGAGGTCAGGTATATCCTTTGAAAAAATGAGACTCGTACGTTCACTCGTTCGCCCGCTACGGGGGTTTAAAGAATGGGGGAGAGGGGAGGGGGAAGTTGTATTTTATCATGTTACACCTTCCCCATGGCACTTTCTTCTCGGCACAAAGTTGCTATGTCATCTCCTATGTCTCTGGATTACTCTATAATGATTTCAGGGGTCTAACTTGAACCAAAAATTCTAAAAAAATTTTTATTTGATTTGTTTATGTTTCTTTGTTTTGATTATAATGTAAACAATGGTTTTTGGGGTTTCAAAATGCTTCTCCTCCTACAGTTTTTGAGCTACAGTGATGGTTTTGGTATCATTGAATGCGGAATGACGCGGGGTTTTATGGAAGCTAAAATTCGTTTCCTCAAATGTACATTTTCAATATGAAAAAGTGTATAAATAGGAAAAAAATGGAAAACTGTTTCGGCAAAGTGAAAATTCATGACGTCATAACTCATGAGCAATAAATAATTTTGGAATGAATTTTAGCTTCCATAAAAGCCCGTGTCTTCCCGCATCCAATGATACCAAAATCATCACTGTAGTTCAAAAATTGTAGGAGGAGAAGATTTTTGAAACCCCCCATTCGTTTTCTTTGATTTCCCATTTTCTTTTCAAGAAAATTGAACTTTTGCTCCAAGCAAAAACGATTTAAAATTCAATTTCCTATCAGTATACCAAATTTCATTGTTCTAGGTTCAATAATAAAGAAAAAAGTCCGTATGGGGGACGCTCTCCTTAAACAAATAAATACATTGGTTTAGGTATTTCCTGTGCGTAATTTCTCTTATGTTATTACAATGGAATTTTAGGATTTAAAACTTAAGGGCTACTGTTCGAACATTTATTTCAAATATAGAATAACTTCAAGGGAACAATAGCAAGTCGTTTCCCGAGATGCGCAAAAAGGAAAACAGCACCCAAATTAGGCGTAGCTTGAGGATTCCAGCAGTACACACAGCAGCGTCCTCTGTACTATTTTTATTCCAGATATACGTCCAGCTCTTGTGAATGTTTCAGCCCTGATGACGAACTCCACTTGTGAGTTCGAAAGCTTGGCCCAATATATATTTTAACCTGGAAGAGTTATTTTAAAAAAACCTAACTGCAAACTATTTTTATTATGAAATTCCTTTAAAACGGAGACTGAAGATTTTCTTTAATGAAATGTTAGTTTTAAAAACGAAACTCCTTAAAAATAGAAGATAACCAATGGACGTGGCCGGTCATCAGCACGGTACTCCGGTAGGAAGTTTTAGTGGCGTTCTGAGAAGATAGAAACAGAGTTTTAAGATGTCTGGTCGCCGACTAGCTGAATATCGTATCTTATTGCAAGATTGCATATAGCACTAAGATTTTAACAATTAATTGACAATTAATTACCTTGAATAATACGTGCCTGTTAACCGGGTCGAGGAGTACGTTAAAGTTGCAGAAAGAGACTGCTTTTTACGCAAGAGAAATAAGTTAGAGGTGCCAGACCGACTTTTATTAAGGAGAGCGTCCCCCATACGGACTTTTTTCTTTATTATTGAACCTAGAACTATGAAATTTGATATACTGATAGGAAATTAAATTTGGAATCGTTTTTGCTTAAAGCAAAAGTTCAATTTTCTTGAAAAGAAAATGGGAAATTGAAGAAAACGAAGTTTGAAGGGGGGGGTTTCAAAAATCTTCTCCTACAGTTTTTGAGCTACAGTGATGATTTTGGTATCAATGAATGCAGAAAGATACGGGCTTTTATGGATGCTAAAATTCATTCCAAAATTATTCATTGCTCATGAGTTATGACGTCATAAATTTTTACAATTCCGAAAAAGGGCATTTTTTCCTATTTTTACACTTTTTCATATTGAAAATATAAATTTAAGGAAACGAATTTTAGCACCCCTAAAAGCCCGCGTCTTCCCGCATTTAATGATACCAAAACCATCACTGTAGCTCAAAAAGTGTGGGAGGAGAAGCATTTTGAAACCCCAAAAACCATTGTTTACATTATAAGCAAAACAAAGAAACATAAACAATACAAATAAATTTTTTTTTTAAATTTTTGGTTCAAGTTAGACCCCTAAAATCATTGTAGAGTAATCCAGAGACATAGGAGATGAAATGGCAACGTCAAGTCGTGAAGAAAGTGGCAAGGGGGAGGTGTAACATGATAAAATACCACTTCCCCCTCCCCTCCCCCCCATTCTTTAAATCCCCGTAGCGGGCGAACGAGTGAACGTACGAGTCTTATTTTTTCACAGGATGTACCTGACCTCTTACACTTCTTATAACAGCAAAAATCCCAGTTTCTCAAGAAATCCCAGAAGCAAGGATTCATAAGGGGGACGCTCTCCTTAAAAGGGCGACATGCTGCCCAAGCAGAGTTAGCTCAAATATAATTCAATTAGTGAACGCCAGTGCGTCACGAGTAATGTTAATTTAAGCGATTTTAGGTTAATGCAGGTCTGGTAGAAGCTCAAACATGCTTAATTATAGAAAGTTAAAAAACAAAAAACAAAAAGAAAAGATGTAGCTGCAAAACAAGAAGACGAAGAAAAGAAAGAACTAATTTCAACAGTTTCAAATTCTTGTCTGTCAACTATGAATACGGAAGGTTTTCAACAGGAAATTTCCTTGAACAAATAAAATTGGCTGTCCGTCTTTGTTGGTTGGTCTGTCTCCTTTTCATGCTCTCAAAGAAGCTTAATGACTGTATCTGTGATGCGAGTTTCACCAGTGCACTAGTACTGGAATATTTTAATTGCTGGTACTATTAGGTTGGATATATTTCTTTATGATGCACTTGTGGAGAATTCGTATAAAAACAATATTAAATCCCATCATTTATCACGGGTCGAGTACACAATTTTGTATACTGAGTATTTCAGAACACGAGGTACAAAATTGCACACCAAGTAGAAAATGGCTAAATAAACACTTTTAATTCCATTAAATTTTCCCCAAAAATCAGGGTCGGGAGATATTAGCAGTTTATTGTTTTAAATGATGAAATTTAACGGAACAATTACTCACAATATTTATTTTGAATTTACTTTACAAAATTGTTCAAAATGTGTTCCACCCACATCAATGCACTTTTCGAATGTTAGCCTTAACGACTGCCGGATATTAGGAAACACGTCTGGTATTTAGGTATCTCGCCAGCAGCCACTGCAATTCTGGTCACAAGATCTTCCTCAGACTCAATGAGTGTAGCATAAACAAGGCTCTTCACGTGTCCCCAAAAAATGAAATCGAATGGAGTCTTGTAAGGAGATCTAGGAGGTCATGCAACTAAAAGATTTTGCTCGATCATCGTAAATTCAAATACATGTTGCAAGTAATTTAGTCATTAAATTTCATCCTTTGAAACAATAAACGGCTAATATCTCAATGTCTCTTTCTTCGGAAAATGTCATAAAAGAAAAAGTTTTTATTCGGACATCTTCCACTTGGTGGGCAATTTTTTGCCTCTTATTCTGAAACACCCTGTATATTACTGACAAGTGTCTTCTGAGTAGGTAAAGTAGGCACTGCCTACACTGAGAAGCATAGATATGTATCCACAGTTTTTTTATTGCCAAGTAAACACTCATTCAGTGAAATTAAAATAGTTAATTCAATGACTATGCTTAAAATCCACAAAATGATATACATGTAGATAAAGTAGGCAAGATTTGCACACTGCCTCTTATTCTCTGTGTCTACACTATGCATGGTAACAATGCAGAAAAGATGTCAGATTATTGCTCAACACTATTTTATATCTCGGCTATAATAGGCAAAAGTTGTTTTGCTTTCGTCGCAGGAGACTGAAGTTTTCGGAACGTTTTGTTTACGAATAAAAGCCACTTTTAGCGTCTTTGCGTGTAATATGATACTATCTCTTATTCTCGTATAACTTTTTACTTTATGTTTGACACTTTCTTATTTTAATAAACGCCCATGTTCTTCTCATTTCATGTTTTTTGGAGCGATTTGAAACGTCTCCAGTAAGAAAATTTGCACTATTGCATAAATGTAACAACCATTGCAGCTGAGATATATATAGTGCATTGCTTTCAGTTACAATATGTGTGTGACTAAGTGAAGTTTTTGCTAGTGTGTTATTATTTTCATTGCAGCTCGTTTACATTGTATTTTAATTTTTCATGTGTCTCAATGCCAATATTGATTACCTTACAACATTTCCAAATCTTCCATAAGAAGAATTAATTAATTATGTAATGCTGCAAAACGGATACTATTTCAGTGTTTAAAATTGTAGAAGCATAATATAAAATTCTCCATTTCAGCGTATGCTTAAAAACTGGGGAGTGATACCGAAGATAAAAATTCAACATGATAATGATATATCGAAATACAATATAACTCTGAAAGAACCAAACAACATTCAAGAGATGACTTTAGAAATGAGCAGAAACTGTTATTAATAATACCTGTTAACTTGACCTAAAGACAAGGAAGCCATATCAATTTTGATAACATAACCTGAGAACTAGAAGTCTTTATGTACCAGACCATAGCTTCAGGTTTTGGCAAAGACTACTCATTGGCAAGGAATCATAACATAAAGACTAAAAATATTTATGATCACAACATAACTTAAAGTTTCTCCATTATCAATCAATGCATCATTAAGACCGTACATAGTTACCACTCCTTATGTGAGTACAATGTATTGCATCAGCTGAAATGTTCTACAAGTAACTTGCAACACATTTAGTACTATTTGCTACTTTCTGTGTACTAATTGAAAGGGAAATGCAGGGATGGAAAAAACCCTGGGTTTTTTTAAAAAAACCCAACCCACGTGGGTTTTTTTGGGTTAAATTGGGTTTTATGGGTTTTATTGTTTTTTTGGGGTTTTATTGTTTTTTTTTTGTAATACCTGTTTTTGTTTAAAAGAGTTATTCACACAGCTCCAGTTGCCCCTATTTAGATTTATATATATACACTTATTGAGTAAATATTGTTATTTGATTACTTTATTTCCAACATTATATTATATTATTATGTGAACTAGTCCACCCCCTTTATTTGAAATTAGAAAAAAAAGCGAAATGAGAGAAAGGCCGTAAGAAATAAAAAATACAATTTCGAGAGTTGATGAGGCCTCGTGAACACGGCCCGTCAAAATATATAGGGCTGGAGCTCGTATCACAGATACGCTCATCACATACTGCAGGCTGGCTTCGGACGGACGGACGCGGCTCTTATTATAGTATAGATAATTACATTATATGAACAATATATGAATTAAGTTTGTCCATCACAATTATTATTTACCAATTGCCATATGCATAGAGACATAGCTCTGCAGTCTGTAAAGATATAAGATGTGCAAAGAGAATTGCTATGCTTGTCAATTCATAGCAAGTTGTTTTAGCAGCAGACAGGCACAAGTCATGTGAGAGGGAAGCACCATGCAGATCATAAGTTACCACCAGAAGCAACTTGAAGCAAGACAGCTGCACATCACATAACAGTCATGCTGTTAACATCTTAACATGTGTATTGTGTGAGCTGGAGTGCTTAGCAGTGCAAGTCAAGTCATTCAACCACACTGTTACATGTTAGAACATGTAGTGACATGCCAAATTTTTGTTTAAAATTTGCCAAAAAATCATTTTTTGCAGTACAGGATAGCAACAAACACTAAAAGCAAATGCTCGAACAGATTCCATCTTCAAATTTGCTCCAGTGCAGCTTGAATGCTCACCATAGGCCAGTCATTTCTTTACTTTCTCACCCATGATGGCTGCGGTCATGTCATACCCCATCTGACTAAAATTGTTAGACTTATTTCAGGCAAAGCTCTTACAGGAGACTGATATTGAAGAGTGGTTGGTTGAGTGCAATCCGGAGTTCATCGGTGCGCTTTATTCCTATAATATTGAAGGACTCCAACATCTTCCCAAAACACATGTTCAATGAGAATATCACTAAGACAATGACTCCTTGTTGATGGTGGGATATTCAAGACATGAAACAGCAGAAAACGCAGATTCCTGAAAAAACACTGGCAGAGGGTTTCTGCAAGTTTATAAGCAATCTTCATTCTTGCCCCGCAAGTTCAGGATCCATTGAGAGAATTTTCCCATCATTTGGAATTGTGTGAAACAAATTGAGAAATAGATTAGGATCAGAACGCGCACAGAAATTGGTCTCAGTGTATCGCCACCTCGCAAATGATCATGATGTGGATGACAACGATGAAATGGCAGTCGATGTAGAAAGAGAAACACAGTAGTATTGTAGTAGCAGTCTAGTCTAGAAGACAGGGAAAATTCAGAAGTCTCTATATTAACAAGTAGTCAAACTGCATTTGTTTCAAAATTTTTGTTTTTTTACTTTGGAAATGGAATTCATTAAAAGATATTAGTCCCTCGAATTTTTTTTGTGATGAAGGTTTTTCTAATTTGATTTACATAGGGTTGGTGTTTTGTTTTTCAATGTTGTCATAGTCATACACATGGCTTAGATACATTTTTTGACGAGAAAAATATTTAGCTTATTTTGATTCTATGAGCTTGAAAACAAATAAAATTTACATAATAATAAAACACCCCCCCAAAAAACCCCACTATTTAGTGGGTTTTTTAGTGCGGTCTTTTTTGGGCTTTTTTGGGTGGGTTTTTCATGTGCCAACCCTAAAATGAATGAAACATATATATACAGAACAAATTTTCAGTGCTCCAAATTACTAATTCTTGCTTAAATAACTGCCAAATATTCATTACTCCAGTAAAATTATACTTCTTTCATGTATTTATCATATATAGGAATGTAAATCCACAACGATTAGACAACAATGACGGTATTAGGTGATAGGTATAAATACGCTGTTTCAAACTTAAAACAAAATAATCAACAAAAACATTGTGTATTTTTAGATTTTCAGCAAAGTATTTTAACTCTGTTTTGTTTACTTTTGGTTTTAAACAATTATAAATAATTTTCAGTAAAAATTGTTCTCGAAGACAGCAAAAAATAGCGACTCCAACTTCGACTCCACCCCATCCGAATGAACGACTCCGACTCCACCACACTCGGAAAAGCGACTCCGACTCCGACTCCACCACACTTCAGAGAAGCGACTCCGACTCCGACTCCACCCTAAAACATGCGACTCCGACTCCCGACTCCGAAACCCTGGTCATACCTCACCTTACAAAAGATCCAAGGAACAAATAATCTCAGTTACGAAACAGTTCTACGTACAATTTTTGTCCTGAAAATGGAGGATAATTCATTTTATGAAATGCTAATCTAAAAAATTAAAATAATTCTCACTCGCCTTTGCAGCCGCATGAATACCTCTAAATGTGAATACACTCGCATCTAGCATCATTTCCAAATTTGTGTGATACGAGTGAATAGTAAATGATTATCGTGTCTTATTCATTTTAATGGTTTAATAAAAAAATTTCTTTTACTTTAAACACATATTTTGAACAAGATTGATATACTTCTAAAAAAATTATAGGGTTTAGGGGGGAGTACTGGGGGGGCCTTGAAACAAATCAGGCCTTCTACATGTAAAATGTGATGGTACTTATTTAAAATCACGTTACAGAACCACTTTTGGAACAAATTTACTTTGTTAGGTGAAGTATGGCTGTAAAACCAAACTTGATATTCAAATAAACAAGACAACAATAAAATGACAAAACATAAAAGCCCGAATCAGCCTTGAAGAAAAAAAATGATCAAAAACAAAAGGTTATGCAGTGTATAAAGATCTGGCCAATTGGACAGAGATGAACATCAGTCAATAGATATTTCTGCTGAGGCAATAATGAGAGTTTGATACAACAGAGAACTAGGCCACTGGTTATGCAAGTCTACTACAGAGATGGTAATCATCTCACTAGTCTCTTCTTCAACACAGTAATTACACTTCCACTTTCTACGCATTACTAATAGCTCACTATCATCAACAAGGATAATATATCATAGCATTAAAGATTAGAACTAACACATTTCATCATTCTGTTTAATAAAAAGCCAATGAAACTAGTTTGCAATCATGGACGGGCATCAATCAAACAGATATAAATTATAAATTATTTAATTAAAGAAATTTATATATAACAAAATCACGCTATGAAAAGATAAAAGGGAAAAAGGACAAGAATTACATTAATGACATTTACAGTGAAAAGATCTTAAGCTATAGAGTGCTCTTCAACCTAGAGCAATTTTCTCATCCCTCTCAACCATTATTGCATGCATCAATTTCCCAACTGCTCCAGCATCAATTCCTGTCAGTCAGCAAATATAAGTGGTGATGATATGGTGAGCTGCATTTCTTCTATTTGCATTCCTTGCCAACAATATTTTTTACCTAACTTTTACGATCCCTAGGTGAATGAAACAACAAATGGAATGAAGAACTATAATTGAATTTGGTAAAAGAAAATTAAAATGCCTTGCATTTGATGATATATATATATGTTTCCCATAGAGCTACAACAATTTAGTATTTTCAGAGCTCATAATTAGATAAGAATGTTTATTGTTGGATAGAGAGTAGCCTTTTAGTTTTTTGCCTTACATACTCCTCATGTACTGAGCTGAATTTGGTTTTTAAAAACTTAAAAATCCTTGAATAACATGTTGTTCATTAACTTTTTAATAAAGAAACATAAAATTTACACATTTGATTAACTCAAAATATTTCCAAGCAAATGAAATTTTCATCATGAAACAGATTTGATGTGTATTGCCAAAAAATTGAATACAATGAATAAGTGGAATACAGTGGTATCTTGGTACTCGACCGCCTCTATACTCGACCAAATCGGTTCTCGACCAAGAAATTTGAGTAGAAAATGCTTCGGATTTCGAACAGATTTTCGGTACTCGACTAGCCGAGTCGACCCGAACGTGCTCCTCAGCCCTTCTTGGCCAGCGGGTAAGCGTCAGTTCGACTCTGTGAGCGGAGTAAGACGTAAGCAGTTTGTTCGAGTACTGTATTTTTTTCCAGATTTTAACTTTTTCGTGTTGCTCTAGCCCTTAATTATGGATCCAAAGAAAGACAGTGATAAGGGGAAGGCAAAGAGGAAAATAGTGAGGACCACTATTGAACTGAAGAAGGAAATTATTGCAAAATCAGAAAATGGTGTACGAGTGTTCGACCTCGCATCGCAGTACGAAATGGCAAAATCAACCATTTCCACTATCTTGAAGCATAAGAAAGTGTTAAAGAAAGCTTATGCTGCAATGGGAATGACAGGAATTAGTAAGCAAAGGCCATCAACCACTCTCCAAAACGTAAGTAAATGATACATAATGGTTTATAATGCTTTATTTATCGTTATCATGTACTGCTTGTACACATTTACGTCTTCATTGTTGTTCAGATACACGTTCTTATAATATTTTAGGTTTTTTTCTTAATGGTAAGAATGGATTAAATTACTTTCCATTATTTCTTAAGGGAAAATTGGTTTTTTCGGTGTTTGAACAAATCGGTTCTCGACCAGCACCTCAGAACGGATTAGGGTCTAGTACCGAGGTACCACTGTACTTTGCAAAATGGTAAACAAAATTTGTGACTTTTTCAACTTGTGTCCTCCAATTCTGAAATTACATCCTGGCTGCTTGCAGATGCCTAATTTTTTGAGACATAACATATATAATGTTCAGGTAAGAATAGCACTAATGGCAGTTTTGATTCGGCTCTAGGTGCTTTGCATTGTGGCTGCATTGGATCAATATGCAGTTTAATCCATACACGGAAATTAAAAATTCCGTTTCCAAGAATCACAAAAGAATCACAGTTAGGAACATTTCACACGAATGACATTCTGCTTGCTGATGTGTTATTTTTTAGATGTAACAATGATTTTGTTCAGATATTAATAACATATGTATATAGTTGGTTGCTTAGTTGCCGCATTGTTGGGTTATGCCCACTTTCTTGGCGGGACACGCCTATTTTTTGGCGGGAACATGTCCGTTTCTTTACACTTATATACAACGTTCGGTAAATCTGAAGGATATGTCAGTTATCGATTTTGTAAATTTTGATGCCTTAGCATAGTTAATTAGATCGAAATAAACAAGTTTTCTTCTATACACTTTCCATCTCATCTTCTTCTTAATTCATCTTCTCAAGTTCATCTTAATTCATCTTCTCAAGTTCTGAAACCTGCTACGGGCACACCCGAAGCGAGTTCAAGAAATTCCGTACAAGCAGCACTCGACTCTCAACCCCACGCTTTTGACTGTGTCCGAGAAGATTCATCGTCCACAAAGCCGAGAATCTTTAGTGAAGAAGATACGTCCTCACTGGCGGAAGCTGCCACAGCACTGCTAGCTCCTTCGTCTCGCCGAAACGATTGCGTCATGGCGACGTCGCCCCTGCCCTGCGTCACTGAGAAAGCTCAAAATCGTTCACCGCCGACGGAAACACCAACGTCATCGTTAGAACGCGATAAAATTTTGGATGTGTGCAACCAGTCAGAGAGTAAAAGGGGTAATTTTAATTATAATTCTAATGATAAATTGTGTGTAGACCTTTCAGGTGGCGAAGTTATGTTTGAAAATGCATACGAAGCAGCTAATACTGGCAGTAAAATACCTCAGAGCGTAAACTGCGAGGATAACGTAAGATTTTCAGTGGAGAAAAATACAACCAGACCTGTTACCGCTTTTGATGGGTACTTACATCCTCTCCAAATGACTAGTTCCCAAACTATTCACGAAATAAATAACACGCTGTCTCTTACAGCTGCATTTCTCAATAAAGCTTTGAGACAAAATTGTCCCCCAAGCCCAGCGTCGATTTCTTCCACTGTATCAAATATTCAAGTGATTACAGAACAGCTTTTTGCTTTAAATTATCGTATCAGCGCTCATGATTTTACGCCAGTGGTAGCTGCGAGTAACCATCCTTATGCGAAATCCCCTTTAGACACTTTTCTCGTTGGAGACAATAGTCTCACAAAAATCAACAGAGATGACATTGATAGTGCATGCAGGATTCAGACCATAACTTCGGAACGTCTAAATGATCTCTATGATGAGATTGAACGCGCACCTCCTTTCAGGAACTATATAATTAGTTTCAAAGGTTTGAGCCTCTCGTCCCAAAATCTCACGAAATTAAAAAATTTGATCAGGACAAAGAATCTTCTTTCTCGTATTTATGTGGTGAGTGCCTGCAGTGGGCAGCAATTGTACATGGCATCGAGCCTGTGCAGAAAAATTGGTCTTAAACTGATTCCGCTGCGAGCAAATGTAAAAACCGGTCCTGTTGATGAAGCTTACAACAATGTCCGCACTTGGCCCGTTACGCGAGAAGACACGCATCATTTTCTTCAACAAATTGCTCTAAAATCACCTTTGAGACTAACTTCACATTTTATCTCCTGTGTCAGAAACTCCCATGATCTGAATGAAGAAATTGAATACTCTAATGATTATTCAAAACAGCAAAATGAGTTGAATGATTGTTCTAAGTTGACCGCCTATCCACGTGAAACCTCCAGCAGCATAAACCTATGTTTGCCTTCATATAACAAACCCTCTCCTCCCCTCTCCTCCCGATGTTTGCCCTCATATAACAAGCCCTCTCCTGCATCCGCCACAAACAACTGCGGAGTGCCTACAAAAAATAGGTTTTCATTGCTATCCAATGCTGATGAAGAGGATGAAAAGCCCCTCTCAGACACGAGTATAAATCAACATCCAATCACATATTCGGAAGCAGTAAAATCAATAGGAAGAGAGAAATCGCTGCAAAATTGCAGTCGACAATCGATGGAAAATCCACTACCCAACGGTATGCACAATCATCACCAGAAAAATATAATTGACACGAGCATTTCTCAGTTCTCTGCAAGTCCCCATACGAGAAATCACCACAGAACAGGAATTCAGAGCCAGAAAAACGTAAATTACCCGCACCTCTCAGAACCTCTTAATGATGAAAAAAGTGCGAAAAAAAACGTCTCCAGCCCCATTTGTGAACGCATGAATTCCACAATGGATGAATTGAAACGATCATGGAACATAAAACTGATTCCCACCAAAGCCGATGGACACTGCCTCCTCCACGCAGTAGCTCAACTACTTACAAAACAACCAGCATCAAAATGGAATTACAATTCCCTAAAGGCTGCAATCAAAACAGAGAGTAAAGCAAACTACAGCACATATGCTAAGTTTTTTGACAAGAACAGTGGTGACATGCAAAACCTCATAGATAATTACATTAACGAAAAACATTTTGACCAAGCTGCTGTAGACCTTATACCACTAATCATTTCAAATGTGACAGGCCAAAAACTTCTCGTCCTGGATGAAAAAGATCATTGTGTTTTGAAAATATCAGTCGTTCCCATTTCAGAGTTATCAAATAATAACCCTCCACTACTGCTCCATCGTAAAAACGATCACTACAGTGCTCTTGTCACACAAGGCAAAAATCAGACCGGGGTTACCTCATCTTGACAAAGTGCCGCTGCCCAGCCAAATAGTAGACTTTCTTACATAGCAGATGCTGGGCCAAACACCCTGGGCAACTTAGACAAAATCGATAAATCCCCTGAATATGGTAGAGATAGTAGTAACCTCGCTACCTTTAAAAAGAGTGCTAATATAGGTAAAATCAAAATTAAGCATGTAAATGCTCGAAGCCTGAATGGTAAATTGGATGAAATCAGAGTAATGTTGGTCACTGAAAAAATTGACATTTTGTGTGTCTCAGAAACATGGTTTGATTCACGAACCCAAAGTTCATTTTTTAACATTCCTGATTACGTGTTGTACCGCTACGATGGCGCTAAAACCAGCCGAGGTAGTGGATCTTGTATTTTTGTGAAAGAAATGTACTCAACATCTTCACTACTAGTGAATAAAGTTTGCGAAGGCATTGAAATGGTTTGGTTAGAAGTGCAAATAAATATACACAAATCAATAATCATTGGCAGCCTTTACCGGCACCCATCGTCTCCCCTAAATCGAACACTAGATTTCATTGAGGAAACCTTCAAAGAAATCCTTCAGGCAAAAAGATCATTCTTTGCTTTCGGAGATTTCAATGTTGACCTAACGGATAAAAACAATCAGCTAAGCAAACTATTGTATAAACTAAGCTTATCACAAATGGTCAAAGAACCGACTCGCATCACTAAAATCTCTGCAACTCTCCTCGATCTAGCAATCACAAATAATCCCACCGCAATACTTAGTACAGTAATATCACCTTCTATTTCCGATCACCACTCTATAGAATGTGAAATTAATATTGCGAAGGAAAGACAAAAATACCGCTTAATGACCTATCGCTCGAAAAGGCACTATTCAGCAGAACTATTTCAAGAAAAACTACTCGATAGGTCTACCGAATTCCAGAAAATGATGCAATCTGACGATGTTGATATACAAGTGTCAATTTTCAACGAGAACTTCACAGCAGCTCTCGACGAATGTGCACCTTACGTCACCAAAAAAACCAAGCCAAAACGAACTGTTTGGATCACTGACGAAGTTAAAGAGATGAGCAGAATAAAGAAAGCTAACTTGCGAGAGTACAAAAACAATAGATCAAACAGTACCTTATACAAGAGATATAAAGAACATGAAAAAATTCTTCGAAAGAAAATCACTGAAGCGAAACAAACTCACTTCCACCAGGCACTGATAACGGCTAAAAATAACCCGAAGCGAACTTGGGAAATCATTAGTGAGGTAGCCCCATATAAAAATTTAGATCGCATAAGTAATTTTGAAAATCCCTTGGCAACAGCCACGGATTTCAACACATTCTTTTCAAAAGTAGGGGCTCAAGTTTTCAGTGAGGTGTGTACCAATCCAGATGAAACGACAATTGAAAATTCATGCCCCACTGCACCCTCGAGGACTGATGTCAAGTGGAGACCACGCCCTGTCGATTTACCAGAGTTACGAAACATCTTATACTCACTAAAAAACACAAAGGCAGTTGGACATGATGGTATCAGTCTTCAATATATCAAAGACAGTTTCCCTGTTACAGCACCATGGATTCGTCTGATAATTAATACATCAATAGTAACCAATACGTTTCCAAACCAATGGAAACACTCCATTATTAGACCGTTGCACAAAAGTGGTGACCTAAATACAGCATCAAACTACAGGCCCATCAGTCTTTTGCCTGTCATGTCCAAACTACTGGAGAAAGTGGTGACAAATCAACTGTCATTTCACCTGGACGAATCAAATTTACTCCACCAAAATCAATATGCCTATAGAAGAAATACTAGCACTCAAGACGCTCTGCTCAATATATCTGAAAAAATATACAGTGACATCGATCAAAAGAATGTAACACTCTTGCTACTACTCGATCTCTCTAAGGCGTTCGATAGCGTCCAACATGAAAGACTTTTACGTAAAATACTGAACTTGGGAATAGACACGCAATGGTTTGAAAGTTACTTGTCAAATCGATCTCATGCAGTCCGCATAGAAAACAAATTGTCCCCATTCATTCAAAACAATTTTGGTGTTCCCCAAGGATCCATTCTTGGTCCGCTACTGTTTTCTATTTTCATTAATGATTTCCCTCCAATGCCTTCTAACACACGGATCTCTATGTATGCAGATGATGTTCAAATTGCAATAACAAGTTCTGTATCGGAAATACCACAGACGCAAATTAAAGCCGAAACTTTCCTGACTAGCCTGAAATCATGGTACGACCGAAATGGTCTCAAATTAAATGCTAACAAAACACAATGCATCATTTTTGGATCCAAAGATGCAATTAAAAAAACTTCAAATCTTACTCTTGCAGTTGGAAATGATAAAATTAATGCATCAGAAAAAGTTAAAAATCTAGGTATCTGGTTCGATAGAAATATGTCCTTCAAATCTCACGTTGAGACTACTTGCAACAAAATCTACGGAACTTTAATGTTTTTTCATCAAATAAAAAGTATGCTAGACGAAAAATCCAGATTATTAGCCATTCAATCCCTTGTGTTATCGCGCATTGACTACTGCAGCCTAGTATGGGGAGACTTACCTCAATACCTTCGAAGGGACTTACAAAAATGCATGAATTTTGCAGCCAAGGTGGTATGCAACGGTAATTTTAAAAGACGTGATCACGTAACCCCTCTCCTCAATAAACTCGGCTGGATCCCTATCCAAGAAAGGCTCCTCATGCAGAAGGCCCAATACGTATTCTCCTCGTTATATCTTCCTCAGAGCAATGCTGAGATAGTGCGTTTCCATCCACCCACTGTAACCAATCAAAAACCGAACAGAAACAATAATGTCTTAGTCAACTATCGTTCATCTCACTTAGGGCAGAAGGCTCTGTCCATATCAGGCGCCTTACTGTGGAACAAACTTCCCCTGAGTATTAAAGTCCCTCAAAGACCGAGAGAATTTAAAGTTAAAATAACTTGTCATCTTGTGTCTCAATAATAATCCTTAGTTACAGAACATACTGAATGAGTACTGACGAATCTCATTTACCTGGTATCTCCATTGCTGAACAATCTCCCTCGCTCATTGTGTTATAATTCAAGACATCAAACAACAGTTTTGAAGTATGCGTAGGTATTATGATTTGACCGCCTATACGTTGTCATTTGCAAACATGCTTACTTGTATATGTGTGTACGTATATAGGTGTATGTGCGCATATGGGTGTGTATATGTGCACGTACAACTGTGTGCATTAGAGTAGATGAACCAGTCGAAGGTGCATTTTATGTCATTCCTCTCCGTTTCTGTGCAAGCATCAAACTAGACCGTCATGGTACCTATGTGTGTGTGTGTTGATCAATTACAGACATTCTGCACCATATTACAAAGATAATGTATTTTTTCTAATATGAAATTGTAAAGCATCCATGTAAAAAAAAATAAATTCGTTGTGTGATCATCCATTTATACTGCAGTAATATACTTATTCGGCCTATAGTTATATGCTTATAATAATGTGATACCTATGTTTGTTTATCAATTGACGACAATTTGCGCCATATTTCAAAGATAATGTGATTTTTTTTTCTAATATGAAACGATTATAGGACATTAAGGTTTTCTTTCTTATCCACGTCCCACAATCGTTTTCATGTTTCTGACTTAAGTAGACTGTTTTGTGCCACTATTTTTAGTACGAAATTTTATAAAATTCATGCCATAATAAAAGATATTTTCTCCGTTTCCCTCGATTGGAATTCTGGTTTATACTGACTAGTTTACGCTGATATTTGCGCACATGCTTACTTGTGTAAATGTGTACGTGTCCACGCTATGCGTATGACACTCTGTAGAATGCGTATGTATTGCCTCGATGTATAGAAATGCATTTGCGTATGCTTACGAGTCAGGTGTAAATATGTGCGTGGGTATATGTGTGCATGTGTATGTGTAAATATTTACATGTATACGTGCATATATGTGTGTACTAGACTGACAACTAGCATTTTTACTAGAGATAATGGTCTTTTTTTCAGTGCACTCTCAACTTGTAACATTACCTAACTCGTCATATCTTTAGTATTGTAAAGCATTCATGTAAAAACTATACATTTGTTGTGCGATCATCCATTTATATTTAAATAAAATGCTTGTTAACTAATGACCGTTATGTTAAAATTGTTGAATCAGAAATACAAAACCTATAATCTTCTTGGTCCTCTTGCTTATATGTACACACGTGTGTGTCCATGTTAACGAAACCGGTGTTTTTCGTAACCTAGGCACACACATGGCCGTAAAACGCGTGTATATATATGTGTGTGTGTATGTGTGTGAGTGTGTGTATGGATATATACACACATGCATACGTATATGTACATATGTGTGTATGTGGGTATATATTTATATATATTTTTCTTTTTTTTATGCTTCCTCAAAATGACACTTGTAAACATTGACCGAAACAAGCGATTTCATATATTATTTCCTGGCGTCAAGAATTGCGCAGTCTTATGTCATGTACATGTAAACTGTCAAAAGTGTTTTCACCCCACAATGAAAATGCATCGTCCATGAAATTGTGTTATCTCTTACAATTTTCATTACATGTATTATCAGATGTAGATTAAGCTAGATTAGGAGTTCATTGCCCTCAATCATTTCTTTTGACTAGTGACACGAGTTTTTCAATACTCGTGTGTGTGTATCATCTAAGTGTATTAATTTCAAGATATTTTAAAAATCAATGATGGTACTTTTGTACCATCTCTATTGGAAATAAACCATTTTTTTTTCTTTTTTATGTGTACATATATGTGTATATATTTACATGTATGTGTGCACATATGTGTGTACTAAACTGACAACTAGCATTTTACTAGAGATAATGGTCATTTTCTGTTCACTCTCAACTTGTAACATTACCTAACTCGTCATCTCTTTATTATTGCAAAGCATTCATGTACCAACTATACATTTGTTGTACGATCATCCATTTATATTTAAATAAAATGCTTATTAACTAACGACCGTTATGTTAAAATTGTTGAATTAGAAATACAAAACTTATAATCTTCTTGGTTCTCATGCTTATGCGTACATATATATATATATATATCTGTATGTGTGTGTGTATGTATGTATGTATATATATATGTACGTATATATATGTATATGGATTTGTATTTATATATATTTTTTTTTTTCATGCTTCCTTAAAATGACACTTTTGAACATTTGCCGAAACAAGCGATTCATATATTATTTCCTGGCATCAATAATTGCGAAGTTTTATGTCATGTACATGTAAACTGTCAAAAGTTTTTTCACCCCACAATGAAAATGCATCGTCCATGAATTTGCGTTATCTCTTATAATTATCATTACATGTATTGTCAAATGTAGATTAAGCAAGATTAGGAGTACATTGCCCTCAATCATTTATTTTCGACTAGTGACACGAGTTTTTCAATACTCGTGTGTGTGTATCATCTAAGTGTATTAATTTTAAGATATTTAAAAACCAATGATTGTAATATTGTACAATCTCTATTGGAAATAAAGTTTTTTCTTTCTTTCTTTCTTTCTTTCTCAAATGAGTATTTTATTAGTTATAGCGGTAAATGACTTACCGCAACTCCAGTGTTTGAAGCGGCATTAATTCAAGGAGCACGTCTGACAGCAACACTGCAATCCGCACTCGCTTCCAGCGCGATCGTCATCAAAGACGAAACCAAACCTACCGCTATACTTCGTTAAATACTCATTTGACGAAAAAAGTGTATAAAAGAAAAGTTGTTTATTTCGATGTTATTACCATGATTCAAGCAACAACAATTCGAAAATCGATGAGTAGCTGTTTATTCGAGCGCATTCGTCATCAAAGAAGAACCTAAGCTTACCGCTATAAATCGTAAAATACTCATTTGAGACGGAAAGTGCATAGAAGAAAACTTGTGTATTTTGATTCAATCAATTAGGTTCAGGCACCAAAAAGTAGAAAATCGATAACTGACATATCCTTCAGATTTACCCAACGTTCCTATAACTTCAAAGTTGAATAATTTGAAAATTATGCATTGGCGAGCAGAATGTCATTGCTGTAAAACTTTTTTAAATGTGTTCCTCAAGTGTTTCTTTAGAATGGAATTTTTAATTTCCGTGAATGAATTAAACTGCATATTGACACTGCATTGTTTGAACACTCAGTTTTTCAGGCACAATAAGATGTCTCAGTAAATGTGAAGAAGACAATCAATTTTCTAATTGGTGCTTGAATATAGGTAATTAGATCAAAATGAACAATTTTTCTTCTGCACTTTCCATCGCAAATGAGTATTTAATGAGTTATAGTGGTAACATAATGTTATGTAATTTAACCAATCTGACTTTGAGTAACCTAAAGTAACATAAACAACCTAAATTAATTTAACATAATCATTCCAGCGCATAACAGCCGTCGGAAGGAAAAGCCCATTAAGGGTACTCCCCTCAAACTGATTTTTCACATGCTTCAAAGAATGGAATTGCAGTTGGTAACCTATGGCCATAACTTGTTAAATACTCATTTGTGATGGAAAGAGCATGGAATAAAAATTGTTTAGGTCAATCTAATTACGGTAAATGTGCAGCAATGGTTAGTTATTGATTTGTCCCTTTTGGGTGCCTAAACATAGTTGAGTAGATTTAAATAAATAAGTTTTCTTCTATGTACTTACCATCAGGAGTGCGTATTTTACGAATTATAGTGGTATGTTAATTTTTGTCTTTGATGACGAATGCGATTCAATGAACGGCTATTAATCAATTTTACAATTTTTGCTTGAATCACGGTAATAACATCAAAATGAGCTAATTTTCTTCCATAAATTTTTTGCGGCAAATGAGTATTTACGAGTAAGAGTGGTAGGTTTTATCTTTTGTGCGATTGAGTTGTTAGAGTATGTTTGAATACCTCATAATTTATTATTAGCTCACCGCGCGGAGCTTGTGGAGCCTGAACCCACTTCTTATATCTTTTAGTTAATAACACAATAAAGGTTATCACCCAAAAATAACGAGTTATAGCGGTATGTTATTTTTTGCCTTGGGTGACGAGAATGCGCTTGACCATTCAAGCATATTAAAAGGGAGAGTCAATTCAAGTGTTGCCATATGATGCACTCGAATTTTTTTTTGCTTCAAACACCAGAGTTGCGGTAAGTCATTTACCACTTTAACTCGTAAAATACTCATTTCTGATGGAAAGAGCATGGAAGAAAACTTGTTTATTTTGATTTAATTAACTATGTTTAGACACCAAAAAGTTAAAAATTGATTACTGACCATCGCTGCACATTTACCCTTATTACCACTAATCAAGCACTAAAAATTTGAAAATCAATTATTGTCCTCTCCTTCACAAATACATATGCTAATTCAAGTTCTCGTAACTTCAGAGTTAAATAGTTAAATATCTCAAAAAGCACTCATTTGCAATATCAATAATATCATTTGTTTACAACTTCTTGAATATCTCTTTATTACATGAATAGGGCAACAAAATTTTCCAATTGTTGATGTGCCATATCAAAATTGAATAAAAATTCAATAATGCTAGGGTAATTCATCAAATATCGAACTGAACTGATTATCGAACAACTTTGGAAATATGCGCGTAATAAATTTAGTAAGCATCCAAACTTGCTCAGTGCCAGTGATCTTACATCTAAAACTCCTATTTTAGTGATAAAAACTCATTTCTGTGAGCTGCAAACTGCTACCAGCGGTTGCGAACGCATTGTCTGTACGACCCTTACAAATTGGTCGAATTTTTTCACTCGAAAAATCTTACGCACCTCGGGAAAATTGCGACGGTTTAATTGTTGTTGGGTCACCGTCAACCTCCCGTCATAACTATAGAGTAGTGTTATCATATGATGTTCTGTTGCTGTATTTTTTTCTTTTCCGCCAAAAACTTGACAATTATTCCATGTTCGACATTCAGTTCTTTTTTCATGTCAGTATTAAATACTGAACAAAGGTGTTCGAATCAAAATTCCTCAAAAATCATGAATTTATGCCTCGAACAAGGCTTTTCGATTCTTAATTCTTTTAAATAACTGAATCGATCTATTGAACGCCTGTTTTATTTCATTAAAATATTGTATTAACGCTTGATAATAACATTGAATAGTTGAAGGTGGGAATTCTGGTGAGGGGCTACCAATCAGCTGCTGGTGTTCCAAGGCCCTCAAGATCATCAATGATTCGTCTGGCTACATTTACTGATGATCAATCCCTTGCCAAGAAAATTGATGCAAGCATCAATAATAATTCATTGACGAGTGCTTTACACTCTACTCCAAAAAAGGTCACACAGGTTGATGATCACAATGATGGTTCAACAAACACTGCAAATGAAACATCGACATCATATTCAAATTTTGATAACTCTCCATTCAAATGCATCTTGAAAATAAGTAATGAGACAGTTATTTCAAACAAACAAACAAAACAAACATCGGCATCTTTGGGATGCTTTATTTCCAATCAAGCCTGATACAAATGATCTTAAGGATTGGTTTTTCAAATGTCTTATAACTAACACTATATATAGGACACCATGACGGTTCCCCCGTAAAGCCGGTACCCATTTCCGATACCTGGGTCGAGTGGGGTATTGTGCTTGAGCTTTCCCTTATACCCAACGGGGAAAATCGCAGCGCCAGCGCCGGGATACGAACCCGCGACTCCAACATACAAGTCCGATCCCTTAACCGCTGTGCCACCGCGAGAATTTCCAAGAAAAGCCAGTGCACCAAAGAAAAAAATGAATGAAAGAAAAACGTTTATTTTCCAAGTGGCCACATGAGATACATGTCAACATATTGGGTTTTAAAAAGTTTCTTAATATAGGACGTCCTAAAACAAAAGTTCCATACGAGGAGTACTAATTGACAAACCATCAGAGGTGTACAAATAGAAAAACCATATGAGTCATAATAATTGACAAACTATACGAGGTGTACTAATAGACAAACTATCAGAGGTGTACAAATAGATAGACCATACGAGGCATATTAATGGACAAAATATACGAGGCGTACTAATAGACAAACCATACGTGGCATGCTAATAGTCTAACAAATGTTCCATACGAGGAGAACTAATTGACAAACCATCCTGTTCAAAACAAAATTCTTGTTCGATTCATGTTCGATATTGATGAAATTTTGGGTAAATGTAAAGGACTTGACCATAATTGATATTCAAATTTTTGATGCCTTAATAATGTTAATCACATGAAAATAAACAAGTTTTCTTCAATGCACTTTCCGGCGGAAATGAGTATTTTAAAAGTTATGGCGTTAAATGAGTTACCGGAACTCCATAGTGCATCACCCTATTACAAACGTAAAGAGGTTGGGTCGTGAGGGGTAGCCACAGTTCTTTTAGTTTTATAATTTTCACTAAAAGAACTGTTGCTACCCCTCACGACCCAACCTCTTTACGTTTGTAATAGGGGGTTTGCTCTTCGTCGGCTTGGTTGGCGCGCGGGAACGCCTGTTTACTTTCACGTCGGACCGCGCGGTATATTTTTCCCCGCCTCAAACACTGGAGTTACGGTAACTCATTTAATGCCATAACTTTTAAAATACTCGTTTCCGCCGGAAAGTCCATTGAAGAAAACTTGTTTATTTTCATGTGATTAACATTATTAAGGCATCGAAAATTCGAATATCAATTATGGTCAAGTCCTTTACATTTACCAAATTTTGTTATTAAAGAATTCGATTTTTAGAACAATAAATAAATTCCAACAATCTACGTTGTCTTTAAAGCGACATCACAGAACGAGAAAGCAACTGTTCAAGAATAATCTTGAGGCCCGCAACAGTTATTCAGAGCAAAAGTTACCGATTTATGAAGGTTGTTTCTAGACACACGTGGTTTCTGTTCGATATTTGATGAATTACCCTATGTTGTTTTGAATGTCTGATGCCTTACCAACATAAATTTTGGTTCTAGCAAGAATTACAAGCTAAAAATATGTCTTTACATCATTGATCCAACTTCTAATTATTCAGTTTACATCATATAAATAATTCATAGGGTACGGTAACAATTACCGCCCACTTACTGACCTTCGACCTATAACACCATCTAATATCGTCCCGAATGAACGCAACTGAGCAGCAGACTACATTTCAACATTAGCACTAAGGTTCATGTTTAGCTACGTTACTCTCAGAACCGCAACATGTGACAAGAAATAAACGCGATAAATTTTTTATTGCGAGAGATTTGGAACTGCATAATTCTACTGTTACCGCCCAGTGTTCGCGCAAATTCTATAGTTGTCTGTTGAGATCCAACTTCAGTATATATATTTATTATTATATATGAGTTGTCGCAGTCGCCCATTAAATTGCTTCCGTCCCGTTTTCTATGTTCATGTGTTAACTGCCTGTAGAGAGCGCTCGAGCTCCTTCTTCTTGTTCTTGCCGCCGTACCCGACGGACGTACAGTACATGTAGTTCCTAGATTACCTACTGTGTTTCTCTATACCCCACACTCATACTTATAATCGTTGCCGTACTCCATTATTCCAAGATGGAAAGAGGCCTCTCTGGTCTAACAGGTTATGGGCCCAGTAACCTAACTTTTGATGGCAATGACGAAAGGTATGAGTTGTGGGAAGTGAAATTTCGGGCCTACCTAGACTTGAAATCGTTGGGTGCCGTCCTCGAGGGCGAAGAATCAAGTCTGGATGTTGAGAAGAATAAGAAAGTTTTCTCCGAGCTTGTGCAAAGGCTCGATGATAAAAGTCTCTCGTTGATTATCAGAGACGCTTATGGAGATGGAAGAAAATCCATGAAGATTCTGCGTGATCATTACCTCGGCAGCAGTAAACCGAGAATTATTTCTCTGTATTGCGAGTTGGCTGCGCTGAAGATGAAAAATGGCGAGACGGTAACCGACTACTTGCTGCGGGCAGAGACAACTGCATCCTACCTGAAGAAAGCCGGCGAGAGTATCAGCGATGGACTGATAATCGCCATGATTATCAGGGGATTGCCAGCTGTTTACAACGCGTTTTCTACCGTCATCACGCAAATTGACAGTAAAGAAATGGACTTCATGAAATTCAAATCGGCTCTCAAGAGTGAAGAAGAAACAAAGAAGACCCGACAAGGCTACAGTGAAAGTGAAGAAAGAATTATGAAAGTGAAAGATTCTAAAATTACTTGTTACTTATGTGGTAAGTCAGGTCACAAGAAATATGAGTGTAAAAGTCACAGTGCAAAGAAAAATCGGTGGTGTTCAATTTGTAAAAGTGCATCTCATGATACTAATTTTTGCAGAAAGAGAGATACCGCAAAAGCGATGGCTACTGATAGCAAAGATGTGAAAAGCTCTTTTTGTTTTAGAGTATCAACAGACTCAGAAAGTGCTTCTGTTGTAGACAGTGCAAAGTTACTGGTGGATTGTGGAGCTACTGCTCACATTATTTGTGATAAATCTAAGTTTGTATCTTTAGATGAAAGTTTTGACCCTAGGAATCATTTCATTGAATTAGCAGATGGTTCTAGGATGAACAATATTGTAGAGTGTAAAGGTGATGCGAGAATTACCCTGACTGACGCCAAAAATAGGAAACACAATGTTCTTTTAAAAAATGTTCTTTGTATTCCTAGTTTTAAGCAGAATATTTTCTCTGTCCAGGCTGCTATTGATCAGGGTGCATCATTTAATTTCAGTCAAAACGCCTCAAAGTTGTTTGCTTCAGATGGGAATGCGTTTAATATTAAAAAATGTGGCAAGCTGTATTATTTAAATTCTGTAAGCTCTGTTGATTCTATTAATGCTGTTGGTGAACACACTCTGGAGGATTGGCACAATATTCTTGGGCATTGTAATGTAAAAGATGTATTGAGCCTAGAAGGTATTACTAAAGGAATGAAAATTACCAACAAGCATAATTTCGATTGTGAGATCTGTGTCCAGGGTAAAATGTGTCAATATAGGAGCAGAGACCCTGATGAAAAGTCAAGAAAACCTTTAGAGCTAGTCCATAGTGACCTAGCTGGACCTATAAGCCCTACTTCTTTTGAGAATTCCATGTATGTCATGTCTTTTGTGGATGACTTTTCAGGCCTCATTTTTGTGTATTTCCTCAAAAGTAAAAGTGACACTGTTGGGGCATTTGAAAAATTCTTGGCTGATTCTGCTACATTTGGCTCTGTTAAACGTTTAAGAACAGATAACGGCACCGAGTATTCCTCAAACTTGTTCAAAGCTGTTGTCACGGAGAACAAAATAACGCATGAATTTTCAGCTCCGTACTCTCCCCATCAGAATGGGACTGCTGAGAGATCTTGGAGATCATTGTTTGTGATGGCTAGGTGTTTGTTGCTACATGCAAATTTGCCAAAAGAATTGTGGAATCATGCTGTAAGAACAGCTGCTTACATTAGAAATAGGTGTTTCAACAAAAGGACAGGCAAAACTCCTTTTGAGATGTCCACGGGAAAGAAACCTGACCTTTCCAATGTGCACATTTTTGGATCAAAATGTTTTGCCATGGTTCAAGACCCAGGAAAGCTTGACCCTAGGTCAGAGCAGGGTACTTTTCTGGGATATGACCCGTGCAGCCCTGCTTACATGATTTATTTCCCTGAAACTTGTCAAATAAAAAGAGTCAGATGTGTCACATTCTGTGATAAAATTTCTAGAAATGTGGCGGTTGAAGATGAGTTCATTGCTGTAGATAACCCTGCTGAGCTGAAACAAAGTGAGAAGGCTGACAAGGCTGAGGCTGAGTTGAAACCTGGGACTGTTCCAGAAGTGATTCAAAATGAAACTCATTCAGATGCAGAGCCCACTAGAAGATTTCCTTTGAGAGAAAAGAAGCCCCCAGCTTATTTAAAAGACTATGTTGATCCAGATGAATTGGATATCACTAATAATTTTGTTGATTATTGCTACAGAGTGAGCAGTATCCCTAAGTCTTACTCTGAGGCAATTTCATCCCCAGATTCTGTTGAGTGGAAACAGGCAATGACCACTGAGATAGCTGCACTAGCCGATAATGAGACGTACGAACTTGTTGAAAAGCCAAAGGATAGATCTGTTATTGGGGGACGATGGGTCTATAGTGTTAAATCAGGACCCAATGACCAGGAAACTTTCAAAGCTCGTTATGTAGCCAAGGGATATTCCCAAGTAGCTGATGTCGATTTCAAAGAAACTTTTTCTCCTACAGCACGTCTAACTTCTGTTAGAATGCTGATGGATATTGCTGTGCAAAAGTCGTACATTGTGCACCAGATGGACGTGTGCACTGCTTATCTTCATGCAAAAATTGACTGTGATGTTTTTGTAGAACAGCCTGAGGGATTTGTTGAACTTGACAAAAATGGAGAGAAGTTAGTCTGCAAACTCAAAAAATCTTTGTATGGCTTAAAGCAAAGTGGCCGTAACTGGAACAACCTTTTGCATCATTTTCTTGTTGAACAAAATTTTGTTCAATCTCTCAGTGATACTTGTGTCTATGTGAGGGAAAGCGACTCTGGAAAAGTGATTATCATTGTATGGGTTGATGATTTAATTTTGGCCTCTTCTAACGCTGTTGTATTGAGTGAAGTAAAATGTTCGTTGTCAAATAAATTCAAAATGAAAGATCTTGGACAAATTTCATGTTTTCTAGGCATTGAATTTGATGTGAAGCATGACTCAATTGAGATGAAGCAGTCAAAGTATGTTGAGAAAATTTTGTCAAAATTTAGGATGTCTGATTGTAAGCCTAAGTCTATTCCCTGTGATCCCAGTGCCAACAAGCTTGATGTAAGCTCTGATTCTAGGAATTTGTGCGATCCAAAACTGTTCCGTGAGATAGTTGGCAGCCTGATCTACTTGATGACTTGTACTAGGCCTGATATTTGCTATGTTGTTACATTACTGTCGCAATATTTAACTTGTCCAACAAATGCTCATCTGAATTTGTGTAAATTTGTGTTGAAGTATCTTAAAGGTACTATTTCATACGGTTTGAAATTTGTGAAATCCGAGAACCCCGTGCAAATTACTGGTTTCTCTGACTCTGACTGGGGTGGATCCTCTGACCGGAAGAGCATATCAGGATATGTGTTTAAGTCATCTAGCAACAGTTCACTGATATCTTGGAAGTCCAAGAAACAAAATATTGTTGCTCTTTCAAGCTGCGAAGCTGAGTATGTTGCCTTGACTTATGCTGTGCAGGAGGGAATTTTCCTCAAACAGCTTCTGTGTGATATGGATGGATATGATGAACCGGTTGAAATTTTTGTTGATAATAGAGGTGCTATTGACCTAGCCAAAAACCCTGTTCATCATCAACGCTCGAAACATATAGACATAAGATTTCACTTCATTCGAGCAATTATTCAAGACAATAAAGCGGTTTTGCGCTTTGTTCCTTCAGAGGAAAACATGGCTGACATGTTCACAAAGCCTGTTACTAGACAGTCGTTGCTCAAGTTCAAAGTGTGTGTTTAATTCCAAGTTACTGTGTCTGACATGTTTCTAGTTTAGCTTTGTTGTGTACACCAATTGCAAGAAAAGGTAGAACTTTCTTGAGTACAATACTCTTAACGCTATTGCGGACTATGCATTATTGTGCGTATTTTTTTTGCATCGTGCTCAGTGTAATCTGTTATTCTACAATGGTGATTTTTGTTGTTGTTTTTCTTCTGTTCAATGCTCAATGAAAGATCTGAACGTTGAAATGTTAGCTCTAATTGATTACTATGTGAATTGATGCATAGTGGGATGGAATACTTCAGTTGGAGGGGGTGTGTTGAGATCCAACTTCAGTATATATATTTATTATTATATATGAGTTGTCGCAGTCGCCCATTAAATTGCTTCCGTCCCGTTTTCTATGTTCATGTGTTAACTGCCTGTAGAGAGCGCTCGAGCTCCTTCTTCTTGTTCTTGCCGCCGTACCCGACGGACGTACAGTACATGTAGTTCCTAGATTACCTACTGTGTTTCTCTATACCCCACACTCATACTTATAATCGTTGCCGTACTCCATTATTCCAAGATGGAAAGAGGCCTCTCTGGTCTAACATTGTCGCCTGATTATCGCCCACTTTTCTTCAAATGCCGCCCTTTGAATCGAATGTAAAATATAAGTGCGTTAAGAATGAGCGTTAGAGGAATCAATGAAAAAACTATTTGGGAACTTGAACTTGAACTTGAAATTGAGGGCCGACAGCGTCGGGGCCTTTGTAACGGCGTACAATTCCCTCCACAGTTATCACACAAAGAGTTCAGCGCCTGGTACCAGACTTGTCCACTAAACTACTCAGGATTTACCAATCATTGTCACAAGCTGCCATTGGATGGCGTCACTGGGATAGCCAGTGCGTCAAAACACCTAGGGAACTAGGAAAGAAGATGTTTGCAAGCCACTCGAAGAAACAGTCGGCTGATATCCATCCGTTTTTGGAAGTGCCAAGGTCATAATCCCGGAGATCGACGTCTTCCAAGCTGAACTTTGGCCGAATCCAAGGGAAAATGACGAAAGGATTGGAGAAGTCACAGGCTGCTAACACACAACCCAAAACTGTGACTTGCTCTTTTCTATCTAGGGCGAGTCTGTAAACGTTTTTAGCTCCTCTTGCAGAAATTATTTTTAGCTTTCCGTTTGTTCCTCCCAACGGGAAGCCGCTCTCGTCGAGGTTGAAAATTCTTGAGGAGTTTTCCTGGCAATAGAAGGCAGCAGCATTTATTCCATGCTGTTCTTGAAAAAACTTTTTAGGATTCTCAAACCACTTCCTTATCTGAGGCTCAGTGACATAGGATCGCTGATAACCCAAGTTCTCAGGTGTTCTTGGGCTGCATTCGGGGTTCCTATTTAAGAACCTGTAAATCCATGCCGTTGAGGGTTTATTTTTTTTAATCTCCTTGTGTCCTCATTGTAAGATACCGGATCATCCACTTCCGCTTTATCAAGAATTTCTTTCACAAGCAATGCAACATCTTTTCTTGGAATGCCGTAGCCAATTTTATCTATGTTTAAAAGGTGGTTTTTCAGTATTCCTTCCTGCTTACAAGACAGTGTAGATGCAGGTCAAGGGAGGTGCTTCCTATCTGTATATCTTCCATGATATCTGTCTTTAACACTTGTTACTGGGACATTATACCTATCCGCAGCTTTTCTAAAAGACAGTACATTTTTCACAGCAGCAAATGCCTCAATGATGTTCTGATCAGGATAATTTTTGCGTTTTTTCTTATCCTCCTCCATCAGAACCTGCCATCGTAAAAATGGATGAGGCTACAACCCTAATACATGAAAAATTAAGCTAAACAAACACAAAAACAAATAAAACAATACTAACATGAAAACAAGTAATAGTAAAGACTATAAGACTACTCTTAAAAAAATATAAATTATGGGTGGTATTTCTGTAAGACAGCGGTATTTTTATTAGTTGTATCTAAACACCGCCCACCAATCATCGCTCAGGGCGGTTTTTAAAGAATGACAATTTTCTTTCTACAATTACCGCCCACCCAATAATTTAGCATTCTAATTACTCAGCGTAAAATTAGTATCTCTCATCGTTCGTTTAGTTTCGATCGGTGTCTCGCCACAAGCAGCATGGCGGGAAAATTGTGAATGACTGCTTAAGTTTACTTTCACGCAAGCTAGTTTTGTGCACGATTCGATTCTAATGCGGTCTGATACGTAGTTGCAAACAATAACTATTTCTTTTCAATTCTATCATAAAACTAACGTGAAATCTGAGGAGATCTCCTGAAACTGGGGTTTGTATGGTTCGTACTAGCAAGTAAGTACTCAAGACACTGTGATCTGAAAGAAACTAAGAGCGTTTTGAACTTATGCGGGCGGTAGTGTGATAGTGGGCGGCAATTGTTACGGTACCCTAATTGATTTAAAATATTATAAATATATACACTAGGCCTACCTCATTTAACATAGAAGCTAATACAGAACTATTAATTAAGAATTTTCAAGAATTTGCAACAGTAAACACTCAATAAAAACATTTTCTTCATTGAGCCCAGGTTTACCGATTATTGTGAACTATTTTGGGGTAAATGTTGACGACAACACACTTTTTGATTTTCAGGGTTCAGGCTCTGCAAGGTTGGCTGATAATAAATTACAAAATATCCAAACATATTCTAACAGCTCAAGCGTGCAACACTGTTTGAATGACTGGAAATGCTATTGAACACGAAACTAAACCTACCGCTATAACTCATATAATACTTATTTGTGTTGGAAAGTGCATAGAAGAAAAGTTGTTTATTTCGATATAATTACCACTATATAGGGAACAAAAATTTGACGGTCTACAAGTGTGTTGCCCTCAACAAATACCTTATTTGGTATAAAGGTATGAACTTACTTCGATGACAGCTAGGCCAAAAGCACTTCGAACCAGATTTGAAATGCAAACTGAGGGCTTTGGCCCGGCAAAGGAAAGTGTTTTGTACGACCCAGTACAACTTTTTGTTGCTGTTCCCTGGAGTTTATACCGAGGCTTTGAGTCCGAGTCCAACTTGTGTAATATAGCGAGTAGTGTAAGTTCTAGTTAGAGAGACCATAAGTTGGCAACGCTCGAGAGAGCAACACTCGCAAGTCAGTCTGCTATTGGCCTCGGATTCAACAACAAGTAAATGTTGACCGAGTGTGTACATAATTAACTACTGTGGTTGGTATCTAACTTCTTAAGTTCTAAACTAATGTACTAATTCTATTCTACTCTATTCTATACCTTTCCCGTCTATCTCCGCTCTAACCTCACTAGCCACAGTACCGACATTTGAGTATAAAGTTAAGGTATCCAAGAGGTGAGTGAACTATTTACCTAACTTGCTGTGTCATTGCATTGTATTGTGTTCAGTACTATAACTATGTGGTGTCTATGTGGAACCTACGCTGTGCTCTAGTGTAGGGCTATCCAATCTATAATACTGGCGACAAGGATTATTTTTTGTAGAACTATTGGGAGAGGCTAGACAAATGAAGGAACTCAGAATTTATATTATTCAGTGACTAGAGTATTGATGCTGTAAATTTCTGATTTTTTTTTAACAAGGGGTATTATTACAGCCTCTTGAATTGGCTACTCTTGCAACTGATATTGTTGCTACTACTATTTCAGGTAGATATCTGACAATTAGCTGTACAGCTGGGTAAAAATGCCAATGCTAGGCTCAGTGGGAGAATTCAATCCTTTAGAGGAAGAATTCCCAGAATATGAAGTCAGGCTAAACTGCTTCCTTAGTATTAATAAAGTGGAAGATTCAAATAAAGCTAAAACATTTATTGCTCTGGTGGGTCCTAAAATTGTTAGGTTAGCCAAAGACCTACTGTCACCTAAAAGACTTTTAGATGCTACCTATGAGGAGATCATGGAAGCGTTAAGACGGCATTTTAAGCCGACACGCAACCAGATCTTTGAAAGGTTTAGGTTCCATAAGCGGAACCAGAAACAAGGGGAGAGCATTGCTGATTTTGTGGCTAGCTTAAAGGCCCTGTCAGACACCTGTAATTTCAAACAGGAAGTTCTGGAAGAGACGCTTCTTGACAGGTTCATACTGGGTGTGGCCAGTAATGATGTTCAAAATTGTTTGCTTAATGAAAATGACCTCACATGGAAAAAAGCCGTGGATCTGGCAACTGCCAAAGAAACTCAACTGAGGGAGACGGTTGTGTTAAGGCAACCTAATTCCATACTAAATGTGGGCCAGCATAGAGTAAAGCAAACTGCTATTAAGCCTCAGGGCAAAACTCAGGCTCAAGCTAGCCCCAAATCAGCATGCAGCGGCTGTGCTAATCTGCACTGGCGTAGAGATTGCCCCTATAAAGACAGTGTTTGCCATGGTTGTGGCCAAAAAGGCCATTTTAAGAAGTGTTGCTTTAAATTGAAAAGCAAAATTCTGCTAAAGACAACAAAAATAATTTTGAGCATGCTATGCATGAGAAAAGGGGGAGGGAACACCACCCTAACCCTAATAGAACTAACAATGCAGCCTGTGCAGACTATCCAGTTGCTAATCTAGGCTGTTATGGAGAGATTTTCTCAATAGCCGAGGAAATGAAACCCCCAATCAAAATAAAATTGTTACTAAATGGTG
Source organism: Morinoia aosen (assembly GCA_030386875.1). Classification (NCBI taxonomy): domain Eukaryota; kingdom Metazoa; phylum Arthropoda; class Malacostraca; order Amphipoda; family Talitridae; genus Morinoia; species Morinoia aosen. The sequence goes on from CM059564.1 coordinate 78,430,473, forward strand.
TGCCATTAGAGATGGAGGTAGATACAGGTGCTGCCAGGTCTATCCTTTCAATGGCCACCTACTCTAAAATACCAGCTAAGTCAAGACCCGAGCTGAGACTTTCTGATGTTAAGCTTAGGACTTATGGGGGAGCGGAGCTAGTAGTTTGCGGAGAGATTAGAGCTACCATCCAGCGTGAATCTGGTAATATGGTTCCTCAACTAGCAACTATTGTGATTGTAGACAGGGAGGGGCCAGCTTTGCTGGGTAGGGACCTGATTGATTCCCTTGGGCTAACTATAGTATCAAATAATGTCAACAAATTGACTACCTGCCCTGAAGAGTTAGCAAATAAATTCCCTGACCTTTTTCAACCAGGTCTAGGTTGCTTTAAGGGAAGAAATTTCAAAATAGAAGTGGATCCAGCTGTACCACCAAAGTTTTGTAAGGCCAGGAACGTGCCTTACACACTGAGACCTAAGGTGGAGGCAGAACTTGATAGACTGGTGCAGGAAGGTATCCTCACCCCTGTACAATACTCGAGATGGGCAGCGGCGATCGTCCCTGTGCTCAAGGCTGATCAAAGCATCCGCATCTGTGGGGACTACAAATTAACAGTCAACAGAGCCACTAGGCTTGATACCTACCCTATACCCAGAGTGGAAGATCTATTTAGCGGGTTAGCAGGAGGAGGTATATACTCCAAGCTAGATATGTCTCAGGCATACGCTCAACTACCCTTGGATGAAGACTCCAAGGAACTCACGGTAATAAACACCCACAGAGGATTATTTGCCTACAACCGTCTCAGTTTTGGAATTGCGTCCGCACCTGGAATCTTTCAGCGTGCCATGGAAGGACTATTGCAGGGCCTCCCAGGAGTGTTCTGCTACCTGGATGACGTCCTGGTGAGTGCCACTAATGAGCAAGAGCACAACAAGCGTCTCTATCAAGTCTTATCTAAACTACAGGAGGCAGGACTAAAACTGAAAATGGATAAATGCCAAATTGGAGTGCCACAGGTATCCTACCTTGAATACCAAATTGACAAGGATGGATTGCACCCCACTGCAGAGAAGGTAGCAGCAATCCAGAATGCACCAGCCCCTACTAATGTAACTTAACTGAGAGCCTACCTTGGGCTGCTAAATTTCTATAGGAAATTTCTAAAATCATCTGCAACTATGCTGGAGCCCCTAAATACCTTACTGAGAGACAAAACCCCTTGGAAATGGGATGCAAGTCAGGAGAGAGCCTTCCAGAAATCTAAACAAGCCCTCCTGGACTCTCAGACTCTAGTCCATTTTGACCCTCAGAAACCCATAGTGGTAGTGGCGGACAGTAGTGCGTATGGTGTGGGAGCGGTGCTGTGTCACCTTATTGATGGGATTGAACCTATTTTGCCTCCCGAACTCTAACAGCAACAGAACGCAACTACTCTCAAACTGAGAAAGAAGCCCTAGCTATGGTGTTCGCACTTCGAAAATTTCATTGCTACCTGTGGGGACAGGATTTCACTGTGGTTACGGACCACAAACCTTTGTTAGGACTATTTGATCCGGGCAGAAGCATTCCTCCGATGGCATCCGGGCGCATTCAAAGGTGGGCTTTACTACTGCAGTCCTACAAGTTCACCTTGCGTCACCGGTCCGGCGTGCTGTTGGGCACAGCTGATGCTCTCAGTCGTCTACCTTTGACAACTCCCGAGGAAGCCACACCTATTCCTGCGGAATGGACGTCCTTAGTAAATTTCCTCGAGTCAGCTCCAGTCACCAGCACCCACATCCGCGACGGCACCCTAAGGGACCCAGTACTTTCAAAGGTGTACAAATACTGCCAAGTAGGCTGGCCTTCGACGGTAATTGGTGACCCTGATCTCGCTCCGTATACTAGGAGGCGAGACGAATTGTCCACACAAAATGGCTGTGTGCTCTGGGGAGCAAGAATTATTGTACCCCAAGCTCTCAGACAAGCCATTGTGGACGAACTGCACTCTGGCCATGCTGGATCATCCAGGATGAAGGAGTTAGCTCGCAGCTATGTATGGTGGCCGCTGCTGGACAAAGATCTAGAAGAAACGACTAAGTCATGCAGCGAGTGCCTGAGCACTCGAGCTGCACCAACGAAAGCTGAACTCCATCCGTGGGAATGGCCTGCGAAGCCTTGGCATCGCATACACATTGACTACGCGGGCCCAATGGATGGAAAATACTATCTAGTGATCGTGGATGCACACTCTAAGTGGGTTGAAATTTTTCCCACATCTACTACAACCTCTAGCGAAACGATCTCGTGCCTGAAACACACTTTTGCGACATTTGGATTTCCAGTAACAATTGTTTCTGACAATGCAACGTGTTTCACATCGGCCGAATTCCAAGAATTTGTGAAGGCATGTGGTATGCGACATATTACGAGCGCACCACACCACCCTTCAACTAATGGACTGGCAGAGCGCATGGTACAAACTTTCAAGAAGAATAAACGAAAGTCAACGGAACCCCTACGCCTAGCACTAGACAGGTTTCTGTTCAACTATCGGCTGACACCCCACACGACAACAGGTGTTACGCCCGCCGAACTGATGTTAGGCAGAAAAGTTCGCTCTCGTCTTGATCTGCTTTGGCCGTCAGAAGCAATCGCGTCCAAAGTTGCTCAACGCCAGGACGCCCAGAAAAGATACCACCCAGGGTCTCGCGCGGTTGATATTCCGCCGGAGTCTCCTGTGATGGTCCGTCAATACACGCCGGGTTCCCCAAAATGGACCCCTGCTACCACCATTGAGAAAACAGGCCCGGTATCCTACAAGTGCCAACTGAAGGGGGGAGAGGTCGTTCGTCGACACCAGGACCAAGTTATTACCTGCTCGAACACCATCCCTGAACCCTTGGAACAACCTACGGAGGAAACCATCGTGTTTCCACAACCTGCTCAAAATTCATACCCACCACCTCCGACCAATGAACCTGACACCGGAACACCTGATTACCCGACTCCCACCCAGGAGGCTAGGATGCACGAGCCTCCAAGTGCTAACATCTCACGCAGGTCTACCCGGGCTCGGAAGCCTGTGGTGAGAATGGACCTTTAGGATTGACTATATTGAATAAGGGGACTGGGGATACAGGGGGAGGGTTTCTAATTAAGGAGGGAGGGGTGTAATATAGCGAGTAGTGTAAGTTCTAGTTAGAGAGACCATAAGTTGGCAACGCTCTAGAGAGCAACACTCGCAAGTCAGTCTGCTATTGGCCCCGGATTCAACAACAAGTAAATGTTGACCGAGTGTGTACATAATTAACTACTGTGGTTGGTATCTAACTTCTTAAGTTCTAAACTAATGTACTAATTCTATTCTACTCTATTCTATACCTTTCCCGTCTATCTCCGCTCTAACCTCACTAGCCACAGTACCGACATTTGAGTATAAAGTTAAGGTATCCAAGAGGTGAGTGAACTATTTACCTAACTTGCTGTGTCATTGCATTGTATTGTGTTCAGTACTATAACTATGTGGTGTCTATGTGGAACCTACGCTGTGCTCTAGTGTAGGGCTATCCAATCTATAATAACTTGCGAATCACAGGAGAGAGCGTGAAGTTGAGGGCCAACAGCGTCTGTCCCTTTGCAACGGAATACAATTCCCTCCGTCTAACATATTCACACAAAAGTTCAGCACCAGTAAAACGTGATAAAGGCAACTTGAACTCGAACTTGAAATTGAGGGCCGACAGCCTCGGGGCCTTTTTAGCGGCCTATAATTCCCTCCACAATTTTCACACAAAGAGTTCAGCGCCTGGTACCAGACTTGTCCACTTAACTACTCAGGATCTACCAATCCTTGTCACAAGCTGCCATTGGACGGCATCACTGGGATAACCAGTGTGTCAAAACACCATCCTCAGGCATATTGGGTCATTACTGACCACTCTACCTGACTGGCTCATTCCAGTCACTGTCTCTTACTCCAGGCATGCACAAGAAACATTTTCATAGCTTCAATGACACTCAAATTACACTCCTGATCCAATCCAGCAAGACAGCTCATACCACAATCATCTTCAGCACATCTGGCATACCACTCATTCCCTCCATACTGCTCAAGCACTATCGGGTTTGGCGGTTTCAGGGGTTCCGCCGTCCCGATGCGTTTCAGATCATCACTGACCTGAGGTTGTATTGCTTTTGGTTGTATTTAGGACATTGTACTAGATTTAATGGTTTCATCGTTCCGCATTGACGCATAAAGATTCCATGGATTCTACTTGTAGCCTTTTGTTCGTTCCATGGTAATAAGTGCTTGGCTTCGTTCGCATTAGTAAAATAAGAGCGTTAGACATTGGGTTTTATATAATTGGAAATGAGCCATTATACAGTTGTTATTGCATAGAATTGAGGTTGGATCTAAACTTTTACGAAGAGGTTGTTATGATACCTGGAAAGTGGGGACACTTTCCATTATGGGGAAGGGGCAATTGTAGGGTTTAGCTTATCTCTCATGTATCCTGTTTGAAGGTCAGCGCCCATATAAGCTCCCGCTCTTGTCGAGGGAGTCAGTCGTAGTTCACGGTCAAAGGCGTGACCTTGTTCTACCCAGCTGCGCCGTACCGCGCACCGAAACCTTTCCTTTACACTAAGAGTGTATGTCAAGAAGCTGAATACAGTCGATCGCTCTTATGATGTTTCGCTATCCTGAGAATAGGATATCGGATAGATTCGAACTCTGGACTGTACCTGAGAACAACCCACCAGGTATCGAAACCTGTCAGTGGCGCCCGAACCAGGGTTGTGAAAATCTGTGAACAATTTTTTTTTTTCTTTCTTCGGTGTTTTGAACTTGTGTTAAGGTACTGATCCCAGCGTAATAGTGCATTAATGATAATAACAATAATGGTGCATTATTAGAGCCGGTGGATTGACAGTGTGAGAGACAGTGTTTTAGTGGTGATATTTCTGAAGGAATGAGCGTGGCTCGTGAACACTCCTCATCGAGTGAGCCTGAACTCGAGGATAGTCTAGTAACATCGCCAGGGTTGACGGACGCCGAGCGGGAATTGTTGGATAACATTCCAGATAACCCTCGTAGTCCCCGACCCAGTCGTTCCCGAAAACCGCCAGCTAGATACTCCCCGGCTGATTACGACGCGCCACGACGATTCTTCGGAGAGGCAGTATCGACGACAGCAGCAAACATGGCAACCGCGGTGACAACAACTACGTCAACAATGACGACTACAGTTTCCTTGAATACAACCACAGTGGTTGCATCAGCAACAGGGACGTCCCCGAGTGTGTTGGGACCGACTCTAAACGTGATTCCAACTGCAGCAGTGGCGGGCACTAGATTGCCAGGACAGATGGAACTCGTAGCCCCATCCACGAGAGACATTGTGAATTTTAGAGGTCGTCCAATGCCTGGCGACCCGCCGTCTACAAGAGGGACCGCGGAAACGAATGTAAAGGTGTTTTTGCAGCAGTTGGAGTCGTACTTTACAACTTTTAATATCGTCGATGACAAGATTAAAATTCAACGTCTCGTTTCAACAGTGCATCGTCGCTTTGGCGATGCACGGATAGTTGTCGCGCAGTTCGAGGACGAGGAGTATCAGGATTATTCTTACGACGATGTGGCTGCGGAGATGCTCGCTATTTACGGCGATAAAAGCGCTTCCTCTTTCGTGGAAGCGGCCAGAGAGGCGTTGAGTCTCACACAGCGTTTAAGCCCGGAAACGGATCATAACGTGTTGATTGCCCTCACGCGAGAAGCTGCGCGGAACGTGATGAGCACGTTCCTGAATCGCACCAGCTACAATTATCGGCGTGAGCAGCGCCCACTGCCAGAAGTGATCACCAATGTCATCTTTGCGCTGTTGGCGTCGGACCTATTCACAAAAAGGGTTCTGACAGCGACAGTATTGAACGCGGGCGAGAATAGCAAAAATTCCACCATATATCGCTCGCTCAAGGATTTCATTCGGAATGCGGACAAAGAAGTGTTGACGGCAAACTTCCTCAACAGCAAGGGGAAGAACTCACGGCAAGCAGTGAGGGTTTGCCGAGAAGATTCCGATGATGATCGGGAGGATTTGTCCGTTATGGACGGCTACAACCCGGACGAACCCGACGACGACGACATCGACCAGGAAGAAGTGTTCCATCTCAAGCGACAAAGCTCAGGACGGTATCAGGGAAAGAGCAAAAGGGCTCCGAGTGTAGTGTCTTCGTATTCATCGCCACAGACCCGGCAGAACACCGGTCATCCGTCCGCGGCCAGTTCCCGTTCAAGTGTAACTTCGTACTCGCGGGGCTCTTTTGGAAACACTGAGGGGTATCAACAGGCTACAGGCGCCATACCAAAAACTCAACCTCCCGCTTCCCAACTTTCGTGGCGCACCGCTGCGAGAACTACCAATCTGAGGAACGACGGGGCTCCGTTCAACAAATACAAAAACTACGGGGCTATGAACTACCGGAACGACAGCGGCAACGTGCATTACGATGCAAAACCTCCAGTGGGGAGAGCGCGAGCCCAGTTTCAGCAACAAAGGGAACAGTTCCCTCAGCGGTCAGCTTACAACGGTCGACCGGCAAAAGATGAGTACAATGATGCCTCACGTAGGGGTAGTCGGATTTTCTATTGTTATGGCTGTGGTAATCCGGGACATTTCCGTCGGGATTGTCCTTTTGAACGGTACTCTCGAGAATGAAGGTTAAAGCGACCTGTTCCTCGCAGCGTTGATGAACTAGAGATTAAGTACAAAGTTAAGTTGAATGTTAACTCGAATGGAATCGACACGGAACAGGTCGCTGGGACTAATGTAAGGTGTAGTAGGGTGTACACTAATTCCGGAAGGGGGAGACGTCTTCCTTTCGGAGTTGGAGAGCATTCGAAACCCTTGCAACAGCGTAGTTCGGCAGATCTCGGGCTAGATAAACGAGGGCCGACAGACCGGTACCGTTGTGCTAACATATCGATCGCAAAGGATGATGTTGTTAAATTTGACATGTATTCATCTGTAAAGTGTAACGATGGTAATGTAGCATATAAGAATTTCCTAAATGAAATCTCGAAATTTTATGGTACGAAAAAGCCAATCCCTGAGTCGCCGGCCCAGGGGCCCGGAAAAACCCGACTAGAAGAGAAAATTTGTCAATCAGAAAAATCAGAGAGTCTGAGTGATGGTATTCAGAGTATAGGTAGTGATGATAAAAAACAAAAACCGTTCTGTCCTCGCTGCGCTAAACCAATCAGAGCAAAGAAGTCTGCAGTAAAAGGATCAGATGAAATTCTGGTGTCCCCAGAAACACAATGTACATTACATGCGATAAAGCCGCAGTACCAAGTAGTTAACCTATTGAGAAGGCAAACAACCGAAACAGATCAGTTGACGCGCACACGCCGTAAGCTCGGCAAGGCGGCGCTCGGCTATCTGAATGCCACAGTCTGAATGTCTGACGCTCTAACATTACAGCGCGTTATATAGGACGCAGTATCTAAGTCGGGCTCTCCCCATACTGATAACAATACAAGAATAACAACATAAGGAATCCTGACTCCTCCGACTCCTACAGCACCACATTCATGAAAATTTCTCTCTCCTGCTCATACCTACTACAATCCAGCACAAAATGCTCAATTGTTTCCTCCACTCCACAAATACACTGCCGACATAATCTGTTATTATTCTCATTCCACCTCCATGTACGTGTGTTCACACTCAATGACTTACATCTCACAGCAAACAAGAGTTGACTTCCAAAACTACCATCATAGAACATCTCAAACTTAGGTGCTTCTTTTTTCATATACCAGTCAAGTGTATGCTTCAGCATCATGCTAAGCTTCCACTTATTCAATCCATACTCTTTTGTTTGCCTCTCAATCTCTTTCTTCCACCTCTTGCAGTCCCACTCAGGCCCTACACCTCCAACATTTATTAAACTCGTCATCTACAGGTCTCCCAACTCTAATATGAATAATCTTTTGCATACTAAGTTTCCTTGCATGCCCCCAACACACTTTCTCCCAATAGCTTACACTCAGATTCCATTCAAAAATTCGCTTTACCCATCTGCTTGTTTGCATTCTTTCAATTCTCACTTTATAATTCAGCACTGCTTTCATCATTCTTTCTGAAAATATGCTCCACCCAAGGTCACCTCTAATGGCTTCTGTAGCTGTCCATTTCGGAGCACCCAATGCTAACCGTCCTACCTTATTTTGTATTACATCCAGTGTCGCGCCCTTATTCACCTTCGCCAGGTAAGAAAAACACCGGAAGAAGAAGGAGGTTGTATTGGGCGCGGTTGAATACGTCACTGCAAAAACAAGAGTTATTTAGTTCTACAAATGGAGGCACTACCTAGGCTTCGGCTCGGAACTTTATATCTTTTCCTTGGAGCACTGATTTCAATTAGATACAATATTTCCTCGAAGTGGTTTGAATCGTTGAAACAGCACCGGAATGCTGAGTCGTAGTCACAACAAAATGTTCACACAAATTTGAAAGAAACGAGACGGAAGCAAGGTAAGCCATTTCATAATAGAGCCACCAATATATTACTACTTTCAAAGTCAGGATTTTTCACCCAACTGCTGCAATTTTACTCACGTACTCAGTAAAGATTAGATTATAATGACATCGAAAGGGTGTGAAATTTAGGTTGCACACAAGTTCAATCACGGACTTCTCATTAAGAGATAAACGGCTTAAAAAAGTTGAGTCATAGAGACGAAAGCAACAAAACAAAGCTATGAGTTACACGATATGCAAACTTTCCGTGATAGACAGAAAAGGAGGGGGAATCGAAAACCTAATCAATGTATGTATATTTATAAAATATTTCCCATGAATTCTATCGTGAACAAATGAAATACCTAAAAGGGGCTGAGAAACATCACCTTAATTTTGGGGCCCGAACGATACAAAAGAGAAACTCTACTCAACTACGAAATTATTTCATAAAAAATACTCTACCGATAAGGACAGCAACTTTACAGAGCAGCCATAGCTTTCAATGAGGAGCGCTAATTCCCGATATTCAAGTTCACAAAGGCGATCAATGCCTCTGCGATTTAAACAGTTTCAAAACAACGCAGATTTCAAGAAAAATAAGAAGCACTGCGAGAAAACAAATGTAAAATTAGAAAAGAAGTTTCTAATCGTCTCAGAATTTATTGCTAGTGCTTAGCTGCTGGTACAACAGAGGTAATCTGTGAGTATTACACTACCTTTACATCTTTTTAAAATACTTACATCTTTTTTGCGAGACCTCCGCTATGACACATATCCTAACCTAATCAGTACGTTTTACATTGCCTGTAAAGTAAAAGAAATCACATTAAATTGTTATCAAGCGCACACGAGATTTACAAACCAGACTAGGCTTAACTTTACAAAGACACGAAAGGGTTCAAGGTCGGCCATTTTTTATATGGCGCTCGAGGCGCAGTAATACACGACAACTGCAATGGAAGACTCGTAATATGCACATGACCTTCAATTAGTCATGCTGCAAATTAAAGCATCTCGGCCCCTTCAATAAATAACGCACTTCTTCGATCATACAAATGATTTTGAGACTCAGTGGTCAAAACTTACAGAGAAATAAAAATCACTTGAACAAGACAAAACGCCCAGCGAAACATTCTGAAGCTACTGAAGCACACACGGGAAAACTGACACACGCAAAGGTAGAATGGCTATCTACCGTTTTTACAGATATAAGGCACACTTCCACTTTAGTTCTGTAATTTTATGAAGTTCGATCATCACTTAAAAAAGGATTAACACATTTAAAAACGCAGGCACACGAGAAATTAGGAGGTAGCCTGAGCACGAAATATCACACCTGCTCTCGGAAGAGCTTCTGATACAGTGACGTGGACGGTGGAAGCTATTCCACAGGGGACGCCAAAATAAGAATGTTGCCAAAAAACCCCAGCATATGCTACAAGAAAAAACCCAGATCAGCGAAAAAAGGCGTTAATGAATAAATTTTCTTACACTTTTCTATTGTTTTCGAGGTTACCAAGTAGTACAATCATTTTAGCTCCTTGAAATTAATTGTTTTGCCAACACAATTCATGACTGTAAACCCCAGGAGACAGATAAAAAACCCAGATCCGCGGTTAAAACCCCAGAATGCGCCACCAGCTGGAATGAAACTACGTAACGGCGGAGAACTCCCGCATTTATCTTACATACGCGGACGGAGCTAGAACGTTGAAATATGTTTCGGAGTTTTTTATTCTTATTTTTAATAAAGATATTATCGACTTCATATATCGACATTTGGTGACATTAACGATTAACTTTGCTGATATTATTAAGTTATTGACCTAAATCGCTCATTTCAAAATCACGAATTTGCTCTGGAAGCTTCCAGGACAGTCAAATGGGAAACGTTTCAATTAAATGGCGAGATAAAACCCAAATGACTTTAAAGACGGAGAAAGACATGACATCCAGCTTTTCAAGATCACTTCCATTCCAGGCAAGAGCACTCATACCATACATGACACTAGGTACAGCAACATACTTCCACATTCCTCTCACACATTCATACTTGTTTGCTCTGTATCTGGCTACACTACTTAACCGTCCACTCCACTGCATAGCTTTTGCCACTTTTTCACCCTTAGTTCTAGTTCATCCATCTTCACTTATCATACAACCTAGATATTTTTATTCATTTGTTCAACCTATTCTGATTTCTCCAATATTCCACAGTCTGTCTCTATCAGTCTCATCACTATTTATAACCATAACCTTACTTTTGTCGGCATCAAAGTTCATCTTGAAATCTGTACTATATCCATTCACAATGTCAAGCATCCTTTGCAGTTCATGTCCACATTCACTTACCACAACCACATCTGAGGCGGTTTTCCAGTCATAATCTCGAAGTGATCGAGTAACCCTCGGTGTTACGCGGGTTACTCGATCCGTCAAAAACAGTGTTTCCAAAGGTGATCCGTTGCCGAGATTGCTTCTAGAAACACAGGTTAGTGTCAATCGAGTAACTTTCTCTGTAACCTCGTTTTGAAAAGGATTATGACCGGGTTGGGTTATGACGTCACAAAAGTTTACCAACAAAGCCAATGGCGGGAGTTTGCTAATGGAGTGTCATATGCGCTGTTACATATAATTGAGTGATCTTATAGGATAAAATTGAAAGATGAATCCATAGTTTTTCGTATGTTATCATATTGTGTGAAGTTTTTAGCACTAGAAGGGAAAATTATTTGAAATTAACGTTAAATACGTTTACAAACAATGTTCATTTTATGCCATTTAATGCACGAGCAAGGAAAAAAACTAAAATCCAAATTGAAATATTTCCCTTTTTACAAAAACTGAGCATGTAGGTAATTGTTTTTATTGTAAGAATTCTATAGTTATTTATACGTCATTGATATGAATTAAGTTTGTAAATTCCTTTTTACTCAGTTATTTCAGAACCAATTCTTTCCTATTGGTTTGTGTTAGCGTGGTACTAGATAAAAGCGTCGGTAAATGTTGAGGACTTGACCATAATTGATTTTCGAATTTTCGATGCCGAAATATGGTTAATGAGATGAAAAGAAACAAGTTTTCGTCAATGCACTTTCCGGCGGAAACGAGTATTTTAAAAGTTATAGCGGTAAATGAGTTACCGGAACTCCAGTGTTTCAGGCGGGGAAAAATATACCGCGCGGTCCGACGTGAAAGTAAACCGGCGTTGCCGCGCGCCAACCAAGCCGGCTTCGCTAGAAAAAATAAAGAAGAGAAGCAAACCCCCTATTACAAACGTAAAGAGGTTGGGTCGTGAGGGCTAGCAACAGTTCTTTTAGTGAAAATTATAAAGAAAGGTTTTAATCGACCCATTACGTCGAACGTTCGACGTATCTGAGAGCATTCGAATGAATTCGTTCGGATCGACAAATGAACTCGTCATCTAAGTATTTATACTAATGCATACTAGAATTTCACTTTATTGATAATTCTCACTAAAAGAACTGTGGCTACCCCTCACGACCCAACCTCTTTACGTTTATAATAAAGTGTTTACCGCTGCTTATAAAGTGTTTACCGCTGCTTCAACGTCACTGGCAGCCCTGAGATGACGGTATATTGTCGGTTCGACGTATCTGTGAACTTTCGAGTTCAGTCTTTCGCATCAACAATATAACTCGTCATCTCATTAAATATGTTTATGCATAGTAGAATTTCAATTGATTTCCAATTTTCACTAAAAGAACTGTGGCTACCCCTCTCGACCCAATCTCTTTACGTTTGTAATAGGGTGATGCTTCCCTTATTCATTTATTCCTGCCTTAAACACTGGAGTTCCGTTAACTCATTTACCGCTATAACTTTTAAAATACTCGTTTCCGCCGGAAAGTGCATTGAAGAAAACTTGTTTCTTTTGATGTGATTAACATTATTTAGGCATCGAAAAATCGAAAATTAATTATGGTCAAGTCCTCAACATTTACCAAAGCGTCTTCTTATTCACCGTTCATTCTTCTCTCACAATGGATAATGATGTCATGTAAGTATTCAAGTTTTGCTATATGTGTACAGTTTTGTAGAAGTGTTTTTTGAAATGTAATTGGTGGTAGGTCCACATTGTAAACATATCTACATGCAGTATAATTTAGCCTAGCTTAGATTGTAACTAAATTGGAAATGATGTGTGAATATTGTATAATATTTATAAGGCTGAGTATCTATTCAATAAGGATTTTATTATTATACTGCTTGCTTATTTATACTTAGATTTATTTTCAGTTTCTTTCTTAATAACAATTTCGTCACCTAGTTAAGTGTGGAACATCTTTGTTTCAAGTTCTTTATCCTTTAAATAGAAGATCCATTTAGACTAAAAGTCAGCTTCGTTGGAGCTTAGAAATTTCATTGGTAAATGTGGAGGTGAGGACCATAATTGCATGTCGGATTGAAACACTACAATGAATTCAACCTTCTGATGCACTTGATCATTCCTGCCATCTAAGACGAAAGTGAACATTCCGTAATAATTTCTTGTTTTTGGGTGATAATTTCTATTGTGTTATTAACTAAAGCTTCCTTAAAGTGGGTTCAGGCTACGCAGCTTCAGCAGGACCGGCAAATAGTAAATTTCAAAGTACCCAAACATACTTTTCCCAAACTAAACCTACCGCTAAAACTCGTAAAATATACTTATTTTGGACGGAAAGTGCATGGAAGGAAAATTGTTCATTTACATCTAATTAGCTATGTTTAGGCACTGAAAAGTAAGAAATTGATTATGGTCCTCTCCTCCACATTTACCATTTTATTAAACTACTATGTAGTGCGCACGGCCTGCCAAAAATGACAAGACTCATTACCTTTATTGAACAAATTTTCCATACTTGGACGACTAATAACAATATCTATCAGTACCCGTGATGAAAAATATTATTGCACTTGTGCACTGGTGAAACTCATATCACAGATACGGTCATCATGGCTATCTTCATAAGCATCACAGAGAAATGGAAGAAGCAAACTCAAAACAAATAAACCGTGGGTGTTGTTAAGTAGTAACAGGACCCGTGGAAATTCCCCGGGCCCGTGAAAATTCCTAGGTGGACCCGTGGAAATATTATCTCAATTTTACTTAACCTATGCTAATCTATCCTAATCTAACCAAGCGTATCCTAAACAAACATATCCTGATACAATTCAAACATATGAATGCATGTAAAGACCATCTTTTCATGTTATACTGAGGGATTTGGTATCCACGATACCGCAAACCCAGACAGCCCATGTTTCCTTAAGAAGCGGACACCAAACAGATATATAAATAAACACAAAACGGGTATTATTAGGGGAAATTTTTAAACATATTTCATCTCATTTTTTTAGTCCATTGAATCATATAAATCGATAATTGCATTCATGCTGAGTATAGCTTGACACTATTATCATTCCTTGAAAATTGATTCTTAGCTTTAAGAATACTACCTAGTTCATAAAGAAATGTTTCCTCATTATTTCTTCATTAAATTGTTGAAGTAAGGTGCAGTGCTCATTTTTGCAAATTTTGAAGTACATTTTGAGAAATTTGCAATCATTTTTCACTCAGAACAGAATTTCTAGATAGGTAACCAAAATTAATCAAATAGTTGAGTCATAATATAGAAAAATGAAAACTTTTATCTTTAATAAACTCTTCAACTTAACTCAAACTTTATTCTGTTAAGACATGATGCTGTCTCAAGTTCTTCGCTGACAGCAAAAATACTCATAAATATGTCTGGTCAATGCTTGTAGAATATTCAGCTGAATAAAAGTATTTTCACAGTAATGATAAATATATTTCACAAAACTTGACATGTGGTCAGCAATTATCAATCCAGTAATAGTTATTTAGCATTATTTTGGACTGTTGAAGAACAGTGGCATTCAGTCATTGCTAGTTTTACCCTTTAACACTTCATCTGAAATGTGCGCCCTCAGTGGTACACGGAGGTAATTGTCATAATGCTGCTGACCAACCAATAGTCCCAAACTCAATTTTCATAAATATTTAATCAATGCTAACTAAAGGCATGATCCAGTTTATGCTTGGTATTTCACAAATGGCTTACTACAATTGACTTTAAATTTGAGTTTGGTGTTGGACTTGATATTTAGTTGCCACAGTCAGTGTTAACATATTATTTTTGTACTTGTATAACTGTTATTACAACCACTATTGCTCAGCTGGCTCTGACATGTGATTGTCACTAATATCAGGATGAAAAATGAACTTCCACTTGATGGTATATTTCAAATAACATACAAAAACAAATTCAACAAGAAATACTAAGTTTTGAGGCTAAGTTTGAAAGAAAAAGGACTAAATAGTCCTGTTGAGTGAGTGTTGAAGGGTTAATAAAACAAGCTGTGTTAGTAATAAGATTAGCAGGCATGTTTCATTAACAAATTCTGTTCAAAAATTAGTTAAGAAATATTTTTGTTCCTGGTTTTATTGAGAGTAAAAAAAGCCTTTAGGGGCAGGCACATTCTCACTATTTTTAGCTGGTTATCTTGTTCTTGATAGGAGAGCTTATTTAGTATGTATTGCAGACTGTTGTCCATCACAATTGTTTTCAAAAGCCTGTCAGAAATTCATTTTAAGAGGCTTCCTTGTGGGTTGTAGAATTACTCCTAAATTTGCTGAAGCGGGGTTATTTTGTAGAATTTGTGAAAGATGAGAAGAAAAGTAAAGGTATAAGAAAAACCTCTATAAAATAAAATTCATATCCTTTCCTTTTGAAAAATTACTAAAAAAATTTTAGTGGACTGAAAAATAATGTCAAATGAAGCATCACACACAATGATCCTCATTCTTTTCATGAGCTAATATTCCCTGTAACTTATTACATACATTGTGTCTCAGTGAAGCATTGCAAAATAAGGAAAACTAATTCAAGTCAGCTTGCAGCTGAAATGTATTTAAACAAAGAATGTTGAATTTTTATATAGTATAATAAATAGTATCAAAGTTTTAATGAAAGTGGCAATTGTCATGTTCATCACATGCATTTGATGTTCTTTTATGAATGGAAATTTTAACTCAATCAGCTTGGTATCTAAGGCTATACCACTTTCTATTTCAGGTACTATCAGTGTTCAAGCTGTGAATATATATCACAATCCATTGAAGAGGTCCAATGCCCTCTGCTAGAGGTTCACAAGGATACTGAACAAGTAGCAAGTGGATATCTTGAAGTTGATGTATTAGGTAAGTGTTTTATATGGATTAAAGGATGTATTCAATTGTTGTGTTTATGGAAAACTATTGCTCTTCAAGTGAAAAGGTTGTTAGTTTGATGTCAGAAGTGATACAAATCATTTATCATGACAAAGACAACAAACAGCCTTGAAATTGAGCATGTACGTGTGGCATGATTGGGCTGTAGTTAACACATCGTCAATTTCAGCTCAACAGAAGTCTTGACGAACAGATGAGAATAATAATAAAAATATCACTAGAAATATTAATTGCAACTGAATAATAATATCAATTTGTAGTATTTCAAAGTTTTCTTTTTTGAGTCACCATTTTGAGAGTTCATTAATTTTGATTGCATCCACTTCTGAAGAGGAGTCCACTATTGATACATGAGCATAGAAGGGTTTTGATTATAGAAGTAGAGAAAGCAATTTTTATTTTTTAAATCCTCAAAATTAGTATATGATAAAAAAATGTAAATTCGAGTAAACTTATGCACTGCTATTTTTTACAGTCATGCAATGGTGCAAGTGCGTTGGTCTTTATCAGGATCAACCTAGAAGAATTGATTTGTCTCGGTCCTGAGTATGCCACTTTCTCCTGAATATTATTCATTCTAAGTTAAATTAATTTTTCCAGGGGAATCTACAGCAAGTTCATCTAGCTAACTCAAAGAAACTCGTGCAGCAAAGGGTTCCACACTCTACACTTCAAAGCAACAGGGAACATCTGCACAGCTTCAGGCTCAGCACTGCAGAGTAAACGCCCAACATGCTGTACAGCAAAGAGGTTTGTTGCATGGATAGGGTATAGAGTTGATGTGTTCTCTTGTTCATATTTTTGCTTGTGTTCATACATTGCTTTTTGAGATTTAGACTTGATTATCATTTTACCTCATTTATGAATGAAATTAACCTTGCACTGTATTTAAGATGCTATAATGAAGGAAAGTACCATACAGCAAATTATTTAAATTTAGCAATTTTTCGGGATTGATAATATTCCTTATATGTGATGGGATGTACAGATGATTATTGTGAGTGTTGTTAACATCAATTTCCCTTCAAAAATAGATGCTTCTCATTTGCAGTTCCAGCATACCCCTTGTAGATTTGATAGTACATACTAGTACAAAGTTTTTCATGGGTTTCTTGTAATAAACCATGTTTTTAGTTGCTTATAAAAGGGCTTTTTTCAGTGTTGAAGGCCTGTCCTGTGTGACTGATGCCTGCAGGTAATGGAATTGATACTAGATCTGCTAATTTATTCATTAATTTCTTGTTTTATTGAGCAGATTGCCCTCACTGTTGAAAGAACTTCTTAAATCCGATTGGTCATTCAAGTTGTGTAATAGCATTCGATGGATATCCATGGCTGTGAAAGATATTCGACTGCTTCACAACATACTATCTCTAAGATGTAAACAGAAAACCTTCATGTTTTTTCACAATCTGTTTCCATGTCATCTCAGTCTCTATAAGTTCAAGTTGCTGAAGTATATGTTTCTTTATCACGCTACGTTTTCACCTTGGCACTCCTAAGTGGTCACGAATCAGGTCCAATTTACGCACTCAAATGATCTTTATAAGCCCTCGTCTGAACATGCATGCTCCTCCAACATGTTTCAATGAAACCTTTTGTTGTCTCTTTTACTGAGGTTTGTCTCAATTACTTGCGTTTGTTCTACTTAGGTTGTAGAACATTTTTATTCAAGTACTTCTTCAATTAAATAATACTTTTTAGATACCTTAGTTTGATGGCTAGATTACTCTTTTTCATCAAAAAATAGAAAGAACATGGTCTTTGGACTGTTGTATTACACTTCGCCATTGCACTTTTTACCCTTGAATTCACTCTCACTGTCGCATTTCTAATTTTCTTCATTTCTTGGGTACCAACTTCATGCTATTGGGATTGATGTAAACTTAATTAATTTCTATTGTTCATTTTTTGCACCAATGGATTATCGAGAATTACACCACCAGGAGCTGTTCTGATGGAGGAAAGCCTTCTAGCGCATGAGCCCTTGCCAGCATCCCAGGAGCTGCAGTTACAGTATGGGGTCAATTCCCAGCCGTTAGATCATGACCTTCAAAGCCTTCAATCCTCTAAAGGTGTGTTATTCGTTGTTATGCCAGAGGTAGGGTGATCTAATTATTCCCACTATGCATGGTAACAATTACTGTTTGGTATTCAATTTCATTGAATGTGGGTACAGGGAGATTGGTAGGTTTTACTTAAGGACTAGGGAGCGCATGCAATGTACTGAATTTTTATATATGTATTGACACATTGTGCTTTCATTACTGTTGTTAACCTTACTTATCCAAATAATTTGAATCGTGCTTGTTCACAGGCGATGCACTTGCTGCTGATGTAAGATTTCAACTGCATTTCTTGGGTCATTGTGTTCCTATAATTATTCTTTCAATGCAATAAAGATATTTTTCCTGCTCTTCAGTCTTTTCTTGTGAGGGATTTGAGCTAGTTGATCACGTGTACATATGAAATTCCAGAATCTTCAGTGTCATGGACGGAAACCCAGGTGAAAAGCCTTTGCATCTCAATAGAAGAACACAAGCATCTTCTAGATGACAAGAACACCAAAAACAAGAAAGTATGGGAATACATAGCTCGCGATCTGAATCAAGTAAGTAGTTAGAATTCATTTTTTTATTCCTCATGCTCTCAACTTGTCTGGCCGCAGCCTTAGTAAGCGCCGATGTTCATGGTATAAAAAGTAGTCTTAGTGTACTGCAAAAGTGAGTGCTTAGGTAATTCTTGAACTATTCAACACATTTGCATTTGAGGCTGGTCTAAATGACTGTCGTAACTATCGACTGTGTCATTCGCTAATGAGTGTAGAAGTGTACTTTTCTTACAACTTTCAGGTTGAACTTGCGATTATAAATAGGGATAATCTTCCCGTAATTAAAGTGATAGACCAGTGTTGATTGAATCGGCCATATGAGCATGAGCAGCTGTTTATAAGAGGCATGTGTCCAGGGCCCACTCAGTGCTACTGTCGTAAAATATGTTGATAAAATTAATAAACTATCTTAGAAGCAGAGGGTATCAGTCAAAAATATTTAAAAACACATCTGAAATTTTTATGTAATCAAAGGGCAGTACGCAACAACATAGTTTAAACAATTGAACTAGGAAGATGTTTCTCAGTCTTCTTGCCCTTAGGTCAAGGTGTTAATTACGTTTTGAGTTGATGAGTTAAATGAATCACATGAACTTCGCTCGTAGAGACTTTCCTCTGCTCTTCCACAGTAGCTAATTTTCAGTAGCTAATATGTTCAAACATTTCATGTCTTACATGCTTGAACTGCTGAGATTTCAAGTTGAAAAACGCTTGTGTAGTTTGAAATTGTATTGGTATATATTTGAGAATTAGGAATAAATAGTGAAGCCTTATTGTAGTAGTGCATTTTAAGAACGTGAATTGGAAACCAAACACTGCTGAGCATCAAGCTTGACTCATTTCTTACTGAGTTTCATATGCTTTATTGAGGAAAAATTGCTGCATTTTCCATCAGTTAAGCTCAAAAGGGGTTCCTTAGGCTTGTTGAAACACAATGCTCAAACTTGCTTAATTGAACTTTCACTTCGTAATAAGCTTAGGAGCTGAAGTAATTGAAAGTAAGTCATTCATTGCCGGAAGTGTTAACAAATGCTAATTCTGCCAGCGAGGTTATTTTTTTCTTAAGCTCAGCTGTACTTAGACGGAATAATTTTTAAATTGTAGGAAAATAAAATAAATTAAATTATTTTGCAGCAGTCTACGGTTGGAAGCGTATCGGGTGAGCAATGCTCCAACAAATATAAGAATATGCTGCGCGCCTTCAAAACTTTTGTCAGCAATAGTAAGGCAACCGGGGCGAGCAGCCAACGCGAATTGTTCTACTTCAAGTACTTGGAGCGCATCGTGGGCAGCAGTCATGCTGTTCAGATGCCATTCCTCTACGATTCATCAAATCCATCAACCTCTACTGCAGGAACTTCTGCTCGACCGGATGTCATTGACTTGGAGCGTCCAACAAAACAGAGTATAACTCCAACGGCATGCACGGTAAAAGTTCCCACTTCTGTCGGTAGAAATGTTTTTAAGAAAATGCCTTCACTAACTGTTGCATCATCTGCGAAAACCTCAATGCCAGTGGCATCAACGTCATTTGCATCTGGCTCATCAGCAGGAGAGCCATCGACTGCTCCCGAGGATCTGGTGGAGGGGGAGGTGACTGATGTTGACGACGGAGAAAATTGGCCTGAGCAGACCTCAACTGCCTCGGAAAGAGTGAATAAGAAAAAGTCTTTGAAACCAATGCGCCATAATGAATTTTTAAGAAATTATTTGGAGGGCCAAGCTGCTCGCCAGCAGAAAGTAATTGAAATCTTTGACAAGGCTGTTGAGGTTCAAGCAAAAGAACAAGCCAAATTTAATTCATTGATGGAACAAATGGTAAAACAAATGTCCGGTGCGAGCAAAGGCCAGAAACGAAAAAGAAATGAGAGCGAGAGTGATTAGGTTTCCATCATGAATTTATTTAACTGGGCATGTTTGTTACTTTCCATTCATTATAATGTATCGCAATTGCAAGAAAAGGAGTAATATTACACATGAGTAATATTCATTAAACGGATTTTTAATTTTAAGAGAGGTTTTTCCCTTTGATTACTAGCATTTATTATAGTAGAAGTTACAGCTGTTATATACTGCCATTTTTTTCTTTCATTTCGATGCAATGTATGGAAATAATTACAGTCTATGTCCAATCATTATAGTTGGTCATAAATCAAGCAGAATAATTTTGTTATAGTATTTTCACAATGAGTCGTAATTTTAAGAACAGGAATTTCCTTTGAAGATGCGTAATTATTACAATGCTTCTTAAAATTAGAGCTCGTTGTTGTTAAAGAGCAAAAAATAACAGCAAATGTTTATTTCTAAAATATCTAGAAAAGGAAATTGCTGTGATTCATTCTGTTAAACGATAGTAGTGTTATGTTAGAGAAAGGGAAGGATGCTCTGAATTTTTGAATTCATAATTTTGCGCCTCCAATGCAATAAACAAATTTACTATAATGCCTGGTATTTAGTAGAATGCATTAATAATGTATTGAGAAATTATGTGGAATTGAGTACAAATGTTTATAACAAATTCAAAATTTTCTGTCTGGTTGGTTTAAACTATGAATAATTATTAATCTAAGCTATCTAACATCAACTTTGTGGCTTGGCTGTAAATTTATGGATGCGTTATTTCGAGTCGGAATTTTAAACGGAAAAAATTTCTATAGCATTTGAACAATGAATACAAAGCATCAAAGCAAAATTGAGAGGAACTCTGCTTTGATTATTTCCATTCTTTACCATGCATTATAATTATAAGAGAGGACCTGTGCTGTGATGCTGTGACCCAAGAAATAGTAATAAGAAAATGCTTCAGTAGGTCTTAAGAACAATGTATTTTTACTGATAGAGAGAAGTATATCTTTAAAAAAATTGTTACAATATTGTGAGTTTAGAATATCACAACGAGAAGTTTGCATTTTATTTCCAAATATGGATATTTATGTTCATACCCTAGCGTAGGACCACTCAGGGTTGTTGTATATATGGGAATTAACACTCTCAGGGGGAAATGTGTGAGGGTCTGAGCTGAGAGTTAGGTTGGCGTTTTTGTTGGAATATGATGTATTTTTCTATCTTAAGGACCACCATTTTCGTATCACTGGTGTCCTGTTTTTCAGCTCCTACTACTTTTTTTTTCAACTTACTGTTTCCATGCATCTTGTGCATAGATTCCGCATTCTCATACATCCATTCTAAACAGTGCCTTCCTCTCTTCAATCTGCTCTATATTTTTTAGCGGTTATGGAGGCTCAAACTAACCTATAATCTAATCTGATAATCTAACCTAAGCGTAGGATGGGTAACGAGCAAACTTTGATTTGGTTTGATCATCCCATGCGATAGACTGGCACCTTTAAGTGTACAGTTGTACTTTGTGATAGAAAGCCCCTAAAGGTCTATTTTGTGTTCACTTAGCTTCTTTCAGTTCTGTTGCCTACCTCGCTATTTCTTCTTTGTCCTTTTCAAAATTATTTTGATGCGGAGGGTATCCTGTGCAAGAAAACACTTCGTGGGTTGACTGTGTTTTTTTGTCCATACTAGAAATCCCTTTTATTTACTTTGGTCAGATTGCCTTTATTGTAGATAATGAATCTTGAATTAATAATGCTAGTACTAACAATATCATGACGAGTGATAATTATTCTGATCGTTTAAGTTTCTTCTTCTATTTACAGAGGTTAAAGTATCTGGAACAAAAATTACGCAGATTCTCAGCCGCATTGCCAGTTACAATGGACCCTCGAGTTATGCATGCATCATCTTGCGCGGACGTAAACTTGAATGAATAAATTTTAGTCTCATCTAGACTACTAATGCTATGCTCGTTTTATAATGTTTATAACGTGAACAGATTTTGTATATTAAAGTTGAGATTTTCATGAAATTCATAACTTGAGGATCGACTGCAATGATTCTATTAATGTTTCCATTCTTTTATGCATCGTTCAACCGATTGCTCTTCGTCCACTGTTATTAATTATTCAATTATTCTTGCAGTAAATACTGGGAAGTCACATTTTCTTTCATTCCTTATGCATACTTCATTGCAACAGCGCGTTATGTCATGAAGTACATTTCCTCAATCACATTTATAGTGAAGACCTAGCAGTTAGCTGGACCATGAAAAAAAATACACTATGATGAACTCCTTTATTGATAGGAAAACATGAGCATATGATAATCATTGATGCCAACAATCTTCTTTTTGAGAAAATGCATTCCAAATAACAAAAAGTACTTTGACAGAGATACGGAAAATCCTTAATAACTTTATTCCATTTGATTGCTAGAAGGTATTACGTATGGTTATTTTAATAATTGACAAAGACTTAACGCTCCCCACACTTCTATACTCAGAAAAAGAAAGCGAGAAGAGTTGCAACATCATGATAAAACCCGCGCAACACTTTTCTGTGTGAAGCTTGCAATCTCTTTACGTTAGAACCTTTGTATACCTCTACTGATGTTTACGCAGGCCTGTAACATGTGATTTCATTTCTACGCTCACACTAATCAACAGTATGACAAATGAGAAAGCACACAGCTGCTCATCAAACGGACTGCTTCACACGTCCTTTATTCCATTATTATTCAAACTTGTACAAATTTAATAAACAAATCACATTAATTGTTCCGACTAGACTGCGGATATATGATCTTCGAGAGGTCTAGTCTGAATTACGGGTATCGAAGGCATCGAAGAAATACGCGGTCTCTTCGAATTGGTTTCTTTATTCAATGGCCGTTGACACCGTAAAAACTGCACAATAAGGGCATGTTTTAGATTCAAGAAATAAAAACTATAGTTAACAGCACGAAATGTACATTTCTGGGTTCAAAAATGAATTTTAAGGACAACGCAGAATGATATCTTTAGGTTGAAATTATGGCTAATCGCACACAAGGACACTTTCTAAGTTTAAGAATGAACTCACAATGAATACATCTTGGGTTCAAATGAAAGAATCTGCAATTGACTGCACAATCAAGAAATTTATAGGTTCAAAAACTTCCACAAATGACCACAATGACATTTCTTGACTTCATGAACAAACAAGAGAAACAACCGACTAATGCTCGAGGGGCAACTAGCTATCACTAGAACCAAACAAGATATTCTAATGATAATGATCTACCACGCCAGTCTCAAGAGTCTGTGGCAGAAAATAAAATTTGACTTCTCAATCATGAGATGCATTTTTGCACACGGCAATGTAGAATCGCATCTTATTCACATAAGACTGAAGGCACGACAAATGAAACAAGCACTGTTATATTTGAGGTGGAAACCAGAAATTTGACCATTCAAACTTGAAATACATTTGCACACGGCAATGTAAAATCACACGTTATAATATGCACATGGAAGTCGCTCTACTTGCCTCCCATAATTTCTGCACTGTGCACATACTGTGCGCTGTGGTCAAAAGAGGACAGTCTACTCTCGCATACTCACGTTTTGTGGGGGGATGGTATTCTCACGCCATATAAGTCTTCAATTTCAACCTACATATAGATAGAAAGGCTATCCTAGTTTTGCTTTACTCTACCTGGGGGAATACACAAAATAATTAGGTTTTTGATGTTGAAGGAACGTTACAGCAGGAATTTATACTATGATTATATCTTTATCCTAAGCTTGAGAAACAGTCCTACCATCACTCGTGTGAAAAGCCGTGTAAATCATACGTATGCTGGTATCAACCTAGGCACATAAAGTCACACGGGCATGGGTACATTAAGAATTCCTGCGGACATATTCTCAGTCTACCTCAAATTCACTTCAGCTCTAGGCTTCCACCTTGCTGACTGGCGCAACTTGCTCAGCCCAGCTCATGGGTAATGAGCCAATTTAATATAAACATAAAAATTTTTTTTTTTTTTATGACAAATAAAGGTGAACTAATCTCAGTCCGAGCTACGCAATTTCTAGAATCACGGGTTATCAGTTCTATCTAGCTGCTTATATTTGAAAGTGTCAATTTAACTAATTATGCTCACTCTCAGCAAGCATTGGCTGCTGCCATCCTCCAATAATTCCAGACAAATTCATATTGCAGCATAAATCAATTCACACTGCACATCCATAATGCAGCATAAATCAACCCACACTGCAAGTTCACAATACAGCACAGATCAACTCACACTGCACAAACAGGAAAAATTCTCAATGGCAAATTCCTGTTGCTGGGAGCAACAGGAGTTCTGTTTCCAATAATTCCAGACAAATTCACACTGCAGCATAAATCAACTCGCACTGCGAGTTCACAATACAGCACAGATCAACTCACACTGCACAAACAGGAAAAATTCTCAATGGCAAATTCCTGTTGCTGGGAGCAACAGGAGTTCTGTTTCCAATAATTCCAGACAAATTCACACTGCAGCATAAATCAACTCACACTGCAAGTTCACAATGCAGCGCAGATCAATTCATACTGCAAATTCACAATGCAGCATAAATCAATTCATACTGCAAATTCACAATGCAGCATAAATCAATCCACACTGCGAGTTCACCATGCAGCACGGATCAACTCACACTGCAAAAACAGGAAAAGTTCTCAATGGCAAATTCCTGTTGCTGGGAGCAACAGGAGTTCTGTTTACAATGGTCTGACTCGATATAGGTGTTTCGCCGGCTGCCAGCAGCATCGTTGAACGCTCTAGGAACCGGCTGTTCACCATCAAACACACAAGACATGGAGATATATCTAGATCAGCGCACGAAATATTTAAAGATTAAATAATTTCTAACACGTTTACACTTAGAAGTTACAATCTTGAGCTCTATCTTAGGAGAACGTCTGCACTCGGTCAAATTAGACAATGGAAGACGCTGTGTTGGGCTTGCGGACCAGTGCGCGGATCCGCGGCCGATGTTGCCACAGAGTTTCTTAAAAATTCGCGTCTCGTAAGACGCGACACTCCCCTCTTTTAGTTGGTGCTGGCGCCAACTAATTACTGCCGCCGGGGGGGCGCTGGAGGAGGACCAGTTTGGTGGCAGGACGCACCACTCGTTGGACCCTGTCGTTGTCGTTTCGTCGTGCGAGCCGCACAGTGGCCGTCCTCAACGACCCATCGTGGCTGGTTCAGTGGCGGGACGCCACACTTTACGTGCTCGTCGCAGTTGTCGCGCCCCGCGGGACGCGTTGGTGTTGTCTTCGGCGATGGGTGGGTGGCCTTCCACCTGCTGCGCGGGCGTGGCTTATAGAGGATTCCTCTCTGCTTCCCGGACCAACGTCGAACTTTCCGTCGCTGGCGGGTGGTGGACCCTTGGAGGGGTCCTGGCGTTGTCTCCTGGTCTTTCTCGACACTGCCCGGCATTCCTCGTGCGTTGGCGAGTGCGTCATGCTCGTCCCGACGCTTCGGATTCCGACGGCGGCTTGTCGCGTAGGCGGTACTGAGAGGCTGGTTAAGGGAAGATGGAGGTGGGTGCTTGGCGTTTCCTGGAGGGTCGGGGGCCGCGGGGCGGCCTTCCCCTATGCTTGGCCCGTTCCGTCGAGCTCTCTTGTCAACAGGTGTGCGCTCAGCATGGTGCGCGTCGTACTTTCTCTTCAGATCGCCAGGGTACGGAAGCTCCCGTTCTAGTCTCTTCTTGGACTTTGGTGATGCGCTGTCTGAATCGCACCGAGCGTCCATTTCAT
Organism: Morinoia aosen; assembly: GCA_030386875.1. Classification (NCBI taxonomy): domain Eukaryota; kingdom Metazoa; phylum Arthropoda; class Malacostraca; order Amphipoda; family Talitridae; genus Morinoia; species Morinoia aosen. The sequence continues at coordinate 78,456,474 of CM059564.1, forward strand.
CGTTTGTTGCTGACTGGTTGATAAATCTCGTCGCTGGTGGGGCTTCCGCTCGGTTGTCTTCCTCTGCCCTGGCGTTTTTCATCTTTTCAGTGTCTCCGCGGTCATCGGGAGGCCGCGGTTGAGAGGTCTCATCGCTGTGCTGCTGGGTAACGGCGTCTTTTCCTGAAAACGGTTCAAGACACGCCTCCGGGCCACAGGTTTTGAGAGCGGCTTCGGCTACGATTCTTGCGACCGTGTAAGAGTGCTCTCCTTCGGGGCTGACGTCGTCGTTCACCTTGCCGACCACTGCCCAGCCTAGAGCAGTGTGGTGGACGAACGGAGCCTTACGGCGTTGTTTGTCGGAGTGACTGTAGAGCAGGTCTCCGCAGTCCGTCCCCAGGAGCACCGCGACTTCTGCGTGTTTGTCCAAGGGCAAGAAATGATGAGCGAAGTGCGATATCTCCGGGGTTCTTGCGACGCGTTCGTAGGTCGCGACTGCTTTCTTTCTATCGGGATGGAGTTGCATTCCAACATTGGTGGGAGCTCGAATGTTTGGTCCTCGGACACTCCCTTTATTTTCAGCCCTGAAACGCGTCTGCCGTATCGAGCGGTGGATTGATCGGTCAGCGTTTCCAGCTCGTAGTGCGTCTTGGGGGTTGTGACGCGGAGGGCGTTCAACAGCTTAGGAGAGCAGAAGGACGTGGTGCTTTGCTCATCTAGGATCACGTAGGCGCGGCACGACCGACCCGTGTTCTCGTCGATAACGTCTGCCAGAACAACTTTGCTGCATGCATTCTTCTCGGCTGTGGGTACGCGGGAGGCCAGGGCCACGGCTCTAAATCTATCCCCGAGTTCGCTCTGAGCCCTGTCGTCGCTCGGTTCTCGACTGGGTCTCTCCCGACGAGTGCTTTCACTCGAATTTACAGCCGCTCGCCAGTTGAGATGAGCGGTTGTGGTGTGATTCTCGGCTCCGCAATCGTCGCACTTCACGACTTCTTGGCAGTGCTTGGCCCAGTGAGGCCCTAGACAGCGGTAACACAGCTTGTGCTCACGTATGAAGTCCTTCTTCTTCTGAGATTCCATCTTCCTTACCGCTTGACACGAGCTCGTCTCGTGCTGTGCACCCTGGTGAAGAATGCAACTGCCGGGACGATTCTCGGCAGACGTATAAAGCACTCGTGGCGCCTTTGGCTTAGGGTGAGGAGGAACTGAGGCGTTGTGTCGAGTGTTCATCCAGTTGAGACTCGAGGCCCCGAAACTGTCGCATTGAGTATCCGACAGTGTTCGGATAAATTCACAGAACCTCGCGAAACCAGGTAGTGATCCGGACAATTTTTTGTACCTAGTTCTCTCACCTCTCCAGGCATCCACCACGAAGAAGGGTAGTCTCTCTACGATGGGGGCTAGCCCCATGTCGGTGTTCAGGAAGGACAGGGCCGGGGTGTACGTCATGGTATGCTGGACCGAAAGACAAACGTCGCCGAGCTTTCGCAGCTTAGGGCCGACCGTGTGGTCGCCTTTTGACCCCTTGATGTCTGACGCGCGCACAAGGCGCTCGATCAGGCTGTTAGCCACCTTGTCGCTAGCGCCGAAGCGAGTCGTCAATTGGTCGATGATGTCGGTGAGCAGGGCCGCCGTGTCCAGGTAGGTCGCGGACATTATATCATCTATGAGGCTTCTTGGCTCGCCACAAGTGTGACTCGTGAGAATCTCGATGGCGTCGATAGGCTCCACGGCGAGCCTTTCCATCCTTTTCCTGAGGGCATTGAACCACCTGTGGAACAGATGGGGCTCTCCCGCGTAGGGCTGATGGGGCGACCTTTTCAGGTCTTCGATCATCGAGAGCCTCATAGCTCCGTCGATCACTGGTGGCCTTGATTCGAAGACCACGGCGGGCGAGTTGGTGGAAACCTTGGGCTGGAATGATGGTGCAAAGGGGTTCATCGTGGGCGCGTGAGCGGTGTCGTCGGGTGGAAAGTTCGTGACCGCCGCCGCGCCCCCTGCGGGCTCCACGACGCGGTGTTGGAACGCTTGGTTGACCCAGGCTCCGGTGCGTGCATCCTTGTCCTCGGCGTCTTCCTCGCCGAAGGGCTGATCGTTCCCCGTGCGATTCCCACACCTCAATTTTGACCTCTCAATGGTGATCTGTGCCAACACCACTGATGGGTCTTCTGTGAGGTCGATGAGCATTTTCTCATTGCCTCGGCCAGGGAGCCCATGGCGCTCAGACTCCCTATCTTTGCGATGGGAGCTAGCGCTTGGAAGGCTCTGGCTGTGGTCGCTCTCGCTGTCTTGACTCTGGCTGTAGTAGCTCGAGCATTGATGACTCTGGCTGCGATGGCTGGAGCTGACCTGGCCACCGCTCTGACGTTTGGAGCCGTGTTTGCTCCGACTTTTAGCTGAATGGGAATTTGAGGACCTTTCTTCCCGGGTTGCGGTGTCCTGCTGCTGCTTCTTGGACGAGATCTTCTTGGACTGCTCGGAAGGTCTCTTCGCCACACTCCGTGACGAACTTCCCAAGAGTTCTTCGTTTCTGTGGTCCATTGAACTTGCCAACTCTCTTCTGCGAGCTCTGGCGAGTGTCAATGAGTCCCGAACAACTGTTGCTTCAGCCGTGGCCCCTGAGTTCTCAAGAACGGTGACCAACTGTTCACCGAGTTGTTTCACCTCTTTGGCTTTGGCTCGAACTCCAGCGAATACCTGCTCGACTTCGTTGGAAGTTCTGAGTTCTCGCGGTGCGGCGCCGTTCAAGAGACCGTTTAGAGCTGCTAATGCTATGTTGAATCTGTCTTCCAGCTGGGGAAGTCTGGGTGTGTGCGAGCGCTTCAGTGGGCTCATCTCTATTCTTGTTGCTGGAGTACCGTCGCAAAAAAAACTTTTTACTGTTCCGACTAGACTGCGGATATATGATCTTCGAGAGGTCTAGTCTGAATTACGGGTATCGAAGGCATCGAAGAAATACGCGGTCTCTTCGAATTGGTTTCTTTATTCAATGGCCGTTGACACCGTAAAAACTGCACAATAAGGGCATGTTTTAGATTCAAGAAATAAAAACTATAGTTAACAGCACGAAATGTACATTTCTGGGTTCAAAAATGAATTTTAAGGACAACGCAGAATGACATCTTTAGGTTGAAAATTATGGTTGAAATTATGGCTAATCGCACACAAGGACACTTTCTAAGTTTAAGAATGAACTCACAATGAATACATCTTGGGTTCAAATGAAAGAATCTGCAATTGACTGCACAATCAAGAAATTTATAGGTTCAAAAACTTCCACAAATGACCACAATGACATTTCTTGACTTCATAAACAAACAAGAGAAACACCGACTAATGCTCGAGGGGCAACTAGCTATCACTAGAACCAAACAAGATATTCTAATGATAATGATCTACCACGCCAGTCTCAAGAGTCTGTGGCAGAAAATAAAATTTGACTTCTCAATCATGAGATGCATTTTTGCACACGGCAATGTAGAATCGCATCTTATTCACATAAGACTGAAGGCACGACAAATGAAACAAGCACTGTTATATTTGAGGTGGAAACCAGAAATTTGACCATTCAAACTTGAAATACATTTGCACACGGCAATGTAAAATCACACGTTATAATATGCACATGGAAGTCGCTCTACTTGCCTCCCATAATTTCTGCACTGTGCACATACTGTGCGCTGTGGTCAAAAGAGGACAGTCTACTCTCGCATACTCACGTTTTGTGGGGGGATGGTATTCTCACGCCATATAAGTCTTCAATTTCAACCTACATATGGATAGAAAGGCTATCCTAGTTTTGCTTTACTCTACCTGGGGGAATACACAAAATAATTAGGTTTTTGATGTTGAAGGAACGTTACAGCAGGAATTTATACTATGATTATATCTTTATCCTAAGCTTGAGAAACAGTCCTACCATCACTCGTGTGAAAAGCCGTGTAAATCATACGTATGCTGGTATCAACCTAGGCACATAAAGTCACACGGGCATGGGTACATTAAGAATTCCTGCGGACATATTCTCAGTCTACCTCAAATTCACTTCAGCTCTAGGCTTCCACCTTGCTGACTGGCGCAACTTGCTCAGCCCAGCTCATGGGTAATGAGCCAATTTAATATAAACATAAAAAAATTTTTTTTTTTTTTTATGACAAATAAAGGTGAACTAATCTCAGTCCGAGCTACGCAATTTCTAGAATCACGGGTTATCAGTTCTATCTAGCTGCTTATATTTGAAAGTGTCAATTTAACTAATTATGCTCACTCTCAGCAAGCATTGGCTGCTGCCATCCTCCAATAATTCCAGACAAATTCATATTGCAGCATAAATCAATTCACACTGCACATCCATAATGCAGCATAAATCAACCCACACTGCAAGTTCACAATACAGCACAGATCAACTCACACTGCACAAACAGGAAAAATTCTCAATGGCAAATTCCTGTTGCTGGGAGCAACAGGAGTTCTGTTTCCAATAATTCCAGACAAATTCACACTGCAGCATAAATCAACTCGCACTGCGAGTTCACAGTACAGCACAGATCAACTCACACTGCACAAACAGGAAAAATTCTCAATGGCAAATTCCTGTTGCTGGGAGCAACAGGAGTTCTGTTTCCAATAATTCCAGACAAATTCACACTGCAGCATAAATCAACTCACACTGCAAGTTCACAATGCAGCGCAGATCAATTCATACTGCAAATTCACAATGCAGCATAAATCAATTCATACTGCAAGTTCACAATGCAGCATAAATCAATCCACACTGCGAGTTCACCATGCAGCACGGATCAACTCACACTGCAAAAACAGGAAAAGTTCTCAATGGCAAATTCCTGTTGCTGGGAGCAACAGGAGTTCTGTTTACAATGGTCTGACTCGATATAGGTGTTTCGCCGGCTGCCAGCAGCATCGTTGAACGCTCTAGGAACCGGCTGTTCACCATCAAACACACAAGACATGGACATATATCTAGATCAGCGCACGAAATATTTAAAGATTAAATAATTTCTAACACGTTTACACTTAGAAGTTACAATCTTGAGCTCTATCTTAGGAGAACGTCTGCACTCGGTCAAATTAGACAATGGAAGACGCTGTGTTGGGCTTGCGGACCAGTGCGCGGATCCGCGGCCGATGTTGCCACAGAGTTTCTTAAAAATTCGCGTCTCGTAAGACGCGACATTAATACCACTGATCTTCATTTCAATCAATATTTTCAAGTTTTAAATCAATCTTACAAGTATCGCTTTTTTAAGGCACACAGAGACATTTTGTAACGCAATAAGTTTTCTACCAAAGCAGTCCTTGTACTTGAATTAAGTTACGACTGTTGTTGACATGACATGTTATTTAAATTTCGGATTCTCATACTAATGAAGTCTCAACACCATTTAAAATTTTCTACCAGAAAATTTTCATTGATTTTTTGTATTTATCCATCTCAGTTGCGCAAACATTTGGTAGCTTGTTATCTTCTCCACATAGTACATATAATATTTCATGTGAAACTCAACTATCTGACATTACTCAAAATTTCTTAATCTCTACACAAATAACCTACTCTATCTCATCAATTTATAAAAATTCTACTTCTAGTTCACCCCAGTAATTTACACAAAACATTTCTCATGTCAAAATGGATAGTGTTATCACCTACCAACATGTGCAATTCTTTTATTCAGCATGTGGAATCGGACAAAGTGCCTGACTTTACTTGAATGACACTGTCATCCACTCTACTCATATAAAGTTTATAACATTCAACTATACTACCAATCATACTGCTGTACATACTTGGAAAACATGCTTCAACCCATAACTGGTCATGTTTACTTATTTGAAATATCAACTCCTTATTCACCAACTAATACTCGTGTTATACATACAACACAATCTGAGTTAATATTTAACGGTTTATGCATTGACAAATAGTAAATATGTGGTACGCAACTTCAAAATTAAAGACAATACAGAGTAGCCATGGAAACGTTTTCAATTTTCTTAACTTATATCAAATCTGATTTGCATAATTCATAAGTAAGTACTAAAAGTTGAGGAAAAATTTGCTGCAATAAGAATGATGAGACTACATATACACATTAAACCTTGATGTCCATCCAAATTCATAGAATAATTACAAAGAATCAGCAATAAAATTTCGTTTTTGTCGCTCAGTCTCGCCTTCAATTACAAGTTCATCTCTCGGTTCTTCATCAGTTATACTTGGACAGTGACTTAATGCAAAATTGTGAAGGATGCAGCAAGCATGAATGATGGGTGCAGCATGTTCAATGTTAACTTCCAAGTACTGGAGAACTCTAAACCTGTTCTTCAGGTATCCAAATGCATTTTCAATTACTTGTCTGGATTGGGAAAGCTTAGTATTGAAATTTACCTCACGTTGTGTTAGGCGACCATTGTCTCTGAAAGGTGTCATCACATTCAAACGCAATGAAAATGCAGAGTCACCAATAATGTGCAAATTTTTGCTAGGAAAGAAATCATTTGGATAGTTCTTTATGTTTTGACCAAAATTAGTCATATCCAATGCACGTTGGTCATGTACACTTCCTGGGATGCCTGTAGCCACCATCGTGAATCGTTTTTCTGCATCACACACAGCAAGCAACAATACTGTGTGAACAAACTTCCGACTGTTGTAATCTTTCTGAACAGTTTCAGGCACTCTAACCTTGATATGCGTTCCATCAATGGCTCCAACAGTGCCTGGAAAATTTCCAATTGCTTCAAATCCTCTTCGTTTCTCTTCCAGATTGAGGGGCCAAGATATTATTAAGGCTTGGGTAGTGTTAATTATATTCACTATTCTATAAAACAACTTGTTCACCTGGCCAGAAGAGCAACCAAATTGCAATGCAGTCTCTCTAAAAGTGGTTTTTGAAGCGAGATACCACAACACCATTAGGAGAGCCTCTGAAAATTTCATTTGGTGCATAGGACCAAGCTTGTTAGGATAGTCATATGTCGGAGAGCATCTTAAAATATTTTCTAGCTCATAAAATGCTTGCTTACTGATTCTGATGTGCTTAAAAAATTCCAAGTCATCCATCTCCAGCAATTTCCCTGCGAATGATTGGTCAAAGCATCTCTCCTGCCTGCAAAAAAAAATCCATGATTAATTCTCTCATAAATATACTAGTCTAAATAACTCACATTTAGAATACTTAACAGTGTGTCTACTAGGTAGTAAAAATATGCCTCAGAGGTCTACTTTACCCATCAAGGGAATATAAAAAATTATGAAGTGAGATAATTCACCAAAATTTAAAGCAATATACATATGTTTCATATGTGTAAAGAGTATAAAGATTTTAGAAATTTAACTCTCATAATCATAAATTTGTTGTAGTTTAGGGGAAATGCACCTGTCAGGGGATCTGACAATTTCCTGGTGTCTACTAGTTTCAAGTAAGTTTATTTTTTCACAGATGGTGAACAGTAGCTCTCATAATTTAAAAGATGTTAAGACAGGTCCTTTGCCAAACAGGGCAAAGGCCCTGTCTTAACATCTTTCAATTAATGAGAGCAACTGTTCACCATCTGTAAAAAAATGAATTTACTGAAAAAAGTGAGTACATTAAGAATTTTGGTGATTTTTTTGCAATTATGCATTGGTTGCTTTATCTAGTATCCAATATGGTATTTAGTATTTTCAGTATCAAGAACTCGAAACTTTTTTGAACCTTTGTTATTGCATTAATTATTGACTAAAACAACTCATTGTAGGCAGATTACTTACATCTGGACATTTGGACAACATTCATAATATTAAATAGGTAGTAAATTTTTGCTGGTGAAGGTGGTAAAATGTGGAAGTGAAATATCAGTAGACATCTTTCTTTACTTCATACACATTAATATATTACTAGCTTTCAATAGAATTGAGAGCTGTCAACTAGGTTATTCAATAGTTATTTGATGGCCTATAGGGTAACTCTACTCAATTCCTTTACCAATAAACAAGAGTAACCCTTTAACGCCCACATTTTTATACTCATATTACCGTTATAACAACCACTATCACTAAACCGACACTGGCATTAGGTAGTCACTGTTATCAAGATGGGGAAGGAACTGCCACTCAGCATTGAAGTTCAAAGGACACTGTCAGGCTATTGTCAGAGATGCCGACTAGTGCCTTGAAATTTCGTGGGAGGAAAAATAATTCTCTCGCAAATAATCGAACTGGCGTATCACAGATACTTGCGAACCCTATATCCGTCTCAGATTTGAAAATTTCAACAGCCAGAAAATTCTTCGGCTCTAAAACTTCAAAGCTTGATTTTTATATCGGCTCCAATTTCGCAGCTCGAATTTCATTTCGGCTCTAACTTTCGACGCCTGCATTACTAGTGTGAAAAGCTCCATAGCCAGAAAATCTTCGGCTCTAAAACTTCAAAGCTTGATTTTTATATCGGCTTAAATTTCAACTGCTGGAAAATAATTCGCCTCCTGAAAACCTGTGGGCAAGCCCCAACTAATAAATTAAGTCGCCAAAACCTGACTTTCCATTTTCCCTGAAGATATCAGGAAGATCCTTCCGGGATAAGAAGACTCTGAAATTTCGGCTCCCAAGAAGGACCAATCTAGTTTTCAATCGGGCTGAAACAGGACTAGCCCACCTAAATAATCAATTCGCTGGCTCCCAAGAAGGACCAGCAAAAATTGCAACTATCTACAATTTGGCACCCAAAGAGGATATTGCCAAAACCAAATATCTAACAATTTGGCGCCCAATGTGGATACGCCACAACCTACTATTTAACAAAAGTGGCGCCCGAACTCAGCGACCCGAACTCTGGAAAGCTGCATCTAAAGAAGGACTTTGACTCCTGAAAACCAAGAAAAAAAAAAAAGGAACCTCGCCTTCCTGAAGCGAAGAAAAATCTCAAAATGGATTGCGTCCAACGTGCCCGAGAGTACATGACTGCCCTAGGCCTCACTCCGGAGCAACCAGACTACCGTGAAATTTTCCTTCAAAGAATCCAAATTCTAGAGGAAGCTGAAGAACGAGAACGAGAAAGAGAAGAACGAGAACGAGAAAGAGAAAGAGAAGAACGAGAACGAGAACGAGAAAGAGAACGAGAAAGAGAAAGAGAACGAGAGAGAGAAAGAGAACGAGAGCATGAAATCCAGCTCCAACGACTCAACCAGCAAAGGGCACCGGAAGCCAGACGGGTCAAAATACCCGATATCGCTGCTTTTAACCCTGAACAAGAGGGGATCCAAGAATTCATGCAGCGTTTCGAGAGTCACAGCAACGCACTCGAATACACGGAATTTGAGGCTGTTCTCGCACTAGAAAATCTAGTAACGGCTAAGGAAAGAAGACTCATCCAGACATTGGCCGCTGTCGACCGCTACCAATTTAGGGAAATCAAAAATTTACTGCTGGAGTCCCACAAGATAACCCCCGCTAAACTGCGCAGTAACTACTATGAACTGAAGCCTGAGGAAGGAGACAACATGAGTCGATACATCCGGAGATTGGAACAAGCGCTTAACGCATGGCTCACCGGAAGCCAAGTAGAAGAAAACTACGACCAACTGGAAAATTTCATGCTTATGGATAGGGTCTACTCCAGTCTACCGTCTCAACTTGCTACTCAACTCAAGGACAGAAGCGGTAACACCTTAGCGACGCTAGCTGAACAAGGGGACAAATTTCTACAAGCCCGACCCAATACAACTCTCCAGAAACTGTGTGAGAACCGTCTGTCGAATAACAAAAACGAAGGTCAAGAATCTTCAATGGAAAAACCTTCCAAAAGTTCTCAAGTGAATCAAGTTTCTAACTCCACAACCGGAAACTATCGACCTTCACCTCCTCAGACCCAAAATTTCAACTATCGACCTCCTCAGAACCGAAATCCCCAGTATCGACCTGCACCGCCTCAGAATCAGAATTTCCAGTATAGGCCAAGGACAACTGGACCAGCTCACGTAGAAGGCAGACCCAACTACTTTAACCGTCCGCCAATCCACTGGAGAACATTCTTCTGTAATCACCATGGAGAAAATCCAACTCATTCTAGCGCAGAGTGCCAAGTACTTAACCCGCAATCTCAGCAAAATACCTCTTCCCGAAATGAAGGAGGTGCGGCACAACCTACTGCCCACATAAATTACATCGAAGAGGAGTCCCCAGGATATACCCTGCCACCCGTCGAATGCAATCATGCTGCGGTAATTTCGAATACAACCGAAGTACTATTAGGAGAATTAAAAAAGTGCCAAGGCCAACTCAATGATCAACCTGTGGAAATCTTACTGGATGGAGGAGACACAGCCGTATTTGTAAATAAAGCCCTTGTGCCCGAACAAAATATATCTAAAAACAAAATCACCGTGAAGCTAGCTGACAGCCAAACTTTCGTAGCGCCGTTAGCAAACGTAAAACTTGACTGCCCATATTATCGAGGCAACATCACAGTCGTAGTAATGGATAACCCTGCAACCGACATAATCCTAGGACGTGTGCCAGGAACTACATCCTTTGAAGAAGAGCATACGCCTCCTATCATAATTGAAACCTCTCATGTCACTCCAAAAGCGAGTGCTAAGAGAGAAGAAATTGAAAAATCTAAAGAACCAAAACAGCTTCAGATCAACAAGGAATGTCCTCTGTATGGGAAGGTGCTTAAGCCAACCAAAGAAGAAATAGAGAAATTAGAAAGTAATGATCGTAATACACTGTCTGGCATGCGCGATAAAGGCCTACACCTAAAAAGACCACGGCGTCCATGGCCACCGGCATCTACGGTAGACCGCAGGACACCCTGGCCTCCAAACAGCAGCTGCTGCCGGAGAAGGACGACTGCGTTCCAAGCTCGTCATCTAAAAAAGATCAACGAACAAAACTGGCGACCAGATCAGCAATCAAAATGGCGACCAGATCAGCGATCAAACTGGCGACCAGATCAGCGATCAAAATGGCGACCAGATCAGCGATCAAAATGGCGACCAGATCAGCGATCAAAATGGCTACCAGATCACCGATCAAACTGGCGACCAGATCACCGATCAAACTGGCGACCGGATCACCGATCAAACTGGCGACCAGATCAGCAATCAAACTGGCGACCAGATCACCGATCAAACTGGCGACCAGATCAGCAATCGAAAATTGGCGACCATGTCAGCGACCAAAATTGGCGACCAAGATCAACGATGCACAATGGCGACCATCGACCTCTTAATATCTGCAACAAGCTGATAAACTAAACCAACGAGGGCTTTATACTTCAGCCTCTTTCAATTTAAAGCGGAACATATTCCTGGAGTGGAGAACCATCTCGCCGATTTCTTATCCCGCTCTCCCCACCAACCAGAACTGGAGTCGGCCTCTTCAGAAAAGAAAGGACAAGACTGTTCCTGAGCTGTATTAGAATAAGTGTTTCAAATTGTTAAGAAATAGTCTTAAGTATTCTTTATAAGCTATCTGATGTACATATGCACCATTACACTAATTTATAGGCCAAGGCACCGTCGACATCGGGCTTAATAGCATGTTCGCGACATTACTTGCAGTAATGTCTTCTCGGTAAGGGCGTGTCAGGCTATTGTCAGAGATGCCGACTAGTGCCTTGTAATTTCGCGGGAGGAAAAATAATTCTCTCGCAAATAATCGAACTGGCGTATCATAAGATACTTGCGAACCCTATATCCGTCTCAGATTTGAAAATTTCAACAGCCAGAAAATTCTTCGGCTCTAAAACTTCAAAGCTTGATTTTTATATCGGCTCCAATTTCAACTGCTGGAAAATAATTCGCCTCCTGAAAACCTGTGGGCAAGCCCCAACTAATAAATTAAGTTGCCAAAACCTGACTTTCCATTTTCCCTGAAGATATCAGGAAGATCCTTCCGGGATAAGAAGACTCTGAAATTTCGGCTCCCAAGAAGGACCAATCTAGTTTTCAATCGGGCTGAAACAGGACTAGCCCACCTAAATAATCAATTCGCTGGCTCCCAAGAAGGACCAGCAAAAATTGCAACTATCTACAATTTGGCACCCAAAGAGGATATTGCCAAAACCAAATATCTAACAATTTGGCGCCCAATGTGGATACGCCACAACCTACTATTTAACAGACACATTAGTGAAAAAATTAAATAAGAAATACAATATATTATTGTTATTTTTGAAAGAGGACCGTATAGTCTATTTGGGCGTTAAAGGGTTAAGTTCATTCAGGGTAAAAATATTTCATTCAATAAACTTTCTAACAATTGCATATAACTGACAATCTTGTATTACCTGTTAATCTCTCCATCATCAGCTGTAAAAAGCACTTCATGTACAAAAGGAAAATTGTTCACGACTGATTGTAGGTTACTACTAAACATAACATTTGAACCAGCAATGGCTGAGAATAGAATTTTATCTTGTTCATCTGTCATTTTCTAGGGAGAAAAAGACAATTCATGTTTTACAAAGAAAATGATCAACTGAATAAATTGCTTCACTAACATTAACCTATTGCTAGAATAGAACAGAGTATTAATAAATTTCATTCTTCATAATCTTTGGAATAAGATTCATATAAAATTCACCTAGCACATTAACAATCAAGGAATTATCATCACAGCTCACTTTTTCAATAAAAAGACATTTACTCAATAAAAAGCTGATAATGTTGAATACAATATACACTGTGATATTTAACGTGAAGCATTTTTTTCACAGAGTAAACACTCAGTACACCATGAAGGTATACATAAGCGCTTTCAATGGACGATCGGAAAAGTCACCTAACAATACCACTTCAACGCAACAATCATTACAAAATGCACTGTTTACGATATAATTTAATCATCGACAGGGATAAATGTCAGTGTAAAACAGAATGTTAATTATCACACACTTCAATTTAACATGCTTTATCAACTTCGACAAGAGGGAAAGCAAACAGCTGATTCGATGTTTGTTTACAAACAAAGCCTAAGTAACCCCAAAATCGTGTTCACAGTTGCGTTTTCGGATCTGGTTAAGAGTTACTCCAGTGAGAGTTACGCGGGTAACTCTCGGGGTTATGACTGGAAAACCGCCTCAGCATACAACAAACAGCTCAGTCTCTCATTACCAACTTTCAGTCCTAAGCCACTTCTTCTCAGTCGAACTGATAATTCTTCTGTGTACAATCCAAACAACAGGGGAGACAGAGTACAGCCCTGTCTCACTCCTCTAACACTCCTCACTTGCCCTCTTTCCAAATTTCCTCACCTGTATATTGCTCTTGTGTTCTCATACAGACTTTGTACAATTTTTACTATTTTTCTCCTAAACCCAACTTTTCTCAAAACTTCAAAGAGCCCAACCCAATCCACTTTGTCGTACGCCTTTTCAATATCCAGGAATGCTAAATATACCTTCTTATCATCCTTCCTCATTTGCTCAATTATTTCACTCACTACAAACAGATTATCCTCATCACGTCTATCTTGCCTGAATCCATTCTGTTCTTCACCTAAGACTCCTAATTCCTCAACTAAATTTTTCATTCTCTCATTCAAAATACCACAAAAGATCTTACATACAGTGTCACCCAATGCAATTGGTCTGTAATTTTTAAGGGCACCATTTTCCTATGAATGGTCATAACCCCTTTAAATTTTTTTTATTGCTTTAAAAGACTTTCAAAGGTGTTCCCGAATCACTGTAGGAATATTAGAAACGTCTTTCAACTGCAGCGCCCCCCAGAAGGGGGGCAACTGGGGGTAGCCAGCGATAAATTGAAGGCAATGCGACACAACCCTATTTGTACGCCTATCTTGGTGTAATAATGTGTATATTTCAATGGTAAATCATTATTTGTTTCAAATGAAGATATATTCCGTTTCATTTCAACCACCGCGCCAGCTCCCGTAGCAGTTTGGGGGAGTGGTTCCAAAGCTTTTGATTGGCTCGTAAGACGATCAATTAGTATTATTCACGTGCATATTTCCATGAGAAATACGTTATCTATCTATGTAAAAATATATTATGGTAGTCGATGAAATATTTGTAGCGTATTGGGTGAAAAAATTGATGTTTTTCCACCGCGAAATTATTTTTTTTTTGTATGGTAAAAAGAGTAGATAGCAACTAAAATCTAGCCTCGAAACAGATACCAATAATGACAGCCTGACTCTGAGATGACATCAGTGCTCCTGAAGTCGTCGTGCAGTGCAGTGCTATGTCTTTGTGTACTCCTAATCACTCTTGGTTTTGACCTCACTCTCTTGCTTTGTCTTTGACTCTGTTTCTTTGAAGTCATGGGACTTCATAAGAAGAGAGCTGTTGCTCGAAAAAAATATCTTCTTCTTGCTCTGGCTGCCAAGAGGCGTGCCAAAAATCACATTTACTGACTGTATACCTCTTCGACGGGAGGGTTTTCACCAGGCGAGTGAGCTCTTTTTGCGGGGATCCCGTCCATGATACGTAAGTTGCCAACACTAAAACGCACATTACTCCGCCAATGTTATAGTTATTTTGACGCAGTTTGTTGCATTTCAAAATATATGCATGTTGTAAAACGGCTACGGGTTTGATTTCAGAAAAATTTTATGGTACATATTTTACGCACACTTTATAACTTCAACTACTGTTTCTCAACAATTTCAAATGTCCAGACATTCGTTTGAATTTCTCAAGAATTTACAAAGCTAGAGCAATGTGGTTTGCTGCATTTGAAAGTGACATGTGTTCTCTAAAACTGTTATTACGTTGATTTTCAAAATATTTTAAGTGAAATTTTTTCCGTAGACTTTTTGCCCTAAAATTACTACTTTGAACATACCTTTTCCAAAAAATTTTTATAAATTCGGAATGAATTCAAATTCAAAGAATGGCTAATAACATTTGTGGAGCGTACATCCTAATTTCAAATGCAATGAACCGCATTGCTCTAGCTATGTAAATTTCGGAGAAATTCAAACGAATGGTTCATATATATATATTTTTTTATCATAAAATAAATAATATTCTATACCCGCAGGAAAAAAACTTGTTTGACAAAAGTTGTTAGGAATCTAGAGAGCTAGGAGTCTGCAAATTTTCATAAACGTAAGTCCAATAGAAAAAAATCTACGGACCAAAATCCATTTCTGGGCCGACCGGTGGAAATGGTCCTCTCAAGTTCTTTCATTCTCTTATGTCCACCCTTATGCAACAAAACTACATTACACTTTTTCCAGTCATCCGGTACTCTTTCACTCTTCCATATCTCATCAAATAAACATTTCAACATACTGACTACACTCTCTCCTCCACATTTACAGAACTCATATGGGATCTTATCAGAGCCACATGCCTTTCCATTTTTCACTTTCTTCAAAAAACTTACAATCTCTTTACAAGTGATTTCATCTTCCATTTGCAGTTCACGCCCATCAATCAGAAAATTTACGGGTTCATCATCTGTAACCTGCTCATTCATTCCACCAATGTCCACCGTGGGCAGTAACAACTTGAACTTGAACTTGAAATTGAGGGCCGACAGCGTCGGGGCCTTTGTAACGGCCTACAATTCCCTCCACAATTTTCACACAGAGTTCAGCGCCTGGTACCAGACTTGTCCACTAAACTACTCAGGATCTACCAATCCTTGTCACAAGCTGCCATTGGATGGCATCACTGGGATAACCAGTGTGTCAAAACACCATCCCCAAGCATATTGGGTCATTACTGACCACTCTACCTGACTGGCTCATTCCAGTCACTGTCTCTTACTCCAGGCACGCACAAGAAACATTTTCATAGCTTCAATGATACTCAAATTACACTCCTGATCCAATCCAGCAAGACAGCTCATACCGCAATCATCTTCAGCACATCTGGCATACCACTCATTCTCTCCATACTGCTCAAGCACCACATTCATGTCAGTCAACAGCCCACGGTGACTGAAAAGTCTGAAATCTGCTCCGCCATTCCGCTGATGTGGGTTGAGAGCGTACAATTTTATTATTTCGTTTACTTTTCTTTAACAGAAATGAATTAATATGATTTTCAACTAATAACATGCTTATCATCAAATGAGCTTAATGTTCAAACTTTTAATTAGTTAAACAAACTCGTCATTTCCTCGTTCCTTGTATCCTAGTATATGTGAATATCTGTATGTGCGCATTCATTTACATCTAAAAATATGTATATGTGCGTTTACGTTCAACAGTTTTTGAAAATTTTATCTTCATTTCTCCTATAAACACCGTATTTCTTTATTTTCTCTATATGTTATCGTCAAGCATTTAAATGAGAAATCTCATAAATCTGTTGTGTGAATTTAAGCGTGCACTGTTAATTAAGCTGTAAACTAATTTTTTTCAATTTTTTATGCCCACTCAAACTGATTTTTTGAGTATCTGCCTAAACAAACAATTCTAATCATGTTCCTTGATATCGAGAAATACAAAACTACTAGGTCAATGTATGTATTTCTTACATGTCACAAATTTTTTCGATCCACAAAGTTCGTTATAATTGTGAGGCTAGGTGTACTTGTTGCAGTGTTTCTACGAGCAGGGTGATTACCCTATTTGAGGGTAATCAGACCCTTCACGGGGTAACGATGGGGTAGGACTTTTTCATAGGGTAATTGAGGTATTAATAGGGTGAAATGTGCAGAAATAGGTTAATTAGAGGGTTTTAGGCCCACCGAAAGGTTACATATTTATCAATGCATCAAAACACGTAGGAAAGCATCTATTGTTGCATTGTCGTCGTTTGAAAATACTCTAGAACCCTTTCCCAATCACGATCCGTATAGGCTTCCCCATTTGAAACATGTTCAAAGCGAGACTAGTACGTACGCACGTTGCGTTGTAGGCTGCAGCAAGCAGCATACGCCTGAGCCCTGGCCAGGGATGCCAACTTAGCTAATTTCTCGCTAGATCTAGCTAATTTTTAAGTAAACTAGCGGAGAAGAAATCAGTCTAGCGGATATCTATAAATCTAGCTTGAAAATGATGACAGCGGATTTCTAGCGGAATTCCGTGTTCATGCTCATAGCTTAGGATTAATTGAAATAAGATTGCTCCAGTTGAAGAACAAGCTAAGCCCAACGTAGGAAGTAAGTGTTCTACAATTTTAAGCGAGCTCAGAATACACATGCAATAAAATATTTAAAAGTATAAAAGCCAATACGTGGGTCTTTCGGGCTGTATCACTATCAACTCTATCTCACTATCAACTCTATCTGAAACTCGATTAATCGTGTCCGAGAGTAATGGGTGAGAAATAATTCGCGCGTCAGGTAGGCATACTGATAGTGTTCTAAATTCCGTTTCATGATTTGAATTATTGTGTATGTTTATTCATTTCATTTATTTATTGTTTTTTTAGAAATATCGGTAAAATATATGTAAAATATTAGCTAGCTATAAAAATGACTACACTTTCATAATATCTAGCTAATTATAGCTGCAAAAATTGAGAGATCTGGCTGGAAACTGCTTCACTGAGTTGGCAACCCTGGGCCCCTGGCTCCTGACGGGCCATAGTTGCCACTCTAGCTATAAAATAGCTAAATCTAGATAGTTTTCACTCGATTTAGATAGCGAATGTTGTATTCTAGATAATGGCCATAAATCTAGATAGTTTTTAAAATTTCCTAGATAGTTTCTAGCTAAAAGCATCAACAATGAGTTGAATGCTAAAATGCGTTAAATTCGGGAACAGTAGAGAGTAGAGACCGTTCCTTCTACGTTTGAAACGTGTTCAAGCGTCGATCAAGGATCGTTCAAACGTCGTATAGTCACGGTAGTCGGTGCGAGAGTTTCCGCCTGACCAGACATGATTGATCAAACGGGCCCAAAGGGCAAAGACTGCAAAGTGATAAGACGTGTCTCGTGGTGCAATAGGTGAGTGACTCTAGTTTTGGAAAAAGTGTATACCTACTGTAATATAGCGGGAAATGTAAGTTCTAATTAGACACACCAAAAGTTGGCAACGCTCGTGAGAGCAACACTCGCAGTCAGTCTTCTATTGGTGTCGGGCCCAACAACAGTAGATGTTGGCCGAGTGTGTGTATATAAATTACCTAATGTGGCAAGTAAACTACCTCTAAGTTATTCTCTAACTACCTACTACTAATTCTATTCTACTCTATCCTGCTATTTCAATCTATCTCCGCTCTACTCTTGCTGGCCACATGTCTGGTAGTTGTGTATCTAACTTGTAAGGTATCTAAGAGGTGAGTGAATTATTTACCTTATGTGATGTGTCATTGCATTTGTCTATTGATGTGCTATTTGTGTATTGATGCGGTGTACTAATGTTATCTCTGTCTATACATAACATAAATTGGCGACGAGGTGTTGGTAGAACTACTGGGAGAGGCTAGACTAGTGAAGGAACTCAGAATTGATCAAGTGATTGTACTAATTGTGCTGTGATTTTTTTTGTTTCTCCTTTTCACGGTGTGTTAAACTTACTAAAATTCAATATGCCATTGGTAGGTTCAGTGGGAGAATTTAATCCTTTAGAGAAAGCATTTGGAGACTATGAAACTAGATAACACTGCTATTTTTTAATAAACAAAATAGGAGACAAGGAAAAAGCCACACACTAATTTCACTAGTGGGTCCAAAATTTGCTAGACTAATTAAGGACCTAGTTTCTCCAAAAAGAACCCTTGATGCTACTTATGACGAGATTGTGGAAGCGTTGAGACGGCATTTTAAGCCAACACGAAACCAAATCTTTGAGAGATTTAGGTTCCATAAGCGGAACCACAAACAAGGGGAAAGCATCGCTGATTTTGTCGCTAGCTTAAAGGCCCTTTCACATACCTGTAATTTCAAACAGGAAGTGCTAGAAGAGACTCTGCTGGACAGATTCATATTGGGTGTGTCCAGAAATGAAAATTTAAAATTGCTTGCTGAATGAAGCTGGTCTGACATGGCAAAAGGCCATGGATCTAGCTACTGCTAAAGAAACCACACTGAGAGAAACAGTGGGGTTGAGGCAATCAAATTCTATTTTGAATGTAGGTCAGACCTGAGTTCAGCAAACTGCTTACAAGCCCCAGGGCAAGATTCAGGCACAAGCTAGCCCCAAATCAGTATGCAGTGGCTGTGGTGGTTTGCACCGGCGTAGATATTGCCCCCATAAAAACAGTAATTGTCATGGTTGTGGCAAAAAATGTCATCTAAAAAATGTTGTTTCAAACCATATGGGCAGAAATCTGCTAGAGGTAACAAAAATAATTTTGTGCATGCTATGCATGAAAAAAGGGGGAGGGAACACCACCCTTACCCTAATGGAACTAGCAATGGAACCAGTGCAGACTACCCAGCCCCCAATCATGGGTGTTATGGGGAAATATTTTCATTAACCGAGGAAATGAAACCCCAAATCAGAATAAAATTGTTACTAAATGGTGCGCCATTAGAGATGTAGGTAGATACTGGTGCTGCCAGGTCTATCCTTTCAATGGCCACCTACTCTAAAATACCAACTAAGACAAGACCCGAGCTGAAACCTTCTGATGTTAAGCTTAGGACTTATGGTGGAGCCGCACTATTGGTTTCTGGGTAGATTAGGGCTAACATCCAGCGTGAAGCTAGTGGTAGAGCTCCTCAGCTAGCAACTATTGTAGTGGTAGACAGGGGAGGTCCAGCTATGCTGGGTAGGGACCTGATTGATTCCCTAGGGCTAACTATAGTAGAGAATGGGATACACAAACTGTCTACTTGCCCTGAAGATTTAGCGAATAAATTCCCAGACCTTTTTCAACCAGGTCTAGGTTGCTTTAAGGGATGGAGTTTCAGGATTGAGGTGGACCCATTGGTACCACCCAAGTTTTGTAAGGCCAGGAACGTGTCTTACACAATTAGACCTAAGGTGGAGGCAGAACTAGATAGGCTGGTGCAGGAAGGTATCCTCACCCCTGTACAGTACTCTGAGGGGGCAGCGGCTATTGTTCCTGTGCTCAAGGCTGATCAAAGCATCCGAATCTGTGGTGACTAAAAACTGACGGTTAATCGCGCCACTAGGCTAGATACCTACCCTATATACAGGGTGGAAGATTTATTTAGCGGGTTGGCAGGAGGAGTTATATACTCCAAGCTAGATATGTCTCAGGCATACGCTCAACTACCCTTGGATGAAGACTCCAAGGAACTCACGGTAATAAACACCCACAGAGGTTTATTTGCCCACAACCGTCTCAGTTTCGGAATTGCTTCCGCTCCCGGGATCTTTCAGCGTGCCATGGAAGGACTATTGCCGAGCTCCCAGGAGTGTTCTGCTACCTTGATGACGTCCTGGTGAGTGCAACTAATGAGCAAGAGCACAACAAGCGTCTCCATCAAGTCTTATCTAAACTGCAGGAGGCAGGGCTAAAACTGAAAATGGATAAATGCCAAATTGGAGTGCCACAGGTATCCTACCTTGGGAACGAAACCGACAAAGATGGATTGCACCCCACTGCCGAGAAGGTAGCAGCAATCCAGAATGCACCAGCTCCTACTAATGTAACTCAACTGAGAGCTTACCTTGGGCTCCTAAATTTCTACAGGAAATTTCTAAAACCATCTGCAACTATGCTGGAGCCCCTAAATACCTTACTGAGGGATAAAACCCATTGGAAATGGGATGCAAGTTAGGAGAGAGCATTCCAGAAATCTAAACAAGCACTCCTGGACTGTTGCGTCTTACAAGACGCGAATTCCGACGCGAATTTGGAAAATTCTTACGGCAACATTTTGCGGATCCGTACTGGTCCGCAAGACTGACGCAGCGTTCTATTTGACTAAAGTGCTAGTGGAAAGAGTTTCTCCCCGGATAATCTTAAGTTTCTGTGTGCTTAGCAGCGTGATTATGTGTCAGAAAACTACTAATTTTAATTCTTGTGTTCTCGAACTAGCTATACTTGTTGCTCCGCCACCATGTATTGTGTGTTTGATAGTGGTGAACAGCCTAGAGCATTCAATGATACTGCTGGTAACCGGCAAAACACCTATATCGAGTTAGACTAGCCTTTTCTTTAAATTCTGATGTTCTCTCCAGCTGGGATGCTGTAGTGTGATGCTAGGAATTTAACAATTCAGATTGTGTAAACTAAGGTATTTAGCAGGCCCAGTGAATGTGGGATTTTTACAAATTTGCTCATTGATTTTGACTCTGAATTTGAGTTGAATATTGAACTTCAGTTTAACCCATCACAACTGACGTGTTTAAGTATAAAAAACATAGGATGTGAACAGCTGGTCGGTACCAGCAACTTCACAACTTTACCGTGCATAGCTCAAATTTTTACTATGAAATAAAATATGTTTTTTTTGTCAATATCTTGTTGGCTCCTCACCCACGAGCTGTGCTGGGCAAGTTGCGCCAGCCAGTAAGGTAGAAGCCTAGAGTTAAAGCACTTTCAAAAGTAGACTGGGAATATACCCAGAAATTTATGCGACCACTCGCCCATGTGATTTTGTGTTCTCAGGGTGACGTTCGCCAACGTGTACTTGTTGCCCTAGGGACAGTTCACATGTATTTAAATTAGGTAATTCAAATTTGCTGACTCATTTCAAACCCTTTCAGTATTAGGCTGATCAATGAGATAGCCGTTTATTGACAATAGGTAATTATAGCTGATCTGCTGTATTCATGTACATTAACTTTAAGCTCTGATTATTCTGCGACTGAATAGGCCGTAGTGCTAGTCTGCTGTTACTATTTTAGCGATGCCCCTGCATCAGAGACCTAACCCTTTTAAACTTTTTCTCCCTCCCCAGGTAGAGTAAAGAAAAATAAGAAAAAATCATTCTGTAGGTTGAAATAGAAAGGCTATTCCAACGTGTGAGGGACCTTCCCCCATTGTTCGTGAGTATACGGGGGTGCTGTCAGGTTGTCTCACCGAGGTTGTGAACCAGTACTACTGTAGCATTTAACTTGTGTAAACAATTAGAACTAATTTTAAAGCCGAGTCCCGGCGACTAAATTAGTGTGTGCGAGTGTACTGTCCTCCTTTGACCACAGTGCACACATTTAATAGTTTAGAAACTATAATGGGAAGCTAAAGAAAAATCTTCCAAGTGTATGTTTATAAAATTGGATTTTTGCATTACTGTGTGCTCAAAACAAAGCATAAAAATGTATTTCCTATTTAGAAAATAAAACCTTCTTTAATATTCTGCCTCAGATGTTCCAATAGTTGTCTCATTGTGTTATGCGTTTGGCCTGACAATTGTTGATCCCTTTCCATGTATTGATTTTCGCATGAGTCGCCATGAGTCGCTTCGAGCGTGGAGTAATATCCTTATTGCTATATTTTTGGAACTAGGAGGTTTCTTATTATGGGGTTATTCCTCGTATTGTGCCGAACCTGAAACATACTTGTTTGTGCAGTTCACGGAGTCAACGGGGCTTGAAATAAAACTGAAGAAACCTCGTGTCTTTAGCGTCCCTTGATGTCCGTTCACTCGCGTTGATGTAGTGAAGATCAAAATCCGCAAATCTCCGCGAGACATGGACTCCCAGACTTTAGTCCACTTCGACCCTCAGAAACCCATAGTGGTAGTGGCTGACAGTAGTGCGTTTGGTGTGGGAGCGGTGCTGTGTCACCTTATTGATGGAATTGAACGCCCCGCCTATTTTGCCTCCCGAACTCTAACAGCAACAGAACGCAACTACTCCCAGACTGAGAAAGAAACTCTGGCTATGGTGTTCGCACTCAGAAAATTCCATTGCTACCTGTTGGGACAGGACTTCACTGTGGTTACTGACCACAAACCTTTGTTAGGACTATTTGATCCGGGTAGAAGCATTCCTCCGATGGCATCCGGGCGCATTCAAAGGTGGGCTCTTCTGCTGCAATCCTACAAGTTGACCTTGCATCACCGGTCTGGCGTGCTGTTGGGCACGGCTGATGCTCCCAGTTGTCTACCTTTGACAACTCCCGAGGAAGCCACGCCCATTCCAGCGGAATGGACGTCCCTAGTAAACTTCCTCGAGTCAGCTCCGGTCACCAGCACCCACATTTGCGACGGCACCCTAAGGGACCCAGTATTTCGAAAGTATACAAATACTGCCAGGCAGGCTGGCCTTCGACGGTAATCGGGGACCCCGATCTCGCTCCGTACACCAGGAGGAGAGACGAATTGTCCAAACAAAATGGCTGTGTGCTCTGGGGAGCATGAATAATTGTGCCTCAAGCCCTCAGACAAGCTATTGTGGATGAACTTCACTCTGGCCATGCAGGATCATCTAGGATGAAGGAATTAGTTCGCAGTTATGTATGGTGGCCCCTTCGGGATAAAGATCTAGAAGAAACAACTAAGTCATGCAGTGAGTGCCTGAGCACTTGAGCCGCACCGACGAAAGCTGAACTCCATCCGTGGGAATGGCCGGCGAAGCCTTGGCATCGCATACACATCGACTACGATGGCCCAATGGATGGAAAATACTATCTAGTGATCGTGGACGCACACTCTAAGTGGGTTGAAATTTTTCCCACAACTACTACAACCTCTAGCGAAACGATCTCGTGCCTGAAACACACTTTTGCAACATTTGGATTTCCGTAACAATTGTTTCGGACAACGCAACGTGTTTCACATCGGCTGAATTCCAAGAATTCGTAAAGGCATGTGGTATGCGGCATGTTACAAGCGCACCATATCATCCTTCAACTAATGGACAAGCAGAGCGTATGGTACAAACGTTCAAGAAGAATATACGGAAGTCAACGGAACCCCTACGCCTAGCACTAGACAGGTTTCTGTTCTACTATCGGCTGACACCCCACTCGACAACAGGTGTTACGCCGGTCGAGCTGAGGCGTTTTTCCAGTCATAACCCCGAGAGTTACCCGCGTAACTCTCATCGGGGTAACTCTTGACCAGATCCTAAAATTCAACTGTGAACACGTTTTTGAGGTTACTCCAGCAATGTTTACAAACAGATTGCATCAGCTGGTAATTGACGTAATGATTTGTGTGAAAGAAGGGTGTTGAAAATGAATTTTTAAATTAATAAATGATTAATAATTGACCTATTACAAGCACACGTGTATTTAAATTGGTCATTAATTTTCAATATTACAGTTACTATGACGTAACTGTCAGCAGATACAGCTCTGTTTTGCAATTGAATATTTGATCTTATATTTATTCGTTCAAATTATTTAATTGCATCGAAAGGAACTGCAGATATTTCTGTTGATACACAACGAAGAATTTTTAATTGAAGGATATGTTGTTTGCCATCTTTTTAAGCAATGTACATTAATCGTTATTACTCATTATCATTATGAACACAAATGCTCCCGCATATCTAGTTATTTCACTCAATTTAAAACTTTTAACAAAACTTTAGTAGCTTCTACCTTATAATTTATTAGCAATCTTCTTAAAATTGAAGAATAATTATTGTATTTGATGTAACGGATTTAGCAAATAATGACCCAAATATTATTTTCAAGAATTTCACTTTACAGCAACAAAGTATTTAATCCGTGTAGGTAGCTTGCGGTTGGTTAATTATTGTATACCCTCTTACCCAGCAATAGTATTTTGATATGGTTCCCTATAACTCTTTTAAAATAATGTCCGACGAGTAATTATATTAATATCTATGTATTGTAATATTTTTGATAGAATCATCTTGATTTGCAACTTGATGTAATAAAATTATGGAAAATATTTTCTGCCAGCATGACCTAACTTGTTGTAGTTCCATGGAAGCTAAAAAATTTCTATGTCATTGCCGCGGTGTTGTGTCTACTTCCCTAGTTTCATAAATTTTGTTTATCTATTTTCAATAAAAGAGCTAACTAATTTGTGTTTCATTTAAACCAATAACACAGTTACTGTATTGCTTATTTAAATGCATTACTTAGTTGCTTGACACTTCAGTATAAGCATTTTAATCCTGGTATAAAAAGAATACATAGCTCTTCGCTGAATACAGTGAAATGAAAAAAAAAACGAGTTGCATTAAAATTTATTTGACAATAAAAATTTGATTAACAGAAATTCGTAACTTTATTCTATAGATGCACACATTTCACATACAATAACTGAAGAAATACGAGTATTCATGCAAGACCTAAATTCATGCACGATAATCTCTAAATTTATTCAGCATTCAGAAATATCACAGGTAATTTAATAAAAAAATAGAAAAGAAAGCCATCTATTTTGAAAAATTCAAGCTCAAGCTCTAGTTAGCCCAAAGTAATTTGTAAACAGAGTTTATTTTTTAGATGACATGTCAATTATAAATGAAATTATCTCTAAAATACTTCAAAATGATGAGACGTTGAAAAAGAAATGAAGTATCACAGCCAATTTGAACTCAGTACAATTATATAATACCATAAGTTCTTTGAAACGACATAATATAAAAAACTACCGCGTCAACTCTTTTGCGATGAAATAGTGGACAGCATGACTCAATGACCACGTAGATGAAAATTTGTGCAATGCATCGATTAACTCAGCAGGTATCTTTTAACTTGGCTATCATTCAGATTGTAGCTGAAGCAAGAAAAAATGCTTCTGTCTGACCAGAAATATGAAGCACGCATGAAGTACAAAAGTTGAGATATAAGTAAAAATTTGTCAATTTTTTTGTAACTGCCAAATAAAAGATGTTAATATTTGAGAACTTTTTAGCATTACACTACCAGCCACCCAAAGTGATCGATGCAGTTAGCTTATACCTGCTCACAAAAAATTTCTCACACTTGAATATGAAAAAAGATTACTAGTTTTAAAGGTGCTTGGCATTCGATTGTTGTTGAATACAAGAAATATTTTTAAAGCTATTTTTCAATACCTTGAATGTATAATGAGACGATAGAGCAATATATTCACAAATTATATAAAATAACTACCAGCATCAGCATTTACTAGTTTTCTGTCTTGCACAAGTATTGAACATTTTGTTATACAGCAAGCTCTACTAAAAATTCATATTTAGATTGCTCTTGAGGTTCTTTCCACAGCACTAATTTACTCTCCTTTTACTCTGATTGAAGTTAAAATAAACTCCTGATGGAAAGCAGCCCAGTTTTTCAAATATTTATGAACAAGATAATTTAGGAATACTGGATTCAAAGAGATTTTAATTTTGGCAGTCATATGGAGAATTCTGACATTCCCCATTGCCCTGAGAGATACTTAGCAGTTAAAACTTTAGTACCATTGCAGCTTGGCTCGGGCCAGGTGAGGTGGGAGCTGCTTTACGGCGAGTCAGTACGGCTTCATTTCAGCCTATGGATACTTTGGGTTGATCCCTTTTGTTGCATTGGTACCCGTTTGGTATCTCTTGCTTTTTCGTTCCTTTATTTAAGTTGCGACTTCCTAGCTATGGTGGTGACCTTTAGTCGCGATCTCAGCGGTTATCAATCCCGAGAGTAAAGGCGTTCCGCAGTCGTGGGTGCCGACGCTCGGTGTTCAGCCGTGGCACGTCCTCAAGCGCGTGTCCCGGTGGATCGCTTCCTCACCTATTCTCTCTATTTCCTAAAGCCATCTTTGCTTCTATTTCTTATGAATTAATCACCTTTGTCCTATTGCTCTGATAGATAACCTTGCCATTGTTATTTGTATGACTGTGAGTGTGCGTGATCTTGTTAAGCTACCTTAAATTTCTTGAATTATTAAATCACTTAAACCTTAATATCTTCGATATCTAAATACTATGATACCTTAAATTCTTGTAACCTAAATCTATTTCGAGCTTGCTTGGAATGGGCCCTTAACCTTTTCCTTAACTTAATTATCCTACCTGGAGCCTAACTGAAAGACGGCTTACCTGCTGTCTAACTCTCCGGGTAGTACTATTGACTCTTGAACCTAATTCTATTTCCTAAACTTGCTCTTCGCTTGAGCCTTTTTCTTCACGTTTACCATCTTTCCAACTCTACGAGTGGCTTCCACACTGAGGCATAATTAAACTCAGGTTAGCCTATGAAATAGTCCTGCTATAATGTTCCTGTTTGCTGCAAAATCATTATGAATAACTTCTTACTTCATTGATTTCTTCATTGCATTAATTCATTTGTTTCATTTTTCTAGTATCTGCATCTTCGGGCTCCAAAAGCCCAGCTTGAGGCTGCTCTACCGGGAACGATGCGGGACAGCTGGTTTTAATTCTGCGCTGCGATCTCAGAGGAGGCTGTCATTTCGGTTGTGCGGTGCTGGCTACCCTGGCTGTTGATCAGCCTACTGAGCTGCGTTAAACTGCCGGGGATTCTCGGGGCCGTGCGGCTTGAATTTTGCCTGCTGGGCGAACGGCCAGTCCTCCGGAGGGCCACGCCGCAAGCTGATTAGGATCGCCGCTGAAGAATGCATTGTTTCGCGCCTTCGTAGTGAAAACAGTGCTGCTGCGTTTTAGTCACCATGCAAGGAGTCGCCATTTTTGTTAATTTATAGGATCGCCTTTCTTTCATTTATCTAGGTTAACCCTAGATCCTTCGTTCCTGAATTTTGTTGTTGTTAATTAGAGTTAATGTAGTTGTAATCTTATACGCTGAGCCGGCATTAGTCTTAAGATTTGTCCTAGTTGATTAATTCTTGTTCCTGGCTCGTGAACCTACGATCCTGATGTTCGGCCTTTTTGAATGGTTCGTATCATCTAAATTTTACTGCTACTTGCAGCGTTGAATAAACTTTTTTTGCTGTCGTTCCCCGTTTACCATTGAACCTATTTGTGTGGATTCTCCACAGTCAATATGTGCTAACAAAATCTGTTCTTCTAAGAACAAAATATCCTCTTCCTTATTCTGTAAAGCAGGTGAGCTCACTCGTAATAAAGCAAAAGCCGGTGATGTTTGGGAGCAAGTGTGAATTATGCCAAGTGCCTTATATATGTGAACATGATCAGCATTAAATTTACTACATTTGCAGGATTTTTTCAAAATTTTTCAATAAGAAGAGGCGAGTTGCTTTACAATGCAAGAGGTTCTATGCCAATATATTTGGTATGGTTAATTAAGTCTGCTAATATACCACTCTGACTAAATAAACTTATGTAAATCACAGCCATCGCACAGGGCTTTTACTAATAATGTACTCTATACACGGAGACACAATAATTATATTCTTGTTGCCCACACTTTTTATCCTGCTGCGCATATTGGCCCGGCTTGCTGCTCACACCCGCCATCTCACGCCGCTCACAGCCATCACTCTGCCGTGACTGAGGTATTTATTTCAAACTGGAATGTTTTTCTTGCCTTATGTGACAGTTGCTCACAGGTGAAGTTCTACAACATTCTCTGCAATAAACAAAGCTAATTAATACATTTGTAAAAGATCATGATAAATTACACAAACGTGAATTTCTATGATCTATGAGTTCATTCAGGAGAAAATTAGTAAATATAAAGTAGTAACCATGACATCTGTAGCATATATAAAAGTTTACTTTGATATAAACAAGATTTATAATTGATTTCAATTCATAAATCCTGTATATAGAGAGGATTATTGGACTAGAACATAAGTTGGTTGAATCTTTCCCTACCATAATAGTTTTCCAAACGTAAACCACAGCAAGAAGAGAAAAGAAGCCTTATAATATACTATTAAATAAACAAGGTGTGCTGCAACACCCTATGCATAAAAAGTCAGCTCAACAAAACTTTGAAAAACATGGTAAAAAATCAAGAAAAAAAATGCATAAATGGCAGAGAAAAGCTTAGCACGGACGCAAGAAAAAGTAGGCAGTCACCTGCAAAAAAAAATAGATATTTAAATTTATTTAACAAAAGCAAAGTCTACCTAATGTCTACCAGCAAACCTTCAATTTTTCACTATTTAGGAGTTTAATTTCAACTGTTTTCCAACACTTTACTGTTTAAATTAATAAACAAGACTTTAATTACTCACAAAACTTTTAATAAGGCAAATAAGTTTCATGAAAAAGTAAACATTTCATCTTAGCCCTCAAATTTAGCAAAATTTGATACAAGAATATATACAAAGCTTTGATATTATTAAAGCAATTTGAGGGGAGACACAACCTTAATTTTTAATTTTATTCACTTTCCTTTTATACAAGAGAATTAAATCCTACTTTGGTATGGGTAGAGCAAAACTAAAATCATCACTTCAAGTCAGGTAATAAAGCTGAAGTAAAATAAAAATTTATATTAGCTTAAGAGATGAAAATTTGTACTTGGGAAAAACATGAACATTTTTATATATAAAATATACCTAGTAAGGTCTATCTCACAATATTGGAGAGAAAATTTATGCTGATACAATGATAAATTTCTCACATGTAGCTTAGGCAAAACCATTCAATAATTCAAATTTTTTGAGTGTGTAATATAGCGAGTAGTGTAAGTTCTAGTTAGAGAGACCATAAGTTGGCAACGCTCGAGAGGGCAACACTCGCAAGTCAGTCTGCTATTGGCCTCGGGTTCAACAACAAGTACATGTTGACCGAGTGTGTGTATATAAGTACATACTGTGGTTGGTATCTAACTTCTTAAGTTCTAAACTAATGTACTAATTCTATACTATCCTATTCTATATATTTCCGTCTATCTCCGCTCTACTCTCACTAGCCACAGTACCACCATTTGAGTATAAAGTTAAGGTATCCAAGGGGTGAGTAACTATTTACCTAACTTGCTGTGTCATTGAATTGTATTGTGTTCAGAACTATAACTATGTTGTGTCTATGTGGAACCCTTGCTGTGCTCTAGTGTAGGGCTATCCAATTTATAATACTGGCGACGAGGATTATTTTTTGTAGAACTATTGGGAGAGGCTAGACTAATGAAGGAACTCAGAATTTATATTATTATTCAGTGACTAGAGTATTGATGCTGTAAATTTCTGATTTTTTTTTTTAACAAGGTGTATTATTACAGTCTCTTAAATTGGCTACTCTTGCAACTGATATTGTTGCTACTACTATTTCAGGTAGATATCTGACAATTAGCTGTAAAGCTGGGTAAAAATGCCAATGCTAGGCTCAGTGGGAGAATTCAATCCTTTAGAGGAAGAATTTCCAGAATATGAAGTCAGGCTGAACTGCTTCCTAAGTATTAATAAAGTGGAAGATTCAAATAAAGCTAAAACATTTATTGCTCTGGTGGGTCCTAAAATTGTTAGGTTAGCCAAAGACCTACTGTCACCTAAAGGACTTTTAGATGCTACCTATGAGGAGATCATGGAAGCGTTAAGACGGCATTTTAAGCCGACACGCAACCAGATCTTTGAAAGGTTTAGGTTCCATAAGCGGAACCAGAAACAAGGGGAGAGCATTGCTGATTTTGTGGCTAGCTTAAAGGCCCTTTCAGACACCTGTAATTTCAAACAGGAAGTTCTGGAAGAAACTCTGCTAGATAGGTTAATACTGGGTGTGGCCAGTAATGATGTTCAAAATTGTTTGCTTAATGAAAATGACCTCACATGGAAAAAAGCCGTGGATCTGGCAACTGCCAAAGAAACTCAACTGAGGGAGACGGTTGTGTTAAGGCAACCTAATTCCATACTAAATGTGGGCCAGCATAGAGTAAAGCAAACTGCTATTAAGCCTCAGGGCAAAACTCAGGCTCAAGCTAGCCCCAAATCAGCATGCAGCGGCTGTGGTAATCTGCACTGGCGTAGAGATTGCCCCTATAAAGACAGTGTTTGTCATGGTTGTGGCCAAAAAGGCCATCTTAAGAAGTGTTGCTTTAAATTGAAAAAGCAAAATTCTGCTAAAGACAACAAAAATAATTTTGTGCATGCTATGCATGAAAAAAGGGGGAGGGAACACCACCCTAACCCTAATAGAACTAACAATGCAGCCTGTGCAGACTATCCAGTTGCTAATCTAGGCTGTTATGGAGAGATTTTCTCAATAGCCGAGGAAATGAAACCCCCAATCAAAATAAAATTGTTACTAAATGGTGTGCCGTTAGAGATGGAGGTAGATACAGGTGCTGCCAGGTCTATCCTTTCAATGGCCACCTACTCTAAAATACTAGCTAAGTCAAGACCCGAGCTGAGACCTTCTGATGTTAAGTTTAGGACTTATGGGGGAGCGGAGCTAGTAGTTTGCGGAGAGATTAGGGCTAACATCCAGCGTGAATCTGGTAATATGGTTCCTCAACTAGCAACTATTGTGATTGTAGACAGGGAGGGGCCAGCCTTGCTGGGTAGGGACCTGATTGATTCCCTTGGGCTAACTATAGTATCAAATAATGTCAACAAATTGACTACCTGCCCTGAAGAGTTAGCAAATAAATTCCCTGACCTTTTTCAACCAGGTCTAGGTTGCTTTAAGGGAAGGAATTTCAAAATAGAAGTGGATCCAGCTGTACCACCAAAGTTTTGTAAGGCCAGGAACGTGCCTTACACACTGAGACCTAAGGTGGAGGCAGAACTTGATAGACTGGTGCAGGAAGGTATCCTCACCCCTGTACAATACTCGAGATGGGCAGCGGCGATCGTCCCTGTGCTCAAGGCTGATCAAAGCATCCGCATCTGTGGGGACTACAAATTAACAGTCAACAGAGCCACTAGGCTTGATACCTACCCTATACCCAGAGTGGAAGATCTATTTAGCGGGTTGGCAGGAGGAGTTATATACTCCAAGCTAGATATGTCTCAGGCATACGCTCAACTACCCTTGGATGAAGACTCCAAGGAACTCACGGTAATAAACACCCACAGAGGTTTATTTGCCTACAACCGTCTCAGTTTTTGAATTGCGTCCGCACCTGGAATCTTTCAGCGTGCCATGGAAGGACTATTGCAGGGCCTCCCAGGAGTGTTTTGCTACCTGGATGACGTCCTGGTGAGTGCCACTAATGAGCAAGAGCACAACATGCGTCTCTATCAAGTCTTATCTAAACTACAGGAGGCAGGACTAAAACTGAAAATGGATAAATGCCAAATTGGAGTGCCACAGGTATCCTACCTTGGATACCAAATTGACAAGGATGGATTGCACCCCACTGCAGAGAAGGTAGCAGCAATCCAGAATGCACCAGCCCCTACTAATGTAACTCAACTGAGAGCCTACCTTGGGCTGCTAAATTTCTATAGGAAATTTCTAAAATCATCTGCAACTATGCTGGAGCCCCTAAATACCTTACTGAGAGACAAAACCCCTTGGAAATGGGATGCAAGTCAGGAGAGAGCCTTCCAGAAATCTAAACAAGCCCTCCTGGACTCTCAGACTCTAGTCCATTTTGACCCTCAGAAACCCATAGTGGTAGTGGCGGACAGTAGTGCGTATGGTGTGGGAGCGGTGCTGTGTCACCTTATTGATGGGATTGAACGCCCCGCCTATTTTGCCTCCCGAACTCTAACAGCAACAGAACGCAACTACTCTCAAACTGAGAAAGAAGCCCTAGCTATGGTGTTCGCACTTCGAAAATTTCATTGCTACCTGTGGGGACAGGATTTCACTGTGGTTACGGACCACAAACCTTTGTTAGGACTATTTGATCCGGGTAGAAGCATTCCTCCGATGGCATCCGGGCGCATTCAAAAATGGGCTTTACTACTGCAGTCCTACAAGTTCACCTTGCGTCACCGGTCCGGCGTGCTGTTGGGCACAGCTGATGCTCTCAGTCGTCTACCTTTGACAACTCCCGAGGAAGCCACACCTATTCCTGCGGAATGGACGTCCTTAGTAAATTTCCTCGAGTCAGCTCCAGTCACCAGCACCCACATCCGCGACGGCACCCTAAGGGACCCAGTACTTTCAAAGGTATACAAATACTGCCAAGTAGGCTGGCTTCGACGGTAATTGGTAACCCTGATCTCGCTCCGTATACTAGGAGGCGAGACGAATTGTCCACACAAAATGGCTGTGTGCTCTGGGGAGCAAGAATTATTGTACCCCAAGCTCTCAGACAAGCCATTGTGGACGAACTGCACTCTGGCCATGCTGGATCATCCAGGATGAAGGAGTTAGCTCGCAGCTATGTATGGTGGCCGCTGCTGGACAAAGATCTAGAAGAAACGACTAAGTCATGCAGCGAGTGCCTGAGCACTCGAGCTGCACCAACGAAAGCTGAACTCCATCCCTGGGAATGGCCTGCGAAGCCTTGGCATCGCATACACATTGACTACGCGGGCCCAATGGATGGAAAATACTATCTAGTGATCGTGGATGCACACTCTAAGTGGGTTGAAATTTTTCCCACATCTACTACAACCTCTAGCGAAACGATCTCGTGCCTGAAACACACTTTTGCGACATTTGGATTTCCAGTAACAATTGTTTCTGACAATGCAACGTGTTTCACATCGGCTGAATTCCAAGAATTTGTGAAGGCATGTGGTATGCGACATATTACGAGCGCACCATACCACCCTTCAACTAATGGACTGGCAGAGCGCATGGTACAAACTTTCAAGAAGAATATACGAAAGTCAACGGAACCCCTACGCCTAGCACTAGACAGGTTTCTGTTCAACTATCGGCTGACACCCCACACGACAACAGGTGTTACGCCCGCCGAACTGATGTTAGGCAGAAAAGTTCGCTCTCGTCTTGATCTGCTTTGGCCGTCAGAAGCAATCGCGTCCAAAGTTGCTCAACGCCAGGACGCTCAGAAAAGATACCATTCAGGGTCTCGCGCGGTTGATATCCCGCCGGAGTCTCCTGTGATGGTCCGTCAATACACGCCGGGTTCCCCAAAATGGACCCCTGCTACCACCATTGAGAAAACAGGCCCGGTATCCTACAAGTGCCAACTGAAGGGGGGAGAGGTCGTTCGTCGACACCAGGACCAAGTTATTACCTGCTCGAACACCATCCCTGAACCCTTGGAACAACCTACGGAGGAAACCCTCGTGTTTCCACAACCTGCTCAAAATTCATACCCACCACCTCCGACCAATGAACCTGACACCGGAACACCTGATTACCCGACTCCCACCCAGGAGGCTAGGATGCACGAGCCTCCAAGTGCTAACATCTCACGCAGGTCTACCCGGGCTCGGAAGCCTGTGGTGAGAATGGACCTTTAGGATTGACTATATTGAATAAGGGGACTGGGGATACAGGGGGAGGGTTTCTAATTAAGGAGGGAGGGGTGTAATATAGCGAGTAGTGTAAGTTCTAGTTAGAGAGACCATAAGTTGGCAACGCTCGAGAGGGCAACACTCGCAAGTCAGTCTGCTATTGGCCTCGGGTTCAACAACAAGTACATGTTGACCGAGTGTGTGATAAGTACATACTGTGGTTGGTATCTAACTTCTTAAGTTCTAAA
Source organism: Morinoia aosen (assembly GCA_030386875.1). Lineage (NCBI taxonomy): Eukaryota > Metazoa > Arthropoda > Malacostraca > Amphipoda > Talitridae > Morinoia > Morinoia aosen. The sequence continues at coordinate 78,490,644 of CM059564.1, forward strand.
CTAATGTACTAATTCTATACTGTCCTATTCTATATATTTCCGTCTATCTCCGCTCTACTCTCACTAGCCACAGTACCACCATTTGAGTATAAAGTTAAGGTATCCAAGAGGCGAGTAACTATTTACCTAACTTGCTGTGTCATTGAATTGTATTGTGTTCAGTACTATAACTATGTTGTGTCTATGTGGAACCCTTGCTGTGCTCTAGTGTAGGGCTATCCAATCTATAATAGAGTGTTAGATAATTTGTCGCAAATCCAGCCATTGCTCGTTACTTAAGTCCTGCAAGTTACCCAACATCTTGCATAATAAGGGACTAAGGCTTTGTTACCTTAAAATAAGCCTTAATAGTAAAACGCTGCTAATTTATGACAAAGCGGGGCAATGGTGAGAGTGCTTCACTTTTCCTGGCGACTAACATCGTGAACATAAATAATTTGTTCATCTTATCTTCTTGTCGAATCTGTAGCATACAGCTACATAAGCGTAAAAATTAGAAATTCGCTATTCATACTTAAATAAATTAATTAGCAGCATCAAAAATATTACTCTAATTTATTATTAATCATTTTCTACTTCTAATTCGCAATTATTAAAATTTTTGTGTAAATACATGAGAGATCAAATAATCAATTTACATTTCGAGTTCTTAAGAAGCCCGTCTGGCAACACACTAGCGCGTCGCCTAGTCCACTTACTCTTGCTTGTGGCGTGGTTGCGCAAACATCTCGACCTCTACAGCCTCGCCCTACACAAAACCTTCACAAAAATCTCCCTGAGTTTTGTTTTTGGCTTCTCCGAGTGCCATGTTAAATGCTACGTTGCTCACCTAAGTCATGTTAAAACTAGCTCACAACTTACCTTATTATTGAGTCAGCCCTTTTGGCATTACCTTGGGAAAGGCCAGCAAATCTACCTGAGCCTCAAACCTTGAGCTACCCCATTTACTCAAGCTCGATTGTCCTGTTAGACATTTGGAAAGCAGACCTCATAACGTGACCACATTACGTCACTGTTTTAAAACTCCTTCAAAGCTTTCCCCAAATTCAACTCACTCACCACGCACACTCCATCGCGTGCCTGCCTTCGTCAGCTCCAGCCTGGTCCTCCGGCACGGATCGCCAATTTCACAAGCTCTCTGGGATCAAGAACCAAGACAGTTCCTGGTGTTTGCTACCCAAAATAAACTACATCACGGAAAACCAAGCTGAGTTATCCAAACGTGTTTCATTATCATCTCACTATTTTCCCATGCACTTCGAGAGAAAATCGAGTTTTGTCTTAGCCGTCAAATCAAAAATAACCACTGAACCACTCAACGGCAAAACCCCAAAACCCGACACTGGTGCATTGACCGCTATTTTAAAAATAAAAGAAAGAACTAAACTCGAAGTGTTCTGGGAGACTGTGAGAGGATAATGTTGGCGTAGCATGGTAGTGATAAGTTTTCCCATTTCGTGGTAGTTTGAGAAATTTCCTGTGAGTTTGACCATGCTAATGAATTTTCTCTGAGCAGCTTAAAAATTTTTTTTATCTTTCTTTTATGCTGTTTCCGTCTTTGTTTGTTTTTGTGCCTCAGTAGGTAGGAAAATATTTTTCTACTATTTTCCGTGCTGTGCATTTATTCCTGACTACCGTAAAATTCTCGTCCCATTTCTTTCTCTTTCCGTTATCTTCAACGTTATTGATTGATTGAGTAGGTAGGAAAATAATTTTCTCTCACCTGCTTAATTTTGTGCCTACGCAAATTGCCGCATACCGCATAATAATTTTTTTTCTCTTCGTTTCCAAATTCATATTTCCTATCTTCTGCTTTCACTTAATTTGAATGATCGAGTAGGTAAAGAATTAACGCAAACCCTTGCTACCTAATCCCAAGTCTTAGGCACTGATATCACCAATTGCGCATTCCCCAAAAAGAGATTGCTAGCATGCCTGACTCAGATAATGAAGATCGAGCACACGCAAATCCCATTAGACTCCCGCCTTTCATTCCAGGGGACGCCCACACTTGGTTTAACCAAGTGGAGGCGGTATTTAGGTATAATAGGATAAATCAGGACATAGACAAGTTCTATGCCCTCGTTAGCGCAGCGCCCACGAAACTGCTTAATGATTCCAATGAGCTTTTAGAAAACCCTCCAGACCGCGATCCTTACGGTATCTTAAAAAGAAAAATTTTGGCAAGGCTTCAGATGTCAGATGCGGACAAATTCCGCAGTTTGGTAGATGCCTCAGCAATTCCACCTGTCTCTGCTTCTTTCTCTCCCTCTTCGCTCGTGAAAGAACTTCGGAAACTCGCTACTGGTGTTGCCGTAGCTGAGGGGTTTCTGAAGGAAGTTTTCATGACGAAGCTCGCACCTAATGTGCGTCCTTTCCTCTCGTTAGCGGGGCCCGAGCAAACTCTAGAAAAATTAGCGGAGTCCGCTGAGACTGTGATTAGAAATATCAATTTGCCCCGAGAACCACAAGTTGCTTCCTTGAATGTAGGAGCTACAACTTTTAGCCCGTCAAATACGACGCAGAATTCAGTCAAAATAGATCAGTTGCAGCAGGACATCGCTGAAATAAAGCAAGCTCTCCAAAATTTTCAAATAGGTCAGAGTCAAAGTGTGGCGCACATTCAGCAAGGCCCAGGGAGATTCCAAAGCCACCAAAATGCCTACAACTATCCTTATGACTATCCCTCCAACTATCACTATCCTCCTCCTCCTCCTCAACGCTTTGATAGAGGTAGATCTTATGATAGGTCAAATAATCAAAACCCCCGTTTTCGGTCACGCTCTCGTGATGCCAGTAGCAACTTGTGCTGGTATCACCAGAAATTTGGTGACCAAGCTCGTAAATGCGCCTCACGCTTTTGTCCGCGTTATACCGAACAAATGACTTCGGGAAACGCCACCAGCAACGCACAGTAGCGAGTACTGCGTTGCCTCATTCCCAGACTACTCGCCTCCTTACTATTCTCGATCCCGTCACCAAATACCGATTTTTAATCGACACTGGATCCAGTGTATCCATAATACCTGCCACGGCAAAAGTCAAAAACCAGCCCTTAGTGGCTACATTACGCGCCGCAAACGGCACGCCAATACCTTGTTACGGTGAACGAGCCTTAGAGTGCAGTCTGGGATTGAGGCGATCCTTCCTTTTCACCTTCTTAATCGCGGAAGTCCAAGAGCCTATCATTGGCGCGGACTTTCTCGAAAAATTTGGGATTGTTGTCGATGTCAAAAATAGATGCATTAGGGACGAGGAGACACAGATCTCAATGCCCGCTGGTAGCATAACTAAAGAAAATGTCTTGCATTCCTTTTCTATTGCTTTCAAGGAGGAGTGCATTTTCGCACAAATCCTCAAAAATTTTCCCGCATTAACAAACCCTAACTTAATTTCCAAAAATATGCAAACCTGCACGAAACATTTTATAGAGACGCAAGGACCGCCTGTCTTCTCCCGTGCTAGGAGATTGCCGCCTGATCGATTGGCGTTAGCCAAGAAAGAATTCGCGCGCATGCAGGAGTGTGGCATCATCCGCACCTCCAAAAGTCCTTGGGCTAGCCCTCTCTTGCTGGTACCCAAGGCTAACGGTGAATTCAGACCGTGCGGGGATTTCCGCAGGTTGAATGCCGTTACTTTACCTGATCGCTATCCTATTCCCTACCTTCACGATTTCAGTGCAAATTTGGAAGGAGCACAAATTTTCTCTAAGATAGATCTGCAGTCCGCCTTTCATCAAATCCCTCTTGATGAGTCCGCTATCCCCAAGACCGCTGTCATCACTCCATTTGGTCTCTTTGAATTTCTCAAAATGCCATATGGTCTCCGGAACGCGCCTCAAACGTTCCAGAGACACATGGCTGAAATCTTCTCTGATCTATCTTTCGCTTTTGTCTACTTAGACGATATCCTTGTGGCGTCCACAACCCCAGAGTTGCACAAAGACCACCTTAGGGTCGTTTTTCAAAGATTGTCCGACAATGGACTCCTCGTAAATCCTGAGAAATGTGAGTTCGGAAAGTCATCACTGATTTACTTAGGTCATGAAATCTCTAGCCTAGGTCTAAAACCTTTGCCTTCCAAAGTTGAAGTGATCAGAAACTTTCCTCTTCCACAGACCCAGAAGGAACTAAGAAGGTTCCTAGGTTCTGTTAACTTCTACCATCGTTTCATACGCAATTGTGCTCAAACTTTAGCGCCCTTGTCCGACCTCCTCGAAAAGAAACATAAAGGCAAATCTATCGAGGTAAAATGGACAGAAGAAGCGCGCAAAGCGTTTGAGGAAATAAAACACAAATTAGCTTCCGCGACTGAACTATCCTACCCTATTGCTAACGCTGATTTCAGCCTAGTTGTTGACGCATCCAGTACCGCCGTAGGTGCTGTGTTGCAACAACAAGTAGGTACTAATATCTCTCCTCTTGCTTTCTTTTCCAAGAAGATGTCGCCCACTGAGCGTGCTTATAGCGCGTTCGGTAGGGAACTTCTTGCTATCTACCTATCTGTGAGACACTTTCGCTATGCTCTAGAGGCGAGGGAGTTTGTGATCTACACTGATCACAAACCTCTGACCTCGGCGATCAAGATGCCTTCTGAGCGGCATTCGCCTAGAGAAGCTCGACACCTGTCCTTTATAAGTCAGTTCTCAACTGACATCCGTTACATTAAGGGACTAGACAATACCGTAGCCGATTGCCTCTCCAGAATTAATTCTGTCCAAACCAGTGGCGAAATCACCTTCGGCAACATTTGTAATGCTCAAAAGGAGGATCCTGAACTTCAGGACCTTCTCAAATCTTCTAACCCTTCCCTTCCAAAACTAACCTTGGTTGACGGCGTGTATCGTGATGCCGAGCGACCTTCTCGTTTGTATCTTCCTGCGATTCTCCGCAGAGTAGCTGCCCTCCACTACCATTCCCTCAGTCACCCTGGTATTAACCGTACATTGCGTTTGATTTCTGATCGTTACGTCTGGCCAGCGATGCGTAAGGAGGTCAAGTAAATTGTGCAAACTTGCCATGCGTGTCAGAGTAGTAAGGTGGTGAAACATAATCGTGCAGCGCTGCAGAGTTGCGCATTCACAGGTCAAAAGTTTGACTCTGTCCACCTAGACCTAGTGGGTCCCTTGCCTGTATCGCGCGGTTATTCTTATTTGTTGACCATCATCGATAGGTTCACGCGTTGGGTTGAGGCTGTCCCTCTTCCTGATACACAAACTGAGACTGTAGCTCGCGCCTTCATGTCCAACTGGATAGCCAGATTTGGGGTTCCCGTACAAGTCACACATGACCGGGGATCACAATTTACCTCCAAATTTTGGAGTGAGCTCAGTACCGCTTTAGGGTGTGCAAACACATCCACGACAGCTTATCATCCGCAGTCAAATGGACTTATTGAGAGAGTCCACAGAGACCTCAAGTCTGCCTTGCGCTGCCTTAATTGCAGTCACGATTGGACCGATAGACTTCCAGTAGTATTGCTCAGCATTAGGAATCTCTTCCGGCAAGATCAGCAGTGCACAGCGGCGGAGATGTTGTACGGGAAGACACTTCGTCTCCCCGGCGACATTGTTGACCCAAAACCGTTGCCTGAATTTTCATCCGCTGACCGTTCCGCATATGTAACCTGCCTAAAAGATTGCATGCGTAGGATTGAGTATGTTGCTCCACGAATGCCTCAGACTGAGGACAGACTAGATCCTGCTCTGCAAGACTGCACACATGTGTATGTCCGCAATGATGCTATAAAGCCTACGCTCACGCGCCCTTATGATGGCCCATTCAAAGTACTTAAACGCAAGCAAAAATATTTCATCCTCGACAGATTCGGCTCGAGCGACCCTGTGAGCATAGACAGATTAAAAGTCGCATACACTTCGGATCATAGTGTAACTTATAACTCATCATCTTCTCCGCAGATTTCTCCTTCCACTGAGACTCGACCATATCTACCATCTCAGCTTCCTCAGTTGACTGCATTGTTGCCTAGTCAGCTTGAGTGTAACCCTTTCTACGTGCCTGTACACCCAAACCCTATCCATACGCCTATCGTAGACTCTAATTCTAGTCCTCTTACTGTCACAGCGACAAGTCTGGAGAGACCGGACGAGCCCGCTGCAGTAACTCCTGTTCCTAGGACTCTTGCTGATCTAAACTTGCAGACCCGTTTGGTGAAACTTCCCCGCTCAGTATCGTTTGCCAATTGCCGAACTCGGCAGGGTCGTGTAGTTCGCCCTCCTTCCCGCTACAGATGATTGCAGCGGGTGGACCTTTCGGTCTGCGCCTTGGGGGGTAATGTAGCATACAGCTACATAAGCGTAAAAATTAGAAATTCGCTATTCATACTTAAATAAATTAATTAGCAGCATCAAAAATATTACTCTAATTTATTATTAATCATTTTCTACTTCTAATTCGCAATTATTAAAATTTTTGTGTAAATACATGAGAGATCAAATAATCAATTTACATTTCGAGTTCTTAAGAAGCCCGTCTGGCAACACACTAGCGCGTCGCCTAGTCCACTTACTCTTGCTTGTGGCGTGGTTGCGCAAACATCTCGACCTCTACAGCCTCGCCCTACACAAAACCTTCACAAAAATCTCCCTGAGTTTTGTTTTTGGCTTCTCCGAGTGCCATGTTAAATGCTACGTTGCTCACCTAAGTCATGTTAAAACTAGCTCACAACTTACCTTATTATTGAGTCAGCCCTTTTGGCATTACCTTGGGAAAGGCCAGCAAATCTACCTGAGCCTCAAACCTTGAGCTACCCCATTTACTCAAGCTCGATTGTCCTGTTAGACATTTGGAAAGCAGACCTCATAACGTGACCACATTACGTCACTGTTTTAAAACTCCTTCAAAGCTTTCCCCAAATTCAACTCACTCACCACGCACACTCCATCGCGTGCCTGCCTTCGTCAGCTCCAGCCTGGTCCTCCGGCACGGATCGCCAATTTCACAAGCTCTCCGGGATCAAGAACCAAGACAGTTCCTGGTGTTTGCTACCCAAAATAAACTACATCACGGAAAACCAAGCTGAGTTATCCAAACGTGTTTCATTATCATCTCACTATTTTCCCATGCACTTCGAGAGAAAATCGAGTTTTGTCTTAGCCGTCAAATCAAAAATAACCACTGAACCACTCAACGGCAAACTCCACAAACCCGACAAATCCGAACCCCTATCGACGGATTTGCGCAAGATGACGTGAGAGCTGCGCCTGGCTCGCCACGTCAGATCTCTACCAGACTCGGTCTTAAGCGCATGCGCTTATGCGCGCTCTGCCTGACCGGTTCCGACCCCTGCTTCCGGGGGCTTTTTGCCCTAAGACAGCCGGCTATATTGAAGAAGGTTTCGCCTGAAACATTTTCTTCGAAAGCTCTTCAGGTGAGCCTCCTATTTTTTTGTTCCCTTTGTCATAAAAAGCGGGTAAATGTAAAGGACTTGACCATAATTGATATTCGAATTTTTGATGCCTTAATAATGTTAATCACATGAAAATAAACAAGTTTTCTTCAATGGACTTTCCGGTGGAAACGAGTATTTTAAAAGTTATGGCATTAAATGAGTTACCTTAACTCCAGTGTTTGAGGCGGGGAAAAATATACCGCGCGGTCCGACGTGAAAGTAAACAGGCGTTCCCGCGCGTCAACCACGCCGACGAAGAGCAAGCCCCCTATTACAAACGTAAAGAGGTTGGGTCGTGAGGGGTAGCAACAGTTCTTTTAGTGAAAATTATAAAACTAAAAGAACTGTGGCTACCCCTCACGACCCAACCTCTTTACGTTTGTAATAGGGTAATGCACAATGGAGTTCCGGTAACTCATTGAACGCCATAACTTTTAAATTACTCATTTCCGCCGGAAAGTGCATTGAAGAAAACTTGTTTATTTTCATGTGATTAACATTATTAAGGCATCGAAAATTCGAATATCAATTATGGTCAAGTCCTTTACATTTACCAAAAAGCGTTTATTTGCAGTGTTCCCTGACCTTCTTAAGGCCAGTTGGCAAGAGTATGTCCTTTGGAGCTAGTTAATTCTAGGAGTTGCGCCGTTTGGTCGGACGGCGGGACATACTTCTTTTTCCGAATAAAATGATTCTTCCTTTTTTCCAAGAAAATTGTTTCAATCTTTTCAAAAGTTAAATTTCTTCAGTTTTTTTTGAAGATAATTATCACTTCCCTTTTCGAAGATAAATTCTTCCTTATTTTTCGGAGAGATAATTGTCTTCACATCTTTTCAAAGTTAAACTCTATCAGCTTCTATTGAGATTGATATCACTTTTCATTTAAAAGAATATAAATTCTCTCAACGCTGCTGAAAGCAGTTTTAATTAAAACGTCTATTCAGCCGGCGTTTTCCGTGCTTTGACGTTAGAGCTTGGCTGGAGTTCGACAGGATAAAATCCTGCTACCTATTTTTTTCTCTTCTTCTTGCAAATTTTCATTTCCTTTTTTAATAAATTTTCCTCATTATAAACTAAAAAAATGAAAAGTTTTTCATTAAATTATGCTATTGCTGTGCTGTCCGGATATCCGGGGTTCGGCGGTTGGATCTCACTAGCTTTGAGTGATACCTTTGTTGTATTTTTTAGGCAGGGTAGTTGTTGCTAGCCTTACATTCAAAGGTACTAGCCCTTGTTTACCTTGTCTAAACTTTTTAGGTTCACTCTCATTAATTTGTGTAAGTTTAAAGCCTAAAGATATTTAAGGCTAATTTTTTAAATTTGTGTAAAGTATAAATGTAAACAAAAAAAAATGTTGTGAAACTTAAAAGTGCTTGGTTGGGTAATTGAATTTTTGTGTATTTTTCTGTATTATTAGTATTTTTCTATATTTTCTAAAGGGATGTAATCTGTCCATTTGATAAGTGTAGACCTATATTTTAGATAAAAGTTTTCCTGATAAGCCTGATAATTGCATTTCTTATAATAATGTGTGACAATAATAATGCTGCAGCCCTAGGCATAAAATTGCGGGGTTTGAAATGTAGTATAACTGCTATTCGGAAGAAAGTTCTGTCTCCTGGTTGTGACCTATCTTTCCGTCTGGAAGCCGTTCCTCGGTATTTTTAATTTCAGACATAAGCTCTATCACCTGCACCTCATACTTGGCACGCCTAGTAAGTTCCTCATCAGACACTTCACTAATATCAGAAGGAATAGTAGAGGACAGTTGTCTATAGGACTGTAAAAGGCCACTCAACTGCTTTGAATCTTATGATGGCTATTTCAGAAGTTAAACATAAAACAAAAACTATTAAAGATCTTGTTCTTTTTAATAAAATGTACATAGGTCATTTATCATACAGCTTTACAAACACTTGCCATCACAGCCTTAATTTTTTCAAATAAATCACCTTTTTGATACCTTGATTTAGTATCAGTTTCTGAATCATGAATTAGAAAGACATATAGAGAAAACAAGATTTAGTTTCAGAACTCCCTAGTAGTCATGAGGCTACTGTTCATCTAGGTAGTCTGATCTAAATGAGAAATTTCCTCAAGCTGTTGAGTTGTCTCACCTTTGAATAAGCCTGTGTGTTTTCTATGTTTTGTGCAGTACCCACTTATCTTCTATGGGTTTCCATACCTTTTCATTTCTTTTTGGTTTTAATCCCTCCAAACTTTCTGTGGTAATGCATTGGGTAGCTTGTATAAGAACACACTATGTTCCTTGCTACACATTTTATTTAGTATATACCATATGATCTTTTATCTTTCCTAGTTTCCTATGTAAAAGCATTTATGCAATGGTAATGAGGTATTCAACAAGCTACTACTCAAGTATTCAGCATCTGTGATTTTTCTGCAATGTTAAATCGTTTTTTGCTCATGCTGTGGGTTATTGCTGGTTTTTAATCCTTTATGACCTGAATTATAATTTAGAGGGACAAAAAATTATTTTTTTGCTATTTTTAGTTAGTTTGTAAAGTAATAAAACCAAAGGTGTCTTCAAAATGAAAAAAATATATATTTTCATAGATTTTAACATGACTGAACTAATTTGTTCAGTTCGTCATATAATAGGGACACTATAGCAATTATGTAAGGAAGAACAACCGTTGAATAACTGAATACTACGTGTAATTTACTAAAGTTTCAGGGGAAAAAACATGACGTTCATGTATAAAAACTAATTCGTACATAGATTATGAACAATATTTTTCTTTAAAATTTAGTATATCTCAATAAACTCCTTTTATGATACATTGTTTCCTCTGGTATAAAGTAAAAAACAAACTGAACATCCTCATGACATTTCAAAGGTTGAAAATAAAACAGAACTGACTGGACAGACGTTTTATTGACTTCAATTATTATTTATTGTAAATCAGAAAAAGATTATTTTTGCTATTCATGCATAGATGGACGTCACACTTACTGCATGTTACATTGGTCTGACCTTTGCAGCCTTCTAGCAGGGATGGAAAAAACCCTGGGTTTTTTAAAAAAACCCAACCCACGTGGGTTTTTTTGGGTTAAATTGTTTTTTTTTTGGGTTTTATTGGGTTTTTTGGGCTTTATTGGGTTTTTCCTAATGTTTTTTTTGTTTAAAAGAGTTATTCACATAGCTCCAGTTGCCTCTTTTCCAGATTTATATACACTTATTGAGTAAATATTGTTATTTGATTACTTTATTTCCAACATTATATTACATCATTATATGAATTATTAAATTCTATGAACAATATATGAATTAAGTTTGTCCATCACAATTACCACTTACCAATTACCATATGCATAGGGACATAGCTGTGCAGTCTGTGAAGATATAAGATGTGCAAAGAGAATCGCTATGCTTGTCAATTCATTGTAAGTTGTTTTAGCAGAAGACAGAGTCACGCAAGTCGTGTGAGAGGGAAGCACTATGCAGATCATAAGTAACCACCACAAGCAACTTGAAGCAAGACAGCTGCATATCACTTAACAGTCATGCTGTTAACAACTTAACATGTGAATTGTGTGAGCTGGAGGGCTTAGCAGCGCAAGCCAAGTCAGTCAACCACACTGTTACATGTTACAACATGTAGTGACATGGCAAAAAATTTTTTTAAAAATTTGTCAAAGAAATCACTTTTTGCAGTTCAAGATAGCAACAAACACTAAAACGATTAGAAATAAATGCTCTAACAGATTCCATCGCCAAATTTGTTCCAGGGCAGCTTGAATGCTCACCATAGGCCAGTCGTTTATTTACTTTCTTACCCCATGATGGCTGCGGTCGTGTCTTGCCCCATCTGACTATAATTGTTAGACTTATTTCCGGCAAAGCTCTCAAAGGAGACAGATATTGAAGAGTGGTTGGCTGAGTACAATCCGGAGTTGATGGGTGCGATTTGTTTGTATAAATTGAAGGACTCCAACATCTTCCCAAAACACATGTTCAACATGAATATCACTAAGACAACGACATGTCGTTGATGGTGGGATATTCAAGACGTGAAACAGCAGAAAATGCAGATTCTTAAAAAAAGACTGGCAGAGGGTTTCTGCAAGTTTATAAACAATCTTCATTCTTGCTTCGCAAGTTCAGGATCCGTTGAGAGAATTTTCTAAACATTTGGAATTGTGCGGAATAAATTGAGAAATAGATAAGGATCGGAACGCGCACAGAAATTGGTCTCATTATATCGCCACCTCACAAATGATCACGATGTGGAGGACAACGATAAAATGACAGTGGACGTAGAAAGAGAAATAAAGTAGTACTGTAGTAGCGGTCTAGTCTAGAAGACAGAGGAAGAATTCAGAAGTCTCTTTACTCCCAAATTGTCAAACTGCATTTGTTTCTTAGTTTTTGTTTTTTAATTTGGAAATGGAACTCCTGGAAACATACTAGCCCCTCGAGTTTTTTTTGTGATTAGGGTTTTTCTTATTTTATTGTTATAGTGGTATTTTTTTCACTATTTATTGTCATAGTCATGCAAATGCCTTGGACAAAATTTTGACAATATAAATATTTAGCTCATTTTGATTCTATAAGCTTGAAAACAAGTGAAATTCAAATAGCACCAATAAAACCCAAAAAAGCCCAAAAAACCCCACTATTTAGTGGGTTTTTTAACGTGGGTTTTTTTGGGCTTTTTTGGGTGGGTTTTTTATGTGCCAACCCTGCCTTCTAGTCTGCAAAGCTGATGCACCTTAGCAACAGCTGGCCAATGACATACCTGTTCATACCTGATAGGAGCGTCCGGATGAGGTCCAGCACCTCTACAGAATCTTTTTCTCTATTGGTCACTGTTACTAGGTCTTCCTCTTTTAGTTACATTCAATACCTTCCCTGCTTGCATCAATGCAAATGCTACCCTCAGTTTGAAAGAAGCCAGAGGTAGAACATCTTTCTTTGGAATTTTCAGCTCATGTGCATCACGCTTATAGAGTAACCGTCTACAATGATGATGTCAAACATGCAGAACATCAATTTCAGGTAATATTTTTTTGATTTTAGATCAATTTTGTACAAACGTCTGCTTGTCAACACCGCCCATGGATCAAACTTACGTTTGGACAATGTCTGGACACTCCATTTTAATTTTTTTCTTAGCCTTCTGGTCGTACCATTCCGCATTCTTTTCAGGTTGAGATCTTGCAAACGATGAGAGCATGTTTACTATTTTGTAATCAAACCATCAAATATATGAGTGATTGCATCCTTTGCTAATGAATCTTCTCTCTTCAAAACTTCCCCTTCCTTTCTTCATTAGCTCCTTATGACTCATTTTATTTGATTTAACTCCAGGGACTCTGTTTTGTCTTACTGTGCCAAAAAAAATGCATTTGAGGAACTGATGAAAACCATTTATCAAAAAATAGCGAGTGGTTTTGACCATATTCAATGCTCGAGCCATTTGCAAGACTATGTTTCCCCTAGCTTTAAGATCAGGAACACCCAGCTCATCAACAAGGTTTATTTTCCTGCTGTAGGGAATGAAATCATAGGTCAACCTCTGGTCATCTGTCATTTCTTTGTTTTCCATTTCAGGGCCGGGGATATTTGACGTGAAATTATGCGCAAATAAGTAAATACCATATTTTGTACTCGGATATATCTTAGTTCAGTAAAAATGCAGAGTAAATAAAAGTACATACAATGTCAGAACACTTACATCCATCTTGATCATCAAGAACAAACGTTCGATCTGCAACGGTGTCATCACTGTCATAATTGTCATCCCCATTACTGTCTGCGGTGTCTGGGAGTTGATTTGTAATCCTATGTTGGTTTGGTCCTCTTTTATAAAACATATGTGCCAATGTACCTGGATAGTTTACCAGAAATCAATTTTATGAACACTTTTTTGTTCTGAAATCCGAAGTGAACTCATTCGTTCACATGTCAAAATAGAGTATCTAGTACGGACTGGTCGAATTAGTTCACCGCAAAAAAATCAATTGTAGCACACACATATTTCAACACTTGGACTCAAACACTGTTTCATTAGGTAGTAGAATAGTCATGTCACCACTAATATTATTTGGATCCCTTCAACTTACCTCTGTCATCCGCCATAGAGCTAGAAAGACTTTGAATTTGCCTGTAGAGACAACCTCCCACTTCTATCAGAGGACGCCGTCACACTGAAGGTAAAACACACACTGTTGCTATCTGGTGGTATTTGGCAACTGCACAGATACTGAACAAACATTTATAGTCCGTATTTGAACTGATCTGCTCTATATTTTGTAAGCAGTATCCATTTATTTATGACTGAACAAATTCGTTCACGCCAGTCATAAAGGGTTAAATGCTGTTTGGTGATTGGTCTCATCAATTTTCACCTATTTTTGGGGGTTTCAACACCTTTAACACGTTCCCTGCGAAGGGACCCACCGGTGGTCCCTTAGGTGGTTTTCAAAGGGCTGCTGACCCACCTGCAGTCACTAACTCATTGCTTACAAATACTTAATGAAAGCTAAATAAAAGCCCGATCCAGTTTATGTTTGCTATTTTCAACATAGATTTCTACAATTGAATTTAAATTTGAATTGAATATTGAACTTCAGTTTAACCCTTCGCAGTTGACGTGTTAACAGTTCTGTTGCAGACAGAAGGAGGGGTGAAGTAAGAAATTGGAGCTTCTAGCACTCTGAAATACTGAAGATCAACAATTTACAGAATGTTCAGAGGATGAGAGCAACCTCTAATTTTAAATTTATTTTGAAATTTTATTTATTACTTTTTTTGCAGGAAAATTACATGAAATTGCAGGGTGTCTTCAATTTTTGAAATGACAATTATTTGCATCACCTTATACAGGGACTAGTAAATAAATGAATTTTTAAATAATGAAGGCATCTACAGATGCTTTATTTCCACTCAAGCCTGATACATATCACCTTGTATATTGGATTTTCATACGCCCTATATCTAACGCCAGGACGCCATGATGCTTTCCCCCGGTCAAGACCGGTACTCATATCAGGCACCTGGGTAGAGTAGGGTATTGTGCTTGGAATTTTTCTCCTATATCCAGTAGAGAAAATCGCCACCTCCAGCGCCGAGTTTCGAACCCGGGTCTGCCGCACAGCGGCAGAACCTCTAGCCCCATGGCTATTGCGAGCTAGTAAACTCATGGTACAAACTTTGGCAGTGGGTAGAAAAGCTGATAACTTTTTTACAAATTACAAAAATCTATCATTCACTAGATATCAAATCATGTCTCCACAGATGAAAACCACCTTAACCTAACCACATGAATGGAAGTACTTCACAATAGATGCTCAACATGACCACCTTCTGCTACAATGCAGGTTCTGTGCAATGCAGTAGTGATTCCTGAACACGAATAAACACTCGTTGATCATCCGTAAAGTGTTCTGCAGCCTCTACTATCCTTTCAATCAGATCCATCTCTGTCTCCACTGGTGATTCAGAAACTAAACTGTTCAGGTGACCCCAAAGGTAGAAGTTCAAAGGTGTTAAATCTGGTGACTGAGCTGGCCATGGTATTGGTTCAAATCATCCTATCCATCTGTTCAGAAAGGTACAGTGAAGATATTGATGCGCATTCCTAGTGACATGTGGTGGAGCTCCATTGTGTTGAAACCATTTGTTGCGTTGTATGTCCGAAAGTACATTTTCTAGGTCAGGTAAAAACTCCCTGAAAAATACTTTATAGTTTTTCCTTGTTAAACATGCTGGAAGCATATACGGTTCAAACAAATGGTTGCCAATAATTCCTGCCCTTACATCCACAGTAGACCGCACTTGGTGGTTGCACTGACGCTAAGCATTCGGGTTGTTAGGTTGCCACAAGTGTAAATTATGCGTGTTAAACATACTACCACTCATAAAAGTTGTTTATCAGTGGAGAGTATATGCTTTGAAAATTCATTAGCTGCAGTATTTCTATTTATGAACCAGCGTGCAGATCGTTCACATTGCTGAGAGTCTGTTGAAAGCAGTTCTTGTACTCGTATGACATGATAAGGGTACAGGCTGTCAGCATGGAGTACGTTCCATGCTTCAGAGTAGCAATGTATTTCAAGATCATGTGCAGCAGCTCGAGTGCTAGTATGTGGGTTTTCTTTCAAAATGGCATAGTATCCGCTCTTCATCCTCAATGGATTTTTGCCCTCACGTTCTACCATCGGCTCTTCTCTTCTGTTCACCTTAAAACTGCAGGCATCTTGCAGATGTTGATGCAACCTTGTGAAGAATCAATGATCAGGTACATGATAGTTGGAAAACTGCTCTGTCTACAGTCTAGCTGTCAATCTTGCATTGCCATTTGCCAAACCGTATTCCATGTGCAAATCTGCTTTTTTAAAATTTGGGTAGCAATTTATAGTGTTGAACTACTTCACACCATGTACTGATATCCATTAACAACACACATAAACAAATGTTGCCAGATGTGGCTTTCCAGACTTTATTTATTCATCAAGAAGTTATTTCAATTTTTCTACCCATTGCCAAAGTTTGTACCATGAGTTTACAAACAGCCTGTGTGTATGTATTGTATATTGGAACAAGAAAAAAAATGTCACCTGTTGGAAATTCGTTTTCATATCAGGAATGATCATATTTGAACTTAAATGTTCATGAGCATTTATGTGAATGGACTTTTTTGTGAAGCGTTGTTTGTTGATTGTTGCTATGTTTGAATCATGAAGGTATAAAAGACAGGAGACCGCGCTACGCAGTCGCGCCTCAGTGCAGATTGAAGCTAGCTCGGGCCGCAATCAGCCACTCGGGAGGGGTACCAAACACTGTACTGCATAGAAATAAATTCACATTTCAGGCATAACTACACAACTATATTGAATAATTGTTAAAAAACGCAAAGACAACAACCTGAAACATTAAACTACATGACAGGTGCTAAAAAACAGCAATGCATTGCAAATGAAACAAATTTACAGAAGAGGAAACAGAGCAATACTTACGCAAAACTGAAGTGGCGGCGGCGGCACACCGTCAGCCACTCGGCCATTGCTGCACAGCGCACACGGGCCGGCACTATGTGCGCGTACAACCATTTGACGCACACGTGTACAGCTCTTTTTTCTTTTATAATTTATTATAATGTGAAAAAATCTATAATATATTCAACTTATTAATAATATATCGAGTTCGCACGATCAATAATGTACTGTCGATATTTCTATCAGTAGTTGCTCGGACTTTCTATCAGAAGTGGTTAATGTTGTGCTTAAATCAGGGCCAAAAAATTTTGAGCTACTAATTGTTTAGCTACAGAAAAA
This sequence comes from Morinoia aosen, assembly GCA_030386875.1. Classification (NCBI taxonomy): domain Eukaryota; kingdom Metazoa; phylum Arthropoda; class Malacostraca; order Amphipoda; family Talitridae; genus Morinoia; species Morinoia aosen. The sequence continues at coordinate 78,507,357 of CM059564.1, forward strand.
GAGACGAAATCGGAAGAAATCGGGGGAGGAGTGGATTTTGAAACGCAATATGCACACCTATGTGAATTGATTTAATGGTATAAGGGTAACGGAGCTGGAAGTCTTTTATAACCAGCTCCGAATGAACGATGATATATATTATTAGCTTCTGGACATTTTGAATAACCGAGGAAGATTCTACAAAGAGGGGAGGCATTTCAGTAATGAGAGACCGGCTCTAACTCTACGATTTTTGGCAACTGGACGAACTCTTGGTTGCGTTCACACGTTCATATAGAGTACTTTCCATCAATCCAAGAATGCTCAAATTTTGATGAAATTTCAGAAAATTTTGATCACATAAATATTTTCATCAGTCTATCAGTATGCCGTTCAGACGATCAATATATTTGCACTAATAGTAAATATTTTAAGTAATATTGATCGTGTGAATGCTGCTTTAAGAACATAAGTTAGTAATGAGCTGTTGAGGGGGATGCATATTATTTTACACATTTGAAACGCTATAACTCAAAAAGTAGAGATCGCCGAATGAAATGGTTTTCAAATTTGAATTCTTCGCAGAACAATACTGTGCAAATATGTATAGCCTATTAAATAACAAACGAAATTAAAATACACGGGCCTGAACTGCAATTTTACTTCAGCCTTCTCCAAAAGTATGAATGTTACCTAGATTTAATGCTTACTTGTGCAATGAGATGTTATTCTTTTTGTCGTTGCGAGCATTGCAACCGTAAGCGCTGCAGGAATTCACCATGTTGCCAGCAGCGACACACTAACACAACGACGGTCTGACAATCACTGCTCACTACACTAGAGCAGTGGTTCAAGGTCGGCAGGCACAGCCATACGGGCTGCTAGCACACAGAAACAAAGAGGAAGAATTCAGACCGTCAGTTACAGGAAACCTAGGTTACAGGAAACGCATCCAGCGCTCCCTCCTGTCTTTTATACCTTCATGGTTTGAATTTACAATGCCAGTTCTCAAGGCCCAGTTTTAATTATGACAGAATGATTACATCCATCTTAACTTATTAAAGGTACTAACAATATGTAATTGCAACCATTTTGTGAACCCTAATTTGTAACACAGATAACATTCTGAAACTTAATCTAGACAACTACTTCTGCCTTAATGATGACTCAGCTATGGGAGACCCTAATGAAGACTAACTTCTTCAACTTGATGCTCATTGATTTGTGAACCTTTGATTTCTGTTAACTATAGCTATTCATTATTGATTGATCATTCGAGACCCAAAAATAAATATACTAATCTTGTGCTAGCTGATTGTTATAAAGTAACCAAACCACAAAAAACTAAAGAATTGACTTGCAAAGTAATTCAATTGTGCTTGTTTCATTTGAAAAACCACAGGATTTAAAAAACAAGTTTCACTTCAATGAAATAATTATTTTGACTGCACACTGTTTTACTAAAGAAGCTTTGAGTGGTTCATCACATAACACAATGACCAAAATTATATTGCTCTATTCTTTTAATAAATGACTTTATATTGTCTGATCCACATGATACATGGTTATATTGCATTATTGAAATGTGTGGCCACTTATTATTTTCTGAAATGATGGAAGAATAGTGGTATGTTTTTAACTTTTTCAAGTTATAGCTTCAGTTTTCTCAAACATTAGAGCAAACAAGCATCCCATTGCTCAGGTACCTAAGCACCCAGCATGGAGCGTGCAGTGGTTATGGTGAACAAGCTGATGGATGCTGAAGTGGAGAGGCTGTGCTGCAGGCAGGATTTCATCAAGCAAGAAGTTGCAGTGGATAACATAACGCAAGGTGAGACTTAGTTCTGTTCTGGGTGTGAGACAAAGACAGTTGATATTAAAGCAGAAAGCTAAACCTTTCTAGTGTGGAAATAAACCCAAATGGTATTAAGACGCTCACTCTACTGGTTTGAGGGCAAGACCTGCTGTTTATGATATCATGAAATGTAGTAAAGGAAAATGAATCATCATTATATGATAATAAACTAAGGTGACTTTTTAAATAAATAAATTTCTATGTTTTTTATCATTTCCCCTATCTTATCACAATCGGCAGAGTTTCTATATGGATTCACAGGTGTTGCTTTTTTGGTTGGCCTGTCGTTCTGTCAAGCTCTTAACACTCTGACTGCAACGTGTGCTGCTGGTGGCCACGGATAAGATTTTCATAATTCTGTTGATTTACTAGGAGTTGGAAACTCAATTTTCATCATTACTTAGTTGAAGCTAGATGAGGGTATCATTCAGTTACTGATTGCTAGTTTAAAAATTGCCTATAACTATTTACATTAAATTTGAGTTGTATATTGAATTTCAGTTTTACCAATTGCATTCAAAGTGTTCCAGGTACTTGATCGTATTTGTGATACTAAGAATATTTTAATCACTGATACTATTAGGATGGATATAGTTGTTTGTCTTTTACATCTGGGAGATTTATTTAGGAAAAATATCACATCCCCTCGTTTTTGATGGGTCATGTCCTCTAATAGGATATAATGTTGCAAAAATTTTATTCAAAAATAAAACCAAATTGTGCAATAAATATTTGTCTCCAGTCATTATTTTGACATGGTCTGTATAGCCTTCTGGTTTGAATTGAATTTTTTTGAGCCTTACAGAAGATGAAACAAAGTTTGAATATAGTGCAATTGGTACGTGTGTTTTCTGAATATCAGGAGCATAGACAAATTGAAAGTCCCATGCTGTGGGTGGAGATGTGGCTACATCAAATACAAATTTTTAGTGTTTTCAAAATTATCAGGAACTTATTGTTTTTGGGTTTGTGCTGTCATTTTGCATGCATTTTGGTGTACACAGCCATGTGTGTAGATGATATGTGATTATTTGGGAGTGCAATACTGCATGTAAATCTCTGTTTAGATTAGATCATTGGAGTACCATCTATATATTATTCTGCTTATTCCTTCCTCAGTTAGTCACTCCGTTACGCTCGCATCCGAGTTAGCGGTATCATGGATACCGAATTACTGAGTGTTGCATTAAATTACAGGGGTCTCTAAACTCTCAAGCCCAAGGGCCACACCGATTACTTCAGTAAGTTTTAAGGGCCAAAACTGTTTTAATTTTGTCATTGTTTATCATTTCTAGAGAAGTCTCTAAGTATGCGCTCACAGCAAGCATACGCTTGCCAAATCCCCAAGTCCAATTACTATTATGAATTGTCACAAGGCAGATTTGGCTCGAGGGCCGTTGTTTGGAGACCACTGCATTAAAAGATCGCCTTTACATGCATTGATGATTCAGGATAGGATAGGTTCAGTTAGGATAGGTGAGGATAGGTTAAGTAATGTTGTTGGAATTTTTCATGGGTCCGCAGTTTTTTTATGTTCGAAATATTGTTACCGGGAGGCCTCCTAAAGTTTTCATCACGCACTATCGGCTGTGGTTTTTGTGTGCTCTGTGATAGCATTGCATTGCATGATTTATTTGTGTTTCTTTTTGTTTGTTTCAGCCTAGATTCTTGCTCTGCTATGAACTATTATTGTACATAAGTTAATCTTAAGCCTGGATGACCTGGCTTGCTTGAGTGCTACCATCTTGGGAGGTGAGTTGAATGGTTTTTCTAGTTAATTAGCATGTGCCTGGTTGGAATTTTCAGTTCCATCAGTTTTGGTTTCTGATTTGGTTTGCTTCTTTTATTCTTTTCCCATTGTGTCTTGAAATGTTCATTTTGATTGATTTCCTTTATTTTGAGTTGAAGTTTTGTTCTTTATGTTCATTTTACTCATATAATATACATTTTTAATTTATTTTGATTTACTTTGCATTATGAGATTTATTTGCTTCAAATTTCTGTTTAATTTATGTTTGTTTGATTTATTCTTTTTGTAAAGCCTGGTCATGGGAGTTGCTTGCGGTTCTTGTACTTATAAGTTGCACTCATTCTTTTCAGCCAGCAAGTCAACACCTCATGTCTATGCTCCCTATGCTCCCTACTCTTGGCTCATCTTATCATACCGGTCTGTACATTTTCTTCTATTTGCTGTGCCTCTGGATTACTTATTTCTCATATTCTGGTTCTGAGTAAACTATAACAATCACTAAGGTTTCATTCCACCAACAGTGTTAGACTCACTATACAAGATCGATGATGTATTATAGGAAATTCTGGCCCCGCAACATTGGCATCCTTAACGGGATGATCTGGTCTTGTTCATTCATAGTGATGCAAAAAAATGGTTTTATTTGTTTGCGTTTTTTGCAAAAAAAACGTGTTTTTTGTGTTTTTTTTTGTTCTTTTTGTTTTTTTTTGCACACCTAAATTTTGTTGAGTATATGTCTGGGTTTTTTTTTTTGACACCTAAAATATATTAATATCTATGTGTTTTAGTCATTTTATTGTTATAAAAACATCAAAAAGAAACCGTACAGTAAAAGTGGTGGCAGATAACCCACAATTACCTAGAGGCGTCTAAGAGGAACAGCAGGAGCCCCACAGAACATATATTGATGGAGTCAAAATTCAGAGCTTACTATCTCTACTATGTCTGATTTTATTTTTATGTGACCAAAAAATCAGACTTTGCAGAGATAATAAGCCCTGAATTTTGAGTCCATCAATATAAGTTCTGTGGCTCCTGCTGTACCTCTTAGACTCCTCTAGGTAATTGTGGGTTATCTGCCACCACTTTTACTGCATGGTTTCTTTTTTGTTTTCATTACAAAAAATGACTAAAAACCATAGATATTAATATATTTTAGGTGACCAAAAAAATATGCTGTTTTTTTAAAACATGCTTTTTTTTAAAAAAAATTCTGACTAATGAAAATGAATATTAATATATCTTCTGGTACCAAATATAATCATGCTGTTATTTTTATGAAGAATCATGACTAAAAAACAATATATTTTGTGACCTAAAAAGCCCCATGCAGTTTTTTTTTAAAAAACATGTTTTTTACTAAAAAATCATGACTGAAAAAACATGAATATTATATTTATGAGACCAAAAAAATGTTTTTGTACTAAAAAATCATGACTAAAAAAACATGAATATATATATGAGACCTAAAAAACCCCATGCTGTTTTTTAAAAAATATGTTTTTTTACAGACAATGATGTATAAGAAAACCTGGATATGAATATATTTTATGCAACCAAAAAACATGCTGTTTTATTTTATATATTTTTCATAAAAAATCGTATCTTAAAATCATGGATATTAACATATTTCGTTACCAAAAAAATCATTGTTTTTTTTAAACATGTTTTTTTTATTAAAAAGTTATTATTATTCATTTTTTGGTCACGACTTCTTTGTAAAAAAAACACCCCCCAGAGGGTTACAATTATTGTATCTATGGGAACTAGCGCTCCCAGGGGGACAATGTGAGGGCCCAAGCTGAGAGTTGGGTAGGCCTCCTTTTTGTTGAAATAAAATGTTTTTGTTATGTTGAGGAACACCTTTTTTTGGTTCACTGCTGTCCTGTTTTTCAGCACCTACTACTGTCTTCTTCAACTTCGATCTTGTTTCATAATCTTCCTTCCTCTCTTTGGATTGCATTTGTTGCTGGGTAGGGAGGCTAAAACTAATGACTAATCTAATCTGTAAAAAAACATGGATATTAATTTATTTTATGTGACCAAAGAACCATGCTTTTTGAAAAAAAGATTTTTTACAAAAAACATGAGTGTTATTAAATTTTATCTGACCAAAAAAAACATGACCTTTTTAAAACCATGTTTTTTTTCACAAAAAGTCATTAATATCCATGTTTTTTAGTCATGATTTTTTTGGTAAAGAAAACATGATTTAAAAAAACAGCATTTTTTTTTTGCACATAAAATATATTAATATCCACATTTTTTAATCAGGATTTTTCTGTAAAAAATATGGTTTTCAAAAAAACAGCATGGTTGTTTATGGTAAAATAAAGTAGATTAATATCTGTGTTATTTGGTCATGACTTTTTGTAACAAAGATTAAGAATAAGATTATAAGATTTTAAGTTAGTTTAAGCCTCCCTAACCGCTACAAAAATAAAGCGTATGGAAGAGAGGAAGGAAGAAGACACCATTTAGTGTGGAAATAAGAAAATAAGGAATCTATGCTGAAAGGGCATAGAAACAGTAAGATGAGAAAGAAGATCATGAAATAAGATGAAAGGTGAAGAAGAAAGTCAGAGGTGCTGAAAAACAGGACAGTAGTGAACCGAAAAATAGGTGGTCTTCAACATAACAAAAAACATTATATTTCAACAAAAAGAAGGCCTACCTAACTCTCAGCTCGGGCCCTCGCATTTTCCCCCTGGGAGCGCTAATTCCCATAAATACAATAGTTGTATCCCCTGAGGGGGTTTGTAACAAAAACATTCAAAAAACAGCATGGATTTTTTGGTTACATAAGATATATTTAATATCCATTAGAACCGTACCAGGTCTTAGAATAAAATATCCACAAAGAATCTATTCACTCTATAAAACCATTTGGAGACTAGCTCCATCCTCAGTAAGTCATTCAGTCAAATGTTTTTCAAAGGAACAGTGAAAATTCATTGTCCATTTCACCAAATTTTACTGAATGACTGAGGATGGAGCTGGTCTCCAAAAGGTTTTATGGAGTGAATAGATTCTTTGTAGATATTTTATTCTAAGACCTAGTACAGTTCTAATAAACATGATTTCAAAATTAACAGCATTCTTTGTTTATAAGTTTCTAAAGGCAATTCAATTAAAGAAAAATAACTTTCCTGATATTTATCTCCGTGTTTTTTAGTCATGATTTTTTTTAAATGTTTTTTTAAAAAAAACAATTTTTTGGTCCCATAAAATATAATAGCCATGTCTTTTTAGTCAAGATTTTTCTGTTAAAAAACAATGTTTTAAAAAACAGCATTGAATTTTTAAGGTCACATAAATATATTAATATCCATGGTTTTTATTCATAATTTTGTATAAATAACATGTTTTTTTTTTTAAAAACAGCATGGTTTTTCAGTCACATTTCTATCAGTGACCATAAATAAAGATATGTTATTATAACACACCATTTTGGGAGTTGAAGGTCATTCACATGTATTGTAAAATAAATGAAATATCAAAGCATGAAACCGCAGAAAATGAAAAATTTCATAAAACCATGGAAAACCATCAATTAAGAAGTATGCTGTTTTGTTTTGTAATTTGACATGAAAACAAATAATGTAATGTGGTTCTTTTTCTTGCTGAGTTATTTTCAGACAAAATATTTAAAAAAAAACCAAAATATCCATGTTGTTTTTGGCCACGGTTTTTTTTTGGAAAAAAACGTGTTTTTTTAAAAGAAAAGGCATGGTTTTTTTTTTAGTCACATCTCTAAGTGTGCTTGAACAATTTTAAAGTAATTGCATCTACATCTGGTATTATAGATCTTTGTATTTTAGAATCCCTGTATATTTTAAAGACAAAATAAGTTTTGTATGATAGTCAGTCTGCTTTCCTCTTCCGCTAGTTTAGGCTGTATTTGTTGGTTTTTAGTATGATGCTATTTTTTCTCATCGTCTAGCATTTTACTTGAAATATTACTGGATTTTATGATTTTCTACCCACGAAAATTGAAAATGACCTCACAGATTGAAACATTCTTTTTTAGTATTAGACTGTCTTAATAAGAATGTTAAATTTAAAAGTCACTTTCTTTGCCATTTTATTTATAAATAGCATTTGCAAGAAGCAAAGCATGAATATTTATCCTTTCTTGTTTAACTTTTGTATTGTTCCATGAATTTTTTTTTCTAATTACCTTTTCCTATGCACAGGGGATTTTATGTGGGAGCACACCTTTTGCATGAATTTTGTGTTCCCTCAACTCCATGCTTAATGGTGCCCTCGTCTTTTCAGGTTTTAAAATGTTTTCTTATGATTAGAAAAGCTTATGTGTTTGTACTCTACAGTAATCTATTTACAACCTGCTAGTTTATAGGTAGGATGCATAAAGAAATTCTGCTTAGAGTGTTTGATTCTAAATAGGCTCTGTAAACCTGCTGAAGGGAAGTGCATCTAATTTGATAACTTTTCAATGGCAATCCTGGAAAGGGGTGGAGAAACCAAACTTCATGATTGTAGCAAGAGCTGTTTCCTGTTTGAACATCTAAGCCAATTTTTTGATCACTTAATTTACACCATTTATATGAAGGTAAACTAAAATTCTATCTCTTCAGAAGGATACTTCTATTGTATCTATTTGAATTAGCACTCTCAGGAGGATTAAATGAGGTTCTGAGGTGAAGGTTAGGTAGGCCTTTTTATTGAAGTAGAATATTTTTTTGTGGTCTATCTTTCTGTTTTGGTTCTTCACTGTTTTTAGCACCTATCACTCTCTTCATCAACTTCTATCTTGTTTTATAAACTTCTTTCTCAACTTACTGTTTCTATGTGCTTGATTGAAAAAGTTTGTGTACTCCAGACTTCATGCTAAATGGCATCTTCTGCTCGATATGTTACATTCAGGAGACTTAGACTAACTTGTCTAATCTAACCAAAATTTTTGAGTAGAATGATTTGGTGCATAAATATGTGAGCTCAATTGCAAGTAAGTTCCTCATTTATTTGTTGGTTCCTTAGTTCATGGTTGAAGGTTCTCGTAAAAATTTCTTTATTGTATATCATTTACAGTCGTAAGTATTGATGAATAGTAGCAATGCTGGGAGAAACTCCAAGTCCTCTAAGAAGTTTAATTTTCATGGCTGAAAATATAATAACAGGATTCTCAGCTATGTGCACCAGCAGTCGTTCAATGTGTGCTTCAGCTGATTTTGGCCATCGGTAACCAATGCGTTTTGTGGAGAATCTTACGCTGAACAAAGCCACCCATTCACAGTTGAAATAGGTTTGCCATTAACGCTTGCTACTGCCTTCCAATAAGCTTTTTTCTAGCAGCAGAAATGAGATGATGGTCAGTTACATTTATGGATCCTTTACTGTAAGTTACTCTTCTGTTACTTGGTTTTACTTTGCATTTCTTCCCAATATGTCCTTCAATTTCAGTATCATTTTGGTTGTACTCTGCTCCAATTGTGCTTGTGTTCAGCCATGCCCTTCTTAAGGTCCATTCTTGAATTTGAAATATGGCCGAGTGATATCAAGACTTAAATCGACTCAGATATAAGTGGATGTTAAATCAGTGATCAGATATAGTAATGTTGTGCTATGTAGAATAACAAATTACACTGTGTTAGTGGAACAAATATTTTGCTTTAAACTTAAGGGCTCCGTCTAGTCGAAAATCCAAAATCCATCATATTATTTTTTTATTGCTCTATTCGATTGAGAAAGCCCTAAACTTCATTCCTGCAAAGCGGCAGAACGATCCGTCTCACCAAAGTAGGTCAAATGGGGGTTTGAAAGGAGGGTGGAGGGTAGCTCGCTCGGCCAGCTCGTGCAGATATGCCACGTCAGCTCAACTGGTTGGTGCTGAGTGTCGGCTTGTTCATAATTAGGTATGCATCTATCTGCTTGCAAGTCAAGACTTTTGAGATTTGGCATGTTGAATTCTCGGTACCTCTACCCCTCCCTCCCTCGGGAGTAAGAAAAAGGGTGGGGGGAAGCTCGCCCGGCCAGCTAGCCCAGATGTGCCACACGAGCTTGGCCGGTTGCCTCTGACTGTAGGTTTGTTCATAATTAGGTATGCATCTATCTGCTTGCAAGTCAAAACTTTTGAGATTTGGCATGTTGAATTCTCGGTACCTCCACCCCTCCCTCCCTCGGGAGGAAGAAGGAGGGTGGGGGAAGCTCGCTCAGCATGCTAGTGCACATGTGCAAAATAAACTGAGTTAGTTGTTGCTGACGGACGGTTTGTTCATAATTAGATATGCATTTATCTGCTAGCAGATCAAAATTGTTGACATTTGGCAAGTTGAGTTCTCGGTACCTCCACCCCTTCCTATATCGGAGGGAAAGAGGGTGATTGGTAGCTCGCCCGATCTGCTTGCGTAGATATGTCGCGTTTGCTGATCTAGTTGTTGCAGACCGACCATTTATTCAGATTTAGATGGCTTTGTTTTGATAGCAGATCAAGATTATTCTGGATTTGACGTTGATTGCTCGGTACTAATGTAGTGATATAAGCGTTTGGCTCTGCGTGGCGCTACCATATCCTATAAGAGGAGCCTACGAGGATGCCAAGGACGCCCCAGCTTATGCTCCTGGTGCGTTTTAGACATTTTTGGTACCACTTGTGGTACTGGTTCCTTCAAGGAACCACAATAACTGCCAATAATGATATTCAAAACGTCAAAACTACCAATTTCACCAAGAAATGTAGCTTGCAAACAAAAAAAACCTGTCTCGGCACTAAAACGCGTTTTCTGAGCAACACAAATGTCAATATTCAAGCTTCTTCTTCTCAAAAAGTTGTTATCGTAGAGCAATAATTTTGGTATCATTAGATGCGCAAAGAGTTGCTGCATTAAGAGTCAGAGGATTATATTGAAATTAACAGAGGATTTTCAGTTACATTAAAAAATCTACAGAAAAATGAATGACACTTTAAATTTTTTTTTTAAAATTCCATAACAAATAAATTATTGGGAGTTTCAATATAATCCTCTGACTCTTTATACAGCAGCTCTTTCCGCATTCAATGATACCTAAACCATTTCTCTACGACGACTACTTTTTGAGAAGAAGTGGCTTGAATATACCTCATTTTTTCATTCCATTTTTTTTCGTTATCTCCGGAATTATGGCAAAAACGGAAAAAGTGCCCAATATAACCCTTATTAATTTTCGAAAATACATACGTATGCAAAATTTCATAGATCTAGATACCATACAAAAGAGGGGACGGCCATTTTCTCAATTCTGACTAGACGGTTCCCTTAACTTCCATTGTTAACTTCCAATAACTTCAATTGTTCTAAATATAACTTCCATTGTTCAAAATATAACTTCCATTGTTCAAAATATAACTTCCATTGTTGAAAATATAACTTCCCTTGTTCTAAATATAACTTCAATTGTTCTAAATTTTTATTTCCATTGTTCTAAATTTTTACTTCCATTGTTTCAAATATAACTTCCATTGTTTCAAATATACTTCCATTGTTTCAAATATACTTCCATTGTTTCAAATATAACTTCCATTGTTTCAAATATAACTTCCATTGTTTCAAATATAACTTCCATTGTTTCAAATGTAACTTCCATTGTTTCAAATATAACTTCCATTGTTTCAAATATAACTTCCATTGTTTCATATATAACTTCCATTGTTTCATATATAACATCCATTGTTCTAAATATAACTTCCACTATTATTTTAAAATTAAAGTGAAAGAAGTGTTGTATACTTCAGAAATTTTCTTATAATGTACATGAATGGACCCCTTAGGAGGTGTTAAATAGGCTATAGGTTTAGCTTAGTCATGTTTGTCAATCCTATGGCTATTGGAATTGCCGCCCACATATGACGAGGAACTGGTGCCTTCCTCAGCTGTAGGTATACCTTCAGGATAACTATTTTTTGTACCCACTTTTATTTTCTGTTTCAATGCTTACTCTGCTATCTTTTCTTGATCTTTTCTTTGTCTTCCTTCCTTGGTGTTTCTATGTGTAAGTTGTTCTTTGTCGGAATAAATCTCATGCATAGATTCCCCATTATCTAAAGTCTATACTAAATGGCCCAATCTCTTTCCTCTTTAGAAATTGCTGCTGTTGTGAATTCTTGAACTAACTAATGTATTTCAAGTAATAATTCTCTTCCAATAAAGTAGGCATTTTGATTTGTTGAAGAAATTTTGTTTTTTATTCACTACTGTAGTTTTTATCAGCACCTATCCTTGCTGGGGGTTACAACTATTGTATCAAGGCGAATTAGTACTCAGAAGAGGTTCCCAGCTGAGAGTCTGGTAGGCTTTTTTTTAAACGGATGAGTATTTTGTTTAGTTATGGATTACCTTTTCTTGGGTCAGTACTTTCTTATCATATTTTCATCTTGTTTCATGAAATTTCTTCCTACCTCACAGTTTCTGTATGCCGAGTATCTAATATGGGATCATACCTTAAGCTTAGATTAATTGTTTCCTCAACTCTAAATGATGCAATCATCGTTACTCTATTTGCAGCTCATTTATTGTTACAGGGAGACTTAAACTGACAACCTGTAATCATTTCTTCTGTTTTGATTTTTTTTGGTTCACTCCTGCCCTGTTTTTTAGCACCTATTACTTGACACATTAACTGCCATTAGTTAAACAAAAATTCAATATTCAACTAAAATTGAAAGTCAGTTATAGTAAGCGATTTTAAAAATGGTAAACATCAACTAGATTGTGCCTTTATTTAGCTTCGATTAAGTATTTATGAAAATTTAGTTTGTGATTACTGGTTAGTCAGCAGCATTAGAAAATTCCCTCTGTATACCACTGGTGTGTCATGGCAGTTGATGTGATTAACTTGTTGAACTTTCATCTTGTGTCATGAATTTTATTCCAAACTTGCTGTGTTTTTTTTTTTCATGGGACCTTGTGTTCAAACACACCTGGTGCTTATGTTCACTGTTCCCTTCATTTCTTGCCGAATGGTGCCATATTCTCTTTCTAACACCTTTGTTGTGTTTAGAGAGACTAAAACTAATTTATTTAACCTAAATGCACTCACAAATTCTTTTGACTTCATTATTTACTTTGGGTTTCTCAACTAGTTTGCGCATTATTGCCAAATCAATACAGGTTTTTCAGTATACTTGGGATCTTCTTGATTAATTTGCATTATTGCCAAATAAAAATTAAATGTTCTTCAGTGTACTCAGATTCTCCTTGCTGGAATGATGAGTTGAGTGAAATAAATTAGTGATTATGTAGTGATTTCTCATCATTTATTTCATTCCTACTGATCCACAACTAGTGATGCAATAAAAAGTGGTTATATTTGATAGCGTTTTTTTTGCAAAAAAGTGTTTTTTATGTGTTTTATTTTGTTTTTTTTTTGCACGCCTAAATTTTGTTAAGTATATGTCTGGTTTTTTTTTGGGACACCTAAAATATATTAATATCCATGTTTTTTAGTCATTTTATTGTTATAGAAACATCAAAAAGAAACCATCCAGTAAAAGTGGTGGCAGATAACCCACAATTATCTAAAAAATGTCTAAGAGGAACAGCAGGAGCCACAGAACTTATATGGATGGAGTCAAAATTCAGAGCTTACTATCTCTACTATGTCTGATTTTATTTTTATGTGACCAAAAAAATCAGACATAGCAGAGATAATAAGCTCTGAATTTTGACTGAAAACATGATTTAAAAAAAAACAGCGTGGTTTTTTTTGGCACATAAAATATATTAATATCTACATTTTTTTAATCATGATTTTTCTGTAAAAAGATGTTTTTTTTAAAAAAACAGCATGGTTGTTTATGGTAAAATAAAGTATGTTAATATCTGTGTTTTTTTAGTCATGACTTTTTTGTAACAGAAACATTCAAAAAATAGCATGGATTTTCTGGTCACATAAGATATATTAATATCCATTAGAACCGTACCAGGTCTTAGAATAAAATATCCACAAAGAATCTATTCACTCTATAAAACCTTTTGGAGACTAGCTCCATCCTCAGTAAGTCATTCAGTCAAATGTTTTTCAAAGGAACAGTGAAAATTCATTGTCCATTTCACCAAATTTTACTGAATGACTGAGGATGGAGCTGGTCTCCGAAAGGTTTTATGGAGTGAATAGATTCTTCGTAGATATTTTATTCTAACACCTAGTACAGTTCTAATAAACATGATTTCAATATTAACAGCATTCTTTGTTTATAAGTTTCTAAAGGCAATTCAATTAAAGAAAAATAACTTTCCTGATATTTATATCCGTGTTTTTTAGTCATGATTTTTTTAAAATGTTTTTAAAAAAAAACAATTTTTTGGTCCCATAAAATATAATAGCCATGTCTTTTTAGTCAAGATTTTTCTGTTAAAAAACAATGTTTTAAGAAACAGCATTGGATTTTTAAGGTCACATAAATATATTAATATCCATGGTTTTTATTCATAATTTTGTATAAATAACATGTTTTTTTTATTTAAAACAGCATGGTTTTTCAGTCACATTTCTATCAATGACCATAAATAAAGATATGTTATTATAACACACCATTTTGGGAGTTGAAGGTCATTCACATGTATTGTAAAATAAATGAAATATCAAAGCATGAAACCGCAGAAAATGAAAAATTTCATAAAACCATGGAAAACCATCAATTAAGAAGTATGCTGTTTTATTTTGTAATTTGACATGAAAACAAATAATGTAATGTGGTTCTTTTTCTTGCTGAGTTATTTTCAGACAAAATATTTAAAAAAAACAAAATATCCATGTTTTTTTGGCCACGGTTTTTTTTGTAAAAAAAACGTGTTTTTTTTTAAAAAAACGGCACGGTTTTTTTTGAGTCACATCTCTATTCATTCATGCATTCATTCATTCTTGTCCAATTTTTACACCACTCTATAGACATCTATAGACATGTCAGATTCAAAACTACAATTTTCTTCTTTACTTGGGGAGCATGGACTGAGGGAGGCTGGTAAGTCTCCAGCTGGTAGCACTGGTGAACCTCACCATAAGGTCTTAAGCGATTCACTGCAACAGAGAGAGATGGCTGCCAAGCCATCATCAGCAGTAATTGAGCCAGTAGCAGATACTAAATTATTGGCCTTGGAGCAACTTTCCTTGGCAATTTCCCTGCAGAGCTTGTTGTCTCAGTTCTCCCACCCAAACGTAAGAGCTGACTTCAGTAATGGCCGATTTGGAGTGAACATCAACCCCAACCTGTTGCCCGAGTTGGATGATTTGCGGTGGACCTTGTTTCCACGCTGGCAGGGGGCTGGACTAGATGCTGCTGTGGCAAAGAATGGCAAGGCAGCCGAGCATTTGCAATGTCTCCTGACCCAACAGGACAGCATGTTCTTTGTTGGGGACTGCCCGGATGAGGAATCACTCTCTTACAGGGACTGGTTCTCTGTCCTTGCTTCGATTTCGGCAGATCGTTACTGGCTCCGGGTTCCAGCTCATGAGAGGTGTGTTCATGTGCTGGATAACAAAAGTGGAGGCCTGCTGGAGGCTAAATCGGCTATTTCTCGTGCTTCTGCAGCTGAAACAAGTTCATCTGTGGTGCTGATATCTGGCAAGGGATGTAAGGAAAAGGTCAAGGAGCCTAAAGTGGAAGAGCTTGTCTTATCTTCAACGGATTCGCTTAGCTCTGCGAGCCTGGACAGCTCTCACTCTGACACCTCTTCGTCAACCTCATCGAAAAGAAAGTACCACCGTCGACTGCGGAAGAAGAGAAATGCTGGGAGGAAGAGAGAAATGAGAAGGGCTGATAAACGTGAAGTGGTGACTCCTCCTGTGTTTGAGATGAATGGGAAGGAGAATTTGAAAACGTTCTTTGGGACATTTGAGTCATACTTCCACAAGAAGTTTAATGGATCGGAGTATGACATGACTCAGGAATTAGCAAAATTTCTCTCCGATAAACTTTTGGAGGTGTATGGTGTTAAAGGAGGACGGAAATTGAAGTACCCTACAATGAAGCAACATCTTTTGGACATTAACAAAAAACAGAAGTTTGGTGGGAAAAAGTACTGGAGAGAAAAGTTACAGAATGCCTCACCAATACCGATGAGCAATTGGATATATATGGGATGCGACATATTGTGTTAGCAGAGCTTGCCTACCCAGATGACAAGAGGAAGTCTCTTCGTCATCTGCGGAAGAAGTTTTTGGAATCCATCAATCCTGCCATTGCTTCAAAGGTAGAGGATGCTGACCGTGCTCTGTGGGCTGGTTCTTCGACATCAAAACATATGTCCTTCGAGAAACTGCTACAAATGGCAAGGAAGATTCAAAAAGAACTTCAGGCAAGCAAAATGGTATTGTTGATGTCTGGCAGTGGAGCTAGCCATCACATGAGAGCAGTGCCATCAAAGAAGTCCGATTCTAATTATGCAGGCAACCTGGGTTGCCCAATTCGCACTTCCTTGGACAGAACGCCGAGTGGGGTGGCATCATCACAGAACTTTTTCGTCTCATCCGCGAGGGTGTAGTTATTGCCGCCTGCCAAACCATACTCGTAAGGAGTGCTGGCGTGCTTCACGGTCTTGTCTTATCTGTGGCAATAAACATCATCTGGAGGAATGCCCAAAGTATGACCCTAATTTTAAGAGATCATCAGCCAAGACTCAGCCTGAAAACTAATTGGTCCTGTTGAGCCAGGGGCACATACAGGGCTGTTTATAATCAAGACCCCTACAAGTTACCCTGTGGTATCAGATTTGCCAGAGGTCACCACCAAGTTTTCTCCAGTGATGGAGAGTATCCCTGAAGAGGAATCACTGAGGGACTCTACATCAGAGGGTGAGGGAAGCAGTCATGCTTCACCGGAGATTATTGAGACTGGAGTGGCGATGGATGACCGCGACACTGCCCAATCGGAACCCAGCCCTGACTCCGGTATCACTGAGGACCACCTGAGCGCAATACCAGGAAGACATATTTGTCTTGTTGGGGGCAGCTCCAAGTTGCTGACTGTTTCAGTGGCCCTTAATGGGCATCTGGCAAATGCCGTATTGGATACTGGAGCTGCCATTTCACTTACTACTGAGAAAGTAGTTGGCAAAGCTGGACTAGTTATAAGTAGCAATGATACTCATGTGAATGTAATTGGGGATTACAAATTAAAAGCAAGTGGTGTGACGAAAAGTAAGATTGAAGTCTGTGGGATTAAGATGGGGGAAATAGAGCTGTTAGTTCTCTAAGACAGTATCCATCTTCCTTTCCCTTTAGTTTTAGGAATAGACTTTATGAGGAAGAATAAGATTGAATTGTCATTGAGAAAGAATATTATAATCAAACATTTCAACTCTGGAGGTTCAGTTGAAATTGCTTTACAGGCCTCGGGAAGCCCTGAAAGTATCCTGTATCATAAATTACCCTGTTTGGCTAGTAGGTATATTTCATTGGAGAGTGGTAAAGCTGAACTAATTCCAGTTGACCTTCCAGTTGACTGCCTGTTGGTAGGGACCATTTACTTTTGTATTCTGATTTAGATATGTCTTGTAGACTTCATGATGATCTGTGTGGCATGGCTGGATTTTTCAATGCGGATGATAGACGGGTTCTGGTTGTAACCCGGGAATCCCCGGTCAAGATTGAAAAGGGACAATTCCTTGGCTCACCATCTTCCATTTTCCAATTGCCTGAAGAAGATGAGCTTGTTAAGATTGAGGAGGTAAATTTTGTAGATCGCTTACCGGAACTTGCGCCAGTGCCTGTCCTGACTGAGGAGCAGAAGACTGTAGTCTATAAGATGCTGTCTCTGTTTGCTGGTGTGTTCAGTTCAGGAGATAGTGATCTTGGCCATGCTGCTGTTAACGAACATCACATTAAGTTGACTGACGATACACCGATTTACCAAAAGCCAAGACGATTTCCTAAGCTGATTGCTGATGAACTTGAGCGTCAGTGTAAGGAACTCAATAGCCTGGATGTAATTGAGCCCAGTGTCTCGCCTTGGTCTTCTCCAATTTTTCCTGTATGTAAGAAAAATGGCTCAGTCCGAATGTGTATTGACTATCATAAGCTAAATAAAGTTACCGTACCTGATAAGGTCCCAGTTCCGAATTTAGCAGACTGAATTTTTGGACTTCATGGTACTGAATATTTTACTCGTCTAGATTTGGTCCGTGGCTATTACCAATTACCCATTGATGAAAGCAGTCGGGAGTGTACAGCCTTTTCCTCCCAGAGAAACCACTGGCAATTTAAACGACTCAAAACCCCAGCTGTCTTGAATGGGTTTCCTTCTAATAAAGTAATTGTCAACATTGATGACATTTTAATTCTAGAGTGTTCATTTGAGGAACACATTTTGCTTGTTTCTAAAGTTTTGCAAACTCTTTTGGACCATAACATCAAAATTAAACCTTCCAAGTGTGACTGGTTCAATACTGAAGTAGAATTCCTTGGTCGTGTAATTAGCAGATCAGGCATACGGAAAACTAGTGCATATGTGGAAGCAATTTCCAAGTATACCCGACCAACTACAGTAGGAGAATTGAGAGAGTTCTTGGGCTTGGTTAATTTTCAGAGGAAGTTTTTGCTTAATTGTTCTGTAATACAGAAGCAATTATCCTCTCTCACTGGGGGAAGACGGACCAAGGCGATTGAATGGACTGACGAGATGAATAGTTCTTTTGAAAGATTGAAGGAGGACATGCGTAATGATATCGAGTTAGCATATCCGGATTATGGCGAGAAAGCTAATAAACTGGAACTTTGGGTTGATGCCTCAGGGCATGGTGCCAGGGCTTATTTGGCTCAAGAACAGTCAGGTTGTCACAGAGTTATTGGTTTTGCATCTATGTCTTTCACGCCTTCACAACTGAATTACTCTACTTTAGAACGTGAGTTAATTGCTTTGAGGTGGGGAGTGAAGACATTTTACCCATTTTTGTTTGGGGTAGACTTCATTCTGTTCACTGATCATCAACCACTTGTTCATTTACATAACATGAAATTGGTGTGTGCACGGTTGGTAAGAACTATTGATGAATTGTTAGATTTTTTTTTAAATCGGGTATCTTCCTGGTCATTTGAATTCAGCAGCTGATGCTTTGTCTCGAGTTGGTTGCCCTGCGTGGGAACCAAATGTACGTGCGCTAACCACTCTTCCGGAGGGCCTAGTGCATGATGGTCCACTAAATCCTGGTGGTGGGGACTCGCTTTTCCTAAGCTTACATCGAGTGTTGACTCGCAGTGGTACACCAGACAAGGTTCCTCCTCATGCGTAGGCGCTGAGGGAACAGTTGGTTGATGAACTGTTAGCTAATTTTTCAAGATACAAAATGAATGTGAACAGGGAATCACGTAAACGGCTCAAGCTCATGAGGTATGTTGGGCAGCTTCCTTCTCTGGAAGTACTCTTGGCTGCCAGCAGAATTTATCAAGTAAAAATATTTGTTTACTTCTGGTCAGAACAGCCTGTGATCTACCAATTTAAGGATTACCCTATAGTTGTTCACTTGGAATGCCTGGGTGGGGTGCACTTCAATCCCCTTGTGGAATTGCGTAATTACAACACCCCTGATTTGGCAGTTTGTTCAGTGTATTCCTGTGATGATAGTCTTGTCTGCAAAACACCCTCGACCGCTGACCTTGCATGGGGGGAGAGCGAAGGATGTAGCAGCGATGAACTCCTTGAATTGTTTTTGCACAAGGAGAGGGTTCCGTCTGTTCACATGGTCCTGGACCTCAACCTCAAATTTGGGTTCATGCTAAGGGGATGGATCTGTGCTGTAGTTGACTCAGGAGCTGAGCAGAGCTTGATTTCTTGTTCTGCTTTGGAAATAATGCTACAGTGCCAAGAGATTAATGTTGTGAGAGAGCATTTGTGTAATATTATTGGGTTGACAGGACAAAGATTGTCAATTAACCAGACGGTATATACAAGTCTTCCACTTGGGTCTGAGATTTCGTGTGGACCATTCAAATTTGCTATTGTACCTGATGATGTCTTGCCGCACTGTTTCCTGATTGGAATTGACTTTCTAACTACAAAAAACCTAGATATTGATTTGTATTGTGATACCTTGAAGCAGTCAGATAGAGTAGTTGCTCAATTGTATTATCAACAACCTTTGTGGCAAGGTGAAATTTCTGTGTTGGTTGCCATTTCGGAAGAATTGCCAGAGTCCCATGAGTTGCAGTTGGTAAATAATGATGGTGGAACCTGTATACAGTTGAGTGCTCAATCAGAGGAAATTGGTGGATTGTCATTTATGCACGATGAAGAAACTGTGAGGGGTGTGCAGGAATCAGATCCCATTCTCTGTTCAGTCATAGACTGCATTAGGAGGAAAGTATTACCTGCAGAATGGCCTGAGTCCTGTAAGCCTTTTGCAAGATATGTTTCAAAGTTATCCATAGTCAATAATATTCTCATTTATGTGGATCAAATGTCAGTTGTGGTGGTCCCATTTCCTCTGTTACTGGAGCTCACAATTTGTTTACATTATAATTATGCTCATATTGGACGTGAGAAAGTTTGGAAATTACTTTTCAATTTGGTGTGGCATCCACTTAAATTTCAAATTGTTTCTGATGTTTGTACCACATGTTTTCAGTGTCAAGTCCTTAAATCCTTTTCATCTGTCAGGATCCCTCCAACTCTTAAGATAAGCTCAGAGTTTCCATTTCAGCTGGTAGCTGCAGACCTGATGGTGCTTCCTCAAACCCAAAGGGGTTACATTGGCTGCTTTTTGTGGTAGACCACTATTCTAAATGGTTATCAGTGGCACCAATAAAGAATAAAAAGACTAAGACAGTCATAAGTGCGTTGACTTATATATTTCCTTCATTTTTGCATACGCCAATTTCAATGCTAACGATAATGGGCCAGAGTTCTCATCAGCTTCATTTGCATGATTTTTGCAAAATCTTGGCATTGGTCATCAGTTGACAACTCCTTATTGCCCAACCAGCAATGGTGCATGTGAAAGAGTTAATCAGACAATAAAGAATTTTTTGAAGAATCTTAACAAGAAAAATAACCAATGGGACTTGGATTTGCAGAAGGCTGTTGTCATTTACAATCAAACCTATCATTCCGAAATTAAAATGTCACCATCCCAGTTCCTGTTAACCAAGAATCATACAGTACCTTTGCAGTTGCCCATTGTTGTTGGTTTGCAGGAGAAGTGGCATCTTGGCCACCCTAAGTTTGTTCCTTTCAAAGTTGGCCAAGCGGTCCTGATGAAGAATGAAAAAGAAGGTTTCCGTACTGTGAATAAATTTATAGCTAATTTTTGTGGCCCATTCTTTGTTGCTAAAGTTGATGAGAATGGCTTGACCTATGTATTGCATGATCCTAAGAGTGGTGGAGCAATTCGTGCTCACCATACTAAACTGCGAATGTACAAGACTCCTCCTAAGTATTTGTCTGATGCACTTCAGTCTATGGGGTTGGCAACAGAATTACAGCCATTGGCCGATGCAGAGATAGCATCCCTCAATCAGTTAGACTTGAAATCATGCTTCCGCCCTGGGGTTTTGAGTCGGATACCTCGAGTGAATTGTCTGTCGGAGAGGAGTCAAGATCAGAGGCTAATGATTTGTCTTTTTCGGGATTTTCAACCCAGTATGAATCTAACAGAGTTTCAGATGATCTTCAAGAATGCCATTCTGAATCAGTAATTGAAAAATTATGGCATAGTAATACCATGGGTGGTAATTGCCGTGGTTGTGAGTTTGAACTTAATAGTGAAAGACGATTCTTATTATTAGCATTTGATGAGCCTCGAAATAGAATTCAAATGCAAACAGCACTCACTGAGAGTCCCCCAAGGTTTGACGATTTGGTGGTGTGTAGCCCGATTTTGAATATGGATCAGGAAGCTGGTGCAGCGGAAGAGTCCTTTGATTTAGGCTAATCTCGTGGAATTGACCAGCAACTGCAAGGATTGTCAGCAGTTGGTGTACCGCGTGATTCCACGGCAACGCAGGATAAGTCAACCATTGCTGAGCTGGAGGATTTTATTCTCAGTTATAGCAGTGAGCTGTCATTTGATGGATTCACTGATGACCCGTACCCTCTATCGCGCATTGCTCAGCTTAATGCTGCTAGACAGTTAATTGATGCGCATGAGTCTCCATTATTACGACAAACAAGGTCGATGGGCCTTGCCCAAGGTTACCTAATGTTCAACCTACAATTTTGGAAAGGCAGAATAAAAAGAATTAGAATCTTACTGGAAGGTTCTCAATTATTGTATGGTGTGCTAAGCTGTGCCATAATTGGAATATATGATGTATAAAAATGTTCTGGGTGGTTTGATTGTTTAAGTAGGGATCTCATAACTTTGTGTGTTACCTTTGAACAGGGCACTTACATACCCACCTTTTGCTTCAGCAGTGTTTGAGTAATGTACCATTATTCATGCGTGTATGTGGTAATGCCTTGGTGTTGTGGTTGCACATGGTATTTGCTATTGTATTTATGCAGAGTCATTTTGTATATAAATTTAGTTGAACTGGATTAGCGATTCTCTTGTTGGTTGCAAGTCGTGTTAGATTGTGGTTCTTGGTTGTGATGTCACGGTTGTCATTGTTGGAATTATTTTCACCACCCCGATAGTTAGTGCTGGTGGGGGGGCCATGTTACCGGGAGGCCTCCTAAAGTTTTCATCACGCACTATCGGCTGTGGTTTTTGTGTGCTCTGTGATAGCATTGCATGGCATGCTTAATTTGTGTTCCTTTTTGTTTGTTTCAGCCTAAATTCTTGCTCTGCTATAAACTATTATTGTACATAAGTTAATCTTAAGCCTGGAAGACCTGGCTTGCTTGAGTGCTACCATCTTGGGAGGTGAGTTGAATGTTTTTCTAGTTAATTAGCATGTGCCTGGTTGGAATTTTCAGTTCATCACTTTTGGTTTCTGATTTGGTTTGCTTCTTTTATTCTTTTCCCATTGTGTCTTGAGATGTTCGTTTTGATTGATTTTCTTTATTTTGAGTTGAAGTTTTGTTCTTTATGTTCATTTTACTTATATAATTTGCATTTTTGATTTCTTTTGATTTACTTTGCATTATGAGATTCATTTGCTTCAAATTTCTGTTTAATTTATGTTTGTTTGTTTTATTCTTTTTGTAAAGCCTGGTCATGGGAGTTGCTTGCGGTTCTTGTACTTATAAGTTGCACTCATTCTTTTCAGCCAGCAAGTCAACACCTCATGAACTTGAACTTGAACTTAAGGGCCGACAGTGTCAGGGCCTTTGTAACGGCCTACAATTCCCTCCACAATTTTCACACAAAGAGTTCAGCGCCTGGTGCCAGACTTGTCCACTGAACTACTCAGGATCTACCAATCCTTGTCACAAGCCACCATTGGATGGCATCACTGGGACAACCAGTGTCAAAACACCATCCCCAGGCACATTGGGTCATTACAGCCCACTCTACCTGACTGGCTCAATCCAGTCACTGTCTCTTACTCCAGGCACGCACAAGAAATACTTTCATAGCCTCAATGATACTCACATTACACTCCTGATCCAATCCAGCAAGACAGCTCATCCCGCAATCATCTTCAGCACATCTGGCATTCCACTCATTCTCTCCATACTACTCAAACACCACATTCATAAAACTCTCTCTCTCTTGCTCATACTTACTACATTCCAGCACAAAATGCTCAATTGTTTCCTCCACTCCACTATTACACTGCCAACATAATCTGTTATTATTCTCATTCCATCTCCATGTACGTCTGTTCACACTCAATGACTTACATCTCACAGCAAACAAGAGTTGACTTCCAAAGCTACCATCATAGAACATCTCAAACTTAGGTGCTTCCTTTTTCATATACCAGTTAAGTGTAGGCTGCCGCATCATGCTAAGCTTCGACTTATTCAATCCATCCTCTTTTGTTTGCCTCTCAATCTCTTTCTTCCACCTCTTGCAGTCCCACTCAGGCCCTACACCTCCAACAGTTATTAAACTCCAGTCATCCACAGGTCTCCCAATTCTAACATGAATAATTTTTTGCATACTAAGTTTCCTTGCATGCCCCCAACATACTTTCTCCCAATAGCTTACACTCAGATTCCATTCAAAAATTCGCTTTACCCACCTGCTATTCTGCATTCTTTCAATTCTCACCTTATAATTCAGCACAGCTTTCATCATTCTTTCTGAAAATAGGCTCCACCCTAGGTCACCTCTAATGGCTTCTGTAGCTGTCCATTTTGGAGCACCTAATGCTACACGTCCTACCTTATTTTGTATCACATCCAGCTTTTCAAGACCACTTCCATTCCAAGCAAGAGCACTCATACCATACATGACACTAGGTACAGCAACATACTTCCACATTCCTCTCACACATTCGTATTTGTTTGCTCTGTATCTGGCCACACTACCTAACCGCCCACTCCATTGCATTGCATTTGCCACTTTCTCACCTTTAGTTCTAGTACATCCATCATCACTTATCATACAACCTAGATATTTGTATTCTTTTGTTCTACCTATTCTGATTTCTCCAATATTCCACAGTCTGTCTATCAGTCTCATCACTATTTATAACCATGACCTTACTTTTATCGGCACCAAAGTTCATCTTGAAATATGTACTATATCTGTTCACAATGTCAAGCATCCTTTGTAGTTCATGACCACTTTCACTAACCACAACCACATCATCAGCATACAACAAACAGCTCAGGCTCTCATTACCAACTTTCAGTCCAAAGCCACTCCCTCTCAGTCGAACTGCTAATTCTTCTGTGTACAATCCAAACAACAGGGGGGACAGAGTACAGCCCTGTCTCACTCCTCTAACACTCCTCACTTGCCCTGTTTCCAAATTTCCTAACCTGTAGATAGCACTTGTGTTCTCATACAGACTCTGTACAATGTTCACTATTTTTCTGCTAAAACCAACTTTTCTCAAAATTTCGAACAACCTAACCCAATCCACTCTGTCATACGCCTTTTCAATATCCAGGAATGCTAAATATACCTTCTTATCATCCTTCTTCATTCGCTCAATATTTTTCACTCACTACAAACAGATTATCCTCCCCACGTCTATCTTGCCTAAAACCATTCTGTTCTTTTCCCAGGACTCCTAATTCCTCAACTAAATTTTTCATTCTCTCATTCAAAATACCACAAAAGATCTTACATACAGTGTCGCCCAGTGCAATTGGTCTCTTATTTTTTAGTTCTTTCAAACTCTTATGTCCACCCTTGTGCAACAGAACTACATTACACTTGTTCCAGTCATCCGGTACTCCTTCACTCTTCCATATCTCATCAAATAAACATTTCAACATACTGACTACACTCTCTCCTCCACATTTATAGAACTCATATGGGATCTTATCAGGGCCACATGCCTTTCCATTTTTCACTTTCTTCAGAAAACTTATAATCTCTTCACAAGTGATTTTTTCTTCCATTTGCAGTTCACGTTCATCTATCAGAAAATTTACGGGTTCATCATCTGTAACCTGCTCATTCATTCCACCAATGTCCTCCCAGTATTCTTCGACTGCTTTCACCATTTGCATCCTATCTTGCACACTGCAACCATTGACTACTAATTCATCAACTTGAACTTCACTACCTCTATCATTACCTTGTATAAACCTATACCAATCTTTTATTCCATCTGGACCTTTCCTTCTTAGATTTTCAACTTGGTGTCTCTCCTCTTTAACTCGAGCCTCATTAATCATTCTCTTTACTTTCTTCTGCTGGTCCTTGTACTCATTCCATGCACTCTGCCATTCATCCTCAGTAATTCTGTTTCTTTCATACATTTTCCTAATATTTCGTTGTTTTTTATTTAAAGTCTTTCTTCTCATTCGTTCTTCCTTTATCTCACTCGTAAACCACCTAGCATTCCCTGTACTTTTCCTGCATTTCATTCTACCGATCTTTTGCTCTGCCACATCACACAAGGTTCTTGCAATCTCCCCATTTAGGTCATTTACATTTCCACACCTGTTCCAGTTACATTTACTCAGTTCATTTCTAAATTCTTCCCAGTTTGCCATTTTTATACGCCAATTTTCTTTTACTCTGTTGGCCTTCTGCATTGACTCCTTTCCACCCCAATTATATTCTAGTTCAAGCATTTTGTGGTCACTATCAATATCAAAATTATCTTCATCTACAAACATTTCTTTGACACATATTCTTGCTTTACTATTCACTATCATATAATCAATTGCAGTTTTACATTCCCTGCTTTGCCATGTATGCAAGATATTTCCTATTGTTACATTCAGGTTCTTAAGTTCATTCTCATCACAGAAATCAATCAGTTTTTGTCCATTTGCATTCACAGGCTCACCAAGTATACCAACATGCTCCCTATGCTCCCTACTCTTGGCTCATCTCATCATACCGGTCTGTACATTTTCTTCTATTTGCTGTGCCTCTGGATTAGTTATTTCTCATATTCTGGTTCTGAGTAAACTATAACAATCACTAAGGTTTAATTTCATCAACAGTTTTAGACTCACTATACAAGATCGATGATGTATTATAGGAAATTCTGACCCCGTAAAAATATCAGGATCGGTTCGATTAGGATAGGATGCCCTCCCAATGCCCCCTTACCTTATTGTGGTGGGAGGGTTTGTGTGTTGTGAGGAGGAGTGAGGCTATGCTGTCGGGACCCCGGTCCTGGTGGGTACAACTGTGGCAGACAGGCTCACTCGGAGCAGCCAGACAAATTGGGGGGCCATGGGAAGGCCCCCCATGTAACTAAAACCGGACCCCCGCAGTTACGGGTGATAAAGCCCCCGTTATCCCGAGCAAACAAGGGGCTACCACGGGCCGGGGTTGACGGTGGGAGGGGGTATTCACTCCCTATTGGTCAGTGTGTGCCCGCCTCAAGTATAGATGATATATCAAATGGCTACTGACTCCTTGGGGGTCTCTTTTCCGGCCTGAGCCAGCCTGGATAGGGGAGGGGAGACCCTCCTTGACAAGAGAGACCTAAAACAATGTGCTTGCTTCCACCAATACAATTCTGGCTGCTCACCCCCCCGTTGACGACCCGGATACCTAATGACACCGTACCTGCTTCTTCCTCTCAAGAGCCGCCTCTGCAACCACCGCCGCACCAACCCGTGGGTGAGGAAACAGAGCGCGGACAAAACAAAGATACAGAACTAATTCTTGAACCTTACGCTCCTGAACGTCAGCCAAACAGGCCAGGCCGTGGGCGACGTCGTGGCAGAAGACTGCATCTTCTTGAGCAAACCGCGCCCTCCGACCTGGTGGAGCCAATTTTGCCAATAGAATATAAAAGGTTCTTCAACATTAAAGCTACTGACGGCTCACCTCTGACTCACATCGACGTGATCATGGCAAACCGAGACCCCTGTCGTGGGCTGGGAGGTAGACCCGCCAAGATCACAGAGACTCGCGGTGGTGGCCTCTTGGTGGCGGTCCGTAACTCTGAGCAGAGCCGCAACATATTGAGCATTCGCCATCTGGCTGGCGTGGGTGTGGAAGTGTCCCCACATGGAAGTCTCAATGAGAGCAAAGGAACGATCTACTACGCCAATTATCCTAGTTATGCTGATGAGCGCCTCCTGGAAGAATTGCGGCAGTATGAAGTGAAGGCGCTGTACCGAACCAAGAAAAACGTTAATGGTGCCCTGGTGCCCACTTCTGTCTACATCCTGACGTTTGACCGATGTTCCCTGCCGCCACATGTGAACATAGGATGGACGAGGTACAACGTGCAACAGTACGTTCCAAGGCCGCGACGCTGCTATAAGTGCCAACAGTATGGGCATGGCGCTAAGACGTGTCGATCCTTAAGAGGAGCATGCCCAAATTGTGCCGAGGACCAGCACGAACTGCCCTGTGATAAGCCCCCGAGATGTGCTAACTGCGATAAATCACACCCTGCTGGCTCTAAAGAATGTTTTTACTTCAAAATGGAAGAAGAGGTGTTGGCCGCGCAAACATCGCAGAGAATAAGCTACGGGGAAACTAAGCGTGCTGTGAGCAGCAGGTACGTCAGATCAGAGACGTCCTATGCCACTGCAGTGCGGGCCCCTCCAAGGAGACCTAGCTTTGTTGTGCCAGTGCACCCGGCAGACAGGAGCCCCCAGTGTTGCTGGTCGGGACCCCACCGCAGTTGCTGATGCCGCGCGTGTTGCACGCCGTACTCTCGCTGCTGGACCCCGACCTGCTGATAGACCTGAGCGGAGCGATCTTCCTGATGTGTCACGTTGTGATCAAGCAGACCTCCCAGTCTCTGTGTGTCTGAGTTCGGCAGTCTCCTCGGTATCGCGGAAACGCATACCGAGTGTGAGATCGCCACCCGTTGGTGGTGCCATGACAAAGGTGGCTAGGACTGCGGCAACTGTAGCATCTGATAGTAAGAGGCTCCAAGCTGAGTCAGAAAAGCGTCGTGGTGATACGCACGCGGAAGCCCAGGCGAATACCGGCTTGACCCATGGCCATGGTGAAGCATCGAAAGAAGTGGCCCGTCCAATCGACGAGGAGCCTGCGACCCCCTACAGTACGAACAAACAGTCCGAGATGCCACCTCCCCAAGATGTAATGACTATTCACGAGAGCCGCAGAAGTGTGAGAAAGCCGGAACCCTCGGTGGCACAGCGTGTGCGTTCATTGGACCGCGCAGGAAGAGTGCCAGAGGAGACTGCGCCTGACTTCACACGAGTGTGGTCTTTACCATCAAAGGTTATTCCAAAACCTCTCCCAACAGTGCCCTTGCACGCGTTGGGGGAGAGACCAGCATCAACCAAATCACCATCAAATCGAAGACCGCCTGATCCTAAAGAGCAACCTCCAGGAAAGGGAACATGACAAAGTGTTTTACAGTGGAATTGTAGAGGATACCGTAGGAACTACGGTGACCTGCTGACCATCATCCAGCAACAACAACCACTGTGCATATGTCTCCAAGAGACTATGCTAGGAGACATAACTCCGACCCCACCAGCCAACTGTAACATAGAAACTTTCTCTCACGAACCAAATCCTGTCCCTGGATCTGGACTAGCTGTTCTTTTAAGGAAGGACTTGGGTTACTCCAAAGTGCCAATGAACACCCAGATCCAGGCAATGGCCATCCGTTTTTGGTTCAACAAGAAAATGACCCTCATTTGTAACATGTATATCTCCCCAGCTGAACCTTTCTCATTGCAGGAGTTCGAGAATATCAGTACTCAATTGCCAGGGCCCTCTTTTATGGTAGGCGATCTCAACGCGAAGCACGTGGCTTGGGGCAACGCCCAAAGCGACCAGCGTGGTAGGCTCATCATCCAGTTCATTACGAGATCCAATTTCTGCTTGCTTAACACTGGGATCGCCACTCACTTTCACGTCCAAACAGGGACGACCTCCGCCATTGACCTCAGTTTCAGCACTCCAGATATGTTCCCCGATATTCTGTGGAGCGTGCTGGATGATACTCATGGCAGTGACCACTTCCCCATTGTTATGGAAGTGAGGGAGTTTGCTCCAGAGCCAGTGGAACCTCGATACTGCATGAAGCGTGCCACTGGAATACTTTTGAAGCGATAACCCAGATGGAAGAAATGAATGATCTGCTGGAAGTTGACGATATGGTGGAGCGATTTAACGGTAACCTCAAGAATGCTGCTAGTGCTGCTATCCCGATGTCACGCGGTGGTGCACTAAAGTACTGTGTCCCTTGGTGGAACAATAACTGCGCTGTGGCAAACTTTGAGCGGCGGCAAGCCCTGAGACGCTCTAGGCGTACCGGCGAGCTAGCGGATCTGATTGCGTACAAGCGAGCGAGAGCCAAGGCCCAATTCATCAAAGACGCTGCTAGGCGGAGCTCGTGGCGTAAACATGTTAGCAGCCTAAATTCCGATACGCCTATGACCAAAATTTGGCAACGTGTGGGTAAGATGAAAGGAAAATATAGCTGTGACAGGCCCTGTCTGGAGTTGAACGGCATACTCACGGCGGATCCTCGGCGGGTGGCGGCGGCGCTGGCCGATAGCTCGCGCACAATAGTAGCGAAGCTCAATACCCACCTGCTTTTCGAGCACAAAAACACCAAAGAGAACAAAATAAACCGGATTTCGCAACAGAAGCAGTCTTTTCGTACAACGAGCCTATCACCTTTCTTGAAATCTACCGCACCTTAAGAACTTGCAAGAACACTGCACCAGGCCCTGATGGGATTCATTATCAGATGCTCAAGAGGATGCATTCAACAGCCTTACGCCAGCTACTTCATATATTCAATAAGGTCTGGACCACACGTGTATTTCCTAAGGATTGGCGCACTGCAACAATCCTTGCCTTTGCCAAACCCCAGAAACCGGCCACCCGTACAGACAGCTACCAACCGATCGCCCTAACGAGTTGTGTGTGCAAGCTGTTGGAGAGGATCGTAAAAATTCGCCTTGTCCGATGGCTGGAAGCGGAGGAAATCGTGAATCCTTCCCAGTTTGGCTTCAGGCAGCTTCGGGGGACCACGGATGCAGTCTTGAGGCTGCATAGTCATCTGGTCCAAAATATAGCGGCCCGCAAGCAGAGCTTATGTGTCTTTTCCGACCTGCACAAAGCCTATGATACCGTTTGGAGACATGGGCTCCTCCAACGTGTTTATGGATGTAGCCTTCGGGGCAATTTGGCCTTCTTTGTCCAGCAGTTTCCAGGAGAGAAGTTTTCGTGTAAAAGTGGGAACCATATTGTCGCCTTGGCAAACCCAGCAGGAGGGTCTACCCCAGGGTAGTGTGCTGAGCTGTACCCTCTTCTCTCTGGCCGTAAATGACATCACCTCCACACTGCCAGCCGATGTCTCGTCGTCATTGTACGTCGATGACTTCTTATTCTACTCTTTATCAGCGTATTTACCGGCACTGTCGCGCAAAGTACAGTTGGCAATCAACGGTGTGAATGACTGGGCGACGGAAAATGGCTTCGTTTTCTCCACTGGAAAAACTGTTGCCCTGCACTTTCAGGGACGCTGCCAACGTGACCCTCCACAGCTACTTCTCCGGGGAGTACCGATAAGCTTTGCTCATAGTGCTAAATTTCTGGGTCTGACTATTGACGACAAGCTATCGTGGAAACCCCACCTGGCCACGCTGAAGTCTGACTGCAATGGGCGAATGAACCTATTGAAATGTGTATCAGGACTGGCGTGGGGAGCTGACCGTGTAACGTTGCTGCGCCTATACAGAACCCTGATCAGAAGTAAGCTGGACTATGGTTGCACTATATACCAGTATGCAAGGGAAACTTCGTTATCAGCGCTAGACCCGGTGCACCACACGGCCATAAGGCTTTGCACTGGCGCCTTTCGGACCTCCCCGTCGGCCAGTTTGTGTGTGGAGAGGGAGAACCCCCACTTTGGCTCCGCCGTGTGCAACTGGGCCTACAGTACCTGGCCCGTCTAGATCAGCTGCATGGAGAAGC
The DNA here is from genome assembly GCA_030386875.1 of Morinoia aosen. Lineage (NCBI taxonomy): Eukaryota > Metazoa > Arthropoda > Malacostraca > Amphipoda > Talitridae > Morinoia > Morinoia aosen. The sequence goes on from CM059564.1 coordinate 78,538,327, forward strand.
GAGCACGAGCCTTCCGGGCGACATCTGCACTTTCCCATATTGTCTGCCATCACTAAACTATCCTGCGCTGACGGCCGCCATGCAGCTGGGACCCATGAGAGTGCAACCTGTGCTTTTTGACTGCTCTCCGACATGGCGTGTCCCTGTGGAAAGTTTCTGCCCTGGATGTCGAATGCCTAAAAAGGAGTCGATGCCGGCTAACATCCTGAAGGGAATTTTCATGGAGCATAAACTGGAGAAACATGCAAACTCTGAAGATTTATACAGACGGCTCAAAGACAGGAAATGCTGTGGGCTGCGCCGCTGTGTCCGGGGAATTGGTGAGGGCTAGGAGACTGCTCCCAGAGACCTCGATTTTCTCAGCGGAGCTGTATGGTGTGATGCAAGCGCTACAGCTGATTGAGGAGCACGCATATCACTCTTTCACCATCTTCGTAGACTCTAAAAGTGTAATAGATGCTGCTCAAATGTACAACAGCACCCACCCTATTATTGCGGAGATCGTCACAAAACTGGCACAGTTCGTAAATGAACAGAAGAGTGTCGAGGTATGCTGGGTGCCCGCGCATGTGGGGATATCCGGCAATGAGAGGGCAGACCGGGAAGCTAAGCAAGCTGCTGGGTCAAGTGAGAGAACACTAAATTTGATGGTCCCTTCCCGTGATTATTATCCTCGCATCAAGGCGGCGGTGAAGGATCTGTGGCAGCGAAACTGGACGGCCACAACTGACAATAAATTGAGAAACATTAAGCCCACTGTCCGAGAGTGGACATCATCTAGCTGCCGTGCTCGTCGAATGGAGGTGATACTCTGCCGCCTCCGCATCGGTCATACTCGCATAACGCACGGCCACCTCATGGAGCGACAGCCGCAGCCGCAATGCGAACGGTGCCGTGTTCCTGTGACTGTCGTACATTTTCTTGCTGAATGCCCTAGATATTCTGCTTTCCGCAATGTGTGTTTCCCAAATCTTCGTGGCTGCGCGGAGGATGTGTTGATTGGAATACTCAGGGAAAACGAGCGCTCAGGCTTTAACGCAGCAGCGTTGCAGCTGTTCCTGGAGAGGTGCAAACTATTTTTTGAGATTTAACAGGAAGCCACGCAGTAATGCACTGTAGCCAAGCGTGATATCGTATTGGAAGATTGTAGATGAAGAAACTGCAATATGGCCGGGCGCGCTGCGTTGGTACCTTGGGGGGTTTCAGCGTGGGTAAGGCGTCCGGCCATAATGGGTGGGCAGCTGAAACCCCCTACTGGGTTTGGCTGCCCAGTGTGTTCGAATGTACTGTAGTATGTACGAAATTTCAATGGGGAGACAATTATAATCTTGAGTTGTAATTATAATTACGATCATATAATTTTTTGATGTTCGTATAATGCTGATGTTCATCTTACGTGGTAAATCAGAAAGCCGGATGCCGATTAAATTATGTGACCTCCGGTGCGATATAGTTTGAATAACTGAAGCGCTAGCAAACCTATGTTACTACTACTACTACTACTTAGGATAGGATGATATAGTTTATGTTCAAATATTTTAGGTTGGAATTATCAAGGGAATGTTGACTGATTTTGGTTTCATGGGTCCACCTAGCAAAACAAAGGCATTGTCTGTGGAATTTCCACGGGTCCTGTTAGTTTCATTTATTTTACATTGCATGTGCACCACCTTCAACTCCCCTTATGATGTGTTTTAATAATTTATCTTTACTGGTGGTCATATTTAAGGGTTTTTGCCAATTTGATGTAGAGTCTGGAATTTATATTAGAAGACATTCAGCAAAACTGTGAGTCTGACTGAAATTTGGCAACCCTGTAAGTTATTTGTTATTCTCTGGAAAACTCAATTACTTTTATTCCTTTGAAATACCAAAAAATTGTTTAAAGAATGAACATATCCCATTTTCTCAAAAACTAAGGCAAAAATCGGAAAAGTTAGGTAAGCAAAATGTTTTTTTTTTATATTTATTGTGCCAATTTCTTAACAATTGGTCAAAAAATGGAATTGCCGGGCTGTCCTCCTTAGTGTAACCTTAACACCAAAAGAGAACCCTACATTAAAAATGATGGCAGTTAACCCACAATAACCGAGAGGAGTCTTAGAGGAACAGCAGGAACCACAGAACTTAGTTTGATGGAGTCAGAATTCAGAGCTTAATGTATCTACTATGGCAGATTGTTATATACTTATCAAATTTGAATGTGTACAAAAAAAACAAATAAACACATGAAAAACGTTTTTTCGCTAACAACTGTCATTAGAATAATTGTTTTTTTTTCATCACTTCTGCCGCCTGAGCATTCACACCATGGATTTTTTATAAGAATTAATCTCAGAGTAAACCTTATCTCACTGATATTCTTTTTATCTGCTGAATCATGCTATGAATGTAATGTTGTGTATTTAAGAACTGTCACCCCCTCATGGGGATACAACTATTATTTCTGTGGGAACAAGCACTCCCAGAGGAAACATATGAAGTGCTGTACTTAAGTAGGTAGGTTTTTTTTTAAATTGAATACATTTTTTGTTTTGTTATTGACTATTTTTTTGTGCTTTGCTGATGTCCAATTTTTTAGTATTCATTACTTACTGTGTCAAGTTTCCTCTTGTCTCATGAACTGCTTTCTTGACTTACTGTTTCTATGTACCTTGTACATAGATTCCCCATTTCCTCAATACCATACCAAATGGTGCTTTCCTCCTTCCTATCTTTAGAACACCTGAGATGTGGATAAGTAAGCTTAAGCTTACATCTAATCTAAGTCGAAAACATTCAAAACGCAGTGGTATAACTCTGGTAAAGATTAGGACTTCCATGGTATAAGGAGTTGTGTTGAGTTTTGGTCTTTGTCTGCAGTGTGAAACTTCCTCCCTCAAGGTTGAGAAATGGTGTCATAATTGAGAAAAGATGTCACCGACTGGATTACATTCTATTTTAATTGTCTCATGAATGTTTTGAAAATTGGTTTGCATTAATTTTTATTTCAAACTTGCTTGATGTCCTTCAGAATTATAGTGAAGTGCAAAGTACATTTTTTAATGCAAATTTTTATTAGAATTGCTAGTTTATTATGAACTGTCACTACTATTTATTCTGAAGTCTTTGTTTCTTGCTCAATAGTGTCATTTAAATTTGTTGGTGTAACCTAGAATATGATAAAGCTCATTTAATCTTCAAAGCTGTTGAAGTATTAACTATTTAGTTGGAAGGGTTGCATTGTGTTGCCTACTATAATTATTACTTGATTTTTTCCAAAGTTTCTGGATTGTTCCAGGTTTTATGTATTAAAATATTAACCAAATTGTAGACCTTGTCAAAATCATGAAATTATCTTTGCATTTTAACACATAAAGAGCTGTTACTAGATTTGTTATCTCAGATGCAATTTTTTTCAATGAGCTTGTGTCACTTGCAGGTGATGGGCCGAGCTCTGGGAGCCATCTAGGAGAAATTTACATCAAAAGTGAAGTGCCTGACGCTGAGCTGGAGGCCGTTACTGTAAAGGACGAGCCCATTGACTGGCATCAGGAACCCCAGGTGCTGCAATTGGTTGCTTACTCTTCTATTAAGTGCTTCCTGTGGATTGCTTACTCTCCTCGTGAATGATTCCGATTGGTTACTTTCTCTCCTCATGAATGCTTCCAATTGATTACTCACTTTTTCTTGGCTGCTCTCGTTTGATTTCAGTTGAGTATTCATCATTCCACATAAAATTTGAACTTATTCAAATGTAGTATATTTTTACCTGTTTTTGGCCACTATTTTGTGACAGTTAAATCAATATTACTGCTTTCACCTCTTATTGTTTTGCGCATTGCTGACATAATTGCTCAAACTTGTCATTCAACAGATTTAATTCTATTCCAATTGCTTGGTGAATGATTTAAAGCATCTAGATTAGCTCAATTTATTGCCAAACCATTTCATTAACTGCTGAGCGATGTTTTACTTTGGTTCCAGAAAATAGTCTTACTGCACACTCCATTATTCTCGAGTTTCAATTCTGTTGAATTGAGATTTATCGTTTATTGGTTTATTGGAAATTTATTGGTGGTTAGTGTAATACATTTTATTTTCAAAAATTGTTGTGCCTGTCGTAGAGTAATTGTATCTTTGACTGCTAGTATTGTATTGAAGTCTTGTTTTGTAATTCTCTATGTGGTCCACTTTATTCCCGTTCCCCAACCACAGCTAGTGCTGAATAAATTATGGTCCCTTGGTTACTATTATCAAAGCTATTTTCATCATGCTTCTTGTATCCCGTGTCATGGAGCCCTTTCTTAATTGTGTTGTGCCTCTGTGAGTTGACTTAGGCGACGCATTATAACTGGTTTACGCCAGTGATCGTTTCAAGACGCTTTGAAGTTTTCTTTTGCCTTCTCAACTTCTTCAAACATTTGCTGCCAAATTTTTGATAGAAAGATGTCAGTGGGGAGCTCTTGCCACACGTAAAACCATATTAATTACTTGAGGAGCCAGATTTTTTATTTATATACGTGTTTCTTGCTCTGTGTGTGAGACCAACGAATGAATAATTTTTTTTTTGCTAGTGTAAGAAATCACTTAAGCCACTCTGTTATTCAGAGACAACATTTCTAATACAATTAAAGTCACTTTTAAATTTAAGAAGAAAAATCAAGTTAGTTTTGTGTTTTAAAGAGACAAACGTTAACAGTAAAATTTCATGCAGGAATCATATCCAAAATAATGTGGTCATGACAAGCGCTATTGCATGTAGAAGATTTTGCATGAATACTTCGTTAAATTTTTGCTCTGTATTGAAGTATTACCCTCCTATGAAGAGAGAATGCACTTTTCAAATGTCTCTTGTGCTATCGTTATTTTTTGCTTCCTGTATTATTTTTCATATATTTTTCTTCTAATTTTTTAACAGTTGAGCGCATTTGCTTAAGAAACAAATAAAAATGAATGCTCATCGGCACAACTCAGTCTCAAATGTATATAGTTACCAAGTACATAGGTACTCTCAATTGCAATTTGCGTATAATACGTTTTTTTCCTGAGAATCTGGGCCAGTAATAATCGGGAAAAGTTTTCCTCACAGGCCAGTACAAGTTCAGGCTCTTACGCTGTTATTTTCAAGAGAGAAGTAGACAATGACAGCACTGAGGCACGTTCAGGGCACGCAGAAGCAGAGGACAAGGTGAGGGAAGGCAGCTCTGGTGTGTGCAACACAACCGCTGTTCACCAGGGACCAGCTGGAGCATCTCAAGGGAGTGCTGACTCGCCAGCATCAGATGTGTCGGGTAGCGGCAGTGGTGTTGAGACCGCACCTCCTGACAGACTCATATCACGGCCCTTACTGTGTGCACTTTGTGATTACTCCACTGATAGGAGGGACCTTACGGAGCTGCACCTCCGTGTCAGGCACAAATTGGGATGTTACTACGATTGTGGGTTCTGTGACTACTCTACAATGTACATGAGTATTTTGAAGCAGCATGTAGTGGAGCAGCATGATAATGAGAGCCGGTACGAAGGTCTATCCGGGAGATATCAAAAACCAGGTGTGCAATTGACGACGGAACAGCGAGGTAATAAACATAGCCATGAAGAGCTTAAATGTGATTTCTGTGACTCGCGTTTTGTCGTCGAGTCCAGTTCTGATTCACATAAAAAAGGTACATCGCACAATAGTATGGTGTTCAAGTGTGAAGTGTGCGAATATTTTTCAGCAAGTGAAGGAAACTTGAAGCAGTGTTTGTCTGGTACACGCAAAATAGGACCTCAAATAAGCAGACATGTTCGAAGTCAACTTTACAGGCGTAACTTGAATGACTCAGCTCATAGAAACGAAGATGAACCATACCAAGCCAGCAAAGATAGGAAGGGACAACTGTTAGAGTGTGAGTTCTGTGACTAGTCCTCAGCTCATAAAAGTGATGTTAAACTGCACTTAGCTAGCAAACATTGTCAAGGTCAGCTGTTCAAGTGTGAATTATGTGAATATTCCTCTGCTCATAAGAATAATGTCAAATTGCACCGAGCGAGCAAACATGGTGAAGGGCAGCTGTTCGAGTGTGAATTATGTGAATATTCCTCTGCTCATAAGAATAATGTCAAATTTCACCGGGCGAGCAAACATGGTGAAGGGCAGCTGTTCAAGTGTGAATTATGTGACTATTCTTCTGCTCATAAGAATAAAATCAAATTACACTAAGCGAGCAAACATGGTGAAGGGCAGCTGTTCAAGTGCGAATTATGTAAATATTCCTTTGCTCATAAGAATAATGTCAAATTACACCAAGCGAGCAAACATGGTGAAGGGCAACTGTTCCAAGTGTGAATTATGTGAATATTCCTCTGCTCATAAGAATAATGTCAAATTTCACCGAGCGAGCAAACATGGTGAAGGGCAGCTGTTCAAGTGTGAATTATGTGACTATTCTTCTGCTCATAAGAATAATTCAAATTACACCAAGCGAGCAAACATGGTGAAGGGCAGCTGTTCAAGTGCGAATTATGTAAATATTCCTTTGCTCATAAGAATAATGTCAAATTTTACCAAGCGAGGAAACATGGTGAAGGGCAACTGTTCAAGTGTGAATTATGTGAATATTCCTCTGCTCATAAGAATAATGCAAAATTACACCGAGCGAGCAAACATGGTGAAGGGCAGCTGTTCAAGTGGGAATTATGTGACTATTCCTCTGCTCATAAGAATAGTGGCAAATCACATTGAGCGAGCAAACATGGTGAAGGGCAGCTGTTCAAGTGTGAATTATGTGCCTATTCCTCAGCTCAAAAAAGTAATGGTAAACTGCACTTAGCTAGCAAACATGGTCAAGGTCAGCTGTTTCAGTGCGAATTATGTGAATATTCCTCTGCTCTCAATTGTAATCCTGAACATCACCTAGCCAGCAAACATGGTGAAGGTCAACTTTTCAGGTGTGAACATTGTGAATATTCCTCTGTTCATTAGGGTAATCTTAAAAAATACCTGGCCAGCAGTCATGGTAAAGGGCAGCTGTTCAAGTGTAGATTATGTGACTATTCCTCGACTCAAAAGAGTTATGTTAAACAGCACTTAGCTAACAAACATGGTAAAGGTCAGCTGTTTAAGTGCGAATTATGTGAATATTCCTCTGTTGTACAGGGTAATCTCAAATTTCACCTGGCCTCCAAACATGGTGCAGGTCAGCTGTTCAAGTGCGAATTATGTGAATATTCCTCTGCTCTCAATGGTGATCGTAAACATCACCTAGCCAGCAAATATGGTAAAGGTCAACTTTTCAGGTGTTAACATTGTGAATATTCCTCTGCTCATAACGGTAATCTAAAACATCACCTAGCCAGCAAACATGGTGCAGGTCAGCTGTTCAAGTGTGAATAATGTAACTATTCTTCTGCTCGAAAGGAAAAAGTTCAAAAACACCTAGCTAGCAAACATTATTGCACCAATGCGCTTTCTTTTTAGATCTGAAATGCACCTCTATGGGCTACTCAAATGTCTAATCACTACATCGCACTTGACATCTTTTAAATATTGTAGCTCGTCCATGTGGTGAAAGATCTTACGGGCTTCTCCCTCTGCAGAATGTCACTTGTTTTTCCATGGGAATTGGTGGTTACGAGGGGAATAAGTGAGGTCTTGAACTGAGAGTTAAGGAGATCATGTTTTTATGGAAGAGGAATGTTTTTGTTATTTTAAGGACCATATTTTTTTTGGTTTACTGCAGTCCTGTTTTTCACTATTCGTTGCGCCTTCAACTTTACATTGTTTCATAAATTTCCATTCAACTTGCTGTTTCATAAATTTCCATTCAACCTACTAAACAAGAAATGTTTGATGGCTTTTGTGCTCAATTCTGCACTTTTTTATGAAGGTATTTCGTTTTTTTGGTTATCTGTGTTGACTGTTCTTACTGTAATGAGTGTAATCATCTACCTACTGTGGCTATGTCTACCAATTTTTTTTAATTGAATTTAAAACAATGAAGAATTTTGAAAATATTTTAAAAACTTTCTTTTATATTTTATGTAGAAGTATGCAAATGGTATGTTTACTGCATACTAATCATGTAATAGATGTCTTGGTATGGCAATAATAACTTTTGATTAGCTGGGGATCCTCGGATGGGGTTTAAATATCTGTGGGTCCTGTGCATAGTAAAGTTTGGGAACCTCTGTTTTATGTCATAGAAACAGTGTTCGTACGGATTGTAATCCCGAATCTGACTATGAAAATTAGTTGGCAGAAAATGTGAGGTTTCTGTGCTGTGATTTAGATAAGTCATCTTCATGTCGAATTAAAATATTGTTTTTGAGGACCAATTTTTCGTTTTATTGGTGTCGCACCTCCGACTTGCTTCTTTCACTTTATTCTCGTATCAACCTTATTTCTTAACTTGCTGTTTCTATGTGCTAAGGTTCCTGGTTACAAACACTCCTCGTGCATAGAATCTGTATCCTCTCAACTCCATCCTAAATGGTGCCTTCATTTTTATTCTTATTGAACGCCTGTGTTGCGGATAGGGAGGGAGGCTGAACAAACTTATCTCAAATTCTAAAGTTTTGGAATAAAACTTGAAATTTTTCTTTAAAATGTATGGTACAATGATGGCATATGTATGAATTTCATCACGTATTCTTCATTTGAATGCCAATTCGATTACATTACTGCGTGCATCTTCTATTAGACATGCGCGATGTGCTGCGTTTTTAACATCACTGATTGCGGTATTTTGGTTCTTTTCATTTTTCCAAACATAAAGCAAACATTTACTTCTTTCAAACTCTCTTTCTACTTCACATCTTGTGGTTGATTTAAACCTTTGTCTTGAGTATTAGAATATATTTTATTTTACGACTAAATAGACATGAGTAATTTTATATTACCGAATTCCCTATGATCCAAAACATTACCTTCTATGTTTTCAACAAACATTCATGTTGGTTTAGAGTTCTTTTTGATGGTGAAATGTTTATGTTAGCCTTGTGCGACAGCCGCTCTTCCTCGTGTCTGGCTGCCGGGAATCTTTTGTGCCTGCCTTATTTTGGTAGAAATTTTAAAACAATATTTTGTTGTATTATAAATCATGTTTGCCGTGTTAGCATGCGTGTTTTATTGACATGTACGCATTAGAAATTAGTTACAAATTTCTAAGAAATCGACTTTTTGTTATTAAGGCAAAATAATTTATTTCCCCCATTGCACCTTCAACAAAATCAACTACTGCTGCGGCAGCCTGAGCTCTTGTGTGAATGTAAGAGGAGACTGTCCGACCTGGCATTATTTAGTTGTATTGACGGTATTGATGAGCTTCCAGTCTTAGTGTGTAGAGGAAGATATCTGAGGGAATGGATTTTAATTCCATATGTCAATCAAGTACTCAACCCCTAACGCAGCTGATGTCTACTTCATACTTTGCTTCAACCTCTTTACGTTAAGCCCCTCAGGGGAATATAATTATTGTATCTATGGGAATTATCGCTCACAGGGGGACAATGTGAGGGCCCGAGCTGTGGGTTAGGTAGGCCTTCTTTTTGTTGAAATAAATTTTTTTTGTTCTGTTGAAGGCCACCTATTTTCGGTTCACTGCTGTCCTGTTTATCACCAACTACTACTTTCTTCTTCAACTTTGGTCTTGTTTCATAATCTTCTTTCACATTTTACTGTTGCTATGCTCTTGCTGCGTAGATTCTGCGTTTCCTTAACTCCATGGTAAATGGTGCCTTCCTCCTTCCTCTCTTTGGATCGCATTTGTTGCTGGGTAGGGAGGCTAAAACTAATGACTAATTTAATCTAACATTTTACATTTCTGCATGTGTTCTAATTTGTAGCTAAGGATGCACTTCTACTGCTATGTCCTCTGTTAATTTAGCTATTGTTCTAGATATTAGAATGGGTGCTGCGGTTTCTTCTCGAATTAGATATAACGTTCTTTGTATTGAGATTTTTTTCTGAAAATCATTGTGTTGAATTTATTGTAACGGGTGGGGCAGAAAAACCTATCTGATTTCAAATCCCTTTTTCTCAGAAGAGGGAGCAGGTAGAGTAGTGGGGTAAAAACCGTTAGAAAGCCGGTTTTATGCCATTTGTCAGTAGTCAACATGCCTTGGTCTGGTGAGCATCGCGCTTTTGTTATTGAGCGGTTTATCGAATGCGGCGGTTCGATAATTGCTACACAACGTGCTTTTCGAATTCATTTCGGACTCGGGCGTCATGATCCTGTTCCACATCACGCTACGATTAAAGTGTGGGTGTCAAATTTTAGACAGACGAGTTCACAATTGAAAAAGAAATCGCCTGGACGTCCCAGGACAGCAACAGGACCTGAAAACGTGGCCAATGTGAGAGTCGCGATTGAACGTTCCCCGCGTCGTTCGGCGCGAAAACATTCGCTCGCTTTGGCGATTTCCAACCGCAGTATTCGGCGCATTTTGCACCGGGACCTCAAAATGCATCCCTACAAAAGGTTGTTGCACAGGAATTAAGTGAAAGGGATTTTGAAACCCGTACGAACCTGTGTCGCGATCTCCGAGAACTCCCAAACGACGATGTTGTGCTCTTCACGGACGAAGCCCATTTTCACCTTTGTGGTGCCGTTAACAGGCAGAATTTTCGATATTGGAGTGACGAAAATCCTCGAGAAATCCATCAGGAACCCCTCCATAGCCCAAAAGTGACTGTGTGGTGTGCTCTTTCCCGCCTAGGCGTCTGGGGGCCTTACTTTTTTGAAGAAAATGGGCAAACCGTAACGGTCAACAGCGAGCGCTATTGTTTCATGCTGGAAAATTTTCTTAGACCCAAAATGGAAGAAAATGGCGTGGAAAATGTGTGGTTTCAACAGGATGGTGCAACCGCCCACACATCGCAACGATCAATGGACATTCTCAGGGAACTGTTTCCCGGTCGCCTCATTTCCCTGAGAGGTGATCTTAGCTGGCCGCCGCGCTCACCGGATCTCACTCCATGTGACTTCTTCCTTTGGGGTTACCTCAAATCGAAGGTTTACCAGCATCAACCAAGAACCCTTCTTGCTTTACGAAGGGAAATTGCTCGGGCAATTGAAGAAATTCCTGTGGAAATGACGGTGAAAGTCATGGAAAGCTACCGCGAGCGCCTAAATCAGTGTATCCGCTCCCAAGGACGACATTTGAGTGATGTGCTTTTCAAAACTTAAATTTAAAAATGGCATAAAATTTGCGATATGCTAATAAAAAAAATTTTTGACAACTTCAGTCGTTTTAATTTTATAACGTTTTGAAATCGGATAGGTTTTTCTGCCCCACCCTTTATCAACTTTCAGAAATTGTACCGTATTTTTGTTTCTCATAAAAAAATTAGGGGTGTGGTACCAGGGAGGTTTCTTTTTATATTTCGAAAGGTAATGTCAGCATGTTCAACTGTTTCTGTATTTTTTCCGACTCTATAAATTTTCACACCTATAATGCTGACAGTTCTTGGTCTTCAGTTGGTTTTCTCTCGGTCAAATATGCGTAAATATATTCAAGGAGAAATAACCGGATTGGGTCGCTTAATCTAGAATGTAAGGCTAAATATAACTTTAACGAGCTTTGATCTGTTTTTAACTGGTTAGCATCCTACATCGTCCCCCGTCCTTCCTGAGTGACATCAGGACATCACTCACATCGTCCTTGTATTCCAAATGCTTCGATGAAAAGGCCCAATTCACTGGGTTTCATTACGATAATTTCAGAGAAATTACCGTAACATTTCGTTCAAGACCACAAAATTTGGTCCATAAAGGCTTCAGTGCCTCGCCAGATTTGATCAAATCGTCCTCGCCAGTTGGGAACAACGCCGCAATTTTCCGTTTACGTTCACCGCTTCTGGAAATGGGGATGTGCTTTAGAGCTTCCGCGGGGAATATGTGTGGTCTCGAGCTAATGGTAGAGTAGGCTTTCGTTTTTTGGAAGATATTAGGGTTTTTGTTTTATTGCAGATTTTTTCTGGTTTATTACTGTTCGGTTTTCCAGCAACTACTCCTTACTTCTTCATTTTATATCCTATTTCATAACCTTCTTAATAATTTTTTTTATTTCTATGTACTTTGGGCATAAATTCGGCGTTCCCTTAGCTACATACCATACGATGCCTTTTGCCTTTTTCTCTTTGGAACGCCCATGTTACGGTAGGGAGGCTCAAACTCAATTAAACAAGGATGGGGAGCCTGTGATCTGGCCGTCGTTAACGAAACTCTGCCCTTGTTTCACAATTGCTACAGTAAATGTAGTATCTCTCGAATTTTTTAACCTTTGTTAAATAAAATGGAAACACTAAAAATGATGGGATTCGATATTTTACACCCGAATCCTTCAGATGTGGATGACAAACAAATATATCCATCGTAATAGAACCCGCGATAAAAATATTCATGTCCTGGTGCACTGGTAAATCTCGTATCACAGATACAGTCATCAGACATCCTTTAAAGGCGCAACAGAGAGACGGACCAACCAATTTGATGTGTTGTATGAGATCCCATTGGGATAAAATGGGAGAAATTGAGCACAAAATATATTTTTAGATATAGCTTTTAGGAGACACATTGCGTTTTATCATAAAGTGCTCGCGATTGCCGTGTGCTAGAGGTTCTGCCGCCGTGCGGCAGAGACCCGGGTTCGAAACTCGGCGCTGGCGGTGGCGATTTTCTCTGTTGGGTATAGGAGAAAAATTCCAAGCACAATACCCCACTCTACCCAGGTGTCTGAAATGGGTACCGGTCTTGACCGGGGGAAAGCGTCATGGCGTCCTGGCGTTAGTTATAAGGCATTTGAAAATCCAATGTACAAGGTGATATGTTTCAGGCTTGATTGGAAATAAAGCATCCGTAGATGCCTTCACTATAAAAAAAAGTGTTGATGATGTATTAATTAATCGTTCGGAGACCACGTGAGATGAATGTTGCCATTTTCCTGAGATTGTATTGGAGTGTCTTATTATTTCTTTGATTCAGGCATTAGAATATTTTTGATGCACTAGATTTTTTCATTACTGCTATTTTTTATTTTTATTTTTGACGCGTTACTGGAAGCTGCCCGCGTGTGATGGGGTTGACCTGTCATGTGCGGGGGGAGGGGCTGCACTCAATGAAGCGGTCAGGGTAAACCAGCTATGGCTGTCGGGCCTGACTGTGGAAGGTGGTTGTGCTGGGGCTGCTGCTGATCCTGGCAGTTCAGGTGCGGCCAGTGCTGCCTCTCTCGCCTCCTAGTGACTAAGTGTGGTGATTGTGGCCTGCTGTCGGCTACCTTCCCATAGGGAGGATAAGCCCGGTATATGTATGTATGCTATTTTTTTAAAGCAAAATTAAAGTGTAGTTCAAGTTATTTTCGTACCTGATTTGAACTGAATTCGCAATTGTTGCTGAAATAATTAATAGTTAAGACGCAGTATCTTTTCACTACTTTGAGACACCAAAATAAATGCTCACGGTCACAAGATGATCATGATGTGGATAGTTGACGATACATAATTTCCATTGTTTATTTGAGAAGCATTTCATCAAAGTTATAATTCTCTTTTGATATGAAGATGTGCAGTCACAGGATTGAAGTATGATGGCTAGAGGTGACAAAAGAGGTGTCAGTGTTGAGTGCGCTATCATAAAGATATCAGGGCTCGTGAAGCTGCAATTACTTTGCTGTGAGTATTATATTGCGATAAAGGGACACATGAAATGAAACCACATTTAAATAAGGGAGCCACAAGGCATGCATTCGTGAGAGAATTATTACGATAAAAATCTGACGATAATCTCGCATCAGTGCAGAAAACACGGGAACAAATTGTCGAAATTAGGTCTCGCGATGTTGGTAAATACTGAAAAATTCTTATATTATGAGAGAAAATACAAAATAAGCGGACAGTTCAAGCCAAAAAGACAATTTACGCCCATTAAGTCTTCCGAATGGGCTGTAGGGAAATGAAAAAAGTTTTTTTTCCGATGAAGATGATACATCAATGGTTATTAAAATATCCTAAAGTAAATACACTTATATGATACAAATGTGAGTTTTGTAATACCTATGTCACTAGTCGAAACAAATTGTGGGCAATGTATTCCTACAGTTAAATTTAAATTAGATGATATATATAACTGCAATTATAAAAGAAAACACAACTTCACTGACGAAGCATTGTTGATTACATTTTGGTGCACACTTACAGTGAGAAACGAGCTCAGAGACTTGCGTATAAGGAATTATTTGAAGGTAAAATGGGTGGATAAAAATAATCCTGCGTCTAAGCGAGATTGACATTCAGTTCTATATTTTCACTCCTACGGATAAACTAGTATTCCAATCGACTCGGAGACAATGTTTTCCATTACGCCACGAATTTATGATTTTTTACGCTAATAATAGTGGCACATAACAGTCTACCTGAGTCAGAAACATGAAAACCATTATTCTACAACGGCCGGCTGCCAAACCATGTGCGACAGAACTAGAGTACAATGTGAAATAAAAGAGATGGAGAAGAAGTACTTTACAAACAATTACTTTGAACGTTTCGAGCCTATGCTCATTCTCAACAAAATATTCTGCGAATAAAATAATAATAATAATAATGAGGGCATCTACGGATGCTTTATTTCCAATCAAGCCTGATACATATCACCTTGTACATTGGATTTTCAAATGCCATATATCTAACGCCAGGACGCCATGACGCTTTCCCCCGGTCAAGACCGGTACCCATTTCAGATACCTGGGTAGAGTTGGGTATTGTGCTTGGAGTTTTTCTCCCATACCCAACAAAGAAAATCGCCATCGCCAGCGCCGAGAATCGAACCCGGGTCTACCGCGCAGCGGCAGAAACCTCTAGCCACATGGCTATGGCGAGCTAACATGTCAGTACACTCAAGATTATAAAACCGGAGAATATAAGCACGAAAAGTCAATGCAGGTCGAAGCCATCGTACAGGTCGCTTTCTTACTTCACCTACTCATTCTAGTATAAGACAACATTATAGTAATGGTTCTTGTGAACAGGTAATTGACATTAGCAAATTTGAAATATTAGATTCTTGTACCGCCAAGTTAGACCTACATATTTTAGTCATTATTCATTCATAAACTCAAACCTTCTCTCAACGAAATGCAGAGTGCATATCCTCTAAAAATAGTCAACCGTTAAATTATTCTTATTATTGTTTTTGTTTGTTTGTTTTCGTGCTTATATTCTCCGGTTTTATAATCTTGAGTGTACTGACATGTTTATTATTTTATCCGCAGAATATTTTGTTGAGAATGAACCTAGGCTCGTAACGTTCAAAGTAAGTGTTTTTAAAGTACTTCTTCTCCACCTCTTTTATTGTAAAGTTGCTTTTCGAAAAAGATTTTCCTTTGTACAATGTGATATTCATCCCATACGGTTGTCATAATATACTCAGGAGCGTATGAAGTGATACGATAAATTGCGCCACGCATGACTAAAGAGAACATTTTAGGACGTGAATAAGGGCAGAAAACACTAGTGTCTTATAATGATAAGAAATTAGAAAAATTTACATTATTTTCGAAATATGATGCAAATATCTTTAATTGAGAAACATACATAGGTGCCATGATGGTCAGGTATATTGTTTGTACAAAAAGGGATAGAATAACATACAATGTACCCAATGTTGTTTAATTGAAGTTGAATAGGGTTTATTAATTCTTGGAGACGATAAAAATAACGAACTTCGTGGATTGAAAACTCGTATGACAGTCAATACGTGCATTGACATATAAGTTTTGTATATGTCAACATCAAGGAATATTATTAGAATGGCTTGTTGAGTCAGATACTCAAAAATATCATTTTAAGCGAGCATAAAACAATGAAAAAAGTGAGTTGACAGCCTAAAATTGCATGCTTTAACGCACAAAACAGATTTATGAGTTTTCTCATTTAAATGCCTGACGATAACAAGGAGAAAATAGAAAAAATACGGTTTTTATAGGACAAATGGAAAAAATTCCAACAACTGTGCGTAAGTGCACATACATACATATACTTTAATGTTTGTACACATATGCACCTACACATGTTAACGATATTAGGACACAACTAGGTATGCGCGCTGGCTGAGCGAGACAGTCATCTTGCCGCTGCTGCCGGACGGCATGGTCGACCATGGCAGGGCTCCCACTCATGGTTTTTCCACCCAGATCTTGGTTTTTTCGATCCCTCCTGGGTTGCTAGATTTAATTCTTCAAATATTGCTAAATCTGCGTTTTTTGAAGTCAAGACTGCAAATTCATCATGAACTAGAGTATATTGAATAATGCAGTTGTGAATTTTTGGTTCTAAGCCGTATGAAAATGCATTTCAGATACAAAACTACGCCTATCGGATGGGGTAGAACGCGTTCAATCTGTATAGAATAAAAAATTGATTAATATTATATAGGAGAGTTAATACACTGGGTTCCGTAATTGGAAATATTGCTTTGATTTATTAGGACAAATGTCGGCACGACATTTGGAAGAAGAGGACAAACCACTAAAGTGTAATGAAACAACAAACTATAAACTCTTCGGAGCAGGGCTTCAGGTAGACCGGCGGGCGCTGGACTTGCGGTCTGCGCCTGTGCCGTCATAGAAAGCAAGCCGTGCTCTGTGGAGTAAGTTGCGGTTAGTCGTGATATAGTTTTAATCATAGGTTTAATACAGTTTATCATTGTAAGGTAAGTTTATTAGTTATAGGTTTTAAGGTAAGTTTATAAGTTATAAGGTAAGTTTATAAGTTATATGTTTTAAGGTAAGTTATAAGTTATATGTTTTAAGGTAAGGTTATTTGTTTAAGTTATGAGTTTTAAGGCAAGATATAAGTTTTCAGTTATTGAGTTATAAGTTATAAGTTTCTGGTTTCTAGTTATAAGTTATAGTTATTAAGAATGCATGGGGAAACGTAGTCCTAAGTACCCAGCTCACGGCATGGCAAGTATTTGGTCCTAAACTTTTAGTTTACCACCCTCCACAAATACTAGTGAGCTTCAGGAGGCCAGGAAGCGAAGTCAGGCGAGCGGACAGTGAGTGGTGCAGGTCAGCAGCAAGGAAGGCGCCTCAGCCTTTCATCTTTTGTCCGCTCGGTCCTCGGAAGAAAGGGACGGAGAGCGTAGCGAAGCTGACGAAAAACCACCGGCGCCCCTGGGCTGGTTGCAGGCAGGTTCCGCACGGTGTTCGAGACGAAGGCTGAGTAGGCTCAAGTTTGTATAAGTAATAAAGTTGATGGATGATGTTTGCTTTGTGGAGGTTGGAGGCGATCTGAACTGGCATCCAGAAAATTTACGAGGTAAGTGCGGCTTGGCTCAAATGGTGTATTCATTGGGATGTTTCAGGATAATAAACCAAAGTTCAAAAACCAAAGACAAGCCTAGAGCTGGGTTATAGAAATTGTTACGTTATTGAATTTGCTAAATTATCTGTGACTAAATTTCATTTAAAGGTTTGAAGGGCTATATATGGTTTATTTTTAATTACTTGTAGTCTTAAATTAAGTTCATGAACAAGAAAAGCTTAAAGTTAACGAACGTGAAAACTATTACAGGAACTCCTGTAAATTTATTGTACAATCTGTTTCTCACCCTTAAAAACGCTTAACGAACGAGTTTCTTACGAACTTGCAAGCCAGGCAAAACCGGGTATAGCCGGTGCTCCAGTCTCCACTTCAGTCCTTGGTGAGCTCGTGTAAGTTGTGTTGTTTCGATTTGCTTGGCTCGTTACAGTGATGTGACGCTCATTCTGATCGTAAAACTGGTTGTGTATTCTTTTAAAGTGAATGTCTAAAAATTTATTATTGATATTTAATTTTCATATTTTAGACGCACTAGTATTCAAAATGGCTGGCCCTCCGACAACGATGTCTAAAAAATGGTATACGCAACCTTTCAAAGAAGAATAGTTAAAGGAAATTATGGAAAACCTGTCACGGTTGGAAACCTAAACCGAAAATGGTACGAGATGTCATCAACGGAGTGCGTCACCAGCGTAATGAAAAGAGCCTTGCACAGCAGAAAGTCGTTTTAATGTCGATATTTGTGCTACATAAGAGAATTAGGAGCAGTAGGAACAGGAATAAAATCAGCATTGCCATCATTGTTAACATTCACGTATGTTAAATTATACTTTTTTCTAATTAAAATAACACTTCTAGTTTTTTTAATAAATCTGGGTTTTTTTCATGTTCAATCTAGGTTTCTCTGAAAATTTTGAGTGGGAGCCTTGGAGCTGGTCAGTTGTGACTGTTGCGTTAGGACCTTCATACAGTGCACTTGACTACGAGCAGGCTAAATTAAGCTTCTTGCCTGATGTTTGTGTGAGTCTCTTAACTGTGCTTGGGTAATCCTGCGCCCTCTTTTACCATTGTACTTTAGGCGTTTTTGCTGGGTGTTTAGTCGGGGGAAGAGCCACGATCTCGTGTAGAGAGACGGCTCCCGCAAGACACGTCCTGATATTATACGTGTTCTGTCTATTATACTTGCCATGTTTTAAATACATTGTTACTTATCCATCCCGCACCTTACCCTACTGTCTGGGCCTAGCTATTTAGCCTGAATAGCTAACCCTTGCCTGGCCGGCATCCTGACAGATCGGCGTCCTAGTGGTGAGACATTTAGCGGGCTAGTTTCACTACACTTCTATTACTTCAAAACTCAACTGAATTCAATACTTGAAAAGTTTAAGGAATTGCCAATTATTTACTTCTAGGTAGCCTTATAAATTATGCCAATAATATTAAAATATAAATATTGATATTTCAATAACTTCTAAGGTTTTGAAGAAAATTCACTAAAGTTAATTTTAAGTTCAATAACAATTTCATAATTTACTTGTATTCAATAACTTTAACTTAATTTATTTTTCAAATTCAATTATCAATTTAAAATTTATGGCGCTGACCTTTTCTATGTTTCTCTAATCATTAAGACGAAGTATAAGAATCGGCCGCGGCTGCTCACCTCTGCGCATTCTCGGCGCCACAACAGGGATTCACCTCATTTCACTAGCGAATTCCCTTCGGGCTCTGATTTCGACCCTAACTTACACCGGCAGCTGAACTTTAGCAATTGAAGTGTTCTTTGTGGCCTATAACTTTTAATCCTGTATCGAGTGTCTACAGCATACACCAGTGCAAATGGTGCGTTGTGACTGTTGGACTGTAAGGATATTAACTTCATCAACCGATCATTCGTGCGCCATTACGGAGTTGCGACCTGACCATCGTAAGGGCCTTTACACCTCGCTGATGGACCTGGGAGCAACCATGGCCTGCTAGGCTCTCCTCCTCCACCTCCCCTGCGCTGCGCTACGATGCTCGTCCCGTCTCCTCGCCTCTGGACGGCTGAGAGACACTACTGCCTATTCGATGTTGAGACATAGTTATGGTCAGCGCCATTTCATATTTGTCTGTCGAGCAGTTTCTGTCAGTCTCGTCAACCTTAAATTATAAATAGGAGAGAAACTTTAAATTACTTGAATTACTATATTACTTGAATTACTAAATTACTTGAATTACTAAATTACTTGAATTACTAAATTACTTGAATTACTAAATTACTTGAATTACTAAATTACTTGAATTACTAAATTACTTGAATTACTAAATTACTTGAATTACTAAATTACTTGAATTACTAAATTACTTGAATTACTAAATTACTTGAATTACTAAATTACTTGAATTACTAAATTACTTGAATTACTAAATTTCTTTGATCGCGTGGACCGCTAGACGGCCACTGAACTTAATTACCTTGTTACTCTTACTAAATTACGCGACTTGCGTGGACCGCTAGACGGCCACCGTCCTCAATGAACTTAATTGTTATTCAAAATTTACGCTGAAACGTAATTTCTAATAGTATTCGGTTTTCTCTCCCCGACAGTTGTGTCAGGCACTGGGGTTTCTGAGCGCGCTGATGGGGTGCACAACACTCCCCTTATCCTCGGTTACCCAAGACTAGGATTCGTTTTGTTTGTTTATCAATAAATTCTTGTAAACCTACTTCGTTTCCGTCACCTGCTATAGTGCCTGATATTTTATTTGTCAGGTTTATAATGAAATGAACTTTTCTTCATGAACAGATTTTGAAATTTTTCAAATCCAAATAGATACTTGGAAAACGTGAACTATTTTAACGTTTGATAAAAAAATTTTGGAACTTTTTTCTAATTTATGTCTTGCAATTCTGATATTACACCCTGCGTTAGCTTCAGTTATTAATTAAATTACGCTGGGCGCGCTCGCTTCCCTGGCGCGCGAAAGCCAACTTCAAAGTCGAATAATTAAAAAAATCGCATAAGCAAACAGAATGTCATTCATATAAAACGTTCTTAAATGTGTTCCTTTATTGATTCTTTGGAACGGAATTATTAATTTCCGTGATTGCATTAAACCCGACATTGACCCTTTACACCTCTAAAGGCCCTTTTACATTGACGGTGTCTTCGCGCTCCACACCATCGCTCCATCCCGCCACCAAATAAGCTCCGCCCACAGCAGAGCAAAATGACCCTTAAGGCCCTATTACACGGGGCAACACTTTGCCTCGGTTACGGCAACTGAAATGACGCAACTTGTGGGTGCGCTATCACACTAGGCAACCAGTGTGGCGTTGCCAATTGCAGAGGGAGGTTGTAGCTCGCAGTGACTGCGGCATTTGACATATTCATTTCATCATTAAATGAAAAGCATTAAGAACGTATACAAAACTTAGTTCCTGTTTTGCGCTTTTAAATGTCCTTGCATTATTTATTGTCTTTATTCTCTAACAATGGATGAGATTGAAGGGTCATACGACTATTGATTCAATATAATTCTTTTGATGTATTATTGACTTCTAGGAAAATATTTAATTTGTGAGAAACAATATTGAATGCAGTAATATAAACATCATAATATTGTAATAAATTTTTAACATCTTTTTTACAGCTCATATTCGCATTTCCATATAATAATTGGTTTTTATACCGCACAGAAATAAACAAAAGAAACAATAAATTACTTAATTAAGCACATTCATTTCCTATATTGATAAACGAGGTTCAAGTAGTTAGGTTCAAGTCTAAAAAACACATTAAATGGTTTGATCATTAGAAGCTGAATAAAGTATTGCCTATTTTCTACCCGTTACCTAAGATATAAAATTGAAATGAATGCCCTGACTTCATAGAGTCAATCTTCTTTTCCCTGTCCTTTTTGTGGCAGTTACTAATGTTTATTCTATTTGGTTTGATGGCTTCGATAGTTTCATCATATTCAGCTAAACTGTTTAAACTTGTAAACCAATGGTTTATTATTTTTAAATTTCTGACCACTTTATTTATCATAAAATACTACCTGATAAACATTCAAATTTATGGAAAAGTGACAGCATTTGTAGATGAAACGTCATGAATATATGGTAAATGGTAATATTCCGCTTTATTTTGTACAGAAATTACGACTAATTATGTGCCTAAAATGGTACTTAATTGCATATATATTAACACCTAATAGCATTCCATATTGTAGGGCATTTATTAACATTTTTCCTGTGACGTACACCACAGGTGGTACATGGAGGTAACTTTCATATTGCTGTCGCAATCTCAATTTTCATAAATATTTAATCAAAGCTGAAAACAGGCACGATCCAGTTCATGTTTGGTATTTTCAAAATAGTTTACTACAATTGACTTAAAATTTGAGTTTGGTGTTGAACTTAATGCCTAGTTGCAGCAGTCAAAGTGTTAAATCCTTCGACTTCCTATTGAATGGCAGACCGAGTTTATATTGGCTCAGTGGGAGGCGGTGTCCCATAGCATAGGACATTGATGAGAGCCTTCTATTATCAATTGTATAGCGGATCGAGACCATGGTGAACCAGTCGGAAACGGTGTCGCAAACATCCTCACACTACGACGCTCAGTCGAGCACTGCTCCGTCGCTCTGAGGTGCACGAAGTTTTTGATGAAGCGTGAAAACCAAAACTCGCCCAGCAACTGCAGTCCGTTGCTCTCAAAAGCATCCGTCGCTGCTTTTTAGAGCAATTGTTGCCCCGTGTAATAGGGCCTTTATTGCCACGCTCACGGTAAGGAGCGCCAACATTCTGCATGCTAAATATCGGCGGTGTGCACTGCCAGTCACCAGCGTTCAGTTGCTCTTGAGACCATAGAGAGCATGTGTAGTCATGGCTTACATATTATGGAGCAAAGAAGAAATTAAAACTCCTATCGAAAAATGTTAAGAATTTCCATGTTTATGGAACGTTAAGCTCGCAGAGTATAAAAACAGAGTGTCCCGAGAAGATGCTTTTAAAAGTATAGCATCTCACTTCCCCAATTATAATATTTCAATGGTTAAAATGAAAATTTAAACACCGAGAGGCCACCATAGGAAATAGCTCTCACTATTCAACAAAATCAAAGAAACACACACAGCGTATGTGAACGTAAAATTAATTACAGTGCAATTAAAATTGTACAGTGTGCATTGCTCTCAGGCAAAGTACTTCAAGTAGACGAGAAAAATTCGGCAGGTGTCATTAGAAGATTATTGAAATTAAAGGAAAAGTAAAAAAGGAAACCTACAAATTAGTAATCGTTTTTTTCCTTTCTATTTTCAGTGTTTTTGAAGGTAATTGGGTAGTACTAAAGTTTTTAAGAATATTAGCTTTACACTTCTGCAAAATATTCTGCAAATACTCTGCAAATTGTTCTGCCAAGTATTCTGTCAGTATTCCAAGAGCAATACTGACGATCAGGGCTCCCACTGAAAATGTTCAGATAAACCTAGATTGAACATGAAAAAATAAATTCGTTAAAAATAAACGTAGAAGTGTCGTTTTAATAGGAAAAAATAAAAGTTAACATTCGTCAGTAGAAACACTGATGGTAATGCGGATTTTATTCCTGTATTTCCTCCTAATTCTCGTCTGCAGCGCAAATTTTAATATTGAGTCGACTTTTCTGTTGTCCAAGGCGCTTTTCATTACGCTAGTGACATGCTCTGTTGATGACATCTTGGACCAATTTCGGTTTAAGCTTCCAACCGTGACAGGTTTTTCATTCTTTCCATTAACCATTCATCTTTGAAAGGCTGCGTATACCTCTTTTTAGACATCGTTTTTGGAGGGCTAGAAATTTTGAAAACTAGTGCGGCAATACTATGCAAATTTGAATGTTTAAATGTTTAAAAAAATAGACATTCATTTAAAGGAATGCACGACCAGTTTTACGATCAAAATGCGTGTCATCTCACTGCAACGTGCCAAGCAAATCGAAGCAACACAAGTGGAGCGCCGGCTATCCCTGGCTTGGCCGGGCTTGCAAGTTCGTAAGATACTCGTTTCTTACGCGTTTTTAAAGAAAGAAAGAAAGAAAGAAAAAAACTTTATTTCCAATAGAGATTGTACAATATTACAATCATTGGTTTTTAAATATCTTAAAATTAATACACTTAGATGATACACACACACGAGTATTGAAAAACTCGTGTCACTAGTCGAAAATAAATGATTGAGGGCAATGTACTCCTAACCTTGCTTAATCTACATTTGACAATACATGTAATGATAATTATAAGAGATAACGCAAATTCATGGGCGATGAATTTTCATTGTGGGGTGAAAACACTTTTGACAGTTTACATGTACATGACATAAAACTTCGCAATTATTGATGCCAGGAAATAATATATGAATCGCTTGTTTCGGCAAATGTTCAAAAGTGTCATTTTAAGGAAGCATGAAAAGAAAATATAAATACAAATCCATATACATATATATACGTATATATATATATACATACATACACACACACATACATATATATATATATATATATATAAATATATATATATATGTACGCATAAGCATGAGGACCAAGAAGATTATAAGTTTTGTATTTCTAATTCAACAATTTCAACATAACGGTCGTTAGTTAATAAGCATTTTATTTAAATATAAATTGATGATCGTACAACAAATGTATAGTTTGTACATGAATGCTTTACAATATTAAAGAGATGACGAGTTAGGTAATGTTACAAGTTGAGAGTGAACAGAAAATGACCATTATCTCTAGTAAAATGCTAGTTGTCAGTCTAGTACACACATATGTGCACACATACATGTAAATATATACACATATATGTACACATAAGCATGAGGACCGAGAAGATTATAAGTTTTGTATTTCTGATTCAACAATTTTAACATACCGGTCATTAGTTAATAAGCATTTTATTTAAATATAAATGGATGATCGCAGAACAAATGTATAGTTTGTACATGAATGCTTTACAATAATAAAGAGATGACGAGTTAGGTAATGTTACAAGTTGAGAGTGCACAGAAAAAGACCATTTTCTCTAGTAAAATGCTAGTTGTCAGTTTAGTACACACATATGTGCACGTATACATGTAGATATATACACATACGCATGCACAAACATACCCACGCACATACTTACACCAAACTCGTAAGCATACACAAATGCATTTCTATGCATTGAGGCAATACATACGCATTCTACAGAGTGTCATACGCGTAGCGTGCACACGTACACATATAAACAAGTAAGCATGTGCGCAAATATCAGCATAAACTAGCCATTATAAACCAGAATTCCAATCGAGGGAAACAGAGAAAATATCTTTTATTATAGCATGAATTTTATAAAATTTCGTACTAAAAATAGTGGCACAAGACAGTCTACTTAAGTCAGAAACATGAAAACGATTGTGGGACGTGAATAAGAAAGAAAACATTAATGTCCTATAAAGGTTTCATATTAGAAAACAAATCACATTATCTTTGAAATATGGCGCAAATTGTCGGCAATTCATAAACAAACATAGGTATCACATTATTATAAGCATATAACTATAAGCAGAATAAGCATATTACTGCAGTATAAATGGATGATCCCAAAACGAATTTATTTTTATTTTTTTACATGGATGCTTTACAATTTCATATTAGAAAAAAAAAACACATTATCTTTGTAATATGGTGCAGAATGTCTGCAATTGATAAACACACACACACATATAGGTACCATGACGGTCTAGTTTGATGCTTGCACAGAAACGGAGAGGAATGACATAAAATGCAACCTTCGACTGGTTTATCTACTCTAGTGCACACAGGTGTACGTGCACATATACACACCCGTATGTTCACATACACCTATATACGTACACACATATACAAGTAAGCATGTTTGCAAATGACAACGTATAGGCGGTCAAATCATAATACCTACGCATACTTCCAAACTGGTGTGTGATGTCTTGAATTATAAAACAATGAGCGAGGGAGATTGTTCAGCAATGGAGATACCAGGCAAATGAGATTCGTCAGTACTCATTCAGTATGTTCTGTAACTAAAAATTATTATTGAGACACAAGATGACGAGTTATTTTGGCTTTAAATTCTCTCGGTCTTTGAGGGACTTTAATATTCAGGGGAAGTTTGTTCCACAGTAAGGCGCCTGATATGGACAGAGCCTTCTGCCCTAAGTGAGATGAACGATAGTTGACTATGACATTATTGTTTCTGTTCGGTTTTTGATTGGTTACAGTGGGTGGATGGAAACGCACTATCTCAGCATTGCTCTGATGAAGATATAACGAGGAGAATACGTATTGGGCCTTCTGCAAGAGGAGCCTTTCTTGGATAGGAATCCAGCCGAGTTTATTGAGGAGAGGGGTTACGTGATCATTTTTTTTTTAAATTACCGTTGCATACCACCTTGGCTGCAAAATTCATGCATTTTTGTAAGTCCCTTTGAAGGTATTGAGGTAAGTCTCCCCATACTAGGCTGCAGTAGTCAATGCGCGATAACACAAGGGGTTGAATAGCTAATAATCTGGATTTTTCGTCTAGCATACTTTTTATACGATGAAAAAACATTAAAGTTCCGTAGATTTTGTTGCAAGTAGTCTCAACGTGAGATTTGAAGGACATATTTCTATCGAACCAGATACCTAGATTTTTAACTTTTTCTGATGCATTAATTTTATCATTTCCAACTGCAAGAGTAAGATCTGAAGTTTTTTTAATTGCATCTTTGGATCCAAAAATAATGCATTGTGTTTTATTAGCATTTAATTTGAGACCATTTCGGTCGTACCATGATTTCAGGCTAGTCAGTAAAGTTTCGGCTTTAATTTGCGTCTGTGGTATTTCCGATACTGAACTTGTTATTGCAATTTGAACATCATCTGCATAAATTGAGATCCGTGTGTTAGAAGGCATTGGAGGGAAATCATTAATGAAAATAGAAAAGAGTAGCGGACCAAGAATGGATCCTTGGGGAACACCAAAATTGTTTTGAATGAATGGGGACAATTTGTTTTCTATGCGGACTGCATGAGATCGATTTGACACGTAACTTTCAAACCATTGCGTGTCTATTCCCAAGTTCAGTATTTTACGTAGAAGTCTTTCATGTTCGACGCTATCGAATGCCTTAGAGAGATCAAGTAGCAGCAAGAGTGTTACATTCTTTTGATCGATGTCACTGTATATTTTTTCAGATATATTGAGCAGAGCGTCTTGGGTGCTAGTATTTCTTCTATAGGCATATTGATTTTGGTGGAGTAGATTTGACTCGTCCAGGTGAAATGACAGTTGATTTGTCACCACTTTCTCCAATAGTTTGGACATGACAGGCAAAAGACTGATGGGCCTGTAGTTTGATGCTGTATTTAGGTCACCACTTTTGTGCAACGGTCTAATAATGGAGTGTTTCCATTGGTTTGGAAACGTGTTGGTTACTATTGATGTATCAATTATCAGACGAATCCATGGTGCTGTAACAGGGAAACTGTCTTTGATATATTGAAGACTGATACCATCATGTCCAACCGCCTTTGTGTTTTTTAGTGAGTATAAGATGTTTTGTAACTCCGGTAAATCGACAGGGCGTGGTCTCCACTTGACATCAGTCCTCGAGGGTGCAGTGGGGCATGAATTTTCAATTGTCGTTTCATCTGGATTGGTACACACCTCACTGAAAACTTGAGCCCCTACTTTTGAAAAGAATGTGTTGAAATCCGTGGCTGTTGCCAAGGGATTTTCAAAATTACTTATGCGATCTAAATTTTTATATGGGAATTATGGCGTGGATAGCCCTACACTAGAGCACAGCATAGGTTCCACATAGACACAACATAGTTATAGTACTGAACAAATAGACAATGCTATGACACAGCAATTTAGGTAAATAGTTCACTCACCTCTTGGATACCTTAACTTAATACTCCATTTTCAATACTGTGGCTAGCAAGAGTAGAGCGGAGATAGACGGGAAAGGTATAGAATAGAGTAGAATAGAATTAGTACATTAGTTTAGAACTCAAGAAGTTAGATACCAACGACAGTAGGTATTTATATACACACTCGGTCAACATGTACTTGTTGTTGAACCCGAGGCCAATAGCAGACTGACTTGCGAGTGTTGCTCTCTCGAGCGTTGCCAACTTATGGTCTCTCTAACTAGAACTTACACTACTCGCTATATTACACCCCTTCCTCCTTAATTAGAAACCCTCCCCCTGTATCCCTAGTCCCCTTATTCAATATAGTCAATCCTAAAGGTCCATTCTCACCACAGGCTTCCGAGCCCGGGTAGACCTGCGTGAGATGTTAGCACTTGGAGGCTCGTGCATCCTAGCCTCCTGGGTGGGAGTCGGGTAATTATAATCAGGTGTTCCGGTGTCAGGTTCATTGGTCGGAGGTGGTGGGTATGAATTTTGAGCAGGTTGTGGAAACACGACGGTTTCCTCCGTAGGTTGTTCCAAGGGTTCAGGGATGGTGTTCGAGCAGGTAATAACTTGGTCCTGGTGTCGACGAACGACCTCTCCCCCCTTCAGTTGGCACTTGTAGGATACCGGGCCTGTTTTCTCAATGGTGGTAGCAGGGGTCCATTTTGGGGAACCCGGCGTGTATTGACGGACCGTCACAGGAGACTCCGGCGGAATATCAACCGCGCGAGACCCTGGGTGGTATCTTTTCTGAGCGTCCTGGCGTTGAGCAACTTTGGACGCGATTGCTTCTGACGGCCAAAGCAGATCAAGACGAGAGCGAACTTTTCTGCCTAACATCAGTTCGGCGGGCGTAACACCTGTTGTCGTGTGGGGTGTCAGCCGATAGTTGAACAGAAACCTGTCTAGTGCTAGGCGTAGGGGTTCCGTTGACTTTCGTATATTCTTCTTGAAAGTTTGTACCATGCGCTCTGCCAGTCCATTAGTTGAAGGGTGGTATGGTGCGCTCGTAATATGTCGCATACCACATGCCTTCACAAATTCTGGGAATTCAGCCGATGTGAAACACGTTGCATTGTCAGAAACAATTGTTACTGGAAATCCAAATGTCGCAAAAGTGTGTTTCAGGCACGAGATCGTTTCGCTAGAGGTTGTAGTAGATGTGGGAAAAATTTCAACCCACTTAGAGTGTGCATCCACGATCACTAGATAGTATTTTCCATCCATTGGGCCCGCGTAGTCAATGTGTATGCGATGCCAAGGCTTCGCAGGCCATTCCCACGGATGGAGTTCAGCTTTCGTTGGTGCAGCTCGAGTGCTCAGGCACTCGCTGCATGACTTAGTCGTTTCTTCTAGATCTTTGTCCAGCAGCGGACACCATACATAGCTGCGAGCTAACTCCTTCATCCTGGATGATCCAGCATGGCCAGAGTGCAGTTCGTCCACAATGGCTTGTCTGAGAGCTTGGGGTACAATAATTCTTGCTCCCCAGAGCATACAGCCATTTTGTGTGGACAATTCGTTTCGCCTCCTAGTATACGGAGCGAGATCAGGGTCACCAATTACCGTCGAAGGCGAGCCTACTTGGCAGTATTTGTATACCTTTGAAAGTACTGGGTCCCTTAGGATGCCGTCGCGGATGTGGGTGCTGGTGACTGGAGCTGACTCAAGGAAATTAACTAAGGACGTCCATTCCGCAGGAATAGGTGTGGCTTTCTCGGGAGTTGTCAAAGGTAGACGACTGAGAGCATCAGCTGTGCCCAACAGCACGCCGGACCGGTGACGCAAGGTGAACTTGTAGGACTGCAGTAGTAAAGCCCACCTTTGAATGCGCCCGGATGCCATCGGAGGAATGCTTCTACCCGGATCAAATAGTCCTAACAAAGGTTTGTGGTCCGTAACCACAGTGAAATCCTGTCCCCACAGGTAGCAATGAAATTTTCGAAGTGCGAACACCATAGCTAGGGCTTCTTTCTCAGTTTGAGAGTAGTTGCGTTCTGTTGCTGTTAGAGTTCGGGAGGCAAAATAGGCGGGGCGTTCAATCCCATCAATAAGGTGACACAGCACCGCTCCCACACCATACGCACTACTGTCAGCCACTACCACTATGGGTTTCTGAGGGTCAAAGTGGACTAGAGTCTGAGAGTCCAGGAGGGCTTGTTTAGATTTCTGGAAGGCTCTCTCCTGACTTGCATCCCATTTCCAAGGGGTTTTGTCTCTCAGTAAGGTATTTAGGGGCTCCAGCATAGTTGCAGATGATTTTAGAAATTTCCTATAGAAATTTAGCAGCCCAAGGTAGGCTCTCAGTTGAGTTACATTAGTAGGAGCTGGTGCATTCTGGATTGCTGCTACCTTCTCTGCAGTGGGGTGCAATCCATCCTTGTCAATTTGGTATCCAAGGTAGGATACCTGTGGCACTCCAATTTGGCATTTATCCATTTTCAGTTTTAGTCCTGCCTCCTGTAGTTTAGATAAGACTTGATAGAGACGCTTGTTGTGCTCTTGCTCATTAGTGGCACTTACCAGGACGTCATCCAGGTAGCAGAACACTCCTGGGAGGCCCTGCAATAGTCCTTCCATGGCACGCTGAAAGATTCCAGGTGCGGACGCAATTCCAAAACTGAGACGGTTGTAGGCAAATAAACCTCTGTGGGTGTTTATTACCCTGAGTTCCTTGGAGTCTTCATCCAAGGGTAGTTGAGCGTATGCCTGAGACATATCTAGCTTGGAGTATATAACTCCTCCTGCTAACCCGCTAAATAGATCTTCCACTCTGGGTATAGGGTAAGTATCAAGCCTAGTGGCTCTGTTGACTGTTAATTTGTAGTCCCCACAGATGCGGATGCTTTGATCAGCCTTGAGCACAGGGACGATCGCCGCTGCCCATCTCGAGTATTGTACAGGGGTGAGGATACCTTCCTGCACCAGTCTATCAAGTTCTGCCTCCACCTTTGGTCTCAGTGTGTAAGGCACGTTCCTGGCCTTACAAAACTTTGGGGGTACGGCTGGATCCACTTCTATTTTGAAATTTCTTCCCTTAAAGCAACCTAGACCTGGTTGAAAAAGGTCGGGGAATTTATTGGCTAACTCTTCAGGGCAGGTAGTCAATTTGTTGACATTATTTGATACTATAGTTAGCCCGAGGGAATCAATCAGGTCCCTACCCAGCAAAGCTGGCCCCTCCCTGTCTACAATCACAATAGTTGCTAGTTGAGGAACCATATTACCAGGTTCACGCTGGATGTTAGCCCTAATCTCCCCACAAATCAATAGGGGGGTTCCCCCATAAGTCCTAAGCTTAACATCAGAAGGTCTCAGCTCGGGTCTTGACTTAGCTGGTATTTTAGAGTAGGTGGCCATTGAAAGGATAGACCTGGCAGCACCTGTATCTACCTCCATCTCTAATGGCACACCATTTATTAACAATTTTATTTTGATTGGGGGTTTCATTTCCTCGGCTATTGAGAAAATCTCCCCATAACAGCCTAGATTAGCAACTGGATAGTCTGCACAGGTTGCATTGTTAGCTCTATTAGGGTTAGGGTGGTGTTCCCTCCCCCTTTTCTCATGCATAGCATGCACAAAATTATTTTTGTTGCCTTTAGCAGAATTTTGATTTTTCCATTTAAAGCAACATTTCTTAAGATGGCCTTTTTGGCCACAACCATGACAAACACTGTCTTTATAGGGGCAATCTCTACGCCAGTGCAGATTACCACAGCCGCTGCATGCTGATTTGGGGCTAGCTTGAGCCTGAGTTTTGCCCTGAGGCTTAATAGCAGTTTGCTTTACTCTATGCTGGCCCACATTTAGTATGGAATTAGGTTGCCTTAACACAACCGTCTCCCTCAGTTGAGTTTCTTTGGCAGTTGCCAGATCCACGTCTTTTTTCCATGTGAGGTCTGCTTCATTAAGCAAGCAATTTTGAACATCATTACTGGCCACACCCAGTATTAACCTATCTAGCAGCGTTTCTTCCAGAACTTCCTGTTTGAAATTACAGGCGTCTGAAAGGGCCTTTAAGCTAGCCACAAAATCAGCAATGCTCTCCCCTTGTTTCTGGTTCCGCTTATGGAACCTAAACCTTTCAAAGATCTGGTTGCGTGTCGGCTTAAAATGCCGTCTTAACGCTTCCATGATCTCCTCATAGGTAGCATCTAAAAGTCTTTTAGGTGAGAGTAGGACTTTGGCTAACCTAACAATTTTAGGACCCACCAGAGCAATAAATGTTTTAGCTTTATTTGAATCTTCCACTTTATTAATACTCAGGAAGCAGTTTAGCCTGACATCATATTCTGGGAATTCTTCCTCTAAAGGATTGAATTCTCCCACTGAGCCTAACATTGGCATTTTTACCCAGCTTTACAGCTAATTGTCAGATATCTACCTGAAATAGTAGTAGCAACAATATCAGTTGCAAGAGTAGCCAATTCAAGAGACTGTAATAATACACCTTGTTAAAAAAAATCAGAAATTTACAGCATCAATACTCTAGTCACTGAATAATAATATAAATTCTGAGTTGCTTCATCAGTCTAGCCTCTCCCAATAGTTCTACAAAAAATAATCCTCGTCGCCAGTATTATGGCGTGGATAGCCCTACACTAGAGCACAGCATAGGTTCCACATAGACACAACATAGTTATAGTACTGAACAAATAGACAATGCTATGACACAGCAATTTAGGTAAATAGTTCACTCACCTCTTGGATACCTTAACTTAATACTCCATTTTCAATACTGTGGCTAGCAAGAGTAGAGCGGAGATAGACGGGAAATATATAGAATAGAGTAGAATAGAATTAGTACATTAGTTTAGAACTTAAGAAGTTAGATACCAACCACAGTAGGTATTTATATACACACTCGGTCAACATGTACTTGTTGTTGAACCCGAGGCCAATAGCAGACTGACTTGCGAGTGTTGCTCTCTCGAGCGTTGCCAACTTATGGTCTCTCTAACTAGAACTTACACTACTCGCTATATTACAATGGGGCTACCTCACTAATGATTTCCCAAGTTCGCTTCGGGTTATTTTTAGCCGTTATCAGTGCCTGGTGGAAGTGAGTTTGTTTCGCTTCAGTGATTTTCTTTCGAAGAATTTTTTCATGTTCTTTATATCTCTTGTATAAGGTACTGTTTGATCTATTGTTTTTGTACTCTCGAAAGTTAGCTTTCTTTATTCTGCTCATCTCTTTAACTTCGTCAGTAATCCAAACAGTCCGTTTCGGCTTGGTTTTTTTGGTGACGTAAGGTGCACATTTGTCGAGAGCTGCTGTGAAGTTCTCGTTGAAGATTGACACTTGTATGTCAACATCGTCAGATTGCATCATTTTCTGGAATTCGTTCGACCTATCGAGTAGTTTTTCTTAAAATAGTTCTGCTGAATAGTGCCTTTTCGAGCGATAGGTCATTAAGCGGTATTTTTGTCTTTCCTTCGCAATATTAATTTCACATTCTATAGAGTGGTGATCGGAAATAGAAGGTGATATTACTGTACTAAGTATTGCGGTGGGATTATTTGTGATTGCTAGATCGAGGAGAGTTGCAGAGACTTTAGTGATGCGAGTCGGTTCTTTGACCATTTGTGATAGGCTTAGTTTATACAATAGTTTGCTTAGCTGATTGTTTTTGTCCGTTAGGTCAACATTGAAATCTCCGAAAGCAAAGAATGATTTTTTTGCCTGAAGGATTTCTTTGAAGGTTTCCTCAATGAAATCTAGTGTTAGATTTAGGGGAGACGATGGGTGCCTGTAAAGGCTGCCAATGATTATTGATTTGTGTTTATTTATTTGCACTGCTAACCAAACCATTTCAATGCCTTCGCAAACTTTATTCGCTAGTAGTGAAGATGTTGAGTACATTTCTTTCACAAAAATACAAGATCCACTACCTCGGCTGGTTTTAGCGCCATCGTAGCGGTACAACACGTAATCAGGAATGTTAAAAAATGAACTTTGGGTTCGTGAATCAAACCATGTTTCTGAGACACACAAAATGTCAATTTTTTCAGTGACCAGCATTACTCTGATTTCATCCAATTTACCATTCAGGCTTCGAGCATTTACATGCTTGATTTTGATTTTACCTATATTAGCACTCTTTTTAAAGGTAGCGAAGTTACTATCTCGATGTGATCGTTCAGGGGATTTATCGATTTTGTCTAAGTTGCCCAGGGTGTTTGGCCCAGCATCTGCTATGTAAGAAAGTCTACTATTTGGCTGGGCAGCGGCACTCTGTCAAGATAAGGTAACCCCGGTCTGATTTTTGCCTTGTGTGACAAGAGCACTGTAGTGATCGTTTTTACGATGGAGCAGTAGTGGGGGGTTATTATTTGATAACTCTGAAATGGGAACGACTGATATTTTAAAAACACAATGATCCTGTTCATCCAGGACGAGAAGTTTTTGGATTGTCACATTTAAAATGATTAGTGGTATAAGGTCTACAGCAGCTTGGTCAAAATGTTTTTCATCAATGTAATTATCTATGAGGTTTTGCATGTCTCCACTGTTCTTGGCGACAAACTTAGCGTATGTGCTGTTGCTTGCTTTACTCTCTGTTTTGATTGCAGCCTTTAGGGAATTGTAATTCCATTTTGATGCTGGTTGTTTTGTAAGTAGGTGGAGGAGGCAGTGTCCATCGGCTTTGGTGGGAATCAGTTTTATGTTCCATGATCGTTTCAATTCATCCATTGTGGA
Organism: Morinoia aosen; assembly: GCA_030386875.1. Classification (NCBI taxonomy): domain Eukaryota; kingdom Metazoa; phylum Arthropoda; class Malacostraca; order Amphipoda; family Talitridae; genus Morinoia; species Morinoia aosen. Next base: position 78,572,270 of record CM059564.1, read on the forward strand.
ATTCATGCGTTCATAAATGGGGCTGGAGACGTTTTTTTCGCACTTTTTACATCATTAAGAGGTTCTGAGAGGTGCGGGGAATTTACGTTTTTCTGGCTCTGAATTCCCGCTCTGTGGTGATTTCTTGTATGGGGATTTGCAGAGAACTGAGAAATGCTCGTGTCAATCATATTTTTCTGGTGATGATTGTGCATACCGTTGGGTAGTGGATTTTCCATCGATTGTCGACTGCAATTTTGCAGCGATTTCTCTCTTCCTGTTGATTTCACTGCTTCCGAGTATGTGATTGGATGTTGATTTATACTCGTGTCTAAGAGGGTCTGTTCATCCTCTTCATCAGCATTGGATAGCAATGAAAACCTATTTTTTGTAGGCACTCCGCAATTGTTTGTGGCGGATGCTGGAGAGGGCTTGTTATTTGAGGGCAAACATCGGGAGGAGAGGGGAGGAGAGGGTTTGTGATACGAAGGCAAACATCGGTTTATGCTGCTGGAGGTTTCACGTGGATAGGCGGTCAACTTAGAACAATCATTCAACTCATTTTGCTGTTTTGCGTGATCATTTGAGTATTCAATTTCTTCATTCAGATCATGGGAGTTTCTGACACTGGAGATAAAATGTGAAGTTAGTCTCAAAGGTGATTTTAGAGCAATTTGTTGAAGAAAATGATGCGTGTCTTCTCGCGTAACGGGCCAAGTGCGGACATTGTTGTAAGCTTCATTGACAGGACCGGTTTTTACATTTGCTCGTAGCGGAATCAGTTTAAGACCAATTTTTCTGCACATGCTCGATGCCATGTACAATTGCTGCCCACTGCAGGAACTCACCACATAAATATGAGAAAAAAGATTCTTTGTCATGATCAGATTTTTTAACTTTGTGAGATTTTGGGACGAGAGGCTCAAACCTTTGAAACTAATTATATAGTTCCTGAAAGGAGGTGCGCGTTCAATCTCATCATAGAGATCATTTAGACGTTCCGAAGTTATGGTCTGAATCCTGCATGCGCTATCAATGTCATCTCTGTTGATTTTTGTGAGACTATTGTCTCCAACGAGAAAAGTGTCTAGAGGGGATTGCGCATAATGATGGTTACTCGCAGCTACCACCGGCGTAAAATCATGAGCGCTGATACAATAATTTAAAGCAAAAAGCTGTTCTTTAATCATTTGAATATTTGATACAGTGGAAAAAAATCGACGCTGGGCTTGGGGGACAATTTTGTCTCAAAGCTTTATTGAGAAATGCAGCTGTAAGAGACAGCATGTTATTTATTTCGTGAATAGTTTGGGAACTGGTCATTTGGAGAGGATGTAAGTACCCATCAAAAGCGATAGCAGGTCTGTTTGTATTGTTCTCCACTGAAAATCTTAAGTTATCCTCGCAGTTTACGCTCTGAGGTACTTTACTGCCAGTGTCAGCTGCCGCGCATGCATTTTCAAACCTAACTCCACCGCCTGAAAGGCCTACACACAATTGATCATTAAAATTATAATTAAAATTACCCGTTTTACTCTCTGACTGGTTCCTCACATCGAAAATTTTATCGCGTTCTAACGTTGACGTTGACGTTGGTGTCGTCGTCGTTGGTGAACAATTTTGAGCTTTTTCAGTGACGCAGGACAGGGGAGATGCCGCCATGACGCAATCGTTGGGACGAGACGAAGGAGCTAGCGGTGGTGCTGTGGCAGCTGGCGCCAGTGATGAGGTACAAGCAGCGCTTAGGAGATTTTCGTCCAAGACGGGCGACTCTGCTGCTCGATTCTCTGTCGGGCACCTCTCCGTCGATTCTCTCTCGGTTGGCACTGGTGATGTTTTGAGAGTTGCGGTGCTTTCGTCGACGTCATACCGTTTCTCTGTCGGAGTTTTTGTAGTCATTGTGAGCGGCTTAGGCTTTTGAACGAGCGATTTTACACGCGAGAATTTTGGTGGTTTTTGCTTTCGTTTTCTGAACGGTTCAGATATATTCCGCTTTTTGGGGTTTGAGTTTTCATGCGGCGCTGTTGTGAGGGATGTTATTTCCCCAGATAAAGCTGCTTTCCGAGTAGCTGAGCGAGTTTCGTAATGAGACATCGTGAAGTTGTATTGGATGAGTGAATAAAGGTGAAGATAATTCAAAATTTTGTTCACTGTGTAGCTGTTACGGAGTGAGTAACGATCGTCTTGGGTAGAAGGGTAATAGTTTACACATGAATGAGGGCTAGCTTTTCATTTAGAATTTGAAACACTCGAAAATATTGCCATAAAAACATCACCTAAAAAACGTCACCAAAAACATAAGAAAATAGAGTTGCCCTTAAATGCTGGAGAAAGGAGGCGAGGAACTGGGAGAGCGTTGGTCGGCCGTCAATAATGACGACAATGACGTACGTTCAGACTTTTGCAGGTTGACACATTTTACTCATTCAGTTTCTCAACGTTTTATAATAGTAATCCCTTTTTCACTTTTTATGTCACTGTTCACCAAAGTTAACTGGTGGGTCACAATTTCACCAAAAGAAAGTTAATTTTATTTATTCAGAGGAGGTTGAAAATTGGGTGATTAACTTTCGACAAGAAAGATAGCCATCATTGAAATATTTGCGAATGAGGGATTGCATTGCTTGTTCACATTTGAAAACGAAAATGACCGCCTTTTAATGCCAGACGAAGAAAAGCCGCCCATAAGACAGAGGGGGAGGGGAAGAGGAAAAGAGAAGGTTTAGTAGACAGAGACGGGGGGGGGGGGGGGGGGGCGTTGAGCAGGATGCTTGCGGTGATCCAGCTTGGCGTTTCTCGAGGTCGAGAAACAGATTGAACACGTTCTACCCCATCTGATAGGCGTGGTTTTGAATCAGATATTCATTTGCATACGGTGTTGAAACAATGATTCTTAAATGGATTATTAAATTTACTTCAGTTAATGATGAATTTACTGTCTGACTTGAATAAAAAAACGTATTTGTCAATAGTTCAAAAATTAAACCTAAGAACCCAGGAAGGATCGAAAAAAACAAGATCTCAGTAAAACCCAGGAGGGGGAGCCTTGCGTGACGACTGCTGTTTTTCGGGAAGGAGCGTTGTGTTGAGCGGCAATGTAAAAGTCGGTGAGCACTGACGCTCAGTCCTCTTGTGGGAGGAGCTATAGCAAGTTCACCGTCGCTCCACACCGTAGGTGTAAAATGAGCTTTATATAAGCTCAAAAGCTTTAACTGATACCGAATCCGATAGTTTCATTCGAAGCCCTGCATGCAGGCATAGTGAAGATCGCGCGGATATGTGTGACTATGTGTGTTATAGTGGCTACTCTACCTCATCGGTGTGTGTGTATGTGTGACTGCCTCAACAATTTCTATCGACAAGGGGAAGGTTCAGAAAAGTCCACGGATGATGCAAAACTTGTCTTAAGCAGCCATTTATAGTACATAAATTTTCCTGAAATAGAAAGGTCTAGTTAGCACAAAAGTAATACAAAAAATATACAGTTTTTAGAGATTGCATATCTAAAAGTGATTCAGAGGGCAAACCAGAAAATAAGGACGCAAAAATTGGGGCAGAACTGCATCACTGGCACAAGAAAATCTAATTCAGAGAACACGGGTAATACTTCAGCGGCTCATTCAACACCCAAATCATTGGCGAGACTTAGTACAATTTTCATACGAGCATCCCAATGGCACAATCAGATATAACCAGTCAACCTAATGAGGCCCTCATTAAATACTAAGGTCAGGCAGTAGGCTCTACACACTAATGTCCAACCAGGTAGATGCTGAATTGAAGTTACACGGCTATTCCCATATAAAAATGCATGTCCAACCCGGTAGACGCTGAACTAAAGTTACACAGCTATTCCTACGTAAACAGTGCCTGACAACTTGAGTTGTTTCTGACTCACATGACTAGTCACAAAAGTCTATCAATCTATAGTACCACCTGGGCATAGTTAAAACACACCCATCTACAAAGGTGGTTAATAAGTGAACAAGGGGGCACACTTAGACACCTCTGAACAAGTAAATAGTTACCTAACAGGCATGAACACGTCATCAACCAGGCAATATAAAATATCAGCAGCACAGTAAAAATCACACAAATAAAAATAGGCAAAAACCACCACACTCTACAGACTGGTAAAATAGCAACTTGAGTGAGGAATTACACAAATAAAAATAGGCAAAAACCACCACACTCTACAGACTGGTAAAATAGCAACTTGAGTGAGGAATTACACAAATAAAAATAGGCAAAAACCACCACACTCTACAGACTGGTAAAATAGCAACTTGAGTGAGGAATTACACAATTCTAGAGTCCAAATACCAGAGTTTAAATCCACTAACATTAATCGTGAATGATAACAAGGATCTATATAATGCAATGTGCTTAGATCAAATCAACAACTGAGCACAATGAATCCAGCTGTGAATTCCAGCAAATAAATTAAGTAGCACTGACAAGCACAGAACAAATCAGGCTCAACAATATAATCAAAACATGACTGAGTGTTTGCAAGAAAGTCTCACAACCCTGTCCAACACAGGGCAATACCACTAGACAATTTGAGCCAGGTACAAATAGGTAAACACAGCATTACATTATATTAGCACCGCGAATGAAGAATCAGTATCTAGAATTGTAAAAGCACAAACAGAAAAACTGTGACAGCACACATTCTAACATCCCCTGAAATCTTTTAGCTTTTCTAGGACCTAAGAATTCACTGTCTAGTAGGAGACACAAAACAGACATCTATAGGGACCCAATGCACTTAATATTTAGCACTCTTTACTTACATTTCCTTCTCTGGAGTCTACACACTACTTCAACACAACTGGCGGCCTCTACTCAGCTCGCAGAGTTTAAATACCTAATGTACCGGAAGAGAGCGTTTCCGGAAAACGAGTGAACGTGCGGACTGGTTCCCTCGATATTCGAAGGCACAAATTTTCTACCGCTGTTTGAAAATAGAAATTTCCTAAATTGCTGCGAAGGCAGCACACTCCTCTCTCTCAACAGTGCTAGGTAAGATTACTACAATATCTTTAATCGATCGCTCACAACTTTTGGTACCTCCGGAATTGTCCGTCCGCCGCAGCGTCGCCCCACGCACGCGTCCGTCCGATCCCGAGCGATGCACCGACTCTACCCGAGCCAGGGGCCACTGACATCTTGGAGACTGCGAGTCTCGTACCAGTACGATGTCCCCCTGGGACAAGGGACGCCTTGGTGTCGTCCATTTTCTGCGACGACTGATTTCTTGAAGGTAGAATTGTCTCCATAGTTGCCAGAATTGGTCCGCCAACAGCTGCACTCGCCGCCATCTTCGTGGACCATAAGCGAGGAGGTCGCGATCTGTGAACGAGTCTGACGACTGTGTGCGAGAGGCGTCCCTCATGGTTAGCAAAGTGGAGGGACTGATAGGGAACACATCATTGGGGTCTTCGGAAGGGGCGTACAGGGGCGTAGAATTTACAATGGCCGCGGCTTCTATCAGGAGGGTGTGCATATCATCACGGTTGAGTGTCACCTTTCCTGACCTCCCCAAGGTCAGGTCGAGTACCTTTCTGATCGCTCCAATTTTTCTCTCCCACACACCTCCATGATGACTCGCTCCAGGGAGATTAAATTTCCACTCGCATCCCCTAGTCTCCATGTCCTTTGATACTTTGTTCAAATCGCAAGATTGAGACACCGCACCTGTAAAGTTGGTGCCTCGATCGCTTCTTATCAGCTGGGGGGTGCCTCGTACAGAGATGAATCTACGCAATGCGTTCATAAAGGAAGGAGTATCCATCCCACAGAGAGGTTCAACGTGAACTGCCCTGGACACAAGGCAGGTCACCAGTAGGCCATACATTTTCTTCGTGGCCTTTGTGATTCGGGTGCTCTGTTCGTCATGTACAGTGAACGGCCCGAAGACATCTAAGCCCACCCGGGTGAAAGGTGGGGTGGGGATGAGACGATCTTCCGGGAGGTCGGCCATTATCTGTTGCTCAAAGGGAGCTCTCAGCCTCCTACAAATCACACAGCTCCTCAGGAGTCGTTCTATTTGCTTTCTACCCTGCGGGATGAAGAAGCCCAGAGATCGCACCTTACCAAGGGTGAGGAGACGGCCCTGGTGAGCCACCAGCTGGTGTGCCCGTCTTATAATTATCTGAGTGAAGGGATGGTTCCTGGGTAGGATCAAAGGGTGTTTTTGATCCACTGGTAAGTCACTGTGCTTTAGGCGGCCTCCTACACGGATCAGACCCTCTTCATCCACAAAGGGTGCCAGTGGTGTCAGTTGATGTCCTTCCGGTAGCTGTATTGGACCTGGTTTCCCCGTCTTGGGTAGTATTTCGCTGTAAGATTCTTGTTGGACGGCCTTAACGAGGTACATTTCAGCTTCCTGGTCGTTCTGAAGTATACGTAGTGTCGATTCCGAAGAAGTGTTGAGGTTAGATCTCGCTCGCATCAGCCACTTATGTGCCAGGTTGTGCACGGTGCGGGTAACCCCGAGAAGCCTGGTCCACCTACTCAGTCGGTCCATCACCGTACGAAATGGAGGTGGCGAACCGGTCAAGGTCGTGAAGGCTTTGGTCTCCGGCAACGATTCTGTTAGTTGCGCTTCCTCAAAAGGGGGCTGAGCGTCGACGACGCAATCTTCTAATATCCAGGCAGGGCCGGTGAACCAATGGCTGTGTACGAGCTGCTCTACATCCGTGGGACGAGTAGCCATGTCTGCGGGGTTCTCTTTCGTGTCTACGAAGTACCACTGAGTCGGAGAGCAATGCTTATTAATCAACTCTATTCTCCGGGTCACATATCTGGTGAAGCGTTTATCCTCATTTTTCAGGTATCCAAGAACAATTTGACTGTCCGAGTAGTATCTGACTTCTTGCACATTCACCTTGAGGTCGTTGAGGGTCTCTCTTGCTGCCAGTACCGCTTCGACTGCGGCGCACAGTTCCAACCGTGGTATGGTGGTAGCTGCCCTAGGTGCCACCCTCGAACTGGCGTTGATCAAGGTGGAATGTTTCTGCTCTCGGGTACTGGTCAGCCGCAAATAAATCGCATAGCCAATGGCCTCCTGAGAGGCGTCACAAAAAACGTGAAGCGAGTGCCGTGAAACCTCCCCAAAGTCGCGCGGCTTCACGCACCGACTGAGGCGTATTTCCTTTGATCTTCTCAGTCCGTCTTTCCACGATTCCCAATGCTCTTCCAGTTTCTTAGGTAGAGGTTCGTCCCACAGAGTGGAGCTTTGGTTAGTTTCGGCAGTGCTATCAGACAGCGCCTTTCTTTGTAGAAGTCTGCCACCCAAAATAAGAGGGGCAGCTAGTCCGAGGGGGTCAAAGAAGGAGTTCACAGTAGACAGCACACCCCTCCTAGTGAAGGGTCTGTCCGGGATATTGACCTTGAATATTAACAGATCTTCGGAGACGTTCCAATGGATCCCCAATGTTCGTTGGATAACGGATCCGTCCCAAGTGACAGTCTTTGGTGCGGCTAGTTCCTCGTCTGGCAGACCCACCGTTACCCGAGTGTCAGACGTGGCAACTTTGTGAATGTTCAACCCATACTTGTGCAACAGAGACCGCACCTCGCCAAGCAGCTCCCTGGCCTCGTCTGGGGAGTCCAAACTAGCAGACCCATCATCAACGTACGTCGCATGACGGAGAAAGTCAGTGGCCCGGCTCGGGCGTCCGGATGCATCGCCCAGGTCGGCGATATGGCGAAGGGCGAACGCAGCGACGGCCGGAGAGCTCCGCAACCCGAAGACATGGACCTTAGCTCTGTAGGGGACAATCTCGTTAGTAACCCGATTATCTTTGAACCAAAAGAAACGCAGATAGTCCCTGTCTTCAATCTTGACTCGAAAATTGTGGAACATATTTTTTATATCAATTGTAAAGGCTACCTGGTGGAGTCGGAATCTCTGCAATATTCCCCGAAGGCTGTTGTTCAAATCGGGGCCCGTCAACAACTCATCATTGAGGCAGTGTCCCTTGTGCTTTGCTGAACCATCGAACACCAACCTAACTTTCCCTTCTTGGGCTTGCCTTACCGGGAAGATAGGCAAGTACCATCCCACGCCTTTCTCAGGAAGTTCCCCTGCGACTACTTCCTCAACGTGATCATTGTCAATGTACGATTGCATTTTCTCGAGACTTAGTGTAGCACTTGAGGGATCTCGACGCAGTTTTCCCAACGTCGTGTTCGTTCTTCCCAATACAGACACGTAATTATTACACAAATTTGGTGGATCTCTAGTAAAGGGTAGGGGCGCAACAATCCTATCGTCTTTCACTTCGATACCAGCTCTCAAAATACTTACAAATTTATTGTCTAACACACTCAGACCCTGGAGCTCGTCGTCGACTCGCTCCTCAAAGACGTCGAGCGTCTGCCTCCCAGGGTTGGGCCCACGTATCTTGATCGAGAAGTGATGATCCTCGTGGTTCACGAATGACGTCCGCAGGGCAGTGGTCTGCTGGGTTCTCGCTCCTCCGTTCAATGGTCCCAACAGTGCCCAGCCCAGGGCGGTCTTGCAGGCAAGAGGACCTCGTACTCCATAGTGTCTAGATGCCATGAGCGACACGGCATCTCTTCCGATGAGTATCAGTGGCCGAGCCAAAGGATCATGCTCATTGAAGTGCTTGACCAGGTGCGCAACGTGGCTGAGCTTCTTCACAACGTCGGGAGTGGCTACTTCGTCAGTCGTGTCCGGGATATTTTCGTTGGTCCATGTAGTGGGTAGCTGATGCCATCGGTTCTCACCCACACCCCTTATCTTGAGCCCGGTGATGGCGTGTCCTTCCACCTCAGACGACAGACCACTCAGTGTTCTGAGGGCGTACTTCCAGGGAGTGGCCTTAAGATCGAGCTGTTCTATCAGAGAAGGGTCCGCAAAGCATCTTGAGCTTTGCTCGTCAATGATGGCGTAACAACGCACTTTTCTCTGGGTGGACGTCGAGGTGACATCTACTAACAGCGTCTTGGAAAATTCCCTGGACTCGAGACCGAGGCATCCCGTTCTGGTGCAGGTGGCGACCTCACCAGGGGTCACCGGTTTAGTGCTTGCCCGGTGCATGACCGTCAAGTGTGAGCCTTGACAGTGAGAACACTTCACTTGTTTGTCGCAGTTCCTGATGTAATGGGGACCAAGGCATCGGAAGCATACCTTCGCCTCGGTGATGAGCTTCTTCTTCTGGTCGATGGGTAGTCTTCCAAAGGACCGGCACTCCCAGGTTCCATGGGCGTCGACCTTGTGGAAAATACACTTGTTGATTCTATGGTCCGTTTCCGGAGGTTTTTTGTTGTGAGGTCCTTGCGCCTCATATCTTGACTCAGGTTTGTTGTAGGCCAACATGGACTGATCACCTTCACTAGACTCTTTCTTGGTATTCTGGTCAGCGCTTGTGTGCAGGACCCGAACGGGCTTGGGTCTTCCGCCTGACAGTGCTGGGTTGAAAAATGGATCCCTCATCGCTCTTTCTTCGTCTCTTAGGAACTGGTTGAAGAAGGAGAACGTTGGGCGCTGCCCACTCTTGGCTCGTAGGTCAGATGCTTTCCTATGCCATCTGCGTTGCAGATCGGGCGGGAGTTTGAGTGCCAAGAGCCTCATGCCTCTGGTAGTGCAAAACTCCTCCAGCTCGTCCGATCTTGCTGCGTTGGTAAGTGCGGTACTCGTAGAATCTAAGAAATCCTGGAGAGCGGTAAGATCCCCAGGAGGGATGTTTGGGAAGTTCCGAAGTTGGTCTGCCGTGTGTTCTGCTAGCAACCAGTCCGAACCATAACGCTCACGAAGGGTGTTCCATACCACCTGCAACACTGCCTCTGCATTGTTTCCGATGACTGACCTCATAGTTCTCTGAACGTACTCCTTGGGTTTACCCGCGGTATTGGCCGCCAAAACTTGTAGCTCTTCGATGGGGCCCAAAGCTAGTCCCTGCAGTCGAGTCTTCAGATCAGATTCCCAGCAATGGTACAATCCGATGTCTCCTTTGAAGGGGTTGGCAGGGGTCTTCAACAGCTCGGCCCGGATAAGGTGAACAGAATCTGCATCTAGAGTGCTTCCCTGCCTAGGAGCTCTCAGTCGATGGTTTGCCTCTACTCTAGGCTCTAGAATCGACCTGCGAGAGCTCACGGAAGCGTGTTCCATCAGCCCTGCCAGATCATCTAGGTTGCTTTCCTGCTCTTGATATTCTTCATCCTCTCCTTCTGAGATAGTAGAAACCTCAGAGGCTACCGACAGTGGTGTGGAAAAAGGTCCAACTTTTTCTCTTCTTACGGAGGTAAGTTTACTCATTCTCTCACTACGCAGAGAAGACAGGTCCTTGGGATCAAGGTTGGAAACCATGTCCCCTCCAAGCCTCTCCATCTGTTTGTTGAGCGTCGCGATGCGACCAAAGCAGTCTTCCAGCATCACACGTCTCTTCAAAAATTGCTCATGGTACCGCTGCTTATGTCCTGCTCGTTCCAAGGAACCTTCAAAGGCTCTGCTTGAAGTGATGAACTGATCGCGCTTGACCTTAAGTTCAGCTATGAAGGATAAGATGGCCGACGTCTCATCCTCTCCTGGACTCTCCCTGGACAGGGCTTCATAAAGATCGTCATAGGTCTTTACGGCTTCACCTTCAGCTAGTTTAAGGGTTTTCTTTGAGCTTCTTTTGGCCATTTGAGACATTGCAGAGATGTTGTTGAAAATTTATTGTGACTGCCTCAACAATTTCTATCGACAAGGGGAAGGTTCAGAAAAGTCCACGGATGATGCAAAACTTGTCTTAAGCAGCCATTTATAGTACATAAATTTTCCTGAAATAGAAAGGTCTAGTTAGCACAAAAGTAATACAAAAAATATACAGTTTTTAGAGATTGCATATCTAAAAGTGATTCAGAGGGCAAACCAGAAAATAAGGACGCAAAAATTAGGGCAGAACTGCATCACTGGCACAAGAAAATCTAATTCAGAGAACACGGGTAATACTTCAGCGGCTCATTCAACACCCAAATCATTGGCGAGACTTAGTACAATTTTCATACGAGCATCCCAATGGCACAATCAGATATAACCAGTCAACCTAATGAGGCCCTCATTAAATACTAAGGTCAGGCAGTAGGCTCTACACACTAATGTCCAACCAGGTAGATGCTGAATTGAAGTTACACGGCTATTCCCATATAAAAATGCATGTCCAACCCGGTAGACGCTGAACTAAAGTTACACAGCTATTCCTACGTAAACAGTGCCTGACAACTTGAGTTGTTTCTGACTCACATGACTAGTCACAAAAGTCTATCAATCTATAGTACCACCTGGGCATAGTTAAAACACACCCATCTACAAAGGTGGTTAATAAGTGAACAAGGGGGCACACTTAGACACCTCTGAACAAGTAAATAGTTACCTAACAGGCATGAACACGTCATCAACCAGGCAATATAAAATATCAGCAGCACAGTAAAAATCACACAAATAAAAATAGGCAAAAACCACCACACTCTACAGACTGGTAAAATAGCAACTTGAGTGAGGAATTACACAAATAAAAATAGGCAAAAACCACCACACTCTACAGACTGGTAAAATAGCAACTTGAGTGAGGAATTACACAAATAAAAATAGGCAAAAACCACCACACTCTACAGACTGGTAAAATAGCAACTTGAGTGAGGAATTACACAATTCTAGAGTCCAAATACCAGAGTTTAAATCCACTAACATTAATCGTGAATGATAACAAGGATCTATATAATGCAATGTGCTTAGATCAAATCAACAACTGAGCACAATGAATCCAGCTGTGAATTCCAGCAAATAAATTAAGTAGCACTGACAAGCACAGAACAAATCAGGCTCAACAATATAATCAAAACATGACTGAGTGTTTGCAAGAAAGTCTCACAACCCTGTCCAACACAGGGCAATACCACTAGACAATTTGAGCCAGGTACAAATAGGTAAACACAGCATTACATTATATTAGCACCGCGAATGAAGAATCAGTATCTAGAATTGTAAAAGCACAAACAGAAAAACTGTGACAGCACACATTCTAACATCCCCTGAAATCTTTTAGCTTTTCTAGGACCTAAGAATTCACTGTCTAGTAGGAGACACAAAACAGACATCTATAGGGACCCAATGCACTTAATATTTAGCACTCTTTACTTACATTTCCTTCTCTGGAGTCTACACACTACTTCAACACAACTGGCGGCCTCTACTCAGCTCGCAGAGTTTAAATACCTAATGTACCGGAAGAGAGCGTTTCCGGAAAACGAGTGAACGTGCGGACTGGTTCCCTCGATATTCGAAGGCACAAATTTTCTACCGCTGTTTGAAAATAGAAATTTCCTAAATTGCTGCGAAGGCAGCACAGTATGTATACTCTGGTACACATGACTGGGCGATTTATATGTAACTAGTGTACACGACCTGTCCAAAATGACAGGTTTCGATATTTACTTCAGACAAATCCTCCAGCTGTGGATGCCCAACAAATAAATCCATGCCAACAGTACCCGCCGTTAAAATATTCTTGAACTTGTGCACTGGTGAAACTCGTATCACTGATACGGTCATTGAGCGTCATTGTGAGCGTCACAAACACACGCACCAACCAATTTGATGTGTTCACTCAGATGTCCATTGTGATAACATCGCACAAATTGCGCACAAAATATATACATTTATTGATCTATATAAATTTATGGATACACCGTTCGTTTCATCAAATAAGGATCCGGTAAATAATAATGGATAAATAATAAAAATCTAACTCTGACTCAGTGTGTATTAGATTTCGTAATATCATTAAATTCGATATTTAGGGATAAATAACTTAACACTTAGGTACAGAATAAGTTGACATTGAATTGTGATAAATTCGCTACCAAATAAATTTTTAGCTACATCAAGTTGTTGTGTGGGCGTTTTGTTGCGTAGGAACACATTAGACACATGATTTAAATTTACTGTTGTTACCCTTCTAATTTTGAAAAAATTTTCACGTCATATTATCAATCATATTTCTCAAAAAATATAATTTTAAGCACATAAAAATACTTGACAAGGTAAAATTGAATAAAATCAAATTTATTGAATATTAATTTTCAAAAATGACATAAATTTCAATTTATATAAATAACAGTTGTAAATGATGTTCACATGGTTCACGTTGGCAGTTACGTGATTCCTTAAACTTTTGAAAATTTTGGAGCTCTCGAGCTCACGATAAAAAGATATACGAGTGACTTACTCGAGTGATGCATCCTGTGCCTGGAATACGTGACGTACACGCGCAGGTGTGTGGTGAGTGTATGTGTGAGGGTGGCTTCTCTACCTCATCGGTGTGGGTGTATTGATCGTCGAGGGAGTATATATGGAGGGAGCATAGCCGTCTGTGAAGAGAACCAGATTTTGAGATTTCTCTTATGTCTATGGTAACCAATAGCCGTCTCGCAAGTGTGACGTCAGCACGGAAGTCAGTTACTTACTGACTACGGTAGAGTGCGCACACGCTCGCTGAATGCTCTTCTAGTTAATCGCGTAATCGTTAATCATTAATTTGGGATTCTAAGACTCCGAAAGATAATAAATTGTGTTTCCTCACTTGAGGACACTTAATAATATCAAAATTGCTAGCAAAGGTACATTAAGAGTTGAAAACTAGAAAGATTACCGGCCCTTGATCATAACAAATTAGAGCGACTTGCACGCACACCTCACCCTTTGACTTGTGGTGAGGTACTAATCTTGCTTTGGAAAATGGGAGGGGAGTTGTAGAGAAGGTGGGAGGAGCCAACTTCAGCCAAGCGTCTGTGATTGGCTCAGAATTGTGACGTGTCGGGCCTTGACAGCGCCCGAGTCTTTCAACTTTTGCAGCCAATTTGAATCCGATAGAAATCGGCTATGCTCCCTCCATATATCCTAGCTCTATGGTATTGATACTCTGTTGCGTCTGGCGTATATATGGAATATTTTATTCCAGCCAGCTTTTGTGCACAGGTTTGAATGTGTATCGACGGGCAGTTATAAGAGAGGGATTTATATATTATATATATCGACGGGCAGTTATAGGAGAGGGATTTATATATTATATATATCGACAGTCAGTTATAGGAGAGGGATTTATGTATTATGGATATCAACGGGCAGTATTAGGAGAGATATTCAAATATACAACGTGATTCAAAATGAGTAACCCGATTTCGTGATGAAATATTTTATGAAGTATAAATACAAAAAAAAATAACACAGTCATTCTACCAACAGTCAAGTTCCATTCCACACGTCACAAGAGCTCAACATGACCCCCTTGCAGCACGAACATCAATACGATGTGGGGTCATCAAATAGGGTCATTCTTCTCAAATCACCCTGTATGGTTACTACAATTGGTCCGTAGAAATTGAATGATTTGCCAAAATATTTAGTGATATCACATGTTATTATGTCAGAATGCCTTCCTTACGTTGACTGTATAATGTCTTATGGAGAATTCCAACATTCCCCATTGCCCTGAGAGACGCATGAGGGCTTGACCTTTACTTTCAGTTCGGCGTGGCTTCGGGCAGGTGGGTTGAGAGCTTCAGTTGCTGTTTTAAAGATAGATATCTTTAGAGCCTCTATACTAAAGCATACGCTAATGTGTGCATCACCATTTGAGTGTGATTTTATACCGGCGTCCTCAAGGCTGTAACCACCGCACTTATTTTGTTCTTTAGCTTGGGCACTCGTTAACCGAAGGTATATTTTCATGTTAACGGCAACAGCTACTTACAAACGGGCAAAATACGTAGTCTTTGACTATCATTTGCTGTTTAGAATTCATGAACTAAATTCATGATCTAAAAATTCCTAGATATAAGTAGAAGGAACAAATTCAAACGTACTGTGTACATTTATGGCAAGAAACCTAAAATAATCTGACGTGCTACAATGACTAGAGAAGAGAATGTGAGCAGAGCAACTCAACTCAACTCTCTTAAGCTCAAGGTAAAAAGCTGTATAACTTAATCCTAATTAAACTAGCGTATTAACAAAACGTCTGCTCCATCAGGGCTCACTGGGCGACTACTCAAGAAATTATGTATGGCAGGGAAATTGAAATGGTTTTGGAGGCCCTAGGACGCGAAAGCTATTTATTGATTACCTGAAAATTGATCTTCTAATTAATTTCCAATATCAACTACATCAGCTTCCTGGTATCAGTTTCATCATCTAAATTTAGCATTCTCGACTTTTCTTACGGGTAAATGGAAACACTGTGAAACATCAAAAATAATTAATGAAATAATTGTTACAAATAAAGACAAATGAGCAGTAGTAACCACAAAAAAGATTGCGAGCAGAGCAAGAATACCAGCAGGTGCCCCGCCACCGCACACCACTCCCAGTCACGGGTCGCATGACACCGGTCTCAGCTCCTGCGTTGCCACGGGTAGTGAACACGTCATTACATACACACATAGTGTATAACCCATCACAACCATTCAGTTGCTTATCTTCATTTTTAAAACTCAACAAGTCTCGTATATATAACTAGCTTCTTGCAATACTGTCAACCTACCGTACTAGTCGATAGTAAATAATTGCATTAGGTACAAATATCCTATTAACCCTTTCAGGGCTCTAAAAATAGTTTAGGTTATAAATAAGAAGAAATATACCTCAAGAAAATTGAACGTTGTTGTACTACCATTTCATAACTAGTGATAACTTGCAGTTAAAAATCATTAATTGGGTAACTAGTTTAAATACGAATTGACACATAAATTTTCCATTTGAATTTCTCTTTTGTCCAGTCCCACAAAAGTGTAAAGGTGTCACTATGAGCAGTACCTCTGCATGGCACGTAATGAACACGCTACCCGTGCATCTCATTTACATATCTGGGATTTAGAAACTGATATTACCCATACATGTCGTGAATGCTCCTCTGGAGTAAATATACCCGTTGGTTTTTGTTTATTTCATTCATGTTTCTCCTTTGCTTTTATTCAAAGGTTAAAGGTTAACATCGGCATCTTTGGGATGCTTTATTTCCAATCAAGCCTGATACATATGATCTTAGCATTGGTTTTTCAAATGTCCTATAACTAACCCTATATATAGGACACCATGACGGTTCCCCCGTAAAGCCGGTACCCATTTCCGACACCTGGGTTGAGAGGGGTATTGTGCTTGAGCTTTCCCTTATACCCAACGGGGAAAATCTCCGCGCCAGCGCCGGGATACGAACCCGCGACTCCAACATACGAGCCCGATCCCTTAACCACTGTACCACGGAGAGCCACCGTAGAAATATTTGAATTTATTTTGGGAATTATTTTATAGAGTAAAGATATCGTGAAATCACCAAAAAATCCAACAACTTTTGCTCATTATTTGGGTATTGATATATGGAATGCATTATTTTTTTTAATCGGCCAATATTTAACACTATTTCCATGTCTTCCAAAAAAATCCAATTCGTACGTTCCACACGAATTCGTCTATTCCTTCATTCGTCTATTTGTCTATTCCTCAACTACAAAAAATGGAAGAGCCACAGATGAATTTTAAGAACAGTTGTTTGGAAAGCCTTATTTTGATGACAAATTCATGAAATTATGAAGACAGTTTACTCTTTGGTCTTATAATTTCAAATTTATTTCCTTCAAATAAAAAATCTATCAATTCGTGCTCGTCATGCCGGAATTGCTGAATTAATTTTCCAGCCGTCATTTGACATTCATATTCATTAAACCTTGCAGTTGAGCGTCTGCTCGGTGGGCTGCCAGTGATGTCGATGCCGCTTACATACGAGTAGTATTGATCATAGGCTCGTGATATTTCAGTTAGTGTTTCTTTTAATATTACCAAGTTTATTTCTGGGCAGGAATAAACGATTATATGAATGTTGATGCTTGTTTATTTCAAAAACGAGTAATATGCAGTGTTCTCCCTCAGGCTGCGTTACACTCCGGGCAGACTTGTGAATATCGATGCCCGAAGTGAGTGCCTGAGTTGCAAACGAACCCGACAGGATAAGGAATACACAACTGGAATAAAGGCCGTATTATTGAGAAGATCGCCGACAGTGTGGCACATGAGGCAAATGATTACAGGCAGGTAGTATAGTACACAGGGACGACTTGGAGGACCGACGGTTGTCGGTAAGTCGCGTCGTGCGTGCCGTAGCGGTGCGCCGTCGAGGTGGCGATGGAGGCCAAGAGGCTACTGCTTGGCGCTTGCTGAGCAGCCGAGACTAGTGAATGTCGGAGTCACTGCGCGGAGAGTCGCAGGGAGAAGTCTTGTGTGAGCTGCTGTGAGGAGGCTCGCTGGAAGGCTTGTGTGAGCTGTTGCAGTGACGAGGCTCGCAGGAAGAAGACTTGTGTGATTATCAGGGTTCCTGCGAGTGCACTGAGTGAGCTGTGCGAACTGAACTGCGCATAGCGCGCAGCTCGTTATATAGGGCTGGTAGCGACCGCACTGAACCGAGCTAGCCTCTGGTTAGCCGGCTCGGGGTGGCGCTTTTGAAGCAGTTGAGACTGAGCTAAGCGTACGTGAGTGATACGAGGTGTTGCCTGGCTGCTCGGTGCGCGCGGCTTGTAGAGGCTTGGTCCGCCACCCCAGCGCCAGATCTCATCGCTGATTGGTTGTTTGGCCGGATCACTTCGTGGCTGTGAGGTGGCGCTTATGAGCTTGTGTGGTGGTGAGCGCGCACAGCTAGATGGAACCACCACAGGTGCCCCCCTGTTGTTTTTTAAGTTTCCGAGTACCTCAGTGGATATGTGACTTTCTTGTTTTTGTTGAGAAGGGCGTTCGTATGAGGACAGCGTCTCGTCTGAGGCTATTAGAGTGTCGTTAGCCGGTAGTAGGTCGTAGGACGGGGATCTGGTTGAGTGCTTTTCATCGGGCGGAATTAAGCTGACCGCCGAGCCGGTATCGACGAGGTACCGAGTATTGGAGTCGGTGACGGACAACAAATGTGCTGCGTTTGCCCGCGAGTAGGGTTTGGCGTTAACCATCCTGTGCGGCCGTCGTTGAGTATAGCTGCATGGCGTTGTGCACTTTCTTGCCTGGTCACCGAATGTACGGTGGTAGTAGCAGCGTACTTGGTCGAGTGTGCTTCTTTCGTTTGAGTGTTGAAGGTTTCTAGGTGCCGGAACTTGATTCCGCCAGTTGTCGCCTTTGAGGATGTCTTCGTGCGAGCGTACTATTCTTCCTAAAATTTTCTTGAGTTCGGCTATTTCTTTCATAGCTGCGTCAAACTCGGCTCTTGACACTGTCGGGGTAGGCGATGGCTTGATCGCGTTTACGGTGACGGGCTTGGTAGTTGCAGCCCGGCACGTTGATTGCCTTGTAGTAACTTGATCTGCTATCTCTCCGTACTCGTCGTCTGTTTTTCCTTTTCCTAAGGCTTCAATCAGTGGCTGCGCTTCAGTCGGTAATTTTGCGAGATGCATGGAGCGGATGACTGAAGATGGTAGCGGAGCTTGTCTGCAGTTGTTGAGACGCGTCATTTCCAAGAGTAATTCGGATGGCGTGCTGTCTCCGAGCGTTAGTTTGACAATGGCGTCGTAGTTGGACTCGTCGTCGTGACGAACGAAACGTTTTGTGAGTGCGGCTTTCAGGACGTCGAATTTACCGTTAGCCGGAGGGTTCAGTAGTATCTCTTGTACTCCGGTGATGATGTGCGTAGGTAGCCCTCCGAGGAGAGCCCCGAACTTTGAAGCGTCGTTCAGATTTGGGATTTGTGCGAGATAAACTTCGCAGTGGAGGAGCCATCCTTTGATGTCACCGTTGAAGGCGGGTAAACGGACATCTTTCCAAGCCATGTTTCCACCTGCCGGGTCACTCTGGGGTCACCAGTGTGGTGTTCTCCCTCATGCTGCTTTACACTCCGGGCAGACTTGTGAATATCTATTGACTTGTGAATATCGATGCCCGAAGTGAGTGCCTGAGTTGCAAACGAACCCGACAGGATAAGGAATACACAACTGGAATAAAGGCCGGATTATTGAGAAGATCGCCGACAGTGTGGCACATGAGGCAAATGATTACAGGCAGGTAGTATAGTACACAGGGACGACTTGGAGGCCCGACGGTTGTCGGTAAGTCGCGTCGTGCGTGCCGTAGCGGTGCGCCGTCGAGGTGGCGATGGAGGCCAAGAGGCTACTGCTTGGCGCTTGCTGAGCAGCCGAGACTAGTGAATGTCGGAGTCACTGCGCGGAGAGTCGCAGGGAGAAGTCTTGTGTGAGCTGCTGTGAGGAGGCTCGCTGGAAGGCTTGTGTGAGCTGTTGCAGTGACGAGGCTCGCAGGAAGAAGACTTGTGTGATTATCAGGGTTCCTGCGAGTGCACTGAGTGAGCTGTGCGAACTGAACTGCGCATAGCGCGCAGCTCGTTATATAGGGCTGGTAGCGACCGCACTGAACCGAGCTAGCCTCTGGTTAGCCGGCTCGGGGTGGCGCTTTTGAAGCAGTTGAGACTGAGCTAAGCGTACGTGAGTGATACGAGGTGTTGCCTGGCTGCTCGGTGCGCGCGGCTTGTAGAGGCTTGGTCCGCCACCCCAGCGCCAGATCTCATCGCTGATTGGTTGTTTGGCCGGATCACTTCGTGGCTGTGAGGTGGCGCTTATGGGCTTGTGTGGTGGTGAGCGCGCACAGCTAGATGGAACCACCACAAATAACAATTTTGGTTGCTTCAAGTAATATTGATGTTCGTACTAATTATGTTCATACTAATATTATAGATCTACATAATAGTAATATGAACGTAAATTTTGTTGTGTTTATATCAAATAGATGACTCATTATGTGACATGGCAATTATTTTTGTCTGATGAACAAATAACTAATTTAATTGCTTAAATTATCAAAGTCAGGAACACACTTCATATATACAATCATTTCTATCTAATATTTAGAAAGTTCGATTCCCAATCTAGCTAAAGCATTATTTGAGCCGTCATAAAACACAAGTAAAACATAAGTGATGTATACAGCAAAAGATCAGGTAATTTGCTCCAATAGAACATTCAAGAAATGTGTGTGGTATCTGGAGCTAAATCCCAGATATGTTACTAAGATGCACGGGTAGTGTATTCATTCCGTGCCATGCGGCGGTACTGCTCATAATGACACCTTTGCACTTTTGTGGGACTGAAAAAATGGGGAATTCTAATGCAAAATTTAAACGTAAACCCTGCGAAAAAAGGGTCATGTCTGTGATCACATATGTTAGTTACTCAAAAAAAGTTCGCAGAATCGAGCTCATCAGTATTTCACCTAACAAGCCAGTTTGACAATTCATCTTGTGTACTTGAAGGTTTTGAAATCTCGAATGAGATTTTTTCCTGAACATTTAAGGTGCTAGGCACACATCGAAAAGAATGATCGAGAAGAATGTCCAGCATCATATCATCTATGATATAGCGATTTTTTAGGTTAGAGTAGGATATTTCAGGGTAGCGTAGGTTCGGTAATGTTGACGGAATATATTTTAAGGGTCCACCTAGTTCAACGATGACATTGTCCGAGGACTTTCCACGTTTTCTGCTAGCATATATTACGAGGGATACCAGTGCGCTATTTAATAGTGACATCGATATTTGATTCAGGATGTCGTGATTCCGGATGTCAATTCCACAGGTGAGCGGAAAAATAAAGGACTGAATTAAATATAACTTGTGCTGCCTTCGCAGCAATTTAGGAAACTTATATTTTCAAACAGCGATAGAAAATTTATACTTTTGAATCTCGATAGAACCATTGCACAAGCTCTCTCATTTTCCAGAAATGCTCCCCTACGGACTTTAGGTATTTAAACTCGGAGAGCAGAGCAGAGGCCGCCAGTTATTTGAGAACCTTACTAAGGTATTGTGTGTTGACTCCAGAGAGAGAAATGTAAGTAAACAGTGCTAAATATTAAGTGAAATAGGTTTCGTTGTTCCATTGTGTCTAGAAATGTATTCTGTTGCTCGCCGTGGCACAGTGGTTAAGGGATCGACCTTGTATGTTGGAGACGAGGGTTCGTATCCCGGCGCTGGCACGGCTATTTTCCTCGTTGGGTATGAGGGAAAGCTCAAGCACAATACCCCACTCAACCCAGGTGTCGGAAATGAGTACCGGCATTACGGGGGGACCGTCATGGTGTCCTATATATAGAGTTAGTTATAAGACATTTGAAAAAACAATCCTTGTAAGTTGGGCAACTCCATCCCCTAACCTTGTAAGTTGGGCTACCCCATCCTCTAACCTTATAAGTTGGGCTACCCCATCCCCTAACCTTGTAAGTTGGGCTACCCCATCCCCTAGAAGAAGAATTTTATGGATAACTTTCCACCAGGGAACCATCCCCTAACCTTGTAAGTTGGGCTACCCCATCCCCTAACCATATGAGTTGGGCTACCCCATCCCCTAACCTTGTAAGTTGGGCTACCCCATCCCCTAACCTTATAAGTTGGGCTACCCCATCCCCTAACCTTGTAAGTTGGGCTACCCCATCCCCTAACCTTATAAGTTGGGCTACGCCATCCCCTAACCTTATAAGTTGGGCTACCCCATCCCCTAAACTTGTAAGTTGGGCTACCCCATCCCCTAACCTTATAAGTTGGGCTATCCCATCCCCTAACCTTGTAAGTTGGGCTACCCCATCCCTTAACCTTATAAGTTGGGCTACCCCATCCCCTAACCTTGTAAGTTGGGCTACCCCATCCCTTAACCTTGTAAGTTGGGCTACTCCATCCCCTAACCTTGTAAGTTGTGTTACTCCATCAGAGCTCTCCTGCCCTAATCAGGCTCATGCTAGGAACATTTACCCACTCCTCTTGCAAACACCTAAGATGAGTTCTCTTTCTGTCTACAGAAGTGAACCGACTACTCCACGTAAGAACCCGAGGCGCGTGGACCATCGGGAACCGGGACCCTCATCAAACAGAATAAACAACACACTATTTTAAAGTTTCTCAAATATAAGGGTGATTGATACACAATTGAAGGTATATTGATGTAGAGGATAAATAATAAATTTTCCCACCCGATTGCAAAGTTGCATTGTATAGCCTATTCGAAACATTTAAGCTTAAGCGTAAACTGTCATGATGCAACTAAATTTCATCTATTTTTCTGCATTACGAGTCATTATTGCGACAATTCGTTCCTGCGTTTACAATTTTGCCTTAATACAAGTTTATTGTCATATCTTTATCGTAAGAAATCCCTCACGCATGCATGTGCTCGTCATAGCCGTGTGGCTTTCGGACCCGCCTCCGTGCGGGCAAACACGGGTTCGAGTCCCGGTGCTGGTGGCGATTTTCTCTGTTGGGTATAGGCTATAGGGGAAAAATTCCAAGCACAACACCCCACTCTACCCAGGTGTCTGAAATGGGTACCGGTCCTGACCGGGGGAAAGCGTTATGGCGTCCTGGTGTTAGTTATAAGGCATTTTAAAATCCAATGCACAAGGTGATATGTATCAGGCTTGATTGGAAATAAAGCATCCTTACATGCCAATGTTTGTTGTTTGTTGGTTACTTAACAAATCACAGCCATTTACAGACTGTTTTAATAACAAAAACAACCATAATGAGGTATTGTATGTCATGTTTGGGTAAAAGTTTCAACGCTGATGTGCTAGGAATGTCAGATAAGTAAAATAAAGATGCTGTTGCGGGGAATGGAGAGTAGGCTCACCAGAAAGTGGGGAATTGAAGAAAACAGGTTAAGAATCAATAATCTAAAGCAACAACGCCCAGAAGATCTGAAGTTTCAGGATCACTAACTCTTGTATTTCATACCATACAAAACACGAACGTTGACGCTGTGTTTGAAGGCACCTAAATCAAGTATTTCATAACGTACAAAACACGAACATTGACACTGTGTTGTTTGAAGGCACCTAAATGAAGTTCACTTGGAAGCATCAAGGGCATAGAACAAAACAAGTCGCTCATATGAGAGGAAACTTCAGAACATCAAAAACAAACATCTAATTTCAAAGTAAATCATTTCACACGCACAAAAAAAATCTTCAATTTCAAAGTCAATTTGTGTACATGCAAACAAACAATTGAATTACTTATGGATACCTGAAAAACCCTGCAAGATAACCGAATACTCAAATTCATTTGCACGCAAAAAACAGCGCAACACACGAGCAAATAATTGTAAGATTATAGATTATAGGTTGGTTCAAGCTTCCCTAACCGCTACAAAAGGGGTGTATCGAAGAGAGGAAGGAGGAAAGCACCATTTAGTTTGTAAATGAGAAAAAACAAAATCTATGCAGAAGAGCATAGAAACAGTAAGTTGAGAAAGAAGTTCATGAAACAAGATAAAAGTTGAAGAAGAAAGTAGTAGGTGCTGAAAAACAGGACAGCAGAGGGCCAAAAAAGGTGGTCCGTAACATGAAAAACATTTTATTTCAACAAGAAAAAGGCCTACCTAACTCTCAGCTCGGGCCCTCACATTTTCACCCTGGGAGCGCTAATTTCCATAGACACAATAGCTGTGTCACCTGAGGGGATGAGCAAATTGTAAAAAAAATTGTACATCGTACAAAAGATCACAAAAATTAGCACACTCAATACGTGAATTTGTGAACGCCAGAATTTTTTGGTAGTAAAACCTAACGTAAGCAGGCATTATATAAGCACACAGGTGGGAAAGAAAGAAACAGTTTATTTAAAAAAAGTTGATGCATGAAATGTTTTACAACATGTTTGATTTTACAAATTTCTCAACATAAAGGACCTTAATTGGTAAACAAACCATGCGAGGTGCCGTGTCAGGCGTGAATTATGTTATGGAGAGAAACAAACAAAATACAGTCCCTTGGATATTTCTGCCGTGGCAAGATGACTGCAAGCTAATCAACACTAACAGAGCAATTCTCTGGAGTCCTCCTCTCTGTAAGTTGTAACGACAGAACAAAAGGACTGCTGTTAGGACGGATGTCACTAACTTTGGGGTAGGTACCACGGTAGAGGAAACAAGGTAGGGTCAAACCAGTTTATTTTTCGTTGACGGTGTGGGTTTGCTGATGTCACGGCAACGAACCAATAGCAGCACTCATATTGCATCTGGTAGCACTGCTACCCCCAAATCTGGCTCCACTATTGGCCTAACGACATGGCGTTTTGGTGACGTCATAAAGTTTGTTTGAAATAAAGCCTTTCTATTGGCTAGCCGAACAAGAGGAGGTGTATTTTTTCCCATAGAAATGATCCAACCTTGTTTCCTCTACCGTGGTAGCTACTTAGGAAGTTAAGCGGTGGTTACTTCCATCTGCGCTATAGAAAATGAACTACGCAATGTAAAGTAAAAGTAAATTAGTGAAAACACAGAATTCAAATTTTACACACTGTGAAATTGGGTACAAAACTTGACACAATCTGCCTGCAGAGTGGCAAGAGTACAGTTGCTATATACAAATTAGAAGGTCAAGTTAATATTACGCTATTGAAGGCTGAATATCAATGTTTAAACAACATAACTAAGTCCTATCTACTTCAATGATAAAGTCTTAATAATAGTCTAAAGTACTGGAAACTAAGTCATAAGTCCTAATGACTAAGTTTCAAAATCTGCCAACAACGCACACGTTTCAAGAGCCAGTAGGCCTCACAAATCGTGAGATGGGCGTCAAAAATAGAATCGATTGAAAATCGCACCTCAACAACAGGCTCTGCCGTGGTCTTATGGCTTGCGTTCAGCCGGCATCTAATCAATTTAAATTATTCAAACAATTTCTTTATCACAAGTGATACAGCAATAGATTGTTTCTTAAGAGTGCTCGTCGTAGCCGAGTGGTTAGAAAAAACACGCATGTTAAGCCATCGCCAAGATAGGTGGACTCGTGCCTCTGTACTACAGAAGGAAATAATGCTTCCTTAAGGGGGTCCTCCCGACTCCTCCGAGGCCCCTTTTCTCTCCGATGGTCATTTTTCATGATTTTGTTAGAAAAGGACCCTTAGGTGGTGGACTATTCGGTCCTAAAATTTTATGGCGCTACGGACAATAGATCCCCCCCCCCAGGGAATGGGGGAAGGGGACCAAAATCTTGAATTTTAGACCCCATATAGAAAGAAAACAAAAATAGAATTGGAAAATTTGCGAATATACTGTTGTTAGATATGTTTCAAGGATTCTAAAACTGTCTTTGTTTTTGTTCTAGCATAAAAACTCAATGAGTTCTATTTTTTTGAAATATCAATACCAGTGGACTTGAAACCAATATGTCAATTTTTTTCAAAAACTAAGGCCTGAATCTAAAAAATGCATAGAAGAAATTGTGTTTCTTTTCAAAGGTTACATACAATAGTCAAATTTCATAAGAATCAGACTGAAAACAAAAAATTTCATAATTTTATGATATAAGTAAAAAAATGTCAACTTTTTTTTTAAATTACAATTCGCAGTGTGAATATGATGTTATGGATGGAGATTTTAGAAATAAAAATGAAAACAGCATTCAATTACATAAATTTTTCATTATATTACAATTCCAACAGAAAATTTTGTTTTTGGCCTATACTGTAAAGTCACTTATTTTCAAAATTCAAAAAGAATAGAAGTCATTGAGTTTTTATGCTAAGAAGAAAACAAATACAGTTGTAGAATCCTTGGAATATAACTAACAAACATAAGGTCTTATTTTTTCCATTTGTACGTTTAATTTTTTTTATCATAGTTCTAAACCAAAAAATCTTCTACTTTATATATTGTGGCAAAATATCGCACATATAAAATAAAAAAGATTCATATACAAAATCCCCAACCTTTTTTTGTTGGAAATGTTCCAAGGATTCCAAAACTGTCTCTGTTTTCTTCCTAGCATAAAAACTAAAAAAAAAACATAAATTTTTCGGAAAAACTAAGGCCTAAACTAAATAAAAAAACTTCTCGAATAAAATATGTTTTTCTTTCCACAATACACATACTGGCCAAATTTCAGACCAATCGGATTAAAACTCAGTTTTGACGGGAGGACCCCTTTAGGCCCTTCTACAAGAGCGCTCTTCACCGTCACCGATCCTTATGAGTGCTGCTTAGCCCCCCCCCCCCCCCCCACTGTAGCTAAGCCTCCCACTGCATGCCAAAACGACCCTAATTTCGTGAGCGGCACCGATCCTCATCACCGTCACATCAAGCAAGTTGGATTTTTTCCCTCATGAGCGTCAGTGACAATGAACGGTGACGGTGAATACGCTCGTGTGTAAGCTCGGCAGCGATGATTCAGACATTGCGAAGGGAGATTGTGACAAAGCAGCACTCCCTGTGGTCACGTCATGAGGTTTCCTTCTCGATTAATAATTAAAAGCAGTATCCATGCTTATGGAATATAAAGCTGGATTCATATAAAATAGATTGGTAAAAGAAGACGTCTACCAACAGATAAAGAAACAACTACATTAAACAAAACAAAACAAACATCGGCATCTTTGGGATGCTTTATTTCCAATCAAGCCTGATACATATGATCTTAGCATTGGTTTTTCAAATGTCTTATAACTAACCCTATATACAGGACACCATGACGGTTCCCCCGTAAAGCCGGTACCCATTTCCGACACCTGGGTCGAGTGGGGTATTGTGCTTGAGCTTTCCTTTATACCCAACGGGGAAAATCGCAGCGCCAGCGCCGGGATACGAACCCGCGACTCCAACATACAAGTCTGATCCATTAACCGCTGTGCCACCGTGAGCCCATTAATTTCGATGATCAATATTAAAAGAAAAAATACAGACATTGAGGGCACAATATCGGAGAGAAGTTTCTGCAATGATAAAATCTGCAAAATCCGGTACAGGAACTGAGAAAAATGATGTACCCAAATTTTGGTGTTTTGACATGCAGACATTTTTAAAGGATGATATTTGCGGCGCAGTTTAGCACATGATCACGTACTGAGTGGCCAGTATTTGAATACTTGAAAAATATTTGTAAATACTTCTGCCACCATGTAATTAAATGCAGTATATAAATACTTTTAAAGTAGTTATGTGTATGTTTTATCATATAATTAAACAAAATCGGGGCGAAATCCGCAGGAGAAAACATGTTAATCAAGCAAAAAGATAATATATCTTACAAGAATTATCAACAGAACCAAACTTGTTACAACGTGCAGTGAAGGTATTATACGTGTATTGGCAGGCACCCTATACATATGATATAGTGTTATATTTTACGATGCTTTTCTTTTACGAATACTTTTCCGAGTATTCAGTATTTCAATACTTTTTCGAAACGTATTTGCGAAAATATTTAGAATTGGTATACTTTCAATACTTTTTGGCAAGTATTTAATAGTTGAATACATTTGAAATAATTTATGCCCATCTCTGATCACCTATCAGCCGCTGTGATTGAACCCTTCCGTGTATAAGCTCAGCAGTGGCCGTTCACGCTCACTGCTTGCTGTAGGCGTGGCTCAATGCCGGTTACGATGATCGGTGAAGGTGAAAAAAGCGTGCGTGTAGAATGGCCTTTAGGATAAACTGAGCTCGCGTATCACAGATACTTGCAAATCAGACTTTTGTCACGATCTTCAAATTTTTGTTGGCTTGTTAGCTGATCGCTTTTATTAAGCTGGACTTATTTTGCAAAAATTTTGCTACTTTGCTTTAGCATTAGATTCTTTATGCAGCAACCTGGAATTCCGAAAAATATTGGTAGCTTTTTGCAGCAACGAAAAAACTATTGACGAATTTTAACTTGCCCTTGCAGAACCAGCAAAGTTTTCCGATTGTTCTGCCATCTTTTTTAGAATTAAATAAAAGTCGGCAAATCTTACTTTCTCTCTTATCCCTGACCATTAGGAAGATTCCACAGAATAAATCAGCCTCAGAAAATACGGCTTTACCAGTGATCTAAACTCTGATTGAAAACGGAATAAAACCTCGATCGGACGCAATTTCCTGGTATTAGGAGAAACTAATTGATCACCCTCAGGAGGCAAGAGACATAGAAATACATGTCTAAATTACGCGCAACAGAAGTTCATTGTAGAGTCAACAACGAGGAACTCTGCCTCTAATGAAAGTGCTGCTAAGCCGGTGACAAAAGCCGCATTCCTCCCATGAAGAGGGGCTATCTCAAAAAAATTAAATTATCTGTCCAATAAAAACTGAACATAGGATGAATTATGCACCAATAAACTTGCACATCACTTCGACGACCTGAACAAGAATAAGGTTTCCCATCGATGAAGTAAAATATCATTCGATCTCATCCATCCTCAGGGAAACTATTGACTTTCTCAAAACCTGGGTGCAAGAAACCAAGGGCCCTAGCTTCAGAACCTAACTACCCTCAGGTATCTCTACGACAGAGACATTTTCAAGAAGGTGGTGCACAAACAAGGACCATCCATGTTATCTATCACCGCCCTTCCGTAAAAGCGTCGAGGGTTCGAATACCGGAGCTGTGTGACGACTTCCTCCATTGGGCATAGGGAAAAAATTCAAAGCACAATACCCCGCTCTACCCAGGTGTCTGAAATGAGTATCGGTCTTGACCGGGGTAAACCGTCGTGGCGTCCAGGCGTAAGTTATACGGCATTTTAAAATCCAATGTACAAGTTGATATTTATCAGGCTTGATTGGAAATAATGTATCCTTAGATGCTGATGTTTGTTAAGTCTAGTACAATGGATACATTTGAGTATAGCTACTTGTGGGCTCGAATAAGTCCAGGGACTTCTAGGGCGTCCTATCATCAACGCTATTCTAAGGTGTACAATTATGTTTGTTCTAATTCAATGAATCCTACAGCTCATGTCAACTCTACGTCATTTACCCACCAAGTAACAACACAATAGCCTCCTGCATTGGGACCCACCCGTGGTCCCTGAACAGAATTCCATACTGCTGCCACTGAGTAGTAGTAGTAGTAGTAGTAGTAGTAACATGGGTTTGCTAGCGCTTCAGTTACTCAAACTATATCGCACCGAAGGTCACATAATTTAATTCGTATCAGACTCTTCTAAATAATTACACAAGATAAACATCAATATTATTAGAAACATCAAAATTATAATAGCATCATGGTCATAATTACAACTCAAAATTACAAGTGTCTCCCCATTAAAATTTGTACACAACACAGTACATTCGAACGCACTGAGCAGCCAAACCCCGTAGGGGGTTTCAGCTGCCCACCCATTTAAGGCCGGACGCCTTACCCACGCTGAAACCCCCGAGGTATCAACGCAGCGCGTCCGGCCATATTACAGTTTCTTCATCCCCAAAACTTCCAAGACGAAAATCACGTCTGGCTATAATGCCTTACAGCGTGGCTTCCCGTTTACTCTCTTGAAGTAGTACAACAAGGAGTACATACATTTCCAAGCACGTGAAAGTATGGACAACAAAAACAAAAACGATACGGATGATTAAGTATGATCTTCGATCAGAATTCTGACAGCAATTTGCATCTCTCAAGAAACAACACCAGAGCATCCACATTGAAAGTTACACGTTCGATCTCCGCAAGCATCTTGGTTAGCACCTCATCCACGGCAAAAAGACGGAGGTTTGGAAAGCATACACTTCGGTCAGCTGCATATCTCGGGCACTCCGCAAGTATGTGTTTGACGGTCAGAGGAACGTGACACCGCTCGCATCGCGGCTGCGGTTGTCGCTCCATTAGATAACGGCGGGTCAGTCGAGTATGTCCGATGCGAAGACGGCAGAGCAGCACTTCCACCCGGCGAACGCGACACCTCGACGTGGGCCATCCCAGAACTGTTTCTTTAATAGTTCTCAGTTTGTTGTCCATTCTGTTGTCCCATTCCTGTTGCCACAGACGTCTTACAGTAGCCTTGATCACTGGATAGTAGTCCCGAAAGGGTACCATTTGATTTAGAGTTTCCTCATTACTATTCGCAACACGCTTCGCCTCCTGGTCTGCTCGCTCATTGCCTGACACCCCCACGTGTCCGGGCACCCAACACAATTTCACATGTTTGTGCTCACGCACAAGCTGCACCAGCATCAAGACGATCTCACCAATGAGGGGGTGAGTGCTATCATAAGCCTGAGCAGAGTCAATGACGCTTTTCGAGTCAATAAAAACAGTGAATTTATCATGCGGGTGTTCCTTGACTAGTTGAAGTGCCTCCAAGACACCATAGAGCTCCGCGGTGAAGCTCGAGGTCTCGGGTAGCAATCTTCTAGCCCTCACCATCTCTCCGGAAACAGCAGCACAACCTACAGCTATTCCCGTTTTGGAACCATCTGTGTAGATCTTAAAAGACTCCCCATGCACCTCCAGCACATGCTCCATAAAGATATGCTTGAGAAAGTTGGCTGGCATCGACTCCTTCCTTGGCATCCTGCTTGGCATCCACTGACCGACCTAGAGTCACCAATTCCAGTTCATGAGAACTAAATGAAAGCTCAACCCAGTTGTTTCCTTTATTCAAAATTGCTTACAACAATGTAGTCTAGAATTGAATATTGACCTTCAGTTTAACCCAATGCAGGAAACGTTAACGTCTATACTCTCTGCTACGCGATATGGTCATGGCGCATGCGGTTAAGCATCACTAGAAAGACCCTGGTTCGATTCCAGTTCAGTAGCCGAGGTATTTACACAAACTGTGGCTCCTCTGTGGTTATAACCAATGAAGGGACTCATCAACTCACTGAACTTTGCTCTTTGCTCACCCACTTCTGATGTTAGAAAGTTTAAAAACCATTTCTTTAACCTGATAGTAATAGTGGAGCAATCAATACACAACCACAAAATAAACGCAAAATCTCCGCCCATCCCGCATATAGTAATTCTTCATCAGTTACCGAAGTCATCATTCTGTATCAATTATTGCTATTTTCATTCTGCATCAGTCAATACTGCCAACATTGTGCATCACCTAACTCACACCGTTGCAACTCATGACTGCTACACAGCACACAGTCAGGCAGCACTACTCAAAACTGCGCGAGTTGCGACCCCTCAATAATATCATTCACACATCAAATTTCAGTACCTAGGAATTGAAATGCAATTTTGACAACTAAATGGCACTAAAACTCATAAGTTTGCACAGTTCTAAGGGATATTGTTCCCCACTGTGACAGCCTCTCTCACGGGTGAAGTCGCAGTGCTTCTTCCACTTTTTGGGCAGGAATAAGCGTGCAGCATATTTTCGAAGAAGCCAACCTGTACCGCGTTGGTAAATTCACAGACAAATTCTGCTAAAATTTAATACTTTTTGGAATACTAACCCTTTAGTTTTTCTGGCATTATCAAAATTGACATTTTTTCAGCCAGCACACAAATAACTACGCCTCTTCCTTGCCAACAGCAGTGAATCTCTACCGCCGCCTTAGGTTGCTGTCGCGCAACGGACGTTCTTTTTGGAGAAATGTAGCTCCATTACTCAACTTGCACACCTTCCTTTTAGCGTGTTTCCTTGCCTGATGTCGGCTAATACTTCTCTTATAAACAGATGAAAAATCGCACAACCTACACTCAAACACTTTCCCCATACCGTGCTTGCTCGCCTGATGTTGCTTAAAATTTGACGAATAAGGTGAGGAATATTTGCACATCGCACATTTGTAGACCTTCCCCTTTCCATGCTGACCGGCTCGGTGTTGTTCTAAATTAGCACTATAGGTAGAATAGTAGTCGAAGAACTCGCATTTGTACAGAGGCCCTTTACCGTGCCGACTCGCCTGGTGTAGTTTGAAACTTGTCATACATACAGCGGTGTATTTGCAGAACTCACATTTGTACACATGCCCTTTACCGTGACGACTCGCCTGGTGTAGTTTGAAACTTGTCATACATACAGCGGTGTATTTGCAGAACTCACATTTCATGAGTTTACCAATGCCATGAACACGAGAATGATGTCTCTTAAGAGTAGTCGTATAGGCAGTAGTATAGTCACACACCCTGCACTTCAACGGTTCTCCTTCTCCGTGCTTGACAAGTTTGTGCGATTTCAAGGTACTTTGTACAGCAGTACCGTACTCGCATAAGTCGCACTTCAACAGCTCGCCAATCCCGTGCGCACATTTTTTGTGTCGCCGCAGTTTACTAGTTATAGAAGAAGAATAATCACAAAACTCACAAAACTTCAGCTGTTTTCCTAAAGCACTGTTGCACAAATGTTGCTTCAAATCTTCTTCAGAACCAAATCGGTAATGACAAAACGGGCATTTGTGCAATTTTCCTTCCTCGTGTTTCCTTGCTATATGAAAATGCAAACACCTTGAGCTAACAAAAGTGCTTTCACAAAACTTGCACTTCGAGAAAAATCCCAATTTGTGCCTGCCACGGAGGTGCAGCTTCATAATGTCCCTGCTACCAGTGGAGTAATCACAATGTTCACACAGTAAGGGCCGTGACATGAGTCTGTCAGGAGGTGCGGCCGCAACACCACTGCCGCTACCCGACACTTCTGATGGCAGCGAGTCACTGCTCCCTTGAGATGCTCCAGCTGGTCCCTGTTGAACAGCACTTGTGTTGCACGCACCAGAGCTGCCGTCCCTCACCTTGTCCTCTGCTTCTGCGTGTCCTGTGCTTGCCTCAGTGCTGTCATTGTCTACTTCTCTCTTGAAGGTGAGGGTGGAGAGAGCAGCACACGTACTGGTCTGTAAGGGAAAACTCATTTTAATACCAACACACATCACTAGAAAAGACTCGGAATGATTTTGCAAACATACGCTATTAAAATATTTGGGAATTAAGACAAATAAAATACAGAAACTATTTTAAATTGCGCATTCACAAAAAATACCTTTCCTACACCTCAGGTAAACCAAACCAAAACTGTGAAATTAAACCCAGTAGACAATGAATTTTGTTAAAACCTTAGAATATTTATAAGGTAAAAAATATTAGTACACTCGGAAATCATAACTGATCATCCATACATGAAAATATATTAATTAAACTTGAGAATAAATTCCAAAATCAAAAGAAACTAAAATGAATTATTCAAAGAGATTTCAGTATATCAAACTTGGAAAAGTTAGGCTATCATGAACAGAATAAAAGTGAACGACAGTCATACACTCAGATCTATCTCCCATCAACCTTGTGAGTCAATAGAGCACCAGTTTCCAGCCTGGGGCGCTGGTCCCCTCTGGGGGCAAGACGATATTCCAGGAGATACTAGAGAAGTCAAAATGTATATATAATAGGATTGGCTATATATTTGCATTTTTATTTCAGTGGATGTGTGGTTCAAATGAAGTTTCTTCTGAAGTGAAGGGTCAAAAAAAAAGGTGGGGGAACCCTTGCATTAGAGTTATCCATACTTTCACTCGCATCTAATAGATTACCTTTCTCAAGAAAGCAACAGACGTCCAGCTGGTGGCTCAGCCAGAGCTGTGGAGCCCTGCCCTCTCAGGTCAGCTCTCATCAAATGCAGTTTACAAATTCCTATTGGTTTGTACTTGGGTTCTCTCGACAAAAATAAGGAACCCACAAGGCTTTGAACTTGATTTTTTACACAGGAAAACTTAAATAAATACATAAAACTATTTTAATTACAACTATCATTATTATTTTATAATAATATTAGTGTAAGACTACCTGGCTCAAATAAAAGCAATCTAATATCAGTAAAAAGATTACACTAATTAGTAGGGATTAAAATTTACGCACAGGGACCCTGCGCATGATACTCTACAATTTGAAACAGCAAATTAAAGAAGAAAAACCAGAGGTGAGGAAATAAGGCCAAGCACTGAAAGTAGGCATGAGAAATGGAAGTCCCCAGAGCATAAGGAAGAAATAAATAAATAACCTAAACTTACTGCCAATTTTTTAAGGGATTTCACAATTTATTTGAATGATTGAAACAAAAAATGTGGATTCACAAAGTGATGAGTTTTCTCATTAAATTCCAAATGCTCAAGACTATGTAGGTTTTGATCACTAATGTCATAAAACCACAATTTGTCCAAAAACGTAAACCCAGAAACACGCAGCTGTTCCACTAATTTCACATTTTAAACCTTAGCAGCAGTCTGGAACACGCAAATGAAAGTGAAAAAGGCGATGTAGAAAACACCAAGCAACCCATCACAGCACCTGAGGTTCCTGGTCCCAGTCAATGGGTTCCTCCTTCACTGTGATGGCCTCCAGCTCAGCATCAAGCACCTCACTTTTGATGTTCAGTGCATTAGCTGCATGCAATTCAAGAGCATCAGAAATATAAGACACTAAGGACATAAATTCAGTGATATACATTCCCAAATGATGACTGGATTTTACGTGAATGAATTTCTTATTGTTTGAATTTGAACACAAACTGGGCTAAATTTGCTTTCTTTCTATATTGATGATAAATCAGAAGAAATTATGTGTATGAAAGATATATAGCTTAACATTTTTCTGTATAATTAAATTTGCAGTACTTCCATATCTTTGGGAAAAGTGAAGAATTATGAAGTATAAAATAGAACACAGATGATGTATATTAAAAATTTAATTCATTCAAGGCAATTACCTTATTGACGTTTCAATGAATTAGAATGATAAAAGGTATATCTCATTTGATTCATTCGAAGAAGCAAATATAGATTATAAAACCGTTGCATACTTGATCTACAATTTTACATAAATGTGTCCTGAACATCATGAAATATTTTAATAAAGTTTAATAAATAAAGTTTTTTATAACAATGTTTTCACTCATGTATACTTCCAAATTAATGTCTGGTGAATGATCATTACAGTGTGTTTGATATTAGTTCTTTACAGTTTACAGCAGCTCAAAAATAGTCTTTGATAAAAATTGACATTGTTCTAGAGCAGTGGTTCTTAACCTTGTTGGAGGTACAGAACCCCACAAGTTCCATACATGCATTCATCGAACCCTTCATAGTTGGAGAAATGAAATGTGTTTTTTTTTCTTCAAATTTAAACCACGTGTATCTAACTGTGTTAGTGCACAAATTGTACCATGTCAAACCCCTGAAACTGACTCACCGAACCCCTGGGGTTTGATCGAACCCAGGTAAGAACCACCGTTTAGGAGAAATGAAATTGAATGAAATTAGAACTCAATTTCAAGCCTCTATTTTCATTCAAAATATTTTAGAATTTCAGGAAAAACTGATCCTAAGCCTTGTAGATTAGATTAGTCGTTAGTTTTAGCCTCCCTACCCAGCAACAAATGCAATCCAAAGAGAGGAAGGAGGAAGGCACCATTTAGTATAGAGTTAAGGAAATGCGGAATCAACGCAGAAAGGCAAAGAAACAGTAAGTTGCAAAAGAAGATCATAAAACAAAACAAAAGTTGAAGAGGAAAGTAGTAGGTGATGAAGAACAGGACAGCAGTGAACCAAAAAAAGGTGGTCCTTAACATAACAAAAACATTTTATTTCAACAAAAAAAAGGCCTACCTCTCAGCTTGGGCCCTCACATTGTCCCCCTGGGAGCGCTAGTTCCCAGAGATACAATAGTTGTATCCTCCTGAGGAGTCTTAAGCCTTGTTTCCAACCTTGCGTTCACAAATGGTACCTAATTATAATTTTTCAGATTTCCATGCATAATAAGTTTGCTTTGAGAAATGACCAAAGTTAACCAAGGATGTATCACAACTGCACCCGAGTCAAGTCTCACCTTGAGCTCTGCACTGTGCTGGAGCTTCCCTCTTGATGACGTCATGCCTGCCACTCAGATGCTCCACTTCACCGCCTGTGAGCTTGTGCACCACAACCACTGCACGCTTCATGCTGTAGGCACACACACAACATGGTAATAGGAGACTTGAATGCTCTAATATTTATAAAAACTAACTTTGTGCACATCTGTGTGTAAATGACATGGAAAACATGGTAAATTTTCAGAACAACATACTAATCGATTTTCAAATTTTGGTTGCTTGATTTAAGGCCATCGAACGGTTTTTTCCTCAAAATTTTCAAAAAATAAATTAAAATACTTATGGAGCGAAATAGGCTCTGAGGTTTTAACAGCATGTTTATAACAATCTAATAAACATTCATAGCCCATAAAATTTTTGAAATTTATCCATAACCATCTTCCCCCCCCTCAAAGAGAAATTTCTAAAACATCCTATTTCTCAGCCAATATTGTACATAGAGATGATTAGTTTTTTTGTTCGATTCACAATGAACTGGTCGACAAAGTTAAGATCCAGATTTTTGATAGCGCTTCAAAAAAAAATTTGGGAAGTTTTTGAATTTTTTATAACTAAATATATTACATTTTAGTTATTACTTTGAATGGCAATAAAAAAATTCTATAAAACTTATCAAAAAACAACTATGCAGGCTTATAGTACTTACCTTGATCTTTACAATGCAAAAAAGATCTCCATAAGTAAAAAACTGTTAGGGATATACTTGAAAAAGTTGAGCGCTTTTTCTTAAAAAATGTTTTTTGTCGTGCGGGTTTATTTCTCCTACAGTTTTTCACTTATGAAGATCTTTTCAGCATCGTAAAGACAAAGGTGAGTACTATTAGGTTGAGATGTTGCTTTTCGGTAAGTTGGTTAGAAATTTTTTTGTAAACCATTTGAAGAAAAAAATTTAGAGAAAAAAAAATTTTCAATTCAAAAATTTTTCAAATTTTTTTTTGAAGCGATATAAAAAACTGGATCTTAACTTTGTCGACCAGTTCATTGTGAATCGAACAAAAAAACTAATTATCTCTAGGTACAATATTGGCCGAGAAATAGGATTTTTAGAAATTTCTCTTTGAGGGGGGGGGAAGGGGGGTATGGGTATATTTAAAAATTTTATGGGCTATGAATGTTTATTAGATTGTTATAAACATGCTTGTATAACCTCAGACCCTATTTCGCTCCAGAAGTATTTTTATTTAATTTGAGGAAAAAAACGTTCGATGGCCTTAAGGTAAAGAAATCGAAATAAATAACTTTTCTTCTATTCACTTTCCGTCGCAAATGAGTACTCAATAAGTTATAGGGTAACGTAACCTAACTAATCAAAGCCAATCTAATCTAACCTAATTTAATATAACTCAATCTAATCTAATCTAACCTAGCTTGACCTAACATAACGTTAAAGTAAACTTACATCACATAAAGTAACCTTACATCATGTAACCTCATATCACGTAGCTTTACGTAACAGTATACAAGTTTCGTGAAAGAGGCGAGGATGTCATGGGCTCATAACGAATAGCGCCACAGATAAAGAGCGATGCGCCACCTGGTGACAAATTGGACAACAATAACTCCACAATGTTTCACATTTAGAAGAGGAAAACTGTTAAGGAAAATGGAAATTACCTTACCACTATAACTCTTTAAATACTCATTTGCTATGGAAATTGTATAGAAGAAAAGTTATTTACTTTGATATCATTAACACTATACAAGCATCAAAATTTTGAAATTCAATTAGTGTGATGTTCTGAAAAAATACTGAAAACAATTGTTGTAATTAAAAAACAATCAAACTTCTTTAAAGGGAACCAATTCCTTTTTGGCTTATAAAACTTCAAAAATTAATAAAAAATACTTCTAGAGCAAAATAAGCTTGGAGGTATTCACAACATGTTTAGAACATTCGAATGAATGTTCAGAGCCCAAAATTTTTTTAAATTTGCCCATCAAAAAATTTCTCATAGGAAAATTTCTAAAAAATCTAACATCTGCCAATATTGTACGTAAAGACGATTAGTTTTTTTGTCCGATTCACAATGAATTGGTCTACAAACGTACCATGACAGTTTTTTGATATCACTTGAATAAAATTCAAAAAATTTTTGATGGACAATATTTTTTTTCTGTGTTTTTTCCTTT
This sequence comes from Morinoia aosen, assembly GCA_030386875.1. NCBI lineage: Eukaryota > Metazoa > Arthropoda > Malacostraca > Amphipoda > Talitridae > Morinoia > Morinoia aosen. The sequence goes on from CM059564.1 coordinate 78,609,989, forward strand.
AAAAGGTTATAAAAAATTTCTAATCAACTAATCAAAAAACAACTTGGTAAATTGATAGTACTCACCTTGATCATTATAATTATGAAAAGATCTCCTTCATAAGTGAAAAACTGTAGGAGAAATAAAGCCAGACAGCTAAAAAAAAATCATTGTGAGAAAAAAGCGCCCAACTTTTTCAATTATATCTCCCAACAGTTTTTAGTCATGGAGAAGATCTTTTTTGCATTTTAAGATCAAGATGAGCACAATAAACTTGTGTAGTTGTTTTTTTATCCGGTTATTAGAAAATTTTTTATTGCCAAAGTAATAACTAAAATTCAACATATTTAGTGATAAAAAATTCAAAAAATTTTCAATTTTTTCTTTTAAGCGATTTCAAAAAACTGTCTTGATACATTTGTAGGCCAGTTCATTGTGAATCGGACAAAAAAAAACTAATCGTCTCTAGGTACAATATTCCCTGTGATATTCGATTTTTAGAAATTTTCCTTTGAGGGGGTGGAGGGGGGTGGTGGAGGGGGGATATGGGCAAACTTGAAAATTTTTTGGGCTCTGAACATTCATTCAAATGTTCTAAACATGTTGTGAATACCTCCAAGCTTATTTTGCTCTAGAAGTATTTTTTATTTATTTTTGAAGGTTTATAAGCCAAAAAGGAAATGGTTCCCTTAAATCAAATGCACAACCAATGCAAATTTTGGTAAGTCTTTAGGACAGCATACTAATCAAGTTTTGAAATTTTGGTGCTTGTTAAATGTTAATTACATCAATGTAAAAAAGTTTTATTCTATGCATTTTCCGTCTCCAATGAGTATTTAACAAGTTGTAGGAGTAATGTAACTTGACTAATATATGCCAATCTAATCTAACCTAACTTAAGGGCATGGTCTGAACCGAGGGAAAAATCCCTCGGTTCTTGATGGATTTTTCTGAGATTTTCACAATAGGTGTCAAATGATGCGGCATTTCTTTTTGAATTCGTGTGTTTTTTTGTGTGAATTCATAAAAAATATTTTTTTAAAAACCTGGAAAAAAAGGTGTTGCAGAAAAATACACCTCACCCACAATTTTAAAGTCACAGAACTGAATAAAAGTTTTCTAGGTAGATAATTGTCGTGTCTTGAGATCCAGTGGTAAGGTTTTTCGGTAATTTAATTTTTTGAATTGAAATTTTTTTTCCCAAAAATTGACCACTTTTCAGTTCCTTCAAATTCTTCTGCTTATAATTTTCAACATAGTTTAAAATTCAAAAAACTGCACCACCGCCTCTCTAAGATATTGCAATCCCTATGGATTGAGATATTTGCCATTCCTGTACCTTCAAAACTGTGGGGGAAGTGTGTCTTCAAAGATCAAAAAATTAACTTTTCAGGGGAGCAATTTTTCTAAAATAAAATGATTTTTTTTATTTCTGATTCAACACGTTAAGTGCGGTGAGTTAAACTGAAGGTCAACATCCAGCTCAAATTTATAGTCGATTGTAGTAAGAAAATTTGAAAATAGCAAACATTGACTGGATCATGCTTTCATTTAACTTTTTTTTCATTTAGTAATTATAAAAATTGAGTCACTGATTACTGGTCGGCCAGCAGCATTATGAAAATCACCTAAATGACCACCGGGGGGTCACGCCGCACTTAACGTGTTAATCATTTGTTTTCAATAAATTTTACGGCTATTGTTGATCTTTTCATGCTCTATCAATTAGTATATTAGCCTTCCTGTACCTTCGAAACTGTGGGAAAGAGTTCATATCAAAAAACAATGAATCCAAATTTCAGAACACCAGTCATTTTTAAAAAACATTTTTTTATTAATATCATACAAATTTTTTTTTCAACTCTTTCTCTTGGTAGCTTTTCTTGAGCCCTTTTGAATGATATATTTGCCATTCTCATACCTTCAAAACTGTGGGAGGCGATTGTATGTCTACACAACGGCTAATTAGCTGATGACTCAGAGCAGCCGGACTCTGAACAAACACTCGGTTACATCCTCATAATCAACACTGAGAGTTAGAATGTTTTGAGTACTAAAGAATTTCAAGCAAGCTATGAAGCAACTTTCTTGCTATTCCCATAGAGGAATGCCCAAAACTGGTTTGTAATTAGGGGGGGGAAGGGGGAAATCACTCATCTATTGGCGCGCCAAGGTCACGTTAGTGCGCATCCGTCTAGGAGACGAACTAATGAACATACTTGAGAGCCAATTATATCGATGGATGCGCAAAAAAATTCTCTATAAGACGAGTGTATAAACCAAAAACGTACCATTTCAAAATTCGACTCAGACCGTGCCCTAGACCTAACCTAAAGTAACCTTATGTCAAGTAAAGTAACCCTACCCAGCAACAAATACAATCCAAAGAGAGGAAGGAGGAAGGCACCATTTAATATGGAGTTCAAGTATGGTTATCACATAACCTAACATCAAGTAGTATAATGTGACGGTATACAAGTTTTGTAAATGAGGAGGCCAGACAATGACGTAACGAGCCCACAACAAATAGCGACACAGATAAAGAGATACACCACCTGGTGAAAACTTGGACAACAATAATATGTTGTTTGCCCTTTAAAAAAGGAAAACTGTTAATTAATCAGAAATTTATTTACCACTATAACTCGTTAAATACTCATTTGCGACAGAAGTTTTATAGAAGAAAACTTGTTTGTTTTGATGTCATTATCATTGGTAAATGTAAAGTGCTTGCTGGAAATCAAATTTTGAATTTCCAGTGACTAAACATAGTTTATTAGATTGAAATAAACAAGTTTTCTTTTGTGCACTTTCCGTCAGAAATGAGTATTTTACGAGTTATAGCGGTAAATGACTTACCACAACTCTTGTGTTTGAAGCGGGCAGTAATTCATCGAGCGCATTGCATGGCAACACTAAAATGGGTGCTCTCTTCTGATGCATTCAAATGCTTGAGCGCGTTCCCGCCATCTAAGACGGAAGTTAATATACCGCTATAACTTGTCATTTTTGGATGATAACCTTTATTGTGTTATCAACTAAAAGATCCTAGAAGTGGGTTCAGGCTCCGCAAGCTCCGCAGGGTGAGTCAATAATAAATTACAGAGTATTCAAACGTACTCTTAACAGCTCAATCGCGCAAAAAATAAAATCTACCGCTCTAACTTGTAAAATACTCATTTGCCACAAAAAGTGTATGGAAGAAAGGTAGTTTATTTTGATATTATTACCATGATTCAAGCAACAAAAATTCAAAAATCCATTAATACCTGTTTATTCAATTGCATTTGTCATCAAAGATGAAAATTAACATACCGCTATAACTCGTAAAATACTCATTTTTGATGGAAAGTGCATAGAATAAAACTTGTTCATTTCAATCTAATTAACAATATATTTAATAGCACCAACAACTTAAAAATGGATTACTAGCAAACACTTTACATTTACTTTAACATTAAACAAGTATCAAAATTTCAAAACTTGATTAGTGTGTTGTTCTGAAAAACTACTTAATTTTTATAAATTCCAATAAAAAAATAGGTTAATGTGTAGTGTTGGGTAATAATCAATTTAGAATTTTTGATGCCTATTGCAAGGTAATTAGATCTAAAACAATTTATCTTTTATGCACTTTCCATTGCAATTGAGTAGTTTGCAAGTTATAGTGGTAAACGAGTTACCGCAACTTGTGTTTGAAGCAGGAAGTAATTCATCAAGCGCATTGTATGGCAACACTGCAATGGATGCTCTCTTTCAATGCGCTTGAGTGGTCAAGCACGTTCCTGCCACCTAAGACGAAAGTTAACATATCGCTCTAACTTGTAGAATACTCATTTGTTGCAAAACGCGTATAAAAGAAAAGTAGTTTATTTCATTGTTATTACCGTGATTCAAGCAACAAAAATTTGAAAATCAATGAGTAGCTGTTTATTTGAGCGCATTCGTCATCAAAGACGTAACTAAACATACCGCCATAACTCGTTCAATACTCATTGTCAATGGAAAATACATGGAAGAAAAATGGTTTATTTAGTTCTAATCAACTATTTTTTGTAAATGTTTAGCATTTAGTAGTAATTTATTTTCCAGTTTCCGATGCTTAAACATAGTTAATTAGGTTAAAATAAACAAGTTTTCTTCTGTGCACTGTCCATCACAATTGAGTATTTAATGAGTTATGGCAGTAAATTTAGTTTCATCTTTGATGACGAATGCGCTGGAATAAACAGCTACTTATGGATTTTTTAATTTTTGAGTAAATGTTGAGGACTTGACCATAATTGATTTTCGAATTTTCGATGCCGAAATAATGTTTATCAGATCAAAAGAAAAAAGTTTTCTTCAATGCACTTTCCGGCGGAAACGAGTATTTTAAGAGTTATAGCGGTAAATGAGTTAACGGAACTCCAGTGTTTCAGGCGGGGAAAAATATACTGCGCGGTCTGACGTGAAAGTAAACAGGCGTTGCCGCGCGCCAACCAAGCCGACTTCGCTAGAAAAAATAAAGAAGAGAAGCAAACCCCCTATTACAAACGTAAAGAGGTTGGGTCGTGAGGGTTAGCAACAGTTCTTTTAGTGAAAATTATAAAGAAACGTTTTAAGGAGACAGTCTGGGTAGAAATCAGGATATAAGTTGATTTTCTGTTTTTATATGCATCTTATAGAGGATTTTCTTGCGATTCCATTGGTACTTTCCGTTTACTTCTACTTCGAATAGTGCGCCCACCATAGGGGGGGAAAGCAATGGGGGTGGAGTGACCTTGAACCCTCCCCCCTCACTATTGGGGGTCAATTGAGCGTGTTTCTCTGCGGGAATGGCATTATAGTTCGTTAATGGGCTACTCTAAGTGCTTCCATTATTCAAATGAAACATTCTAATGCTGAGTAGATATTTTTTATACTTTTTGACAATTTCAGAATTTAGCTGTTCTGCCGTATCTATGATACCGCAGCTTTCCTTCATAGCTCGATGAAAGCTGCAGTATCATAGCTACAGCAGTGGCGGGCACACCAATCCAAAGGGCTTGAAAAGAGCTATAAAACAAAGGAGTTGACTAGACAAAAAATGTATTTTGGTGGAAAAAAATTAAAAATTAACAAATTTTTTTTGTCAAGAATTACACCTATTCTCTTTTGTTGTTTATTTTTTCCCAGAGTTACAGAGCTACAGCAATGTAAATTATATCAATCAAAAGGGCTTGAAAAGAGCTACAAACGCTCAAGAGTTCATTGTAGAAAACCTTGTAGTTCAAAAGATAAAAAGAAAAAAAATTTTTTTTTTGAAACAACACGTTTTTCTGGAAACTTGATATTGGTTTCTCAAATCTATCTCTTTCCATAATTTTAGAGCTACGAGAATGGTTTATATACCATTCGATAGGGCTTAGCAAGATGTATCCATACGCAATAGCATTTTTCGATACATTTAGTGTTTTGAAAATTACACCACATGAAAAAAAAAAATGAAAAATGTATCATTTTTTTTTTTCAATTCCCAAAATTCACAAAAAGAAGTTATCGAAATTCCCTATTGCGTATGGTTATATAGACATATAAGCAATCTAAAAACGAAATACTGGTTCTGTAACATCAAAATTGTAGGAGGAGATAGATTTTACAAAACCCCCTATTTTATCATATTTTTGAAACAAAAAAAAAATGCAGCTACAAAGATTTCGTCGAAATAACAAATGATCTATGCATCATTTCACACTTACTGTGAAAATTTAAGAGAAATCCATCCATAAATAACGGAGTTTTTTTTTTACCCAGACGGTCTCCTCAACCGACCCATTACGTCCAACGATCGAGTGTGTCCAAGCCCGCCAAAATGAAGAGGAAGACCCTAAAATGGACTCAACGACATGGGGGAAGAGTCGTAATAATTACGTAATAATAATAACAAATACAACGTAATAAATAGGATGACGGTATATCGTCGGTTTGACGTGTCTGGAAACTTTCGAGTTAAGTCTTTCGCATCGACAATATAACTCGTCATCTCATTAATTATGTTTATGCATAGTAGAATTTCAATTGATTTCCAATTTTCGCTATAAAACTGTGGCTACCCCTCTCAACCCAACCTCTTTACGTTTGCAATAGGGTGATGCTTCCCTTTTTCATTTATTCCCGCCTTAAACACTGGAGTTCCGTTAACTCATTTACCGATATAACTTTTAAATTATTCGTTTCCGCTGGAAAGTGCATTGAAGAAAACTTGTTTCTTTTGATCTGATTAACATTATTTCGGCATCAAAAATTCGAAAATCAATTATGGTCAAGTCCTCAACATTTACCAATTTTTGTTGCTTGAATCACGGTGATAACAGTGAAATAAACTACTTTTCTTTTATACACTTTTTGTAACAAATGAGTATTTTACAAATTAGAACGGTTGGTTTAGTTTTGTTTTTGATGACTAGCGCGTTGGAAACGAGACTCCATTGTAGTGTTGTCATCCGACGCGGTCAATGAATTACTTGCCCCTTCAAACACTTGAGTTGCCGTAACTAATTTACCGCTATGACTCCTAAAATACTCATTTACAGCGGAAAGTGCACAGAAGAAAACTTGTTTATTTTGATCTCATTAACAATATTTAGGCATCCAAAAGTCAAAAATCAATTATGGTCAACTCCTCAACATTTACCCACGCCTTTGCCATCCTTCCCATTCCTCAATTAGGTTTCACACAGAGTTTCAATGCAATTCATTCATTTTTGAACCAGAATTTTCCATATTAGGTCGTTCCAGTAATTCAGTTGAACTTATAATTTTAGAGTCCCCCTACATCCACAAATTAAAGCCTTAGCTTAATGACATGCAGAGCGCTCACCCTCTTCATATAGTTAGTTAGAACCTTTACCCATCCTCCTGTCACTTTCTTCCATTCTTATATGCCACTGTCGAGATACCGACAGTTTCTCTAGCATAGGTTTTCAATATTTCAGTATTGTCATTTCAGATTGTTTTAGCCAATGATGGATCTAGGTTATTAATGTTTTCACTATTGTCATTTCAGATTGTTTAGCTGAAGATGGGTCTAGGTCCGAAACGTTCTAATTTTGACATACAGTTTTTTAAAAATGATATGTCACCTGGTTTTTACCCTTTCGTTTTTATTTTCTTACTTGTTCTGGTGCTGTGCAGTGTCCCTGTTAACAGTATAATTGATTAGGACATCTCTAAAATAAAAATGTTTAGGACACAGTAAGTATATTGCGTATTATGACTAAGAAAACCCTCATTTTTTAAAAGAATCTAGTCTTTTGAGCTTGAACTTGAACTTGAAATTGAGGGCCGACAGCGTCGGGGCCTTTGTAACGGCCTACAATTCCCTCCACAGTTATCACACCAAGAGTTCAGCGCCTGGTACCAGACTTGTCCACTAAACTACTCAGGATTTACCAATCCTCGTCACAAGCTGCCATTGGATGGCGTCACTGGGATAGCCAGTGCGTCAAAACACCATCCCCAGGCATATTGGGTCATTACTGACCATTCTACCTGACTGGCTCATTCCAGTCACTGTCTCTTACTCCAGGCACGCACAAGAAACAATTTCATAGCTTCAATGATACTCAAATTGCACTCTTGATCCAATCCAGCAAGAAAGCTCATACCGCAATCATCTTCAGCACATCTGGCATACCACTCATTCTTTCCATACTGCTCAAGCACCACATTCATAAAACTTTCTCTCTCTTGCTCATACTTACTACATTCCAGCACAAAATGCTCAATTGTTTCCTCCACTCCACTAATACACTGCCGACATAATCTGTTATTATTCTCATTCCACCTCCATGTACGTCTGTTCACACTCAATGACTTACATCTCACAGCAAACAAGAGTTGACTTCCAAAACTACCATCATAGAACATCTCAAACTTAGGTGCTTCTTTTTTCATATACCAGTCAAGTGTAGGCTTCCGCACCATGCTAAGCCTCCACTTATTCAATCCATACTCTTTTGTTTTCCTCTCAATCTCTTTCTTCCACCTCTTGCAGTCCCACTCAGGCCCTACACCTCCAGGATTTATTAAACTCCAGTCATCCACAGGTCTCCCAATTCTAACATGAATAATCTTTTGCATACTAAGCTTCCTTGCATGCCCCCAACACACTTTCTCCCAATAGCTTACACTCAGATTCCATTCAAAAATTCGCTTTACCCATCTGCTATTCTGCATTCTTTCAATTCTCACCTTATAATTCAGCACTGCCTTCATCATTCTTTCTGAGAATAGGCTCCACCCAAGGTCACCTCTAATGGCTTCTGTAGCTGTCCATTTTGGAGCACCCAATGCTAACCGTCCTACCTTATTTTGTATTACATCCAGCTTTTCAAGATCACTTCCATTCCAGGCAAGAGCACTCATACCATACATGACACTAGGTACAGCAACATACTTCCACATTCCTCTCACACATTCATACTTGTTTGCTCTGTATCTGGCCACGCTACTTAATCGTCCACTCCACTGCATAGCTTTTGCCACTTTCTCACCCTTAGTTCTAGTGCATCCATCTTCACTTATCATACAACCTAGATATTTGTATTCTTTGAGGTACGCTAAATTGTTGTTGTTGTTGTTCACTCAGGGCTTATCGAGGCATTGGGATCAAGCCCATACAGCCTCAAGTCTTGACCGTTGTGAGTGAAAGAAATCTTGTGTCACAAATTCTCACTTTTATACGGGATCTTATACAGCACGTCTATCACTGTACTGTTCTTAACTATCAATTAGACTATTAAGGAACCTGTAGGAAATCTGGAACAGAAGAAAACACACACACACACATACACACACAACCATCCTCACACTTTACTAGAGAATTGTACAAGTACATTATTTTACTGCTTATCCTACTACCCTCTGGACCAGGATTACCTATGTGCTTTTTAATAAATAGGTATATGTGCAGCTTCCCTCCTTGATATACTCAGCTTTTCCCTCTGATACAGGATAGGTGCATGATAGGGCTGTTGGAAGAAAAAATGTGAGAGAGAGAGGACATAAGGAACATGTAAGTAGTCCAAAAGAAAGCACTAAGATTGTTCAGACTTACAAGGCTAAGGGTGAGTATTTGTAGAAGGAGGGAGTAGAATACTCAGAGAGAAGATAGGTTCACCTGTTTGTTTTCCCCATCCCTTCCTGGGAAAAGGTTCCCGATTGCTTTAGGGTGCATCACATGCATCTCATTAGTTTGCTAAATGAGGCTCCAGCCTGGGCGGGACAGCCTGGAGGCTCCAGGGTTTCATGAATTTAACAACAAAAGTAAAGATGCCTGTGAGCAAAGTCTCTGAAGGAGCAGTGCTGGGAGGGGTCCGTGGCATCACCCAGTGCAGGTGTTAGTAATAATTACCAAGATGACTACTGAGTTACACAGAATGATGCCCCAAACACCAACAGCATTAAATTTATTGCAAACAATGGGCAAGTTACGACAGAGATACCAAAGGAATGGTCTCACGAATGTTTTTGAGGTATGAAGGCATTCATGTATATTGGGATAAGACCAATATGAGAGTAAACAGAAGCTCAATTTACTACTCAAGTATATGTGATGTTTGAACCAAATTGTTAGATTACGGTATGAAAGTTTATCAATCTGAGTTAGTCACTTTAAAGTGTTGTTAACTTTTTTGTGTCTTTTAAGTACTGAGCAAGAGCATTAATGATTGAAAACTGCGTAGGCTCCACGAAGGGACCTCCTCCTAGAAGATTTTTCAAAGTTAGAGGCACCTGTATTGAGTTGAGGGAGTTTTTAAGGGAGCGGCGGGCAGTGTTATGGTTAGAGCAATGTAGTAGAAAATGTTCAATGGTCTCTATCTCTCCACATTCGCAGTTTGGGTTGTCAGACAGACCAAAGCGGTACAGGTGGGCAGCAAGTCTCACATGTCCAAGTCTAAGTCTGGCTGTCGAAGTCTCAACTATACGATTGGGATGAGAAGTCCAAGGCCACTCACCTATTGAATCTCTAATTGCTGCCAAGAATCTACCCTTGCCTTGCTGGACTGCTGCGTACCAACTTTCCTTCCATTCTTCTGTTACAACTTCTAGTAAGTGAGTCTGGAAGTCCTCAGTGAGCAGAGGAGATAATGTTCGGTACTGCATATTGTGTGCAGCTTTTGCAAGAGTATCAGCAGCCTCATTTCCGGCTATTCCTTTGTGTGCTGGAATATATTGGATTCTAACTTGATGTTTTTTGTTCAGGGATGTTAAGATTTGCTGGATATTGTATACCATTGTGATGTATTTCTTTGGTTTGAGCGATTGGATGAGATGTATGGAGGACAAGGAGTCAGTGAAGATTACATATCCTTTTCCATCTTGTAGATTGTATTGTGCCCATTTCAGAGCCTCAAGAATTGCAAAGAGCTCTGCTCCAAATGAGGAGACAAACGGAGAGAGTTTCCAGTTTAGAGATACATTTTTAGATGGGATTAGCAGTGCAGCTGTTGTGGAGGCTGTAGGGTTTCCAAAGTGAGAGCCATCTGTATAAGCATGCAGATGTGTATCATATTGATTCTGGACAAGTTCCTTGAAGAGCTGGATGGTAGATTCTGAAGACAGTTTGGAAGGAGTTTGGGAGAATTTTGACAACAACATGGTACTTGTTTTTATAAGGGGGTGAAGTGGAGAATGGAGGGTGGTGACCATTGGGCGAGGGAAGGGCTTTTGATACCTTTCATAAGTATTGGCAGCAAGTGCAAGGAAAGAGGAAGTCTTACTCATGAGTCTGATCTGAGGTATGTTTGGAAGTTTCAAGAATTCTGAGAGTTGTGAAATTCTGAGGACATAGTCAAGCAACAGGCGCGTTCTATGTAGAGACAGGGGAGGGATATTTGCTTCTATTTCTAATGAGTTTATAGGAGTTGTTTTGAGACAGCCTAGTGCAATGCGTAGAGAGTTGTTTTGAATAATGTTGAGTTTCTGCAGTATATATTTTGGGGCTGTAGAGTATAGTGGAGCTGCATAGTCTAGGCGACTTCGGATGAGTGTACAGTATAGTTTGAGCAAGAGGGATCGATCGGTACCCCAATGATGGTGGGAGATAGATTTTATGAGATTTGTGAGTGGGATGCAGCGTTGTTTGAGGGAAGCAATATGGGAGGACCAGTTTAGTTTAGGGGCATCCAGAGTTACTCCTAGATATCTATGTTGTGTTACAAAATCTAATGTTATTCCACCAATCCTTATTGGTGGAGGAATGGCTCGGCATTGAGTAAAGAGCATACATTTTGTTTTTTCCAAGTTCAGAGAAAGGCCCCATTGTGTAGTCCAATTTTGTAAGGAGGAGAGCGCTTGTTGTATTTCCTGTGCAGCTATTGCTAGATTTTGGTGTGAAGTGAAATAAATTATGTCATCAGCATATTCTGCAGTTTGTACAGTTGGGCTCAAGGAAAGGTCACTCAGCATTACATTAAAGAGCAAGGGAGATAGGACTGCTCCTTGTGGAACACCAGTCTTCATTTTCCGCTCTGCCGACCGTTCCCCCTCAAAGAAAACCTGGAAGCTGCGGTCTTTCAAGTACTCCCTTATCCAGCGAAGGAGCCTGCCATGAATACCTAATTTTGTGAGTTTATATAAGAGACCTGTATGCCAGACCCGGTCAAAGGCTTGTGATAGATCACAGAAAGCAACCACTAAGTGGTGCTTCTTTAGCTGTGCCAAACGAATTGCGGATTCCAGTCTTGTCACTTGATCCACTGCCGAGAGCCTCTGTCGGAATCCCCCCTGCTGTGTTCTTAGTGCACTTGTTTCTTCGAGAAAATAGTTCAATCTGTTTTTCATTACTGCTTCTATCAGCTTACCGATGCAGGATAGCAGAGAGATGGGCCGATAGGAAGAAACATCGGAAGGAGATTTTAAAGGCTTTTGAATGGGAAGAAGTGCTTTTTTCCATGATTGGGGGATAGCTCCTGTGGTGAAGCTCTGATTAAAAATGTTTAGCAACCACTCTTTGTAGGATAAAGGTAAGTGTTTAATGTGTTCATTACTAACCTGGTCTAGACCAGGAGAAGTATTGTTTAATGCTGAGATGACTCTATCTAGTTCAATCATTACAATTGGGGAGTTATACCATATTATGCTGTTGTTTAGTAGTGCAATAGAGAGGGGTATCAAGATGAAGGTGGGATAGGGCTGTGGGGCAGATGCTGTAAAAGTATTTTCAAAGTGTGTGGCCAGAAGATTAGTTTTTCCAAGAGAGTCTGAAACTACATTAGTAGCCGTGACAAAAGGTTGGGTTTTACGTGAAGAGGATCTCAAGCTATGAATTTTTCTCCAAAGTATTGAGGGTGGAGTATCTGATGTGATTGTGTTACAAAATTTAGTCCATGAGGCACGCTTGGCTTCTTTAATTTCTCTTTTTACCAGAGCTTCCGCACGTTTAAATGCTATAAGATTTACTTGGGTTGGTTGTTTAATGAAGTGTTTCTTAGCCAAGTTACGGCTTTCCAAGGCAGTTTTACACTTTTGGTTCCACCAAACTTTACTAAAACGAGGATTAACGGTTTCTTTGGTCTGGGGAAAGGATCTAGAGGAAGCTGTTAAAATGCAGTTTGTTAGTTTTGCGTTACTAGTGGCTACATCCTCTGTCTCATGATGTTCCCCCTTTGGTAACAGTGACACCCATTTATCCCAGGAGCCTTGATCAAATTTCCACCTCGGTAAGGTGCGATACCTGACCAGTTGAGGCGTTAACGAAAGGATTGTATTTATTGTGTAGTGGTCACTGGTTAGGTCAGGGCCTGAGTGAACAAAGGCACTGGAAAGAAGGTTAGCAGAAGAGAAGGAAAGATCAAGGGTGGATTGTTGGTTATGATAAATATTGTAGTATGTAGGAAGAGAAGGAGGGGTGAGTAGAGCAATATTAGGATGTTGGAGGAGAACCAGTTCTATATTTTTCCCGGTACTGTTAGGCGTGCAAGTATTATTAGGCTCCCACAATGTGTTATGGGCATTGAAATCTCCTACAATTATGAACTGGTTTCCCAGGGAAGTGAAATAGTGTTTTATTTCCTGCAGAGTGATAGAGCAGTTTGGATTATATACATTTAAGATAGTAAGAGAGTTTGACTGATTAAGTGATATAGACAAGGCTTGTGTTTCCAGTTGACCATTAGGGAAATGCACTAAACTCAAAGGCAGATAAGGAACATCATTGCGCACTAATATTGCCAATCCCCCTCCCTGTTGCCCATTTGGGCGATGAGAGTATATAGCTGTGTAATTGATAAAAGTTGGTTCAAATTCACCTGACAACCACGTTTCACATAAACATATTACATGGGGATGATTTGAGTACAAGTGAAGTTTAAAAAGTGAGAGCTTATTACGTATGCTGTGACAGTTCCATTGAAGAATTTTCAGTTCTTTTTGGGGGGGCATTTTGATGGTTTTTTAATCAGTGGTTGAGGGCTCCGATTTAGGTGAGACTTCAAAGGATCTTGTCTTCGTCCTAGTACAGGTGATGGGTCAATGGAAGAGATTTTAGCTATTTGGTTGTTTAAGTACTTGCCCCCAATCACAGGTGAGGGGGAGATGTTGTCATCTTGCCACCAATTGGATGTCATATTAGGTGCTACAGTTGTTGGAGTTGGTTGAGGGGGACTGGGTCTGGCTGAAAGATTTTGTTCTGTTGAAAGCTGTTGAGCTGAATCCTCTGCATCTATGTTTTGTTTATCACTTGTGCTGCCTGAAATGTGGGGAGCCACAGTTTTAATGACGGCGTTAGCAATGCTTTGCAACTGCTCTGGGTCAGTAGTTGAATTTTGTGGTTGACAGAATTGAAGCACTTTAGATAGAAGAGTGACTAACTCCATTAAGGTTGATTGTAGGCTATTTGAGAAAGTGGGGTCAGATTCAGTTTGGGTAGCAACTGATGTTGAGTTTTGATGGTTGTTTTTGGTGGCCAGTTTAGATGAGTTGGGCCTGGTTGTTTCTTTGTTTATTGAAGTCTGGGTAAGTTGAAAGTCTCTTTCAACTAGTTGGGATGAGGTTTGCCTGACTTCTGCCAGAGCATCTCGATATGAGAGTTTATGTTGTACTCTAACCTTTTCAACATTTTTTGCCTGCTTTATAAACGGGCAGCCACCATAGTTTGCAGTGTGGGAGCCAGAGCAATTTGTGCATTTTGGTCTGGAGTCAGATGGGCAATCCTTTACTTGGTGAGGGCCTGAACATGCTACACATCTAGGTAGATTTCTGCACTGCTGAGCATTGTGTCCAAATCTCTGACATTGGTAACACTGCCAAGGTTTTCCTATGTATGGGTTGACTTTAAATCTTTGATAGTTGAAGTAGACATATTCTGGTAGAGAGGATGTTTGAAAAACTATTTTCACCATTGTAGTAGGGCCTTGGTTTTTTGGTTTCTGTATCCGAGTTACTTTGAGGTTTTCATATCCTGCATCATCAAGGGCCTCCTCTATTTCTGAATCCAAAGTGTCTGTTCCAAATGGACCAATGACTCCAATGGATTGCGACTGGTTAGCTGGTAGGCGACAGTGGATTTGCCATGGGCCTAATTCTGTTATTTTAAGTAGTGTAGATAGCTTAAATTTAGCAGTAGATGTCATAACAAGGACCAAGATGTTACGTTTGAAATTTTTGTGAATGCTTGTAATTCCTGCTGTTCCAAAAGGAGAACTTGCAAGAAGTTTAGACAGCTGAAATTCATTTGATAAGAACTTATTGGCATTGCTATTTCTATCAGTTGGTTCTACCAGAATTACAGGGGCAGCATCAGTATGTGTTTGGCTATGGGTTGGTTTAGGCTGATATGAAGGCAGGCTATCCTCAGAGTTGTTTACAGTGATTGTTGTAACAGTGTTGTTTCCTTCAAGCTGGCAGGTCTGAAAGCCTGCAAAGTTTGGGTCTGAATTGAGAGATGAGTTTGATCGTGATGACAACTGTGATGAGGTTCTAGGTCGCTTGGCACCAGGTTGAGCAGGGTCTGTGGTGTCAGTTGGATAAAGTTGAGAAATTTCATTTTGAGCATCCATAACTTCTACATGTGAAGCTGAAGTGGAAGCTCTAATTGCTTCTTTACCTGTAGTAGCAGGAGGGTGATTTGAGGATTCAGGAACTGAAGAGTTTTGACCTTTGATAGGCCTTGAGTAAGGAGCAGAGGACTTAGAGAAGGCCCCTCCCTTTGTTTTATGTTTGGCCCGTTTTGGGCTCCCCATGATGCCGGCAAATCCAAGCCGAGGCCCGTCAATAATAAGTCAGGGCACAAACACAACACAATCGTACAAATATAATCAATTTATAAATGATAACACTCGATAGAGTATCCGACACGCAGAGATACCACCAACCGTCCTCGTCTCCTAATCGTGTTCCCATTACACATGTTCAGATATAGATAAGCCCTACGCTAAATTACCAGTTCAAGACTTGGCCGAGCGTACGTCCGCTGTTTCGGAATTATCTCGGACTCAACAGGTACATGTTAATTAAAATGTACTCGTGGGTAGAAATCTAGCATTGGTAGAGGATTTAGTATAACCGTAATTGGTAGTTGAGGAATGAATATAATAATTAATGTTCCGCATTGTTTACTGAATCGAGCTAAATTGTGACCCACATTAGTTTGTACCAAAATCCCAGGTCAGCGCGGTAGTTATATTATAATAGTTTTAATAACTGGTTACCTCGTGTTTTTCGTGTAGTGACTCAGTTTGACGTTTAAAGTGCCATTAAAAGGAAATTTTCAATTAAAACCATGTTCTAAGATGCACTTATGCATGATAGTCAAAGCTCTCGAAATCGGATAAAAATTCATGTCATTTCACTTGATTGCATGGAGTATCGTAATTCTGGCGAATATTAATAACTTTGATTTTTATTATTGTATTTATTCGTGCTGTGATTTAATTTCCCCTACTATGCACGATTATTAATGTCATTTTATTCTTCGCCAGGTCCCAGTAACACCTTACCTTAAACCATGTATCTGTTAGGATTGGCGGGGTATGGATTAACTTTAATATCCGTATTAACGTCCAATCATAATCTTTCTCGATAGTGTTTTCGAAATTGCGAAAGAGGGATAATAAAGACACTTCTATGGGAAAACTCAGCTTTGGATATTTATTGGAGGAAGCCGGGAGGACTGACTGTGAGCTTGACTTCTGAAGAGCTTCTCTTAGATGGGAAATCCGTGCAGGCGAAGTCCGGCGAGCGATGACGTTGGCAGGGTGTAAGTGAGTGTGTTTTGTGGAGGTTCTAGATAAGCTCACAGTCTGTTCAATTTTTAGCGACTGGCAGAATAGGAATTTAAGCCGTGACGTGTAGATGAGTCACTATTTATGGGTTTAGACATTTATGATCATTCCCACGCTAAAAAAAACAAGCAAGTTGTCGTGGTTGGAGCAGGTAGATTATCTAGCCGGTAGTTGTAATATACTAGGCTCTACTAGCTCCAAACCAAGGTGATTGCAAGGTGATGTATAACCATGCAAGGTCAGAAACCGTCTCACGTCAAAATGGGCAACTTAAGCGGTGTAACTCGATGATTGAGTCAGAGATAAGATGCCAAGTGAATGTACAACTTTAGTAAAGCTCCAGGCCCAGGGAATGTGTGTTGTGGCGTTTAATGACGTCGAGGATGAGAACGCTGTAACACACAAGCTAAAGACGCGCGTGAGAATGACGCTCAGACAACATCGTCCCGCGCGGTGTTGCCATTACAAAGGCTTCAAACTCGAAAATGTCGACCGTTATTTTATATCTCATGCATTTGCACAAAAATTTCAAGGATTACTAATTATAAGTAGAAAATTATTAATAATAATTTAGAGTAAGATTTTCAATGCCAATAATTATGCTATTTAAGTGCTAATGAGAGATTTTAGAATTTTACACTTTGTAGCTAGTGCTGCATTACCCGCCAAGGCGCAGACCGAAAGGTCCACCCGCTAAAATCATTTGTAGCGGGAAGGAGTTCGAACTACGCGACCATGCCGGGTTTGTCGGTCGGAAAATGTTACTGAGCGGGGAAGCTTCACCAAACGGGTCTGCAAATTTAGATCAGCAAGAGTTCTAGGAACAGGAGTTACTGCAGCGGTCTCGTCTGGTCTCTCCAGACTTGTCGCTGTTTCACTAAGAGAGCTAGAATTAGAGTCTACGATAGGACTCGAAGGTACAGGCAAAAAGAAAGGATTACACTCAAGTTGACTAGGCAACAATGCGGCCAACTGAGGAAACTGAGGTGGACGATACTCGTATGATCGAGTCTCAGTGGAAAGGAAGTTCTGTGGAGAGAATGAAGAGTTAGAAATCACACTATTATCGGAGGTGTAAGCGACCTTTAATCGATCTATGCTCACAGGGTCGGGTGAACCAGATCTTTCCAGGACGAAATACTTTGGCGTCCGTTTCACTACTTTGAATGGGCCATCATAAGGGCGTGTGAGGGTTGGTTTGATACTATCGTTACGAATGTACACATGTGTGCAATGTTGCAAAGCAGGGTCAAGTTTGTCTTTTGTCAGAGGCATTCGTGGAGCAACATACTTGATCTGACGCATGCAATCCTTGAGACAGGTTACATATGCGAAGCGGTCAGCAGATGAAAATTCAGGCAACGGTTTTGGGTCAACAATGTCGCCTGGGAGGCGAAGCGTCTTTCCATACAACATTTCTGCTGCTGTGCACTGTTGATCCTGCCTATACAAATTTCGAATGCTCAATAATACTACTGGGAGTCTGTCGGTCCAGTCATGACTGCAATTAAGGCAACGCAGCGCACTCTTTAGATCCCGGTGGACTCTCTCAATGAGTCCATTCGACTGCGGGTGATATACGGTGGTATTGGTGTTTGCACAACCTAAGGCTGCGCTAAGCTCACTCCAGAATTTGGAGGTAAATTGTGATCCCCGGTCATGCGTGACACTTAAGGGAACCCCAAATCTGGAAATCCAGGTGCTCACAAAGGCGCGAGCTAAAGTATCTGTTTGGGTATCAGGGAGAGGCACGGCCTCAACCCATCTAGAAAACCTATCAATGATTGTTAACAAATAGGAATGACCACGCGATAAAGGCAAAGGACCCACCAAATCTAGGTGTACGGCGCTGAATTTTTGACCTGCAAAAGCACAACTCTGTAGTGCTGCACAGTTATGTTTCACAATTTTGCTGCTCTGACGTGCATGGCAATTTTGCACAATTTGCTTAACCTCCTTACGCATCGCTGGCCAGACGAAACGATCGGAAATCAAACGCAATGTGCGGTTAATACCAGGATGAGACAGAGAATGGAAGTGAAGAATAGCTACTCTGCGGAGAGTCGCAGGCAGATACAAACGAGAAGGTCGCTCAGCATCACGGTACACGCCGTCAACCAAGGTTAATTTCAAAGAGGTAGTGTTAGTAGGTTTGAGAAGATCCTGGAGTTCAGGATCCTCCTTCTGAGCATTACTAATATTACCGAAGGTTATTTCTCCACTGGTTTGGACAGAGTTAATTCTAGAGAGACAATCAGCAACTGTATTGTCTAGACCTTTAATGTACCTGATATCCGTGGTGAACTGACTAATGAAAGGCAGATGTCGAGCTTCTCTTGGTGAGTGGCACTCAGATGGCATTTTGATTGCTGAGGTCAAGGGTTTGTGGTCTGTGTAGATCACGAACTCCCTTGCCTTTAGAGCATAGCGAAAGTGTCTCACAGACAAGTAGATAGCAAGGAGTTCCCTACCGAACGCGCTGTAAGCACGCTCAGTGGGCGATAGCTTTTTGGAAAAGAAGGCAAGAGGAGAGATAGTAGTCCCTACTTTTGTTGCAAAACGGCACCTACGGCAGTACTGGAGGCATCAACCACTAAGTTGAAGTCAGCGTTGGCAATCGGGTAGGATAATTCAGTCGCGGTAGCTAGCTTGTGCTTAATCTCGTCAAAAGCTTTACGTGCTGCATCCGTCCATTTTACATCCGTAGATTCCCCTTTTCTCTTTGGTTCCAGCAAATCTGACAACGGGGCTAACATTTGCGCACAGTTGCGGATAAAGCGGTGATAGAAGTTAACAGAACCTAGGAACCTTCTCAGTTCCTTCTGGGTCTGTGGAAGAGGAAAGTTCTTGATTACCTCTACCTTGGAAGGCAAGGGTTTTAGACCTAGGCTAGAGATTTCATGACCTAAGTAAATCAGTGATGGCTTTCCGAGCTCACATTTGGCAGGATTTACCAGGAGTCCATTATCAGACAGTCTTTCAAACACGACCCTCAAATGGTCCTTGTGTAGCTCCGGGGTTGCGGATGCCACCAAAATGTCGTCCAGATACTCATAGGCAAAGGTGAGATCCGAGAATATTTCAGACATGTGTCTTTGGAACGTCTGAGGTGCATTCCGAAGGCCATACGGCATTTTAAGGAATTCAAAGAGACCAAACGGAGTGATTACCGCGGTCTTAGGTATAGCACTTTCTTCAAGTGGAATTTGATGAAATGCGTGCTGTAAATCAATTTTTGAGAAAATTTGTGCTCCCTCTAGATTTGCACTAAAGTCATGGAGGTAAGGGATGGGGAATCGGTCAGGTTGAGTAACAACATTTAACCTGCGGAAATCTCCGCACGGTCTGAATTCACCGTTTGCTTAGGGCACTAGCAAGAGAGGGCTAGCCCAAGGGCTTTTGGAACTGCGGATGATGCCGCATTCTTGCATTCGCGCAAACTCTTTCTTGGCTAAAGCCAATCGATCAGGCGGTAAACGTCTAGCTCGAGAGTAAACTGGAGGTCCAGTTGTTTCAATGAAGTGTTTTGTGCTAAGAAGCTAAGTTAGAGTTCGTTAATGCAGGGTATTCTGCGAGAATCTGCTCGAAAATGCACTCTTTTTTGAAAGCAATAGCGAATGAATGCAAGACATTAGCTCTAGTTATGCCACAAGCGGGAATTGAGATCTGTGTCTCCTCGTCCCTAATTTTACGGTTTTTAACGTCCACTATCAATCCGAACTAAGCCAAGAAATCAGCTCCAATTATGGGCTCTTGGACTTCTTCTATCAAGAAATTAAAACTAAAGTTTCGCCTTAAACCCAGACTGCACGTGAGTACTCTCTCCCCATAACATGCTATTGGCGTGCCATTTGCGGCACGTAGTGTCGCCAATAATTGATTATTTATGTCTTTTGACGTGGCTGGAATGATTGAAACTGAGGAACCGGTATCGATCAAAAATCGATACTTGGTGGTGGGATCGAACAATATTAAGAGGCGAGTAGTCTGGGAGTTAGGCAACGCAGTACTCGCTACTGTGCGTCGCTGTTCGCGTTTCCCGAGGTCATTTCGGTATAACGAGGGCAGAATCGTGAAGCACACTTGCGCGCTTGGTCACCAAATTTTGCGTGGTACCAGCATAGGTTACTACTAGCATCGCGTGAGCGCGACCTAAAGCGGCGGTTTTGAGCTGACCTATCATAAGATCTACCTCTACCAAGGCGTTGAGGAGGGGGATAGTCATAGGCATTTTGGTAGCTTGGGAATCTCCCTGGACCTTGCTGAATATGAGCTACACTGTGACCTAACTGGCAATTCTGGAAAGCTTGCTTTAGCTCTGCGATTTCGCGTTGCATTGATTCCATAGAAGTAGGAGGTTGAATATTAGGAGCATTTGACGGGCTAAAAATCGCAGCTGATGCGTTCAAGGAAGCTACCTGCGGTGTGTGTGACATGTTGAGGTTGCGCATCACTGTCTCTGTGGCTTGAGCTAGCGTCTCGAGGCTTTCGTTCGGGCAGACCATCGACAGGAAAGGCCGCACCGTAGTCGGCAATTTGCTCATATACACTTCTTTGAGGAATCCCTCAGCTATGCCAACACCGGCTGCTAATTTCTTAAGTTCCTTTACTAACAAAGTCGGAGAGAAAGTTACGGAGACAGGTGGAATTGCTGAGGCATCCACAAGAGACCTAAACTTGTCCGCGTCGGACAACTGTAATTTTTCGAGGATTTTACTTTTTAAGATCCCGTAAGGGTTTATAGCAGGCGGGTTAACTATAAGTTCGTTTGAGTCGCTTAACATTTGCGTGGGCACAGCAGCTATTAATGCATGAAACATATCTGAAGAATTGGTGATATAATTGTATCGAAATATAGCCTCAACTTGGTTGAATCAAGTTTGGCTTTCTGCTGGTATGAAAGGCGGAAGAGTTATAGGCTTAGCGCGCGCTGGATCTGCAACATTCTCTGTGTCGGACATACTGGCAATTTTTCTTTTGAATTCAAAATTAAGCTATAACGGCACGGAATTTACGTAATCAACGCCTAATAACTTTGGTATTAAAGTGTCAAAGGTTTTGCGTTTCTAGTTATCCATTCAATCATTCAAACAAAGTTGGAACGGAAAAAAAGAAAAAAAATGGAAATAAAAATTTTACGGTAGTCGGCAATTAGCGTAAGCACGAAAGAAGGTGAAAAAAAAAATTTTATTCCTACTGTGGCACATGAGACAAAAGACAGAATAGCACTGAGAAAAAAATTTTTTAGAGCTGCTCAGAGAACATTAGCACGGTAAAATCCATAGAAATTCTCAAGGACTACGACAATGGGAACTTATCACTACAATGATATGCCAACATCATCCTCTCTCACGTTTTCTCAAACACTTATCGAGTTGAATAGTTTTTTTTTTAAGCTTGAAAGCTGGGGTCACTCTGGGGTCACCAGTGTTAGGATTGGCGGGGTATGGATTAACTTTAATATCCGTATTAACGTCCAATCATAATCTTTCTCGATAGTGTTTTCGAAATTGCGAAAGAGGGATAATAAAGACACTTTTATGGGAAAACTCAGCTTTGGATAGTTATTGGAGGAAGCCGGGAGGACTGACGGTGAGCTTGACTTCTGAAGAGCTTCTCTTAGATGGGAAATCCGTGCAGGCGAGGTCCGGCGAGCGATGACGTTGGCAGGGTGTAAGTGAGTGTGTTTTGTGGAGGTTCTAGATAAGCTCACAGTCGTTTTAATTTTTAGCGACTGGCAGAATAGGAATTTAAGCCGTGACGTGTAGATGAGTCACTATTTATGGGTTTAGACATTTATGATCATTCCCACGCAAAAAAAAAACAAGTAAGTTGTCGTGGTTGGAGCAGGTAGATTATCTAGCCGGTAGTTGTAATATACTAGGCTCTACTAGCTCCAAACCGAGGTGATTGCAAGGTGATGTATAACCAAGGTCAGAAACCGTCTCACGTCAAAATGGGCAATTTAAGCGGTGTAACTCGATGATTGAGTTAGAGATAAGATGCCAAGTGAATGTACAACTTGAGTAAAGCTCCAGGCCCAGGGAATGTGTGTTGTGGCGTTTAATGACGTCGAGGATGAGAACGCTGTAACACACAAGCTAAAGACGCGCGTGAGAATGACGCTCAGACAACATCGTCCCGCGCGGTGTTGCCATTACAAAGGCTTCAAACTCGAAAATGTCGACCGTTATTTTATATCTCATGCATTTACACAAAAACTTCAAGGATTACTAATTATAAGTAGAAAATTATTAATAATAATTTAGAGTAAGATTTTCAATGCCAATAATTATGCTATTTAAGTGCTAATGAGAGATTTTAGAATTTTACACTTTGTAGCTAGTGCTACATATCAAACATACTGCTTAAATAAAAGTCAGAGCCACAACTATACAGCTAGTGTTCCCATCCTGTCACTGGAACATTCAATCTTCTAGTGGGGGGCCATGAGTGCAGTGCACTCTAGCCGGTCGTCAGTAACCTTAGAGCTATCACAACTTCTTGTACCATCTTAAACGCACCTTTATGATCCTTTAAACTTCCAAATATCTAGTACACAAAGAGACCTATGTAAATCATGAAATTCATCACAAAGATAATTACAATATTAAGGCATGTAATTGATCGTAAATTCAAAAATTATTTGTTGTCTGATAAACTTCTCTGCCCCAGTTTTAGCTGGATATTTCTTTATGAAGTTTGATGGAATGATCTGATAGCATTTAATACTTCACAAATTATGCTACGTTACTGATTTTGTTATTCAATACCCGAGAACTAAAATTTCTCAAAATAATGCTATTATTGACTATAAGCATGCGTTCCGGTTAGAAGCGACATTGAGTTTTTCATTCATAATTGCTGCCAGTGCTCTCACATTCAAATAACCAACCATTGACACCGTACCGTAGTCACGATATATACCGTAACTGCAGAAGTCATTGATCATTCAGCCGAGTTGCTGACGACAAATCGTGTCAGTGCACAGAAAACTATTGATAGTAGTAAGGTGTAGGTGTGCTGAAGCGTTTTTACTTACTTTTATTCTGATTCAGTAAGTTCCCCTATTGCAGTTTTTTCATCAATAACCGATATTTGAAGGGAAAATTCTGCAGAATATGCCGCAGTTGTGTAATTAATTGGAAGATTTACAGTCTTTATACATGTATATACACATACTATTGCCTAGCGTTCTGAGGACCACAATGAAAATAAATTATAAAGGCTGTTTTATTTTACCCTCAACTTACGCGGTACATATAAGGTTTTGCTTGCTGGTCGTTCCTGTACAAATTTCTAGCCTTATTTCGGCGTGCTGCCTTGTTTATTTTATTCTGCCAGCTCGCCTATTAGATTTAAGCTAGATTTAAGAACATCAGGTTAGTTACTTTATTTTCATGATTTAAAGGGCAGGATGTAGGAAACAATTTCTTGGCCCGGCAGTTTCCGTTTTTCTTAGAGACTGACGATCGATGAGAAGTAGGTATACTCTAGCGTGCGTTAGCACCGAATAACCAGACTTTTCGCAGAACTCAAAACTTGCACAACTATCGGCGTCAATTGCATATTTAAAGCCACATTCTGCGTAATCTACTGAGAGCACCATAGGTATTACTAACCTGCTGGAGGCGCTCGACTTCCACGCTGCTCCACACTTACCTGCTGATGCGCTCGACTTCCACGCTGCTCCGTACTCACCTGCTGGAGGCGCTCGACTTCCACGTTGCTCGGTACTTACCTGCTGGAGGCACTCGACTTCCACGTTGCTCCGTACTTACCTGCTGGAGGCGCTCGACTTCCACGTTGCTCCACACTTACCTGCTGGAGGCGCTCGACTTCCACGCTGCTTCACACTTACCTGCTGGATGCGCTCGACTTCCACGTTGCTCCACACTTACCTGCTGGAGGCGCTCGACTTCCACGCTGCTCCACACTTACCTGCTGAAGGCGCTCGACTTCCACGTTGCTCCACACTTACCTGCTGGATGCGCTCGACTTCCACGTTGCTCCACACTTACCTGCTGGATGCGCTCAACTTCCACGCTGCTCCACACTTACCTGCTGGATGCGTTCGACTTCCACGCTGCTCCACTTACCAGACTGGGGACAGGCGGACATAAATCCATTACCAGGGGATCTACACTTCGTGGCGTTCTGCCTTGAGTGCTTGGAGACTCGAGGAAGGAGCGGCGAGCGGCGGGCCTGGGCAGGGAGGTGGCTGCTAGTGTAGCCTGCCCCCAACTCGTATCATTTGCCGCTAAGCGCAAAGCTCCAACTCAGTCTTTAGATCTTGATAACTTGCTTGCAGAAGTAAATAGATTTCTGAAACGGTACTTTTCCTTGATCCTTTATATTTTGCGAACCCATTTCATTTGCTAGTTCTAATTCCTGTAAAATATTTTATCGGGATTTTTATACAATGAAGGCATCTACGGATGCTTCATTTCCAATTCACGCCTGATACATATCACCTTATACATTGGATTTTCAAATGCCTTAGAACTAACACCAGGACGCCATGATGCTTTCCCCCGGTCAATACCGGTACCCATTTCAGACACCTGGGTAGAGTGGTGTATTGTGCTTGGAATTTTTCCCCTATACCCAACAGAGAAAATCGCCACCAGCGCCGGGACTCAAACCCGCGTTTCCCGCACGGCAGGAAGGGCTTATAGACATACGGCTACGACGAGCACACGACGATTTGACTGAAATATTATCGCGTATAAGGTCTGTTTGAAATATACGCCATTAACTAATTATTGTCAGTCATAGTAGTTTGAGTTGGATCGAAACAACGCTTCATCGCTATACAGCTGAATTCTAGGGATATGATTTTTTCCATGCTTTCTCCATAGCTTTATTTTGCTGCGAGAGGATTAACTGAGCATAAGAGTTTGGCTGAAAAAAAAGACGTAATTTTCATGTTTTGGGACTCAACAAGTAAAAGCTTATGCGCCAATTCCATAATATCAATTTTGTGCAATAAATTAAAATAAATTGGATAGTACGCGAAAAGCGCAAGAAGTCGGAGACAAAGACCGCGTTCAGACAAACAGCAGTGGAGCAGAGCAGAGCAGATGCGAGCTTCTTGAAGCTGGTAGCATGTGCTAGCAGGTTAGGTGGTCAGACAAAAAGCAGTGGAGCAGAGCAGAGTTGTTGCGAGCCTCTGGTAGCTGGTAGCATGTGCTAGCAGGGTGTGCGGCCAGACAAACAGCAGTGGCTAGTACTCCTGAGTCCGCAGCGCAGCAGTTATAATCTTGGCGTCACGAAGAGCGGTGCTTTGTGACTGTGATTACCTTAAATATTGCTTATTAAATTTCTGTAAAACTGGCAATATTTCATCTTATAAAGTTTATTTGTATATAAATATATTGTCATGCTATGCATTATGTTGTTGACATTACAAGTACATCAACAAGTATAAGCTTATGCGCCAATTCCATAATATCAATTTTGTGCAATAAATTAAAATAAATTGGATAGTACGCGAAAAGCGCAAGAAGTCGGAGACAAAGACCGCGTTCAGACAAACAGCAGTGGAGCAGAGCAGAGCAGATGCGAGCTTCTTGAAGCTGGTAGCATGTGCTAGCAGGTTAGGTGGGCAGACAAACAGCAGTGGAGCAGAGCAGAGCAGATGCGAGCCTCTGGTTGCTGGTAGCATGTGCTAGCAGGTTAGGTGGTCAGACAAAAAGCAGTGGAGCAGAGCAGAGTTGTTGCGAGCCTCTGGTAGCTGGTAGCATGTGCTAGCAGGGTGTGCGGCCAGACAAACAGCAGTGGCTAGTACTCCTGAGTCCGCAGCGCAGCAGTTATAATCTTGGCGTCACGAAGAGCGGTGCCTTGTGACTGTGATTACCTTAAATATTGCTTATTAAATTTCTGTAAAACTGGCAATATTTCATCTTATAAAGTTTATTTGTATATAAATATATTGTCATGCTATGCATTATGTTGTTGACATTACAAGTACATCCGCACATTTTCATATAGTACATTATATGTGTCGCGTCTTACTAGACGCGAATTTTCGACAAGATCTGTGGCAACATCGCCGTGGACAGCCGCGCTGGTCCGCAAGCCCAACGCGGCATCTCTGTTTGGCTGCGGCCATCAAGTTGAAGATTTCTCACTATTTATAGTGCTCCCAGTGTAATTGTGTGTGTAAGAAATATTGCTTGGAGGATTCATAACTCTAATTTTAGTCTCTTTTATTTCTATGTGTCGTCACTGTGCTAGATAGTGGTGAACAGCCGGTTCCTTGTACAGGTATTGGAGGTCGGCAATAACGACAATACAGAGCACGATATGATAGGTCTGTTTATTAAGAAAGCCTCGTTACAACTGAACCTCATGCGGGGTTGACCGTTAAGCTAAACTATCTTTACATAAAACATGACCAATAAAAGTAACTCCTAGGCGAACACCGTACATTCCTGGAGCATTCAATTATGCTTCTGGCAACCGGCGAACCACCTATATCGAGTCAGACTAGCCATTGTGATTTTGTGAAATCCTAGTGTCTTCTCTGGCCAGTATGCCGCATTGTGATGCTGGGAACTTGATAATTTAGTTATGTAAATTAAGGCAGCCAGCACCCTAAGAGGATTTACAGCTTTATTATCTTTTTCTGTAACTATAAAATAGCTGCAGCCAACATTTGCTGGGAGTAAGATTAACTGTTGAACTGGCGCCTCATTAAATGTAAACAGCTAGTTAAACTAAGAACTTCATATACTGACAGTGCATAGCTCAGATTTTGTATTTTTTGCTGAGAAATAAAATACATTTTTGAATGTCAATAATGTGTCGGCCCCTCACCCATGAGCTGAGCTGAGCAAGCTGCGCCAGTCAGTAGGGTGGAAGCCTAGAGCTAAAGCGTTCAAACTAAACTGTAAATGTGCTCAAAAAATTGTGACTACTGCCCATATGAATTTGTGTACTCAAGATGATATCAGCAACTGGGTACTTGTTTTGCCCGGGGGATGGTTCACCTATAATTTAAATTGAGCAATCTAAATTTTCGACATAAAAGATAGCCACTATGATGTTAAAATAATTATAGCTGATCTGCTGAATTAACTTCGAGATCTGATTATTCTACGGCTGAATAAGCCGTCGTGCTTGCCTGTGAAATTTGGCATGAATGATAATTTGCTGTTCTCTTTTTAGTGTTGCCTCTGCATCAGAGACCTTACCTTTCAAAACACCTTTCCAACAGGTAGAGCAAAGAAAAACAATAAGATAGTTCTTATCATTTGTACAGTTTGAAATAGAAAGACTAGGTGAAGTGTGAGGATACCGTCCCCATTGTTTGTGTGTACACAGGTTAAAGCGTGTCGGTTGTCCCACTGAGGGTGTAAACCTTCGACCACGGCGCATATGTTTAACAGTTAAGAAATTTACTCTTTTTTTCTGCTCAGTTATCCCAATAGCCGTCTCATTCTGTTATGTGTTTGGCTTTGACAATTGTCGTTGATATGTGCGTGAGTAGACTGTCCTCCTTTGATCCTATGTGTGCATTACAAAATGTGTGTTTACAAATGTGTTCTTTAGCCGAAATAAGAAAAAAAATTTTTTTTGTCCAGATATTCCAATAGCTGTCTCACTGTGTTATGTGTGTTCTGAGCGTGGTGTACTATCCTTACTGTCGTGCCCTGGAACCAAAAGTCCTGCTTGAGACTGGCGTGATAGATCGCTATCATTGAGAATGTCCTGTGTTGTTTACAAATTTTAATGGGGAGACACTGGTAATTTTGAGTTGTATTCGTAATCATGATGCTCATATAATTTGATGTTTAAAATAACAGTGATGTTCATCTTGTGTGGTTATTTGGAATGAGTCTGATACGAATTAAAATATGCGACCTTCGGTGCGACATAGTTTGAGTAACTGAAGCGCTAGCAAACCCGTGTTACTACTACTACCACTACTTGTCATTGAGATATACCAGTTGCAGCATCATTAGTTGTATTTCATACTTTAATCAGTTACTCCTCATCTATATTTTTGAACTAGGAGTTTTCTTATCATGTGGTTATTCCTCGTTTTGCCACCGAACCTGAAAATGTCCTCGTTGTGCAGTTTACGGCGTCTTGGGTCGAGAAATAAATCCGAAGAGTAGACAAGTCTTTTGGAAGTCATTTGATGTCCGTACAATGGGTCGGAAGTAGCGAAGACCTAGGATCCGCAACCCCACCCGATATAATATGTCCCTTCAATATTTCCACACACACAATGATTTAAATGGCTTTAATGCTATTTTACAATTGGTACAGGAAATTCTACAAGAAATAAATGACATGATAACATGCTACTTATGATTACTGATAGAATAATCATACAAATAATTTACTGACGAATGATTTAAAACCTTATAGATACTTGAATCTGAATTATTTTGTAGTTCTGGACGTGTACATACATTACAGAACACGTAACATGTTCGCTCAAGCGTATAAATGTGTAAATTTATTGATATTACAACCCGAATTTTGAGTTATTAAATTAATAAACAATATCAAGTTATAAAAGGATTTTTTGTGTTGGGTTGCGGCACTAAGTTTTATTTACCTTCAATTTTCCTATAGAATTTAGTCCATAGAATTCGAACATCGCAAATGTTTAAAAAAAACAATAGTGTCTAGTTGTATGTTTTCAAAGTTATTTCTACCAATGTAATACTGATAAAAACACGCGGCTATATATTTCTGTACCGGCCGTGGTGAGCGCTTAGTGCTGGTCCAGGAAAAATTAAAGATCCAACTGTGCGTGAGTCCTACGCACCACCGGATAGTCTAGCTTCCGACGACTAAGAAAATGGCCAAGCCAGACCTGGACTAAAATCAGATACTTTCCATTTAACATTTTACTTGAAATTTGACTGGATTTTGTGATTTTCTATCGATACGTGTTGAAAATGACCCTACATGTCGCAACGTTCTTCTTTTAGTATTAGACTGTCTTAATAAGAATGTTGAATTTAAAAGCGACTTTCTTTGCTCTTTTATTTATAATTCAGATACTTTCCCATGTGGCCCCTTTACAAAGTTCTCATATTTTCGGCAATGTAACATCGAACGCAAAACAAGTCCGAAAATAATTCATGGACTACTTCAACCATGATGTATAAGTGCCTTGGCAACAAAGATTTGCATATTGAGAGTGTGTAGTGTTCTCCCTCAGGCTGCTTTACACTCCGGGCAGACTTGTGAATATCTATTGACTTGTGAATATCGATAGACTTGTGAAATATCTTTGCCCGAAGTGAGTGCCTGAGGTGCAAACGAACCGGCAAGGTGAGGAAAACACAACTGGAATAAACGCCGTATTATTATGAAGATCGCCGACAATAATGGCACAAGGGAATATTACAGTCGAGTAATGCAGTGACAGATGACGTCTTGGCGGACCGACGGTTGTCGGGGAGACGCTGCGTGGTTGAGGGGCGAGAACAGACCGGTGAGGCTGCTGCTGTCCGAGGGTCTCCGACCAAGGAGTACCAGAGGCGGTAGCGGGGAACTGGTGCGTCTAGCAAGCAACAAGCGTGGCGGCTGGCTGTCGAGGAGGCGGTGAAGCCGACGGGTGAGGTGCTGGCGGAGCGTCGAGGCTTAGTGTGAATATCAGGGACGCTGAGAGTGTACTGAGCTCCGCTGGCTGCGCGGCTGTTTATATAGGCCTCGCTGGAGGTTGACTCTACCCGTCCAGGTCTCTGATTGGCGGGAACGCCTGTTTACTTTCACGTCGGACCGTGCGGTGTATTTTTCCCCGCCTCAAACACTGGAGTTGCGTGTGGTCTCATCTCCAACCATGAAGAGTGCGAGGGAACGCCTGTTTACTTTCACGTCGGACCGCGCGGTGTATTGAAGCGTGCGAGGGAACGCCTGTTTACTTTCACGTCGGACCGCGCGGTGTATTTTTCCCCGCCTCAAACACTGGAGTTGCGTGTGGTCTCATCTCCAACTATGAAGCGTGCGAAGGTTGTGGTGGTGTGTGTTCATACCACCACAGGTGCCCCCCCGTTGTTTTTTTAAGTTTCCGAGTATCTCTGTGGAGGTTTGATTCTTCTTCCGTATTTAGTTACGATTCCTTGTTCAGGAGCCACCACTGCCTGGGGGAAGGGAACTCCTTCGTAGACATCGTGTACTTTTGCGCTTGTTGGTTCCACGTGCTCTGTTTCTGTTTCGCTGCTGTCGGGTAGGTGCGCTGCTTTCACCCTGTCAATCGTTATATTGGTAGGGTTCCCTCGTATGTCTAAGGTGAAGTACTTCGGGGTCCTTTCTAGAACGCGAAAAGGGCCATCGTACGGTCTCCGCAATGATTTTCTGACCCCTCCATGTTTAACGAAAACGTTGGTTGCCGTTAGCAGGGCGTTTGGGACATTGATGTCTGTAGGCCCCTGCTTCCTTGGGAGTACTGGCTGTAATCGTGTCATTGTTTCTTGTAGCCTTTGCAGGAATTCTCCCGCTGGGATAGTTTCGTTCTTCCTTGCAGGTAGTTCTCCGGTGAGGCGTAACGTCTGCCCGTACACCATTTCTGCCGGCGAAACGTTGGCGTCTGAGTGTGGTGTGGCTCTGATGTTAAGAAGTATGAGGGGCAAAGCGTCCACCCAGTTCGCGTCGGTCACAGTAGCTTTCAGGGCTTCTTTCAATCGTCGATGTAGTCTTTCCACCAAGCCATTGCTTTGTGGATGGTAGGCTGTAGTCCGGTGTCGCTTTGTGCCCAAAGCTGCTAGGAGGTTCCTCCACAGAGTTGATTCGAACTGTACTCCTTGGTCCGTGATGATCGTAGTCGGAACTCCAAACGAAGACACCCAACCCTGGAGAAAGGCGCGGGCAGACGTTTCTGCCGTACAATCCATCATTGGTATAGCCGTGCACCATCTTGTGAAACGATCGATGCACGTAAGAAGGTACCGGTAATTCTGCGATACGGGCAGCGGTCCGACGATGTCCACGTGTATGGTTTGGAATCGTTCATTTGGAACTGGCATTCTTCCAAGTGGGCTCTTGACGTGCTTCGTAATCTTGCTCGATTGGCACGGAATACATTCTCGTGTCCACTTGCCGACATCTTTGTTGAGGCCGGGCCAGATTACTCGTTGTCTCAGGAGATCTCGCGTAGCTTAAATTCCGGGGTGACTGGCTCCGTGAAAATGCGTGAATATTGTTTTTCGGCAACTCTTGGGGATGTACGGCCTCTCCTGGTCGGTGGACACGTCGCACCACAGGGGTATTTTGTCGCCGTGTGTATTGATAGGTCGTATCTTCAGAGCACTCATCGACGCTGGATTCAGGAGCTCTTCTAATTCTGGATCTTCATTCTGTTCCTTCATTATTTCCTCGTAGTCGATTGAAGGTTCTTTTGGCAGGATTGCTGACACCATACGCGATAGCGCGTCGGCTACAGTGTTGGTGGTGCCGCTGATGTGGTTGATCTCACAGTCGAACTGCGAGAGATATGACAGTTGCCTGGCCACGCGTGGATTGCTGCCCTCCGTAGATTTGTGAAGAGCGAAGCAGAGTGGTCGGTGATCCGTTTTGATCTCAAAACTCCGGCCCTCCAAGAAATGTTCAAAGTGTTGGACTGCTAAGAAGATGGCCATTAACTCCCGGTCGTAGGTGCTGTATTTGCGTTGCGTGTCGTCCAACTTCTTTGAAAAGAAGGCTACTGGTAGTTGCTCTCCTTCGATTTCCTGTTGCAATACGGCCCCCACCGCGGTGGCAGAGGCGTCCGTAACTAGGATTGTCTTGCCTTCTGGAGCCGGGTGCGCTAACATGGTGAGCTGGGAAATCTCGTTCTTCAATCTCACAAAAGCTGCGTCTTGTTCCGGGGTCCAATTGATGATTTTCTTTGAGTTCTGTGAGTAGCCTTTCGTTAGTTCGGTGAGAGATTGCATTTTTTCTGCCGCAGCTGGGAGAAATCGATGATAGTAATTGACGATTCCCAGAAACTGTCTTAGTTTTTTTATCGTCGATGGTCGTGGGAAGTTGCAGATGGCTTCTATTTTCTGTGGAAGTGGCGAGATCCCCCGAGCAGACACTCTATGCCCGAGGAAGTCTAGTTCGGGCACTCCAAAAATGCATTTTGCTGGGTGCACTTGTAGTCCCTCTTCTCGCAGACGACGGAACAGTTGCCTTAAGTGATCTTTATGCTCCTTGGCGGACGAAGATGCTATCAGCACGTCATCTATATACGCCGTGACAAAATCCATGTCTCTGGTGATCGCATCGATGTAGCGCTGGAACGTTTGAGCAGCATTCCGGAGTCCGAAAGACATTACAGTGTACTCGTACAAGCCGAACGGTGTGGTGATGGCCGTTTTCTGGATGTCTTCAGCTTTCACCGGTATCTGGTGATAGGCCTTTACGAGGTCGATTTTTGAGGAAATTGTCTTCTTGTGCAGCTTGTAGTGGAAGTCTTGGCTGTGTGGAATGGGGTAACGATCGGGCTTCGTAACTGCGTTTAGTCGCCTGTAGTCCCCGCAGATTCTCCAAGCCCCGGGTTCGGACGACTTAGGGACCATATGCATAGGAGACGCCCAGGCGCTTTTTGATGGTCTGATGATGCCTTGATCTAACATCTTTTTGAACTCGTCCCGTGCTGCTTCGAGTTTTTCTGGAGGGAGTCTCCTCGGTCTCGCGTACACCGGGGGGCCGACCGTTTCGATGTGATGCTCTACATCTTTTCTTCCTGGCTGAGAAGTGCGTTCGTGGGAAGCCAGTATCTCGGGGAACTCCTTAAAAAGGTCGTTGAACTCCGGCGATGCTTGATGATCGATCCTGTGAATTTTTGCGCTACTCAAGTTTGCTCGCTCACAAGGAATTTCTGTTTGTGTAGTTTGGATGTACAATCTTGCATTTGCTGCGTCGACGTTGATTTTGTTCGCGTGTAGGAAATCAATGCCTATGATTGGTTGACCGACATCGGCCACCACAAAATCCCATCTCACGAACAATTGAGGGGCGAGCTGAATGTTCCTTCCTGCCGTCCCGTACGAAGCTATTGGAGTATTGTTGGCTGCTAGCAGATCGTAGGACGGAAGTCTGGTCGAACATTTTCCGTCGGGCGGGATTAGACTGACCGCCGAGCCAGTATCGACCAGATATCGGACGTTGTTCGCGTCTTTAACGTACAACAGCTCGCCTGCTCTTGCCTGCGCGAAAGATGGGGCGCTTACCATCCTCCGCGGCCGTCCTTTCCCGCAAAGCTGCACGGTTGCGTGCAATTTCTTGCACGATCGCCAAAGGTACGGTGGTAGTAGCAGTAAACTTGTTCGAGCCTGCTTCCTTTGTTAGCGTTTTGGACGTTTCTGGGTGCCGGGGCTTGATTCTGCCAATTGTCTGCTTGGTGGACATTTTCTCGCGGGCGTAACGCCTTTCCTAACATTTCTTTGAGTTCTGCTATCTCCTTCATAGCTGCGTCGAATTCGGCTCTTGACACTGTCGGAGACGGTGATGGCTTGACAGCGTTAACGGTAAGGGGCTCGGCAGTTGAGGACCGACACGCGGATTGCCTTGCTGTGAATTGATCGGCAATCTCCCTGTACTCTTCGTCCGTTTTTCCTCTTCCTAAAGCTTCAATCAGTGGCTGTGCTTCCACTGGCAATTTTGAAAGGTGCATTGAGCGGATGACTGACAGGGGTAGCGGAGCTTGTCTACAGTTGTTGAGACGCGTCATTTCCAGGAGCAACTCGGAAGGAGTATTGTCTCCCAGCGTTATTTTAACGATGGCGTTGTAGTTTGTTTCTTCGTCGTGACGCACGAAACGTTGCGTCAACGCCGCCTTTAATGCGTCGTATTTACCGTTTGCCGGGGGGTTCAATAGTATCTCTTGTACTCCGGATACAATGTGCGTGGGTAGTCCTCCTAGGAGCGCCCCGAACTTCGAAGCGTCGTCCAGGTTCGGGATTTGTGCGAGAAAAACATCGCAGTGAAGGAGCCATCCCTTGATGTCACCACTGAAGGCGGGTAACCGGACATCTCTCCCAGCCATGCTTCCACCTGCCGGTCACTCTGGGGTCACCAGTGTAGTGTTCTCCCTCAGGCTGCTTTACACTCCGGGCAGACTTGTGAATATCTATTGACTTGTGAATATCGATAAACTTGTGAAATATCTTTGCCCGAAGTGAGTGCCTGAGGTGCAAACGAACCGGCAAGGTGAGGAAAACACAACTGGAATAAACGCCGTATTATTATGAAGATCGCCGACAATAATGGCACAAGGGAATATTACAGTCGAGTAATGCAGTGACAGATGACGTCTTGGCGGACCGACGGTTGTCGGGGAGACGCTGCGTGGTTGAGGGGCGAGAGCAGACCGGTGAGGCTGCTGCTGTCCGAGGTTCTCCGACCAAGGAGTACCAGAGGCGGTAGCGGGGAACTGGTGCATCTAGCAAGCAACAAGACGTGGCGGCTGGCTGTCGAGGAGGCGGTGAAGCCGACGGGTGAGGTGCTGGCGGAGCGTCGAGGCTTAGTGTGAATATCAGGGACGCTGAGAGTGTACTGAGCTCCGCTGGCTGCGCGGCTGTTTATATAGGCCTCGCTGGAGGTTGACTCTACCCGTCCAGGTCTTTGATTGGCGGGAACGCCTGTTTACTTTCACGTCGGACCGCGCGGTGTATTTTTCCCCGCCTCAAACACTGGAGTTGCGTGTGGTCTCATCTCCAACCATGAAGCGTGCGAGGGAACGCCTGTTTACTTTCACGTCGGACCGCGCGGTGTATTGAAGCGTGCGAGGGAACGCCTGTTTACTTTCACGTCGGACCGCGCGGTGTATTTTTCCCCGCCTCAAACACTGGAGTTGCGTGTGGTCTCATCTCCAACCATGAAGCGTGCGAAGGTTGTGGTGGTGTGTGTTCATACCACCACATGTATAATGAATTATTATGTAACAACTGTAATGGTGTAGGTTTTCTTCATGCTATTAAATTGAAAAACGAGTAAATGTGCTCATGTACCTGTCACGTAAAACAATGAAAGTGGTAAACTTAACCAGAAAAATCAGTCAAGAAGAATTTCAAATAAGTCCATTTGTATATAACGGGTTTCTCTTTCATGTTTGGTGGAAGACACCAAAATCAATTTTATTTATGCCCCTTTTTACAGGTTTTTGTTTATAGAATGCGGAAATAACAACTGTTATCTCGCAAAAATTGTAGGTTTTGAATTATACTGTTCAAACGTTGTTCAATCTCTATATATTACAGAAGAAACGCAATCGCTAAAGTTTCTATGAAAACGATAACCGCTAAAAATTGCACAGCGTATGGATATATATAATAAATTTACCCTGGGTACCATTTTAAAATATTGGTATACTTGCCTGTGAGTTCTCGGAGTTGGATGACGAACTTCTGAGCTTTTCCTGGTAGTCTGAGAAGTAAAATAAGGGTAATACCACAGTGTGGGTTCGTAAATTTAGACAGTTCCAGCGCCGGATTGATATGACTGGGCGACTTTCTTCTTTTCCTTTCGGTAACAAATCTTATTGCGATTGATCTTCTTTGCAACCGCATCTATATTCGAATTCTTATCAATGAGTTTAAACTTGTTTATTAATCCATTATATTCTGCATCTCTTTTCTGTTTATGATGATAATCTGGCGATTTTGTTTGCCGAAGACATGGATTATTCTCGTATTCCCAAATAAAATCTTCGAGCAGTTTCCGATTTGCTATTTTATAGTCACGAGACATATTCTCTTTAGGAAGGCTATGTTGCCACTGGTCGAGCTGTTATCAAGTCTGCAACATCCTCGGTACACACGCTGTTTCCCTTGCACATGTGAGACTTGCACTTGTTTACAGGATTCAAACTCAATCATGTCTCAAGTGACTTGTGCGAGTCGAATGCTTGCGCAAGTAAACTTATCAGGTTTGCAGTAAGGCGTGTACCCACCTTCACATGTGAAATTACATCTTTCATACAATGGTCGACCTAGACATACCACTACGCCCACTAACACCGTACGATCATCCTCACACATAAACATAGTCACATCAATCGCTTAGCCATTCGGGCTTCAAACAGTACCATTTCAAAATGCTAATAAACAGCCTGGCAGGCATGGTGAAAATTTCGTTTTCAAACCACGTGCATGATTCACAAGGTAAGATGAATTTAGAAAAATTACAATAAAGCGTTAAATTTCAAACATCAGCATCTGCTCAATGGTCAATAATTATTGAACTTTAATGTGATAACTATGTTTTATTTTGTTTTGAAAGAATATACATGGAAATCATAAGATGAAACACATTTCATGGGTGACTTAAGTATTGTAGTGCCCTACCTTAGTTACCCCTCAAAATCTCATTTCTAGTCAAACAACTGTTCAGTAACCGTAATATGTGTCAATGTAAATGTACTCATTAATAAGTTCCAATTTCTCCTCTGCGTATCACCGATACCAACTGCCGGAGAAATATAAAAGTAAGGCTGCTTCCCTCGCCTCAAACGGAACTCAATGGCCGAAGCAGCAACAACACCTGGCCTTACAGTATTTCTTAAAGCGTTTGATATTTTCAAAAGTGTTCTCGCGAAATGGAAGGAAGCTTCCACGTATCCTTATGTTCGACAATTATCAATTTATTTAACACAGGTGATACAGAGGTAGAATGTTTGTTAAGTTACGTACAATGGTCACATTTGAGTATCCATTTTTTCAAAATTTTGGAATCAGCAAAGACAATTTTTATTTTTTGACCCAATCTTTCGGCTAGATTAGCTCTAGCCGTCGTCAGGGGAACGATGTATTTTTAAACAAAACCTCTTATGGTATCCGCGTGTATCTAGTATACAAAACATTTTATTAAATTTTTAGATGCAAGCCGAAAATCATCGATCAAGGGCGACTGATGAGCAAAGGAAGAAACTGCGGGGGGACATCAAGGTGACGATTAATTTTGTTTGGTTCCTAAACACTGTACATTGCTTCGACAATTTTTCGAGCGTATTAATTTTTAACATTTTATAAGATAGATACATTTTCAAAATCAAAAGAATGGTTATCTTCTTCGGAATGCTAATAGACAAGGGATAACCTATTCTTCCTCTGCACATTCTTAGCATGCTCATCAATTCGTTGTTAAAGATTTCTACCCGTTTCCCCAATGTAACATGCTTAACAATTTTTACATAATAATTGATATATAAGATTACTTTTTTCACAATTCTATCGTTTATCTTTAAGTCTGATTAGGCTGTTTTTTTATTGTATTCGAAGATTTGAAAGCCAATTTAACATTGAATGGTTTTAAGATTCGCTGGACTCTTTCAGAACAACCTTTAATTAATATACGGGACGCTAACATATTTCAGGGGGCGTTAGGAATTTTCGTTGCTTTATCGAAGTATGGGGAGGTTTTGATTATTTCCACCAATCATTAGTCGGTTGCTATTACGTAGTTAAGGAGGAAAATTATTCTATTTCAATAATTAATCCACCATTGAAAGTTCTTAATTCAAATTTTGCTCACTACAAATATTAACTGCTCTCTGATAAAGGGATTTTGCTACACTCCTCCTCTGTGATAAGGGATGATAGCTGAAATAGTCTAAGTACCTGCCTGTGTTTGTTAGACTTAGACTATTTAGACTATTTCAGCTATCATCCCTTATCACAGAGGAGGAGTGTAGCAAAATCCCTTTATCAGAGAGCAGTTAATATTTGTAGCGAGCAAAATTTGAATTAAGAACTTTCAACAGTGGATTAATTATTGAAATAGAATAATTTTGCTCCTTAACTACGTAATAGCAACCGACTAATGATTGGTGGAAATAATCAAAACCTCCCCATACTTCGATAAAGCAACGAAAATTCCTAACGCCCCCTGAAATATGTTAGCGTCCCGTATATTAATTAAAGGTCGTTCTGAAAGAGTCCAGCGAATCTTAAAACCATTCAATGTTAAATTGGCTTTCAAATCTTCGAATACAATAAAAAACAGCCGAATCAGACTTAAAGATAAACGATAGAATTGTGAAAAAAGTAATCTTATATATAAATTACAATGTAAAAATTGTTAAGCATGTTACATATGGGAAACGGGTAGAAATCTTTAACAACGAATTGATGAGCATGCTAAGAATGTGCAGAGAAAGAATAGGTTATCCCTTGTCTTTTAGCATTCCGAAGCAGAAAACCATTCTTTTGATTTTGAAAATGCATCTATCTTATAAAATGTTAAAAATTAATACGCCCGAAAAATTGTCGAAGCAGTGTACAGTGTTTAGGAACCAAAGAAAATTAATCGTCACCTTGATGTCCCCCCGCAGTTTCTTCCTTTGCTCATCAGTCGCCCTTGATCGATGATTTTCGGCTTGCATCTAAAAATTTAATAAAATGTTTTGTAAACTAGATACACGCGGATACCATAAGAGGTTTTGTTTAAAAATACATCGTTCCCCTGATGACGGCTAGAGCTAATCTAGCCGAAAGCTTGGGTCAAAAAATTAAAATTGTCTTTGCTGATCCCAAAATTTTGAAAAAATGGAAACTTCACTACTAAGACGTCTTTTATTTTAACAATTGACATTTGAGTATAGCTACCTGTGGGCCTGAATAAGTTCAGCCACTTCTGGGGCATCCTACCATCACGTTATTCTAAGGTGTACAATGATGTTTAACCTAATTCACTTAACCTAATTCGCATTAGACCGATCAATGAGATAGTTAACTCGATATTGAATGCTTCATTTTACAAAATAGTTTTATAGAGACTAGATGTTAACAGTATATTCTATAAACGCTTCAAGAGCAGACTGATGATCTGCGATATTAACAATGGCAAATTACATTATCAGGACCAGTCATGTAGGAGACAAAATTTGACTTGGTGATCTTACACGACTAGTATTCTGATAGGAAGTGAGACTCAAGATTTTTTGAATACCTTATAAGAATTACTCTCACGGATCTCCGCAGGTATTGAGTTCCAAGTTTTAGTTCCAACGTAGAGGATAATGTATGGCGACCAGGCCTTTGAATAATAAGGAAGCATGAATTTACTTCTATTTCGGGTTAAATGGTCGTGATGACCATTTTGTGCAATTAATAATTATTTTAGGCTATTCTCGCTATCATTTGATATTGTTTTGTACATATGGAGGTTTTGTAGGGATCCAAAAGTTCAAGTATTTGTAAATTTTTGAGTGAATTATTTTTGTGAGCATCATATTCTAGATTCTTTACCACTCTGAGGGCTCTTTTTTGCAGGGTAAAAATTATATTAGTTCTATTTTTATCAGTCCCGTGTTATGCTTCTATTCCGTAACGCAAGTAAGGTGAAATAAGCGTTCGGTAGAGCATTTGCAAAGCTGTTTCAGGCAGGAAATTTTTAACTTTATTTAGGATTCGGATGGACTTTGATAATTTAGTACTAATATGAGCGATGTGCTCTTTGAAGGTCAGATGTTTATCTATTATGATGCCCAGGAACTTACATGAGTTGGTTTCTTCGATTCCACCTTCGCCAATTGTGATGCGTGGGAGAGATATATATTTCTTGTATGAGAATGTAATCTATTTTGTTTGATTGATATTAAGGCTTATTTTATTAGCTTTGAGCCACACTGAAACCTTGTGGAGTTGATGTTGCTGTCTGCCACTAGTTACTGCGTCTGTAGGTGTTTTCTGCCACCAGTTACTGCGTCTGCAGATGTTGTCTGCCACTAGTTACATCGCCTGCAGATGTTGTCTGCCACTAGTTACTGCGTCTGCAGGTGTTTTCTGCCACTAGTTACTGCGTCTTTAGGTGTTGTCTGCCACTAGTTACTGCATATGCAGGTGTTGTTGTCTGCCACAAGTTACTGCATCTGCAGGTGTTGTTGTCTGCCACTAGTTACTGTGGCTGTCGGTGTTGTTGTCTGCCACTAGTTACTGCGTCTGTAGATGTTGTTCATTTATCGAGTATATCCAAAAATTGAACTGACTGATAAAGACTTTTCCTGACAAGAACTGCAAAAGAATTTTATGAGATACTTAAGAGAATTACGGTCAAATAAGTAGTTTTTCATGATGCACAGCCGAGCATTGAAGTTTTCAAAAAGTTCCGTTGCACATGGAAACATTGAATGACAACTCCAACTCCACCCAAATATCTCAACGCGCTGACTGCGGTGGTGAACTATTACAATCTTAAAGAAACAATGGACACAGTTAATATTTGGTATCTATAATGTTGCTGAGAATTTTTAAATTTAAATTTCGGTTAAATACAGAACTTCAGTTTAACCCATCGCAGCTATTGAGTTAAAATTAAACATTTTGAACCTACGACTCCAGTACAGATGTTTTGCAGACTCTTTAAGGAGACCGTCATTACCCACAAACGTGTAATTATTTTTAATAAAGGAACCTATGAAATTATAATAACTTACCACGCGTCATTCCAACAATACTTATCTTATATTTTATCAAGAAACGTAATCATCATTCAGGAAACTTGATTAAATGCTTACCGAATTAATTTTCCTTATAAAATTTTTACAAACTTTATTTTCAGCGTTTTACTGTTCAAATTGTATGGTAAACTTTATATTTAACTCGCAACATTTCCACAACTTCGGCAATTCAATAAGTAACTAAATCATTTTTTAAACTAATATTGTGCGATTGCTTCATTCCAATTTGTTGACATCTGTATGCAGTTGCGCCCGAAAACGGTAATTTGAAAATACATGCAGAATGAAAACGTTAATTTTGTATAGGGAAAGCATGGAAAGCAACTGTAGAGAAAGCATGGAAAAATGAAATCTCTTGAATTCAGCTGTCGCGATGCAGCACTGTTTTGATGTAACTCAAACTACTTCGGGCTCGTCATGGCCGTGTTCGTCATGGCATGTGCTCGTCATAGCCGTGTGGCTTTCGGACTCGCCTCCGTGCGGGCAAACCAGGGATCGAGTCCCGGCACTGGTAGTGATTTTCTCTGTTGGGTATAGAGGAAAACTTTCAAGCACAATACTCCACTCTACCCAGTTGTCTGAAATGGGTACCGGTCTTGACCGGGAGAAAGCGTCATAACGTCCTGGTGTTAGTTATAAGGCAGTTGAAAATCCAACATACAAGGTGATATGTATCAGGCTTGAGTTGAAAATAAAGCATCCGTAGATTTTTTCATTATTACGGCTGACAATGAGTTAGTGACGTGTATATCAAACGGCCCTTCTACTCGGTTATATTTCATTCAAATCACTGTGAAATATTTTACAGGAATTGGAATAACCCATAAGCAAAATTTCATTTGTACAGCGTAAGTTGCCGATAAAATAAAACAGTTTTTAATACTTATTTTCACTGTGGTCCTCAGAACGCTACCGCGCAATAATTTAACTACCTGGCCACCCTAGGATTTTGTTAGAAGTAATGTGGGTTACAATTTAGCTCGATTCAATAAATAATACGAAATACTTATTATTTTTATCCATCAAGTTCCAATTACAGTTATACTAAATCCTCTACCATTGTTAAAATACTCCAAATGAGTACATTTTAACATGTCGCTGCCGAGTTGGGAATTTCTCCGGCACGGCGGACGTACGCTTGGCTAAAGGCCCTTTTACATTGACGGTGTCTTCGCGCTCCACACCGTCGCTCCATCCCGCCAGTCAAATAAGCTCCGCCCACAGCAGAGCAAAATGACCCTTATTGCCACGCTCTCGGTAAGGAGCGGCAACATTCAGCATGCTAAATATTGGCGGCGTGCACTGCCAGTCAACAACGTTCAGTTGCTCTTGAGACCATAGAGAGCATGTGTAGTCATGGCTTACATATAATGGAGCAAGGAAGAAATTAAAACTCCAATCGAAAAATGTAAAGAATTTCCGTGTTTATGGAAAGTT
Organism: Morinoia aosen; assembly: GCA_030386875.1. NCBI lineage: Eukaryota > Metazoa > Arthropoda > Malacostraca > Amphipoda > Talitridae > Morinoia > Morinoia aosen. The sequence goes on from CM059564.1 coordinate 78,652,058, forward strand.
AAGCTCGCACAGTATAAAAACAGATTGTCTGGAGAGATTGCTTTTAGAAGTATAGCATCTCACTTCCCAAATTCTAATATTGCCAGTGTTGGGCATGCAAAATTTAAAATGTTGCTGCGTAACCGCAATCTCAACAACACGGAAAAAGGTGCGACGCAACCGCAACAGAAACTTGAAAAAAATTTGCGATCGCAACCGCAACATTTCATTAAGTAAATATAATTTTAATTAAATATTGTTCAATTTATTTCAAGTATATATTGATATGCATGCAAATAATATTAAGATATTCAAAATAGTGCATTGTTTTGCTAAGAAAATTAATAGATAGATTAAATGTGTGGACTAGAATTGAATGAAATATCAAGATACTGGAAGAAACGTTTCATTTGTAAATATAGCATGAACAATAAAATGAATTCCATTTTCTAATAATAATATTGAAAAGGCACCTAGCTAGTAGCTATATTTTCATAGGAGTGCCATATATAGAGCAAAAGAAATTGAAAACAAGAGCGCCGAACATTTATACAGCCTATATGACGCAAAAACGAAAACCATGCATAAGCTCCGTTAATATATGAAATGCTACTGTTCTTTGTTGTTCCTGTTATAATTTAATATTGGCTCATGATCGCAATGTGACAATGTTAATGCACTGTAATGACGATCAAAGTTGCCTTTAAAAAATGTTAACATTTCAAAATGTTAGTCTGAAAGCAAGAGCACATCGTGGTCTCTAAATTTCTTTACCTACAGTCGTTCGACCGTAGCGCTCGATGGTATTGGAGTGTTAAATTCGATGAACGAAAAGACAAATTCATTTAAAGAAAACATAGCTCTGTGAAAATCAGCTATTTCTGTTGATTACTGGCTGTTTCAGCCAATCAACACACATCATTCCTAATAACATATGTTATATAATGAGTTACATTTTATATACTTATATACTGTAAGCAAAGTGTATGTGTATCACTGTATCGCCTAATGCCAAGAATAAACATTTGCCAGATGGGTTGTACCATATACGGTTTAGTTTTAAACGAGCATGAAACGCGTATTAAATTCGATTGAAGGTTTTTTAAAAATTAATTTACCATCGGGATGTTGCGGTTGTGAGTTGCGGCCTGACACGTCGAAAATTGTTGCCATCGCAACAGATTCGCAACTTTCCAAAAATTGTTGCGGCGCGACCGCAACAGAAAAAGTTGCGATCGCAATTGCGGTGGCAACTTGTTGCGGCGCAACTGCCCAACATTGAATATTGCAATGGTTAAGATGAAAATTCAAACACTGAGAGGCCAAGATAGGAAACAGCTCTCACTATTCCAGAAATCAAAGAAATATACACTGCGTATGTAAACGTAAAATTAATTACAGTGTGATTAAATTGCACAATGTACATGGCTCTCAAGAAAAGTACTTCAAATACACGGGAAACATTCGGCAGGTGTCATTGGAAGACTATTAAAATTAAAGGAAAAAATACACCTAGAAAATAGTAATTGGTATTTATTGTTTCTTTCCATTTACAATGTTTTTTGAAGGTAATTGGGCAGTATTAAAGTTTTTTCGAAAATTAGCTTTTTACTTTTGCAAATTATTCAGTAAATATTCTGCAAATTGTTCTGCCAAGTATTCTGTCAGTATTGCAAGAGTAATACTGACGATTACTGTCTCTGGGGAAGAAGCGTCGTGTTGAGCGGCAATGTAAAAGCAACCAGGCGTGCACTGACGCTCAATCCTCTCGTGGGAGGAGCTTTAGCAAGGTTACCGCCGCTCCCCACCGTAGGTGTAAAATGAGCTTAAGTTTCGAAGTTGATGATCGCTGTCTGAGTGTGGGCATAAAAGTATGAAAGAACTTAAAAATTACAGACCAATTGCCCTGGGTGATACTGTATGTAAGATATTTTGTGGTATGTTGAATGATAGAATGAAACCTTTAGTAGAAGAACTAGGAGTCCTAGGTGAAGAGCAGAATGGGTTTAGGCAAGATAGACGTGGGGAGGATAATCTGTTTGTAGTGAATGAAATAATTGAGCAAATGAAGAAAGATGATAAGGTATATTTAGCATTCCTGGATATTGAGAAAGCGAATGACAGAGGGGATCGGGTTAGGTTAACATCGTTAACATCGGCATCTTTGGGATGCTTTATTTCCAATCAAGCCTGATACATATGATCTTAGCATTAATTTTTCAAATGTCTTATAACTAACCCTATATATAGGACACCATGACGGTTCCCCCGTAGAGCCGGTACCCATTTCCGACACCTGGGTTGAGTGGGGTATTGTGCTTGAGCTTTCCCTTATACCCAACGGGGAAAATCTCCGCGCCAGCGCTGGGATACGAACCCGCGACTTCCAGCATACAAGTCCGATCCCTTAACCGCTGTGCCACGGAGAGTAGGCTGTTTGAAATTTTGAGAAAAGTCAGATTTAGCAAAAAGATAGTGAACATTGTACAAAGTCTGAAACTTGAAACTTGAAATTGAGGGCCGACAGCGTCGGGGCCTTTGTAACGGCCAATTCCCTCCACTATTTTCACACCAAGAGTTCAGCGCCTGGTACCAGACTTGTCCACTAAATTACTCATGATCTACCAATCCTTGTCACAAGCTGCCATTGGACGGCATCACTGGGATATCCAGTGTGTCAAAACACCATCCCCAGGCATATTGGGTCATTTCTGACCACTCTACCTGACTCTACCTACACCACTCTGTATGCAAACACAAGTGCTATCTAGCAGGGTGTAATTTGAGGATTGGAGGGCACAAATTAGAAAAAAAGGGTAAATGTGTAGCGATGGTCAGTAATCTATTTTCCACTTTTTAGTGCCTAGAAATAGGGGTCAATATTTATTTTAGGTGCTGCACGGGAATTAATAATTTGGGGGCAAATAATCAATAAAGGAACACATTTAAATCCCTTTTACAGGAATGACATTCTGCTCACTGATGCGGTATTTTTTAATAATTGTACTTTGAAGTTGGCGCCGGTTCCGTAATTTAGTTAATAAGGGTAGTTAACCCCCTATTACAAACGTAAAGAGGTTGGATCGTGAGGGTTAGCCACAGTTCTTATAGTGAAAATTGTAAATAAAGCTTCTAACCCACACATTAGGGTGACGACCGCAATCTTGTTTATATCAGCTCAAAGATGGCGACCACCATAGGCGCCGCCATCTTGGACCCGATGTAAACAAGATTGCGGTCGTTACCCAAATGGGTGGGTTAGAAGATTTTTTTTGTAATTTTCACTATAAGAACTGTGGCTAACCCTCACGACCCAACCTCTTTACCTTTGTAATAGGGGGTTTACTACACTTATTAACTAAATTACGGCGCCGGCGCCAACTTCAAAGCACAATTATTAAAAAATAACGCATCAGCGAGCAGAATGTCATTCATCTAAAAGGTTTTTAAATGTGCTCTTTTAGTGATTCTAATGTAGTGAAATATCTTATATACTAGTAGTGAAATATCTTATATCTTATATAATACGATGTGTTGCGAGGCCAGTTTGAGGTAAAAGCTGCGATAGACGTTGGAATGTTCAAACCGTTAAGCCGGCCGTCGCTTGGGCATGGGAACAGGCCTCGCACGAAGGCGCGATACGAGGGTTGGCCTTAGCAAAAGCCGCAACATCTGGGCCAATGAACAGGCCGCGCGTCGAAGGTGTGGCACAAGAAAGCGGGCACCTAGCCAATGAAATTTCGAGACGTCAGGACAAGGAAGAATTCCTCCAATCAGCTGTAAAATGCTGTCATTGTAACTGCGAACATTCGTGAACATTCGAGAAGGACCCGAGCCACGCACATATAAGGATACAACAAGAATAATCGTGGTTCTTTTCGCGGGGTTTCGCAACAAATAGAGAGTGAGGACACGCACGCAAACAGAGTACTCCGGCTTTGCCGGCGTACCTCGCACAAGAGTACCAAAACTTTAACATCGGTGTGAGGTGACAACATTGAAGTCTCGCGAGTAAAAAGTCGGGAAAACAGCAGCCATCGAAGTATCAACGTGCGGCAGAAATCCACTCGAAGCACATCAGCTTGACAGCAATGATCGTCAAGTGCAAACGTGTCAACAACTGCAGCGAAAGCATTCAGTTTGTCTACGCCAGTTCCAATCTCACAGGCAACTCCAGCATGCCCCTTGGAACCACGCATTTACGAAAGCCCAGCATGCCCCTTGGAACCACGCATTTACGAAAGCTGCAGTCATACAACATCGATCCCGCGCAAGCCACGATGATCAAGCTCCTTCGGCACTCAAGAGCGGTAAACGCGTTGCAGACAGGGAGCAGCACCAGCCGGCCGCCGGCAGTGGGGCATCAGCGGATGTTAGTCTGATCAACTGAACATTCGTGCATTCCTCAAGCCATAAGTGGAAGCAGAGTTCGTCTCACTTCAACGACGCATCACAGAAGAGTTAGGGTGACATAGTGGAGTTGAGAAATTGAACGGTGATTAAAAGTGCAAGCTTAGGTACAAAACAGCACATTGAAAAGTGTTGGAAATGGCGCGCTATCTGGAGTGATTTCGATTTTGTTTGTTTATCGTGGTGTGTGGAGCTTCACATTGTGCGTAGCGCAAATTTAAGTGTTCCGCATTTAACACCTTGTGTGAGTCAAGGGTTTTATTGTTTTACAGTATCCCCATTTTTATTTCGGGCGTACTCCAGCCCTGCTATTAATTATTTTCTTGTTCTGGTTTATTGTGAGTAGATCTTCTTTTGATAGTCATCATAAAAATTTTGTGTAACGTTAAAACATGCAACCGTTGCGGGCGCCCATCATGATTCGAAGCCCACGTTTTTTCATGGTGTGTGTCACTTTGTGTTAGTGTTTGTTGCCAATTATCACCTTTAACTCACGTGTTCAATATTCTACGGTCAAGAATAAAAATATGTCTAATCTTTCAATGTTGTCGTTATTATCCATGCTGATAGACTAAGGAAGACTCGTGGTGCACTATGCGAACACTACTATTTTTAATTTCTTTCTTTCCTGTCCCATTCTCCTCCTGTGTATTTCTGTCTTAATTTTCCTTTATCCTTCATCTATAGAGGTTTGAATCCCTCTTTCGGTAACGAGAAGCCGACAGGCCCATGCTCGTATCGTAACACTAAGCAACGAAATTTTCAATTTCCGTGCAGCACCTAAAATAAATATTGATCAAAATAGGTGATTAGATCTAAATAAAAAATTTCTCTTCTATGCACTTTTCGTCGTAAATGAGTATTTTACGAATTATTGCGGTAGGTTTAGTATCATCTATGATGACAAATGCGCTCGAATAAACAGCTACTAATTGATTTTTGAATTTTTGTTGCTTGAATCATGGTAATAACATCGAAATAAAACTACTTTTCTTCCATACAGTTTTCTCGTCAAATGAATATCTTACGAGTTAGCGCGATAGGTTTAGTTTCGTCTATGATGACGAGCGTGCCAGGAGCAAGACTCTATTGCTGTGTTGCCATATGCCAAGCTCGATGAATTACATCCCGCTTCAAACACATGAGTTGCGGTAAGTAATGTACCGACACGACGGAAAGTGCATAGAAGAAAACTTGTTTATTTCGATCTTATTAACCATTTTTAGGCACCGAAAAATCAAATATCGATTCCCGGTTAATTCTCAACATATACTATATTTTGAGTCACTTACATGCTTTAAATTTTTTCATTGTGATTTGATTAATGTTTTCATTGTCATTTGATGAATTTTTAGACCATTTATCAGTAAATACTCATGGATTTTAAACTTTTCAAAAATTGAATTCAGTTTAGTGCTTGAGTTTTTAAACAACTTTAAGTGGCTATTTCTATCTATAATATTCAATGTTCTTGTCATTTAATGATTTTCTTTGGATAAACCAAAATGCATTACATTTGAAGTAAAACTTATATATGAATATAAAATATAAGCTATGACAAACCTAGTGAATCACAACGGAAATATTGGAAACCCTTGCAAGCTCAATCGTTTGAACTTGAATTTGAGGGCCGACAGCGTCAGAGCTTTTGCATCGGCCTTCGAATCTCATAACTTTTGAGATCGGACGGTCCGAGAGACGCATACCATTATCCGTTTTGAATCATCACTAAAATGATAATCATCCAGAGGAGGTATCAATTCCAAGCATTAAGGAGGGCGTCCCCCATACGGACTTTTTTCTTTATTATTGAACCTAGAACAATGAAATTTGGTATACTGATAGGAAATTGAATTTGGAATCATTTTTGCTTGGAGCAAAAGTTCAATTTTCTTGAAAAGAAAATGGGAAATCGAAGAAAACGAAATTTAAGGGAGGGGGGGAGGGTTTCAAAAATCGGTCAATTTTTACTTGAATGTTGTCAACAATTTTTATAATTTCGTTGCCAATAATCAATAAAGGAACACATTTAAAAACGTTTCACACGAATGACATTCTGCTCGCTGATGCGTTATTTTCAAATTATTCAACTTTGAAGTTGGCTTGTGCGCGCCAGGGAAGCAAGCGTGCCAAGCGTAATTTAATTAATAACGGAAGCTAACCCCCTATTACAAACGTAAAGAGGTTGGGTCGTGAGGGGTAGCCACAGTTCTTCTAGTGAAAATTATAAATTTTGCGCAGCTTATTTAACGAGAGGATTCATCTACCCATATTTACGGGCCCAACAGCACACACACTTACCGAGCACCCATCTGGGGCCAGGTAACGTTACAAGAGTTAAGATAATTTAAACATTTAAGCGGAGCATTTGAATAGCAGGAGCCTCACCTGAAGATCTTCGAAAACAATGTTCTGGTGAACACGTTTTCAATGTAGCCGGCTGTCCAGTTGCCAAGGGACGACTGCAGCGAGGGCCGAAAAGCCGAGTTACGCGTAGCACACAAGTGGAACGTGCGCCCGCGACCACGGCTGAGATCAATCTGGCGTGGCAGGCTCCGACTGTCACGCACTTCAACTTGCCCGAATCCTTCGCTATGGCTTCGGACTCATACAAGAAGAGCAGACGAACGTTTTAGTGTTAACGTTTACATTTCTTGCCATAGACGTGAGGACCCCTGCCATTGCTCCGCTTAGCCGTAAAATTATCAACGTAATTAATTTCTTTATCGGCTTATTATAATGAGCACCGTCTGTGCCCCTTATTGCGGAAGGCCTTGAGTGCCTTATAGACTCCGCAAAGGATCTAAGCGTACGAACAATGACTGGAATCTCGACACAATCCCGGCAAGAGAAAATACGGAATTTTCATGTGAAATTTCCGTTACATAGATTTATATATTTAAACATTTCAATATTTTGATGTTACTTTCCAGAGGAAGCATAGAAAGAACACCAATTATACATTTATGCGCATAGTAATTTTAAGTGCAAAAGGGTAGGTAAGGACATTAGAGGTGCCCTCGCCTGATTAAATTTGCAAGCTTGCTACGTTGCTGGCGTGCTGCCTGCCGCCTAGGACGTGCAGACGCCTCAATTTCAGATTCTTCGGAAGTTTCCGAAGAGTCTGGTTCTAAAGAATAATGCTGATCTCTAGGGCGTTCAATAGAAAGGGAACTACTCGTACGAGAGAAAGAACTCCCGGGAGGCTCAAAAGAAGGATATAACTCTTCACTCGAACTTCCCTTTGCGCTTTCTCACCCCTCCTCTGAAGCAGTATCAGAAGCAGCTAACTCCAGGGGGTAAAGTAAGGAAATTTTAACTGCAGACTCGGAGTTTTCAGCCTTTACAATTTTAACGACCCGTACCTTACCATCGCGTCCAGGAAGAAGCGCGATGACACGGACTAAGGTCCAAAATGGTCTAGGTCTTATAGGGTGCCTTAAAAGGACAACCTGACCAACAGACAAAAATTTATTATTTAGAGGTAACGATTTAAGAGGATATGGACCTCTTAGGGTGATTAAATACTGAGTGTACCTGAGCTCCCTAAACTTGGCCACCATGACGTCGCGTCTCTCAAGCGCGGAGAGCAGATGCTCTCGACTGTCATCGTCCTCGGTTTCCAATTCAGGGACCTCTTCGGAAAGGATTAAAGAGTTAGAAGTAGGGTAAAGCTGAAGGAATTGAATAGGCATGATAGGCAGAATAGTGTCCCCCGTCTCTGTGTAGGAAAGAGGACGTCGATTAAGATTAAGAGAAATGTCTGAAATTGCAGTGAGAAAAGTAGAGTAAGGATAAGTGCTGCGGCCGAAAAGCTCGTAAACACTCTCCTTAATAGATTTAAACAAGCGTTCCCAGATCGCACCAAATTGTGGACTATAGATTGGGATAGTTTTAAATTTAATGTTAAATGTGCGGAAACGGTCTTCATACAAAGAAGAAGTTAAAACTTCTGCCAAAAGGTCAGAAGCAGCTACGAAAGTTTTAGCATTATCAGAATACACGGTGTTAGGGACACCTTTTTCATTCGTGAAGCGAATGAAAGCAAAACAAAATTCTTCCAACGTCATGGAAGGAAGAATCTCTATATGAATAGCTCTAGTTTGAAAACACGTAAATAGTAAAAGATACACCTTTTGTTTATGGCCAAACGGATCTAACACCCAGAAATGAGCAGAAAAGTCCATTCCTGTGGTAGCAAAAGGTCTTACAAAATTTGTCCGACTGTCAGGCAAAGCAGGAGGATCAGGATAAGAGAAAGCTTTGGCGTTCACCCGCTTGCATACTATGCATTTGGATAGAACGCCACGCACAGTACGCTTACAGCGCGGTATCAAGTAACCGTCCATTTTAAGTTTCTGTACAGTCGATTCAACACCCTGATGATTTATCATTTTATGGGTATGCGATATTAGCAGATAGGTTAAATGAGAAGAACTAGACAACAGAATAGGATTTCTAATGTTGTAATCTAATTCCTCTGCTAAGGCAATGCGACTGTTAGATCTAATTAAATTATGAGAATCAAGAAACAAGTTGAAAGATCTAACAAGCAAAGGCGGACGAGGATTCTTGGTTTTCAAGGCCTCTATCTCGCTGGCAAAATGCTCTCTTTGCATAGAGGAAATGAGGTAAAGAAACGCTCGCAGTTTAGACTCCCCCGGATCAGCGTGCTTCCAGATTGCTACAGCCCTAAAAACCTTCTCTACCACACTTAGTAGTTTGGGGTAGGAGGAAAAGCGCTCAATCTCCACAATCGAAGTTTCACCTGGGTGAGCAACATTAACTTCGATGCACGTATCAGAAAGAAATTACTGCGGAATGCATCCTAAGTGCCCCTTAGGCCACTTATCTCTACTTTCTCTGATCCAAGAAGGACCTTCTAACCATAACAATTTACATTCTAGAAACTTGGAAACCTTAATACCCCGAGTCAACATGTCAGCCACGTTAAACATCGTGGGTACATACTCATAGCTGAAAGCAGCCAAAGTCTCACATTCCAACTTCTTACGCATGGTTTCTATTTCTTTTATTCTGTTGCTCACAAATACATTTTTTCGAGGAGGTTTACCGCTCAAGAGCCACACTAGGGTAACTTGAGAATCAGTGAGAATAGTTACATTAGACACTTTGTAAGGAAAATTAACATCACACAGAAGAGATATAAGACACTGGTAGGCAAGAAACACTGCCAAGAGTTCAAGAGAAGGAAGAGTTCGCTGTCGAAATGGCGAAACTTTAACTTTAGAGAAGAGTAATGCACTGCGTTCCTCTTGGACGCCATAAATACAGGTACCAAAGGCGCTAGCACTAGCGTCACAAAATACAACAAGTTGCGTAGTTTTGGTCTCAGCCAAAGTCATCCTAGGAAACTCAAAATCCCTCAACTCCGAAAACTCCCGACAATAGCCTTGCCATTCCTTACACAAATCTTCCGGAACATCCTGATCCCAACCTAGCCTCAAGGGCGTCAATTTTCTCAAAATGAGCTTACCTCGCACAGCAACGGGCAACAAAGTTCCCAAAGGATCGTACATAGAAGCTACTTCAGAAAGAATTTTTCTTCGCGTTTTACACGAAGAGTCCAACTTTTTTACAGACAGAGAAAGAAGATCAGTAGAAGAACTATAGTCATACCCTAGAACTCTGGAGTGCACTTCGGCACTACATAGAGCGGGGTCAATTTGGGAAAGAAGAGCAGAATTGTTGGACTTCCATTTGCGTAACGGAAATCCACTCTCCTCAAATGCACTATTGGCGCTTCGAAAAGTGCTAAGCGCTTGTTCAGGACTGTCTGTCGTGAACACTAAATTATCGACGTACAGCTTATTTGCCATAACGTCACTAACGGTCAAATCAGTAATAGTTTGAGCGTGCAATTTAAGAAGATAGTTAAGAATATAAGGCGATGCAACAAACCCGAACAACAACGTTGTATAACGGAAGTAAGAGAATTTGCCATCCTTGTAAAGGACGAAACTAAACTGATTGCGGTCAAAATCACAAGCAAGTTTTACCTGCAAGAACGCCTTAAATATGTCAGCAAGCACTCCTATGCTATTAGCACGGAAATAGACCAGAAGTCCTAACAAATTATTCATTAGATTAGGTCCAACATAAGAGGCTTCGTTCAGACTGGGCAAACTCTTGACCTTTAAAGAACAGTTAAAAAATGGTCGGATTTTGGAAGTTTCAACATGTGTACGTATGACCGGCCTATGCGGGATTCATTTGTGAGCTCGCACATCTAGTTTTTTAACGGAAATGGGTTCAATAATGCCCAATTCCAGCTGCTCAAGGAATACGTCATTATAGGCCTGTTCAATCCCTTTTAGGGCATTATCAGTCGCCACTTTACGAGCTAGATATCTAGCCAAAACAAAATTGTCAGGTACTCTAGCCAAGAGTTGGCGATTCCACGGTAACCTGATAAAATATTTACCTTCATCAAGTTTAACACTATTTTTGAAATCTTCCAACTCCTTGTCATTCTCTTCCTCCTTAGAGGGTATACCAATAAGCTCTAGGTCAAGAAGCTGCTCTAATCCAGTCTGAACTACGCATTGCTCTGAAACGTCTAACAATGATGTGCATACTTTCGGAGTTTCAAAGAAATCAGCAAGAACATTACGGTAACGATTGGCATTCAATTTACATTTGGCAGCTTTCTTTTTAGCTTTAGATTTGGGTGCAGTTAAACTGTCAAGAGACAGAGCAGATTTACACATCTCAACATTAGTTTCATTTACACAGGCAGAAGACAGGGAATTTTTACATAATTTAACATTACTATTGCTTCCGACGGAAGTCTTAAGAGCATTAGGTGGCTTCTTAGTTTGAGAAGCAACAAGAGAAGATAAAGAAGAATTATAACACTTTAACTCTCCAAAGGGTAGAAACCCGTTAGAAACGCGCATGGCCTTATAGCCATTTACGTTTTGCAATTCTAACACGCTGAATGCTTGAAGAGCATCTACACCCAAAATTCCGTTAATTTGGATGCTATCATTTATAACTTCCGGATAGGAAGTCGACAAAGGGAGTTTAGTTTTCAAAATTGCAATTTATCCTTCAAATTTCTCATACCCATTTGGAGATTTGAATTTCGCATGGCGAAAAAACTAAGCTCATGCTTCTCACTGTTCGGAAGCACGAGTTCAATGCTAATTTGCTTGCCAATTAAAGGAACAGAAGCACCTACCGTGTTAATAGTAAGCTCCTGCAAGTCTGTATCAGCACAGTCCGAACTTACGGTCGCCAAATCAATCAGCGACGACTGACTGCCGCTATCAATTAGAAAGTTTGCACGTTTAGTTACACCACCATACTTGGTGGTAAGAGCAACAAGAGGGCACATCCTAAGACGTGCCTTTAACCGTCATGAGTTGGTTGCAACGAATGCACTGGATTCAACAAATTTAGGACACAAAGGGCTAACATGATTATTAGCTTTACACAAGGAGCACAGAAATGGGAGACCCCTAACTTTGGAGGGACACGCACTTGACACATGTTTACTACTGAGACAGGTAGAACACAAATTCAATTCGCCAGCCCGTTTCACACGCTTTTCGTGCGAATTAAATCGGCTGCATGCAAAGGAAGCATGGTTAGCCTTGTTGCAAAATTTGCACACCTTAATATCGGGCGGCTGATTTGCTTTAGGTAAATATTGCGTTTTGTCCCTTACCTCCGTACGGGTCACCAATTCTGTTTCCCTGTTACGGAATACATGAGACGGTTTGGATTTACTTTTGGTTTCAAGCAAAGAAAGCACTTTATGAGCATTCTCAAACATCTCCAAAGAAAAGAAACTCGCTTTAAAATAGCGAAGAAGTTCCAACAGGAAAAACTCAGGAAGTTTAGATTTTATTACTGAGGAAAACAGTAGGTTACCTGATTTCTCATTAGAGAAATCCAAACCCAATTTAGAAAGCTCAAGGAGGCGAAATTTAACCTTAGAAATAAAGGAATTTATTTCGGTTAAGTTATGAACACTGGGACAGCTCAGGATCTCATCAAGAGCTTATGAGATTAATTTGTCTGCATTAAGGAAATCTTGCTTAAGCAAGGCCCAAGCAGATAGAAAACTAGTTTCTTCATTAGGAAGTCCCTCTATAAGATTGAGAGCTCTTCCTTGAAGCTGATTTATGAGGAAAATGAATTTTTGTTTTTCACTCAAGCTAGGATAAGCCTGAAGGGCATTAGAAAAGGACTTTTGAAAGTGAAGAAAGTTAAAAGGGCATCCCTCATTGTCACTGAATTTTTTCAGTGTCAACTGAGGGGCTCTAAAGATATTCAAAGGAACATCAGAAGTAGAAACTTTTAACACAGAAGGCTCACCGGTAGTACTAGAGTTTAGCACCGGAGAAGTGGAAATGAGTTTTTTGAGTTCTGCCATAAGTTCTATGATTTGAACCTCATACTCCGACCTGTTGACCAGCTCCTCATCAGAAACCTCACTAACTTCTGAAGGAACAGTAGAGGAAAGAACTCGAAAGGATTGTAACAGCCCATTTAACTGAGGAACAGCTTCAACAAGGAAGGACGGATCACAATTGGGGGTTAAAGATTTTTTTTAATAGATGTTACGCTACACTTAATGCCTCGCAATTTAATGCTTAAGGCTAAGGCAGTACATTTTTCAGTATCCATTTTTTAATAATCAAATTTCTATTTCAAAGCTTATTAGAAAAAAGTTCAGCTAAACAGAGAGAAGTCTACACTTTAAAGTGGACAGGTTATATCCCTTTAAAAAGCATAGAAAAACATATCAATGACACAGAAAATACACAAAAAATTACACTTACCCCACCAGATACTTTTACTTTTATAACATTTTTATCTTTAAAGTTTTACACATTCAAACTTAAGGTTAAAGAACAGTTACACATATAAATGAGAGAACCTAAGAAAAGTTAGACGAGGCTCAAAAGGGCCAGAACCTTTAAAAAGAGGAAAGGCTCAAAGCAACAAACGGAACCTCGCCTATAACACGATAGGTTTACTCAACAACTTACAACTAATGAGATTGAATATTTCGGCCCCCGCTACACCAGACAGCAGTGTTTAATGAGGCATAAATAGACACGATAAGGATACTCTTATTTTTGAAAAAAGGAAAAAAATAATTCAAGAGAAAAAAGGATAGATACCAGGATTTTAGCCTGTCGAGTTCCAGCCAAGCTCGACCATTAACGAGATGGCGCAAAGATCAAGCCGGCTCAATTGCCGTTTAAGCAACTGCGTAAAAGCAGCACGGCTAAGAACTTTTAAGTTCTTTCAAGAGGTATCTCTTTGTTAAATATTGAAGAGACATCTCTTCATATAGAAAATACGATAATGAATGTTGAGATTTTTTTTTAAATTGAACAACATTGTTTTCGAGTGAAAGTATGTGCGTAGCTGATTTAACGAGAGGATTCATCTACCCATGTTTACGGGCCCAACAGCACACACACTTACCGAGCACCCATCTGGGGCCAGGTAACGTTACAAGAGTTAAGATAATTCAAACATTTAAGCGGAGCATTTAAATAGCAGGAGCCTCACCTGAAGATCTTCGAAAACAAAGTTCTGGTGAACACGTTTTCAATGTAGCCGGCTGTCCAGTTGCCAAGGACGACTGCAGCGAGGGCCGAAAAGCCGAGTTAGCGCACGACCACGGCTGAGATCAATCTGGCGTGGCAGGCTCCGACTGTCACGCACTTCAACTTGCCCGAATCCTTCGCTATGGCTTCGGACTCATACAAGAAGGGCAGACGAACGTTTTAGTGTTAACGTTCACATTTCTTGCCGTAGACGTGAGGACCCCTGCCATTGCTCCACTTAGCCGTAAAATTATCAACGTAATTAATTTCTTTATCGGCTTATTATAAGGAGCACAGTCTGTGCCCCTTATTGCGGAAGGCCTTGAGTGCCTTATAGACTCCGCAAAGGATCTAAGCGTACGAACAATGACTGGAATCTCGACAAAATAAAGGTTTCTAGTGACGTCCGTTTACATCATCTCCAATGACGGCCACCCGGTACCCAAGATGGCGGCTGCCATCTTGGAGCCGATGTAAACGGACGTCACTAGAAACCTTTATTTATGATTTTCACTAGAAGAACTGTGGCTACCCCTCACGACCCAATCTCTTTACGTTTGTAATAAGGGGTTAGCTTCCGTTTCAACTCTGAAATAGAGCAAAAAACGCCATTCAGGAGCGCCGCTCGTATAACTTCAAACCTAAATAACTCAATTACTAAGCATATGCGAGCACATTTTCATTCATGTAAAACGTCTTAAAATCGACTATATTACCTATCTATGAAAACGAAATTATGAAAATCGTTGACAACATTAAAGTAAAATTTGACCCAAAAATCTTCTCCTACAGTTTTTGAGCTCCAGTAATGGTTTTGGTATCATTGGATGCGAGAAGACACGGGATTTTATGGAAGCTAAAATTCATTCCAAAATTATTTATTATTCATAAGTTATGACGTCATAAAGCTGCACATTTTCGAAACAGGATTTTTTTCCCAATTTTTACACTTTTTCATTTTTAAAATGGAAATTTGAGGAAACAAATTTTAGCTTCCATAAAAGCCCGTGTCTTTCCGCGTCCAATGATACCAAAATCATCACTGTAGCTCAAAAACTGTAGGAGGAGAAGCATTTTGAAACCCCAAAAACCTATGTTTACATTATAAGCAAAACAAACAAATATACACAATTCAAATAAAAAATTTTGTAAAACTTTTGGTTCAAGTTAGACCCCTGAAATCATTATAGAGTAATCCAGAGACATAGGAGATGACATAGCAACTTCGCACCGTGCAGAAAGCGCCATGGGGGAGGTGTAACGTGATAAAATACCACTTCCCCCTCCCCTCCTCCCCATTCTTTGAACCCCCGTAGCGGGCTAACGAGTGAATGTACGAGTCTCATTTTTTCACAGGATGTACCTGACTTCCTACACTTCTTATACCGGCAAAAATCCCAGTTTCGCCAGAAATCTCAAAAACATGGGGGTCATAAGGGAGACGCTCTCCTTAATATTTATGAGTGTTGAGCAAATTACCAAATGAAGCAATGAATTTGAACAGCTTGCATGGATTGATATAAAGGTGCAAAACTTATGTTTTACATTTCTTATTATTTCTAAGTAATACAATAACCGTAAAAAAGCGCGCATTTCAGAAGAAAAGTGCACAAAAAATACAAAATTTTTCTCATAGTCTTGCATCTAAGTCAATTTTATGCATGCATGTTATTTGGAGTATTTAGCTATAGTGTTCATAGCATTTTGCATAAACTTTAATTTCATAAAAAAAAATATAGACATCCCTTTTCGCTAAGGCCGGGTAGCTAAAATATTATTTTCCTCAGGTACCGGTGACAGTACTAATGAGTGTAAAAAAAGTTGTATAACGTCACTGTTTGAAGTATATTGAAAATGAAGGTATCATTGTAATAGAAATAGAAATTATCGTGGGTACACAAAAGATCTAGAAGGGTAAATTCAAAAGGTGGTGCATCCTGTATTGCAGGTAGTAATTACATACTCATAACCGAAACATGATTGTTCAGAAAGATATGCTATTTGATTATATTTTCCACCAATTAAAATTTCTACGTGCTCTGTCAAACTATTCGAGCATCATTTGCCTTCAGTTTTGATGGACTCTGCAAACAAATCTTCAATTATTTCTGTAATGTCACAAAAGTCTTCGAACCTGATTTAGTTGGACAAACGTGTAACGTAAGCTAAAAAGTATCCCGCTTTCAACATGAATTTTCATTTATTCATATGTATACCAAATGAAATTGGAAAGCGTCATTTGAAATAAGTTATTTCCGATCTTAAAATACAGGCAAAGAAAATGTTATTTACAGGTTATTACTTGCACGGCACTCTTCTATTTTTGTAACTTGTGAATATAATGTAAAACAGAAAAATAATTCTGAGTAGTTTGTTTCCAAAAAATTGTACAAAACGATCAATTGTTTTTAAAATGTCATGCAATAAAGATACTTAGTAGATACGCATGTTTGGTATCTTAATACTCATTTCAATTGTTGAAACAAATTATTGAGAGAAAAGAATAAAAAAAGCTTTATCTTACATGCAGTTGTCGAGGTTTCATAATTCGTATAAATGCAAATTAAAATAATATAATACCAGTGACGATGCATTGTTGACAACATTTTTATTAGTGCGCACTTACGTCAAAATATGAGCTTATGAACTTGCGATATCAGGAATTAATATTACAAATAAAATATAGATTTAAAAATTCTTTGTTTATGAGTATGAGGTCGTAGTTCGACGTCTTTTACTCCTACGTATCAAATATGCATATAAACGATTTGGAAGCATGAAATAGCCTAGCTACAGATTTTTCGTGGAAGTGTATCAAGTGGCTTTGATTAAAATATGTTTGCCAAATCAAATAATTTATATTTCATGGCAAATCAAAATTTTTTTTTGATGTAAAACATCACGTGAACTTATTCTTTTATAGTTAATGAATAAACATCTAGCAAAAATTTTCTAATAGGTAGTCGTATATATTACGAAATAATTATTTCACTTTATTAGACTTCATCTCAAGTGGATGAAGTAGCCCATATGATATATAGCATCAATGACATAATTGTTTGTTTTTGTGCTCTTGTCACTAGATAATTAGAGTATTTTATTCACAAATGTAAGCACAGGAATTAAATGATTCTTAATTTGATTTAGAGACTTTTTTAGCAATTATAGATGAATGAGTCACGAATCGAACTTATTACATTTCTATTCCCGATGAATAATGTTAAAACAAAGTAATTTATTTGGCTGAAAAAATCTTGATTATCATTGAATTGATAAAAGGAATTTTTATTCATAAATAAAAATTCTCAATCTAAGCACTTCAATGCAAACAAATATATTATGTGATTTTACGAACAATATAAGGGAAAAACTAGATTTACATTTCAACTATTTCGCACCACGTTCATGTGATTAAAAGTTTATATATCTCATTACATTGGAATACATCATTATATCCTTAATTTAACATCAGTACATTACACTGCATACACACTGTCAAATTGTTGCTGCAGGATAGAAACATAGGAATGATGTCAAATGAACTTCTCCGCACTCCGTAGTTCATTTACAATGAGCAAGTGGTTTTTATGCCAGGACCACGATATACACAAGACAGGTAGGTCCACTTCAAAGGGGACAGCTGCTCGCAACCGTTAGACAAGCCAGCCAATAGGAGACATTTGACCTGATGACGTTGCCACACCCATACCACGTGACCCACACCACACTCGCGGCAGCGACTTGAACTTGAACTTGAACTTGAGGGCCGACAGTGTCGGGGCCTTTGTAACGGCCTACAATTCCCTCCACAATTTTCACACAAAGAGTTCAGCGCCTGGTACCAGACTTGTCCACTAAACTACTCAGGATCTACGATCCTTGTCACAAGCCTCCATTGGAAGGCATCACCGGGACAGCCAGTGTGTCAAAACACCATCCCCCGGCACATTGGGTCATTACAGCCCATTCTACCAGACTGGCTCATTCCAGTCACTGTCTCTTACTCCAGGCACGCACAAGAAACACTTTCATAGCCTCAGTGATACTCGCATTACACTCCTGATCCAATCCAGCAAGACAGCTCATACCGCATCATCTTCAGCACATCTGGCATTCCACTCATTCTCTCCATACTGCTCAGACACCACATTCATAAAACTCTCTCTCTCTTGCTCATACTTACTACATTCCAGCACAAAATGCTCAATTGTTTCCTCTACTCCACTATTACACTGCTGACATAATCTGTTATTATTCTCATTCCATCTCCATGTACGTCTGTTCACACTCAATGACTTACATCTCACAGCAAACAAGAGTTGACTTCCAAAACTACCATCATAGAACAGCTCAAACTTAGGTGCTTTCTTTTTCATATACCAGTTAAGTGTAGGCTTCCGCATCATGCTAAGCTTCCACTTATTCAATCCATACTCTTTTGTTTGTCTCTCAATCTCTTTCTTCCACCTCTTGCAGTCCCACTCAGGCCCTACACCTCCTACATTTATTAAACTCCAGTCATCCACAGGTCTCCCAATTCTAACATGAATAATCTTTTGCATACTGAGTTTCCTTGCATGCCCCCAACATACTTTCTCCCAATAGCTTACACTCAGATTCCATTCAAAGATTCGCCTTACCCACCTGCTATTCTGCATTCTTTCAATTCTCACCTTATAATTCAGCACAGCTTTCATCATTCTTTCTGAAAATAGGCTCCACCCTAGGTCACCTCTAATGGCTTCTATAGCTGTCCATTTCGGAGCACCCAATGCTACACGTCCTACCTTATTTTGTATCACATCCAGCTTTTCAAGATCACTTCCATTCCAGGCAAGAGCACTCATACCATACATGACACTAGGTACAGCAACATACTTCCACATTCCTCTCACACATTCGTACTTGTTTGCTCTGTATCTGGCCACACTACCTAACCGTCCACTCCACTGCATTGCTTTAGCCACTTTCTCACCTTTAGTTCTAGTACATCCATCTTCACTCATCATACAACCTAGATATTTGTATTCTTTTGTTCTACCTATTCTGATTTCTCCAATATTCCACAGTCTGTCTCTATCAGTCTCATCACTATTTATAACCATGACCTTACTTTTATCGGCACCAAAGTTCATCTTGAAATCTGTACTATATCCATTCACAATGTCAAGCATCCTTTGTAGTTCATGACCACATTCACTAACCACAACCACATCATCAGCATACAACAAACAGCTCAGTCTCTCATTACCAACTTTCAGTCCTAAACCACTCCCTCTCAGTCGAACTGCTAATTCTTCTGTGTACAATCCAAACAACAGGGGGGACAGAGTACAGCCCTGTCTCACTCCTCTAACACTCCTCACTTGCCCTGTTTCCAAATTTCCTAACCTGTAGATAGCACTTGTGTTCTCATACAGACTCTGTACAATGTTCACTATTTTTCTGCTAAAACCAACTTTTCTCAAAATTTCAAACAGCCTAACCCGATCCACTCTGTCATACGCCTTTTCAATATCCAGGAATGCTAAATATACCTTCTTGTTATCCTTCTTCATTCGCTCAATTATTTCACTCACTACAAACAGGTTATCCTCCCCCCGTCTATCTTGTCTAAAACCATTCTGTTCTTCTCCCAGGACTCCTAATTCCTCAACTAAATTTTTCATTCTCTCATTCAAAATACCACAAAAGATCTTACATACGGTGTCACCCAGTGCAATTGGTCTGTAATTTTTAAGTTCTTTCATACTCTTATGTCCACCCTTATGCAACAGAACTACATTACACTTGTTCCAGTCATCCGGTACTCTTTCACTCTTCCATATCTCATCAAATAAACATTTCAACATACTGACTACACTCTCTCCTCCACATTTATAGAACTCATATGGTATCTTATCAGGGCCACATGCCTTTCCATTTTTCACTTTCTTCAAAAAACTTACAATCTCTTCACAAGTGATTTCGTCTTCCATTTGTAGTTCATGTTCATCTATCAGAAAATTTATTGGTTCATCATCTGTAACCTGCTCATTCATTCCACCAATGTCCTCCCAGTATTCTTCAACTGCTTTCACCATTTGCATCCTATCTTGCACACTGCAACCATTGACTACTAATTCATCAACTTGAACTTCACTACCTCTATCATTACCTTGTATAAACCTATACCAATCTTTTATTCCATCTGGACCTTTCTTTCTTAGATTTTCAACTTGGTGTCTCTCTTCTTTAACCCTAGCCTCATTGATCATTCTCTTTACTTTCTTCTGCTGGTCCTTGTACTCATTCCATACACTCTGCCATTCATCCTCAGTAATTCTGCGTCTTTCATACATTTTCCTCATACTGCGTTGTTTTTTATTTAAAGTCTTCCTTCTCGTTCGTTCTTCCTTTATCTCACTCGTAAACCACCTAGCATTCCCTATACTTTTCCTGTATTTCATTCTACCGATCTTTTGCTCTGCCACATCATACAAGGTTCTTGCAATCTCCTTATTTAGGTCATTTACATTTCCACACCTGTTCCAGTTACATCTACTCAATTCATTTCTAAATTCTTCCCAGTTTGCCATTTTAATACGCCAATTTTCTCTTACTCTGCTGGCCTTCTGCATCGGCTCCTTTCCACCCCAATTATATTCTAGTACAAGCATTTTATGGTCACTATCAATATCAAAATCATCTTCATCTACAAACATTTCTTTGACACACTCTCTTGCTCTACTATTCACTATCATATAGTCAATTGCAGTTTTACATTCCCTGCTTTGCCATGTATGCAAGCCATTTCCTATTGTTACATTTAGGTTCTCAAGTTCATTCTCATCACAGAAATCAATCAATTTTTGTCCATTTGCATTCACAGGCTCACCAAGTATACCAACATGGCCATTCATATCACCCATCAAAATCAGAGGGCATCTGCAATGCTCTTGCACAATTCTTATTAATATTTCATACTTTTTTACATTCTCTTGATGAGCTAAAATACCATCAGTTGTCATATAGCATACAACCACAATAACACATTCTCTGGCATGCATTCTTTCACACTTTATTACTAACAGATCTTCACTCTCAGGTTCATTTCCAACAGGAATTTCTTCTAATTTCCAATTTAGAGCATTTTTTACAATGAGACCAACTCCACCACCTCTTTTTTGCCAACTTACACGCCCTTTTCCAATCATGTAGTACTTACTCTCCTTACATTTTAAACTGACTCTATCACGCATTTGGGTCTCTACTACACCAACACAATCCAAATCTCCATTCTCAAATTCTGCTACAAGGTCATTTAACTTTCCTGCATTCCATCCACGCACATTTATACATCCAAACCTCACAACACTATTGGACAATTGACAACATTTTTCATTTTTGCTCTGACAGCTTTCCATTCATCCAGTTCCACCTTCCATTACAATATGAGTACACCCAATCCACTGGATGTATCTCCTGGAGAGTTTCATCTCACCTTCTTGAGTAAGGTGGACTCCATCTCCACGAAAACACCCACTCTGGATCAGGTTATCCATATCAAGGAAGCTGGAACCCATTTCACGCTTTCTCATACTCTCAGCTTTCATACTCATAATCCTTTTATGCACTTCCCTATTCACCTCCTTTCGCACCCTTTCATACTCCTCACCACATGCAGGCCTTCTCAGCAGACTGGTCACAGCCACTCTTACATTCTTCTTTCGCGCCCTTTCAACAACATTCATAATTGCATTCACCGTACGCTCTCTCCCACATTCAAGCAATCCGTTGCCACCTCCTTGCAGTACAACCTTCCCTTCATCCATTCCATCTATCACTTCCTCAGCATGCCTACAAATCTCATTCACTCCCTTTCCTCTCATGCTCGTACATCCACTACGGTCAGTCATACTCACAAACCTATCCACATTCTTCACCATGCTGTCACCACATATTCTAATCGTAGGTCTCACTCTCCCTTTCATACTACTCTTTTGTTCAACTCTTCCACTCACATCACTCTTTCCATTCATCTTCCTTTCATTCACTTCCACTACAGGCGCCTGCACCTCATGTGGCATATCAACAGGTTGCTCCTTCACTCTCTTCCCATTCGTACTTCTTTCATCATGCTCATTCATCCTTCTACTCTCATCTGGCACATTTGCACCACCATTCACTTCATTTATTGCATTCACACTCCTTGCACCATCATCCACTTCATTTGCACTCCTTGCACCATCATCCACTTCATTTGCACTCCTTGCACCATCATCCACTTCATTTGTACTCCTTGCACCACCACCATTTACCTCTTCATTCACTGCATTTGCACCATTCTCATTCTTTCCTTCATTCAACTTCCTTTCATCCTTCAAATCAGCCTCTAAAGCAACCATCAGAATTGTCAATCTCTCAACCTCCTCTTCCAACTTCTTTCTCTCGTCATTCAAACATTTCCAGCACGTAAACACAAGATCATTCAACTTCCTCCGACTCATCTCTCTCAAACCTTTGCATGCATCTATATCTACCCACTCTTTACAAGTCATGCACTCAATCTCCTCATCCATTCCACTTGCACCTCCCTTCCTACGACCAGTCCTATTTCTTGCCATCCTCAAACACAGACTTCTATCTCAGTACAAATTTCACAGGCAGAAGGAGTCTTCACTCACCAAATCTACTGAAAATCAAGTTATCAAAAAAAAGAAACAAAAACGTTTCCTACTACTCACAGTCACTCTCTACAATGTCAAACACTATACTCTTTAAATGCAAAGAAAGCTTAACTACCAGTCAAAACACCTCAGTCAAAAATTGCAAGTCACCACACCAAAGTCCAATGCTCAGTCTCAACTCTCACGCAACAAAAAAACTACTCTCACGAGCACTCCATACAAAGTCACACACTTTACTCACGTGAATATACAAACTATACCAGTTTTTAGCAACTTCACTTTAATTCACCACAATATTCGTCGGAGGACCAGAAACCCGTGCACACCGCTCGGAACGATAAAAACAAACCAAACCTTACAACACCCTACACCTCCAGGATCCGGGATATTCCCGGATCACTGGCTGTCGTACGTACGATTGCACCATGGCAGGAACTGCCGGGTTTCCGCACATTCGGATTGAAAAATATTTAAATAGTCTGGAAACTATGATACTGAATAACTTTGATAATCTTGTATGCAATGCTTAATAGCCATGTAATAACTAAAATTTGTGTGCATACTGAGCAAAACCTTCATAATTATCAATCCAAAGCTCCGTTTAGGACTTGCATACTCATTGTAATTCTAAAATTCAGATGTTTTTTTTTGAGTGTTTAAAGGATAAATCAAATGAAAGTCCTCATGATGTTACTTTATATTTTCAGAAAGAAACACAGAGTTCATAGTTCGTCAACGTAAATAAACCACAGGATGAAATTAGTCTGGCAAACAATGCTTTCCGCTTCTAGAAAGTCTTCAATTCTTTTAGAATACTTGTTGAACGACATGCATAGGAAGCAGGATTAGTTTTTCACGATGTCCATCATCTTTAATGCACATTTATTTCGGACTATTTATATACATAAATATATTACGGGCATCGTAAAAATTCAAATTATAAATTATAAGAATTGGCTCCCGAAGTCTTCCGCACAAATCTTTCTCTTGCACCTCTTTCATAATCTGCTGTGCTGTCTTTCTCTTACCTACCGATTTGTTCAGACGATTTTTGAATAATCACCGCTACATCATATTGCGTTATAATGAACGTGTTAGCTTAGATTATTTAATTTTCGAATTTCTCTGTACATGATCAACGTCTAAATAGTTGAAAATTTGAATAACGAGCATTGTTGAACTAAAAGTATAGCTTTGCGTAACTCCAGGAATATTGGCAGTATTGCTGTAGTCATTCCAGTAGCTACACTTTTCCCAGTGAAAATCCCTCAATACAGTAAAACATGCAATTACATGGAAAAAGTAGCCTTACATCCATATTTATTCGATGAATACATTATTATTATTATATAAGAAAGTTTTAGCCTCCCTTAACCCCGACAAAGATGTTCCAAGAGAGGAAAGAGGAAGGCACCATTTAGTATGGAGTTGAGGGAACGCGGAATCTATGCACAAGGTGCACAG
Source organism: Morinoia aosen (assembly GCA_030386875.1). NCBI lineage: Eukaryota > Metazoa > Arthropoda > Malacostraca > Amphipoda > Talitridae > Morinoia > Morinoia aosen. The sequence goes on from CM059564.1 coordinate 78,676,173, forward strand.
AAACAGTAAGCTAGGAAAGAAGTTCATGCAACAAGAAAAAAGTTGAAGAAGAAAGTAGTATGTGCTGAAAAACAGGACAGCAGTGGACCGAAAAAAGATGGTCCGTAACAAAACAAAATCCTATTTTATTACAACAAAAGGAAGCCTACCTAACCTTTAGCTCAGGCCCTCACATAGTCCCCCTGGGAGCGCTAATTCCCATAGATACAATACCTGTATCCCCCTGAGGGGATCGATAAATACATTATTGTAGCAATTTTATAGTGAACACTACGTCCTTTAATTAATAAATATACAGATATATATATATGTGTACAGACATATACGGCACACATCCTATAATATGCCACTAGCTCCGGTTTTATATATATATATATATATATATATATATATATATATATATAAATGAATAATAATAATAATAATAATCTCACTTAACAACAACTTCGGTCATAGACTATTTAGTTGTCGCTTTGGCATTTCTACCAAAGTTGCTGTGTTGTTGTACGGTGATACACTGAGGTCATGAGTGTTCCATCTTTCTCCGCTATCTATACAGATTACTTCAATTACGACGTTATTGTTCGCATATTCCATCTTACTCAGTCAAGTACGATGCATTTCAATACAATACACGTTTCAGCAAAAAACAGAACTCATGTCCGACTTCAACAATAACTGGCATAACTCATTAAGTACGCCCTCCTTTCGTCGGGCCACAACAATTCTCCAGAACTTCACCCCCATTCGTTACACAGCAATATAGTATTACATAAATGTCGATAACTACCGTTTAGCATGAGCCACCCAAAAAGGAGCTGTCATGGACATACTAACACTTTTCACAACATTTGCTTCTTTTTACCAGTCATCATATGGATTCAATCACCATATGAACAAAGATTGAGGCCAATATAGCTGAAACTCGTAATTTTTACCTGAAGAACCAGGGTACATGGATGCAATGGAACAATGAATGTGGAAGGATTGAAGCTAGGACCCCAAAGTTGGGGTTCCAGCTCACACCCTCACTTTGGCTGAGCGTCTTACCCGCGCTGGGTAAGAGCTCCAGCTCACTTACCTCAACTCTGCGTTGAGGAGCGCAGTACGCTCGGCCATTTAGGTTCTAAACTGTGCCGCAGAACATACCAACTGCTACAAGACTAAGACATAGGCAAACCGTAATACAAACATTAAAACACAACCTCGCCACTCTTGAACTGGGTGGGTCCACTCAGATTTAACATCATATATTCCCTAATACATTCACTTTTTTAACAAATTCCATTACTTTATGAATAAGTCCCCCATCAGATAACAGGTTGGCCACGCTTATGTTTCCTCCTGTCACCGCTTAGAAATTACAAATCTCATTTCCTTTCCTGTTGGACATAACAAATTTTAAGACTTCAGCTGTAACCAGAAGCTTGAAACGTAAAATACACAATTTGTGAAATCTATCCTGCAGAATTGAAATCTCTTAGAAATACCTTTCCGTTATAACACCAAGAACAACGTGAAGATAACTCTCAAAGAAATGCTATAAATATAAAAATAACACCAATCGCTATACATATTATACAGGGTGGGCCAGAAGTAACCGAGCCTTTTAATTTGCTAATACTAGAAAAACTATGAACGCTAGGGAGTTGAAACTTGTTTAATTTGAAAGAATAACATTTTTATGGTTTATCAAGGCTAAATTTTAAATACGTTCGAATGAGTGCCACGACTGTTTAGACAAATTAGAGCTCTTTTCTTTGTCGCTTCCATAACGCTCCTCAGTGTATCAGGCGAGAGTTGAGCTATTTCATATAAAATTTTATTTTCAAGTTCTTGTAAATTTGTTAAATTGGCTACATTAACTCGTGACTTACGGGAGCCCCACAAGAAGAAGTCTCATGGGGACAAATCTGGAGAACAAGGAGACCAAGGGATGTTACCAAATCGTAAAATTAAGTTATTTGGAAAGCACTCTCCCAACAATACTCTTTCTCTTCCTGTTAATAACAATAGTGTTCTTAACCTATAAAAATTTTTTTCTTTCAATAAATCAATTTCAACTTCCTAGCGTTCATAGTTTTACTTATATTATCATATTACAAGAGTAAGTTACTTCTGGCCGACCCTGTAAAAACCAAGAGACAATTAGCATGGGCTGGACAATTTTGGAACACATTACAGCTACTACCACACCTTAGAAGTACTGTCGTTGCTAAAATCAGAAACTGTGAAAGGATAAAAATGAATGCTAAGAAAAGTTAAAACATTAACACGCAAGCTGGAAAGTGAAAATAACGTTTTTGGAACTTGCAAAGCCCTAGGGACTCTTAGAGCGTGATTTACGATATTAAAAAGTTATGTCTATATTTTACGCAACGTTGATTCGAGATCAGATGTTAGGTTAAAGGCTCCCTAACCGCAACAAAGACGTTCGAAATAGAGGAAGGAAGAAGGGACTGTTAAATATGGAATTAAGGAAACGCGGAATCTATGCACAAGGTGCATTGAAACTGTACATTCAGAAAGAAGTTCATGAAACAAGATAAAAGTTTAATGAAAAAGTAGTAGTAGTAGTAGCAGCTGAGAAACAGGACAACAGTGAACCAAAGAAAAATTGTTCATCCCATAATACAAACTTTATTTCAACAAAAAAAGCCTACCTAACTCGCTACTCGGGACCTCACATATTCCTCCTAGGATCGCCAATTCCCTTGGATACAGAAGTTGTACCCCTTTTATGATGAACTGTACATGTATTGGATCCAGGTCACATCGGTCTAACCAAAATGGGACAATTTGTAGTAGTAGGAGCTAGCGCTTCAGTTACTCAAACTATGTCACACCGAAGGTCACATAATTTAATTCGTACCAGACTCTTCCAAATCACCACACAAGATGAACATCACTATTATTTGAAACATCAAAATTATATGAGCATCGTGGTTATAATTGCAACTCAAGATTACAAGTGTCTCCCCATTAAAATTTGTTCACAACACTGTACAGTTGAACGCACTGGGCATCCAAACCCCGTAGTGGGGTTTCAGCTGCCCACCCATTTATGGCCGGATGATTTACCCACGCTGAAACCCCCGATGTACCAACGTAGCGCGCCCGGCCATATTGCAGTTTCTTCATCTTCAAACTTCTAAGACGTTATGACGTCTGGCTATAATGCGTTACAGCGCGGCTTCACGTTAAATCTCTTCAAGCAGTGCAACATGGAATACGAGGGTTAGTCAAAAAGTTCTCAGACAATTGCCATAATTTTGAACTAAACAGAGATTAACAAGTTGAAACCTGTCCTTAGAGCTTCCTTGATAACTTGCAACTGTCTCATCAGTCTGTGTCAGGTCAGCATCGAGAGAGGTTGCATCTCAAAATAGTAATTTTCAACCTTTCAAATGACAAATTTTGAGATCAGAGCTAACATCAAATTTTTAGCTAAACTAAATTGGAAACCTGTTGAAATCATCGAAGCTTTGCTAACAGCAGGTTTATGGAGACTCTGCACCACGTAGAGCAGTCGTTTATGATTGGATTGAACGCTCTAAAGAGGGAAGAGTCCAACTTGATGACGACCCATGAGGAGGAAGGCTCACAACAGCAACAAATGAAAACATCTCTTTCGTACAGAACCTAATGGAACAAGCTCCCCCTCCCCCAATTTCATGAGGAAGGCATTTACAGGTGGAAAAATAAATTGCAAAAGTGTATAGACCACAATGGAGCTTATGTAGAAAAATAAAAGTAATGAGTTGTTAAATAAAGAAATTATGGCATTGTCTGAGAACTTTTTGACTAGGCCTACCCCTCGTATCCCCCTGGGATAGCTAATTTCCTTTTACACAGTAGTTGTGTCTCCCTGATGATTAATTATATATTGGGTCCTAAACCCCTTGACACCAATTAGTAATGTGAACTACTTCAAGTCTTCTGGTAGCTGAATAATCGCATAATAGAATTCTAAGAAAAATTTGCCCCTATTCATTTCAACAGAAGTGCTCCGTGTTTTCCATCATTAAAAATTGAAAGTTATAGTTAGATACACATTTGTAAAAATCTGCAATGCACTGCTGTACCCCAGAATACTTAGAGGACATGCGAATTAAATTCAACTTAATAAAGTAAACGCAATAATTTATGTTTTGTTCAACGCTCCTGTAGCGCTGCAGGACTGTGCATGATGCACGGGTCATACCAGTCTTACCAAAATGGGACACTTTAGAGACCAAGTTTCATCGAGGGGAAAAACTTAATTGTTCGTTATTTTGTCCCTTTTTCTTTCACACATGTCTTTCGTAATGATCTACTCTGATTGATTGTACATTTCTACACTTCACATAAAACTTGATGAGGGAGAATGTAATCTGCGAGCAACAAGTGTTAGGCCTGGGACAGTTTGAATCGATTACTTCACGAATTGTCTTACCAAAGCCAGGCAAATGACTGATTTCTGCTTAACAAAACCAAGAACTGAATGAGTCCGTAAAAAGCAAAAACCTATTCATTATAAAAAAGGGCTACTTAACCGTCAGCTCGAGATCTCATATGCTCCTTATTGGAGCACTAATTCACACAGATAAAATACTTGTCTCCCCCCAGGGGTGCTTTTAAGTTGAAGTTATTGTGATAACAATTTAGCGTTGAAGAATTCTTCCTTCAGCAACAAATATATTTTCATTTCCACACACGTACGGCCTTTCACTTTTTCTGTTTCAAAAAATTTTCGTTTTTCCATACTTCCCTTGCACATAACTGGAGACATTTCCTCTTCTTATCCGTATTTTTCTTGCTAATGGGTTGAGGGTCCTTTTTCTTCTGTTTCGGAACTTGAGAGGCAAAAAAAAATTAGCAAACTCACAACAAAACAACATTTCTGTGATGTAGGTGCAATTCATCATCACAGTGAGAGAAGTTGGAACTTGGAAGAGATGTCTGTGTGATGAAAGGAGACTTGTAGTAAGAACAGGATGAAGAGGATGACTATAAATTGCAAACCGTTAAATGGTGAGCAGGACCAAAAATGTACACCAGGAAATGCAAATGAATCCGAAATTCCCTGAAAACAAGCAGGAGAAAGGATGGGAATGAGAAGAATTAGGTTAGATTATTGGTTAGTTTGAACCTCACTATTCCCAACAAATGAGATCCAAAGAGAGGAAGGAAGAAGAAACCATTTAGTAAGGAGTTAAAGGAACGCTGAATCTGTGCAGAAAGGGCATAGAAACACTAAATTGAGAAAGAAGTTAATGAAACAAGATCAAAGTTGAAGTAGAAAGTAGTAGGTGCTGAAAAACAGGACAACAGTGAACCGAAAAAAGATTGTCAGTTAACATAACCAAACATTCAATTTCAACAAAAAGAAGGCCTACTTAAATCTAAGCTCGGGCCCTCACATTGTCCCCATGGGAGCGCTAATTCCCATGGATACAAAAGTTGTCTCCCCCTGAAGGGGAATAAGAGGAGAGAGACATGGAAAGAAGATAGAAAGAAAGGAAATGGAAAGGAAAAGGACATACATCTTTCTAACAAACACTGTAGCAAGTTGACAGGAGTTATGTTATCTGAAGCTTTTCATTACCAAAAAATTAACATAACATCATGAATAATAAAACACTTCTCTCAAAGCAAGCCTAAATTTCACAAAATAATTCATGTAACATCTCACATGTTAACTCAACGTAATTCGCCTGAAATACTAAACGTATATACACAAACCATCACCTGAACCATGCTGACTATCATTGTGCCATTTATTTTTCCATTCTGACTAGAGTTCAATCATCTTACCTTCAGAAAGAAGCCCAAGGTGTCTCTCTCAGCTGCTGATCAGAGAGTCTTGCAATTGCAGGCAAAAGGGGTACGGATGAGAAAGTCCACGGGGGTCTTCATATATCTCAAGATGAAGACGAACATTTTGGAGTTTCTGCAGTAGACGAGCCTTGTGGTAAATGTTAAAGCTTCCATAATGCACTTTGCAATGCCAGTATCCATTACTGCCAATCATGAATTAGAAGAATAAATATTGTCAAAAAGGGTCCCACCTTTGAATGTATTTGTGATATAATGTTGAAATTTTTATACAGAACAGGAGTCCTTTTTTTTCTAACAGCATTTTTTCTGCCATTCCTTGTTTTTTTATGTCCTTTTGACCCTCATGGGGCATGAAAATAAATTCCTTCAACAAGATGGGTCATAAAATGCCTTGATATTTTCTGCCACTAGACATTCATCAAAATTAAGATCTGGTTGACCCAGGGTTCTTGACAGCTCCTATTAGTTCCAGATGGGGAAGTTGTAGAGATGCTTTAAAAAATTAAACTTCTTCTAGTTACACTTTCAGGAGTTACAGTAGTGAGGATGTCATAGTAACATCATAAACAGTCTGGCAAGCTGCTTGCCAATTTAGGAGATTGAGAGGCTCTCTTTTAAGCTGCTCGTGGAGTTGAGCATGCTTACTTAGTTACTGTCTGAGAAGTAGAATATTTTGACACTTTGTGAATTACCTAACTCAGTTGACAATTATTTGAACAGGCAATGTAAACTCATGTCCAACTGAAGTGGGTATATGGCATGATGCAGCATTTATTAAAGGTGAAACATTCCCAAGGCAGTGACTGGCAAGTAGCATCCATTAACTTGACCACACTCTTCCTGTTGGACAATGAGAAAGAATTAGACAAGGTACAGGAAACTGGTAGAATCATCAATCATGACTAATATTATTTGCTCCTACGGCCGTAATAACAAAATCTTGATACTACTGATACCAGAACTTAGTACAAGAATAAAATTAATTGGACTATAACAATAAACATACTACAACAACAATGTGTAATAACTGATCTGTACATGCCTCTTGATTGAAGCATTTCTGTTTCAGCTGGGAAATTTATTTTTCCCTATTGGAAATTGGAAGCAAAGAGGGCTGAGATTAGTTGAAGACTGCAAAAGCCTTACAAATTTTTTTCATTCACATAAATAGTAGGATGTAACCTCATGACCCATAAGATTGGTTTCCAGTGTTCCTCCCTCAATCACTCAATCCATTACTAAATTCTTTCCATTCCAGCTTGTCATTTCATCTTGAGAGATTTTTAATAAACTACTCATATTCTCCCACTTTCCCTTACCCTAATTATATTTTAGAACATACATCAGGCAGTCAATGTAAATGTAAAACTCATTTTCACCCATATATTCTGTGTCATTACTCTCTCTTTTGGGTATTTGAGAAGGAGAGGCCCATAATCGATTTTCCAATTTTTGCTGCCTAAATGTAGTTGATATGATGAAACAAAAATTTTTTCTTCCAAGCACTTTCTGTTGTAAATGAGTATTTAACGAGTTATAGCGGTATGTTAATTTTTTGTCTTTGATGACTGGAATGTGCTCGAATAAACAGCTACTAATCGATTTTTGAATTTTTGGTCCTTAAATCATGGTAATAACATCAAAATAAACTACTTTTCTACTATACACTTTTTGCGGCGAATGAGTATTTTAAGAGTTATAGCGGTAGGTTTAGTTTTGTGTTCCATACAGCAGAAACCGTTGCACGCTTGAGCTGTTCAAGTACGTTTGGGTACTTTGAAATTTATCAATAGCAAATCCCGCGAAGCCTGAACCCACTTCTAGGATCTTTTAGCTAACAACACAATAAAGGTTATCACCCATAAACAACAAGTTATGGCGGTAAGTTAATTTTCGTTTTTGATGGCTGAAATGGGCTTGATCATTCAAACGCATCGATACGGAAAGTCCATTGTAGTCTTCCCCTCTGATCAATTTCCTTCCGCTTCAAACATTAGAGTTGCGGAAGAGTAACATTAGAGTTACCTATAACTTGATAAATACTCATTATTGACAGAAAGTGCATAGAAGAAAAATTGTTTATTCAGATCTAATTATATATGTTTAGGCACCAAAAAGTGGAAAATAGATTATGGTCCTCTCCTTCACATTTACTCTCTAGTTTCAATCATCCATATAACATAGTCAATTGCTCTTTTCAACCCCTTTTTCTTTTATATCAGCTAAATATAGACAATAAAAATTTGTAATTTTAAAAAATGTCCCACTGATATCAATCACCATATACATCTTTCCTTCAAGCATAGCCACATTAAAATTCATACCCTTAGACATCTCTACAAGCCAGCAATATTATTGCATTCTAACATAAACTTGCATTCAAACATAAACTTGCATTCAAAATGCTCTTCAAAGGCTGTGTAGTTTTGATACTAATAACAACAAATATACATTTATAGGCTAACACATTTCAATATTTTCTTATTATTAGAAAACATCCCCACAACCTGGTTCTTTATTCTTTCTACAAATCTCCTGCAATTGATAATTTAAATCAATACAACTAACTAAACATTTGGCCCTTGTTCATCTAAAATTGTAGTTGCAAAGTTACCTTTATAATGAAACTTGAAATTAAAAATCTATGACACATGCTATCTGCGTAGAATTGTCATTTATTTTAATAATTAGTTTCTTATCAACACTTCTGGTTTTGGTAAATGTGTAGCGCTTGGCAGTAATCAATTTTCCATTTTTTGGTGCCTATATATAGTTAATTAGGTTAAAATAAAGAAGTTTTCTTCTATGCACTTTCCGCAGCAAATGAGCATTTAATGAGTTAAAACGGTAGGTTTAGTTTCGCCTTTGATGACAAACGAGCTCGCATAAACAGCTACTCATCGATTTTTTAATTTTTGTTGCTTGAATCACAGTAATAACATATATATCAACTACTTTTCTTCTATACACTTTCTGTGACAAATGAGTATTTTACGAGTTAGAGCGGTAGGTTTAGTTTTGTCTTTGATGACTAGCGCGTTGGAAGCGAGACTCCATTGCAGTGTTGCCATCCGACGCGGTCGATGAATTACTTGTCGCTTCAAACACTTGAGTTGCCGTAACTAATTTGCTGCTATAACTCGTAAAATACTCATTTACAATGGAGAGTGCATAGAAGAAACATTGTTTATTTCTATCTAATTAACTATATTTAGGCACCCAAAAGTGAAAAATCAATTACTACCCAACGCTACACATTTACCCTGGTTTTTGTCAAAATCTGTGGTCAATATTGATTTTAGGTGCCTCACGGGAATTAATAATTTTGTTCCAAACAATCACTAAAGGAACACATTTAAAATCGTTTTATACGGATGTCATTCTGCTCGCTGATGCGTTATTTTCTAATTATTCAACTTTGAAGTTGGCTTTTGCACTCCAAAGGAAGCGAGCCTGCCAAGCGGAATATTAATAATGGAAGCTAACCCCCTAGCACAAATGTAAACAGGTTGGGTTGTGAGGGGGAGCCACAGTTCTTCTGGTAAAAATTATAAATAAAGGTTCTAACCCACCCATTAGGGTGACGTCTGCAATTACGTTTACACCGTACCGGGCGACCATACTGGGTGGCAGTCATTTTAGATGGCAGCCATCTTTCTACGATAGCAGCCATCTTTCAACTGATGGTTTCTCTGTACAATGTGAACAGTATTACAGTTGAGTAACTGTAAAATATCGCATCAGTGAGCAGAATGACATTCATGTAAAACACCTTTAGGTAACCTTTATTTATGATTTCCATTAGAAGAACTGTGGCTCCTGCTCACGACCCAACCTGTTTACGTTTGTAATAGGGGGTTAGCTTCCGTTGCGCTCTCTTTCTTTAGCGCGCAAAAGCCAACTTTAAAGTTGAATAATTTGAAAATAATGCATCAGCGAGCAGAATGACATTCGTGTAAAACGCTTTTAAATGTATTCCTTTAGTGATTGTTTGGAACGGATTATTAATTTCTGTGAGGCACCTAAAATCAATATTGACCAAATCTGCATTCAAATTGGTAAATCTGACGCATATGACAGTAATCAATTTCGTAAATTTCAATGTCTAAACATAGGTAATTTAATGAAATTAAACGAGTTTTCTTATATGCACTTTCCGTCTGAAATGAGTATTTTATTATTTAAAGCAGTAAATTACTAATACAACTCTAGTGTTAGAAGCGGTAAATAATTTATCAACCCCGCGGAATAGCAACACTGCAATGGAGTTTTGCTGACCGCGCTCTCATCGTCAAAGACAAAGCCAAACCTACCGCTCTACCACGTTAAATACTAATTTGACGAACAAAATGTACAGAAAAAAGTAGTTTATTTTGATGTTATTACCATGATTAAAACAACAAAAATTCAAAAATCAATGAGTAGCTGTTTATTCAAGCGCATTTGTCATCAAAGACGAAACTAAACCTACCGCTATAACTCGTAAAATACGCATTTCAGACGGAAAGTGCATAACTAGAAGAAAACTTGTTTATTTTGATTCAATTAATTAGGTTTAGGCAACGAAAAGTGTAAAATCGATTACTGTCATATCCTTCCGATTAACCTTTGAATTTAGTATAATTTATCTTTGTATTACTTGTTGCAAAATTATTTTCTAGACTGCAATTTGTGGTGTAATACATGTCTTTCTGTTTAAATGAAATCTGATTTTAGTATTTTAACTGCTACAAATCTACAAATTTAGCACTTCATTTAGAACTACAATTTGAAGTAATGTGATAGTTCAGTCTTGTAATGCATAGGTGGAATTATTATTGATCAATTTTTCATAGTCTTTCCATCTTTGCCAAGTATCCAGATTATGATCAATAATCATAATTGAACTATTAAACAATTCTAGTTACTATTATTAATAAATCACTCAATAAAGTGAAATTTAAAAACCTCACAAAAAATAAATAGACAGACATTTATAATTGTTAAATTCAAGCAAATTGGCATACCAGCTGAATAAAATATCATCTTCAACCACCCTTTCAATTGGCACGGATAATTACAACTTATGAAGAAATGTTTTAAAACATAATTAATTAAGCACTTTTAATAAAAATTTGCCTGGCATTATTTCTTCCATTGTAGCGTAGCAACGTATTCAGAAAAACTTTCAACTAAATTATACTACCATAAATACACAAACCACATGAAATGCCCCCAGAAATTTCCAATAAATACCCAGATAACGAACTAGTTATAAAAAATTTTCAATTTCACACCTTACACTTTCGAGCTACATTGAATAATTATGAGGCAATTACCTTACACCAGTTTCTAGATATACGTAGATTTTGTTTTAAAATCTAGTCGCCATTGCGCCCGATTCAATGGCCGCCAATGTGGTATTGTTGTTGTCGAACTTGTCGTACAGCTGACTCAATAATGTCACATATTGTCCCCAGGTGGCGTATTCCTGGGTTGCTATTCGTTCTAGGCCCGTGACGTCACCACACCCAGGGCCCTTTCGAGAAATTACTTGAATGCTCCTACCTTCTTATGTGTACCGTGGCCAGGACCTAGATGGAGGCTAATTTCTTCATTTGAAAAGACTGGAGTTTATTCTGTCTGCTACGGTGTGTGGGGAACAATAACAAATAAAAGTACCTATAAATATTTTTTTTTCCATAAAAAATTACCTCTCCGGAAAGCTGAAAGTTTTTTCTTTCCAATGACATTAGTATACGTCCAAATACTGAAAGAATTATGGTGTAAAATTATATTTTAATACAATTTGTAATCATTTGAACGAGCGTAAGTTCCTTTTACGTTCCTTTTGACAGTTACGGCGATTCAGTTACCTCCAAAATGTCGTCTGAGTAGCATGTCGAAACTCTGTCTCCTCATAGTTCATTCCTATACTTTACACGGGAAAGCTACATGAAATTAACGTTTTCGTGATTTGTTCCGTATTATAACATGTTAATAACCTTTTGTGGTCACTATTGATCAAAAATAGGGTGCCGATTAAAATTTTGAGGTACGATATAAATAGTTTACAAAAATTTGTTTGACTGCTACTCATAGTTCCGAAGTGCCATTGTGTCCAGTAATAATAAAGTTCCCTGATATTCTACCTTGCCTGAGTATCTAGAGGTTAGGAAATTTGGAAATAGTGCAAGTGAGGAGTGTTAGAGGAGTGAAACAGGGCTGTACTCTGTCCCCCCTATTGTTTGGAGTGTACACAGAAGAATTAGCAGTTCAACTGAGAAGGAGTGGCTTAAGACTGAAAGTTGGTAATGAGAGACTGAGCTGTTTGTTGTATGCTGATGTGGTTGTGGTTAGTGAATGTGGACATGAATTGCAAAGGATGCTTGACATTGTGAATGGATATAGTACAGATTTCAAGATAAACTTTGGTGACAATAAAAGTAAGGTTATGGTTATAAATAGTGATGAGACTGATAGAGACAGACTGTGGAATATTGGAGAAATCAGAATAGGTAGAACAAAAGAATACAAATATCTAGGTTGTGTGATAAGTGAAGATGGATGAACTAGAACTCGTCATAGCCGTGTGTCTATAGGCCCTGCCCGCCCGGCGCTGGTGGCAATTTTCTCTTTCGGGTATACAGGAAAAATTCAAAGCACAATATCCCACTCTACCCAGGTATCTGAAATGTGTACCTGCTTGACGGGGAAAAGCGTCCTGGCGTCCTGGCATAATAAGGCATTTGAAAATCCAATATACAAGGTGATATGTATCAGGCTTGAAATTGGAAATAAAGCATCCATAGATGCCTTCATTATTATTATTATTATTATTATTGAAACAGATCCACAGCCAAGTTGTTAAGGCTGGTGTAGGGTTGTCTTAAGGTTGTTCCAGTCAGAAGTGGTGTAACGAGTGTTTTACGCTCCTCTTCCTTTCTTCCTTCCTTCGCAGCCTTCGGTCCCTCTAGGCGTGGCGTTCCGGGGTGCGTCCCGCACCCTGAGGATCACCGCCTTCTTCTCTTCTCCCTATTCGAATCCAGTTCGTCTGAGTGGGTTCGGCTTCAGCTCAGTGTCCGGTGTTATCCGAGCACCTTGCAAAGAATGTGGGCAGATCCCAGGAGAACTGAATTTTTTCAGCAGTCCAGGGTGGATTTTATCACAGCCGATGCTACCCAGATGCCTTTCAAGATTGGTGGTTGAGGCCCCAAGTGTCCCAATCACGATGGGAACCACCTCGGCGCGGCAACCGTGGGTCGAGGCGAGCTCGACCCGGAGGTCTTGATACTTGAGGATTTTCTCAGCCTCCTTTTCGACGATTCTTGAGTCGTACGGAACTGCCACGTCGATGATCTTGATCTGTTTCTGGGTCTTGTTAATGACGACGATGTCCGGTCGTCTGGCTGTGATGGCCGTGTCAGTTTGGTGGAAGACGTCGTAGAGAAGTTTGATGTCGTCGTTTTCCATCACAGTCTTGGGCTCGTGCTGGTACCAGCGGTCAGCGCAGGGGAAGTTGTGAGTCTTGCACAGGTTCCAATGTAGAGTTTTTGCTACCTTGTCGTGCATCCTCTTGTATTCCCTCTGCGCCAGCGCCGAGCACTCGCTGATCAGGTGGTTGACGGTTTCGTCTTTGGTTTTGCACATCCGGCATTTTGGGTCGTTGCTTGTGTGCGTGATTCTAGCTGCTCTGTTTTTGGTGTTGAGGGCTTGTTCTTGCGCGGCAAGGATCATGCCCTCAGTTTCTTTCTTAAGTTCACCTCGATTCAGCCAGTTCCAAGTGAGTTCGGGTTTTGCTTCTCGAGTTTGTCGGGGGTATTGGCCGGCGAGTGCCATTCCCTCCCACTTTTGGAGTCGCTCTCCCCTTCTCCTCTCCTTGAAACTGTCTGAGGTCTCTTCCTCTTTCAGGGTCTTCGATGTCCACACCAGTTTCATCCAAGGATCCTGGTGCTCTCTCGTGTACTGGCCGAGTGCTCTGATCTCACTTTGGATGCACTCTTCCACTTCAAGCAGACCTCTTCCTCCTTCCTTTCTTTTGATGTATAGCCTGTCAGTGCATGATCGGGGGTGGAGTGCCCTGAAGATGGTCATCAGCTTTCTGGTCTTCGTATCTAGCTGCTTTTGTTCGAGCTTCGTCCATTTAACTATTCCGGCGGTGTACCTGATGACCGGTACGGCCCATGTGTTAATGGCTTTGATGATGTTGCCGCCGTTGAGATTAGATTTCAAAATTAACCTTACTCTGCTGAAGTATTCTTTCCTGATCTTTTCCTTCATCTCGGTGTGCAGAACGTTGTCGTGTTCAAGCACTCCTAGGTATTTGTACCCTTCTTCTTCGATCTGTTCGATTGTTTCGTTCTCTAAATGGATACCTTCAGTTGCTGAGACTTTGCCTTTCTCGATGTTGATGAGGCCGCACTTGCTCATTCCGAATTCCATTCCGATGTCGTGGGAGAATTCGTGCACAACTTTCACAAGTCTTTCGATCTCACTAGCGGATCTTGCGAACAGCTTGAGATCGTCCATGTAGAGTAGGTGGTTGAGGCTGTTATTGCGGTCGTACTTGAATCCCAGGCCCGTGTTGTTGAGGACCTGAGTCATTGGGACCAGTGCCAGTACGAACAAGAGTGGAGATAGGGAGTCGCCTTGAAAGATTCCTCGACGGATGTTCACCTCTCCCAGCTCAGCGTTTGCACACGTGAGCTGGACCTTCCAGTTAGGCATGGTAGTTGCGATCAGCCGCCGGACGTTTCCTGCGACTCCGTATGTCTCCAGACATTCGAGGATCCATGAGTGCGGGACCATGTCGAAGGCCTTTTTGTAATCAATCCACGCCATGCTAAGGTTCTTGTGTTTAGCTTTGGCGTGGGTCATGATCAGCTTATCGAGCAGAAGATGGTCTTTCGTCCCTCTCGTTCCCCGTCTACATCCCTTCTGCTCGTTAGGGAAGTAGTCGCGGCTCACTAGGTGCTCATACATGCTCTCGTAGATCATGCCGGTGAGGATCTTCCACATGACCGGGAGGCATGTGATGGGTCTGTAATTGCTCACCGCTGATCCTTTTTCCCTATCCTTCTGTATCAGCACCGTCCTTCCAGTTGTCATCCAATCTGGTACAGTGCCTGATGTTAAGCATCTGTCCAGGTTTTCTACCAGCCTGGGATGGAGGGATGTGAAGGTCTTGATCCAGTTGCCTTGGACTTTGTCTGGACCGGGGGCCTTCCAGCTCTGCGTTTTTCTTATTTGCTTTTGTAATCGCGCCGCCGTTATCCGGAGGTCTTCGTCCGGATTGACGTCTTTGGCGATGCCTTGGAGCCATTCAGCCTCGGCGTTATGCTGGACCTCTTGGCTCCAAATGCCGCTCCAGAAGCGCCACGTACCTTCGGCTTCCGGAACGTCCATTTCGACATTTCTGTGGCGCAGTTGTTTGTAGAATCGTGACTGGTTGGTCGCGAACATTTTGTTCTGTTGAAAGCCAGCGATTCTGTTCTCATATCTAAGGATTTTGCTTCGTTTTGCCGATAGTCTTTGTTTGAGGGTTTCTTCTACCAGTTGTAGTCCTGCCTCCCTGCAGTGGTAGATACCCTCGAGTTCCGCCATTTTGTTTCTGCAGGTCAGTCTGCCACATCTCCATTCCGAGATCCAGCTTAGATGTTTCCGGAGCTCATCTATGCTTTTTTGGATTCGGTGTTTCCACGGGGGGTCTTTCTTTCCTCTCGGCCGGTTGGTTGCCGGCGGAGGAGCAAGCTCTTTGGAGACTAGGAACGCTCCGGCCAGAATTAGGGTGTTAGTTTCTGTGATGTTCCTAGTCTTTATTCTGCCGATGAGATGATTAATCTTGGCAGTAGCTGCTAGGATCTTCCCCGATGGGACGTGTCTGAGGTTCGGTAGTTGTTCTTTTGGAGTTTCGTGAAGGAGCGTTAAGTAGGTATTGTGGAGCTCGTTGAGCAGAGTCTCTTCATCTCTCGGAAGGTCTCGGCGGTCCACCACAGGTTCTTCCCCTACGATGGGTTCCGCCTCGTCCGTTTCCGGTTCGGTGTCGCCGGCTTGGTGGTACCGGTTTGGCACTTCAGCTTGTTGCGGAGGTGCTGCTATTAAATCGACGTCTGAAGCATCGTCAGGTTCTGAGTCGCTGATCTGGTGGTACCTCAGCTGGTTTGGTACCTCAGCTCCAGCTCCCGACGTTTCTGCTTCATCGTCGGTGGTGTAATTGCTCGAGCAAGAGTCGTCTTCTGGTCTTTGGTCGGTGTCATTTCCGGTGGTCACGATTGGTGTCTCAGTTTCAGGTGGTATCGGAGGCGCTCTTGCTTCGGCCTGGTGATTAGTTTCGTCAACCCCTTCTTCCGTGTTTAGTTCACTGGCTATGAGCTCTTTTTCCTCGTTGGTAAGGAGGTTTTTGAGGTTGATCTCTCTTATTTGGCTCGCCAACATTTGCTCTGAGTGGTTGGGAAGACCTAGGTCTACCCAGCTTTGCCTCATACGTTTGCGAAAGCCTCGGGTTTGGGGGTCGCTTCGTAGGTAGCACATCCAAAGGGTTTTCCAGGCTTCCTTCGTCCACTTTTTCCGGGGTTGACGTCTGTTAGTGGGAGGCGGCGAGGTAGGAGGGGTCACTGTCTCCAGTGACCGGTCTGCCGCTCTCCCTGGGTTGCTTGGAGTAGTCGCCGTCGAGTGAGCCGTGTCCCGCACGGCTTCACAAGCAACTGGAGCCTGCTCCTGTACTGCAGTTGGGTTCGTAGTGAGTTGACGACCGGGTTCGCCCGAACCATCCGGTCCACTAGTAGCGTGTGGTTCACTACTAGTTCCCGGGGAGCTTACCCTGCCGGACGCGGCACCCGCAGTTGGAGACTGTCGGGTCCCGTTCACGTCGTTGGGGGGTTGTTTCTTTATGCGCGCTTCCATGCGGTTAGTGATTACCCTCAACCAGCGGGGACAGTTTGGTCGGCGTCTGCTTATTCAGTATTCGCAGATAACCTATTTGCATAGGCCGTCCCCCCCATCCGCCAGCAGGGGGACGCCCCCCTGAGCGGATGTCAGCCGCTCGGGGGATTATTATTATTATTATTATTATTATTATTATCATTATTATTATTATTATTATTATTATTATTATTATTATTATTATTATTATTGGAACTAAGGGTGAGAAAGTGGCAAAAGCAATGCAGTGGAGTGGACAGTTAAGTAGTGTGGCCAGATACAGAGCAAACAAGTATGAATGTGTGAGAGGAATGTGGAAGTATGTTGCTGTACCTAGTGTCATGTATGGTATGAGTGTTCATGCTTTGAATGGAAGTGATCTTGGAAAGCTGGATGTAATACAAAATAAGGTAGGACGTTTAGCATTGGATGCTCCAAAATGGACAGCTATAGAAGCCATTAGAGGTGACCTAGGTTGGAGCCTATTTTCAGAAAGAATGATGAACGCGGTGCTGAATTATAAGGTGAGAATTGAAAGAATGCAGAATAGCAGTGGAAAGAATGCAGAATAGCAGTGGAAAGAAAGCAGAATAGTAGGTGGGTAAAGCGAATTTTTGAATGGAATCTGAGTGTAAGCTGGGAGAAAGTATGTTGGGGGCATGCAAGGAAACCTAAGTATGCAAAAGATTATTCATGTTAGAATTGGGAGACCTGTAGATGACTGGAGGTTAATAAATGTTGGAAGTGTAGGGCCTGAGTGGGACTGCAAGAGGTGGAAAAAAGAGATTAAGAGGCAAACAATAGAGTATGGATTGAATAAGTGGAAGCTTAGCATGATGCAGAAGCCCACACTTAACTGGTATATGAAAAAGGAATCACCTAAGTTTGAGATGTTCTATGATGGTAGTTTGGGAAGTCAACTCTTGTTTGCTGTGAGATGCAAGTCATTGAGTGTGAACAGACGTACATGGAGGTGGAATGAGAATAATAACAGATTATGTCGGCAGTGTAATAGTGGAGTGGAAAAGCAATTGAGCATTTTGTGCTGGAATGTAGTAAGTATGAGCAAGAGAGAGAGAGAGAGTCTCATGATTGTGGTGTTTGAACAGTATGGAGAGAATGAATGGTATGACAGATGGGAAAAGGTGTAAGAAAGGTCAGTAATTGATTTTCAACTTTTTGGTGTCTAAACATAGTTAATGAGATCGAAATAAACAAGGTTTCATCTATGCACTTTTTGTCTAAAATGAATATTTGAGGAGTTATACTGGTATGTTACTTATTGCAATTTTATTGTAAGTGTAAGAAAAACAAAGGGGAAGACCCAAAATGGACTCAACAACATTAGAGGAAGACCCCAAACTGACTTTGCTGTTAACGGTCTAATAATGGTGTTGTTAAACTATCTTATTGTATCTTAAAATTTTAACTAACCTGCGGCTGTAGTGAGAAAAAATTAGTCTTCGTCTGAAGATTCAGGTTCGTGATATATTGCGATGGAATGTTGCTTTTCAGATAGCGGCAGGTATAGTTTAGCAGCTTTGACAAAAAAATGATGAAATAGCGACGTTTTTGTGGGCGGTGATGAATAAATACCAAGACAAATATTGAATTAAAAATTCTGTTCCCATTCCGGTTCGTTTCACTCACTCTTTATTGTCTTTCTACAGTCTTTCTGTTGTTTAAGTGTGGATTGATGGATTTGTGTTATCAACAAAATTTGTGCTGTGTTTAATGGTGTGGTGCGTGTACCCCTGCTCGTGAAGGCAATCATATGCTTTCCATTTATCGTGGTACATGATTGATCCACATAATAGGTATTTCTGAATAATAAGAATGAATGTTGTTCTGTCTCTCTTCTTCCCTAATTCCCCTGTCAGAGGTATCACAAATCGTTTCTTTAAGACACACTCAATTCCTCCAAAAACCTAACCTGACTCAACACTCTACCCTTTTTGTATTTTCTGCGCATAAGTAGTGTTTTGTTAATTTCGACCTCTATTTTGTCTCCACCGATAGGCTTTTGATTTGTAAACCAATTTGCAGTTACTTCACTGCAAAATGAACGTCAATTGATTATCGTATGTCTGTTTAAATCTAAGCACTCTTCAATTGTTCCTATATCCCAAATATGACTAATAAAATGATTTACTAGTAGAATTATTTTCCAAGGCTTAATTTTTGTGCCTGATAAAAAAGATCCCTTGTAGTTCAAAACCGTGTAGCGAAAAATCTTTTCTTCGTTCCTAAAATGTAGTATGAACCATTACACTGCCACAAATGTTTCTTTTTTTATACCAACACAGCTCATTACATGTTGGGCAAATCACTGCCTTCAGTAAGACACCGTGATCTTTGAAGAATGCAAGTGCTTCATCCTTATTTTCTATGAATTTCCCGATTGTTCTAAAATAATCAGACTGACACGAAACACATGTAGACATCACCGTAGCTGCGACGTAACTGGCCGCATTGCAGTTTCAACCACGGTCTACTCTAACATCAATGTCAAGGGCTGAATTTGAATTATTAGCAGTCCTTTGAAGCGTTAATACCGTACATTGACCGCTATAGCTCCTTAAATACTCATTTAAGACGGAAAGTGGATAGAAGAAAACTTGTTTATTTTGATCTAATTAACTATGTTTAGGCACTGAAAAGTTACAACTCGATTACCGACCTTTCCTACACATTTACCGCCAGATATGCTGAAGATGATTGTGGTATGCGCTACATTGTTGGATTGGATCAGGAATATAATTTGTAGCGATGTACCGATGTATCGGTATCGGTATTGGTATCGGCAGTATCGGCCATTTTTAGTGGTATCGGTATCGGCAAAATCCGGCCGATACTTTACCGATACTTTCCAATAATACGTATTTTATCATTAAAATGAAGGTCATAAATCATGAAAGTAAAAGTATGTAACCTAATAATACCAGTTGCGTGTTTATTTGTATGTTTAATTGGTGTCCGCTTCTTAAGAAATATAGGTTGTGTGAGTTTGCGGTATCATGGATACCGAATTCCTCCGTGTAACATTAAAAGATGGCGTTTCCATACATTCAAATATATGACATTTTATCAGGATAGGTTTTGTTAGGATATGTTAGCTTAGATTAGGATAGGCTAGGTTAGCACAGGTTAGGTAATGCTGACAGAATTTTTTCTCGGGTCCACCTAGCTTAACGATGACATTGTCCATGGAATTTCCACGGGTCCTGCTACTATCTAATAATACCCTTGGTTTATTGGGAGTCCGCTTCTTCCATTTTTTTTGTCACGCTCATAAGGAGAGTTATAGTGACCGTATCTGTGATACGAGCTTCATCAGTGCGCTAGTACAAAAATATTTTTCATCACGGGTGCTATTAGGATGGATACATTCGTTGGGCACCACATCTGGAAAATTTGTTCAAGAAAGTTAGTGAATCCCGTCATTTTTAACGGGCTGTGCGTACCTGTGATCAAATAAAGAGCCTATTCATACCTCGTAAATTAGTTAGCTAACTGTTGAATTATAGCATTTCATTAGGCCTGCTAACTGAATTCACTACTTTGATTTCCTGATGAGTCATGGTCATAACTGAAAGCTATGTAGCATGAATAGCTAAACCCTGTAGCGACATAAAATTATTATACTTTTATGACTAAAACCTATATAGTTTGACCTAATATCCATTTATTAAAGTATGTGACAGGCTAACAAAAACCAAACCAAGTTAATAAAGTTGAAGGTGAATTGAAAAGTTTATGCAAATTTAATATAGAAGTAGCTGAAAATTCAGTTTCAACTTACCTTGTAAATCGTCAAATATTCCAAAGTTAATAATATATTTTAATTTAGCATGTATATCGCCTTTCATAAAAAATCTTGTATTTTTCTTCTATGTTAATATGTTTGAAATATTCACGAACAATCTTATAGTTGAATACATCTGAACGAGTCAGTTGATTGCTTTAATCGCAATTTGACGAGGAATTTAAAAACAAGAAAAATTCCAAGGAACTTAAATATATTTACTAGGAAAGCGTTTCGGAGTCCAGCTTCATCATCAGTTCGTAAAAGTGAAATTCATTATGACTACACTAAGAAAAAAGAAAATGCTGGATGCAGTCATTAAAAGAAATCACAAAAACAAAACAAAAATCAAAACATGTCTGTCCCAGAGGAAATAAAATCGACAAGATCTACTTACAATTTGCAATGGGTAGGAACTGTCAGAATTGTTGAGAGCTGGTTTTTGTTTAAAAATACGTAGCGACTCTAAAATTCTGAGGTTACATGTAGTTGAAGCCGAATCTAAGATTTTGAAGTCCGCAGAGGATATCGGTACGTTGCATTTTACTGCGTGATTACATACGAATTGGGCGAATTGGTTCCCCGTGCAGAAGCTTCAGCCCCGATGTTCGGCCATTCTGATATAAAAATTTTGTGCCGTCATGCCGACGTACGATAACGTGCACTGCACACAACTGTACAACTGTAAGAATAAATCAGAGAGGCTCGCTTCTCCATCAAAAACGTATCCTTGTACCGGAATTGTATAATTTTAAGGTTGCTTTTTTTTGGGACAAGGATACGCTTCCGATGGAGAAGCAAGCCTCTGATTTATTCATAACAGTTGCACAGTTGTGTGCAGTGCATATCATCGTACGTTGGCATTACGTCACAAAATCTTTATAACAGAATGGCTGAACTACGAGGTCGAAGCTTCCGCGCGGGGAACTAATTGGCTTACTCCTCACACTCCGCAGTACGTAATCACGCAGTAAAATGCAACGAACCAATCTCCTTTGCGGACTTCAAAATCTTAGATTCGGCTTCAACTGCATGTGACCTCCGAATTTAAGAATTGTTACATGTTTTTAAATGAAAACCGGCCCTCAACAATTCTGATAGTTCCTACCCATTACAAATTGTAACTAAATAATAATCTTGTCGATTTTAGTTTTTCTGGGACCGAAAATGACAATCCTTTTTTGAAGAAACTAGTTTTGGTCCACTTTTGGAGCCAGTTGCTATTATAGCTAGTCTACATTACTGTAATATAGCGAGTAGTGTAAGTTCTAGTTAGAGAGACCGAAAGTTGGCAACGCTCGATAGGGCAACACTCGCGAGTCAGTCTGCTATTGGCCTCGGATTCAACAACAAGTAAATGTTGACCGAGTGTGTACATAATTAACTACTGTGGTTGGTATCTAACTTCTTAAGTTCTAAACTAATGTACTAATTCTATTCTACTCTATTCTATACCTTTCCCGTCTATCTCCGCTCTAACCTCACTAGCCACAGTACCGACATTTGAGTATAAAGTTAAGGTATCCAAGAGGTGAGTGAACTATTTACCTAACTTGCTGTGTCATTGCATTGTATTGTGTTCAGTACTATAACTATGTGGTGTCTATGTGGAACCTACGCTGTGCTCTAGTGTAGGACTATCGAATCTATAATACTGGCGACGAGGATTATTTTTTGTAGAACTATTGGGAGAGGCTAGACTAATGAAGGAACTCAGAATTTATATTATTCAGTGACTAGAGTATTGATGCTGTAAATTTCTGATTTTTTTTTTAACAAGGGGTATTATTACAGCCTCTTGAATTGGCTACTCTTGCAACTGATATTGTTGCTACTACTATTTCAGGTAGATATCTGACAATTAGCTGTACAGCTGGGTAAAAATGCCAATGCTAGGCTCAGTGGGAGAATTCAATCCTTTAGAGGAAGAATTCCCAGAATATGAAGTCAGGCTAAACTGCTTCCTTAGTATTAATAAAGTGGAAGATTCAAATAAAGCTAAAACATTTATTGCTCTGGTGGGTCCTAAAATTGTTAGGTTAGCCAAAGACCTACTGTCACCTAAAAGACTTTTAGATGCTACCTATGAGGAGATCATGGAAGCGTTAAGACGGCATTTTAAGCCGACACGCAACCAGATCTTTGAAAGGTTTAGGTTCCATAAGCGGAACCAGAAACAAGGGGAGAGCATTGCTGATTTTGTGGCTAGCTTAAAGGCCCTGTCAGACACCTGTAATTTCAAACAGGAAGTTCTGGAAGAGACGCTTCTTGATAGGTTCATACTGGGTGTGGCCAGTAATGATGTTCAAAATTGTTTGCTTAACGAAAATGACCTCACATGGAAAAAAGCCGTGGATCTGGCAACTGCCAAAGAAACTCAACTGAGGGAGACGGTTGTGTTAAGGCAACCTAATTCCATACTAAATGTGGGCAAGCATAGAGTAAAGCAAACTGCTATTAAGCCTCAGGGCAAAACTCAGGCTCAAGCTAGCCCCAAATCAGCATGCAGCGGCTGTGGTAATCTGCACTGGCGTAGAGATTGCCCCTATAAAGACAGTGTTTGTCATGGTTGTGGCCAAAAAGGCCATCTTAAGAAATGTTGCTTTAAATGGAAAAATCAAAATTCTGCTAAAGGCAACAAAAATAATTTTGTGCATGCTATGCATGAGAAAAGGGGGAGGGAACACCACCCTAACCCTAATAGAGCTAACAATGCAACCTGTGCAGACTATCCAGTTGCTAATCTAGGCTGTTATGGGGAGATTTTCTCAATAGCCGAGGAAATGAAACCCCCAATCAAAATAAAATTGTTACTAAATGGTGTGCCATTAGAGATGGAGGTAGATACAGGTGCTGCCAGGTCTATCCTTTCAATGGCCACCTACTCTAAAATACCAGCTAAGTCAAGACCCGAGCTGAGACTTTCTGATGTTAAGCTTAGGACTTATGGGGGAGCGGAGCTAGTAGTTTGCGGAGAGATTAGAGCTAACATCCAGCGTGAATCTGGTAATATGGTTCCTCAACTAGCAACTATTGTGATTGTAGACAGGGAGGGGCCAGCTTTGCTGGGTAGGGACCTGATTGATTCCCTTGGGCTAACTATAGTATCAAATAATGTCAACAAATTGACTACCTGCCCTGAAGAGTTAGCAAATAAATTCCCTGACCTTTTTCAACCAGGTCTAGGTTGCTTTAAGGGAAGGAATTTCAAAATAGAAGTGGATCCAGCTGTACCACCAAAGTTTTGTAAGGCCAGTAACGTGCCTTACACACTGAGACCTAAGGTGGAGGCAGAACTTGATAGACTGGTGCAGGAAGGTATCCTCACCCCTGTACAATACTCGAGATGGGCAGCGGCGATCGTCCCTGTGCTCAAGGCTGATCAAAGCATCCGCATCTGTGGGGACTACAAATTAACAGTCAACAGAGCCACTAGGCTTGATACCTACCCTATACCCAGAGTGGAAGATCTATTTAGCGGGTTAGCAGGAGGAGTTATATACTCCAAGCTAGATATGTCTCAGGCATACGCTCAACTACCCTTGGATGAAGACTCCAAGGAACTCACGGTAATAAACACCCACAGAGGTTTATTTGCCTACAACCGTCTCAGTTTTGGAATTGCGTCCGCACCTGGAATCTTTCAGCGTGCCATAAAAGGACTATTGCAGGGCTTCCCAGGAGTGTTCTGCTACCTGGATGACGTCCTGGTGAGTGCCACTAATGAGCAAGAGCACAACAAGCGTCTCTATCAAGTCTTATCTAAACTACAGGAGGCAGGACTAAAACTGAAAATGGATAAATGCCAAATTGGAGTGCCACAGGTATCCTACCTTGGATACCAAATTGACAAGGATGGATTGCACCCCACTGCAGAGAAGGTAGCAGCAATCCAGAATGCACCAGCCCCTACTAATGTAACTCAACTGAGAGCCTACCTTGGGCTGCTAAATTTCTATAGGAAATTTCTAAAATCATCTGCAACTATGCTGGAGCCCCTAAATACCTTACTGAGAGACAAAACCCCTTGGAAATGGGATGCAAGTCAGGAGAGAGCCTTCCAGAAATCTAAACAAGCCCTCTTGGACTCTCAGACTCTAGTCCACTTTGACCCTCATAAACCCATAGTGGTAGTGGCTGACAGTAGTGCGTATGGTGTGGGAGCGGTGCTGTGTCACCTTATTGATGGGATTGAACGCCCCGCCTATTTTGCCTCCCGAACTCTAACAGCAACAGAACGCAACTACTCTCAAGCTGAGAAAGAAGCCCTAGCTATGGTGTTCGCACTTCGAAAATTTCATTGCTACCTGTGGGGACAGGATTTCACTGTGGTTACGGACCACAAACCTTTGTTAGGACTATTTGATCCGGGTAGAAGCATTCCTCCGATGGCATCCGGGCGCATTCAAAGGTGGGCTTTACTACTGCAGTCCTACAAGTTCACCTTGCGTCACCGGTCCGGCGTGCTGTTGGGCACAGCTGATGCTCTCAGTCGTCTACCTTTGACAACTCCCGAGGAAGCCACACCTATTCCTGCGGAATGGACGTCCTTAGTTAATTTCCTTGAGTCAGCTCCAGTCACCAGCACCCACATCCGCGACGGCACCCTAAGGGACCCAGTACTTTCAAAGGTATACAAATACTGCCAAGTAGGCTGGCCTTCGACGGTAATTGGTGACCCTGATCTCGCTCCGTTTACTAGGAGGCGAGACGAATTGTCCACACAAAATGGCTGTGTACTCTGGGGAGCAAGAATTATTGTACCCCAAGCTCTCAGACAAGCCATTGTGGACGAACTGCACTCTGGCCATGCTGGATCATCCAGGATGAAGGAGTTAGCTCGCAGCTATGTATGGTGGCCGCTGCTGGACAAAGATCTAGAAGAAACGACTAAGTCATGCAGCGAGTGCCTGGGCACTCGAGCTGCACCAACGAAAGCTGAACTCCATCCGTGGGAATGGCCTGCGAAGCCTTGGCATCGCATACACATTGACTACGCGGGCCCAATGGATGGAAAATACTATCTAGTGATCGTGGATGCACACTCTAAGTGGGTTGAAATTTTTCCCACATCTACTACAACCTCTAGCGAAACGATCTCGTGCCTGAAACACACTTTTGCGACATTTGGATTTCCAGTAACAATTGTTTCTGACAATGCAACGTGTTTCACATCGGCCGAATTCCAAGAATTTGTGAAGGCATGTGGTATGCGACATATTACGAGCGCACCATACCACCCTTCAACTAATGGACTGGCAGAGCGCATGGTACAAACTTTCAAGAAGAATATACGAAAGTCAACGGAACCCCTACGCCTAGCACTAGACAGGTTTCTGTTCAACTATCGGCTAACACCCCACACGACAACAGGTGTTACGCCCGCCGAACTGATGTTAGGCAGAAAAGTTCGCTCTCGTCTTGATCTGCTTTGGCCGTCAGAAGCAATCGCGTCCAAAGTTGCTCAACGCCAGGACGCTCAGAAAAAATACCACCCAGGGTCTCGAGCGGTTGATATTCCGCCGGAGTCTCCTGTGATGGTCCGTCAATACACGCCGGGTTCCCCAAAATGAACCCCTGCTACCACCATTGAGAAAACAGGCCCGGTATCCTACAAGTGCCAACTGAAGGGGGGAGAGGTCGTTCGTCGACACCAGGACCAAGTTATTACCCGCTCGAACACCATCCCTGAACCCTTGGAACAACCTACGGAGGAAACCGTCGTGTTTCCACAACCTGCTCAAAATTCATACCCACCACCTCCGACCAATGAACCTGACACCGGAACACCTGATTACCCGACTCCCACCCAGGAGGCTAGGATGCACGAGCCTCCAAGTGCTAACATCTCACGCAGGTCTACCCGGGCTCGAAAGCCTGTGGTGAGAATGGACCTTTAGGATTGACTATATTGAATAAGGGGACTGGGGATACAGGGAGGGGTTTCTAATTAAGGAGGGAGGGGTGTAATATAGCGAGTAGTGTAAGTTCTAGTTAGAGAGACCGAAAGTTGGCAACGCTCGATAGGGCAACACTCGCGAGTCAGTCTGCTATTGGCCTCGGATTCAACAACAAGTAAATGTTGACCGAGTGTGTACATAATTAACTACTGTGGTTGGTATCTAACTTCTTAAGTTCTAAACTAATGTACTAATTCTATTCTACTCTATTCTATACCTTTCCCGTCTATCTCCGCTCTAACCTCACTAGCCACAGTACCGACATTTGAGTATAAAGTTAAGGTATCCAAGAGGTGAGTGAACTATTTACCTAACTTGCTGTGTCATTGCATTGTATTGTGTTCAGTACTATAACTATGTGGTGTCTATGTGGAACCTACGCTGTGCTCTAGTGTAGGACTATCCAATCTATAATAATTACGTTGCAATACGATTAGAAACACAAATCTATTGAATGGATTTCATTTTGTTAATTTTCTCAACAATATTGTTAACATAGCTAGAGCATTTTATTATTCATAATCGGAAACTTTATTGTCAATATTTTTATATTATTCGATACATTAGCACATAATTTTATTATAACCCCCATGTAGGGCTTATAATGATTTTATTTTATTACTAGTGTGCACGGCCCACCAAAAATGGGATTCAATACCTTTCATGAACAAATTTTCAAGATGTAGATGACAATCAAGTACAGTACCTCCATCCTAACAGCACCCGTGATGAAAAATATTCATGTACTTGCGCACTGGTTAAACTCGTATCACAGATACGGTCATCATAACTATCCTTATGAGCGTGACAGAGAAATGGAAGAAACAGACACCAAACAAATAAACCAAGGGCAAGAGTATTATTAGGTAGCAGCATGACCCATGGAAATGCCGAGGACAATGTCATCGTTAAGCTAGATGGACCCATGGAAAAATTTCGTCAACATTATCTAACCTATGCTATCCTAATTCTATGTCGGGACTCGCACCACCTTGAAGCACGTTCACGACGCAAAGGCCTAGCGATCGTCCTTACATGGTAGCAACTGCGGTTCTTGTAGGCCCTACACCACTAATGCGTTGTCCACTGTTGCCAATACGTGGAACGGAAAGTCGGGTAGGTTTAAAATGTTTATGCCGAGCACATATGCACAAGAACACACAAAGCTCTCTAAACTCGGAGTTCCCCTCCGGTGACCAATCACCCTTACCCAAAAACGATGACTTGGGTCACAGCTATTCTCAAAATTACTATATTTAATTTTATGTCTTTCAATTATTCAATATGGCCTGAAAGCTGCACAAAAGCGACATGGTTAGGAAAAATTCGCAAATTATGGTGATCACAACAACCTATTCAATACTACTAACCTATCCTGATAAAATTTCAAACACATCAATGCATGTAGAGACGATATTTCAATGTTACACCAAGTGACTGTACCTTCTAGGCAGATGTTGCGTTTGTCCGCTCAAGTGAAGAGGGCACCAAATAAATTTGAAGGGTATTTAGAGCCAGTCGATAATGGGACTCGTCCATTGATGGTAGCTTCATCAGTAAATGTCGTAGACGATGAACATATTCGAGTAGAAGTAATGAACCCATTTGACAGTGATGTGAGGTTAGCCAAGCACACAAGACTAGGTACTTTGGTGGCTTTGTTTCGGGAAGAAGTAGAGCAGGATGAAGAGATGGACGAGGTGCCGGGTGACCTTAGCTTGGACGGTACGGATCTGACTGCAGAACAAAGGACGATAGTTGCTGAACTGATGACTGCGCATAAAGACGTTTTTGCGACAGATGAGGCAGACGTGGGGTGTACCGAGACAGTGCGGCACCATATAGATGTTCAGGGTGCAGCGCCTGTAAAACAAAGAAATAGACGTTACCCGGGGCCCATGAAAGAGGAAATCGACCTAGAGGTAAAACTATTAGCGGAAAAAGGTATTATTGAGCCATCTAAGTCACCATGGTCGTCTCCGTTAGTGCCAGTTAGGAAAAAGAACGGAAAACTAAGACTTTGTGTGGACTTTAGAATGTTAAACAGCTTGACAAAACCAGACTGTTTTCCGCTGCCTCATATAGGAGATACGATAAACAAACTTTCGGGAAATTATTATTTTTCTACGCTTGATTTGAAGTCGGGATATTATCAGGTGCCTCTGACTGAATCTTCGCGAGAACTGACTGCTTTCTCTACTGGTACGGAACTGTATCAATTCACTAGGCTTCCGTTTGGTGTATGCAACGGGCCGGCTACGTTCTCACGGCTAATAAGTTTAGTAATTAAGGGGCTACCTAGTGACTCTGAGCAAGCTTACCTTGACGATATTTTGGTCGCCAGTGGGACGTTTGCTGAACATGTCCAGGCGCTGGAGAGAGTGTTCGGCCGGCTTCGTGTTCACGGGCTCAAGCTGAACTTGGAAAAATGTTGTTTGTTTCAAGAGCAGGTCGATTACTTGGGTCACTCCGTCGGTAGACTTGGTGTGAGTCCGCTAGAAAAGAATATAGGGGCGATCCAAGAGTTTCCAGTGCCACGAACGGTACGGCAGTTAAGATCCTTCCTAGGTATCGTGAACTATTATAAGAGTTTTATAAAAGACTCCGCCAATTTGCTGCACCCCTTATACCTGGCGACAGCCATGGGGAAATGGGAATGGACTGCCGAGTGCCAGCAAGCATTTGAGAACGCGAAAACCGTATT
Organism: Morinoia aosen; assembly: GCA_030386875.1. Lineage (NCBI taxonomy): Eukaryota > Metazoa > Arthropoda > Malacostraca > Amphipoda > Talitridae > Morinoia > Morinoia aosen. The sequence continues at coordinate 78,705,361 of CM059564.1, forward strand.
GGTGACCGCTCCAATTCTAGCGTACCCAGACTTTGTGACGGGACAGCCATTCGTGTTGACGACTGACGCTAGCGGATGGGGAGCTGGCGCGGTGCTGTCTCAGGTGCAAGGCGGTCAAGAAAGAGTGATCGGTTATGCCGGGGTCAGTTTTAATAAGGCCCAAATGAGATACAGCGCAACGGACAAAGAGCTAGCGGCAATCAGGTTTGCAGTAAATCACTTTAGAATTTACTTGAGTGGTAGGAAATATGTGATCCGAACGGACCATCAGCCTCTGATATATCTTCACAATATGAAGCGTACCAACGACCGACTGATGAGGACGTTGGCTGACTTGGCTATTGGTCAGTATAGCATCGAGTATGTGCCCGGGAAAACTAATGTAGTTGCTGACTGTCTGTCCCGGGTGAATTTTCCTTGGTCAGTTCCAGAGGGAGACGAGAATGCTCCCGAGCCAGAATGTGGGGAGTACCAGGTAGCCGAAGTAGAGGGGGGCCCAAATTCTTTGTTTGTGGCGTTGAGCCGAGCCTCGGGTCTGGGAGACGCGTTGACGCTCCGAGAGCAGGCGATAGACAAATTGTTGCGGGAACCCAAAGCCTTCGGTAGGACTGGCAAGGCCGCGGATCGTAGGATGATTTCGAGTTGGAAAAATCCGAATGTTTTCCCTCCATGGGAGGCTCTCGTGGCGTTTGCGCAGTTATTTGACTTGAGAGTGGAGGTAGTTTGCAAGCCAGGAGGGTTGGTTGTTGTAAATCCTGTGGGGGAGAAGGGAACTGTTAAATTGGAATGCAAAGGAGGCGTGCATTTTAATGTTATCATAGCATGTATACCAGCAGAAAGGGTCAATATAGCAGCGCCTCACGAGCAAGGTAGCCAGGAGGGTACTTGCCAGTTGGCTGACCTCCGGTTAGGAGAGGAAATACAGATGTTCGCGCCGCATCAACTGCAGGACCAGAGGTTGGTGAGGGTGCGCGAGGCTCTGGAAAGGAAGGAAAAAGACCCAGCATTAGGATATTTGCGACGACATTTTAATAGCTTAGTGATACATAGCGGTGCCATATGTTACAAATACAAGCTAGGGGGCGAGGAAAAGTTCCTACCAGTGATTCCAGACAGTCAATTGAAGGGCTTAGTTAGACAGTTTCATGAACATGTAGCACATGCGGGGCAGACTAAGGTTAGCAAGGCATTCCGGCGGTGTTACTTTCATCCCAGCCCATACAAGACTATCAAGGAAGTGATAAGAGAATGTCGGACGTGCCAGTTGCATAAAGGAGTAAGTCCAAAAGACTACCCGCTGTTCGGGTTGAGTACTAAATGCACGGCGCCGTATGATATTTATGCGGTGGATCTGATGCAATTGCCGCGTACACCCAGAGGACATATAGGTGGGTATTGGTGGGTATTGATTTATTTGTTGGTGGGTATTGATTTATGCTCTAAATTCGGACACGCAATACCTATACGTTCAAAAGCTGCGCCGGGAGTTGCGCGTGCGTTGGAGTATGGTATATTGGCTAGTTGCCCTAGAACCCCTAAAATTTTGCGGTCCGACAATGGTCCCGAGTTTCGAGCTAGGTTGTTCGGACAATTGTTAGACCGGTACGGGGTGCGGCATGAGCGCTCGATCGCCTATGCTCCGCATACCAATGGAGCTGTGGAGAGACTCAACCGGACCATCAAGGAGAGACTCGCCACGGCCTGCGCTGGTAACCCTGGGAGCTGGGATCTGGAAATAGCAAGAGTGATGTCCCAGTACAATAGACTTACCCACAGTGAGACCGGTCGGGCCCCGAGTGAATTCTTCGTGAAGGAGGCTGCGGTGCCAGATCTGCCAAGGCCACCCCGGATGTGGCGACCCGCGGGACCGAAGTTCCGACCGTTCGCAGTGGGAGAGCTGGTCCTGCGGCGGGTACCTTACGCACGAGAGGACGAGAGGCATAAACTCGCCCCACAGTTCCAGGGTCCCTACGAGGTGCTGGAGGTTGACAGGAACCAGGTCACCTATAAGATACGGGACCTGCAGCGGCGAAGGGCTCCTTTCAAGGTACACGTGAGGCAATTCAAGAAATATTATGGAAACGACATGGGTCAGGACCAGCCAGCGCAACTCGAGAGGAGGAACGAAGCAGAAGGTCTGCCGCAAAGACAGCCACGCAAGAGAACCCGTCGAGAAGTGGGGCCAAAGGAAGACGGGGTTGGGGCAGCAGGAGAGATGCAAGAACACCAAGTGGCTCCCGTGGAAGATGAGTGGTTGGGTCGCCCAATTCATCCGCTGCCACCATTTCCGGCAACGCAGCATGGGAAGGGGACGGGCGACGACACCAGCGGGGACTTCTCGAAATTTCTCAGACAATACCCGGATCTTCCGCCGTGCGAGGAGAGCCTTGACTTTTCGGGGTTCATCGGCCAGTACCCGGATCCCCCTCTGTTGCGAATGGGGAGAACGGAGGTGCCGGAAGCAGAACGCGGACCTCTCGTCTTGAGTGGGGGAGAGGCGAGTGAAAGCGGAGCTGCGGCAGAAGACACCTCCGATTTTTCAGGTTTCGGGGGGTGGTCGCCATTGGAGAGAGCGCGCCCAGATGTACGAACTTCTACCCCGGCGGAGGAAGGTGACGAAAGGGGTAGCGACGCAGGGTGTTTGGAGGTAACAGAGGTGAGTGCCTGTGATAATACTTGGCGGAGAACGGAACCTTCGGAGCCAGAAGATGAAATATTGCCTCGATTAAGACCAAAAAAGAGGTTAGATTATAAATGCTGAGTGTCTACTTCGATACTGCTCGGATTGTTTTTGTTTCAGGCCCGGGGATCTGTTGCTGCAGGCGATGGGCCAACGTAGCACGGGGTGCGATGGTCCGACCTGGGCTGCCTGTTCGTGTCCCGACCCTGCAGATGTCTTCTGAGGCGCGGCCGGTGCGGATGGTTGCCTGCCATCGCAACCCGACTGGTGTGAAGCCCTTGGATGTCCGGGTCGGATGTGACGGGCGGAGGCGCATACTCTTCAGAGATCGTGGTCTCTGTTGCGAGCTGGGAACGCCATGGGAGGTGGACTTCTGCCGCCTGTTTGGCTGCTAAAGTGAAGCCTGCTCAGCGCCGGTTGCAGTATGGAGGAGCAGTCGCCGGTGTGCAATCTGCAGTCGTGTCGGCAGGCACGCGGCAAATCTGCAGCCGGACGTTTCGTCGTCACCTGCGAGACTGGCGGGAACTTGGAAGACAGAAGAACCGGATAGTGTTATCAATTTTAGAACAATGATGTACATAGTAAACCTTTTAGTAGTTGTCCAGTTGTCACGTGCTAGATGCATGTTTTCCTTAATGTATAACTTTTTAATCTTGTGCGGTAATTTGAGGATATTAGAGGCTTTAGTTGGAGCGATGAGTTCTTACTAAATTAAGAAGGATGTAGTGTAGTGAAGAGACTTCACTACGTATTGTGTACGGCAACTGTACCGCTGGCGTGCACATGGAGCTCCGTCCTACTGCTGCTTGGCTGCAGCTAAAGTGGGCGGCTGCTCGACTGGAGTAGGCAGTTGCGTCGGAACCTTCATGGTGTGCACTTGTCTACGAGCAGGCTAATAAAGCGGGTTGCCTGATGTTTGTAAGTGCACCATGTAGTGCTTGCTCTATTCCTATGCCTATTTTACTGGGTAACGCCTAAGGTGTTTTGCCAGGGTGGTCAGTCAGCGGTAGAGCCACGGTTTCGTGTACGAAAGACGGCTATCGCGAGACCCGCCCTGAGTCTGTTCTGTGAATTGTCATTCCCCTGTTTTAATATATACTCTTGACTTGTCCGTGCCGTACTTTGACCTCGTATCTGGCCTTAGCTATTTAAGCCTGAGTAGCTATTCCCTGTCTGGCCGGCATCCTGACAGGTCGGTTTCCAGTAACTAAACGTTATCAGGCTCGTGGTCGTTACAGGTCCCCCCAGCATTCGTATTATTGTCGTTTTATTCAAATTTACTGTGTAACATTGCTGAGCCAACCTCTCCTGCAGGTTACCGACCTTGGATTTGATGATGTGGAGGCGGTGCACGTGTGTGAACTTCAAGTGGATAACACCGACTCGTCATCCAGCCTGCTAAGAACTGCAAATTCGCCTTCGATCTTTTGTGAAGAACGTGTTCTCAATATATCTTCCATTCCTTTCAAAAACATAACTACTAATATTCAGGCATCTTCTATCCAATCTCCTTCAATTTTACACTCCATGGAACCTACTTGTAGCCAATTTCAAGACCATGCTTTGGATGAAGCCCCTTTAGAAAGATCGCTGGTAGTAGACGCAGAATCTTCAAGTTCTACTACCATACATTCTTTTAAACAATTTAAACAATTTAAACAATTTATTTACCACAGGAGATACAGAGGTAGAATGTTTCTTAAGTCTAATACAATGATCAGAGTGGAGTATAGCTACCTGTGGGCCCGAATAAGTTCAGCGACTTCTAGGGCATCCTACCATTACATTATTCTAGGGCGTACACTAATGTTTAACCTAATTCACTTAGCCTAGTTTCGCATTAGACTGATCAACAGGATAATGAACTCGATATTGATGTTTAATTTTACAATATAGGTCATATGGACAATATTTAACAGTATATTCGATAACGATTTAGGAGCAGACTGAAAATCGGCGATATTACTCATGGCAAATTGCATTATTAGGACCAGACATGTAGGAGACAGGATTTGACTTGGTGATCTTACACGACTAGTATTCTGATAAGAAGTGAGACTCAAGATTTCTTTTAAATACCTTGTAACAATTACTTTCACGGATCTCCGAGGTATTGAGTTCCAGGTTTTAGTTCCAACGAATTGTATACTATGTTGCGAGCGGGCCTTTGAATAATAAGGAAGCATGAATTTACTTTTATTTCGTGTTAAATGGTCGTGATGACCAGTTTGCGCAGTTAATAACTGTTGTAGGCTATTGTCGCCATCATTAGCTAATGTTTTGTAGATGAAATTGCAGATGGAGATTTTGTAGAGATCCGAGAGTTTAAGTATGTGTAAATTTTTGAATGAATCATTTGTGTGAGCATTATATTCTAGGTTCTTTACCGCTCTGATGGCTCTTTTTTGCAGAGTAAAAATTATATTGGTTTTATTTTTATCAGTTCCATGCCATGCTTCTATTCCGTATTGCAGGTATGGTGAAATGAGCGTTCGATAAAGCATTAGTAAGGCTGTTTCAGGCAGGAAATTTTAAACTTTATTCAGGATTCCGATGGATTTTGATAATTTAGAACTAATATGAGTGATGTGCTCTTTGAAGGTCAGATGTTTATCTATTATGATGCCCAGAAATTTACATGAGTTGGTTTCTTTGATTTCACCTTCGCCAATTTTATTGGAAGTAGAGATATATTTTTCTTGTATGAGAACGTAATATAATTTGTTTTATCGATATTAAGGCTTATTTTATTAGCTTTAAGCCACAGTGAAACCTTATGGAGTTCATTATTTATACTCTCCGCAATCGTAGTGGGATTTTCGTTCGGAAGGACCGCAGAAAGCGTACTGTCATCGGCAAAAAGTATGAATTTGAAAAATGATGTAGATTTAATAATATCATTGATAAAAATCAGAAAAAGGAGAGGCCCAAGAACAGATCCTTGTGTAACTCCATGGCTAATTTTCTGTGGGTCCGATTTTGCGTCGTCAATGGCAACGTATTGCTTCCGATTTGTTAGGTATGATCTGAACCAATCATGGGCAACCCCACGAATGCCATAACAATGAAGTTTCGAGAGTAATATGTTATGGTCCACACAATCGAATGCTTTTCGAAAGTCAAGAAATACAGAGAAGACAGTCTTTCCGTTATCTATATTAGAATAAAGGAATTGTAAATGATTTAATATTGCCTGTGTTGTTAATTTTTTACAGCGAAAGCCATATTGTTTATCATAGAGAAATGATTTTTGTTCAAAATAAGAGTACACTTTTTTATACACAATTTTCTCGAATACCTTGCTAATAATTGGTAACATGGAGATAGGTCGATAATTGTTTACACAGGTTTTTTCACCATTTTTAAAGATAGGGGTTACTCTAGCAACTTTGAGGGAGTTCGGGAAAGTGTCTAGTAAGAGAGACTGGTTAATAATATTGGATATCAGCGGGGCCACAATATCAGCAATTATTTTAAGTATTTTGGTTGGAAACATTTGTAACCCACTCGATTTATTTTTCATGTTGTTTATGCACGCAATTACATCGGAGGAGTTTGTAGGCGTAAAGAAAAAGGAGTTGTGTTCTCGAATATGATCCATAAATTCCAGGTGATCAGTAGGTTCACTTGGAATACCATTGGCTATAGTTTTCCCTACGTTTACAAAGAAGTTGTTGATGAGATTAGCAATTTCATTCTTCTCATGGTATTTTACATTATCTTGAGTGATATATCCAATTTTCTTTTTATCGGCGTTATTCGGTTTATAACAAGAGTTAAGGAGGCGCCAAGTCTTTTTAACGTCAGCTTTGAATTGAGTAAACTTGAGGGTAAAGTAGCTCTTTTTTGATGTTCTTATCTGGTTTGTCACATAGTTTCTGAATCGGTTATATGTTTCTCTAGATATTCGTCTTTCGCAAAGGAGGGCTAGGTACGCTTGGCGTTTCTTTATATTTATCACGATGTCTCTAGTAATCCAGGGCTTTTGTTTATTTTTCGGGGTAACTGTACGAGTTACAATTGGGCAACACTGATTGTATGCGTTCATTATAGTCTCAGTCAACTTTACTACTGATTCATCAATGCTCCTTGCATTATTGTTTTGTTGGGTGATGTGCAATGTTGGCATTACATCTTCTAGAACGGTGCGCATTTCTTCTAAATTTGATTCGTTTATTTTACGATATGAGTAAGTTTCAGCCCGTGCTTTGGTGCACGCAAGATAGACATTTTTCTTAATAAGAAAAACTGGAAAATGATCTGATAAGTCAGAAGTAATTATTCCAGCAAGAAAATCACTTGGGTCTGTCATAAAGATATTGTCAAGCAGCGTAGCACATTCTGAGGTTATTCGTGTTGGCTTTGTGATGATCGGAAGGAAAGATTTAGAATGAAATGCATTTAAGAAATTAGAGATTGGTTCATAGCTTTCATGTTTCAGCAAATCCTAGTTGAAGTCACCGCATATTATTATGTCATTGTAGAAGGACCTGTTGAACTGAGAAATAATTCGATTAAGCTCATTAAGGAAGGATATAGGACAGGCTGTAGGCAGCCTATATACCGTTCCAAGCACAATTCGTTTGCCATCTCTAGACAGTTCTACGAATAATGATTCTATATGATCCTGATTCAGTGTTGCACTTGCTATGATTCTCGAATCCATGTGCTTAGAAATGTATGTACTGATGCCCCCGCCTCGCTTGTTTTTTCGTAGCGAATGGTAACTATAATAATTTTCAAATTTAATCATGTCTTTGGTCGAGTCATCTAGCCAGCTTTCGGTGAAGCTAATCACATCTAAGGTATACTTAAGTTCAGTAATAGTGCATTGTATCTCTTCCAATTTTGGATAGAGTGACCTAGAGTTTCAACACAGTAGCGAAAAATCCTGCCGGGTTATTCGTATAGATTCGTTGAATTTTGATATATTAGTATATCTGCAGTTTTCAGAGTCGTTTAGGTTTGGAAATATTCTGTTCAAATGATTGAGATCCGGGTCGATTTCATCTAATATATCAGCGTGATCAGTCATTCAAAATTAGTAAACAGTAGGCAGTAAGTACTATTGTATAACTTAGAACGGAATACAGAGTCAAGATTAAAAGGATATTTCTATCTAAAAACTAGCTTAGAAAGTATAGAAAAGAGAAAGAAATCTAGCGTGATTTCATGAGTACACTCAATACTCAGCCAAGAGCGATTAATATTGGAGTTCAATATACAAAATTGATGCGAACAAATTGCTGAAGGCGTTGTTACAAAGTTCACATACAACAGGTAATAAGTTTAAAAAAATAAAAATAAATAGAAAAAATTTAGCGACGATGATAATCTAATCAGCTAATATGTTTTACACATAATAATAATTTGTTGGTTAAAAAATTACATACAATTTACGAGGAAAGGCGAACAATGTGGATATCAATATTCCATCATAGCATTGGTAGGTACAAATTGCTGATGGTGTTGTTGCAATTTCCAATACAGTTGTCATAAATGTTCATATATATCTGTCATAAGATTGTCAAAATTGAGGTAAAACTGCCGTATATATGTTGGAACTGATTCATGACATGAAGTTATGCAGTTTGAAGATCTAGTGTAAAGTTATAGAATTCTAGGCACAACTTCTGTCAAACGAAAGCGAAATTCGAATGATGAAAAGTCCCAACTCTTCCAAAAATTAAAAAAGCTTGGCGATGACTTGTCTAAAAAAAATCAATGAACCTGCTCCAACTCTACGGAGCTCAATGGATTATTTTGCTCTAGATCCTACAAAAGTTTTCCATCCTGGAGTTTTAATGGCAATTCATCATGATCTGAATAATAATTCCTATTCTTTGGAACGTAGGAAAGAGTTTTACCATAAAATTAACTGCATGTACTCTAATTTTCCTTGCGGAGAGGATCTCTAAGCCATAGGTTTTATGTTGAACGCCCTTATAATGTCAGCCATTAATCAGTAATACTGTCAGATAAATTGAAAAATATCGAACTCTATTCTTAGTGACAACGATGATGAAATTTTTTCTGTTGTGATTGAATTTTTTTTTTTCGTCTTTTCAAGATCCACCCAAATGAACCCAGATGTGGGGAGAAAAATTGAGATTAAAAAAGGACGCTTTCTTAGTTTTCATAATTCTGAGTAATTCCGTGAAGACATTGCAGCACTCACCATACATGTAACACCAAGAAGAGTAGAATACCATGTAGCCTCTTCGTTTGGACTTATGATTTTGCATTTTCGTGGGTAAAACGGCTTTGTGCAACCTACATTCTTTGTGTGTTCTTGCTTTGTAACCTACGTCAGACTTTTTCTTGGTTAGCTGGGGAGTTCGATCTGTGCAGCTGTTCTTACGTTCTTCCAGTGCTTACGATTTCAACTCATATAATATAAAGCGTAATACGAAAGCATACTCCAATAGGTAGATAACTTATATTGTAAACGGGATGAATGTAAGTGAAATGTATTATTTTTTATATCAACTCTATTTGATTATTGTAGTTATTACAGAGTTCAGGAAAAGGTGAAACCCTGTTTATCCACTGTTTAAATTAAAGCACATGAGCTTCGAGACTTTCGAGAATTACGCAACAGTATTGATAACATAGGCATCTACCATGCTCTAGCCAGTGGCGCAACCAACCGAAAATTTGGGGGCAGGGCGTTGCTGACCTTAATTGTCAGCAATCTTCTACTCTTTTACTTTAAACGGCTACTGAAAATGGTTCTCAGGTCAACATTTCGGAAGAGGCCATGGCCCCTGTCCCCCCCTTGGCTGCGATACTGGCTTTAGCATAGGTATGCCATAGCCATGTGGCTAGAGTGTTCTGCCGCCGTGCGGGAGACCCGGGATGGAATCTCGGCGCTGGCAGTGGCGATTTTCTCTGTTGGGTATAGGAGAAAAATTCCAAGCACAATACCCCACTCTACCCAGGTGTCTGAAATGGGTACCAGTCTCGACCGGGGGAAAGCGTCCTGGCGTTAGTTATAAGGCATTTGAAAATCCAATGTACAAGGTGATATGTATCAGGCTTGATTGGAAATAAAGCATCCGTAGATGCCTTCATTATTAGCAATATAACTACAAATGGATTCGCCAAAAGGATTGAATTTATGTCGAACGTAATATTTTGTTGACCGAAAATCTTTATTGATCGTTTCATGAGTACAATTGTCTTGGATGAATGGTGTTTCAACTACTTGACCTAAGGCATGGGAATGAGTGAATGGAAGCAGGCTCAGCGAATCGAAAAGTTTTCTTTCAAACATCTGCCCGTTTTCTCAGTTTACTAGTATTTTTACCACGAGAGAGTTTGCGGGCTGTTAAAATTATCGGGACAGAATCTCGATCTTAAGAGCGTATTCGTTAAAAGAATGGTTTTAGTCTCCTGTGAGTGGTATCACTTAGCAAAGTTAAAGAAAGAAGGTAAAAAAGTAAAGAAGGGGAGTAAAACGAATTATTTCCTTCAGTTTTCTTGTGACCATGCATGGGTAGTTATCCCTCTACTTGCTGATCATGTCCTCTTGCCACGAAACCGATCCTCTGCCGCTAAAGTAATCACAAAGCAGATTTCTGATCCGAAGGGCTTCTTGTGAAGGCCGTCGGCAGAAGTCCATTAGCGCTGTTACTCCAGTCTCCCAATTTCACAGTTGCTTCAACCGCGTCTTCGGTGTCCGTAAAGCCGATTGGAGTATTGTTTTTTTCAGTTTTAAGAAGTAAATCATGCAAGAACCATGTAGCAAGACAATTTGATTTACATTCGGTACGGTTGTTTCAATTGGCCGCCGGAAAACCTGCCAAATGCATTCTTCACTACTCGTCGTGCTCTGCTCAGCCTGTAATTAAAAATGCGTTGTTTCTTGGTTAGTCCTTTTTGTGGGTAAGGCTTCATGAGTTTCTTTTGTTAAAGGGAAAGCATCATAAGATGGGAACTGGAAAATTGATATTAGTATCCGGAAAATATGTACTTTCTGGCATGATTAGAGTATTGCCGTCAATGTGGTCTTTGAGGTGAGACTTCGCTTATACATCTTCGTCTGAAATACGCCTATATGTACCAAAATTTGCTTATTTGTACGAGAATTTGAGGTTGGCATCCACGACTGGAAAAGAAGCAACGGAAAATGACCCTTTGTAAGTGAAGAACGGGATTCACTGTGATTAGGTGGCCGAATAGCTTCGTACTTGCTGTCCATAGGACTTAGACGAAGGGAAATTCCAAAGCTGCCAGATTTATGTTGCCATAATCGTTCTTCAGTTTTGGATGGCCCGAGATGCAAGCGGCGAGTAAATGAGTTAATGCTTTAAAACCTCAGATAGTATGCCGCTGACTGTTGACTTTCCCATCCGAAATTGAAAATTGTGAGAGCTTCTGCTTTCCCCTTAAGTAAACAAATTTACTGTAACTGGTACTCCATTTCGAAACAGGTCGGATGAACCAAATGAATACAGTTATGTAACACTTCGAGGTAACTTTGACTCTTCAAACATGACGTGTTGCCTCAGTAGTCAGTACACCAACATTTTGGTGGCTCCGATAACCTAGAATCGACAAGCCTGTTGCCAGGTACCTCAGAGTGACGGCCAGACGATCATGCGCCGAAATTTCGCTCCTCATGTTCGTGTTTCTTTTCTGGATGATAGGAGTGACTCTCTAGTAGCCAGGAGAAGACGCTGGTGCTCATCCTCGGGAAGTTCCTGGAAAAAAAATTAGTCACTTCAAACTGTGCATAAAGTAAAAGTTGCATTCTGGGTAGCATTTGGATTTCTGTTCAGATTGGTGCTCATTAGCAGGGAAATTTTGATACAAAAATGAAATTAAAATTGTTTAAAGTTAGCAGTAGTGATGAGCAAGCCTCGAAGGTTACAAAGCTGAATATTTTGTTTGTAAAAGTTCATTTATTTTTACCAATCTGAGTTTCACTTCGGACAGAGACGTAGGAAAAATAGGAGTTGCGCCTCTGAAAATTTTGTATAATTGGATTTTGAGAAATAATTTCATTTGGGCGAACACAGGAATACAGACAACGTGCTCACTATCAGATAGAAAAAAGTGGTATTATTTCAGTATTAAAAATTTTGGTTTGAGGAAAATATAAATATTTGCACTCATTCCCACAATTGAAGGAGCTTTAAATTTCGAAGATATTTCTCCCAGCACAAGCCGGGAAGGCTAAAAATTGCAGTGTGCTGGTGACCCCGATAGAAAGGTATTAAGTGCCTGATTGAGTCAAAGATTTTCTGAAGAAAGAAAGAAGAAAAGAAAGAAGAAAAAACTTTATTTCCAATAGAGATTGTACAATATTACAATCATTGGTTTTTAAATATCTTAAAATTAATACACTTAGATGATACACACACACGAGTATTGAAAAACTCGTGTCACTAGTCGAAAATAAATGATTGAGGGCAATGTACTCCTAATCTTGCTTAATCTACATTTGACAATACATGTAATGATAATTATAAGAGATAACGCAAATTCATGGACGATGCATTTTCATTGTGGGGTGAAAAAACTTTTGACAGTTTACATGTACATGCCATAAAACTTCGCAATTATTGATGCCAGGAAATAATATATGAATCGCTTGTTTCGGCAAATGTTCAAAAGTGTCATTTTAAGGAAGCATGAAAAAAAAAATATATATATATAAATACAAATCCATATACATATATATACGTACATACATATATACATACATACATACACACACACATACAGATATATATATATATATATATAAATGTGCAGGGAGTTCATGGAATCGAACTCGTGACTTATAAGTTACCGCGCCAGCACGCTACCGACTGCGCCACCAATCACCCTAAAAAGGTGATCGATGCACAACTTAGCCCGCTTAACCAGACTCAGTAATTGTTTCTGGGGGTAATATGACTTTGAGCTATTGATATATATATATATATATATATATGTACGCATAAGCATGAGGACCAAGAAGATTATAAGTTTTGTATTTCTAATTCAACAATTTTAACATAACGGTCGTTAGTTAATAAGCATTTTATTTAAATATAAATGGATGATCGTACAACAAATGTATAGTTGGTACATGAATGCTTTGCAATAATAAAGAGATGACGAGTTAGGTAATGTTACAAGTTGAGAGTGAACAGAAAATGACCATTATCTCTAGTAAAATGCTAGTTGTCAGTTTAGTACACACATATGTGCACACATACATGTAAATATATACACATATATGTACACATAAAAAAGAAAAAAAAATGGTTTATTTCCAATAGAGATGGTACAAAAGTACCATCATTGGTTTTTAAAATATCTTAAAATTAATACACTTAGATGATACACACACACGAGTATTGAAAAACTCGTGTCACTAGTCAAAAGAAATGATTGAGGGCAATGAACTCCTAATCTAGCTTAATCTACATCTGATAATACATGTAATGAAAATTGTAAGAGATAACACAATTTCATGGACGATGCATTTTCATTGTGGGGTGAAAACACTTTTGACAGTTTACATGTACATGACATAAGACTTCGCAATTCTTGACGCCAGGAAATAATATATGAAATCGCTTGTTTCGGTCAATGTTTACAAGTGTCATTTTGAGGAAGCATAAAAAAAAGAAAAATATATATAAATATATACCCACATACACACATATGTACATATACGTATGCATGTGTGTATATATCCATACACACACTCACACACATACACACACACACACATATATATACACGCGTTTTACGGCCATGTGTGTGCCTAGGTTACGAAAAACACCGGTTTCGTTAACATGGACACACACGTGTGTACATATAAGCAAGAGGACCAAGAAGATTATAGGTTTTGCATTTCTGATTCAACAATTTTAACATAACGGTCATTAGTTAACAAGCATTTTATTTAAATATAAATGGATGATCGCACAACAAATGTATAGTTTTTACATGAATGCTTTACAATACTAAAGATATGACGAGTTAGGTAATGTTACAAGTTGAGAGTGCACTGAAAAAAAGACCATTATCTCTAGTAAAATGCTAGTTGTCAGTCTAGTACACACATATATGCACGTATACATGTAAATATTTACACATACACATGCACACATATACCCACGCACATATTTACACCTGACTCGTAAGCATACGCAAATGCATTTCTATACATCGAGGCAATACATACGCATTCTACAGAGTGTCATACGCATAGCGTGGACACGTACACATTTACACAAGTAAGCATGTGCGCAAATATCAGCGTAAACTAGTCAGTATAAATCAGAATTCCAATCGAGGGAAACGGAGAAAATATCTTTTATTATAGCATGAATTTTATAAAATTTCGTACTAAAAATAGTGGCACAAAACAGTCTACTTAAGTCAGAAACATGAAAACGATTGTGGGACGTGAATAAGAAAGAAAACCTTAATGTCCTATAATGGTTTCATATTAGGAAAAAAAAATCACATTATCTTTGAAATATGGCGCAAATTGTCGTCAATTGATAAACAAACATAGGTATCACATTATTATAAGCATATAACTATAGGCCGAATAAGTATATTACTGCAGTATAAATGGATGATCACACAACGAATTTATTTTTTTTTACATGGATGCTTTACAATTTCATATTAGAAAAAATACATTATCTTTGTAATATGGTGCAGAATGTCTGTAATTGATCAACACACACACACATAGGTACCATGACGGTCTAGTTTGATGCTTGCACAGAAACGGAGAGGAATGACATAAAATGCACCTTCGACTGGTTCATCTACTCTAGTGCACACAGTTGTACGTGCACATATACACACCCATATGCGCACATACACCTATATACGTACACACATATACAAGTAAGCATGTTTGCAAATGACAACGTATAGGCGGTCAAATCATAATACCTACGCATACTTCAAAACTGTTGTTTGATGTCTTGAATTATAACACAATGAGCGAGGGAGATTGTTCAGCAATGGAGATACCAGGTAAATGAGATTCGTCAGTACTCATTCAGTATGTTCTGTAACTAAGGATTATTATTGAGACACAAGATGACGAGTTATTTTGGCTTTAAATTCTCTCGGTCTTTGAGGGACTTTAATACTCAGGGGAAGTTTGTTCCACAGTAAGGCGCCTGATATGGACAGAGCCTTCTGCCCTAAGTGAGATGAACGATAGTTGACTAAGACATTATTGTTTCTGTTCGGTTTTTGATTGGTTACAGTGGGTGGATGGAAACGCACTATCTCAGCATTGCTCTGAGGAAGATATAACGAGGAGAATACGTATTGGGCCTTCTGCATGAGGAGCCTTTCTTGGATAGGGATCCAGCCGAGTTTATTGAGGAGAGGGGTTACGTGATCACGTCTTTTGAAATTACCGTTGCATACCACCTTGGCTGCAAAATTCATGCATTTTTGTAAGTCCCTTTGAAGGTATTGAGGTAAGTCTCCCCATACTAGGCTGCAGTAGTCAATGCGCGATAACACAAGGGATTGAATGGCTAATAATCTGGATTTTTCGTCTAGCATACTTTTTATTCGATGAAAAAACATTAAAGTTCCGTAGATTTTGTTGCAAGTAGTCTCAACGTGAGATTTGAAGGACATATTTCTATCGAACCAGATACCTAGATTTTTAACTTTTTCTGATGCATCAATTTTATCATTTCCAACTGCAAGAGTAAGATCTGAAGTTTTTTTAATTGCATCTTTGGATCCAAAAATGATGCATTGTGTTTTGTTAGCATTTAATTTGAGACCATTTCGGTCGTACCATGATTTCAGGCTAGTCAGTAAAGTTTCGGCTTTAATTTGCGTCTGTGGTATTTCCGATACAGAACTTGTTATTGCAATTTGAACATCATCTGCATACATAGAGATCCGTGTGTTAGAAGGCATTGGAGGGAAATCATTAATGAAAATAGAAAACAGTAGCGGACCAAGAATGGATCCCTTGGGGAACACCAAAATTGTTTTGAATGAATGGGGACAATTTGTTTTCTATGCGGACTGCATGAGATCGATTTGACAAGTAACTTTCAAACCATTGCGTGTCCATTCCCAAGTTCAGTATTTTACGTAGAAGTCTTTCATGTTGGACGCTATCGAACGCCTTAGAGAGATCGAGTAGTAGCAAGAGTGTTACATTCTTTTGATCGATGTCACTGTATATTTTTTCAGATATATTGAGCAGAGCGTCTTGAGTGCTAGTATTTCTTCTATAGGCATATTGATTTTGGTGGAGTAAATTTGACTCGTCCAGGTGAAATGACAGTTGATTTGTCCCCACTTTCTCCAGTAGTTTGGACATGACAGGCAAAAGACTGATGGGCCTGTAGTTTGATGCTGTATTTAGGTCACCACTTTTGTGCAACGGTCTAATAATGGAGTGTTTCCATTGGTTTGGAAACGTATTGGTTACTATTGATGTATTAATTATCAGACGAATCCATGGTGCTGTAACAGGGAAACTATCTTTGATATATTGAAGACTGATACCATCATGTCCAACTGCCTTTGTGTTTTTTAGTGGGTATAAGATGTTTCGTAACTCTGGTAAATCGACAGGGCGTGGTCTCCACTTGACATCAGTCCTCGAGGGTGCAGTGGGGCATGAATTTTCAATTGTCGTTTCATCTGGATTGGTACACACCTCACTGAAAACTTGAGCCCCTACTTTTGAAAAGAATGTGTTGAAATCCGTGGCTGTTGCCAAGGGATTTTCAAAATTACTTATGCGATCTAAATTTTTATATGGGGCTACCTCACTAATGATTTCCCAAGTTCGCTTCGGGTTATTTTTAGCCGTTGTCAGTGCCTGGTGGAAGTGAGTTTGTTTCGCTTCAGTGATTTTCTTTCGAAGAATTTTTTCATGTTCTTTATATCTCTTGTATAAGGTACTGTTTGATCTATTGTTTTTGTACTCTCGCAAGTTAGCTTTCTTTATTCTGCTCATCTCTTTAACTTCGTCAGTGATCCAAACAGTTCGTTTTGGCTTGGTTTTTTTGGTGACGTAAGGTGCACATTCGTCGAGAGCTGCTGTGAAGTTCTCGTTGAAAATTGACACTTGTATATCAACATCGTCAGATTGCATCATTTTCTGGAATTCGGTAGACCTATCGAGTAGTTTTTCTTGAAATAGTTCTGCTGAATAGTGCCTTTTCGAGCGATAGGTCATTAAGCGGTATTTTTGTCTTTCCTTCGCAATATTAATTTCACATTCTATAGAGTGGTGATCGGAAATAGAAGGTGATATTACTGTACTAAGTATTGCGGTGGGATTATTTGTGATTGCTAGATCGAGGAGAGTTGCAGAGATTTTAGTGATGCGAGTCGGTTCTTTGACCATTTGTGATAAGCTTAGTTTATACAATAGTTTGCTTAGCTGATTGTTTTTATCCGTTAGGTCAACATTGAAATCTCCGAAAGCAAAGAATGATCTTTTTGCCTGAAGGATTTCTTTGAAGGTTTCCTCAATGAAATCTAGTGTTCGATTTAGGGGAGACGATGGGTGCCGGTAAAGGCTGCCAATGATTATTGATTTGTGTTTATTTATTTGCACTTCTAACCAAACCATTTCAATGCCTTCGCAAACTTTATTCACTAGTAGTGAAGATGTTGAGTACATTTCTTTCACAAAAATACAAGATCCACTACCTCGGCTGGTTTTAGCGCCATCGTAGCGGTACAACACGTAATCAGGAATGTTAAAAAATGAACTTTGGGTTCGTGAATCAAACCATGTTTCTGAGACACACAAAATGTCAATTTTTTCAGTGACCAACATTACTCTGATTTCATCCAATTTACCATTCAGGCTTCGAGCATTTACATGCTTAATTTTGATTTTACCTACATTAGCACTCTTTTTAAAGGTAGCGAGGTTACTACTATCTCTACTATCTTCAGGGGATTTATCGATTTTTTCTAAGTTGCCCAGGGTGTTTGGCCCAGCATTTGCTATGTAAGAAAGTCTACTATTTGGCTGGGCAGCGGCACTTTGTCAAGATGAGGTAACCCCGGTCTGATTTTTGCCTTGTGTGACAAGAGCACTGTAGTGATCGTTTTTACGATGGAGCAGTAGTGGAGGGTTATTATTTGATAACTCTGAAATGGGAACGACTGATATTTTCAAAACACAATGATCTTTTTCATCCAGGACGAGAAGTTTTTGGCCTGTCACATTTGAAATGATTAGTGGTATAAGGTCTACAGCAGCTTGGTCAAAATGTTTTTCGTTAATGTAATTATCTATGAGGTTTTGCATGTCGCCACTGTTCTTGTCAAAAAACTTAGCATATGTGCTGTAGTTTGCTTTACTCTCTGTTTTGATTGCAGCCTTTAGGGAATTGTAATTCCATTTTGATGCTGGTTGTTTTGTAAGTAGTTGAGCTACTGCGTGGAGGAGGCAGTGTCCATCGGCTTTGGTGGGAATCAGTTTTATGTTCCATGATCGTTTCAATTCATCCATTGTGGAATTCATGCGTTCACAAATGCGGCTGGAGACGTTTTTTTTCGCACTTTTTTCATCATTAAGAGGTTCTGAGAGGTGCGGGGAATTTACGTTTTTCTGGCTCTGAATTCCTGTTCTGTGGTGATTTCTCGTATGGGGATTTGCAGAGAACTGAGAAATGCTCGTGTCAATTATAATTTTCTGGTGATGATTGTGCATACCGTTGGGTAGTGGATTTTCCATCGATTGTCGACTGCAATTTTGCAGCGATTTCTCTCTTCCTATTGATTTTACTGCTTCCGAGTATGTGATTGGATGTTGATTTATACTCGTGTCTGAGAGGGGCTTTTCATCCTCTTCATCAGCATTGGATAGCAATGAAAACCTATTTTTTGTAGGCACTCCGCAGTTGTTTGTGGCGGATGCAGGAGAGGGCTTGTTATATGAGGGCAAACATCGGGAGGAGAGGGGAGGAGAGGGTTTGTTATATGAAGGCAAACATCGGTTTATGCTGCTGGAGGTTTCACGTGGATAGGCGGTCAACTTAGAACAATCATTCAACTCATTTAGCTGTTTTGAATAATCATTAGAGTATTCAATTTCTTCATTCAGATCATGGGAGTTTCTGACACAGGAGATAAAATGTGAAGTTAGTCTCAAAGGTGATTTTAGAGCAATTTGTTGAAGAAAATGATGCGTGTCTTCTCGCGTAACGGGCCAAGTGCGGACATTGTTGTAAGCTTCATCAACAGGACCGGTTTTTACATTTGCTCGCAGCGGAATCAGTTTAAGACCAATTTTTCTGCACAGGCTCGATGCCATGTACAATTGCTGCCCACTGCAGGCACTCACCACATAAATACGAGAAAGAAGATTCTTTGTCCTGATCAAATTTTTTAATTTCGTGAGATTTTGGGACGAGAGGCTCAAACCTTTGAAACTAATTATATAGTTCCTGAAAGGAGGTGCGCGTTCAATCTCATCATAGAGATCATTTAGACGTTCCGAAGTTATGGTCTGAATCCTGCATGCACTATCAATGTCATCTCTGTTGATTTTTGTGAGACTATTGTCTCCAACGAGAAAAGTGTCTAAAGGGGATTTAGCATAAGGATGGTTACTCGCAGCTACCACTGGCGTAAAATCATGAGCGCTGATACGATAATTTAAAGCAAAAAGCTGTTCTGTAATCACTTGAATATTTGATACAGTGGAAGAAATCGACGCTGGGCTTGGGGGACAATTTTGTCTCAAAGCTTTATTGAGAAATGCAGCTGTAAGAGACAGCGTATTATTTATTTCGTGAATAGTTTGGGAACTGGTCATTTGGAGAGGATGTAAGTACCCATCAAAAGCGGTAACAGGTCTGGTTGTATTTTTCTCCACTGAAAATCTTACGTTATCCTCGCAGTTTACGCTCTGAGGTATTTTACTGCCAGTATTAGCTGCTTCGTATGCATTTTCAAACATAACTTCGCCACCTGAAAGGTCTACACACAATTTATCATTAAAATTATAATTAAAATTTCCCCTTTTACTCTCTGACTGGTTGCACACATCCAAAATTTTATCGCGTTCTAACGATGACGTTGGTGTTTCCGTCGGCGGTGAACGATTTTGAGCTTTCTCAGTGACGCAGGGCAAGGGCGACGTCGCCATGACGCAATCGTTTCGGCGAGACGAAGGAGCTAGCAGTGCTGTGGCAGCTTCCGCCAGTGAGGACGTATCTTCTTCACTAAAGATTCTCGGCTTTGTGGACGATGAATCTTCTCGGACACAGTCCAAAGCGTGGGGTTGAGAGTCGAGTGCTGCTTGTACGGAATTTCTTGAACTCGCTTCGGGTGTGCCCGTAGCAGGTTTCAGAACTTGAGAAGATGAATTATTACTGGGAGCTGAATTATTACAAGCAGCGCCTGAGAGATTTTCGCCCGTGTCAGATGACTCTGATTTTGCAGTCATTAGTGATGCTTCAGGGGCTGAGAAACACTCGCTGATAGCAGACTTCACGAACGTCCGAGAAGCATTTTTCGTTTTGAGTGTTTGAGGACCTTGAACAGATGGATTCACAGGGGCGGATTTATTAGGTCTGCCTCTCCGCTTTATGGCTGGTGCTTGACGCTTTTTACTGAGCTTTTCGTGCGAAGCTGTACTGGAGGATGTTTTTTCAGATGGAGCAACCTTCCGAGTAGTTGAACGAGTTCTATATTGATACATTGTGACGTTGATAGAGAGGAAGAAAAATTAAAATTTGTTCATTGGGTTAAAGTAGAAGACCTCGCCTTTTAAAGGTAGATAAAAAGAGACTGCCAGTAGGAAAGCAAGGGGGGGGGGGCTTGGGGTGTAAGACAGAGGAGGACAGAGTGTGAGCGGGAGGAGGGGGCAGGATGCTTGCGGTCGGCAGAGCAGCGTTGCTTGCTGTCCTGCTTGGGGAAGAAAAGAGAACAGAAAAAAAAAGAAGAAAAGAAGAAAAAGAACTTCAACTCTTCCATCAGGAGATTGCTCTGGTGAACTTTTCGAGAAACGTCGGATTGTTCAAGTTTACTTCACATTGTGGAATTATGCTCTGTCTGTGAACACAGGCTTACTATGTTTAACATGGTAAGTTTTTCCCGAAGTTGCTGGATCAAATTTATTTAATTTTTATATTTAAAAGTTCCTTCAAAGAAGAAGAAGTTTTTTATCCTTCTCACATTTAACGTCAATAGTTAACCAAAATTGTCCATCAAAAGAACATGAGGTAAGCTAATTTTTTTTAATCAAAAATTGAATGAGTACATTAGAAATTTTCAACATTCATGCTCTATTGTAACAAAAATAGTTCACAAAAAATGGTCACCATTATTTTCCAAAGATGCGAGTTTGACAGAGCACACTTTCTATTTTGTTTCTGGAGATAACGGCACTTGTCCTTCCACGTTAAGAGTGGAGGTGTTTTGGAGGGATGGAGTGGAGATGGAGGGGCCAGGGGTAAGCTTGTTCGCGCTGCCCTCACCGGCACTGCGAAAGCATCACTAAGTTTTCACATCTCGCCACTCTGATCTGCTTGTTAAAATGATCATAATTGAATCACCGAAACACTGAAAGTTCACTTTTACCATTTAGTTAGGTAGACGGCACATTCACGGACACACAGTTCTAATTTCGTACTTCGTGGAGTTTTTCTTCCCTCACATTCTGAAACAATTTAGCTCCGGTAACATGGAGCGTGCGTCCACGGTGACAGTTGACGCGGAAAAAATTTTAGTTTAAAAGAAGATGAAAATTTTAGTTTAAAACAGAAAGCCAATGATGATTTTACATGAAAAATGTATTTGCATGGCTTAAAAAGTTCTAAAACGGGATAATTTGTACATTTCAACTAATTGTACAATACACACATTTTCATAGCTGTAAAAGATTTAAGGCAGGATAATTTGTGGAATTTAGTATAGAACTCTTTAAATTAAAAAGGCAATAGTACATAACCTACACCAGAATGAATATTTGAATACTGCAATAACCTTGCAACGTAGAGTTCATACAGTCCTATAGTTCAAAGCGTGTATTGGTAATACAGTATTAAAATTCGTAAAAGATAAATGAATATAACTGAATTCATTATATTCGTACCTGTAGGAATCAGCGTCTTCCAATTACATTCCTTTTACTTGAATGTTCGCAAGTTCTTGGTCATAACATCGGTCGAAAACCAAAGCTCACAACATTTTCGTTTGGTTGTTCAACAGTTGTTACCAATAAAGCTATTTCATAGAGCGTGATGAACAGTGTTTCCACGAGCAGGGTAATTACCCTATTTTAGGGTAATCAGACCCTTCACGGGGTAACGATGGGGTAGTACTTTTTCATAGGGTAATCGAGGTATTAATAGGGTAAAATGTGCAGAAATAGGGTAATTAGAGGGTTTTATGCCTACCGAAAGGTTTCATAGTTATCAAAGCATCAAAACACGTAGGAAAGCATCTATCGTTGCATTGTCGTCGTTTGAAAATACTCTAGAACTCTTTCCCAATCACGATCCGTATAGGTATCTCCATTTGAAACATGTTCAAAGCGAGACTAGTACGTACGCACGTTGCGTTGCAACGTTCAGGATATATTCCTGAAAACGCAAAATTTTTAAATACAACTTTGGTTATCACTTTTCACAATGCTGGCAAATCCACGTTCACAGAGTCGAGTTCAAGTTAGGTTTATTTTATTTAACGTATGTTGCTGTACTGATCGGTTGAACAGTATTTATATTTCAATATTTTCATCATTATGACCACAATTGGGTTTTAGTGTCTATATGTAACACCAGTCGCCAGGTTTTACATTTTCTATATATAAAATACCTTTAGCTATCACTGCAAAAGGCAAACAATTTAGATATATTTAAATGTTATACATCATACATAACGTTAGCGGTCGTTAGCTAATTAATAATGGTACCTACCTTATATAATCATAAAGGTTTTTCTTCGCAAATAATTACATATTTGAAGCCATCAAAATTTTCTTCGTTTTCACAACTATGCTTGTTATCTACTGTTTCGGTCTAGAAAAAATTTAGTTATTGTACATTACATTGCAGCAGCAGCTATCTCGAAGAGTAGTGATGTCTGATGAGGATCCTGCTCGCACTCCGCCTCCAAAGCGCAAGAAGGTTGCCGCTAAAAAGTCGATAGCAGCAAGCCAAAAATTTAGATCTGCTTGGTTGGATGACGAAAGTTTCAAAGGCTGGTTGAAGAAGAGCAGTAAATCGACGACTGATAAGGATTTGGCTCATTGCACGATATGTAATGCAGATATTACATGCGGCAAATCAGAAATGGCTCGTCATGCTAAGTCGCAACGCAACATAAATCTTTCACTTGAACAAAGAAAAACTAGTGACATTGGTTCGTATATCATCTCGAATGATCCGATCGATCTGGCTGCTAGGAAAATAGAGCTTAGAATATGTGCCTTCCTTTCAAAACACTACCTGCCAATTTCATTGTGTGAGCCATTCATTCTATTGCGTAAGTCTATGTTTCCCAACGAAGATCCTCTCAAGAAAGTATGTCTAGGTAAACAAAGAGCCAGTAATGTCATACGCCAGGTATTTGGTCACTACTTGGTGAATAACCTATCCTGTGTCCTTCGTAATAGAGTTTTTAATTTGATTATAGACGAAACCACTGATAGAAGCACAACAACACAAATGAGTATTGTAGGCTCTCTTTCTGGCCTACGATGTTATATGGGAATAGACTTCCCTTTACCACACGGTTCAATAAATTGATACTAGCCCGTTGGGTGCTCTCATGATGTATTTCAGGGAACATGAACAAACATTAGTCCTTTTAACGGTACCACATTAATAGCAAACAATGATAATAGTAATGACATTGGCAAGTTTCAAAATATTGAGGAATTGCGAGGTGTCTGGAAAGATAAAGAATAAAACTAAATAAGACGGTAACAAGAAATAAATGAATATGCATATGTCATCAATATATGTCTCAGTATAATCAAATCCAATGTACTTAGAAATAAACAAAGACAATTCAATAGTGAACTACACGCTGGCCGATTGTCACGCATCTGGCACCTAGAAAATCTACCTAGCATTAGCACGCTGGGATAATTCTTTCAACTATTTTTTAAGAAGCATGGACGGCGCCAACAAGTATTATAGTGCAATATTATGATACAGACGATAGCGAATTGAAATGTTCATTTCTGGATCTTGTCGAAGTTGAAGACTCGTCTGCTCAGGGTCTCTATAATGCAGTAAAAAATTGTTTGCAATTAAAGGATATTCCAATGGAGAATATATCATCATTCTGATCAGACACAACGAACGTTATGATGGGAAGTAAACATTCCTTTGCAACTCTGTTGAAGAATGACATTCCTGATGTGATAATTATTAAATGTTCATGCCATTTGATCCATTTAGCTGCCTCCCATGCATGTTTGAAATTACCTAAATTCACTAATAATTTAGGAACAAACCCTTTAAATTGGGGTAATCCTCCTGAAGAGAGCAAACAGAGGGTTAAAAGAAAAAAATTTACCTGAGAGACTCCGTGAGGTACGGACGTGTGTTGCGCTCGCTCCGAAACAAAGTGCCTAACGCTAGAAAGAATGTACTCCTAACCTGAATGGGTACACACTCTCGCCATGAGGATTCAAATGTGACTTAAACAAACAACAAATAAAGAATCATCAAACTAAGTGTAAAAATATTCCCTCAAAAAGTGTGGAGGTGCTCTTCCTTCGCGTACACGGGGAAACGAACTCAATCTCCAAGATGGGACCCAGGAAGCAACGCAATAACAACAGCTGCGGCAACAATAACAGCGACGAGTACCAGCCGAAGTTTGGTGAATATCCTGATGTGTCTAACCTAACAAAAGATGGCAAAGAAGTGGTTTCTGTTCTTATAAAATACTTCGACTCAGTGATGACAAATTTTAAGAGTGACATTGATAATATGAAAATTGAAATAAGTCACCTTAAAACACTAGTTGAAACAGTAGCGGGAAAAGAAGCAGAGCACAAGAAAACTCTCAAAGAACAGAATGAGAAAATGGATAGCTTAGCCTTCCGTCTCGACCAGTCGGAAAAAAGTGATCAGCGCCGAGCCATTGAAGACAAAAAATGTACTCTCGTCATTTCTGGTAAGGATCTACCGCAATCACATTCGAACGAAATCTGCAAGGAAACCGTCTGCCATCTCCTGAAGGACAAGATCAACATTGACCTCTCCGACACTGACATCACGCCAGCTACAAGAATGGGGAAAAAACCAGTAACTGGGAACGTAGATCAAAGAAACATTGCATTTGAACTAAAACATTATAACAAAAAACGTGAAATTCTCAATGCCTGCCGAGAAAAGAAACCAAAGTTCTTCTTCATAAATGAATACCTCATACCTTCACGAGCTAACGCCATGTACATTCTGAGGATGGCCAAAAAGAAATTCCCGGATAAGGTTGGAATCCCAAGAACACAGGATGGAAACATCTT
This sequence comes from Morinoia aosen, assembly GCA_030386875.1. Taxonomy (NCBI): domain Eukaryota; kingdom Metazoa; phylum Arthropoda; class Malacostraca; order Amphipoda; family Talitridae; genus Morinoia; species Morinoia aosen. The sequence goes on from CM059564.1 coordinate 78,730,512, forward strand.
CATATTCAACCCCGGAAACCCAGATTCAAGACGCCGCGAGATCAACACGCCAGATGACCTCGAGCAATACCTGATGCAACAACTCAATTTGTCATCGAAGCAGATCATGGGTGACTAGACTAGATGATCCCCTACATTAGATATGTCAATTCCGGGTTAGTTTAACCTCAATTAGGTATCATGTCAGTTTAACCTCAACTTGATGTTAGTTTAACCCGAATCTATACAAATGTATAACAGATGTGTTTGTAAACATTTATGACAGCTGTTTGAGAACTTTTGAAACAACGCAATCAGCAATTTTTTACCTCCCAATGTTACTGTGAATTTTTTTCTTTTTTCACCAGTAAAGTTATTATTGCGTGTAAACCATATTAGCTGATTATATCATTGTCGTTATAATCTTTAAAACTTATTACCTGCTGTATGTGAACTTGTGAAAGCGCCCTCATGCAGCTTCACCTCAATTAGGTATCAAAACATGTAACTGTGTCAAATATATACTCGTATGCCAATAACGCCTGGAATTCTATAACTTTACACTAGATCTTCAAACTGCATAACTTCATGTCATGAATCAGTTACAACCTCTAAAGATATAAACGGCAGTTTTACCTCAATTTTGACAATCTTATGACAGATATATATGAACATTTATGACAACTGTATTGGAAATTGCAATAACACCATCAGCAATTTGTACCTACCAATGCTATGATGGAATATTGATATCCACATTGTTCGCCTTTCCTCGTAAATTGTATGTAATTTTTAACCAACAAATTATTATTATGTGTAAAACATATTAGCTGATTAGATTATCATCGTCGCTAAATTTTTTCTATTTATTTTTATTTTTTTAAACTTATTACCTGTTGTATGTGAACTTTGTAACAACGCCTTCAGCAATTTGTACGCATCAATTTTGTATATTGAACTCCAATATTAATCGCTCTTGGCTGAGTATTGAGTGTACTCACGAAATCACGCTAGATTTCTTACTCTTTTCTATACTTTCTAAGCTAGTTTTTAGATAGAAATATCCTTTTAATCTTGACTCTGTATTTCGTTCTAAGTTATACAATAGTACTTACTGCCTACTGTTTACTAATTTTGAATGACTGATCACGCTGATATATTAGATGAAATCGACCCGGATCTCAATCATTTGAACAGAATATTTCCAAACCTAAACGACTCTGAAAACTGCAGATATACTAATATATCAAAATTCAACGAATCTATACGAATAACCCGGCAGGATTTTTCGCTACTGTGTTGAAACTGTAGGTCACTCTATCCAAAATTGGAAGAGATACAATGCACTATTACTGAACTTAAGTATACCTTAGATGTGATTAGCTTCACCGAAAGCTGGCTAGATGACTCGACCAAAGACATGATTAAATTTGAAAATTATTATAGTTACCATTCGCTACGAAAAAACAAGCGAGGCGGGGGCATCAGTACATACATTTCTAAGCACATGGATTCGAGAATCATAGCAAGTGCAACACTGAATCAGGATCATATAGAATCATTATTCGTAGAACTGTCTAGAGATGGCAAACGAATTGTGCTTGGAACGGTATATAGGCTGCCTACAGCCTGTCCTATATCCTTCCTTAATGAGCTTAATCGAATTATTTCTCAGTTCAACAGGTCCTTCTACAATGACATAATAATATGCGGTGACTTCAACTAGGATTTGCTGAAACATGAAAGCTATGAACCAATCTCTAATTTCTTAAATGCATTTCATTCTAAATCTTTCCTTCCGATCATCACAAAGCCAACACGAATAACCTCAGAATGTGCTACGCTGCTTGACAATATCTTTATGACAGACCCAAGTGATTTTCTTGCTGGAATAATTACTTCTGACTTATCAGATCATTTTCCAGTTTTTCTTATTAAGAAAAATGTCTATCTTGCGTGCACCAAAGCACGGGCTGAAACTTACTCATATCGTAAAATAAACGAATCAAATTTAGAAGAAATGCGCACCGTTCTAGAAGATGTAATGCCAACATTGCACATCACCCAACAAAACAATAATGCAAGGAGCATTGATGAATCAGTAGTAAAGTTGACTGAGACTATAATGAACGCATACAATCAGTGTTGCCCAATTGTAACTCGTACAGTTACCCCGAAAAATAAACAAAAGCCCTGGATTACTAGAGACATCGTGATAAATATAAAGAAACGCCAAGCGTACCTAGCCCTCCTTTGCGAAAGACGAATATCTAGAGAAACATATAACCGATTCAGAAACTATGTGACAAACCAGATAAGAACATCAAAAAAGAGCTACTTTACCCTCAAGTTTACTCAATTCAAAGCTGACGTTAAAAAGACTTGGCGCCTCCTTAACTCTTGTTATAAACCGAATAACGCCGATAAAAAGAAAATTGGATATATCACTCAAGATAATGTAAAATACCATGAGAAGAATGAAATTGCTAATCTCATCAACAACTTCTTTGTAAACGTAGGGAAAACTATAGCCAATGGTATTCCAAGTGAACCTACTGATCACCTGGAATTTATGGATCATATTCGAGAACACAACTCCTTTTTCTTTACGCCTACAAACTCCTCCGATGTAATTGCGTGCATAAACAACATGAAAAATAAATCGAGTGGGTTACAAATGTTTCCAACCAAAATACTTAAAATAATTGCTGATATTGTGGCCCCGCTGATATCCAATATTATTAACCAGTCTCTCTTACTAGGCACTTTCCCGAACTCCCTCAAAGTTGCTAGAGTAACCCCTATCTTTAAAAATGGTGAAAAAACCTGTGTAAACAATTATCGACCTATCTCCATGTTACCAATTATTAGCAAGGTATTCGAGAAAATTGTGTATAAAAAAGTGTACTCTTATTTTGAACAAAAATCATTTCTCTATGATAAACAATATGGCTTTCGCTGTAAAAAATTAACAACACAGGCAATATTAAATCATTTACAATTCCTTTATTCTAATATAGATAACGGAAAGACTGTCTTCTCTGTATTTCTTGACTTTCGAAAAGCATTCGATTGTGTGGACCATAACATATTACTCTCGAAACTTCATTGTTATGGCATTCGTGGGGTTGCCCATGATTGGTTCAGATCATACCTAACAAATCGGAAGCAATACGTTGCCATTGACGACGCAAAATCGGACCCACAGAAAATTAGCCATGGAGTTACACAAGGATCTGTTCTTGGGCCTCTCCTTTTTCTGATTTTTATCAATGATATTATTAAATCTACATCATTTTTCAAATTCATACTTTTTGCCGATGACAGTACGCTTTCTGCGGTCCTTCCGAACGAAAATCCCACTACGATTGCGGAGAGTATAAATAATGAACTCCATAAGGTTTCACTGTGGCTTAAAGCTAATAAAATAAGCCTTAATATCGATAAAACAAATTATATTACGTTCTCATACAAGAAAAATATATCTCTACTTCCAATAAAATTGGCGAAGGTGAAATCAAAGAAACCAACTCATGTAAATTTCTGGGCATCATAATAGATAAACATCTGACCTTCAAAGAGCACATCACTCATATTAGTTCTAAATTATCAAAATCCATCGGAATCCTGAATAAAGTTTAAAATTTCCTGCCTGAAACAGCCTTACTAATGCTTTATCGAACGCTCATTTCACCATACCTGCAATACGGAATAGAAGCATGGCATGGAACTGATAAAAATAAAACCAATATAATTTTTACTCTGCAAAAAAGAGCCATCAGAGCGGTAAAGAACCTAGAATATAATGCTCACACAAATGATTCATTCAAAAATTTACACATACTTAAACTCTCGGATCTCTACAAAATCTCCATCTGCAATTTCATCTACAAAACATTAGCTAATGATGGCGACAATAGCCTACAACAGTTATTAACTGCGCAAACTGGTCATCACGACCATTTAACACGAAATAAAAGTAAATTCATGCTTCCTTATTATTCAAAGGCCCGCTCGCAACATAGTATACAATTCGTTGGAACTAAAACCTGGAACTCAATACCTCGGAGATCCGTGAAAGTAATTGTTACAAGGTATTTAAAAGAAATCTTGAGTCTCACTTCTTATCAGAATACTAGTCGTGTAAGATCACCAAGTCAAATCCTGTCTCCTACATGTCTGGTCCTAATAATGCAATTTGCCATGAGTAATATCGCCGATTTTCAGTCTGCTCCTAAATCGTTATCGAATATACTGTTAAATATTGTCCATATGACCTATATTGTAAAATTAAACATCAATATCGAGTTCATTATCCTGTTGATCAGTCTAATGCGAAACTAGGCTAAGTGAATTAGGTTAAACATTAGTGTACGCCCTAGAATAATGTAATGGTAGGATGCCCTAGAAGTCGCTGAACTTATTCGGGCCCACAGGTAGCTATACTCCACTCTGATCATTGTATTAGACTTAAGAAACATTCTACCTCTGTATCTCCTGTGGTAAATAAATTGTTTAAATTGTTTAAATTGTTTAAAAGAATGTATGGTAGTAGAACTTGAAGATTCTGCGTCTACTACCAGCGATCTTTCTAAAGGGGCTTCATCCAAAGCATGGTCTTGAAATTGGCTACAAGTAGGTTCCATGGAGTGTAAAATTGAAGGAGATTGGATAGAAGATGCCTGAATATTAGTAGTTATGTTTTTGAAAGGAATGGAAGATATATTGAGAACACGTTCTTCACAAAAGATCGAAGGCGAATTTGCAGTTCTTAGCAGGCTGGATGACGAGTCGGTGTTATCCACTTGAAGTTCACACACGTGCACCGCCTCCACATCATCAAATCCAAGGTCGGTAACCTGCAGGAGAGGTTGGCTCAGCAATGTTACACAGTAAATTTGAATAAAACGACAATAATACGAATGCTGGGGGGACCTGTAACGACCACGAGCCTGATAACGTTTAGTTACTGGAAACCGACCTGTCAGGATGCCGGCCAGACAGGGAATAGCTACTCAGGCTTAAATAGCTAAGGCCAGATACGAGGTCAAAGTACGGCACGGACAAGTCAAGAGTATATATTAAAACAGGGGAATGACAATTCACAGAACAGACTCAGGGCGGGTCTCGCGATAGCCGTCTTTCGTACACGAAACCGTGGCTCTACCGCTGACTGACCACCCTGGCAAAACACCTTAGGCGTTACCCAGTAAAATAGGCATAGGAATAGAGCAAGCACTACATGGTGCACTTACAAACATCAGGCAACCCGCTTTATTAGCCTGCTCGTAGACAAGTGCACACCATGAAGGTTCCGACGCAACTGCCTACTCCAGTCGAGCAGCCGCCCACTTTAGCTGCAGCCAAGCAGCAGTAGGACGGAGCTCCATGTGCACGCCAGCGGTACAGTTGCCGTACACAATACGTAGTGAAGTCTCTTCACTACACTACATCCTTCTTAATTTAGTAAGAACTCATCGCTCCAACTAAAGCCTCTAATATCCTCAAATTACCGCACAAGATTAAAAAGTTATACATTAAGGAAAACATGCATCTAGCACGTGACAACTGGACAACTACTAAAAGGTTTACTATGTACATCATTGTTCTAAAATTGATAACACTATCCGGTTCTTCTGTCTTCCAAGTTCCCGCCAGTCTCGCAGGTGACGACGAAACGTCCGGCTGCAGATTTGCCGCGTGCCTGCCGACACGACTGCAGATTGCACACCGGCGACTGCTCCTCCATACTGCAACCGGCGCTGAGCAGGCTTCACTTTAGCAGCCAAACAGGCGGCAGAAGTCCACCTCCCATGGCGTTCCCAGCTCGCAAGAGAGACCACGATCTCTGAAGAGTATGCGCCTCCGCCCGTCACATCCGACCCGGACATCCAAGGGCTTCACACCAGTCGGGTTGCGATGGCAGGCAACCATCCGCACCGGCCGCGTCTCAGAAGACATCTGCAGGGTCGGGACACGAACAGGCAGCCCAGGTCGGACCATCGCACCCCGTGCTACGTTGGCCCATCGCCTGCAGCAACAGATCCCCGGGCCTGAAACAAAAACAATCCGAGCAGTATCGAAGTAGACACTCAGCATTTATAATCTAACCTCTTTTTTGGTCTTAATCGAGGCAATATTTCATCTTCTGGCTCCGAAGGTTCCGTTCTCCGCCAAGTATTATCACAGGCACTCACCTCTGTTACCTCCAAACACCCTGCGTCGCTACCCCTTTCGTCACCTTCCTCCGCCGGGGTAGAAGTTCGTACATCTGGGCGCGCTCTCTCCAATGGCGACCACCCCCCGAAACCTGAAAAATCGGAGGTGTCTTCTGCCGCAGCTCCGCTTTCACTCGCCTCTCCCCCACTCAAGACGAGAGGTCCGCGTTCTGCTTCCGGCACCTCCGTTCTCCCCATTCGCAACAGAGGGGGATCCGGGTACTGGCCGATGAACCCCGAAAAGTCAAGGCTCTCCTCGCACGGCGGAAGATCCGGGTATTGTCTGAGAAATTTCGAGAAGTCCCCGCTGGTGTCGTCGCCCGTCCCCTTCCCATGCTGCGTTGCCGGAAATGGTGGCAGCGGATGAATTGGGCGACCCAACCACTCATCTTCCACGGGAGCCACTTGGTGTTCTTGCATCTCTCCTGCTGCCCCAACCCCGTCTTCCTTTGGCCCCACTTCTCGACGGGTTCTCTTGCGTGGCTGTCTTTGCGGCAGACCTTCTGCTTCGTTCCTCCTCTCGAGTTGCGCTGGCTGGTCCTGACCCATGTCGTTTCCATAATATTTCTTCAATTGCCTCACGTGTACCTTGAAAGGAGCCCTTCGCCGCTGCAGGTCCCGTATCTTATAGGTGACCTGGTTCCTGTCAACCTCCAGCACCTCGTAGGGACCCTGGAACTGTGGGGCGAGTTTATGCCTCTCGTCCTCTCGTGCGTAAGGTACCCGCCGCAGGACCAGCTCTCCCACTGCGAACGGTCGGAACTTCGGTCCCGCGGGTCGCCACATCCGGGGTGGCCTTGGCAGATCTGGCACCGCAGCCTCCTTCACGAAGAATTCACTCGGGGCTCGACCGGTCTCACTGTGGGTAAGTCTATTGTACTGGGACATCACTCTTGCTATTTCCAGATCCCAGCTCCCAGGGTTACCAGCGCAGGCCGTGGCGAGTCTCTCCTTGATGGTCCGGTTGAGTCTCTCCACAGCTCCATTGGTATGCGGAGCATAGGCGATCGAGCGCTCATGCCGCACCCCGTACCGGTCTAACAATTGTCCGAACAACCTAGCTCGAAACTCGGGACCATTGTCGGACCGCAAAATTTTAGGGGTTCTAGGGCAACTAGCCAATATACCATACTCCAACGCACGCGCAACTCCCGGCGCAGCTTTTGAACGTATAGGTATTGCGTGTCCGAATTTAGAGCATAAATCAATACCCACCAACAGTCCTATATGTCCTCTGGGTGTACGCGGCAATTGCATCAGATCCACCGCATAAATATCATACGGCGCCGTGCATTTAGTACTCAACCCGTACAGCGGGTAGTCTTTTGGACTTACTCCTTTATGCAACTGGCACGTCCGACATTCTCTTATCACTTCCTTGATAGTCTTGTATGGGCTGGGATGAAAGTAACACCGCCGGAATGCCTTGCTAACCTTAGTCTGCCCCGCATGTGCTACATGTTCATGAAACTGTCTAACTAAGCCCTTCAATTGACTGTCTGGAATCACTGGTAGGAACTTTTCCTCGCCCCCTAGCTTGTATTTGTAACATATGGCACCGCTATGTATCACTAAGCTATTAAAATGTCGTCGCAAATATCCTAATGCTGGGTCTTTTTCCTTCCTTTCCAGAGCCTCGCGCACCCTCACCAACCTCTGGTCCTGCAGTTGATGCGGCGCGAACATCTGTATTTCCTCTCCTAACCGGAGGTCAGCCAACTGGCAAGTACCCTCCTGGCTACCTTGCTCGTGAGGCGCTGCTATATTGACCCTTTCTGCTGGTATACATGCTATGATAACATTAAAATGCACGCCTCCTTTGCATTCCAATTTAACAGTTCCCTTCTCCCCCACAGGATTTACAACAACCAACCCTCCTGGCTTGCAAACTACCTCCACTCTCAAGTCAAATAACTGCGCAAACGCCACGAGAGCCTCCCATGGAGGGAAAACATTCGGATTTTTCCAACTCGAAATCATCCTACGATCCGCGGCCTTGCCAGTCCTACCGAAGGCTTTGGGTTCCCGCAACAATTTGTCTATCGCCTGCTCTCGGAGCGTCAACGCGTCTCCCAGACCCGAGGCTCGGCTCAACGCCACAAACAAAGAATTTGGGCCCCCCTCTACTTCGGCTACCTGGTACTCCCCACATTCTGGCTCGGGAGCATTCTCGTCTCCCTCTGGAACTGACCAAGGAAAATTCACCCGGGACAGACAGTCAGCAACTACATTAGTTTTCCCGGGCACATACTCGATGCTATACTGACCAATAGCCAAGTCAGCCAACGTCCTCATCAGTCGGTCGTTGGTACGCTTCATATTGTGAAGATATATCAGAGGCTGATGGTCCGTTCGGATCACATATTTCCTACCACTCAAGTAAATTCTAAAGTGATTTACTGCAAACCTGATTGCCGCTAGCTCTTTGTCCGTTGCGCTGTATCTCATTTGGGCCTTATTAAAACTGACCCCGGCATAACCGATCACTCTTTCTTGACCGCCTTGCACCTGAGACAGCACCGCGCCAGCTCCCCATCCGCTAGCGTCAGTCGTCAACACGAATGGCTGTCCCGTCACAAAGTCTGGGTACGCTAGAATTGGAGCGGTCACCAATACGGTTTTCGCGTTCTCAAATGCTTGCTGGCACTCGGCAGTCCATTCCCATTTCCCCATGGCTGTCGCCAGGTATAAGGGGTGCAGCAAATTGGCGGAGTCTTTTATAAAACTCTTATAATAGTTCACGATACCTAGGAAGGATCTTAACTGCCGTACCGTTCGTGGCACTGGAAACTCTTGGATCGCCCCTATATTCTTTTCTAGCGGACTCACACCAAGTCTACCGACGGAGTGACCCAAGTAATCGACCTGCTCTTGAAACAAACAACATTTTTCCAAGTTCAGCTTGAGCCCGTGAACACGAAGCCGGCCGAACACTCTCTCCAGCGCCTGGACATGTTCAGCAAACGTCCCACTGGCGACCAAAATATCGTCAAGGTAAGCTTGCTCAGAGTCACTAGGTAGCCCCTTAATTACTAAACTTATTAGCCGTGAGAACGTAGCCGGCCCGTTGCATACACCAAACGGAAGCCTAGTGAATTGATACAGTTCCGTACCAGTAGAGAAAGCAGTCAGTTCTCGCGAAGATTCAGTCAGAGGCACCTGATAATATCCCGACTTCAAATCAAGCGTAGAAAAATAATAATTTCCCGAAAGTTTGTTTATCGTATCTCCTATATGAGGCAGCGGAAAACAGTCTGGTTTTGTCAAGCTGTTTAACATTCTAAAGTCCACACAAAGTCTTAGTTTTCCGTTCTTTTTCCTAACTGGCACTAACGGAGACGACCATGGTGACTTAGATGGCTCAATAATACCTTTTTCCGCTAATAGTTTTACCTCTAGGTCGATTTCCTCTTTCATGGGCCCCGGGTAACGTCTATTTCTTTGTTTTACAGGCGCTGCACCCTGAACATCTATATGGTGCCGCACTGTCTCGGTACACCCCACGTCTGCCTCATCTGTCGCAAAAACGTCTTTATGCGCAGTCATCAGTTCAGCAACTATCGTCCTTTGTTCTGCAGTCAGATCCGTACCGTCCAAGCTAAGGTCACCCGGCACCTCGTCCATCTCTTCATCCTGCTCTACTTCTTCCCGAAACAAAGCCACCAAAGTACCTAGTCTTGTGTGCTTGGCTAACCTCACATCACTGTCAAATGGGTTCATTACTTCTACTCGAATATGTTCATCGTCTACGACATTTACTGATGAAGCTACCATCAATGGACGAGTCCCATTATCGACTGGCTCTAAATACCCTTCAAATTTATTTGGTGCCCTCTTCACTTGAGCGGACAAACGCAACATCTGCCTAGAAGGTACAGTCACTTCCGCCGCACTGAAAACTGGAAATTCCACTCTGCGCGAAGTCATCACCTTCAACCGGGCTATTCTTGTACGATCTTGACTACTTCCTTTCTCCAAAGTCCTATCTGATGCATTCAACGTAAGTTTGAAGCTATCAAGAAATTCCAAGCCCAAGACCCAACTGAATGACTGTACCGGCTTAGTCATCACCAAAAACCTATGCCTTGGGAACTTAGTTCTGCCAATCGTTACTGCCAAATATATCTCACCTTCTATTCGAATCTCGTTTCCTGAAATTCCTACAACATTATCAACGGCGGAAGCGCGAAGTTTTCCCTGAACACCCGGAATTCTATGGAGCAGCTCTTCTGTAATTAAAGAGATCGACGCGCCTGTATCTACTAGGCCATCAACCTGTAACTGACCAACCTCTACAACCACCGCATACGCCACCGCTACCTCACGCTTCTGCCGCACCATCTCAATATTTTGAGGACTATCATGACACTGCTCCGGCTGTGCCTCTTCCATACCGGAGTCACCTAGTTTCCCGACTGTCGACCTGGTTTGTGCGCACACTGGAAACTACGATGTGTGATTTCCCCACACCATACACAAGCTGCGCATTTCTCCAAAAATCCCTGACAGTCCTTCATCAAATGTCCCTTCTTGCCACAATACGCACATTTCAACCCGCGTTCTGAACTAACAACTTCCCCAAATCTGTCTCTATGTTAGGATCTGGCCGTGGGGTATAGCCAGTCCTTACAAACCTCGATAAGCATTTGGGAGTACCATGAGAAAGGATAATAAGGCACTCTGGACTCAGCTTTTTGGGTATATATTGGAAGGAAGCCGGAGAGGACCGCCGAGTCTTGAACCACCGATGAACTTGGCTGGAGAGGGTTTGCAGTCCGGGCAGTCGGGAGGCTCCTGGAGAAGTGCTGGAGTCGACCGTGTGTGTGTGTGGTTTGCAAATGATTTTAAGAGCCCAGCACATAGACTTTGAGGGAACCGTGACGTTGTGAGTGATCGATTTTGATTGAGTTGAGGCCAGGCAGGGCGGCTCAAGTTGAGGTAATTCTTAGGTGAGTTAAGTAGCATTAAAGCCCATACAAGCGAGACAAAATGAGGCCCAAGGCCAGGTAAATTCTGTTTAAGTCACGTCCAGTTAAGGTCGGGCCAGTTCAGTTAAGTTGAGGCAAAGCAAGGCCCAAGGGGAGGCTGTTGCGAGTGGTGTGTGGCGATGACGTTGAAGTCACGAACACGGTATGCACGAACTAGTAAGGCACGATAGAATGTCATTCGAAAGGACGCCACGCACAGTGCTGCCAGATTCAGAGGCTTGAAACACGAACATGTCAATCGTGACTTTAATTTTTATGCTTTTTGCACAAAACTTTAAGGATTACGAATTAGAAGTAGAAAATAATTAATAATAAATTAGAGAAGATTTTTAATGCTAATAATTAATTTATTTAAGTGCGAATGGGAAAATTTATAATTCTTACGCTTTGTAGCGATATGCTACATTACCCCCCAAGGCGCAGACCGAAAGGTCCACCCGCTGCAATCATTTGTAACGGGAAGGAGGTCTAACTACGCGACCCTGCCGGGTTCGGCAGGTGGAAAATGTTACTGAGCGGGGAAGTTTCACCAAACGGGTCTGCAAATTTAGATCGGCAAGAGTTCTAGGAACACGAGTTACTGCAGCGGGCTCGTCTGGTCTATCCAGACTTGTCGCTGTTTCAGTAAGAGGGCTAGAATTAGAATCTACGACATGCTTAGAGATAGGGTTTGAATGTACAGGCACATAGAAAGGATTACACTCGAGTTGACTAGGCAACAATGCAGCCAACTGAGGAAGCTGAGATGGTAGATATGATCGAGTCTCAGTGGAAAGAGAATTCTGTGGAGAGAATGATGAGTTAGAAGTTACACTATGATCGGAAGTGTACGCGACTTTTAATCGATCAATGCTCACAGGGTCGCGTGAACCAGATCTTTCAAGGATGAAGTATTTGGGCGTGCGTTTGAGTATTTTGAATGGGCCATCATAAGGGCGCGTGAGTGTAGGTTTGATGGCGTCGTTTCGGACGTACACATGTGTGCAGTCTTGCAAAGCAGGATCCAGTTTGTCCTCAGTCTGAGGCATTCGCGGGGCAACATACTTGATCTGACGCATGCAGTCTTTAAGACAGGTTACATATGCGGAACGGTCAGCGGATGAAAATTCAGGCAAAGGTTTTGGGTCAACAATGTCGCCGGGGAGACGAAGTGTTTGACCATAGAGCATCTCTGCTGCTGTGCACTGCTGATCTTGTCGGTACAGATTGCGGATGCTCAACAATACTACTGGAAGTCTGTCAGTCCAATCATTGCTGCAGTTTAGGCACGTAATGCCGACTTTAAGTCTCTGTGGACTCTCTCAATAAGTCCATTTGACTGTGGATGATAAGCGGTAGTGTTTACGTTTTCACACCCTAAAGCAGTGCTAAGCTCACTCCAAAATTTGGAGGTGAATTGTGATCCCCGGTCATGTGTGACACTTAAGGGAACACCAAATCTAGAGATCCAGTTGGACATGAAAGCGCGCGCTACAGTCTCGGTTTGGGTATCAGGAAGAGGGACAGCCTCAACCCAACGTGTGAACCTATCTATGATGGTCAACAAATAAGAATGACCGCGCGATAAAGGCAAAGGACCCACCAAATCTAGGTGTACAGAGTCGAACTTGTGACCTGTGAATGCACAACTCTGCAGCGCTGCACGATTGTGTTTCACCACTTTACTACTCTGACATGCATGGCAATTTTGCACAATTTGCTTGACCTCCTTACGCATCGCTGGCCAGACGAAACGATCGGAAATCAAACGCAATGTACGGTTAATACCAGGATGAGAGAAGGAATGATAGTGGAGGACAGCTACTCTGCGGAGAGTCGCGGGAAGATACAAACGAGAAAGTCGCTCGGCATCACGGTACACGCCGTCAACCAAGGTCAATTTCAGAGAGGAAGTGTTAGAAGGTTTGAGAAGGTCCTGAAGTTCAGGATCCTCCTTCTGAGTCTTGGAAATATTGCCGAAAGTGATTTCACCACTGGTTTGGACAGTGTTGATGCGGGATAGACAATCAGCGACAGTATTGTCCAACCCTTTAATGAAACGGATGTCCGTGGTGAATTGGCTAATATATGACAGGTGTCGAGCTTCTCTTGGCGAATGCCGCTCAGAAGGCATATTGATCGCTGAGGTCAGAGGTTTGTGATCTGTGTAGATCACAAAGTCCCTTGCCTCTAGAGCATAGCGAAAGTGTCTCACAGACAGATAGATAGCCCGAAGTTCCCTACCGAACGCGCTATAAGCACGCTCAGTGGGCGACAGCTTTTTGGAAAAGAAGGCAAGAGGAGAGATATTAGTACCTACTTGTTGTTGCAAAACGGCACCTACAGCTGTACTCGAGGCGTCTACAACGAGGCTAAAATCAGCATTAGCAATAGGGTAGGATAATTCAGTCGCGGAAGCTAACTTGTGCTTTATTTCCTCAAAAGCTTTGCGCGCTTCTTCCGTCCATTTTACCTCAATAGATTTGCCTTTTCGTTTCGGTTCGAGGAGGTCAGACAAGGGGGCTAGAGTTTGAGCACAGTTGCGTATGAAACGATGATAGAAGTTAACAGAACCTAGGAACCTTCTTAGTTCCTTCTGGGTCTGTGGAAGAGGAAAGTTTTTGATCACTTCTACTTTGGAAGGCAAAGGTTTTAGACCTAGGCTAGAGATTTCATGACCTAAGTAAATCAGTGATGGCTTTCCGAGTTCACATTTTGCAGGATTTACGAGGAGTCCATTGTCGGACAATCTTTGAAAAACGACCCTAAGATGGTCTTTGTGCAACTCCGGGGTTGTGGATGCCACTAGGATGTCGTCTAAATAGACATAAGCGAAAGTGAGGTCAGAGAAAATTTCCGCCATGTGCCTTTGGAACGTCTGAGGAGCGTTCCTCAAGCCGTGTGGCATTTTTAGGAATTCAAAGAGACCAAACGGAGTGATTACCGCGGTCTTAGCGATAGCACTCTCATCAAGTGGAATTTGATGAAAGGCGTGCTGAAGGTCTATCTTTGAGAAAATTTGAGCTCCCTCTAAATTTGCACTGAAATCATGCAAGTAAGGAATAGGGTAGCGATCAGGTAGAGTAACGGCATTCAACCTGCGGAAATCCCCGCACGGTCTGAATTCACCGTTAGCCTTGGGTACTAGCAGAAGAGGGCTAGCCCAAGGACTTTTGGAACTGCGGATAATGCCATTTTCTTGCATGCGCGCAAATTCTTTCTTAGCTAACGCCAATCGATCAGGCGGTAGTCGCCTTGCTCGGGAGTAGACTGGCGGTCCCGTCGTCTCTATGAAGTGCTTTGTGCTGGTCTGCATTTTTGTAGAAACTAAGTTAGAATTTGTTAGTGCAGGATAATCTGCGAGCACCTGCTCAAACATGCACTCTTGTTTGAAAGCGATTGAGAAGGAATGCAAGACATTAGCTCTAGTTATGCCACAAGCGGGAATTGAGATCTGTGTCTCCTCGTCCCTAATTCTACGGTTTTTAACATCGACAAGTATGCCAAACTTGGCTAGAAAATCAGCACCTATGATGGGCTCTTTTACCTCCGCGATCAGGAAAGTGAATGTGAATTTTCTCCTCAATCCCAGACTGCACTCTAATACTCTTTCACCGTAACAAGGAATTGGCGTGCCGTTTGCGGCGCGTAATGTCGCCAACAATGGGTTGTTTTTGTCTTTCACCGTGGTTGGGATAATTGACACACTGGAGCCAGTGTCTATTAAAAATCGGTATTTGGTGACGGGATCGAGAATCTGTAGTAAGCGAGTAGTCTGGGAATGAGGCAACGCAGTACTCGCTACTATGCGTCGCTGTTGGCGTTTCCCGAGGTCATTTCGGTATAACGAGGACAAAAACGGGACCCGCACTTTCGTGCTTGGTCACCATACTTTGTGTGATACCAGCATAAATTGCTACTAGCATCACGAGAGCGCGACCTGAAGCGGCGGTCTTGATTTGACCTATCATAGGATCTACCTCTATCAAAACGTTGAGGAGGAGGAAGAGGATGATAGTTTGAGGGATAGTCATAGGGATAGTCGTAGGCATTTTGGTGGCTTTGGAATCTCCCTGGGCCTTGCTGAATGTGAGCTACGCTCTGACCTAAATTGCAATTCTGTAACGCTTGCTTTATCTCAGCGATGTCTTGCTGCATCTTATCTATTGTGGCTGAGGATTGATTCTGAGTATTTGCGGGGCTAAAATTTGCAGCAGCTGCATTCAGGGAAGCAACTTGCGGTGCTTGTGACAAATTAATGTTGCGCATCACCGTCTCAGTGGACTCTGCAAGCTTCTCTAAAGTTTGATCAGGGCCTGCTAGCGATAGAAATGGACGCACATTGTGAGGAAGCTTAGTCATGAAAACTTCCTTCAGAAATCCCTCAGCTACGGCAACACCCGTAGCGAGTTTGCGCAGCTCTTTAACCAACGAAGTGGGAGAGAAAGAGCTAGAGACAGATGGAATTGCTGAGGCGTCTACAAGATTCCTAAATTTGTCCGCATCGGACATCTGCAACTTCTGCAGAATCTTTCTTTTCAAGGTGCCGTACGGATCAAAGGCGGGAGGGTTTTCGAGCAATTGATTTGAATCGTTTAACAATTTTGTCGGGGCTGCGGAAACAAGGGCGTAAAATTGATCGGTGTTATCAGTTACTTTATGATACCTAAACATCGCTTCTACCTGTTGGAACCAGGTATGAGCGTCCTCCGGAATGAAGGGGGGGAGCCTAATGGGTTTTGTGGGGGCTCGATCTTCATTATCTGATTCAGTCATGCTAGCAGCTTTCTTTCAATTTGCGTAATCAACGCCTATGACTTGGAATTAAGTGGCAAGGGTTTGCGTTATTTCTTTACCTACACAATCATTCAAATTAAGTTGAAACAGAAGGAAGGAAATATGAAATTGGAAACGAGAAAAAAAAATAAAATTTATGCGGTATGCGGCAGTTTGCGTAGGCGCAGAAACAGGTGAGAAAAATTATTTTTCTACCTACTCAATCGATCAATAACGTTGAAGAAACGGAGGGAAAGAGAGAATGGAAACGCGAATTTTTACGGTAGTCAGAATGAACGTAAGCACGGAAATAGGGAAAAAAAATTTTTCCTACCTATTAAGGCACATGAAACAAACAAGGACAGGATAACGCTGAAAAAAAAATTTTGTTAGAGCTGCTCAGAGAATCACCATTAACACGGTAAATCTAAGAAATTCTCAAAGACTACGACATGGGAAATTTATCACTACAATGATATACCAAAATTAACCTCTCTCACAATTTCTCAAACACTTATCGAGTTGAATAGTTTTTAAGTTTTAAAGAAAGTTTTTGGGGTTATTTTAACTGGGGTCACCAGTGTTAGGATCTGGCCGTGGAGTATAGCCAGTCCTTACAAACCTCGATAAGCATTTGGGAGTACCATGAGAAAGGATAATAAGGCACTCTGGACTCAGCTTTTTGGGTATATATTGGAAGGAAGCCGGAGAGGACCGCCGAGTCTTGAACCACCGATGAACTTGGCTGAAGAGGGTTTGCAGTCCGGGCAGTCGGGAGGCTCCTGGAGAAGTGCTGGAGTCGACCGTGTGTGTGTGTGGTTTGCAAATGATTTTAAGAGCCCAGCATATAGACTTTGAGGGAACCGTGACGTTGTGAGTGATCGAT
Organism: Morinoia aosen; assembly: GCA_030386875.1. NCBI lineage: Eukaryota > Metazoa > Arthropoda > Malacostraca > Amphipoda > Talitridae > Morinoia > Morinoia aosen. The sequence continues at coordinate 78,747,338 of CM059564.1, forward strand.
TTTGATTGAGTTGAGGCCAGGCAGGGCGGCTCAAGTTGAGGCAATTCTTAGGTGAGTTAAGTAGCATTAAAGCCCATACAAGCGAGACAAAATGAGGCCCAAGGCCAGGTAAATTCTGTTTAAGTCACGTCCAGTTAAGGTCGGGCCAGTTCAGTTAAGTTGAGGCAAAGCAAGGCTCAAGGGGAGGCTGTTGCGAGTGGTGTGTGGCGATGACGTTGAAGTCACGAACACGGTATGCACGAACTAGTAAGGCACGATAGAATGTCATTCGAAAGGACGCCACGCACAGTGCTGCCAGATTCAGAGGCTTGAAACACGAACATGTCAATCGTGACTTTAATTTTTATGCTTTTTGCACAAAAACTTTAAGGATTACGAATTAGAAGTAGAAAATAATTAATAATAAATTAGAGTACGATTTTTAATGCTAATAATTAATTTATTCAAGTGCGAATGGGAAAATATATAATTCTTACGCTTTGTAGCGATATGCTACATCTATGTGCTACCTGCTGTGTACAGTCCCGCACAAAATGTCCCTCCTGTCCACAACGAAAACAACGCATTGATCTGGCCGGCCCGCGTTCCTGGTGTTCAATGTTATCATTATTTGTTTCTGGCGCGTATGGCGTCGCTAAGTAAATTTGTTCCGCTCGAGTATTATTCCCCATTCTTTCCTCGGTAGCTGTCATATCGGCCTCCAAACTGGCTGCTAGTCGGGCCACTGCACTGAGTGCAATGGACTCCTGCTGACCAGCGAATAACTTAAGCCGACGTACCAGCTCCGGTGCTAGGGAACTAATAAATTTATTTCGAGCCAAGAGTTCTTTGCCCTCTTTTCCTACACTATCCACTTTTGCTACCAGCCTCTCAAGCCTAATACTATAGCAAGTCAGTGATTCACCCCTATTTCTTTCTGCCCGCAAGAATTCTGTGTACCCATCATCACTTAATTTTTCGTGAAGCTCTAGTTCCTGAATCAACCTATTTTTTACTTCCCCATAGTCAGCTCCCGTTCCGTATGCTTGAACTATATTCTTGGCTTCCCCCTCAAGAAATTCTGGCAATTCCTGAACCCAAGCCGACTTGTTTTCCTGGTACTCAGAACTTGCATAATTCTCAAATTTAGTCAAGAAAACCGAGACCTGACCGTTGCTAGACTTGCCTGAAAACTTCCCCGGTGGAGGCAATTTGTCTGAACGTAAGCCCTTGATTGCCTCTGTGAGACTAAGCATTACGTCAGCTAACTCAGATTTCGTTTCCATCCTCACTCTTAGCCCAAATTAAGCCACGAAATAAAATGTCTACTGCCAGCAAACAATAATAAGTTTTATTAAAAATCCCAATTTATTGCACTACTCCTTATCCTACCGACCGTCCCCGTATCTGAAGCCAAATCCCACTCCTGACACCAAATGTAACGACCACGAGCCTGATAACGTTTAGTTACTGGAAACCGACCTGTCAGGATGCCGGCCAGACAGGGAATAGCTACTCAGGCTTGAATAGCTGACGCCAGATACGAGGTCAAAGTACGGCACGGACAAGTCAAGAGTATATACGAGTATTAAAACAGGGGAATGACAATTCACAGAACAGACTCAGGGCGGGTCTCGCGATAGCCGTCTTTCGTACACGAAACCGTGGCTCTACCGCTGACTGACCACCCTGGCAAAACACCTTAGGCGTTACCCAGTAAAATAGGCATAGGAATAGAGCAAGCACTACATGGGGCACTTACAAACATCAGGCAACCCGCTTTATTAGCCTGCTCGTAGACAAGTGCACACCATGAAGGTTCCGACGCAACTGCCTACTCCAGTCGAGCAGCCGCCCACTTTAGCTGCAGCCAAGCAGCAATAGGACGGAGCTCCATGTGCACGCCAGCGGTACAGTTGCCGTAAACAATACGTAGTGAAGTCTCTTCACTACATCTTGAGTCTCACTTCTTATCAGAATACTAGTCGTGTAAGATCACCAAGTCAAATCCTGTCTCCTACATGTCTGGTCCTAATAATGCAATTTGCCATGAGTAATATCGCCGATTTTCAGTCTGCTCCTAAATCGTTATCATCGAATATACTGTTAAATATTGTCCATATGACCTATATTGTAAAATTAAACATCAATATCGAGTTCATTATCCTGTTGATCAGTCTAATGCGAAACTAGGCTAAGTGAATTAGGTTAAACATTAGTGTACGCCCTAGAATAATGTAATGGTAGGATGCCCTAGAAGTCGCTGAACTTATTCGGGCCCACAGGTAGCTATACTCAACTCTGACCATTGTATTAGACTTGAGAAACATTCTACCTCTGTATCTTCTGTGGTAAATAAATTGTTTAAATTGTTTAAATTGTTTAAAAGAATGTATGGTAGTAGAACTTGAAGATTCTGCGTCTACTACCAGCGATCTTTCTAAAGGGGCTTCATCCAAAGCATGGTCTTGAAATTGGCTACAAGTAGGTTCCATGGAGTGTAAAATTGAAGGAGATGAGATAGAAGATGCCTGAATATTAGTAGTTATGTTTTTGAAAGGAATGGAAGATATATTGAGAACACGTTCTTCACAAAAGATCGAAGGCGAATTTGCAGTTCTTAGCAGGCTGGATGACGAGTTGGTGTTATCCACTTGAAGTTCACACACGTGCACCGCCTCCACACCATCAAATCCAAGGTCGGTAACCTGCAGGAGAGGTTGGCTCAGCAATGTTACACAGTAAATTTGAATAAAACGACAATAATACGAATGCTGGGGGACCAATGAACAAACTATAGCTCAAAAATTATTAAATTACATAGATGCCGGCTGGGAAAGCATTATGTTAAAAAGCTGAAATAGGCAGAAATTACTGTGGGCATCAAAATCATTTGCGTACTAGAGACATTGGCAGTATCGTGAGACCCCTGGTGTTCTCTCAAATGGCACCGGTCATTCTGAAAACAATGCGTCTCACAATCATGCATCAAAAATGAATTAACCGACAGTTTTGATAGCCCCTAGATACTGAAGTTCTTGTGTTCCAGTCAACACATAACTCAAGTAAATTTAAACGCCTAAAAAATTCTCGAAGCTGCTCTCACATTGCTGTTATATATAAAGCACATCAATGTATGGGGAATATGAATGGATGGACAAGTGATGAAAATTAAATTTAAACTGAACACAGACACTTTTGACGTATCCTAGTCGCAGGGTACAATACAGTGGATTAATTATGGACAATTTTTAACCTTTCAAATATTCATGGATATATGTAAACCGAACAATTACATTTGAACAGATACATATAAATAAACAAGAACTTTATCAGGAACCACAACATTATTTCGAAATGGGTCACCTTGGATCTCAAGTGGCCACTGTCATACAGTGACCTTCCAAATGATGTTTAGAAGGTACTCACATTTTCACCCTGCAACGACAGGCAATTCTATGTCAAGTAAATATTTCCAAATTAACCACGAGAAAACATCCCCTACCATATTAATACTCAAATAGTCCATACTAGCTACCAATTCTCATCATAGCATTTACACTTCCTGTTTTCAGTTCAACTTCAAGCCCACACCACACTTCTCTGGTAACCAATACTGAATGTGACCTCAAAACATTTTTGGTGCCCATATCTGAAATTTAAATGATAGACATACCTATTCTATAAGAAATTCAAGTCATTAACATTATTCATATCAACGTACCGTCGAGAAGCTACTGCTCTTATTGTCAAGAAGTGAAGCATCCAGATTTGATTCACTGGCGTCAGCCGTGATGGTGTCCTCCAAGAAGCTGAGGTGACCCTCGTGCTCCCATGGCTTAACAAGTGCAGCAGCTGAGCCTGATTTCTTGAAACGACGTGCCTTGTAGAGCTGAATTTTGTAGGCCCTCAGTCGATTCCATTTTGCACGGACAGCTGAGGGAGAAATAACTTGCATCAGTATGAAATTTTAGAGTAAAAAACGTACCCTCACTGACTATGCTCTGAAACAATATCAAAGAATAAAAAGAAGGATGGAATGCTGAATGGAGATTCTTCAAAGCGATATGTGTGCCAAATTCAATTTGATTAAGGTGAAGACTCAAAATTTTTACCAGTAAAGACGTTTCATGAACCAGAAGAACAAACTTGAGGTGAACATAGTGAAGAAGAACGGTGAATATACACTGATACTGGTAGTACAAATCAATCTTAAACCATAGGAAAAATATATCTGTATAACTTGAAGCTAAATTCATTAGATTCTACTAAAAGATAGCATAATAATAGATCACTTGAACCTTGAACCTCAGAGGGACTGTAATTCAGAAGACATTAGTCATGACTGAGAAGAACACACCAAGCATTATGGCAGCCCTCCTATATGATATGGTCAAATACCAAATTATACTACTTTATTCTGGATTCACCTTAGAAAAACATCATGGTAAAAAAAAGGAACCAGTAACAAAAAAAATGAATTTTTCTTTACTGTGTACTGCCATGATCTACTCGATAATCTTTTTATTAGTGAATAAAGAAATGTTTGAAAACCAGCCCTTCATTTTATGAGCAAATGACAACTTTTTGATAGGTCACACTCATTTAATGGAAGCTTTAATTTCATGAAAAATTAAAAGAAATAATAAAAAGCATCTCTTGTTCTCAAGTTATAAAATATATAGGTTATTGACTGAATATAATATACAAGCATCTAATAACATTGATGAAGAATAATGTGTTGCAAAGAATTCAATTGTTCTGAAATCATCTCTGCTGGAGGCATTTCATCAGGAATACATTTAAAATCCAAAGATATAAAATAGACAAAAAAACATCCTAACATTTGATGAGCTGCATACTAGAATATTGTTGCATGCATCAAGCTTATATAAGAAAATATCTCCCAATGTACTATTCAACAAAGCAACATAAAATAGTAAAACACAGCCAAAGCATGAATAAAACACTATTTTGTTTTAGACATATCAAAATCACTTATTAAAACCATTGTAGGTAGATTGAAAGCTTAACTGAATAACTTAAGCAAGTTTGGATCAAATAATTCTATGGTGGTTATTATCCTGAAAACATATATGAACAAATACTTTCTTGTTTCTTTATCTCTGATGAAACTAAAACAACTTTCAGAGCAAAATAACCAATGTTTTTTTTGCATACAGATCTACAATTTCAATTCTCAAACCAGAAGTTTGCTAATAAGACTTCTCAAATTTTTTACACCCATCAACTATGGCCAAAAAGAAGTGTAATGCATCTTGTCATAGCTGGCATTCAGTAGATAAAAGGTCAAAAAAATGAAAGCATTTTTTACAATTTTAATAAGTATACTGTTAAAATACAATGAATGTATTTTAAGAAAAGCTCATACAATGCTTCACTTGCCAAACAAAGCAATTTGTCAACTAAATTGATGTAGATACCAAAACTAATTTATATGACACATATTAAATGTCTTAATGAGATTAATATCTGTTAGAGAAAAAGTTTTCTACAACAAAATCTTTTTCCCTTTTTATCATTTACTGAGAATTTTAGATTACTATACTGAGAACCTAAAAAGAACAAATAAGTAATGGATGCTTTGGAGGAAAAATCACATACATATACTGCCCATGATTACATATATGAAAGTAGGCCTATTTAAAACTTACCATCAACTGTGAGAAATTTGGCATCTTCAGGATGTAGATCACATAAATACTGTCTTACTTTTTCAAAAGCGAAACTTTTCAAATGTCATTTATGGTAGGTATCACTTTTCACATTCCAAATGCACTGGTTTTCATATACTGCATCAATTAGAAGAGTTTCCTTAGCCTTAACTAGTCCATACAAGACTGGACATGCTGCAATGATGAAGGGTTTCTGAAAAATGGATAGATTTTTTATTCCCAGTTATCGTGCTGCAAGCACTGCTTTTTCTTGAATGTTTAAAATTATTGAACCTAGCTTATAACTTTATGACAGTACCTAGCTCAACTATAAAAAAAGATTGGAAAAACATTTTATTCCCAATAGCCTAGAGATAGTACAAAAGTACTAGGTAAGGCCCTATCATTGGTTTTTAAAATATCTTTAAGTTAATTCACTTAGATGATACACAAACGAGTATTGTAATCCTCATGTCACTAGTCAAAAATATATGATTGAGGGCAATGTTCTTCTAATTTTGGATTGGAGTCAGTTTAGGTAATTAATATTCTAAATTAGGAAAGAAACTTCATTGCCCAAAAAATAATAGAATTGAAATCTCTTGATATTATAAAACTTTTGTCCTTTACATGAATTCTTCTTAAAAATATAAGAAGAATTAAATAAATATAAATCCTGTACATTACACTATAGATAGATTATTTTGCAGCCTAACCTGACGCTAGGAACCTTCAAATTTTGAAGGTTAGATTAAAGAGAAAATACTTCAATAAATTTTCTTGATTGAATAACAGTCATTATTATGGATTAAAGGTTGGAGAAGTTAAGTTTTACTACTTCAAAATAATTTATTATGCAATATAAATCAATGGGGAACCAAAATTCAATGATAAATTACCATATTTCTCATATACTACCTTGTAATTAGTGATATCTCATACAAATTTATAAGTAGAGTACATAGATTATTCATTTTTCTACTAAATTGTCTTGAACCCACATTGATGATGCTGTTTTCCAAACTCTTCTCTAGAATCAAAATCGACTGGGTATATTTTTACCGACCCCACACCAGAGCACTGAAACAAAATACGCTGAGCTAAAGATGCTATGATAAAAATACAAATTAAACACTTTATATTCGTTTGCCGCGTCAGGAAACGAAAATAATCCCTTAATATAAGTAAATAAGCACAAGCCATCAGAGTTTTCCGCCATATTGGCTACCAAATGGTAACGATACGTATACCAAAAATGCACCGTAGCTCATGGCCGAAATCTGACGGTTTCGTTGCGCTAGGTAGACCAAATGGTAGCGCTACGTAGACGATTATGACGAAACGTTACCATTTGGTCTCCCGTGTGACACCGGCCTAAGTTACGATAACATATTTCAAATTTTAATTTTGAATGTTGTACAAAAATTTCCTACATTACAGTTTTTTGTTCTTGTTCAATGCCAGAGGAGAAAAATTGCTTGAAAAGTACAATTAATAACTCTAAACACGTTTTGCAATTTCTGGAGACATTAAATGTTCCATTTACAATTGCAACCAGTGCTTTGATGTTAAGTGACCAACCCATCCGCAGTCATTGCGCTGACGCTAATTGTTTATAAATTGTGTCAGTAAACTTTTGAAGGTTGAAAAGTGTGGGTGTGCTGAAGCGCTTCTACTCACTTTTATTCTGATTCGGTGAGTTCGCCAATTGTAGTTTTTTACCTCTTTTATTCGTAAGTAACCAATGTTTCAAGGAGATATTCAATGTGCAGCAGTTGCGTAACTAGTTTGAAGATTTGTAAATACTCAAGAAGGTGAATTGCCTAACATTCTGAAGACCACAAAATTATTATTTATTATTATTATTTTACCAGTTACTTACGCAAAACAAATGAGGTTTATTGCTATTTATTTGAATTCCTGTAAAATATTTTGACAAGATTTAAATGAAATATTATCGCGTAGAGGGCCTGTTAGAAAAACACGCAACTAACTTATTATTGTCAGTCGTAGTAGTTTGATTTACATCAAAACAGTGCTTCATCGTAAGAAAATAAATTTTAGAGATATGTTTTCCATGCTTTCTCTATAGTTTTACTTTGCTACGAGAAGATTAACTGTGCATAAGAGTTTGATTTTAAAAAAGGTAGTTTTTGACGTCTGGTACTCAAGAAGCTCTTGTAAGTAACAGCTTATTTGTCAATAACACAGTATCAATTTTTTGAAATAAATGCATATATTTTCAAATTTTGTTGTGCTTCACACAACGACGAGAGAAAGCTGAGAACTTTTGAAGGATTCGTCCGGATTCGCGAGAAAGACAAAGTTGTACAGTGCACGAAAAGCCCGAGTATTCGAAGAGTTGAGATTCTATCATTATCAGTGCTTTGCAGGTCTCTCTTCGTTCTAAGATGTTTTTATTTTCCAGAACATTGTGGTGAAGCTCATAGAACTCAAATGATTGATATTGCTGGAGAAAGATTCGAAATTTTGAGTATTACGTAAAATTATTTTGAGAATAATGTAGACAAGCACAATAATTCAACCGAGTGCACGGAGGTTAAAAACATTATTAAGAAAAATGTTTTCTACAGAGGTTTACAACATGGTATTACCAAACATCATTATAATGAGAAAGAATATCAACAACATGGATGCAAAATAGCTATTTATTGTTTCAGCAGCTAGCTTATGTAGTGAAATTATTTCACTACGTGTTTTGTACCTTGCGGGTAGTGCTGTACGGTGCGTAGCGCTCCATACTGCGACCGCCTGACTAAAGGGCCGTTTACACTAGGGGACATTTAGGCCGTGAGGCGCGACACGTGTATACGAGGCTCACCATTGAGTCTCATATTTGTGCGTGGTTATACGAAGTTCCCTATTCGCCACGGTAGTTACGAGGCCCTTGAATGTCGCACATTACGAATTTGATCAGAGCGGATAGGGAACTTCGTATAAACACACAAAATTTAAGCCTCAGTGGTGAGCCTCATATACACGTGTCGCGTCTCACGGCCGAAATGTCCCCTAGTGTAAACGGCCCTTTAGCCATTCGGAAGCCAAAGTTAACGTTTGCGGGACTGTTGCGTTAGGACCTTCATGCAGTACACTTGACTACGAGCAGGCTAAATTAAGCTTCTTGCCTGATGCTTGTGTGAGTCTCTATCATGGTACCATTGTTGTGGGACAGGTAGGTTTCCTACCATCAACACGTGTAGCATAGACCGCTAGCACTACTCTACATTGGTTGTGAATCAACTAATTCCTTTTCCTATCATGTCTCAAGGTGAATAACAAGCCAAACACTCCCAGGTCATGGGATTACTTTTCACTTTCTTTTTTTTGTTTATTTACATACTTTTAACAATAATAACACAAGTAAACACAGAAAATATAACCAGATGCGGACAGTAATACCCTACCTACTTACCAATTACCCTAACCAATAAACAACCAACTATAACGCAGCGGTTAACTATACTGGGGATAGCCCAGCGTGGCAGCAACCTCAGAGCTACTCCCCGAAACCACAATGGCCAACCCAAAGCGCGCCTGCACGAGTGCAAAGGGGGGCAAGAGCGCAGCAGTACCGGGGTACCAAAGTGATAGGAGGTGCGAGAGTAAGGCCGCAGCAAGAGATGCCGGAGTGCAATAGGAGCTGCCTGAGCACAGCAGGAGATGCCGAGGTGCGGCAGTGGCAGATGCAATACGGCAATGGCACTTCCAACAAGGAAGGATGTCCGAGAAAGAATCAGCTGTGGTTGTGGGCTGTTCTTCAGTCTCGGGTAATGGCTGACACGACAGAGCTTCGGGTGAGAGCTCTGGTGTCGCCCACTGGTCTCGGCTCCTGCTCTCCAGTTGGAGGTTGAATGGAGGTTTGAAGGTCGATTTTGAGGTCTTCCTGCCAATCCGCCACGCATAATAAATAATAACTTACAATGATAATACAAGCAATAGAGTACATAATTTTTCACTTTTACATAATTAATAATCAATATCATTTACAATAAACATTTCAATAAATCAAACATTCTTTTAATTCTGTCCTTTTAACATGCCTATTACTCTTACCCTTGCTGGTTGATGCTGCTATGAACAATTTACCTGTATAATATTATGCTGCACTTGGAACTTTGTCTCCACCAGTTAACAGTAATAACTCTGTTCTGAAACAGAAAAATAGGGGTTAGGGGAATAGGCAGATTGCACCATCTCATCAGCAAACACGGTTTAGGAGACTGGTGAATCGCCCCATTACACCATGGTCTCTATACCGTGCTTAGGTAATCCTGTACACTCTTTTACCATTGTACTTGAGGTGTTTTTGCGGGGTGTTTATTAGGCGGAAGAGCTACGATCTCGTGTAGAGAGACGGCTCTCGCAAGACACGTCCTGAGATTATACGTGTTATGTCTATTATACTTGCTATGTTTTAAATACATTATTACTTGTCCATCCAGCACCTTACCCTAGTGTCTGAGCCTAGCTATTTAGCCTGAATAGCTAACCCTTGCCTGGTCGGTATCCTGACGGATCGGCATCCTTGTGGTGAGACAATTGGCAGTCTAGTTTCACTACACTTATATTACTTAAAAACTTAACTGAATTCAATACTTGAAAACTTTCAGGAATTGCCAATCATTTACTTCTAGGTACCTGGTAGCCTTATAAATTGTCCATGTCATGTCTTTCTCCGTCTTTAAAGTCATTTGGGTTTTATCTCGCCATTTAATTGAACCGTTTCTCATTTGACTGTTCCGAAGCTTCCAGAGCAAATTCGTGCCTTTGAAATGAGCGGTATCAGGTCAATAACTTAATAATATCAGCAAAGTTAATCGTTAATGTCACCAAATGTCGATATGTGAAGTCGATAATATCTTTATTAAAAATAAGAATAAAAACTCCGAAACATATTTCAACGTTCTAGTTCTATCCGCGTATGTCAGATTAATTGGCTGGAGTTCTCTGCCCGTTCGTAGATTCTGTCAGCTGGCTGCGCATTCTGGGGTTTAACCGCGGATCTGGGTTTCTTATCTGTCTCCTGGAGTTTACAGTCATGAATTGTGTTGGCAAAACAATTAATTTCAAGGAGCTAAAATGATTGTACTACTTGGTAACCTCGAAAACAATAGAAAAGTGTAAGAAAATTTATTCATTAACGTCTTTTTTTGCTGACCTGGGTTTTTTTCTTAATCGTATGCTGGGGTTTTTTGGCAACATTCTCTGGGCGTCTATTGTGGCTTCAGCTCACGCTTCGTACTTGAGCAGGAGCTCTCCCGAGAGTGGGTGTGATATTTCGTGCTCTGGCTACCTACCTAATAAGCCTTAAATGTGTGTTTGAATCCTTTTTTAAGTGATGATCGAACTTAATATAAATTACAGAACTGAAGTGGAAGTGTGCCTTATATCTGTAAAAACGGTAGATAGCCATTCTACCTTTGCGTGTGTCAGTTTTCCCGTGTGTGCTTCAGTAGCTTCAGAACGTTTTCGCTGGGCGTTTGTCTTGTTCAAGTGATTTTTATTTCTCTGTAAGTTTTGACCACTGGGTCTCAAAATCATTTGCATGATCGAAGAAGTGCGTTATTTATTGAAGGGGCCGAGATGCTTTAATTTGCAGCATGACTAATGAAGGTCATGTGCATATACGAGTCTTCCATTGCAGTTGTGTATTACTGCGCCTCGAGCGCCATATAAAAAATGGCCGACCTTGAACCCTTTCGTGTCTTTGTAAAGTTAAGCCTAGTCTGGTTTGTAAATCTCGTGTGCAGTTGATAACAATTTAATGTGATCTCCTTATTTTACAGGTAATGTAAAGCATAAAAAAGTAAGCTTAGGGTACGTGTCATAGCGGAGGTCTCGAATAAAAGATGTAAGTATTTTAAAAAGATGTAAAGGTAGTGTAATACTCACAGATTACCTCTGTTGTACCAGCAGCTAAGCTCTAGCAATAATTCTGAAACGATTAGAAACTTCTTATTTAATCTTACATTTGTTTTCTCGCAGTGCTTCTTAATTTTCTTGAAATCTGCGTTGTTTGAAACTGTTTAAATCGCAGAGGCATTGATCGCCTTTGTGAACTTGAATATCGTGAATTTGTAGTGAATCTCTATTCCGCAAACCAGTCGAAATTTCGAAATTCTCAGAATGATCATCTAAAAATCCAGTAAAATTAGTTCGACCATTAGCATAAAATCACATTACGAAATTCACTAATCTCTATCCTCAATTCTATTAAAATTGTGTAACAAACAAATTCAATCTCTAAAAATTCACAATTTCTTCTTAACGAAACCTCTCACGCACGCGCGACAGCAACATCGTATGCGATCTAGCGCTCATTGTTCCAAATCATACAGAGCGTGCATATCTAGGTGTTTGGCTGGTGAGATTTTAATACTGTGTTTTTGTGTGATAAATTACGGGTAACTATATTTATGCAATTCATGTAAAGTGTCAAGAATATTATTGTATGCATTAAGAAGTGTTCATGTGCTTAAATTTTCCAAGAGTACTAAACGCTTAGGATCCCGTGCCCAGTACTCTTGGTTCCCCACAGTCCATTTTCCTGGTGCACTGTTGTGTGCCATTTAGAAGTTCCTTTTAGCAAACAATTCACTAGTTAATATAAAAACCATGTTAAGGAAATTTCCCCTTTTTATCCAATTATCTTTTTAGTCACAACTATTTCCTTCTTAATTGCATCTAAGCCAATACTCACTGTATTATATATTTATCAAGTTTAGGATTCTCCCTGTTGTATCAGACATAACATTCTTAACCAATTTTTTAGTCAATATTCAATCAACTCAACTTGCTCATTATTTTACAGCTGTATTGTTTTCACAGCTGTATTCTCAATTAAGTAGAGTGTTGATACAGTCAACATTAAAAAAAAACCATTCCTAACCAATTTTTAGTAAATATTGTTGTTAGGATATTTACAGCTGTATTGTTCTCACAAACTGTAGTCTCAATTAAGTAGAGTGTTGATACAGTCAATATTAAAAATCATTCTTAACCAATTTTTGTATTGTAACTAGGAATCTCCCTGCAATTGTATTTTAAGGAAATCAGAGTTAAATAACTGTCTGGAATTCCTTAGCAATTTTTCAAGAATTCTTTTATAATCCCTGTAGTGACAACTCTCACTATTGATTATTGTTAGTTCAATTTTTGTTTATAATGCTAATGATTAGTCGCTACCTACTCAACTAAATTAGGGTGTTATTGCTTATCTCTGGTGAAGTATCTGAATATCCTAAATTTCCAACTCCTGGAAATTCTAATCCAGTAAACCTACTTCCAGAGTTGTTGTTCATTCTAACTCCTAGGATGCCCTAACACTATTCTCATATGCATCATCATGACCAATGTTTTCTGAATCCTTCTTGTGTTCTGAACTTCCTCCTTAGCAACCGATTCTGTGCACTTTGTGCATGGATTCCGTGTTTCCTACTCTTTTCTAATTGGTGCTTTCCTCTCTCCTCTCGTAGGAACACCCTTCAGAATAGAGGTTTCACCTTTCTCGTGTTATTTTTGTGTGTCTTAATTTTCTTCTAATTGTTAGTTCATACTTAAACACTTTTGCCTTTAGAAATTAGTTCCCTGTACAGGAGGTTTAGATCTCCAAGTCCCATGCTGAGTGCTGAGTGTAGTTTTGCCTTGACTCAAGCACATTTTACCGCTGATTTTTCCTAATTTTTACATTAAAAATTAGTGATGTTTTTTTAGGTTTAGTTAGATGGTAATTGTATAATTCTTAGTCATTGTATATTGATGATTTCAGTTGGGAAGAACTGGGAACATGTGTTATCTAGTTCAATGGCATTTAGCAGATGCTGTATGTATTTTTACATTAAAAATTAGTGAGGTTTTTCTTGGTTTAGTTAGATGGTAATTGTATAATTCTTAGTCATTGTATATTGATTATTTCAGTTAGGAAGAACTGGGAACATGTGTTTTCTAGTTCAATGGCATTTAGCAGATGCTGTAGATTTTTACCATTAGCTATTAAATTAAGTGATTATGCCATCTTAGTTTCGCCAGGCAAAAGTTTTGCCTGTGTGAGTTACTAGTGCAGAATTTTTAGCTTCATGCCTTTAGAAATACTAAAATTAATATTGGCTCCGAGCAAATTGCCAGTGCTCCGAAGTTGATCCCCGCTCGCACTCCGGCGCCAGAGTGCTGGTGGGGGTCGTTTTCGAAGAGACTTCTCGCTTTGAGGCGGCATGTTAATGCCAGAATTGTTGCAGCATAGCATGTGTTGATATGTGGTTTTTCCAATAGACCGTGTGCATTTTCACCCAGCTCTCTCGTCCCGTACAGGATGCTACGAGACACCTTACACTCCATTGCCAACATCACCACCTTGCCAAACTTGACAAAGGGCAAAAAGACTACCTCCTTACCTTAGTCCTTTTATCATTCAATATTCACCCAATTACTGGACGGAAAGTGCAAATACTCATTCCTCATCCACCTCACTCCAAACTTAGACCCTTGTAGTGCAGCTAAACCACTTGCTGCTTCACCTACAGTCTAGGTGCAACTCAAATCTGGAAGGAATCGCACTTAATGACCTCTATGATCAGAGACACCATTGCCGTCTCGAACCATTCTCTACCATTGCACACGGCATTTCCACAATTACATTTTCCACATTGCCGACACAGCTGCGTTCCCGAGGCGGGCCTTACTCAAGATCGGACCTCAACATCAGCGCCGTGAAGATACCAAGCTGCCTGGCATCCCTCGAATAAAGGCCAGAAAATTCGTAACATATCTCCCTTCTTATCCTTTTCGATGGTCCCAGTCCGAGGTACAAAACAAATAAAATAGAGTATTTTGTGTCATGATTAAAGACGCTAGAAATACAGCGTCCGAATAACCTGAAACTCCTTCAGAGTCGGAGGCCGCAATCATTCAATTAGTAAATTAAGTGGGTTTGAAAAATAACCCTGGTGACCCTTTTTATAAGAAAAACATCTTACCTGTCACTTGATAAAATCCTCAATATTCAACCTTTAAAAGTCAAATTCCGTTGGTTCCCCACTTTGGGAGAACTTTACACTGGTGATAACCCAGAGTAGTTTAATCTGATATAAATGCTCACCCGGACCACCATCGGAAGGATCAGGAGCGCATGTCTAGTGCTGTCAACTTCTGTGCATGGTTGACCTTGAAGGAGGTAGTCTCTTTCCCTACTCTCAGTAGCTAAACAGAGTATTTCCTCTCCAAACTCTTCCCTAATAATAAGTTATTGCTACTGCAGCCTATACTAACAAATTCTTCATGTTTATCCATTGCTACTGAAGCCATCTTTTACAAAACTCTTCATGCATTTCCATTGCTACTGAAGCAAAACCATAGGTGATCTGCTAGGATTATTTCAATTGCTACTGAAGCTCTTTACTAATAACCTTCGCAATTTCCATCGCTACTGCAGCACCATTGCTACTGAAGCACAAAAGTAACATAACAACTTATACGAAACAAAAAGCTATTGCAACGCGCGTTATCATTCATTCTTGGGGAACATATTTGAAGCATTATGGCGCCAAACGATGGCAACGAGATTAACGACAGTCAGGTGGTTTCCGTAAAATTAACACCGTTCGCGATACAAAGTTTGGATTCTTGGTTCTTCCAAACCGAAGAACATTTCGAAAGCCTATCCATTGATTCCGAGAAAGTCAAATATTATTCTCTGCTAAGGGCCCTGCCCTCTACTTGCCTAGACGACCTCTCTGAGGTTTGTAACGCTAACTCAGCCGAACCTTATACCACCCTCAAAGAGCATGTTTTAAAATGTTACAGCAAGGATAGAGCCCAGAGAATCCAAGCTTTGACGAGTAATCTTACCACCTACATTAGCCAAACACCTATAGCGCTACTGAAAGAGATGAGGAAACTGGCAAAGGGCGTTATGGATGACGATACCCTTAAGACATTGTACATCCAACGCTTGCCCTTACGCCTTCAACCATTCCTCCATACACAGGATGCCTCTGTGAAACTGGACGTTCTCGCAGAATTAGCCGAGAAAATTATTGCCTGTGAAAACCAGACTCCGAATACCTCTGTCGCTGCTCCAATGGTCAATCAAACCGGCCCAAACGAAACGGAAAGATTATTGCGCGAGTTAGTTCAGCGAGTTGGAGCACTAGAAGTTGCTACCCAGCAAGCCGAACACGCGGATAGAGTTCATGGGGTTGCACACCAAACAGCGGCGTATCAGCAAGCCGATAATCCCACACACACCGTTCCGTTTGATAGGCACAAAAAGCCTAATCGTTCGTTTAAACAACAAGGGGCCGGTAGTTCCAATACCGCTCAGGGCCAGGATTCACGAGGCAATCTGGAGGAGGAATGGTGTTGGTATCATAGGAAATACTTACCCAAGGCTCGTAAATGTGAGTCGCCGAATTGTCCGCTTTATGTACTCTTGTACCCAAAAAACGGGAACAGCGCGGCGTAAATGCGAGTCAAACGTCAGCGCCCACTAAATCAAATTCCACTCGCTGCCTATTCCTTTCTGACCCGACTTCCGGTTTTCGATTTTTGATCGATACCGGGAGTTCGGTGAGCCTAATCCCGGCAACGGCCAAAGACAAACGCGCCACAGGTATTCCAAACTTGCGTGCTGCTAATGGCACTCCTATACTCTGCTACGGCACGCGGTCGTTGTCATGTTCCCTAAATCTCAAACGTACCTTGAGCTTCGAGTTCATAGTGGCTGATGTGGACACACCCATCATTGGTGCCGATTTTCTGCAGAGGTTTGCATTGGTGGTGGATGTGAGAAATGGATGCCTTTATGATAGCGAAACCAGAGTGCAAAGACCCCTTAGTGCCGTCGATATGGTGAATGTTACGTCAAGCGTCTCTCCTAACCTAGAGAGTACATGTCCCTACCAACGGGTGTTGCTCGAATTTCCCTCACTCTTTCAACCTAATGTAACGTTGCAAAATAACACGCTGACGCAACACCACATATCGACGAGCGGCCCTCCTGTTTACGCGAAAGTAAGACGTTTGCCCCATGATAGATTGCAAGAAGTAAAAGCCGAGTTTACAAAAATGGTCCAGGAAGGGACAGTTCGCGTCTCGAAAAGTCCCTGGGCCAGTCCCTTGTTGATTGTGCCAAAGAGTAACGGCGAGTTACGTATTTGCGGCGACTATCGCCAATTAAACTCCGTAACTGTACCCGACAGATTCCCCATTCCCCACCTTCACGATTTTACTGCAAATCTGTCAGGGGCAAAAATCTTTTCCACCGTGGATCTGAAGAGAGCTTTCCATCAGATTCCAATGGAGGAAAGCTCTATTCAGAAGACCGCAGTCTGTACGCCGTTTGGTTTGTACGAGTATCTTCGTATGCCGTATGGCTTGCGAAATGCTCCGCAGACCTTTCAGCGGCACATGACTGAAGTCCTTTCCGACCTCCCGTTTTTGTATTGTTACCTCGATGATGTGCTTGTGGCTTCGGGGACGCCTGAGGAGCACGTGCATCATTTGAGAGAGCTGTGCAAACGACTAGCGTCGCACGCTCTGCTGATTAACCCAGCAAAGTGTGTACTGGGAAAGAAGGAACTGACTTTTCTAGGTCACCACATCTCAGATAAAGGCATTAGGCCACTTCCCGACAAGGTAGAGGCTATCCGAAATTTCCCGAAACCCTCTACACAGAGAGAGTTGCGCAGGTTCTTGGGATCGGTGAATTTTTACCACCGATTTTTAAGGAACTGTGCGGCGACTCTGGCACCAATCTCCTCACTCATTAGAGCGAAGAAACGAGGGAAGTCTGTACTGATCGAGTGGAACAGTGAGGCTGAGGAGGCATTCACAGTAATTAAAGATGAACTTGCGAATGCGACGGAGTTGGCTTACCCACACCCGAACGCAAAACTGAATCTAGTAGTAGATGCGTCAGACCTTGCTGTCGGCGCGGTACTACAGCAGTCCGTGGACAACAACACGACCCCCCTGGCGTTTTTCAGCCGGAAGCTCTCTCCCACCGAACAGCGTTATAGCACGTTCGGGAGAGAGCTCCTGGCGATTTACCTTTCAATAAAACACTTCCGATATACCTTGGAAGCACGTCAGTTCACGGTCTTCACCGACCACAAACCTTTGATCAATGCAATAAGAATGCCTCCTGACCGCCACTCCCCTCGTGAAAGTCGGCACCTGAGTTACATAGCACAGTTCACTAACGATCTCAGGCACATTAAGGGGGACGAGAACACGGTCGCCGACTGCTTATCGCGTGTGCACAACGTGGTATTAAACCCGTTGGCGCCCGAGTTCCGACCTTCTGTGCACATGATTTCGTTAGCTGACATCATCACCGAACAGAAAAACGACACGGAGATCCAATCTTTGATTGAGTCTCCTAGCTCGTCGCTAAAACTGTCACTCAGAGAAGGCGTTTACTGTGACGCTGACCGGCCTAACCGATACTACCTACCTACCACCTTGCGTTTGCCCGCCATCAAACACTATCATGCGCTATCTCATCCTGGGACGGAGAGAACTTTCCGCCTAATTGCGGATCGTTTTGTCTGGCCCGGGATGCGTAGGGCCATAAGAGAGTACGTTCGCAATTGCCCAGATTGCCAAGCTAGCAAAGTAACTCGACACAACAAAGCCGCAATTCAACCTTGTGTTTTCTCGGGAGGTAAATTCGATGCAGTCAATATAGATTTGGTAGGCCCGCTTCCAAACTCTCGCGGGTTCTCGTATTTACTCACTATGATCGACCGCTTCTCTAGGTGGGTCGAGGCTGTTCCCATTGCTAACATAACGGCAGAAACCGTAGCCCGAACCTTCGTAGAGACGTGGATCTCCCGTTTCGGGGTCCCTCTGAGCATCACTCATGATCGTGGGGCTCAATTTACCTCCTCCTTGTGGTTAGAAATCTCCAAAATCCTAGGTAGTTCAAACATCACAACCACCTCCTTTCACCCCCAATCAAATGGACTCATTGAGAGAGTCCACCGCGACCTTAAATCGGCACTTCGCTGCCTTAAATGCCACGACGATTGGGCGGACCGATTGCCGGTCGTATTACTTACCCTACGGAACCTGTTCCGGCAGGATCAAAAGTGCACGTCCTCCGAATTGCTGTACGGGAAGTCCTTAAGATTGCCCGGAGATGTTATTGATCCCGTGTACAAAATTGACGACTCTTTCAGTACAATTACTGATTACGCGGCACGTCTCAAACGCGCCATGCGCGAAGTGGTTTACCACCCGCCTCGCCTGCCTTTACCATCCGAAAGCCTTGATCCATTGTTGAACACGTGCACACATGTTTACGTTCGGGTGGACGGTGTAAAAACCCCCTTACGGCGTCCCTATGATGGCCCCTACAGGGTCCTAAAGAGGACGCCGAAATATTTTGTAATTGAGAGGGGCACCAAAAGCGATAGTGTTAGCATAGATCGACTTAAGGCAGCATATGTGTCCTTCCCTGATGATAGTTCTACCAACACTCATGAGCCGCAACCTAGGGTGCAAATTACCCACAGGTCAACACCTGTCGAGGCCACCGGGTTGCACCTTTCTGTCTTGGCTAGGAGCTATCCTCCCACTATGGAGTGTAACGAGTTCGTTGTTCCCTTGAAGACCGTTCAAAGAACGCCGTCGGAACCTCGTAATTCGAGTGCCTCCAATTCGGCTGATGTTTCTGTTGCTGTTGTTCCTCATCACGGAAAAACCTCAGAGACCCGTTCGTTGTCCCAGTTGGGAATCCGAACGTCAACTTTCACAGCTCCACAGCCTAACCCTTCTGTTGCCCCCGAGCGCGTTAGCAGTTTTGGCAGACCTAGTCGTCCGCCAGCTCGCTACGCGCAGACGTAGGGTGGCGATTTCTGTTCTGTCAATATTTTTTTCTTCTATTCTCTCCTGTCAAACCTTCTGTTAGGATTTTCCTTTTATGATCATTTCGGGCATTTACAGGTAACAGCTTCACTGTTACCAGACCTTTCGGTCCACATGCGTTGGGGAGTAGCTGTAGTGAATCTCTATTCCGAAAACCAGTCGAAATTTCGAAATTCTCAGAATGATCATCTAAAAATCCAGTAAAATTAGTTCGACCATTAGCATAAAATCACATTACGAAATTCACTAATCTCTATCCTCAATTCTATTAAAATTGTGTAACAAACAAATTCAATCTCTAAAAATTCACAATTTCTTCTTAACGAAACCTCTCACGCACGCGCGACAGCAACATCGTATGCGATCTAGCGCTCATTGTTCCAAATCATACAGAGCGTGCATATCTAGGTGTTTGGCTGGTGAGATTTTAATACTGTGTTTTTGTGTGATAAATTACGGGTAACTATATTTATGCAATTCATGTAAAGTGTCAAGAATATTATTGTATGCATTAAGAAGTGTTCATGTGCTTAAATTTTCCAAGAGTACTAAACGCTTAGGATCCCGTGCCCAGTACTCTTGGTTCCCCACAGTCCATTTTCCTGGTGCACTGTTGTGTGCCATTTAGAAGTTCCTTTTAGCAAACAATTCACTAGTTAATATAAAAACCATGTTAAGGAAATTTCCCCTTTTTATCCAATTATCTTTTTAGTCACAACTATTTCCTTCTTAATTGCATCTAAGCCAATACTCACTGTATTATATATTTATCAAGTTTAGGATTCTCCCTGTTGTATCAGACATAACATTCTTAACCAATTTTTTAGTCAATATTCAATCAACTCAACTTGCTCATTATTTTACAGCTGTATTGTTTTCACAGCTGTATTCTCAATTAAGTAGAGTGTTGATACAGTCAACATTAAAAAAAAACCATTTTTAACCAATTTTTAGTAAATATTGTTGTTAGGATATTTACAGCTGTATTGTTCTCACAAACTGTAGTCTCAATTAAGTAGAGTGTTGATACAGTCAATATTAAAAATCATTCTTAACCAATTTTTGTATTGTAACTAGGAATCTCCCTGCAATTGTATTTTAAGGAAATCAGAGTTAAATAACTGTCTGGAATTCCTTAGCAATTTTTCAAGAATTCTTTTATAATCCCTGTAGTGACAACTCTCACTATTGATTATTGTTAGTTCAATTTTTGTTTATAATGCTAATGATTAGTCGCTACCTACTCAACTAAATTAGGGTGTTATTGCTTATCTCTGGTGAAGTATCTGAATATCCTAAATTTCCAACTCCTGGAAATTCTAATCCAGTAAACCTACTTCCAGAGTTGTTGTTCATTCTAACTCCTAGGATGCCCTAACACTATTCTCATATGCATCATCATGACCAATGTTTTCTGAATCCTTCTTGTGTTCTGAACTTCCTCCTTAGCAACCGATTCTGTGCACTTTGTGCATGGATTCCGTGTTTCCTACTCTTTTCTAATTGGTGCTTTCCTCTCTCCTCTCGTAGGAACACCCTTCAGAATAGAGGTTTCACCTTTCTCGTGTTATTTTTGTGTGTCTTAATTTTCTTCTAATTGTTAGTTCATACTTAAACACTTTTGCCTTTAGAAATTAGTTCCCTGTACAGGAGGTTTAGATCTCCAAGTCCCATGCTGAGTGCTGAGTGTAGTTTTGCCTTGACTCAAGCACATTTTACCGCTGATTTTTCCTAATTTTTACATTAAAAATTAGTGATGTTTTTTTAGGTTTAGTTAGATGGTAATTGTATAATTCTTAGTCATTGTATATTGATGATTTCAGTTAGGAAGAACTGGGAACATGTGTTATCTAGTTCAATGGCATTTAGCAGATGCTGTATGTATTTTTACATTAAAAATTAGTGAGGTTTTTCTTGGTTTAGTTAGATGGTAATTGTATAATTCTTAGTCATTGTATATTGATTATTTCAGTTAGGAAGAACTGGGAACATGTGTTTTCTAGTTCAATGGCATTTAGCAGATGCTGTAGATTTTTACCATTAGCTATTAAATTAAGTGATTATGCCATCTTAGTTTCGCCAGGCAAAAGTTTTGCCTGTGTGAGTTACTAGTGCAGAATTTTTAGCTTCATGCCTTTAGAAATACTAAAATTAATATTGGCTCCGAGCAAATTGCCAGTGCTCCGAAGTTGATCCCCGCTCGCACTCCGGCGCCAGAGTGCTGGTGGGGGTCGTTTTCGAAGAGACTTCTCGCTTTGAGGCGGCATGTTAATGCCAGAATTGTTGCAGCATAGCATGTGTTGATATGTGGTTTTTCCAATAGACCGTGTGCATTTTCACCCAGCTCTCTCGTCCCGTACAGGATGCTACGAGACACCTTACACTCCATTGCCAACATCACCACCTTGCCAAACTTGACAAAGGGCAAAAAGACTACCTCCTTACCTTAGTCCTTTTTATCATTCAATATTCACCCAATTACTGGACGGAAAGTGCAAATACTCATTCCTCATCCACCTCACTCCAAACTTAGACCCTTGTAGTGCAGCTAAACCACTTGCTGCTTCACCTACAGTCTAGGTGCAACTCAAATCTGGAAGGAATCGCACTTAATGACCTCTATGATCAGAGACACCATTGCCGTCTCGAACCATTCTCTACCATTGCACACGGCATTTCCACAATTACATTTTCCACATTGCCGACACAGCTGCGTTCCCGAGGCGGGCCTTACTCAAGATCGGACCTCAACATCAGCGCCGTGAAGATACCAAGCTGCCTGGCATCCCTCGAATAAAGGCCAGAAAATTCGTAACATATCTCCCTTCTTATCCTTTTCGATGGTCCCAGTCCGAGGTACAAAACAAATAAAATGGAGTATTTTGGGTCATGATTAAAGACGCTAGAAATACAGCGTCCGAATAACCTGAAACTCCTTCAGAGTCGGAGGCCGCAATCATTCAATTAGTAAATTAAGTGGGTTTGAAAAATAACCCTGGTGACCCTTTTTATAAGAAAAACATCTTACCTGTCACTTGATAAAATCCTCAATATTCAACCTTTAAAAGTCAAATTCCGTTGGTTCCCCACTTTGGGAGAACTTTACAAATTAGCGCTCCTTTGAAACTGTGGCTACTCTGTAAGGTTGCTGTCCTGATCGGTAGAGTATTTTTTATGAAGTAATTTCGTAATTGAGTAGAGTTCTCTTTTGTATCGTTCGGGCCCCAAAATTAAGGTGATGTTTTTTAGCCCTTTTTAGGTATTTCATTTGTTCACGATAGAATTCACGAGAAATATTTTATAAATATACATACATTGATTAGGTTTTCGATTCCCCCTCCTTTTCTGTCTATTACGGAAAGTTTGCGTATCTTGTAACTCATAGCCTTGTTTTGTTGCTTTCGTCTCTATGACTCAACTTTTTTAAGCCGTTTATCTCTTACTGAGAAGTCCGTGATTGAACTTGTGTGCAACCTAAATTTCACACCCTTTCGATGTCATTATAATCTAATCTTTACTGAGTACGTGAGTAAAATTGCTGCAGTTGGGTGAAAAATCCTGACTTTGAAAGTAGTAAAATATTGGTGGCTCTATTATGAAATGGCTTACCTTGCTTCCGTCTCGCTTCTTTCAAATTTGTGTGAACATTTGGTTGTGACTATGACTCAGCATTCCGGTGCTGTTTCAAGATTCAAACCACTTCGAGGAAATATTGTATCTAATTGAAATCAGTGCTCCAAGGAAAAGATATAAAGTTCCGAGCCGAAGCCTAGGTAGTGCCTCCATTTGTAGAACTAAATAACTCTTGTTTTTGCAGTGACGTATTCAACCGCGCCCAATACAACCTCCTTCTTCTTCCGGTGTTTTTCTTTCCTGGCGAAGGGGAATAAAGGGCGCGACAGTCCAATGATACTAAAATAACAACTATTGATATTTGAAAAACTTCTAAGGTTTTTACTGAAATGAATTATTCTTACTGAACAGGTTTTGAAATTTTTCAAAACCAAATAGATACTTGGAAAACGTGAACTATTTTACCGTTTCATCAAAAAATTTTGGAACATTTTTCTAATTTATGCCCTGCAATTCTGAAATTACATCCTGCAAGTTTACAGAATAGGCGAAAACAAAATTTTTGGTCAATATTGAGTTTAATGTTGTCAATGAATTTCATAATTTCGTAGGTATAGATAGGTAATATAGTTGATTATAAGACGTTTTACATGAATGACATTCTGCCCAATGATGCGTTATTTTTGAATTATTCAACTTTAAAGCTGGCTTGTGTGCGCCATGGAAGCGCGCACGGCTAGCGTATTTTAATTAATAACGGAAGCTAACCCCCTATTACAAACGTAAAGAGGTTGGGTCGTGAGGGGTAGCCACAGTTCTTTTAGTGAAAATTATAAACAAACGTCACTAACTAGAAACCTTCATTTATGATTTTCACTAAAAGAACTGTGGCTACCCCTCACGACCCAACCTCTTTACGTTTGTAATAGGGGGCTAGCTTACGTTTCTATTGCGAAAACAATGTCTGCTTTTCCGCAAAAAAGGCCATTCAGGAGCGCCGTTCGTATAACTTCAAACTTAAATAACTCGAAAACTAAGCATTTCCGGGCACATTGTCATTCATGTAAAACGTCTTAATATCGACTATATTATCCATCTATACCTATGAAATTATTTAATTCATTGACAACATTAAACTCAATATTGACCAAATTTTTTGTTGAAGTTTAATGTAATGGAAAATTTATATATTTGAATGCTTTCTTCATTATTATTTTGATAATCTCCATGCATAACATCATATTCACACTGTGAATTGTAACTTTAAAAAAAATAAAATTAAAAAAATATTTTCTTATATCATAAAACTTATGAAATTTTTGTTTTCAGTCTGATTCTTGTGAAATTTGTTGAAAAAATTTGACATGTTGGTTTTTAGTCCACTGGTATTGATATTTCAATAATATAGAACTCATTGAGTTTTTATGCTAGAACAAAAACAAAGACAGTTCTAGAATTCTTGGAACATATCTAAAAAAAGTACATTCACAAATTTTTTATTTCTTTTGTTTTCTTATTTTATGATGTCAAAATCTGGTCGAAAATTCAAGATTTTGATCCCCTTACGCTCCCCCGGGGGGGTTCTATTGTCCGTAGCGCCATAAGATTTTAGGACCAAATAGTCCACCACCTAAGGGTCCTTTTTAAACAAAAACATGAAAAATGACCGTCGGAGAGAAAAGGGGCCTTGGAGGACCCCCTCAACTAAAAGATCCTAGAAGTGAGTTCAGTCTCCACAAGTTCCACGGGATGAGCTAATAATGAATTACAAAGTATTCAAACTTACTCTAACAGCTCAACGCTCAATAAATAAAACCTACAGCTCTAACTCGTTATATACTTATTTGCCGCAAAAAGTGTATAGAAGAGAAATAGTTTATTTCAATGTTTTTACCATGACCTAAGCCACAAAGATTTGTAAATTGATTAGTAGCTGTTTATTCGATCGCATTCGTCAACAAAGACGAAAATTAACGGTAAATCTGAAGGATATGTCGGTTATCGATTTTCCACTTTTTGGTTCCTGAACCTAATTAATTGAATCAAAATAAACAAGTTTTTTTTCTATGCACTTTTCATCTCGAATGAGTATTTTACAATTTATAGCGGTAGGATTAGTTTTGTCTTTCATGACGAATGCGCTCGAATAAACAGCTACTCATCGATTTTCGAATTTTTGTTGCTCGAGTCATGGTAATAACATCAAAATGAACAACTTTTCTTCTATACACTTTTTTCGTCAAATGGGTATTTAACGAGGTATAGCGGTAGGTTTGGTATCGTCTTTGATAACGATCGCGCTTGAAGCGAGGGCTCATTGCAGTGTTGCTGTCCGACGTGCTCCTTTAATTACTTGCCGCTTCAAACACGAGTTGCGGCAAGTCATTTACCGCTATAAATAATAAAATACTCATTTGAGACGGAAAGTGCATAGAAGAAAACTTGTTTATTTCGATCTAATTAACTATGCTTAGGCATCAAAATTTACAAAATCGATAACTGACATATCCTTCAGATTTACCAAATTAACATACCGCTATAACTCGTGAAATACTTATTTTCGACAGAAAGTGCATAAAAGAAAACGTGTTTATTTCAATCTAATTAACTATGTTTAGGCAATGAAAAGTGGAAAATCAATTACTGACCAACACTACACATATACCGTATATTGTTATATCAATTATGAATTATGTATGACGTAAACTGAATGGTAAAAAGTTGAATCAATGATATAAATACATATATTTAGCTTGTAATTCTTGCTAGAATCAAAATCTATGGCTAATGTTAGGGAGATACAACTAATTGATTTTGAAGTTTTGTTGCCTGTGTCATGGTAATTAAATCTGAATAAACAACTTTTCATCTATGCACTTTTTGGGGCAAATGAGTATTTAATGAGTTTTAGCAGTAAATCGCTTACTGCAACTCTAGTGTTTGCAGTGGGAGGAAATTGTTTGGAGGGAAGACTACAACAGACTTTCCATTCCAATGCGCTCAAATGATCGAGCGCATTCCAGCCATCAAAAACGAAAATTAACATACTGCTATAACTTGTTATATATGGATGATAATCTTAATTGTATTATTAACTAAGGTCAATATCGAGTTTTAATGCGCTCACAAAAATTAAGAATTCCGTTCTAAAGAATCACTAAAAGAACACATTTAACAATGTTTTACATGAATGACATTCTGCTTACTGCTGCATTATTTTTGAGTTGTTTAACTTTGAAGTTATAGGAACGGAGCTCATGAAATGACTTTCCTGCGCAAAAAGAGGGGGTGTTCCAACAATGCTGCAGGTGTTCTGAGTGGGGATAAAGTCATTGTTTTTGCAATATATGGTGTAATTTATTTTCTGCCAACCCTGCAGAGCCTAAACCCATTTCTAGGATGTTTTAGTTAATAACAAAAAAAGTATTATCACCCAAAAATATTAGCAGGACTGGAATAGTGAAGACTTAAGTCAATATGCGCTCGAGATTAGTTTCAATGTGGCGGCAACCGTAGACATTATCAAATCTGTAGAAGTTAATACCGTAGATTTAATATCAGAATATTTTTATAATGTAATATTTTTGGGTGAGAACCTTTATTGTGTTATTAACTGAAACACCCTAGATGTGGGTTCAGGCTCTGCAGGGTTGGCAAATAATAAATTACAAAGTACCGAAATATACTCTAACAGCTCCCGCTCAAGCACAAGCTTACTGGAACTGCAATGGAAAACAAAAATTTCCAAGGTGATTACTCAATAATAATGCATCAGGGAGCAGAATGTCATTCATGTAAATCGTTTTTAAATGTGTTCCTCTAGTTATTCGTTAAAAGGAATTTTTCATTTCCGTGAGCGCATTAAACCCGATATTGACCTTAACTAAAAATCCTAGAAGTAGGCTCAGGCTCCGGGAGGTCGGCTAACAATAAATCACAAAGTACCTAAACGTACTCTAACAGCTCAACTGGAACTGCTATGGAACACAAAACTAAACCTACCGCTATAACTTGTAAAATACTCATTTGCTGTAAATAGTGTATTGAAGAAAAGTAGTTTATTTTGATGTTATTACCATGATTCTACCAACAAAAACTTAAAAATCGATTAGATGCTGTTATGACACATCAATGATTTTGAAAATTTGGCCATATAAATGTAATAAGAGATATTCAAGAGGTTGTAAACAAATGACACTTTGCTTGCAAATGGGTGCATTTAGAGATATTTAACTATTTAACTCTGAAATTATGGGAACCTTAAATTAGCTTTACTGAGACACAGGTATTTGTGAAGGAGAGGACAATAATTGATTTTCTTATTTATGGTGCTTGATTATTGGTAATTAGGTTGAAACAAAAAAAATTCTATTCACTTTCTGTCACAAATGAGTATTCAATGAGTTACAGCTGTAGGTCACCTACCACAATGCCATTCTTTGAAGCGTGGAAAAAATTGGTTTGAGTGGAGGTCCCATTATGGACTCTCCCTTTCGACGGCTGTAATGCGCTTGAATAATTGTTACGTTAAATTAATTTAGGTTGTTAACGTTACTTTACATTACTTTAGGTTAGATTAGTTCAATTACATTACATTATGTCACTGCTTTAACTCAGTACATACTCATTTGCGATGGAAAGTGCATAGAAGAAAAATTGTTTATTTTGATCTAATTACCTATATCCAAGCACCAAAAATTGGAAAATTGATTTTTGTCCTCTCCTTCACATTTACCATGACATGTTATTGTGCCTGAACAACTGAGTGTTCAAACAATGCAGGGTCAATACGCAGTTTAATTTGTTCACGGAAATTGAAAATTCCATTCTAAAGAATCACTGAAGGAACAGATTTAAAAAAATTTTACAGGGATGACGTTCTGTTCACCAATGCGTGATTTTAGAATTATCCAACTTTGAAGTTATAGAAACGTTTTATAAAAATGTGAAGGAACGGACATGTTTTCGCCTAAAAATGGCTGTGTCCCACCTAGAATGTGGGCGTGACCCAACAATGCGGTGATTAGGCAACCGACTATATGTGTTATTCCTATCTGAATGTTATTATTGTTATATCTCAAAAATAATGCATCAGCTAGCAGAATGTCATTTGTGTGAAATGTTCCAAAATGTGTTTGTTTAGTGATTCTTGGGAACGGAATTTTTAATTTTCATGAATGGATTAAACTGCATATTGACCCAATGCATCCACAATACAATGCACCAAGAGCCAAATCAAAACTGCCATTATTGTTATTATATAATTGTTATATTGTTATAATAATGTCTGAGGCAAGAAGCACTTCCGAAATTTGCAAATCACTAAGGTTTCGTCTTGGTCTTGCCATTGTGTCACTACACTGAACTTTGGAAATCCTGAAAAAGCGTTTACAGCCTGAAAAGAAAGACAATTATTGGTACACCAACACTTATAGCTTCCATTTGTAACTATTAACACTGAACCCGGGTACAATTTACCCAGTTTTTTCTATATACACTTATCACTGAACATGGGTAAACGGTACCCGAACACGTCTGTAGCGCAAAATCCTGGCAGAGGAGTGGAGCGTCGCGACCTCCCCATATAAACCCATAGGGTAGAATGAAGCTATACGGAGCCCCAGTGCGCTGGCTTGTGGGGAAGAGGGTGAAGCACGAATGACGTCACCTACCACGGGTAATCTATGCCCATGTTCAGTGTTCTAGGGTTAATGTAATTCTTTTCCAATTTCTCTATTCTGTTGTCTTAGTGTAATTTTATTATATCTAAATTTCTTTGATTAAATATTTAATATTTTATATCTGTTTGGTTGATGCCTGCCTATCCATGGTGTTAAAGTAGTTTCATTTGCTTTAGATTAAAAAGAATGATGAAATATGGAAGTTCTAATCTTTGATGCTATGATACATTATCTTTGTTGCAGATAGTGAGCTACAAGAAATGTGTAGAAATATGAAAGTGTAATTATTGTGTTGAGGAAGAGACTAGTGAGAATGTGACCATCTATGTAGTAGACTTGCAAAACTAATGCCCTGATTCTATGTTGTATCAAATTCTCATTATTACCATGGCATCTGTTGACTGATGTTCATCTCTTTCCACTTGGCCAGATTTTTGAACCATGCATAACCTTTTGTTTTAGATCACTCTTTTTCTTAAAGGCTGAGTTGGGCTCATATATATTGTGATTTTATAGTTGTCTTATTATAAATTTCATTTCAGATTTGATTCTACAGTCATACTTCACTTAACAAAATTTGTTCCAGAAGTGATTTTCTAACGTGTTTTTAATATGTGTACCATCATATTTTACATACAGACAGAAGGCCTGATTTGTTCCAAACCCCTGTGCAATACTCCCCCCTAAATAGAGATGCAAAACGTTCTGTTTTTTTTTAAAAAAACATGTTTTTTTACAAAAAAAAACATGGCTAAAAAAGCATAGATATATATATTTTTTTTTTTAAATACTTTGTTTGAAAATAACTCAGCAAGAAAAAGAACCACTATACATTATTTGTTTTCATGTCAGATTATAAGATAAAACAGCATACTTCTTAATTCATGGTTTTCTATGGTTTTATTATTTTATTCTGAATTATCAGTTTTCTGAATCAGGATCATATAGAATCATTATTCATAGAACTGTCTAGAGATGGCAAACGAATTGTGCTTGAAACGGTGTATAGGCCTCCTACTGCCTGTCCTATATATCGTTCCTTAATGAACTTAATCGCATTATTTCTCAGTTCAACAGGTCCTTCTACAATGACATAATAATATGCGGTGACTTCAACTATGATTTGCTGAAACATGAAAGCTATGAACCAATCTCTAATTTCTTAAATGCATTTCATTCTAAATCTTTCCTTCCGATCATCACAAAGCCAACACGAATAACCTCAGAATGTGCTACGCTGCTTGACAATATCTTTATGACAGACCCAAGTGATTTTCTTGCTGGAATAATTACTTCTGACTTATCAGATCATTTTCCAGTTTTTCTTATTAAGAAAAATGTCTATATTGCTTGCACCAAAGCACGGGCTGAAACTTACTCATATCGTAAAATGAACGAATCAAATTTAGAAGAAATGCCCCTCAGGGGGATACAGGTATTGTATCTATGGGAATTTGCGCTCCCAGGGGGACAATGTGAGGGCCCGAGCTAAAGGTTAGGTAGGCTTTTTTTTTGTTAAAATAGAATAGGCTTTTGTTTTGTTACGGACCATCTTTTTTCGGTTCACTGCTGTCCTGTTTTTCACCACCTACTACTTTCTTCTTCAACTTTGATCTTGTTTCATGAACTTCTTTCTTAGCTTTCCGTTTCTGTGCCCTTTCTGCATAGATTCCACGTTCCCTTAGCTCCATACTAAATGGTGCCTTCTTCCTTCCTCTCTTTACATCTCATTTGTTGAGGATAGGGAGGCTTAAACTAACTAATAAACATAAACATTTAGAAGAAATGCGCACCATTCTAGAAGATTTAATGCCAACATTGCACATCACCCAACAAAACAATAATGCAAGGAGCATTGATGAAGCAGTAGTAAAGTTGACTGAAACTATAATGACCACATTCAATCAGTGTTGCCCAATTGTAACTTGTACAGTTACCCCAAAAAAATAAACAAAAGCCCTGGATTACTAGAGGCATCGTGATAAATATAAAGAAACGCCAAGCGTACCTAGCCCTCCTTTGCGAAGGGCGAATATCTAGAGAAACATATAACCGATTCAAAAACTATATGGCAAACCAGATAAGAACATCAAAAAAAAGCTACTTTACCCTCAAGTTTACTCAATTCATAGCTGACGTTAAAAAGACTTGGCGCCTCCTTAACTCTTGTTATAAACCGAATAACGCTGATAAAAAGAAAATTGAATATATCACTCAAGATAATATAAAATACCATGAGAAGAATGAAATTGCTAATCTCTTCAACAACTTCTTTGTAAACGTAGGGAAAACTATAGCCAATGGTATTCCAAGTGAACCTACTGATCACCTGGAATTTATGGATCATATTCGAGAACACAATTCCTTTTTCTATACGCCTACAAACTCCTCCGATGTAATTGCATGCATAAACAACATGAAAAATAAATCGAGTGGGTTACAAACGTTTCCAACTAAAATACTTGAAATAATTGCTGATATTGTGGCCCCGCTGCTATCCAATATTACTAACCAGTCTCTCTTACTAGGCACTTTCCTGAACTCCCTCAAAGTTGCTAGAGTAACCCCTATCTTTAAAAATGGTGAAAAAACCTGTGTAAACAATTCTCGACCTATCTCCATGTTACTAATTCTTATCAGAATACTCGCTTCTTATCAGAATACTAGTCGTGTAAGATCACCAAGTCAAATCCTGCCTCCTACATGTCTGATCCTAATAATGCAATTTGCCATGAGTAATATTGCCAATTTTCAGTCTGCTCCTAAATCGTTATCGAATATACAGTTAAATATAGTCCATATGACCTATATTGTAAAATTAAACATCAATAT
Organism: Morinoia aosen; assembly: GCA_030386875.1. Taxonomy (NCBI): domain Eukaryota; kingdom Metazoa; phylum Arthropoda; class Malacostraca; order Amphipoda; family Talitridae; genus Morinoia; species Morinoia aosen. The sequence continues at coordinate 78,778,965 of CM059564.1, forward strand.
TGAGTTCATTATCCTGTTGATCAATCTAATGCAAAACTAGGCTAAGTGAATTAGGTTAAACATTATTGTACGCCCTAGAATAATGTAATGGTAGGATGCCCTAGAAGTTGCTGAACTTATTCGGGCCCACAGGTAGCTAAATTCAACTTTGACCATTGTATTAGACATAAGAAACATTCTACCTCTGTATCTCCTGTGGTAAATAAATTGTTTAAATTGAATTTTTTATTTTCTGTGGTTTCATGTTTTGATATTTCATTTATTCTACAATGCATGTGAATCACTTTCAACTTCCTAAATAGTGTGTTGTTATAATATATCTCCCCTCAGGGGGATACAACTATTGTATCTATGGGAATTAGCGCTCCCAGAGGGACTATGTAAGGGCCTGAGCTAAAGGTTAGGTAGGCTTTCTTTTTGTTAAAATAGAATAGGTTTTTGTTTTGTTATGGACCATCTTTTCTTTGGTTCTATGCTGTCCTGTTTTTCAGCACCTACTACTTTCTTCTTCAACTTTTTTCTTGTTTCATGAACTTCTTTCCAAGTTTCTGTACACTTTGTGCATAGATTCTGCTTTCCCTCAACTCCAAACTAAATGGTGTCTTTCTATTTCCTCTCTTAGAACATCTTTGTTGTGGTTAAGGGAGGCTAAAATTTTCTTATATAATAATGCTCCGAAAGACTTTCGACTTTGCCGCTTTATTTCTCCTTCAGTTTTGAAAGTAAGTAGAAAGTCTTTTTGCATTGCAAAGATCAAGGTGAGTACTATGAAATTGAGATGTAGTTTTTTGATAAGTTGATTATGAATTTTTCATTGCGGTATCAGGAAGAAATGTTTTAAAAATTCAAAAATGTATTCCAATTTTCCAGAAATGGTATCCAAAAATAGAATCTCAATTTTGTTAATATGATATTGTGAATCTAACATAAAAACAAATATCTGTAGGTACAATTTTGGTATAAAAATAGCATTTAACTTCAGCAAAAAAACAGAACTTTCCCTCGAAGGGGAAGAGGGGTGAGTGGAAGGAGAAAGGTATGGGTAAATTCCCAAAAATTCAAGCCTATAAATGTCTATTTCAATGGTATAAACATGTTGGGAATACCTCAGAGCTTATTTCACTCATGAAGTATTTTTTTTATCAAATTTTTAATATTTTATAGAGCCACACCATTTGATCCCCCAAGGCCGTGAGCTATTATATTGAAAACAGAGCCTGGGTAAAAACTGAAAGAATAGTGAATGAATGGTGTGAAATGCTTGTGGTTTTGCATCAGGGGCTTGTAATAATGTTATGTTTGTTAAACATGTAAACAGATGGAGTATTCAGTCAGGTGAAGCAAGTTTTTGGGGGGTGGAAATGTTGGGTGCAAAGCCAGCAATACATTGCAGCCATTCTGTGCTGATATTTAAGCATTATTAGCCAAGATGAAGGGAAACTGTAGACTGGTAAAAGGGTTTAATAAGGATCTCCTATGGAAAGATGACAGGTGGTAGAATTAAGACAAGAATTATTTTTAAAAAAATTGTTTGTAGTATTTAGGAGTGCTTGTGGCTGCTAATGATGAATTAGATCAAATGAAAACTATAAGATGGTAATAAGCATGGAAAAGTTTGTATTGAGCTGTAAGGAAAAGTTACCTGACTATAAATGCTATATAAATTGTACTGGAGGGAAATAAGGTGTTTTGTTCTTTCATTGATTGAATGTACTGAATTTTCCTATTGTATTTAAATTTCATTCTATTGTATTCAGTTCTGTTCCTTTACTGAATGCTCTTTTAGTTCTTTTCAGCTTCATCTTTCAATAAAAAAAATAATTAAATTCAAGTTTAATCAATAAATATAATACTCTAATAAGCATGAAACCTGCCTTCCTGTCAAAGAAATATCCTGTGTGATCAGGACTCTCATTAGGTAAGTCATTCATATTTTATTCAAAGATAGCTTATGATGTCAGTCTTTAATTACTATATTTTTATATATTGCTGAATAAAACTATTTCTTGTGATAATGTTTAAATATAGTTACGATCAAAGGAGTCACTTTTCTGTTCTATTTCGAAGAACATTTATGAGTGACCTCTTGCATTGCTATTGCAGTTGTATAGTAGGATGAGTTGATCCCATACTGCAACACTAAAGGTTATGATTGTTTGTCCTTGTTTTACCTTCAGAGCAGCGAGAGTCAGGTGGAGACCTGCGAGTTGGTGCTGGCTGGAGTGCCTGGCAGTGTTGGGGCCACTGATTGACTTCTGGAGTCTGACAGGTGAGGCTTCATGGCCTGCTCTACTTCTTTGATACCTCTCCTCAAATCCTGTAACTCCTTGTTTTTTTTAGTTATTTGTTTCTATAGTTAAAGTTTAGTTAAGTTTTGAATTGTCTTCAGTTTCTAGATAACTATTTTCAAGATTTGATTGCATGTGTAACATCATTTAAAACCTTTGAGCTATTCTCAGTTCTTTAATTTTATTCATGAAATAGTAATTGAATCCTAATTTTTTTTGTTTAGCTATCTTGAATTTTTTTGAGAGCCAATAATTCAACTTACTCAACTAATCAACTTTTTATTGATTTGATTTTGTGCCATAATTTCTGGTGTTGATAGAAATTCATGAGACTTCTCTTGTGCAGCCTTTGGGATTGCTAACTAGTTACCCATATCACCATTTCATAGTTTTCCTTTATCTTCTGGTATGTTTTGCTCATTGATAAGTTTGCTCTCAATGTTCTTAAATAATAGACTGTGTAGTTGGTGCTATACTGTTCTTCTGGAATTTTTAGCACTTCTGTGTTGAAGGTGCAGACATTTAAGTGTTCTCATAACAGTATGAGAGTGTCAAGCTGATACGCTTGATGGATATAAAACTTGTGGCTCAAAAGTGGCTGATGAGAGTCAGTGGAATGTACTCTAGATGGAGTGTCTGAGGAGTATGACTGGGGTGACATTGTGGGATAGGTAAATCATTGAGGTGAGGAGTATGACAAATGAGGAAAGGGTGGCAAAAAGTGTGAACTGCTGTGTGTTGAAGTGGTTTAGCCATATGGGGAAATCAAAAAGGAATTGTTAGTGGAGGAAGCAATGAAGTTAGAAGCACAGGGCTGGAATGTTAGAGGTTTGTCAAAGACTAGGATATGAATGGAGTTGAAAGCACGTTGCTCCATCATTTCAGAAGATGACCAACAGTTGGAGATGAGTTGATAGTGATTGTGAGTGCCTGACTGTGATTGTGATTGTCATGATGGGTATGGCTGGAGGTTCTTGGCCTGCAGGAGTGACTCAGGTTTAGTAAATAGGATGTGTAATTGTGTCAGTTCTTTAATTCTGTAATCTTTGAAGTCTTACAAAGCTGCAAGAGTGAATTCACATAGTGCTGTTGGGCCTTGCTGTGGAAGAGACTCCCTAAAGGTATATATGTAATAAAGTAAACAATTGAAAGTTACTGTCCTCTCAGGAAGAAACAACTTTTGTGTCTATGGTAATTAAGTTAAATATGGTTAAATGTACTTCCATGCATGAAAGTTGCTTCATCAGTAGTGTCATAGTGTAACGGCAAAAGTAGGTGTGAAGTCCGAAGGTTAGTGACAACGCTGGTAACTGCGACGATTTACTGGTAGGGATGTTGTACAGGGGAGGAACACGGTCCAAATGCGACTCTAGAAGTCTCCACACGCTCTTTTATACTCTCAATTTGCTGACCAAGCACCCGCACTGCGGTAAAACCGCACCCAGGCGTTGCATCAGCATATGTACGAACATATGTACAGAGAAAGTGCGCAACCGCGACGGCACACACCTTCCCCCATGCCTGATTTAATACAAAATAAACGAATCAAAGGGAAGAATCGTAAATTAAAAATCAACACAGTAAGCTAAAGGCATCCTGGTTAGAAAAACTAAAAAAATAAAAATATTCCTTTCGTGGCAAAAACAACTGCCAGTAACAGGAAAAACAAACGCGTCCAGTTAAATTCAACAAAAAGCATCGCAAAGAAAAACGCAAACACCCCCATCACCAAAAAAACATGGGAAGAGGCGCTGCTCAAGACACGTATAGAACGCAAAAAAAAATTTTTGGCACACGAACATTGCAACATAAAAAATTTTCTGGCAACAAAAAACCTTAAAACAATGCACCTCGGCAGGTGTCGTACTAAAAAAAACAAAAATCCGCTAACATGAACACCAGCCATGAAAAACACAATTAACTCTAACATTGTTTCGTGATAAACAGTTCAAATGCTAACGCAGTAAAAATGAAAAAGAAAATCGCATCGTTGAAACAACAACTAAAAAAGTTTTTTAATCAAACAAAAATAAGAAATAAGGCACGCAGATACCTCGACAAATAAAAAATCATTCTCGCCATAAAATTTAAATAAATCAATACATTCGTTAAGGATAATAATAACACGCATGAAATTAAATACATAATACCTTTAAAATTTTAAATGAACAAGTATTCGCATAAATTGAGTTATCGATAAACCAAAATGAACAAATCATAATTATATACCTGAACACTGCATCGACTCGAGCATCTTCGCGAACATGGTTAAAATGAAATACGTAAAACACAAGCTTGGAAATACCAACTTAATATTAATTCATGAGTAAATATAAAAACATCCGCTTACATCTCTGGTGAAAGAGTAACACCGAGCAAAACACGAGTTCTTCGGCAAGGCAATTTCGGAAAATTTTATAATAATCAAAACTAGTGCCTCGTAGGTAATGAAAAATGATACAGAAAAGTTGAGTTGATGTTAAATAAAGCATCATTAAAGTTTTCACCAAAAAGAAACATTCAAAATATCGTCTGCGTTACCGTAGACTTAAAAATAGAAGTTGGATAATCTTATAACCAAACATCGCACAAATTAGAACAGAATTTTTCCACTATTAGTAAAACAACCAATCAGAATAAACAGAGTGCCGTAGACTCGTAAAACGTAATTCTATCGGTAACATAATGGTATAGCACATGGATTAAGATATAAGATAATACGTAACAAAATCGAAGACACACTAGTTTAGAACATCGAATATGAATATGAAAATCGGTTTCGCACTCTGCAAAAATAAAAGGAAAATCACTAAACAATTTCAATTTATCGTAATCCAATAGTAATAACATGTGAACAAAGTCCAAAATTCTTGAACTACTCTGAATTTATAATTACCACATTTTAAGTTACTAAATTTATTAAACGTTTTCAACACTATGTCCATGGTAAAGTATAAAGTATTAACACCACATTAAATCTTCAAAGTGAGTTACTCCATTCAATTCACAGCGCGCGAAGGTAATCTCTTTCAGTAATCTCTTCGCTGCATGCGAAGCTTAGCTGCCGCCAAGGCCATCGATGTTTGTTGACAGCTTGCTGCGCGCCAGTCTGTCGGACCGGACTCCGCACTGCATAGTGCGTACCCCGTCATGTGCTTTCTACGTGACTTGCTCGTACTCGCTGTGCTTCGTCGCTGGCACAGCAGCGTGAATCGTGTTACAGATGTCGTGTCACCGCTCGCACACGCTCGAACTGAAATTGGAAATCAATACAAAAACGATTAGCATGACCAATTAGAAAGAAAAATGAACACAATTTAAACAATTCTAAAAGCCAAACCAATTTAAAACACAAGCATAAAGGTTTACGTAAAGTGAACTGCAGCTTGATAATGAACTTTTTAAAAAAAAAATCCTTTCAAGTCAATGATTTAAATGTCCAACAAAAACAAATCTCTTACTTCATTTAAGTTTTCTCAGAAAACGAATTCTGAATCAATAAAGATCAACTGAATTTCGAATAGACATTTAATTTGCTGAGAGATTGAAAACACTGTCTCCACGTTAAAATCTCGGCATCAGCAGCCGGATGTCGTGAGAATTTTCCAATCTGTATTTAAAGTGTGAATTCAGCACATTAATTCTCATCGAGACATGAGAGTGCGTTCTTGAAACGTTCCCAAACTATGCACGGGCAAAAAGATTAAATATCTGCAAAGTCGTCAACTCTTGCAAAACGTGCAAACAAAAAAAATCAAAAATTTTCCACAATCATGTGCGTCTTTTACACAAGAAAATTACGTATTATTATACTGTACTTGCTGAACTGTTACACTGTGAACTGCCATTTTACGTTTCACATATCGCGTTCCGTTAATGCCTTAATCAAAAAGGGTAAACACTAAAGCATACACGAGGTTAAACTGAAGCATAAGCAAATACAACAAAAAAAAATGATTGAACACGTAAGGACATACTTTTTACAGTACGTACACAAAAAGATATAAATGCAATAGATCAATATTGACGTTAAATATTCTAAATTTTAATCGTTCAATCCGTTGTAAATTATCCCGTAGAAACTTTGAGAGATTTGACGATAAATTTTGCATTCTTTTACGTTTGAATAATAAAATACACAACATAAAACTATACTGAGTATGAAATTCGGGTAGGCTTGCAAAATGACTTCACCAGTCATGTTCATGCCACGCCGTCGTAGCTTGCCTGGCAACTGTTGCTGAACACAGACACCGGAAATACGGCGCCTCACTGTCTGACGTATGAGTCAGCGTTTGCATGTCGTCTAGTGCTCTTTTTTCTCAGAGTTCAATGTATCGGTGCAGCTGCGTACAGCTCTGCACACTCTGCACACTATTACTCTCGTTACTCTTAACTAATTACCTCACCACCACGTGTGGTTAATTAATGGGCTTCTATCGCCTCTCATTATTACTCTCGTATGATACTTCTGTTCGCCAGCACAAGGACAAACACAATCCACAATGCTACTCTGACCATCATGGTATCACTGGCATTAATTCCTAGTTCGTCAACACGAATATCGTTACAACAATGCCTCGGTTTAGCAGATATCATCCCAACGTCTTTACCAGAGATGGCATTGAAACTTCCACCACAACACTGTCGACTTTGGGTAGATCCGCATCACCGTGAACATTGCAAACATTCGCTTCTCTAAAGCTTACTCACTTAATTGTCTGCGCGAATTCATTTCTACTTCAATACTTTTACCTCGCTGATAGAATTACCTGGTACTAATTTGCCTTTTCCCAGATAGCTCCACAGCATTTCTGTCTCGGGGTTATTCGCTGCCCCACAGCACCGCCATTTTCGAGGCTCTCTCTACCGTAGCAAATATTACTCTTTACGCCTCCTCTGGGCAACCACGTCTGTCATCAGACACTCTGCATTATTTACGGTATTCAAAAATTCTTCACTCTTACTTTAACCGTGCTATCCGTGCACATCAGGTATCATCAGAATATCATCCACGATATTTTACCTCACTAGGAAGAGTATCTTTACTCCTTCCTACTTATATTTATCCTTAATTCTCGAAGTCACATAACACTTCTCAGCACATTAAAAGCCACAAAATATTTCATCATTATTTTCTCATCATTACGTCATATTTCATCGTTATTATTTCTCGCTAGGCTTAATCCTCAGCCTGCTCTGTACTAGTCGAAAACTATCTTTCAATTCCTGTTCTAATTTTACTATACTCTAACGCTAGAAAGTTGATTTTTACAAAGGTCTTCAGCATCACCTTTGGGCAAATTGGAATGCAGTTCCCCCCCCCATCATCCTACCAGACGCAACCAGCAAAAAAATAAATCTCACATGACCTACATGTTGTACAGACCACAGAAGGCATTTAAGTATACTTATCTCTCTGTCGCCAATATATCCACATCAGAAAAAAAACTGTGGTAGGCATTCTACTATTTCGAAAATCACTCGATACTGAAATTTCAGGCATAATTACGTTACGAGTTTGGTCTCTACGTATTACACAAATAACATCACTGCTCAAATGAGTTTAACGTTGCTCAAGATTAAATTTACACAACTAAAACAATACAAAAGTACTTGAAGCAGTTATAGCAACACCTCGAGAAAATAGCGCCACTCACTTTAAAAAATAGGACTCGTAACACCTTGAAAACAGCTCATGTCTAGGGGTCATTGAACACACAGCCTGCTCTCTGCAACTGCAAGTACAGCCCAGCTAGTTTGACCTTGACGCCCGCACGTACTGGCTGACGCGCACGCTGCACGCTGCCTGCCTCACGTGCAATGAATAGTTAGCTGCAACGGCACTGTTACAATTATCACCATTAATTGCTGCTTTACTTATCTTAAATTGTAGTTAGAGTTGTCGCACGATGTCGTGATCTCTGTCATCGTTGTAGGAGATGCACCGTCACTGCTCCGTCCACAGCACTAAGATAACGAAACTGTAGTCGGATGAATCACCTCGTAGTTGAAGTTTTCAGCTCCGTAGTCGCCCTCTCCGTAGAACTCTGAACCTCTCTGTCTGTAGATGCTGTCCTTATAGTCGATATCTCGTTGCTCTGCAGTCTCTGCAGATAATCTTCGTAGAAAGTATATTTCTTCACGTCACCAGACGATCTTCCTGGAGTTCTCTCGAATTCTCTGTAGTTATCTCCGTCGTCTTGATTTGCTGAAGTCACTCGACCTTCTTCTCAAACTTATTTAGGTTGCTCGTCGAATACTGTATCTTCTTTTCTTCTCAAAATATCTTCGCGAATTCGTGGGTCCGTCACTGATACTGGCCACCAGTGTAACGGCAAAAGTAGGTGTGAAGTCCGAAGGTTAGTGACAACGCTGGTAACTGCGACGATTTACTGGTAGGGATGTTGTACAGGGGAGGAACACGGTCCAAATGCGACTCTAGAAGTCTCCACACGCTCTTTTATACTCTCAATTTGCTGACCAAGCACCCGCACTGCGGTAAAACCGCACCCAGGCGTTGCATCAGCATATGTACGAACATATGTACAGAGAAAGTGCGCAACCGCGACGGCACAATAGTTCTACTATGGAAGACTCTCGTCGTGTTCAAATAACGTTAAGAAAGGGTTGTTTTGGCCAAGCAACCATCTTCTAATAATATGTTCTCGACAATAAGCACAGCATTTCTGAACTCTACAAACCTACGCCTCGAGACGAGCTTCACCAACCGCCAAGCATCATTCGAAAGCAGCCAGCGAACCTCACACCCTCTACGAAACCCACCATTGGACTTCGGACCCTCCGCCACGTAGCCGACGCCTGTACCGGAGATCATTTCAAGATACTTCCATATTTTTTCGAATATTTAAACTTCTTCCTGGGAGACGTAAGATCGAAGCAATTATACGTAAATTACTTGCTATTTAATTATAAAGCTTAATCCATTTTAATTATCTCGCAACACTTGCTATTTCCTATGATATTTTAACGTTAGGCTTCGTTACGAAAGAACGTGTTCGTTCTCACTCGCGACGAAGGCGCGCAAGTGCTCTGGGCAGGCGTGCAGGAGCGGCATTAGGAGCGCTGCCGTGACAGTAATAGGAGGTGTGATTCTCTTGCCTGTCCTTGCGGACAGGTGGGAGAGGGCTCTTTGCCTAAGAGTTCCAATGGCTGTTAAAGTCGTGCATAGACTTACTGAGCGTTTCTCAAGACCGAGCTAAGTATATTCCCAATTTGTCTATCCATACTCTCACTCATGTCTTAGTAGCTTCATGTCTAGGTGTAGGATAGTATCGTTGGAAGTGTTTGACGATCTTTGCTTTTCAACTAAATAACCTAGCGTCGAGGCTCCACCTCTTATACGATGTTCTTGTCAGACTTTTCAATATATTTATAGGCTAGGTCCGTCTATTGATCAAGTAATAAGGTTCAATCTGCTTATTCGATGTAACAATGCGAATTCCAATAATTGTGTCATTTGATAGATCAGAATTAACGTAATCTCCGAGATATGATGGTATTATTGTTCATGTAGATTTTAGAATACAATATATATTGTGTGTTCTACTTCCCGAATGTGTCATCCTTTTTTGCTAATTGAATTGAAAGACGTCATCATTATAACATTAAATTACGTTGCAACTATCTCGTCATTCACCTAATAAGGCCCTATTTGATTTGATAACAATATTACTATTAATAGTGAAAGACGTTGAAAAGTCTCAGTCCATTTGATCTCTATTGATAACAAAATAAAATAAAGGAGACCTTCTGTCTCAACCATTAACCTTAAGGAAATGAAAGCAATGAGAAAATGACGATAAATAATGCAGAGAAAAGAATTGCCTCCTGAAAATTGGCCAACGAATAATACGACATCGATGAGAAAACTACGATCACGACTTAAATGGTGGCAGCAAATATAGGATCATGACAGTGGAGAGAACATGCATTGAAAATTCATTATCTGCAGTATTCCTATATTCCTAATTCATTATTCCTAAGAACCAGCGTGCAAATCGTTCACAGGGCTGAGAGTTGGTTGGCAGCACTTCTTGTACTTCCATAACATGGTAGGGGTACAGGTCATCAGCATAGAGTACATTCCATACTTGAGAGTAGCAACGTATTCCAGGATCATGTGCAGCAGCTCGAGTGCTAGTACGTGGGTTTCTTTCGAAATGCCATAGTATCTGCTCATAGGGTTTTTGCCCACACATTCAATAAAATATTCACCTCAAAACTGCAGGCATCTTGCAGATGTTGATGAAACCTTTTGAAGAATCAATGATCAGGTACATGATAGTTGGGGAACTGTTCTGTATACAATCTAGCTGTCAATCATGCATTGCCATTTACCAAACCGTATTCCATGTGCATATAGAGATGTGACCCAAAAAAAACCATGCCGTTTTAAAAAAAAACACGTTTTAAAGAAAAAAAACAGTGGCCAAAAAAACGTGAATATTTTCTTTTTTTAAATATTTTGTCTGAAAATAACTCAGCAAGAAAAAGAACCACATTACATGATTTGTTTTCATGTCAAATTACAAAATAAAACAGCATACTTCTTAATTGGTGGTTTTCCATGGTTTTATGAAATTTTTTATTTTCTGCGGTTTCATGCTTTGATATTTCATTTATTTTACAATACATGTAAATGACCTTCAACTCCCAAAATGGTGTGTTATAATAACATATCTTTACTTATGGTCATTGATAGAGATGTGACTAAAAAACCATGCTGTTTTTTAAAAAAAAACATGTTATTTATACAAAAATTATGAATAGAAAACATGGATAATAATATATTTATGTGACCTTAAAAATCCAATGCTGTTTTTTTAAAACATTGTTTTTAACAGAAAAATCTTGACTAAAAAAACATGGCTATTATATTTTATAGGACCAAAAAAATGGTGTTTTTTTACACATTTTCAAAAAATCATGACTAAAAAAACACGGATGTAAATAACAGGAAAGTTATTTTTCTTTAATCGAATTGTCTTTAGAAACTTATAAACAAAGAATGCTGTTAATATTGAAATCATGTTTATTAAAACTGTACTAGGTCTTAGAATAAAATATCTACAAAGAATCTATTCACTCCATAAAACCTTTCGGAGACCAGCTCCATCCTCAGTCATTCAGTAAAATTTGGTGAAATGGACAATGAATTTTCACTGTTCCTTTGAAAAACATTTGACTGAATGACTTACTGAGGATGGAGCTAGTCTCTGAAAGGTTTTATAGAGTGAATAGATTCTTTGTGGATATTTTATTCTGAGACCTGGTACAGTTCTAATGGATATTAATATATCCTATGTGACCAAAAAATCCATGCTATTTTTGAATGTTTTTGTTACAAAAAAGTCATGACTAAAAAACACGGATAATAATATACTTTATTTAACCATAAACAACCATGCTGTTTTTTTTAAAACGTCTTTTTACAGAAAAATCATGATTAAAAAATGTGGATATCAATATATTTTATGTGCCAAAAAAACCATGCTGGTTATTTTAAATCATGTTTTCTTTACCAAAAAAATCATGACATAAAAACATGGATATTAATGACTTTTTGTGAAAAAAACATGGTTATTAAAATGTCATGTTTTTTTGGTCAGATAAAATTTAATAACACTCCTGTTTTTTGTAAAAAATATTTTTTTAAAAAGCATGGTTTATTGGTCACACAAAATAAATTAATATCCATGTTTTTTTACAGATTAGATTAGTCATTAGTTTAAGCCTCCCTACCCAGCAACAAATGCGATCCAAAGAGAGCAAGGAAGATTATGAAACAAGATCAAAGTTGAAGAAGACAGTAGTAGGTGCTGAAAAACAGGACAGCAGTGAAGCAAAAAAAGGTGGTCCTCAACATTACAAAAACATTTTATTTCAACAAAAAGGAGGCCTACCTAACTCTCAGCTTGGGCCCTCACATTGTCCCCCTGGGAGCGCTAGTTCCCATAGATACAATAGTTGTATCCCCCTGAGGGGGTGTTTTTTTTTTACAAAGAAGTCGTGACCAAAAAATAAATCATTATAACTTTTTAATAAAAAAACATGTTTATAAAATACAATGATTTTTTTGGTAACATAAAATATGTTGATATCCATGATTTTAAGACATGATTTTCTATGAAAAATACATAAAATAAAACAGTGGTTTTTTGGTTGCATAAAATATATCCATATCCAGGTTTTCTTATACATAATTGTTTGTAAAAAAACATGTTTTTTAAAAAACAGCATGAGGTTTATTAGGTCTCATAAATATATTCATGTTTTTTTAGTCATGATTTTTTAGTACAAAAACATTTTTTTGGTCTCATAAATATATTCATATTTTTTCAGTCATGATTTTCTAGTAAAAAACATGTTTTTTTTTAAAAAAACTGCATAGGGCTTTTTAGGTCACATAAAATATATTGTTTTTTAGTCATGATTCTTTGTAGAAAAACAGCATGGTTATATTGGGTACCAGAAAATAAATTAATATTCATTTTTATTAGTCAGAATTTTTTGTAAAAAAAACCTATTTTTAGAAAAACAGCATATTATTTTGGTCACCTAAAATATATTAATATCTATGGTTTTTAGTCATTTTTTTGTAATGAAAACATAGAAAGAAACCATACAGTTAAAGTAGTGGCAGACAACCCACAATTACCTAGAGGAGTCTAAAAGGTACAGCAGGAGCCACAGAACTTACCACAGAACTTATATTGATGGAGTCAAAATTCAGAGCTTATTATCTCTGCTATGTCTGATTTTTTTGGTCACATAAAAATAAAATCAGACATTTTCGCCAAAATGAAATTGGATTCGCCAAAGATTATTCGCCAAAATGAAATTGGTCCGAGGAACCGTTATTAAATTTTGGAAACCTTAACTCACCAGTAATTCTAATAGCAGACAAATGTCTCCTAATCTCGTTCATCCTAGTTGAAACAGTGCCGTTTGATATTTAAATTGAATCTATTGTATTTAAATATCAAAATTTAATTGTTAAAGAATGCATTCTCCAGATATTGAAATAAAATTATCTATGAGCTGGTTTTGATCATTAGTATTTAAATTTTGAATATAAAATTTATATGCTATTAACATAATTAGGTCGTGGTATCCGCAGTAATTTGTTTGATGAACGTCAAATAAGAGATTTTACATGTAGTAATGATGAAATAATTATAATTTTACGTTCTCACATGTAATCAAATTTATTTTTCATTTGAAAAACGTAAAATATTACATGCCTAAATTAAGAAATTCGTGGTTCACAGCATTCATCGATCGTGTTATTGAAGTTCAGGACCACGTAAATCTGTTGAGTGTGTGGTTTTGTGCCCGTTCCTGCGGGCAAACAAGCGATCTGTTTACGTTTGGCCTTCCACCGGCTCGGGGTACGCGAGGCTGCGGCTTGGGTGCTAAGAATGTTCGATTCAATATTCGTCTCCAACATGGCATGTTGTTACATTTCAGTATTAACGTTAGATAGTACAGAAAATGTCACATATATGGTAGTTGAAATTAATTGATGAAGGGATACATTGAACACCCATACATACTATAAGTCTATCGTCAACATTGAAATTATAAAACATTGATACAACCTTAATTTATCGTTTCTGATGACATCCTTCAAATAAGTATTCATTAGGAAGAGAGAGAGACGAGATGATTCAGATAAAGAAATTATTTTTAGTCGGCCAAATATCAATTTTTAAATTTGAATGTTTGAATGCACATATATTTTTTTTTATTCAGAGGTGTGAGTTCGGCATGAGATTCTACAGTAACATTTACATTTAAAGCAAAACTCAAATCCCTCCGCTCAGCCGCCATTTTGTTGTGGTTTCTTATATTTCATCTCATCGATGTCATCCGTCATTCTTTTATTTTCCTCAATCATTCTTTTCTCATGATGTTATTTGTCGTGACATTAAGATTATTTGTCACTTTCATATATTTTCTACTTGTAAATTTCAAGGTAACTGCTACCAATTCGGGTTTTATCTGAATAAACATTTAATTCAATCTTTGGTAAGCGTTAAGAGCACAAGGTCATAAATTAATCGTGCATTTTAGCCGTGTTTCATGGCTTCAAACATTATTTTTTTCTTTCTAAATCATCCTATCATCTCTTCCTATCTATCTGAAGGATATTAAAGACACCGAAAACATTACAGGAATTCACTATTGAACAAAAGAAAATGTTGAGACATTAGTTATAGAACAAACGCAACCTATTTGAACGTACGCGATTTACGCACTCGCGACCTATCATACTCAGAAGCGTGAGAGGGAACTCAGATCGACATAACATCAGAAGGAGACTTATCTGAGGTTCGGAGATCAGGGTTGGCAGTCCAGGCGTTGCCTTGCCGGCGCACTGGAGCGCAACCGCCATGTTTGGTTGAGGGTTGACAGACAGTTAGCAGTCTAGATTGACATCGAAAATTTACATTACATTGGCACTGTAGTTGAGTGACTTGATATGAATCACTTTCAAGCGAATGCAAGCACAGATGTTCTAGGATGACTTTTACTTAGTGAATTTAAGAGGCAAGCCTCGGGCTATCTGGGCCAAGGAAGGTGAATGATCTCGTGCAACTGCTCACGGTGGTGCCCTTGTCCTGACTGACCTTCGCTCCCTCAGACAACCGCGTTCGGCATTGCTTGAGATGCCAACTTGAAATAACGATCTCGCAAGGTTACCAACATGAACGTAATATATCCCTACTATCGAATAGAAAATATACATCATTAACCTTACACTTATTACTAAATAAAAATCCCCACAAACAATGTTAAACATTATGAATTAAAGCAAAGAAGACACTCGTTGAGGTCCTTGGCATCTTCCTTTGGCGTGTTTGTTCGTTACGTGTTTCCTCGGCTTCCGAAAGTTGTTCCTGACGAGTCGACTGTTCTAGAATTTAACGTTGTGATGCTTTCTCGCAGAAATCAGACTTATTATTTGGTCTTTTAGAATCATTTAGGAATATGTTATTGGCCAGATAACGATTATAGACATTCTTAGCAATGTTTCTTATACAGTTATGCGGAGAAGCATAACATAAAAAACACATTTTTTTTGCAAAAAAACCGCAATCAAATAAAACCGTTTTTTTTTTTGCATCACTATGTGCGTATCTATTCTTTTAAAATTTGGGTAGCAATTTATAGTGTTGAACTACTTCACACCATGTACTGATATCCATCAACCACACTGGTAAACAAATGTTGCCAGATGTGGCTTTCCAGACTTTATTTATTCATTAAAAAGTTATTTTCAATTTTTCTACCCACTGCCAAAGTTTGTACCATGAGTTTACGAACACCCTGTGTGTATGAATTATATATTTGAACAAGAAAAGAAATGTCACCTGTTGGAATTTCATTTTCATGTCAGAAATGATCATAATCGAGCTAAAATGTTCATGAGCATATATGTGAATGGACGTTTTTTGTGAAGCATTGTTCGTTGATTGTTGCTATGTTGGAATTTACGATGCCAGTTCTCAAGGAACAATTTAAATTATGACCAAATGATTACATCCATCTTAACTTACTAATTCTCATGGCATAGGTGCTAACAATATGTAATTATAACCATTTTGTGAACCCTAATTTGTCACAGACAGATAACATTCTGAAACTAAATCTAGACAACTACTTCTGCCTTGATGATGTCTTACCAATGGGAGACCCTAATGAAGAGAGTAATTAAAACTTGATTTTCAAGTTGATATATGAACCTTTGATTTATGTTACCTATTCATTATTAATTGATTTTATCAGACCTATAAAAAATATATACTCATCTTGTGCTAACTGATTGTTATAAAGCTACCAGACAAAAAAACTGAAGAATTAGCTCACAAAGTAATTCGAAAGTGCGTATTTCATTTGAAAAACCGAAGAATTTAAAAAACAGGTATCATTTCAATGAAATAATTATTTTGACTGCACACTTTTTTCTACTAAGGAAGCTTTGAGTGGTTCATCCTATAACACAAAGATGAAAATTGGATTACTCTATTCTTTTATTAAATGATTTTAAATTGCCCAATCCACTTGACATGTATTGCATTATTGAAATGTGTGGCCACTTATTATTTTCTGTAATGATGGAAGAACAGTGTTATGTTTTTAATTTTCTCAAGTTAGAGCTTCAGTTTTCCCTAACATTAGAGCAAACAAGCATCCCATTGCTCAGGTACCTAAGCACCCAGCATGGAGCGTGCAGTGGTTATGATGCACAAGCTGACGGATGCTGAAGTGGAGAGGCTGTGCTGCAGGCAGGATTTCATCAAGCAAGAAGCAGCAGTGGAGAACATGGCGCTAGGTGAGACTTAATTCTGGTCTGGGTGTGAGACAAAGATAGTTGGTATTAAAGTAGAAAACTAAGCCTTTCTAGTGTGGAAATAAACTAAAATGGTATTAAAGTAGAAGATCTCCCCACTGGTTTGAATCTGCTGTTTATGATATTAAATATAGTTGAAGTTCATCATGTGATAAATTACGGAGAAATTCACTGAACATTTCTGTATTGTACACTGTCAATAGTTGAGATGTATTAACTATGAAGTCTATAAAATGCAACATTTTGATGTACAAACATCATCATCAGGCTGAAAATATACAGAACTATTGATCAGTCACATTGGTAATAGACTTCATAAATAGTAGATTTTAACTATTAACAGTGTTCCAATGAAGAAATGTTAAGTGAATTTCTTCGTAATTTATCACATGATAAACTTTAACTGTTTCATTAAGTCAAGAAATTAGAAAAGATAATGAACATAGCAAAGGAAAATAAATTATCATTTATATAATACAACTCAAGGTGTCTCTTTAAATGAATAAATTTGTATTTTTTTGTTTATAATTGTTTTTGTTTATTTTGTTTATAATATAATTTCCCTTTATTACAATTGGCACAGTTTCCTGATGTATGCACAGTTGTTGCTTTTTTGGTTGGTCCGTCTCTCTGTCACGCGCTTAGCACTCTGACTGCAACGTGTGCTGTTGGTGGCCACGGCTATGATTTTCATCATGCTGTTGATTTATCAGTAGTAGCAAACTCAATTTTCCCCCTCAGAGGGATACAACTATTGTATCTATGGGAATTGGTGCTCCCAGAGGGACTTTGTGAGGGCCCAAGGTTAGAGTTAGGTAGGCCTTCTTTTTGTTGAAATAAAATATTATTTCCTCTATTAAAGACCACCTTTTTTGGTTCCCTCCTGTCCTGTTTTTCAGCACCTACTATTTTCTTCTTTAACTTCAATCTTATTTCATCAACTTCTTTCTCAACTTGCTGTTTCTATGCCCCTTCTGCATAGATTCCTCATTTTCTTATTTCCATACTAGATGGTGCTTTTGTTCATCCTCCTATGGTGCTCTGTTTTTTGTATCAGTTAGGAAGGCTTAAACTAACTTATAATCTTATAAACTCAATTTTCATGATTACTTAGTTAAAACTAGATGAGAGTGTGATTCAGTTAATGATTGCTAGTTTCAAAATTGCCTATCAATATTGACTTTGAATTTGAGTTGAATATTGACCTTCAGTTTTACCAATTGCAGTCAAAGTGTTGAGACTGAACGCGCTTTTCCTAAAATTACTTGAAAAATAAAAAAATACCTCCAGATTGAAATAAGCTTAGAGGTATTCAGAGCATGTTTTGCAGCATTCGAATAGACCAGGGATGGAAAAAACCTAACCCACCTGGGTTTTTTTGGGTTAAATTTTTTTTTGGGGGTTTTATTGTTTTTATGGGGCTTTATTGTTTTTTTGTAAAACCTGTTTTTGTTTATTAAAGTTATTCACACAGCTCCAGTTACCTCTATTTCAAATTTATATACACGAATTGAGTAAATATTGGTATTTGATCACTTTATTTCCAAGTTTATATTATATTATTAAATATTACATTATCTGAATTAAGTTTGTCCATCACTATTACCATTTACCAATTACCAATAAGCTTAAAAACAAGTAAAATTTAAATGACAACAATAAAACCCTCCCGCACTCAGAGTGGCCAAGACTTGAGGCTACATGAGCTTGTTCTCAAAGTCTCGCTAAACCCCGAGTGAACAACAACAACAATAAAACCCCAAAAACACAAAAAACCCACTATTGGGTGGGTTTTTTAGTGTTTTATTTTTCGTTTTTTTTTTGGGTGGGATTTTTTGGTGTTTTTTTTTGTGTGCCAACCCTGGAATAGACAGGTATAGCCTATAAAGTTTTCGGAATTTGTTCAAAACTACCCCCTCACCCCTCCAACCCCCCCCCCCCCCCACGCGCTCAAAAGAAATCCTTTCAAAAGTCAATTTCACAGCCAATAATGCAGATAGAGACGAATGTTTTTTCTGTTTGATTCACAATGAACGTGTGTCAAAATGTTGCAGATTGTTTTTCATTTCAGTTTCAAAAAATATTGTAAAAATTTTTTGACATATTTTTTCGATTATTTTCATAAAAAATTCATACAAAAATTTTTTTAAAGATTATCAAAAAACGTACCACAACAAATTATAGTACTCACATTGCTCTCGGTGTTGCAAAAAGATGACCTCAATCAGATGAAAACTGTGGCTGAAATTGAGCGTCAAAGTCTTGAAAAGTTGGTTCTGAGAAAATGGAGGTTTTGTTCAGGGGAGAATACCCCCAGATTGGTGAGTTTTCTCAGATATTGATTTTTAGGTGCTATAGAAAGGGTAAGATGTCAGGTACATCCTGTAAAAAAATTAGCTTTGTACGTGCACTGGGTCCGATGCTACGGGGGTTTTAAGAATGGGGGAGGGGAGGGGGGAGTGGTATTTTATCCTTTTACACTTCCCCCTTGGCTTTTTCTTCATGGCTCGAAGTGGCTATGTTATCTTCTATGTCTCTATTACTGTATAATGATTTCAATGGTCCTAGCTGACCCAACCAATAATAATAAGGAATAATTAAGATTGTTTGTTTCTTGGTTTACCTTATTTTGAAGGATCAGAATGTGGGGTTTCAAAATGCACCTCCTCCTATAGTTTTTGAGCTACAATAATGATTTTGATATCATTGGATGCGGAGAAACGCTGACATTTCAAAAACTAAATGTGCAATTTGAAATGCATTTTTAATCATGAGTTGTGACATCATAAAGTATGTTTTTTTATGAGAGAAGACATGCCGTGGAATTTTTTAGGTTTTTCCATTTCAAATTGAATGTTTGGAGAATGCCCATGTTATTTTTTAGGATGTAAAAGTATTTCCGCATCAAATGACACCAAAATCATTACTTTTACTAAAAACTGTTGGAGGAGAGGCATTTTGAAAAACTCCCCAAAAGCTTCGTTTTCTGTGAATGTTTCGTTTTCTTTAAAGAAAATCACATTTTTTACTCAAGATAAATGATTCCAAATTGCATTTCCTATCAGTGTACCAAATTTCATTGCTCTAGGTTCAATATCAAAGAAATTCTTCCCTAAGGGGTATTCTACCCTTCAGGGCATTTCGCCATACATGATACTTAGGTTTTTGTTATTCCTACAAAATAACTATAACACAACTAATTTTATATCATATTTCACTTGGTTTTTCCATTGTTTTCTCCTATTGGGTATTATGGAAACCCTCTGGCTTTGCCTCTAAAATACCCCCCTTTTGGAGGGTATTATGGTAAAATAGACCCTTTGGGGGATATTTTGGGGGGGGGGGGGTTAGAAGCCTCGTACAGGGTTCCCGTTTTCACTACGTGATGTAGGAAGGGTTTAGGAACATTTTCACGCAAAAATCTCATATATGATGTATCGACCCAAAAGGACCTCAGTTTGGTCTCCTTAAGGATACTTAATGACTGTATATGGATGCAAACAATATTTTCATGACTGGTGCTATTAGGGTGGATATAGTTTGTCATTTACATCTGGGAGATTTATTTAGGAAAATTATCACATCCCCTCATTTTTGATGGGTCTTGTACACTGATAGGACATAATATTGAAAAATTTTGTTTAAAAATAAAACCAAATTGCACGTAAATATTTCTCTCTAGTCATTATTTTGACATAGTCTGTATAGCCAATTCTTGTTTGAATAGAATTTCTTGTGCCATACAGAAGATGAAACAAAGTTTGAACATAATGCAATTGGTACACACATTTTGTGATTATCAGGAGCATAGACAAATTGAAAGTCCCATGTTGTGAGTGGAGATGTGGCAACACTAGACACAAAAAGTTTTAGTGCTCTCAACATTATCTGCAACTTGATATTTTTGGGTTTATGCTGTCATTTTGCATTCATTTTGGTGTTCACAGCCATGTGTGTAGATGATGTGTGAGCATTTGTGAGTGCAATACTGCATGTAAATCTCTGTTTGGAGTAGATCATTGGAGTACCATATTTATTATTCTTTTAGATGACATAATTTTTAGCGTCTGCCACCTGAGCATTCACATCGTTGATTTTTATAAGAATTACTCTCAGAGTAAACCTTATTTCACTGATATTCTTTTTGTCTGCTGAACCATGCTATGAGGGTAATGTTGTATATTTAAAAGCCATCACCTCCTCACAAGGACACAATTATTGTTTCTATGGGTGTAAGCACTCCCAGGGGAAATATGTGAAGTGCTGCGCTAAAGTAGGCAGGCCTTTTTTAAAAGAGAATACATTTTTTGTTTTGTAATGGACCAACTTTTTTGTGGTTGGTTGCTGTCTGGTTTTTCAGTATTCATTACTTTCTGCGTCAAGTTTGATCTAGTTTTGTTAACTACTTTCTTGACTTACTGTTGCTATGCACCTTGTGCATAGATTCCCTATTTCCTCAACACCAGCTAAATAGGGCCTACCTCCTTCCTATCTTTGAAACACCTGAGCTGTATGAGTAGGCCAAAACTTTTATCTAATCCACTTTGAAAACATTCAAAAAAACTGTGTTATTGCTCTGTTGAAGATGAGGATTTCAGCGGTATTAGAAGTTGTGTTGAGTTTTGGTCTATGTCTTCAGTGTGAAACTCTCTCCTTCAAGGTTGAGAAATGGTGTCATAATTGAGAAAACTAGTCACCCACTGGATTTTATTCTATTGTAATTGTCTCATGAATGATTTAAAAATTGGTGTACACTAATTTTTTATTCAAACTTGCATGATGGTCATCAGAAATATAGTGAAGCGTAAAGTACATTTTTTAATGTAAGTTTTTATTGGATTTGCAAGTTTGTTATGAATTGTAACTACTTTATGTTCTGAAGACTTTCTTTCTTTCTTCTCATTGTCCCTTAAATTTGCTGGTGTAAGCTAAAACATGATTAAGCTCATTTAATCACAGCTGTTAAAGTATTAACAATTCAGTTGAAAGAATTATATTGTGTTCCTTGCCATAAGTATAACTAGATTTCGTTTCCTCACCTTCAAGATCGTTACAGTTTTCAGGTATTAGAATACTAACAAAATTGTTAACATTGTCAAAATTATAGAATTATCGTTGTATTTTTACACATAGAGAGCTGTTATTAGATTTTTTATCTCAGATGCAATTTTTATAAATGAGCTTGTGTCACTTGCAGGTGATGGGCCGAGCTCTGGGATCCATCTAAAAGAAATTTACATCAAAAGTGAAGTGCCTGACGCTGAGCTGGAGTCTGTTACTGTAAAGGACGAGCCCATTGACTGCCATCAGGAACCTCAGGTGCTGCAATTGGTTATTTATTTTTCTATCGAGTACTTCTAATTGGTTCCTTACTCTTATCTTGAGTGCTTTTAATTGGTTGTTTCCTCTCTTCATGAGTACTTCTAATAGGTTGTTAACTCTCCTCTTGAGTGCTTCTAATTGTTAGCTAACTCTCCTCTTGAGTGCTTCTAATTGGTTGCTAACCCTCCTCTTGAGTGCTTCTAATTGGTTGCTAACTCTCCTCTTCAGTGCTTCTAATTCTTTGCTTACTCTCTTTAGTGCTTCCGATTCCTTTCTTACTCTCTTGTGTGCTTCTGATTGGTTCTTTACTCTCTTCTTGAGTGCTTCCTGTTGAGTGGATGGATTACTCTTTTCTTCAATGCTTCCGATTGGTTACTTTCCCTTATGAATGCGTCCAATACATTACTCACTTTCTACTTCAATGCTTCTCTTTGATTTCAGCGGAGTATATGTGATTCCAAAGAAAATTTAAATTCACTTCTTATCAGGGTTGAGGGGTCGGAGGAATAAATTGGCGACTCCGACTCGGCCTGTTCAGAATTTTGCAACTCCGACTCGGCCTGTTCAGAATTTTGCAACTCCGACTCGGCCTGTTTAGAATTTTGCGACTCTGACTCCACCTTTCCAGAATTTTGCGACTCCGACTCCACCTTTCCAGAATTTTGCAACTCCGACTCCACCTTTCCAGAATTTTGCAACTCCGACTCCACTTTTCCAGAATATTGCAACTCCGACTACACTTTTCCTGAATTTTGCGACTCCGACTCCACCTTTCCAGAATTTTGCGACTCCAACACCGACTCCACCCAATCACAATTTTATGACTCCAACTCCACCTGTTCACAATTTATAAGATGAATATTACTGGTGCAGGTGTTGCAACTTGAAAATATGGTTATTATGATCTTTGTTTACTTTAAATTGACAATAGAATGTTAAAAATAAAGTTTTACTAATATATATCTACTACTGTACATGGTCCTTCAAAAAATTACGGGATTGGATAGTTTCTTTTAAAAAAGTTGCAAGAGATAGGACAAAAAAATAGATTCACCCCAATAGTACCCGTGATTAATATATTCTTGTACTTGTGCACTGGTGAAACTCATATCACAGATACGAGCATTAAGCATCCTTATGAATGTCACAGATGCACACACCAACCAAGTAAACAACAACTGTGTATTATATTTAAAATTATTATTAGCAAAATTTTCGACAAATTTGCCATACCTTTTTACCCCGATAAGCTGCATTTTCTCAATAGATTCAATTTTCAAGCAAAATTTTTTACTAATAAACAAAAGTGAGCAGATGCCAGGTTTTTGCATTATTTGAATGGTATTTATGATACCATCCAATCAAGCTGATTCTCATTGTACTAACATAGGGGAAATTACACACAAAAACACATATTTATTCATAAATTGATCGAGACACCTAACATTCCATTATATATAGGGCATCTTTTTTGTGCAGAGAAATTTCCACCATAGGTTGAAAAACTCGAAATAAATTAATTTTCCCAAATGATCCAATGCCCAAAACTCCTTAGTTTTGGAATTTTAAAGACTTTGAGAAACTTTTAAACCTAAAGTATGTACCACGTTTGCGCCAATGTTAGCGCTAGCTTATACACTTCAAATTAATCCAAGTCAAGTTCATTTTACTCCAAGTCAAGTTCATTTTAAGGGGATCATCCCAGGCCCTTGCCAGATCCTGTCGATTCCATGGTCATTTTGCATGTTTTTGTTGGAAAAGGACCCTTAGTTGGTGGACGATTCGTTCCTAAAATTTTATGGCGCTACGGACAATAATCCCCCCCTTCCCCCGGGGGAGGGGGGGAGGAGGGGACCAAAATCTTTCAATTTTTCCCGATTTTGACCCCATATAAAAAGAGAACAAATAGGAAATGAAAAAAAAGCTCAATTTGAGTTTGTTAAATATGTGTCAAAGATTCTAAAACTGTATTTGTTTTTGTTCTAGCATCAAAACTGAAGGAGTTCCATTTTGAAATATCAATATCAATGAAAAGCACCGAAAATTTTTAATTTTTTCCTGATTTTCACCTCATATAAAAAGAGAACAAATGGGAAATGGAAAAAAGCCGAATTTGAGTGTGTTAGAAATGATCCAAGGATTCTAAAACTGTCTTTGCTTTTGTTGTTTTAATTTTTTTATATATGACCGGTATCTTCTACGCCACCCAAAGATATGAATCACACTCTGCCTCCTGATGCTGGATTCTTTGCACATTTTATGACAACTTGATAGATTGCAACACAGGCGGAAATTTTGGTAGTCCTCGCTGAAAGGAAAAACGAATGCTATGTTCATTACATACAATAGATGCATATTTAATACAAAAAAGCTCAAATTAACAAGTGATTACCTTAATTCTTAACTCAGCTTATGGTTGATTTAGTCTGAATTTGACTTGGATTAAATTGGTCTTGACTTAGATTAATTTGAATTGAGAAAAAGGTGAAGTCTTGATAGTTCCTATAACATTAAAACAGATTTTTACAAAGAGAACTGTGAGCATTTAACAGTTACAAAAAGTATCAGCAGGTTCAAGCTATTAAGCATTGAATGTTTGCTCGTTTTGTTAATATAATGAAATAGCTATTAAAATTTATCATTGATGACTTAGTGTTAATTTCCTAACAAACATTTAAATTGCAATTTTTTGTTATGGTAAAATGCTTGCAGGTATCATCGTAAAAATTAAAAAAAAAGCTTTAGTGCGGTCGGAACTATCAAGACTAACGTTAACATTGGCGTGCACGAGGCATCCTACTCTGAGTTTTAAAGTTTCTTCAAGTCCTTATAACTCAAAAACTAAGGAGTTTTGCA
Organism: Morinoia aosen; assembly: GCA_030386875.1. Classification (NCBI taxonomy): domain Eukaryota; kingdom Metazoa; phylum Arthropoda; class Malacostraca; order Amphipoda; family Talitridae; genus Morinoia; species Morinoia aosen. The sequence continues at coordinate 78,803,811 of CM059564.1, forward strand.
TTTTACCATTTGTAAAAATCGATTTGTTTTGAGTTTTTGCACATATGATTGAAATTTGTGAGCACAAATAAAATGCCAAGTGTCTCCTTTAACAAATAAAAGAACGAATATATTTCGGTATTTCCTATGCATAACTTCTATGTTATTACGATGTTCAACACAGTACTGAACAAATAAAATTGGTTGGTTCATCTTGGTTTGTTGGTCTGTCCCTTTCACACTCTAAAAGGATGCTTAATGATCGTCTCTGTGATATGAGTTTCATCAGTGCACAAGCACAAGAATATTTTAATCGTGGCTACTATTAGGATGGATTTATTTATATTTCGCCTATATCTGGAAGATTTGTGTAACGACAACATCGAATCCCGTCATTTATGACGGGTCGTGTGCACTATTATATATACATATGTTACTGACATGTGTCTCCTGAGTAGGCTAAGTTGGCAGTGCAAACCCTGATATGCATAGATAAGCATCAACAGTTTTTCCTATTCCAAAGTATGCTCCGATTCAACGAAATTACAATAGTTGATTCAATTACTATGCTCAAAATCCTTAAAATTATGCTAAAGCATACATACGTGTAGATAAGGTAGGCAAGATTTGCTCACCGTCTTTTCTCCTCTGTACCTATACTATGCGGGGTAAAAATGCAGAAAAGGTGACATCTTATTGCTCACCGATATTTTATGTATCGGCTATGATAGGATAAACTTGTTCTGCGTTCGTTGCAGGGGTCTGACGTTTTCGGAACGTTTTGTTTATGAATAAAAGTCACTTTTAGCTTCTTTGTGTGTAATACGATACTATCTCTCATTCTCGTCTTTTTACTTTGTATTTGGCACTTTCTTATTTTAATAAATGTCTATGTTCTTTTAATTTTGTATTTTTGGTGAAATTTGGTACGTTTTCAGCAATAAAATTTGTAATATCGCATAAATTAAACAATCATTGCAGCTGAGATAATGCATTGCTTTCTATTACAATATGTGTGAGAGTAAGTGAAGTATTTACTAGTGTTGTGATATTATTTTTACTACAGCTCTTTCACATTGCATTTTATTTTTTCATGTGTCCCAATACCGATATTGATAACCTTATAATATTCCCAAAACATTTTTTAAAAAAGTCTTTAATTATATAATGCTGAGAAACGGACAATCTTTCAGCTTTTAAAATTGTGAAAACATAATTAAAAAATCTCCATTGCAGCATATGCTTACATAAAAACTGGGGAGTGATAAGAAGATAACAATTAAACATGAAAATGGCATGGTAAAATACAATATAACTCATGAAGAACCAAAAAAATTCAAGGAATAACTTTAAAAATGAGCAGAAATTTTCAGTATTAATACATGTTAACTTGACCTAAAGACAAGGAAGTAAACAAAACAAATAAATAAATTGTAAGTACATATGAACAACTGATTGTTGAAAAAAATCAACTAATATTACAGTTATTAACATCAAAATAAGATAATTGAATTTTCATTATCAATAGTGATTATGTAACCTGAAAACTAGAATTCTTAATTTATCAGACTATAGCTTCAGGTTTTGGAAAAGACTTGTAATTATCAATGTATCACAACCTAAAGACTAGAAATATTTATGATCACATCATAACGTTTTGTTACTGCAAACACTAGTCATTATAAATCAATACACCAAAGCATAACCAAAAAAAGACTAGAAAAGATTGTTATAAGGTACTACTGGGATGGAATCGTAATATAGACACTTGAAGAGTACAGAGTAATCACTCTTTATGTGAGTACAATGTATTACATCAGCTGAGCTGTTCTGCAAGTAACTTGCAGCACATTAACTACTAGTTTCTAGATCCTACGTATTAATTGAAGGGGGAATGAGAGAAACAGAAATAAACAATGAATTTGCGATGCTTTCAATTACTACTCCCGTTTTTTTTTTCACTGTAATATATGCATTATTGCTCCAGTACGAAAATTATACTTTGCACTTGTAGGTATCACGTATATAATATGTGTGCGAACCCACAATGACTAGACATCAATGACCACTGTCGTATTAGGTAATAGGTATAAATACGCTGTTTTGTACCTCGAACAAAATAATTAATCAAAACATTGCATATTTTCACCTTTTCAGTAAAGTTTTTTTATTCTCTTTTATTTACTTTCATTTTTAAACAATTACAAATAATTTTTTGCAAAAATTAGAATCAAAGATGCCAAAAAATAGCGACTCCAACCTTGACTCCACCACATCCGAATGAACGACTCCGACTCCACCACATTAGGAAAGCAACTCCAACTCCACACACATTCAGAAAAGTGGCTCCGACTCCCCACATTCAGAAAAGCGACTCTGACTCCACCCTAAAACATGCGACTCCGGCGACTCTGACTCCGCAACCCTGCTTCTTATGTAGTCTGTTTTTACCTGTTCTTGAACACTATTTTGTGACATTTATATCATTATTACTGCTTTCACCTCTTATTGTTTTAAGAATTTCTGACATAATTCACAAAACTTGTTATTCAGCAGATTTAATTCTATTCTAACTGCTTTATGAATGATTTAAAGCTTCTCACTTTAGATTAGCTTAATTTATTGCAAAACCATCAAATTAGCTGCTGATCAAAATTATAATCTGGATCCAGATAATAGTCTCGCTTCACACTCCATTATTCTCGATTTTAAATTCTGTTGACTTGAGATTTATTGTCTATTTGATTGCCTAATTGGTGGTTAGTGTAATATATATATTTTATTAAATTGTTGTCCTGTTGTAGAGAGCGCTCCCAGGGGACTATGTGAGGGCCTGAGCTAAAGGTTAGGTAGGCTTCCTTTTTTTTTTAAATAGAATAGGCTTTTGTTTTGTTACGGACCATCTTTTTTCGGTTCACTGCTATCCTGCTTTTCAGCACCTACTACTTTCTTCTTCAACTTTTTCTTGTTTCATGAACTACTTTCTTAGCTTACTGTTTCTGTGCACCTTGTGCATAGATTCCGCGTTCCCTAAACTCCATACTAAATGGTGCCTTCCTCCTTCCTCTCTTAGAACATCTTTGTCGTGGTTAAGGGAGGCTAAAACTCTCTTATATAATAATAATAATAATCCTGTTGTAGAGTAATTGTGTATTTGACTGCTGGTATTGTGTCTTGTTTTGTAATTCTCCATGTGATCGACTTCATTCTCGTTTCCCAATCACAGCTAGTGTTGATTAAGTTACGGTCCCTTGATTAATTGTGTTGAAACTATATTCAGCATGCTTCTTGTTTCTCCAGTGTCGTGGAGCCCTTTCTTAATTGCGTTGTGCCTCAGTGAGATGACTTGCACGACGCATATAACTGGTTTACGCCAGTGATCGTTTCAAAATTCTCCGAAGTTTTCTTTTGCCTTCTCATCTTCAAAATTTGCTGCAAAATTTTTGATGAAAAAATGTCTGTGTGAAACTCTTGCCACACGTGAAACTGTATTAATTACTTAAGGAGTCAGATTTATGATTTTACCTGTGTTTCATGCTTTGTGTGTGATACCAACAAATGAATAATTTTTGGTTGTTTTTGCCAGTGTAAAAAACACTTCAGCCACTCTCATTTATTTTGAGAAAATATTTCTAATATAATTGAAGTTGCTTTTGTATTTAAGTAGAATAATCAAGTTAGTTTTGTGTTTTTAAGAGAACGTTAACAGTAAAATTTTGTGCAGGAATCCTTCTCCAAAATAATGTAGTCATGACAGGCGCTATTGCATGTAGATGATTTTGCATGAATACTTCGTTAAATTTTGGTTCGGTTTTGAGGTATTACCGGCTGTGAAGAGAGAATGTGCTTTTCAGATTTCTATTGTGCTGTTATTTGTTGCTTCCTTTATTATTATTCATATATTTTTCTTGTATTTTTTTCAGAGTTGAGCGCATTTGCTTAAGATTAAAATAAAAATGAATGCTCATGTGCACGACTCAGTCTCAAATGTATATAGTTACCGAGCACATAGGTACTTTTAATTGCAATTTGCGTATAATGCGTTTTTTTCCTAATATTTCTAGCCAGTAATAATCAGGAAAAGTTCTCCCACACAGGCCAGTTCAAATTCAGGCTCTCATACAGTTACTTTCAAGAGAGAAGTAGACAATGACTGCACTGTGGCACGTTCAGAGCACGCAGAAGCAGAGTATGAGTTGATGGAAGGCATCTCTGGTGCGTGCAACACAAGTGCTGTTCACCAGGAACCAGCTGGAGCATCTCAAAGAAGCGCTGACTTGCTACCATCAGATGTGTCGGGTAGCGGCAGTGGTGTTGCAGCCGCACCTCCTGACAGACTCACGTCAAGGCCCTCACTGTGTGAACATTGTGATTACTCCACTGGTAGGAGGTACCTTATGGAGCTGCACCTCCGTGTCAGGCACAAATTGGGATGTTACTACGACTGTGTGTTGTGTGATTACTCCACTATGTACATAAGTACCTTGAAGCGGCATGTAGTTGAGCAGCATGATAATGAAAGCAGACACGAAGATCGATCCGGGAGTTACCAATATCCAGGTGTGAAAATGACGGGAGAACAGCGACGTAATAAACATGGCCAGGAAGAGCTTAAATGTGATTTCCGTGACTCTAGGTTTGTCGTCGAGCCCAGTTCTGATTCACGTAAAAAAAGGGCATTCGACAATGTGATGTGCAAGTATGAAGTGTGCAAATATTCTTCAGCAAATGAAGGAAACTGGAAGCAGTGTTTGTATGGTAAAAGCAAAATAGGACCTCAAATTCAAATAAGCAGACATGTTCAAGGTCAGCTTTACAAACGTAACATGAATGACTCTGATCGTAGAAACAAACTTGAAGCGTACCAAGCTGGCAAAGATGAGAAAGGACAACTGATCAAGTGTGAGTTATGTGACTATTTCTCTGCTCGTAAGGGTAATATTAAACGTCACCTAGCCTTCAAACATGGTGAAGGTCAGCATTTCAAGTGTGAATTGTGTGACTATTTCTCTGGTCATAAGAGTGATGCCAAACTACACCGAGCCAGCCAACATGGTGAAGGTCAGCTGCTCAAGTGCGAATTATGTGGTTACTCCTCTGCAGTTAAGGGTAATCTTAAACGTCACCTAGCCAGGAAACATGGTGAAAGTCAGTTCAAGTGTGAATTATGTGACTATTCTACCACTCAAAAAAGTAAGTTGGAACTACACTTAGCCAGCAAACATGGTGAAGGTCAGTTGTTCAAGTGTGAGTTGTGTGACTATTCCTCTGCTTTTAAGGGTAGTCTTGAACTTCACCTAGCCAGCAAACATGGTGAAGGTCAGTTGTTCAAGTGTGAATTTTGTGACTATTCCTCTGCTCGTAGGGATAATCTTAAATATCACCTAGGCAGTAAACATGGTGAAGGTGAGTTGTTCAAGTGTGAATTATGTGATTATTTCTTTGCTCTAAAAAGTCAAGTGAAGCTGCACTTAGCCAGCAAACATGGTGAAGGTCAGCGTTTCAAGTGTGAATTTTGTGAATATTCCTCTGCTCTTAAGGGTAATCTTAAACGTCACCTAGTCAGCAAACATGGTGAAGGTCAGTTGTTCAAGTGTGAATTATGTGATTATTCCTCTGCTCATAAGGGTAAATTTAATCTTCACCAAGCCAGCAAACATGGTGAAGGTCAGCTGTTCAAATGTGAATTATGTGACTATTCCTCTGCTTGTAAGGGTAGTATTAAACGTCACCTAGCCAGCACACATGGTGCAGGTCAGCTGTTCAAATGTGAATTATGTGAATATTCCTCTGCTCGTAAGGTTTATCTTAAAAATCACCTAGGCCGTAAACATGGTGAAGGTCAGTTATTCAAGTGTGAATTTTGTGACTATTCCTCTGCTCTTAGGGGTTATCTTTGTTGGGGGATAACTGTTGACCCGGTAAGGCCCCTATAGTAGGAGACTGGCAGGACTCGCTATTCCACTTCTCAAGTGGAAGTGGCAAAAGAAAATACAAAAATGATGGGAGCCACAGGCAAGGGGAGAGCTTAGACTGAATATGAGAAACTCAAGAGGGGGAATTACAGACCAACTCATTCAGAGGGGTATAAATTAAACTTTCATGAACACACAACATATACTGAAACAATCACAAATACAATGAATCCATTGGCTGTAACTGACAATTGGTTTGGTCAAAGGGGTTAGCATGGTTAGATAGGGAAGGAAGAATTACAGCCCAAAAGACAGACAGACTATACCTAAACACATATACAAATACACAGATGCATGAGACATATGAGGTTTGTAACAAGCTTGCACAATACAATTTCAAGGGAATCTGCTATATAGAAGGGAATCAGACGGTGGAGGATCCTGTCACAAACTGCCGGTGGGTACATTACCCAATCTGGCTGCCCAACGTAGCTCTGAGTCGGGCCAGTGGCAAGAGTCCCAGACTCGCTGCTCTAAAAGGAAAAACACAGGACATAAGCATCTCAGCTAGCCACAAGAAGCAAAAGCTGCCGAGGAAAAATGGTGAGGGAACAGTATTTAACACAAAAGCAGAGTCGCACGCAGGGGCAAAAGAACTGAAGCACACGCAAAAATGATAGATATTGAACAAAAAACTAATCATAGAGATACAACAAATAAAGCTGAAATATAGTATTAGCACTATATGCAGGTATTGGACAGTAAAGTAAGTGAACAAGAAGCACAAGGCACACTGAAATACATTTAAGCAATCCTAGTTCAATGAGGTCAAATAAGCAGGCATACTTAGACTTACCCTATAGGAGCAACCAGGAGAGGAAGAACCAGGATTAAAATAAGGCAGGACGAATCAAGGTAGCAGGTCAAGCAGTGGATCTTAAGATTAGCGTCTCAAGCAGGTGAATAGAAAAAGGCAAAATATGACACTAGGAACAGAAGAGATCATAGGATTTAGCAAAAGAAATCTGAAACAAACGAAACAAGGGGTAACGAATATGGTGGCAGGCACATGAACAATACAGGAACATATCAGGCCAATCCTCCACATTCCTCCCCCTCTAGTGTTTTCAAGAGGAAAACACGAAAGAAAAATTTACTTAACCTCCTACACGAAAATTCTTATAAAATATCAGCTTGTTCAGAAATACAAGTTCTGCTTCTAGATTGCCACGACTGTCTACGAGACAAACTGAGCTGTCGAAACCCTTCAAGAGATTGACGCGCTTCCCTTACAATTCTTTTCAAGACCTGCAAGCGGTCATCACCCTTAGATGGCTGTTCAAAGCCCTCAAAACCTGATTCACTATGTCCTGACCCCCGAAGACCAGAAAACAATTGCAAATCAGAGTCATGCTGGGGAATGAAGCCCGAAAAATCAGGATGTCCAGGACTATCAACACCAGTGACTCTAGAGGCCTCAACTACTGCTTGTTTAGGAACCGATTCACTGGATCTAGACTCAGCACTGGGTTGACATTCATGAACTTGCACTGAAGTTGCACCCATCCCACGTATATCATGCATCTCTGAGCAAGTCTCAATGGGGGACAGGGCTGTAGGCATCTGACGGCCTCCAAGAATAGACACCGGTGATGAATGCTTAACAGAGGCTATTGGGCCTGAACATGGAAGATCTGCAAGCCTTGCCGGAATTACAGGTTGGCTGGATAAGTTTCTGCGTCTCTCGCGTGACTTACACTTTCTTGGTTGGGGTACAACGTGCCAATCCTGCACCCTCGGATGCGTCCCATGAGCATCACGACCAGGTATCCCAAGTACAACTTCACTAAAATCGCTCTCGGATTCAGAACTAGAAACAACCATCAACATAGGAGCAAGTAACAGCTCATCAGAATCTTCATCTAGCTCAGAAGACCCACCAGATGGAGGAGCTTGATTTACCTCAAATCCAGCTTTACCAGTCAAGTAGTTTGGGGGCGTACAAAATCTTTTCAGCTGTCTGTGATGTACCGCTTTAGTAAGACCAGAATTCTTACCGCCAATCAATTCAATGACATAGGTCACCCCATTATTTTGAACATTTATTACTTTGAAGGGACCATCAAATTTAGGGAGCAATTTACTCACACAGGTTTTACTTTGATAGGGTATCTTGCGCAACACAAGCTGTCCGAGCTTAAATGGGAGAAACCGAGGATGTCCATCAGACCAACACTTTCTGTCACGGTTGTCAAGCAGAGGCTTCTGTGTCACATCGTGAGCCTTAGACATTATGTATTCTGAAGGAGACATGCCAATCTCCCGGTGTATGGCAGTGTTATAGCTCATTACTGCTCGGGGCAAAATCAGATCCCACTCACCAGCTTCGTCACCCAGAGTGCGCAAAATCTCACTTATAGTGCGGTTAACTCTCTCAACACCTCCATTGGAGGCTGGACAATAAGGAGTAGAGTATGCATGGTCAATACTAAACTTTTCCAACACATCATTAAAGACAGCACTCCTAAATTCCGGTCCATTATCCGACAAAAGTCGATCAGGCAAGCGCACAAGAGCAGGAAGAACGCGGTGTTCAAAAGCATTAGAAACTGTTGTTCCCCTTTTGTCTTTCAATGGCACAGCCATCAACCATTTAGAATGATGGTCCACAACCATCAAGACCGAGCGATGACCTCGTGCTGTTAGAGGGAAGTCAACAAGATCAACTGAGACTAACTCAAAAGGCAAAGTGGTCACTATTTTCAGGACTGGCGGACTCACAGGTTGTGAAGAGACCTTACAGAATTGACATTTGATGCAAGAGGTGCAAATATCATTAGCTATTGAATAGATGTCAGGATGCCAAACCTGTTTCAAAGTAGAATCAATTAACTTGTGTTTCCCTAAATGGGCCATTTGGAAGTGAATGGTAACCATAACTTCAACCAAGAATTTAAAAGTTACAACAGGGACTGATTTGAGAGGACCTTTGAACCACAACAAGTCATGTAAGACAGTCAGCCGGTCTGAGAATCTGCCAAACCTCCCCAAACATGGACTGTTCCAAAGCTTAGGATCAATACCTTCCACAACCTTGGATTTCAGAAGACTCAATGCTTCATCCTGAGACTGAAGCAACCGCAAACTTTCTTCACTGGCCAACTGAAACACTGGAGGCTCAGACACCAAGACATGCTGGAAACAGAAGTACATCCCTGTAACAGGTTGCTCCTTGAGTCTAGTGCAAAATGAGAACCTTGAGCCCCCAAGATGTATACTAACCAGTCCCTGAGAAAAATCCAAGCATGCTCGAAATCTCTCAAGGAAATTAGCCCCTAACAGAACACATACTGGCGAAACCTGTCTGGGTACTACAGCAAAAGGAAAATCACACTCAATGTCATGTCCCATAAACTTGAATCTCAAGTGAACAACAAAATCAACCTTACAAGGGTGACCTCCAACTCCATGAAGCTCACAACCCTCATGGTCAATTTCAGTGGAGGACTTAACAGCAGCAGGCAAGGCATTCCACACATCCCGAGACAACATACTGACTTGAGCACCCGTATCCAGTAATGAACAGTAGGTAGCATCTCCAAATTGAACAGTGGCAAAGGGACAAATAGATTTAGGACAGGAACACATGACATTCAATGCTTCTAATTGAGCCACATCTGTGTCTTCCCCATCACTTAACTCTCCAGAAGAATTAAAATCATCACGCAGCAGAGGGTCAGGCAGTGATTCCAGGGGTGGGGGGGCATACAACTTCCCTTCACAGACAGGGTTATAATGACAACCAGCAAGCAACTGTACATGAACACGCTTACAAGGATCCGGTGTAGAAACAGGTGATAAAGAATGAATAATAGGCATCTCCATCCCACAGCGCACCCAAACCTCTAGATCAAAAAGAACAGTGAAGGCCAACAGTGCACTTTCCATAAGAAATTGCCCTGGTTGGCGCATCATACACAATTCACGTCTCACAGTAGGAGGAATTTTCAAATTGTATTTAGCTCCATTTGCTAACAGCTCATCCACCAGCAACTTTCTCAAGGCAGTGGTGGACCCTGGTAAGGCAATCTCAGGGTTGACATGAGCTTGATGATACTCCAATACATGCATGAGGCTTTCAACCAAGCAGTCACCTCCTCCATCAACTTTACAAATCAGCTTCAAACCAGAAGGAAGATATGCCGGATCTGGAGTGGAGGACTCGAGTACATCTGTGGCCCCAGGCAGTCGTGAGAGAGCATCAGCCACAAAGTTATCTTTTCCTTTACAATATCGTAATTCAAAATCAAACTCAGCAAGTTCCTGAAGGGTACGAGCAATACGTGAATTCTGACTGGACATGTTGTGCATATAGATCAATGGTCTGTGGTCCGTGAACAAAATGAAAGGAATTCCAAACAAGAATGGACGGAAACACTTAATACCCCATCTTATTGCAGCTAGCTCTCTGTCAATGGTGGAGTATTTACGTTGAGGGGCAGAAAATGTCATAGAATTATAGGCAATAACCTTCCTTGCACCACTCTGGACCTGTGTCAGGCATGCACCAGCACCACTACCAGATGCATCAACAAACAATTCAGGCTTGCAGGCACCAGGGCTGTAATCAGGGAAAGCAAGTAAGATGTCATGGGCCATCATCTCCTTTAACTTAACAAAAGCAACTTCCATTGGTTCTGTCCAATTTAACTTATGGTTCTTAGGGCCACCTGTCAAACAAGATAAGGGTTGGGCCACCTCAGAACAGTGTGGCAAGAACTTCCTCTGGAAGTTTACTAGGCCCAAAAATTGCCTTAGGTGATGCACAGTTTCAGGCTGTGGGAAGTTCAAGACTTTTTCCACATACTCAGGAGCCTTCTGTAAACCTGCCTCACTGACAACATGACCCAGAAATGGTACACTACTCTGAAACCAGCAACACTTATTGGGCTTCACCTTCACTCCATGTTCATTGAAAGCACTCAGTACCTGGCCAACGAGCTGCAAATGGCGTTCAAATGATTGAGACATAATGAGGATGTCATCGATATATACAATTACTTCTTTATAAGGGAACCCTTTCAGGATGGTCTGCATTTCTCGTTGAAAAGCTGCTGGAGCATTTCTAAGGCCAAAACTGAGACGCTTAAACTGATAATGATTGGAGGGAGTTGAAAAAGCAGTGAGTTCTTTACTTGAATGTTCAAGGGGGATCTGATAGTAGCCCTTGACAAGGTCCAGGGTAGTGAAGAACTTCATGCCATGCAAGCTGAATACAAGATCAGTGACATTAGGCATCGGAAACCTGTCTGGTTTAGTGACAGAGTTCAATTTGCGGTAGTCAATGCATAAACGGATGGTACCATCTTTCTTTCTTATAGGCACCACAGGTGAGGACCATGGGCTGTTGCTGTTTTCAATGATATCCAGTGACTTCAAGTCAACACACTGTCTCTCAATTTCCTCTGCGATAGGCTGAGGAAAGCGACGAGGCTTTTGACGAATTGGAGTGCTGTCATGTAATTCAATTCGATGTGCAGTAGCACCAATGCGACCAACATCTGACTCATCACAGCTCAATACTCCCTTGTGGTGCAACATCATGTCATGTACCATGCAAACTTCACACTCAGACAATCCAGTTAAAGGAAATTCTTTCTTTAATCTAGCCAAACTCCATGAGTCACCAACAGGGTCAACTTCTGCAGGCAAGTCTACAATAGAAGAGACCGTACCCACTTGCATTCCCTTCCGTATAGTGTCTCTAGAATGGGTACCAAGAGCATCTCTGGTCACAAGCACAGAACCAATTCCACCTTCTATGCAAATCACACCTTCCACACCAAACACATGCGCAGGTTTTCCAATGAAACCATCATAATACAAGTCAGCGGATGACTCTGCTGCACAGGTAACTGGCACTGAACACAAAGTACTGGTCTGAAGCTTGACATCTTCCTGAGCATACACAGGAATATTTCTGTAAATCACTTGGTCTAGGGTGTTATTCAAGGCAAGATAAACTTCAACAAAGCCTACAGCTAGAGATTGCTTCAATGCTTGTCTACAAAAATCAACAACTAACTTATTAATAGTCAAAAAGTCCACACCCAGAATAACATCATACTTAATAGCTTCATCATCGACAACCAAAAACTGGGATGGTTTCAAGGTCAACCCAGGATAAGAAATTTGAAGACAGACACTACCCAATACACTGACACCTCCTCCAAGTCCCACAATCCTCAAAGACTCATCTTGGGGAAAAATACCAATAGGAAGGCACCTGGACCGGATAAGTGAGGCAGAAGCCCCTGAGTCTATAAGGGCACACAGTTTACTGCATTCAAGGTCAACTTGGAGAATGAGTAGCTCAGCCGGCTCAAGAGAAGCAACATTGACAGCAACAGGTGGAACAAAGTTATCAGTCTCAGCAACTACTGGTTGAAAAGGCCCAGCAGGGTCATCGCACAGTGTCTCTGCAGCATCGACTAGTCCACCAGCATCAGAGCAACAAGTCCTCTCCTGAAAACTGAGCTCACCAGGCAAGTTTGCGGGCGTGGGGGTTTGATCTAATAGCTCCGAGGTTGCCCCCTTGTCCTCGGAGCAAGCCGGTTTAATGAGAACTGGTTCTTCTGAGTTTCAACATTATCCACAGGAGTTGCATCGGTCACACGATTACCTGACTGACTGCGGTACCGTCTTGGCTGGGAAGAACGTGCGCGTGCTGACTCGTCCCAACGCAGAGTTCTGTCAACTCTGTCATCGCCAGCGCTGACTCGACGCACAAAACTGCGACGGGGAGAACGAGTTTGACATTGATCAAGGTAATGGTCTCTGGACCCACAAGCCAGACAGAGTCCAAGACGGCGACGACAGACACGCTGGGTGTGCCCCAGGCGACCACAGTAGTGACAGGTGCGAGATAACTCCTGCTCGGTGGTTGACAGGTTCTCAAACCGTGGAATTCCTCTGTCCCTGACTGTAGCTTGTCTTGCACTCCAACTTTGATTTGGCTGCACAACATAACTACATGATGGCTGAAAATCAACTGATGGGCCACACTGGGTAGCTGCATCATGCATTGCAGAAACATCTTGATAATGCCGGAGATCCACAACATTGAGAGCAGCTGGTGAAGCAAGCTCAACAACATCTGGCTCTGAAAGGGCCTCCTCAAGGGCACCAACTAATGTCACAATGCGAGACCATCCCAGGCTTCTGCCCTCGAGGGTCTTGGACACAGAGAGAGCACTCCGAACTTGGATCCTGTATTTTCTTGGGATTGTGCTGAAGAACTTGTCTTGCAGCGTCTTGCTGTATTCAGTCGATTTTCTTGGATAGGCTAGTTTAAAGAGGTTTTCCAGACGTGATGCATAGAGCCTGATTGACTCTTTGGTTTGCAATGATGCCTGGGCAAACATAGCTTTACCCCCAGCAGTGTGCTTGGCCTTTGACTCTCCAAACCAAGCCAACAGCTTCTTCTTAATTGCAGAGTATGAGTCTGCTTGAGCTCGGTGTGCCAGGAAAGCCTCATGCATATTTCCTCTCAGATGACGGCCAAGTTCTGCTACCCATGACCTATCTCTTCCACGAAAAGTGTGTTGGCAGTACTCTTCAAACGATTCCAGAAAAGAGGGGAAAGATTGCCCACTTGCAGGGTCAAAGGGCTCAGGAGCAGGGACGACACGGGTATCCAGCCGTTCCAAAGCATGTATAAAGCGTTCTTCAAGAGAAGCACCAGCAGAAGCAAGATTTGGCAATAACCTGTTCCTCTGGCCTCCACTTTTAAGCTGAAACTTAACTGGCCTTGAACCCAGTGAGGGACAATGACTATCAGAATCGCTCTCAGACACGGGCTCCCCTTCTGACGAGTCATGATCATCGCTCGCAATACGCGGTGATAGCGGCTCCACTTCAGATGAGTCTCGATCATCCCTCCGATGGCCTGAAGCTGAGCGGTGTCCAAGCTCATTCTCAGCTGAACTGGCAAAAAGAATCATTTTCCCTTTCATTCGTGAGATGGCCTTCCGAGCACGAGAAGACAGAGCCTCAGCCTTGCCAGACCCCATTTGCTGCATAATACGCTCCACATGGCTGCAGAGCTCCAGAACCACATCTGTTTGGTCATTGTCAGCTTGGCTAATGGCCTCGCCACCAGCTGCAGCACCAGATGTTGGTGCAAGACTGGATTTGAAAGTCAATGGTTTAATTGTTACATCAGTCATGCAAGGAGATCCCGGCAACTGAGATAAGGCAGGCTCAGTCCCTTGATGCGATGAAGCAGGCGCCACAGAGACAAGACCTCCAGCCTGTCCAGCAGCGGGCAAAGCCAACCCCAAAGCTGTTCTTGCAGAGCTGCCATTGGTAGCAAGTGCACCTACTGCTGAATTCATTTTGCTGAGCCAACAAAAAGAGAAATCCGAGCAAACACAATTCAATTGCAACTTAAATTATTCAATGGGAGCTAGGCTCACAAGATAGACGTTTACAGACTCCTCCACTCCCGTTATATATTACCAATTCGCTAGAAATGACAATTACCTAGGTATAATCACAGTTGGAAATGGTAAAGACCAGCAGCTCAGCCAATGGATTCAGGCTAATCAATAGGTATATATGAACAGTTTTTTCTTATTTTCATCCCGGGTCTGGGCACCATAAATATGTTGGGGGATAACTGTTGACCCGGTAAGGCCCCTATAGTAGGAGACTGGCAGGACTCGCTATTCCACTTCTCAAGTGGAAGTGGCAAAAGAAAATACAAAAATGATGGGAGCCACAGGCAAGGGGAGAGCTTAGACTGAATATGAGAAACTCAAGAGGGGGAATTACAGACCAACTCATTCAGAGGGGTATAAATTGAACTTTCATGAACACACAACATATACTGAAACAATCACAAATACAATGAATCCATTGGCTGTAACTGACAATTGGTTTGGTCAAAGGGGTTAGCATGGTTAGATAGGGAAGGAAGAATTACAGCCCAAAAGACAGACAGACTATACCTAAACACATATACAAATACACAGATGCATGAGACATATGAGGTTTGTAACAAGCTTGCACAATACAATTTCAAGGGAATCTGCTATATAGAAGGGAATCAGACGGTGGAGGATCCTGTCACAAACTGCCGGTGGGTACATTACCCAATCTGGCTGCCCAACGTAGCTCTGAGTCGGGCCAGTGGCAAGAGTCCCAGACTCGCTGCTCTAAAAGGAAAAACACAGGACATAAGCATCTCAGCTAGCCACAAGAAGCAAAAGCTGCCGAGGAAAAATGGTGAGGGAACAGTATTTAACACAAAAGCAGAGTCGCACGCAGGGGCAAAAGAACTGAAGCACACGCAAAAATGATAGATATTGAACAAAAAACTAATCATAGAGATACAACAAATAAAGCTGAAATATAGTATTAGCACTATATGCAGGTATTGGACAGTAAAGTAAGTGAACAAGAAGCACAAGGCACACTGAAATACATTTAAGCAATCCTAGTTCAATGAGGTCAAATAAGCAGGCATACTTAGACTTACCCTATAGGAGCAACCAGGAGAGGAAGAACCAGGATTAAAATAAGGCAGGACGAATCAAGGTAGCAGGTCAAGCAGTGGATCTTAAGATTAGCGTCTCAAGCAGGTGAATAGAAAAAGGCAAAATATGACACTAGGAACAGAAGAGATCATAGGATTTAGCAAAAGAAATCTGAAACAAACGAAACAAGGGGTAACGAATATGGTGGCAGGCACATGAACAATACAGGAACATATCAGGCCAATCCTCCACATCTTAAATATCACCTAGGCAGCGAACATGGTGAAGGCCAGTTGTTCAAGTGTGAATTATGTGATTATTCCTCTGCTCAAAAAAGTCTAGTGAAGCTGCACTTAGCCAGCAAACATGGTGAAGGTCAGCTGTTCAAGTGTGAATTTTGTGAATATTCCTCTGCTCTTAAGGGTAATCTTAAACTTCACCTGGCTTGCAAACATGGTGAAGGTCAGGTGTTCAAGTGTGAATTTTGTGAATATTCCTCTGCTCTTTGAGGGTAATCTTAAACGTCACTTAGCCAGCAAACATGGTGAAGGTCAGCTGTTCAAGGGTGAATTATGTAACTATTCTTCTGCTCGGAAGGGTAGAGTTCAAAAACACTAACTAGCAAACATTATTGCACTAATGCGTTTCCTTTCTAGATGTAGAATGCACGTTTATGGGATGTTCAAATATCTAATCACTACATCACATTTCACACATTTTTTAATTATTGTAGCTCTTCTGTGTGGTCAAAGATCTTACGAGCTTCTCCCACTGCTGAATGTAACTCTTGTGTCCATGGGAATTGATGGTTACGAGGGGAATATGTGAGGTCCTGAACTAAGAGTTGAGGAGATCATGTGGTTGTGGAAAAGAAATGTTTTTGGTTTTGTTAAGGACAATTTTTTTTTGTTTACTGCTGTCCTGTTTTTCATCATTTGTTACGCCTTCAATTTTTCCTCGTTTCATAAAATTCTTTGCAAATTGCTGTTTCTATGAACCATGTGCATTAACCCTGCGTTCCCATAAGTGATTAGTGAATGATTTATTCCTCCTTCCTCTCTTAAAACCACTTTTATAATCAAACAGGCCTAATCTATCTTATCTAATGTAATCTCACGCCTCGGTAGCATTGTTGTCGGTAAAATTTTATTTCCTTACAAACACTGCATTATTCATTTTTCGTACCATTAGGAGAAATTTGTGGTGTCTTTTTCGAATGAAATGAGATCTTTCTTTCAGTTGCTGAATGGCTTTTTAGGATGACGCATGAAAATCAGCTGTTCACGTTCTATTTTGTAGTGTTTCTTGTCGCATCTTTGTGACATTTGTCAGACTTACACTGCAAATTCTTTCTCTTCATTTATATTCCAAGATTACCGGTCACAATCTTGAATTGGTGTGTTATTTTTTTGTGTTTGTAAGAAAATGTACATTTCTGGTAACCTCCTCGAGTGTTTCATATCAGTGGTTCCCAAGCTGGGGTCCCTGAGAAGGTCCTAGGGGTCCGGGACACAATGGAAAAATTATTTATAGACAAAAATATGTATAAAATATACAACACTGATTCTCTG
Organism: Morinoia aosen; assembly: GCA_030386875.1. Taxonomy (NCBI): domain Eukaryota; kingdom Metazoa; phylum Arthropoda; class Malacostraca; order Amphipoda; family Talitridae; genus Morinoia; species Morinoia aosen. The sequence continues at coordinate 78,820,815 of CM059564.1, forward strand.
TCATTATAATAGGTGGTATCGATATTTGGGTGTACAAGCAGCCAGCACTTCTGTATTACATTTTTATATCCGTCACAATATTTCATTTGAGTTTGTTGGCTCACCCTTTGCTTCTGGTTTCATGGAGTACTGTGTTTACTTCTGTGGTGTGTGTGTGTGTTAAGTTCTCCAGAATGTGTGTGGTGGGTTTTTGGTATGTGTGAAAATGTTGAAGAAAGCCCATGTATTGGTAGGTTGTTCTGTACCTTAATTTCAAATCAATATCATTAGCTTAATTTGAATTTATTACGACGTAGCAACTTCGATCCTTCGCCACTCCAACTGTCACTTTCGTGAGTCTTGTGATCGGCAGTCTGGCCCCATGTCCATTTAGGCTCTGGCTGTCTGATCGGTCTGGTTGCTACACATTCGCATTGTACGCAGATGGCATTCGCTATATGTTGCTATTATATATAAAATGGCAGTATATCGGTAGTGAGTTATTGATAATTAACAAAACCGTATTTGGCATGTTTGCCTAAATAGCCTGTAACTGTAGGCTGCTCTGTTTATTTTTAATTACTATTTATATTCATTCATATTTCATTTTACGCTGACAGAAAGTGTGAACTGATGGTGGAGAAATTTTTAAACTAAAATCGACTGATGAGCTTTCCACTCCTACTTAATCAACACAAAATGAAGGAAGTAATTTAGGGACAAAGGAAAGAAAATCAAAACTAGAAAGTATAATTCCTCTTGTATTGCATATGGGTTTACCTTTGTGATAAAAAACGATGGAGTGGAGTACCCAAAGTGTGTTATCTGTCAAGAGATACTTTCCAATGAAGGTATGAAACCATCAAAACTACGAAGACATTTACAACAAAAACATCCAACTCAGGATGTTTTAAATCAAAATTCATTGATTTCTTCAAAAGACAAGAGTCATCAGTAGCTAACCAAGCAAATACATTCCAACAGAAATTCACTCTTCCACACAGATCATAGAAAGCATCATTCTTAGATTCTTTTAATGTTATTCATGGCTAAGAGTCCAACAGTGAAAAAATAGACTTTTGAAGCCTTTCGTCACGAAATGGATACTGTTTTTCATAGCTTGCTGTTCCACTCTGAAATGCGATGGTTATCGCGAGGAGCAGTTTTGAATTTTAATTAATTAATTCTATAATGATCCTTTGTAAAAATGCTAATTCTCTCTACGGAGAGAATTAGCTGTTTTTCTCTCATCACCTGAACCAGAACTTTGCATCTGTTTTGCAGATAAGTCATGAATGTTAAAGCAAGCATACCTATCAGATATATTCCTACATCTAAATGTACTTAACAAGAGCATGTAAGGTCTTGAATTATGCAATTTGAATTTGCAGGAGAAAGTACGTGCATTCATGCGAAAACTTTCATTAAAGGGAAGGCAAATTCCTGGAAGGAGTCACTGAAATATTCCCATTTTATCACCAAGAATGTATGACATCATGTGAAGACATCACCGCCATCATTGTGTCCCATCTATCTCATCTGCAAAGCAACTTCTGGGAGTATTAACCCGGACTGGAAAATTTTCACATGAGCTGGATTAGAAACCCTTTCGCAGCCGAGGTGTGCACATCTTGATATTAAGTCACAAGAGAAACTCATTGAACTATCAAATGATGGGCGTATGAAAGGAAAGTTCTCTGCCCCTCCATTGACCGAGTCCTGGATCTACTCAAGAATTGAATATCATGCTCTGGATGAGAAAACTCTGAAATACATTTGGCCATTCGCCACAACCTACTTTTGTGAAATAGGATTTTGTCACATTGACAATACTGAAAACCAAGCCCAGAGCACGCCTACAGGTGAACAACGACACGCGTTTGGCATTCAATAACATCAAGCCCCGCAGTGATCAAATGTGTAGGAGCCATCAAGCCCATCCATCCCACAAAACAAGAAATATTTTTAAAAGCTTTTGTGTTTAATTCTGCACTTTTTTATGAAGGTATTTAGTTTTTTGGTTATCTGTGTTGACAGTACGTACTGTAATGAGTGTAATCATCTATATACTGTGGCTGTTTCTATCAATTTTATTTTGAATTATATTTAAAACAAACAATTTTGAAAATATTTTAGAAACATTTATATATGTTTGTATAGAAATATGCAAATGATTTATTCACTGCATACTAATCATGTAATAGATATCTTGGTGTGGCAAGAATACCTTTTGATTGGCTGGGGGACCTCGGATGTGGCTTAAGTATCTGGGGGGTCCTTCGCATGGTAAAGTTTGGGAACCTCAGTTTTATGTCATATAAACAGTGGTGGAACGGATTTTAATCCCGAATCCGACTATGGAAATTAGTTGGTAGAAAATGTGAGGTTTCTGTGCTGTGATTAGAGTGAATTTTTTTTGTTGAATTGAAATGTTTGTAAGGACCAATTTTTCGGTTTACTGGTGTCCTGATTTTCCGCGCCTACGATTTACTTTTTACACTTTTTTCTTATATAAACCTTGATTCTTGACTTACTGTTTCTATGTGCTGGGTTCCTGGTTACAACACTCCTTGTGCATAGAATCTGTGTCCCCTCAACTCCATCCTAAATGGTGCCTTCATTTTTATTCTTATTGAACGCCTGTGTTGCGAGGGAGGGAGGCTGAACGAAATTCATACATATGCCATCATTGTGCCAAAATATTTCCAAGATAAATTTCAAGTTTCAATCCAAAATTTTTGAAGATTAGTTTAATCTTCAAAAATTTTGGATTGAAACTTGGAATTTATCTTGGAAATATTTTGGCACAATGATGGCATATGTATGAATTTCGTCACGTATTCTTCATTAGAATGCCAATTTGATTGCATTGCTGCGTGTACCTTCTGTTAGACATCCGCGTTGTGCTGTGCTTTTTAGCATTTTTTGTCAACTATTTCGCACTTCTTGAATATCATTGAGGGTGGTATTTGTGTTTGATCGGTCAAGTGTTTCATGTATTTCCGTTTTTCCAAACATAAAGCAAACATTTCTTTCTACTTCGCATCTTGTGGTTGATTTGAACCTTTGTCGTGGGCCTTAGAATACCTTTTATTTCACGACTAAGTAGACATGAGTAATTTTATATTGAGAAATTCCCTATAATCCATAGCATTACCTTTTTTGATTTTAACAAACTTTCATTTTTGTTTGGAGTTCTTTTTTTGATGGTGAAATGTTTATGTTAGCTTTGTCCGACGGCCGCTTTTCCTCATGTCTATCTACTGGGAATCTTTTGTGCCAGCCTTATTCTGGTAAAAAAAATCAACACAAAGTTTGGTTGTATTATAAATTATGTTTGCCGAGTTAGCAGGCGCGTTTCATTGACATGTTCGCAGGAAAAATTAGTTTCAAATTTCTAAGATATCGACTTTTTGTATTCGAGACAAAATAATTAATTTCCCCCCATTATACCTTCAACAAAATCAACTCCTGCTGCGGCAGCCTGAGCTCCTGTGTGAATGTAAGAGGAGACTGTCCGGCCTGGCATTATTTAGTAGTGTTGACGGTATTGATGAGCTTCCAGTCCTGGTGTGTAAAGGAAGTTATCCGAGGGAATAAATTTTAATTTCATATGTCAATCAAGTACTCAACCCTTAACGCAGCTGATGTCTACTTTACACGGTGTGTGTTTTACTTTAATTTCTATACGTTAAGCATTATTCACAATTGAAATTGGTTGTGATGAATTTCGTTTAATAACTTCTGTGGAAATAAACCTTCGAACTCTTGCTACATCAACGCATTAACGTTTCCTTGTCGTTTTACTAGTAGAATATTTTACATTTCTGCATGTGTTCTAATTTGTAGCCAAGGATGCACTTCTACCGCTATGTCCTCTGTTAATTTAGCTACTGTTATAGATATTAGAATAAGTGCTGCGGTTTCTCCTCGAATTAGATCTAACGCTTTTTGTATAGAAAGTTTTCCAAAAATCATTGTGTCGAATTTATTGTAGCAACTTTCGGAAATTGCACCGTTTTTTGTTTCTCATAAAAAATTAGGGGTGTGGCATCTGAAAGGTTTGTTTTTATATTTCGAAAGGTAATGTCAGCATGTTCAACTTTTTCTGTATTTTTACCTAGTATATAAATTTTTATATCTATAATACTGACAGTTCTTGGTTATCAGTTCAATTTGTTTTCTTTCGGTCAAATATGCGCAAATACATTCGAGGAGAAATAACATCTTTTTTAAAACTTAATTTATTACCGCAATCAACCACAACAAGGATTAATCATAAACCAAGGTTTAGCATGATCGCAACACAAAAAATTACTGCATGTTAGCATATACTTAACATCTAAAAAGCAAAATAAGCAAAAGCGAGTAGAACAAGCAAAAGCAAAGCAACACACTTACCGTGCATCAATTAATTACTGCACGCTGTCACCTCGTTGAATGATGAAAGGATTTAAAACGCCATCTTATCCATAAAACGTCAATTCAACTAACCATTTCCCTAATTACGCATTAAATATCGGAAAATTAAGTTACTACAACAATTTTTGATTTATACAAATCAAAACATGTAAAACATATTTCCAAACTTCGCAAGAAATTTTCGCAAAAAAAGACTAGGATTAATACCATCACACAAAAAATATGTAACGAAATCTAATCACATCATTAAAATTAGCAAAATTTTTTTTTTAAAAAAAGGTCCTTACAATAAAAATAATACTCAATTTGCTTAATAAAATCTTGAAACTTAAACATCAAAAATCGCGTTAATACGAAAGAAAAATATGAAAGAAACACAGCAACTTTAGAATAAACACTGAACGCTTTTATCATGCGTTCCGCATTATTATTCTTCAACACAGCGCGCCAGATTTCAACAACTTATATCTAACACTTCGAATAAAAAATTTTCCTACACTTTTCAATATTTGCTAATACTTTTCCATCTATTTTTCAATTTTAATTTCCACTAAATTATCCAATTAAATCATCACCACGTTGGCAGGTTCATGACTACAGTTCTTTAATACTGATCTCGCCGGTTTAGAAGAATAAGCGTGCGACCACGAAGACTATGAAGCGTCATGCTGAGTCCTACTGTAGTAAGCAGAACTAACGTGAAGATCAACCCGATCTCCACGTGACGTTGCTCCGAGTCAATCTCCATTGCCTGGCAGACGACCAACACATTGTCATATTTGACAAAGTCGCCGCCACCAGCTCGCCACCCTCGACTGCGACCGCCTCGGCCATTTACGATTCGTCCAGCGCATTTGCTGCAAGGAACAAATACAGAAAGATTTAGCATGGCCACCATAAAAATAAATTAACTACAACATACAATTTGGTATCAAATCTCGGTTGCATGACAACTGTCCTTGACAACCACGATAGCCTTGCCTAAAGCAAATCACCGCTCATCGTATGTGACCGGTGACAAGACACCTTTCTCACGAATGCAATCTAAATTTGCTGATCGCCGGACATTCCGACGGCACAAAAATAGCACTCCGGTACACGTCCGCAGTGTTAAAACAACCCATCTCGCAAGGTGAACAGCAACCTCAGCGATTTGCAATTCGACGTTGTCACATCCGTTCATGATTAAAACTGTCAATTTAGCAAAACGGATGTCTGAGTGAATTCAATTAAAAATTTAATGAAACGTCTTAGCGACAGCTAGACGAGACAGTACAAATTCCTCAGGGTAAATACCTAACATAACCTCCTTACTCGGCATAAAGCAACATTAAAATTAACATAAAAAATACAACGCATTGATTAGTGAGATTAATATGAACGCAAAGCATATTGCACAGAGCAAAAATGCGTCTAAAATTACGATTATATTCCGTAACATTATTGGTAAACAACGGTAACTACGGTAACAGGGTAAAAACGGTAAAACGGAGTAGACAATGATAAAAAGGTAAATCGTTATTCTTCGATTAGTTAGAACGTCATACAGTCCAATGAATTCGTCGTTTTAACTCACAGATTTTAACTTTTTGAGTGGTAAAATATGATTAAGGTTACTTCTAATGATTTTCGATCCAATTTTAATATCAGCGTAATTACGTTTAACCTTTTGGACTACTGCTGGACCAATCCAAGTTAATTCAAGTTTATGGGTCTTGTTATGATTCCTTAATAGGACTCTATCACCCACGTGAATATCCTTATTGCGCCGCTTAAGGTTTCTATAGAGATTTCGCTCTGTTGTATTGTTAATAATTAAATTTCGTATATTTTCTACTGTTCGAACGGCTTCTCTAGCTCTAATATTCACTAAATCTATTTCTTCATCAAAACTGTAAGTTACTGACCCCAAACTGTCAGACTGATAGTAAGCACACGTATCGCGATTGAACATAATATAGCTTGGTGTTTCGCCAATAGTAGAATTTAAAGAATTATTCAGTGCATTTTCTACTACTTCCAATAATTGGTCCCACTCTACATTAACAAGTGTATTAATATAAAGTTTCAGCAGATTCGTAATTTTTTTATTGTTGCGCTCCACAATTGCATTAGAATGTGGGCTGTAAGCCAAAACTTCTCTTTTTGAAATGGCATGTAATTTTGCAAATTGTTTGAGAGCCACTGATTTAAACTCCCAAGCGTTATCCGAAATGAGCGTCTTAGGGTAACCTAGTAATGAGAAACAGCTGCTTAAACAAGAAATCACTGTTTCTGTATTTCGATTTGAAATTGCATACAAACGACAAAACCTCGAGAAAAGGTCAATCACCACTAGAATATATTTATTTCCATTATCAGTTACTTTAAGTGGCCCAAGCAGATCAATTGATACAACTTCGAAAGGTTCTGTGGCTATTGGAGCTGTTAAAATTTTAATTGGGACTGAAGGTCTCGCTTTAATGATCTTGCAAACCTCGCAATCGCTAACAAATTTTCGCACAAAAGTTTTCTCTAATTGATTCCAATATTTTAACTTAAATTTAAACAAGGTATGCTTGTAATCGACATGATATAAACTGTGGATCGCTAGGATAGCTTTACTCATTAAGGAATTAGGAACGACTGCAGTCAAAATTGTACTCGGTCGATTATCGATTTCTCTACGTCTATAAAGAATATTATTTAACACTAGAAATTTATCTAAGTCAGGAATAGTCGAAACACTGTCATGCAACAAAGCATTCTTAAGCCCCATACAGAAAACGTCATTGTTTTGTTCGTCGATAAATTCCCTAATCGTCCAAGATATTTGAGCTTCAGTCGGCACGTAGTCTATCAGCGCGGGTCTAGCGCCCTTGTCTGCTGCACTGTCAGCATCGTCTCGAGTCGCGGGCAGGTCAACTACCTCGCTTCTTGTCGTTCGTTTGTGTCGTGCTCGAGTCTCCACAACACAAACTTCTGATTCAAATGCGACTTCCAAATCATCACAAGAATTTAGTTCTTTAAGAGTTAATTTCTCGTTATTAACAGGTAACCTGCTTAAATAGTCTGCCACAACGTTCTCTTTACCAGGCAGATATTTTACAACCGGGTCAAGGGAATTTACATCTATGCACCAGCGAGCCATGTTAGTGTCCTCAGGTAATTTTTTATTAAACAATGGTGCAAGAGGGCGGTGGTCGGTGTAGACGCGAACCGTATATCCTGTAATTAAGTATTTAAAATGCTTTAAGGCAGCGTGTATCGCGTAGAATTCTTTTTTGGTAGTCGAGTACCGACGCTGGCTGGAGTTTAAATTTTTACTATAATAAGCTATGGGTCTTAGAATTTTGTCGCTTGAATCATCCGCTTGCATTAATACAGCACCTATTCCTGAGTTGGAAGCATCAGTAAACACATGAAAGTCCTTGTTATAGTCGGGATGTCTCAGAACTGTGTCAGAAGTCAATAACGATTTCAGAAACTCAAAACTCTTTTGACATTCGTTAGTCCAAGTGTAAACTACATTTTTTCTCAAAAGATTGTACAAGGGACTTGCTACTTCAGCGAAATTTGGTAGGAAGCTGCGAAAATAATTCGCCAAACCTAAAAACTGTTGTAATTCTTTAACATTGGTTGGCGCTCGGCATTCTTGCAATTTTTTTGAATATTTACATTTAATTCCATCTGCGGCAATGATATGGCCCAAATACTCGAGTTCTTTTTTAAAGAAATGGCATTTCTCAAGCTTTAAGGATAATTTACCGGCTCGCAGCAATTTAAGCACCATTTCTATATCAGTTAAATGTTGAGTTTTATTTTTAGAAAATACCAAGATGTCATCGAGAAATACAAACGCGAGCTTTCCCAAAATGGGTGAGAGCGCTGATATCATGAGTTTTTGAAATATTCCCGGACTCGTTGAGAGTCCGAACGGTACCCTACAGAACTGGTACTTACGGTAATTGACGCTAAAAGCAGTATACTTCCTACTTTCTTTTTCCAATTCAATTTGATGGAATGCACTGCGCAAATCAAGGTTAGAGAACCACGTGTTACCTCCTAACGTTGCTAGGATATCGTCAATGCGGGGAATTGGGTAAGAATGTTTAATCAAAACTTTATTCAAAGCACGGAAGTCGATAACGGGCCGTAAATCTCCCGATTTCTTTTTAACTACAATGACAGGGAAATTGAAGTCAGAGGACGACTCCTCTATTATTCCCTGATCGAGCATATCGTTGGTTATTCTCATTACCTCTTCTTGGTACTTATGAGGTATGCGGTAGGGAGCTAAATTTAACACAGGCGCATCAGTCTTCAACTGAATATGATGCTTCAAAATATTCGTTACTCCTATTTGTTCGTTTTCTAAAGTCACCACATCCCTAAATTTATTTAACAAATTAACTAAAGGTAATTGAATGTCTTCTTCCGTACATGAAATATCATTTACTGTTAACTCACGTCGTAACTCCTTTTTTCCACTTTCTCCACTTAATAAATTTACATTTACTTCTGCATTAACATCTAACTTCTTGTCATCAGCAAGAATTTCTCCTCTGCCACGAGTATCAGCATCCAACTCAAGTTTACTATCGACTATGGCATTAATTCCACCACCTGACGAAACAACCTTAGTCGTACCCGACCCCGCGACAGCATTTACTTCAACATCACTAGCATCTCTGAGCGCTTTTTCCACATTTGTTAAAAATACTTCGCTCTCAATCTCATTAGCTCCTATTAATTCCGCATGACATAGCATAGAATTCTCAGAGAGATACACTGTTTCCTCACTTGGATTCAAAACCATAATCGGTACCACACCGTCTTCATTTATTTGCACAATTGAATCAGCTATAAGAGCACCATTATCAAGACATCTTTTCTGAATGACGTATTCTCCTGCAATTGGTTTCTTAAGGAAGCCATAAATGACATTAAGTGAATTCCCAGGCACTTCAGCCTGATTGCAATGAACGATTAATTGCTTCGTACTCAATGTCTGTGCCTGAGCTACCGCAGCTCTCATTGTCTCGCAGTCAGCATTTTTTCTCCTGCAGTCAGCATTGTTTCTGCCGCAGTCATCATTTTTCCTGCTGCCGTCATCAATTTTTAACCTCCTGTTGCTCTTCCTCGCAACAGCAATCTCAGACAACAGACAGTCGCTGTTAACTATCTTTCTCATTACTACTTCTCTACTTAACAATGGTTCCATATTTAAATCTTGAAAAGGAATTGAAATATCATTCCAAAGAAGTTCTTTGTCCTTAAAGTTAATTATTGCATTTGTTAATACGTCTCGACCTAGTATCAGGTCATATTTGAATTTCGCCTCCTTGATGATGAGTGCGCTTGTTTTAATTACTCTACTAGTGCCGGGGATTTTAATAGCTAACTCCACCTCACCAGTGACGTCACTTTTTCCGTTCACGCCTTTCACTCTTAATTTACTCGGCTTTACTTCCTCACTTAGATTTTTAACCTGTCTGAAACTCAGAAGACACTTGTCTGAGCCGCTGTCGAGCAAAGCGCTTAAATACTGGTCATTATTTTTGAGAATAATGGTCGGTTTGTTGGAATCCTTGAATGATATTAAACCAGCATCATTTTTGTTAACATTTTTTACAACGGATACCGAAAAATATGATTCCACAGTCTTGTCTTGATAATGATCATTCTCAAGCTCTTTTTCTTGCAACAATTGATATCGATTTTTACATTGAAATAAGGGGTCAACATACGACTTGGTTATCTCGGTTGCATCTGGAACCTTTGCCACGGTCTCTAGTTTTACGAGGTTAGTACCGTTAAATACCTCGGGCTCAATCTGCTTTAACTCTCCCTTACTTCCTCCATCTAGCTTAAAAAACTACCTGACTCGGGTTCCGCCCAATGGACTTCATTTTTACCCCGATTTGAGTTACCTCTACCGCGTAAATACGCGTCATAACTTCTAATCTCCGAACCTGACGCTCTACAATTTTTTACAACGTGCGTTCCGCCACACGCGAAACATCCACGCGGAAATTGATCTCTTTGAGATCTCCACTCAAAGTTTCCTACTCTCGAATCTCCTCCTGAATATCCAGAATTTCCTGAAACCTGTACAGAACCAGAACTATTGTTCTCTGTTTTCATCACGTTACACTTTAAAGAACCACGTTCTCTATCTCCTACATAACTGTTAAAACCTCTACCTCTTTTACGGGTACTGCGTGCGGTCCACGGCCTAGGCATAATTCTACGTGCGCCTGATCTAAAATTTCTACGATAACCACCTAAACTGCCGTAGGAAACTTCACTTTGCGGACTTAGTACCGTCTCATCAACATTCTCATCAAATTCACTGGTAACTTCACCTACATATTCACTAGTTACCTCCCCTACATAACTTCCACTCTCCTGGCAGAATGCGTTACACCTACAACATCTGTAACCTGCTGTTTTTGACTTCGTCATTGTCGGTATTTCGTTAATACTTGTCACTCTAGGGTTACTAATACGTCCTGATCTTGTTACAGTAGCCACTGTTCGTATTATTTTATCATTACTCTCGTAGTAATCAGACATCAATCGATCCTACGTCCTCAATTAATTCAAAATTTACGTATTGCCAATGGAAGTCAAAGGTTAAAACTCAATCAAGGGTCAATCCAAAATTAAGGCATCACTGCGTGCCATTCACCTTGAAAATGTTATTCCTAAACTGCATCAATACGCAGAATACTTGATAATCCTACTTAAATTATTTTTCCAATAGCAAAATAAAAATTGCCGTAATACACGTATTTTCCAAATGTCAAAAAATAAAAAAAATGTGTCGAAATTCAAACCTAACTTACTCAAGAATTAATGTTGCACTCCGTCAAAAATAACTGGCACCTGTTAAAATCACAGCGCTTATTGCACCAATAATCACTTTTAATAAAATCACCGCCTAATAAAATAAAAAATTAACTAACGTGCCCAAAATGTCGCTGACAGACTTAATAGCGTCAATACTACCTAAAAAATTAATTCATCAAATACCACACTCAAATTATTATTGCTGTTCTTGCTGCTTATTCGACACCAAAAATTCTAAAAATTCATTTAAAAATCAGTATCGTACTCCACAACGATAATACACACGAAATGCAATCCTAAATGCAATGCAATACCATGTAATGCAATGAAATATACACAAAAATTAATAAACTACACACGTAAAATTATCAGCAATAGTAACCAATACTTCATCATTAGCATACGCTATGAAAAGCAAGAATTAGCGTCACGAATCCTGCAAATTAAAATTTTAGCAACACAATAAGACTTGTGCTTAGCAACAATAAGATCGCGCGGTGCGCACGTGACAGCTTCTGCTCACGTGATAGCTCAGAAAGAAAAAATATATCGCTGCTTCACAGCGAGAACGTGAATTTATCTCCAATTAAGGCTTCAATAGTTAAAACCAAGGTGTTCATGACACTTTCACTAACATTACTACTCAATTACTGTAAAATTTGAAACTTACAATGGTAATGTGTCGCTCAAAATGGGGTAAACTGCTAATCCGTCTTGACAGGCACAGATGTGTCGTCTACAATGCACAAAGATATACTGATGCCTATTGAGTTCTGACTGCAGAGCTACTCGGGAAGGGGTACGGCAAAAAGACTTCCGCAGCAATAATTGCGACAAAAAAACATGCTCTGCTCAGAGAACGAGACCGCTTGCATCTAGTTACAGAAAATGCTTTTTCCTAAAGACTTATCTGAGAACAAGGAAGACAACAGCAGCTCACGTCGTCGTGGCAGGCAAGATGGGTGGGGGAAACAGTCAATGCAGGTACAGCAATGATGTCGGCTGCAAGCTGATACTTGTTTTTACACGCTGATACAGTGCACCACGCTAAGAGTTACACTATGAAAGTACGTGTCACTTCACTCGTACAGTTATTGATGTAAATTACACTGCTACTGTTTTTGATGCAAATGACACTTATTAAAGCAATTCACACTGCTACTGTTATTTATGCAACTCGTAGGAATTTATCTCAACACAATAAAAGTGTTTTTAGCACTTGCATCTGTAGAATTCACTTCTTCACTCAATGGTTGACGCTGGGAATGATGAGATCTTGATTTCAATAACTAATTCGACGTCCACGCCAGCTTCATATATCAAAATTCTTGTGCGCAACGGTGAAATATCTTGCAGAGAAATACGAATATCGTTGATAACTTCTTGTAGCAAAATTCTTGGCATGCCGATTCCGCGCAGCATTACCTTACACACAACCGTTGTCTCTTGAGGTTGCCAAAGTTGGTTGTTTCTTCCGGGGCACATCGATATTTTTATACTTGTCGAAATCTTCAGTAGTTGGATACTTGACATCCACTGATGTACGATGATGCTAATGATGATGGACTACGTGGGTTGAGTTCACCACATGCTGTGCCACCAAATGTACGCACTACGCAGGTAGAAGCAAACTCGGAGTGAAGGCTGGGACGATTTATTGGTAGATGTTATTGGTGTGGACGGCAGTACAAGAGTGATCCGCTAGATGTTACCGGTAAGGGAAGCAAAACAGGAGTGAGCAGCTATGCCTCGACATTATCGGCTTATATCACCTCTGTTTAGTAATAGATGTAATAGATGGCTGCACAGGATTAGGTCGCTTAATCTAGAATGTAAGGCTAAATATAACTTTAAATATCTTTGATCTGTTTTTAACTGGTTAACATCCTATATCGTCCCCCGTCCTTCCTGAGTGACATCAGGACATCACTCACATCGTCCGTGTCTTCCAAATACTTCGATGAAAAGCCCCCATTCACTGGGTTTCATTACGATAGTTGCAGAGAAATTACCATAACATTTCATTCAAGACCACAAAATTTTGTCCATAAAGGCTTCAGTGCCTCGCCAGATTTGATCAAATCGTCCGCGCGAGTTGGGAGCAACGCCGCAATTTTCCGTTTACGTTCACCGCTTCTGGAAATGGGGATGTGCTTTAGAGCTTCCGCGGGGAATATGTGAGGTCTCGAGCTAATGGTAGAACAGGCTTTCGTTCTTTGGAAGAAATGGTTTTTGTTTTATTGCGGATTTTTTTTTTTTATTACTATTTTCCAGCAACTACTGTCTCCTTCCTTTTTTTATCCTATTTCATAATCTTCTTGATCAATTTTATGTTTCTATTTAATTTGGGCATAAATTCCGCGTTCCCTTAGCTACATACCATACGATGCTTTTTGCCCTTTTCTCTTTGGAACGCCCATGTTGCGGTAGGGAGGCTCAAACTCAATTACACTATTATGGGGAGCCTGTGATCTGGCCGTCGTTAATGAAACTCTGCCCTCGTTTCACAATTGCCACATTAGATATAATATCTCGATTTTTCTGATCTTTATTCAATAAAACGTATACACCACCTGCCAAAAATGACGATTTGATATTTTTTACATAAATCCTTCAGATGTGAATGACAAATAATTATATCCATCCTAATAGTACCCGCGATGAAAATATTCTTGTCCTTGTGCACTGGTGAAACTCGTATCACAGATACGGACATCAGACATCCTTTAAAGGCGCAACAGAGAGACGGATCAACTAATTGGATGTGTTGAACGAGATCCCATTGCAATAAGATGAGAGAAATTGCACACAAAATATATCTTCATATACGACTTTTAGAAGACACATTTCGTTTTATTATTAAGTGTTGATAATGTATTGATTAATCGTTTGCAGACCACGTGAGATGAATATTGTCATTTTCCTGAGATCCTGTTGGAGTTTCTGAGATCATGTTTTTTCCCTTGATTCAGGCATAAGAATACTTTCGATGCGCTTGGTTTTATGAAGATCACTTTTTTAAAAAGCAAAATTAAAGTGCATTTCAAGTCATCCTCGTACCTGGTTTGAACTGAATTCGCAATTGTTGCTCAAGTAATTAATAGTTGAGACGAAATATATTTTCACTACTATGAGACCCCAAAATAAATGCTCACGGTCATAGGATGATCATGATGTTGTTGAGAGGCATTTCATCAAAGTTAAAATTCTCTTTTGACATGGAGATGTGCCGTCACGGTGTTAATTTATGATGCATAGAGGTGACAAAAGAGGTCACAGAGTTTAGTGGGCTATTATAGAGATATCAGGGCTCATGAAGCTGCAATTACTTCGCTGTGAGTATTATGTTGCGGTAAACGGACACATGAAATGAAACCACCCTTAAATAAAGGAGCCACAAGGCATGCATTCGTGAGAGAATTATAATGATAAAAATCTGACGATTATCTTGCATCAATGCAGAACTGAAAACACGAGAACGAACTGTCGTAATTAGGTCTCGTAATGTTGGGAAACACTGAAAAATTTTTATAATATGAGAGAAAATGCAAAATAAGCGGACAGTTCAAGCCAAAAAGACAGTTTACGCCCATGTTTAAGTCTTCCAAATAGGCTGTAGAGAAATGAAAAAGGTTTATTTCCAATAAAGATGATACATCAATGGTTATTCAAATATATTAAAGTAAAAACATTTATATGATACACACACGCATATGAATATTGTAATACCCATGTGACTAGTCGAAACAAATTGTGGGCAATGTATTTCTAATTTTTAATTTAAATTAGATGATATATGTAACTGCAATTATGAAAGAAAACATTTTCAAAGACGAAGCATGTTGAAAACATTTTAGTGCACACTTACAGTGAGAAACGAGCTCAGAGACTTGCGGTATAAGGAATTAGTTGAAGGTAAAATGGGTGGATAAAAATACTCCTGCGTCTAAGCGAGGTTGACATTCAGTACTATATTTTCACTCCCAAGTATAAACTAGTATTCCAATCGACTCGGAGAAAATGTTTTTCATCACGCCACTAATGTATAATTTTTTTACGCAAATAATAGTGGCACATAACAGTCTAATTGAATCAGAAACATGAAAACGATTGTTCTGCAACTGCTACCAAACCATGAACGACAGAATTGAAGTAATATGTGAAATTTATCACCTTCATAGGGTTGTCATAATATACTCAAGAGTGTAAAAAATGATTTAATATATTGAGCTACACAAGACTAACAAGAACATTTTAGGACGTGAATGAGAGAAGAAAATACTAATGTCCTATAATGTTAACAAATTAAAAAGTTACATCATTTTCGAAAAACGTCGCAAATGTCTTTAATTGAGAAACATACATAGGTGCCATGACGAGAGGTTTATAGCTTGTAAAAAAAACGAATAGAATGACATGCAATGTATCCAGGGTTGGTTATTTGAAGTTGAATAGTGTTTTTTAATTCATGGAAACCATAAACATAACGAACTTTGTGGATTGAAAACACTTATGACAGATAATAATTACATTGACATTTAAGTTTTGTTTTTCTCAACATCAAGGAACATTATTAGAATTGCTTGTGGAGGCATCTCCTCAAAAATATTTTTTAAAGGAAGCATGTGCTGCCTTCGCAGCAATTTAGGAAATTTCTATTTTCAAACAGCGGTAGAAAATTTGTGCCTTCGAATATCGAGGGAACCAGTCCGCACGTTCACTCGTTTTCCGGAAACGCTCTCTTCCGGTACATTAGGTATTTAAACTCTGCGAGCTGAGTAGAGGCCGCCAGTTGTGTTGAAGTAGTGTGTAGACTCCAGAGAAGGAAATGTAAGTAAAGAGTGCTAAATATTAAGTGCATTGGGTCCCTATAGATGTCTGTTTTGTGTCTCCTACTAGACAGTGAATTCTTAGGTCCTAGAAAAGCTAAAAGATTTCAGGGGATGTTAGAATGTGTGCTGTCACAGTTTTTCTGTTTGTGCTTTTACAATTCTAGATACTGATTCTTCATTCGCGGTGCCAATATAATGTAATGCTGTGTTTACCTATTTGTACCTGGCTCAAATTGTCTAGTGGTATTGCCCTGTGTTGGACAGGGTTGTGAGACTTTCTTGCAAACACTCAGTCATGTTTTGATTATATTGTTGAGCCTGATTTGTTCTGTGCTTGTCAGTGCTACTTAATTTATTTGCTGGAATTCACAGCTGGATTCATTGTGCTCAGTTGTTGATTTGATCTAAGCACATTGCATTATATAGATCCTTGTTATCATTCACGATTAATGTTAGTGGATTTAAACTCTGGTATTTGGACTCTAGAATTGTGTAATTCCTCACTCAAGTTGCTATTTTACCAGTCTGTAGAGTGTGGTGGTTTTTGCCTATTTTTATTTGTGTGATTTTTACTGTGCTGCGGATATTTTATATTGCCTGGTTGATGATGTGTTTATGCCTGTTAGGTAACTATTTACTTGTTCAGAGGTGTCTAAGTGTGCCCCCATGTTCACTTATTAACCACCTTTATAGATGGGTGTGTTTTAACTATGCCCAGGTGGTACTATAGATTGATAGACTTTTGTGACTAGTCATGTGAGTCAGAAACAACTCAAGTTGTCAGGCACTGTTTACGTAGGAATAGCTGTGTAACTTTAGTTCAGCGTCTACCGGGTTGGACATGCATTTTTATATGGGAATAGCCGTGTAACTTCAATTCAGCATCTACCTGGTTGGACATTAGTGTGTAGAGCCTACTGCCTGACCTTAGTATTTAATGAGGGCCTCATTAGGTTGACTGGTTATATCTGATTGTGCCATTGGGATGCTCGTATGAAAATTGTACTAAGTCTCGCCAATGATTTGGGTGTTGAAGGAGCCGCTGAAGTATTACCCGTGTTCTCTGAATTAGATTTTCTTGTGCCAGTGATGCAGTTCTGCCCCAATTTTTGCGTCCTTATTTTCTGGTTTGCCCTCTGAATCACTTTTAGATATGCAATCTCTAAAAACTGTATATTTTTTGTATTACTTTTGTGCTAACTAGACCTTTCTATTTCAGGAAAATTTATGTACAATAAATGGCTGCTTAAGACAAGTTTTGCATCATCCGTGGACTTTTCTGAACCTTCCCCTCGTCGATAGAAATTGTTGAGGCAGTCACAATAAATTTTCAACAACATCTCTGCAATGTCTCAAATGGCCAAAAGAAGCTCAAAGAAAACCCTTAAACTAGCTGAAGTTGAAGCCGTAAAGACCTATGACGATCTTTATGAAGCCCTGTCCAGGGAGAGTCCAGGAGAGGATGAGACCTCGGCCATCTTATCCTTCATAGCTGAACTTAAGGTCAAGCGCGATCAGTTCATCACTTCAAGCAGAGCCTTTGAAGGTTCCTTGGAACGAGCAGGACATAAGCAGCGGTACCATGAGCAATTTTTGAAGAGACGTGTGATGCTGGAAGACTGCTTTGGTCGCATCGCGACGCTCAACAAACAGATGGAGAGGCTTGGAGGGGACATGGTTTCCAACCTTGATCCCAAAGACCTGTCTTCTCTGCGTAGTGAGAGAATGAGTAAACTTACCTCCGTAAGAAGAGAAAAAGTTGGACCTTTTTCCACACCACTGTCGGTAGCCTCTGAGGTTTCTACTATCTCAGAAGGAGAGGATGAAGAATATCAAGAGCAGGAAAGCAACCTAGATGATCTGGCAGGGCTGATGGAACACGCTTCCGTGAGCTCTCGCAGGTCGATTCTAGAGCCTAGAGTAGAGGCAAACCATCGACTGAGAGCTCCTAGGCAGGGAAGCACTCTAGATGCAGCTTCTGTTCACCTTATCCGGGCCGAGCTGTTGAAGACCCCTGCCAACCCCTTCAAAGGAGACATCGGATTGTACCATTGCTGGGAATCTGATCTGAAGAATCGACTGCAGGGACTAGCTTTGGGCCCCATCGAAGAGCTACAAGTTTTGGCGGCCAATACCGCGGGTAAACCCAAGGAGTACGTTCAGAGAACTATGAGGTCAGTCATCGGAAACAATGCAGAGGCAGTGTTGCAGGTGGTATGGAACACCCTTCGTGAGCGTTATGGTTCGGACTGGTTGCTAGCAGAACACACGGCAGACCAACTTCGGAACTTCCCAAACATCCCTCCTGGGGATCTTACCGCTCTCCAGGATTTCTTAGATTCTACGAGTACCGCACTTACCAACGCAGCAAGATCGGACGAGCTGGAGGAGTTTTGCACTACCAGAGGCATGAGGCTCTTGGCACTCAAACTCCCGCCAGATCTGCAACGCAGATGGCATAGGAAAGCATCTGACCTACGAGCCAAGAGTGGGCAGCGCCCAACGTTCTCCTTCTTCAACCAGTTCCTAAGAGACGAAGAAAGAGCGATGAGGGATCCATTTTTCAACCCAGCACTGTCAGGCGGAAGACCCAAGCCCGTTCGGGTCCTGCACACAAGCGCTGACCAGAATACCAAGAAAGAGTCTAGTGAAGGTGATCAGTCCATGGTGGCCTACAACAAACCTGAGTCAAGATATGAGGCGCAAGGACCTCACAACAAAAAACCTCCGGAAACGGACCATAGAATCAACAAATGTATTTTCCACAAGGTCGACGCCCATGGAACCTGGGAGTGCCGGTCCTTTGGAAGACTACCCATCGACCAGAAGAAGAAGCTCATCACCGAGGCGAAGGTATGCTTCCGATGCCTTGGTCCCCATTACATCAGGAACTGCGACAAACAAGTGAAGTGTTCTCACTGTCAAGGCTCACACTTGACGGTCATGCACCGGGCAAGCACTAAACCGGTGACCCCTGGTGAGGTCGCCACCTGCACCAGAACGGGATGCCTCGGTCTCGAGTCCAGGGAATTTTCCAAGACGCTGTTAGTAGATGTCACCTCGATGTCCACCCAGAG
This sequence comes from Morinoia aosen, assembly GCA_030386875.1. Taxonomy (NCBI): domain Eukaryota; kingdom Metazoa; phylum Arthropoda; class Malacostraca; order Amphipoda; family Talitridae; genus Morinoia; species Morinoia aosen. The sequence continues at coordinate 78,839,959 of CM059564.1, forward strand.
AAAAGTGCGTTGTTACGCCATCATTGACGAGCAAAGCTCAAGATGCTTTGCGGACCCTTCTCTGATAGAACAGCTCGATCTTAAGGCCACTCCCTGGAAGTACGCCCTCAGAACACTGAGTGGTCTGTCGTCTGAGGTGGAAGGACACGCCATCACCGGGCTCAAGATAAGGGGTGTGGGTGAGAACCGATGGCATCAGCTACCCACTACATGGACCAACGAAAATATCCCGGACACGACTGACGAAGTAGCCACTCCCGACGTTGTGAAGAAGCTCAGCCACGTTGCGCACCTGGTCAAGCACTTCAATGAGCATGATCCTTTGGCTCGGCCACTGATACTCATCGGAAGAGATGCCGTGTCGCTCATGGCATCTAGACACTATGGAGTACGAGGTCCTCTTGCCTGCAAGACCGCCTTGGGCTGGGCACTGTTGGGACCATTGAACGGAGGAGCGAGAACCCAGCAGACCACTGCCCTGCGGACGTCATTCGTGAACCACGAGGATCATCACTTCTCGATCAAGATACGTGGGCCCAACCCTGGGAGGCAGACGCTCGACGTCTTTGAGGAGCGAGTCGACGACGAGCTCCAGGGTCTGAGTGTGTTAGACAATAAATTTGTAAGTATTTTGAGAGCTGATATCGAAGTGAAAGACGATAGGATTGTTGCGCCCTTACCCTTTACTAGAGATCCACCAAATTTGTGTAATAATTACGTGTCTGTATTGGGAAGAACGAACACGACGTTGGGAAAACTGCGTCGAGATCCCTCAAGTGCTACACTAAGTCTCGAGAAAATGCAATCGTACATTGACAATGATCACGTTGAGGAAGTAGTCGCAGGGGAACTTCCTGAGAAAGGCGTGGGATGGTACTTGCCTATCTTCCCGGTAAGGCAAGCCCAAGAAGGGAAAGTTAGGTTGGTGTTCGATGGTTCAGCAAAGCACAAGGGACACTGCCTCAATGATGAGTTGTTGACGGGCCCCGATTTGAACAACAGCCTTCGGGGAATATTGCAGAGATTCCGACTCCACCAGGTAGCCTTTACAATTGATATAAAAAATATGTTCCACAATTTTCGAGTCAAGATTGAAGACAGGGACTATCTGCGTTTCTTTTGGTTCAAAGATAATCGGGTTACTAACGAGATTGTCCCCTACAGAGCTAAGGTCCATGTCTTCGGGTTGCGGAGCTCTCCGGCCGTCGCTGCGTTCGCCCTTCGCCATATCGCCGACCTGGGCGATGCATCCGGACGCCCGAGCCGGGCCACTGACTTTCTCCGTCATGCGACGTACGTTGATGATGGGTCTGCTAGTTTGGACTCCCCAGACGAGGCCAGGGAGCTGCTTGGCGAGGTGCGGTCTCTGTTGCACAAGTATGGGTTGAACATTCACAAAGTTGCCACGTCTGACACTCGGGTAACGGTGGGTCTGCCAGACGAGGAACTAGCCGCACCAAAGACTGTCACTTGGGACGGATCCGTTATCCAACGAACATTGGGGATCCATTGGAACGTCTCCGAAGATCTGTTAATATTCAAGGTCAATATCCCGGACAGACCCTTCACTAGGAGGGGTGTGCTGTCTACTGTGAACTCCTTCTTTGACCCCCTCGGACTAGCTGCGCCTCTTATTTTGGGTGGCAGACTTCTACAAAGAAAGGCGCTGTCTGATAGCACTGCCGAAACTAACCAAAGCTCCACTCTGTGGGACGAACCTCTACCTAAGAAACTGGAAGAGCATTGGGAATCGTGGAAAGACGGACTGAGAAGATCAAAGGAAATACGCCTCAGTCGGTGCGTGAAGCCGCGCGACTTTGGGGAGGTTTCACGGCACTCGCTTCACGTTTTTTGTGACGCCTCTCAGGAGGCCATTGGCTATGCGATTTATTTGCGGCTGACCAGTACCCGAGAGCAGAAACATTCCACCTTGATCAACGCCAGTTCGAGGGTGGCACCTAGGGCAGCTACCACCATACCACGGTTGGAACTGTGCGCCGCAGTCAAAGCAGTACTGGCAGCAAGAGAGACCCTCAACGACCTCAAGGTGAATGTGCAAGAAGTCAGATACTACACGGACAGTCAAATTGTTCTTGGATACCTGAAAAATGAGGATAAACGCTTCACCAGATATGTGACCCGGAGAATAGAGTTGATTAATAAGCATTGCTCTCCGACTCAGTGGTACTTCGTAGACACGAAAGAGAACCCCGCAGACATGGCTACTCGTCCCACGGATGTAGAGCAGCTCGTACACAGCCATTGGTTCACCGGCCCTGCCTGGATATTAGAAGATTGCGTCGTCGACGCTCAGCCCCCTTTTGAGGAAGCGCAACTAACAGAATCGTTGCCGGAGACCAAAGCCTTCACGACCTTGACCGGTTCGCCACCTCCATTTCGTACGGTGATGGACCGACTGAGTAGGTGGACCAGGCTTCTCGGGGTTACCCGCACCGTGCACAACCTGGCACATAAGTGGCTGAGGCGAGCGAGATCTAACCTCAACACTTCTTCGGAACCGACACTACGTATACTTCAGAACGACCAGGAAGCTGAAATGTACCTCGTTAAGGCCGTCCAACAAGAATCTTACAGCGAAATACTACCCAAGACGGGGAAACCAGGTCCAATGCAGCTACCGGAAGGACATCAACTGACACCACTGGCCCCCTTTGTGGATGAAGAGGGTCTGATCCGTGTAGGAGGCCGCCTAAAGCACAGTGACTTACCAGTGGATCAAAAACACCCTTTGATCCTACCCAGGAACCATCCCTTCACTCAGATAATTATAAGACGGGCACACCAGCTGGTGGCTCACCAGGGCCGTCTCCTCACCCTTGGTAAGGTGCGATCTCTGGGCTTCTTCATCCCGCAAGGTAGAAAGCAAATAGAACGACTCCTGAGGAGCTGTGTGATTTGTAGGAGGCTGAGAGCTCCCTTTGAGCAACAGATGATGGCCGACCTCCCGGAAGATCGTCTCATCCCCACCCCACCTTTCACCCGGGTGGGCTTAGATGTCTTCGGGCCGTTCACTGTACATGACGGACAGAGCACCCGAATCACAAAGGCCACGAAGAAAATGTATGGCCTACTGGTGACCTGCCTTGTGTCCAGGGCAGTTCACGTTGAACCTCTCTGTGGGATGGATACTCCTTCCTTTATGAACGCATTGCGTAGATTCATCTCTGTACGAGGCACCCCCCAGCTGATAAGAAGCGATCGAGGCACCAACTTTACAGGTGCGGTGTCTCAATCTTGCGATTTGAACAAAGTATCAAAGGACATGGAGACTAGGGGATGCGAGTGGAAATTTAATCTCCCTGGAGCGAGTCATCATGGAGGTGTGTGGGAGAGAAAAATTGGAGCGATCAGAAAGGTACTCGACCTGACCTTGGGGAGGTCAGGAAAGGTGACACTCAACCGTGATGATATGCACACCCTCCTGATAGAAGCCGCGGCCATTGTAAATTCTACGCCCCTGTACGCCCCTTCCGAAGACCCCAATGATGTCTTCCCTATCAGTCCCTTCACTTTGCTAACCATGAGGGACGCCTCTCGCACACAGTCGTCGGACTCGTTCACAGATCGCGACCTCCTCGCTTATGGTCCACGAAGATGGCGGCGAGTGCAGCTGTTGGCGGACCAATTCTGGTAACTATGGAGACAATTCTACCCTCAAGAAATCAGTCGTCGCAGAAAATGGACGACACCAAGGCGTCCCTTGTCCCAGGGGGACATCGTACTGGTTCGAGACTCGCAGTCTCCAAGATGTCAGTGGCCCCTGGCTCGGGTAGAGTCGGTGCATCGCTCGGGATCGGACGGACGCGTGCGTGGGGCGACGCTGCGGCGGACGGACAATTCCGGAGGTACCAAAAGTTGTGAGCGATCGATTAAAGATATTGTAGTAATCTCACCTAGCACTGTTGAGAGAGAGGAGTGTGCTGCCTTCGCAGCAATTTAGGAAATTTCTATTTTCAAACAGCGGTAGAAAATTTGTGCCTTCGAATATCGAGGGAACCAGTCCGCACGTTCACTCGTTTTCCGGAAACGCTCTCTTCCGGTACATTAGGTATTTAAACTCTGCGAGCTGAGTAGAGGCCGCCAGTTGTGTTGAAGTAGTGTGTAGACTCCAGAGAAGTAAATGTAAGTAAAGAGTGCTAAATATTAAGTGCATTGGGTCCCTATAGATGTCTGTTTTGTGTCTCCTACTAGACAGTGAATTCTTAGGTCCTAGAAAAGCTAAAAGATTTCAGGGGATGTTAGAATGTGTGCTGTCACAGTTTTTCTGTTTGTGCTTTTACAATTCTAGATACTGATTCTTCATTCGCGGTGCCAATATAATGTAATGCTGTGTTTACCTATTTGTACCTGGCTCAAATTGTCTAGTGGTATTGCCCTGTGTTGGACAGGGTTGTGAGACTTTCTTGCAAACACTCAGTCATGTTTTGATTATATTGTTGAGCCTGATTTGTTCTGTGCTTGTCAGTGCTACTTAATTTATTTGCTGGAATTCACAGCTGGATTCATTGTGCTCAGTTGTTGATTTGATCTAAGCACATTGCATTATATAGATCCTTGTTATCATTCACGATTAATGTTAGTGGATTTAAACTCTGGTATTTGGACTCTAGAATTGTGTAATTCTTCACTCAAGTTGCTATTTTACCAGTCTGTAGAGTGTGGTGGTTTTTGCCTATTTTTATTTGTGTGATTTTTACTGTGCTGCAGATATTTTATATTGCCTGGTTGATGATGTGTTCATGCCTGTTAGGTAACTATTTACTTGTTCAGAGGTGTCTAAGTGTGCCCCCTTGTTCACTTATTAACCACCTTTATAGATGGGTGTGTTTTAACTATGCCCAGGTGGTACTATAGATTGATAGACTTTTGTGACTAGTCATGTGAGTCAGAAACAACTCAAGTTGTCAGGCACTGTTTACGTAGGAATAGCTGTGTAACTTTAGTTCAGCGTCTACCGGGTTGGACATGCATTTTTATATGGGAATAGCCGTGTAACTTCAATTCAGCATCTACCTGGTTGGACATTAGTGTGTAGAGCCTACTGCCTGACCTTAGTATTTAATGAGGGCCTCATTAGGTTGACTGGTTATATCTGATTGTGCCATTGGGATGCTCGTATGAAAATTGTACTAAGTCTCGCCAATGATTTGGGTGTTGAAGGAGCCGCTGAAGTATTACCCGTGTTCTCTGAATTAGATTTTCTTGTGCCAGTGATGCAGTTCTGCCCCAATTTTTGCGTCCTTATTTTCTGGTTTGCCCTCTGAATCACTTTTAGATATGCAATCTCTAAAAACTGTATATTTTTTGTATTACTTTTGTGCTAACTTGACCTTTCTATTTCAGGAAAATTTATGTACAATAAATGGCTGCTTAAGACAAGTTTTGCAACATCCGTGGACTTTTCTGAACCTTCCCCTCGTCGATAGAAATTGTTGAGGCAGTCACAAAGCATAAAAAATGAAAAAAGTGAGTAGACAGCCCAAGAGTGCACGCTTTTACTCACACAACAAATTTATGAGATTTCTCATTTAAATGCTTGACGATAACTTATGGAGGAAATTGAAAAAACAAGGTGCTTCTAGGACAAATGAAGGGAAAATTTCCAAAAACTGTTGAGCGTAAATGCACATATTTAAATATACTAGCAGGACCCGTGGAAATTCCATTGAGATGTCATCAATAAGCTAGGTGGATCCGGGAAAATCATTTGGTCAACATTTCTTCCCAGATTTCTTTTAAGAAACATATTCTAACCTAACTTATCTTAACTTGACATATTCAAACCTATCTTCTTCTAACCTATATTTACCAAATCTATCCTAACCTAACATATCTTACCCTATCCTAACCCAACCTATCCTATCCTAACGTTACTTTAACCAATGTCATCAATAAGCTAGGTGGACCCGTGAAAAAATTCGATCAACATTACCTAACAAATTCTATCATAAAATTCTAATCTAACCTATCCTAACATAACATATAGAAACCTATCCTATCTTAACCTATCCTATCCAAACAAACTAAATAATTAAAATATTAAAAAATAACAAATCGTAACAAATTAAAAACATTAACAATTTTCATCTCCCCCTGCCCTCTTCCTCTCTTTCCTCCTTCCTTCTCACCCTCACTCTCTCTCCCTCTCATGGAGCGCGACCCGACACGAGCCAATCCGTATCATAGATACCGCAATGATGTTGAAGGGCGTTTAAACTTTGAAGTTACTCGGGTAGGCCGAATAATTCAACTTCAGCTGAAAAATTACTTTACAATCACAGTTTGTAATTGGGGGTCACCAGTTTAAAGTTCTAGTTTGCTGGTTAAAGGTTGAGAATTTGGAATATAACAAAGTTTGGTGTTCCGTGATAAGGCAGGGTCACCAGATGCCTGGGAAGGCATCAATATTGGATGAATTGATATGGCCTCTTGCTCAGAAGGAGTGAGTCCGGACGCAGTCTTTTCAAGGGTCTAATAATCAAACAGGCAATTATAAAAACCACAATACAACCATCACTTGGGGTGATTGAAACTAGATAGCCTCGCCTTTGGTTTTATTTAAGGTTGAGGTTGGATGCTGAAGGGCGAGGCTTGATTCTTTGTATGTGAGGAATTCTTAGGAAGACTCCGAGGCGATTGAAGAAACTTCAGGCGATGCGCTTCCAGGTCGGCTTGGGGAAGCGTGTACTGGAGTGTGAGGTTTGGGATGGTATAAGTGTGGAAGGCTCCGACACTAAGTGGCTCGGCATTTGAGGGTTATGATTTAGCCATTTGTGGAGTATGGGAAAAGCTACCGGTTGAGAAAACTCGGTAGGAGTTAAAGACTCGGTTCAATGGTCGTAAACTTAAGTTTTCCGGGGCTTAGCTGCAGATAAGCAGGCCTTCCACCATACTAAATTGGGGAGGGAGCTAGGAAGCGAGGATACTAGGAGGAGGATACTGGGAGGAGGTAATCTCCTTAATTTCTTAATGCAGAGTGGCTGCAATCAAGATGTGTGAGTGTTGACTCTGAAATGTTGTGAGTGAGGGAAATGTGTTGTCCAGGGTCCTGTGAGGGAACAACAGACTTGGATAAATTTTCCCGGTAACGAGACTATCCATACACATGTGCAAGACTGCTGTAATCTGCTGCTTACAAGAAGAACAATGGCAGAAGTCTAGTGCTAAGGTCAGTCCGCAGCTCCAGCGCCCGAGTTGAAGCCTGAATCATCTTAACACCCAGAACCGGTGTTCAAGACCAACTGGTCATAAGCTCTATCTTAATATTGTCGAGATTCTGGCCATTGCTCGAACTCTGAGGTCCTTTGCGGACTTTATAAGGCACAAAAAGGCCTTCCGCAATAAAGGGCATAGGCTGTACTCATTCTAATCAGCCTAAAATTAATAACGCTGATAATTTTACGACTAAGCGGAGCAATGGCGGGGGTTCCTCACGTCTTCGGCGACAAATGTAAATCTAACTACTAAAACGTTCGTCTGATCTTCGTGTTCGAGTCCTAAGCCATCGCGACGGATTCGAGCAAGCTAAGGAGCGTGGCGACAGAAGGCGGCCACCTCAAATTGAAACCGGCCGTGAACGCGAGTGCACCTTCTTCTTGTGTGCTCCGCGGGACTCAGCATTCTGCCCTCGCTACCGGGGACTTTTGGGTCCTTGACAGCCGGCTACAGTGAAGAGTGTTCGCCAGAACATTGTTTTCGAAGATCTTCAGGTGAGACTCCCGCTAATGACGCTCCGCTTGTCCTTAATTTTCTTAAATTTCAGCGTAACCAGCCCCAGATGGGGTACCGGTAAATTTGTGTGTCGTAGGGCCCGTTAATGCGGGGAGTTGAGTCAACTTGTTAGGGTGGCTGCACACAATATCACAAGCAGTAACACAACGAAGTGTGTAATCTAAAAGAACTAACAACTAGAAGTAAAATAGCCACAGCACTGAGGTAATTCAATAATGTACACACCAAATATGAGAATAGGTGAGGCCTCTTATACTCTATAATTCAGATGAGCAAGAATTGCTTCTAGGCGCAATGTAGTAACTAGCAAAATACATGTAAAAAGGAGTAGCATATAAAAAGGCACAACAGTAAAAACAAACTAAGGACAGAAACAAGGTAACAGGGATTTAGCAAAGGTTAGCAAACGCTCAATTAAATTCACGGAAACAATATTGAACTCACTCATAAATGATCTTTGTGGACAGCAAAGTGTCTTAAAACACTATGGCTTAGCACTGATAAAATATCTAAGAAGCTAATGCCAACATCGTAATAATATTGAGGGCACAATAAAGATTGATCGGAGACTAGCAAAAAACAAAAGGGAAAACAATGACAAGGATGGCGCAGTAAGTTTGAACAACTTGTGTCTAACAACACTGGCAGAGATAAAACGGAGGATGTTCCTAAGTTAATTTACATGAATTGAGTTCTACAGAACGTTACATATTTTTGAGTCTCTAGGCAAAATGAAACACTTAACATTAAACACTTGTTACTTACATATGCCCCTCCGGGGCCCAAGCACAACACTCAGAAGGATCTCTCACGTGAATGACGCACTCCGCCCGGAGGACTGGCTTTATATACGTAAGATAACCGGAAACTTGCAAAATGGTTCGACATCGAAACACATGAGTGCTAATTTTTGGAAATGTTGAAGTATTTTCGGTTCATATTTTAATAGATTTCGGGGTCATGCTAAATGAATTATGTTATCTATAATTGTAAAAATGATTGTGTCAATTTTATATAATTTTTAGAAGATGGTTTTTATAATTTATGAAATTTTTTAATAGATTTTGGGGTCATGCTAAATGAATTATGTTATCTAAAATTGTAAAAATGATTGTGTCAATTTTATATAATTTTTGGAAGATTGTTTTTATAATTTATGAAATTTAGACTGAAGTGTGGCTGAGGGCGTTCACTACAGGCGTGACGCACAGGTTAGCGTATTAATATATTGTCCCGCCGTCCGGCTTAGCGGCGAAACTTCCAGAGTTAACTGGCACCAAAGACATAGTCTTACCCAATAACCTTAAGGAGGTCAGGGAAACTGCAAGGAAAACGATTTATGACAAATGGAAACAAAAAATAGGAGGCTCACCTGAAGATCTTCGAAGATAATATTCAGGCGAACATCTCCTCAATTAAGGCGGCTGTCTAGGACTGTATGCCCTGGAAGCAGGGGCCGGAAGAGGTCAGAGCACTCATGGGCACACGCGCTCGCGACCAAGTCGAGTCGGTATCTTAGGTGGCAGCCAGTTGCGGCTTCCGCCTCATCTTGCTCGAATCCGTCGATAAGGGTTCGGATTCGCTCAAGAATCCGAACTTCAATTCATTTATGTTCATGATGTTAGTCGCCAGGAAAGTGAAGCACTCCCACCATTGCCCCGCTTTGTCATAAATTGTTAGCGTTTTACTTTTTAGGCTTGTTTAAATTGGGATAAAGCCTTTGTCCTTTATTATGCAAGGTATTGGGTGACTTGCACAGGACTTCAGCAATGAGCAATGGCTGGATTTGCGACACAATCCCGGCAAAGAAAAAAAACGGAGTTTTCTAAAGAAACTTCCGTTACACAAAACATTTACATATTAAAGTTTCCTTCCAGCGAAAGCATGGAAAGGACATTCATATTATTTATGCGCATTTGAATTTTAATAGCAAACAATTAGGAAAGGAAACTATACGTGACCTTTCTTCATCAAATAAGCCAGCTTGCTACGTTGCTGGCTCGCTGCCTGCCTTTTGGGCCGGGCAGCACACGCAGCTTCGGGCTCCTCGGACTGGTCCGAGGAGTCCGATTCAGAAGAAGAATGCTGACCTCTAGGGCGCTCAAGAGAAATAGAACTACCCTCACGAGAAAAGGAACTCTCGGGAGGCTCGAGACGAGGATGCAACTCCTCACTCGAACTCCCCTCTGCGCTTTCCCACCCCTCCTCTGAAGCAGTAGTAGAAGTAGCCAACTCCAGAGGGTATAGAAGAGAAACTTTAACAGCAGTTTCAGAGTTGTCAGCTTTAACTATTCTAACAACACGGACCTTGCCATCGCGTCCAGGGAGCAGCGCGATGATGCGAACTAAGGTCCAAAACGGTCTAGGTCTTATAGGATGCTTAAGCAGGACAACCTGACCTACAGATAAAAACTTATTATTGAGAGGTAGAGATCTAAGCGGATACGGACCGCGCAAAGAAAGTAAGTATTGCGTATACCAGAGTTCCCGGAACTTGGCCACCATTACGTCGCGCCTCTCTAGGGCAGAGAGCAACTGCTCCCGACGCTCACCGTCTTCGGTTTCCAAGTCCGGAATCTCATCGGACAGGATTAAACAATTAGAAGTAGGGTACAGTTGAAGGAATTGGATAGGCATAATAGGCAAGATAGTATCCCCCGTCTCAGTGAAGAAAGAGGACGCCGATTGAGATTAAGGGTAATATCTGAAATGGCAGTAAGGAAGGAAGAATAAGGATAGGTACTACGACCAAAAAGTTTGTATAAGCAATCCTTAATGGATTTGAACAAACGCTCCCAGATCGCTCCAAATTGAGGACTATAGATCGGGATAGTTTTAAATTTGACGGTAAAGGTGCGAAAGCGATCTTCATACAAAGAAGAAGTTAAAACTTCCAACAGAAGATCAGGAGCCGCTAAGAAAGTTCTAGCGTTATCGGAAAACACAGTATTAGGGACGCCCTTTCGTTTGTGAAACGAATGCAGGCGAAACAAAATTCTTCCAACGTCATGGAAGGAAGAAGCTCGATATGAATAGCTCTGGTTTGGAAACATGTGAATAATAACAGATATACCTTTTGTTTATGACCAAAAGGATCTAACACCCAGAAATGGGCAGAAAAGTCCATTCCCGTTGTGGCGAAAGGCCTTACAAAGTTCACACGAGTGTCAGGTAAGGCAGGCGGATCAGGATAGGAAAAGGCTTTGGCGTTTACCCTTTTGCAAACTATGCACTTGGATAACACGCTACGAACAACACGCTTACAGCGCGGTATCAAGTAACCGTCCAGTTTGAGCTTCTGCACGGTGTTGTCAATACCTTGATGATTTAAAATTTTATGCGTATGCAAAATTGACAGATTGGTCAAATGAGAAGAGCTAGACAAAAGAATAGGATTTCTAGTGTTATAATCCAACTCTTCAGCGGCAACAATACGGCTGCTAGATCTAACTAAACCGTGAGAGTCAAGAAACAGGTTAAAGGATCTGACTAGCAGAGGCGGACGAGGACTTTTGTTTGTTAAGGCCTCGATTTCGTCTGCGAAATGCGCTTTTTGCATAGAAGAAATAAGATACAGAAATGCTCGCAGTTTAGCCTCACCCCGATTTGCACGCCTAAAGATAGCGACAGCTCTAAATACTTTCTCCATCGTACCCAATAGTTTGGGATAGGTGGAAAATCGCTCAAGCTCCACAATCGAAGCTTCACGTGGGGGATCAATATTAACTGCGAGACATGCATCAGAAACGAATTGGTGTGGAATGCAACCTAAGTGTCCCTTGGGCCATTTATCTCTATTTACTCTTATCCAAGAAGGACCTTCTAACCATAACATTTTACTTTCTAAAAACTTAGTAGCTTTGACACCACGTGTCAGCATGTCTGCCACGTTAAACATAGTGGGAACATACTCATAGCTGAAGGAAGCCAAAGTTTTACATTCTAATGTCTTACGCATGGCCTCTACGTCTTTTAGTCTATTGCTTACAAATACATTTTTTCGTGGAGGTTTGCCGCTCAACAACCAAGCTAGGGTGACTTGGGAGTCCGTTAACATAATTAAGCTAGAGACTTTATAAGGGAAATTAACATCACACATCAGAGATACAAGGCATTGATAGGCAAGAAATACGGCCAAAAGTTCAAGAGAAGGAAGAGTTCTTTGGCGAGGAGGTGAAACCTTAACTTTAGAGAACAGAAGCGTACTGTGTTCCTCTTGGACACCGTAAATACAGGTGCCAAAGGCGCTAGCACTAGCATCACAAAACACAACAAGTTTAACATTTTTGGTTTCGTCCAAATTCATTCTAAGGAACTCGAAATTACTCAACTCAGAAAACTCCTGACAATAATCACGCCAGTCCTTGCATAAATCGTCTGGAACATTTTGATCCCATCCTAGCCTCAAAGGCGTAAACCTGCGTAAAATGAGCTTACCACGTACTAAAAAAGGAAGCAAAACCCCTAACGGGTCATACAGTGACGCAACTTCAGACAATATGCTCCTGCGCGTTTTACAGGAAGAATCCAAACTTTTCACGGATAGAGAAAGAAGATCAGAGGAAGAATTATAGATATACCCAAGCACTCTGGAGTGCACTTCGGCACTACAAAGAGCAAGGTCAATTTGCGAAAGAAGTTCAGAATTATTGGATTGCCATTTGCGCAACGGAAACCCACTCTCCTCAAAGGCTCGGTTAGCGCGATGAAAAGTGCTAAGCGCAAGCTCAGGACTATTAGTTGTAAAAACTAGGTTATCGACGTACAGCTTATTTGCCATAACGTCCCTAATTACTAAATCAGTTAAAGTGTTAGCATGAAGTTTAAGAAGATAATTAAGAATATAAGGAGATGCAACAAACCCGAACAACAACGTCGTGTATCGGAAGTACTGAAATTTGCCATCCTTGTAAAGGACAAAGCTAAATTGATTTCGGTCAAATTCACAGGCTAATTTTACCTGAAGGAAAGCTTTAAAAATGTCAGAAAGCAGCACTATGGAGTTAGTCCGAAAATACACCAAGAGACCCAATAAATTGTTCATGAGATTAAGACCTACATACGAGGCTTCATTCAGACTTGGCAACCTTCCAACCTTCAGAGAGCAGTTAAAGACAGGGCGAATTTTAGAGGTTTCGACATGTTCACGCACGACTGGCCGGTGCGGAATCCATTTATGCACTCGCACATCCAAAGATTTGAAAGGCAAAGGTTCTATTATCCCTAATTCGAGTTGCTAAAGGAAAACATCATTATACTCTTTCTCAATCCCCCTACGAGCATTATCAGCCACAACTTTGCGTGCAAGATACCGTGCTAGCCTGAAACTATGGGGAACTTTAGCTAACAAATTACGATGCCACGGCAACTGGATCGAATACGTGCCTTCCGCATAAATGACACTACTTTTGATATCCTCCAATTCTTTGTCATACTCTTCCTCTTTAGCAAACAATTAGGCTAATTGGAGCTCCCAATGAGCTCCAAGTCCAATAGTTTATCAAGACCTGCTTGCACATCACATTGCTCGGTAACGTCCAAAACGGAAGAACACTCTTTAGGAGTATCAAAAAAGGCCTTTAGAGTACTACGGTAACGATTTTGGTTTAATTTACACTTAGACTTTTTTCTTTTAGGTTTTGATTTAGTTGCGATAGCAAAAGAAAAAGAAGTTTTACTCAAATTAGTATTAGCAGCCTTGACAACAGAAGTTGACGAGCAACTGTCTATCGTCTCAGCCTCAGAGGCAACGACATGAGATAGAGATGACTTATAACATTTAAAGTCCCCGAAAGGTAGGAACCCATTAGAAATGCGCATGACCTTATAGTCGGCAACGTTTTGCAACTCAAGAACCCTGAACGCTTGAAGAGCATCGACACCTGAAATGCCGTTGACTTGGATCCTATCCTCCATTATTTCAGGAAAGGAAGTGGACAACGGAAGCTTAGTTTTGAACAGAGCAAGTTTAGATTGCAAATCTTTCATCCCCATCTGCAGGTTCAAGTTCTGCATGGCGAAGACATCAAGCTCGTACTTCTCACTGTCTGGAAGCACGAGTTCAATGCTAATTTGCTTACCCCTCAACGGGACAGAAGCTCCTACAGTGTTAACAGTAAGTTCCTGCAAGTCAACTGTAGAACAATCAGGGATTACAGTAGCTAAGTCGATGAGCGACTTTTGGCTACCCGTATCTATTAAAAAATTATTTCTCCTAACTACCCCGCCATACTTAGTAGAAAGAGCTACGAGAGGGCACATCCGGAGACGTGCCTTTAACCATCATGAGGAGGCGGCAGCAAGGGTAGAGAATGCTACAAATTTGGGACACAACGGGCTAACATGATTGTTAGCTTTGCACAAAGAGCAAGAAAATGGAAGACCCTTAACTTTTGCAGGGCACTCTGAGTTTAAATGTTTGCTACTTAGACAAACGGTACATAATTGTAACTCACCAACTCGTTTCACGCGCTTTACGTGTCAAACTTCTTACAAGAAAAGGACGATTGGCCAGTTTTATTACAGAAACGACACACCTTAACATTGGGCAACTTATCGAGCACAGGAGAATGTCTATTTTTATCCCTAACTTCTGCTCGGGTTATTCCCCCCACCCTCTCATTTCGGAAGGGAAGAGATAGTTTAGGTTTAGTTTTTGTTTCTAGAAGAGAAAGCACCTGATGTGCATTCTCAAACATTTCTAAGGAAAAGAAACTCGCTTTAAAATAGCGAAGAAGTTCTAAAAGAAAGAAGTCAGGAAGTTTAGTTTTAATAACGGAAGAAAACAGTAGGTTTCCAGACTTCTCGCTACAGAAGTTTAAACCCAGCTTTGATAGCTCGAGGAGACGAAACTTAACCTTAGAGAGGAAAGACCCTATTTCGGCTAAGCTTTGAACACCAGGACAGCTGAATAACTCGTCAAGAGCCATAGAAATTAACTTGTCAGCATTTAGAAAATCTTGCTTGAGTAAAGCCCAAGCAGATCGGAAACTAGACTCTTCATTAGGAAGACCCTCAACAAGACTGAGAGCCCTCCCTTGAAGCTGATTCTTCAAAAAGATAAATTTTTGCCCCTCACTCATATTAGGATAAGCTTGAAGGGCATTAAGAAAAGACTCTTGAAAGTGAAGGAAAGCAAAAGGACAGACCTCATTGTCGCTAAACTTCTTTAACGTCAACTGAGGGGCTCTAAAGATATTCAAAGGAACATCAGAAATTGAAACCTTATTAGCCACAGAAGTAGGAACGGTATCACTTAAGTTTGACACCTGGGAAGTTGAAATGGAATTTTTAAGTTCAGCTAAAAGCTCTATCACCTGTACCTCATACTCAGCTCGCCTATTCAGCTCCTCATCAGACACCTCATCAACATCAGAAGGTATAGTAGAGGACAGTTGTCTATAGGCCTGCAAAAGGCCACTCAACTGAGGAACGGCTTCCACCCGGAAAGCTAGGTCACAGCCAGGAGACAGAACTTTTTTACGAATAGCAGTTATACTGCATTTTAAGCCCCGCATTTTCATGCTCAGGGCTGTAGCGTTACTATTTTCACTCATTATGATAAAAAATGCAATTATTAGGATTATCAGGAAAACTGTTATCTAATTAAATACAGGTCTACACTTATTAAGCTGACAGATTACATCCCTTTAGAAACATGGAAAATACTAATGACACAGAAAAATGCAAAAAATTTCAATCACCCCACCAGGCACTTTTAAATTCACAACATTTTTTTTTGTTTACGTTTACACTTTACAGTTACACAAATTTCAAAATTTGCCCTAAATATTTTAGGCTTTACACTTACACAATCTTTATAAGAGTGAACCTAAAAGGGGTTTAGACAAGGTAAAAAAAAGGCTAGAACCTATAAACGCAAGGTCCGGCAACGAATACCTTGCCTAAAAATACAACACAGGTATCACTCAACTCAATTAATGAGATCTTAAAACTAATGAGATCCGACACCGACCCCGGCTATCCGGATAGCACAGCGACAGCACAATTTAATGAAATATATATAGTTTTGTAGTTTATAATGAAGAAAGTTTATTAAAAAGGAAACGAAAATATGCGAGAAAAAGAAAAAAAATAGATACCAGGATTTTTATCCTGTCGAACTCCAGCCAAGCTCTAATGTCAAAAGGACGCACTGTAAAAAGCCGGCTGAATTGAAGTTTAGTCAAAACTGCTTTCAGCAGCTGTAAGAGAATTTATATTTTTAAGTGAAGAATTGATATTAAACTTCGAAAGAAGCTGAAGAATATTATCTCCGAAAAAAGAACTATGTCCCGCCGTCCGGCTTAGCGGTTAAACTTCCAGAATTAACTGGCACCAAAGACATAGCCTTACCCAATAACCTTAAGGAGGTCAGGGAAACTGCAAGTAAAACGATTTATGACAAATGGAAACAAAAAATAGGAGGCTCACCTAAAGATCTTCGAAGATAATATTCAGGCGAACATCTGTAGCATACCGCTACATAAGTGTAAAAATTAGAAATTCGCTATTCATACTTGAATAAATTAATTAGCAGCATCAAAAATATTACTCTAATTTATTATTAATTATTTTCTACTTCTAATTCGTAATTATTAAAATTTTTGTGTAAATACATGAGAGATCAAATAATCAATTTACATTTCGAGTTCTTAAGAAGCCCGTCTGGCAACACACTAGCGCGTCGCCTAGTCCACTTACTCTTGCTTGTGGCGTGGTTGCGCAAACATCTCGTAAGTGCAGTGATATTTAGGGTAAAATAAGAGTAAAACCGGGTAAGAATATGTGCCATGTGTTTCGGTGTATTGTGTATTTCAATCTGAAGATCTGCTCAGTGTCATGAATTAGGGATAAAAATTAGTGTTAAGATTCTGAGATTAGCATGTGTTTTTATAGAGTGAAAATTGCGTGTCATTTCCCAAACTCTCGTGTGAATTCATACTAGATATTCAGTTTAACGTACTGGTTGTTTCTCTTTACTGCAAACATATTGCGGATTTTTGCCAGTATCATATCACGAATCTTTCATAAACTACTTGTGGACGAACGCGGACGAATTGCCGGCGTTCGTTGCCGATAGCGTCTTGTAATGGCGGAACACTCTGCCGTCTTCTGTCATTACTACGTGATTTTTATTTGCATTTTAAGCATGTGTTCTAATAGTATTTTCTCTTATTTTTTTTACAAAATACTTCTAGCAGTTCTTCTTAAAATTGTTTAAACGCGATATAATCATTAAAGATGTCTTTTAAACAGCTTTTAATAAATTACGAAGTTATTCATGTCTACTTGCTAAAGTTTGGGAACTTCATTCTTAATACACTATATTTACGAAACCTCAGTTAATTCGATATCAATCATCTCAATAAAATTAATGTGCTTCATCGCATTCGGTGACAAACACCCATCACTATCTGCCTATCGTAAGTGTGTGCAAATGGCCGGCGACTCGGGCTGAGACCGACGCGTTAAGTCGCCGGTTAAACCGCCACACGGAACCTTTCATGCTCTCGTGTTTTCCTTTCTTCGCGTACTTTCCGCCTGTGAAATCAACTCCTAGTCTTCTTCCCTGTTTCTATTATCATTAGGGATATATATTATTCCCTAATTTCTTTATTATTGAAAATTGAGATACCAGAATTTTACTAGGATTTTTTATCCATGAACTTAGGATTTTTATGTTTTTTTTTTACTGCTTGCCAAAGTGCTGTCACTTGATATTTTACGATATTCGGTAGGTCTCGTGTTTACTTGCCCGTAGTCTCTGTGAGGAATCATGATCTTTATTACCGAAGATTCCTAGCCTAACACTCGGAATTTAAAGCCGAGGCATTAGTGATCAAACAATTTATTTCTTGATTAAAAATCTGTCAACCTAAAATCTGTCCTATCTCTTTTGAGTTTGCTAGAGTGGGATTCACAAAATAGCTTGAGTAAACCCGTAGGAGTTTCTCGGATTTCTCCGTGTGGGAGGATTGTCATTATTGTGTGGATATTCAGTAGTGCCATGTCTTGATGTCTCTCCTGAATCGCGTAATCCAGCATCCTGGAATCCTGTGCAGGACCTCTACAGCCTCGCCCTACACAAAACCTTCAAAATCAAATCTCCCTGGGTTTCTGGTTTTCCTGAGCGCCATGATGATTGCTTAATGCCATTCTCACATTATCAGTGACTAACTTGCTATTACTAATCTGGACAAGTAATTCAACTTGAGTGTGCCCCCTGCTAATGTGCCACTTGATTCTGCTCACATGAGCCTGAGTTTGCTTGCTCATTCACACCCCCATCTTATTTTGGAGTCATTAGATATTCTTGAACTACGTCATTGACTCTCACTCAATCATCTCAAGTTACTTAATTCCACTTCCCCAAATTCAACTCATTCACCACGCTTAACTCCATCGTGTACCTGCCTTCGTCGACTCCAGCCTGTTCCTCCGGCACGGATCGCCAATTTCGCAAGCTCTCCGGGATCAAGAACCAAGACGGTTTCTGGTGTTCGCTACCCAAAATAAACTACCTCACGGAAAACCAAGCTGAGTTATCCAAACGTGTTTCATTATCATCTCACTATTTTCCCATGCGCTTCGAGAGAAAATCGAGTTTTGTCTTAGCCGTCAAACCAAAAATAACCACTGAACCACTCAACGGCAAACCCCAAAACACGACACTGGTGCATTGACCGCTATTTTAAAAATAAAAGAAAGAACTAAACTCGAAGTGTTCTGGGAGACTGTGAGAGGATAATGTTGGCGTAGCATGGTAGTGATAGATTTTCCCATTTCGTGGTAGTTTGAGAAATTTCCTGTGAGTTTGACCATGCTAATGAATTTTCTCTGAGCAGCTTAAAAATTTTTTTTATCTTTCTTTTGTGCTGTTTCCTGTCTTTGTTTTTTGTGCCTCAGTAGGTAGGAAAATATTTTTCTACTATTTCCGTGCTGTGCATTTATTCCTGACCACCGTAAAATTCTCGTCCCATTTCTTTCTCTTTCCGTTATCTTCAACGTTATTGATTGATTGAGTAGGTAGGAAAATAATTTTTCTCTCACCTGCTTAATTTTGTGCCTACGCAAAATTGCCGCATACCGCATAATAATTTTTTTTCTCTTCGTTTCCAATTCCATATTTCCTATCTTCTGCTTTCACTTAATTTGAATGATTGAGTAGGTAAAGAATTAACGCAAACCCCTTGCTACTGAATCCCAAGTCTTAGGCACTGATATCATTAATTGCGCATTCCCCAAAAAGAGATTGCTAGCATGCCTGACTCAGATAATGAAGATCGAGCACACGCAAATCCCATTAGACTCCCGCCTTTCATTCCAGGGGACGCCCACACTTGGTTTAACCAAGTGGAGGCGGTATTTAGGTATAATAGGATAAATCAGGACATAGACAAGTTCTATGCCCTCGTTAGCGCAGCGCCCACGAAACTGCTTAATGATTCCAACGAGTTATTAGAAAACCCTCCTGATCACGATCCTTACGGAATATTGAAAAGAAAAATCTTGGCAAGGCTTCAGATGTCCGATGCGGACAAGTTTCGTAGCTTGGTAGATGCCTCAGCAATTCCACCTGTCTCTGCTTCTTTCTCTCCCTCTTCGCTCGTGAAAGAACTTCGGAAACTCGCTACTGGTGTTGCCGTAGCTGAGGGGTTTCTGAAGGAAGTTTTCATGACGAAGCTCGCACCTAATGTGCGTCCTTTCCTCTCGTTAGCGGGGCCCGAGCAAACTCTAGAGAAATTAGCGGAGTCCGCTGAGACTGTGATTAGAAATATCAATTTGCCACGAGAACCACAAGTTGCTTCCTTGAATGTAGGAGCTACAACTTTTAGCCCGTCAAATACGACGCAGAATTCAGTCAAAATAGATCAGTTGCAGCAGGACATCGCTGAAATAAAGCAAGCTCTCCAAAATTTTCAAATAGGTCAGAGTCAAAGTGTGGCGCACATTCAGCAAGGCCCAGGGAGATTCCAAAGCCACCAAAATGCCTACAACTATCCTTATGACTATCCCTCCAACTATCACTATCCTCCTCCTCCTCCTCAACGCTTTGATAGAGGTAGATCTTATGATAGGTCAAATAATCAAAACCCCCGTTTTCGGTCACGCTCTCGTGATGCCAGTAGCAACTTGTGCTGGTATCACCAGAAATTTGGTGACCAAGCTCGTAAATGCGCCTCACGCTTTTGTCCACGTTATACCGAACAAATGACTTCGGGAAACGCCACCAGCAACGCACAGTAGCGAGTACTGCGTTGCCTCATTCCCAGACTACTCGCCTCTTGACAATTCTCGATCCCGTTACCAAATACCGATTCTTAATCGACACTGGATCCAGTGTTTCCATAATCCCTGCCACGGCAAGAGTCAAAAATCAGCCCTTAGTGGCTACACTACGCGCCGCAAACGGCACGCCAATCTCGTGTTACGGTGAACGAGTTTTAGAGTGCAGTCTGGGATTGAGGCGATCCTTCCTTTTCACCTTCTTAATCGCGGAAGTCCAAGAGCCTATCATTGGCGCGGACTTTCTCGAAAAATTTGGGATTGTTGTCGATGTCAAAAATAGATGCATTAGGGACGAGGAGACACAGATCTCAATTCCCGCTGGTAGCATAACTAAAGAAAATGTCTTGCATTCCTTTTCTATTGCTTTCAAGGAGGAGTGCATTTTCGCACAAATCCTCAAAAATTTTCCCGCATTAACAAACCCTAACTTAATTTCCAAAAATATGCAAACCTGCACGAAACACTTCATAGAGACGCAAGGACCGCCTGTCTTCTCCCGTGCTAGGAGATTGCCGCCTGATCGATTGGCGTTAGCCAAGAAAGAATTCGCGCGCATGCAGGAGTGTGGCATCATCCGCACCTCCAAAAGTCCTTGGGCTAGCCCTCTCTTGCTGGTACCCAAGGCTAACGGTGAATTCAGACCGTGCGGGGATTTCCGCAGGTTAAATGCCGTTACTTTACCTGATCGCTATCCCATTCCTTACCTGCACGATTTCAGTGCAAATTTGGAAGGAGCACAAATTTTCTCTAAGATTGACCTGCAGTCCGCTTTTCATCAAATCCCTCTTGATGAGTCCGCTATCCCCAAGACCGCTGTCATCACTCCATTTGGTCTCTTTGAATTTCTCAAAATGCCATATGGTCTCCGGAACGCGCCTCAAACGTTCCAGAGACACATGGCTGAAATCTTCTCTGATCTATCTTTCGCTTTTGTCTACTTAGACGATATCCTTGTGGCGTCCACAACCCCAGAGTTGCACAAAGACCACCTTAGGGTCGTTTTTCAAAGATTGTCCGACAATGGACTCCTCGTAAATCCTGAGAAATGTGAGTTCGGAAAGTCATCACTGATTTACTTAGGTCATGAAATCTCTAGCCTAGGTCTAAAACCTTTGCCTTCCAAAGTTGAAGTGATCAGAAACTTTCCTCTTCCACAGACCCAGAAGGAACTAAGAAGGTTCCTAGGTTCTGTTAACTTCTACCATCGTTTCATACGCAATTGTGCTCAAACTTTAGCGCCCTTGTCCGACCTCCTCGAAAAGAAACATAAAGGCAAATCTATCGAGGTAAAATGGACAGAAGAAGCGCGCAAAGCGTTTGAGGAAATAAAACACAAATTAGCTTCCGCGACTGAACTATCCTACCCTATTGCTAACGCTGATTTCAGCCTAGTTGTTGACGCATCCAGTACCGCCGTAGGTGCTGTGTTGCAACAACAAGTAGGTACTAATATCTCCCCTCTTGCTTTCTTTTCCAAGAAGATGTCGCCCACTGAGCGTGCTTATAGCGCGTTCGGTAGGGAACTTCTTGCTATCTACCTATCTGTGAGACACTTTCGCTATGCTCTCGAGGCGAGGGAGTTTGTGATCTACACAGATCACAAACCTCTGGCCTCGGCGATCAAGATGCCTTCTGAGCGGCATTCGCCTAGAGAAGCTCGACACCTGTCCTTTATAAGTCAGTTCTCAACTGACATCCGTTACATTAAGGGACTAGACAATACCGTAGCCGATTGCCTCTCCAGAATTAATTCTGTCCAAACCAGTGGCGAAATCACCTTCGGCAACATTTGTAATGCTCAAAAGGAGGATCCTGAACTTCAGGACCTTCTCAAATCTTCTAACCCTTCCCTTCCAAAACTAACCTTGGTTGACGGCGTGTATCGTGATGCCGAGCGACCTTCTCGTTTGTATCTTCCTGCGATTCTCCGCAGAGTAGCTGTCCTCCACTACCATTCCCTCAGTCACCCTGGTATTAACCGTACATTGCGTTTGATTTCTGATCGTTACGTCTGGCCAGCGATGCGTAAGGAGGTCAAGCAAATTGTGCAAACTTGCCATGCGTGTCAGAGTAGTAAGGTGGTGAAACATAATCGTGCAGCGCTGCAGAGTTGCGCATTCACAGGTCAAAAGTTTGACTCTGTCCACCTAGACCTAGTGGGTCCCTTGCCTGTATCGCGCGGTTATTCTTATTTGTTGACCATCATCGATAGGTTCACGCGTTGGGTTGAGGCTGTCCCTCTTCCTGATACACAAACTGAGACTGTAGCTCGCGCCTTCATGTCCAACTGGATAGCCAGATTTGGGGTTCCCGTACAAGTCACACATGACCGGGGATCACAATTTACCTCCAAATTTTGGAGTGAGCTCAGTACCGCTTTAGGGTGTGCAAACACATCCACGACAGCTTATCATCCGCAGTCAAATGGACTTATTGAGAGAGTCCACAGAGACCTCAAGTCTGCCTTGCGCTGCCTTAATTGCAGTCACGATTGGACCGATAGACTTCCAGTAGTATTGCTCAGCATTAGGAATCTCTTCCGGCAAGATCAGCAGTGCACAGCGGCGGAGATGTTGTACGGGAAGACACTTCGTCTCCCCGGCGACATTGTTGACCCAAAAACGTTGCCTGAATTTTCATCCGCTGACCGTTCCGCATATGTAACCTGCCTAAAAGATTGCATGCGTAGGATTGAGTATGTTGCTCCACGAATGCCTCAGACTGAGGACAGACTAGATCCTGCCCTGCAAGACTGCACACATGTGTATGTCCGAAATGATGCTATAAAGCCTACGCTCACGCGCCCTTATGATGGCCCATTCAAAGTACTTAAACGCAAGCAAAAATATTTCATCCTCGACAGATTCGGCTCGAGCGACCCTGTGAGCATAGACAGATTGAAAGTCGCATACACTTCTGATCATAGTGTAACTTATAACTCATCATCTTCTCCGCAGATTTCTCCTTCCACTGAGACTCGACCATATCTACCATCTCAGCTTCCTCAGTTGACTGCATTGTTGCCTAGTCAGCTTGAGTGTAACCCTTTCTATGTGCCTGTACACTCAAACCCTATCCATACGCCTATCGTAGACTCTAATTCTAGTCCTCTTACTGTCACAGCGACAAGTCTGGAGAGACCAGACGAGCCCGCTGCAGTAACTCCTGTTCCTAGGACTCTTGCTGATCTAAACTTGCAGACCCGTTTGGTGAAACTTCCCCGCTCAGTATCGTTTGCCAATTGCCGAACTCGGCAGGGTCGTGTAGTTCGCCCTCCTTCCCGCTACAGATGATTGCAGCGGGTGGACCTTTCGGTCTGCGCCTTAGGG
This sequence comes from Morinoia aosen, assembly GCA_030386875.1. Taxonomy (NCBI): domain Eukaryota; kingdom Metazoa; phylum Arthropoda; class Malacostraca; order Amphipoda; family Talitridae; genus Morinoia; species Morinoia aosen. The sequence goes on from CM059564.1 coordinate 78,863,331, forward strand.
GGTAATGTAGCATACCGCTACATAAGTGTAAAAATTAGAAATTCGCTATTCATACTTGAATAAATTAATTAGCAGCATCAAAAATATTACTCTAATTTATTATTAATTATTTTCTACTTCTAATTCGTAATTATTAAAATTTTTGTGTAAATACATGAGAGATCAAATAATCAATTTACATTTCGAGTTCTTAAGAAGCCCGTCTGGCAACACACTAGCGCGTCGCCTAGTCCACTTACTCTTGCTTGTGGCGTGGTTGCGCAAACATCTCGTAAGTGCAGTGATATTTAGGGTAAAATAAGAGTAAAACCGGGTAAGAATATGTGCCATGTGTTTCGGTGTATTGTGTATTTCAATCTGAAGATCTGCTCAGTGTCATGAATTAGGGATAAAAATTAGTGTTAAGATTCTGAGATTAGCATGTGTTTTTATAGAGTGAAAATTGCGTGTCATTTCCCAAACTCTCGTGTGAATTCATACTAGATATTCAGTTTAACGTACTGGTTGTTTCTCTTTACTGCAAACATATTGCGGATTTTTGCCAGTATCATATCACGAATCTTTCATAAACTACTTGTGGACGAACGCGGACGAATTGCCGGCGTTCGTTGCCGATAGCGTCTTGTAATGGCGGAACACTCTGCCGTCTTCTGTCATTACTACGTGATTTTTATTTGCATTTTAAGCATGTGTTCTAATAGTATTTTCTCTTATTTTTTTTACAAAATACTTCTAGCAGTTCTTCTTAAAATTGTTTAAACGCGATATAATCATTAAAGATGTCTTTTAAACAGCTTTTAATAAATTACGAAGTTATTCATGTCTACTTGCTAAAGTTTGGGAACTTCATTCTTAATACACTATATTTACGAAACCTCAGTTAATTCGATATCAATCATCTCAATAAAATTAATGTGCTTCATCGCATTCGGTGACAAACACCCATCACTATCTGCCTATCGTAAGTGTGTGCAAATGGCCGGCGACTCGGGCTGAGACCGACGCGTTAAGTCGCCGGTTAAACCGCCACACGGAACCTTTCATGCTCTCGTGTTTTCCTTTCTTCGCGTACTTTCCGCCTGTGAAATCAACTCCTAGTCTTCTTCCCTGTTTCTATTATCATTAGGGATATATATTATTCCCTAATTTCTTTATTATTGAAAATTGAGATACCAGAATTTTACTAGGATTTTTTATCCATGAACTTAGGATTTTTATGTTTTTTTTTTACTGCTTGCCAAAGTGCTGTCACTTGATATTTTACGATATTCGGTAGGTCTCGTGTTTACTTGCCCGTAGTCTCTGTGAGGAATCATGATCTTTATTACCGAAGATTCCTAGCCTAACACTCGGAATTTAAAGCCGAGGCATTAGTGATCAAACAATTTATTTCTTGATTAAAAATCTGTCAACCTAAAATCTGTCCTATCTCTTTTGAGTTTGCTAGAGTGGGATTCACAAAATAGCTTGAGTAAACCCGTAGGAGTTTCTCGGATTTCTCCGTGTGGGAGGATTGTCATTATTGTGTGGATATTCAGTAGTGCCATGTCTTGATGTCTCTCCTGAATCGCGTAATCCAGCATCCTGGAATCCTGTGCAGGACCTCTACAGCCTCGCCCTACACAAAACCTTCAAAATCAAATCTCCCTGGGTTTCTGGTTTTCCTGAGCGCCATGATGATTGCTTAATGCCATTCTCACATTATCAGTGACTAACTTGCTATTACTAATCTGGACAAGTAATTCAACTTGAGTGTGCCCCCTGCTAATGTGCCACTTGATTCTGCTCACATGAGCCTGAGTTTGCTTGCTCATTCACACCCCCATCTTATTTTGGAGTCATTAGATATTCTTGAACTACGTCATTGACTCTCACTCAATCATCTCAAGTTACTTAATTCCACTTCCCCAAATTCAACTCATTCACCACGCTTAACTCCATCGTGTGCCTGCCTTCGTCGACTCCAGCCTGTTCCTCCGGCACGGATCGCCAATTTCGCAAGCTCTCCGGGATCAAGAACCAAGACGGTTCCTGGTGTTCGCTACCCAAAATAAACTACCTCACGGAAAACCAAGCTGAGTTATCCAAACGTGTTTCATTATCATCTCACTATTTTCCCATGCGCTTCGAGAGAAAATCGAGTTTTGTCTTAGCCGTCAAACCAAAAATAACCACTGAACCACTCAACGGCAAACCCCAAAACACGACACATCTCCTCAATTGCGCCGGCTGTCTAGGACTGTATGCCCTGGAAGCAGGGGCCGGAAGAGGTCAGAGCACGCACAGGCACACGCGCTCGCGATCAAGTCGAGTCGGTATCTTAGGTGGCAGCCAGTTGCGGCTTCCGCCTCATCTTGCTCGAATCCGTCGATAAGGGTTCGGATTCGCTCAAGAAAACAAGACGAACAATTCATTTATGTTCATGATGTTAGTCGCCAGGAAAGTGAAGCACTCCCACCATTGCCCCACTTTGTCATAAATTGTTAGCGTTTTACTTTATAGGCTTGTTTAAATTGGGATAAAGCCTTTGTCCTTAATTATGCAAGGTATTGGGTGACTTGCACAGGACTTCAGCAATGAGCAATGGCTGGATTTGCGACAATATAGATGTACAGAAACACAAGTTCATATATACAAGGATACAAGCTTAAAAATTACTCGTTTATTTTACTAATTACAAGTTTTCACATCAAGCGCATTTGATGATAACCATTTTTTAAGTTGGAAATCTTATTAATTCATTGCTCTTGGAGAAAAGTAAAAAATAATTTCAAATTGTACGCTCTCAATCCACATCAGCGGAATGGCGTAGCAGATTTTAGTCACTGTGGGGCGTGGGCAATTATTGCCTTTAGTGTTAAGTTAAGCGGTGATCCGAGCGGTGTGCACGTGTTTCTGGTCCTCCGACGAATATTGTGGTGAATTAAAGTGAAGTTGCAAAAAAATGGTATAGTTTGTATATTCACGTGAGTACAGTGTGTGACTTTGTATGGAGTGCTCGTGAGAGTAGTTTTTTTTTTGTTGCGTGAGAGTTGAGACTGAGCATTGGACTTTGGTGTGGTGACTTGCAATTTTTGACTGAGGTGTTTTGACTGGTAGTTGAGCTTTCTTTGCATATAAAGAGGGTAAATGTAAAGGACTTGACCATAATTGATATTCGAATTTTCGATGCCTTAATAATGTTAATCACATGAAAATAAACAAGTTTTCATCAATGCACTTTCCGGCGGAAATGAGTATTTTAAAAGTTATGGCGTTAAATGAGTTACCGGAACTCCATAGTGCATCACCCTATTACAAACGTAAAGAGGTTGGGTCGTGAGGGGTAGCCACAGTTCTTTTAGTTTTATAATTTTCACTAAAAGAACTGTTGCTACCCCTCACGACCCAACCTCTTTACGTTTGTAATAGGGGGTTTGCTCTTCGTCGGCTTGGTTGGCGCGCGGGAACGCCTGTTTACTTTCACGTCGGACCGCGCGGTATATTTTTCCCCGCCTCAAACACTGGAGTTACGGTAACTCATTTAATGCCATAACTTTTAAAATACTCGTTTCCGCCGGAAAGTCCATTGAAGAAAACTTGTTTATTTTCATGTGATTAACATTATTAAGGCATCGAAAATTTGAATATCAATTATGGTCAAGTCCTTTACATTTACCATAAAGAGTATAGTGTGTGACATTGTAGAGAGTAACTGTGAGTAGTAGGAAATGTTTTTGTTTATTTTTGTTTGATAACTTGATTTTCAGTAGATTTGGTGAGTGAAGACTTCTTCTGCCTGTGAAATTTGGGTAAATGTTGAGGACTTGACCATAATTGATTTTCGAATTTTCGATGCCGAAATATGGTTAATGAGATCAAAAGAAACAAGCTTTCTTCAATGCACTTTCCGGTGGAAATGAGTATTTTAAAAGTTATGGCGTTAAATGAGTTACCGGAACTCCAGTGTGCATCACCCTATTACAAACGTAAAGAGGTTGGGTCGTGAGGGGTAGTCACAGTTCTTTTAGTTTTTTAGTTTTTACTAAAAGAACTGTTGCTACCCCTCACGACCCAACCTCTTTACGTTTGTAATAGGGGGTTTGCTCTTCGTCGGCTTGATGGCGCGCGGGAACGCCTGTTTACTTGCACGTCGGACCGCGCGGTGTATTTTTCCCCGCCTCAAACACTGGAGTTACGGTAACTCATTTAATGCCATAACTTTTGAAATACTTATTTCCACCGGAAAGTGCATTGAAGAAAACTTGTTTATTTTTGTCTCGTCAACAATCTTTATTGATCAAAGAGTGGAAAATCGATTATGGTCAAGTCCTCAACATTTGCCGAAATTTGTACTGAGATAGAAGTCTGTGTTTGAGGATGGCAAGAAATAGGACTGGTCGTAGGAAGGGAGGTGCAAGTGGAATGGATGAGGAGATTGAGTGCATGACTTGTAAAGAGTGGGTAGATATAGATGCATGCAAAGGTTTGAGAGAGATGAGTCGGAGGAAGTTGAATGATCTTGTGTTTACGTGCTGGAAATGTTTGAATGACGAGAGAAAGAAGTTGGAAGAGGAGGTTGAGAGATTGACAATTCTGATGGTTGCTTTAGAGGCTGATTTGAAGGATGAAAGGAAGTTGAATGAAGGAAAGAATGAGAATGGTGCAAATGCAGTGAATGAAGAGGTAAATGGTGGTGGTGCAAGGAGTGCAAATGAAGTGGATGATGGTGCAAGGAGTGTGAATGTTATAAATGAAGTGAATGGTGGTGCAAATGTGCCAGATGAGAGTAGAAGGATGAATGAGCATGATGAAAGAAGTACGAATGCGAAGAGAGTGAAGGAGCAAGCTGTTGATATGCCACATGAGGTGCAGGCGCCTGTAGTGGAAGTGAATGAAAGGAAGATGGATGGAAAGAGTGATGTGAGTGGAAGAGTTGAACGAAAGAGTAGTATGAAAGGGAGAGTGAGACCTACAATTAGAATATGTGGTGACAGCATGGTGAAGAATGTGGATAGGTTTGTAAGTATGACTGACCATAGGGGATGTACGAGCATGAGAGGAAAGGGAGTGAATGAGATTTGTAGGCATGCTGAGGAAGTGATAGATGGAATGGATGAAGGGATGGTTGTACTGCAAGGAGGTGGCAATGGATTGCTTGAATGTGGGAGAGAGCGTACGGTGAATGCAATTATGAATGTTGTTGAAAGGGCGCGAAAGAAGAATGTAAGAGTGGCTGTGACCAGCCTGCTGAGAAGGCCTGCATGTGGTGAGGAGTATGAAAGGGTGCGAAAGGAGGTGAATAGGGAAGTGCATGAAAGGATTATGTGTATGAAAGCTGAGAGTATGAGAAAGCGTGAAATGGGTTCCAGCTTCCTTGATATGGATAACCTGATCCAGAGTGGATGTTTTCGTGGAGATGGAGTCCACCTTACTCAAGAAGGTGAGATGAAACTCTCCAGGAGATACATCCAGTGGATTGGGTGTACTCATATTGTAATGGAAGGTGGAACTGGATGAATGGAAAGCTATCAGAGCAAAAATGAAAAATGTTGTGAATTGTCCAATAGTGTTGTAAGGTTTGGATGTATAAATGTGCGTGGATGGAATGCAGGAAAGTTAAATGACCTTGTAGCAGAATTTGAGAATGGAGATTTGGATTGTGTTGGCGTAGTAGAGACCCAAATGCGTGATAGAGTCAGTTTAAAATGTAAGGAGAGTAAGTACTATATGATTGGAAAAGGGCGTGTAAGTTGGCAAAAAAGAGTTGGTGGAGTTGGTCTCATTGTAAAAAATGCTCTAAATTGGAAATTAGAAGAAATCCCTGTTGGAAATGAACCTGAGAGTGAAGACTTGTTAGTAATAAAGTGTGAAAGAATGCATGCCAGAGAATGTGTTATTGTGGTTGTATGCTATATGACAACTGATGGTATTTTAGCTCATCAAGAGAATGTAAAAAAGTATGAAATATTAACAAGAATTGTGCAAGAGCATTGCAGATGCCCTCTGATTGTGATGGGTGATATGAATGGCCATGTTGGTATACTTGGTGAGCCTGTGAATGCAAATGGACCAAAATTGATTGATTTCTGTGATGAGAATGAACTTGAGAACCTGAATGTAACAATAGGAAATGGCTTGCATACATGGCAAAGCAGGGAATGTAAAACTGCAATTGATTATATGATAGTGAATAGTAGAGCAAGAATATGTGTCAGAGAAATGTTTGTAGATGAAGATGATTTTGATATTGATAGTGACCATAAAATGCTTGTACTAGAATATAATTGGGGTGGAAAGGAGTCAATGCAAAAGGCCAGCAGAGTAAGAGAAAATTGGCGTATTAAAATGGCAAACTGGGAAGAATTTAGAAATGAATTGAGTAGATGTAACTGGAACAGGTGTGGAAATGTAAATGACCTAAATAAGGAGATTGCTAGAACCTTGTATGATGTGGCAGAGCAAAAGATCGGTAGAATGAAATGCAGGAAAAGTACAGGGAATGCTAGGTGGTTTACGAGTGAGATAAAGGAAGAACGAATGAGAAGGAAGACTTTAAATAAAAAACAACGCTGTATGAGGAAAATGAATGAAAGACGCAGAATTACTGAGGATGAATGGCAGAGTGTATGGAATGAGTACAAGGACCAGCAGAAGAAAGTAAAGAGAATGATCAATGAGGCTAGGGTTAAAGAAGAGAGACACCAAGTTGAAAATCTCAGAAAGAAAGGTCCAGATGGGATAAAAGATTGGTATAGGTTTATACAAGGTAATGATAGAGGTAGTGAAGTTCAAGTTGATGAATTAGGAGTCAATGGTTGCAGTGTGCGAGATAGGATGCAAATGGTGAAAGCAGTTGAAGAATACTGGGAGGACATTGGTGGAATGAATGAGCAGGTTACAGATGATGAACCGATTAATTTTCTGATAGATGAACATGAACTGCAAATGGAAGACGAAATCACTTGTGAAGAGATTGTAAGTTTTTTGAAGAAAGTGAAAAATGGAAAAGCATGTGGCCCTGATAAGATACCATATGAGTTCTATGAATGTAGAGGAGAGAGTGTAGTCAGTATGTTGAAATATTTATTTGATGAGATATGGAAGAGTGAAAGAGTACCGGATGACTGGAACAAGTGTAATGTAGTTCTGTTGCACAAGGGTGGACATAAGAGTATGAAAGAGCTAAAAATTACAGACCAATTGCACTGGGTGACACCGTATGTAAGATATTTTGTGGTATTTTGAATGAGAGAATGAAAAACTTAGTTGAGGAATTAGGAGTCCTGGGAGAAGAACAGAATGGTTTTAGGCAAGATAGACGTGAGGAGGATAATCTGTTTGTAGTGAGTGAAATGATTGAGCAAATGAAGAAGGATAACAAGAAGGTATATTTAGCATTCCTGGATATTGAAAAGGCGTATGACAGAGTGGATCGGGTTAGGCTGTTTGAAATTTTGAGAAAAGTTGGTTTTAGCAGAAAAATAGTGAACATTGTACAGAGTCTGTATGAGAACACAAGTGCTATCTACAGGTTAGGAAATTTGGAAACAGGGCAAGTGAGGAGTGTTAGAGGAGTGAGACAGGGCTGTACTCTGTCCCCCCTGTTGTTTGGATTGTACACAGAAGAATTAGCAGTTCGACTGAGAGGGAGTGGTTTAGGACTGAAAGTTGGTAATGAGAGACTGAGCTGTTTGTTGTATGCTGATGATGTGGTTGTGGTTAGTGAATGTGGTCATGAACTACAAAGGATTCTTGACATTGTGAATGGATATAGTACAGATTTCAAGATGAACTTTAGTGCAGATAAAAGTAAGGTCATGGTTATAAATAGTGATGAGACTGATAGAGACAGACTGTGGAATATTGGAGAAATCAGAATAGGTAGAACAAAAGAATATAAATATCTAGGTTGTATGATAAGTGAAGATGGATGTACTAGAACTAAAGGTGAGAAAGTGGCTAAAGCAATGCAGTGGAGTGGACGGTTAGGTAGTGTGGCCAGATACAGAGCAAACAAGTACGATTGTGTGAGAGGAATGTGGAAGTATGTTGCTGTACCTAGTGTCATGTATGGTATGAGTGCTCTTGCTTGGAATGGAAGTGATCTTGAAAAGCTGGATGTGATACAAAATAAGGTAGGACGTGTAGCATTGGGTGCTCCAAAATGGACAGCTATAGAAGCCATTAGAGGTGACCTAGGGTGGAGCCTATTTTCAGAAAGAATGATGAAAGCTGTGCTGAATTATAAGGTGAGAATTGAAAGAATGCAGAATAGCAGGTGGGTAAGGCGAATCTTTGAATGGAATCTGAGTGTAAGCTATTGGGAGAAAGTATGTTGGGGGCATGCAAGGAAACTCAGTATGCAAAAGATTACTCATGTTAGAATTGGGAGACCTGTGGATGACTGGAGTTTAATAAATGTTGGAGGTGTAGGGCCTGAGTGGGACTGCAAGAGGTGGAAGAAAGAGATTGAGAGACAAACAGAAGAGTATGGATTGAATAAGTGGAAGCTTAGCATGATGCGGAAGCCTACACTTAACTGGTATATGAAAAAGAAAGCACCTAAGTTTGAGCTGTTCTATGATGGTAGATTTGGAAGTCAACTCTTGTTTGCTGTAAGATGTAAGTCATTGAGTGTGAACAGACGTACATGGAGATGGATTGAGAATAATAACAGATTATGTCAGCAGTGTAATAGTGGAGTAGAGGAAACAATTGAGCATTTTGTGCTGGAATGTAGTAAGTATGAGCAAGAGAGAGAGAGTTTTATGAATGTGGTGTCTGAGCAGTATGGAGAGAATGAGTGGAATGCCAGATGTGCTGAAGATGATTGCGGTATGAGCTGTCTTGCTGGATTGGATCAGGAGTGTAATTCGAGTATCACTGAGGCTATGAAAGTGTTTCTTGTGCGTGCCTGGAGTAAGAGACAGTGACTGGAATGAGCCAGTCCGGTAGAATGGGCTGTAATGACCCAATGTGACGGGGGATGGTGTTTTGACACACTGGCTGTCCCGGTGATGCCTTCCAATGGAGGCTTGTGACAAGGATCGTAGATCCTGAGTAGTTTAGTGGACAAGTCTGGTACCAGGCGCTGAACTCTTTGTGTGAAAATTGTGGAGAGAATTGTAGGCCGTTACAAAGGCCCCGACACTGTCGGCCCTCAAGTTCAAGTTCAAGTTTATTATAGTTGTCGTAATCGGTGTACGGTGCGGATACGATACGGTGTGCACGTGCGTCTGATTCTCCGACGAAAATTGTCGTGAATTAAAGTGAAGTTGCTGAAAAACTGGTATAGTTTGTAAATTCACGTGAGTACAGTGTGTGACTTTGTATGGAGTGCTCGTGAGAGTAGTTTTTTTTTTGTTGCGTGAGAGTTGAGACTGAGCATTGGACTCTGGTGTGGTGACTTGCAATTTTTGACTCAGGTGTTTTGACTGGTAAGCTTTCTTTGCATATAAAGAGTATAGTGTGCGACATTGTAGAGAGTGACTGTGAGAGTAGTAGGAAACGTTTTTGTTTCTTTTGGTTTGATAACTTGATTTTCAGTAGATTTGGTGAGTGAAGACTTATTCTGCCTGTGAAATTTGTACTGAGAGAGAAGTCTGTGTTTGAGGATGGCAAGAAATAGGACTGGTCGTAGGAAGGGAGGTGCAAGTGGAATGGATGAGGAGATTGAGTGCATGACTTGTAAAGCGTGGATAGAAATAGATGCATGCAAAGGTTTGAGAGAAATGAGTCGGAGAAAGTTGAGTGATCTTGTGTTTACGTGCTGGAAATGATTGAATGATGAGAGTAAGAAGTTGAAAGAGGAGGTTGAGAGATTGACAATTTTGATGGTTGCTTTAGAGGCTGACTTGAAGGATGAAAGGAAGCTGAACAAAGGAAAGAATGAGAATGGTGCAAATGCAGTGAATGAAGAGGTAAATGGTGGTGCAATGAGTGCAAATGAAGTGGATGATAAGGCAAATGATGGTGCAAGGAGTGTGAATGAAGCAAATGATGGTGCAAATGTGACAGATGAGAGTAGAAGGATGAATGAGCATGATGAAAGAGGTACAAATGGAAAGAGAGTAAATGAGCCACCTGTTGAGGTGCCACATGAGGTGCAGGAGCCTGTAGTGGAAGCGAATGAAAGGAAGATGAATGGAAAGAATGATCTGAGTGAAAGAAGTGAGCAAAAGAGTAGCATGAAAGGGAGAGTAAGACCTATGATTAGAATATGTGGAGATAGTATGGTGAAGAATGTTGATAGGTTCGTATGTATGAGTGACAGTAGTGGATGTACAAGCATGAGAGGGAAAGGAGTGGAGGATATTTGTAGGCATGCTGAGAGAGTGATAGATGGAATGGATGAAGGAATGGTTGTACTGCAAGGAAGTGGCAATAGGTTGCTTGAATGTGGGAGAGAACGTACGGTGAATGCAATTATGAAAGTTGTTGATAGGGCGCGGAAGAAGAATGTTAGAATGGCGGTGACTAGCCTCCTAAGAAGGCCTGCGTGTGATGAGGAGTATGAAAGGGTGCGAAAGGAGGTGAATAGAGAGTTGCATGAAAGGATTATGAGTATGAGAGCTGAGAGTGTGAGAAAGCGTGAGCTGGGTTCCAGCTTCCTTGACATGGATAGCGTGATCCAGGATGGGTGTTTTCTTGGAGATGGAGTCCATCTTACAAAAGAAGGTGAGATGAAACTCTCCAAGAAATATATCCGGCGGATCAGGGCTACTCATGTCATAATGGAAGGTGGAACTGGATGAATGAAAATCTGTCAGAGCAAAAGTGAGGAACGTCTGGAATTGTCCAATTGTGTTGTAAGGTTTGGAAGTATAAATGTGTGTGGATGGAATGCAGGAAAGTTAGATGACCTCGTAGTAGAATTTGAGAATGGAAAATTGGATTGTGTTGGTGTAGTAGAGACCCAAATGCGTGATAGAGTCAGTTTAACATGTAAGGAGAATAAGTATCATATGATAGGAAAAGGGCGTGTAAATTGGCAAAAAAGAAGGTGGTGGAGTTGGTTTGATTGTAAAGAATGCTCTAAATTGGAAATTTGAGGAACTTCCTGTTGGAAATGAACCTGAAAGTGAAGACTTGTTAGCAATTAAGTGTGAAAGAATGCATGCCAGAGAATGTATTGTTGTGATTGTATGTTATATGACAACTGATGGGATTTTAGCTCATGAAGAGAATGTAAAAAAGTATGAAATACTAACAAGGATTGTACGAGAACACTGCAGGTGCCCTCTGATTGTGATGGGTGACATGAATGGCCATGTTGGTATACTTGATGAGCCGGTGAATGCAAATGGACAAAAATTGATAAATTTTTGTAATGAGAATGAACTTGAAAACCTGAATGTAACAATAGGAAATGGCTTGCATACATGGTGAAGCAGGGAATGGAAAACTGCAATTGACTATATGATTGTGAATAGTAGAGCAAGAGAGTGTGTCAATGAAATGTTTGTAGATGAAGATGATTTTAATATTGATAGTGACCATAAAATGCTTGTGCTTGAATATAACTGGGGTAGAAAGGAGTCAATGCAAAAGGTCAGTAGTGTGAAAGAAAGTTGGCAGATAAAAAAGGCAAACTGGGAAGAATTTAAGAATGAATTGAGTAGGTATAACTGGAACAGGTGTGGAAATGTAAATGACCTAAATGGTGAGATTGCAAGAACCTTGTATGATGTGGCAGAGCAAAAGGTTGGTAGAATAAAATGTAGGAAAGGGACAGGGAATGCCAAGTGGATTACAAGTGAGATAAAGGAAGAACAAATGAGAAGAAAGACTTTAAATAAGAAACAATGCAGTATGAGGAAAATGTATGAAAGAAACAGAATTACTGAGGATGAATGGCAGAGTGCATGGAATGAGTACAAGGACCAGCAGAAGAAAATAAGGAGAATGATTAATGAGGCTAGAGTTAAAGAGGAGAGACACCAAGTTGAAAATCTAAGAAAGAAAGGTCCGGATGGAATAAAAGATTGGTATAAGTTTATACAAGGTAATGAGAGAAGTAGTGAAGTTCAAGTTGATGAATTAGTAGTTAATGGTTGCAGTGTGCAAGATAGGATGCAAATGGTGAAAGCAGTTGAAGAATACTGGGAGGACATTGGTGGAATGAATGAGCAGGTTACAGATGATGCACCCATAAATTTTCTGATTGATGAACGTGAACTGCGAATGGAAGACGAAATCACTTGTGAAGAGATTGTAAGTTTTTTGAAGAAAGTGAAAAATGGAAAGGCATGTGGCCCTGATAAGATCCCATATGAGTTCTATAAATGTGGAGGAGAGAGTGTGGTCAGTATGTTGAAATGTTTATTTGATGAGATATGGAAGAGTGAAAGAGTACCGGATGACTGGAACAAGTGTAATGTAGTTCTGTTGCATTAGGGTGGACATAAGAGTATGAAAGAACTTAAAAATTACAGACCAATCGCACTGGGTGACACTGTATGTAAGATATTTTGTGGTATTTTGAATAAGAGAATGAAAAATTTAGTTGAGGAATTAGGAGTCCTAGGTGAAGAACAGAATGGTTTTAGGCAGGATAGACGTTGGGAAGATAATCTGTTTGTAGTGAGTGAAATAATTGAGCGAATGAGGAAGGATGATAAGGTGTATTTAGCATTCCTGGATATTGAAAAAGCATATGACAGAGTGGATCAGGTTAGGCTCTTTGAAGTTTTGAGAAAAGTTGGGTTTAGCAGAAAAATAGTAAAAATTGTACAAAGTCTGTATGAGAACACAAGCGCTATATACAGGTTAGGAAATTTGGAAACGAGGCAAGTGAGGAGTGTTAGAGGAGTGAGACAGGGCTGTACTCTGTCTCCCCTGTTGTTTGGATTGTACACAGAAGAATTAGCAGTTCGACTGAGAAGGAGTGGCTTAGGACTGAAAGTTGGTAATGAGAGATTGAGCTGTTTGTTGTATGCTGATGATGTGGTTGTGGTTAGTGAATGTGGACATGAACTGCAAAGGATGCTTGACATTGTGAACGGATATAGTACAGATTTCAAGATGAACTTCGGTGCTGACAAAAGCAAGGTTATGGTTATAAATAGTGATGAGACTGATAGAGACAGACTGTGGAATATTGGAGAAATCAGAATAGGTAGAATAAAAGAATACAAATATCTAGGTTGTATGATAAGTGAAGATGGATGCACTAGAACTAAGGGTGAGAAAGTGGCAAAAGCTATGCAGTGGAGTGGACGATTAAGTAGCGTGGCCAGATACAGAGCAAACAAGTATGAATGTGTGAGAGGAATGTGGAAGTATGTTGCTGTACCTAGTGTCATGTATGGTATGAGGGCTCTTGCCTGGAATGGAAGTGATCTTGAAAAGCTGGATGTAATACAAAATAAGGTAGGACGGTTAGCATTGGGTGCTCCAAAATGGACAGCTACAGAAGCCATTAGAGGTGACCTTGGGTGGAGCCTATTTTCAGAAAGAATGATGAAAGCGGTGCTGAATTATAAGGTGAGAATTGAAAGAATGCAGAATAGCAGATGGGTAAAGCGAATTTTTGAATGGAATCTGAGTGTAAGCTATTGGGAGAAAGTTGGTTGGGGGCATGCAAGGAAGCTTAGTATGCAAAAGATTATTCATGTTAGAATTGGGAGACCTGTGGATGACTGGAGTTTAATAAATCCTGGAGGTGTAGGGCCTGAGTGGGACTGCAAGAGATGGAAGAAAGAGATTGAGAGGCAAACAAAAGAGTATGGATTGAATAAGTGGAGGCTTAGCATGGTGCGGAAGCCTACACTTGACTGGTATATGAAAAAAGAAGCACCTAAGTTTGAGATGTCCTATGATGGTAGTTTTGGAAGTCAACTCTTGTTTGCTGTGAGATGTAAGTCATTGAGTGTGAACAGACGTACATGGAGGTGGAATGAGAATAATAACAGATTATGTCGGCAGTGTATTAGTGGAGTGGAGGAAACAATTGAGCATTTTGTGCTGGAATGTAGTAAGTATGAGCAAGAGAGAGAAAGTTTTATGAATGTGGTGCTTGAGCAATATGGAGAGAATGAGTGGTATGCCAGATGTGCTGAAGATGATTGCGGTATGAGCTGTCTTGCTGGATTGGATCAGGAGTGTAATTTGAGTATCATTGAAGCTATGAAAATGTTTCTTGTGCGTGCCTGGAGTAAAAGACAGTGACTGGAATGAGCCAGTCAGGTAGAATGGTCAGGAATGACCCAATATGCCTGGGGATGGTGTTTTGACACACTGGCTATCCCAGTGATGCCATCCAATGGCAGCTTGTGACAAGGATTGGTAGATCCTGAGTAGTTTAGTGGACAAGTCTGGTACCAGGCGCTGAACTCTTTGTGTGATAACTGTGGAGGGAATTGTAGGCCGTTACAAAGGCCCTGACGCTGTCGGCCCTCAATTTCAAGTTCAAGTTCAAGTTTACCACGCTATATTGGTACTAAACTCTTATGTAAATATTCTTAGTGCGGAGGAAATTGTGGGCTGTTGCAAAGGCCTTGTCGCAGTCGGCCCTCAACTTCAAGTTCTCTCTTGTATTTGCAAGTTGTACTCGCCACTCGGACTCAAAGCCTCGATAAACCCGAGGGAACAATAACAAGGTGTACTAATTCGGACAAAACACTTGCCTTTAAGAGACCAAAGCCTTAAGTTTGCATTTCATATATGCTTCCAAGTGCTTTTAGCAGTCATTGAAGTAAGTTCATACCTCTATACCCAATTAATTAACAATAATCAGTAAACCTGTGCTCAATGAACAAAATATGTTTTTATTGAGTGTTCTACGTTGTTGATTCTCAAAAGTTGCTGTGAACTTCTCCCCATTAATATTTCTGTGTTGTGAAATAATTTTTTATTAGCTTCCATGTTTATTAAGGAAGGCCTAATATATATTTTATATCAATTATGGATTATATATGACATAAACTGGATGGTTAAATGTTCAATTAATGATGTGAATACTTATATTTAGCTTGTAGTTCTTGCTACTATCAAAATTTGTGGTTAATGTTAAGCAGATACATTGCTGATTCAACTAGGGTAATTCATCAAATATCAAACTGAACTGATTATCGAACAACTTTGGAAATATGTGCGTAATAAATTTAATAAGCATCCAAACTTGCTCAGTGCCAGTGATCTTACATCTAAAACTTCTATTTTAGTGATAAAAACTCATTTCTGTGAGCTGCAAACTGCTACCAGCTGTTGCGAACACATTTTCTGTACGACCCTTACAAATTGATTGTATTTTTTCACTTGAAAAATCTTACGCACCTCGGTAAAATTGCGACGGCTTAACTGTTGTTGTGCCACCGTCAACCTCCCATCATAACTAGAGAGTAGTGTGTCCATATGATGTTCTGTTGCTGTATTTTTTTCTTTCCCGCTGCTTAAACCTTGATAATTATTCCATGTTCGAAATTCAGTTCCTATTTCATATCAGTATTATATAGTGAACAAAGGTGTTCGCTATGAGATATATCAATATAAATATAATAATATGTGAGATATATCAATATAAATATTTATATTGATATATATATATATATCAATATAAAGGCTGTGAGATATATCAATATATTCAAGAAACGCTTTCCATATACTACAATACATTTTCTAGATCTTAGATTTACGATTATGGCTAAGTAATGAAACGTATATTGTCTGGGAAGGTAGACCGAGCTTGTATACAGTTAAGACAGAGATATTATTTTATTTTACTTATTTTTGTATCAAATATATTCTTAAGTAATTAAATTGACCTTTGACATCTATAATATACTGTAATGTTAAGCACTTCCATATATATTGCCATATATAGTTTTTAGTAAGTTGTGTTCGGATTCAAAGTTGAACAAAAAACCTGTTTGGATCAAAATTCTTGTTCGATTCATGTTCGATATTGATGAAATTATGTTATTAAAGTGTTCCATTTTTAGAACAAAAAATAAATTCCAACAATCTACGTTGTCTTTAAAGCGACATCACAGAACAAGAAAGCAACTGTTCAAGAATAATCTTGAGGCCCGCAACAGTTATTCAGAGCAAAAGTTACCGATTTATGAAGATTGTTTCTAGACACACGTGGCTTCTGTTCGATATTTGATGAATTACCCTAATTGTTTTTTGAAATTTTGTTGCCTGTATCATGGTAATTACATCTAAATAAACAACCTTTCATCTATGCACTTTTTTGGGCAAATGAGTTTTTGATGACTTATAGCTGTAAATCACTTATCTGAACCCTAATGTTTGAAGTGGTAAAAAATTGTTTGGAGGGAAGACTACAATTGACTCTTCCTCAGGTATGTGTAGCATTTGTTAGTAATTGAATTTAACTTCTTGGTGCCTGAACATAGTTAATTAGATCAAAATAAGGTCAATGTGAAGCGTGATGCAATCAAAGGCTATAAGAATTTTATACCCAAGAATTACTAAAGGAACCCATTTAAGAACGTTTTACATGATTGACATCCTGCTTTCTGTTGCGTTATTTTTGAATTATTCAACTTTGAACTTGGCTTTCGCGTGCCCAGGAAGTGGATGCGCCAAGCGAAACTTAATTAATAACAGAAGCAAAACCCATGTTACAAACATAAAGAGGTCAGATCGTGATTGGAAGCCATAGTTCTTCAAGTGAAAATTATGAATAAAGGTTGAAAGCAACCCATTAAGGTCACGTTAACAATTGTGTTCACATCTGCTCCATGATGGCGGCGGCCTTACCGGGTGGCGCCATCTATAAGCTGACTGTAAAGGTGACGGTACCGGGTGGTGCCATCTACGAGCTTACTGTAAAGGTGACGACGTAATAATGACGAATAAAAAAGTCAAAAGCACCAAGTACGAGGAATAGTACGTTAACTTTTTTATGTTATTAACTGGTAACAATATTTCTTATTATTTTATTAACAATTTCTATTATTCTTTTATTTCTGCAAAGTTCTGATGAAAACTTTAGCACCTCATGATCCAAAATTTTCCTTTTCCGGCCCAACCTGGTCATACTCTATGTTGCACATTTTGCGCGGGAAAGCAATTTCACCTATATCTTCAAAGCTGAATAATTTGAAAATAACGCATCAGAGAGCAGAATGTCATTCATCTAAAATGTTCTTAAATGCGTTCCTTCAGTTATTCTTGGGAATATAATTCCTATTTTCTTTGATTGCATCACACTTCA
Organism: Morinoia aosen; assembly: GCA_030386875.1. Taxonomy (NCBI): domain Eukaryota; kingdom Metazoa; phylum Arthropoda; class Malacostraca; order Amphipoda; family Talitridae; genus Morinoia; species Morinoia aosen. The sequence continues at coordinate 78,880,498 of CM059564.1, forward strand.
CATTGACCCAAAATAAACAAGGCTTCATTTATGCACTTTCCATTGAAAATGAGTATTTTACAAGTTATAGCGGTATTTTAATTTTCACCTTTGATGACAAATGCGATCAAATAAACAGTTACTAATCAATTTTTGAATTTCTGTTGCTTGAAACATGGTAAAAAAATCAAAATAAAATACTTTTTTCTCTATGATTTTTGCGGCAAATGAGTATTTCATGAGTTAGAGCGGTAGGTTTTATTTTCTATACAATTTTGGTGGTAAAGTACGTTCAAGTACTTTGTAATTTATTATTTGCCAACCCTGCAGAGCCTGAACCCACTTCTAGGATCTTTTAGGTAATAACACAATAGAAATTATCACCTAAAAATAAAAAATTACAGCAGTATGTTAACATTTGTCTTAGACGGCGGGAAAGAGCTCGACCATTCGAGCGCATCCGAAAGTCCATTGCAGTGTTGCCATATGACCTGCTAGATGAATTACTTCCAGCTTCAAACACTAGAGTTGCGGTAAGTCATTTACCGCTATAACTTGTAAAATATTTATTTCCGACGGAAAGTGTGTAGAAGAAAACTTGTTTATTTTGATGTAATTAACTATGTTTAGGCACCAAAAAGTTAAAAGTTGATTACTGACCAACGCTACGCATTTACCCTCCCATCCAACTTGCTCAAATGATCGAGCGCATTACAGCCATCAAAGACAAAAATTAACATACCACTAAAACTTGTTATTTGTGGGTCATATTTGTGTTATTAATTAAAAAATCCTTGGGTCAATATGCAGTTTAACCCATTCACAGAAATTACAAAAGATCAACATTGAGTTTAACCCATGTGAAAGCCCCAAAGGGGTAGAGATAACGCTGGTTAACTGCAACGTTTACTGGTAGCGATGTTGTACAGGGGTGGAACACGGACCAAATGCGCCTCTAAGAGCCGCACACGTCCTTTTATACTATCTCAATTTTGCTGACCAAGCACACGCAATGCGGGACTCCGCACCAGGGCGTTGCCTGACCTACGTACTGATGCATGTACGGACAAAGTGCGCACACACACCTTCCCCCCTTGCAGGATTGATCACCAACCACAAAATAAATGAATCAAAGAGAAGAATCGTAAACCAAAAATCAACCCAGCAAGCTAAAGTCATCCGAGGTAGGAAAACCAAAAATAATAATAATCCTTTCGTGGCAAAAGAACTGCCATTAACAATAAAAACAAATGCGTCCAATTAAACTCGACCAAAAGCATCGCAAAGAAAAATACGAACGCTCCTTATATCAAAACAAACATGGAACGAGCCGCTGCTCAACACACGTATATAATGGAAAAAAAATATTTTGTCTAGGCACACAAAAAGTGCAATATCCAAAAAGTTGTGGTTACAGAAAACCTTAAAATAATGCACATCGGCATGCGTCGTACCAAAAAACAAAAACCGCTAACTGGGACACCAGCCATGAAAATCACAATTAACTCTAACAATTTATGCGAAAGACGGTTGAAATGATAAGGCAGTAAAAATGAAACAGAAAATCGCATCGTTGACACAACAACTAAAGAAATTTTCACCCAAACATAAAATGAAACACGGCACGCAGATACCTCGTACATTTGCATCGGCACTCACCATAAAATTTAAATGAAAACAATACACTCGTTAAAGATAATAATAAACACGCATGAAACAAAAGTATACAATATCTCTAAAATTTAAATGAACAAAATATTCGCATCAAATGTGTTATCGAAAACAAAATGAAACAAATCATACTTATACACCCGAACATTGCATCGACTCGAGCATCTTCGCGAACGTGGTTAAAATGAAACACTTAAAACACAAGGGTGGAAATACCAACTTAAGAATAATTCCTGAATAAATATGAAAACATCCGCTTACATCTCTGGGGAAAAAGTAACATTGAGCAAAACACGAGTTCTTCGGCAAGGCAATTTCAGAAAATTTTATAATGAACAACGCTATTACCTCGTGGGTAAAGAAAAATAATTCAGAAAAGATAATGAAAGTAGAGAATAATTAAAGTTTTCACCAAAAAGAAACATTCAAAACATCGTCTGCATTACCGTAGACTTTAAAATGGAAGTTAGAAAATGTTATAGGCAAACATCGCACAAATTAGAACGGAACTTTTCTACTATTAGTAAAACACCCAATCAGAATACAGAGTGCCGTGGACTCGTAAAACTTAATTCTATCGGTAACATAACAATATAGAACGTGGAGTAAGATATAAGATAATACGTAACAAAATCGAATACACACTAGTTTAGAACATCAAGTATGAATATGAAAATCTGGTTTCGCACCCTGCAGAAATGAAAGAAAAATCACTAAAACGTTTTTAAATTATCGTAATCCAATAGTAATAAAACGTGAACAAAGTCCATAATTCTTGAACGAGCCTGAATATATTATTACCACATTTCAAGTTACTAAATTTATTAAACCACGTTTTCAACACTATGTCCATGGTAAAGTATCACTGTAAAGTATTAACACCACATTAAATCTTCAAGTAAGTTACTCTTTTGAAATCACTGCACGCGAAGGTGAATTTCATTAATTTCTTGACTGCGCGCGAAGGTAAATTTCAGTAATCTCTTGGCTGCGTGCAAAGCTTAGCTGCCGTCTAGGCCATCTATGGTTGTTGACAAACGCTCTGGTGCCAGGCCATGCACACCCACAGTACAGTGCGTGAAGGTGTGGCGTGTTTAATTCGGGACTCGTTTGTTACTCGCTGAACTCGTACACCCACGCGATGGCATGTACATGTACCATGTTACCGTGTTACAAGATGTTGTGTTACCGCTCGCACCTGTGCGAACTGAAATTGGAGAAAATACGAAGATTAGCATGGCTAAAGCGCAAAATTTAGTACATGGATGCTTGAATAAAGTAAAATGAGAAACACCTTTAGTGTCAGAGTGATCTTTTACCGAATCTTACTATCTAGTTAATGACGGGTAAACTTCCTTACAACTTTTAAATCAATAATTTTAATGGCAAACAAAAAGTAGCTTCCTCATTAGCATCCAAGAATTTTCCCGTAACACAAATGCTAACCCAATAAAGAACGACTAAATTCCACATTGACATTTACTCTTCGTGACCGACATTCAAATTTCTCATTAAAAAAATGCATCAGTAATCTTATCTCACAAATGTGGAATTCAAATACTAAGAAACTGTTAATTCACCGTTTCTACCTTGAGCAAAACTGGGGCATTCTCAGCCTCGATGCACAATGGAAAAAAATGAATTTATTCAAGATCATCAATATTTCTTGCCACAACAGATCACAATCAATAATCATGTACTGCTTTTTCACAAGAAAATTACGCATTATTTTACTGTACTTGTTGAACTGTTACACTGTGAACGGGTACTTTACATTTCACATATCGTGCAACATTAATGCTTTAATCAAAATAATTAAATACATACTAAAGCATACGCAAGGTTAACATGAAGCATAAGCAATTACAACAAAAAAACACAATTGAATACATAAGAACATACTTTCTACGTTAAATACATGATTTGTTGTCAAAGTAAAAATCAATATTGACAATATTCTTTTGCGCTTGATTAATTTCAAATTACACAACATAAAACTTTACTGATTATGAAATTCGAGTAGGTTTGCAAAACGACTGTATGACGCACTAGATCGTAAACGTGCTCAAAAAACATTACGGGCAGCCACACTTGTTTAACAGATAACTAAGAAATAAGTTAAATTTTGATTTACTTTTATTTAGTCTCCACTATTCAATTATTCGTCAATTCTTCAAAACACATCTTATTCATGACTATTCACCAGTCATATTCATGCCATGCCGTCGTACCTTGGCTGTCAAATGTTGCTAAACACAGCCACTGGAAGTTCGGCGCCTCACTGTCTGGCGTATGTATCGCCTTGGTATAGAGTTCATTGCCTTGTTGGTACAGCATGAGCTACTCGCGGCCTTGAGCCAATGCAAAAAGAATAAGCTACTCACTCGTACTGCTCATGAAATTATGCGTGCTGCTCTGCACACTCTACACACTCTACACTCTATTAATCGTTTCTCTTAACTAATTACCTCACCACCACGTGTGGTTAATTAATGGGCGTCTATCGCCTCTCATATTTACTCTCGTATGGTACTTCTGTTCGCCAGCACAATGACAACCGCAATCTACAATGCTAAACTCTGACCATCATGGCATCAATGGCATTATTTCCACCACATGAAATTATGAACTGAAATCAGAGTCCCATCAAAATTAACGGTAAGAGCTTCTCATGAAGCTTATCCATATGTCTGCGCGCAATAATTCAATGCTGTTCCTCAACAGTATCACTTGACCTCGCTGGTAAATATACCTGGTAACCTTAAACCATTTACCAGATATATCCACAGCCTAGTAATGCAGGTCTCGTACCATTTACGTACACTAGAAGAGTCTTTCTCTTCATAGTTATTCTCGCTCTCGAGCGTCTCGCTCAAGGCTCCTGCTTCTGTCTCGGGGTTTCTTCGCTGCCCCACAGCATTTATCTCTAGGCTATTTAGTTGCCTTTCGCCATTTTCTAGGCTCTCTCTACTGCCGCTTCTTTTTCTAGGTTCCCTCTGCTTCAGCAGATATTTCTCTTTACGCCTCCTCTGGGCAATCATGTCTGCCATCAGACACTCCGCATTATTTACGGTATTGAAAAATACTTCTCTCTTACTCAGAGCAATGACATCAGTTATCATCAGAATATCATCCACGATTATTTACCTCACTCGGAAGAGTATCTTTACTCTTTCCTACTTATAGTTATCCTTAACTCTCGAAGTCACATAGTACTTCTCAAGTTCTCAGCACGTTAATTGCCACAATATATTTCCTCATTAATTTCTCATCATTACTTCATATTTCATCGTTATTATTTCTCGCTAGGCTTAATCCTCAGCCTGTTCTGTACTAGTCGAAAACTATCTTTCAATTCCTGTTCTCTCAACACAGCAAATTGTTCTCTCAATAAAGGATCCCTTGATCCCTAGTCTCTCAAATTCGACTTATACTCTAATGCTAGAAAGTTGATTTTTACAAAGGTCTTCAGCATTACCTTTGGGCAAATTGGAACGCATTTCCCCCCGCAACATCCTAAACAGACGCAACCAGCAAAAAAATTCAAATTTGATTTTTAAAAATGACAATAAATGTCCTAGATATAGTTACCCCAACAATGTCCTTCCTGCCCACAAACAAGCAGGGATTACTTATACTTATCTCTCTTTCGCCAATATATCCACGCTAGAAAAATATTCGTGGTAGACATTGTACTCGCTACAGGCGCGCTGGTTAATGAAATTTCAGGCATAGTTACGTTACTAGTTTTGTGTCAAGGTATTACACAACATCACTGCTCAACTGAGCTTAACAATTCCTCAAGCGCAAATTTATACAACTAAACCAATACAAAATTAATTGAAACACTTATAGCAACACATCGAGAAATAGCGCCACTCACTTTAAAAAAACAGCTCTCTTAACACCATGAAAACAGCTCCTGTCTAGGGGCATTGAACACACCGCTTGCTCTCCGCAAGTACAGCCTAAGTTTGACCTTGACGCCTGCACGCTCTGTACCACTGCTGCGGCACGCTGTACGCTGCCTGCCTCACGCGTAATGAATAGTTAGCTGCAATGGGCAGTAACAATTAATGGGTGCTACGTTACTTATCTTGAATTGTAGATTTAGTTGCTGTTGTCGGACGATCTCGTGATCTCCGCAGTCGTTGGAAATGATGCACCAGTACTGCTTCGTCCGTAGCACAAAGATAACGGAACTGTAGTCGGATGAAACGCCTCGTAGTTGTAGTTTTCAGCTCCGCAGTCGCCCTCTCCATAGATCTCTGAAGCTCTCTGTAGATGCTGTCCTTATAATCGATATCTCGTTGCTCTGACTGTCTCTGTCACCAGACGATCTTCACGGTAGCTTTCTTGATTTCTCTGTAGTTATCTCCGCCGTGTTGATTCGCTGAAGTCACTCGACCTTTTTCTCAAACTTCTGGAGGTTTCTCGTCAAATACTATATCTTCTTGACTTCTCAAATATATCTTCTCGAATTTGTGGGTCCGTCACTTGTCTCGCCACCAGTGTGAAAGCCCCAAAGGGGTAGAGATAACGCTGGTTAACTGCGACGTTAACTGGTAGCGATGTTGTACAGGGGTGGAACACGGACCAAATGCGCCTCTAAGAGCCACGCACGTCCTTTTATACTATCTCAATTTTGCTGACCAAGCACACGCAATGCGGGACTCCGCACCAGGGCGTTGCCTGACCTACGTACTGATGCATGTACGGACTAAGTGCGCACACACCCATTCACTGAAATTAAAAATTCCGTTCCAAAGAATCACTAAAGAAACACATATGAAAACGTTCTACAAGAATGACATTCAGCTTGCTATTGCATTATTTTCGAGTTATTCAACTTCAAGTTTCAGCTTTCCCGCGCCAAGCAGAGCCTGGCACAAGTGGGCGGAGCAGGGGAAAAGTTATTGTTTTTGCAACATATGGCGTAATTGATTATTTTCTGACCCTGCAGAACCTGCGGAGCCCGAACCCACTCCAAGGATGTTTTAGTGTTTTAGTTAATATCACGATGATGGTTATCACCCAAAAATATTAGCAGGACTGGAATAGTGAAGACTTGAATTGATATGCACTCAACACTGGTTTCAAGATGGCGGCAACCATAGAACATCAGCAATACCGTTTAAGTAAACACCGTACATTTAATATCAGGATATTTTTATAATGTAATATATTTGGGTTAGAACCTATGTGTTGTTAATTTAAACATCATAAAAGTGGGTTCAGGCTCAGCAAAATATCCTAGAAGTGGGTTCAGAGTCCACGGGGTTAGCAAATAATAATTACAAAATACCCAAATACACTCTAACAGCTCCCACTGAAGCGCAAACTTACTGGAACTGCTATGGAAAACGAAAATTTCCAAGTTGAATAACTTGAAAATAATGCATCACTGAGCAGAATGTCATTCATGTAAAACGTATTTAAATGTGTTCCTTTAGTGATTCTGTGGAATGTAATTTTTAATTTCCATGAATGGGTTAAATTGCATATCGACCAATCCTAGAGGTGGGTTCAGGCTCCGCAGGCTCTAGGGGGGTTGGGTACTAATAAATTACTAACTACCCAAACGTAGTCTAACAGCTCGACTGGAACTGCTATGGCACTCAAAACTAAACCTACTGCTATAACTCGTAAAATACTCATTTGCCAGGAAAAGAGTACAGATGAAAAGTTGTTCAATTTGATTTTATTACCATTTATACTAATTTCAAAAATTCGAAAATTGATTGGTAGCTGTTTATTTGAGCGGCTGTTTATTTGAGCGCATTCCAGTCATCAGACAAAAATTAGCATGCCGCTATAACTCAGTAAATATTCATTTGCTCCAAAAAGTGCATGGAAGAAAAGTTGCTTAATTTGATATAAATACAATGATACAGGCAGCTAAATTTCAAAAATTGATAATTGCATCTCCTTAACATTTACCATATTATATTGGTAAGGCATCAGATATTTAAAACAACATGGCATTAATGAATTTATACTCAATTTTGATATGGCACATCAATGATTTTGAAAATTTTGTTGCCATATACATTCAAATAAGTGATATTCAAGAGGTTGTAAACAATTGACATTTTGCTTGCAAATGGGTGCTTTTTGAGATATTTAACTATTCAGTTATGGGATCTTGAATTAGCTTCACTGAGACATAGGCATTTGTGAAGGAGAGGACAATAATTGATTTTCCAATTTTTGGTGCTTGATTATTGGTAATTAGATTAAAATAACCAATTTTTTCTATGCACTTTCTGTCACAAATGAGTATTTAACGAGTTGTAGCTGTAGGTTACCTACCGCAATTCCATTCTTTGAAGCGTGGGGAAAATTGGTTTGAGGGGAGGACCCTTAATGAACTTTCCCTTCAGTAAGCTGTAATGCACTTGAATGATTATGTTGAATTAATTCAGGTTATTTATGTTACTTTACAATACTTTAGGTTACTTTACTTTAGATTAGTTCAATTACGTTACATTATGTCACAACGATAACCCGTTAAATACTCATTTGCGATGGCATTGAAGAAGAATTATTTATTTTGATCAAATTACCTATATTCAAGTATCAAGAATTGGAAAACTGATTAATGTCCTCTCCTTCACATACACGGAGACATGTTATTGTGCCTGAAAAACTGAGTGTTCAACCAATGCAGCAACAATGCAAAGTGCCAAACGCCAAATCAAAACTGCCATTAATGCTATTCTTACCTAAACATTAGTTATGTTGTATCTCAAAAACTAACCATCTGCAAGCAGCCAGGATGTTGTCAAAATTGAAGGACACAAGTTAAAAAAGTCACAACATTTTGTTTACCATTTTGCAAAGTAGTTTACTTTTTCATTGTATTCAATTTTTTGGCAATACACATCAAATCAATTGCTTGGAATTATTTTGAGTTGATCAAATGTGTAAATTTTAGGTTTCTTAAGTAAAAGGTTAATGAACAACATATTATTCAAGGATTTTCAAGTCTTTAAAAACCGAATTCAGGTCAGTGCATGAGGAGTATGTATGGCAGAAAAACTAGAAGGCTACTCTCTATCCATCAATCAACATTCTTTTCTAATAATGAGCTCTGAAAGTACTAAATTGTTGTAGCTGTATGGGAAATATATATTTATCATCAAATGTAAGGCATTTGAATTCTCTTTTACCAAGTTTAATTACAGTTCTCCACTCCATTTGTTGTTTCATTCACCTAGGGATCATAAAAGTTAGATGAAAAATATTGTTGGCAAGGAATGCAAATAGAAAAAATGTAGGATCACTATATCATCACAACTTTTATTTGCTGACTGACAGGTATTGATGCTGGAGCTGTTGGGAAATTGATGCATGCAATAATGGTTGAGAGTGATGAGAAAATTGCTGTAGGTTGAAGAGCAATCTGTAGCTTTAGATTTTTTCACTCTGAATAACATCAATGTACTTTGTGTTTTTATTCCCTTTTATGTTTTCTTAGTGTGATTTTATTATTTTTAAAATTATTTAATTGAATAATTGATAATTTATGTTTGTTTGATTGATGCCTGTCCATGGTTATGAACTAGGTTCATTGGCTTTTGATCAAAAAGAATGATGAAATGTGGTAGTTGTGATCTTTGATGCTATGAAATATTATCCTTGTTGACAATAATAAGCTACAAGTAATGTGTAGAAAGTGGAATTGTAATTATTGTGTTGAAGAAGAGACTAGTGAGGTAGTGACCAACTCTGTAGTAGTCTTGCATAACTAGTGCCCTGGTTCTCTGTTGTATCAAACTCTCATTATTGCCTCAGCAGAAATATCTATTGACTGATGTTCATTTCTTTCCAATTGGCCAGATCTTTATACTACGCGTAACCTTTGGTTTTTGATCATTCTTTTTCTTCAAAACTGATTTTGGCTCATTTTGTCATTTCATTGTCTTGTTTTTTTTTTAAATTTTATTTCAAGTTGGATTCTACAGTTGCACCAATTTAATAAAAATGCTAGATGCTACGTGTGTATTCACATTATGAGGAATTCTGGCAGCTGTAAAGATGAGTGTGAATTATTTGAACTTTTGAGATTTTTGTTTCATAACATGAATTTTTTATTTGCATTTACAAAAATGTTAGGTAAAACTGTTTCATAACTTTGATTATTGTTCGTTGAGAACAAGATATGGGAACTCTTAATTTGAACAAGAGAATATTTTTATGAGCTGTATAAAATATTGTCAATAATTCCTTGCATGCTTTAGGAAACAATGTGATTCTTTAGGTTTCATTTTATTATTAAGAGTTGATTAAATTGTGTTTATTATTCTGAAGATAAAATTGGAGAAAAAGTGCATCTCAGCAGGGTGATATTTAATTTATTTTGGCCCATTAGGGCCAAAAGTTGGCGCCATGAGGGCCAAAAGACAGTAAAACTTGGCAAAAGTTTTTTAGATGTTATACTCCTGACATACATAATAAATTTCATAAATTTGGTACAGATAAAAGATGAGATATTGTCAATTTGAAAAATCTATTACCAGGCATTCCTGGCAAAAATCTGCCTAAAGTATACCGAAAAATCAATGTATTTTTTTAATTTCTAGCAAAAACATCCAAATGCTGTCCTAGATAGATATTTATGATTCAACATTGTTGAACAATTTTCCATTCACAAAAGCTATTGTGGCATTACTAAAAGGAGATTTAATGACACATGTAGAATGTTCACCCCATCACACATAATGAAAGCATGGCAAAGTGCTCATGTAGAAGTGTGATATGCTTTGAAACAGCTTGGATGAAGACCAACGTCACATCTGCACAAAAACGGTGCCCATCCTTAGCACTGTCTGTGCACCTTTGCTTGTTCCTTCTGCACAATCTAGTGGTTCTTGAAATCATGTCTTACTATGTCTGTCAGCCTCCAAGGAAACTTTCAAGTCCTCTGCTGTTTCATCTGAAGTTTTATTATGCTGTGCTGCATACAAATTTGCTTGCTTTGCATTTGGACATTTCTAAAAAGTTTTGTAGACTTTCTGATCACGTAGCTTTATTAGTTGGTGATGTTGTGCTGCATCATTGTGAGATGATAATTTCCCTATTTTTGTTCAGCTACTTTCTTTGTGCCTTCCTTTTAGCTTTAGAATTGAGACTCTTTTCCATATCAATGTCTTCCTCTTCATCCTGGTCAATAGGAACAGCAGCTTGAAGTAGAAGTTGACCCAGTCTTCTGGAATTACCTTTTGCTTCTTCATCTTATTTGTCACTATTGCCATCAGACTATTTGTTTACTTCTGGGAAGCCCATGTTAAATTCTTCAAAATCATGAAATTATTCCATAAGATTTGTTACCTCATCTGTGTTCATTGTGAAGGAGAAAAGCACATATAAACAACTATATATGTTAGTATTTTATTGACTATCCATGACATAAAAGCACTTACTAACACAGTAACATTATTAACATAAATGTTTACATTAAGCTAGTCCTGACGTAATAGTATATGATAAATACACACTAGCTCAGAGCAATCTAAGCTGCAATTTTGCAGCACTTTACATGCTGTAGTGCCTGGGCGTAGAAAAATCTACGGGTAGAATTTGAATTGAAATTTCCCCTTTACTTTGTAATTTTTTATTGTGAAAAAGAATTCCGATTTGTAAACTAATCACTTAACTTTGTTTTGATCATACACACTTCAACAACAAATGGTCATACCGTGATAAATACCTAAAATAACTCACAAGTGAGTTGTGATGGAACATGCAGTCGCCATGTTGCATGCATTGCTTGTGTGATAAACATCTGCAGAACTCGTTTGAAATGCGTTCTTACCTAGCATAAGTCTTTATTGCATACATAGACTTGTAGGAAATATTAAAATTAGATATAAAAAAATTAATAACATCTTTATGGAGGGTAGAAAAATCTACGCATAGGCCCTAATGGGTTAATAATATTTCAGGGTTAAAAAGTTTGAAGATTTTTCCAATCAATCGTTGAAATAGTTCCTTCATCCATGTTCAATTTGTTCAGGCATATCAAATCTGTTACTGATAACTAGTTCCTCTGTTTAACAATATTTTGTCGCAGAAATATATAAATTTTATATACGGTTGTCATCGATTGGCAAATTAAATGGCTATTTTCCATCCTAACATTGAAAACTCTTGTCTGATTATTATTCTATTTTGTAACTTCAAATTGCAGGCGCTCTCTAGGAAAAACCTATTCATTATCAAACACAGGGCATTTGAATCTTGCAATGAATTTTATAATAGAGTCCACATAATTGGTGTCATTGTTTAGCTATGATTCATGAAAGGTAAATAAAATAAATGCTGAATCATGGATCAAATAGAAACCTATCCTTAGCCTTGCAACCTAACCCTAGCCTCTCAATGATCATTTGCTGACTGACATGCATTGGCATCCTCTGTTGCTTTGTATATTGTCACAGTGAAAATTGCCAAAGCAGAGGTTACATCAATGAATGTATTAATATTTGAGTGATCAGAAAGTTTTACAGGTTTGAATAGCAGTTAAATATTCCTTAGGGACTGATAATATTGGTGGAATGTTTGTTTATCACATTTTTTGGCTTTTGTTCAATGCTAAGATTACCTTGATTGATTGAGTGGACATTCAAAAAAAAGTTATGCATGAAGCTGCATTATTACAGTGATAGTGTGTTGCTCACAAAACAATTTGATAAAAAATGTCCTTCAGGGTATTTGATGAGAATGCTCTTAGCATTTTACTTACACCTAACATTTGTGATATAAATAAAGAAATTGTAATCATTATTGTTGTGTAGCTGAAAATTCTTTCTTCTGTTACAAGTCAAGACACTTCATTAGCGTATTATTGAAAGAAGTTCCATCACCTTACCATAGGAAACATATTCAAGTTGAGGGTATCATCAAGATAAATATATAGTAGTTTCATTTGGGCTTGCGTAAGGTTTAGATGGAAAGAATTGAAAAATGATCAGTCATCACATGTGCATCACTTGAACACATTAATTTAATAAGTAATATTATTAAATGATATTTTTATACCTTTCAAAATTTTTGCACTGCGCTCGTTTAAACTTTTTAGATGTTGCTTTTTGACAGATTGTGTGCACTATTTGTTAGTAGGTGATTGTCACAGAAGTATTTGAACTTGAATATCAGAATAAACTTATAATGTTGGCTGAAACAAGTATTTTATTTGTGTTGTGAGTTTTAGTTCCGACAGATTTATGTTGAAAAAATAAGAAACCATCATTTTAAACAATTTTATTTTTCTTAAATTACGCACAAAAAAGCAAGAGTATGCCAGGGAAAATAAGAGAATGCAATTGATCCAAAAATTAGTGGTCAAGAGAGTAGAAGTTGAAGTCTACCCTGTAAAAAGCACTCTAGGGTGAAGCACTGGTATTATACAGTGGCATCTGAGCATTGAATGAAGTATGTGACGTTGATTGTTGTAGTTGCTGAATGTCTTTGTTGTTGGTGCATTGCTGAAAGATTTGAGGAATGTGTGTTGTGATTCAATTGTATAAAAGTAAGGGGTTTGTATGAGAGTTCCAATTCATAAAGTAAGTTTATTGAGCATGGTGGTAATCTGTGTGGCAGAGTGCTATTGAATCATATGAAAGAGGAAACAGAAAGTGCAATAGGAGACAAGCTGTTCAGTCTTTGGCAGGATAGAGGGTTTGTGGATCTGATTTTAGCAGTAAAAAAAATGGTGAAGTGGATGATACAGTTGATCAGGCAGTGTTGTTTGAAGTGCTTCAAGTGTGTGGTGTGAAGAGCAAGGTACTCAAGACTATGACATCAAATATTGATACCAGATGTCATGTTTCTTAAATATGTATACAGATGGAATTTTGGGTCAAATAAAGGCAAGACTTTTGAGATGGGAGGGGGAGGGGGGGGTTGGTGTTGGAAATGTTGATGTTGGCTGCTCAGAGTACGGTCATCATTGGAGCTACTCTGTGCTGATATTTTAGCATTATTAGCTAAGATGAAGAAAAACTGTAAACTGGTAAGAGTGTTTATAAGGGTCTGTAAGGACACATTCCAAGTGGTTGTAATTAAGAATTAAGATAAGAATTGTTTATCAAAAGTGGTTTGTAGTATTTGGGGCTCCTAATAATGAAGTAAATAAGGTGAAAACTATAAGATTGTAACAAACATGGGAAAGTTTGTGAGGAGCTGTAAGGAAAAGTTACCTGGCTAAAAATATTACAAAAATTGTACTGTAAGAGAAATGGGCATTTTGTTTTTTTATTTGTTGAATGTACTCAATTCTCCTTCGTATTTAAATTTCTTTCTATTGTATTCAGTTCTATCCCTTTACTGAATGCTCTTTTTATTCTTTTCAGCTTCATTTACAGTAAAGGAAATATAACTTGGTAATATAAAGTAAATCAATAATTATAATACTTATATAACCTTTTAAAACCTGGCTTCGTGTAAAAGGAATATCCTGTGTGAACAGGACTTTCATTAGGTAACATTCTTTTGTTCAAAGATAGATTATGATGTCAGTCTTTAATTACTATAGTTCTCATATATTGCAGGATTAAACTATTTGTTGTGATAATGTTGAAATATAGTCAAGATCAAAGGAGTCACATTTTCTCTTCAATTTAGAAAAACATATGTGGGTGAACACTGATATTGCAGTTGTACAGTAGGATGAGTTGATGCCATACTTCAACCTTGAAGGTTATGATTGTTTGTCCTTGTTTACCTTCAGAGCAGCGAGGGTCAGGTGGAGACCAGCGAGTTGGTGCTGGCTGGAGTGCCTGGCAGTGTTGGGGCCACTGATTGATTTCTGGAGTCTGACAGGTGAGCCTTCCTGATCTGCTCTACTTCTTTGATGCCTTTCCTCAAATCCTGTGACTCCGTGTTTTTTTAGTTATTTGTTCCTATAGTTTAAGTTTTGTTAAGTTTTGAATTGTTTTCAGTTTCTAGATAACTTTGTTGAAAATTTGATTGCATGTGTAGCATCTTTTAAGACCTTTGCGTTATTCTCACTTCTCTAATTTTATTTTTAGAATTTTGATTGAATCCCTTTTTTTTGTTTAGCTAGCTTGAATTTTTTGCAACAGTCAATAGCTCAAGTTACTACTTTTATTGATTTAATTTTGGACTATAATTTCCAGTGTTGATAGAAGTTCATGAGTCTTCTCATGTGCAGCCTTTGGGATTGCTAACAAGTTACCCATGTCACCATTATGTAGTTTTCCTTGATCCTCTTATATTTTGCTCATCCATAAGGTTTGCTGTCAGTGTTCTTAGATAAGACTGTGTAGTTTGAGCCATACTGGTTTTCTGGAACCTTTAGCATTTCTTTATTAAGGAGGGAGACATTTAAGTGTACTCTTAACAGTTTGAGAGTGTCGGCTGATGTGCTGGATGGATATGAAACTTGAGGCTCAAAAGTAGCTGATAGGAGTCAGTGGAATGTACTTCAGATGGAGTGTCTGAAGAGTATTGCTGGGGTGACATTGTGGGATAGGTAAATCAATGAGCTGAGGAGTATGACTAATGTGAAAAGAGTGGTAAAAAGTGTGAACTGCTGTGCATTGAAGTGGTTTGGCCATATGGAGAAATCAAAAAGGCATTGTTGGTGAAGGAAGTAAAAATGTCAGAAGCATGGGAAGGAATGTTAGAGGTTGGTGAAAAACTAGATAAATAAATGGAATGGAAAGTATGTTCCACCTGTATTTCAGAAGATGACCAATATTTGGAGACGAGTTGAAGGTGATTGTGAGTGCCTGACTGTGATTGTCATGATGGGTATGGCTGGAGGTTCTTGGCTTCATGAGTGACCCAGGTTTGGTAAGTAAAATATGTAATTGTGTCAGTTCTTTAGCTCTGTAATCTTTGAAGTCTTATAAAGCTGCAAGAGTGAATCCACATAGTGCTGTTGGGCCTTGCTGTTGAAAAGACTCCTGAAAGATGTATGTGGAATAGAGTAAATAATTGAAAGTTATGGTCCTCTCAAGAAGATACAACTTCTGTGTCTATGGTAATTACTGCTCCCTGGAGGAATTTTCAGATCCCAGCCTTAAAGTTAGGAAGGTGTTCTTTCTATTAAAATAGAATAATTTCATTTTGTTACGGGTCATCTCTTTTTAGTTACTGCTTATTTTCTGAATATCCATAACTTTCTTCTTCAACTACCTCTGTTTGGCAAAGGAGGGGCTAAACTAACATTTATAGTATAATACTTTAACACTACGAGGCCTGTCAAAAAAGTTTCCGACCTTTGGCCAGAAAAAATACTTCAACAACCTGACGGGGTTGGGACCCTAATCCCCTTCAAAGTAGGCTCCTTGTGCTTCCACACACTTAGCCCACCGATCCTTCCACTGCCGGAAACACCTCTGGAAGTCTTCTTTTGGAATGGTGTTGAGCTCTGTCGTCGCGTTCCGCATTATCTCTTCTCTACTCTCAAAACGGGATCCTTTCAGTGGTGTCTTCAATTTTGGAAACAACCAGAAGTCGCAAGGAGCCAGGTCTGGAGAGTAGGGAGGTTGGCGAACGGTCGTAATTCCATGTTTGGCCAAGAAATTGCGGATCAAATGGGATGAATGTGCGGGCGCGTTGTCGTGATGCAAGTGCCAGTTGTTCGCAGTCCACATGTCTGGTCTTTTGCGCCGAACTGCATCACGAAGTCGCCGGAGAACATCCTGATAGTACTCCTTTGTCACTGTTTGTCCTTCCGGTGCGTATTCGTGATGCACAATTCCACGGACATCAAAGAAAACAGTCAGCATCACCTTGATTTTGCTTCGCACCTGCCGCGCTTTCTTCGGCCTTGGAGACTCGGGATGCTTCCATTGGGATGACTGTCTTTTTGTTTCTGGGTCGTACCCGTACACCCATGACTCATCTCCAGTTATCACGGTGTTCAGAAACCCAGGATCAGTGTTGGCGGTGTCCAGAAGGTCCTGTGCAACGTCACGACGGAGGTCCTTTTGTTCCGGCGACAACAACTTGGGCACGAATTTCGCAGCCACTCGGTTCATGTTCAAATCGTCACGCAAAATGGCATGTGCAGAATCTTTACTCACTCCAACCTCTTGGGCAATCTCCCGCACGGTCAAACGACGATCTGCCATCACCAAATCTCGCACCCTCTCAACAACAGCTGCACTCCGAGAAGTTTTGGGCCTGCCACAACGCTGCTCACTCTCCGCTGATGTGCGGCCATCTTTGAATCGGTTGAACCACTCCTTAATTTGTGTTACACCCATAGCATCTTCCCCAAACACCTGCTGAATCTTACGAATTGTTTCAATTTGAGAATCACCAAGCTTTTGACAAAATTTGATGCAGTGTCTTTGCTCAATTCGTTCAGTCATCTTGCAAGAAAACTAAATCCGACAAACACTTAGAACAGCACCTTACTTGGCGACCACCAGCCAGTGACTGGCCCAAGTGAATGCGGTGAAAAATGTCAAGCATGCGCATTAAGATTCCTCCTTCCACCGTGCACAGTGGCGCCGCCTTAGAATCACTACTTTGCGCGGGAAAAATTAAGGTCGGATACTTTTTCGACAGGCCTCGTATACTATGCAGTGCCTTCTTTATTTCTCTTTTAGGCTTCCATTTGTTGGGGTTAGGGAGGCTTCACCTAATTTACAAGTTGATCTCTGGGTTGTTTGACCATAGGGGTGAATCTGATTCCTGCTGGTTGGCTATCTTTCCTGTGTGGAGGGGATTGACATTGGGGATTACAAGGTGTTTGGTAATAGTGTGGCCAGTTTGTAAATGCTTCCAGTTTTAAATTGTGGTTATCAAAAGTTTTGAATGAAATTATTGTGGTTTCATAGAGAGGACTAGCAAATATTTTATTTTGTTCTGTTTGGCTTTCAAAAATAACCACCACCTAAAGTCTCAAGACATTCACCAATATGAATATAAATTTGTGCTACAACATCCATCAAAGCATTAACATAAACAAATTAAATGACTACTCTGGCGTTGTTTTTCAATGCAGCAATGTGTTGCAGTACAAAATACTCCTCATGTTCCCAAGTCAAAAAATGAAATTTAAAAAAAGACACAAATCAGGTAATCTTAACTTAAGAAAATTTTATCTATATGAAATTAGTCATTGAAGAAATCAGCCCTTCAACTAATCCATGGTTTCATACAAAATGTGGGCTGTAGTTCCATTTTGTTGAAAAAATTCATGTGGTTTTTGGCAAAATTCTTTTCACCATTTACTTGTACGTTTGAGAAGTCATTATGCCTATCCATTTCTCTACTTAGCAAAATAAGTTCCTGCAATTTTTTTTCTCTGTGTTGATGTATGTTTTGAATGTTGTGGTGGCCTCTTGAAAAGTTGAACATGAAACATAAAGTATTAAAGATCTTGTTCTTATTAATAAAATGTACATCAGCCATTTATCACTAGAGCTTTTCAAGCACTTGCCATCACAGCCCTAATTTTTTTCAGTGAACTACCTTTTAAAATATTAATTTAGCATCATTTTGCATCAGTTCCAGGGCTGAGGGTGAATTCAGAAGACGTTTAGAGAATACAAGGTTTAGCTTAGGAAGGCCCTATTAGTCACAAGGCTACTGTTCATCTAGTTAGCCTGAGCTAAATGAGAAATTTCCTCCAGCCATTGAGTTGTCTCACCTTTGAATATGCCTGTGTTTTTTATGTTTTGTGCAGTACCCACTTATCTTTTATGGGTTTTCATTCCTCTTCATTACTTTTTGGTTTTAATCCCTCCAAACTTTTTGTTTTAATGCATAGGGTAGCTTGTTTAAGAACACACTATGTTCCTTGACTACTCATATTTTTAGTTTATACTATATGATCTTTTGTCTTTCCTCTGTGAAAACATTAATGCAATGGTGATGAAGCCTTAAACAAACTAATACTCAAGTATTCAGCATCTGTGATTTTTTCCGCAGTGTTAATCATTTTTGCACATGCTGTTGATTATTGTTTGTTTTTAAATGCTGTTTGATGATTGGTCTCATCAATTTTCACCTATTTTGGGGGGTTTCAATCCCCATGAAATTTGTGTTGCAGCCAGAAAGAGGGGTGAAGTAAGAAATTAGAGCTTCTAACACTGTAAGAAATATTAAAGATCAACAATTAAAAAGAATGTTCAGTCTATGGTAACAACCTCTATAATATTTTGATTTTTTTTTAAATTTCATCTTGTAAATTTTTTTGCAGGAAAATTACATGAAATTGCAGGGTGTCTTAAATTTATGAAATGAATGATTTGCAAAACCTTATACAGGGTGTTTGTAAACTCATGGTACAAACTTTGGCAGTGGGTAGAAAAGCTGATAATAACAACTTTTTTACGAGTAACAAAAAGCTAGAAATCTATTATTTACAAGATATCGAATCACGTTTCTCCACAGTTGGAAGCCACCCTAACCTCATAAATGGATGTACTCTACAATAAATGCTCAACATGACCACCTTCTGCCCAGGATCACCTTCCTGGACATAATTAAACACTCTTGGATCCTCCGTAAACGTCCTCCAGCCTCTACTATCCTTCCAATCAGATCCATCTGTCTCCACTGGCTATTCAGAAACTGAACTGTTCAGGTGACCCCAAAAGTAGAAGTTCAAAGATGTTAAATCTGGTGACTAAGCTGGCCATGGTATGGGTCCAAATCGTCCTATTCATTTGTTCGGAAAGGTACAGTAAAGATATTGACGCACATCCCTTGTGGCATGTAGTGGAGCTTTGTTGTGTTGAAATCACTTGTTGTGTTGTCCAAAAGTACATTTTCTAGGTCAAGTTTTAACTCCCTGAGAAATTCTTCATAGTTTTTCCCCGTTAAATATGCTGGAAGCACATACGGCCCAAACAAATGGTTGCCAATAATTCCTGCCCTTACACTCACAGTAAACCGCACCTGGTGGTTGCGCTGATGCTAAGCATGTGGGTTGTCACGTTTCCACACGGTAAATTATGCATGGTAATCATACCACTACGCGTAAAAGTTGCTTAATCAGTGGAGAGTATATGCATTGAAAATTCATTATCTGCAGTATTCCTATATATGAATCATCATGCAAATCGTTCACAGGGCTGAGAGTTGGTTGGCAGCACTTCTTGTACTCTCATAACATGTTAGGGGTACAGGTC
This sequence comes from Morinoia aosen, assembly GCA_030386875.1. Taxonomy (NCBI): domain Eukaryota; kingdom Metazoa; phylum Arthropoda; class Malacostraca; order Amphipoda; family Talitridae; genus Morinoia; species Morinoia aosen. The sequence goes on from CM059564.1 coordinate 78,900,270, forward strand.
ATCAGCATGGAGTACGTTCCATACTTGAGTGTAGCAACGTATTTCAAGATCATGTGCAGCAGCTTGAGTGATAGTGCGTGGGTTTCTTTCAAAATGCCGTAGTATCCGCTCTTCATCCTCAATGAGTTTTTGCCCACACATTAGATCATCCATTTGTCCTCTGTTCACCTCAAAACTGCAGGCATCTTGCAGATGTTGATGCAACCTTGTGAAGAATTGATGATCAGGTACATGACAGTTGGGAAACTGCTCTGTATACAGTCTAGCTGTCAATATTGCATTGCCATTTGCCAAACCGTATGCCATGTGCATGTGTAGCGAACATGGTTCGCTACTGGTTTTGTACCTCGACCGTAGAGCTATGAGTCACATAGAGGTCCGTCCCGCGGCTGCCTGGCGGCAGTTAACATGGGCGGTTGCTCGATCGTAGCTAGGCAGTTGCGTCAGGACCGTCATAGGGTGCACTTGTCTACGAGCAGGCCAATAAAGCTGGTTGCCTGATGTTCGTAAGTGACCTTGGTTGTGCTTGCCGAAATCCTATGCCTCTTTTATCTGTTGGAACTTAGGGTGTTCTGCCGGGGTGTTAAGTCAGCGGTAGAATTACGATCTCGTGTGAGAGAAGCGACTACCGCAAGACACGCCCCGATTCCGTTCTGTTAAAACTATCCTAGTTCCCTTGTAAATAAACGCTCTTAGTATTTGTCCGTGCCGTACTTTGACCTCGTATCTGGCCTTAGCTATTTAAGCCTGAGTAGCTATTCCCCGTCTGGCCGGCATCCTGACAGGTCGGTTTCCAGTAACTAAAACGTTATCAGGCTCGTGGTCGTTACATTTGATGTCAGAAGTGGGATTTGGCTTCAGATACGGGGACAGTCGGTAGGATAAGGAGTAGTGCAATAAATTGGGATTTTTAATAAAACTTATTATCTTGCTGGCAGTAGACATTTTTTTTTCGTGGCTTAATTTGGGCTAAGAGTGAAGATGGAAACGAAATCTGAGTTAGCTGACGTAATGCTTAGTCTCACAGAGGCAATCAAGGGCTTACGTTCAGACAAATTGCCTCCACCGGGGAAGTTTTCAGGCAAGTCTAGCGACGGTCAGGTCTCGGTTTTCTTGACTAAATTTGAGAATTATGCAAGTTCTAAGTACCAGGAAAACAAGTCGGCTTGGGTTCAGGAATTGCCAGAATTTCTTGAGGGGGAAGCCAAGAATATAGTTCAAGCATACGGAACGGGAGCTGACTATGGGGAAGTAAAAAATAGGTTGATTCAGGAACTAGAGCTTCACGAAAAATTAAGTGATGATGGGTACACAGAATTCTTGCGGGCAGAAAGAAATAGGGGTGAATCACTGACTTGCTATAGTATTAGGCTTGAAAGGCTAGTAGCAAAAGTGGATAGTGTAGGAAAAGAGGGCAAAGAACTCTTGGCTCGAAATAAATTTATTAGTTCCCTAGCACCGGAGCTGGTACGTCGGCTTAAGTTATTCGTTGGCCAGCAGGAGTTCATTGCACTTAGTGCAGTGGCCCGACTAGCAGCCAGTTTGGAGGCCGATATGACAGCTACCGAGGAAAGAATGGGGAATAGTACTCGAGCGGAACAAATTTACTTAGCAACGCCATACGCGCCAGAAACAACTAATGATAACATTGAGCGCCGGGAACGCGGGCCGGCGAGATCAATGCGTTGTTTTCGTTGTGGACAGGAAGGACATTTTGTGCGGGACTGTACACAGCAGGATGTAAATAGAGACAGATCCAGGGAAGTTGTTAGTTCAGAACGCGGGTTGAAATGTGCGTATTGTGGCAAGAAGGGGCATTTGATGAAGGACTGTCTGGGATTTTTGGAGAAATGCGCAGCTTGTGTTTGGTGTGGAGAAATCACACATCGCAGTTTTCAGTGTGCGCATAAACCAGGTCGACAGTCGGGAAACTAGGTGACTCCGGTTTGGGAGGGGCACAGCCGGAGCAGTGTCATGATAGTCCCCAAAATATTGAGATGGTACGGCAGAAGCGTGAGGTAGCGGTGTCGTACTCGGTGGTTGTTGAGGTTGGGCAGTTACAGGTCGATGGCCTGTTAGACACAGGCGCATCGGTCTCTTTAATTACAGAAGAGCTGCTCCATAGAATTCCGGGTGTTCAGGGAAAACTTCGCGCTTCCGCCGTTGACAATGTGGTAGGAATTTCAGGAAACGAGATTCGAATAGAAGGTGAGATATACTTGGCAGTAACGATTGGCAGAACTAAGTTCCCAAGGCATAGATTTTTGGTGATGACTAAGCCGGTACAGGCATTCAGTTGTGTCTTGGGCTTGGAATTTCTTGATTGCTTCAAACTTACGTTGAATGCATCAGATAGGACTTTGGAGAAAGGAAGTAGTCAAGATCGTACAAGAATAGCCCGGTTGAAGGTGATGACTTCGCGCAGAGCGGAATTTCCAGTTTTCAGTGCGGCGGAAGTGACTGTACCTTCTAGGCAGATGTTGCGTTTGTCCGCTCAAGTGAAGAGGGCACCAAATAAATTTGAAGGGTATTTAGAGCCAGTCGATAATGGGACTCGTCCATTGATGGTAGCTTCATCAGTGAATGTCGTAGATGATGAACATATTCGAGTAGAAGTAATGAACCCATTTGATAGTGATGTGAGGTTGGCCAAGCACACAAGACTAGGTACTTTGGTGGCTTTGTGTCGGGAAGAAGTAGAGCAGGATGAAGAGATGGACGAGGTGCCGGGTGACCTTAGCTTGGACGGTACGGATCTGACTGCAGAACAAAGGACGATAGTTGCTGAACTGATGACTGCGCATAAAGACGTTTTTGCGACAGATGAGGCAGACGTGGGGTGTACCGAGACAGTGCGGCACCATATAGATGTTCAGGGTGCAGCGCCTGTAAAACAAAGAAATAGACGTTACCCGGGGCCCATGAAAGAGGAAATCGACCTAGAGGTAAAACTATTAGCGGAAAAAGGTATTATTGAGCCATCTAAGTCACCATGGTCGTCTCCGTTAGTGCCAGCTAGGAAGAAGAACGGAAAATTAAGACTTTGTGTGGACTTTAGAATGTTAAACAGCTTGACAAAACCAGACTGTTTTCCGCTGCCTCATATAGGAGATACGATAAACAAACTTTCGGGAAATTATTATTTTTCTACGCTTGATTTGAAGTCGGGATATTATCAGGTGCCTCTGACTGAATCTTCGCGAGAACTGACTGCTTTCTCTACTGGTACGGAACTGTATCAATTCACTAGGCTTCCGTTTGGCGTATGCAACGGGCCGGCTACGTTCTCACGGCTAATAAGTTTAGTAATTAAGGGGCTACCGAGTGACTCTGTGCAGGCTTACCTTGACGATATTTTGGTCGCCAGTGGGACGTTTGCTGAACATGTCCAGGCGCTGGAGAGAGTGTTCGGCCGGCTTCGAGTTCACGGGCTCAAGCTGAACTTGGAAAAATGTTGTTTGTTTCAAGAGCAGGTCGATTACTTGGGTCATTCCGTCGGTAGACTTGGTGTGAGTCCGCTAGAAAAGAATATAGGGGCGATCCAAGAGTTTCCAGTGCCACGAACGGTACGGCAGTTAAGATCCTTCCTGGGTATGGTGAATTATTATAAGAGTTTTATAAAAGACTCCGCCAATTTGCTGCACCCCTTATACCTGGCGACAGCCACGGGGAAATGGGAATGGACTGCCGAGTGCCAGCAGGCATTTGAGGACGCGAAAACCGTATTGGTGACCGCCCCAATTCTAGCATACCCAGACTTTGTGACGGGACAGCCTTTCGTGTTGACGACTGACGCTAGCGGATGGGGAGCTGGCGCGGTGCTGTCTCAGGTGCAAAGCGGTCAAGAAAGAGTGATCGGTTATGCCGGGGTCAGTTTTAATAAGGCTCAAATGAGATACAGCGCAACTGACAAAGAGCTAGCGGCAATCAGGTTTGCAGTAAATCACTTTAGAATTTACTTGAGTGGTAGGAAATATGTGATCCGAACGGACCATCAGCCTTTGATATATCTTCACAATATGAAACGTACCGACGACCGGCTGATGAGGACGTTGGCTGACTTGGCTATTGGCCAGTATAGCATCGAGTATGTGCCCGGGAAATCTAATGTAGTTGCTGACTGTCTGTCCCGCGTGAATTTTCCTTGGTCAGTTCCAGAGGGAGACGAGAATGCTCCTGAGCCAGAATGTGGGGAGTACCAGGTAGCCGAAGTGGAGGGGGGCCCAAATTCTTTGTTTGTGGCGTTGAGCCGAGCCTCGGGTCTGGGAGACGCGTTGACGCTCCGAGAGCAGGCGATAGACAGATTATTGCAGGAACCCAAAGCATTCGGTAGGACTGGTAAGGCCGCGGATCGTAGGATGATTTCGAGCTGGAAAAATCCGGATGTTTTCCCTCCATGGGAGGCTCTCGTGGCGTTTGCGCAGTTATTTGACTTGAGAGTGGAGGTGGTTTGTAAGCCAGGAGGGTTGGTTGTTGCAAATCCTGTGGGGGAGAAGGGAACTGTTAAACTGGAATGCAAAGGAGGCGTGCATTTTAATGTTATCATAGCAGGTATACCAGCAGAAAGGGTCAATGTAGCAGCGCCTCACGGGCAAGGTAGCCAGGAGGGTGCTTGCCAGTTGGCTGACCTTCGGTTAGGAGAGGAAATACAGATGTTCGCGCCGCATCAACTGCAGGACCAGAGGTTGGTAAGGGTGCGCGAGGCTCTGGAAAGGAAGGAAAAAGACCCAGCATTAGGATATTTGCGACGACATTTTAATAGCTTAGTGATACATAGCGGTGCCATATGTTACAAATACAAGCTAGGGGGCGAGGAAAAGTTCCTACCAGTCATTCCAGACAGTCAATTGAAGGGCTTAGTTAGACAGTTTCATGAACATGTAGCACATGCGGGACAGACTAAGGTTAGCAAGGCATTCCGGCGGTGTTACTTTCATCCCAGCCCATACAAGACTATCAAGGAAGTGATAAGAGAATGTCGGACGTGCCAGTTGCATAAAGGAGTAAGTGCAAAAGATTACCCGCTGTATGGGTTGAGTGCTAAGTGCACGGCGCCGTATGATATTTATGCGGTTGATTTGATGCAATTGCCGCGTACTCCCAGAGGACATATAGGATTATTGGTGGGTGTTGATTTATGGTCCAAATTTGGACACGCAATACCTATACGTTCAAAAGCTGCGCCGGGAGTTGCGCGTGCATTGGAGTATGGTATATTGGCTAGTTGCCCTAGAACCCCTAAAATTTTGCGGTCCGACAATGGTCCCGAGTTTCGAGCTAGGTTGTTCGGACAATTGTTAGACCGGTACGGGGTGCGGCATGAGCGCTCGATCGCCTATGCTCCGCATACCAATGGAGCTGTGGAGAGACTCAACCGGACCATCAAGGAGAGACTCGCCACGGCCTGCGCTGGTAACCCTGGGAGCTGGGATCTAGAAATAGCAAGAGTGATGTCCCAGTACAATAGACTTACCCACAGTGAGACCGGTCGAGCCCCGAGTGAATTCTTCGTGAAGGAGGCTGCGGTGCCAGATCTGCCAAGGCCACCCCGGATGTGGCGACCCGCTGGACCGAAGTTCCGACCGTTCGCAATGGGGGAGCTGGTCCTGCGACGAGTACCTTACGCACGAGAGGACGACAGACACAAACTCGCCCCGCAGTTCCAGGGTCCCTACGAGGTGCTGGAGGTTGACAGGAACCAGGTCACATACACGATACGGGATCTGCAGCGGCGAAGGGCTCCCTTCAAAGTGCACGTGAGGCAATTGAAGAAATATCATGGAAACGACATGGGTCAGGCCCAGCCAGTGCAACCCGAAAGGAAGAACGAGGCAGAAGGTCTGCCGCAAAGACAGCCACGCAAGAGAACCCGTCGAGAAGTGGGGCCAAAGGAAGACGGGGTTGGGGCAGCAGGAGAGATGCAAGAGGACCAAGTGGCTCCCGTGGAGGATGAGTGGTTGGGTCGCCCAATTCATCCGCTGCCACCATTTCCGGCAACGCAGCAGGGGGAGGTGACGGGCGACGACACCAGCGGGGACTTCTCGAAATTTCTCAGACAATACCCGGATCTTCCGCCGTGCGAGGAGAGCCTTGACTTTTCGGGGTTCATCGGCCAGTACCCGGATCCCCCTCTGTTGCGAATGGGGAGAACGGAGGTGCCGGAAGCAGAACGCGGACCTCCCGTCTTGAGTGGGGGAGAGGCGAGTGAAAGCGGAGCTGCAGCAGAAGACACCTCCGATTTTTCAGGTTTCGGGGGGTTGTCGCCATTGGAGAGAGCGCGCCCAGATGTAAGAACTTCTACCCCGGCGGAGGAAGGTGACGAAAGGGGTAGCGGCGCAGGGTGTTTGGAGGTAACAGAGGTGAGTGCTAGTGATAGTACTTGGCAGAGAACGGAACCCTCGGAAGCGGAGGATGAAATATTGCCTCGATTGAGACCTAAAAAGAGGTTAGATTATAAATGCTGAGTGTCTACTTCGATACTGCTCGAATTGTTTTTGTTTCAGGCCCGGGGATCTGTTGCTGCAGGCGGTGGGCCAACGTAGCACGGGGTGCGATGGTCCGACCTGGGCTGCCTGTTCGTGTCCCGACCCTGCAGATGTCTTCTGAGGCGCGGCCGGTGCTGATGGTTGCCTGCCATCGCAACCCGACTGGTGTGAAGCCCTTTGGATGTCCGGGTCGGATGTGACGGGCGGAGGCGCATACTCTTCAGAGATCGTGGTCGCTGTTGCGAGCTGGGAACGCCATGGGAGGTGGACTTCTGCCGCCTGTTTGGCTGCTAAAGTGAAGCCTGCGCAGCGCCGGTTGCAGTATGGAGGAGCAGTCGCCGGTGTGCAATCTGCAGTCGTGTCGGCAGGCACGCGGCAAATCTGCAGCCGGACGTTTTGTCGTCACCTGCGAGACTGGCGGGAACTTGGAAGACAGAAGAACCGGATAGTATTATCAATTTTAGAATAATGATGTACATAGTAAACCTTTTAATAGTTGTCCAATTGTTCATGTGCTAGATGGATGTTTCCGTAATGCGAGCCATTTGCCGTCTTGTTTTAGAGTAGTATAGGCTTCAGCACGAGCGGTGACTTCCTTGCTAAATTGAGGAGGAAAGTAGTGTAGCGAACATGGTTCGCTACTGGTTTTGTACCTCGACCGTAGAGCTATGAGTCACATAGAGGTCCGTCCCGCGGCTGCCTGGCGGCAGTTAACATGGGCGGTTGCTCGATCGTAGCTAGGCAGTTGCGTCAGGACCGTCATAGGGTGCACTTGTCTACGAGCAGGCCAATAAAGCTGGTTGCCTGATGTTCGTAAGTGACCTTGGTTGTGCTTGCCGAAATCCTATGCCTCTTTTATCTGTTGGAACTTAGGGTGTTCTGCCGGGGTGTTAAGTCAGCGGTAGAATTACGATCTCGTGTGAGAGAAGCGACTACCGCAAGACACGCCCCGATTCCGTTCTGTTAAAACTATCCTAGTTCCCTTGTAAATAAACGCTCTTAGTATTTGTCCGTGCCGTACTTTGACCTCGTATCTGGCCTTAGCTATTTAAGCCTGAGTAGCTATTCCCCGTCTGGCCGGCATCCTGACAGGTCGGTTTCCAGTAACTAAAACGTTATCAGGCTCGTGGTCGTTACACATGCATATCTGCTTTCTTAGAATTTGGGTAGCAACTCATAGTGTCAAACTATTTCACACCATGGACCACACATGGAAACAAATGTTACTAGATGCAGGGGTTGTGAAACTTCTCATTTGATTTCCCATAAATGATTGCTTCCCAGAATTTTTGTTATCAAAAATTTTTTATTTTCAATTTTTCTACCCACTGCTAAAGTTTGTACCATGAGTTTACAAACACACTGTGTGTATGGATTGTGTATTGTAAGAAGAAAAAAGTCAACTGTTGGAATTTCGTTTTCATTTCAGAAATAATCTTAGTTGAACTTCAAATGTTCATGAGAATATATGTGATGGACATTTTCTGTGTAGCATTGTTCCTTGATTATTGCTATGTTTGAATTTACTATGCCAGTTCTCAAGGTCTAATTTTAATTGTGATAATGATTACATCCATTTTAACTTACTAATTCTCGTGGCATAGGTACTAATGATATGTAATTGCAACCGTTTTGTGAACCCTAATTTGTTACAGACAGATGACACTCTGAAACTAAATCTAGACAACTATTTCTGCCTTCATGATGTCCCAGCAATGGAGACCCTAATGAAGACTGTAACTTCTACAACTTGATGTTCAAGTTGATTTCTGATTTCAAGTTGAACCTTTGATTTCTGTTAACTATTCATTGTTGATTGCTCATATGAGACCCAAAAATAAATATACTCATCTTGTGCTAGCTGTTTGTTGTAGTGCAACCAGACCACAGAAAAATAATGAATTAACTTGCAAAGTAATTCAATAGTGCATGTTCCATTTGAAAAACCAAAAGATTTAAAAAAACGGTTTTACTTCAATGAAATAATTCTTTTAACTGCACACTTTTTTCACTAAAGAAGCTTTGAGTGGTTCATCCCATAATACTAATACGAAATATATATTACTCTATTCTTTTATTAAATGACTTTAATTGTCTGATCCACTTGATATATGATTATTGTCGTGAAATAAAAAGCAAAAACCTCAAGGCAGGTTTTAATCAACTAAAAATTAACTTTAACATTGAAAATACAGATTGCTTCGTACATCTATCCTAAACGCCGGTAGACAGGATACACAACGAAGTTTTGATATTTCAATCTTAATATGACATTCTTCCCCTCTGACGTTAATCCCATCTGACATTTTAATCACCACCCATAACGTTGAGGCTCTCGTCTCTCTCGAGTGGAGCATCGCAAAACCGGGGTGCTCCTTTCGGTATGTTCAGAATTTTTCATACCCGGCTGGTCCTCCACAACCAATTGCGGGGTTTCCTTGTCCTCTTCGGGTGCCTCAACGGGCGAGAAGTTAGGTGCCTCACTTTGGCAATTTGGCTATTAGGAACAGGGTGCTAAGTCTTTCAGGGATACAGTGTTTTCACGACCGTTCGGATACTTGATGTGGGCATACGCGGGATTCGCCTACACAAGTTCCACTTCGTCCACCAATGGCTCTTCTTTGTGAGTCCGACCAAAACGGTGCAGTAGTACAGGACCTGGGGTCATAAGCCAGGATATGAGTGATGTACTTTAACAAGATCGTCTTGGAAAATTAAAAAATCGGTCATGTGGCGTAGTATTGGTAGACGTAGATAATAAAGAGCGTATCGAATGGAGAGCTTGCGGTAGAACGGATTCCCATTCATGTTGATCTACGCCATGAGTCTTCATGGCCAATTGAATACATTTCCAAATGATGCTGTTATATCTTTCAATTTAGCAATTCCTGGTTGGATGATGTGGAGTTGTTTTACTAGTTGCAACTCCTCGATTGATGAGGTATTTTTGGACACGAGATAAAAATGCTTGCCCACGATCAGAATGCACATAGTTTGGCATTCCGCACAAAGAAAAGATTGTGTCTAGACACCTCACAACAGTTTGAGATGTCATATTTTAACAAGGAATTGCGAAAGGGAATCGGGAAAATTCATCATTGGCTGTAAATAAGTATTTGTTCCCAGTACGCGATGGAATTGGGCCCATAAAATCAATACTTAATCTTCATTGCATGTGATGCTTTTATGAGAACATTGTCCGATCGTGGCTTATAAAAATTCGGCTTGTCTTCTGCGCAGATTTGACAGGAAGAACACACGTTCTTGACATCATCAGTTGAAAATGGTAAGTTCCTGCTTCTCACAAAGTGGTGCATCCTAGTAATTCTCGTATGACAGAGACCATTATGAATTTCCACAAGGCGATTGGAACCGGACGTTGATGCACAGAAGGCGCGAGTAAAAGCATCGGGGGCAACGTTCTTTTTGCCTGGTCGATATCGGATGGAGTAACTGAAATTAGCGAGTTCTAGTCTCCATCCTTGTATTTTATCATTCTTGATCTTTGTCCTTTTTTGGTTATCCAGCATAAATGCTACCAACCTCTAATCAGTTTTTATAGTGAAATGGTGACCAGATAATATGTGAGTCCACTTCCTCACAGCTTCGATAATGGCAGTCGCCTCCTTTTCCACAGCCGGGTAGTGCTTTTCACTCGCATTCAGCGTTCTGGATAGAAAAGCGATCGGACGTCCCACTTTGTTCAAGGTTGCCGACACGGCAATGTCAGAAACATCACATTCCACAAAAAAGGAAGCGAATCGTCGATGCCGCTTAGTGCCGCTGTCCCAAGAAACCTCTTCAAAGTTTCAATGCGGTGATGGCCTCCTAACTCAAAGGGAATGTTTTAGCCTGGTACAAAGCTCGAGCCTAGTCGGAGAATCCAGGAATCCATTTTGCATAGTAAGCAAACATGCCAAGTATTCTCTGAAGAGCAGCAAAATTAGTGGGTGGAGGGAGCTTTTACAGAGGTTCTAGTCTGTCGGGATCTGGTTTGATCAAACCGTTTTCCAGTCTATAACTGAGTAAGTTGATAGATCTTGCAGATGTCACCGTTTTTGATGAATTAAATGTCAACTTCCTCCGCTTGGCAGCAGCCATAAACCTCGCAAGATTCTTATCGTGTTCCTCCTAAGAGCGTCCAGCAATAGTAATATTGTCAAGGTACGGAAATGCCCCATTAAGGTGCTCTTCCTTGACAAATTCATCAATAGCTCTTTAAAATACGGCTACTCCATTCGTAACCCCGAACAGAACTCTCTTGAACTAGTACAATCTTCCATTTGCCTCAAACGCAGTGAATGGCTTATCAAAATCACAGATAGGAACCTAGTGATAAGCACTCTTGAGGTCAAATGTTGAGAAAACTTGGTACTTTGCCAAATCGTTCATCATGTTTTAAATTTTAGGGGGAGGATAGGCATCCAGATCAGTGTATCTATTGACCGTGGCTGAATAATTAATGCACAACCTTTTCTTATGGCGATTTGTTTCATCCTATGCAACGACCACCTGCGCCCTCCAGGCTGACATGCTCGGCTCAATGATACCTTCAGAAAGGAGATGACGAATCTCTTGAGCGATGAATTCGCGATCTGCTCGGCCCAAGTCCCTAGACTTGGTTGCTACCGGTTTTACCCCTTCCTTCATATTTGCAAATAAAAGAGGCTCTGGCACACTAGCAGCGATTAAACAACATGAACCATGATTGGAAATTCTGAGTTACGGCCTTTTTCCGCCATATATTATTGAGACTGATGAATGTTGGCTCTAAAAATCAATGCCAAGCAGAATATCGCTGCAAAGATCTTTTACCACCCCGAGATTAGTGTGGGGGTACTCACGGTTGTTTAGTTTCAGATTGACAGAGCTCATTCCCGTCACAACAGCTATCGAAGATGATGATGCAAGGGTGACCTCCTGATGTACTGGCTCAACACCTAGATGTAGCCGACGGGCAACCTTCTCGTTGATATAACTATTTGTGCTTGCAGTATCAACAAGCCCTGAGAGCGCTGTCCCTTTTTAGCAGCACTGTCACCGTAGAAGATTACAGGCCTTACGGGGCTGCGGCGGTAGTCGAGCATTTGGTGGGAGAAACAATAGAGGCCATGACATCTCTAGTAGTCCTGGAGCGACAAACCTTTGCCCAGTGGCCCACTTTACCGCATAATGAACAGTTGGAATTTCTTGCCGGGCACTTGTTGCGAGGATGAATAGCCCCACCACAGAACCAGCACTGTTTCTTTATAACCACAGAAGTCACTGCGTTGTCCTCAGTCTCCTTCCGCGGAGTAGTTATCATACTTTCCGTAACAGATGACTTGTTGCAAGCGCTGGCTTTCATGGCTGCAGTAAACTAATCCGCTGACCAATACAATTCCAAATTGCGCTATGCAAGATTGAGTACTCTGGCCGTATCATACGCTTTGTTAAGGGTCAGAGTAGAGTTTTCCAGAAGACGTTAGCGTATGATCGATGACGAGAGTCCATTGATGAAGGCATCACGAACGAGTTCCAGTCGGTATTCTTCTGCTGATACAGGCGTTAATTTACAGTTCTTGCCCAGTCTGTGCAATTCTTGAAAGAATTCATCCAAGGATTCAGACGCCTCTTGTCGGCGTGTAGCAAGAAGATGCCTAGCGAAAATAATGTTCTTTTTTTTACATAAAACTTCTCCAGTACCGCAATAGCTCCATTGTACGTGGGCTCATCAGCAATATAATCATACATTTCGGCTGATACATATCGGGTAAGGCAGCAAAGTTTATCTGGTGCTCTCTCCCCGCGTTCTTCTAGGAAGTTATCAAAAGTTCGTCTCCAATGCCGAAACGTCTTCTCGGCCGCCGGTGAATTTGGATCAGCGTTTAGTATCTCTGGGCTTAAGATCCGCTCCATTCAGACTAAAATTTTTAGTTGAATAAATTGTCTTGAAATAAAAAGCAAAAACCTTAACCCTCGTCGACTAACTGGGCTTTCGAGTAGACAGCATGTCGGCGCGGGGTGAAGGAATGAAATATAGGGTTGCCATATACCACTAGAATCGTCTTCACAAGCTCTATTGAATGAACACAGTATAGAGCGTGTGGTAAGAGATGGTAAGGGGTGAGAAGGCAATAAAATTAAGAGGGCTGCGCCGACTCAGTCTGTGCACTCAAAGGCCCAGGGTAGGTTGTGTGCTGCGCAGGCTGGTGTCTACTCGAGTAACCAGCTTTCACTGTGAGGCTCGCGCCGACTCAGTCTGTACACTCGAGTGCCCAGGGTAGGTAGTGTGCTGCGCAGGCTGTTGTCTACTCGAGTAGCCAGCTTTCACTACTGTGAGGATTGCGCCGACTCAGTCTGTGCACTCGAGTGCCCAATGTCTTATCAGTGTGTGCAATAGAGTAATAAAAAGTAATAATTATAATAATACTGGCTATCTATAGATGTTTATCTGTGACATTACTAATGTAATCTTTTCCATTTCTTTCTATGTCTAGGACAGATATCTAATTTGTATACAGAGTGTGCTAGATAGAAACTGTCACTATGCGAAGATACTATACCGGTGGGCTCAGGTAAACAACATGCAGTTCAACGAAGCTAAATTTGAACTGATAAGGTATGGAAGTCACCCAAATGATGCCTTCTCCTACGTAACAGAGGGAGGACTGGACATAGAAAGAAAGCCCTCTCTTCGAGACCTGGGCGTCATCGTTGAGGATACTGGGGCCTTCCGTGAGCACATTGACCTGATTGTGAGCAGATGCAGGCGGCAGATGGGATGGGTGTGGAGAGTATTCCGCACAAGAGAGACCGTGCCCATGCTGACGCTTTACAAAGCACTCGTCCTTCCCCTGGCAGAGTATTGCTGCCAGCTCTGGAATCCGGGAGCCTGGGCTGACATTGTCAAGCTTAAGGGAGTCCAGAGGTCCTTCATGGCAAGGATCTCGGAAGTAAGGCACCTGGACTATTGGCAACGTTTGAAACATCTTGCCCTTTACTCCCTCCAGAGAAGGCGAGAGAGATACACTATTATCTACACCTGGAAGATTGTGAGAGGGCTGGTCCCCAACTTTGTAGAGGATGGTTTGAAGCTGAAAACCAAACAGCACGTGCGTTTTGGGAGGCAATGTGTCGTGCCGGAGTTCAACAACAGAGCTGCGGCCAGCATTCGCACAAGGCATGAACGGTCGTTCTCCGTGATGGGCCCACGACTCTTTAACTGTCTCCCAGCCGAGCTGCGTGAGTTTGAGGGGTCAGCTGAAAGCTTCAAACAAAAATTGGACATGTTCTTGAGATTGATTCCGGACAAGCCACCTCTACCACATTACTACCAGACCGCCTCTGGCAACAGCATCTTGCAGCAGCTCGCCGACCGGAGAGCGCGAGCGCTGTAGGGGGCGTGGCGGCACGAGGGCGGCGCAACGCGTGGCCCGGGCGGACGACCCGAACTCAACCTCAGGAACCTCAGGAAGAATGCGAAGACTAGGTTCAGAAGAAATACGAAAATTATTTGAGAGCTTTGAGAGCTCAGATGAGGATAATGACGACCATTCAGCTATTGTGCAGCAGGTCATACAGCAAGAGGAGACGGACTTCCATGCAATATAATGTACAATATATATACAAGGCTGGTGCAGCCTCTCAGCAAAAGAGAAAAGATCCCGTGGGAGGAAACCGACAATGAACCTGTTGTGGCATTGCCTTTCAAGCCTGAACGCCCAGGCATCCAGATTGATGTCAGAGATGATTTCGACGAGCTGGCTGCATTTATGCTCTTCATGGGTGATGACATCTGGGACACCATTGCTCGCGAGATTAACCGCTACTACCATAACATGGTGCCGAGACAAGAAATCCGTGGTGGTCAAAAATATGTCAGCTTGGCTGAGGCCCGTGCTTACATCGGGATCCTCATCCTACTCGGCCTAAATCCCCCTAGCCACATTCGAATACCATGGAAGAGGGACTCAACATTTAGGAATGACATAATATCAAATTCTATGTCTTTCAGCCGATTTATCCACATACTAGTATGCTTACTGTTTTTACCATATGCTTGTTCTGTGAAAGTATTGCTGTACTGTGTTGTTAGTAAAATAAAAGTTTAGTGTGGTGGTTGGGTGGATTTTTTTGTGCAAGTAAATGGGTCAACCTATAAAAGTTCACTGTTTTGTAGAGTAGAACACATGTTTAGTTATATTTTTGGCTAAGTACAAAATAGTATTTATTTCTCATTCTAACATGCCCATATCTTTTGAACTAATTATCACAGAGAAAAAATAAAAGCACCATTGGATTCAGCAAGTCTTTTTCTATATAAATCAGCATAAAAATATTAGAAAAGTGTCAAGATAAAAAAATGGCTCAACTTCTGAAAAATATATTTCTAAAAAAGTCTATGGACTTTTACACCTTATATCGCACTAATGGCACAAGCTATTTCAAAATTGTTTTTTTCAATGTAAAGAGCAGCTATTTTTCTACTAAAACACGTATTTTCAAACAATTATCCATTATAATAAGCATACAACAAGTAAAATAGCAAAGACAAAAATGGTTATGTTTTTGCAAAGTAAAAAACGAGTATTTTTCATACAAAAATGCTTATATCTTCTGATCTAATCGTCACAGGAAAAAAATAAAAGCACCATTGGTTTCAGCAAATCTTTTTCTATACAAATCAGCATGAAAATATTAGAAAAATGTTGAGATAAAAAAATGGCACACCTTGAAAAAAATATATTTCTTGAAAAGTCTATGGACTTTTACACCTTATATCGCACAAATGGCACAAGCTATTTCAAAATTGTTTTTTCAATGTGAAGAGCAGCTTTTTTTCTACTACAACATGTATTTTCAAACAATTATATATAACAATAAGCGTGCTGGAAGTAAAATAGCAACGGCAATATTGCGCGCTATTTCGGTAATATCAGCATGTCGGCGAGGGTTAAGGCAGGTTTTAATCAACTAAAAATTAACTTTAACATTGAAAATACAGATTGCTTCATACATCTATCCTAAACGCCGGTAGACAGGATACACAACGAAGTTTTGATATTTCGATCTTAATATGACAATTATATTGCATTATTGAAATGTGTGGCCACTTAGTATTTTCTATAATGATGGTAGAAAAGTGTAATGTTTTTAATTTTTTCATGTTATAGCTTCAGTTTTCTCAAATATTAGAGCAAACAAGCATCCCATTGCTCAGGTACCTAAGCACCCAGCATGAAGTGTGCAGTGGTTATGGTGCACAAGCTGACGGATGCTGAAGTGGAGAGGCTGTGCTGCAGGCAGGATTTCATCAAGCAAGAAGCTGCTGCAGAGAACATGATGCAAGGTGAGACTTAGTTCTGGTCTGGGTGTGAGACAAAGACAGTTGATATTGAAATAGAAAACTAAGCCTTTCTAGTGTGGAAATAAACCCAAATGGTATATAGACATACCCTACTGGTTTGAGGGCAAGATCTACTGTTAATGATATCATGAAATGTAGTAAAGGAAAATAAATTATCATTAAATAATAATAAACTCTAGGTGTCTTTTTAGATAAATGAAATTCTATGTTTTTTATAATTTTCCCCATATTATCATAATCGGCAGTTTCTACATGGATTCACAGGTGTTGCTTATTTGGTTGGCCTGTCTTTCTGTCAAGCTCTTAACACTCTAACTGCAACGTATGCTGCTGGTGGCCATGGATAAGATTTTCATAATGCTGTTGATTTACCAGTAGTCAGAAACTTATTTTTCATGATAACTTAGTTAAAGCTAGATGAGGGTATGATTCAGTTACTGATTGCTAGTTTCATAATTGCCTATAACTATTTACATTAAATTGGAGTTGAATATTTAACTTCAGTTTCACCAATTGTGATCTAAGTGCTACGGATACTTGACCGTATTTGTGGTACAAAGAATATTTTAATCCCTGGTACTATTAGGATGGATGTAGTTGTTTGTCATTTGCGTCTGGAAGATTTATTTAGGAAAAATATCACATCCCCTCGTTTTTAATGGGTCATGTACACTTATAGGATATAGTGTTGCAAAAATTGTGTTCAGGAGTGAAACCAAATTGCACAACAAATATTTCTCTCTAATCATTGTTTTGACATGGTCTGTATGGCCAATTCTGGTTTCAATAGAATTTCATGAGTCATATAGAAGATGAAACAAAGTTTGAACATAATGCAATTGGTACGTATGTTTTGTAAATGTCAGGAGCATAGACAAATTGGAAGTTCCATGCTGTGAGTGGAGATGTGGCAACACTAGATGCAAAAACTTTCAGTGTTCTCAACATTATCTGCAACTTATTGTTTTTGGATTTATGCTGTCATTTTGCATGCATTTTAGTGTACACAGCCATTTGTGTAGATGATGTGTGAATATTTGGGAGTGCAATACTGCATGTAAATCTCTGTTTGGAGTAGATCATTGGAGTACCATATTTATTGTTCCTGTACATGACATAATTTTTAGTGCCTGCCACCTGAGCATTCACACCATGGTTTTTTATAAGAATTACTCTCTGAGTAAACCTTATCTCACTGATATTCTTTCTTTCTGCTGAACCATGCTATGAGTGTAATGTTGTGTATTTGAAAACCATCACCTCCTCATGGAGATACAACTATTGTTTCCATGGGTATAAGCACTCAGGGGAAATATGTGAAGTGCTGCGCTTAAGTTGGTAGACCTTTTTTTTAAATAGAATACATATTTGTTTTGTTATGGACCATTTTTTTTGTGGTTTGCTGCTGTCTCGTTTTTCAGTATTCATTACTTTCTGCATCAAGTTTAATCTGGTTTCGTGAACTGCTTTCTTGACTTAATGGTTTCTATGCACCTTGAGCATAGATTCCCCATTTCTTCAACACCATACTAAATGGTGCCTTCCTTCCTATCTTTGAAACACCTGAGTACCAATAAGTAGGCTTAAACTTACATCTAATCTAATTTGAAAACTTGCAAAAAAAACTGTGGTATAGCTCTGGTAAAGATGAGGACTTCCGTGGTATAAGGAGTTGTGTTGAGTTTTGGTCTTTGTCTTCAGTGTGAAACTTCCTCCCACAAGGTTGAGAAATGCTGTCATAATTGAGAAGACATGTCACTCACTGGATTTCATTCTATTCTAATCTATATACTTAATAGCAAAACTCAAAATTTGTGCGAGTCCGTTTGGAAAATTGGCTGAGTCTACATGGTCGAGTGAGGTATTAAATTGAAGCCACTGGTGTCTATATTTGCAGAAAACTATCAGATTTGAAAAAAATTATTATAATTTTTTTTTTCATATTTTTTTCAATTTTTTTTAATTTTTTTAATTTTTTTTTCATTTTTTTATTTTTTTTTATTTTTCTTATTTTTAATTTTTATTTTATTTTTTTATTTTTTTATTTTTAGGCAAGTCGGACAACCCGATACTCGGGTTGAACCGGCTTAAGCTTAGCCGGTTACCGGAGGTAACCGGCTAGTTGTCTCATGAATGCTTTAAAAATTGGTTTACACTAATTTTTAATTGAAACTTGCATGATGTCCTTTAGAAATAGAGTGAAGTGCAAAGTACATTTTTTAATGCAAATTTTTATTGGATTTGCTAGTGTGTTATAAATTGAAACTTCTATTTATTCTGAAGACTTTGTTTCTCACTTCTTATTGTTATTTAAATTTGCTGGTGTAAGCTAAAATATGATTAAGCTCATTCATTCTCCTAAGCTTTTAAAGTATTAACTATTTAGTTGAAAGAATTATATTGTATTCCCTGCTATAAGTATTACTAGATTTCTTTTCCTCACCTTTTAGATTGTTCCAGTTTTCATGTATTAGAATACTAACAAAATTGTTAACATTGTCAAAATCAAGATATTATTTTTATATTTTAAAAACACATGAAGAGCTGTTACTAGATTTGTCATCTCATCTGCAATTTTTTTCTATGAGCTTGTGTCACTTGCAGGTGACGGGCCGAGTTCTGGGAGCCACCTTGAAGAAACTTACATTAAAAGTGAAGTGCCTGAGGTTGAGCTGGAGGCCGTTACTGTCAAGGACGAGCCCATTGACTGGCATCAGGAACCCCAGGTGCTGCAATTGGTTGCTTACTCTTTTCTTGAATGCTTCTAATTGGTGCGTGTGAATAACATGCACTGCAGGTTTAAGTTTTGAACTTTAATCCACTGGGCAGACAAATAAACCGGGAACGAAGTTGAAAATAAAATCGGGAACAGGTACGATACAAGTCTCCAGTGCGTAGTGGTTAATGTTGCTCATCAAAGTAAGTCTTTGACTATTGCTTAGACTTGCAGCTCAAGACGCTGGCAGTTCCTCAGCGTCGGGAACCTTGTGGTTCTCCAAGGACGAGAGCACTTCTCTTCTAAGTGCTCTCGCGCCCTCGTCTCCTTCAGCCAGCAAGGATTGAAAAATTTTCCAAACGTCTTGATTCTGGTCTCGAGCAAAAGTAGCAGGTTTACTACGGTTCACTGCAAGAGGAGAAAGAAAAGTTGAGATAATTAATTTACCAAATTAACTGGATGAACGGAAATAACACGTTAATGAAAAGAAATACATGAGAGATCTAAGATTAGCACTCGCACCCCAGCAACGCTGCGCTTTCGGTGTGAAATGCTTTGCACTAATAGACAAAAGGAAGGAACTTGCATGATCAATGGGAAGGGGCCTCTGCGGTAAAGTTGTACTGTAAAAGAAGGTTTAATTGTAAGAATGGATAACAAGAAGCAAGTTGAAGGAATGAAGTCAATATGATTCAGAAACTGTCTTAATTCAATGGTTCATCAAAACTCACCTGAAAAATTTATTTTTAGTGAGGCTTCTCCTCTTTTAGTGGCAAGTAAGGTGTAAGTCTCAAATGGAGCTACATGACACGGAAGAGAAAATCCCGCTGGCCTTAATATTAACTTAAAGTAATTAATACTAGCTAGATTACGGACAGCCTATCTGACGACTGTATCGTAATAATCGCCTCTCGAGGAGAACAAAAAGGTGAGTTAATAATCGCCTCTCGAGGAGGACAGAAAAGGTAAGGTAATAATCGCCTCTCGAGGAGGGCAGCAAAGGTGAGGTAATATTCGCCTCTTGAAGAAGACTGCAAAGGTAAGTTAATAATCGCCTCTCGAAGAAGACAGCTAAGGTAGGTTAATAATTACTAGGTTACACATTAATGATTAAGAACACCAAACGGATAAAAAAGTGTCTTGGAAGATAGAAATGCAAGTAGAGGAGAAAAGGGAAGACAGCGCAAGAGGAACAGAAAAGTTCGTCCTCATGCTAAACAGTGGGCCTTGATGGCAGCCCCAACGGAACTTCACAACACTCGTCCGCGGCACCAAGAGTAACTTCCACAGGTAACACATGGTGATTTTCAGAAGCAAAGGCATGGATGATAATAGTAACAATAATTATAATAATAATGCTTAAAACCAGGGATAAGTTCACGATCTCACCTCCGTCCATGCGCCAAACCTGAAGTGTGAGGTAAAACGAGGTCTAGACGACTTTGTTACAGAGGTGAGCGCACTGTATTTCTTATAGTTTATTCTCCTCTTGAGTGCTTTTAATGGGTTGCTAACTATCCTCTTTAGTGATCCTGATTGGTTCTTTACTCACTGAAGTGCTTCCTGTGGATTGCTTGCTCATCTCTTCAATGCCTGGTTACTTTCTTTGCTCTTGGATGCTTCCAATTGATTACTCATTTTCTTCTTGAATGCTTCTGTTTGATATCAGTGGAGTATTTATCATTCTGCAAAAAATTTGAATTGATTCATATTTTGTCTGTTTTTTCTTGATCTTGGCCTCTATTTTGTGACTTTAATGTCATTAGTACTACTTTCACCTCATATTATTTTGAGCAATTCTGACAATTGACAAAACTTGTCACCCAGTGGATTTAATAATATTCCAATTGCTTTATGAATGATTTGAAATTTATTGCTAAACCGTTTCATTACCTGCTGAGCGATGTTTTACTCTGGTTCCAGAAAATAGTCTCACTGCACACTTCTTTATTCTCGAGTTTCAATTCTGTTGAATTCAGATTTATTGTCTATTTGATTGCTTATTGGTGGTTAGTGAAATACATCTTATATTCAAAACTTGTTGCACCTGACGTAGAGTGATTTTATCTTCGACTGCTGGCATTGAGTCTTGTTCTGGAATTTTCGATGTGATCCTTAATTCCCGTTCCTCAACCACAGCTAGTGTTGATCAAGCTATGATCCTGTGATTAATAGTATCAAAGCTTTTTTCAGCATGCTTCTTGTATCTCTAGTGTCGTGGAGCCCTTTCTTAATTGAGTTGTGCCTCAGTGAGTTGACTTCAACGACACATTTTACTGGTTTACGCCAGTGATCGTTTCAAGATGCTTTGAAGTTTTCTTTTGCTCTCTCAACTTCATCAAACATTTTCCGCCAAATTTGTGATTAAAATGTTGGTGTGGAACTCTTGCCACACGTGAAACCGTATTAATTACTTAAGTAGTCAAATTTCTGTTTTTTATACTTGTTCTTGATTTGCGAGTGAGACCAAAAACAAATGAATAATTTTTGGTTGGTTGTTTTGCTAGTGTAAGAAATCACTTCAACCGCTCTCAGTTTTTCAGAGGCAATAGTTCTGATACAATTGAAGTTGCTTATAAATTTAAAAAGAAAAATGAAGTTAGTTTCGTGTTTTAAAGAGAAAAACGTTAACATTATACTTTTGTGCAGGAATCTTTATCCAAAAAATGTGGTCATGACAGGCGCTATTGCATGTAGAAGATATTGCGTGAATACTTCGTTAAATTTTTGCTCTGTTTTGAAGTATTAACCGGCTGTTAAGAGTGAATGTGCTTTTCAAATTTCTCTTGTGCTGTTGTTATTTGTTGCTTCCTGTATTTTTTCAAGTATTTTTCTTGTATTTTGTTTTAAACAGTTGAGCGCTTTTGCTTAAAATTAAAATAAGAATGGATGCTCAAGTGCACAACTTCGTCTCAAAAGTACATGGTTACTAAGTGCATATGTACTTTAAATTGTAATTTTTCGTGTAATGCAGTTTTTTCTGAGGATCCTGGCCAGTAATAATCGGGAAAAGTTCTTCCTCACAGGCCAGTTCAAGTTCAGGCTCTCATGCAATTACTTTCAAGAGAGAAGTAGAGAATGACTGCACTGAGGCACGCACAGGACACGCAGAAGTAGAGGACGAGTTGAGGGAAGGCAGCTCTGGTGCGTGCAACACAAGTGCTGTTCATCAGGAACTAGCTGGAGCATCTCAAGGCAGCGCCGACTCGCTACCATCAGATGTGTCGGGTAGCGACAGTAGTGTTGAGGCCGCACCTCCTGATAGCCTTTTGTCAAGGCCCTTGCTGTGTGAACATTGTGATTACTCCACTGGCAGGAGGGACCTTATGGAGCTGCACCTCCGTGTCAGGCACAAATTGGGATGTTACTACGATTGTGGGTTGTGTGATTACTCCACTCTGCACAGAAGTATTTCGAAGTGGCACATAGTTGAGCAGCATGATAATGAGAGCCGGTGCGAAGGTCTACCCGGGAGTTACCAATATCCAGGTTTGAAAATGACGACGAAACAGCGACGTAATAAACATGGACAGGAAGAGCTCAAATGTGATTCCTGTGACTCTTGTTTTATCATCGAGTCCAGTTCTAATTCACCTAAAAAAGGTGCATTAGACAATAGTATGGTGAACAAGAGTAAAATGTGTGAACATTCTTCAGCAAATGTAGGAAACTTGAACCATTATTTGTCTGGTAAACGCAAAAAAGGACCTCAGATAAGTAAACATTACCAAGGTCGGCTTTACAGGCTTAACTTGAATGACTCTGCTCGTAGAGACGAACATAAAGTCTTCCAAGCTAGCAAACATAGTGAAGGTCAGCTCTTCAAGTGTGAATTCTGTGAATATTTGTCTGCTCGAAAACAGAACGTTAAACATCATCTAGCAAGCATACATGGGTATGGTCAGCTGTTCAAGTGTGAATTCTGTGGATATTCGTCTGCTGAAGTGCGTCATGTTAAACGACACCTAGCCAGCAAACATGGTGAAGGTCAGCTGTTCAAGTGTGAAGTATGTGAATATTCGTCTGCTGAAATGTGTAAAGTTAAACGACACCTAGCCTGCAAACATGGTGATGGTCAGCTGTTCAAATGTGAAGTATGTGAATATTCGTCTGCTGAAATGAGTAATGTTAAACGACACCTAGCCAGTAAACATGGTGAAGGACAGCTGTTCAAGTGTGAGTTATGTGACTATACCTCTGCTCATAAGAATGGTCTCAAACTACACCTAGCCAGCAAACATGGTGAAGGTCAGCTGTTCAAGTGTGAGTTATGTGACTATACCTCTGCTCATAAGAATGGTGTCAAACTACACCGAGCCAGCAAACATGGTGAAGGTCAGCTGTTCAAGTGTGAGTTATGTGACTATACCTCTGCTCATAAGAATGGTGTCAAACTACACCTAGCCAGCAAACATGGTGAAGGTCAGCTGTTCAAATGTGAAGTATGTGAATATTCGTCTGCTGAAATGTGTAATGTTAAACGACACCTAGCCAGCAAACATGGTGAAGGTCAGCTGTTCAAGTGTGAAGTATGTGAATATTCGTCTGCTGAAATGTGTAAAGTTAAACGACACCGAGCCTGCAAACATGGTGATAGTCAGCTGTTCAAATGTGAAGTATGTGAATATTCGTCTGCTGAAATGAGTAATGTTAAACGACACCTAGCCAGCAAACATGGTGAAGGACAGCTGTTCAAGTGTGAGTTATGTGACTATACCTCTGCTCATAAGAATGGTGCCAAACTACACCTAGCCAGCAAACATGGTGAAGGTCAGCTGTTCAAATGTGAAGTATGTGAATATTCGTCTGCTGAAATGTGTAATGTTAAACGACACCTAGCCAGCAAACATGGTGAAGGTCAGCTGTTCAAGTGTGAGTTATGTGACTATAGCTCTGCTCGTAAGAATCAGGTCAAACTACACCAAGCCAGCAAACATGGTGAAGGTCAGCTGTTCAAGTGTGAGTTATGTGACTATACCTCTGCTTATAAGAATAGTGTCAAACTACACCGAGCCAGCATACATGGTGCTGGTTAGCTGTTCAAGTGTGAAATATTCAAGTGTGACTGTTCTTCTGCTCGAAAGGGCAAAGTTCTAAAACACCTAGCTAGCCAACATTATTGCACTAATGCCTTTCCTTTCTATACCTTTTTCACTTCAAATTAATCCGAGTCAAGTTCAATTTAATCCAAGTCAAGTTCAATTTTATCCAAGTCAAGTTCAATTCAATCCAAGTGAAGTTCAAATTAATCCAAGTCAAGTTCAAATTAATCCGAGTCAAGTTCACATTAATCCAAGTCAAGTTCAAATTAATCCAACCCTCAGTTGAGTTAAAAAATGACAATAATTTGTTAATTTGAGTTTTTTGTGTAAAATATGTATCTATTGGATGTTGTAAGCAAGACTGGTTTTGAGGATTTATTTACACTCATAGATATTTATATACGTGAAATTCCACTTGATCGCATCTATGAAATCATATACATGCAAATATAAAAGGTTATCATCGAGCGATATGTAGATTTAATCTTTAAAAGAAATATTCAAATGCGATTCACTGAGTACTAATGTACGATTCCGTTTGATTGCAATTTATACTTGTACATTACTACCCAGATACATTCCTGCACTAGCAATATAAATGTAACCATCCATTCTAATTCCGTGTTAGTCGATGTGAAGAAATGTAGGATCCACTTACAATACACAATAATAATACGAGAAACAATGTTTCTAACTTAAGTACTGATTTTATTTATGTGTGTTCAAAATTCAATATATAATACTTCCAAGACTTAAATATTTATAAAATGATTATTATGAAAGTTTTTGAAGTCTTAAAAGTATTATGTATTGAATTGTGAACACACACAAATAAAATAAGTAGTGAATTAGAAACATTGTTTCTTGTATTTTTATTATTGTGTATTGTAAGTGGATCCAACATTTCTTCACATTGACTAACACGGAATTAGAATGGATGGCAACATTTATATTGCTAATGCATAAATGTATCTGGTAGTAATGTACAAATATAAATTGTAATTAAACGGAATCGTACATTAGTACTCAGTGAATCGCACTTGTATATTTCTTTTAAAAATTTAATCTACATGTCGTCTATTGATGATATTTTGTACTTGCATGTATTTGATTTAATATATGCGGTGAAGTGGAATTTCACGTATATAAATATCTATGAGTGTAAATAAATTCTCAAAACAAGTTTTGCTCATCACATCCAATATATACATATTCAACACAAAAACTCATATTAACCAATTTTTATGCAATTTTTAACTCGACTGAGTGTTGGATTAATTTGAACTTGACTTGGATTATTTTGAACTTGACTTGGATTAAATTGAACTTGACTTGGATTAATTTGAACTTAACTTGGATTAATTTGAACTTGACTTGGATTAAATTGAATTTGACTTAGATTAATTTGAAGTGAAAAAGGTGTAGATGTGAAATGCGCATTTATAGGCTATTCAAATGTCAAATCACCACATTCACATTTTTTAAATATTTCAGCTCCTCCGTGTGGTCAAAAATCTTACGGGCTTCTCCCTTTGAAGAATATAACTTTTGTGTCCATAGGAATTGGTGCTCATGCGGGGAATATGTGAGGTCCTGAACTAATAGTTAAGGAGGTCATGCTTTTATGGAAAAAAATGTTTTTAGTTTTGTTAAGGACCGTCTTTTTATTTTTCACTGCAGCCCTTGTTTTCATCATCCGTTACGCTTTCAACTTGGCCTCGTTTCATAAATTTCTATGCAACTTGCTGTTTCTTTGATCCACATGCATAAACTCTACATACATAAACCAGGCTGCTTTTCCCTATGGGAGGGTAGCCAACAGCAGGCCACAATCATCACTCTTAGTCACTAGGAGCCGCGAGAGGCATCACTGGCCGCACCAGACTGCCAGGATCAGCAGCAGCACAGCACAACCATCTTCCACAGTCAGGTCCGACAGCCATAGCTGATTTACCCTGACCGCTTCATTGAGTGCAGCCCCTCCCTTCGCACAGGATAAGTCAACTCCAGCACACGTCGGCAGGCTTCCAGTATCGCGTCAAAAAATAAAATTACTTTCTTCTACACTGTTCCTCTCCTGTCCGCAGTCATTCCCTCTCGCCACGTCTACAGTCAGACCCCTCTCATGCAAAGTACGTTTCACCCCATCCATCCAACTCATCTGTGGCCTACCTCGCGCTCTAATACCACTCACTTCCGACGTATAAATCTTTTTTCACCAGCCACTCAACATTCATTTTTTCAACATGCCCAGACCATCCAAGCACTCTTTCATCCGCCGGCCTGCTCAACTTTTTCACACAAGTCTGCCTCTTAACCAACTCATTCCTGATCCTATCGCTTCTTGTTGCTCCATACATGCTCCTCAAACGTTTCATCTCAAACTCATCCAACTTCTCCCTTTCAGCTACTCTTAAACCCTAAGAATCTGCTCCATACAACAAAACTGGCACGATCAAGCTTTCATACAGACCCTCTTAGCATTTATACTCAAACTCCTGCATTCAAAAACTTTCCATTGCAACCAATGTCTTACAGCCTTCACTCACTCGATGCCTCACTTCTACTTCCATACTATCATTCACAGGCGCGTCCGACCCGAGGTACCTAAAATGATGTACCTCCTCTAACACTTCACCATTCATCCTCACATCCAAAGTTCCAAACACTCCATCTATTGAACATCTCATCACCTTTTATTTACATTTACCCTCAATTTATACCTTTCACACACTCTACCAAACTCTGCAACCAGTCTCCGAAAGTTTTCCTCTGAAGTAGCCACAAGTTCTGTATCATCTGCAAACAACAGCTGACACACTTCCCAATCCATGCCATTTTGTCCCACCAACTACGCTCCTTTCTCCAACACTCTGACATTCACTTCTCTCACCACACCATCTATAAACAAGTTAAACAACCACGGCGACATCACACATCCCTGCCTCACACCTGTCACAACTGGGAACCAATCACTCACCTCATTCCCTACTCTCACACATGCTCTTCTATCAATGTAGAAACTCTTGATCGCATTCAACTGTCTCCCACCAACTCCATACAAGCTTACAACGTGCCATAAAGCCTCACGGTCCACTCTGTCGTACGCCTTCTCAAGATCCATAAATGCCTAAAGTACATATTTTCCATTTGCCAAGTGTTTCGCATTTGCCTGCCTCACAGCAAACATTTGATCCACACAACCTCTACCACGTCTAAAACCACATTGTTCTTCGGCAAGCGCATGATCCATCATCACTCCCACTCTACCAATTAAAACTCTTTCATACAGCTTCCCAACGACACTCAGTAGACTCATACCTCTGGAATTACTGCACTCATAACTGTCACCTTTCCCCTTACACAGCGGACTCCCACACGCGCTACTCCAATCTATCCGAACTTTACTAGCTTCAAAACACACATTAACAAACGTACCAACCATTCTACAACCACATTTCCTCTTTTCCATGAACCCTACATTCCCATAAGTCATTACTGAATGATTTCTTCCTCCTTCCTCTTTTAAAACCACTTTTTGCAATTAAACAGGCCTAAACTATCTTAGCTTATCTAATGTAATATAAGGCCTCGGTTGTGTTGTTGTCGGTACAATTTTATTTCCTTCCTAACACTGCTTTCTTCATTTAGCGCACTATTCTGCGCGAATTTTGGTAATTTATGAGGTGTCTTTTTCGAATGAAATGAGAACTTTCTTTCACTTGCTGAGTGGCTTTTTGAAATGATGCATGAAGATCAGCCGTTCACATTCTATTTCGCAGTGTTTCTTGTCGCATCCTTGTGACATTTGTCAGACTTACACTGCGGATTCTTTTTCTTTGTTTATATTCTAGGGTTAACGGTCAGTGGTCACCTTCTTGAATTGTTTCGTGTTCTTTGTTTGTGTTTGTTAGAAACACATGTTTTATGTCAGTGCTTCCCAAACTAAGGTCCCCGGACCCTTGGGGATCCCTGAGAAGGTGCTAAGGGTCCGCGACACCATGAAAAAAATTCGTTCCAGACAAAAATATGTATAAAAATATACAACACTGATTCTCTGTCATGATAATAGGTGGTGTCGATATTTTGGTGTGCAAGCAGCAGCCCTTCTCTACTACGTTCTTACATCTGTCATATTATTTTATTTCGTTTGTTGGCTCACCTTTGCTACCGGCTTAATTGGAGCACTGTGTTTACTTCTGTGGTGTGTTATGTTTTCCAGAAAGTGTGTGGGGAGTTTTTGGTATGTGGGAAAATGTTGAAGAAAGCCCATGTATTGGTAGGTTTTTCTGTATCTTATTTTCAAATCATTATCATTAGCTTAATTTGAATTTATTACGAAGTAGCAACTTCGATCTTTCGCCAGTCCAACTGTCACGATCGTTAGTCTTGTGACCGGCAGTGTGGCCCGAAGTCCATTTAGGCTCTGGCAGTCTGATCGGTCTGGCTGCTACACATTCGCATTGTACGCAGATGGCATTCGCTATATGTTGCAAGAAAGTAAAAATGGCAGTATATCGGTAGTTGGTTATTGATAATTAACATAACTGTATTTGGTAAGTTTGCCTAAATATCCTGTAACTGTAGGCTGCTCTGTTTTTTTTAATTACTTTTTATATTCATCTATACTTCATTTTATGCTCACAGAAAATGTGAACTGAAGATGGAGAAGTTTTTAAACTTACTCGACTGATGAGCTTTCCACTGCTACTACACCAAGACAAAGTGAAGGAAGTAGTTTGGGTACAAAGGAAAGTAAATAAAAACTAGGGAGTATAATTCTTCATGTATTGCATATGGGTTTATCTTTGTGGTAAGAAAAAATCAGAGTGGAGTACCCAAAGTGTGTGTGCTATCAGTCAAGAGATACTCTACAATGAAGGTATGAAACCATCGAAACTACAAAGACATTTACAACAAATGCTTACAACTAAGGCCACAAAATCCATTGATTTCTTCAAACAACAAAAGTCTTCAGTAGCTAGCCAAGCAAATACATTCAAACAGAAATTCACACTTCTACACAGAGCCCCGAAAGCATCATTCATAAATTATTATGTTATTCATGGCAAAAAGTTTATCAGTGAAAAGATAGAGTTTTTGAAGCCCTTTGTCACGAAATAGATGCAGATTTTCATGGTTTGCTGCTCCACTCTGAAGTGCGATGGTTGTCGCGTGGAGCAGGTTTGAATCGTGTATTTGCACTGCGGAAAGAATTAGCTGGTCCCTACTCTACCTTTGGGTGGAGTGGGGAATTGTGGCTGAGTTCTCCCTTTTCCCAATGGGGGGAAATAACCGCGTGGCGCCAGGATCCGAAGTGCCGGCACCTTCAAGGGAGGGAGCGCTCTTAACCACTCGGCCACGGTGACAACACCAGATGGTCCACTAAGCAGCAATGACAATAGACTAGTTGAGATATAACTCTTTGTAGGCTCATTAAGTTCTGCTACTGTTATAGCATTCCGCAGAAACCTTTTACTACGTTGAAATTTCATTTGAGCTGATGTTCTCACCCTAAACCAGTTCTGAACTGGACGAATTGTTCCGGCCTGAGAACATGAAATTTGTAACAAATTTGAACATTTCTTGGGTACTTGTGGGTTATGTCGCCACTCGTTTAGGGGGAAAAGTGACAAATGTAATGGTTTTATGAATATTGAAGTGATGTTCTGAACAGTATGAATAGAATTTTTATGAGAAGGTATCCTTATTGATTTATATTCATTTCTAATGCAATTTATTTACTTTTCATACATGTACAATGAATCACTGGGACCTGCCTCTTCAGTTCTTGGACCAGAGATTCACTTTCACCTGAAGCCAAATGAAAATTTATAACAATTTTATTAAGCTAACCTAACTTAACCTTACCTTAACTTAAAAAAATATTAATTAAAAGTGTTGACAGATAACCCACATGTACCATTTTTTTGCATCATCTGGACGAGCCCAGATATTTTTATGGGGAAAACATCAGAATTTCCCGAAAAATCATTTCAACACGAAGGCCAGCTAATAACTCTGCAAATTTTTATCTCGATTTGAAAATTGAAAAAATTTCACGAACGTCTCATAGATAATTTTTCATCTTGGGTAACGCTTCGGAATATTTTTGTAGGCAATGCAATTGTCCGCATTCAAAAATTACATTGAGTCTGTAATTTATTCGTGGTATTTCCGAGCAGTTGCCATCATTATATGAAGAGTATTGAAAATACTTGGTATATTATCAATATCAGGTTAGAGTGTTACGTTCCGTCTTTGGTAAGGAATATTTCGTTAACATTCTTCGTCATTTGGGTACATGTTTGTTATTTATCGTATCCACAATAGAGCATGTTCGAATTTTGCCCTATGTTATTACTGAAGGCAGGGTGTTGAATTTTTCCCTATGTTATTACTGAAAGCGTGGTATTGAATTTTGCCCTATGTCATTACTGAATGCAGAGTGTTGAATTTTGCCCTATATTATTACTGTAAGCGTTAAATTTTCTTTTCTCTTTTAAATCACTGATGGCACAGAGTTTTGCTCTATACTATTACATCACGTTTTCTATATCCTACCCCCTTTTTCCGTTTTTTTTATCATCAGAGAATCTGTTCACCGCGGAAAATGTGCTATGTTGGAACCGGGATTTGAACCCGGGTCTCTTTCGTCTTTATTTATATTTTTTATCTATAAATGATTAATAAAAGACGCTCAAAAATCGTATCTATTTCACTGATAATATTGTCCCAAAAACTGCACTCGAGGAAAATTTTTACTTATATGAATTTTGATGAAAGTTTACATTAAAACCAAAACCGAACCATCGATGCATTTTTCTACTCAATGAATAAAGTTTGGAATTATTTTTTGCTAAATTATGAAAAAAAAATTTCGAAACTATGTCCTAGAATAAACGTAATTGTACATTATTCTTAACGCGTGATTATACGTTCCAATCCCAATTACAAATAGTTATTGAATATTAACGATGAGCAATTTTTATAAGCCCAGCCATCAAAAATAAAACGACAAAATCGCTTCTATAGATCCACTTAATTAATCCTCTTCAGGTCGCACAAGTATGCAACTGTCGTTAACAGCGTTTTGTATTGAAGTTTATGTACTCCGAAATAGCTCTTCTCCAATACAAAATTGTCACGTGCATTAGGTTAATTCTTTACTATTAAATTTAGATGTTGCTCAGTGTTTTAATTCCTTGTTTGAAAGGAAGAGAAAGATAGGCATGAAACCACATTACCATCTTACTATTCATTTTAATAACATATGATTCATAATAATTATTCGATTACTTGCTCCTTTATGAGCTGGTGGCAGCGTAGCTATAAATCAATTGATATTGTGACGAGGACATTGAAAAGTCTCGTCTTACTTTGATTACCCAAAATAAATAATGTGGCATAACCGCATGTCACGACGGCTAAAGGTATGCCAGTGAATGTGGGATCCTCGGAAGAGAACTACAACGTCTGGTAATATCGGTGCAATGTAGTCACGTTCCAATATATAGGGCTATAACAATAAATACATATATAATAACGTTTACATTTATTATGTACATATACATTAACGTTTATGTATAAATAAATACATAATGTTTACGTATAAATGAATACAAATACATTAACGTTAACGTATGAATAAATGCATATACACAAACGTCAACGGAAAAATATTTACATATCAATTAACGCCAACGCATGAATAAGTGAATAAATGACAATAAAATATGAGGGTATAACATACCGGCAGAAGTGTAGGGGTAGGCAGACATGGGGTAAAGGGGTAGGGCCCCACTGCTCTGGGGGGCACCCCGTGATTGGTGGGCGCTGAGTTCAAACTGGTGGTTGCTCCCTACGACGAGGCCACGCCCACACGTGGTTGTTGGAAATAAACGCCTCCAGGTACGGCATCGTAGCCAATTGGGGTGCAGGGCCACTTGATGGGGTGGGGCCGGCTACAAGAGGGGCGGAGCCACTAGCCAATGCGTTGGGAGAGGCGGAGCCCCCACCGGCCAATGAGGTGGCGCCAGAACTAAGAAGGGCGGAGCCACCAGCCAATGAGGTGGCGCCAGAACCAAGAGGGGCGGAGCCACCAGCCAATGAGGTGGCGCCAGAACCAAGAGGGGCGGAGCCACTAGCCGAAGAGACGGCGCCTGTCCTAGAAAGGGCGAGCCCAGGGACGGAATTGGTGGGTTTGACGAGATAGGAGGCGGGGCTTGGCCAGCAGTTGAGGGGTGGAGCTTGGGGTCCGTGCGGGTAACAGCTGAAAGTGAATATCGGAATTCTGTACTGGCACGTCATAAAGTCAATAATTATGGCAATTTATTATTGTACAAACACATAGATAGGTTAACTAAAATAGCTTATATTGATATAATTAATAAGATATTACCGGGCGTGGAGAGCACAGGAAAACTGGAGCTGCTGCCCGCGAAATACACAAAAAATCAAATAGAAAAAATAACTTGAATTAACCTCACCGTTACTGCAGGGATCCGAAGAGAGGAAAGAGGAAGGGCACTGTGTTGTATGGACTCATGGGAATGCTGAATCAATCCACAAGGTAAACGAGAACATCGGAGAAGAATTTGCGAAAAAGTGAAATCAAAACTGAAAGAAGCCAAATATGAACAAATGGAAGAAGTCCTATATAGGCCTATCAATAGCTGAGGGGACCAAACTGCATTCCCCTGGGGGCGCCAGTCCCCACAACACAGGATGCACAAACCAACATAGGCCTATTGCCTATTTTAGACCTACAGGAAGACACACGCAGCAAAACATTCCCTATACGATAGGCAGATGCACAATACAAATAAAATTTCAATAACAAATAATTGAAGACTCGAAATTAGCTTAACCACAGAATAACCAGCATCAAATAACCGAAATACCCACACACATATGAGCACAAAAATAACAAAAAAATAACAACATATACTATACATGCATTGTGAAAGTATAACATTATATTCATACATGTTACTTAAATTTACAACAAAATATTTATTGCATATGTATTAAACAAATATCACCTTTTATATTCATACATATTGTGTAAATAGGAACAGGGGGAAATGGGAAGGTAGGAATAGGAGGGAAATGGGGGGGTAGGAACAAGGGGAAATGGGAAGGTAGGAATAGGAGGGAAATGGGGGGTAGGAACAGGGGGAAATGGGAAGGTAGGAATAGGAGGGAAATGGGGGGGTAGGAACAGGGGGAAATGGGAAGGTAGGAATAGGAGGGAAATGGGGGGTAGGAACAGGGGGAAATGGGAAGGTAGGAATAAGAGGGAAATGGGGGGGGTAGGAACAGGGGGAAATGGGGGGTGGGAAATGGGAAAGTAGGAATAGGGTGGAAATGGGGGGTAGGAACAGGGGGAAATGGGTAGGTAGGAATAGGAAGGAAATGGGGGGGTAGGTACAGGGGGGAGATGAAAAGGTAGGAATAGGAGGGAAATGGGGGGGTAGGAACAGGGGGAAATGGGAAGTAGGAATAGGAGGGAAATGGGGGGTAGGAACAGGGGGAAATGGGAAGGTAGGAATAGGAGGGAAATGGGGGGTAGGAACAGGGGGAAATGGGAAGGTAGGAATAGGAGGGAAATGGGGGGTAGGAACAGGGGGAAATGGGGGGTAGGAACAGGGGGGGAAATGGGAAGGTAGGAATAGGGGGGAAATGGGGGATAGAAACAGGGGGAAATGGGTAGGTAGGAATAGGAAGGAAATGGGGGGTAGGAACATGGGGAAATAAGAAGGTAGGAATAGGATGGAAATGGGGGGTAGGAACAGGGGGAAATGGGGAGGTAGGAATAGGAGGGAAATGGGGGGTAGGAACAGGGGGAAATGGGAAGGTAGGAATAGGATGGAAATGGGGGGTAGGAACAGGGGGAAATAGGAAGGTAGGAATAGGAAGGAAATGGGGGGGTAGGAACAGGGGGAAATGGGAAGGTAGGAATAGGATGGAAATGGGGGGTAGGAACAGGGGGAAAATGGGGGAGGTAGGAATAGGAGGGAAATGGGGGGTAGGAACAGGGGGAAATGGGGGGTAGGAACAGGGGGGAAATGGGGAAGGTAGGAATAGGGGGGAAATGGGGGATAGGAACAGGGGGAAATGGGTAGGTAGGAATAGGAAGGAAATGGGGGGTAGGAACAGGGGGAAATGGGAAGGTAGGAATAGGAGGGAAATGGGGGGTAGGAACAGGGGGAAATGGGAAGGTAGGAATAGGATGGAAATGGGGGGTAGGAACAGGGGGAAATGGGGAGGTAGGAATAGGAGGGAAATGGGGGGTAGGAACAGGGGGAAATGGGGGGTAGGAACAGGGGGGAAATGGGAAGGTAGGAACAGGAGGGAAATGGGGGGTAGGCACAGTGGGAAATGGGAAGGTAGGAATAGGAGGGAAATGGGGGGGTAGGAACTGGAGGAAATGGGAAGGTAGGAACAGGAGGGAAATGGGGGGTAGGCACAGGGGGAAATGGGAAGGTAGGAATAGGAGGGAAATGGGGGGGTAGGAACAGGGGGAAATGGGAAGGTAGGAATAGGAGGGAAATGGGGGGGTAGGAACAGGGGGAAATGGGAAGGTAGGAATAGGAGGGAAATGGGGGGTAGGCACAGGGGGAAATGGGAAGGTAGGAATAGGAGGTAAATGGGGGGGTAGGAACAGGGGGAAATGGGAAGGTAGGAATAGGAGGGAAATGGGGGGTAGGCACAGGGGGAAATGGGAAGGTAGGAATAGGAGGGAAATGGGGGGGTAGGAACAGGGGGGAAATGGGGAAGGTAGGAATAGTGGGAAATGGGGGGTAGGAACAGGGGGGAAACAGGGGGGTAGGAACAGGGGGAAATTGGGGGTAGGAACAGG